>CM065803.1:159629500-162345500 GCA_033398695.1 Orobanche coerulescens
AGCTAGGGATTTTCCAGTAACTATAGGAGGGAGAGATTGGCTATCGAACCTTATTGTGGTTGACATCTACGGTGACGATTTAATTCTCGGAGACGATTGGCTCAACCATTATGGAGCTATTCTGAATTACCGATAGAGAGTCATTTCTATCATTGCTGATGACGGATCTGAACACTTATTCCGAGGATGGAGACCAGGAAGCTCAGGAAAATTGATCAAAGCAATGAAAGCCGTGAAATTGCTGAAGCAGGGATGTCACGGCCTTTGGTGCTATGCCATGAGGAAAGAGGAAGGAGTAGATCTCTCGTCTATTTCAGTTGTGAATGAGTTCTCAAATGTATTTCCTGACGAACTACCTGGGTTACCTCCGCAGAGAGAAGTGGAATTCACTATCGAATTAGAGCCTGGAGTAGCTCCTATTTCCAGGGCACCATACCGCATGGCGCCAACCGAGATGTATGAACTCAAAAAGCAACTGGAGGAATTGTTACAGAAGGGCTATATCCAACCTAGTGTTTCTCCTTGGGGAGCGCCCGTTCTCTTTTTCCAGAAGAAAGACGGATCCCTCCGACTGTGTATTGATTACAGGGAGCTCAACAAGATGACGATCAAGAATAAGTACCCTATACCTCGGATCGACGACTTGTTTGATCAACTGCAAGGGGCAAGAGTATTCTCGAAGATTGACTTGCGATCAGGATACCACCAGTTGAGAATTAAGGAATCGGATATACCGAAATCGCTGAGATCCCTAAGACGGCATTATGAATTCGTAGTAATGCCGTATGGGCTTACCAATGCTCCTGCGGTATTCATGCAATTAATGAATCGGGTATTCTTGGAATACTTGGATAAATTTGTGGTTGTCTTCATTGATGACATCTTGATATATTCGAAGGACGCAGAGGAGCATGCCGAACATTTGCGTGTGGTTTTAAGCACTTTGAGGAAGGAACAGCTGTATGCAAAGCTTTCTAAATGCGAATTCTGGCTTAAGGAAGTAACTTTCCTTGGGCATGTGATATCAGCTGACGGAGTTCAGGTGGACCCGAAGAAAGTCGAAGCAATCTTGGAATGGGGAGCTCCTAATAATGTGAAAGAAGTCCGGAGTTTCCTAGGACTTGCCGGATATTATCGCCGCTTTGTAGAGGGATTTTCCAAGATCTCTCGTCCGCTCACTCAGCTGTTACAGAAAACTCAAAAGTTTAAGTGGGATGAGAAATGCCAGGCTGGTTTTGATGAACTTAAGAAGAGACTGACGACAGCACCTATTTTAGCTTTGCCAGATGGAACTGATGGATTCATGGTATACAGCGACGCTTCGAATCAGGGTCTGGGTTGTGTATTGATGCAAAAGGATAAGGTGATTGCTTATGCTTCTCGGCAATTGAAACCGTATGAGGTTAATTACCCGACTCACGATCTGGAGCTAGCAGCTGTGGTCTTTGCCTTGAAAATTTGGCGACATTATTTGTACGGCACTCATTGTCAGATCTTTACAGACCATAAGAGCCTCAAGTACATTTTCAGTCAGAAAGAATTAAACATGAGGCAGAGAAGGTGGCTGGAATTGATCAAGGATTACGACTTGGATATTCTCTATCATCTGGGAAAAGCAAACGTAGTAGCCGATGCTTTGAGCCGTAAACCTGTTTCTCTTTGAGTGTTGGAAGCACTTACATCCCAAACCAGCATTCAGCGGGAACTGATCCGTGAAGGGGTTGAAGTATGGGCACCAGGAATCCAAGGGCAACTTTATGTGATGGAACTGACTTCATCACTAGTCGAGGAGATCAAGTCTAAGCAGTTGGACGATTCTGTGATCCTTCGGTTATGTGATGAAGTAAAGAAAGGAAAAGCCCCAGGATTCGTGATACAAGACGATGGAGTTCTGAGATTTCAGAGTCGACTTTGCGTTCCCGATGATGAGGATCTGAGACGGACTATTCTGAAGGAAGCTCACAGCGCGCCCTATTCTATTCACCCGGGCAGCAGTAAGATGTATAAATATTTAAAACAAAATTTCTGGTGGGGGAATATGAAGAAGGACATAGCAGAGTATGTTTCGAAGTGCTTGACTTGTCAGCAGGTTAAGATCGAACATCAGCGACCTGCCGGAATGTTAAAGCCGCTTCCGATCCCTAAATGGAAGTGGGAGGACATCTCGATGGATTTCATCACCAGTATGCCAAGGACTAGAACGGGAATGAACATGATTTGGGTTGTAGTTGATCGACTAACAAAGTGGGCTCATTTCCTAGGGATTAAAGATACATGGGGACCCGAAAGACTGGCGCGAGTATTTATTGCGGAGATAGTCAGATTGCATGGGACGCCGAAGACCATTATTTCGGATCGAGATGGTCGTTTCGTGTCACACTTCTGGAAAACAGTTCACAGGGCTTTGGGAACTGAGCTCAATTTTAGCACGGCTTATCATCCCCAAACGGACGGTCAGTCCGAAAGGACTATACAGACAGTAGAGGACATGCTTAGAGCTTGTGCATTAGATTGGTCAACTGATTGGGAAGTTCACTTGCCCTTGATCGAGTTCACCTATATCAATAGTTGGCATACTTCTATTAAGATGGAACCATTTGAAGCTTTGTACGGGAGAAGATGTCGATCACCCCTGTGTTGGGATGATTCTTCGGATTTGATCGGGACGGAACCGGAATTGATTATTCAGACTCAAGAGAAGGTAGCTTTGATTCGAGAAGGATTGTTGACTGCCCAGAGTCGACAGAAGTCTTATGCATATATACGTCGTCGCCCTCTAGAGTTCGACGCTGGGGACCATGTACTATTGAAGGTGTCTCCTACACGAGGGATTTTCCGTTTTGGGAGGAGAGGCAAGCTTAGTCCAAGATATATCGGACCATTCGAGATCCTCGAGAGAATTGGAGATTTAGCATACAGGTTGGCCTTACCGCCATCGCTGAGTCACGTTCACAATGTGTTTCACGTATCCCAATTGCGGAAGTATGTACCGGACCCCAGTCACGTCATTGATTTCGACGAGATCGAAATAGCTAATGATGGCACCTTCGAAGAGAGACCAATCAAGATACTTGAGAGCCGGATCAAACAATTGAGGAATAAACCAATACACTTGGTTAAAGTACAATGGTCACGACATGGAGTCGAAGAGGCCACTTGGGAAACGGAAGACAGTACGAAGGCTAGATATCCAGAATTGTTTTCATCTTAAGTTTCGGGACGAAACTTCTTTTTAGGGAGGAAGGATGTAATACCCGAGATTTCTGATATGTATTTGGAACTTGTGATATTGTAATCGTTGTACTTGATCTGAGTATTATTCTCCGTATTTCATAATCCGATGTTGTCGAGCGTATGATTTCATGTATATGATTTAAAAATTGTAATTCTACGCATGTAGCGCACGCTATCGGCTATGTGTAGCGTACGCTAACATGGACTCAATAGCGCACGCTACAAAGGAATATTAGCACACGCTATGTGTGGTCAATTTGATTGAGACGTGCGGTAGGTGAGATCTGGCCGAGGACCCCTGTCGAATTTTATCGGGATGAACCTGGACGGATTTCGGGAAAAGCCAAGTCAACGCCTTAGCGCACGCTACAGGCATGTGCATAGCGCGCGCTAAGCGTTGAGTACAGTTAAGTCAGTGAGCCGTTAGCGCACGCTACGAGCAGGGACTAGCGCGCGCTAATGGCCATTTCTTATAAATAGGACAGCATCCTATTCGTGATTTCAGTTCTTTCTTCTCCCATAACCCGAATTCTTACACTTAGTGCATAACTTCCTTCATCCTAAACACTTCATATCAACACCCTAGCTCGTGATTGAAGATCGTACATCGTTGGAGATTGGTGTTCAAGCCTTCGGCGTTGGATTGCTTCGATTTCCTCCGTGTTCTTCACTACTTTGAGGTAGGTGATTCTTCACCAATACTAGTAGTGTTCTAAAGGACGTTTGATCATGCTTATCTTGTCAGTTAGATTCTTAAGTAGTCGAACAACATGTGTAGAAGGATATTTTCGATGTTTCGATACTTATTCACCGTATAAACCATTGAACCTCTTGGTGTTTGAACTCCTAGCATATTCTGAAGCTTCAAACCTATTTGTAATCAGTAGACGGATTTACCTAGTTGATACGTTTTACACATTGGAATCATGCGTTTTGGAGCGTAGGACGAACGGAACTTAGAGTATTTTCTTGAAGATCGAAGATGAATTATGATGTTGAGATGATTATCCGTATATTTGTATCTCATAATCATAGAACTTCCACAAACCTTATTAGCATGATATGCTTGAGGATGACTTGTTTTAGCACCAGAGAATTCATGAGTTCATCACCATTCAACCTAGTTTTCTGTTAGCAGTATTCTGCCATGCAAGGTTAGCGCACGCTAACATACGTTAGTTAACGTGCGCTATCGGGGTTAAGTTAACGCACGATTACGTACGTAACATACGTTATGAGATCAGCTGAGTCAAACTGCACCCGTGGCTAGCGCACGCTGAAGGCTTATACGATAGCGACGCTAATAGCCGGCTTAGCGCACGTTACGTAGAGTACGTAGCGCACGCTAAGCAGTCCAGGCAGATTGTTTATTTTGAGCTTTTCGGCCGTAGACCGAATTTCTAGGCCATCGTTCGACTTGAGATGATTTGTATATCATTCCTTTTGTTAAGGTTCGAGCTTGTTACGTTGATCGGAGGAGGCGGCCTTCGAGTGTGTTGAGATCATTGAAGTATTCCATTCTTGCCATTTTCGAGGCAAGTATCATATGTCGAGTTCGATTTATATTGAAACTTTGATCATGCTTGTGGTTTCGTTCATGTTGTTGAATATGAGATGTATTTCTGAAATTTCTCGTGGTATTCGTTGTTATTTGTTCGTATTGATGAACATATTGAAATGCATATATGTATGCATAGTTGATTGATTTATGGTATAAATGATCCGAGGGGATCATGAGGATCTATGCTGAGGGCGCTCGGATCGAATGTCCACCATGCGTTGGTCCGATGGGATCATCATGGGGATCTATGCCGAGGGCGCTGGATCGCCGGACGGGTTTTCCACCATGCGTTGGTCCGACGGGATCATCATGGGGATCTATACCAAGGGCGCCGGATCACCGGATTACCTGATCGTGTTGATGGAATCGTGAGGATTCGCATCGTTGGATTCCGTGGCGGAAGTCCATTTTGCATGTTTTATGATGCATTGATGATTTATGTATTACGATACTTGTACTAGCATTGTTTTGCTCCCCTTCGGGGTGGACATTGTTTTGATGTTCGGGTAGCCGAGGAGCGGGAAGCAACCACAGCAAGGTGACGATGAAATGGCTCAGTGATGTGGTTGATGTTATGGTTATTGTGATTTGTCTTCTTGGTCTATTTAGTACTCGAGTACGTCTGTTTTAAAAATGTCTTTTCGATATGGTTGTATAAGTTAACTCATTTGATCGGTTGAATCAAATCTGTATTTGAACTTCAGTTGTACGATTGGTTTATATTTACACTTCTTTTAAAATTAGCCTTGTAAATCCTTACTTAAAGGGTTTACGGCGCTGTAATTATTCCGAATATCTCGGGGTGTTACACAGTCAGCCAGATAATGATTATCAAATACATGTACAACATGATATGCATCCAAAGGGCAGAATGAAATAGTATAGTAATGGTAATACGAGATGCTCACAAACCAAAGTAAGAATCGAGCATTCGTGGAATACTATGCCCACGGCATCCGATCAATACCTGCTCAACAGGTTAGAACACAAGTGCCCAACGGCGAATCATCAATACAGAACGCAACAATACATCACCCGAAGGTAACCCAAGCCAAACACTGAAATAGATACGAATCACAATGCCCGAAGGCTCCGACAGGAATACCGATACATCACAATGGCCTTAACAGCCGAACAGCCCGAAGCTGTTTATCATCATAATACCCTGAATGTCACTCAGCCGAAGCTGTCAATCACCACAATGGCCCGAAGCCAAAACAGCCCGAAGCTGTATCAATGAGGGCCGAAGCCACGGCACGAAGCCGTATCACAATGAGATCATCCAATGACCGTGACCTGCTGAATTGCAGGTGCTGGGAAACCAACCGCGAGGGTTCAAGCCCCAGACTTACCCATAATGAGATCACCCAGTGACCGTGACCTACTGAACTGTAGGTGTTGGGAAACCAACCGCGAAGGTTCAAGCCCCAAGCTTACCCATAATGAGATCATTAACATGACCGTGACCTACTGAACTGTAGGTGTTGGGAAACCAACCGCGAAGGTTCAAGCCCCAAGCTTACCCATAATGAGATCATTAACATGACCGTGACCTACTGAACTGTAGGTGTTGGGAAACCAACCGCGAAGGTTCAAGCCCCAAGCTTACCCATAATGAGATCATTAACATGACCGTGATCTCTTCGAATCAGAGGTCCGGGAAACCAACCGCGAAGGTTCAAGCCCCAAGCTTACCCATAATGAGATCATTAACATGACCGTGACCTACTGAACTGTAGGTGTTGGGAAACCAACCGCGAAGGTTCAAGCCCCAAGCTTACCCATCGAGCACTAGCCGAGACTAGTCTCCAAAACATAATTAATCACAACAGTAACAATCCCAAGATTACCAACTCACAAGAATAATAGCATGCTGCCTTGAGTCGGCCAACACGACAACAGTAACTCACGGATGGGCTCCGTCCACGGCGGTCCCAATTCAAATACCTCGACTGCCTTGGAATGGCCAATCGATCACAACAACTCAACGGATGGAAACTATCCTTGACAATCCCAAATCAATACATCGATTACCTTTAGAAGGGTCAATCGATAACGATGACACAACGGATGGGAATTATCTTCGATAATGCCAATTAAATACATCGAATACCTTAGAATGGTCAATCGATACACAATGATACATCGGATGGGAATTATCTTCGATATTCCCAATTAAATACATCGATTTCCTTAGAACGGTCAATCGATAACGATGACACAACGGATGGGAATTATCTTCGATAATCCCAATTAAATACATCGAATACCTTAGAATGGTCAATCGATACACAATGATACATCGGATGGGAATTATCTTCGATATTCCCAATTAAATACATCGATTACTTTAGAACGGTCAATCGAGGCACAATGATACATCGGATGGTAATTATCTTCGATATTCCCAATTAAATACATCGATTACCTTAGAACGGTCAATCGATACACAATGATACGGTAGAGTGGATGTCCCGGCATCTTAACTGACCACCGAAACAGATATGATAACGAATATATCAAACGCCTTCAATCGGCCAATGCAACATCATAGTAATAGTTTCAATTCGATAATAACGATTCAACGATGCCTCAGAACGACATTAGCGTCAACAATAATAATCGATACATCGATACCGCGAACCGGCTATCGACAACAAGAATCTCAATGCCTTAAACCGGCCGTTAATGAATAACAATCACAACTGGTAAAATCACCGAAGGGTATTGTATCAAACAATCCCAAAATATCAATAAATCACGAAGAGACTATGTCTCAAAATGATACAACACATTCATACACATATATGATAACATTAATCTCATTGACCAGTACAAGTATAAAACTTGCCTCAAACCGAAGGCGAGAAGGTCCTTCCACGATCAACGTCCTGGCACGAAACGACGAACGGCGCCTCCCGACGATCACAAACACTCGAACAACCTTGAATGAAAACGATTCATTCAAAAACACAAAATCAATAGAAAACAACGACAAGGACAAAGCCCGATTCAAGCACGAATCGATCACACCGCACGAACGAATCGATCCATTGCCTCTTGGAACAAATCCGTCCATTGGAGAGTGGACTTCATTGTTCAACTTTTCTTCGTTTTGCATGACTTTGTCTCTTTCTTCAAATCCGACTGTTTGAAGATGTAGGATTCCTGAGCCGTTTTTCTTTGATTACTATATTTGGAAAGTCTTCACGGCGTGAATCTCGATGAATATTTTATTCCTTAAGTTCCAGGAATCAATCACTTTGCCTAATATGGTTTCCTTACGTCTCTATGTGATTCGGCATCTTTGTTGACTTTTCAACATTTGCTGACGTGGACATATCTGATGTTCAAAACTTGGCTGATATTCTGTCTGGATAAAGACTTGGCTGGTATTCTGCCTTGGTCAAACCTGGCTTATATTTAGCTTTGACCGAAACCCGACTGATGTCTGTCAGGTCAACCTTAGCTGATATTTTACTTTGACCAAATCGGTTGATGTTTGACTATTTTATACTTAGCCAAAATTGTCTTAAGTGATGTTCAGCTATACTTTTGATTTAGTCAAACCCGACTGATATTTTGTCTTTTGAACAAAACCCGACTGATGTTTCATCTGGTCAAACTTAGCTGAGACTTGCTTGGACCAAAACCTGACTGATATTTTTATCTCGTCAAGCTCACGTGGTAAATATTTACCTTTGAACATAACCCGACTGATTTTAGGTTGTTCCATACTTAGCGAAAATTCTATCTGATCAACATGATCAATACTTAGCCTAATCTTTTAAAGGCCTATAGAAGATACTCATTTGGTTCTTCTTTAAAATGTCAAGTACTTTAAACATACATTTGAAATAAACTTCGAATACAAGGATAACATCATCAAATTCTAAAAAAAGTATTCCTAATAGGGTCTCGAAAATGTATAAGGACTTGAAAAAATATTATCTATGTGGTAATATGAAGCGTGAAGTCACGGACTTTATTTAGATATGTTTAACCTGTGAACAGGTTAAGATTGAGCATCAGCGACCAGCGGGTATGCTGAAACCGCACCCTATTCCAGAGTGGAAATAGGAGGACATATCGATGGATTTCATCACTAGTTTGACAACGAGTTTCCGGGGTATGAATACAAATTCGGTGATTACCGACCGTATGACCAAATCAGCTCACTTCTTAAGGACACGTGGGGTCCTAAGATTGGCCCATTTGTTCATTCGGGAGATTGCAAGGTTGCACGGTGTTGGGAATAGTGCCCTAGGACATTCGATGTGCCTAGATTTGTAATTATCACATTTAAATAAAGTTATTTGATAACTTCTATTTCTCGTTGATTATTATAATGTGTGCATGTTTTAGTTGTAATATCCGCAATTTTCGATTTTCGGTAAATTTATTTTTTTAGGCCGAAGTCCGTTTTGACGACTCGCTCATGACCGTCTCGTCATTCTGAGAATGATTAATTCTACACTTTTTGACATCCGAGTTCGTTTCGGAGTCGTTTTGTTGAGTTCCGTGCTTTTTAACAACTTTTCCGCACTCGAGTTCGGTTCTTGCGAATCTCGTTCGAAACTGCTGTTTCGAGTTTCCCGTAAGTCCGTTTAACTTTGTTAGACGTGTTGTGAACTTCCGTTTGGTTATTCGATCACGTATCGTGATTTCCGGGCGTTTTGGGCCATTTTGTAATTTCTTGAAAGTTACGGGTATCCGTATCTGTAATTGTTGTCTCGACCCGTTTCTTGGTCGCGTATGATTAATTATGGTATTATGTTTTCATTTCGGGCCGTTGATGTTGTCCGCGAACTTTTCGTCGTGTTCGTTAAAATACGTTTTGAAATCGGGTCGCCGAGCCACAGTGGTGGTCTTTGGCCGGACAGTTGCGGGCGGCCGGACGGTTGCAGGCACGGGCAGATCTGGCGAGAACCGGCGTAAGCGCACGCCATCTGCCGGAAAGGCTGCGCGCTAACCGGCAGTGTAGCGCACGCTAGCTTGGTCGACAACGACGCTATCGGGCGCCTGAGAGGGATTACGAGGTTCGGACTCGGTCGGGATCGGCGAGTAACGCCGCTGGCCATCGGTCGTAGCGCACGCTAACCGGCAGGGTAGCGCCTGCCGGCCGACTAGCGTCGTTACATGGGCAAGTTTGTTAGCCCGGTGGCTCTTTGGGCCAGTCGGCTGGCGCGCAGGCTTCCGGCCGTAGCGCACGCTAGCGGGAGTCGGGCGGACGAGTCATGGTCGGCAGAATTGGTCGTTGGTGCCGGGTCATGCGGGCCATGGCCGAGAGTGCTCGGCCGATACTGGCCGATAGCGCACGCTAGTCCGGGAAGGCTAGCGCACGAAAGTTCCGGCCCAGTATATATATGACAAACCAGCCACTTTTCCCTTCGTTTTTCATTTCCTTCCTTCTCCATCCGCGGTTGGCGATTCATGGGTGACGAAGCCATGTTGTTTAACAACAAATCCATGAAGTTCTTGATTTCATAACATCAATCAATCATCCGTTATCATCCTTTGATCCAGCGAATCAAGGTAATCTTCCCTAGAACCCTATTTTCGTGAATTTGGGGATTTTTGCATTTTTGTCCGATTCGTTCCGTGTTGTTGATTAATTCATGATGGGTATGATTAATCTTGATAGTATTCTTGTGTTTAACATCATTTAATCCATTGTTCTTCGTCGAATCGAAGCATAATTCTTGATTTCCTTCGAATTGACTTTTGGGTGATTTGTCCCCGATCTCGTTTTTCATCCATTTTCGATGGATCGATTATGGTTAAATGATGTTGTTAAACATATTCTATGGATTGTATATCCATATTTCAACTTGGAATTCCGTTTTCGTGATTTGACGGAACGAATCGTGTTCTTGGCCGTTTTGGGGGAAATCCTTGAACTTTCGTCATTCGTTCTTTGAATTCAACGGCTTTGGGTCGTGTTATGGAATTCATTTCATTGTTATTATTATCCTTCGTAGTTTATGACGTGAGTTGGCGATCGGTGGAGACGGCGGGTTCGTAATCGGTTCGTGTCAACCTACTTTGGTCGATTCTCCGCGTTGTTCTTATTCGAGGCAAGTACCTTGTCCATACTTTTCTTGTTTCGTGGATATGATGATTGGTGATCGTCTTGATTTGTTTGTTTGTTTGAAATGAGTTTTCAAAAGATTTGGTTAGCCTCGTTAAAGGCCCTCTTTCAAAACCGTGTGTGTTTTGTGATTGGTGTGGTTCGTGAATAACTATGTGAATTCTATGTATATGCTTGGTGTTCATGTTGCACTTGGTATTGTGTGTGGACGTATATTATTTCATTTCGGTGCGTTGTGATTTGAGGTGGTGTTTTGCTAAGTGTTTGATGCCTCTGGGCAAATTGTTTGAATATCCTTGATATGATATATTATTTGTGTGAATGTGTGGATATGGTTGAAGGTCTACGGTGACACATGGCACATGATCATGTGGTCAGGATGCAACAAGTGATTGATCCAACCGTGAGAGCCTGAGATAATCTACGGTGGCACATGGCATGTGATCATGTGGCCAGGATGCAACAAGCGATTGATCCAACCGTGAGATGTGTGTGATTTGTTTCGCTAGCCAGCTCGGGAGGGTCCTTCGAGGCCTCGGGTGGGATGTCGGTGGTATCGTCCCGGTCCTAGGCGATGCGCGTGCGTGATTATGTTTCATTGATTTTATGTCCGTTGAGGACACGTGATGTTGGGCTCTGACCCTGTAAATTGTTGGTGATTTCCTATTTGCGAAAACAAAACATTTGGGCTGTGACCCTATTGATTTTTGGAAAGAGAAGGATTTTATAATCCTAAATTGTTTTCTATTAAAACTCTCGATGGCATTTTAAACTGTTTTGTAAATTGTTTCCCTTATTTGCGATCTTTCGGTTTTGGAAATGTTTACTCAAACTCTTGCCTCGGGAAGTACTTTTCTTTACGTTTGGATCTTTGAGGATTCCTGATTATTATTGTTCTTGGAACTTGTATTGTATGGCTCGTATTTTTGCACTTGTACTTGCACTAGCAAAACAGTGGAGTTTTGCTAACCCCAGTATTCGGGGTGGATGTCTATTTTTGCATTCAGGTTTTGGAGCATAGCACAGGGTCGGTACGAAGGATG
The DNA here is from genome assembly GCA_033398695.1 of Orobanche coerulescens. Taxonomy (NCBI): domain Eukaryota; kingdom Viridiplantae; phylum Streptophyta; class Magnoliopsida; order Lamiales; family Orobanchaceae; genus Orobanche; species Orobanche coerulescens. The sequence continues at coordinate 159,641,430 of CM065803.1, forward strand.
ATGAATGATGAACGATACTAATCACACGAGGATCCGTTGCTGTCGTATTGGTCTAGTTGTATTTTCTTTTTCGCTGCAGTATATTTTCCCGTTACGGGTGTGGTTGTATTTTGACTCTGCGTGGGCATGAGTTGTATTTGAGTTGTATGTATTTGTTGAAAGACCAAATCGGTCATCGAGTCATTTTAGCCTTAAAGGCGAGGTTTAGATGTTTGATTTTAGTTATCGGCTGGTAGATCCTCGAGGAGAGGGTCTACGGCGTGTAATATCCCGAGCGGATTTGGGGTGTTACGAGAATGGTATCGGAGCTTAGGTTGTGGAAACCTAGGTGCCGGGTCGATGGTGTCTATCGAGTTTTTGTCTCGTCGGATTTTATCCGAGTCGTGTCGCGACGCGTCGTCGAGTTTGTTGGTCGTGATTAGTATCGTGGGGCGATCATCATCTTCGTGCGACTGTAATGTAAGTCTCCTTCTTTGTGTTGTGCCTCGTGTGACACGAGCTATATTTTTTATGATTATTTATTAAGTGACGGAATCCTTTTATGGATTTTGATTTCTTGATACGTGACTATTTGACTCTCATATTTCGTTCATGTGAGGAGTAGTGTTGCTGGATTGTGCATGTTGGACTGTATTTCTTTTATCCGCTACGTGAGTTCCTTTGTAATAGCTTTCGGTATTTTACCGACTGAATTTTATTTCGAAAACCGATTCCTTTAACCGAGTTGTTAACCTTGACCGTTTTGACGGTAGTTGGGTGTTTTCAAATGATTTTGTGAGTTTTGATAAGTACTACCGTCATCGACCTTTTTGGGCATTTTTGTAATTGGTTTTTAGCCTGGTGGGTTCCGGTGCGGGACCCACGGCGCTATAATGTTCCGTGTATTTACCTGAAATTTTTGGGCATTGTAGCCCATTGAATTATCTTTGAAAACCTTGAGTATCTTAGAAAATAAAATTCGAGACGTACTTTTAAATGGATTGTATTTTCAAGGCGCCTACTAGCGCAACTATCTGTTTCAAAATTTTTCTACCTCGAGGACCAAAATGTTTTGAGATATTTTCGATGTTTAGAAACATTTATACTTAGACCCGAGGGTCGAATATTCTGAAAGTTTTTCACTAAAAGAAAGGTGTCCTCATTTTAGTTCAAACGCAAGATGAATTTCAACGTCTCGAAAATGATGTTTGTTTAACTTTTTGTAAAATGATACTCAAGATCAACTGGTGTTTCCAAACTGTTTTCAAAAGGTGGTTTTCGTTTTTAAAACCCATCATTTCCTGCTTGTGGTCGTAGAAGGTGTGTAAGATGTTGATATTGAATGTTGTCGCCTTGTGATGAATTATGTATTATCGCACTTGTGCGAGCTATTGGAACTGGAATTATGCGTGGTTGTTCCTTGATGTTTTGTAATTGTGCACTGGTCATCATTCGAGTCGTTGATGTCGCCGAACGATGCCGTCGTTATTGTGATATTCATGTGTGTGTTGCCTTACGATGGTAATCGTTGTATGTGTTATGTGTTATGATTTTCTGTTGTGCTGAGTGGTTACTTATTCAGTATGCCGAGGGGCCGAGGTCGTGGTCGTGGCGATCGTACGTGTGGTCGAGAGCATGCTTCCAGTGATAGTATTGGTATTGGTGTTGCTACTATTTTACAGCAGGTAGCCACTCAGATGACTCAGTTGACTCAGGCAGTTCAGCGTGTTACAGATGTGACCCAGCACACTGGTGCAAATCAGTGGCTTCGAGAAGTGGTTCGTATGAATCCCCCTCGTTTCGCTGGTGCTGCAGATGCTTTAGGCTGGGATGGTTGGCTTTTCCATTTGGAAAATATTTTCGAGATAGTTGATTGTCTAGAAGAACGTAAGGTTCCGGTAGCTCAGTATCTTTTCGACAAAGGGTTTACGACGCTGTAATTATTCTGAATATCTCGGGGTGTTACAGAATATGGTATCAGAGCTAAGATTCATGGATATATTGGCAGTCGGGTTAGTTGGGTCTGTTTACGTTATTTGATTATTGGTCGTTCGTAACATCACTGCTGAGCCAGCATCGTCGTGTGGACCGTGGTTATAAGTTTCCTAAATCTCAAATACTACCATTTTATTTAATTCATGTTTGTGAACATTGATAGATGTACTTTTAGAAAGTTTGCCCTGGATATTGAGTATTTGTGTTTACAGTATGTTGAGAGGAGGTCGTGGACGCGGACGCGGTCGTGGACGCGGACGCGGTCGTGGACGCGGACGTGGAAACGCGAGACAAGAAGATTCGGTGTCTACCCCAGAAATAACCGCTAGCCGAACAGATTCCCATTCCGGGGGACAATAGGGATCAGCAAATAATAATGCAGATCCTAACGTGCCGGGAGTGCTTCAGCAGGTGGTTGCCCAGATAAACCAGTTTGCTCAAGTTGTGAATCGCATGCAGACGGCGATAGGACAGCAGCATAACGTGGATAATTGAGGAGATAAATGGCTTATTGAGGTGATCAAATTGCATCCTCCGAAATTTGACGGTTCTGCTGAGACGCTTTCTTGGGATCACTGGCTGAAGGAATTAGAAAAGATTTTTGCGGGGATTAACTGTCCCAACGAGCGAAGGTTCAGTCGCCCGGTATCTTGACAGGAGGCTTTCGATCGGTGGGAGGCCATTCGACCGGAGGATCATAATGTTGACGACAGAATTCAAATTAATGATGGAAGCCTTGATATTGTCCTCGCTTGATTAGAGAGGCCCGAGTTCGGGAGTTTTTCTCACCACAAAATTTAGAAGCATCTGTGACGGACGTGATTAAGACTTTTAATCACCAGCTGACTTATGTGCGCCACTTGGTCAGGACCGAGGCGGAGAGGATTTTTCATTTTGACATGCGAATGAAGCCAGAAATTCAGCAATATATGTCCGGATTTGAATGTACCACTTTACAACAGTATCAGGACAAGGCGTTGGCCTATGATATGAAGGAGGCAGCAGTAGAGAAATCGACGGAAGCAAAGAAGCAGAGAGTGGCTGGCAACTTCACGGAGAATAAGAGTAGTGGGCCTCGCAGGGGCCAGTCCTCTTTTCATTCATCCATGAGGCCTCCGCATCCTTCTCGAGGAGGAAAGAAGTTCCGGGAAGCACCAACCGTTTCAGACGCAGGGAAGAAATGTTATAACTGTGGCAAAACGGGGCATATTCGACGTGACTGTTTCGCGCCTGCTGTGACCTGTTTCGAGTGTGGACAGGAAGGACATCGCGCAACATTTTGTGGGAATGCGAGTAGATCTTTTGGCACTCGCACTCCTGTACCGGTTCCGAAGGACACTAGTATAAACCAGACGCAGCAGAGCGATTTCCCGCAGCAGAATGTTGGGAAGAGAGAGGCATCCAGCGCTGGGTCCGTTCCTCCGCGTATTTACGAGATGAAGAAGGATGATCAAAACACAGCTGTTGCATCAGGTACGATTCAGATCCTTTTGCAACCAGTTAGTGTCTTGTTCCATTCGGGAGCTACGCATTCTTTTATATATTTTAACTGTGTTAATCATTTGAAAATCTCGTGCTTGTATAATTGTGAACCTTATGTTGTGGGGTTACCGAGCGGAGAGAAAATTGTGGGAACCCTAGAAGCTAGGGATTTTCCAGTATCTATAGGAGGGAGAGATTGACTATCGAATCTTATTGTAGTTGACATCTACGGTGACGATTTAATTCTCGGAGACGATTGGCTCAACCGTTATGGAGATGTTCTGAATTACCGAAAGAGAGTTATTTCTATCATTGCTGAGGACGGATCTGAACACTTATTCCGAGGATGGAGACCGGGACGATCGGGAAAATTGGTCAAAGCAATGAAAGCCGTGAAATTACTGAAGCAGGGATGTCATGGACTTTGGTGCTATGCCATGAGGAAAGGGGAAGGAATAGAGCTCTTATCGATTCCAGTTGTGAATGAATTCTCCGACGTATTTCTTGACGAACTACCTGGGTTACCTCCGCAGAGAGGTGGAATTTACTATTGAATTAGAGCCTGGAGCCGCTCCTATTTCCAGAGCACCATACCACATGGCGCCAACTGAGATGTATGAACTCAAGAAGCAACTGGAGGAATTGTCACAGAAGGGTTATATTCAACCTAGCGTTTCTCCTTGGGGAGCGCCCGTTCTCTTTGTCCGGAAGAAAGACGGATCCCTCCGACTGTGTATTGATTAAAGGGAGCTCAACAAGATGACGATCAAGAATAAGTATCCTATACCTCGGATCGACGACTTGTTTGATCAACTGCAAGGGGCAAGGGTATTCTCGAAGATTGACTTGCGATCAGGATACCATCAGTTAAGAATTAAGGAATCGGATGTACCGAAGTCGGCTTTCAGGTCCCGGTACGGGTATTATGAATTTGTAGTGATGCCATTTGGACTTACCAATGCTCCTGCGGTATTCATGCAATTGATGAATCGGGTATTCTTAGAATACTTGGATAAATTTGTGGTCGTCTTCATTGATGACATCTTGATATATTCGAAGGACGCAGAGGAGCATGCTGAACATTTGCGTGTGGTTTTGAGCACCTTGAGGAAGGAACAGCTGTATGCAAAGCTTTCCAAATGCGAGTTCTGGCTTAGGAAAGTAACTTTCCTTGGGCATGTGATATCAGCTGACGGAGTTCAGGTGGACCCGAAGAAAGTCGAAGCAATCTTGGAATGGGAAGTTCCTAGTAACGTGAAAGAAGTCTGGAGTTTCCTAGGACTTGCTGGATATTATCGCCGCTTTGTAGAGGGATTTTCCAAAATTGCTCATCCGCTCACTCAGCTGTTGTAGAAAACTCAAAAGTTCACGTGGGATGAGAAGTGCCAGGCTGGTTTTGACGAACTTAAGAGGAGACTGACGACAGCACCTATATTAGCGCTACCAGAGGGAACTGATGGATTCATGGTATACAACGACGCTTCAAATCAGGGTCTGGGATGTGTGTTGATGCAAAAGGATAAGGCGATTGCCTATGCTTCTTGGCAATTGAAACCGTATGAGGTTAATTACCCGACTCATGATCTAGAGCTAGCAGCTGTGGTCTTTGCCTTGAAAATTTGGCGACATTATTTGTACGGCACTCGTTGCCAGATCTTTACAGATCATAAGAGCCTCAAATACATTTTCAGTCAGAAAGAATTAAACATGAGGCAGAGAAGGTGGCTGGAATTGATCAAGGATTACGACTTGGAGATTCTCTATCATCCGGGGAAAGCAAACGTAGTAGCCAATGCTTTGAGCCGTAAACCTGTTTCTCTTCGAGTGTTGGAAGCACTTACATCCCAAACCAGCATTCAGCGGGAACTGATTCGCGAAGGGATTGAAGTATGGGCACCAAGAATCCAAGGGCAACTATATGTGATGGAACTGACTTCATCACTAGTCGAGGAGATCAAATCTAAGCAGTTGAACGATTCTCTGATCCTTAGGTTATGTGACGAAGTAAAGAAAGGAAAGGCCCCAGGATTCGTGATTCAAGATGATGGAGTTATGAGATTTCAGAGTCGATTTTGCGTTCCCGACGATGATGGTTTGAGACGGACAATTCTGAAGGAAGCTCACAGCGTGCCCTATTCTATTCACACAGGCGTGATAAAATGTATAAAGATCTTAAACAAAACTTGGTGGGGAATATGAAGAAGGACGTAGGCAGCACGTTTGAAGTGTTTGACTTGTCACAGTTAAGATTGAACATCGGCGACTGCCGGAATGTTAAAGCCGCTTAGATCCCTGAGTGGAAGTGGGAGGATATCTCGATGGATTTCATCACCAGTATGCCAAGGACTAGAACGGGAATGAACATGATTTGGGTTATAGTTGATCGACTAACCAAGTCGGCTCATTTCCTAGGAATTAAAGATACATGGGGACCCGAGAGATTGGCGCGAGTATTTATTGCAGAGATAGTCATATTGCATGGGACGCCGAAGACCATTACTTCGGATCGAGATGGTCGCTTCGTGTCGCACTTCTGGAAGGCAGTTCACATGGCTTTGGGGACTGAGCTCAACTTTAGCACGGCTTATCATCCCCAAACGGACGGTCAGTCCGAAAGGACTATACAAACAGTAGAAGACATGCTTAGATCCTGTGCTTTGGATTGGTCAACTGATTGGGAAGTTCATTTGCCATTGATTGAATTCACCTACAATAATAGTTGGCATGCTTCTATCAAGATGGCACCATTTGAAGCTTTGTACGGGAGAAGATGTCGATCACCCCTGTGCTGGGATGATTCTTCGGACTTGATCGGGATAGAACCGGAATTGATAGTTCAGACTCAAGAGAAGATAGCTTTGATTCGGGAAAGACTGTTGACTGCCCAGAGTCGACAGAAGTCTTATGCAGACGTATGTCGTCGCCCTCTAGAGTTCGACGTCGGGGACCATGTACTATTGAAGGTGTCTCCTACACGAGGGATTTTCCGTTTTGGGAGGAAAGGTATGCTAAGTCCGAGATATATCGGGCCATTTGAGGTCCTAGAGAGAGTTGGGGATTTAGCATACAGGTTGGCTTTACCACCATCACTGAGTCACGTTCACAATGTGTTTCACGTATCCCAATTGCGGAAGTATGTACCGGACCCGATCCGTCATTGATTTCGACGAGATCGAGATAGCTAATGATGGCACCTTCGAAGAGAGACCAATCAAGATACTTGAGAGTCGGATCAAACAATTGAGGAATAAACCAATACACTTGGTTAAAGTACAATGGTCACTACATGGAGCTGAAGAGGCCACTTGGGAAACAGAGAACAGTATGAAGGCTAGATATCCAGAGTTGCTTTCATCTTAAGTTTCGGGACGAAACTTCTTTTTAGGGAGGAAGGATGTAATACCCGAGATCTCTGATATGTATTTGGGAACTTGTGATATTGTAATTGTTGCACTTTAATATGAGTATTATTCTCCGTATCTCATAGTCCGGTGTTGTTGAGCGTATGATTTCATGAATGTGATATAAAAATTGTGATTCTGTGCATGTAGCGCACGCTATCGGCTATGTGTAGCGTACGCTAACATGGATCTATAGCGCACGCTACAAAGGAACAATAGCGCACGCTATGCGTGGTCAATATGATTGAGACGTGTGGTAGGTGAGATCAGGCCGGGGATCTTGGTCGGATTGTGTCGGGATGAACCTGGACGGCTTTTGGGAAAAGCCAAGTCAACGCCTTAGCGCACGCTACTGGCATGTGAATAGCGCACGCTAACTGCTGAGTACAGTGAAGTCAGTAAGACGTTAGCGCACGCTACGAGTATGGACTAGCGCGCGCTAATAACCATTTTCTATAAATAGGACAACATCCTTTTTGTATTTTCAGTCTTTTCTCTTCCAACATCCGAATCCTTATACTTAGAGTATTACTCTATACATCCTAAACACTTCCCATCAGCATCCTTGATCATGTTGAAGATTGTAGATCATTGAGGATTGGTGTTCAAGCCTTCGACGTTGGATTGCTTCGATTTCCTCCTTGTTCTTCACTACTTTGAGGTAGGTGATTCTTCACCAATATTAGTAGTGTTCTAAGGACGTTTGATTATGCTTATCTAGTTAGTTAGATTCGTTAATAGTCGATCATCATGTGTTAGAAGGATATTTTCGACGTTTCGGCACTTATTCATCGTATAATCCTTTGAACCTTTTTAGTGTTGGACTCCTAAACGTATTCATATATCTTCAAAACTGTTTATAACCAGTATGGGGAGAACATCAAGTTCTTATGTTTTGACATGATAGAATCATACGTTTGGGACATGAAATGGATTGGACTTAGGATGTTTCTTGAAGATCAAAGATGAATTATGGTGTTGTGATGATTATACGTACCCTTGTATCTTGTAGTCGTTTAATCAGTAACAAACCGTATGAGCATGATATACACTGAGATGGCTTGTATTAACACTGAGGATTTCATGAGTTTTCATCACTTTAGCTCAAGTTTTACCCAGTAGTGACTGCCATGCACGATTAGCGCACGCTAAGATGAATATATTAACGTGCGCTATCGGGAACGAGTAACGTGCGCTACGTTGGATTCGTAACGTACGTTATATCATCAGGCAGGGTAGTCGGCTGTTCAGAGAAGACTGTCAGTACACAGCTAACGCACGCTAAACCTGGTCATTTGCGTACGTTAACGGGCAGGCTTAGCGCATGTTACGTATAGTACGTAGCACGCGCTAAGTAGTTCAGGCAGAATTCATTTTTAGAGCTTGCGGTCGTTAACCGAATTATTAGACGTTCGTACGACTTGAGGGTAATTCTTTATTATTTCTTAGGTTCGAGCCTTGCATAGGGGACGATCGAGGGGCGGCGGCATACGTACGCGTGTCATTTGTTGGAGTATTTCCATTCTTGCTATTTTCGAGGCAAGTATCATATGTCGAGCTCGATTTATATTGAAACTTGGATCATGCTTGTGGTTTTGTTCGTATTGTCGAATATGATATGTATTTCTGTAATTTCTCGTGGTATTCGTTGCTAATTGTTCGTATTGATGAACATATTGAAATGCATATATGTGTGCATAATTGATTTATTTATGGTATAAATGATCTGAGGGGATCATGAGGATCTATGTTGAGGGCGCTGGATCGAATGTCCACCATGCGTTGGTCCGACGGGATCATCATGGGGATCTATGCTGAGGGTGCTGGATCGCTGGATGGGTTTTACACCATGCGTTGGTCCGACGGGATCATCATGGGGCTCTATACCAAGGGCGCTGGATCGCTGGATTACCCTGTACTGTGTTGATGGAATCGTGAGGATTCGCATCGTTGGATTCCGGTGACGGAAGTCCGTTTTGCATGTTTTATGATGCACTGATGATTTCTGTATTATGATACTTGTACTAGCATTGTTTTGCTAACCCCTTCGGGGGTGGACATTGTTTTGATGTTCAGGTAGCCGAGGAGCGGGGAAGCAACCACAGTACCGACAGGACGATGAAATGGCTCAGTGATGTGGTTGATGTTTATTATTATTGTGATTTGTCTTCTTGGTTCATTTAGTACTCGAGTACGTCTGTTTTAATAATGTCATTTCGATATGGTTGTATAAGTTAACTCATTTGATCGGTCGAATCAAATCTGTATTTGAACTTCAGTTGTACGATTGGATTATATTTACAATTCTTTTAAATTAGCCTTGTAAATCCTTACTTAAAGGGTTTACGGCGCTGTAATTATTCCGAATATCTCGGGGTGTTACAGAATAAAGAGAAAGAATTGGTCCTAACTCCCTTAGTAGATAAAGGAGATAGAAGCAATAAACTCTCTGAACAACATATGCTATACCACACTTACAAAAATCACTCAAGAACACAAGTATGTTCTTCACACAAAAAGAAAAGTTTACAAAAAATGGAAAATTATAAGTTGAATGATGAATGATGAAGGATCTAAGGGGTCTATTTATGCACCTAAATTCATCTAATAGCTCCAAAACTCCAGCATTATTACATTAGATCGAATCAATGCCAGTCATCCCCTCAATAATACACAAAAAGTATAAAAAATTAGACAAATCATAACAATCTGTCAAGAGTTACGGCCGTAACATTCAGGAGTTACGGCCGTAACAAGGATGACTTACGGCCGTAACTCCTGCATGTTACGGTCGTAACTTGGCTTCGTAAATTTGCTCACTGGATGCCTTGATAGTTAAGTTTTCAGCCCAGAATTTTTCAGACTTTGCGTTTTTGCCCCAAATTTTCTTCGGATGATAACTTTTGATATATAATTCTGATTTTGAATCCGGAAAGACTGCCGAATTCGTCTCGGAAAGCCCTACAACGTGAATATATCAAAGTTCAACAAATATAATATTTAATAAACATGTTATTTCTTGAGTAAATTAGTTATTTAATCCGATCATCATCCGATAAAATAAAATTATTAAAACTAATTAATTAAAAGCAAAAAACGAGTAGACTAGCTCAATTATGGGTGAATTTTATCGATACAAACCATGGATAAGTGTACAAAACTGACACTTATCAAGAGGTGGCTTTGAGATTTTTCTCAATTTGTTCCACATGTTTTTTGTACTCAACAGTAGATTCACCAAATACAACATGATGTGTTTCTTCCACAACTAATGTTCTTTTATTAAAGACTTTGTACACTTTACTTATCTGTGATACCATCATCAGTTTTTGCATCAGAGGCATTCAGTTGGGTTTTGCCATTGTTGTGGATGAGTATATGAAAATATGAGTATGGCATGCTGGTATATGAAAATATGCCAAAAATATTTTTAAATAGAGTTTTACGAAAAATATGAAAATATGAAATAGTTGGTAATATGCAATTCCAAACCTCATAGAGAGTTTTACAGTATCTCCATACTATCATACTTCTGCTCTGAGTATGGCATGCTGTGTTGACAGCTTCAGCCAGAATCTTTTTGGAAGATCAGTCTCAGCAATCATTGTCTTGGCTGCTTCAATCTAAATAACCTTCATTTTGAACCTTTTTGGAAGATCAGCCCAGAACCTTCATGCTCCATTCTGGGGTGTGAAACCTTAGAAATTTTAGTGCCATCTATACTCAAGTATATTTTAGTGCCATCTATACTCAAGTATATACTTGGTATATTTAATATCTCCTTCCATATTTTTTAAATATCTCATTAAAAATATACTCAAGTATATATGGATCTGGTTCGGTGTTTTGAACCAACCTCTCTGATACCACTTGTAGGTAGGGCCGAAATTTCCAGTTAACTGGAACCATAATTTCCCAAAAATGAGAACTGAAAACCGGACCATATAAAATTTCGGTTAACCGGAACCGGACCGATATTTTTGGTTCCGGTTCGGTTAACCCGAAAAAAACCATTTTTTTTCGAAAAAACTTGTTTTAATTGAAAATATACTATTTAATAAACTTTTTTATTCAAAAAACTATTTAATGAAAATATACTATTTAATGAAAATATACTATTTAATTTGAAAAAACTGTTTTAATTAAAAACCTGTTTGAGACGAGAGAGAGAGAGAAATTGAAAATAGGGATTTAGTCATTTAAGGTTTTAAAATTATAAATTATAAAATATTTTAATATTTAATAAATATATAATATATTATTACAAAATTGATATTCAGTTGTAAACCGTTCGGTTCCGGTTCTAACCGAAAACCGAAAAATTTAGACATATGGAATCAAAAATCGAACCAAAAACTGAATATACGGTTCCGGTTAACCAGAACCGCTTCGGTTCCGGTTGGGTTCCGGTTCTAACGGATATCCGGGAACTATTTAGACACCCCTACTTGTAAGTCACAAGCACTTCAGGTACAAGTCTAGGGGGGTGAATAGACTTGTAAAATCTTAAGCTAAATAACTGTTTGAAAACTCCCAACTGAGATTTAGTGCAGCTACGTTAACTCGACTGAGTTTAATACAGTTAATGTTTACTGCAATAGTTAGAATGAATGCAAGTATGATGATCAAAACAGTAAATCACATAACACTTATAATGGTTTCAGAGGTGGGGTAATCTTCTACTAGTCCACTTCTTTCCAAACCAGTTGGAGATAAATTCACTATAACTTTCAACGAGTGAAATCTTGTTATAATGAACTTAGTTACAACAACGTTCAACCAGTGAAAACCCGTGGCCGTTGCAACTCTTTCCATTGGTTGCCTAATGTAATACCCGAATTTTCAGTATGAATTTTTCGCATTATTTTATCTAAGATATACTGGATGGCTTGGTGTCTATACAGTATGGATAAAATAAATTGAGAACTGAGACAGCTGTATTTGTACTCGTATAACTGTCGTAGTGGTTCGACAATTATTTTGAGGATACCGTGTATCAGGTTATCGTACTTTTGATATTGGATATATCGTATGATGATGTTATTGGATTCAGTACATGTACTCAGTATGCAGTATGTTCGTATTTTGATATGTCGAGACGGACGAGGAGAATTGGAAAATGGCTAAGTATAACCTGATTAGCGCTCGCTAATGTTCAAGTATAGCGCACGCTATCGTTCATGGTTAGCGCACGCTAGAGGCAGAATGTAGCGCACGCTAAATGCAGTCAGATCGGAAGGAATCTGCGTGTGGACCCGGATGCTTTCGACGCACGTTCTCGTAAGTCAATGGTTGTTGTCCTGAAGTATTAGCGCACGCTAAAGCATGAGGCTTAGCGCACGCTAATTGTAGATCGGTCAAAGGTAATCTTATCCTTGTTAGATCGGCATGTCGGGGCACATGCGGTACGTAGACTATAGCAAGTCAACTGATATTAGCGCACGCTAAATGTAAGGACTTGCGTACGCTAAACAGTGTGAAATACGTACGCTAATGCATGGGCATTACGTACGTAAGCTCATGTTCGAGGCAAGACAGTGGCCTCTGGGCTGCGATAGCGCACGCTAACAAAGTCGGTGAGCGCACGCTAAGGCCGTAGCGCACGCCAAACATAAGGTTTAGCGCACGCTAGTAATACACTTTATAAAAAGGGGACAGACGGGTGTTATGAAGCATTCTCGTCCATTTCTTTCCTTTCACTCGATAGAGAGAGTTTTGGTAGGTACTTGAGTTCCTAAAACACTCTGAGATGATGATCTTTAACGAGATTAAGATGGAGAGCATGGATTCAAAGCTTTGTTCTTGAAATTATTAATGAGTCTTGGAATGGAGTTCATAGAGAGAGTCTTGAGGTTCCAAATACTGGATTATGGTGGAGTTGAGCGTCCTTATCAACATTTGGAGCTTGGAAATGATTGGGAACGGATTCAACCTTGATAATCCATCCTTTTCTTCAAAGAGGTAATTAATCTTCACTTTGGATTTCGTTTTGGGGATTGAATATTGGTGTTCTTGAGTTGATACTTATCATATTAATGAGTTGATAAGTATGATTTCGAGATGGCTTCCCGGGTAACGTTGATGTTATTGTTGGTATGCGGATATTGATATGTTTTGTATGGTTTTGAATGGTGTTCAGGAGATATGTCGATTTATGTCTCCCTTCATTTCGGATTTGATGTTAAGATGATATACGGATATATATGACTTAGGTGATTAATTACATGTTAGCATATCGGATTATGATGGTTGTCATGAACGTGATTATGGAATCATGGTACTTTTAGTGTTCTTGGTATATATATCATCAAAGAGGAAGGATATATGTTGGTTTGATTATTAACATGGATAAGACAATTGAAACTAAACATTATGTTGATTGTAGTGATTGAGTTCGTATGATAAGATATGGATCATGATGATGAGTTTTGATCTGGAAAGTTATTGTTAATCTTGGAGTAAGATTTCCTTTTCATTCGAATTCGTAGTCGCAAGGTGTTAGTCGATGCTTGGAATGCATGCCACTGTACAGCATTAGCGCACGCTAAGCTTACTGGATAGCGCACGCTAACGGGAACAACTTAGCGCACGCTACGTTATGCGTTTAACGCGCGCTAAGTAGGCAGACAGTGTAGTATTTTCGTGTTGTGATTATGAATTCGTGATGGGTTGAATTGGATTGTTGAAGACTGTGTTTAATCGAGATATTGTGGAACTGTTGGGTTATTGATCGGTTATTGATTGATAATTATGATTTATCGGATTTCGGCTTGTATTGTTGATATGAGTTCGTAATTGTTTGAGTTGTATTGTTCGGTTTTGTAAATGATCGAGGTATTGTTGAACCGTTGAGTTTGATTGGTTGGTTATACCGGTTATTGATTATTATCGGATGTGTTGTCATTTGATTATTGCATTAGGTCGCGATAATTTAGCGTTGATTATGGCTGTTGTGTTGCGGTCAAGGTTGGAGAGTTCGTAGGTTTCTTTTGGTCGGGGCTGAGGAGCTCGGAGACAAAGGCAATGGATTCTGGTAACAGCTTCGTGGTATCGGTATCGAGGCAAGTTTATACTTGTTCAGTTTATAATATTTGATGAATGGTATCGTTTTCATTTCATTTATAATTCGTATCGCGATGTTGTTAGAAAGGTAAGTTGTCAGTTAACGAGTTGTATATCGTGCTCTGGCTTGTATTAATCATAAGGTATATGATTTAATTGTGTTCAAAGAAGACGTGAGTTATCTTTGGTCAAGGGTATAGTATATCGGATATCGAGGATAGTTAACGTGATGACATAAGTATCGGGATAAAGGTTTATTGGTATTGAATGGATGGTACCTTATTTGAGATTATTTGAATAACTGTGTATTCGTTCAGGGATGTTGCTCGTGGAAAGAATATTGTCTTCGGCTTTGAGGTAATTCTAGTATTATTCAGTTATGAGGATAATTGTTCTGAGGAATTATTGTATATATGTTGTACGTTGATGTTTCGTATGCTGGGATTTGTATTGATTACTTCGCTGAGGGATGATGATCCCAGGGCTGATTGTATTGAGATCATTGATCGTGTTGATTATTTGTCGGGGATGATGATCCCAGGATTATTGTCTTGAATATTGATTATTCGTGTCGACTTTTCACTGTCAGTTTGTTGTTTCACTTCGGTGAGTCTTTTGATCCTTATTGGATATGTGATTCTTTGAGTTTCGTTGTCATGTTGCATCGTGACATATCTGGAATCATATCTGCGTTCCGATTGGTTATTGTGTAGGATTTTTATCCAGGCGCATGATGGTTATGCGTGGATATTATTTCCGCATTGAACCGTGCACACAAGACGTAGTTCGTGAGGCTAATTAGGTACAAGACCGCACGTGTATTTGATAAATACCCGAGGTGACTTGTGCACGGACACATTTCCGGATCGGGCGTACTGCGATGTCCATCTTTGAGCCATACCGTTTGGTCGTTCATACTTCCATGTATGATTGTTTATGTTCGACGGTTTGCGACTGCTTGTTCATACGCCCGAGGGGTATGTTCGACAGCCAGAGTTATTTCTTTGAGATCCATTATTGTTGATCATTTGGAGTCTACCTTGTTGAGGGTATTCTCGGTTATTGTTGGTCTTTGTTGATCATTTGGAGTCTACCTTGTTGAGGGTATTCTCGGTTATTGTTGGTCCTTTGTTGATCATTTGGAGTTTACCTCGTTGAGGGAATTCTCGGTTATTATTGGTCCTTTGTTGATCATTTGTAGTTTACCTCGTTGAGGGAATTCTCGGTTATTGTTGATCTTTGTTGATCGTGTTTGGAGTTTACCATGTTGAGGGTATTCTCGGTTATTGTTGATCCTTGTCGATCGTATTGGAATTCATCATGTTGATGATAATTTCGGTTGTACTTTGACCTTGGGTTGGTCATATTGGAACTCATCATATCGACGATATTCTCAGTGATATATTGGTTGATCATTGTTATTAATTGTATGAGCATTCGGACTGTACGTCGATGTTAGGGATTTGTTATCATTATCATGTGGTAGTTGATCTACAGATATGTTGTGTATTATTGGTTTATCTAGGTTGAGATTTGATTGTGTAATCCTACATGTGATTTGGCATGATCGATTATTTTCGCACTTATGAGTTATGAGGACGATTTGAGTACACTTGGTATTGTTTGAATATAGTACAGTATAATTGTTGTTGAGTTCTTTTCGTCATTTGAGAATGCGAAATGTGAATTATGGTAAGGATCGATTTGGTATGGATTGCCATGGATTGGTAAGGTTATGACGGTAAGTTTACATTGGTAGTATTCTTATAGTATTATTACATTGGTATGTAATTATTTATGATGATGTGATCATTATCATTATCGAGTATTGTGGCTGACCCCGTCGTGGGCTTTATTTTTAGGTACTCGGAGATCGAGCTAGTAGCGGTCGTGAAGGGATGAGCTTCCCGATGTGATACTGGCGGTGGCATGTTTTGGAGTATCGAGTATTTCTTTTCTGGTTATTCATTTCCGCTGCAAATGTGTATTTTGAACTGCGTTTTTATCTGCTGCGTGTGTATATTTTCAAAATGGCCTTTTGGGCATTTTACGAACTCGGGTTATTTTCGTCAAACTCTTTTTCCCAAATTATTTTATCGGTACGTTTAAGTGGTAGCTTAACGTACATTTTGAACTATCGAGAATTGGCACTTCGCCTTGTATTTTCAAATGGTATTTTATGACGGTATTTGAGAACTATGCTTTTGAAAATATTTGAGTATTTAAAATATTACTGTCATCAGCCTTTTGGCTATTTTGAATTGGTTTTGTAAATGATTTTTAGCCTGGTGGGTTCCGGCGCGGGACCCACGGCGTTGTAATATCCCGGATGGTTTTGGGGGTGTTACAGAAGATGGTATCGGAGCTTGGGTTTTGTGAAACCCGAGCTTGTGTGTTATGTGGGTCTACCGGGACGGTAGTAGCGTGACTTTTGAAAATGATTTTTTTTTCTGACTTTTGAGTCAAACCGATTTTGGAGTTTCCAAAATTTTTGAGATATTTTCCAATTGTTATTTGTGATATTGGCGTGTGTTGGTATTGTTTTGAGACTTCGTGTGGGAGTCGTGTGCTAGTATCACGGGAGATCATCGGCTTCACGCACCTGTAAGTATATTGGTTTGGTTATTCGCTTGTGGCGACACTTGATTGTTTTGTGATGAGTTGGAAAGTTTTGGATTTATTTGTTGTTGGTGGCAGGTTGCAAGTTTCGAGGACGAAACTTATTTTAAGGGGGGTAGTATGTAATACCCGAATTTTCAGTATGAATTTTTCGCGTTATTTTATCTAATATATACTGGATGGCTTGGTGTCTATACAATATGGATAAAATAAATTGAGAACTGAGACAGCTGTATTTGTACTCGTATAACTGTCGTAGTGGTTCGACAATTATCTTGAGGATACTGTGTATCAGGTTATCGTACTTTTGATATTGGATATATCGTATGATGATGTTATTGGATTCAGTACATGTATTCAGTATGCAGTATGTTCGTATTTTGATATGTCGAGACGGACGAGCAGTATTGGAAAATGGCTAAGTATAGCCTGATTAGCGCGCGCTAATGTTCAAGTATAGCGCACGCTATCGTTCATGGTTAGCGCACGCTATCGTTCATGGTTAGCGCACGCTAGAGGCAGAATGTAGCGCACGCTAAATGCAGTCAGATCGGAAGGAATCTGCGTGTGGACCCGGCTGCTTTCGACGCACGTTCTCGTAAGTCAACAGTTGTGTAACACCCAAAATTTATTTATTTATTTTTTATTTTTTATTTTTTTTTTACCGAAATAGTATAAAGTTTGACACCAATTCATAAAGGAACTTCATTTATTTAATTTAATAAGCCAATAATGGCAATCAAGTTATCAAACTTCTAAAGAAAACAACATAAGTAAAACTTTCTAATATAGAAATGTCCAAAGCGGAAGTACTAAAATGTTCATTGACGTAAAATAAATAGCAGTGTGTCACGAATGCTCCCGTCAGTCCCTAGCCTCCTTAATCGTAATACCTGAAAATGTTAAGTAAACCGTAAGCACAAAGCTTAGTGAATTCAAACACAACATTATACCAATATCCACAATCACTAGACCTAGATTAAAATATACAGTTATAACATTTAAACATAAGCCAAGAACAAATCAAGGCTTATAAGGAGGGCTAGTAGGTTACCCGCATCTCACAAACCGAAGAGTATTGGGTTAATCTTACCCTCACCTCACATCCCGGAGGGTATTGGAGTAATTATACCTAACCACGCGCACCGGACAAAAGCCGGATAATTGCTATGATCCCCTCAACAATAAACATACAGTGCACATGTATGATTAACAATTTAAGCATGCATTCATATTATCACACCATAATAATAATTTAACACTCACGTGCTAACCTAGCAGTCATAAATATTGAGACAATGGAGTGAGAGAACTCACATTGAATACTTAAGGGAGGTTGCTAAATCAAAACTGGCTACCACACTTGAGCAAATGCCAAAACTTCACCTATTATAAACTAGGAGTTAGGATATACCCAAAGATGAAGCTTAAAGACTTAACAAAAATCTGGACAGCAAGGTCTAAAAACAGGCCCGCTGTTAAAGATGGATTTACTTAATTTTCCTAAGTATTAACATATCAATATTAAATTTTTCTAAGAAACTAGAGTCTTTCCCCTTTTTAAAACAGTAAAGAAGTCACTCTAACTCCAAAATATGAATTTATTATGATGCTTTTAAAAAGACATCGCAGTGCAGTCCCAAATCATAGGAATCAGTAGTGTTGGCCAATTCTACCCAACTTGTGGATAGACATTGTCCAAACTAAAAATCACAGAAATAATAGACATAAATACAAAAGTCTCAGAGTTGGAATCGACCAAAAAGGGTTTCCCAAACTCTAGATACGAAATTCACAACATGACTAATTACAAAACCCTTAAAAGCTGATGACAGAAAACTGATCTGGAGTGTGAACTCAATATGACCAAGAAATACTTGGAGATAACATCCCATAAACTCCAGATCACAACTTTAGGTCATAACACACATGTGGGAACTTGGAATCCCATTAGATCATTTCCCAAGCCCTAGAAACGAATAAAACAAGTTGACCTATCAGATCAGACCCGGATCAGACCTACCAGCAAAGGTGCCGTTGTTGCCCATGGATAAAGTCCTAATTAGTGAGAGTGACCTTCATAAGAAAGTTACCCAACACAATTTGTAAACTTTTGGCACAGGTTTGAGATCTGTTTGAGTTATAGAATTCAAGTTATGATTTTTGTAAGATGACTACAAATCTGATGGAAACAGAATCGTAGCCAACCCTTAATCTTTTTAACCAATCCATTCCTCTCCCTTTTGAAACACATTCCTAGATGTGTTTATCACCCAAATTCAGTCCCCTATGAACATGGTGGCACTAAAAAGGGCTAGGGGTCATTGGTATTTCATTTAGTCACAAGGAAAAGAATCAAATCAACATAATATATGACAAACCACAATTTTCCCCTTTCTTAAGGGTTCCTTGATCTTTCAAATACACAAACATCTATATAACCATCTTAGAAGATGCTATAAAGTTGTATACTTAGATCTAAACATATTGATATGGATGTGTTGAGAATCAAAATAATAATTAACAAGAATTATAACCATTCAAAAGATCTATCACATTTTATCACCTAAATAAAACTTGGTGATTCCCATGGTTCATTTAGACCTTGTATTTTATATAATCATCTAAATCCATCATACACCATGTATAGGGTGTAGATATAATCTAGAGATGATGATAACATACAACTTATAACAATAACAACTTTGGTTAAAACCATAAGATCTATCTTCTTTAAATCACACAAGTTACAACTTGATGATTTTTATGAATCATATAGATCTTTTACATAATATGATCATCTAGACTCATCATACACCATGTATAGGAGGTGGTGATGAAATTTCTAGATGATAATCAACACTTAAAACAATTAATTGAATATAAATCAAAAGAAAAGATTAGAACACCTTAAAAGATCTTACCTAAGCTTGTTACACCAACAAGGAAATGAAGGAGAAGATGATTGTGGCTTTGGAAAGAGAAAAATGAGAGAGAGAGATGGGAGAGATGGGAGATCGGCCGAAAAAAATGAGGGAGAGAGGAGGAGGTTAGGGTTTGTGATATTTTTATAATTCATATTAGGACAAAGCCTAATGACTACACTAATGGGCTAGGCTCAAAACTCATTTCTTACTAGCCCAATATAATTAAATCTATCAATTAACTTAGCCCAAAACTTGTAATTTAATCTAACTTGGCTAATTAATTAAGCCCATCATTTAAAATAATTAAATACCATGAAAATAATTAACGTACCGAAAAAAAAAGAAACCGGGCGTTACAAGTTGTTGTCCTGAAGTATTAGCGCACACTAAAGCATGAGGCTTAGCACACGCTAATTGTAGATCGTTCAAAGGGAATCTTATCCTTGTTAGATCGGCATGTGGGGGCACATGCGGTATGTAGACTGTAGCAAGTCAACTGATATTAGCGCACGCTAAATGTAAGGACTTGCGTACGCTAAACAGTGTGAAATACGTACGCTAATGCATGGGCATTACGTACGTAAGCTCATGTTCGAGGCAAGACAGTGGCCTCTGGGCTGCGATAGCGCACGCTAACAAAGTCGGTTAGCGCACGCTAAGGCCGTAGCGCACGCCAAATATAAGGTTTAGCGCACGCTAGTAATACACTTTATAAAAAGGGGACAGACGGGTGTTATGAAGCATTCTCGTCCATTTTTTTGCTTTCACTCGATAGAGAGAGCTTTGGTAGGTACTTGAGTTCCTAAAACACTCGGAGATGATGATCTTTAACGAGATTAAGATGGAGAGCATGGATTCAAAGCTTTGTTCTTAAATTATTAATGAGTCTTGGAATGGAGTTCATAGAGAGAGTCTTGAGGTTCCAAATACTGGATTTGATGGAGTTGAGCGTCCTTATCAACATTTGGAGCTTGGAAATGATTGGGAACGGATTCAACCTTGATAATCCATCCTTTTCTTCAAAGAGGTAATTAATCTTCACTTTGGATTTCGTTTTGGGGATTGAATATTGGTGTTCTTGAGTTGATACTTATCATATTAATGAGTTGATAAGTATGATTTCGAGATGGCTTCCCGGGTAACGTTGATGTTATTATTGGTATGCGGATATTGATATGTTTTGTATGGTTTTGAATGGTGTTCAGGAGATATGTCGATTTATGTCTCCCTTGATTTCGGATTTGATGTTAAGATGATATACGGATATATATGACTTAGGTGATTAATTACATGTTAGCATATCGGATTATGATGGTTATCATGAACGTGATTATGGAATCATGGTACTTTTAGTGTTCTTGGTATATATCATCAAAGAGGAAGGATATATGTTGGTTTGATTATTAACATGGATAAGATAATTGAAACTAAACATTATGTTGATTGTAGTGATTGAGTTCGTATGATAAGATATGGATCATGATGATGAGTTTTGATCTGGAAAGTTATTGTTAATCTTGGAGTAAGATTTCCTTTTCATTCGAATTCGTAGTCGCACGGTGTTAGTCGATGCTTGGAATGCATGCCACTGTACAACATTAGCGCACGCTAAGCTTACTGGATAGCGCACGCTAACGGGAACAACTTAGCGCACGCTACGTTATGCGTTTAACGCGCGCTAAGTAGGCAGACAGTGTAGTATTTTCGTGTTGTGATTATGAATTCGTGATGGGTTGAATTGGATTGTTTAAGACTGTGTTTAATCGAGATATTGAGGAACTGTTGGGTTATTGATCGGTTATTGATTGATAATTATGATTTATCGGATTTCGTCTTGTATTGTTGATATGAGTTCGTAATTGTTTGAGTTGTATTGTTCGGTTTTGTAAATGATCGAGGTATTGTTGAACCGTTGAGTTTGATTGGTTGGTTATACCGGTTATTGATTATTATCGGATGTGTTGTCATTTGATTAATGCATTAGGTCGCGATAATTTAGCGTTGACTATGGCTGTTGTGTTGCGGTCAAGTTTGGAGAGTTCGTAGGTTGCTTTTGGTCGGGGCTGAGGAGCTCGGAGACGAAGGCAATGGATTCTGGTAACAGCTTCGTGGTATCGGTATCGAGGCAAGTTTATACTTGTTCAGTTTATAATATTTGATGAATGGTATCGTTTTCATTTCATTTATAATTCGTATGGCAATGTTGTTAGAAAGGTAAGTTGTCAGTTAACGAGTTGTATATCGTGCTCTGGCTTGTATTAAATCATAAGGTATATGAGTTAATTGTGTTCAAGGAAGACGTGAGTTATCTTTGGTCAAGGGTATAGTATATCGGATATCGAGGATAGTTAACGTGATGACATAAGTATCGGGATAAAGGTTTATTGCTATTGAATGGATGGTACCTTATTTGAGATTATTTGAATAACTGTGTATTCGTTCAGGGATGTTGCTCGTGGAAAGAATATTGTCTTCGGCTTTGAGGTAATTCTAGTATTATTCAGTTATGAGGATAATTGTTCTGAGGAATTATTGTATATATGTTGTACGTTGATGTTTCGTATGCTGGGATTTGTATTGATTACTTCGCTGAGGGATGATGATCCCAGGGCTGATTGTATTGAGATCATTGATCGTGTTGATTATTTGTCGGGGATGATGATCCCAGGATTATTGTCTTGAATATTTATTATTCGTGTCGACTTTTCACTGTCAGTCTGTTGTTTCACTTCGGTGAGTCTTTTGATCCTTATTGGATATGTGATTCTTTGAGTTTCGTTGTCATGTTGCATCGTGACATATCTGGAATCATATCTGCGTTCCGATTGGTTATTGTGTAGGATTTTTATCCAGGCGCATGATGGTTATGCGTGGATATTATTTCCGAATTGAACCGTGCACACGAGACGTAGTTCGTGAGGCTAATTAGGTACAAGACCGCACGTGTATTTGATAGATACCCGAGGTGACTTGTGCACGGACACATTTCCGGATCGGGCGTACTGCGATGTCCATCTTTGAGCCATACCGTTTGGTCGTTCATACTTCCATGTATGATTGGATATGTTCGACGGTTTGCGACTGGTTGTTCATACGCCCGAGGGGTATGTTCGACAGCCAGAGTTATTTCTTTGAGATCCATTATTGTTGATCATTTGGAGTCTACCTTGTTGAGGGTATTCTCGGTTATTGTTGGTCCTTTGTTGATCATTTGGAGTCTACCTTGTTGAGGGTATTCTCGGTTATTGTTGGTCTTTGTTGATCATTTGGAGTCTACCTTATTGAGGGTATTCTCGGTTATTGTTGGTCCTTTGTTGATCATTTGGAGTTTACCTCGTTGAGGGAATTCTCGGTTATTGTTGGTCCTTTGTTGATCATTTGTAGTTTACCTCATTGAGGGAATTCTCGGTTATTGTTGATCTTTGTTGATCGTGTTTGGAGTTTACCATGTTGAGGGTATTATCGGTTATTGTTGATCCTTGTCGATCGTATTGGAATTCATCATGTTGATGATAATTTCGGTTGTACTTTGACCTTGGGTTGGTCATATTGGAACTCATCATATCGACGATATTCTCAGTGATATATTGGTTGATCATTGTTATTAATTGTATGAGCATTCGGACTGTACGTCGATGTTAGGGATTTGTTATCATTATCATGTGGTAGTTGATCTACAGATATGTTGTGTATTATTGGTTTATCTAGGTTGAGATTTGATTGTGTAATCCGGCAGACAGGATTTGGCACAGATTGGATTATTTTCGCACTTATGAGTTATGAGGACGATTTGAGAACACTTGGTATTGTTTGAATACAGTACAGTATAATTGTTGTTGAGTTCTTTTCGTCATTTGAGAATGCGAAATGTGAATTATGGTAAGGATCGATTTGGTATGGATTGCCATGGATTGGTAAGGTTATGACGGTAAGTTTACATTGGTAGTATTCTTATAGTATTATTACATTGGTATGTAATTATTTATGATGATGTGATCATTATCATTATCGAGTATTGTGGCTGACCCCGTCGTGGGCTTTATTTTTAGGTACTCGGAGATCGAGCTAGTAGCGGTCGTGAAGGGATGAGCTTCCCGATGTGATACTGGCGGTGGCATGTTTTGGAGTATCGAGTATTTCTTTTCTGGTTATTCATTTCCGCTGCAAATGTTTATTTTGAACTGTGTTTTTATCCGCTGCGTGTGTATATTTTCAAAATGGACTTTTGGGCATTTTACGAACTCGGGTTATTTTCGTCAAACTCTTTTTCCCAAATTATTTTATCGGTACGTTTAAGTGGTAGCTTAACGTACATTTTGAACTATCGAGAATTGGCACTTCGCCTTGTATTTTCAAATGCTATTTTATGACGGTATTTGAGAACTATGCTTTTGAAAATATTTGAGTATTTAAAATATTACCGTCATCAGCCTTTTGGCATTTTTGAATTGGTTTTGTAAACGATTTTTAGCCTGGTGGGTTCGTGGCAGGACCTGGCTGTAATATCCCGGATGGTTTTGGGGGTGTTACAGAAGATGGTATCGGAGCTTGGGTTTTGTGAAACCCGAGCTTGTGTGTTATGTGGCTCTACCGGGACGGTAGTAGCGTGACTTTTGAAAATGATTTTTTTTTCTGACTTTTGAGTCAAACCGATTTTGGAGTTTCCAAAATTTTTGAGATATTTTCCAATTGTTATTTGTGATATTGGCGTGTGTTGGTATTGTTTTGAGACTTCGTGTGGGAGTCGTGTGCTAGTATCACGGGAGATCATCGGCTTCACGCACCTGTAAGTATATTGGTTTGGTTATTCGCTTGTGGTGACACTTGATTGTTTTGTGATGAGTTGGAAAGTTTTGGATTTATCTGTTGTTGGTGGCAGGTTGCAAGTTTCGAGGACGAAACTTATTTTAAGGGGGGTAGTATGTAATACCCGAATTTTCAGTATGAATTTTTCGCGTTATTTTATCTAATATATACTGGATGGCTTGGTGTCTATACAATATGGATAAAATAAATTGAGAACTGAGACAGCTGTATTTGTACTCGTATAACTGTCGTAGTGGTTCGACAATTATCTTGAGGATACCGTGTATCAGGTTATCGTACTTTTGATATTGGATATATCGTATGATGATGTTATTGGATTCAGTACATGTATTCAGTATGCAGTATGTTCGTATTTTGATATGTCGAGACGGACGAGGAGTATTGGAAAATGGCTAAGTATAGCCTGATTAGCGCGCGCTAATGTTCAAGTATAACGCACGCTATCGTTCATGGTTAGCGCACGCTAGAGGCAGAATGTAGCGCACGCTAAATGCAGTCAGATCGGAAGGAATCTGCGTGTGGACCCGCTTTCGGCCTTGCGTTCTCGTAAGTCAACGGTTGTTGTCCTGAAGTATTAGCGCACACTAAAGCATGAGGCTTAGCACACGCTAATTGTAGATCGGTCAAAGGGAATCTTATCCTTGTTAGATCGGCATGTGGGGGCACATGCGGTACGTAGACTGTAGCAAGTCAACTGATATTAGCGCACGCTAAATGTAAGGACTTGCGTAAGCTAAACAGTGTGAAATACGTACGCTAATGCATGGGCATTACATACGTAAGCTCATGTTCGAGGCAAGACAGTGGCCTCTGGGCTGCGATAGCGCACGCTAACAAAGTCGGTTAGCGCACGCTAAGGCCGTAGCGCACGCCAAATATAAGGTTTAGCGCACGCTAGTAATACACTTTATAAAAAGGGGACAGACGGGTGTTATGAAGCATTCTCGTCCATTTCTTTGCTTTCACTCGATAGAGAGAGCTTTGGTAGGTACTTGAGTTCCTAAAACACTCGGAGATGATGATATTTAACGAGATTAAGATGGAGAGCATGGATTCAAAGCTTTGTTCTTGAAATTATTAATGAGTCTTGGAATGGAGTTCATAGAGAGAGTCTTGAGGTTCCAAATACTGGATTATGATGGAGTTGAGCATCCTTATCAACATTTGGAGCTTGGAAATGATTGGGAACGGATTCAACCTTGATAATCCATCCTTTTCTTCAAAGAGGTAATTAATCTTCACTTTGGATTTCGTTTTGGGGATTGAATATTGGTGTTCTTGAGTTGATACTTATCATATTAATGAGTTGATAAGTATGATTTCGAGATGGCTTCCCGGGTAACGTTGATGTTATTATTGGTATGCGGATATTGATATGTTTTGTATGGTTTTGAATGGTGTTCAGGAGATATGTCGATTTATGTCTCCCTTCATTTCGGATTTGATGTTAAGATGATATACGGATATATATGACTTAGGTGATTAATTACATGTTAGCATATCGGATTATGATGGTTGTCATGAACGTGATTATGGAATCATGGTACTTTTAGTGTTCTTGCTATATATATCATCAAAGAGGAAGGATATATGTTGGTTTGATTATTAACATGGATAAGATAATTGAAACTAAACATTATGTTGATTGTAGTGATTGAGTTCGTATGATAAGATATGGATCATGATGATGAGTTTTGATCTGGAAAGTTATTGTTAATCTTGGAGTAAGATTTCCTTTTCATTCGAATTCGTAGTCGCAAGGTGTTAGTCGATGCTTGGAATGCATGCCACTGTACAGCATTAGCGCACGCTAAGCTTACTGGATAGCGCACGCTAACGGGAACAACTTAGCGCACGCTACGTTATGCGTTTAACGCGCGCTAAGTAGGCAGACAGTGTAGTATTTTCGTGTTGTGATTATGAATTCGTGATGGGTTGAATTGGATTGTTTAAGACTGTGTTTAATCGAGATATTGTGGAACTGTTGGGTTATTGATCGGTTATTGATTGATAATTATGATTTATCAGATTTCGTCTTGTATTGTTGATATGAGTTCGTAATTGTTTGAGTTGTATTGTTCGGTTTTGTAAATGATCGAGGTATTGTTGAACCGTTGAGTTTGATTGGTTGGTTATACCGGTTATTGATTATTATCGGATGTGTTGTCATTTGATTAATGCATTAGGTCGCGATAATTTAGCGTTGATTATGGCTGTTGTGTTGCGGTCAAGGTTGGAGAGTTCGTAGGTTGCTTTTGGTCGGGGCTGAGGAGCTCGGAGACGAAGGCAATGGATTCTGGTAATAGCTTCGTGGTATCGGTATCGAGGCAAGTTTATACTTGTTCACTTTATAATATTTGATGAATGGTATCGTTTTCATTTCATTTATAATTCGTATGGCGATGTTGTTAGAAAGGTAAGTTGTCAGTTAACGAGTTGTATATCGTGCTCTGGCTTGTATTAAATCATAAGGTATATGATTTAATTGTGTTCAAGGAAGACGTGAATTATCTTTGGTCAAGGGTATAGTATATCGGATATCGAGGATAGTTAACGTGATGACATAAGTATCGGGATAAAGGTTTATTGGTATTGAATGGATGGTACCTTATTTGAGATTATTTGAATAACTGTGTATTCGTTCAGGGATGTTGCTCGTGGAAAGAATATTGTCTTCGGCTTTGAGGTAATTCTAGTATTATTCAGTTATGAGGATAATTGTTCTGAGGAATTATTGTATATATATTGTACGTTGATGTTTCGTATGCTGGGATTCGTATTGATTACTTCGCTGAGGGATGATGATCCCAGGGCTGATTGTATTGAGATCATTGATCGTGTTGATTATTTGTCGGGGATGATGATCCCAGGATTATTGTCTTGAATATTGATTATTCGTGTCGACTTTTCACTGTCATTATGTTGTTTCACTTCGGTGAGTCTTTTGATCCTTATTGGATATGTGATTCTTTGAGTTTCGTTGTAATGTTGCATCGTGACATATCTGGAATCATATCTGCGTTCCGATTGGTTATTGTGTAGGATTTTTATCCAGGCGCATGATGGTTATGCGTGGATATTATTTCCGCATTGAACCGTGCACACGAGACGTAGTTCGTGAGGCTAATTAGGTACAAGACCGCACGTGTATTTGATCGATACCCGAGGTGACTTGTGCACGGACACATTTCCGGATCGGGCGTACTGCGATGTCCATCTTTGAGCCATACCGTTTGGTCGTTCATACTTCCATGTATGATTGGATATGTTCGACGGTTTGCGACTGGTTGTTCATACGCCCGAGGGATATGTTCGACAGCCAGAGTTATTTCTTTGAGATCCATTATTGTTGATCATTTGGAGTCTACCTTGTTGAGGGTATTCTCGGTTATTGTTGGTCCTTTGTTGATCATTTGGAGTCTACCTTGTTGAGGGTATTCTCGGTTATTGTTGGTCTTTGTTGATCATTTGGAGTCTACCTTGTTGAGGGTATTCTCGGTTATTGTTGGTCCTTTGTTGATCATTTGGAGTTTACCTCGTTGAGGAATTCTCGGTTATTGTTGGTCCTTTGTTGATCATTTGGAGTATACCTCGTTGAGGGAATTCTCGGTTATTGTTGATCTTTGTTGATCGTGTTTGGAGTTTACCATGTTGAGGGTATTCTCGGTTATTGTTGATCCTTGTCGATCGTATTGGAATTCATCATGTTGATGATAATTTCGGTTGTACTTTGACCTTGGGTTGGTCATATTGGAACTCATCATATCGATGATATTCTCAGTGATATATTGGTTGATCATTGTTATTAATTGTATGAGCATTCGGACTGTACGTCGATGTTAGGGATTTGTTATCATTATCATGTGGTAGTTGATCTACAGATATGTTGTGTATTATTGGTTTATCTAGGTTGAGATTTGATTGTGTAATCCAGCAGACAGGATTTGGCACAGATTGGATTATTTTCGCACTTATGAGTTATGAGGACGATTTGAGGACACTTGGTATTGATTGAATACAGTACAGTATAATTGTTGTTGAGTTCTTTTCGTCATTTGAGAATGCGAAATGTGAATTATGGTAAGGATCGATTCGGTATGGATTGCCATGGATTGGTAAGGTTATGACGGTAAGTTTACATTGGTAGTATTCTTATAGTATTATTACATTGGTATGTAATTATTTATGATGATGTGATCATTATCATTATCGAGTATTGTGGCTGACCCCGTCGTGGGCTTTATTTTTAGGTACTCGGAGATCGAGCTAGTAGCGGTCGTGAAGGGATGAGCTTCCCGATGTGATACTGGCGGTGGCATGTTTTGGAGTATCGAGTATTTCTTTTCTGGTTATTCATTTCCGCTGCAAATGTGTATTTTGAACTGTGTTTTTATCCGCTGCGTGTGTATATTTTCAAAATGGCCTTTTGGGCATTTTACGAACTTGGGTTATTTTCGTCAAACTCTTTTTCCCAAATTATTTTATCGGTACGTTTAAGTGGTAGCTTAACGTACATTTTGAACTATCTCAGCGGCACTTCGCCTTGTATTTTCAAATGGTATTTTATGACGGTATTTGAGAACTATGCTTTTGAAAATATTTGAGTATTTAAAATATTACCTCATCAGCCTTTTGGCGTTTTTGAATTAGTTTTGTAAACGATTTTTAGCACAGTGGGTTCGGCGCAGGACCCACAAAGACTGTAATATCCCGGATGGTTTTGGGGGTGTTACAGAAGATGGTATCGAAGCTTGGGTTTTGTGAAACCCGAGCGTGTGTGTTATGTGGCTCTACCGGGACGGTAGTAGCGTGACTTTTGAAAATGATTTTTTTTTCTGACTTTTGAGTCAAACCGATTTTGGAGTTTCCAAAATTTTTGAGATATTTTCCAATTGTTATTTGTGATATTGGCGTGTGTTGGTATTGTTTTGAGACTTCGTGTGGGAGTCGTGTGCTAGTATCACGGGAGATCATCGGCTTCACGCACCTGTAAGTATATTGGTTTGGTTATTCGCTTGTGGCGACACTTGATTGTTTTGTGATGAGTTGGAAAGTTTTGGATTTATCTGTTGTTGGTGGCAGGTTGCAAGTTTCGAAGACGAAACTTATTTTAAGGGGGGTAGTATGTAATACCCGAATTTTCAGTATGAATTTTTCGCGTTATTTTATCTAATATATACTGGATGGCTTGGTGTCTATACAGTATGGATAACATAAATTGAGAACTGAGACAGATGTATTTGTACTCGTATAACTGTCGTAGTGGTTCGACAATTATCTTGAGGATACCGTGTATCAGGTTATCGTACTTTTGATATTGGATATATCGTATGATGATGTTATTGGATTCAGTACATGTATTCAGTATGCAGTATGTTCGTATTTTGATATGTCGAGACGGACGAGGAGAATTGGAAAATGGCTAAGTATAGCCTGATTAGCGCGCGCTAATGTTCAAGTATAGCGCACGCTATCGTTCATGGTTAGCACATGCTAGAGGCAGAATGTAGCGCACGCTAAATGCATTCAGATCGGAAGGAATCTGCGTGTGGACCCGGCTTCTTTCGACGCACGTTCTCGTAAGTCAACGGTTGTTGTCCTGAAGTATTAGCGCACACTAAAGCATGAGGCTTAGCACACGCTAATTGTAGATCGGTCAAAGGGAATCTTATCCTTGTTAGATCGGCATGTGGGGGCACATGCGTTATGTAGACTGTAGCAAGTCAACTGATATTAGCGCACGCTAAATGTAAGGACTTGCGTACGCTAAACAGTGTGAAATACGTACGCTAATGCATGGGCATTACGTACGTAAGCTCATGTTCGAGGCAAGACAGTGGCCTCTGGGCTGCGATAGCGCACGCTAACAAAGTCGGTTAGCGCACGCTAAGGCCGTAGCGCACGCCAAATATAAGGTTTAGCGCACGCTAGTAATACACTTTATAAAAAGGGGACAGACGGGTGTTATGAAGCATTCTCGTCCATTTCTTTGCTTTCACTCGATAGAGAGAGCTTTGGTAGGTACTTGAGTTCCTAAAACACTCTGAGATGATGATCTTTAACGAGATTAAGATGGAGAGCATGGATTCAAAGCTTTGTTCTTGAAATTATTAATGAGTCTTGGAATGGAGTTCATAGAGAGAGTCTTGAGGTTCCAAATACTGGATTATGATGGAGTTGAGCGTCCTTATCAACATTTGGAGCTTGGAAATGATTGGGAACGGATTCAACCTTGATAATCCATCCTTTTCTTCAAAGAGGTAATTAATCTTCACTTTGGATTTCGTTTTGGGGATTGAATATTGGTGTTCTTGAGTTGATACTTATCATATTAATGAGTTGATAAGTATGATTTCGAGATGTCTTCAAGGGTAACGTTGATGTTATTGTTGGTATGCGGATATTGATATGTTTTGTATGGTTTTGAATGGTGTTCAGGAGATATGTCGATTTATGTGTCCCTTCATTTCGGATTTGATGTTAAGATGATATACGGATATATATGACTTAGGTGATTAATTACATGTTAGCATATTGGATTATGATGGTTGTCATGAACGTGATTATGGAATCATGGTACTTTTAGTGTTCTTGGTATATATATCATCAAAGAGGAAGGATATATGTTGGTTTGATTATTAACATGGATAAGATAATTGAAACTAAACATTATGTTGATTGTAGTGATTGAGTTCGTATGATAAGATATGGATCATGATGATGAGTTTTGATCTGGAAAGTTATTGTTAATCTTGGAGTAAGATTTCCTTTTCATTCGAATTCGTAGTCGCAAGGTGTTAGTCGATGCTTGGAATGTATACTACTGTACAGCATTAGCGCACGCTAAGCTTACTGGATAGCGCACGCTAACGGGAACAACTTAGCGTATGCTACGTTATGCGTTTAACGCGCGCTAAGTAGGCAGACAGTGTAGTATTTTCGTGTTGTGATTATGAATTCGTGATGGGTTGAATTGGATTGTTTAAGACTGTGTTTAATCGAGATATTGTGGAACTGTTGGGTTATTGATCGGTTATTGATTGATAATTATGATTTATTGGATTTCTGCTTGTATTGTTGATATGAGTTCGTAATTGTTTGAGTTGTATTGTTCGATTTTGTAAATGATCGAGGTATTGTTGAACCGTTGAGTTTGATTGGTTGGTTATACTGGTTATTGATTATTATCGGATGTGTTGTCATTTGATTATTGCATTAGGTCGCGATAATTGAGCGTTGATTATGGCTGTTGTGTTGCGGTCAAGGTTGGAGAGTTCGTAGGTTGCTTTTGGTCGGGGCTGAGGAGCTCGGAGACGAAGGCAATGGATTCTGGTAACAGCTTCGTGGTATCGGTATCGAGGCAAGTTTATACTTGTTCAGTTTATAATATTTGATGAATGGTATCGTTTTCATTTCATTTATAATTTGTATGGAGATGTTGTTAGAAAGGTAAGTTGTCAGTTAACGAGTTGGATATCGTGCTCTGGCTTGTATTAAATCATAAGGTATATGATTTAATTGTGTTCAAGGAAGACGTGAGTTATCTTTGGTCAAGGGTATAGTATATCGGATATCGAGGATAGTTAACGTGATGACATAAGTATCGGGATAAAGGTTTATTGGTATTGAATGGATGGTACCTTATTTGAGATTATTTGAATAACTGTGTATTCGTTCAGGGATGTTGCTCGTGGAAAGAATATTGTCTTCGACTTTGAGGTAATTCTAGTTTTATTCAGTTATGAGGATAATTGTTCTGAGGAATTATTGTATATATGTTGTACGTTGATGTTTCGTATACTGGGATTCGTATTGATTACTTCGCTGAGGGATGATGATCCCAGGGCTGATTGTATTGAGATCATTAATCGTGTTGATTATTTTTCGGGGATGATGATCCCAGGATTATTGTCTTGAATATTGATTAGTCGTGTCGACTTTTCACTGTCAGTCTGTTGTTTCACTTCGGTGAGTCTTTTGATCCTTATTGGATATGTGATTCTTTGAGTTTCGTTGTCATGTTGCATCGTGACATATCTGGAATCATATATGCGTTTCGATTGGTTATTGTGTAGGATTTTTAGCCAGGCGCATGATGGTTATGCGTGGATATTATTTCCGCATTGAACCGTGCACACGAGACGTAGTTCGTGAGGCTAATTAGGTACAAGACCGCACGTGTATTTGATCGATACCCGGGGTGGCTTGTGCACGGACACATTTTCGGATCGGGCGTACTGTGATTTCCATCTTTGAGCCATACCATTTGGTCGTTGATACTTCCAAGTATGATTGGATATGTTCGACAGTTTGCGACTGGTTGTTCATACGCCCGAGGGGTATGTTCGACAGCCAGAGTTATTTCTTTGAGATCCATTATTGTTGATCATTTGGAGTCTACCTTGTTGAGGGTATTCTCGGTTATTGTTGGTCCTTTGTTGATCATTTGGAGTCTACCTTGTTGAGGGTAT
This sequence comes from Orobanche coerulescens, assembly GCA_033398695.1. Taxonomy (NCBI): domain Eukaryota; kingdom Viridiplantae; phylum Streptophyta; class Magnoliopsida; order Lamiales; family Orobanchaceae; genus Orobanche; species Orobanche coerulescens. The sequence goes on from CM065803.1 coordinate 159,674,193, forward strand.
TCTCGGTTATTGTTGGTCTTTGTTGATCATTTGGAGTCTACCTTGTTGAGGGTATTCTCGGTTATTGTTGGTCCTTTGTTGATCATTTGGAGTTTACCTCGTTGAGGGAATTCTCGGTTATTATTGGTACTTTGTTGATCATTTGGAGTTTACCTCGTTGAGGGAATTCTCGGTTATTGTTGATCTTTGTTGATCGTGTTTGGAGTTTACCATGTTGAGGGTATTCTCGGTTATTGTTGATCCTTGTCGATCGTATTGGAATTCATCATGTTGATGATAATTTCGGTTGTACTTTGACCTTGTGTTGGTCATATTGGAACTCATCATATCGATGATATTCTCAGTGATGTATTGGTTGATGATTGTTATTAATTGTATGAGCATTCGGAATGTACGTCGATGTTCGGGATTTGTAATCATTATCATGTGGTAGTTGATCTACAGATATGTTGTGTATTATTGGTTTATCTAGGTTGAGATTTGATTGTGTAATCCGGCGGACAGGATTTGGCACAGATTGGATTATTTTCGCACTTATGAGTTATGAGGACGATTTGAGGACACTTGGTATTGTTTGAATACAGTACAGTATAATTGTTGTTGAGTTCTTTTCGTCATTTGAGAATGCGAAATGTGAATTATGGTAAGGATCGATTTGGTATGGATTGCCATGGATTGGTAAGGTTATGACGGTAAGTTTACATTGGTAGTATTCTTATAGTATTATTACATTGGTATGCAATTATTTATGATGATGTGATCGTTATCATTATCGAGTATTGTGGCTGACGCCGTCGTGGGCTTTATTTTTAGGTACTCGGAGATCGAGCTAGTAGCGGTCGTGAAGGGATGAGCTTCCCGATGTGATAATGGCGGTGGCATGTTTTGGAGTATCGAGTATTTCTTTTCTGGTTATTCATTTCCGCTGCAAATGTGTATTTTGAACTGTGTTTTTATCCGCTGCGTGTGTATATTTTGAAAATGGCCTTTTGGGCATTTTACGAACTTGGGTTATTTTCGTCAAACTCTTTTTCCCAAATTATTTTATCGGTACGTTTAAGTGGTAGCTTAACGTACATTTTGAACTATCGAGAATTGGCACTTCGCCTTGTATTTTCAAATGTATTTATGAAGGTATTTGAGAACTATGCTTTTGAAAATATTTGAGTATTTAAAATATTACCGTCATCAGCCTTTTGGCGTTTTTGAATTAGTTTTGTAAACGATTTTTAGCCTTGTGGGTTCCGGCGCGGGACCCACGGCGCTGTAATATCCCGGATGGTTTTGGGGGTGTTACACCTAACACCTCTTGATGGAAAACCATTGGATGCCTCAACAACTCGCAAGTTGTATATCACCTTCCAATTAAGAACCTGTGGATGTCGTACAACCTCTTACTCTCAAGAACCTAGTTCAATAAAGTACCCCCTACTCAAACTTTTAAGATAAGAGTGTTTGTCTTCTTCAAATTAAGAGCTACTCTGAATATGATACTTTATGATCTTGCTCTTCACGATGCTATAGTTGTATATTACTTTTGTTTTCTTTGATTGCTTTTAAGTATAGTTCGTATCGTAATTCTACTTAATTGTTCTTCATATATTTAACGTAAGATTCTTGAGTTCTTCATATCCATTGCCTCTTGGAACAAATCCGTCCATTGGAGAGTGGACTTCATTGTTCAACTTTTCTTCGTTTTGCATGACCTTGTCTCTTTCTTCAAATCCGAATGTTTGAAGATGTAGGATTGCTGAGCCGTTTTTCTTTGATTACTATATTTGGAAAGTCTTCAGGGCGCGAATCTCGATGAATATTTTATTCCTTAAGTTCCAGGAATCAATCACTTTGCCTAATATGATTTCCTTACGTCTCTATGTGATTTGGCATCTTTGTTGACTTTTCAACATTTGCTGATGTGGACATATCTGATGTTCAAAACTTGGCTGATATTCTGTCTGGATAAAAACTTGGCTGGTATTCTGCCTTGGTCAAACCTGGCTGATATTTAGCTTTGACCGAAACCCGACTGATGTCTGTCAGGTCAACCTTAGCTGATATTTTCCTTTGACCAAATCGGTTGATGTTTGACTATTTTATACTTAGCCAAAATTGTCTTAAGTGATGTTCAGCTATACTTTTGATTTAGTCAAACCCGACTGATATTTTGTCTTTTGAACAAAACCCGACTGATGTTTCATCTGGTCAAACTTAGCTGAGATTTGCTTGGACCAAAACCTGACTGATATTTTTATCTCGTCAAGCTCACCTGGTAAATATTTACCTTTGAACATAACCCGACTGATTTTAGGTTGTTCCATACTTAGCGAAAATTCTATCTGATCAACATGATCAATACTTAGCCTAATCTTTTAAAGGCCTATAGAAGATACTCATTTGGTTCTTCTTTAAAATGTCAAGTACTTTAAACATACATTTGAAATAAACTTCGAATACAAGGATAACATCATCAAATTCTAAAAAAAGTATTCCTAATAGGGTCTCGAAAATGTATAAGGACTTGAAAAAATATTATCTATGTGGTAATATGAAGCGTGAAGTCACGGAGTTTATTTAGATATGTTTAACCTGTGAACAGGTTAAGATTGAGCATCAACGACCAGCGGGTATGCTGAAACCGCACCCTATTCCAGAGTGGAAATAGGAGGACATATCGATGGATTTCATCACTAGTTTGACAACGAGTTGCCGGGGTATGAATACAAATTCGGTGATTACCGACCGTATGACCAAATCAGATCACTTCTTAAGGACACGTGGGGTCCTAAGATTGGCCCATTTGTTCATTCGGGAGATTGCAAGGTTGCACGGTGTTGGGAATAGTGCCCTAGGACATTCGATGTGCCTAGATTTGTAATTATCACATTTAAATAAAGTTATTTGATAACTTCTATTTCTCGTTGATTATTATAATGTGTGCATGTTTTAGTATTATAATAATCGAATAATAGTTATTCAAGAATAATAAGATTATTCATATGTTCCTGGTCCAATCACGTAGAGTGGAGACTGAAGTGATAAATATACTAGTATAAGTTTGATTGATAATCATCGGATGATTATGCACATGGTACTGATCAAACTTATGGGCATTGGTTTGAAAACGCCATCTGAACAGGCCCGCACTGAGATTACTGCATGAAAATGTCATAAGTGAATCTCAATATAACAGTATGTCAATGAATCCTTGAACATGAGATTATCATAAAGTCCAACATGATAACTACTATGCCTTGACGTAATCCAACGTCATCCGAAATATGGTGATCATAAAGTTTAGCTATCGGGATTAGTGGGAGTCATGTAGAGGGCGAAGAATAATCAAGATGTAGATTTTTCGTTCTCTTTTGGGAGAGAGATATCTGTTGAGCCCCTCGAGAAGTAGGACAGAAGGAAATGCATGTCTATGCTCAAATGAAGAGTCATTTGATTCAATCAGTCTACTTAAGATCGAGAAAGCATTTGAACTTAATAAGTATGACAGTTTCCGCGACTTAGTTCAAATATGATATCGCGCGACAAAGGCATTTGACACGTTAAATGGTTTAGTGGACTATAAACTTAAATTCTTTGAGTAGTCATAATGTCTTGCTAGAGACCGCTTATGATTTATCATTTAATAAGGTATTAAATAATTGCCAACATAATATAAGCCTTTTGGATCACACATACGACAATTAAAGACAAGCAATAATAATTAATAGATATAATATTACATATAATATTTATTAAAGAAATCAAATAATGAGTAATGTATAAAATATGATATTATATATTATATCATTTAATTATATCAACTGGGAATATTAAATATAATATTGGATATTATATTTAATAAAAGATCAAATAATAAGTAATATTTAATATGATATATATATATTATTATTTAATGAGTTGAGGGATAACTAAGCAAATACTAGTATATTTAATATCTCTAAATTTCTAAAATTTCTAAAATTTGTGCAAATAAATAAAGTCATTTATTGGCCAAATAAATAAAGATTGTTAAAACAATGAAAATCACACACAATAATAAGTAATTCACAATAGATCTTTATACAAACATAAATAACATGACTAACCTTGTTTATAATCCCAACTTAAGGTTACTTAGCCCATGAAGGGTTTATTATACAATTTACAAGCTTGTGTGGTCATTATTAGTTGAATCAAGAGAAAGAATTGGTCCTAACTCTCTTAGTAGATAAAGAAGATAGAAGTAATAAACTCTCTGAACAACATATGCTATACCACACTTACAAAAATCACTCAAGAACACAAGTGTGTTCTTCACACAAAAAGAAAAGTTTACAAAAAATGGAAAATTATAAGTTGAATGATGAATGATGAAGGATCTAAGGGGTCTATTTATACACCTAAAGTCATCTAATAGCTCCAAAACTCCAGCATTATTACATTAGATCGGATCAATGCCAGCCATCCCCTCAATAATACACAAAAAGTATAAAAAATTAGACAAATCATAACAATCTGTCAAGAGTTACGGCCGTAACATTCGGGAGTTACGGCCGTAACAAGGATGACTTACGGCCATAACTCCTGAATGTTACGGCCGTAACTTGGATTCGTAAATTTGCTCACTGGATGCCTTGATAGTTAAGTTTTCAGCCCAGAATTTTTCAGACTTTGCGTTTTTGCCCCAAATCTTCTTCGGATGATAACTTTTGATATATAACTCTGATTTTGAATCAGGAAAGACTGCCGAATTCGTCTCGGAAAGCCCTACAACATGAATATATCAAAATTCAACAAAGAGAATATTTAATAAACATGTTATTTATTGAGTAAATTAGTTATTTAATCCGATCATCATCCGATAAAAATAAAATTATTAAAACTAATTGATTAAAAGCAAAAAACGAGTAGACTAGCTCAATTATGGGTGAATTTTATCGATACAAACTATGGATAAGTGTACAAAACTGACACTTATCACACCCCCAAACTTGAATTCTTGCTAGTCCCGAGCAAGACTCTTTATTATTCATGCTCCAAAAATAAAAATAAGAAAAATTAATACACACATAAATTATAATATAAAAAGAGAAAAGGAGATCAAAATGCCATTAATACACAACAACCAGCTTATACAGTAGATATAAATGAATCAAGATTCAAAATAAATCTACAAATGATTTTGAAGTTAAAACACGGTTTTAGTATTGTAATTCCAAAATGTAAGGTTTCCCCCCTAAAGGTTGATTATTTCTTTCCCACTCGTGATACACACGACTCCCTTTAATGGTGTCTCTCTATCACTCGTTTATTTTTCGACTCAATATGAAGAAGAATTTCATTGGCGTCATCAAATATTGTGATTATTCACGAAATTTAGTGTATTGAAATTCAGCCGCTAATTAATTCAAATCTGCTCATAAACTACATCCCTTTTAGTGATAGCTTTCACACCGTTATTTACTAACGTGTAGCTCTTTTCACTAACACAATTTCTTTTTTCTTTTTTTTTTTTAAAAGTGATAGCTTTCACACCGTTATTTGCTAACGTGTAGCTCTTTTCACCAATTTTTCTGAGACGGCAGCTACGCACCAACAATGGTTAGTCCTTTATTTTTCGCAAAATATAAGACCCCCAAAATTAGGCAGCTGCTGCTGCTCAACACTTCTCCTTTTCATCATTTTTTTTAGGTGATAGCTTTCACACCGTTATTTTCTAACGTGTAGCTCTTTTCACCAATTACTCCTTTTTTAGGGAATAGAATTTTTGCAGAAAATCATTTCTTAGTTTAAGCATGAAAAATCAAAAACTCCACGAATTAAGTAAATTTCAGTTCTATTTTTCATCAACCGATTGATTCTTCTTTTCTTAAGGTAATGAATGACTCGATTTTATATGATAATTACAAGGCTTGGAAAGATATTAAGGCTCAAAAAAATTTGGAATATACAATTTTTTACCGGTTAAAACGATTTTAGAAGCTTGTATATAGCCAATTTATTGGTGTTATGGCCAGATCTAGAAATCTCATAAATCAAAATACTATAAATATATATATATATATAATAAAAAAAATTAAGGCAAATAACCAAAGAAATCAAAACACACCAAAATTACAACACACCAAAATAATAAAACAAACCACCCCCAAACTTGAAAATAAAACTGTCCTCAGTTTTTAAAAATAAAATAAAATAAAAAACAATGCAGAAAAAGCAGAATACTCCGTGTTAAGAAAGTTGATGTTTGAGCTAACGCCTTTTAGAATCTGCAAGAGAATAAATACACGAGGCACACAACAAAAGAAAATAAAATATACTCGGAAGTATAACACAATTTTTAAGATGCGCATCAAGAAAGTCCGAAGAGTCGCCTTACGCTGCCATCAATGCTATTATAAAAAACACACAATAAAAATTACAGTAATAAAATAACAATACATAAATCGCGAATAGATACGCTGTAACACCCCCAATCCACTCAGGGATATTACACGCCGTAGACCCTCTCCTCGAGGATCTACCAGGCTGATAACTAAAATCAAACATCTAAACATCGCCTTTAAGGCTAAAATGACTCAGTAGACCGACTTGGTCTTTCAATAATAACATACAACTCATTCCCAAACACATACCCACGCAGGGGTCAAAATAAAATAAACTCCCGTACAACGGGAAAAGATCTTGCGGCGGAAAAGAAAATACAATGGACCAATACGACATCAACGGAACCTCGTGTGATTAGTATCGTTCATCTTTCATCATCCTTCGTGCCGACCACGTGCTATGCTCCAAAACACGAATGCAAAATAGACATCCACCCCGAATACTCGGGGGTTAGCAAAACTCCACTGTTTTGCTAGTGCAAGTACAAGTGCAAAAATACGAGCCATACAATACAAGTTCCAAGAACAATAATAATCGAAATCCTCAAAGGTTCAAACGTAAGAAAAAGTACTTCCCGAGGCAAGAGTTTGGGTAAACATTTCCAAAGCGAAAGATCGCAAATAAGGGAAACAATTTACAAAACAGTTTAAAATGCCGTCGAGAGTTTTAATAGAAAACAATTTAGGATTATAAAATCCTTCTCTTTCCAAAAATCAATAGGGTCACAAATTAACATCACGTGTCCTCAACGGACGAAAAATCAACGAAACATAATCACGCACGCGCATCGCCTAGGACCGGGACGATACCACCGACATACCACTCGAGGCCTCGAAGGACCCTCCCGAGCTGGATAGCTAAACAAATCACACACATCTCACGGTTGGATCAATCGCTTGATGCATCCTGTCCACATCATCACATGCCATGTGCCACCGTATATTATCTCGAGCTCCACGGTTGGATCAATCACTTGTTGCATCCTGGCCACATGATCACATGCCATGTGCCACCGTAGACCTTCAACCATATCCACACATTCACACAAATAACATATCACATCAAGGATATTCAAACAATTCGCCTAGAGGCATCAAACACTTAGCAAAACACCACGTCAATCCACAACGCACCGAAATGACATAATATACGTCCACACACAATACTAAGTGCAACATGAACACCAAGCATATACATAGAATTCACATAGTTATTCTCGAACCACACCAATCACAAAACACACACGGTTTTGAAAGAGGCCTTTAACGAGGCTAACCAAATCTTTTGAAAACTCATTTCAAACAAACAAACAAACCAAGACGATCACCAATCATCATATCCGCGAAACAAGAAAAGTATGGACAAGGTACTTGCCTCAAAATCGATACGCAAGTATTCACGAACACGGCTCAACCGGAAAGCTTCAAACGCCCAATGCTATCGAAGCGGAAGACGGCGGCGAACGAAAGGGTTCAACACGGTTTCTTCGCAAGAAACACGACCCTAACATCATACAATCAATAAATCATCGACCATACGAGGAAGAATAATCGTAGAACGCCCGAAAACCCCTCTAAGACATTTTACCGGACACCTTCAAGGCGTCGGTCAAGAAATCAACTCAAACAACGAATTGATACGATCCAACCATGGAATAACAAGGGAAATGATATAATACATCTAAATAATCATCAATCCATCAAAATCCTAAGTTAAATCGGATTAAACGGACGAAATCGAACAAAATACCCAAAATCCCCAAAATCTCCCAAAAATGGGTTCTTAGAAGATTACCTTGAGTGATTCAAGTATTAAGATCCGTAGAACACGCGTTAGATTGATTATCCGAGCCTCACAACCGAAAAGAAATGATGAAAATCGACCCCCGGATGAAGAACTCTCTCCCTCTAAAGCTTCTCTCTCGCGACGCCGTGGAAAAGTGGGGAAGGAAATGAGCTGATCGCTCAAAACAACACATTTATAGTGTAACACAGCAGAACCTATCGGCCGGCCTATCGGCCGATAGGCCCAACCGATAGCCATACGGGATGCCGGCAGTAGGGTCTATCGACCCCCCCTATCGGCCGAAAGGCTCCTGGAAGTGCTCGGCCAAAACTAAAACGACCATAACTCTCTCGTCCGGACTCCGATTGACTCACCGTTTGAACCATTGGAAATCTAACTCGATGTTCTATAATATTGCAAAGATTTATAATTTTTGGAGTTACCAAAAATTAATGGTGATCTAACAAAGACGAACTCATACTTAGAAAAGTCGTTTGGAAATCCTGAATTCAACAAAACGACACCGAAACCCGAACCTGAATACGAACCGAAGATACGGTTACGAAGTACTCACAAAGACGAATCTAAGAGCTAGTAGGACACACAATTCCGACCACCCGAAGGCTCGAAATTCGACAACGGAAGGTAATTACCCCAAACTTTGGGAAATTACGAAAATGGCCCAAATGCCCGAAAATCACGATACGTGATCGAATAACCAAACCGAAGTTCACAACACGTCCAACAAAGATAAACGGACTTTCAGGAAACTCGAAACAACAGTTTCGGATGAGATTCGCAAGAATCGAACTCAAGTGCGGAAAAGTCGCTAAAAAGCACAGAACTCAACGAAACGACACCGAAACGAACTCGGATGTCAAAAAGTGTAGAATTAATCATTCTCAGAATGACGAAACGGTCATGAGCGAGTCGTCAAACGGACTCGACCGAAAAAAGAAATTACCGGAAATCGAAAATTGCGGATATTACATTCTACCCTCCTTAAAAGAAGTTTCGTCCCGAAACTTAAAACAAGTAGGGAGAAGAAATATTCCGCCAGGAAAAACTCAACGAGACACACAAGAATGCGTAACTAACGCCCAACGGCGAAATGTTACAAACAACGCAAAGGGGTATACGGTGTGAAAACACGCTCCACGACGACCAACACAACGTCGCGGTAGAGACATAATAAAACCAACAAATGACAAGCGTCATCAAATGGATAATACAATCAAGTCAATGATCCAAACAATCACAAAACACAAATTACTTGTTACAAGAGAACACGCACGATCGAGAAAACAGAGAATAAACACAAAACGATCCACAAGGGTAATTATAAATAATTCGGACTACGCCGAAATCCTCAAAACCACACTAGGCATCTCCGTGTCCTTTCGGAGCAGAGACGCAACCTCGATCCCCAAACCTCTCAGCTACCGTCTCGCAATGTACAGATCGGTGACCCACTTGGCCGCACTCGAAACAGCTGACTAACGGTGAACGACAATTCTTCGCAGTATGGCCCGCTCGACTACAGTTATAACATATCTTCGAAGTGCTCACATTACTCACTGCAGGGGTACTACTCCTCTGATCACGCGATCTAGGAACCATATTGGGATGACGAGACGAAGTCCCAACCTCAAGGGGCCCACTCCCCTGATTTCCTGAAAAGTTCCCAACGGTTTTCTGTTTCTTCGAGTCAGACATACTCTCGGTCGATAATCTGGATAGCTCATAGGCTAACGCCCTATTTTGATAATCTCTCAAGGAAGTACAAGCGAGACCTGCCATGTACTGGCGAATCTCCGGCTTCATCCGCCTACTAAAATGACAAATCTTGTCCTCCTCTGTCCTTACTTGATTTTGCACATAGCCGAGCTGTTTGCTAAAATCAATAATAGCTTGAGACAGCGGTACATCCTGCGGTTTCGCCGAAAAGAATTCATTAATCCTCTGATTTCTGATCGGTTCCGGACAAAACTCATCTCTCATGAATTTCTGGAACTCTGCCCACGTGACAACGCGATCTCGAGGCTTGGTAGCCTCCCACCAGCTAGCGGCATCTTTGTCGAAAAGATACTGAGCTACCGGAACCTTACGTTCTTCTGGACAATCAACTATCTCGAAAATCTTTTCCAACTGGAAAAGCCAACCATCCCAGCCCAACGCATCCGCAACACCGGCGAATCGAGGGGGATTCATACGAATCACTTCTCGGCCACCGATTTGCACCAGTGTCCGGGTCACATCTCGTAACACGCCGAATCGCTGAGTCAATGAGTCATCGAGTGGCTACTCGCCGCAAAATAGTAGCAACACCAATACCAATACCATCACCGCGGCATGCTCTCGACCACGCGTCCGATCGCCACGACCACGACCTCGGCCCCTCGGCATACTAAATAAGTAACCACTCAAAGACAACAAGGAATCATAATACATATCATATACAACAATTTCCATCGTAAAGCAACATGCATACTAAAATCATAGCAACGACGGTATCGTTAAAGAATCTCAACGGCCGAACGATAACGGCACATAATCACAAAACATCATGGAATAATCACACATATACACGAACATACCAACCCAAGCTTCATACCACACTCGCGTGTCAACACGCAAATCACCACGAGGCGATAAACAGTAAACACCAGTTCACACCTCTCACAGAGGGCTAACAAAACATATGCGTGGCGAATGACTCAACGTTCACACCACCAATTCAACCACAATTCGGGGTTAACACCGTAACGAAAGTTCGAAAACCATACACGCATTTCCGGTCCATAACAGGAATGATAGGTTTTAAAAATGAAAACCACCTTTTGAAAACAGTTTGGAAACAACAGTTGATCTTGAGTATCATTTTACAAAAAGTAGTACAACCACCATTATCGAGACTTTGAAAATCATCTTGCGTTTGAACAAAAATGAGGACACCTTTCCTTTAGTGAAAAACTTTCAAAAAATATTCGACCCTTGGGTCTAAGCAACTGCATTTGAAAATATCTCAAAAAAAATATTTTTGGTCCTCAACCGGAAAATTTTTGAGATGTATTGCGGCATTAGAAAACACCTTGAAAACACCGCAAGAAAATAATTCGCTTTAAAAGTACGTCTCGAATTTCAATTTTCTAAGATACTCAAGGTTTTCAAAAATAATTCAATGGGTTAGAATGCCCAAAAATGTCGATGACGGTAGTACTTATCAAAACTCACAAAATCATTTGAAAACACCCAACTACCGTCAAAACGGTCAAGGCCAACAACTCGGTTAAAGGAATCGATTTTGAAATAAAATTGATCGGTAAGATACCGAAAGCCATTACAAAGGAACTCACGCGGCGGAAAAAAAAAGAACTACGGTCAACTGCACAATCCAAAGAACTACTCCTCACATGAAAGAAATATGAGAGTCAAATAGTCGCGTATCAAGAAATCAAAATCCATAAGAGGATTCCGTCACTTAGCAAATAAATCATAAAAATAGCTCGTGTCACACGAGGCACAACACAAAGAAGGGAGACTTACAACCACAGGTCGCACGAAGATGATGATCGCCCCACGATACTAATCACGACCAACAAACTCAGACGACGCGTCGCGACACGACTCAGTCAGATAAAATCCGACGAGACAAAAACTCGATAGACACCATCGACCCGACACCTAGGTTTCCACAACCTAAGCTCGATACCATTTATGTAACACCCCAATCCACTCAGGGATATTACACGCCGTAGACCCTCTCCTCGAGGATCTACCAGGCTGATAACTAAAATCAAACATCTAAACATCGCCTTTAAGGCTAAAATGACTCAGTAGACCGACTTGGTCTTTCAATAATAACATACAACTCATTCCCAAACACATACCCACGCAGGGGTCAAAATAAAATAAACTCCCGTACAACGGGGAAAAGATCTGCGGCGGAAAAGAAAATACAATCGACCAATACGACATCAACGGAACCTCGTGTGATTAGTATCGTTCATCTTTCATCATCCTTCGTGCCGACCTGTGCTATGCTCCAAAACCCGAATGCAAAATAGACATCCACCCCGAATACTCGGGGGTTAGCAAAACTCCACTGTTTTGCTAGTGCAAGTACAAGTGCAAAAATACGAGCCATACAATACAAGTTCCAAGAACAATAATAATCGAAATCCTCAAAGGTTCAAACGTAAGAAAAGTACTTCCCGAGGCAAGAGTTTGGGTAAACATTTCCAAAGCGAAAGATCGCAAATAAGGGAAACAATTTACAAAACAGGTTAAAATGCCGTCGAGAGTTTTAATAGAAAACAATTTAGGATTATAAAATCCTTCTCTTTCCAAAAATCAATAGGGTCACAGCCCAACATCACGTGTCCTCAACGGACGAAAAATCAACAAAACATAATCACGCACGCGCATCGCCTAGGACCGGGACGATACCACCGACATCCCACTCGAGGCCTCGAAGGACCCTCCCGAGCTGGCTAGCGAAACAAATCACACACATCTCACGGTTGGATCAATCGCTTGTTGCATCCTGGCCACATGATCACATGCCATGTGCCACCGTAGATTATCTCAGGCTCCCACGGTTGGATCAATCACTTGTTGCATCCTGGCCACATGATCACATGCCATGTGCCACCGTAGACCTTCAACCATATCCACACATTCACACAAATAACATATCACATCAAGGATATTCAAACAATTCGCCTAGAGGCATCAAACACTTAGCAAAACACCACGTCAATCCACAACGCACCGAAATGACATAATATACGTCCACACACAATACTAAGTGCAACATGAACACCAAGCATATACATAGAATTCACATAGTTATTCTCGAACCACACCAATCACAAAACACACACGGTTTTGAAAGAGGCCTTTAACGAGGCTAACCAAATCTTTTGAAAACTCATTTCAAACAAACAAACAAACCAAGACGATCACCAATCATCATATCCGCGAAACAAGAAAAGTATGGACAAGGTACTTGCCTCAAAATCGGTACGCAAGTATTCCGACGAACACGGCTCAACCGGAAAGCTTCGAAACGCCCAATGCTATCGAAACGGAAGACGACGAAGAACAAAAGGGTTCAACACGGTTTCTTCGCAAGAAACACGACCCTAACATCATACAATCAATAAATCATCGACCATACGAGGAAGAATAATCGTAGAACGCCCGAAAACCCCTCTAAGACATTTTACCGGACACCTTCAAGGCGTCGGTCAAGAAATCAACTCAAACAACGAATTGATACGATCCAACCATGGAATAACAAGGGAAATGATATAATACATCTAAATAATCATCAATCCATCAAAATCCTAAGTTAAATCGGATTAAACGGACGAAATCGAACAAAATACCCAAAATCCCCAAAATCTCCCAAAAATGGGTTCTTAGAAGATTACCTTGAGTGATTCAAGTATTAAGATCTGTAGAACACGCGTTAGATTGATTATCCGAGCCTCACAACTGAAAAGAAATGATGAAAATCGACCCCCGGATGAAGAACTCTCTCCCTCTAAAGCTTCTCTCTCGCGACGCCGTGGAAAAGTGGGGAAGGAAATGAGCTGATCGCTCAAAACAACACATTTATAGTGTAACACAGCAGAACCTATCGGCCGGCCTATCGGCCGATAGGCCCAACCGATAGCCATACGGGATGCCGGCAGTAGGGTCTATCGACCCCCCCTATCGGCCGAAAGGCTCCTGGAAGTGCTCGGCCAAAACTAAAACGACCATAACTCTCTCGTCCGGACTCCGATTGACTCACCGTTTGAACCATTGGAAAGCTAACTCGATGTTCTATAATATTGCAAAGATTTATAATTTTTGGAGTTACCAAAAATTAATGGTGATCTAACAAAGACGAACTCATACTTAGAAAAGTCGTTTGGAAATCCTGAATTCAACAAAACGACACCGAAACCCGAACCTGAATACGAACCGAAGATACGGTTACGAAGTACTCACAAAGACGAATCTAAGAGCTAGTAGGACACACAATTCCGACCACCCAAAGGCTCGAAATTCGACAACGGAAGGTAATTACCCCAAACTTTGGGAAATTACGAAAATGGCCCAAATGCCCGAAAATCACGATACGTGATCGAATAACCAAACCGAAGTTCACAACACGTCCAACAAAGATAAACGGACTTGCGGGAAACTCGAAACAACAGTTTCGGATGAGATTCGCAAGAATCGAACTCAAGTGCGGAAAAGTCGCTAAAAAGCACAGAACTCAACGAAACGACACCGAAACGAACTCGGATGTCAAAAAGTGTAGAATTAATCATTCTCAGAATGACGAAACGGTCATGAGCGAGTCGTCAAAACGGACTCCGACCGAAAAAAAAGAAATTACCGGAAATCGAAAATTGCGGATATTACATACGCGTCAAGAGATCAAGAAGAACTGTAACACCCCGAGATATTCAGAGTATATTACAGCGCCGTGGACCCCTACATGGGACCCACCAGGCTACAAATAAGAAAACTCCACTCGACTAACCATCTCGGTTAGCGAGAACACACATTTAAATGATATGACATAAAAAGTTACGCCCGGAGCAACCGGCGAAATAAGCATAAACCGACAATGTAACAATTTTAAAGTAATACAATACGGAGTTTGAAATGAAAAGCCTAGGTACTCGCGAGTACAACCTATAAGTTTATAATTGTGAAAACAACCAAATCGAAATGGACAAAAGAAGTAAAAGGACCCAAATGCACATGTCAACGACCCTGGCCAACGTCCTCGTACTGTCCCGGTGACCGCTCGTCCGGATGATCATAACCTGAAATCCATAACAAGAATTTCCCCAAAACGGGTCCCCAAAGGGGTTAGCAATTACGCTAGTACAAGTAATCAAGGCAAACCAATCGCTTACACATTTCATAGTACATGCACCAATATCATTTCAAAAAACAAAACTAGACATGTCTTTTCCGGAAACAAACAGTCACAATTAATTCGCCTAGGACCGGGACGAAGCTACGAATCCCACTCGAGGCCTCTAAGGACCCTCCCGAGATGGCCACATTCATAAAACAAATCAAGCACCACACGTGTAACACCCCCAGATCCGACCGGGAATATTACAGGGCCGTGGGCCCCGAGATGGAACCCACAAGGCTGAAGAAAATTTTCGCAAACATTTACAAACGCGCAAGAGGCTAACGATGGTATTATCTATTAAAAACATTCGAAGATTTATAAAGCTCGTTTATCAAACCGTCGTAAAAACTCATTTGAAACCACAAGGCCCAAAATGCCAAAACTCAACAGTTTAGAAAATGATTTCCAAAGTAACTCAAATTACCAGAAACGAAAGGTCATTTAAAAATACTCACGCAGCGGAAAAGACAAACAACTTAAAATACTCTAACAGCGGAATACAGCGACTGATCAGAAACTCAATACACAAATACATGTCCTAGTCAGTATCCTCCGGGAAGTTCATCTCTCCACGACCGCTACAAGCTTGATAATCCAAGAACCTAAAAAGAAAGCCCACGATGGGGTCAGCCATAATATCCAATAATGATAACCGTCACATCACATTAATAATTACATACCAATGAAATTACTAAGTCAGAATACAACCAATGTAATCTTACCGTCATAACTTTACCAAAGTTCACATTTCGTACTGTATCTCACCAGTACCCAAGGTTCTCAAAACATCATCATAACTCACTGTTACGAAATCTACTAACTCTGTCCAACCCAAATCCGTCAGATAACATCATCACATCTCAACACGATAATCGATTGTCCATCAAAAGACAATTACCAGAGGAAACACAGAACATACCTCGAGATACGAAATACCATTACCATCACGTCAGTCTAATCCGAGATCAGATCAACACAACATACGGACATGGTCCTAACACAAGACCTACAAATGCATACTCATATGACAATGTCAATATGATCACAACAATAACGACAATGTATACTTATGGCAAACCCATAATATACATATACACAACAACAATACATATGGTAATCCAACGATCCAGCGCACACATCTATAAATTCCCATGATGATCCCATCGGACCAACGCATGGTGGCATTACCTGTCCAGCGATCCAGCGCACACAGCTATAGATTCCCATGATGATCCCGTCGGACCAACACATGGTGGACATATGACAACAATGCACAACTGCACAAAAAAACCGTGCACAATACACGACAACAATAATGCACAAATGCATGACAACAACGATACACAAATGTATCACGACATGATCGACACAAATGACAGAAATGATTAAAATACTTGCTCTGAGTCCTTCGAGAGCAATCTCGATATCTAAACCATCATCAACCATTATTATGAATATTCACCGATCCAAAACATCACGGACGGTAGATAATTCACGTTTTCGTCAATACCATGATGTATCCTCGATAACAAGTATACCAACGACAATTGTAAATCATATACATTATGATTTAAATTCCCAAAACTCGAATACAACCTATAATCCCAAATCTCATGTGATTACGATTTATAAACATTTCTATACGAATTATAAACGAATGAAACTGAAACCATTCATTAAATATTATAACTGAGCAAGTAATAACTTGCTTCGATACCGATACGATGATGATGAAGCCGTTACCAGTCGCAATGCCTTCGTCTACGAGCTCCTCGGCCCCGACCAACGCAATTCACGAACGTACTCGAACATGACCGCAACATATGGTTCTAATCACCGATCAATAATCTCAACCTATCGAAGTAATCAAATAACACATATCCGATAACAATTAACAACCGACATGACCAACCAAATCATCTCAACGATTCAACGATACCTCGATCATACACAAAACCGAACCATACAACTCAAACCAATCAAACACGAATTCAAAACAACAATACGATTTCACATTCCATCTTAAATACGCTTACAAGTTTCCTCCTTGTATATTCATAATGAAACCAATTACCCATTATCATCATCAATCCGGACAATCCGATTAATTATAGATAATCATATTCCAAGATTTCCACAACTTATTCCGAAATCACATTCAAAGTCCCCAAACGGCATAATCCGATGTGTTCTAACATCTAAACAATCCTTATTCACAATTCAAGGTGTATGTAATCATGTTCTTCAACATATACACTTCTCATAACATCATGGCTTACAATAAACTATCAAGAACATCGAGATTACTACGATTCCATAATCATAACGACATAATCAAGGTATTTGATCATCAATTCATTATCTTCCCTTAACAAAATTCCCATAATTACCAAGAATAATCATAACACAATCAACTCCATCACCATTCATACGAAAACGTGTAGAATTTCCCAAGTTCTACTCATTGAGGCATTTCATCGAACACTGTGAAGGCATAATCCAATTCAATCATTTTAACGAAGAAATACTCGAATTTGTTCCACAAAACTTCAAGAGTATTGAATGATTATGAGATTACAACAAAGTTCCATCAATAATATGAACCAAAACGAATCAAATCGGCCAAAACACCAAGAAACTCCAAGAATATCCAAAAACAAGTGTTTAGGTGTTCTTACCTTCGATCCGGGTGGAAGATGATGTTAATCCATGATTCCAACTTCCAAAACATGTTGCTACATGATGTTCTTACTCAAATCCATCAACTTTGCTGAAGAAATCGTGAAAGAAACGAAGAAAAATGAAAAATGATAAGGATGACTCGGTCCAGGCCTTATATAGGCCGAGACCTGCCGGTACCTTACGTACGTAACCGGCCACTGCCTTACGTACGTAACCGGCCATGGCCTGCTCACTGCCCAGTCTGTTTGGCACCCTTACGTACGTAACCGGCACCTGTATTACGTACTTAACTGGCCCTTACGGCCGTAACCGGCCACTGCCATACGTACGTAATCGGCCAGTCCTAGCCATCCCTGCGAGTCACTGCCGACCGTGATCGGCCATCCATGCGAGTCACCGCCGACCATGCTCGGCCACTACAGGTCCTATCGGCCACGACTCGGCCAGCAGCCCTGTAACGTACGTAACACTTATTCCGTTGCGTACGTAACACGTACGTTGACTTGCTACAGTATTATACTCGTATTACGTACGTAATACACCCTGTATAACGTACGTAACTCCATCCGTTGACTCACCTGTCCACATCCGCGCCGAAAGCCGCCGACACCGGGCCCAACTGTCCGATTCCTCTTGTTACGTACGTAATGTCTCGGCCATAACGTACGTAACTCTTGTGATTTAGCGTACGTAAGTCTTCAACATTAGCGTACGCTAAGTATTCTATACTTAGCCAATTTCAACTGTTACCGCCTGTCTCGACATACCGAAAACACATATACACTTACTAAATACATATACTGAATCCAATAACATTCTTATACGATATACTCTATGTCGAAAGTACGATAACCTGATACACGATATCCTCAATGCAACTGTCGACCAGATACGACAATTATACCAATACTGACATCTCAGTCCTTTATTTATTTTATCCATACTATACAGATTCCACGCTGTACAATATGACTCGGATAAAATAATATCAAACAACAGTAGTAGAAATTCCGGATATTTCATACTACACCACTTAAAATAAGTTTCGGCCTCGAAACTTGAAATCCGTCATAAAAACAAACAAACATACCGTTCAACCAAAATATCCCAAAGCCATCATGACAACGATCAATCATCATCATTACTGAATAACCAAAAGAGTACACTTACAAATACGTAGGTCGACGATCTCCTGAGATACTAGCAAGCGATCTCACTGTACAATCCCAATACGCTTACAATCACAATTCCTTGAGTCTCAACAAAATTATATCATCGTCAGACGAAATAATCTATCTGTGACAAATCCTATTGCCTAATCGCATGATCAAGTTCCAATTCCGATAAAACGAATAATATCTGATATATCTGTGAAACAACTGTCCAAAATAATGACAACTAATCTCGAAACATCGACACAAAATTCGAACACTTATACGATCATCAACAATGATCAACCAACAAATTAACTGAGAATACCATCGACATGATAAATTCCAATACGACCAATCCAATGGTTAAAACATAACTGAGAATATCATCAACATGATAAACTCCAATATGACCAATCAGAGGTCAAAGCACAATCGAGTGTATCATCAACATGATAAACTCTAATATTAACAACGAAGGAGCGATAATCGGGAATACCCTCACACGGTAAATTCCAACACGATACACACAGAACCACAGAGACAGATATACGGACGAATAAAGTTCTCAAAACGACACACCAATCACATACTGTGGATCTCAATAAACATACTCGACTGGTGAGCATACTCCTCGGCATACGAACAACCAATCAAGTCGACGAAAATAACCAATCATACCTGGAGTGGAAACGATCGCTCAACATCTAAAACAACCAACATGGGGTCACCATCCCCAAATCTACAAAATAAATCATTCAAAATCATTATGGTAAAGTCACAATATTACCATACCAATGGAATCACATAGCACAATGTCCCGGTTTCACAAACTCCAAAGTTCCAAAATTATATTATGTGCATGATCCTACAACACACGACATATTTCCCTTATCCGATAAATCAATCGATCATCATTGCATAACCAAACGACCATACCAAAGTTCGGGTCCCTATTCATCGCACCATAGGAATGTCATAACCAGTTCGTGAGTCACACTCACAACTTCACCATGATATGCACTATGCACCAAATGCGTATGTACATCAATCATACTTTCAAAACCAGTTTGAAATCATACAGTCTCGTCAAGAAGACAAATTTTCGAAAGTTCTTTCAAAAATTTCAAAACTCAAAACAAAATTTTTTGGTAAGAATGCAAAATCAATTTTCGAACCAACCAGCTCGCTCGTGTCAAGTTCTCGATAAAAATTCTTTTCAAATACACACGATTAAATAAAATGGGATTTATGCAAATACTTGACCATATCCATACTCCTGTATACCAATTCAGCTCGTCACCAAATTCATTGATATTCCATCGGAAAACCACACGATGAAATTCCAAAATCTCAATATATAGACTCTGATAAAAAGTCCTCCTCCACCTACTACTCACAACGTCAATCTTTAATCCATCCTGGGTCACCTCAAATTTGATATGACAAAACATTGAAACAATTCAACAAATCAAACACGGCGAAGGACTTCCCGAGAATTTCCATTTGAACCAATAAATCAAAACCCCGAAAGGTAGTGATAAAGTAGATAAACAATTGATAACGTGTTTTACAAATCTTGGGAGTTTTAGAAAACAGGAAAGTCTTTTGAAACATTAGGGTCTCAGCCCGTATCTCATTCCACATTACAAGAAGTTTAAAGAAAACTCATTTCGGACCCCAAGTCCTGAGTTATAAAACCATTTCAAAATCGATTGGGTCTCGGCCCAAAATCATTTTCCGTAAAACATCAGTAAGACATTCATTTTGAAAAGTATCATTTTCAAATGCTCAAAAGCAGTTTCATGTATCACAAAATGATCTATCATGACTACATGTTTTTCTCAACCATCCACAACCTTCTCCCAAATGCACAATTCCGTTCCAAAATCTACTCAACACATACTGATTTCCAAAATCATAGTTTCTCAAGATCATCAATCCTGTCCCAAATCTGTCATCTCATATTGTGAAGCATAATATCTTTCTGAATCTCAAACCATATCAACTTAGAACGGCAATAAATCTCAATGCAATTCAAAAATACAAATACTTACAGATCGTGAAGCCAATGATTCCCCGCGATACTGGCACATGTCTCGACTCAAGGAAATTCTCGACACAGATATTTTCAAAACACACATTTTGCAAACTCAGTTCAACTCAAGAACACAACACAGCTCTATCTGAAGAAACACGTTAACACCATTTGAAAAAGTTTACAACAACCCCAGTACTACACTGGTAAATCACATCACGCACAAGCCCGAGTGAACAACAAAAACTCACGGCTCTAATATTCGTCAATCGACAACTCAAATGACGCGACAAAAACATGACCCAACTCGACCCAAATGCCTAGGTTTTCTCAACCTCAGCTCTGATACCATATTCTGTAACACTTCCAGATCCGACCGGGAATATTACAGCACCGTGGGCCCCGAGATGGAACCCACAAGGCTGAAGGAAATTTTCGCAAACATTTACAAATGCCCAAGAGGCTAACGACGGTATTATCTATTAAAAACATTCGAAGATTTATAAAGCTCGTTTATCAAACCGTCGTAAAAACTCATTTGAAACCACAAGGCCCAAAATGCTAAAACTCAACAGTTTAGAAAATGATTTCCAAAGTAACTCAAATTACCAGAAACGAAAGGTCATTTAAAAATACTCACGCAGCGGAAAAGACAAACAACTTAAAATACTCTAACAGCGGAATACAGCGACTGATCAGAAACTCAATACACAAATACATGTCCTAGCCAGTATCCTCCGGGAAGTTCATCTCTCCACGACCGCTACAAGCTTGATAATCCAAGAACCTAAAAAGAAAGCCCACGACGGGGTCAGCCATAATATCCAATAATGATAACCGTCACATCACATTAATAATTACATACCAATGAAATTACTAAGTCAGAATACAACCAATGTAATATTACCGTCATAACTTTACCAAAGTTCACATTTCGTACTATATCTCACCAGTACCCAAGGTTCTCAAAACATCATCATAACTCACTGTTACGAAATCTACTAACTCTGTCCAACCCAAATCCGTCAGATAACATCATCACATCTCAACACGATAATCGATTATCCATCAAAAGACAATTACCAGAGGAAACACAGAACATACCTCGAGATACTAAATACCATTACCATCACGTCAGTCTAATCCGAGATCAGATCAACACAACATATGGACATGGTCCTAACACAAGACCTACAAATACATACTCATATGACAACGTCAATATGATCACAACAATAACGACAATGTATACTTATGGCAAACCCATAATATACATATGCACAACAACAATACATATGGTAATCCAACGACCAGCGCACACAGCTATAGATTCCCATGATGATCCCGTCGGACCAACGCATGGTGGCATTACCTGTCTAGCGATCCAGCGCACACAGCTATAGATTCCCATGATGATCCCGTCGGACCAACACATGGTGGACATATGACAACAATGCACAACTGCACAAAACAACCGTGTACAATACACGACAACAATAATGCACAAATGCATGACAACAACGATACACAAATGTATCACGACATGATCGACACAAATGACAGAAATGATTAAAATACTTGCTCCGAGTCCTTCGAGAGCAATCTCGATATCTAAACCATCATCAACCATTATTATGAATATTCACCGATCCAAAACATCACGGACGGTAGATAATTCACGTTTTCGTCAATACCATGATGTATCCTCGATAACAAGTATACCAACGACAATTGTAAATCATATACATTATGATTTAAATTCCCAAAACTCGAATACAACCTATAATCCCAAATCTCATGTGATTACGATTTATAAACATTGCTATACGAATTATAAACGAATGAAACTGAAACCATTCATTAAATATTATAACTGAGCAAGTAATAACTTGCCTCGATACCGATACGATGATGATGAAGCTGTTACCAGTCGCAATGCCTTCGTCTACGAGCTCCTCGGCCCCGACCAACGCAATTCACGAACGTACTCGAACATGACCGCAACATATGGTTCTAATCACCGATCAATAATATCAACCTATCGAAGTAATCAAATAACACATATCCGATAACAATTAACAACCGACATGACCAACCAAATCATCTCAACGATTCAACGATACCTCGATCATACACAAAACCGAACCATATAACTCAAACCAATCAAACACGAATTCAAAACAACAATACGATTCCACATTCCATCTTAAATACGCTTACAAGTTTCCTCCTTGTATATTCATAATGAAATCAATTACCCATTCTCATCATCAATCCGGACAATCCGATTAATTATAGATAATCATATTCCAAGATTTCCACAACTTATTCCGAAATCACATTCAAAGTCCTCAAACGGCATAATCTGATGTGTTCTAACATCTAAACAATCCTTATTCACAATTCAAGGTGTATGTAATCATGTTCTTCAACATATACACTTCTCATAACATCATGGATTACAATAAACTATCAAGAACATCAAGATTACTACGATTCCATAATCATAACGACATAATCAAGGTATTTGATCATCAATTCATTATCTTCCCTTAACAAAATTCCCATAATTACCAAGAATAATCATAACACAATCAATTCCATCACCATTCATACGAAAACGTGTAGAATTTCCCAAGTTCTACTCATTGAGGCATTTCATCGAACACTGTGAAGGCATAATCCAATTCAATCATTTTAACGAAGAAATACTCGAATTTGTTCCACAAAACTTCAAGAGTATTGAATGATTATGAGATTACAACAAAGTTCCATCAATAATCTGAACCAAAACGAATCAAATCGTCCAAAACACCAAGAAACTCCAAGAATATCCAAAAACAAGTGTTTAGGTGTTCTTACCTTCGATCCGGGTGGAAGATGATGTTAATCCATGATTCCAACTTCCAAAACATGTTGCTACATGATGTTCTTACTCAAATCCATCAACTTTGTCAAGAAATCGTGAAAGAAATGAAGAAAAATGAAAATGATAAGGATGACTCGGTCCAGCCTTATATAGCCGAGACTGCCGTACCTTACGACGTAATCGCCACCGCCTTACGTACGTAATCGCCATGGCCTCCTCATCGCCTTGCTCGGGCACCCTTACGTATGTAACCGGCACCTGTATTACGTACGTAACTGTCCCTTACGGCCGTAACCGGCCACTGCCTTACGTACGTAATCGGCCAGTCCTAGCCATCCCTGCGAGTCACTGCCGACCGTGATCGGCCATCCATGCGAGTCACCGCCGACCATGCTCGGCCACTACAGGTCCTATCGGCCACGACTCGGCCAGCCGCCCCGTAACGTACGTAACACTTATTCCGTTGCGTACGTAACACGTACATTGACTTGCTATAATATTATACTCGTATTACGTACGTAATACACCCTGTAGTATTATACTCCATCCGTTGACTCACCTGTCCACATCCGCGCCGAAAGCCGCCGACACCGGGCCCAACTGTCCGATTCCTCTTATTACGTACGTAATGTCTCGGCCATAACGTACGTAACTCTTGTGATTTATCGTACGTAAGTCTTCAACATTAGCGTACGCTAAGTATTCTATACTTAGCCAATTTCAACTGTTACCGCCTGTCTCGACATACCGAAAACACATATGCACTTACTAAATACATATACTGAATCCAATAACATTCTTATACGATATACTCTATGTCGAAAGTACGATAACCTGATACACGATATCCTCAATGCAACTGTCGACCAGATACGACAATTATACCAATACTGTCTTATTTTATCCATACTATACAGATTCCACGCTGTACAATATGACTCGGATAAAATAATATCAAACAACAGTAGTAGAAATTCCGGATATTACAACACGTCACCTAGGACCGGGACGAAGCCACGAATCTCACTCGAGGCCTCTAAGGACCCTCCCGAGCTGGCTAGCGAAACAAACTCATGAATCCAGGACGAAGCCATAGATTCCCTCGAGGCCCCGTCGGACCCTCCTGAGGTGAGTAAGCACACACAATATACATTACCATTTCACGTTAAGCATAAAGGTTTCCAAGAATTACTTGCCTTGAATAAAAGCCGGCGCAACGAACGGAAGGAAAACACCGACGACCGTTAGGAGCCGATAATCACGAACCTAACGATACGAAGAACACAATCACCACCAATTCTAACTGAATACAGAATTGGAAAACACCCGAAAACCCGCCTACGATTTATGTGTATTCGTATCAAACAACGACGAGGGCGGATCGCAACCAAACCCTCTCGATTATGTAAATATCACGAAATACACCATGAGTTCGTAGGAGAACAAGAACAATGACGAGATTAATCATAATCAACAAGGATTAATCAACAACACGAAGCAAAACGAACATTACGCCCGAAATCCCCCAAATCCTCCAAGGTAGGTTATAAGAGATTTTACCTTGATTCGAAGATGAACGATGGATGATTAGTGATAGGTGGATGGTATGATACTTGAATATGCCCTTACAATGGAGTTTGGATCGAAATCGGATGAACTCTAGCCTCAGTCGTCGCTCCCGTCGCGAAAAGAATAGAGAGATGTGAGAAATGAGAAAAACTGGGCCGCTGCCAGTTTATATACTGGCAGGAGTTACGGCCGTAACTCGCAACACATACGGCCGTAACATAGGAACATTACGGCCATAACATGACTCTCTTACGGCCGTAACTGGCCTCTGGAGAGAATTGGGCAAATTTGACGAATGACACATACGGCCGTATCAAGAATACCATTACGGCCGTATCGATACTTACGGCCGTAACTCGAGCATGATACGCCCGTAACTCGGAACTGGACTAGAGGGTAAGAAACGAAGCCTTGTTACGGCCGTATGAAGGAATCTTACGTCCATAACTCTCGATTATTACGGCCGTAACATATATGGCTTATGGCCGTAACATGGCCTGTGACAGCAGGCCAGTCTGAAACACTGCTCGACGAGGAGACGACCGAAAAGAGAAAATAACAAGGTGTATCCATGACCACCGGATACACTCACCACGGATTTAAGTCAGAAATCAAAACGTTACGATGAAGCATGATTCCGAATGCCCGAAGGTTCAGGAACAACAAAGATAACAAGAATACCCTAAACTTAGGAAAATTACGAAATGGCCCAAATGTTCAAAAACCGCGATACGACGTCGGATTAACAAACCGAAACTCACAATACAAACAACTCAACTATACGAACTCGTGAGACCAAAGGAATTACAAAAGCGAACGAGTTCTACGAGAATCGAACGTCCATGCCATAATACATGACACAAAACGGAATAATATCAAAACATCACCAAGATCATACCCGATGGAGAAACTCCGAGAATAACATAGATTCAAAATGTCGACATGGTTACAAGCGAGCTATAACAAAAAATGAAAATACACTAAAACAGGAATACCAGAAAAGAAGAAAAAAAAGGCGGATATTACATTCTACCCCTCTAGAAATAAGTTTCGTCCCGAAACTTAAGAAACAAACAACTCGGGGTATCTAGCACGCATGCTATCCTCGGTTTCCCAAGTTGCTTCCTCGACACCATGTCTCGACCACTGCACCTTGACCAAAGGGATGGTATTATGCCTTAGTCGTTTATCACGATGCTCCAAAATCTTCAAGGGACGCTCCTCGAAGGTAAAGTCCTCGGCAATATCGATCTCACTATAGTCGATGATATGACTAGGATCCGGGACATATTTCCTTAACTGGGAAACATGGAAAACGCTATGTACGCGACTCAAGGCCGGAGGTAACGCCAAACGGTATGCTAACTCACCGACTCTCTCGAGAATCTCGAAGGGTCCAATAAATCTCGGACTCAACTTCCCCTTCTTCCCGAAACGGAAAACTCCTCTTGTCGGCGACACCTTCAGCAAAACGTGGTCTCCCAACTCGAATTCTAAAGGTCGACGACGGACATCAGCATATGACTTCTGTCGACTCTGGGCAGTCAACATCCGTTCCCGAATTAAGTCTATCTTCCACCTCGTCTCTAAAACGACATCCGGCTCGGTCCCGACCAAATCGGACGCCTCATTCCAACAAATCGGTGATCGACATCGCCGCCCATAAAGTGCCTCATACGGTGCCATCCGAATCGACGCGTGCCAACTGTTGTTGTACGTGAATTCGATCAATGGCAAATGCTCCTCCCAGTCATTGCTCCAATCGAGAGCACAAGCACGCAACATATCCTCAAATGTCTGGATAGTGTGCTCCGACTGCCCATCTGACTGGGGGTGAAAAGAGGTGCTCAAATGCAAACGAGTACCCAACGCCTTATGCACCGCCTGCCAAAAGTGTGATACAAAACGACCATCATGATCCGAAACAATAGACTTCGGAGTACCGTGAAGCCTCACAGTCTGTGCGATAAATACACGAGCCAACTTCTCCGGACCCCAAGTGTCCGTGATGCCCAGAAAATGTGTCGACTTGGTCAAACGATCAACAATCACCCAAACCATATTCATGCCCGATCTCGATCTCGGCAAACTCGTAATGAAATCCATCGATATATCTTCCCATTTCCATTCCGGAACGGGAAGTGACTGCAATAACCCAGCCGGTCGCTGATGCTCGATTTTGACCTGCTGATAAGTCAAACATTTCGCTACAAACTGCGCGACCTCCTCCTTCATATCATTCCACCAAAAATTCCTCCTCAGATCCTTATACATCTTACTCGAACCGGGATGAACGGAGTAAGGTGTAGCATGGGCCTCGCGCAGGATACTCTGTCTCAACTCTAAGTCGTTCGGTACACAAAGCCGACTCTGGAATCTCAAAACACCATCCTCATGAATCACAAAGCCAGGAGACTTTCCCTTAAGAACGTTCTCTCGGATTTGAGTAATCATCGGATCCTCCAACTACTTCAGCTTAATTTCATCGATCAAAGACGACGAAATCTCTAAAGCACAAAGTTGCCCGACAGTTCCAGGCAGCAAAACCTCAACATCTAACTCGATCAAAACTTGTCGAAGCTCAGACTGAGATGTAAGGACCTCAAGCATTCGCAACGCAACCGGTTTCCGACTCAAGGCGTCGTCCACGACGTTCGCCTTGCCCGGATGATAAAGGATTTCGAGGTCATAATCCTTAATCAGCTCTAACCACCTCCTCTGCCTCATATTCAACTCTCGCTGAGTAAATATGTATTTCAGACTTTTATGATCGGTAAAAATCTGACATGCAGAGCCGAAAAGGTAGTGACGCCAAATCTTGAGCGCAAAAACAACTGCCGCTAACTCCAAATCATGAGTAGGGTAGTTAAGCTCATACGGCCTCAACTGTCTCAACGCATAGGCAATGGTCTTGCCGTGCTGCATCAATACGCACCCAAGACCCTGACCCGAAGCATCACTATAAACGGCAAAACCCTCGTTGCCACATGGCAATGCCAAAACCGGGGCTGAGGTCAAACGCCTCTTGATTCCTCAAAACTCGATTGCCTCTCGTCATTCCGCATTTAAATTCTCGGATTTCGGAGCAATCTGGTAAGTGGTCGAGCCGCCGAGAAACCCTCGACGAACCTACGGTAGTAGCCAGATAAACCCAAGAAACTACGGATCTCCTTCACATTCGTGGGCGGTGCCCAATCCAACACTGCCTCAATTTTCTGCGGATCCACTCGAACTCCCTCGGCTGAAATCACGTGACCCAAAAACATCACTTCCCTCAGCCATAACTCACATTTCGAGAACTTCGCATAGAGTTGTTCGGTCCTCAAAATGTCTAACACTATCCGCAAATGATGTGCATGCTCTTCCTCATTCCTCGAATAGATAAGAATATCGTCAATGAAGACGACGACACACTTATCCAGATACTCGATAAAGACTCTGTTCATCAACTGCATGAACACCGTCGGCGCATTAGTTAACCCGAAAGGCATAACTACAAACTCATAATGTCTGTATCTCGTCCGAAAAGCTATTTTCGGCACATCGGACTCCCTCACCCGGAGCTGATAGTACCCCGATCTCAAATCAACCTTTGAGAATACCGCCGCTCCCTGCAACTGATCGAACAAGTCATCAATCCTCGGCAAAGGATACTTGTTCTTGATGGTCACCTTGTTCAGTTCGCGATAGTCGATACACAAACGCAGTGAACCATCCTTCTTACGCACAAACAGGACCGGTGCGCCCCAAGGCGAAGCGCTCGGTCGAACATACCCCGACTCAAGAAGTTCACTCAACTGTTTCTTCAACTCGGCCATCTCTGAAGGTGCCATGCGATACGGCGCCTTCGAAATTGGAGCTGCGCCCGGCTCTAACTCTATAGCAAACTCGACCTCACGATCCGGTGGCAATCCCGGTAACTCGTCAGGAAATACATCAGGAAACTCACTAACGACTGGAATCGATGAAAGCTCGACTCCACCATTCTCCGCCTTCAAGGCGTAGCACCAATAACCAGTACACCCCTTTCGCAGGAGTTTCATCGCCTTCAAGGCGTTAATAATAAACTTCTGGTTTCTCTTTCGCCCCGTGAAAGAGTGTTCAGTGCCGTCCTCGGCTAACATGGTAATGATCCTCGTGCGGTAGTTCATGATCGCACCATGCCGCTCGAGCCAATCATCCCCGAGAATCAAATCCTCACCCTCGATACCCACAATAATAAGATCAGAGAGCCAAGCCCTCCCACAAATAGACACAGAACAGTCCCGGACTTCTCGATCACTAACAATTCTATCACTGCTAGAAATTTTAACGATGAAAGGCTCGCAAGGTGACAAGCTATCGAGACTCAAACGGCGTACACACTCTAGAGAAATGAATGAATGCGTAGCACCCGAATCAAAAAGCACACTGATAGGATGAGAATGGATATGAACGGTACCTGTCGCCACAGTAGCCGCTGGATCATCAGCCCTCCTCATCTCGTAGATACGCGGCTGGGCAGAGCCGACACTGGAAGCTCCTCCTCTAGCGGGCTGACCCCGACCCCTACCTCGGCCGGCACTCGGCGGTGGTGGCGGAGCGAATGAGCCTTGGTTCACACTCGGCTCCATAGGTGCTGGGTGAGAAGAACGGGCGCCGCGAAACTGTCTGAGTTTCTCGCAAAAAGAAGCTTTGTGGCCCGACTGACCACAAGTATGACAAGTCAAGGGTGGACGAAGACAATCCCGGTTCACGTGGCCTGGCTTGCCACAGTTAAAGCATCTGGGGTCTCGGACAAAGGTTCCGGCGGCACTTCGGAAACTCCCAGAGAAACGAGCCGAACCACCCGTAGAAATGTTTACAGGTTGAGATTTCTGATGGCTTCCACTCTTTGGACCAGAAAAATTTATGGCCGACTTCTGCTTCTTGCTCTCACGAGCCACATCACTAGCCGTCACGGACATATCATAAGCAAGAGCTCAACTCTGATAATCCTTAAAAGTAGTGCAAACGAGTCCAGACATATAGTCCCGAATGGACAGCTTCATCCTCCTGGAAAAATGAAAAATTTTGTCGCTATCTTCGACAACCTGGGTCTTCACATAGCCCAATTCCTTGTTAAAATCGGCAATGGCTTGAGATACGGGGATATCTCGTGGTTGAGCATCATAGAAAGCGTGTACCCGAGCCTGTCTGACCGGCCACGGGCAATATTCGGTCTCCATCAATTCCTGAAATTCGGCCCACGAAGCAACATGATCTTTGGGTCCCACGGCTTCCCACCAATCCATAGCGTCCCCAATGAGAAAGTACTGGGCAATAGGGACCTTGCGGTCCTCGGGACAGTTGGTGGCAACGAAGACTTTAGATATCTCCTTGATCCACCCCTCCTAGCCGATCGGGTCTGATGCTCCCGAAAACTGAGGAGGATGCATCTTGATGACATCTTGGAGCCAACGATCTGTTCCGCCCCGATTAGCATGGCCCTGATCGGGGTTCTGGACCACCTGAGCTATAGCCGCCATTTGGTTAACCATTTGCTGCATAACGGCCGCAATACCAAGGTCGGCGCGCTCCTGAGAAGAAGCATGACTGTGACGGTCACCGGTGCTGCCGGCTCCCGAAGAATGCGACGTGGCCGCCCCACCGGCTGCCCCACGTCCTCGGCCGCGTCCACGACCACGACCACGACCACGACCACGACCACGTCCACGGTTTCCTCCGGCATCCATACTGGTGTTAAGAGATAACAGAAGCATATTGATGATGAGTAAGGGAGGAAAAAGCAACTACGATTCGAAAAGCAGAAATACTATGCAAGAAAACAAAGGACCGAATAAGAAATCTTACGAGCACTGGAAGTACCGAGATGCTGGCAGCGGCGTGACAATGTGCAAAACAAAACATGACTAGACCCAAATAACCAACAAGCCTAGGTATCCATAAACCTAGTGCTCCGATACCATTTTATGTAACACCCCGAGATATTCAGAGTATATTACAGCGCCGTGGACCCCTACATGGGACCCACCAGGCTACAAACAAGAAAACTCCACTCGACTAACCATCTCGGTTAGCGAGAACACACATTTAAATGATATGACATAAAAAGTTACGCCCGGAGCAACCGGCGAAATAAGCATAAACCGACAATGTAACAATTTTAAAGTAATACAATACGGAGTTTGAAATGAAAAGCCTAAGTACTCGCGAGTACAATCTATAAGTTTATAATTGTGAAAACAACCAAATCGAAATGGACAAAAGAAGTAAAAGGACCCAAATGCACATGTCAACGACCCTAGCCAACGTCCTCATACTGTCCCGGTGCCCGCTCGTCCGGATGATCATAACCTAAAATCCATAACAAGAATTTCCCCAAAATGGGTCCCCAAAGGGGCTAGCAATTACGCTAGTACAAGTAATCAAGGCAAACCAATCGCTTACACATTTCATAGTACATGCACCAATATCATTTCAAAAACCAAAACTAGACATGTCTTTTCCGGAAACAAACAGTCACAAATAATTCGCCTAGGACCGGGATGAAGCCACGAATCCCACTCGAGGCCTCTAAGGACCCTCCCGAGCTGGCCACATTCATAAAACAAATCAAGCACCACACGTCACCTAGGACCGGGACGAAGCCACGAATCCCACTCGAGGCCTCTAAGGACCCTCCCGAGCTGGCTAGCGAAACAAACTCATGAATCCAGGACGAAGCCATAGATTCCCTCGAGGCCCCGTCGGACCCTCCCGAGGTGAGTAAAGCACACACAATATACATTACCATTTCACGTTAAGCATAAAGGTTTCCAAGAATTACTTGCCTTGAATAAAAGACGGCGCAACGAACGGAAGGAAAACACCGATGACCGTTAGGAGCCGATAATCATGAACCTAACGATACGAAGAACACAATCACCACCAATTCTAACTGAATACGGAATTGGAAAACACCCGAAAACCCGCCTACGATTTATGTGTATTCGTATCAAACAACGACGAGGGCGGATCGCAACCAAACCCTCTCGATTATGTAAATATCACGAAATACACCATGAGTTCGTAGGAGAACAAGAACAATGACGAGATTAATCATAATCAACAAGGATTAATCAACAACACGAAGCAAAACGAACATTACACCCGAAATCCCCCAAATCCTCCAAGGTAGGTTATAAGAGATTTTACCTTGATTCGAAGATGAACGATGGATGATTAGTGATAGGTGGATGGTATGATACTTGAATATGCCCTTACAATGGAGTTTGGATCGAAATCGGACGAACCCTAGCCTCGTCTGCCGCTCCTGCGAAAAGAAAAGAGAGATGTGAGAAATGAGAAAATCGGGCCGCGCTTTATATCGGCAGAGTTACGGCCAGAATCGCAACACATACGGCCGTAACATAGGAACATTACGGCCGTAACTCGACTTCTTACGGCCAGAATCGCCTCTGGAGAGAAAAAGGCAAAATTGACGAATGACACATACGGCCGTATCAAGAATACCATTACGGCCGTATCGATACTTACGGCCGTAACTCGAGCATGATACGCCCGTAACTCGGAACTGGACCAGGGGGTAAGAAACGAAGCCTTGCTACGGCCGTATGAAGGAAGCTTACGGCCGTAACTCTCGATTATTACGGCCGTAACATATATGGCTTACGGCCGTAACATGGCCTGTGACAGCAGGCCAGTCTGAAACACTGCTCGACGAGGAGACGACCGAAAAGAGAAAATAACAAGGTGTATCCATGACCACCGGATACACTCACCACGGATTTAAGTCAGAAATCAAAATGTTACGATGAAGAGTGATTCCGAATGCCCGAAGGTTCAGGAACAACAAAGATAACAAGAATACCCTAAACTTAGGAAAATTACGAAATGGCCCAAACGTTCAAAAACCGCGATACGACGTCGGATTAACAAACCGAAACTCACAATACGAACAACTCAACTATACGAACTCGTGAAACCAAAGGAATTACAAAAGCGAACGAGTTCTACGAGAATCGAACGTCCATGCCATAATACATGACACAAAACGGAATAATATCAAAACATCACCAAGATCATCCCCGATGGAGAAACTCCGAGAATAACATAGATTCAAAATGTCGACATGGTTACAAGCGAGCTATAACAAAAAATGAAAATACACTAAAACGGGAATACCAGAAAAGAAGAAAAAAATGCGGATATTACAAGAAACTCCTTAAGCTGCCACGATTTACCACGATTATTACACATGACAGAAAGTAAAAATAAAAGAGGTCCGACATGGGATATCAAAGGGAGAGGAATGAATCCACTTTTCATTTTTTCACGGTAAAATCTTCCATCCAGACAATTTTAGCTAGAGCTGGATCTGGTTGAGGAACAAATTCATTGAGTTTTTTGATTAGTTCTTTTGGTGTTGTTGCAACGACTATGATTCGTTTAGCACGCTCGGAAATAAAACCCTTTTCAGCAGAGTATTCGCTGAAAGACAGTAAACCATCAAAGAAACCATTGACATTAAGCACACCTATTGGTTTTTGATGAACATTTAGCTGGGCTCTGGTAACTACATGAAAAAGTTCTTCAAGGGTGCCAAAACCACCGGGAAGGGTGATAAAGGCGCCAGAATTATTTATCATGTGAGTTATGCGATCTTGCATATTTACAAATCTAAACTCATCTCCAATAGTTGACCCGGTGATTTTACTTTCAGCCAGAGGTTTTGGGATTATTCCCAACACTCTTACTCCTTCCATATAGGCATGTGCACTGTCCCATTAGTCCTAGACTTCCTCCTCCGTAAACTACATGAATGCATTTTTCTCCTAAGGTACGACCCAAGTTGTGGGCTGCTTCAGTAAAGCATGCCTCTTTTCCATTACTAGCTCCACCAAAAATGCAGACTGTGCTAAATTTTTTTGTTGAAGATGATGACTCCATTTTTGAAAAGAAATTTTTTTAGAGAGAAACAGAGAAAAGTGCAAGTTTGAGGGATGAATGAAAGAAAAAAGCACAATGTTTATTTATAGAAGAAAAAGAAGGTAAAAATTGTTTAACAAGTTTGTGATTGCGTTGATTGCGCTTCAACTACTCAATAGAATAATGAAAGCATTTATTGCGTATCACATTTTTTTATTCAGAAAATCTCACCACACGACAAAAATAAAAGATACTTACGCGTATGTACAGTAGTTGTGATTGTGGCTCACATCTTCCTCTGATTTTACGTTCAGAAACGGCCTAAATGCCTTCTATGAGTCGGGGAGAAGCTTTCCAACCAATTTTCTTACAAATTGGCAAACAGGTCTTTAACGCCGATTCCCAAGACGTTGTTCATATTCGTTGGAATTTATTCCACAAACATCGAATTCCGTAATGTACGAGTCCACTAGATGCGTGTCAAGAGAAATTTCGATATCATCTAAATTCTCCTTATTCGGACCATCCTTAATGAATCGAATTTTATCTTCTCTGCTTTGTAGATGGAATTCCTAAAGATCGACATTTTAAATTACAGCCCATCTAGCATATTTATAACAAATGGCTATTATCTTTGCTCGCTGCTTCTTCGCATATGAACTTTTTCAAGCCCCGTAAAAATCTAGTCGGTGTTTCTGTGAATTCACCCTCTATTCCTACTTTGGCTTCGATTATGAATATTATGTCAAAAGGTATGCTTTTATTCATAAGCAACCTCATCCTTTCAAGCCTTGCCTTGTAAATTTTTAAAATTGCATTTTTGCTTAGAAAGAAAAATCTTTTTTCAATTTTAAACAATGTTTCATCCATGATAAAAAATAAAAATAAAAAGACAATGAAAATAATTGAAGAAAATATCCACAAATATCAGTTGTTGTGGGAAACTGTAAAATCCGACTTTAATAGTCACGGAGTACCGTTATCCGCCACTTGACCGGACAAACACAATTTAGTACTTAAGTTACAATGTCGAGAAATTTGTACCTATAAAAATAGTTTACAATGTAAGATTTCAAATATAACTTATACTTCCCCGGCAACGGCGCCAAAAACTTGACACGGTTTTAGTGTAACTATCGCAAGTGCACGATATCGTATCAAGTAGTAAAGTGGACTTTTTGAGTCCGGTTTATCGATCCCACAAGGAAGTTTGGTTATAATTTGAATTGTACACTATTAGTCTATTTTTATAGATACTAAGATGAGTGAAACACACAATTAAAAAGTTTGGTTTAATAGTAGCAAAGTAAATGCAATAATAGTTCTAATATTTTAAGGAAATAAAAATATTGCAACTATAATAGATTGATTAAACGATAAAATGAAATAGTTGGGATTACAAACTTAGTTCATCATTAGTTATAAAAGATGTATAGGAGATCATAAAATGAATTTACTTATTATGTTGTGTAGATTCGATTTTCCTTAAAAAGACGGTTTCTCTTTCGAACTATAAAACGCCCCTTACATATTGAATCAATCCACTATATTTCTATGTTGATTGGCTTCAATACATAGCATTAGGATTTATGAAAATAACTCAAAGAATCATCTAAGGACTAGAGGTATATTTCTATCCCCTAGAACAACTTAGAGTGAAGATCATTTGATCTAATCAAACATATTTTCTTTCGAAACATATGAAGATCATAAATATCGTCATTTATTGGCCAAATAAATAAAGATTGTTAAAACAATGAAAATCACACACAATAATAAGTAATTCACAATAGATCTTTATACAAACATAAATAACATGACTAACCTTGTTTATAATCCCAACTTAAGGTTACTTAGCCCATGAAGGGTTTATTATACATATTACAAGCTTGTGTGGTCATTATTAGTTGAATCAAGAGAAAGAGTTGGTCCTAACTCCCTTAGTAGATAAAGGAGATAGAAGCAATAAACTCTCTGAACAACATATGCTATACCACACATACAAAAATCACTCAAGAACACAAGTGTGTTCTTCACACAAAAAGAAAAGTTTACAAAAAATGGAAAATTATAAGTTGAATGATGAATGATGAAGGATCAAAGGGGTCTATTTATACACCTAAAGTCATCTAATAGCTCCAAAACTCCAGCATTATTACATTAGATCGGATCAATGCCAGCCATCCCCTCAATAATACACAAAAGTATAAAAAATTAGACAAATCATAACAATCTGTCAAGAGTTACGGCCGTAACATTCAGGAGTTACGGCCGTAACAAGGATGACTTACGGCCGTAACTCCTGAATGTTACGGCCGTAACTTGGCTTCGTAAATTTGCTCACTGGATGCCTTGATAGTTAAGTTTTCAGCCCAGAATTTTTCAGACTTTGCGTTTTTGCCCCAAATCTTCTTCGGATGATAACTTTTGATATATAACTCTGATTTTGAATCCGGAAAGACTGCCGAATTCGTCTCGGAAAGCCCTACAACGTGAATATATAAAAATTCAACAAATATAATATTTAATAAACATGTTATTTCTTGAGTAAATTAGTTATTTAATCCGATCATCATCCGATAAAAATAAAATTATTAAAACTATTTAATTAAAAGCAAAAAACGAGTAGACTAGCTCAATTATGGGTGAATTTTATCGATACAAACCATGGATAAGTGTACAAAACTGACACATATCAAGAGGTGGCTTTGAGATTTTTCTCAATTTGTTCCACATGTTTTTTGTACTCAACAGTAGATTCACCAAATACAACATGATGTGTTTCTTCCACAACTAATGTTCTTTTATTAAAGACTTTGTACACTTGCTTATCTGTGATACCATCATCAATTTTTACATCAGAGGCATTCAGTTGGGTTTTGCCATTGTTGTGGATGAGTATATGAAAATATGAGTATGGCATGCTGGTATATGAAAATATGCCAAAAATATTTTTAAATAGAGTTTTACGAAAAATATGAAAATATGAAATAGTTGGTAATATGCAATTCCAAACCTCATAGAGAGTTTTACAGTATCTCCATACTAACATACTTCTGCTCTGAGTATGGCATGCTGTGTTGACAGCTTCAGCCAGAATCTTTTTGGAAGATCAGTCTCAGCAATCATTGTCTTGGCTGCTTCAATCTAAAGAACCTTCATTTTGAACCTTTTTGGAAGATCAGCCCAGAACCTTCATGCTCCATTCTGGGGTGTGAAACCTTAGAAATTTTAGTGCCATCTATACTCAAGTATATTTTAGTGCCATCTATACTCAAGTATATACTTGGTATATTTAATATCTCCTTCCATATTTTTTAAATATCTCATTAAAAATATACTCAAGTATATATGGATCTGGTTCGGTGTTTTGAACCAACCTCTCTGATACCACTTGTAGGTAGGTCCGAAATTTCCGGTTAATTGGAACCATAATTTCCCAAAAATGAGAACTGAAAACCGGACCATATAAAATCTCGGTTAACCGGAACCGGACCGATATTTTTGGTTCCGGTTCGGTTAACCCGAAAAAAACCATTTTTTTTCGAAAAAAACTTGTTTTAATTGAAAATATACTATTTAATGAAAATATACTATCTAATTTGAAAAAACTGTTTTAATTAAAAACCTGTTTGAGACGAGAGAGAGAGAGAAATTGAAAATAGGGATTTAGTCATTTAAGGTTTTAATTTTTAAAATTATAAATTATAAAATATTTTAATATTTAATAAATATATAATATATTATTACAAAATTGATATTCAGTTGTAAACTGTTCGGTTCCGGTTCTAACCGAAAACAGAAAAATTTAGACATATGGAATCAAAAATAGAACCAAAAACTGAATATACGGTTCCGGTTAACCAGAACCGCTTCGGTTCCGATTGGGTTCTGGTTCTAACGGATATCCGGGAACTATTTAGACACCCCTACTTGTAAGTCACAAGCACTTCAGGTACAAGTCTAGGGGGGGTGAATAGACTTGTAAAATCTTAAGCTAAATAACTGTTTGAAAACTCCCAACTGAGATTTAGTGCAGCTAAGTTAACTCGACTGAGTTTAATACAGTTAAGGTTTAATGCAACAGTTAGAATGAATGCAAGTATGATGATCAAAACAGTAAATCACATAACACTTATAATGGTTTCAGAGGTGGGGTAATCTTCTACTAGTCCACTTCTCTCCAAACCAGTTGGAGATAAATTCACTATAACTTTCAACGAGTGAAATCTTGTTATAATGAACTTAGTTACAACAACTTTCAACCAGTGAAAACCCGTGGCCGTTGCAACTCTTTCCCTTCGTTGCCTAACACCTCTTGATCGAAAACCATTGGATGCCTCAACAACTCGCAAGTTGCCTATCACCTTCCAATTAAGAACCTGTGGATGTCGTACAACCTCTTACTCTCAAGAACCTAGTTCAATAAAGTACCCCCTACTCAAACTTTTAAGATAAGAGTGTTTGTCTTCTTCAAATTAAGAGCTACTCTGAATATGATAATTTATGATCTTGCTCTTTACGATGCTATAGTTGTATATTACTTTTGTTTGCTTTGATTGCTTTTAAGTATAGTTCGTATCGTAATTCTACTTAATTGTTCTTCATATATTTAACGTAAGATTCTTGAGTTCTTCATATCCATTCCCTCTTGGAACAAATCCGTCCATTGGAGAGTGGACTTCATTGTTCAACTTTTCTTCATTTTGCATGACTTTGTCTCTTTCTTCAAATCCGATTGTTTGAAGATGTAGGATTGCTGAGCCGTTTTTCTTTGATTACTATATTTGGAAAGTCTTCAGGGCGCGAATCTCGATGAATATTTTATTCCTTAAGTTCCAGGAATCAATCACTTTGCCTAATATGCTTTCCTTACGTCTCTATGTGATTCGGCATCTTTGTTGACTTTTCAACATTTGCTGACATGGACATATCTGATGTTCAAAACTTGGCTGATATTCTGTCTGGATAAAAACTTGGCTGGTATTCTGCCTTGGTCAAACCTGGCTGATATTTAGCTTTGACCGAAACCCGACTGATGTCTGTCAGCTCAACCTTAGCTGATATTTTCCTTTGACCAAATCGGTTGATGTTTGACTATTTTATACTTAGCCAAAATTGTCTTAAGTGATGTTCAGCTATACTTTTGATTTAGTCAAACCCGACTGATATTTTGTCTTTTGAACAAAACCCGACTGATGTTTCATCTGGTCAAACTTAGCTGAGATTTGCTTGGACCAAAACCTGACTGATATTTTTATCTCGTCAAGCTCACCTGGTAAATATTTACCTTTGAACATAACCCGACTGATTTTAGGTTGTTCCATACTTAGCGAAAATTCTATCTGATCAACATGATCAATACTTAGTCTAATCTTTTAAAGACCTATAGAAGATACTCATTTGGTTCTTCTTTAAAATGTCAAGTACTTTAAACATACATTTGAAATAAACTTCGAATACAAGGATAACATCATCAAATTCTAAAAAAAGTATTCCTAATAGGGTCTCGAAAATGTATAAGGACTTGAAAAAATATTATCTATGTGGTAATATGAAGCGTGAAGTCACGGAGTTTATTTAGATATGTTTAACCTGTGAACAGGTTAAGATTGAGCATCAGCGACCAGCGGGTATGCTGAAACCGCACCCTATTCCAGAGTGGAAATAGGAGGACATATCGATGGATTTCATCACTAGTTTGACAACGAGTTGCCGGGGTATGAATACAAATTCGGTGATTACCGACCGTATGACCAAATCAGCTCACTTCTTAAGGACACGTGGGGTCCTAAGGTTGGCCCATTTGTTCATTCGGGAGGACATATCTATGGATTTTATCACTAGCTTGCCGACGAGTCGTCGAGGAATGAATACGATTTGGGTGATTGTGGATCGTCTGACCAAATCAGCCCACTTCTTGGAGATTAAGGACACGTGGGGCCCCGAGAGATTGGCCCAGCTGTTTATTAAGGAAATTGTGAGACTACCCGGTACCCCCAAGAGCATTGTATCAGACCATGACGGGCGGTTTGTGTAATACCCGGCTATAATTCATTCTGTACCACTCAGTAATTATCAGTCTGTAATTATCACTCAGTAATTTTCGCTCATTAATAATCACTCATCATTCATGAATCACCCTTTTGCGTTCAATGTTGGCATGTTGTAATCATATATCAGTTACCGATCGTCATTTTATCTCCGTTTTTAGATCGAGACGGGAGTATGATCATTTTCACTGTGATTGATAGCCTTGTACTGGGAGTATCATCTTTGGATCGTGTTAGACTTGTTCACTTCCACATTCGTATGATATGTCGGATCATTCATCAGTCGTAGCGAGGAATCGGAATTATCGGATTGATTCACCTTGGCGGCCTTCGAGTTACGGCCGTAAGGTTAAGGCTACGGCCGTAAGTCGGCGAATACGGCCGTAAGGTGGCCGATTCTGGCCGTAAGTGATCCAAAGAGCTACCTGCATTTTGGCGAAGGTGAGTTACGGCCGTAAGGAAGTTGAGATACGGCCGTAAGTGGTGTTCGTATATTTCGGTGTTGTCGACTGGGGTGACTTATGGCCGTAAGGGTTGCGGCATACGGCCGTAAGTCGAGGCAGTGCTGGCCGTAAGACTTGGCCGGATACGGCCGTACGTTGCGGGAAGGATGTCGGCCATTTTTGACGAAGGTGGGTTACGCCGTAAGGTTGGCGGATACGGCCGTATCATCCGAGTTACGGCCGTAAGGTGTGCGATGGCCGTAAGGCTGTCGGCCGGGTGTTTTTGACGAGGCGGGTTACGCCGTAACTCAGAGCGATTCTGGCCGTAAGTCTGCCGGCGAGCTTTCGGACGAAGCCGAGTTACGGCCGTATGAGTTGGCGATTCTGGCCGTAAGGCCCTAGACTTGGAAAGTTACGTCCGTAACAGTGCCGAGATACGGCCGTAACTTCCGGCAGATTTATAGTTTGGCGGGACACTTTTTCCTCATTTTCTTCAGTTTCACTTTCTTCTTCCTTATAGTCCGATAGAGAGCTTGGGGAAAGGGATTCTTCCTTCATCAAACACTTTTGAACTTGACTTTCTACATTTAAATTCGAAAATATAGCTCGCATACTCGTTTTAACTCGAGTTATTCAGATCGAAGTGGTTGGATCTTCTAGAGGTAATTTCTTCAACATCTTGGATTTCGATTTTGTGTTGAGATATGATGTTTTGGACGTTATAATCATGTTATATGAAGGTATATGTGTATGATTATGAGTTTGTATAAGTATTCATTTTATTATTGATGGATTATTCAAGAACACTTTTAATATCGATTTTGTTTTGGAGATTTTCGACTAATTGTTGTTATAATCACTTTTTTGGATATTCGTTGTTGATAATTAATCTTATTGAAGATGTTTTGTTGGTTTGAAACACTTCTTGGGTGATTTGGTATTGGTATATTGAGGTTTGATTGTAAACAATCGGAGTTTGGACGCAACGTGTTTGATTTAATGCCTCAATGGACTTGGTTTAGTCGTATCGACGTGTTGAGTTCGTTATATTCATGTTTGTACGTATATTAATCGGATTGTTGGTTATTGAATTGTTCAAGGTTGTTCGAGCGACCGATATCTCAATTAGGACATTGTTCGTGGAAGGATAATTGTCACCGGTGTTGAGTAAGTTAATTCTTACTCGGTTAAAAGGATATTCATACCTTTTGTTGTTGATCATTCATAATCATAACTCATTCATCATTGTATTAATCATATTGAAACTTGTTATTGTCAATTAATCACTTCAGTCATAAGGAACGACGGTTCCAATTCTTTCGTTGAGCTATCATTCATTTCATTATTACTCTCATCTCGGTGAGTCATTCTTGACTTTGTCAGATTATTATTTATTCATTGATATTCATTACGGTCATTCTCGTTCATATGACCTTCTGGGTTCATATTGCGTGGCCGGGTGCGGATGTGTGGAATTTTTAGTCGGGCACGTTATGGCCATGTATTGGGAGTGATACATTGGACTGTGCACACGGTAACAGATTACCTCCGTGAGACTAATTAGGTACAAGGACGGGTGTGTCCGGTCATTCGTCTTGTACACTTGCACAGAACACTACGGGCGTACTATGATACCCCTCTTCAGCGTAATTCATAATTAAGGATATTTCATAACTCAGTTAAATCATGTTTGTGTATTTTCAACCGTTGAGGATTGTTGTTCTGTTTAACTGACCCCGGCTGGGGATTTTGTTTTTTAGGTCGTGGCAAGGCAAACGCACGGGAATAGCAGGTTGATGTCGAGGAGTCCCAGTGATACTAGTAGGGGGCCCCGATCTTTCAGTTATTCATGTTATTGTCCTTTATTTTCCGCTGCAGACTTTCATTTGAATACTCCGTTTCATCCAGTGTGGTGTATTTTATCTTCATATAAAATACACTAGTATTCGGTATTGTCCTGGTGTGTTGTAACTAAACTCCTCATCGGAGTAATTATTGTTGTAATGTAGTTCGGTACTACATTTATCCTGTATAATTCATTCATTTTCAATTGCCCGGTGGGTCCCAGTTGGGGATCTACGGCACTGTATTATCCTCCTAGTATGGGGTGTTACAGAGTTGGTATCAGAGCGTGGTTTTGAATACTACCTTCCGAGTCATGTCTCATTTGAAATCATCGTCATCAGACTAGTATCATTGGACTTTCGCGTCACGTGTGACCTGTGCAAATGCCGAGCCAATCGCATAGGAAGAAGCGTAAGATTTCTAACGCCATGGTATAATTTCGGCAATAGTTATTCATTCATCATTCATCATTTAACAATCCTCAAACATCATCATTCATTGTGATTAGGCGATCATGTTAACTCATTAATCACTTAATTCATTTCATTACTCGATTAATGATCGGGACGATCTTGTTAATTCATTTATTACTCAATTCATTTCATTACTCGGTTGTCGATCTGGATGATCATATTTTTAATCTTGTTAAGTTATTCAGATAATCATTTCAAGAATTTCCTCGTATAATCATGTCACTTCAGTAAATCATTCATATAATCACTAAGTTAGAGCATGTATACTCATTTTCATCATCTCATGACGTAATCATAACATGATAATCATGCGGAAATATAATCATTTTGCGACCTTCCTACTTCGGTATGGACAGAGTCGCTCAGGATGCACGGAAGAGGCCGCGGTGCGGGCCGAAACCCGAGGAATAATCACTCATTGCCGGAAATCGTGCCTGGACTCGGCTCGATCGGAAGATGTTCGGGTTGATCCACTCACTTTTATGCAGCCATGATGACCCATGTGCGTTGCTCAATCATCATTGCGCCACTCGGCGATTAATCGAGAGAACTCTCCCGTATGAGCCACCGCTAAGGAAAGTCCGAACAACAACCTTCATTTGTCGCCAGGAAATCAACGGCGTAATCGGTCCGAGCGGTCGGTCAACCTCCAAGAAACCTCGTGCGGGTCCTATTGTTTCGAGCGACCTCCTACGGCACCTAATCTGCGGGATCTCGATCCCGACGATCGATTCGGCCATCATCTGTTTCAACTGTGGGGCGCCGGGCCATTTCAGTACTAGGTGTACGACGTCGTCTATCACATGTCATAATTGTGGGAATTCTGGGCATAAGGCCCGTTTTTGCCGAAAGGACTCCAAGTCGGCCCCGGCGGCATCTCAGGCCCCGAAGCAATCAGCGTTTCAGAATCAGACTACTTTGTCAACGTCGTTTAAGACAATGGAAGCAAATAGAGTTGGAGCTCGTATTTATCAGACGGAGCGTCGGTTCGGGGCGGCAAGTCCTGCATTCATATGATGGGGAGGATCGACGATCCGGTGGGCCGAATGATTTCAGGTATACTCGTAATTTTATTTCAACTTGTGTGTACCTTTTGATTCTGGTACACCGCATTCATTCATTTTCGAATCATGTTGTAATAGACTTATTTTGGGTTAGTCCTATTTCTTGTGGACCTCATACCATCGGTCTACCTGGCGATGGAAGAATTTTCGGAATCATACCGAAGTAAGCTTAGTGACCGCGATTGATTGATGGACCTAATCGTGGTGAATTTTATCTTAGGACGATGTAATTTTCGGTGTTAGTTGGGTTGATCGTTTTGATACTATCCTTAATGTTTGTTAGCGTTTGGTCGCTATCTTTCCGTCGTTGGTTGTCGAATGTGTACTTCAGGGGAGTGATCCCCGTTGTTCCAGTAGAATTATTATTAGGGCGGAAGCAGAGAGATTCCGCAATCGATCTATTCAATCATTCATTATATCATTTTCATCGATTGGCCTTTCTAAGGCAATCGAGTCATTCAATCATTCATTGTTTCATTTTCATCGATTGGCCTTTCTAAGACAATCGAGTCATTCAATCATTCATTGTATCATTTTCATCGATTGACCTTTCTAAGGCAATCGAGTTATTCAATCATTCATTTGCGTCATTTTCATCGATTGACCTTTCTAAGGCAATCGAGCTATTCAATCATTCATTGTGTCATTTTCATCGATTGGCCTTTCTAAGGCAATCGAATTATTCAAACATTCATTGTATCACTTTTTATCGATTGACCATTCTAGGGAAATCGAAATGTTCGATCATTTGTGGT
The DNA here is from genome assembly GCA_033398695.1 of Orobanche coerulescens. Taxonomy (NCBI): domain Eukaryota; kingdom Viridiplantae; phylum Streptophyta; class Magnoliopsida; order Lamiales; family Orobanchaceae; genus Orobanche; species Orobanche coerulescens. Next base: position 159,719,145 of record CM065803.1, read on the forward strand.
ATCATTGTCATCGATTGACGACGTATTTCCAGACGAGTTATTTGGTTGTCTTCACATAGAGTAGTGGAGTTCAGGAGTGAGTTGGAGCCGGTACGTCCCCTTAATCGAAGGCACCGTATCGTATGGCCCCGACCAGAATGCAGGAGTGGAAGACTCAACTTGAAGAGTAGTTCGAGAAAGGTTATCGCCGACCGTTTGCGTCCCCGTGAGGAGCACCAGTGTGATCTGTCAAGGAGAAGGATGGCTTGTCTCGTGTGTGTATAAATTATCAAGAGTTGAACAGGGTGATGATCAAGATTAGTACCCTTACCCGTAATGATAATCTTTTAGATCAACTTCAGGGAGCTTCAGTATCTTCCAGGATCGACTTAAGATCTGAATATCACCAGTTGCGGATTCGAGAGTCGGATATCGCGAGGACGGCGTTTCGAACACGCAATGGTCATTATGGGTTCGTAGTTATGTCGTTCGGGCTAACTAATGCACCTGCGTTATTCATGGAGTTAATGAATCGGGTTTTCATCGACTTTTTGGATCAGTTTGTTGTTGTCTTCATCGACGACATTTGGATTTATTCTCGTAGCCGAGAGGAACACGAGGTTCATCTTCATCAGGTTCTCGACGTGATGAGACGAGAGCAACTTTATGGAAAGTTTTCCAAGTGTGAGTTCTGGAGGTCCGAAATGACTTTCTCGGGCATGTAATTTCATCTGACAGAGTTCGTGTCGACCCTCAGAAGACGGAGGCTGTCCGAGATTGGCAACCTCCGAAAGATGTTAAGTAAATCCGAAGTTTCCTCGGATTAGTTGATTAATTATTCAACCCACAACTGTAGCTAGCAACCGTGGTTTTCGCGTTGGAAATTTGGCGTCATTACCTTTATGGCGTCACCTGTCAGTTATTCACCAATCACAAGAGATGAAGTATATATTTACTCACAAGGAGTTAAATATGTGACAGAGGCGGTGGTTGGAACTAATCAAAGATTATGATATCGAGGTCCTTTGCCACCCGGGCAAGGCGAATGTTGTCGCCGACGCCTTGAGTCGTAAGTCCGTCTAGAGCAGATGCTTGCTCGTTTAACAGTTCAGAAGGAACTTCAGCAAAAATTCCTTAGACCCGAGATCGAGGTCCGGCTTCAGCGAGTTCAGGAACAGCTTGTATGTTAGATATTTCATCATCTCTTGAGAAAGAAATCAGGGAGAATCAGGGTTCAGATTCATTTTGTTGATCATCCGCGAGGATGTGGTACAAGGGAAAGCCCCTGGATTTGTGGTCCACGAAGATGGACTCTTGAGATTTGAGAATCGGTTGTCCGTACCGGTGAATGATGAGTTGAAAAACTCGATCTTGAGAGAAGCTCAAGCTACTCCATATCCGGTTCATCCGGGGTCTAGTAAGATGTACAAGGACTTGAAACGAAATTTCTGGTGGAGTAATATGGAGCGAGAAGTCGCGGAATTTGTTTCGAGATGTTTAGCCTATCAGCAAGTCAATATGGAACATCGGCCGCGAGTATCTTTGGTACCGCTCCTATTCCGTAATGGAAGTGGGAAGACATTTCTATGGAATTCATCACGAGTTGCCGACGAGTCGTCGTGGCATGAATACGATCCGAGCGATCGCGGACTACTTTACTAATTAGCTCATTTCCTTGAAATCAAGAATATGTGGGGTCAGAGAGACGGCGATTGTTCATCAAGGAAATAATGAGACTTCACGGTACCCCTAACGATATCGTTTCGATCGTGACGGACGATTCGTGTCCCATTTTGGAAATCGATTCGTCGTGCTATGGGAACTCAGTGAATCTCATTACTGCTTTTTTCATCCTCAGTCCGACGGACAATCAGAGAGGACTTTTCAGACATTGGAGGACATGTTGAGGGCATGCGTCCTCGATTAGTAGAGGATTGGGAAGCCCAATTACTGTTGTTTGTGTCCACGTACAGTTTAGTTAGCATGCTGCGATGAAGGTAGCACCTTACGAGGCCTGGTACGGTCGTCGTTGTCGATCTCCCTTGTGTTGGGACGGCCCATCAGAATCATTCAGCACCGAGCCCGATATGCTTATCAGCCGCCCGTGAGAAGGTAGCTTTGATCAAGAGACGTCTGTTGACTGCTCAGAGTCGACAGAAATCATATGCAGGTAATCGTCATCGACCACTAGAGTTCGAGACGGGTGATCCCGTTTTGGTCAAGGTGTTCCCGAGTCGAGGTATTCTCCGTTTCGGAAAACGGGGGAAGTTGAGTTCGAGATTCATTGGACCGTGTGAGATTTTGAATCGAGTAAGTGAGTTAACTTATCGATTGGCCCTATCTCTGTTGTTGGGCCGAATTCATAATGTGTTTCACGTCTCGCACATACTTCAGTTCGACGAAATCGAGATCGCAGATGATCATTCGTATGAGAAGAGCCCCATACGAGTGTTGGAGCGGCAAATCAAACAGTTGAGGAATAAGGCGATTCCTTTGGTTAAGTTTCAGTGGTCTAGACACGGAGTCGAAGAGGCCACTTGGGAAACCGAGGAGAGTATGCGGGGGAGTTATCCCGAGTTGTTTGACCCTTAGTTTCGGGGACGAAACTCTTTTTAAGGGGGGGAGTATGTAATACCCGGCTATAATTCATTCTGTACCACTCAGTAATTATCAGTCTGTAATTATCACTTAGTAATTTTCGCTCATTAATAATCACTCATCATTCATGAATCACCCTTTTGCGTTCAATGTTGGCATGTTGTAATCGTATATCAGTTACCGATCGTCATTTTATCTCCGTTTTTAGATCGATACGGGAGTATGATCATTTTCATTGTGATTGATAGCCTTGTACTGGGAGTATCATCTTTGGATCGTGTTAGACTTGTTCACTTCCACATTCGTATGATATGTCGGATCATTCATCAGTCGTAGCGAGGAATCGGAATTATCGGATTGATTCACCTTGGCCAGCATCGAGTTACGGCCGTAAGGTTCTGGGCTACGGCCGTAAGTCAGCGGGTACGGCCGTAAGGCTGGCCGGTTACGGCCGTAAGTGATCCAGCAGGCTACCCAGGCATTTTGGCCGAAGGTGAGTTACGGCCGTAAGGAAGTTGAGATACGGCCGTAAGTGGTGTTCGTATATTTCGGGTGTTGTCGACGAGGGTGACTTACGGCCGTAAGGGTTGCGGCATACGGCCGTAAGTCGAGGCAGGTACGGCCGTAAGACTTGGCCAGATACGGCCGTACGTTGCAGGAAGGATGTCTGGCCATTTTTGACGAAGGCGGGTTACACCCGTAAGGTTGGCCGGATACGGCCGTATCATCCGAGTTACGGCCGTAAGGTGTGCGGTAGGGCCGTAAGGCTGTCGGCGGGTGTTTTTGACGAAGGCGGGTTACGCCCGTAACTCAGGAGCGGTTACGGCCGTAAGTCTGTCGGCAGGCTTTCGGACGAAGCCGAGTTACGGCCGTATGAGTTGGCCGGTTACGGCCGTAAGGCCGTTGACTTGGAAAGTTACGGCCGTAAGAGGGCCGAGTTACGGCCGTAACTTCCGGCAGTATTTATAGTTTGGCCGGGACACTTTTTCCTCATTTTCTTCATTTTCACTTTCTTCTTCCTTTTTGTCCGAGAGAGAGCTTGGGGAAAGGGATTCTTCCTTCATCAAACACTTGTGTACTTGAGTTTCTTCATTTCCATTCGATCATATAGCTCGGATACTCGTTTTAACTCGTGTTCTTCGGATCGAAGTGGTTGGATCTTCTAGAGGTAATTTCTTCAACATCTTGGATTTCAATTTTGTGTTGAGATATGATGTTTTGGACGTTATAATCATGTTATATGAAGGGATATGTGTATGATTATGAGTTTGTATAAGGATTCATTGGATTATTGAGGGATTATTCAAGAACACTTTGAATATCGAGTTGGATTTGGAGATTTTCGACTAATTGTTGTTATAATCACGTTTTGGATATTCGTTGTGGATAATTAATCGTATTGAAGATGTTTTGTTGGTTTGAAACACTTCTTGGGGGATTTGGTATTGGTATATTGAGGTTTGATTGTAAACAATCGGAGTTTGGACGCAACGTGTTTGATTTAATGCCTCAATGGACTTGGTTTAGTCGTATCGACGTGTTGAGTTCGTTATATTCATGTTTGTACGTATATTAATCGGATTGTTGGTTATTGAATTGTTCAAGGTTGTTCGAGCGACCGATATCTCAATTAGGACATTGTTCGTGGAAGGATAATTGTCACCGGTGTTGAGTAAGTTAATTCCTACTCGGTTAAAAGGATATTCATACCTTTTGTTGTTGATCATTCATAATCATAACTCATTCATCATTGTATTAATCATATTGAAACTTGTTATTGTCAATTAATCACTTCAGTCATAAGGAACGACGGTTCCAATTCTTTCGTTGAGCTATCATTCATTTCATTATTACTCTCATCTCGGTGAGTCATTCTTGACTTTGTCAGATTATTATTTATTCATTGATATTCATTACGGTCATTCTCGTTCATATGACCTTCTGGGTTCATATTGCGTGGCCGGGTGCGGATGTGTGGAATTTTTAGTCGGGCACGTTATGGCCATGTATTGGGAGTGATACATTGGGTGTGCACACGGTAGCATTACCTCCGTGAGACTAATTAGGTACAAGGACGGGTGTGTCCGGTCATTCGTCTTGTACACTTGCACAGAACACTACGGGCGTACTATGATACCCCTCTTCAGCGTAATTCATAATTAAGGATATTTCATAACTCAGTTAAATCATGTTTGTGTATTTTCAACCCTTGAGGATTGTTGTTCTGTTTAACTGACCCTGGCTGGGGATTTTGTTTTTCAGGTCGTGGCCAGGCAAACGCACGGGAATAGCAGGTTGATGTCGAGGAGTCCCAGTGATACTAGTAGGGGGCCCCGATCTTTCAGTTATTCATGTTATTGTCCTTTATTTTCCGCTGCAGACTTTCATTTGAATACTCCGTTTCATCCACTGTGGTGTATTTTATCTTCATATAAAATACACTAGTATTCGGTATTGTCCTGGTGTGTTGTAACTAAACTCCTCATCGGAGTAAATATTGTTGTAATGTAGTTCGGTACTACATTTATCCTGTATAACTCATTCATTTTTAATTGCCTGGTGGGTCCCAGTTGGGGATCTACGGCACTGTATTATCCTCCTAGTTTGGGGTGTTACAGTTTGTGTCACACTTCTGGAAGGCAGTTCATCGTGCGATGGGCACGCAGTTGAATTTCAGTACGGCGTTTCATCCACAGACCGATGGTCAGTCGGAGAGAACCATCCAGACTCTAGAGGATATGTTGAGAGCATGTGCTCTTGATTGGAAGAACGATTGGGAAGCCCAGCTGCCTTTGGTAGAATTCACTTATAATAATAGTTGGCACGCTTCGATTCAGATGGCACCGTATGAGGCATTGTATGGCCGTCGCTGTAGGTCCCCTTTGTGCTGGGACGAACTGTCAGAATCTCTGGGTACGGAACCCGATATGTTGTTAGCAGCCCGTGAGAAGATCACTTTGATTAGGAGTCGGTTGTTAACGGCTCAAAGTCGACAGAAGTCTTATGCTGACCACCGCCGACGACCGCTTGAGTTCGAGGTTGGTGACCATGTGTTAATGAAGGTGTCTCCTACCCGAGGTGTTTTTCGTTTCGGGAAGAGGGGCAAGCTGAGCCCAAGGTACATTGGGCCGTTTGAGGTTTTGGAGCGTGTAGGTGATCTGGCCTATCGACTAGCTTTGCCACCGACTTTGAGTAAGATTCACAACGTGTTTCATGTCTCCTAGTTGAGGAAATATGTTGCTGATCCGAGCCATGTACTTCAGTTCGAAGAGATTGAATTAGTAGAGGATCATTCGTACGAGGAGCGTCCTGTACGGATACTCGAGAGGAGGATCAAGCAGTTGCGGAACAAGACGATTCCCCTACTGAAAGTTCAGTGGTGACGACACGGAGTCGAGGAGGCTACGTGGGAGACCGAGGATAGTATGCGAGCGGGATACCCCAAGTTATTTACCCCTTAGTTTCGAGGACGAAACTCTTTTTAAGGGGGGGAGTATGTAATATCCGACTGTAACTTTTCATTTTTACCTGTCATTGTATTATTCGGATAATCTGATTATCATGAATCGTTGCATTTAGTATTATGTTGAGGTATTATAGATTTGAATTTCATATCGTTGTTATTTCATTTCATATGGGATGATTCGATGTTAATTAGAGAGTTGCATTTTCGAATTTTTCTGTTGATGTAGCATACGCTACATAGCACGATTAACGTACGCTAATCCTGTGCCTTAGCGTGCGTAAGGTTTCCTCTGTTGCGTATGCTAAGAGGGAATCTGGCATCAGTTGACTTCAGCACGTGAACTCCTTAGCCGTTAGCATGCATGTGATCAAGGTCTGAGCTGTCATGTCGGCTAGAATCAACTTTTATTAGCGTGCGTAACCTATTTCTCATTAGCGTGCGCTAACGACCTACGATAATTCAAGACAGTAGCCACTGTAAGCCGCTTACGTACGTAATATCGACCAGTTAGCGTACGTAAGTGCATTAGCGTACGCTAAACTATTCCGATAGCGTGCGCTAAGTATGTACAGTCTATTTATAGGACCAGCCTGTTTTTCATTTCTTAACAACTCTAAACCGATTCTCTCTCCATTTATCGTCCCTCTGCACTCCCAAAACGATATCAACCTTCACCAACTTGTTTCTAAGCCTTAAATCTTGGAGTGGAGCTCATTTCCTTGGAGACTAGGAGTTGTTCTTGAGCTTGGAGTATATTTTCTCATAGCATTAGAGTTGTTCTTCATTTCTGGAGGTAGGTGTACTTTCCTCTCTGCATTATTTTCTTATGTTGATGATTAATGACGAATTATACTTCACCTAGAGTTAGATTAAGCAAGTAAAACATGGTTATAATTAAACTTTTTAAACACTTCTTGATGAATATGATAAATGAGGGTTTAGATTAGATGAGTTCTTGATGTTGTAGTGATGGTAACCATGTTTGTAGTTATCATTACTCATCTTACTGGACGAATTTAGCTCAGTAGGACATTGTTGGATCGGTTAGCTTCATCATAGCTGGATTTAATCAAGAACTTGATATCATAGAGTGTTTAAACACCATTTTAGGTATTTAATTACCTTGAGAAGAACTTGATAATGTTAAAGATAGGATTAGATGATTCTTGTTCAGAAATCTTAGAAGCTTTAACAATCATTATGGTCCAGCTTCACAAGTCTTTGAAGAATGATAAGGATCTTGATAATTACAACAATAACTTTTCATGAATCTAATGTGTTGATAACTTAGAATGTGGTTCATCATCAAACTAAATAGATAGTGTTCTTAAGAAGATGATGCTGTTTATGAATGATACTGTCATGGTAGATTGAGTATCAAATTCTTTATGACTATCCTTTTATAATAGTAAATGTTGTAGAACATGAGAATTTGATTAAACCAATTTTATTGGCGAATTGAAGATGTTTTGCTCATAGAATAACTAGAGAATTAAAGGACACTTTTGGTATGGTAATCCGATTTTGGAAGATGAATTAGATGTATTGAAACCTTTCATTAATCGTTAAGGTATTCATTAGGGTGGAATGAATTATTCGAGTAGGTTGCGGGGGTCGTTTCCTACGAATTGATATTAATATTATGTGAGTATGTTATTGAATGAATTACGTTTCATTCAAGGTTGCTTGTTCGATTGAGTGTTTAACCGAGGATACCGTACGTTTGATCATTTGGAGAAGGACTATCTTTCGCTTACGGATTTGAGGCAAGTTATCTTGCTTGGTTATAATGATGATTAGATTCTTGTGATTGGTTATTGTAATACCCGTAATTTTGTTCCCCGGAAATTTTCTATTTTTGGCGGAACTCTATTTTGGCGACTTGCTTGGGACCGTTTCGTCATCCTGAGAATGATTAATTCTACACTTTTTGTCATCCGAGTTCGTTTCGGTATCGTTCTGTTGAATTCCGTGTTCTTTAGCGACTTTTCCACGTATGAGTTCGACTTTGTTAAATCACCATAAATTCTTGGAAACTCCAAAAATTCTGAATCTTGGCAATATTATAAAGCATCGAGTTAGCTTTCCAATGGTTCAAACGGTGAGCCAATCGGAGTCCAGACGAGGGAGTTATGGTCGAAATAGCTAGGTCACTCTCATTTACCAGATTTGGCCAAAACGCTTTGTACCCGGTGCGCGGCACACTGGCTGAGCCGCGGCACACCGCCGAGCCCTGGGAGCGAATTTTGGGCCTGTGCCGCGGCACACATATACTGAGCCGCGGCACACATGACAGATTACCCCTATATCTGCGTTTTTTGTGCGATTCAACCTACACTTTTCCCATTTCTTCACTTGGGCGAGAGAGGAGGTTTGAGAGGAAGATGTTTCTCCATCTATCACTTGAGTGTGTGACTTCCTTCATCTATTTTCGATTTTTAAGCTCGGATCATCGATCTATGGAGTATTCTTCGAATCATAGTGCTTGAATCTTCAAGAGGTAATTTCTTCAACATCTTGGATTTCGATTTTGTTTTGGGTAATGATGTTTTGGATGTTAAAATCATGGGGTATGAAGTGATATACGCATGATTATGGACTTGTTGGAGTATTCATCGGATTATTGAAAGATTATTCAAGAACACTTCGAATTTTGTATTGGAAATTGGGGATTTTGTTTGACTTCATCCTTTTAATCCGTAGTAATTTAGATTAGTGATGGATTGATGATGATTTAGGTGTATTCTATCATTTCCATCGTTATTCCACGGTTGGATTGTATTGATTCGTCGTTTTGGTTGAGTTATTAGTCGACGCCTTCAAAGTGTCCGACAAAAGGTCTAAGAGGGGGGTTTTGTGCGTTGTACGATTATTATTCATCGTACGATTGTTGATTTATCATTGATATGACTTAGGGACGACATCCTTGTGAAGAACTCAAGTCGAAACCCTTCCGTTCGTTGTCTTCTTCGTGGTTCAAGCTTCCCGGTCGAACCGTGTTCTTCGGGATCTTCGGTAACGTTTATTAAGGCAAGTATACATTTATTATTGTACGTTCTCGACATTGAAAGTAAGAAATATTGATGGCATATCATGAACGAACCGTTTTTACGGCATTCATAGATATATTGATTGGCATGTAATGAACGAACCGTTTTGACGGCATTCCTACATGTATCGGCGTATGAGGTTAATGAACCGTTTTGACGGCATTCACATACGTAACGGCGTATGAGGTGAACGAACCGTTTCAACGGCATTCACATACGTCTTATGAGATTTAGTTATTCCGGAATACTAGTCTTTAATTGATGAATTGACGGATATTGATGAATTGACGGATTACATTTACTTTATTGTCGAGAAGTATTAGGTTTCATATTGTTATACTTGCACTAGCTATTCGACGGCTAACCCCTTTATGGGGGAAATACGTTTCATGTATTTCAGGTTCCAGGAGAACGGACAGGTGGGTACCGGGTCGGCATGAAGATGATGGGCAAGTGTGATACTGTGTCTTGTCTCCGGTTATTTTCTTGGATTCCTCCATTCAGTGTTGTTGTACTGGAATGGATTTTTAATACTCGAGTATTGCATTTCAGTTTTCTTGATGTTCCGGCCTGTGTTGCCGAGGTATTGATTTGTGAAGTGATGTATATGGTTTCATTGGTTATGGTTTTGAATACCATTTGTATCGTCTTTCATTCTATTGTATGTAGACCTTATCGGTCAAGTTTATAGTTCCGCGTATGTTTAGCCTTGTGGGTCCCACGGCGGGGCTCACGGCCCGTAATATACTGAATAACTTGGGGTGTTACGAATATGGTATCGAGCTTAGGTTTATGGATACCTAGGTGCCGGTCTTTTGGGTCGATTGAGTCGTCATTTGCCCACAGTATCACTACTCTGCCATCATCACAGTGCGGCCGGTACTTGTAAGTCCTCTCACTCTTCTTGTATTTTCTTGACCGTTTCGTTTTTAGCTTGGTATTCTTTGGAATTGGTCACTTCGAGAATGTGCGATTCGGATTATACTTACGCACGTGTCTGCCCTTCAGAATGTTGGCTGAAAGTAGGAAGAATCGTGGCCGTGGTCACGGACGTGAACTCTTCCCTGAGATTTTGTTAAGTTGCTAATTTCGATAATGGTGTGTATCGGTATTATGTTGAGACTTTGTTTAGGAGTCGCATGCTAGTATCACGGGAGATCTTCGACTTCGCGGACTTGTAAGTATGTTGTTCGGATTATTCGATAATTCTTGGTTATCTTGGTGATTTTGGATTTTCCGTTAAAATGTTGTTTGTACGAGTGATTGTAAGTTTCGAGGACGAAACCTATTTTTAAGGGGGGTAGAGTGTAATACCCCGATTTTCCGGATATATTTTTTTTTCGTTTATATATTGGATATCGTGGATGGTTAATTATGCTCGAGGACGTTGTGAACGTTTGAAAATGTTATTGAATTGAGTATATGTATTGATTTTGCCGTATGCTCGTATTTGGTATGTCATGACTTTGGACAGGAATTGTTGAAATTGGCTAAGAATGAAATTATTACATACGTTAATAAGGTGAGATTACGTACGTAAGATTGGCATGGTTACGTACGTTAAGGCTAAGGTATTACGTACGTAACGAAGGCATCGGACAGAACCGAGTCCTGGTCGGCAGGTGGGACCCTGTTTCGGCACTTTCGGCGGAGGATGTTGTGGTGAGTCAACGACGTTTTACGACGTTATACGGACGTGTTACGACGTTATACAGACGTGTTACGACGTAACACAACCATTGTACCGTAGCAAGTCAATCGGTATATTACGACGTAATATGGTATGGGTTACGACGTAATGGATCGCACGGAATGAGACGGTGAGTTGGTTACGACGTTATGGATTTTGGATTACGTACGTTAAAGTTGTTACGTACGTTAAGAAAGGACACTTACGTACGTAATGAGAGTGCAATTTATATATTGAAGTGTTGCCTTTCATTTCTCTCACGATCCTTTGAGATATTTCTCTCCAAAACTCGTCCCTCTTTACTTTTAAGAGTGTTCTAAACGCTTTTAACATGATTGTGAGCTTGAAATCATGGAATTAGAGCTTGGTTATGGAACTATTGTTGATTCTTGAAGTGATTTTTGTGTTATCCATATTCTATGAGGTTTATGTTGAAGGAAGATAATGATATGCTTTGAATATGTTGATTATGATTATGGAATCATAGAGATCTTGATGTTCTTGAGGCCATATGATGACTATGATGATTTAATGATTCTTGGAATGGAGTTCAATTATTCTTTCTTCGTGGTTCGTCCATACAAGGTAATCCTCGTATCCCTTTTGATAGTGGCTCATTTTTTTTTTCTTTTTGGGATTACTACTTGGGAGGGAGTATGTTGGGAATCGTGTATTTTGATGTTCGTCTTATTTCAATGAAAATGCATAAATTATACCGTACTTTTATCCGCGGCGTGAGTATTTTTGAAATGGGTGTTTGGTATTTTGCCAACTGAAATTTTATTTTGTAAAACCGATTCCCTAAACTGAGTTTTTGGCATTTTAACCTTGATCGTTTTGACGGTATTTGGAAAATGATTTTTTTAGTATTTGAAAAATATTACCGTCATCAGTCTTTTTGACATTTTTGAAATGACGTGGAAAATTGTGCTTAGCCTGGTAAATCCTTGTGAGAAGGGTTTACGGCGTGTAATACTCCGTAAGGTTTTGGGGTGAAGATTGTAGTATTCGGATATTGTTGATGTCATTTTGGATATTCTTGGTCTATTTCGGAAGGAAGTCCGGATAGAGGTACGTTTTGTGGTAATCGTACATAGAAGATTATGTACGGGAAGGTATTCGGTATTGAGGTATTATATGGTATCATGCGATAATGCTATACGAGATTTATTGGAATCGTAATAAGAGATTTCGGATGCTGATATGATTATCGAGATCTTCTTCATATGACGATAAGGGTTCTGTTGTGATTCTTGAGGTTGTATGAATGACATGATGAAGAAAATGGTAACATGGAGATATATACCTCGGATATGTTGTTCTGAACGTGATTTCGGATATTTCATGTTCTTGAAGAACTCTTGAATTATACGAGGTGATGAAAATTTTTAAGAAGTGTTGATGTTTTGAATATGAATATGGGATATTCATATCTAGAGCTAAACTATGTGTTGGAAATAATATTCGTATAGGAAATACGAATGTGATTATGAGCTTGATGAGACTATTATTCATCGCTGAATTTGGAAGCCCATACGTACGGAGCAAATATTCAAATCGAATGATTGGAGTGTTTGATAACCTTAAAATATGATTATCTATAATGCTGAACTAATTGGATGGTTAGAATTAACGATGATCATCGGAAAATTATAACTACGGATTTACGAGAAGGGAACCTTGTCAATTCGTGTTTAAGAATTGAGTTTGGAACATTTAGACCCTTATTATTGGTCCGAATTGGTTGCTGATATGATCATCATATTTCGACTCGTATTGTGGACAGGATTTGTAAGTGTCTGAGTTGGATTGTTCAGACTGTGATTAGCCGAGATATGGTGAAACGATTGAGTTCGTGGTTTGGTGGTATTGATATTGGTCGTCATCGAACCGGTTAATTATCAATCCTTCGTTTTACAATAAGATATGATGTTTGATCATAGATTATGATTGTTGTGTTGCGGTTAAGGTTGAAGGGCTCGTAGATTAACTTGGTCGGGACTGAAGAACTCGTAAGACGAAATCAACTGAATTGGTAACAGTTCGATGTATTGATATCGAGGCAAGTTTTATACTTGTATTAATCAATGAGATTAATGTTATCGTGTAGGTGTACGAATGTGTGTATCATTTCGAGACTCGGCCTCTTTATGATTGTATTGATATCAGGGGATCATTGATACGACGCCCGTCGGAAAATTATGCCAAATGTTACTGTTGTTTGTAAAAGGCCGGTTCGAGGCATTACGATACTTGTTGGTAAAGTTGCTGTCGATAGCCGGTTCGCGGTATCGAGGTATCGATTATTATTGTTCGCGACTAATGTCGTTCTGAGACATCGTTGAATCTTTGTCGTCGAATTGGAACTGTAGCTGTGATGTTACGATAACCGATTGGGGACGTTTGATATATCCTTTTGTCATCTCCGTTTTGGTGGTCGGTTTAAGACACCGGGACATCTATTCTATCGTGTCATTGATTATCGATTGACCGTTCTAAGGTAATCGATATATTGAATTGGGATTATCAAAGATAATTCCCATCCGTTGTTAATAATATTCTCATCTGTTGTATCATTGTTATCGATTGGCTATTCTACGGTAATCGAAGTATTGAATTGGGACTGTCGAGGATAGTTCCCATCCGTTGAATTATTATTGTCGTGCTGGCCGATTCAAGGCAGCACACTATTATTCTTGTAAACTCGGTAATTTTGTGATCGTTGAAGGTTGAGGATTTTCCCGAACTGTTGTGTTGTGATCGTTGCTCGTATTAATCGGTCCTTAGGGAATTTTGATCCCAGGATGGTTGTTTTGAATATCGTTGGTCGTGTCGATCTTTCATTATTCGTGTGTCATCGTTCACTTGGTGAGTCGTATGATCCGTATTGGATGTTTTATCCCTTGAGTTTCGTTGTCATGTTGTATCGTGGCATATCTGGAATCATGTCTGCGTGCCGATTGGTTATGTGTAGGATTTTTAGCCGGGCATCCGATGGTCATGCGTGGATACTTCCGCATTGGACCGTGCACACGAGACGTAGTTCTTGAGGCTAATTAGGTACATTGTCACACGTATATTCTGGATTCCCTATACGGGGTGGACATGTGCACGGACACATTTCCGGATCGGGCGTACTGTGATGTCCCTCTTGAGCTTTATTGATTGATCGTTCGTAGTCCATGTTGTATTGGATATGTCCGACGATTTGCGACTGGTTGTTCATACGCCGAGGGGTATGTCCGACAGTCAGGTTTGTTTCTTTGAGATCTATTTTGTGATAATTTACAGCTTTGGGCTGTTCGGCTTTCAGGCCATTGTGATGTATCGGTATTTCCGTTGGAGCCTTCGGGCATTGTGAATTCGTATCTTTTTCGGCATTGGTTTGGTTTGCCTTCGGGTAATGTATGGTGGTGTTCTATATTGATGATTCGCCGTTTGGGCGTAAGTTTCGGTTCTTGTGCATCTCGTTGAGGTTTTCCTAGCGAAATATTTCTTCTCCCTAGCTGTTTTAAGTTTCGGGACGAAACTTCTTTTAAGGAGGGTAGAATGTAATACCCGTAATTTTGTTCCCCGAAAATTTTCTATTTTTGGCGGAAGTCTATTTTGGCGACTTGCTTGGGACCGTTTCGTCATCCTGAGAATGATTAATTCTACACTTTTTGTCATCCGAGTTCGTTTCGGTATCGTTCTGTTGAATTCCGTGTTCTTTAGCGACTTTTCCACGTATGAGTTCGACTTTGTTAAATCACCATAAATTCTTGGAAACTCCAAAAATTCTGAATCTTGGCAAGATTATAAAGCATCGAGTTAGCTTTCCAATGGTTCAAACGGTGAGCCAATCGGAGTCCAGACGAGGGAGTTATGGTCGAAATATCTAGGCCACTCTCATTTACCAGATTTGGCCAAAACCGCCTGTACCCGGTGCCGCGGCACACCTGGGCTGAGCCGCGGCACACCGACGAGCCCTAGGAGCGAATTTTGGGCCTGTGCCGCGACACACATATTCTGAGCTGCGGCACACATGACAGATTACCCCTATATCTGCGTTTTTTGTGCGATTCAACCTACACTTTTCCCATTTCTTCACTTGGGCGAGAGAGGAGGTTTGAGAGGAAGATGTTTCTCCATCTATCACTTGAGTGTGTGACTTCCTTCATCTATTTTCGATTTTTAAGTTCGGATCATCGATCTATGGAGTATTCTTCGAATCATAGTGCTTGAATCTTCAAGAGGTAATTTCTTCAACATCTTGGATTTCGATTTTGTTTTGGGTAATGATGTTTTGGATGTTAAAATCATGGGGTATGAAGTGATATACGCATGATTATGGACTTGTTGGAGTATTCATCGGATTATTGAAAGATTATTCAAGAACACTTCGAATTTTGTATTGGAAATTGGGGATTTTGTTTGACTTCATCCTTTTAATCCGTAGTAATTTAGATTAGTGATGGATTGATGATGATTTAGGTGTATTCTATCATTTCCATCGTTATTCCACGGTTGGATTGTATTGATTCGTCGTTTTGGTTGAGTTATTAGTCGACGCCTTCAAAGTGTCCGACAAAAGGTCTAAGAGGGGGGTTTTGTGCGTTGTACGATTATTATTCATCGTACGATTGTTGATTTATCATTGATATGACTTAGGGACGACATCCTTGTGAAGAACTCAAGTCGAAACCCTTCCGTTCGTTGTCTTCTTCGTGGTTCAAGCTTCCCGGTCGAACCGTGTTCTTCGGGATCTTGATGCGTTTATTAAGGCAAGTATACATTTATGATTGTACGTTCTCGACTTTGAAAGTAAGAAATATTGATGGCATATCATGAACGAACCGTTTTTACGGCATTCATAGATATATTGATTGGCATGTAATGAACGAACCGTTTTGACGGCATTCCTACATGTATCGGCGTATGAGGTGAACGAACCGTTTTGACGGCATTCACATATGTAACGGCGTATGAGGTGAACGAACCGTTTCTACGGCATTCACATACGCCTTATGAGATTTAGTTATTCCGGAATACTAGTCTTTAATTGATGAATTGACGGATATTGATGAATTGACGGATTACATTTACTTTATTGTCGAGAAGTATTAGGTTTCATATTGTTATACTTGCACTAGCTATTCGACGGCTAACCCCTTTATGGGGGAAATACGTTTCATGTATTTCAGGTTCCAGGAGAACGGACAGGTGGGTACCGGGTCGGCATGAAGATGATGGGCAAGTGTGATACTGTGTCTTGTCTCCGGTTATTTTCTTGGATTCCTCCATTCAGTGTTGTTGTACTGGAATGGATTTTTAATACTCGAGTATTGCATTTCAGTTTCCTTGATGTTCCGGCCTGTGTTGCCGAGGTATTGATTTGTGCAGTGATGTATATGGTTTCATTGGTTATGCTTTTGAATACCATTTGTATCGTCTTTCATTCTATTGTATGTAGACCTTATCGGTCAAGTTTATAGTTCCGCGTATGTTTAGCCTTGTGGGTCCCACGGCGGGGCTCACGGCGCTGTAATATACCCTGAATAACTTGGGGGTGTTACAGTTATATCTTTCATATGTATGAATTGTTCATGAAATGTTTGTCGTGATTTGACATTGTCCTTGACGTTATTTCGTTTTCTTCATGGGGTTGCATTGCCAAGTACGTCGTTTTGAATCATTGATCTCGTTAGCCTTATTTTCACTTCGGTGAGTTTTTCTTGATCCTTAATCGGATATGTGATTTGTTGAATTCGTTGTCATGTTGTATCGTGACATATCCGGAATCATATCTGCGTTCCGATTGGTCATTGTGTAGGATTTTTAGCCAGGCACCTATATAGTCATGCGTGGATATTATTCCACATTGGACTGTGCACACGAGACGTAGTTTTGTGAGGCTAATTAGGTACATTGTCCCACGTATATTCTGGATTCCGTATACGGGGCGGACATGTATACGGACACATTTCCGGATCGGGCGTACTGTGATGTCCATCTTGAGCCATACTGTTAATCATCCATAGTATTGGATGCTTGTGACTGATTGTTTCATACGCCCGAGGGGTATGATTGATGGTCGGAATGATTTCTTTGAAATCTATATGTATGTGAATTGTATAATGTCAGAAGAATTGATTATCATATATATCTGACCCTGTGTTGGGCGAAATACTTGTATTGTATTTTAGGTCGAGGAAAAGGCAAGGCACGGGAAGAGCATGTCGACGGCGAAGGGTTCGAAGGATACTAGTTCGGGGGCCCCACATCTTTTGTTGTCCGGTTATGTTAAACCGTGTTATGTTATTTCCTGTTTCATTTAAATTGCTATTTGGTTGTATTTGACATTTGAAGTATTTTCCATCTCCATATGGTTTATACTTGTTTTTTTTGGATCCTGTGTATTATAAGGCCGTTAGCCATATTTTACTAAACTCCTAATCGGAGTAATGACTATTCATTGTGGTTCGGTATCACAAATAATATTTGTTTAATCTGTTTTGAATATCGCCTGGTGGGTTCCAGTGTGGGATTCACGGCACTGTAATAGCCGCCTTTTGGGGTGTTACAGAAGATGGTATCGGAGAGTTGTTTCCTTTTTATGAGTCATTGAGAAATGAACTAGTATCAAGAGACCTTCGTGTCACGTGCGACCTGTGCAAGCGCCTGACCCTACGAACCAAATACGGTATGTACTTTATGAGCCATGATTTAATTACTGGCATGATATTGATATCAGTATGGGTCTCCTTGTTGATCATGTTATTTCGAGGAATTGTGACAGGATTTATCTGATTGATAATCCGAGGTAAATGCTGAATTGATTATACAATTGAAATTGTTCGACTTGACACCGATATGATATTCGGTGCGACATTTGTGGTATCGATAACCGTTTTCCTTGAATATGTGATTCCTTGTTGCTATTAACTTAGCATGAATGTTAGTATCTTGAACTGTACTTATGGTTATCACTATGATTGATTCTTTCAGTATGGAAAGAAACCTGAGAGGTCGTGGCAGAGGGTGACGAGGCCGCGGAAGGGGCCGAATCCCGATACCTCAAGCCAACAGACGCGCGAATGCGGATCAGAGTTCCGCAGACAGTGGTTCACCTTCTAGGGAACAATCGCACCACAGTGGACGCAGGGATGCGCGTGTCGATCCTTACGTCGTAATGCAGGGCATGATGACACAGATGACCCAGATGGGTGAACTAATGGAAGCTATGCAGAGGGCCGCTACTGGCCAGCAACAGGGGGCTCATCCTCCTCCTGTGATTGGCGGACCCGTGAGTCGGATTATCAGCGACATCTCTCGCCAGCGACCGCCGACTTTTGAAGGCTCCTCTGAGCCTGCTGACATTGTGCATTGGATCGAGCATTTTGAGAAACTTTTCCAAATGGTGGACTGTCTGGAAGAGAATCGCGTTTCGGTAGCCGCGTATTACCTTGGCAAAGGCGCTCACACCTGGTGGCTTTCAGTAAGGCCAGCTGATGGTGTTTACACTTGGGAGGAATTTAAAAATCTCATGCTAGACCGTTACTATCCAGGGCCACTCCTTGAGGCCAAGCTGTCGGAACTATTGAACCCCGACCCGTCTGAAGACGATGATGTATTATCTGTTGCTGATAAATTCCAGGCACTCCTTCCTTTTGCCACGACAATTATCCGAACAGAGGCCGATAAGATCAAATACTTTCTCAAGAGGCTTAAACCCCGAATGAGAATGCAGCTGTTGAATCACCACTGTACTACCTTACCAGAGTTCATCGAGAAGGCTCTGGAGTACGAACTCACCGCGAAGGAGATTTCCAAGAAACAACCACAGTCCAACAACAAAAGGTCCAAGAACCAGAACTAGACTGAGAGTAATCGGGGGACATTCAGGAAGCCCCAGTCATTGCTAAACCCTTATGATCAACCACCCATGGCGTCAAAGCCCGCCGAGTCGCACTCTCGAGCGGTTCCCTCTTCCGTGGTGTGTCATAACTGTGGGGGCCAGGGGCATATCAACTTCAAATGCCCAAAGCCTGCCATCACATGCCATACTTGTGGGAAGAAAGGTCACCGTGCTCGTTTTTGCAGGAGTGGGCCCGGACATGATCCAATAGCGTCTCATGCTCCAGTTCAATCCTCTGTCCAGAACCGGACGCCTCCGTCCGCTTCCTATCAGACCACCGGGGCAAATAGGGGAATGGGCCGTGGGAATCAAAGTGGTACACCTGGTGCCGGAACTGCGAAGCCCAGGATTTACAAGATGAAGAAAGCTGACGATCCCGAGGCCAGCATAATTTCAGGTATACTCGAGATCCACTCCCAGCCTGTATGTGTTCTTTTTGATACCGATGCTTAACACTCCTTTATATCTTCTTCTTGTTTAAGTCATTTGCCTCTAGACCATGTTATCAATTGTGAGCCCTACGTGATTGGTCTACCTGATGGTAGAAGAATTATTGGAAATCGTGAAGCCCAGGACTGTCCGATTCGTTTGAACGACCGTGAGTGGTTGTCAAATCTGATTGTAGTCGATCTACCTAAGGATGATATAATCTTGGGTATCGATTGGATGGACCGTCATGATGCAATACTCAGTGTCCGCAAGCGTATGGTAACCGTCACTTCTGATGATGGTTTCGAGTGTATTTTTCGAGGTGATAATCCCAGTCGTTCTGGGAAAGTCATCAGCGCTATGAAAGTAGTGAAACTACTTAATCAAGGGTGTATTGGTTATTGGTGCTACATGACCAAAACAGCAGATCGACCAGTTGAATTGGCCGACATTCCGGTAGTTCGAGACTACCCCGATGTATTTCCAGACGAGTTACCAGGCTTACCTCCTCATCGTGACGTGGAGTTTATTATTGAGTTAGAACCAGGTATGTCCCCACTCTCAAAAGCACCGTACCGTATGGCTCCGACTGAGATGCAAGAATTGAAGAACCAGCTTGAGGAGTTGACTGACAAATGCTATATTCGACCTAGTGCGTCCCTTTGGGGAGCACCAGTGTTATTCGTACGGAAGAAAGATGGATCTCTACGCTTATGTATTGATTACCGTGAGCTGAACAGGGTAACCATCAAGAACAAGTATCCCTTGCCTCGTATTGATGATTTATTGGACCAACTTCAGGGAGCCGCCGTGTTTTCTAAGATCGACTTGAGATCTGGTTATCATCAGTTGAGGATTCGAGAGTCTGACATTTCGAAGACAGCATTCCGTACTCGCTATGGGCATTATGAGTTCGTGGTGATGCCATTTGGACTGACTAATGCACCGGCAGTGTTAATGGAGTTGATGAATCGAGTTTTTATTAACTATATGGATCGCTTTGTAGTCGTTTTTATTGACGACATTCTGATTTACTCTCGCGACCACGTAGAGCACGAGCGTCACCTCCACCAAGTTCTCGATACATTGAGGCGGGAACAACTTTATGGGAAATTTTATAAGTGTGAATTCTGGATGCCTGAGGTTGTCTTTCTCGGGCATGTGATATCAGCCGAAGGGGTGAGAGTGGACCCACAAAAGACGGAAGCCATTCGAGATTGGCTACCACCAAAGAACGTGAAGGAAGTTCGTAGTTTCCTCGGCCTAGCAGGTTACTACCGACGGTTCGTAGAAGGATTTTCTAAAATTGCGCAACCAATGACTAACTTACTGCGGAAGGACAAGAAGTATTTGTGGTCAGAATCATGTCAGCAAAGTTTTGAAGAGCTCAAGAGTCGATTGATTTCGGCACCTGTTTTGGTCTTACCAAAGGGAACGGAAGGATTTGTGGTGTATAGTGACGCGTCGAGACAGGGTCTGGGATGTGTACTAATGCAGGAAGGGAAAGTGATTGCCTATGCATCGAGACAATTGAGACCCTATGAAGTTAACTATCCGACCCATGACTTGGAGTTAGTAGCCGTGGTGTTTGATTTAAAAATCTGGCGTCACTATCTTTATGGAGTTACCTGCCAGATCTTTACAGACCACAAGAGCCTAAAGTACATTTTTACTCAGAAGGAGTTAAACATGAGATAGAGAAGGTGGCTAGAATTAATCAAGGACTATGATATCGAGATCCTTTATCATCCGGGAAAAGCAAATGTAGTCGCCGATGCTTTAAGCCGTAAAACCGTGCAGGAGCAGATGCTGAGCCGTTTGACAGCACAGAGGGAGTTGCAGTTGGACCTTATGAGGTCAGAAATTGAAGTTTGGTTACAGCGTGTTCAGGGACAACTTTGTACCCTTGAGATTTCTTCATCTCTTGATGATATGATCAAATCGAAGCAAATTACGGACCCATTCTTATCTCGAGTTCGGGATGAAGTAAGCCAGGGGAAAGCCCCTGGATTCGTGATCCACGAGGATGGATTGATACGTTTTAGAAATCTAGTTTGTGTACCCGCTGACGAAGAGTTGAGGAACTCTATCATGAGAGAAGCCCATGCTACCCCGTACTCTATTCACCCGGGCTCTAGCAAGATGTATAAGGATTTGAAGCATAATTATTGGTGGGGGAATATGAAACGTGAGGTTGCCGAATTCGTTTCGGGGTGTTTAACTGTCGTGAGTTAAGATTGAGCACCGGCGACCGCAGAATCTTGAAACCGCTCCCGATTCTTGAGTGGAAATGGGAGGACATATCTATGGATTTTATCACTAGCTTGCCGACGAGTCGTCGAGGAATGAATACGATTTGGGTGATTGTGGACTGTCTGACCAAATCAGCCCACTTCTTGGAGATTAAGGACACGTGGGGCCCCGAGAGATTGGCCCAGCTATTTATTAAGGAAATTGTGAGACTACACGGTACCCCCAAGAGCATTGTATCAGACCGTGACGGGCGGTTTGTGTCACACTTCTGGAAGGCAGTTCATCGTGCGATGGGCACGCAGTTGAATTTCAGTACGGCTTTTCATCCACAGACCGATGGTCAGTCGGAGAGAACCATCCAGACTCTAGAGGATATGTTGAGAGCATGTGCTCTTGATTGGAAGAACGATTGGGAAGCCCAGCTGCCTTTGGTAGAATTCACTTATAATAATAGTTGGCACGCTTCGATTCAGATGGCACCGTATGAGGCATTGTATGGCCGTCGCTATAGGTCCCCTTTGTGCTGGGGCGAACTGTCAGAATCTCTGGGTACGGAACCCGATATGTTGTTAGCAACCTGTGAGAAGATCACTTTGATTAGGAGTCGGTTGTTAACGGCTCAAAGTCGACAGAAGTCTTATGCTGACCACCGCCGACGACCGCTTAAGTTCGAGGTTGGTGACCATGTGTTAATGAAGGTGTCTCCTACCCGAGGTGTTTTTCGTTTCGGGAAGAGGGGCAAGCTGAGCCCAAGGTACATTGGGCCGTTTGAGGTTTTGGAGCGTGTAGGTGATCTGGCCTATCGACTAGCTTTGCCACCGACTTTGAGTAAGATTCACAACGTGTTTCATGTCTCCCAGTTGAGGAAATATGTTGCTGCTCCGAGCCATGTACTTCAGTTCGAAGAGATTGAATTAGCAGAGGATCATTCGTACGAGGAGCGTCCTGTACGGATACTCGAGAGGAGGATCAAGCAGTTGCGGAACAAGACGATTCCCCTACTGAAAGTTCAATGGTCACGACACGGAGTCGAGGAGGCTACGTGGGAGACCGAGGATAGTATGCGAGCGGGATACCCCGAGTTATTTACCCCTTGGTTTCGAGGACAAAACTCTTTTTAAGGGGGGGAGTATGTAATACCCGACTGTAACTTTTCATTTTTACCTGTCATTGTATTATTCGGATAATCTGATTATCATGAATCGTTGTATTTAGTATTATGTTGAGGTATTATAGATTTGAATTTCATATCGTTGTTATTTCATTTCATATGGGATGATTCGATGTTAATTAGAGAGTTGCATTTTCGAATTTTTCTGTTGATGTAGCGTACGCTACATAGCACGATTAATGTACGCTAATCCTGTGCCTTAGCGTGCGTAAGGTTTCCTCTGCTGCGTACGCTAAGAGGGAATCTGGCATCAGTTGACTTCAGCGCGTGAACTCCTTAGCCGTTAGCATCCATGTGATCAAGGTCTGAGCTGTCATGTCGGATAGAATCAACTTTTATTAGCGTGCGTAACCCATTTCTCATTAGCGTGCGCTAACGACCTGCGATAATTCAAGACAGTAGCCACTGTAAGCCGCTTACGTACGTAATATCGACCAGTTAGTGTACGTAAGTGCATTAGCGTACGCTAAACTGTTCCGATAGCGTGCGCTAAGTATGTACAGTCTATTTATAAGACCAGCCTGTTTTTCATTTCTTCACAACTCTAAACCGATTCTCTCTCCATTTATCGTCCCTCTGTACTCCCAAAACGATATCAACCTTCACCAACTTGTTTCTAAGCCTTAAATCTTGGAGTGGAGCTCATTTCCTTGGAGACTAGGAGTTGTTCTTGAGCTTGGAGTATATTTTCTCATAGCATTGGAGTTGTTCTTCATTTCTGGAGGTAGGTGTACTTTCCTCTCTGCATTATTTTCTTATGTTGATGATTAATGACGAATTATACTTCACCTAGAGTTAGATTAAGCAAGTAAAACATGGTGATAATTAAACTTTTTAAACACTTCTTGATGAATATGATAAATGAGGGTTTAGATTAGATGAGTTCTTGATGTTGTAGTGATGGTAACCATGTTTGTAGTTATCATTACTCATCTTACTGGACGAATTTAGCTCAGTAGGACATTGTTGGATCGGTTAGCTTCATCATAGCTGGATTTAATCAAGAACTTGATATCATAGAGTGTTTAAACACCATTTTAGGTATTTAATTACCTTGAGAAGAACTTGATAATGTTAAAGATAGGATTAGATGATCTTGTTCAGAAATCTTAGAAGCTTTAACAATCATTATGGTTCAGCTTCACAAGTCTTTGAAGAATGATAAGGATCTTGATAATTACAACAATAACTTTTCATGAATCTAATGTGTTGATAACTTAGAATGTGGTTCATCATCAAACTAAATAGATAGTGTTCTTAAGAAGATGATGCTGTTTATGAATGATACTGTCATGGTAGATTGAGTATCAAATTCTTTATGACTATCCTTTTATAATAGTAGATGTTGTAGAACATGAGAATTTGATTAAACAAATTTTATTGGCGAAGTGAAGATGTTTTGTTCATAGAATAACTAGAGAATTAAAGGACATTTTTGGTATGGTAATCCGATTTTGGAAGATGAATTAGATGTATTGAAACCTTTCATTAATCGTTAAGGTATTCATTAGGGTGGAATGAATTATTCGAGTAGGTTGCGGGCGTCGTTTCCTACGAATTGATATTAATATTATGTGAGTATGTTATTGAATGAATTACGTTTCATTCAAGGTTGCTTGTTCGATTGAGTGTTTAACTGAGGATACCGTCCGTTTGATCATTTGGAGAAGGACTATCTTTCGCTTACGAATTTGAGGCAAGTTATCTTGCTTGGTTATAATGATGATTAGATTCTTGTGATTGGTTATATCTTTCATATGTATGAATTGTTCATGAAATGTTTGTCGTGATTTGACATTGTCCTTGACGTTATTTCGTTTTCTTCATGGGTTTGCATTCCCAAGTACGTCGTTTTGAATCATTGATCTCGTTGGCCTTATTTTCACTTCGGTGAGTTTTTCTTGATCCTTAATCGGATATGTGATTTGTTGAATTCGTTGTCATGTTGTATCGTGACATATCCGGAATCATATCTGCATTCCGATTGGTCATTGTGTAGGATTTTTAGCCAGGCACCTATATAGTCATGTGTGGATATTATTCCGCATTGGACTGTGCACACGAGACGTAGTTTCGTGAGGCTAATTAGGTACATTGTCCCACATATATTCTGGATTCCGTATACGGGGCGGACATGTATACGGACACATTTCCGGATCGGGCATACTGTGATGTCCATCTTGAGCCATACTGTTAATCGTCCATAGTATTGGATGCTTGTGACTGATTGTTTCATATGCCCGAGGGGTATGATTGATAGTCGGAATGATTTCTTTGAAATCTATATATATGTGAATTGTATAATGTCAGAAGAATTGATTATCATGTATATCTGACCCTGTGTTGGGCGAAATACTTGTATTGTATTTTAGGTCGAGGAAAAGGCAAGGCACGGGAAGAGCATGTCGACGGCGAAGGGTTCGAAGGATACTAGTTCGGGGGGCCCACATCTTTTGTTGTCCGGTTATTTTAAACCGTGTTATGTTATTTCCTGTTTCATTTAAATTGCTATTTGGTTGTATTTGACATTTGAAGTAATTTCCATCTCCATATGGTTTATACTTGTTTTTTTTGGATCACGTGTATTATAAGGCTGTTGGCCATATTTTACTAAACTCTTAATCGGAGTAATGACTATTCATTGTGGTTCGGTATCACAAATAATATTTGTTTAATCTGTTTTGAATATCGCCTGGTGGGTCCCAGTGTGGGATTCACGGCACTGTAATAGCCGCCTTTTGGGGTGTTACAATGTAGAGGGCGAAGAATAATCAAGATGTAGATTTGTCGTTCTCTTTTGGGAGAGAGATATCTGTTGAGCCCCTCGAGAAGTAGGACAGAAGGAAATGCATGTCTATGCTCAAATGAAGAGTCATTTGATTCAATCAGTCTACTTAAGATCGAGAAAGCATTTGAACTTAATAAGTATGACAGTTTCCGCGACTTAGTTCAAATATGATATCGCGCGACAAAGGCATTTGACACGTTAAATGGTTTAGTGGACTATAAACTTAAATTCTTTGAGTAGTCATAATGTCTTGCTAGAGACTGCTTATGATTTA
The DNA here is from genome assembly GCA_033398695.1 of Orobanche coerulescens. Taxonomy (NCBI): domain Eukaryota; kingdom Viridiplantae; phylum Streptophyta; class Magnoliopsida; order Lamiales; family Orobanchaceae; genus Orobanche; species Orobanche coerulescens. The sequence goes on from CM065803.1 coordinate 159,744,740, forward strand.
TCATTTAATAATGTATTAAATAATTGCCAACATAATATAAGCCTTTTGGGTCACACATACGACAATTAAAGACAAGCAATAATAATTAATAGATATAATATTACATATAATATTTATTAAAGAAATCAAATAATGAGTAATGTATAAAATATGATATTATATATTATATCATTTAATTATATCAACTGGGAAAATTAAATATAATATTGGATATTATATTTAATAAAAGATCAAATAATAAGTAATATTTAATATGATATATATATATATATATATATATTTTATTATTTAATGAGTTGAGGGATAACTAAGCAAATACTAGAGTTTTAACTCTAGGGTTTACGTAGTATAAATAGAGGATCTAAGACAAGGAGTTGTTATTCAAAAAAGATTACACAACTCTAGTTGTGAAGAGTAGAAAATCGGGGCCCCTTTCTCCTCTAATTTGGCCGCCCCTTCTTGTGAAGAAGTCCCGGTTTGGCCATCCCGTGTTCTTCCCTTAGTTTATCTTGATCAACAGTACAATCCTTCTAGCAAGGAATCATCTATTGTACTGTTTATCAACATTATTCATAAGGATCTAGCAATTCAGCTTGTGCAAATTGTTCGTGTGTGGATCACCAAAAGAGAAAGTATTTTTCATCAACTTCTGGTCCGAATTTAGATTTGTTCTTCGGATTAAGATAATTCAATGAATCATTTATTAAATCAATTAAATTACTGCATTAAGATCCTCATCTTGGGTTTTTCAATAAATATTCTGTTGTGTTGTTACTCAAATTCATTGTACTAGATACACGTAATACCAGTCTGCTTCTTGGTCTTTTTCCTTTTGTTCTTAGACCTCCAAGGTCCAGAAGAAATCACAAGAGCAGACTCCTTCATCCGCGGAGTCTTTATCTGAGACTGAGCGGTCAAAAGTTTGATCATTATCCCAGCTAAATTACATGCAATCTCATTGCAGTTGAAGTTCATAACAAACTGTCAGAAGGAATCAGGGAGAGACTGTAGGATAAGGTCGGTTTGGAGAGAAGTATCCATTTTATAATCAAGAGCCTCCAATATCTCGATTATGGATATCATTTTGAGTACGTGTTCCCCAACCTTCTCACCTTCCTTCATTCTTGCACTGAACAGTTGCTTGGATATCTCATATCTAGCAGTTCTGCTGTGCTCACCGTAAAGTTCGGTTAAGTGAGATAGAATATGCCTCGCAAAAGTCATTTTCTCATGATCTCTCTGAAGCTTATTAGAAATAGAAGTCATCATGTAAGCACGGACTTTTACATCATCCTTAACCCACTTTTCGTGGTTTTCAATCTCTTCCTGATTGGCTCTGGTCCGCACAGGAGGCGCCGGAATGACCGTCTCCAAGACGTTTCCCAGTGCCTCTATACTGAGGACAATCATCAGATTGTGGAGCCAGTCCACAAAGTTAGGTCCAATCAGAATGTTCTTTTCGAGTATAATTGCGAGTGGATTCATTGTCATATTGAGAGTTATGTCTGCATTAAGTATAACAGATTAATTAGTAACTTGTTATATTATGTTCTGAGTATAGAATTAATGTGTTTTTTATTCTTGTTACCCAGCTCCCACTATTTTTATCGGAATAACACACTCCCATGTGAAATCCGCAAGTATCGTCGCTCTACTTCATAGTGGTGATCGAGTTATTTATAAATCTTAATAGAGGGAAACCGAACAGGTTTCTAGTCTATTAATTTTCATAAAGTGGTGTCCAACACCAACCCATCTAATGGATGATTCGATCTTCTTTTTCCCCTTGTTCACTCCCTTCAACCTATACGGTTTCTATGGTTTGTGAACAAGTTAAGTTTATACCATCGACGCAAATCAGTTTCACAATTGAATCTTATCCAGCAACCTATCAGGTTTCTAGAGATAAAATTTGCTCCAACCGAAGGCATCCAATGCGCTCCCAGTAATTTATCCGTCCTCCCCGAACGACTACCCCGATAACTCGGAGGCATAGCACATCCGATTTGGATTTCAATTTCCCGAAATCTCGATGGAGGGAAGGAAAACCTTGAAACCTTATAAACTTAATAATTTGTCGTGGGAGAATTTTCTTAATGTTACACTTTGCACATTAATTCATTTAAGCGCGTTTATGGCATTCATACAATAAGAAACAACCATTCACAACCTAGTTGCTACCAACATGTGGTTCATGGACCGTGTTGATACCCAAAATATTATACGGAGATGATATTGCTGGAATGGTCGAGTAAAAAACAAATGCGAGAGCATGTCCGTGGGGAAAGTAAATAACACAAGATTTACCGGGGTTGTTAGTCCCGTGCTTGAATGCTCTCGTGAGATATTATTAATACAAATACTTGGGAGTACAAATATTAATGTTAGAGTACAATTACAATGAGTGTAAAGACCCTAGTTATCTTAGCTATTGAGCATGAAGATTGCTGGAAGAACCAGAGATGATGCTCTGTGAGTTCTTGTAACAACGATGGAGTGCTGTACTGACTGTGAGAAATCGACGATTTATCAGTGTGTGAATTAGCAGAATATTTGAGCTTCTGAGCTTGTGAATCTTTTCGAATCCGAAATGTAGGGAGTTCTTGCCTCTGTCGACCGTCTTTCGGTTAGGAGGTGCTGAGAGAAAAATCCTAAAATAGATTCAAGAGAGAAAGCCGAGAGGAGATACTTTGCTGAATGTTTTCTGAACTTTCGTATTTGGGAACGTATTTTTGTCAACCTTTTTCCAGTTGCTGGAGGTTCTCTATTTATAGGACTGGGAGTCGCTGGGCGATCGCCTCTGCTGTATTATAATAAGCGGGCGATCGTCTTTAGCACATGGGTTGGTCTCCTTTATAAAGTCTGCAGAAGTTGTTGGCTGCCAGAAGTGCGAACCAATGAGAGGCCAACACGCGTCTATGTCGCTGTCTTGGGAGGCCCTACTTAGGACCTTTTGGAGGGTCTGTCGGTAGGTGAGGCCGTCCTTGTCACTGACACCTGCTGATGGGCTGGAGTCAACGATCCATGTTCTGTGGCGACTTTCGTGGATCTGCACATGGGTCCTTGCTTCGTGATCCAGTCTTCGTAGACTTTGACAGACGATGGCCTTGTTCGTGGCACATGACGGTCGTCCTTGGTCGGGCACCAGAGCCGATCGCTAGGTGTCAAAAGGCGATCGCCTTGGGAGTCGATCGCTAGATACTCGAACGTGGAATGTTACCTCCGATTCGACAAGTTTGCCGAATCTCATTTGGTCGTGAACTCGATCGATCGGCCCTTATACCGATCGCCGTCGAGGCGTATAAATCGCCGCACAACAATTGCCCCCCAGCTCGCTCCGATGTTGTGTAACACCCCCAGATATAACCGGAAATATTACAGTGTCGTGGGCCCCGAGATGGAACCCACAAGGCTAAAAGAAATTTTGGCAAACATTTACAAATGCCCAAGAGGCCAATGACGGTACTATCTTTAAAAATTCACAAAGACTTATAAAATCCATTTATCAAAAACCGTCGTAAAAACTCATTTGAAATCGCAAGGCCAAACAGCCGACACTCAAAAGATTAGAAAACGATTTCCAAAGTAACCTCAGTTACCAGATACCAAAAGAGCATTTCAAAATACTCACGCAGCGGAAAAGACCAACCATAAAGATACTCTAGCAGCGGAATACAAGAACCAATCAAGAAACTCAATGCACAAAACATGTCCTAACCAGTATCCTCCGGGAAGCTCATCTCTTCACGAACGCTACAAGCTCGATACTCCAAGAACCTAAAAAGAAATCCCACGACGGGGTCAACCATAATATCCAACAATGATAACTGTCACATCACATTAATAATTACATACCAATGAGAATACAACATAAGAATACGACCAACGTAATCTTACCGCCATAACTTTACTTACTCAAGTAATTCTCATCAGAATAACCATTATCACAGTTTCACATCTCGTACTCGATTAGCCAATAAACTCGAACATAATATCTGTATTGTACCTCAAACAATACTCAAGATTCTCAAACTATCATCACCAACTCACGATGCGGAAATATACCATTACTGACCAATACGATCCATCGAATAACATCATCAAATCCCAAAACGATAATCGATTGTCCATCAAAGACAAATACCAAAGGAAATACGGAACATACCTCGGGATATGAAGTGCCACGACAATCATATCAGTCTAATCCGAGATCAGATCAATGCAAAACGGACATGGTCCTAACACAAGACCTACAAATGCATACTCATATGACAACGTCAATATGGTCACAACAATAACAATGATGTATACTCAATGGAAATCCGATGATCCAGCGCCCTCAGCATAGATCCCTTTGTTTATCCTATCAGATCAGCATAAGGTGGATAACCAACAATACACATATGAACAACAACACATGATAAAATCAATGATGCGAATTCACAAGATTCCATCTGTAATACCATGTTGTAATTCAGTTATTATCATTCAGTATTTATCATTCAGTAATTGTCACCCAGTAATTTCACTCATTAATGATCATTTGTCACTCATATTCAATCATGGTATTCATCGTTCAGAGTAATTGTATCGTGTATCAATCGTCATCCATCATCAATCTAATTGGAGTTTCGTGCCGTGTTTATCATCATTGTCATTTTCATTGTGGGCTGTGCGTGAGGAGTAGCGCACGCTACGTACTCTTTTTAGCGCGCGCTAATTGAGTACAGGTAGCGCACGCTACCACTCAGCATTAGCGCACGCTAATGTTGCCCTGGCTGCAGTCCAGAAGGTACTGGACTGCAGGTGAGTTATAAGTAGCGCACGCTACCGATGGTAATTAGCGCGCGCTAGTGGTTTGTAGTAGCGGACGGTAATATTTGTTGTAGCGCGCACTAAGGTCGGATCAGGTCGATTCCAGTAGCTACTGGACTGAATTGAATTTATTCATAGCGCACGCTATGAGTGGTTTTTAGCGTATGCAAGTGGTGTAGTAGCGCACGCTACTTGTTGGTCATAGCGCACGCTACCGAGATCAGATCAGAGGACAGAAGGTTCTGGACTCCAGTACTGGGCATCAGATAATTCGTTAGCGCACGCTAATATTTTGGGGTTAGCGTACGCTAAGTGTTCAGCCGTAGCGCACGCTACAAAAAGGTATGTAGCGCGCGCTACCGTTTTCGGACAGTGGGTACTGGACTACCCAAAATACCCGTTAGCGCACGCTACGCACAAGGGCTAGCGCACGCTAACCTGGAGTGACTATATATTGGACAATTAGCCCGAGTTCATCATTTATCATTCTTTCTCATTCCCTCATCGGTTTCGGGCGATTTCGGGTGTTTTGGAGAGTATCCTTCGAGGTGTAATCATCAATCATCATCTTCAAGCTCATCATTCGGATTAATCATCACTTCATCACCTCCTTAAGATCAAATCAAAGGTATTAATCTCTTGGATCTAGAATTTCGGATTTTTGGGGTTTTCCTTCCGATTTCTTCGTGTAAGCTTGGATTATCATTGGAATATGTTAGATATGGATTATCTACCTTGGATAAATATATTCCTACGGATTTAATGGCTATTTTCGGAATTATTTCAAGAACCCTTGGGGTTGACTTCGGTTAATTGGGGATTTTCCGATTGATGTGGTTGTAATCTTGAATTGTGGATTCCTATTGGATTATTGATATCATTGAAGTGTTTTGATAGTTCGGAATACTCATTTTGGTGTCGGTTTCGATATGTTCGGGATTGGGTATTTTCGTAGTTGTGTGGTCGGTTTCGTATTCGTTAGAATGCCTCTATGAGTTGATTATCGTTGTATCGACCTTTGGGTTTGTCGTGTTTTGTTGCTTGATACGTGTATTGAACGGTTGTTGGTAATTGTGTTATTCAAGGTTGTTCGAGTGACCGACATTTCATTTAGGACATTGTTCGTGGACGGACATTCTTCATCGGTGTTGTGTAAGTTAATTCTTACTCAGTTAAAAGGATATTCATTCCTTTCGTTGTTGTTCATTCATAATCATAATTCATTCATAAAGTACTAACCGTATTGAAACTTGTAATTGTCACTTCATTACTTCATCCACGAGGAACGACGGTTCCAAATATTTCATTGAGCTATCATTCATTTCACTATCATTTCATCTCGGTGAGTCATTATTGATTTTGATGTCACTTTTGTCATATAGTGGCATTAGATTATGTGGCGTGCCGGTTGGTATGTGTAGGATTTTCATGTCGGGCACATTTAAGTCGTGTGTTGGTTGGTGGCCTCACATTGGACTGTGCACACGAGTTGATGGCTTCGTGAGACTGATTAGGTACAAGACCACACGTGTATTCGATCGATACTCGTTGGTGGCTTGTGCACGGACACATTTCCATCCCGGATGTAGTGTGGCACCATTCCTTTGAGCCATACCGTTGGTTGATTTATATAGCATTTTTTATTGCGTATGTTTCAACAGGATATTTAATAACTTCAGATATATCATGATTGTGTATTTTCAACCCTTGAGGATTGTTGTTCTGTGTAACTGACCCCGTTTGGGGATATTGTTTTTCAGGTCATGGCAAGGCAAAGGCACGGGGAGAGCATGTTGACGGCGAGGAGTCTCAATGATACTAGAAGGGGGCCCCAGTCTTTTCAGTCATTTATTCAGTCATTTATGTTTCCTTCATTTATTCCGCTGCAGACATTCCGTTTGAATACTCATCTCATTCAGTGTTGTGTATTTTATCTTCATATAAAATATACATGTATTCTGTATTATCCTGGGTGTGTTGTATGAAACTCCTCATCGGAGTAATTGATGTTGTAATGTGGTTCGGTACTACAGTTACCCTGTGTAATTCATCCATTTTTATTCGCCTGGTGGGTCCCAGTCGGGGGTCCACGGCACTGTAATATCCGCCTAGTTTGGGGTGTTACAGAGTTGGTATCGGAGCTTGGTTTTGAATACTACCTTCCGATTCATGTCTCATTTGAAATCATCGTCATCGGACTAGTATCATTGGACTTTCGCGTCACGTGTGACCTGTGCAAAAGCCGAGCCAACCAGACCAAGAACTGTAAGATTTTTATCGCCATGGTATAGTTTCTGGCAATAATCATTGATTCATAATTTATCAGTTAACAATCCTCAATCATCATTTTCATTTTGACCAGGACGGTCATGTTAACTCATTAATCACTCAATTCATTTCATTACTCAGTTGTTGATCTCGAAGATCATATCATTAATCTTGTTAACTTGTTCAAGATAATCATTTCAATAATTTCATCAGATAATCATGTCACCTCAGTTAATCATTCATGTAACCACTGTGTTAGAGCGTATGCTCATTTTCATCATCTCATGTCATAGTCATAATGTGATATTCATGCGAGAGATATAATCAACATGTGACTTTCCACTTCAGTATGGAAAGAGCTGGCAGAGGACGAGGGGGAAGAGGTCGTGGGACTCGTGTGAATACACGTGCGAATGCCAGGAATAATGCTAACTCATCGAGCAGTGATGCTGCCACTCATTCACCTGGACATGATCATTCGCTATCAGGGAGTCGTACCCGGGACACAGCTCAGTCAGAGGGTGTTCGAGTTGACCCACTGGCTTTTATGCAGGGCATGATGGCCCAAATGACTCAGATGGCACAACTAATGGAGGCGATGCATAACTCCACTACTCAAAATCAACAGGCTCCTCCGCCGCCACCTCAGAGGAAAGAGAGGGGTGTAAGCAATATCATTGGCGATATCTCTCGCCAGCGACCACCTACCTTTGAGGGCTCATCTGAGCCGGCGGATATTGTTCATTGGCTTGAGCATTTCGAGAAGTTATTTGCTATGGTGGATTGCCCTGAAGGGCATAAAGTTTCAGTTGCGGCTTACTATCTTGGTAAGAGCGCTCATTCATGGTGGTTATCATTGAAGCCCACAGACGGATCATGTACTTGGGATCAGTTCAAAACTCTCATGATGGAGAGGTACTATCCGGCCCCACTCAGGGAGGCCAAGTTGTTGGAATTACTCACTCCAGACCTTTCGGCGGATGATGATGTTCTCGCCATCGCCGAAAAATTTCAGGAAATTCTTCCGTTCGCCTCGTCTATCATTCACTCTGAGGCAGACAAGATCAAGTATTTCAGCAAGAGGCTGAAACCCCATATGAGACTACAGCTGCTTAATCATAATTACACCACGTTGGCCGAATTCATTGAGAAAGCTCTTACCTATGAGTTTACTGCTAAGGAGATTGCTAAGCAGCAACCTTCGTCTGCTAGCAAGAAGTCCAAGAACCGTGTCGATCGGCGGAGTCGTGCCACTTTCAAGAAACCACGTGCGGGCTCTACTTTTACGGCGACCGCCCATGGCGTCTAAACCGCGGAATCTCGGCCACGAGCGGCGTTCGGCCATCACACGAGGCAGGGTCATTTCAAGACTAAATGTCCGGCGATCTGTCACGTGCCACAACTGTGGGATTGCTGGGCATAGGGCCCGTTTTTGCCGAATGGACTCTAAACCTACTCCGGCGTCATCTCAGGCCCTAGGTCATTCAGTGGTGCAGAATCAGGCCACTCAGTCAGCGTCGTTCAAGACGACAGGAGCTAAAGGCGGAGCCAAGAGTTATCAGACGGGAGCGTCCGGTTCGGGGGCCGGCAAGCCCCGAATTTATGAGATGAAAAGGACCGACGATCCAGAGGCCCGGATGATCTCAGGTACACTCGATATTCTATCTCAACCTGTGTGTACCCTTTTTGATACTGGTGCATCGCATTCATTCATTTCCGAGTCATGCTTGAGTAGACTACGTCTGGGTAGTGCTACTAGTTGTGAGCCTTATGTCATTGGTCTACCTGACGGTAGAAGAATTATCGGTAATCATGAGATTAAGGATTGTCCGATTCAACTTCATGGCCGTGTATGGCTAGCAGACCTAATCGTAGTAGATTTTCCGAGAGACGACGTCATTCTGGGTATTGATTGGATGGATCGTCACGATGCCATCATTAGTGTCCGTAAGCGTATGGTCACTATCATTTCAGATGATGGTGTTGAATGTGCTTTTCAGGGAGGTAATCCCGGCTGTTCTGGTAAGGTCATTAACTTAATGAAAGCAGTGAGATTACTCAGTCAGGGGTGTGTTGGTTATTGGTGCTATATGACCAAAATCGAGAAATCACCAGTAATGTTGACGGATATTCCGGTAGTGAGGGAATATGCCGATGTTTTTCCAGACGAGTTACCTGGTTTTCCTCCACAGAGAGATGTGGAATTCACGATTGAGTTGGACCCCGGTACGTCCCCGATATCGAAGGCACCGTACCGGATGGCCCCGACCGAAATGCAGGAATTAAAGAACCAACTTGAGGAGTTGTTCGAGAAAGGTTATATCCGACCGAGTGCGTCCCCATGGGGAGCACCAGTTTTATTTGTCAAGAAGAAGGATGGTTCGTTCCGCTTGTGTATTGATTACCGAGAATTGAACCGGGTGACGATCAAGAATAAATATCCTCTACCCCGTATCGATGATCTTTTAGATCAACTTCAGGGAGCTTCAGTATTTTCCAAGATCGACCTAAGATCTGGATATCATCAGTTGCGAATTCGAGAGTCGGATATCGCGAGAACGGCGTTTCGAACATGCTATGGTCATTATGAATTCGTGGTAATGCCGTTTGGATTAACTAATGCACCTGCGGTATTCATGGAGTTAATGAATCGAGTTTTCATCGACTTTTTGGATCAATTTGTGGTTGTCTTCATTGATGACATTTTGATTTATTCTCGTGACCGGGAGGAACACGAGTTTCACCTTCATCAGGTTCTCGACATGTTGAGACGAGAGCAACTTTATGGGAAGTTTTCCAAATGTGAATTCTGGATGTCCGAAGTGACGTTTCTCGGACATGTAATTTCATCAGACGGAGTTCGTGTCGACCCTCAAAAGACGGAGGCTATTCGAGATTGGCTACCTCCGAAGAATGTTAAGGAGATCCGGAGCTTTCTCGGATTAGCCGGTTATTATCGGCGGTTTGTTGAAGGATTTTCTAAAATCGCTCAACCCATGATGAATCTTTTACGGAAAGATAAGAAATACACGTGGTCCGACGCATTTCAACAGAGTTTTGAGGAACTCAAGAGCCGGTTAACTTCAGCACCTGTTCTTTCCTTGCCGCAAGGGACGGAAGGATTTGTGGTTTATAGTGATGCGTCCGGGCAGGGTCTCGGATGTGTACTCATGCAGAACGGGAAAGTTATTGCTTATGCTTCACGGCAATTGAGACCTTACGAGGTTAATTATCCGACCCACGACCTGGAGCTAGCAGCCGTGGTGTTCGCTTTGAAAATCTGGCGTCATTACCTTTATGGTGTCACTTGTCAAATTTTCACCGATCACAAGAGTTTGAAGTATATATTTACTCAAAAGGAGTTAAATATGCGACGGAGACGGTGGTTGGAACTAATCAAAGATTACGATATCGAGATCCTTTACCACCCGGGCAAGGCGAACGTTGTTGCCGACGCCTTGAGTCGTAAGTCCGTCCAGGAGCAGATGCTTGATCGTTTAACAGTTTAGAAGGAGCTTCAGCAGGAATTCCTTAGACCCGAGATCGAGGTCTGGCTTCAGCGAGTTCAGGGACAGCTTTGTATGTTAGAGATTTCATCGTCACTTGAGGAGGCAATCAGAGAGAAGCAGGTTTCAGACCCATCATTGTTGCGCATCCGTGAGGATGTGGCTCAGGGGAAAGACCCTGGATTCGTGGTCCACGAGGATGGACTTTTGAGATTTAAGAATTGATTGTGCGTACCGGCGGATGACGAGTTGAAAAACTCGATTTTGAGAGAAGCTCATGCTACCCCTTATTCTATTCATCCGGGGTCTAGCAAGATGTATAAGGACTTGAAACAAAATTACTGGTGGAGTAATATGAAGCGAGAAGTTGCAGAATTTGTTTCGAGATGCTTAACCTGTCAACAAGTTAAGATTGAACATCAGCGACCGGCGGGTATGCTGAAACCTCTCCCTATTCCAAAATGGAACTGGGAAGACATTTCTATGGATTTCATCACGAGTTTGCCGACGAGTCGTCGTGGCATGAATACGATCTGGGTAATTGTGGACCGCTTAACTAAATCGGCTCATTTCCTTGAGATTAAGGATATGTGGGGTCCCGAGAGACTTGCCCAGTTGTTTATCAAAGAGATAGTGAGACTGCACGGTACTCCTAAATGTATCGTTTCTGATCGTGACGGACGATTCGTGTCTCATTTTTGGAAATCAGTTCATCGTGCTATGGGAACTCAACTTAATCTCAGTACCTCTTTTCATCCTCAGTCCGATGGGCAATCAGAGAGGACTATTCAGACATTAGAGGACATGCTGCGGGCATGCGTCCTCGATTGGAAAGACGATTGGGAAGCCCAACTACCATTGATCGAGTTCACGTATAATAATAGTTGGAATTCTTCGATTAAGATGGCACCTTACGAGGCCTTGTACGGTCGTCATTATCGATCTCCTTTGTGTTGGGATGACTTATCAGAATCAATCGGCACCGAGCCCGATATGCTTATAGCCGCCCGTGAGAAGGTAGCTTTGATCAGGATTCGTTTGTTGACCGCTCAGAGTCGACAGAAATCTTACGCAGACAATCATCGTCGACCACTAGAGTTCAAGACGGGTGACCACGTTTTGGTCAAAGTATCCCCGAGTCGAGGTATCTTCCATTTCGGGAAGAGGGGGAAGTTGAGTCCGAGATTCATTGGACCGTTTGAGATTTTGGATCGAGTAGGCGAGTTAGCTTATCGACTGGCTCTACCTCCGGCGTTGAGCCGAATTCATAATGTGTTTCATGTCTCACAGTTGCGGAAGTATATTGCCGACCCGAGTCACATACTTCAGTTCGACGAAATTGAGATCGCCGATGATCATTCATATGAGGAGCGTCCTATACGAGTTTTAGAGCGGCGAATCAAACAGTTGAGGAATAAGACGATTCCTTTGGTGAAAATTCAGTGGTCTAGACACGGGATCGAAGAGGCTACTTGGGAAACCAAGGATAGTATGCGGGAGAGTTATCTCGAGTTGTTTGACCCTTAGTTTCGGGGACGAAACTCTTTTAAGGGGGGGTGTATGTAATACCCGGTTGTAATTCAGTTATTATCATTCAGTATTTATCATTCAATAATTGTCACTCAGTAATTTCACTCATTAATGATCATTTTTCACTCATATTCAATCATGGTATTCATCGTTCAGAGTAATTGTATCGTCTATCAATCGTCATCCACCATCAATCTAATTGGAGTTTCGTGCCGTGTTTATCATCATTGTCATTTTCGTTGTGGGCTGTGCGTGAGGAGTAGCGCACGCTACGTACTCTTTTTAGCGCGCGCTAATTGAGTACAGGTAGCGCACGCTACCACTCAGCATTAGCGCACGCTAATGTTGCCCTGGCTGCAGTCCAGAAGGTACTGGACTGCAGGTGAGTTATAAGTAGCACACGCTACCGATGGTAAGTAGCGCGCGCTAGTGGTTTGTAGTAGATGACGGTAATATTTGTTGTAGCGTGCGCTAAGGTCGGATCAGGTCGATTCCAGTGGCTACTGGACTGAATTGAATTTATTCATAGCACACGCTATGAGTGGTTTTTAGCGTACGCAAGCGGTGTAGTAGCGCACGCTACTTGCTGGTCATAGCGCACGCTACCGAGATCAGATCAGAGGACAGAAGGTTCTGGACTCCAGTATTGGGCATCAGATAATTCATTAGGGCACGCTAATATTTTGGGGTTAGCGTACGCTAAGTGTTCAGCCGTAGCGCACGCTACAAAAAGGTACGTAGCGCGCGCTACCTTTTTCGGACAGTGGGTACTAGACTACCCAAAATACCCGTTAGCGCACGCTACGCACAAGGGCTAGCGCACGCTAACCTGGAGTGACTATATATTGGACAGTTAGCCCGAGTTCATCATTTATCATTCTTTCTCATTCCCTCATCGGTTTCGGGCGATTTCGGGCGTTTTGGAGAGTATCCTTCGAGGTGTAATCATCAATCATCATCTTCAAGCTCATCATTCAGATTAATCATCACTTCATCACCTCCTTAACATCAAATCAAAGGTATTAATCTCTTGGATCTAGAATTTCGGATTTTTGGGTTTTTCCTTCCGATTTCTTCGTGTAAGCTTGGATTATCATTGGAATATGTTAGATATGGATTATGTACCTTGGATAAATATATTCCTACGGATTTAATGGCTATTTTCGGAATTATTTCAAGAACCCTTGGGGTTGACTTCGGTTAATTGGGGATTTTACGATTGATGTGGTTGTAATCTTGAATTGTGGATTCCTATTGGATTATTGATATCATTGAAGTGTTTTGATAGTTCGGAATACTCATTTTGGTGTCGGTTTCGATATGTTCGGGATTGGGCATTTTCGTAAGTGTGTGGTTGGTTTCGTATTCGTTAGAATGCCTCTATGAGTTGATTATCATTGTATCGACCTTTGGGTTAGTCGTGTTTTGTTGCTTGATACGTGTATTGAACGGTTGTTGGTAATTGTGTTATTCAAGGTTGTTCGAGTGACCGACATTTCATTTAGGACATTGTTCGTGGACGGACATTCTTCATCGGTGTTGTGTAAGTTAATTCTTACTCAGTTAAAAGGATATTCATTCCTTTCGTTGTTGTTCATTCATAATCATAATTCATTCATAAAGTACTAACCGTATTGAAACTTGTAATTGTCACTTCATTACTTCATCCACGAGGAACGACGGTTCCAAATATTTCATTGAGCTATCATTCATTTCACTGTCATTTCATCTCGGTGAGTCATTATTGATTTTGATGTCACTTTTGTCATATAGTGGCATTAAGTCATGTGGCGTGCCGGTTGGTATGTGTAGGATTTTCATGTCGGGCACATTTAAGTCGTGTGTTGGTTGGTGGCCTCACATTGGACTGTGCACATGAGTTGATGGCTTCGTGAGACTGATTAGGTACAAGACCACACGTGTATTCGATCGATACTCGTTGGTGGCTTGTGCACGGACACATTTCCATCCCGGACGTAGTGTGGCGCCATTCCTTTGAGCCATACCGTTGGTTGATTCATATAGCATGTTTGATTGCGTATGTTTCGACAGGATATTTAATAACTTCAGATATATCATGATTGTGTATTTTCAACCCTTGAGGATTGTTGTTACGTATGGCCCGTTTGGGGATATTGTTTTTCAGGTCATGGCAAGGCAAAGGCACGGGGAGAGCATGTTGACGGCGCGGAGTCTCAATGATACTAGAAGGGGGCCCCAGTCTTTTCAGTCATTTATTCAGTCATTTATGTTTCCTTCATTTATTCCGCTGCAGACATTCCGTTTGAATACTCATCTCATTCAGTGTTGTGTATTTTATCTTCATATAAAATATACATGTATTCTGTATTATCCTGGGTGTGTTGTATGAAACTCCTCATCGGATTAATTGATGTTGAAATGTGGTTCGGTACTACATTTACCCTGTGTAATTCATCTATTTTCATTCGCCTGGTGGGTCCCAGTCGGGGGTCCACGGCACTGTAATATCCGCCTAGTTTGGGGTGTTACACCATCAACACAATACTGGTAATCCAACGATCCAGCGCCCTCAGCATAGATCCCCATGATGATTCCGTCGAACCAACGCATGGTGGAAAACCCATCCAACGATCCAGCGCCCTCAGCATAGATCCTCATGATGATCCCGTCGAACCAACGCATGATGGACATTCGATCCAGCGCCCTCAGCATAGATCCTCATAATCCCATCGGATTATTTACACAACATAAACAACACAATATGCATACACATATGCAAATCAACACGTTCATCAACATGAACAACATAACATGCACGACAACATGACAATTTACTAGGACGACTTCATGTTCGACAACATGAAAGAAAATGTACGAGACCAAAATAAATAACATTAAACCATAATCAATATGGAATACTTGCCCCGAGTCCTTCGGGAGCAACCTCGATGTCCAATCATCACCGACGATTATCCTCAATGCTCGGCAATCCAAACGTACAATGAACTATAGATACTCATATCCTCGTCTTTACCATAATGTAACCTCGATACTCGAACATACCAATAACTGAGATAAAGCATATACATTATGATTTACCTCCCAGAATCGAAAGAACAATATGCGATCCGAATACCCAAAGTTCACAATAATAATCATCGCTATATGCATTATAAACGAAATGAAACTGAAACCATTCATTAAATATTATAACTGAGCAAGTAATAACTTGCCTCGATACCGATACCACGAAGCTGCTGCCGAACACATTGCCTTTGTCTACGAGCTCCTCAGCCCCGATCAAAAGCAATACAATATACATACTCGAACACAACCGCAATATCCGGTTATAATCACCGATCAATAATCTCAACCTACCGAAGAAATCAAATAACACATATCCGATAACAATCAACAACCGACAAAACTAACCAATCGAACTTAACGGTTCAACACAACCTCGAATAAACACAGTCAGAACCAACCAAGTCAAACCATCACGAATTCATAATCAAAACACAAAAAATGTTGCACTGTCTCCCTACTTAGCGCACGTTAAACGCATAACGTAGCATGCGCTAAGTTGTCCCATTAGCGTGCGCTAGCCAGTAAGCTTAGCGTGCGCTAATGCTGTACAGTGGCATGCATTCCAAACATCGACTCACATCTTGCGACTACGAATCCGAATGAAGGGAGACACAAATCTCCATATCTCTTGAAGATAAACGACCCCATAATTATCACAATGATCATGTCAATGTCCATATATCAATAACAACATCAACAATCAAACCGACTCATTAACAAGGATCGTATCATGCTAAATATGGAATTCAACCTAGTATCACGATTCATCTCATCTAAATCGACCAATATAATTACCAAGATTCAGAAATCCTTCTTAGATCGGGTTAAATGAATCAACATCCTTATGGTATGAAGAATATTAACTAACATCCGAAACTCTTATCAAAATTCCATTGAATCTCATATAACATCATCATATGATTATCGAACATGCTGCTTGCATGAAATTATCCAAGAAAAACAAACCACTAACGAAGGAATACGAAGATTACCTGGTTTAGATGAACCAAAAAGAAGAACACTAGAACTCCATCCAAAGAATCATGAATAACTTGAAGGACAAGGCTTGAATCCAAGCTCTCAATCTAATGTTGTTAAAGATTATCATTATACAGTGTTAGGGAACCTCAAATATATCCCAACTCTCTCTCTCTCGACTGAAAGAAGAAAAAATGACGAAAATGCTTCTCAGCACCCTTCTGTCCCCTTTTATAATATTTATTATTAGCGTGCGCTAACATCTCATGTTTAGCGTGCGCTACCGCCTTAGCGTGCGCTAACTGACTTTATTAGTGTGCGCTATCGAAGCCCAGAGGCTGCTGCCTCGCTTCGTAAACTAGCTTACGTACGTAATGCCCATGCATTAGCGTACGTAACTTACACTGTTTAGCGTACGCAAGTCCTTACATTTAGCGTGCGCTAATACCAGTTGGCTTGCTACAGTCTACACCTACCACGAAGATGCTCATGACCCCACATGCTGAAAGCAACTAATAAAGCCAAGATTCCCTGTTGACCGATATACAGTTAGCGTGCGCTAATCAACATGCATTAGCGTGCGCTAACACTACATTACAACATCCGTTGACTTATCAGAACGTGCGCCGAAAGTGGCCTGGTCCACGCATAGATTCCTTCCGATCGGACTGCATTAGCGTGCATTATCTTATATCCGTAGCGTGCGCTAAACCTGCACGATAGCGTGCGCTACTCATGATTATTAGCGTGCGCTAATAATGTTACACTTAGCCATTTTTAGCTGTCCTCGTCCAACATCTCGACATATCAAATACGAACATACGGCATATCAAATATACATTACTCAACACATTATATCCTCAAATACAATTGTCGACCAAATACGACAATTATACCAATACTGACATCTCAGTCCTTCATTTATTTTATCCATATTGTACAGATTTCACGCTGTACAACATAACTCGGATAAAATAACATTAAACAATAGTAGTAGAAATTCCGAATATTACATGTTGGAGACGTGGGGTGAGGTGGTTTTACTGGCGATCACTTAACTTTGACGAGTGACTCAGCATTTTACGGAACAGGCGATCGTCTTTGAGCGGATTGGTTTTGAATTTGGAAGACCTGGTCGGTCGCTGAAATGAGCGGGAAATGACTGCAGTCGTGGAAAAGTCTCCGGGGCACGTGTCGGGTTCCTGTTGGGGGAGACCGATGGTTAGTTAAGACTCCTCGTCTGGCGTGTCCTTGAAACGACGCGTACGCGGGTTTCAAGGGAGGCATTGATTGCGACTCTAGCCGACAGTTGCACTTCAGCCCCCAAGATTCTCCTTATTTGCATGGAAGCCCCCGCCTTCTCCTATAAAAAGGGGCTAGGTTACAGTGTTAAGAACCTTATGCGATTTCATCGGAGAAGAAGATAGTCGAAAATTTTCTGAAGCTTTTGTTTGCTGATCGTCGATCGACTCAACCCTTCGGTAAGAAACACTTCTTTTTATCCTCTTTCTTTTCGAGAATGTCTGGAGTACCTTCATCGTCTGAAATGGGCACCACCTCCGCTGTCGGGACTTCGACTGTCCGGGGAGGATCCTCCGCGGAATTCCATATGGAGACGGCTGCCGAGGCTATCCGCACCGGTATTAATCCTGTGGAAGTCGAGGCACCATTAAACGAGGCCGATGCTGCCAGGGAGGCACCGGCTGAGCAGAAACGTTTGCTGGCGGAGAAGGATTTGGTGCTGAAGGCGTATTGGGAGCAACATAGCGCCTTTGGCCAAGCTTATTTGGCCTTCGCAGAAATCATGGAGAGGTTGGCCGGTCTGTGCCCCAAGTTCGACTATCGGGAGTACTCGATCGCTCATCCCTATCAATCTGCGAAGCGGTCGCTGTTTCGGGCCACGCAGCGCTCTTAGTGGTCCCTCGGCCAGATCAGGAGCTCGACGACCAGGAAGGACCTGGCCGTCTGGAGGGTGAGGTACCATATCCGTTCAGATGTGGATCTTTTCGCGCCGACCGAGAAAGAGCGAGCCGACCAACCCCCGTTGGGTATGGTCGCCGTGAATGAGGCAATAATGGAGGCCGGTATGCAGTTCCCTTTGTCGTTTACCGTCTCCCATTTTCTGGTCTCTTGGAATGTGGCGTCGCTTCAGCTAACGCGTAATGTCTGGCTCCAGATCGTCTGTGCCCTCACCTTGTTCGGTGGTCACCGACTGTACCGCCTTCCCTCGCCATTGGAGATGAACCACTTATTCAACTGACGGTTCAGAAGGGGTCCGTCGGAGGCTGTCATATCCAAGGCCGTTCCAGTCGGGTGATCCTTGGGGTCCCGAACAAGGTGCGGGACGATCCGGCGAAATGGTTCTGGGTCGGCGGTGCATGGAAGGCATCAGCAAGCGACAATCCTACGGGCGAGCTGGATATTCCCACTGGCTTTCTGGAGAGGAATCCGAGTAAGGGTTCTGACTCTCCCTTTATTTGGATATGTTCTGAAGTGATCTAATTTGGTCTTCCGTTTGCAGGTTTCCATATTCCGGCGGCTGACGAGCTACCTTTCGATTTTCTGGTCATCTGGGAACGGATACGTAGTCTTCCGGACGATGATTTTGATGCTCGCCGGATTAACAAAGAGAGTCGTTGGCTGTCTGCTCGATTATTCCGTTTTCCGCGACACCTTTTGGTCCCAGGTATGAATTTCTACGATCTCCTTTTGCTTGGCGATCGTCATGTTTGAAGAATGTGTCTAACCGTTGTTTGATCGTTTCTTATTGCAGAGGTCCGCTTTCCTCGCTTCTTGGAGCCTCCACCAGAGATTGCCATGTCGTACCTTGGAGTTTTGAGTCGCCTGCGCCAGAAGAAGTCGAGTAGAGTTCCTCCGGTGGCGCTACCTCTTATTTCGGAGGTGAGGCCTCTCATGGAGCTGATCGCCGCGGAGGGGGAGGTTCGGGAGGAGGGACTCCGGCTGAACCGTAAGTGACATAGGTCGAGGGAGCCCCCAGTCTCTGCCCCTGTTGGTAAGCCGCCGATCGCGGCGCCTCCGCTCACCGCGGTCCCCTTGGTGGATGAACCTACGCCTTCGTCGGCTTTCTTGCAAGACATGGCGATTGCTGAGGCCGAGACCCCTTGCGGGAAACCGTAATTCAGTCGCGACCCCGAGAAATCTGAGAGGTAAACTTTGTTTGTTTTGCTGAGTTTTGTCGCTTGCGTAGGAGATGTGCTAACTCTTCTGTTCTTGATGCAGGATCCGCTGCACTAACCCAGCTTGCCCGCCGCTGGTATTTTATTTCCTCACGAGCCGATCTCCTCGCGAGGCCTGCGATGTCCCGTAATACGTCAACTGGGCTGTTTCTGCTTTGCCGAAGGCCTAGACGACCGATTTGGATGCGATCGCCCGCCAGCGATCCGGGGAAACGATGCAGGCTACCTTCGCTCTCTCCCTCCAGGCGGCGACGATGGCTGCCCAGTCTGTGAAGGATTTCAAAGGGCGTCCTTCTACTTCCCGTTTTCAGGCGGACCTCGAGGCTGCTCGGAAAAAGAACTCCGAGTTTGTCGACAGGATCGTGGCTATGGAGAAGGACTCCTTGGACGCGGCTAAGCGGGAAAGTCAGGATCTTGAGCTGGCGAGACAGGATTCTGAGCGAGCCCGGGCGACAGTCGACCGGCTTCGGGATCAGATGACAGAGTCCCGGAAGTCGTAAGCGGCTGCTCAGAAGGAAGCCGATCAGCTGAAGGTAACCGTCGCTCGGCTGACTAGCGAGCTGGCGTCGTCGAGGGGAGAGATGGCTGCTAAGGAGTCCGAGCTTCAAGGTGCGCAACAGGCGGTTGCGGAGTTGAAAGGAAAGCTGGAGGCGACCGAGTCTGATCCATTTCTCAACGTGGAGTTCGTTAGCGAGTTTGCTTATTACATGGCGTTCGCTGACTCGCTCTGCGCCGCTAAGAAGGGAGGGCTGGAGGTCGGCCCTCTGGATGAAAACTTCAAGGCATACGCGCTGGAGCATCCTCTTCATCCTACCTTCTCCGTGCCGATCTTGGACCTCTCGGATATCGGTGTAGACCTGAGTTGGTATTCGACTCCCAAAAATCTTGTTCATCCAAATACCCCAGAGGACGTGGAGGCAGCTCCGGAAGCCGGCGAAGGATCGCGGGCCGATCCAGTGGTCGAAGGTGAAGGCCAGGCAGGGGCAGCATGAGGTTTAACGTCCTTCTTTTATTTTTAGCTAGTAATTTTTGTAGCTTTCCTTGTACTTAGGCCTTCGGGCGACCGTGTTTGTACTTTGATATTCCAAGTAATGAAATGAAAGTTTGCTTCTTTAATTTCTCGCTCGAATGATTGTCTGTCTGAGTCTTTGCATGACTTTATACAAATGTGTGAGGGAAGATTGTTGTGTGTATAGCTCCAAGTGAATTGATAAACCCATATTGATAACTTTTACAACAAAATCGATCGCTGCATATACATCTGAAAAATGCCGATCTCTGTATGTAATTGAATAGGGAAGATCGTCGTATATGTAGCTGTTGTGTCACGATAATTCCATCCCGACAGGCGATCGACTATAAGGCCGAGCGACCAAGTCAACATCAGTCAAACCATAGCTAGCTCGCCATGTCGAAGATATCAGACCACCATCAGTTACCTAGCGATCGACTCCCAAGGCGATCGCCCTTTGGCAGCTGGCGATCTACTCTACTAACCAGCTAAGGGCAATCGACCTGCGCCCCGAGCAGAGACGATCGCCCATCAAAGTCATCAAGGATTGGATCTCAGGAAAGCACCCACGTGCAGATCCACCAAAGGCGCTGACAAGATCTTCGTAGCAGACAAGATCTTTAGCTGACAGACAAGACCTTTGACCACAGCCTGCCACCTACCTCACCTACCAGCATGCGCGCCGAAAGTAGTCAGTGGGACCACCCGTGACAGTAACTTAGGACGCGTGTAAGCTCCCCATTGGACCGCATAGTTGACTACCAGCAACTCCTGCAGACTTTGAGGGGACAGGCCCATGTGCTAAAAGACGATCGCCCGATTATTATATTGCAGAGAAGGCGATCGCCCGGCATGTCCAAGCCCTATAAATAGAGAACCTCCTACTACTGGAAAAAGGTTCCGAGTTCACTGAATATACGGTTCGGAATTCATTTGACTTACGTCCGAAATACATTCCACCAAAAGATTCTCATTCTCTCACATTCCGATACATTCACGGAAATACTGAAGAACATACATATCATCAAGCTCCCGGCTATCTCACCGGAATCCATCTCAGGACTTCTCTCTCCAAATCTCTCGTCTAGAAGATGATCGGCAGAAGCAGCAAGTCTCCACTAGACAGATTCCAAAGGATTCATAAGCCCCGGAGCCCAAGCACCCAGCTAAATACTCGCCGTGAGAGACGATCGATCTCTCACCGCCGCGACTGTTCATCTCCTTTGTTACAAGAACTCACGGAACATCAAATCTGGTTCTTAGGCAATCTACACGCTCGCTAGCTAAGATAACAAGAATCTTTACACTCATTGTAATTGTATTCTTACATTAGTACTTGTATCCCCAAATATTGGTATTAATAATATCTCGCGAGAGCATTCAAGCCCGGGACTAACAACCCCGGCAAATCTTGTGTTATTTATCTTTCTCACGGAAGTGCTCTTGCATTTGTTTGCTTTCCCATCCATTCCAAAGAATATCTATCTCAGGATAATATTTTGGGTAGCAACAATTGGCGCTAGAGGAAGGGGACTGACCCTCAAACTTTTATACCTACCGTCCCGAAGAACACTCACTGTTTCGGGCAGATACTTGAAGTGACACTCACCGCACTTCAAAGAAAGCCTTGAATCATGACATCCGCCGGTCCATCGAAGAAAGCCGCTCTCCGAACCACGGACACCATTTCCGGTTCAATCCGAACCCCACCAACGATGTGGGAAGCCGCAGAACGCGAGACTCGATCTCGATCCGAGAGATGGCCCCAACCTCTCACTCGATCAGTTCCAAACCGAGGAACAGATCGAGGAGGCTATGGCCATCCTGGAGGAGCGACGGAGAGCATGTGCGTCGCCTGCAATAACTCCCTCGATCATCCGCCGCATGGGAAAACGGAAATTCAGCGGGCTACTGAACGAGCGATCGTCAGAAAGCCCCAATTCGCGAGGAAAGGCTCTCGCGCGACCGGACGGATCCATATTCGATCGCTTGGGACGCGACCCATCCGGGCGACCGGGGCACTCTGTTCCCAACCTCGAAAAGACGGAACCCGAATCCGTCACCAGGAGTTCGGCCTACCCATCTCACAGCCGAACGCAGGTCAGCCATCTGACTCCAGCCCCGATCGCCAGGGGATCAGTACTCGATCGCCTCGGCTCCCGCTCCGAGCGCCGAGCCGCTAGCAATCAGGCCACGGCGATGGCCGCCATACAACGCCAGCTCGACGAGATGAGAGCACTCTTGGACACTGGGGCAAGCACCAGCAAAAAGATCGCCGGGCCGACCGAGCCACTCGCGGTCCACATCGAGCTTGCCCCCATACAGCCAACGATCGCTCCTCCCAAAACACCTCTGTATGAGGGGAGATCGGACCCCGAAACCCCCCTAAGTAAATTCCGAATTTACATGACTGGGTGTGGGGCATCTGATGCAACCAAGTGCCGGATCTTCCCGTTAACATTGGGCGAGCTGGCCCATAGATGGTACGTCGCACTACCACCGCGATCTATCACATCTTTTAAGAAACTGGCGAACGACTTCACGTCATACTTCGCCAGCAAGGTCGCCAGACCAGAAGGCCCCCACCGCATGATAAAAATCAAGCAGGGGAAAGACGAATCAGACGCAAATTACATTGACCGAGTGGACGAAATCGTCCTCACCGGCGAACCCGTAGATGTGAGCTCGCTCTCTATTCGGCCATGGGGATTCCGCGGTCACTCTCCCATGTTTAGACATCTCTCCAAGGATATTCCCCAACTTACGCGATCTTCCGCGCTAAAGCCGCCAACTTCTGGCCAGGCAAAGGCTACTCACCCTCCGCTTAGACGAGGAAACGCCACCTCTTGTCCAAGATAGCGATCGCCAAAGCAAAGAAGGCGATCGCCAAGACACCCGGAGATCTCAAGGCTTTCGAGGACATGGAAGCCCATCTCCTCCATACGTTCAACAGAACTCCGGCACATATTTTCTATGCCATCAAGGGGCACTAAGAGCTCAAAAAGCCAAAGGCGATAAGGGACCACGGTCACCTGGACAACAATCAATATTGTGCCTACCACAAGAGTCCCGGCCACAGCACCAACAAATGCCGCGATCTCCTCAAACAGCTCTGGAGATTGTTCGAGGAGGGCAAGTTGGACAGCTTATTGGTTTAGCCGAAGCCCCTAACAATCTCTATGGACGATCGTCCGAGTCGAACACAAAACAGGCTGGAAAGCTCATATGAGCCGACCCCTGTATCAACCTCGGCGACCGTCCCTGCATGCTTCAATCAAGAATAGGAGAGCTCGGAAGTCTCCTCGATCTCCCTCCTCATTTAAGATACTGGAGGACTCGATCGCCATCTACAGTTCACCATCTGACATGATGGACTAAGGCACGAGATCGCCTCCCCGCACAACGTACACCATCGAAGGTCGGCATCTCCATGGCGATCCAAGGTGGAAGAGTGCAGCCATGGTCCTGGTGGTCGATGGAACCGACTGCTTAGGCCATGCAAGGTCCCTTTAGGCCAAGATCGCCCGCCCTTCGTTTAAATACGAGGCCGGCGTAGTCTGAGGGCCCTCCAAAATAAATCAGTGGACACGATCGCTCGCCCTCAAAGGTTCATCATTTAACATGGTGAACCCGGACAATGCGACGTGCCACAACCCCCGTCTCAACGTACACCGTCGAGGTCGGCCATCTCCATGGCTGGCCGAGGTGGAAGCAGAGCTAACAAGCCGCGGGCGTGGAGTTGATTCATCCGACGCTGCCCCGCGCAAGGACTCCTCTAGACCGAGACCGCACGCCCTTCGTTTAAATACGAGGCGGCGCGAGGCGCAGCAGAGGACCCTCATAATAAAGTGAGTCACGAGACGCTCAATGTCTTCGCGCATCAAGACATGATCAAGGAGTCGGTCCATCGAACTCCGCGATCGTGCACGGTTCCTCAAGTTGGACGACCGCCCCCGAGGACTCGACAAAGTTGAAGACCGCTCACTCAAGGAATTATTTTCATCCCCTTCCTTCCACTAAGTGAATAAAAACAAGGGGCAATAAGAGTGCGGACTACCTACACGACGATCGTCGCTATTCAACCACATACGGAGATCGTCATTTTTTCAGATGTAGGGCAGCGATCGAATTTGTTGTAAAAAGTTATCTTTATGAGTTTATCAATTCATTTGGAACTACCCTCGCAACGATCTCTCCTCACGCATTTGTACAAAGTCAATCAAAGACTTAAAAATAACCATTCATTCAAGTGATAAGTCAGAAAGACAAATGCTCATTTCATTACTTGAAAAATCGGAGTACATGATCGCCCGAAGGCCTAAGTGCTACAAAAGAAAGCTACAAACTACAAAGAAAGTAAGCTAAAAGCGTAAAAAATGAAGCGCCTCAGGCCCCTGCCTGGCCTTCGCCATCAGCATTCGGCGCGGTCCCCTCATACTCCGGAGCATCGGGATGAGAAAGATTGGCTGGGGACGGATACCAGCTCAAATCCACGCCGATGTCCGCCAGGTCCAAGATCGGCAAGGAGAAAGCCGAATGAAGAGGATGCTCCAATGCATATGACTTGAACTTCTCAGCTAGAGGACCGACCTCCAAGCCTCCCTTCTTAGCCGCTCGGATCGAGTCGGCGAACGCCAAATAATAGGCGAACTCGCTGACATACTCCAAGTTTTGGAAGGGATCGGCCTTGGTCGCCTCAACCTCTCCTCTCAGCTCGGCCATCGCCTTTTGCGATCCCTGGAGCTCGGCCTCCCTCGCAGCAACCTTCTCCTTCGCCTCCGTCAGCTCGCTGGTCAGACGAGCGATCGTCACCTTCTGGCGATCGGCCTCCTCTTCAGCAACGATCCTCGCCCGGACAGCATCCTGCATCTGGTCCCGGAATCGGTCAACCGCCATTCGATATTTCTCAGTCTCCTTCTTCTACAGCTCAAGCTCATGGCTCGCCCGCTTGGCCGCCTCCAAGGAGTCCTTCTCCATCGCCACGATCTTGTCAGCAAACTCGGCGTTCTCTTTCCAAGCCGCCTCGAGATCCTCCTGAAGGCGAATAGTGGAGGGCCGCCCCTCAAACTCCCCGAGCACTGAAGGCCATGGTCGCCGTCTGAAGAGAAAGGGCGACAACAGCATGCATCGAACTCGACGATCGCTGCCGAGCGATCGCATCCAGATCAGTTGTCCACGCCTTCGGCAAAGCAGAAGCAGCCTTGCTAACATATGGAGGAATGTCGCAGGAATGGCGAGGAGATCGGCTCGCCAGGAAATCCACGACCATCGGTGGACAAGACGGGTCTGCGCGACGGATCCTGCATCAAAACAGCTAAGTTAATGCAACTCCTATGCAGATGCAAATTTCAACACAAGAATGCCATCTACCTCTCAGCCTTCTCGGGATCCCGACCGAAAAACGGTTTCCCTCGAGGAGTCTCTGCATCTGCGATCGCCATCTCCCGCAGAAAGGCCGCGGAGGGCGGCTCGCTCTCCGGAGCAACGATGGTGATCGGAGGCGCGGCGATCGGCACTTCATCGCCCGGGGCAGGAAATGAAGTTTCTTCCAGCCTCGGCCTCTTGCGATTCGCCCGAAGCCCCTCCTCCGGAATTTCCTCCTCAACCACGACCTGCTCCACGCGAGGCTCCGGCTCCACGCGAGGCTCCGCCTCCGGAACTATAGGCAATGCAACGGGTGGAACCCGAGTCGACCTCTTCGCGCGAAGACAGCCTAGGACTCCTGGGTTCGACATAGCGATCTCCGCCGGAGGCTCCAAAAAGCGAGGGAAACGAACCTCTGCAATTAAAGACGATCGATCAACGGTCAGACACTATCCTCAAGTTAGGCGATCGCCTAGAAATTGAAGGTCGCATAAAGTCATACCTGGCACCGCGAGATGTCTCGGGAAGCGGAATAGTCGAGCCGACAACCAGCGACTCTCCTTGTTGATCCGAGTGGCGTCTAGGTCGTCGTCCGACAAGCTCCTAATTCGCTCCCAAACAACGAGAAAGTCGAAAGGCAGCTCCTCGATCGCCGGAATATGAAAGCCTGCAAAACAGAAATCAAATTAGATCAGTCCAAAACGCATCCAAACGAAGGGAGAGTCTAAACCCTTACCGGGATTCCTCTCTCGAAATTCAGTGGGATCTCCGGTCACTGTGGATTGTCGCCGAAGCTCTCCACTTGCCGGCGACCTAGAACCACTTCGTCGATCGCCCGTATCTTATTCGGAACTCCATGAATCACCCGGCCAGATCGGCCTTGAATATGGTAACCGCCGACCAACCCTCTATGAGCCGTCAGTTTAAACAAATGGTTCATCTCCAACAGCGACGGGAGACGGTACAGGCGGTGACCGCCGAAAAGGGTGAGGGTGCAAATGATTTGGAGCCAGGCGTTCGGCGTCAGCTGAAGTGGCGCCACATTCCAAGCGGCCAACAGATGGGAGACCGCAAAAGATAAAGGGAAGCGCAGCCCGGCCTCCATAATGGCCTCACTCACTGCGACCATACCCATCGGAGGCTGGTCGGCTCGTTCATTCTCCGCGGGCGCGAACATGTCCACATCTGAAGGAACGTGGAATCTTGTCCTCCAGACGGCCAGATCTCTCCTGGTCGTCGAGCTCAGATCCGCCGAGCGACCACAACGATGGCCGCGGCACGACATCGCGACCGCTTGGGAAGCACATAGGGATAAGCGACCGAATATCCCCTAAGTCGAATCTGAGTAGACCGGCTAACCTCTCCATTATTTCAAAGAAAGGCCCTATAGCCCGACCAAAATCACTATGTTGCTCCCAAGAAGCCCCGATCGCGATCTCTCGACCGCGATCGCCTCTCCTCAGCAGCCGACTCCCTACCAACATCGGCCTCATTGAACAAAGCCTCAACTTCAGCCGGGTCGATTCCGGCTCGAATAGCTTCAGCCGCCGTCTCCAGGTGGAAGACGGAAGAAGTTTCTCCCCGGGCAGCCGATGTCCCGGCGGCAGAACTAGTTCCCGCTCCAAACGATGATGAGGTTCCGGCCATTTTCAGAGATAGAAAAGAAGAAAAGGATTTTTCTTACCCTAAAGTGAAATCGATCGATGATCGGCACTAAGATCTTCAGAAAATTCGGCAGCAGGACCTTCTTTCTCCAATACGTACGCGTGAGTGAGACTGCAGCCCCGCGCCCACTTTTATAGGAGAAGGCAGGGA
This sequence comes from Orobanche coerulescens, assembly GCA_033398695.1. Classification (NCBI taxonomy): domain Eukaryota; kingdom Viridiplantae; phylum Streptophyta; class Magnoliopsida; order Lamiales; family Orobanchaceae; genus Orobanche; species Orobanche coerulescens. The sequence continues at coordinate 159,772,294 of CM065803.1, forward strand.
CTCGATTGCAATAAGGGAAAACCTCAGGGGTCGGATCTCAAACGACGCGCTAGTTGACCCCTTCGAGACCCGCGTACGCGTCTTTTCGAGGACGCGTCAGCCGAGGAGTCATTAATGACCGTTGGCGCCCTCCAATAGGAGCCCGACACGTGCGCGGAGACTTTTCAACGCCCTTTGCCTTTTCCGCTTGATTCGGCGCCCAGTGCCGTCCGAACCCAGAGTATATCAGCTCAAAGACGATCGTCAGTTCAATAAAACACGAAGTCGCTCGTCATAAGTTCAGCGATCGCCAAGAGAGCCACCTCACCCCACGTTTCCAACGTATGAGCGACCTGGGGGGCAATTGTTGTGTCACGATAATTCCATCCCGACAGGCGATCGACTATAAGGCCGAGCGACCAAGTCAACATCAGTCAAACCATGGCTAGCTCGCCATGTCGAAGATATCAGACCACCATCAGTTACCTAGCGATCGACTCCCAAGGCGATCGCCCTTTGGCAGCTGGCGATCTACTCTACTAACCAGCTAAGGGCAATCGACCTGCGCCCCAAGTAGAGACGATCGCCCATCAAAGTCATCAAGGACTGGATCTCAGGAAAGCACCCACGTGCAGATCCACCAAAGGCGCTGACAAGATCTTCGTAGCAGACAAGATCTTTAGCTGACAGACAAGACCTTTGACCACAGCCTGCCACCTACCTCACCTACCAGCATGCGCGCCGAAAGTAGTCAGTGGGACCACCCGTGATAAGAACTTAGACGCGTGTAAGCTCCCATCGACCGCATAGTTGATCGCCAAAGAACTCCTGCAGACTTTGAGGGGTCAGGCGGATGTGCTGAATGTCGATCGGCCGATTATTATTTGGGAGACAAGGCGATCGCGGCATGTCCAAGCCCTATAAATAGAGAACCTCCTCCTACCGGAAAAAGGTTCCGAGTTCATTGAATATACGGTTCGAATTCATATGACTTACGACCTAAATACATTCCACCAAAAGATTCTCATTCTCTCACATTCCGATACATTCACTAAATATCAAGAACATACATATCATCAAGCTCCGGCTATCTCACATTAATCCATCTCAGTACTTCTCTCTCAATATCTCTCGTCAAGAAGACGATCGCGGCGACAAGTCTCCTCTGCATGATTCCAAAGGATTCATAAGCCCTGAGCCCAAGCACCTGACTAAATACTCGCCGTGAGAGACGATCGATCTCTCACCGCCGCGACTGTTCATCTCCTTTGTTACAAGAACTCACAGAGCATCAAATCTGGTTCTTCCGGCAATCTACACGCTTGCTAGCTAAGATAACAAGAATCTTTACACTCATTGTAATTGTATTCTTACATTAGTACTTGTATCCCCAAATATTGGTATTAATAGTATCTCGCGAGAGCATTCAAGCCCGGGACTAACAACCCCGGCAAATCTTGTGTTATTTATCTTTCTCACGGAAGTGCTCTTGCATTTGTTTGCTTTCCCATCCATTCCAGCAATATCTATCTCCGGATAATATTTTGGGTAGCAACAGTAGCTCCGCCCTTCCCCCTTGTTTTTGTTTCCTTAGTGAAAGTAAGGGGACGAAAATAAATCGTTGAGTGAGCGGTCTTCAATTTTGCAGATTCCTCGAGGAAGGCCGTCCATCTCGGTCTTGAGGCATGATCGCAGAGTTCGATGGAACCGACCTCCACGACCATGTCTTGTGTGCGAGCGACATTCCATCTGATGGCCAAGTTCTCGCGACTCACTTAATTGTGAGGGTCCTCCGTAGGCTGCGCCCGCCTTGTATTTAAACGAATGGCGTGGGGTCTTGGTCTGGAGGAGTCCTTGCGCGGGGCGTCGTCGGATTAATCGACTCCACGACCGCGGATTGATAGCACTTTTCTACCTCGGATCGGCATGTAAGATGACGATCCTCGATGGTATACGTTGTGACGGGGGGAGGGACGCGTCGCATTGTCCAGATCCACCACGTTTAGGTGATGGACCTTTTAGGGCGGGCGAAAGTGTCCACATATCTGTTTTGGAGGGCCCATTGGCTACGCCTGCCTCGTATTTAAACGAAGGGCAAGTGGTCGCGGCCCTAAGGTACCTTGCACGGGCACAGAGAACGGTTCCATCGTCCTCCAGAGCCATGTCTACACTCTTCTACCTCGGACCATCATGTCAAATGACGATCCTCGACGGTATACGTTGTGTAAGGGGAGAAGGTCGCCTGCCTAGGTTCTTCATGTTGATGACGAACTTTAGAGGGTAAACGAGTCATCCTCTGATTAGTTTTTGGAGGGTCCTTCGGCTATGCCCGCCTCGTACTTAAACGAAGGGCGAGCGATCGAAGCCCAAAGGAACCTTGCACGGACGGATCGTCGGTTTCATCGACCTTCGCGACAATGGCGGTACTTTTCTACCTCAGACCGTAATGTCATATGACGATCCTGGATGGTATACGTTGTGCTAGGGGAGGCGATCGCTGCCTAGGTCCATCATGTTGATGACGAACTTTAGAGGGCGAGCGAGTCATCCTCTTTTTCGAAGCGCTTGCTCAGGCAGTAGCCTTTGGTTTGATGAGGCGGGAATTGGGGATAGAATTCCGAAGTTCCCCCCTCTTGATTGAAGCATATAGATCCGGTCGCCGAGGTTGATCGAGGGGTCTACTCGTATGAGTCTTCCAGCCTGTTCGCGCTGGACTCTGGCGACCGTGTTGGGAGATCGATGGGGCTCCACCTAAGCCAATAGACTGTCCAACTTGCCCTCCTCGAACAATCTCCAAAGTTGTCTGAGGAGATCGCGGCATTGGTTGGTGCTGTGACCGGGACTCTTGTGGTAAGCCCAATATTGATTGTGGTCCAGATTACCGTTGTCCCTTATCGCCTTTGTCTTGTTTAGCGGTTCGCGCCCCTTGATGGCATTAAAAATGTGAGCCGGAGTTCGGTTGAACTTGTGGAGGAGATGGGCTTCCACATCCTCGAAGGCCTTGAGATCGTCGGGTGGCTTGGCGACTGCCTTTTTGGTTTTGACGATCTCCGTCTTTCGAACAGGAGGCGGCGTCCCCTCGCCTAGGCGGAGGGTGAGCAGCCTCTGTCTAGCCAGGAAGTTGGCAGCCTTAGCGCGGAAGATCGTGTAGGTCGGGGGAATGTCCTTCGTGAGGTGCCTAAACATGGGCGAATGACCGTAAAATCCCCCCAGGACCGAGTAGAGAGCGATCTCATCGCTGATGGGCTCGCCGGTGAGGACTATTTCATCCACCCGGTCGATGTAATCTGCGTCGGATTCGTCTTCCCCCTGCCTGATTTTCATCATTCGGTGGGGGCCGTCTAGTCTGGTGGCCTTTGTGGCGAAGTATGACGTGAAGTCACTCGCCAGTTTTCTCAAAGGAAATGATTGATCGCGGTGGTAGTGAGATGTACCACCTATGGGCCAGCTCGCCCAATGTTAACGAGAATATTCGGCACTTGGTCACATCTGATTCCACACACCCGGTCATGTAGATCCGAAACTTGCTTAGGTGAGTCTCGGGGTCCGATCTCCCATCATATAGAGGTGTTTTGGGAGGGGCGATCCCTGGTTGCACGGGGGCAATCTCGATGTGGACCGCGAGTGGCTCAGTCGGTCCGATGATCTTTCTACTGGTGCTTGCCCCAGTATCCAAGAGCGCTTTCATCTCGTCGAGTTGGCGTTGCATAGCGGCCATCGCCGCGGCCTGGTTGCTTACGGATAGGCGCTCAGAGCGGGAGCCGATGCGATCAAGTACTGACCCACTGGCTCCGCTGTCGATGATTTCCTTGCCGCGTGGCTCGATTCTTTGGCGGATGGGGCCAGAATGCCCCGATCGCCATGATGGATCGCTTCCAAGGTGGCTGAAGATGGAACTGTCCCACTTTGCGAGAGCCTTTTCTCGCAAATCGGGGATTTCTGACGATTGCTCGAATAGTAACCCCTTGAACTTCCGTTTGCCCGCGCGGTGGATGGCCGAGGGAGTTATAGTGGGCGCCGCGCATGCTCTCCGTCGCTCCCTTAGGACGGCCATAGCCTCCTCGATCTGTTCCGCAGTTTCGAACTGGTCGAGCGAAAGGCTGGGGCCGTCCCTCAGGTGCGGGATCGAGAGTCTCGCATCGTCGCGGCTACCCCCTGTCGTAGGCTGGGGCTCGGATTGAGCCGGAATGTGCTGTCAGGTGGTTAGGAGAGCGGATCTCTTCGATGTGGTGGCAGACACCATTATTCTGAAGGTTTTTCTTTGAAGAACAGTGAGTGTTTCTTCAAGTATATGCCCCGAGAAAAATAAGTGTTCTTCGGGACAGTAGGAATAAAAATGAATGTTAAGACGCCCTTCCTCTAGCACCAATTGTTGTTACCCAAAACATTATCCGGAGATGATATTGCTGGAATGGTCGAGTAACAAACAAATGCGAGAGCACGTCCGTGGGGAAAGTAAATAACACAAGATTTGTCGGGGTTGTTATTCCCGGGCTTGAATGCTCTCGCGAGATATTATTAATACAAATAATTAGGAGTACAAATATTAATGTTAGAGTACAATTACAATGAGTGTAAAGACCCTAGTTATCTTAGCTATTGAGTGTGAAGGTTGCCGGAAGAACCAGAGATGATGCTCTGTGAGTTCTTGTAAGAACGATGGAGTGCTGTGGTGACTGTGAGAAATCCACGGTTTCTCACTGTGTGAATTAGCAGGGTATTTGAGCTTCTGAGCTTGTGAATCTTTTCGAATCCGAACTGTAGGGAGTTCTTGCCTCTGCCGACCGTCTTTCTGTTAAGAGGTGCTGAGAGAGAAATCCTAAAATATATTCAAGAGAGAAAGCCGAGAGGATATACTTTGTTGAATGTTTTCTGAATTTTCGTATTTGGGAATGTATTTTTGTCAACCTTTTTCCAGTTGCTGGAGGTTCTCTATTTATAGGACTGGGAGTCACTGGGCGATCGCCTCTGCCATATTATAGTAAGCGGGCGATCGTCTTTAGCACATGGGTTGGTCTCCTTAAAGTCCGTAGAAGTTGCTGGCTTCCAGAAGTGCGAACTAATGAGAGGCCAACACGCGTCTATGTCGCTGTCTTCGGAGGCCCTACTTAGGAACTTTCGGCGGGTCTGTCGGTAGGTGAGGCCGTCCTTGTCACTGACAGCTGCTGATGGGCTGGAGTCAACGATTCATGTTCAGCGGCGCCTTTCGCGTATCTGCACATGGGTCCTTGCTTCGTGATCCAGTCTTCGTAGACATTGACAAACGATGGCCTTGTTCGTGGCACAGGACGGTCGTCCTTGGTCGGGCACCAGAGTTGATCGCTAGGTGTCAAAAGGCGATCGCCTTGGGAGTCGATCGCTAGATACTCTAAGGTGGAATGTTACCTCCGATTCGACAAGTTTGCCGAAGCTCATTTGGTCGTGAACTCGGTTGCTCGGCCCTTATACCGATCGCCGTCGAGGCGTATAAATCGCCGCACAACAGACCGTCGCTAGAAAACAAAAACTCCGTAATCTTATTACAAGTATTCATCTTGAATCTTAGTCTTCTAAAAATGGATCTTCCTCCGGTCTTCGTCATTACATATAAATTTTACATTGAAAATTTCTTCTTAGATATAAATATTTCTAGTAAAATAAATAGGCTCAAAATGGCCTTTACAACCCAATCGAATAAAACGAACGATTCAAAAACTAAGTCCACGAACCACATCCCCATTCAAAAGCATTCATCCAATAAATACTATATAAATGGAAAGCGTAGAGATACATTGATCCAATCAACAATATGAACCGATCCAATCGATTCATTCAATACGAATTAATCCAATTAATTCAAACAACCATCAATATTAACTTGTTCAGGACGATAAAATATTTCATTAAATTAATTCCCTAAGATTAAAATTACCATAATTAAATCTTAGTCAAATTAAATCCAATTTAATTTGTGGGAAATTAATTATCGAATGAAATATAAAAAACAGAGTCGAAAAACACGGCCGGAGCACTGCCTAGCAGGCTGCCCAGTAGGCTACCGAGCAGGGCCGAAAGTGACCGGCAGGGACCGAGACCATTGCCTGGCAGCGGCCGGCACAGACTGCCAAGCCTGGCCGATCACGGGTCCAGATCGCGATCTGCTGCCTCGGACCACGAGGCGCCGGCCAAATTTCAGTCACGGTCCGATTACGCTGCGTTTTTCACCCCGATTCCAAAAATAACATTTTTCTAATCTTTATGTTACACTTTAAATCAGTTTTTCAAAAGAAAAATAGATTTACATTGTAACATAAAATCATGAAAAAAATAATTTTTGGATGAATAATAGAAAATCAACGATTAATACGATTATGATTCCAAATCATATACCATCTAATCAAGCATTCTAAATGACAATATCGTATATACGATCGCAAGACCTACGCTTCGATACCACTGTTGGGATTCGGTGCCTAAAACGAAGGCCCAGCGGAGGTGGTAAAACAAAAATTAAGTCGATCTGAATCCCTACGAGGATCGATCGAGCTACGTATATATGAATATATAAACGAAAACACAAGAGATGTAAGAAACTCACCCTTGTTGTCCGTTGATTAAATGGATTCCTTCTCTTGAGCTATTCCCCAAGCTTTAGTTGTAAATCTCTACGATCCAATGTGCTCCAAGCCCTTGGATGATCCAACGTCGAAAATACAGTGCCTCTACTTGCCACGCGCCGGAGAAACAAACGGTACGACAATCACCTTTCTATCCTCCAAGGATACGGCTAGAGCTAGGTGATGAAGCTTTCTATTTCTATTATAACATTCTAAGTGTATAACACTCACTATCTCTCTTTGATTTCTTGATTTTTCTCCAAGAACAAGAAGAAGATGAAGACTAATGAGAAAACAATTTTCTCTATCTTACTCACACAACTCACGGATTAAATGCAATGAATTAGGGAGGGTGAGTTAGTCTTCTCTTTTATTCTTCATGCCAATCAAGCAAATCATATGAAATCACCTTTTCCAAATAAAAAAGAGATTCCATGTCCCCTTAGATAAAACAATTCATGATTTTAAAACATGAATTCTTCCACCACATTATGTGGAAGACAAGGGGCGGCGACCATCTATAAGAGAATCGAAGAGTTCGGTTCGTTTCGGACTCCCGAGAGTCCAAACAGATAAAGTCCAATTCCGTTCCGATGTATTTATATCAATTAATCAATCAAATTAATTAATCATATTATATACATAATAACATAATTAATTTCTCCAAGAAATAATTATTCATGAATTAAATTAATCACCCAGTAATTTATTTAATTCATTAGGTCGTAAATCAATTTATCCAATAAATCAATTTAGACATCCAATGTCCCAGTTAATTAGATATCCAATATCTTGTATTCATAATGAGAGAATAAGCTCGATTCATTCCGTCGTCAATCCTATTGCGTGACTCAGTAGGTCCGTCTCAATCAGCAATGGGAGGAACCAAAAAGTAGTAGCACCACCTAGCTAGCCTGGCGGCCTACATTGTACCCCAACTGAGAATGAATGATTGGGATCATTCAAGAACCATTCTGTCGTGAATACCAGTATACGTATAAACCCTTCTTTCAAATGTCTCGATCAAGATATAGGGTCACGGTCAGTCAAACCCTATCTGTTCTTGAAGCTATGCATGAGTTAATGCAAATCAAGATCATCGAGCTCTTGTGTATCCAATACAACTAGCTACAATGCTTTGTCCAAAGACTTATGATCTCATCTGCCAATAACCGCATAGGACATATAACCCGCTCACTAACGGGAGAAAGAATTCTATCTTGGTATTCAGTAGGACCTGCTACTTGCCCATCAAGTTGCACGTCGAGGTTGACCCCCGCCTCCCGGTTTATAGGATCGGACTACTCTAATGAAAATCTTGACGTCACAAGAACATCCCTACTAAATCCTCAAGTCGAAGGTTCACGAATACCTATCACAACCTTTCGATTCCATCATTGACTGTCCCGGAGTGAAATCCGTGGGACGAATCGAGGGTGAGTCAGTTCGAGTATACTAATCCAATTAGTATACCTATAACGTGTGCTCCTACTAACCATTCCCACTAACCATTAGTGTTCGACAGGCACTCTCCATGTCAAAGAACACGTCATACAAGTCTTCATATAAACTTAACGCCCAGTCAAGTTTCATCGACTTGCGAACGATTAAGTATTTGACCTATAAACCTTTCCAGTGACGACCCCCTTATCCAATAACGAGTGGAACGTTTTGCTCTCAAATACATGGACTAGTTTCTATCTGTATATTTACGAGTCACGAATGCCACTATCTACCAGTAAATAAAGAATCATCAATTGCCTTATATTAATGATTTACATAATAACAAGTACAATGCCCTCACTCAACATCCTCTGAGTGGCATTCGAGGGCATACTCCCAATAGAGGCTACATGGGAAACCGAGTATAGTATTCGAGAGAGATATCCCTAGTTGTTTATCCCTTAGTTTCAGGACGAAACTTCTTTTAAGGGAGGGAGTATGTAATGTCCGGTATAATTTTTATTGTGTATTAATTACACATGATGTATTCATAGCATATTTATATGTTGGGGTTATATTGAATGAATGTTGCATGACATTACATTTTTTGTACTCGGCCGTCATTGTCGGATTTTCTTCTTTGATAATTTTGTATAGAGTGTTATGGTTGTAATAAGTTATACCTTATGGTCATAACATGTTATCTTGGTGGCTCGTGTTTTGACAAGAGCACCTTACGACTGTAAACATGTGTCTGTTACGGTCGTATATTGGTTTGTTACGGCCGTGTAATATGGAGCATTACGGCCACAACAAGGGTTCATGTTTACTGATGTGATTTTCACGTAAGCATCTTACGGCCATAAGTAGGTGTGCATTGCGTTCGTATATTGATTTGTTACAGTTGTGGATTTTGGATACTACGTCTATAACTAGGGTTTGTGTTTTGTTGAATGAATTTCACGTAGGGGTCTTACAGCCATATTGGACATTGGCTTACCGTCGTAAGCAGCGTACGTGTTGTGACACTTGATTCACGTACGGGAGTTATGGCCGTAAGGTGGTAGTGTTACAGCTGTAACATCACTCCGCTATATGTACGAATAGTAGATTTTTCTGCTCATTTTCACATCCCTCCACCCCATTCCTGATATTGAGTGTTCTTGAGTATTTTTTTTAGCGTTACTAGAGGTTTGAATACTTAGAGAACCATAGTTATGTAATAACCCCATCCGGGTCGGAACTATTGCAGCGCCGTGAATCCATTTCGGGAATCCACAAGGTAAGACCTGTTTAACACACATACACACGCACAACGACCAATTAGGTCGGACATAAAACCACAACAACAGACGTCAACCGGCAAGGTAGACTGTAATACCCGTCATTTTATAATGCAATTTTATTAATTATAATAATATTATAATGCATTTCATGTTATTTAATTCCATTTAGAGAATCATGAATATTTATTTCGACGTATCACAAGTCCTAGCCCGAATCATTTTTATCAGTTATATTTTAGTAGTCATTTACTACTAATAATGTTAATAAGGCATTTTATTTTATTTAATCTCATTTCATTACCGAGTGAGTAATTATTGTATATTTACTTTCACCGCACGTAAAAGTCAACTTCATGTAATATCATTTAATACGATCAGACATTTTCATGATATCTCATATGTTTTAAACCCGAGTCAATTTCTCAAGTTAATTGCAGAACATTTAATGTTAGTCATTTTTTTAAGTATGATAATTAAAGTTATTATTATTAATAATAATAATATTTATCATAGAAACAATATTAATATTAACAATATTAATATTTTTATCTTCATTATTTCTATATCATCATTTATATTACACTCGATATTAGTATTATTATCAGCATTATTAATATTATTACTACTGTTATTATTAATTTTATCATTATTATTATTATTAGCATTATTATTATTGTCTTTATCATTGGCCCAATAGTTTGTGCTGACCCAAATTAATTATATAGCCCAGAATAATTAACTAAACCCTAACCCTAATTTTTATACAGTATAAATATACTATTACTACAGTAATATACACAGTATGTACAGAATACACTTCCTTCTCCCAGCCGTCATTCCCCATCGTTCAAAAAATAAAAAAAGGGGGAATCTGCACAATCCTTCTCTACAAAATATCGTCCCAACAGATTTCATCTCTAGAGTAGAATCATTCTCCAACCCATGAAACGTAAATCTTCCTGAGGGATCTCAGTTGCAATTCATCCTCCGGACCTCCTCCTGCTGATCGATTCAAACATTAACTCTCAATTTTTCTGCAAAAGTCATCTTCTCCAGCAAAGGTAAGAATTTTGGACCCGATTTTCTTCTCATCCTGCAAATTGCAGCCGATTGTTATTATCCTATACATATTTAATTTCAACACACCGAATCAGTTGCGTGAACCCCATCTTAGTAGAATCGAACCCTAACTCATCTTGATTTACATATGCCCGGCTTTGAAACCGCTGAAATCGAAGTTTTTAGCCAGGAATTTTTAATACAAATTTTCAGCCAAACTCAGAATTCAACGATGCAGTTTGAAACCATCATCACGTCCGAACCAGAAACCCCATCAAAACTCAATTTACATTACCTGAACCTATACTCAAAGCCCGAGTTCGACAAAACTGGAATCGTAGCTTCAGTCGAAGCCTAAATTTGCAGCCCAAATCAACTCCTGCCATGCCCGTAGCCAAATCGGCCGAATCCCTTTCGAATCGGACCTTCCTCGCCTTGGCCGCGAGCTGCTGCTGCACCCGAGCCGAACCGCTGGCGATTTCGGCCCACCATGAATCGGTGTTTGTGTGTGTGTGTGTGTTTCGGTCGGTGTGTGTGTGTGTGTGATTTGCGGTGTGTGTGATTTTCTTATCGGCCGAGAGGGAGGATTTGGGAGAGGGAGAGATGTCGTGCAGAGGAGTTGGGATAGAAGGAGACGTTTGATAGTAGAAGGAAATGAATTCTGACGGCTAGGGTTAGATTTCAGGGATTATATACCCGCGAATTTTTAGGACTTTTCAACTTAGTCCTCCCAATTTTCAGAAGTGTTCAATTTAGCCCCAGCCAGTATAATTAATTCGGTTGTTACCCATTCAGCTTCTCAAGTTTTACAATCTGACCCCAGTCAACCTTCAAACTTAAATTAAATCCTAATTTTGACCGAAACATTTAAAATATTAACTTCCAATTAATATTATTAATTAATCCGAATTATTGCATAAACGTTTTAATTTCAGTCATTAATAATGTTAACTCTTCACTTAATATTAATTAGCAATTATGATTTATTTTCAGTTATTATATAGTGATATTCGTATCCTATCATTTATTATATAAATAATAAATTGTAAGGATTTTAATTATTATTATTATATGTAGACTTTGTCAAGAATTTACGGGATTAGGACTGTGAGTCGAGCACATTCATTTCAGTCATACATCATCATCATTTATTCAGGTGAGAATCTTCACTATCACTTTAATTGCTTTGATTGGACTGCATATGTGATATTCATTTCATGTTTATAAATTGTGATACACGTTGTAAATCAGGCTCACCTGTATTCGTGTAAGAGGTTATCATGTTGTGTGGGGACACCTGCTCAACCCATTACTCATGTTATATGTGGTATTGCGTGTATGTTTCATGTTGTTGCGGGGGCACCTGCGCAACCTCAATATTCGTGTTATGCGTGCTCGATTCATGCTGTACGTAATATTGTGAGTATGCATTCATGTTGAGGAAAAATGTGATAATTTATTCATGTTATGTTTTCCATGAGATTGTATATTACTGTGATGAGTGAGATTTCACGAGCTGAAGGAAGCTCACCCCCACCTTTATTGATCCCGCAGGTTGAACCGAGCCGGAGGGACTGAAGAGCGAGCCGAGGGGGCATATGAGAAGGAAATTATATTAATGATGCTTTTTTTTCTTTTGTCAAAATATGTTGAAACTTATTTGGGGAAACTTAGATTTGAAATTTATAAATTATGAATTATTCTTCCGCCGCAAATTTTTACCTCATATTTATGATGGAATGTTACCTTATTTAAAGGTATTTATTTTTATGTGAGTGTAGCGACTCAACTTTGTAGGCGAGAATTTTTATATTCTCAAGAAAATTATTTTTCTCAAAATTTACCTTTTATTTATTTTTCCCCATTATTTACCCTAGAAAGTCGGGATGTTACATAGTGGTATCAGAGCGAGGTCTTACCTTTCTGTAGACTCGCTAAAATGTAAAAGTATCATATGCTCTCAGCTTCGCCACTTCGTCACTCCGCCTGAGGTACCGAATTTTAGTCATTAATCATGCATATGTCATTTCATTTTACTTATATAATTATTTATGTATGTTCGAACTATTAGAATGGTCAAACCTAGAATGACGCCACGTAAGAAGCTCCCAGCTACTTTTGTCTCGCGTCTCCTAGCGCGCAAAGACTGGTGGGACGATCCTAGTTTACCAGAGAATGCACCACACTATGTCATTAATAGGCTGAGCAAGTGGGTGCACTCTGGGAAACAAGATTCTGTCACCCGCCAGCTAGAGCACTTGATGGAGAAATTATCCGAAGACTGGAGTTGCTGCATCTTACGGATTTGGAAAAAAGGCCATCAAGAGATCGCTTGAAGAGCGAGAGGCTGCGGACGATTTCCAATTTGTCGCTGGACGCCTACTGGATTTGTATGCTCGGGAGGAGATGCCAACTGCAAATAGGGATGCCGACTCTACGGACGAGGATGTTTTGATGGGAGATATCGAGTCTGAAGCTGAAGTCATTTCGTGGATTGAGCCACGATCCCCTATTCCCATTGTAGAGATTATTAGCAATGATGATGGGGAGTAGTGCGTGTAGACTCGATAACTATCAATGTGAAGATAGAGATTAACGAACATAGCTTCTTAGCCGATTTGCACATAGTTGAACTTAGCGATTTTGATGTTATTTTGGGTATGGATTGGTTGGACAAACATAGAGATGTAGTTGAATGCTCCGAAAGGAGAGTAACTTTATGTCCGTGTATCGATGTCAAGACTGTATTCGAGGGAGTGAGACACAGCAGTACCCCGAAGGTGATTTCTGCCATGAAAGCTGTGAAGATGCTAAAGAAGAGTGATTGCCAAGGATTCTTGGTGAATGTGATGGGGAAAATGACTACGGAGAGGACGGTAGCTGATGTACCTATCGTCAAGGAGTATCCAGATGTCTTTCCCGAAGACTTGCCCGGAGTTCTGCCGAATCGTCAAGTTAAATTTTCAATTGACTTAGTGCCAGGAGCGGCACCAATATCGAAGGCTCCCTATAGGATGGCGCCTAAGGGATTGCAAGAGTTGAAGGTACAACTCCAGGAACTGCTCACCAAGTGTTTTGCCATGGGGTGCGCCAGTGCTCATCGTGAAGCAAAAGGACGGAAGTTTGAGGATGTGCATTGACTATCATGAACTTAATCGACTCACGATAAAGAATAAATATTCACATTCTAGAATAGAGGACCTATTCAATCAACTTGGAGGGTCGGGAGTATTTTCGAAGATAGATTTGAGATCCGGATATCACCAGCTGAGGATTAAGAGTGATGATATCCCGAAGACCGCATTTCGAACTCGTTATGGACACTTTGAATTTATAGTGATGCCATTTGGTTTGACTAATGCGCCAGCGGTATTCATGGACCTCATGAACCGTGTATTTCAACCTTATTTGGATAAGTTTGTCATTGTGTTAATAAATGACATACTTGTATATTCAAAAACCAAGGTTGAACACGAGCAGCATCATAGAACGGTATTGGGAATACTGCGCACGGAGAAGTTATATGCGAAATTCAACAAGTGCGAACTCTGGCTTAACCAAGTTGCATTTTTGGGTCATGTGGTCACTTCTAAAGGAATTGAGGTTGACCCGATTAATGTTGAGGCAGTCAATGATTAGAAAGTACCGAGTAATGCGAATGAAGTTCGAAGCTTCTTGGGATTAGCCGATTATTATCGGATATTTATTGAGGGATTTTCGAAGATAGCCGCACCGATGACTAAGTTGACTAGAAAGGGAGAAGTTTTCTTATGGAATGAGAAATGCGAAAAGAGTTTCCAAGAACCTAAGCGAAGATTGACTGCTGCACCAGTATTGACGATTCCCGATGCGACGAAAGAATTTGTCATCTACAGTGATGCATCCAAACAAGGTTTGGGATGTGTGTTAATGCAAGAGGGCAAAGTAGTTGCCTATGCTTTGAGACAGTTGAAACCGCACGAGCTGAACTACCCTAGTCATGATTTGGAATTAGCAGCGGTAGTTCATGCCTTGAAGATTTGGGGACACTACCTTTATGGAGGTAAGTGTGAAATTTATACAGACCACAAAAGTCTGAATTATATTTTCACACAGAAGGAATTGAATATGAGGCAGCGCAGATGGATTGAGTTGGTCCAAGACTACGATTGTACAATTCATTACCACCCCGGTAAGGGAAACGTAGTTGCTGATGCACTAAGCCGTAAGGCAAGAGGAGATCTGACTTGTTTGTTGACCAAGGAGGAACACTTGGTCAAGGAATTTGCAAGGATGAACCTTGAGGTGGCTACACCATCGAGACCAGCTGAGTCATTATTGGCTAGTTTGGTGGTACAACCAACCTTGAGGGAACAAATCAAAGAAGGTCAAGGACAGGATGACTTCTTGGTCAAGATGAAAGAACGTACTCTTTTAGGTGAGGATAAAGGTTTTAGCGCGCCCGATGATGGCACGATGTATTATGAAGGGAGGATTTGTGCGCCCAATGTTGTTAAGATGAGAGAATCAATATTGAAGGAGGCATATAGTACTCCATATACGGCACACCTTGGGAGTACAAAGATGTATCAAGATCTTAAGGGGACATTTTGGTGGAAAGGTTTGAAAATAGATGTGTCATACTTTGCCACAAGGTGTATAGTTTTTCAATAAGTGAAGGCAGAACACCAACGCCCCTTTGGATTACTTAACTCACTTCATATCCCAGAATGAAAATGGGAGCACATTACGATGGACTTTGTGGTAGGTTTGCCTCGAACGGAAAGAGGAAACCACGCTATTTGGGTTGTTGTCGACCGACTCACAAAGTCAGTTCATTTTATCCCAGTTAAGATGAACTTTCGAATGGATCAGTATGCTCAACTGTATATCAGGGAGAGTTTGCAAGAAGCCTTGGGGACATAGTTAAATTTTAGTACGGCTTATCATCCTCAAACTGATGGTCAGTCCGAGAGGACCATCCAGATCCTTGAGGATATGTTGCGAGCATGTGTGCTAGATATGGGAAATAATTGGGAATGACTGTTGCCTTTAGTAGAATTTTCTTACAACAACAGTTACCAATCGATGATCGGTATGGCACCATATGAAGCCCTATATGGTAGGAAGTGTCGATCACCACTGTATTGGGATGAGGTAGGTGAAAGGAGGATTTTGGGTCCCGAGATGATCGAGCATACAGTTGGCATGGTGGATAAGATTCGTGAGAGGATCAAGATAGCCCAGGACCGTCAGAAGTCTTACGCCGACAAGCGTAGGAAAGATCTCGGATTCTGTGTTGACGACAAGGTATTCCTGAAGGTATCCCCTACCAAGGCAATTGTTCGTTTTGGTCCGAGGAGCAAGTTGAGACCGAGGTACATTGGACCGTTCGAAATTCTTTAGCGGATTGGAGAGTTAGCTTACCGTTTGGCTTTACCCCCGGAGCTTTCAGCTGTGCACAACGTTTTCCACGTATCATTGTTGAGAAAGTATGTGCACGATCCCAACCACATCATCAACTATACCGCCGTGGAGATGAACAAAGATCTTACTTATGAAGAACAACCAGAACTAATTCTTGACCGATCAGTCCGGCAGTTGAGAAACAAAGAGAAGATGTTTGTCAAGATCCAATTGCGTAACCACAGCAAGGATGAAGCCACTTGGGAGCGCGAAGAGGAACTACAAGCTCGTTATCCGAATTTCTCCAATTGAGGTATACCATTTATTTTCGAGGACGAAAATTTTTCTAAGAGGGGTAGGATGTAATACCCGTCATTTTATAATGCAATTTTATTAATTATAATAATATTATAATGCATTTCATGTTATTTAATTCCATTTAGAGAATCATGAATATTTATTTCGACGTATCACAAGTCCTAGCCCGAATCATTTTTATCAGTTATATTTTAGTAGTCATTTACTACTAATAATGTTAATAAGGCATTTTATTTCATTTAATCTCATTTCATTACCGAGTGAGTAATTATTGTATAATTACTTTCACCGCACGTAAAAGTCAACTTCATGTAATATCATTTAATACGATCAGACATTTTCATGATATCTCATATGTTTTAAACCCGAATCAATTTCTCAAGTTAATTGCAGAACATTTAATGTTAGTCATTTTTTTTAAGTATGATAATTAAAGGTATTATTATTATTAATAATATTTATAATAGAAACAATATTAATATTAACAGTATTAATATTTTTATGTTCATTATTTCTATATCATCATTTATATTACACTCGATATTAGTATTATTATCAGTGTTATTAATATTATTACTACTGTTATTATTAATTTTATCATTATTATTATTATTAGCATTATTATTATTGTCTTTATCATTGGCCCAATAGTTTGTGCTGACCCAAATTAATTATTAAGCCCAGAATAATTAACTAAACCCTAACCCTAATTTTTGTACAGTATAAATATACTATTACTACAGTAATATACACAGTATATACAGAATACACTTCCTTCTCCCAGCCGTCATTCCCCATCGTTCAAAAAATAAAAAAAGGGGGAATCTGCACAATCCTTCTCTACAAAATATCGTCCCAACACATTTCATCTCTAGAGTAGAATCATTCTCCAACCCATCAAAACGTAAATCTTCCTGAGGGATATCAGTTGCAATTCATCCTCCGGACCTCCTCCTGTTGATCGATTCAAACATCAACTCTCAATTTTTCTGCAAAAGTCATCTTCTCCAGCAAAGGTAAGAATTTCGGACCCGATTTTCTTCTCATCCTGCAAATTACAGCCGATTGTTATTATCCGGTACATATTTAGTTTCAACACACCGAATCAGTTGCGTGAACCCCATCTCAGTAGAATCGAACCCTAACTCATCTTGATTTACATATGCCCGACTTTGAAACCGCTGAAATCGAAGTTTTTAGCCAGGAATTTTTAATACAAATTTTCAGCCAAACTCAGAATTCAACGATGCAGTTTGAAACCAACGTCACATCCGAACCAGAAACCCCATCAAAACTCAATTTACATTACCTGAACCTACACTCAAAGCCCGAATTCGACAAAACTGGAATCGTAGCTTCAGTCGAAGCCTAAATTTGCAGCCCGAATCAACTCCTGCCATGCCCGTAGCCAAATCGGCCAAATCCCTTTCGAATCGGACCTTCCTCGCCTTGGCCGCGAGATGCTGCTGCACCCGAGCCGAACCGCCGGCGATTTACGCCCACCATGAATCGGTGTGTGTGAGTGTGTGAAATTTCTCGGAGTTTGTTAATTCCGGTTGCCATCTTTGAACTCGATTATCTCACAATCGGTAAGTTATTTTACAAATACATCTTAAGCATTTTGTAAAAAAAATACATATAAGTGTAAATGTTGTTTGGACCATAAGTATTGAGTCAGAATACTTGGATAATATGAGCCATTTCCTAGTGAGTTAGCCTTGCTATTTTCAGTCATTTCCAGCAACATTTATTTTGAAAGTTGACTGAGTTACCTATTTTGAATATGTATATCTTCTGAAATGCAAGTTATTTTTCGATGATAGTTTTTGTACTTTGTAATTGAGTGACATAGGTAAATAATTCGATTTTTGTTTTGATATTTCCAGCCATCGAAATTATTGTATTTATCGAATTATAATCGAGTCAACCCTACTTTGTTATAACACAAATCCGTATCAAACGAATTGAATCTTTTATAATTGTGTTCAGGGCTGGAAAACTTAATAAGGGTGATTAATATTGGAGTACGATTCCATACATCCATATTTCGGTATTCATGATCGCAAGGTGTTAATTGATACCTGTAATGTATACAAATGCATGGCATTAATGCACGCTGGCAAACTGAGCTAACGTACGCTAATCAGAATATTTAGCGTGTGTAAATATCAAAGTATTACATACATAAAGTATATTGTGGATATTAGCGCATGTTACGTAATGTGAATAACATGTTCTAAGTCAATAGACAACGTACATAAATTGTATTGTGGATTATGAGTTCGTAATTATTTGAGTTGGATTGTTCGGATTTGTGTTTAATCGATATATTGTGGAACCGCGGGGTTGTTGATTGTTATCGAACTTGTTGTTTATCGATTCTTTCAACAGGCTGTGGGAATTGATCGTTGATTATAATCGTGTGTTGCGGTCGAGTTTGAGGATGTCCATGAATTGCTTTAGTATGAGTCAAGGAGCTCGTAGACGAAGGCAAGGAAATTGGTAACGGCTTCACTATCACCATATCGGTATCGAGGCAAGTTATTACTTGTTCAGTTTATAATATTTGATGAATGGTTTCAGTTTCATTTCATTTATAATTCGTATAGCAATGAGTATACGTGAGAATTCTGGATATTTGGATTGTATGTCGTCTTCTGGGTTTTGGAGTTAAATCATAAGGTATATGTTTTATATTAATTATTTTTATACTTGGGTATCACGGATATATTTTGGTAAAGACGAGGATAAGAGTTATCTACAGTCTATGATATTTTGGGTCGCTGAATATTGAGGATAATCATTGGTGATGGTTTTCACAATTGCGATTGCTCTCGAAGGATCCTAGATAATTACTCTAATCATTTTTGTCATTTAGTGTTTATCGTTTTGTGATACATTTGTGTATTGTTGTTGTCATGCATTTGTGCATTATTGTCGTTGTGCACCTCGTGTTGGTCCGACGGGATCATCTTGGGATCTATGCTTGCGCGTATGGATCATTTGACGGGTTTTACACCTCGTGTTGGTCCGACGGGATCATCTTGGGATCTATGCAGTGAGCACTGGATCATCGGATTACCATGTGTCATTGTGCATATGTGTCATTGTTGTTTATCCACCATGTGCTGGTCCAATAGGATCATCTTGGGATCTATGTAGTGCACGATGGATCACAGATTATCATAAGTATACGTTGTCGTAGTCGTTTTGAATGCATGTTGTTGTTGTTGTCTTGTTGAGCATACACTAGTGGAAAAATACCATTTTATATCGCACTTTCTAAATCGGTTGTAGTATAACCGATTTAAAAAGTGATTAGGTTTCATTTTACATCGGTTATTCGGAAACTGATGTAATATATCAGTTTTTTACATCGGTCAATAAGGAACCGATTTAATAAATCAGTTATTTAATTCGGTTAATAAAAAACCGATGTAGTATGTGTATGTTTCACATCGGTTCTCATATACCAACACATAAAATAGCCCCCCACTACCCAGTTTAGGTCATTCACCTTCTCCCGTTCCCCGCGATTCAATCTCCTCCCCTCAACCTTGCGATTCACATATCGGCTAAAAGCTCCGACCACCGCGCACCACTGGAGTTGTTGAGATCAGTGGAGAAAGCCTTTGAGGTGAAGTTGGGGGATGACACGGTCTTGGTGGTGCTTACGACGTCGATGGCTTTGATCTTTGGCCTTCTGATATTTCCCTGGAAGAGGTCGAGCGATAATCGCGGCAAGGAGGTTACGCCGCTAGTTGTCCGCAAGACGGTGCCGCTTGAGGCAGAGGAGGAGGATGTCGGACCTGACAAGGTGATGTCATCGTCTTCTTTGGAACCCAGTCTGGCACTGCCGAATGTTTACCCAACCCATCATCGGCGATTTACCTACCACCAGCGCCGGCATATATACAAGGTGTTTTTCTATTTTATTCTCCTTTTTTGCATCACTCCTCTTAAAAATAATTGCTCGATTTTCTGGATTGGTTTTATGGTATTGATTGGTTTAGGTATTCTATGAGTATAGGTGTTCTTGCTCGAAGTTCTTTAGAGTGTCGGTAATGTTTTCCCATGATCTAGCTCCTTGTTGGTTCTGAACAGACAAGGCCGGATGGGCGGGGTTAGTACTAAGACGTAATTGTTTGGGACCAAAGTTCCTCATTCGCTATCGAGTGCTAGCTCTTTGTCGGCTCTGAATGGACGTGACGGATGGGCGGGACTAGTTCGGGGAAATCATTGCTGGCCTCAGTTGGTGGAGACGAAATCCTCTTGTGGCCATTGGCCGTCGGTGCCCGAATGATATATGTCCCTAGAGATTTTGGTAGCCCTTGGCTGCAAGTGGTTTGGGAGTCTGAAATGAAGTTTAATATGTGGGATTGAATCTTTAAATATCTTGTAACTTGTAAGATTAATATAATTTAAATTTTGTATCCTACAATCTTAATGAACTAGATTTCAAATGGATAGTGTACATCCAGACCAATATGTTAGTATACCGAATGTTTAGTTCAGTACCTAATTTAATATCTTAAAAAAAGTTTGAGGTTTGCTGGTTGTTGGTATGATTGACATGGAAGAACAAATGTTTCGAGGGATGACTTAAAAACTCACGGTAATTCATGTTTCAAAATAGTTTCCTTTTTGTACAGTATGTAAATGATTGCTGTGATTATGCAGCAATGACTAGAATTATTTACTCAAACGACCTTCTTTAGTACTTTGCTATGTTAGTCATTTTGCCTGAATGTTACTGGCAACAGACTTTAAACCATGGGCGTTTTGGTAGTGTGTGAATTCTGTAAACACTTATAAGTCTATGGGTAATTATAATTTCTGAACAAGAGGTAAGGCGATATCTTCAGGGAAGTTCGTGAAGTTTCCAAGCAAATTATTATCCATCGCCTTCTTGTTTGTATCTAACTTTCTTATCCTTAATCATGTCAATACCTTTGGCATCTTACAGGTAATGTCATCACAAAACATTGCAAAGAAGATGAAATCAAAATTCTTTAGAGCATGGATAACCTTTGTCAGTTTGCCTCTTCCTCTTAATGTGCACAATGAGGTAAAGTTATGCTATCATTGAAGCGTTTAGCTTATTTCGTGTTATATTCCGAGGATTCCATGTTATGCTTCCTTCAAGTTTTCGTGTTTTTGAATAGGTTCATCGAATGGGGTTTGTTCGAAGATTTTGAATTCCTCTTCCTTTTCCGTTTGCTTCCTACAAGTTTTCCACCTTTTTCATAAGTTTTATAAGTTTTAAAACAGGTTCATCAATAAGTATGTTTCAATACATACCTTGTTGATCAGTTTTTGCCCTGCTTCTTCATTCTCTGATTCTTGTGGCGTCACTACCAGCGTTTGTTGGATTGGTCCATCAATCACTAAGTTTAGATACAAGTTTTTGTTAGGTAAATGTTTAACAAATTATATAATATAACTGATGAAAATATGATAAAATCAGGTTCCCACTATAAAGTTCATCAGATTATCATTTTTGTGTACCTTCTATAGGCAGCCAACCTTCCTTTTCAGAATCCTTTCCTTTTTCGACTTCTGAAAAAAAGATTCCTTTTTTTAAAGATGCCACATACAAAAGTACTGATGAACATATAATAAAATGTATACCTTTAATAGTTATTGTTTTTTGTTTCATCTTTATTGGAGTCCTCAGATTTTTGATCAGCATGTTATCTTCATCTTCTCCAATCACTGCCTGTACATTCAGATCTTCTGTTGTCACTACCTCCATTTCTTGTTTTTGTCGATCAGCCTCTGAATTTAGACACAAGGTGTAAAAGTTCAATCATCCGTAAAAAACTGATGAACAAATATTTTCAAAAAACTGATGAACCAAAAATACCTTTAATCATCTGCAAACCCTGCTTTTCAGGAGTCCCTTGTATCTTAATAAGGGTTCTTGTCCATTTTGGTTTGGTTGAGGGTTCCTCTTCATCATCGTCATTCTTTTCTTCTTCATTCTGATCAGCATTCTCTTCATCATCAGCATCATTCTCTTCATCATCAGCATTCTCTGACTCTTCTTCTTCCTCATTTTCTTCTTCCTCATCAGCATTCTCTGTCTCTTCTTCTTCCTCATTTTCTTCTTCTTCGTCATCATAATTCGTTTCTTCTTCTTCTTCTTCCTCCATGTCTTCTTCTTCGTCCTCCGTTTCATCTTCTTTAAAAACCCTTTTTTCTGCTTTTGCCAAACATCATCTCTTCCAATTCTTCCAGCAATTCTGTTTTCCAGTATTTAAATGCTAGGATTTTTGGTTTTTCCAGAAGTGAATTGGCAAATATCACCTGCATTTTTAAGATAATGTTAGATTAAAAAAATGTAACTGATGAACATAAAATACATGACATAAAACCCTCCCTCTTTAACTTGGTTGGCTATATGATACTGGATAGTAAAAAAAACCTGTACTTGCTAGAAAACCACATTCTCGGACAAGCAATTTGATTTATGGAGACTGGTATGGAGTTATCAAATGACCCTGTCATAAGATATGTTCTTGTGTGCTTTCATCTTTGACATGGTGATGTTTCTCGATGTTAAAATTTAATTGCAAAAACTTATGGTTTTTGCGTTATATGTTTGTTTGCCTTCATCAACATGACTTGATTTTAGAACTTATCTTTTAAATCTTGTACATTCTGAATAATGTGGGTTCTTGAATATGATTATCCCCGAGCCAAAAAAATAGAAAATAAGAAAAAAAAAATTAAAAGATAGAAAGAAGGAATGTAAATGTGATGAACCTACATAGAGCTTACTTCATGAACAGTTACCTTGTTTTCTGATTTGCAGTGGGATAAAGCTGGACAAGAATGATTCAGGACTATAACGAGTAGCTACTACGGTGGGGCTCATGGCATTATAGTAGGTTTTGTTCGTGTTGTTTTAACATTCAATACTAAATTTAGCACGATCTATGTTTAAAAAAATCCTCAATTCGCTTGCAATCCTTGTCGACAATGGTGGGAGTTGCTACATTCGACTGCACGATCTATTTTTATAACATAAAACGTGCACTACAGCAGGTTGGTGGAGAGTTATCAGACTTCTGGTCAATTAACAAATTATGCTGTCCTCGTAACATTATATCAGTATTAGTACTGTGGGTAGGTTTTAAGACTATTATACTTAATTCTTTTTTTTTTTGCTTTTTTAATCGCAGCCATGAGACTTATATGCCTATCATCTTATTTCTTGAGCCAGATAATATCTTCAATCACTGTTCAGTTGAGGTTTCTACTACATATGTTAAAACTATCTTTCTTCCATCTCATTGCAGCCGTTGATGCTAATAGTTCCTGATGTGCACGACGTCTACACTCCTCTTGGAAGTGATGTTATTGTTCAACTTGCTGAGGTTGGCTCTCATATTCTTATCAATTGTTGGTTTACATATATGCGAAATGACTTTTGAGTCATATGTGATCTCTTTCAATCTCTCGCTCTCTCTCTCTCTGTCATGGCCACTGGTTTCTTGTTTACTAGTAAAAAAAATAGCTGGTTTGGGCATTTACTGTGTACAGCTTTATTTTGGTGTATTATTTACTTTAGTTTGACATAAATATTTAGAAAATAGAACCCCCAATCCCGCTTCTTTTCTGTGTTTTTACCATAAAAATGGTTGTTGACAATAAAAGGAGGAATGGCAAAATATCAGTTGTTCAAACTCGAAGACATTAAAATTTTTATGGATATTTGATCAATTGGTGGCCTCTTATTAATTTGCAGACATTTGATATCGAAGAGCCTTATTCGAAGGATGATATTGATGACGTACGAAGACGTTGGACTCAATATTTTCTAGATTTTACATCTTTATCGAAGTATTAAGAGAGGAATATGGGAACTAGGTACGTAGGGATTTGCTGCGTAGGGATCATTCATCATTTTGTTATTGTACTTTTTTGCAAGATTTATAAATCTCTTGTAATAACTGTTGTTGTACATTTTTTGCAAGATGTAAACAGGGTTTTGTAATAGAATAGTGTAAACTTGATAATTTGGGTAGAATATATGGCGTCTTGTTGGAGATTTTATTGTCATGTTATGTTTTATAGGAGGGATTCTGTCGTGATCTAGAAATTGCCACTTTTGTGAATAGGGTTTTTCTAAATCTGCCATTTTTTGAACCATAATATCAATTTTCTTAAATCAGTTAAAGCAGTAACCAATTTAGAATATTACACATTCTAAATCGGTTAAAGCAGTAACCGATTTAGAATGTGTAATATTCTAAATCGGTTAAAGCAATAATCGATTTTGAAACTAAACATTCTAAATCGGGTTTCCGGATATCCGATCTGGAATGTGAGATTCTAAATCGGTTATATCAACTTACTAAATCGGTTAAATAACCGATGTTAAAAGTATTTTCTACATCGGCTAAATAACCGATGTTAAATGCTTCAATTTTCTACATCGGCTGGATCTATAACGGTTCGAGAACCGATTTAAAAGACCTATTTTAACCGATTTAAAAGGTGTTTTTTCTAGTAGTGATATTGATGTTGTCATGTGAGTATGCATTTGTAGGTGTTTTGTTAGGACTATATCGGTATGTTGTTTTGATCTAATCTCCCATTAGACTAACGTGATTCATCGTGGTATTGCGTATCTCGATGTATGTTCCGTATTTCCTTCTTGCTACTTGTGTTTTGATTGGCAATCAAATATCAGGTTGAGATTTGATGGTGTTATCCGATGGAATGGATTGGACAGAGCTTGTATATTTCGTACTAGTGAGTTATGATGATGTTTTGAGAATCTTGGGTGTTGTTTGGGATACAGTACAGACGTTTGTATATGAGTTCATTGTGTTATTGAGAATATGAGATGTGGAATATGGTAGGGATTATTTGATGAGGATTTTCATGAGTTGTAAGTTACGACGGTAAGATTCCATTGGTAATATTCTTACTTGGTAATTTCATTGGTACGTAATTACTGATGTGATGTGATCATTATCATTGTTGAGTATTATGGCTGACCCCGTTGTGGGCTTTATTTTTAGGTACTCAGAGATCGAGCTTGTAGCAGTCGTGAAGAGATTAGATTCCCAGATGATACTGGCTAAGGCAAGTATTTGGGAATCAAGTATTTTGACTGGTTGATTTCCGCTGCAAAAGTATTTTCAACTAGTCATTATATCCGCTGCGAGTTTGTTTTAAAATGGCGTTCTAGTATTTTACGAACCCGGGCTTAATTTGGAAAACCGATTTCCTAAACTATTTTGTCGGTACGTGTAAGCTTAACATACATTTTTTAAACTGTTGAGGTTTGGAATTTTGGCCTTGTACATTCAAATGAGATTTTACGATGATATTTGATAACTGAATTTTGTAAAGTATTTCAATATTTTTAAAGATGTTACTGTCGTTAGACTCTTGGACATACTTTGTACTGATTGCGAAAATATCTTTTAGCCTTGTGGGTTCCGTGTGGGGCCCACAGTGCTGTAATATTCCCGGTTGGTTTTGAGGGTGTTATAGAATATTGTAGTCTCTCAGCTGTTATCTGATCTATAAAATTTGAGCACAACAGCTACCTGCAGCTAGGTATTCTGACTCAGTTGTGGATATTGAGTTGGACATATGCTTCTTACTGAACCAAGATAATTAGTCTGGTTCTAAGGAATTGAGGCATTCAACTAGTGCTTTTCATGTTGATTTTACATCCTGCAAATTCAACATCAGAATATCCTGATAATTTAAAGTTGTCATCCTTTGGATACCATAATCCAACACTGATTGTGGATTTTATGTACCTGATTGTCCTTTTTGCTGCTTCCTGATGGGACTGCTTTGGTTTGGACTGAAATCTTGCACACACTCCTACTGTATATGAAATATCAAGTCTGCTTAGAGTGAGGTATAGTAATGATCCAATTAGTCCTCTGTAGTCGGTTGGATCCACTGGAATACCTCCATCATGTGAGTCAATGTGGATAGATGTGCTCACTGGGACTCTCAGGGGCTTAGCTGGCTCCATGCCAAATCTTTTGATCAGCTCCCTTGTATATTTTTCTTGGTTGATGAAGATTCCAGTTTCAACCTATTTTACTTGTAAACCAAGAAAGAAGTTGAGTTTACCGATCATGCTCATTTTGAATTCTCCTTGCATGAGGTTTGTGAATTCTTCACATAGCTCAGGGTTTGTTGAGCCAAATATGATATCATCCACATATACTTGAACTAGTAGTATGTGGTCTTCATGTTCAATTCTGAATAGAGTTTTGTCCACCTTTCCCTTGCAGAATCCATTCTTCTCAAGAAATATGGGTAGAGTCTCATATCAGGCTCTTGGTGCCTGTTTGTATCCATATAAAGCCTTCAAAAGCTTGTATAACTTGTCTCCTTTGATGAATCCAGGGGGTTTCTCAACATAAACTTCTTCTTCCAGTACTCCATTGAGAAAAGCACTTTTCACGTCCATTTGATATACTTCAAAATTCTTGAACACTACATAGGCAAGGAATATCTGATTGCTTCTAGTCTTGATACTGTTCATATGTTTCATCAAAATCTATTCCTTTACATTGAGCATCTCCCTTTGCAAGCATCCTGGATTTAGTCCTAATAATAGCTCCATCTTCATCACAGTTGTTTTTGTAAACCCATTTGGTGCTAATGACCTTCTTGTGATTTGGCCTGTCTATCAGCTCCCATACATTGTTCCTCTCCATTTGATTTAACTCTTCTTGCATTTCAATCACCCATGTGTAGTCATATACGGCTTGTTCCGTTGCTTTGGGATTCATTTGGGACATGAAGCAACAGAGCATTTCCATTCCTATTGATTCTCTTGATTTCCTAGTCTTGACTCCATCAGTTAGGTTCCCAATTATTTTTTGAATGGGCGATCCTTTAGTCATTCAGGAGTATCATCTTCATCTTCTGCTTTTAGTTCTTGATCATCATTGCTTGTTCCTTCGGGAATGGGCTGGGGATTTGTTGAGTCTGTCTGTCCTTCATCTAGGTTTTGTTGGATTGCAACTGTGTTTGGTTCAGCTATGGTTGGATCATCTTTAGCTGTGGTAGGATCACCTAAGATAGGTGAACCTGGCAGATCTGCAGTTGAGTCTTCATCAGCTTGGTCCATCAACCTTGTGTCATTGATGATGAATTCTTCTAAAGAGGTGGCTTTGAGCTTTTTCTCAATTTGTTCCACCTGTTTTTTGTACTCAACAGTAGATTCATCAAAGACAACATGATGTGTGTCTTCCACAACTAATGTTCTTTTATTAAATACTTTGTACACCTTGCTTATTTGTGAGTACCATCATCAGTTTTTGCATCAAAAGCATCGAGTTGGGTTTTGCCATTATTGTGGATGAGTATATGAAAATATGAGTGTGGCATGCTGCTATATGAAAATATGCCAAAAATATTTTTAAATAGAGTTTTACCAAAATTAAAAATATGAAACAGTTAGAAATATGCCATTCCAAACCTCGTAGAGAGTTTTATAGTATCTCCCTACTATCATACTTCTGTTCTGAGCATGGCATTCCGTGTTGACAGTTTCAGCCCAGAACATTTTTGGAATATCAGTCGCAGCAATGATTGTCCTGGCTGCTTCTTTGAGGGTTCTGTTCCTTCTTTCAGCTACACCATCTTGTTGTAGTGTTCTTGTAGCTGATACATCATGTTGAATTCCATTCTGATCACAATATTCAGTTATGGCTTTGTTGAGAAATTCTCCTCATTTGTCTGATCTGATCTTTATTATGGATAAGGATTTCTCATTCTGAATTTTCCTCAAAAGTTCAGGTTGCTTGGTTAGAGTTTCACTCTTCTTGTAGAGAAAAACTATCCAAGTGTATCTTGAGTAGTCATCCACAACTACTAATGCGTGCTTCCTTCCGCTTAGAGTTCTTGTCTTGATAGGACCAAATTGATCCATGTGAAGTAGGTCCAGAATTCTGCTGGTAAGAGTGGTAGGTTGAACTTATTTGAAAGAAGCCTTTGTTTGCTTTCCCTTCTGGCATGCATTACAGAGAGTCTCCTTATTGAATACTTCTTTTGGAACCCCTCTAACCAACTTTTGTGAGTTTATTTTGTTGAGAACTTTGAAGTTCAAATGACATAGTCTCTTGTGCCAGAGCCATCCATTTTCAGCTATTGTTCTGGATATGAAACATGTATTGGGTGTGCTTGTTTTTCAATCTATCAGGTAGACATCCTTTCTTCTGTAGCCTTGTAGCTTCACTTCTCCAGTCAGGAGATCTATAACCATGCATTTCCATCACTACTACAAAACTGTGAAAAGAAACCCCCTAAAATTGGCCTAAGAAACCCCTTTAGAGGGGGTCTTTAGCTCAGCGGTGTCTTAGATTAAGAGACCCCTTTTTTTTGGGGGTTTGTTTGCTCAACTTAAGAAATCCCTTTTTAAAAAAAGTGATTTCTTAGTTACTTCTGAAATTATTTAAGAACAGCATTAAAGGAACCCTTTTTTTCTAAAAAGGGGTTTCTTTGGTTTGATTAAAGAAACCATTTTTGGGGAAAAGAGGTTTCTTATATTGTATCTTAGAGACCACTTTTTAAAAAGGGGGTCTCTTTCTTTGAGTTTTTTATATATAATTGAATTAAGCTATTTTTGTTGTAATATACATAATTAAATACATCTATTTTTTCCTGTTATATTATTTTCATTTAAATAATAAAAATGTATTATTTCTTACTTTTTTCCCAAGAAAAATAAAATAAATAATTAAATAATTTAATTATTAAAAATATTAAAAATATTAAAAATAATTAAATACAACTTTTTTTCGTGACCTGCATTATTTTTTTGCTCACATTCATTTTTGTTGCTAGCTAGCTACATCCAAAACAAAAGCTAATTAAATAATTTGCACCACAACAAAATATAAACCAAGCAACAACAAAACATAAAAATAATTAAATACAACAAAACATTAAAAATGCTTGCAACAACAGATTAGTAACAGGAACAACACATAAAAACATAAAAATAAACCAACAAAACATTAAATGCTGCAACAACAAAACATAAAAATCCCGTTTAAGACTACATCATCATGACTACTACGGCTTCAACTGATGACATTCAAGCTGTTGGATCAGATAGGCAGGGAATTCACAAGATAAATAACAACTAACTAAAACATTAGGCAAGAACCCACATAACATCCGCAATGTAAAACACCCACATAACAGGTAGGAAGTTGAATACGCCAAGAATCACTAAATAAAGAAAAAGATAAACCCACATAACAGGTAGGAAGTTTAATACATTCTATGAAGAAAAAAAACAAGAAAAAACTTCACCCAATTTTAGGCCGGCTACTTGCGTCCGGATGCAGCAACCATAAGGCAAAAGAAGCTTCTTTGGGCAACTTAAGAAGCAACTGTGGAGGAAGAAGACGGTGTCTCAGGCTTGCCATTGTTGAGCTTTTCTCTTCCATGGAGCTAAAAGTGCAGATCAGCAAACAATTGCAAGGATTCATCGATTCGAAATTCGCTATGGACTGACTACGACAGTCAAATGACTATGGATAGGCAACAACAACAAATTGGCAGCAAACATAAACCAAGCAAGCGACAAAAATCGCAAAGCCGCAAAAATCGCAACGCAGCACCACAATGCTGCAAACACAATGCAAATGCTGCAAACACAATGCAAATGCTGCAAACACAATGCAAACACTGTAGGAGCAGCAGCAACAGAAACAGAAATCTTTTCTTAAATACTGCAAACACAATGCAAATGCTGCAAAAAAAATTTCTTAAATAACATCTTGTAAAAATGCCGCAAACACTGCACATATTCACACACCAAAGAAAGCAGACGAGCGTGACAATACATGTCTGCAAAACGCTGCACCAAAGTATAGACGAACAGCAGCAACACGCTGCGAAAATGCTGCAAACAATGCACATATTGTTCACAGACCAGCAACAACAACACGCCGCAAACACACAAAACCACAACACCTGCACAAAGCACCCAGAACACGCACACACAACAGTAGGGCATTGGCAGCCCACTGCACCACACTATCAGCAGAAGCAGCACACAACACCAATTTTGCACTCCTATCCACATCAATATTTATTTATTTTTACTGTAGCTAATAACAACGACAACGACAACAACAACAATAACAATAATAATAATAATAATCAAACAAGAAGCTTGCTTTATTAATATTGCTCAAAGTTCTAAGTCATAATACTCAAATCAATACAAAGGCAAAGAGTCTACATTGGTTGAAGAGTCTAACTTAAAAGTTCCAACTCTATTAAAAAAGTTCCAAAATGAGATGATATATGTTGAGCATTATATAAATTCATTACAATACATCAACAAATTCCATTCATACCATCATCCAATTCCTCATCAGCCACTTGTTTATGCTCATTCACATATTCAATCCACATGTCTCTTAACTTGTCAATCTTTACTTGAGGAAAGGAAGTATTAGCACCACCGAAGTACTATAAAAACATCATAAACAACATATTATCAGAACATCATATGTTCAAAATATGATAATACAAAAAGGATTTCATATAGTAAATTTAATGTAAACAATACCTTATCAGGAATCACTTGTCGTCTTTTTTGTATTGTCTCAAGCATGAAGCGACAAACATAGTATCCACAATCCTTGGAATTTTGGGGTTGACGAGGGCACTACGTACATTTGGGAAAGAACAAAAAACTGTTGTCAACACATTAATTCATTGAATGATTATCTCATGCGAATACAACACTATGAATTGATATATGGCATTAGAACAAAGCGATGAA
The DNA here is from genome assembly GCA_033398695.1 of Orobanche coerulescens. Classification (NCBI taxonomy): domain Eukaryota; kingdom Viridiplantae; phylum Streptophyta; class Magnoliopsida; order Lamiales; family Orobanchaceae; genus Orobanche; species Orobanche coerulescens. Next base: position 159,803,160 of record CM065803.1, read on the forward strand.
TTGTATAACACAAATTAAGTTCATATTACAACACTATGAATTGATATATGGCATTATAACAAAAAGCGATTTGTCAACAAAAACAAAGTGAATACAACACTATGAATTGATATATGGCATTAGAACAAAACTTATCATTGCTACTACTATGAAACAAATTAAGTTCATATTATAACCAAAGAAAGCATACTGTCTTTATCCACTTAATTCTGGATTATTCTTATCAAATTTCTTGACATCGGTCCGATACTTTTGGTGAACTTTGTGATTCCCTATTGTGTTACAAAAAAATCAAATGCGAGCAATCAATAAAACTTCACCAATATTTTGATTTCAAATTCACACTTCCGTTTTGCTACATAACAAAGCATCTCATATTGCATAATATAAATAAATGATGGCTAAGAGAAAATAAAGATGCATACTCATTGATGATCCATTGAACGTATTCATGGATATTCTTTTCCACTCCAGTTGGATCAAGCCAAAACACAACTCCATTCCAGGACTAATGGATGCAAGCATCCAATGATAACTATAGAAAAATAATTAATAATAAAAATAATATTAGCATTATTCTCATTTTAAGGTGAAATTGATGTTTTCTATGCACTTACTTCTCATAATACGAGCAAAGAAAAGTGATTAGCATTTTTCCTTCATTTTGTCCAAAAATACGTGCTAAATAGTCAGATCGCTCTTCTTTGTCCTCCATTGATTTTAAAGGGGATAAGTAATGAGAATCACAAAATCCATACATCTTAGATACACAATCTTCTTCACATTTTTCGCTCAAGTACCTTGCACAATAGTAGAAACCATTAAATTAAAAAAAATAACTGATTAATGAAAAATCATGAATTTTTGTTATTTACTTCATGAAGATGGATATATGTTTAGCTTCAACTTCTTTTTGAAAGCACCAAGCATACATATCTTCGTGATCAATGCTAATTTTTTGCTCACGACCGTACACACTTGCTGGGATTGTTATCGATATGTGTTGATCTTTTGTTTCCATCCTTGCAGCTTGAACTTTGAATTTTCGCAACAAACTAGTTGTCAACTTATCAAGATCTTCCATCGTAATCACATACTTATGAGTTGTTGATGCTTGTGATGATGGTGTTTGTGGGGATGGGGTAGTGAAGGACTTCGTTGGTTGTTTGTCAGCCTTAATAGTGACGAAATAAGAACAAATTATTATATAGAATGTGAAAATCTCATAAAAGATCATTTTGGTAAGAAAATGAACAACAAATCTAGAACTTACAAACAATAGAGATTACCTGATTCATTGGAAAAATTAAGTGCCTTGGCCAAGGAGCAAAACTACTCTTGGCTTGACTAACATATTTGAATTCTTGGGTAGGAGATGGCAAAAGTGCCGTTGGCATCATCACTTCTAGAACCATTACCCTGAGGAGATCATTCGTAATCTGAACATTGTGTACTTTAGTTACTTTCTCCCCATTCCTTATCTCCACTTTTCCAAAGGGCAACAATATGTACATTTTGTCACTTTGAATCGCTAAAGAACACTCACTCCAACCCTAATCAAAAATCATATGCATGCAGTTAATCATATCATAGGAAGCAAATTATTGTAATGTACATAATAAAGATAATTAACATTTAACAAGAACTTCATACCTCAGGAAAACTATATTCAGTAGCCTCAGGCCTTATCCAATCACTACTAATGGGCTCATTAATTGTCTGAAAATTATGTTCTCTATTATCTTCTTTAGTCGTGGATATCTCGGGCCAAGCAACATGGTAAGGCTCAGGCTCTTTCTCAACATGTGTATTGACTACATTCTCTTGACCAATAAAACTATTCAACTGACCACCATTCAACTCTCCGCCACTTGATCTAGGTTGTTGGAAACTACCCAATCCCAGGAGATCGATAAAACCACCAAGTGGGGCATTTACCTGTCCACTACCACCTAATCCAGCACCACTCAACCCCCCCTGACCATTAGAAGTACTAGGTTGGGAACCACCCAGTCCCTGTCCACTAAGTAGATTAATAAAACTACCAAGTTGGGCATTTCCACAACCTTGGCCACCAAAGCCATTGCAAGCTGCCATGAACTGTCTCATATGCTCCGGGTTGAAACCACTAGAGCATGACATAACGTAGGACATCAACAAATTTTGATTGTTTTTCATATTTTCCAACTCTTTTTCCAAAGTAACCACTTTCGCCTGCAACATGGTAGGAGGCGTTGGTCGATTGTAACCAAAGTATACCCTTTTTGTTACACCTGAGCCAACAGCCCTGACACGACCACCATAATCTGGTTTTTGTATTGCTTTTGCTAAGATGTCATCCCGACTTGAGGTGATTATTTCACCTCTTTCATTTTGAGCTTCCAATGTTTTCTACAATAAAAACAGAAACTTATTACAGTGAGCAAAATGTAACATTAAAACCGGAAAACCAATAACCGGAAAAACCGGACTGAAAAACAAAAATAAAAACCGAACCAAATATGATCGGTCCAGTTTTCGGTTTTAGTCCTTTACGGACCGGACGGATGAAAACCGAGTTGACTAAGTCAAGTAGTAAAAACACGCCTTTTGCACCGATGCATTCTACATTAAACGACTTCTCCCATTTCTAATATTTCATTCGGTCAAATGAAACCCTAAAGTTCGAAAATCATTTCTAACCTCTTACCCAAGGAGTTTTTTTGTTTTGCCCAAATAAACCGAAACCCCGAATCGGGTGACCTTAGGTTGATCCGATTTTCATCTGGACGAGTCAAAAATAAAAACCTGATCAAATCAATTGAAAAAAATACATCAGCTTTTCGGTTATGTACAAAATCGGACCGAATAGACCGATTCCCACCCCTAGCTCTAAGCGTACTGTATTAATGGATTTATAATGTGTGGTCCTTCATTTTCCAATTTTTGGTTCATCCAAATTCTGTTATTCAGCTTTCAGTTTTACAATTTAAAGGCAACTCTCATAACAAAGCCGAGCAAAGCTACCTTTGTTTTAGGAAGTTTTATTTGAGTTTATAAGCTATTTTAAATAGCTTTATGTACTCTTGAATTATGTTTGGTAAATTTTGTGAGTCGACTTTATAATTATTGTGCTCTTCTGACACATAAAATCACATTCTAATGAATTTTTATATAATTAAAATATTACCATAACATGTCGAATATAACAAGTAATTTCAATTGAATACATAAAATGGAAAAAATATATATGTTCATTATTTAGTAATTATGACTATAATTCTTAATTATGAACTGGATGGTATAGGTAGGAAAGGTTTAATATGGTGTAGGTACTTACAATAGCTTGACAATTTGATGATCAATAGGATTACCAAAACCATCCGGCCATCTTTTTCTGTGGAATGAGCTTTAAGCCAAACTAAATGCCGAGGCACCTGTGCAACATGAACCCCTTGCTTTGAAAGTTCTTTTGCCTGACATGATGCAACAATATACTAGAAGCTAATGTTGATCCAAATTCATTCAATCATAGCATCTAAAAATCAAACTATTAAAACATACAATTTCTTCTTCATAATATTGGTATCCCCGTCGGCCTCCTCGATAGCTCGAATTCTTTTTTAATGACCTTTCTCGATTCTTCTCACTTAATTCCTTTACATTTGTTAACACTATTAATCAATATACACTATTATAAAACATATACACATCATGACGAATTTAGTGAAAGAATATATACCTTAAACTGTAAGTTATCATATGCACTTAAGAATTTTTTCCAATCGTCTAGTTGTATCCAAGGATATTTCCATGGTGATTTTTCCCTTAACACCTTAGTGCCTTTGCATACTTTATACATCCAGTACTTTCTCAGCCTAGTCTTAAAAGCCCTCCATCGAATGCATGCTCGTGTTAAAACCCATTTTTTATGAGTTTGTGGTACTGTGAATCCTTTCTGCATATTTCATTCTTGTTAGTAATTCATATAAACAAGCACTTGTACAAAAGTTAAGTACAAGTATGAAACTGATTTTAGTACTTACCGCAATGAAATCAAACACTTCATCCTTGGTTACCTTCGGAACATTAGTCCACCTCCTATAGGTGATGTTTACACGTTCACGAGCAATTACACCAATGTATGAAGAAAACAAGGTGCGGTTATCCCCACGTGGAATTTTATAGATTGGATCCCATTCCAGAACAACTTTACCATCATTCTGGATTGCCTTTCCAACAATTGCAAGCACGGCGACCTCTCTCTCGCTTCACGTTTATCTTCTTCGACATCAGATGCTCCATCTTCGGATCGGAGTTAGCATCGTCCATAGAGTGGCTACCATGGTTTTGAAGAACATGTTTTTCGTTCTAGCCATTAACTCGCAAAATTTGGACTTCGGATGCCATATAAATTGAAAATATAAATGCATTTCATAATATAACATCAATTTTGGAAAATATAAATGCATTTCATAATATAACATCAATTTTGTAATGATGTTTCATTATACATTTCATATGATAATTGACTTTTCGATTAAAACTTTGTGATTTTGAGAATATAACATCAATTTTCTAATGATGTTTCAGTTATACCTTTGATATAATAAATGACTATTTTCGGTTAAAACTTTGACAACTTTTTTTTTTTGGCGGATTTGGGTTTTTTCCTAACTTCCGTTAACTCACTTCGTTAGTAAATTACATGTTTGGTCCTTGAGTTTGTATAGTAATTTCATGCACCATCCACCATCCACCACCACCTCCTGCCACCTTTACCACCATCCACCACTACCACCTAACTCCACCACACCACCCACCTCCACCACCACCAACTATTTCCACCACCACCACAACAACCACCGTCAGCCGCCATAACCACCTACCTCCACCACCAATACTAACTGCTGCCAAGTGCCACGACTAACTCAAAAAAACGTATTGAGCTAGTACCATAAAATCTTTTCCATCTTCATATGTAATAATCTTTTTTTACATTTTATATACAGAAAATAGAAAATCAAATTTGCAAGCTGTAAATTAACTCAAATCTACTCAGCTTCTTCTTCCAACTTTATAGTCATCATCTATTACTTGCCACACCTCCACCTCAATTCAGTTTCTTAGTACTAAGTATTCTTAGTGTAATTGAAAGGTTTGTCAATGATCAATTTCTATTTTTAAGCTCAATTCGGTTTAAGTTAAATTTAGTTGAAAATTTCAAATTACATCAATGTTGTTAACGGTGGTTGTTTAGAGTTATAACGACTTTTATAAGCTCATTATAAATGTTCCATCAGCTCATATAAGTATTTAAATCGGTTTAGATAAGAAAAAACAAAAATCATCAAAAATACAAGAAAATAAAAATAAAAATAAAAAGCCAAAAGAATGAAGACAAGAGATTGAAATAGAGTTGAAAAGGGATGGATATGGGTTAGTGAACCTGTGGGGGTTCTATAGGATAAGTCCTTGTCCTTAGCTTTGAAAATCAAATTATCAATTTCTTAAAGGGGTGTTTGGTTCAGTGAATCTCACTGAGCCACTGTGAGTTTTTACCCGACGACGCTTTTGCGACTTTCCGTCATTCTTGTCCTTTTCGACCCATATCCCTTCATCGTGATCATTTCTTATATAGATAGAGGAATCTCCATTATCATCATACTCTATTGGACTCCTCTTGTAACAACACTCCTTATCTTCCATACTATCATCTTCATGATCCTCAATTGCATATCGAGATGATGGTGATATAACTATTGACCTTCTCTTATCAGAAGGGTCGATCACATAGAACACTTGCTTTGCACGCTAGCTAATATGAAAGGATCTTCCTTATGACCTTGTTTGTGAAGATTGACCACTATAGCCCCGAGTCCTCAAAGAAAACACCATTACTATTGTCAACCCATTTGCATCCAAAAAGAGGAATAGTAAAACCAATGTAATGCAACTCGCAAATCTCTTCAATGACACCATAATATCGCATTTTACAAAACTGGGCTTCTTATCTTTAGCACTAGAAAAATGCATAGCTACGGCTTCCAAAGTTACCCCACTATTTTGCATAGTACTTTTTCATCTTGATTCTTCGTGTAGAATGTGTGGCCATTAATGGCAAACCGGAGTAAAAGGTGGCACGAAATTAGGCCCATATGCTAAGCTCTTGACCCGATCTCAAATGTAATGTGATGAAGCTTCAAGTTTGCTCATAACTTGTTCTTTGAACCAAGCATAAAATGTATGGCTATGCTCATTTGCTATCGACTTCTCAAGCGCCTTGTGATTGTACTTCTTCCTCAAGAAATCCATATGTCTTTCGACATACGGTGCAACTTCATCCTCATTGTGAAGAATATATGTGTGAGCCATCATCCACTTCTCCGTCGACAAGTCGGCTTGTTTATGGCCAATGGTCCCCTTCCCATCCATTCTATCCTCATGACGTGATACAGGAAGTCCTATCATCTTCACATTTCCTAAATATTCACTACAAAGTGAAACAAAGACACTCATATTGGACCCGCTCGCTATACAACCTTCGGGACGATAAGCATTCTTCACATACCCTTAGACGTTTTATTTTGCCTTTGAAAGGCCATTGAGATCTCAAATACACCGCCCACAATATCTTATCTCTCTCACCAAATGCAAAGTCAAATGAATCATGACATCAAAAATGATGGTGGAAAGTACATTTCAGTGACACAAAATAATGATAATTTCATCCTCTAAATCATCTAGATCTTTAGGATTAATGACTTTCTGTAGATTGCATTGAAAAAGAACAAAGTCTAATAATCACATTTCTAACATTTTTAGGTAAAATGCCACGAATAGCCACGGCAACAAATGTTGCATCGAATATGATAATCATGAGATTTAAGACCCATAAGCTTCAAGTGTTCCATTGACACAAGGCTATCGATATTTGAAGAATAACCCTCTGGGTACTTTGACTCCGGCCAAACATTCACAAAATTGGACTTTCTCCTTTTTGATAATGTATAAGCGGCAGTGGTAAGTATTTTCGAGGCCCATTCTTGTGAACGACATGGAGTTCGGGTCTAATCCCCATTTCTAGTAAATCAGCCCTGGATTTAGGGCCATCTTTTGACTTCGGGGATATTTAGAAATGTACCAATAAGACTTTCACATACATTCTTCTCGATATGCATAACATCCAAAGAATGCCTAACAAATAAGAATCTCCAATAAGGCAAATCCCATAAATGAGAGCACTTCTTGTAACCTTGTTTAGGAAGGTGATTTTTCTTTTTCTTTTTTCCATAAGTAATCTGGATATTTTTCACCTTTTCATACACCTCCTCACTTGTAAAAACCTTTGGACGACTTTCAAACATTTGTTCCCCATTAAAGGCTTTCTTATATTTACGATAATGATGTTCACATGGCAAAAACACACGATGCCCATAAAAGCATTCTTTCGAACACGATAACCACTTTCCCTTGAAACCATCTTCACACAACGGACAAGTAGTCTGTCCATAAATGTATACTTCGACAGATTACCATATGCCGGAAAATCCTGTATGGTGCAGAACAACATTGCTTTTAAATTGAACATTTCTTTGCGATGAGCATCATAAACCTCTACACCTTCATACCACAAAAGCTTTAAATCATCAATAAGCGGATCCAGGTACACGCAAATGTCATTTCCAGGCTGTTTTGGCCCAGAAATTAACAATGTCAACATCATGTACTTGCTTTTCATGCACAGAGAAGGAGATAAATTATAAGTGACCAAAATAACTGGCCAAGTACTATAAGTGCTACTAAGGTTGCTAAATGGGTTCATGCCATCAGTTGACAATGCAAGGCGTAAATTACGTTCATCTTTCTTGAACTCAGAAAAAATCCATCTATAAAGCGCCATTGGGGTGAATCAAAGGGTGTCTAAGGTACCCATCCTTTTTCGACCATTATCATGCCATGTCAACTTCTCTGCATCCACAGGTTTGAATACAATCTTCTAAACCTTGGTATTATTGGGAAATACCATAAAACCTTAGCCGACACTTTTGTATTTTTCTTGTATCGAGAGGTATTGCACATAGGAATGACTTGTTAATGACTCATATTCATTACGATAAAGTATGCAATCATTAGGACAAGCATGGATCTTTTCATAACGCAAGCTCATTGTCGTGCACAATATCTTTTGGACTCATAAGTACTTTTCGGAAGCATATTGTCATCAGGAGCATGTCTCCCAAGAACTCAAGTATGTGATAAAACTCGTATCGATCCAACCATGACCGACCTTCAAATTATACAACTTAAGTACACCGACAATCTTGTATATTTATTGCAACGATACAAAGGCATTTGAGAATCATTTAACAAGGATTGAGCAATGGAAGGATTTCCAATTAAGTTATCTTGACCACACGTAACATATCCTCCAACCTATCACCCTCATACGTAGAATAACCTTCATTCTCGCCCTCCTTAGAAGTACTCGACGTACTTCCCGTAACTTCTCCATGGAAAATCCAATAGCGTAAGTTCTATCAAATGCATATCTGTTTAAGTGATTAAGTATTTCATCAACTCTTCTATGCAACAAATTATGACACTTAAAGCAAGGGCAAGGTAACTTATCACGTCCTCTACTATTCCTCATGCGAAATTAATAAAGTCACTACCCGCCTTATATTTTGGATCTCTGGCTTTGTCGTTGTTATCCAACTCCGATCCATCTCTACGCATACCAAAGCGACATAAGCATGAAAGACATAAATTTCATATATATGCTCAATCAAGATACAAACAATCTATATACTAAGTATTTATTTATTGTAAAAGTTACTATATAATTAAATTTAGTTATCCTAATGCAAATATAATCAAGCTTATAATTAATGCCAAATACAAAGAAAATTTTAAGAGACTAAGCATATGAAAAGTTCAAATTATACCCAAAATCCTTTATTTAGAAACCGATCTTCTAGTTCAAATTATAAAGCTACTACTTCAATTCAATTTAAGTTAACAACAAATTAAGTGGCAATTGTCAACAAATTATCATAGTGTTCTTTTATTTTGAATAAACATAACTTGACAAGGGTAAAGAGTTGTTTTTGGTTGAATTTTAATATATTGTAATTTGTCCCTAAATTCCAAATTAAAAATCTGAAATGTGGATGAAGCTTATGTCGATGATATAGCATCTATAACATAAATAACAAAAGTACTTAAGGCAATGCCGTCCATTCAAGTATTTGTTTGGCGTAGGGTAAAGTACTTCAAAAACTTGTATTCCAGTCAGACGGCCTTACAGAGAACCATATTCATCTCTTGGTAAAACCTTTTATCTAAATCAACAGAGATGACATCTCAAGATTTTGTAGTGCCACACAGTTTTCTGATCTTCCTATCATAATTAAGCAGAGCACTCACACTCTCAACCACCATAACAATCTGCAGAATTACCATAAAGAATTTAAAGTAACCAAATATTCTTAAGAGCAGGCGTGGAATTTTTTAATGATTTTATGATCTCGCAACAGATTCATCATTGCAAAATCCCACAAAAAATTGAAGACGAGCAATATTTATTCCCTATATTGCAATATCAACTACAGTTCCTACAGAATGAAATTACAGTGCATCACTTTTAAATCTTTCAAATGGCTTCAAAGGAATTATACTGGAGATTGTCAGGGGAAAAGAAACAGTGCAAGAAGGAGCGTTTTTCTTGCAAGGATCATTTTCTGACTGGAGAAGATGTCACACTAGTTCTAATCTCCAAGCAGAAAATATTGATAAAGTGGCTGGTTTTAATAACTCTTCAAACAGAGATATAAAGATATAGTATAGGCACATTCTCGTGCCATGGTTGAGATCAAAATGTAAATTTAACAATCTTGGTAAGTTAATAAAAGAAGAAAGCTGAAACAAGCATATGCCATTGCGATTTGCAAAGTAAAAGTTTGCATTCAGTCCCTTGCCAAAATTTACCAAGTCAATAAACCAGATATGTTTTTGCTTTTATATCTTTTTAGAAAGATATGTACCCTCCAAATCCATAAATTGTGCAATACACGGCACACATTCACACACACACACACAGAGAGAGAGAGATACGGGCACCAACACACACACACGTACGGATGAAATTAAAAGAGATGAAAATAATCAATACGTCGGTATGGCGTAGGATTGCGGCGGATTGCGAAGGTATGCGGCGGTTTGCGGCGGATTACGGCTGCACGGTGGTTTTTTTTACGAAGGGCGATTTGGATTGTGCGGGAGAATAGCGCGGGGTGTGGGGGAAGAAAGTAATTAGGGTGGAAGAAATTCTTCCCGCGTATGTTTTTTCCTTTTTTTTTTTCTTTTTTTTTTATTTTCTGCCTTTTTTATTGTAGTTGTAATTTAGTAATTAATAATTTAACTCAAATTAGCATGCTTATTTGGTAATTTTGATTTATTAATTAAAAAATATAAGAAACCTCTCTTCCTAAAAAGTGGTTCCTTAGATCTTAATAAATTTATAGAAATAAATAAGAAATCACTCTTCTTTAGAAGAGGTTTCTTATATACATGTATAAGAGACCCCTTATTTGGGATAAAAGGTTTCTTTTAATAAAAGACCCCTTCCCCGACAAAAGTGATCTCTTATTATTGGTTCCTTTGCCATGATTTGTAGTAGTGCATTTAGTGAAAACTACTAGGTTGTTCTCATCACAGAACTGGCTTATGCTTAAGAGATTGTATTTGAGTCCTTTGACATACAGCACTTTTGAAATGACAATATTTCCTCTGTGTAGCTTTCCATAACATTTGGTTTGTCCACTTGTGTAACACCCCCAAGATATTCAGAATATATTATAGCGCCGTGGACCCATACATGGGACCCACCAGGCTAAATAATTAATACCGCTCGTCTAACCATCACTGTTAGCGATAAGACACACATCACCAGGATGAAAATTAAATAAAACATCGGATACAACCGGTAAACCAGACATCACCGAAAATCACAAATAAAATTAGTATACAATCCATCTTCCAAATCAAAATGCCTAAGTACTCGCGTGTACTCTATCAGTTTACAAGTTTGAAAACAAACGTTTAAAATGGACAACTAAAATAAAGGAACTCATTTGCACACGTCAACAACCCTGGACAGCATCCTCGTATTGCTCCAGTGCTCGCTCGACCGGCTGAACGCAACCTGAAATTCATAACATGAATTTTCCCAAAACGGGTCCCCAAAGGGGTTAGCAATTACGCTAGTACAAGTAATCAAGGCAAACCATTCGCTTACACATCTCATAGTACATGCATGAAATTGCTTCAAAATCAAGATATGTCTTCTCCCGGGAAACAAACAGTCAATAATCACAGTTGAAAATTGCCTAGGACCGGGGCTAAACCACTGGTCCCATCCGAGGCCCCTATGGACCCTCCCGAACTAGCTATCCAAACAAGCTCGTAAATCAGGAGCGAAATCACATATTCCTCCGATGCCCCGTCGGACCCTCCCGAAGTGAGCAAATCACACACATAAACATTACCATTCCATGTTAAGCATAGGGGTTTCACAAGAATACTTGCCTTGAGAAATTGACGACGAAATGAACGGAAAAATCAACCACGCTCGCTAGAAACCGAAAACCACGAACCTAACGATTCGAAGAATACAATCACAACTAATTCTACACGAGTACGGATATGGAATACACCCGAAAACCCACCTACGATTCATGTAAATTCGTACCAAAACAACGAGAGCGGGTCGCAACCGAACCCCCTCGATTTCACAAGTACCAAGAAATTTACCATGAACTCGTAGGGAAAACATGAATACCATGATGATTAATCACATACACAATGGATTAATCAACAATACAGAACGAATCGGACATTAAATCGAAAACCCCCAAATTCCCCAAAAATAGGGTTCTAAGAGATTACCTTAGATTGAAGATGAAGAACACAAGTAGATGTTGTTAATCTATACCAAGAATTTAAGGAAGATGATAGCTGAGATGATTGGAAGAAGAAATTGCCCCAGATCGCCAAAATTGCCCACAGCTGCAGAGGAGGAAGAAGAAGTGAGAAATAGGCGCGTCTGAGGTCAACTCTCGGGTATTTATACCCAAACAATTTAGCGTATGCTAAAGACCTATGGTTAGCGTGCACTAACCAGCCAACCCTGGTCCAGAACCTTCGGTTCTGATCATTAGCATGCGATACTCGATAAATAATGTGTGCGATTAGTCCTCTTTAGCGCGCGCTATCGGTCTATAGCGTGCGCTACCTGTTCGTCTCCATAGTCCAAAAACACTCTGCCTCAACTGTCCGGCCGAAATAGCATGTGCTACCAAGTATATAACGTATGCTAACAAGCTACATAGTGCGCGCTATGGTCCGATATAGCGTGCGCTACCTGTTCAATCCTTTCCGGAGTCTAGAACCTCAAAAACATTCTGCCCTTACTGGAGTCCCGGATTAGAGCGCTCTCTCAACATCTCTAGCGTGCGCTAATTTCCACCATAGCGTGCACTAATTTACAGACTTAGCATGCGCTAAACTTCCCATGCATAACACAACTATCCGAAATACATGATACAGGATCGAACCACCAAACAAAAGCTCACAACATCCATAATGATATAAGATGGATTTATGGCAACCCCGAAACGGCAGTTCTGAACAACAATCACGAGAATCAAACCAAATAGCGATGAAAATAACCTTAAACGCAAAATTGATTAAGACAAGTCTGAATTACAAAAAGTCAAGTATTAAATGCTCTCGAAATATCAATACGGTTACAAGCGAGTCACTAAAAATGAAAAATACACCAAAATGAAAAGTACCGGAAAAAGGAAAAATACGGATATTACATTCTCCCCCTCTAAAAACAAGTTTCGTCCCAAAACATAAGAAGCAAACAACTCGGGGTACATAACATGCATGCTATCATCGGTTTCCCAAGTTGCCTCCATGTCTCGACCACTGCACCTTGACCAACGGAATGGTCTTGTGCCTCAATCGCTTCTCACGGAGCTCCAAGATCTTCAACGGACGCTCCTCGAAGATAATATCCTCAGCGATATAGATCACACCATAGTCGATGACATGACTAGGATCCGGAACATATTTCCTCAGCTGGGAAACATGGAAAATGCTATGACGTGACTCAATGCCGGAGGCAATGCCAAACGATACGCCGACTCGCCGAACCTCTCTAGAATCTCAAAGGGCCCAATAAATCTCGGACTCAACTTTCCCTTCTTCCGGAAGCGGAAAATACCCTCGTCGGCGACACCTTTAGCAAAACGTGGTCTCCCACCTCGAATTCCAAAGGTCTACGACGAACATCAGCATAGGATTTCTATCGACTCTGACATGTCAACATCATTTCCTGAATCAATTCCACCTTCCTCCTCATTTCCAAAGAGATATCCGGTTCGGTCCCGACCAAATCGGATGCCTCGTTCCAACAAATCGGCAATCGACACCGCCGCCTATAAAGAGCCTAACACGGTGCCATCTTGATCGACGCGTGCCAACTATTGTTGTACATGAACTCGATCAACGGCAAATGCTCTTCCCAATCACTGCTCCAATCGAGAGCACAAGCACGCAATGTATCCTCAAATGTCTGGATAGTGCACTCCGACTGCCCATCTATCTGAGGATGAAAAGAAGTACTGAGATGCAAACGAGTACCCAATACCTTATGTACTGCCTGCCAAAACTGTGATACGAAACGGCCATCACGATCCGAAATAATAGACTTCGGAGTACTGTGAAGCCTCACAATCTGCGCAATAAATACACGAGCCAACTTTTTCGGATCCCAAGTATCCTTGATGCCCAAAAAGTTTGCCGACTTGGTTAGACGATCCACAATAACCCAAACCTTATTTATACCAGACTTTGACCTCGGCAAGCTCGTGATGAAGTCCATCGAAATATCTCCCCATTCCATTCCGGAACGGGAAGTGACTGCAACAACCCTGCTGGTCGCTGATGCTCGATTTTGACCTGCTGACAAGTCAAACATCTCGCTACAAATTGTGCGACCTCCTATTTCATATCGTTCCACCAAAAGTTCCTCCTTAGGTCCTTGTACATCTTACTCGAACCAGGATGAACTGAGTAAGGCGTAGTATTGGCCTCACGCAAAATACTCTACCTCAATTCCAATTCGGTCGGTACACAAAGCCGACTATGGAATCTCAACGCACCATCCTCATGAATCACATATCCAGGAGACTTCCCTTTAAGAACATTCTCTCGGATTTGAGCAATCATCGGATCCTACAACTGTTTCAGTTTAATTTCATCGATCAGCGACGACGAAATTTCGAAAGCACAAAGTTGCCCGACAACTCCTGGCAACAAAATCTCAACACCCAACTCGATCAAATCACGCTGAAAAGCTCAAGTTGAGACGTAAATATCTCAAGAGTCCATAACGTAACTGGTTTCCGACTCAAGGCGTCTGCCACGATGTTCGCCTTGCCCGGATGATAAAGGATTTTGAGATCATAATCCTTAATTAATTTCGACCACCTCCTATGCCTCATATTCAACTCCCGCTGAGTGAATATGTACTTAAGAGTTTATGATCGGTAAAAATCTGACATGCATAGCCAAAGAGATAATGACGCCAAATATTGAGCGCAAAAACAACTGCCGCTAACTCCAAATCGTGAGTAGAGTATTTGAGCTCATACGGCCTCAACTGTCTCGACGCATATGAAATAGTCTTGTCATGCTGCATCAACATGCACCCAAGTCCCTGACACGAAGCATCGCTATGAACATCAAAACCCTCATTGCCACATGGCAATGCTAGAATTGGGGCTGGAAGTCAAACGCCTCTTCAGCTCCTCAAAACTCGATGGACTTTTATCATTTCAGATGAACTTCTCAGATTTCTGAAGCAACTGTGTAAGTGGCCGATCCAGTTTCGAGAACCCCTCGACGAACCTACGATATTAGCCAGCCAAACTCAAGAAACTACGGACCTCCTTCACATTCTTCGGCGGTGTCCAATCCAGAACTGCCTCAATCTTCTGTGGATCCACACGGACCCCCTCGGGTGAAATCACGTGACCCAGAAACATCACTTCCTTCAGCCAGAACTCACATTTCGAAAACTTCGCATAGAGTCACTCGGTCCTCAAAACGTCTAACAGCACGCACAGGTGATGCGCATGCTCCTCCTCATTCTTAGAGTAGATGAGGATATCGTCAACGAAGACGACGACACACTTATCCAAATACTCGATGAAAATCTTGTCCGTCAACTGCATGAACAGTGTCGGCGCATTAGTTAGCCCGAAGGGCATAACCACAAACTCATAATGTCCGTATGTCTTCCAAAAAGCTGTTTTCGGGGCATCGGACTCCTTCACCCGAAGTTGATAGTACCCCGATCTCAAATCGATCTTCGAGAGTACCGAAGCTCCCTGCAACTGATTAAACAAGTCATCAATCCTCAATAAGTGATACTTGTTCTTGATGGTCACTTTGTTTAGCTCGCGATAGTCGATTCATAAACGCAATGAACCATTCTTCTTCCGCATAAATAGGACCGGTGTGCCCCATGGCGAAGCGCTCGGTCGAATATACCCCAACTCAATAAGCTCACTCAACTGCTTCTTCAACTCAGCCATCTCGGAAGGTGCCATGTGATACGGCGCCTTCGAAATTGGAGCCGCACCCGGGTCTAACTCGATAGCAAGCTCAACCTCACGGTCCGGTGGTAACCCCAACAACTCACCATGAAAGACATCTGGGAACTCACTAACGACTCGGATCGATGAAAACTCTACCCCACCATCCTCCGCCTTCAAGGCATAATACCAATAACCAGTACACCCATTCCACAGGAGTCTTATCGCCTTCAAGGCATTAATTACGAACTTCTGGTTTTCCCTCTTTCACCACGCAAAAGAGTGCTCGGTGCCGTCCTCGCCTAACATGGTGATGATCCTCGCACGGTAATTCATGATCGCACCACGCCGCTCAAGCCAATCATCCCCGAGAATCAAATCCTCACCCTAAATATCCACAACAATAAGATTAGAGAGCCAAGCTCTCTCACAAATAACCACAGAACAATATCGGATCTCTCGATCACCAACGATCCTATCACTGTTAGGAAGTTTAACGATGAAAGGCTCACAAGACGACAAACAGTCAAGACCCAGTCGGCGCAAACACTCCAGAGATATGAATGAATGCATAGCGCCAGAATCGAAAAGCACACTAACAGGATGAGAATGGATATGAACGGTACATGTAGCCACGGTAGCCGCTGGATCATCGGCCCTCCTCATCTCATACATACGCGGATGAGCGGAGCTGACACTAGAAGCTCCCCCTCTAACGGGCTGGCCCCGACCTCTCCCTCGGCTGGCACTCTGCAGAGACTGTGGAGCAAATGACCCTTGGTTCACACTCGGTTCCCTAGGCACTGGGAAAGAAAACGATCACAAAAGGAAGTCTTGTGGCCCGACTGGCCATAAGTGTGACAAGTCAACGGCGGACGAGGACATTCTCGATTCCTATGGCCCAGTTGGCCATAGTTAACACATTTGACCTCTCGAGTGGAGGCACTGGCAGTACCTCGAAAGCCCACAGAAAAACGATCCCAACCGCCTACAGGAAAGTTAGCAGACTAAGACTTATGCTGAACTCCGCCCTTGTGACCCGAAAAGTTACCGATGGTTTATGTTTCTTACTTTCTCGAGCTGCCTCACTGGCCGTCAAGGACATATCATAAGCAAGAGCTCTACTCTGATAGTCCTTTAGGGTGGTGCAGGCGAGTCCAGACATGTAATCAAGAATTCTCGGTTTCATCTACCTAGAAAAGTGGCAAATCTGATCGCTCTCCTCCTTAACCTGGGCCATCACGAAGCCCAATTCCCAGTTGAAATCCGCAATGGCCTGAGAAGCCGGAATATCTCGAGGCTGAGCATCATAAAAAGCATGGGACTGCGCCTATCGAACTGGGCACGGACAGTATTTAGCTTCCATAAGGTCTCTGAACTCGGCCCACGAAGCATTATGATCTTGAGGCTCAACACCCTCCCACCAATCAGCCGCGTCCCCAGTGAGAAAATACTGGGCGATTGAGACCTTGCTATCCTAAGGGCAGTTAGTGGCAACAAAGACCTTGGACATCTCTTTGATCCACCCCTCCCAACCAATCAGGTCTGAAGCCCCAGAAAATGGAGAAAGATGCATCTTGGTGACATCCTGAAGCCAACAATCTGCTCCGGCCTGAGCGAGCCAGAGCCGGGTTTTGAACCGTCTGGGCTATCACAGCCATTTGGTTCACCATTTGTTGCATCACAGCTGCAACACCAATCCAGAAGCCATTACTGGCTATGTTATCTTGAGTAGCAGTATGGTCCTGACGACCATCATTACTGCTGACACCAAAAGTGGGGTTGCCCCACTGCCTGCCCCACGTCCCCGGCCGCGTCCACAACCACGGCCACGACCTCTACCTCAACCTCTCCCAGCATCCATACTGGAGATAAAAGGTAGCAAAAGCAACTTGATTATAAGTACGGGAGAAAAACAATCACAGTTCAAGAAACGAAAGTACGATCCGAGAAAACAAAAGAATCGAGTAAGGAAAACTTACGAACACTGGAAGTACCGAGATGATAGCAGCATGATGACAATGTGCAAAATAAAACACAACTAGACCCAATTAACCAACAAGACTAGGTATCCATAAACCTAGTGCGCTCTGATACCATTTTTTGTAACACTCCCAAGATATTCAGGGTATATTACAGCGCCGTAGACCCCTACGTGGGACCACCAGGCTAAATAATTAATACCGCTCGTCTAACCATCACGGTTAGCGAGAAGACACACATCACTAATACAAAAATTTAATAAACCGCCTATTACAACCGGTAAACCAGACATCACCGAAAATCACAAATAAAATTAGTATACAATCTATCTTCTAAATCAAAACGCCTAAGTACTTGGGAGTACTATCTCTCAGTTTATGAGTTTAAAAACAAACATTTAAAATGGACAACTAAAATAAAGGAACTCATTTACACACGTCAACAACCCTGGCCAGCAGCCTCGTACTGCTCCAGTGCCCACTCGACCAGCTGAACGCAACCTGAAATTCATAACACGAATTTCCCCAAAATGGGTTCCCAAAGGGGTTAGCAATTACGCTAGTACAAGTAATCAAGGCAAACCATTCGCTTACACATTTCATAGTACATGAATCAAATTGTTTCAAAATCAAGACATGTCTTCTCCCGGAAAATAAACAGTCAATAATCACAGTTGAAAATCGCCTTGGACCGGGGCTAAACCACTGGTCCCATCCAAGGCCTCTATGTACCCTCCCGGACTGGCCATAGTTAAAAATCACGCACATGACTCGCCTTGGACCGGGGCTAAACCACTGGTCCCATTCGAGGCCTCTATGGACCCACCCGGACTGGCTACCCAAACAAACTCGTGAATCATAAGCGAAATCATAGATTCCTCCGAGGCCCCCGTAAGGAATATGCTCTCGAATGCCACTCAGAGGATGAGAGAGTAGGGGAATTGTATTTGTAATTATAGAATAATTAATAAAAGGCAATATGATTCATTCACTGTTTATTGTATTTCAAATGCATTCTTGATTTGGTAAACATTGAAGTAAGTCCATGTAAATAAATCGAACATTCCATTCTCCTTATCGGATAAGAGAAAATGCACTAAAAGTGTTTAAAGTTTATTTACGTAAACTGTTTGCAAGTCAATAAACTTAAATGGTCATTAATTCTTGAGTAAGAATTGTATATAGGACGTGTGCATGTCTTGATAGCATAGTTATAAGTATATTGGTGGGACCAGTATACTCGAACACGACTCATACTTGATTCAGTCACACGGTATTCACTCTCGGAGAGTCGATGACAAATCAAAAGGTTGTGATAGTATACGTGGACATTTGACTTGAGGGTTCAGTAGAAGATGTACCCGTGATGCTTAGTTTGTCATTAGAGTAGTTAGACTCATTTGCTTAATTGCTGAGTCAACCTCGAAGTGCGGACTATACGGGCAGGTAGTAGACTTAATTGTACGCCAAGAAAGGATCCTATCTCCTATAGTGAGCAGGAAAATGTCCTATACGGTTAATGGAGAATAACATCATAAGTCTTTGGCCAAAGCATTCTGATCTAGTCGTAGTAGATACACTAGTAATCAGTCAGTCTTGACTTGCATTAACACATGTATAGTGTCTAGTCAACAGTAGGTTTTGACTTTTCCGTGACATGAAGACTTGACCGGGACATTTGATGAAGGGTCTATACGTATATGGTATTCACGACATAATGGTTCTGGAATGATCCCTTCATTCATTCTCAGTCGGGATTTACAGTGCTAGGCTGGCTAAGTGCTGCCCGCACTCATTGGTTCCTCCCAATGGCGGTTGAGACGGACCTACAGAGTCGCGCATCAGGAGCGTTGTCAGATAAATCTGAATTTATTATCATTCTAATAATATTAGGTATTGGATATCTAATTATGATTTATTGGATAAATCATATAGCGGTCTTATCAATTGAAATTAAATTACCGGGTAATTAATTTAATTCATAAATAATATTTCTTAGAGAAATATATTTTGTATTTGATATAGTTAATTAATTGGATTAATTAATTTATAAAAATATAATAGAGATTAAACGGAGTGTATTTAACGGAGTCATTTGACGGACGTCCAGTACACAAGCCGAGTGATTCAGACCGTTTCTTGGAAATTACCTAGTACCCCCCCCACCCACCCACCCACCCACCTTCCTCTCTCTCACATGATGTTTTTGTCATGCATGTGGTGATGACTTTTTTATCACATGGTGCCAAGTAGTTGTGATTTGTGTTGATATTTTAATAATCTCAATTATGAGATGTGTTATTAATATAACTTCACATTTAACTCCACAACTACACAAACAACATCAATTCAGCCGTGAGAAAAAAAGAGTGAGGTGAGAGAAAATTTTTCTTTTGTATTCTTCATTTTGAGGTGAAAGAACAACAAGAAAAATATAGAGAAAATAAATTCCTACGAGTTTCCCTAGCCGTGTTCTTGGGGAACAGAGTCTTGTAGATTTTTCCGGGTAACTTCTGATTCGTAGTGACGTAGAGATATCGTACTTTCGGTGCTTGGAATGAATGGAATTCGTGTTCGTGACCGGGTTCATGAACTACATCAACTTACGAAGATACTATCAAAGGCTTCAAGGGTATGGGACTTTGGTCCTTTTATCTTCGTATTTTCTTTTTTGTATATACGTTAATTGATTGATCCAGTTTGGGATTCATTTTTATTATTCCGCTGCGTATTTCGTTTTGTTTCCGGAATCCCAACAGTGGTATCGGAGCGAGGTCAATGATACCGTATATACGATTATTTGTGCATTTTGAATGCTATTGGTTGATGTTAATGATTTAGAATCATTATTGGTATAATCGTAGATTTCAAATTGTTCGTTGTAACATCACGTTTTGGAAACGAGCCGAAAAATGAGCCGAACGAAGATCGAGCTCGCAGCCAGTGCTGAAGTCAGCTGCCAAAGTGCACAGCGGGAGTGGCGGACAGTGCTGCTTGCCCGGCAACGAGAGGCGGGTGACTCGCTCCAGCAAGTCACCCTCGGCCAGCCCCCTTTTTCAGGCTCCGTTTGTGGGCTGGGCCCATTCCGACTTGTCTGGGACTTCGTTTAGTCTCTGTATTACGTTGTAATATTTTTCCATATTTTAAATTGGATTTAATTTGATTAAAATGAATATTTGGAATATTATTTTAAATGGGAAAAATATTAAACGAAAATACTAGTTTTTAGCCGGATTACTTCGATCGAATTGAAATGACGATTATTAGTATTAATTGGATTAATACCATTAAAATTGAATAGATTAATTTTATATTGATTGGATTAATACATGAATTGATTATTTAATTTTAATGCCATATATATTAATTGGATTAATATAGTAGAAATTTAATAGATTAATTAGATTAATTTATATTAAAATTAATTATTTAATTTCATTGCCGTTACACGTTGTATGGAATCCTTATGTGGTGGTGATATAGCTCATGGACTTAGTTTTGATTTTTTCGATTCGATTGCATTGTAAAGGCCGTTTTGAGCCTATTTATTTTTACTAGAAAATTTGTATAATAGGATGCATTTTTCTATGATGTAATTATTAATTTGGCTATGCCGAAGACCGAAGACAACCGATCGAGAAGATGAAGAATTGAAGACTATTTGTTTCTTTATTGGGTCATTCGTTTGCCCAGTACTTGGAAAAAGGTCCATGAGCTATATGTTGGTAGTAACTAGGTTGCTATTTATTGTTTTCATTTTGAATGATCGACATGAGCCATTTTCGAAAAACGATCTATGACTACCATAATCGCATCCCTCCCTCGTTGAGTACGGGCTAAAGCCACAATAAAATCCATCAAGACATCTTCCCATGGCCTCTCCGGAATCGGTAAAGGTGTGTATATTCCTAGTTTGAATGAACTCTTCGCAACATGACATGTCACACACTTACTAATTATGTTACTAACATCCCCCTGCATCTTTGGCCAACAAAAATATTCCTTCAGCAGCCTTCCTCGAGGAATCTGCAAAATTGAAGACCGCTCACTCAACGATTTATTTCCGTCCCCTTACTTTCACTAAGCAAACAAAAACAAAGGGGAAGGGCGGAGCTATGTATACCACGATCATCTATACCCAATTACATGTACGCCGATCGGCATTGTTCAGATGTATGTGCAGTGATCGACTTTGTTGTTAAAGTTATCAATATGAGTTTATCAATCTTGAAGATTTTTGTCCAATTTATGATGCAGTATCCAATGAGGTGTTTTCAGTTTATGATACAGAGCACGAGGATGTTATTGTAATATCCGGATAAATTGTTGAGTATTTTATTTGTATTGAACCCTATATTATTCGAATTTGCAATATCAATAATCGAAGTATGACCTTTCTCGTATTCGTATCCATGTGTATGATAATATCAACATGTAAATTTTCACATGCAAGTACGTGATAGCATACGCTAGGAAGTAAGCTTAGCGTACATTATATTCCAAGGTTAGCGTACGCTAAGGCAGCCAATAATGGATCAAGGCAGCTAGCACATGCGCCAACTGGTCGATGGGTCCGGATAAGATCACCGCGGATGAACCTGGACAATTTTGGGGTCAACGGGTGTTAACGTACGCTAAGGTATGTAACTAGCGTACGCTAATGGGTGTTGCTTACGTACGTAACTTGATGGTATAGCGTACGTAAGCGAGTACAGAACGAGACAGTAAGCTATCATTGGACGATAGCATACGCTAAGGAGAACAGGTAGCGTACGCTAAAAGGATTACGTACGTTATGCGTGTAGGCTAACGTATGTAAAGTCAGTAAACATTATAAATGGGACAGCACCCCATTTCATTTGTGTACGTTTTCTTCACTTGTCCTTCACTTCTTTGAAGTCTAGAGAGCGTCCCCCTTCTACATAAACACCCATAGACCATCTATACTTGATCATTGGAGATCGGATATCACCTATGCTTGATTATTGAAGTGGAGAAACAACCGGAGTTGGACTCTACCTATTGTCTCGATGTTTTCTTCATCTTAAGATATGTTATGCTATCTCCTACCTTGGATTCGTGTTCTTAAGGATGTTATGATCACACTACCAAGAATATTAGGTTCCATAGATGATTTATACAACCGAACATCATATCGTTCCATAGATATTAGGCTCTGTAGCTTACGTACTCTAACAGACAGACTTAACATACGCTACGTTGGGTACGTAACGTACATTATATCATCAGACGAGTCAGTCGTCTGATTATAGAGGAACTATCTAATGCATGATTAGCGTATGCTAGGCTTCGTAGCTTACGTACGCTAACGAGCATACTTAACGTACGCTATGGTTGGTACATAACGTACGTTATGCAGATCAGACAGGTTACGTTTTGTTGAACTTTCGGCCATAATTTAGGATGTTATATGTTCGTATGATAGTTATTCGACGTGAGATGAACTCTATATTATTTCTTCTGTTTTAGGTCCGAATCTTACTATATGATTGATCGAAGGGGCGACCTTCGAGTGTATTGATATTCATCGAAGTTTTATTCTTGTCATCAATTCGAGGCAAGTACTTTAATTGTTTTACATATTGATGTTATACATATTGTCGTCCATGTATGTCGTTGTTGTATGTCCACCTCGTGTTGGTCCGACGGGATCATCGGGGCATCTATGCTAGCGTGCGCTGGATCATCAGACAGGTTTTTCCACTTCATTTTGGACTTATGGGATCATCGGGGGATCTAGGCAGTGAACGCTGGATCATCCGAATTACCATGTGTATGTTGTGATGTCAAGTTGTGATTATCATTTATGTATGATATTTATGAGTTTCTCGTAGGAAGAGACTTGTTAGTATTTTGTCATTTACGTTAGTATTGTTCTTCGTGAATTGTTGAATAATATGTTGTGGTACTTGTATTAGCATCGTTGTGCTAACCCCTTCGGGGATGAACATTTGTTTATGTTCAGGATCCAGGAGAGCAGGAAAACAACCACTAGAACTGCATGATGACGAGGGTGCAGAGTGATGTTCCGGTCGGGTTTAATTGTCTGTTGTTGTGTTGTTTTAATAAGTACTCAAGTACGTCGTCGTTTGTGATGTTGGATTTGGTTATGTATTAATATTCTTCCTTTGGACGTTTGTATTTTCAGTATTGGCCGAGAACTGTTGTATTCTATTTCAGTTACTATCATATATTGGTATCTGTTGTTGTCTGTTCATTTCTTCAGCCATGTAAATTCTTATGTAAAGGATTTACGGCGCTGTAATATTCCTGAATATATTGGGGGTGTTACAGTTATGATTCCGGAACATCTATATCCTGAGCCTTACCAAGATTTTGACACGAAAGACGACGATGAGGCGCTTTTCCCAGGTCTTGAAGTGGCGTCTGATGAGTTCGAGCACCGGGATGATGACAGTTCTGACTCACAAAATGATTATTATTTCATTATAGCTCATGATAGTTATTTTATTCGCCGTGCTTTGAGAAATTCGTCATATCGCCTGAAGGTTTTGAAACACATCCTAACTGTAGATATTTTCGAGGTCAAGTATTTCGAGGCATTAATTAATTCATCTAGAGACGACAGGATTGCGGAATTGAGGACGATTCCTTTTAAAGGGGGGTGGGGGGGATGATGCGAAAATGACTATTCCGAATAATGATACGACTCAGAATAATTTAGATGTGTCGACATATATACGTAGTATGCACCATGCATACTAATCGGTCCAAATTCACACATGTGCGGCCAATTTGTCAAAGATATGTCTTCCCTCACCAACAACAAAATTCACCAAGATTTGTCAAAGAAAATCTCCATCCCTTATCAACAATAAAATTCGGCATAGTTTCTATTCATTCGATATGGTCTAGAGAAGGAGAAAATTTGGTGATCGACGTAGAAGAACATGCACACCAGGCACATGCACGTCAAATCACGTACCTAGGCGAGAAGACGAGCTCGGAACTTGGAGTGACTTTGGTGGTCGGGCTCGGGATAACGTAGTTTATCATTGTTTTTGTATTATTTATTTAATAAAGGATGCGACATGTGCATGCCTATTTTTAGTATTTTTCTTAATTGGTAGTAGCCCAAACTTGTTCAAGGGCGTTTTAGGGAGTAACCTTTATTTATGTTGCTAGGGTTTGGCGGCTATATATACATCATATAGCTCAGCCGATTTGATCATATTGAATACACTTGATATTTTGCTCTCTTTTGAGTTCTATTTGTTTGACGTGTCTCAAACACAAATTCTTGATTATTGTTCGACGCGTTATCGAATTATAATCTGATCAATTCTCAATAGGTCTTAGGAAGAGATCATCTTTGACGAGTTATAGGTCTAGCTCGTTAAAATCTTTTATTGTTTTATGTTCATCCGATCGGAAGCTGTTCTTGTTTGGATGGAGTCTTTGGATTCGTTTGTGGGGTTCATCGGAGGGTTGTCTAGTTTCTTGTTTGTGAAGCTTAATTCCATCTCGTTAAATCGCAGTCCTCATAACTGATCGAGATTCATATCAGTTCGCCTGTTGATGTTCGTATAAATCGTGATTCACAACTGGGTGTGATTCATATCATATCTGTCCTCATACGTTTGGATTGACTTGTTCGAAGTTACTATCCGGCATCCGAACGTGGTTCCTGTTTCCACTGCATCCGATCACAATTCGCTGTTCGTTATTGTTGCTTGCGATTCTTTGTTGCTGTTTGTTCACGACCGAACGGTCGCTGTTTGGTTGAGAGTTGTTGCTGTTCGCTACTGCTGTAGTGAATGGTGGTTGTTGTTAATTGTGAATTGTTGTTGTTCGCTACTGCCGTAGCAAAGAGTCGTTGCTGTAGCGAAGGGTAAGTGCTGTTTCGATTCCATTTGGCCGATTGTTGTTCATTTGTCATTCGCGAATACTGCTTCCGCTTCATCTCGATACAGGAATTCGTATCATTAGTGGTATCGGAGCGAGATTTTGATCCTTCAGCGGCTTGGAGTTCAACAATGATTTTTTAGCCAAACTACGCGACGCGCTACGGGACTTGCCGGAGCAGCGCGATCAGCGCTGGCACCCGAGACGAGGAGATTACAATCATCCTACACGTCAATCCGATGAGTTCAAGGTGAATGAACTTCCGGAATTTGTTGGGAGTACCGATCCAGAAGAATACTTGGAGTGGGAATGAAAAATCGATCGCATGTTCGATTTCAAGGATCTTGATGATGAGAAAAGGTGCAAATATGCGATCCTCAAACTAAGTAAAGGCACTTCTCTTTGGTTGGAAGGAGTTAAATCAAAAAGAGCTCCTGATGGAAAAACAAAGATTAATTCTTGGGATTCATTGAAATGGAAACTTCGCAAGAGATATGTACCCACATCACATAGACTGACCTTGTATCGCAAGAGTGCCGATTGCATGCAAGGAAAGATGAGTGTTAGTGAATATATTGAATATGATAATATCGCATGAAAGATAAAGTGAGGTGACATAATTATCTGATGAAATTCCTGAAATGGTTACCTTAAACAAATTAACAGGATTGATAATTCGATCCACAAGATCACAACTGAGCAATGAGATTGACTGAGTGATAAATGAATTAACATGATCGACAAGATCAAAATGATGATTGAGGATTATTGACTGGTGAATGAGCTGATCCTTATCGTTTGCACAGGTCACACGTGCTCTAAAACAATTAGCCATGAATCAATCGTAACACTAATGTCATATATAGGTTTAAACAAAACATGTATAATCAATGACATAATGAATGTATGAATATAAAGAGAATCGAGTCCTTACACAGGTCATACGAAGCTTCGAGGTCTTGCGATACTAATCTTCACTGACGAAGACTCGATGAATGAATGACTCATGCAGTCGTACAAATATCACGACTCACAAAACCCGACTGTCCAGATTGTCATAACCTGACAGTCCCACTATTACCGCGTCGGTAGAGCCACATAACTCACATATCAGGGTATCTCACAGCCCAAAACTCTGATAGCATCTTCTGTAACACCCCCAAATCCCATTGGGTTATTACAGTGCTGTGGACCCCACACCAGGAGATCCACCAAGCAAATACGAGTAAAATACATCAAATTAACCAACAAGGGAAATCACAGTCCCTACTATGATACCCGACATAATATTCCGATAAGTAATTTCAATGACAATGATGGGCCTACATGGCCAAAATAAAATTACAACAACATACACGAGCATCTTCTCGGGTAAAACATAATGACAATGACTGAGAAACTGGAGAACACTCCAACTGAATGACCAACATAAACAACTCGGACTAGTATTGCTCGAATGCCTCGTTTCCATCGTCATGCCCATGTGTCTCAACTCTCTCCTCGCAAGCACCTAAAACATGAAAACATGTTCCGCCCCCACGGGGTCATTCATCCAGATAATGAATATCAAATACATGTATAACATGATATGCATCCAAAGGCAGAATGAAACGGTACAATGATAATAATAATAATAATAATAATAATAATAATAATAATAATAATAATACGAGATGCTCACAAACCAAGGTAAGAACCGAGCATTCGTGAAACACTATGCCCATGGCATGTGAACAATACCTGCTCAACAGATTATGACAAAAGTGCCCAACGGCGAACCATAAGTATAGAACATCACAATGAATTACACGAAGATGAACCAAACCAGAATTGAAATAAATATGAATCACAATGCCCGAAGGCTCCAACAAAAATACCAAGACATCACAACGACCTGAAAGTCGTTCAACGGAAGCTATCAAATATCAATGGCCTGAAGCCAAAACATCCTGAAGCTATATCTAGGAGTATTGATCAAATTTTTTTAAATAATCCTTCGATGTACTATAAGATGAAGAGAAAAGTGAAAATCACGCATCTTGCGTATGCCGATGATATTCTCATTTTTCTTAATGCTTCCAAAAGAAGTCTCCACATTCTCAATAATTGCATTACTCACTATGAGAATGTCTCCGGGCAAAAGATCAACAACCACAAAAGTAATTTTATTATAAACAATCTGACTCCGCAAATTGCTAGTTCGGTGCAAAGAATATTGGGGTTTAATAAAGTTGAATTACCGATTACGTATCTTGGCGTCCCCTTATGGAAAGGGTTTCAATCCTTTGATATGTACGGTCCCCTCCTCTCGAAAATTAAAAATAAAATCACTAATTGGAACCACCATTTGCTTTCGATGGGGGGGCTTGAATTAATTAATTCGGTTTTAAACTCCATTGCCTTTTATAACTTACAAGTGCTTAAACCCCCTGGGAATGTCATTCTTTTCATAGAAAGACTTCTCAACAAATTTCTTTAGGGAACTAATGATAACAAACGGAAGTTACATTGGGCGGCTTGGAATCGGCTATGTTTCCCCAAGGATGAGGGGGGTCTCGGGTGTTGGGATCTTAATGACATTATCCCGGCTGCCCATGTTAAAATATGGTGGAGATTGAGAACATCTAATAACATTTGGTCCAATTTCTTACTTCAAAAATATTGTTCTCGGATCCACCACATGATTATTAAATTCAACCCCAAAAGTTCTCCCACTTGGAAAAACCTTTGTGGTATTAGATCGATCGCGAATGATAAAATTTTCTGGCATAGTGGCAATAGTGATGTGTCTTTTTGGCATGACATTTGGTGTGAATGCAGCCCTCTCACCAACTTTTACCATACTAAGTCCAAAGATAAAATTAGTTTTTATTGGAATAATGGAGAGTGGGATAGGGATAAAATTAGTCGCAAACTCCTGCTTGGCATTTGTAATCATATTTGCTCTCTACCTATTTTCCCTTCCGACAACAAGCCTTCATGGACTCTTTCCCCTAACGGAATTTTTTCTTTCAAAACCGCTTGGGGGATGGTTCGTAAAAAAAACCCTCCGCATAATATTCTGCGGTATTTTTGGAATCCACTTATCACACCTACCATCTCTCTTTTTATGGTTAAGGTCCTTAATAAATGGATCTCAACACCGGATGGTCTTGCAGAGGGGCATTGTTGCAACCAATAATTGTTATTGTTGTAATAGTGTTGAAAATCTTCCACACCTCTTTCTTCATGGCCTGGTTGCTAAAGATGTGTGGAAGTTTTTTCATAACCTCGCGGGTATTAAAATACTTGTGTCCTCTAACTTTAATCCTATCATTGCCAATTGGTTTGGTAAAACGAAGGGAACTATCCACATTTTTCACATCATTCCGATCCTCATTCTCTAGCTTCTTTGGTGTTGTAGGAACGATAAGAGGGTTGATAATATTCCATTTACGTCTAAACTTGTGTGCAAGCGTATTTGGAACTACATTAACAACCTTAAATTTCAAGGCAAATTTAAAAGGAATTTTTGGAAGGGGGCTGATACAATTCCCAATTACATGGGCATCAAACCGAGCCCGGGACTGAGATACAAAATTATGATTGTTCGTTGGATTAAGCTAGATATGGGGTGGTGGAAACTCAATACGGATGGTTCCGCGAAGGGCAACCCGGGCGGTGCGGCCGCGGGGGGTATTGCTCGGGATCACTTCGGGAATCCGCTTTTCATGTTTTCGGAATTTCTTGGGGTTCAAACCAACAATTTCGCTGAAATCTACGCCATTTGGAGGGAGCTCGATTTATGCATTGAACACTACTTCACCAAAGTTTGGGTGGAGGTCGACTCGAAGGTTGCACTTCATTTGATTGAGATATCATCTTCGTGTCATTGGCAACTCCAAGGCCTTATTTGTAAAATTCGGGCTTTAGTGGATAAATTCGACATTCGTTTCACCTATATTTTCTGCGAAGGAAATGCCGTTGCTGATTTTTTGGTCAATCAAGGATATGAACGTCAAGATTTTCACTTCCATGATATCTCCAATCCGAAAGGGATAAACTTGATAAATTGGCCTACCCATATATTATGAGTAGAAAAGTTTATGTCTGATTTTATTGATGGGTGAACACCAACAACATCTGCCTAGCCTGGGGGTCGGCTCCTCAAATTTCCTATGTATTTCATCCGTTGGGGCGTGTAGAGAGTCTTGTCCTCCCTCCTTTTTGCGGACGTGTAGAGGGAATCATTCACCCTCGTATTTATGCAATAATATAATATCTGCTGGTTTGTTAAAAAAAGTCTTGTTAGTAGGAGACAAGACCACGTTACATACATTCGAGTCAGAATTCTATGAAACTCGGGTTTATTGATTAGATTCGAGCATTTTGTACTGAGTATTGACGATAATAGCTTAGATTAAGCCTTTACTTTTTGATTATGTCTTGTTAATAGGAGATAATACCACATTACATGTATTCGAGTCACAACTCTATGAAAACTCCGGCTTATTGGTTATATTCGAGCTTTTTGTACTGAGAATTGGTACAACAACTCTAATTAAGCTTTTACTTCTTGATTAAGTCTTGTTATAGCAAGAATTGGCTATAATAGCTCTGATTAAACCTTTACTTCTTCATTAAGTCTTGTTAATAGGAGATAAGACCTTGTTACATGCATTCAAGTCGGGACTCTATGAAAACTCGGGTTTATTGATTGGATTCGGCCTTTTGTACTAAGAATTGGCTATAACAACTCCGATTAAGCTTTTACTTCTTGATTAAGTCTTGTTGTAGCAAGGATTGGCTATAATAGCTCCGATTAAGCCTTTACTTCTTGATTAAGTTTTGTTAATAGGAGATAAGACCGCGTTACATGCATTCGAGTTGGAACTCTATAAAAACTCGGGTTTATTGATTAGATTCGAGTCTTTTGTACTCAGAATTGGCTATAAAATCTCCGATTAAGCTTTTACTTCTTGATTAAATCTTGTTGTAGCAAGGATTGGCTCTAATAGCTCCAGTTAAGCCTTTACCTCTTAATCAAGTCTTGTTAGTAGGACACAAGACCACGTTACATACATTCGAGTCAGAACTCTATGAAACTCGGGTTTATTGATTAGATTCGAGCATCTTTTATTGAGTATTGGCGATAATAGCTTAGATTAAGCCTTTACTTTTTTATTAAGTCTTGTTAATAGGAGATAAGACCACGTTACATATATTCGAGTCACAACTCTATGAAAACTCGGGCTTATTGGTTAGATTCGAGCTTTTTGTACTGACAATTGGTACAACAGCTCTGATTAAACTTTTACTTCTTGATTAAGTCTTGTTATAGCAATAATTGGCTATAATAGCTCTAATTAAGCCTTTACTTCTTGATTAAGTCTTGTTAATAGGAGATAAGACCATGTTACATGCATTCGAGTTGGGACTCTATGAGAACTCGGGTTTATTGATTGGATTCGGCCTTTTGTACTAAGAATTGGCTATAACAGCTCCAATTAAGCTTTTACTTCTTGATTAAGTCTTATTATAGCAGGGATTGGCTGTAAAAGCTCCGATTAAGCCTTTACTTCTTGTTTAAGTCTTGTTAATATGAGATAAGACCACGTTACATGCATTCGAGTCCGAACTCTATGAAAACTCGGGTTTATTGATTAGATTCGAGCCTTTGGTACTAAGAATTGGCTATAACAGCTCCGATTAAGCTTTTACTTCTTGAATAAATCTTGTTGTAGCAAGATTGGCTATAATTGCTCTGATTAAGCCTTTAGTTCTTAATTAAGTCTTGTTAGTAGGAGATAAGACCACGTTACAAGCATTCGAGTCAGAACTCTATGAAACTCGAGTTCATTGGTTAGATTCGAGCATTTTGTATTGAGTATTGGCGATAATAGCTTGGATTAAGCCTTTACTTTTTTATCAAGTCTTGTTAATAGGAGATAAGACCATGTGACATGTATTCGAGTCAGAACTCTATGAAAACTCGGGCTTATTAGTTAGATTCGAGCTTTTTGTACTGAGAATTGGTACAACAGCTCCGATTAAGCTTTTACTTCTTGATTAAGTCTTGTTATAGCAAGAATTGGATATAAAAGCACTAATTAAGCATTTACTTCTTGATTAAATGTTCTTGATATGAGATAAGACCATGTTACATGCATTCGTGTAAGGATTCTATGAAAACTCAGACTTATTGATTAGATTTGAGGCTATAACAGCTCCAATTAGGCTTTTACTTCTTGTTTTAGCAAAAATTGGCTATAATAGCTCCAAGTAAGCCTCTACTTCTTGATTAAGTCTTTTTAATAGGAGATAAGACCACATTACATGCATTCGAGTCGGAACTCTATGAAAACTCGGGTTAATTGATTAGATTCGAGCCTTTTGTACTCAGAATTAGCTATAACACCTCCGATTAAGCTTTTACTTCTTGATTAAATCTTGTTGTAGCAAGGATTGGCAATAATAGCTCCGATTAAGCCTATACTTCTTAATTAAGTCTTGTTTGTAGGAGATAATGTAATACCCGAAAATTTTAAACTTATTAAATACCTAAAATACCCTCTAATTTGAAACTTTTGGAAGACGATTAAATAACCTAAAACATTTAATTATATTTAACCTAAGCATTATAAATACTAATGCTTGAACATTTCACAACTTTACTAACCATTAAGACTTATGATAATTAAAAGTTACAACCATATACATGTGTATTAAATTCACACGCTTAATATTTCCTTTTGGGCCGAGTATATGGAGTTGAATTCAAGTGATCATAACATAACAAGCCCAAGTCCATTATTGAAACTAAATAAGGAAAGAGATATCAATCTCATATGCCAAGTTACCAATATTCTCTCATCACGGCATTCCTTGATTTTTGCCTTCTTCTCATCATACGTTTCCCTCCTCTCTTCTCATCACACATTAAATACACATATAACACACACAAAGCAAAACCCTAAGAATACATATACAATACATCGGCTGCTACCCCTCTTCTCTTGGTTCTTTCTCGTTCAAAGCAAGGCTGCAGGGGTGTCTTGATCGTGGTCTAAGGTTCGGTTGGAGTTTGCTTATGTTCAGCTCGTTTGTAGGCTGGTATTCGATCTTGTTTTGTCTCTCCTTCGTGTCACGCTACAAGGGTAACAAATCCAAACCTTTTTCAATTCCTCTTCCTTTTCTTATTTGATCATGTCGTAGGGTAAAAAGAATTAGGGTTTATGTGGATGTTTTGATTGGGACAGTTTTGATATTCGAACTTGTATGCATCACACAACGAGTTTCATAAATGTTCTATTCGGTACTTTTGCTCTAAAACTCAGTTTAGGGTCTTAGTAAAGTAATCTAATTAATTTGGATGGATTTGAGTTTGATTTAGTCCTATTTTTGAATTTTATGAGACGATATCTCAAAACTGTGTTTACAGAATAATAGAGTCATTTTGAGCACGGTGAATCTTGATGATAACCAAGTGTTTTTTTGAGTTTCTTGAGTCCAAAACAAATTTAAAGAGTTTACTAACTGATCCAATTGGTTTGGAGTGATTTCGAGTTGTTTTGGTCGTGTTTTTGATTTTTGTGTGTTTAAGTATTGAATCCGAAATTCGGGAGTCTGAAATCAGTCTACTTTTTCGATTTTTGTTATTCAAAAACTATAATGAGTTGGGCCATGAAACTCTCCAGTGTGTAACTTCTATATGATTATTAATACCATGAATTTTTGGGAATTTTTCCTGGATGTTTTGGTAGGTCGTTGAGGGGAATACTTTTTGAGTACAACTGCAGGTCGATTTTCTATATAGTCTGAGTTTGAGTATTTTTCGTGTGGGGTTAAACTAACCAATAAATTCTGGGAAAATTCCTGTGGGTTCTAAAAACATTTATTCACCTGTGCGAATTTTTGTGAATTTCAATTCTGAGTTCTGATGTGGTTCAAAAATTCGTCAAGTTGTGACCTGTTCATAGTTAAAAGCTGATAAAAAAGGTTAAAAGGCTAAATAAGGGTTATGTGTGTATTATTAAACTTACGGGTTGAACTTATCATTTTCTAAACTAAAAGGCTTAACTTGGGAAACCATGTAACTTTATGATACTTACATGTTATACCCTAATCTTACAATATTTGCACTATAAACCCTAAACTTATATAATTATCATTATGAACCTTAAACTATTAATATTATCACGTTTGATACCTTAAATTGATTAAATGATAACTTTGGATATTAATGATTAATGTTCTAAATCTGGAAACCTTCTAAATATGGAAACTTACTATTTTTAGAAATATACTGAAATGAGTAACCTAATTCAAATTGAAGTTAAAGTAATACTTGGTATTTAATTCGTATAGGTTCCGTGAAGAGGGAGTGATCCATCTCGTGTGACCTTTCTTTCCTTTTGCTTGCTTTGAATAAGGTACAGATATTCTGACCTTATCCCTTAAGGTTTCTCATGATTCGCTCACAATGGTTTGATATTAGTTTTGATTATGATGCCTTTGATCTGAGCCTTCTTATTATGGATTTCTTAGTTGATCTATGCCTTTGCTATGCTCCCTTGGATTTGTAAACCTTTGATTATGAACACTTGATATGAACCTTGATATGAACTTTGATATGATATGACATTTGAACCCTTTAGTTTGATACCCGAGCCAAGTTCATTTCCTAGCCATGAAGGCAACATGGCCGTGTCATTGATGCACCAATGGCACGACTCTAGTGTGGTTGAGTGATGTTCCACACCGTCCCATTTTGTTATGATATGCGCACTTTATATTTGTTATGGCCAATACGATTGTTCGGGGGCGTATGGATGCATCCTAGGTTCGATTTGTATTTGATTGGATATGACATGATTTTGATATGATATGATATGTTCGGTGATTGATGCTTGTGTGCAATACACGTCTTTCATATGTTCAGGAGATAGCTACTCCATGGTTACTATGATATTTGACTTGATTTATGTTCGGGCTCGTGGTGGATTACTGACCTTTCCTTACTTTTGATATCCATTTGTTTATACCTCATGCTTTTCCCATTGCACCGTACTTTATAAGTTTGTTCCTTATCTTTTGGTTTCGTTTATATATGTCTGTTCACTGGGCTTTTTAAGCTCAGCCGCATTTTTCTTTTCCCGCGGCAGGTATCTAAGCTAGGAGCTGGGGTGGCTTTGGGGTTGAGAGTTGAGCTTGTGGAGACTTTACTCTATTCATCTTAGATTTATTTTGCTATTGTTAGGACATTGTTTAGACTTGGATGATTTGTTATTCATCCCTTTGGAGTATTTCTTTTCGTTGAACTTATGTTTTGGTTCAAGTCTTTTCGACTTAACTCCTTTTGATTATTTATGTTTAAGACTTCCGCTGTTCATTATGTTCATTATGTATGCTTTGATATGTCACCATAATGTGATGCTTCTACCCTCGTCGGGTTGGGGTGTTTTAATTTTGGTATCAGAGATTTAGGTTCGACCTGTAGAGCTTAGGCTATGACCTGTGAGGATTTGGGTAGACATTAGATTTCCTTCTGCATATTTTCCTCTCATACTTCAACTTTATTTGACCTTACAAACCGCTTTGGTGATCATTCAGATGGTCTATAGGCGTAGAAATCCTAATGGGAATGATATCCCTGACTTCGAGGCCATGATAGCCGCTACTTTGGCTAATGCTCTCCCGAATCTCTCTGCTGAATTGAGGACCAGAATCGTCTATGACATCAGAAATGGTGTTGGTTCGTCGGGTGGCGGTGCTCCACCTATCGGGATGCATGGTTGGATTGAAAGGTTCACAAAGCTTAAGCCTCTTTCTTTCCGATCTGCTACAACCCCC
Source organism: Orobanche coerulescens (assembly GCA_033398695.1). Lineage (NCBI taxonomy): Eukaryota > Viridiplantae > Streptophyta > Magnoliopsida > Lamiales > Orobanchaceae > Orobanche > Orobanche coerulescens. The sequence continues at coordinate 159,838,510 of CM065803.1, forward strand.
ACAGAGGCAGAAGATTGGATTACACATATGGAGAAGTTGTTCAAGGTCTTGGGTTGTGGTGATGAATTCAAGACGCGTTTGGCTACCTTCAAGTTGGAAGGTGATGCGTTGAATTGGTGGAAGGCGTATGTTCTGGCTAAGGGAGAGAATTTTGATGACACTTGTGCGTGGAATACTTTCTGTGACATCTTCTATAAACAGTACTTTCCTTTCTCCGAGCAACAAAGGTATGAGCGCGAGTATGGGGCTATTCATCAGTTGGATCGGGAATCGTCTAGAGAGTATATGCAGAGGTTTCTGAGGTTAGCTAGTTTTGTTGGACCGATTGCGGGTGATGCTCATTGTTGCGATATTTCTTTAACGCAAGTTTACGTTATCGTATACAAGTAATAAAGTGATGAGTGAGTATCGTTCCCACGAGGACTGAATCACTAACTACCAATTTTTATGTATTCTAGTTTTATTTGAACAATCGAACTCTGGGTTTGCAATTAATTACTAAAAGAATTATTAAAAGACTAAACAGTAACAACGATAGCTTGAAGAAAGAGAATCAAATGATGAATAAGTCTAGGATTCTGAATCCACCTCGGTTTATCTGAATTTACTCTCGATTATCTGAAGTTAATGATTTTCCCAATTTATTGAAGGTGAAGATTGCTAATATATTCTACCGTCTCTTCCGAGGTCAATAGATTTTTCTAAAGGCGAATAATGCACTTTATCCCTAGGTGAATTAATTCGTCAATAGGCAAAAAACATAAAATCTCCAAAAGGCCACGTAGTTCCTATGAGTATATTCCTATCTCACAGAATAAAACGGTCCTCACCAATAGTTCCTCACCAACTCTCCTCTCCCGATTCGAATTGAATGATTAAAACAATACAACTATTGGCTAGATAATTGAAAGCATTAAACGCGATTGGGAAAACTCAACAAAAAGGGAATTAATTAGATAATCTCAAGCAAATCCGTCAGAACGTCGGTTTCATCAAAATCCTAGATTAGGGTTTTAGCCTGACATGCTAATTAATGAAAATACAGAATAAATGAATAAAAGCATGAAAATCAAACGCATATGAAGAGCTCGGATTCCTCCATTCTTCGGCTTCCGCCCTCTGCTCTTGAAGTTTTCTGCTTATCTTCCTCTTCTGCCGTCTCCTCCAAGATTCTCCGATTCCAAGATTTCCAAGATATCCAAGATGATTAATTAGGGTCTTAAACCGTTATCTATAGCTCTGCACAGTCTCCAAATCGCGTCCGTGTGAGTAGGTCGAGAACTGGCTTCAAAACGGCCCAAATCCGCACGGAGCACACCAAAACCGCCTAGTGTGCCGCGGCTCACTTAATCTGTGCCGCGGCACATGGCGTGTAATTCAAAACCCGGGCGCTGTGATTTTCTTCTGGGCCGCGGCTCACCTGGACTGTGCCGCGGCACAGAGTACAGTCTACTTTGTGCCCACTGGTCCTCTGCGTGTGCCGCGGCCCTGCTTCCTTGTGCCGCGGCTCACGGCCAAAATTTACCGTTTTCGCCCGTTTCGCCTCGTTTTAGCTTCCGGACTCCAATCTCCTGACAAACATATAAAATTAAGGAATTAAAAGCTCATTTAAGCAAATTTACTCTCCAAAATAATACAAAATAATGATAAATAAGCGTATAAAAATACGCCTAACAAATACCCCCAAACTTAAGCCTTTGCTTGTCCTCAAGCAAAAAGAATTAAATTCAACAAAAAAATGTCGTGAATAATCGTGCAACTCATAGTGCTCAACCTAATCAATACTATCCTGAAATTCTCTCTGAAAAATACGAGTATCGTAATAGCGAGCTACACTCAGAACACTGATTCTACAAAGTAACCAAGTTCAGTCCTAATTACTCGTTCATGAAGAAAATCCAGCTCAAAGATTAACAAACGTGAATCAAATCTACCGTCAATATGAAAGGTTAAAATAAACGAGCTAGTTCGCCCCGTTCCATAGTCTAATGGCAAAATTTTCACGAGTTTCATAAAAATAATCCTCGGACAGTATTCCCTTATATATATATGCTCAAGAAATTGATTCGAGTTGACCACTAGGTTTGGATCTCGGGATGTTTCCTCGGGATAATCCTACGGTGGAACTTCCATTCTCATGTATTGGGAAACCATTTGACGTAAAAGACACTCATGGGGCACATGGATGCTTCTAGTTACTAAGTTCCCCTCCACAGCGGAGAAACAACTCGAACAGTTAATTCCCGCATGTCCGAATCAAGGTCGCTGTTTTACGCGAGAGTAAACAACGGGTCACGCGAATACCCCCGGTTACTAGGCTCCCTATCATTGGCACATGCGAAATTTCTAAATCACTAGTCTAATCAGGGTCGTCGTTTTACGCGAGAGTAAACAACGGGTCACGTGAATACCCCCGGTTACTAGACTTCCCATCAGAGAACAAATATTATCTCGACTATTGGGAAAAACTGACCGACTCTAAACTCAATCTAAGTGCCAACACGACTTATGTAACTGGACGACTAGTTAACCGAAAAATGTAACCAAACGTATCGACGGAGATTTTAAAACACGTATGTATCCTCTCTTATCCGCCAAGACCTCTACAATCACAAAAAAATTTCGGACCTAAATGACGACTTAGCAGAAACAGAAATCACTGACTACAACCCGACTAAAACTCGACCGTTTCTTCAGAGAGAAAAACAGTGTCGTAACATCAGTATTACACAAATAGAAGCACGAAAAATTCACGAATAGAGTAAAGTCAAGACAAGCAAGGCTATCGACAAAAAGATAACTAAAAATAACAAAAAGTGCAACGAAATAAGTACAGCAATAAATGTAGTGACAGAAAGTAAACCCCCCCAAACTTAGGATGTACATTGACCTCAATGGACAAAATATAATATGCAATAGAATAAGAAGGTCAAGTACTCCCCTCCAGTCCTCTCACGAGTTAGCTACTCCATGGTTACTATGATATTTGACTTGATTTATGTTCGGGATCGTGGTGGATTACTGACCTTTCCTTACTTTTGATATCCATTTGTTTATACCTCATGCTTTTCCCATTGCACCGTACTTTATAAGTTCGTTCCTTATCTTTTGGTTTCGTTTATATATGTCTATTCATTGGGCTTTTTAAGCTCAGCCGCATTTTCCTTTTCCTGCGGTAGGTATCTAAGCTAGGAGCTGGGGTGGATTTGGGGTTGAGAGTTGAGCTTGTGGAGACTTTACTCTAGTCATCTTAGATTAATTTTGCTATTGTTAGGATATTATTTAGACTTAGATAATTTGTTATTCATCCCTTTGGAGTATTTCTTTTCGTTGAACTTATGTTTTGGTTCAAGTCTTTTCGACTTAACTCCTTTTGATTATTTATGTTTAAGACTTCCGCTGTTCATTATGTTCATTATGTATGATTTGATATGTCACCATAATGTGATGCTTCTACCCTCGTCGGGTTTGGGGTGTTTCAATTATGGTATCAGAGATTTAGGTTCGACCTGTAGAGCTTAGGCTATGACCTGTGAGGATTTGGGTAGACATTAGGTTTCCTTCTGCGTATTTTCCTCTCATACTTCAACTTTATTTGACCTTACAAACCGCTTTGATGATCATTCAGATGGTGTATACGCGTAGAAATCCTAATGGGAATGATATCCCTGACTTCGAGGCCATTATAGCCGCTGCTTTGGCTAATGCTCTCCCGAATCTCTCTGCTGAATTGAGGACCAGAATCGTCGATGACATCAGAAATGGTGCTAGTTCATCGGGTGGCGGTGCTCCACCTATCGGGATGCATGGTTGGATTGAAAGGTTCACAAAGCTTAAGCCTCTTTCTTTCCGATCTGCTACCACACCCACAGAGGCAGAAGATTGGATCACACATATGGAGAAGTTGTTCAAGGTCTTGGGTTGTGGTAATGAATTCAAGACGCGTTTGGCTACCTTCAAGTTGGAAGGTGATGCGTTGAATTGGTGGAAGGCGTATGTTCTGGCAAAGGGAGAGAATTTTGCTGACACTTGTGCATGGAATACTTTCTGTGACATATTCTATAAGCAGTACTTTCCTTTCTCCGAGCAGCAAAGGTATGAGCGCGAGTATGGGGCTATTCATCAGTTGGATCGGGAATCGTCTAGAGAGTATATGCAGAGGTTTATGAGGTTAGCTAGTTTTGTTGGACCGATTGCGGGTGATGCTCATAGACACGAACTTTGATTTTCCATGGTTGCCAAGGTTTTCTGGATTCCATTAAAGATACATCTTTGAAGAGTCTTAGTATTGAAAGTCTTCCTGTGGTGCGAAAGTTTCCCGACGTTTTCCCCGACGAACTTCTTGGTATACCTCCTGCTAGGGAAGTTGAGTTTGGCATTGACTTGATCCCAGGTGCTGAACCTATTTCCAAAGCTCCGTACCGTATGGCGCCCTTAGAGTTGAAGTAGTTGAAGGAACAGTTACAGGAACTCTTGGAGAATGGTTTCATCCGACCCAGTGTTTCTCCTTGGGGTGCACCTGTTTTGTTCGTTAAGAAGAAGGATGGAAGTATGTGACTATGTATCGACTATCGTGAGCTCCGTATCACTATCCATAATCGTTATCCTCTTCCGCATATCGATGATTTGTTTGATCAATTGCATGGGGCTAAGTTCTTTTCGAAAATCGATTTGAGGTCCGGTTATCACCAATTACGTGTGAAAGAGCAAGATGTTCCTAAGACCGCGTTCCGTACCCGATATGGTCACTACGAATTTTTGGTTATGCCCTTTGGTTTGAAAAACGCTCCCGCTGTATTTATGGATCGTATGAATCACATATTCCACGAGTATCTCGACAAGTTCGTTATCGTTTTCATCGACGACATCCTTGTTTATTCCAATACTGAAGGAGATCATGAGCAACATCTCCGGATTGTTTTGGAGACTCTTCGGCAGCAGAAGTTGTATGTCAAGTTTTCGAAGTGTGAGTTTTGGCTAAAGCAAGTTGCATTCCTTGGTCATATTGTATCCGCAGATGGCATCACCATGGATCCATCTAAGGTTGAGGCTATCACCAAGTGGCCGAGACCTACTATTGTGACTGAGGTTAGGAGTTTTCTGGGACTTGATGGCTACTATCGACGTTTTGTTGAGGGTTTCTCATGGTTGGCGTTACCTTTGACGCAACTGATGAGGAAGGGTGATAAGTTTGTTTGGATGGAGGAACGCGAGCAGAGTTTCTAAGAGTTGAAACAGAGATTGGTGTCGGCTCCTATTTTGACTCTTCCATCTGGTTCTGGGGGCTATCGAATTTATAATGACGCGTCGAAGAAGGGTTTAGGATGTGTCCTTATGCAGCACAGTAAGGTGATTGCTTATGCTTCGAGGCAATTAAAACCTTATGAAGAGAATTATCCTACTCATGATCTAGAGTTGGCTGCGGTGGTTTTTGCGTTGAAGATTTGGAGACACTACTTGTATGGCCAATCGTATGATATCTTTACTGACCACAAGAGTCTCAAGTATATCTTCACCCAGAAGGAACTTAACATGAGACAAAGAAGGTGGTTGGAACTCCTTAAGGATTATGATGCGAATATTCAATACCATCCGGGCAAAGCGAATGTTGTTGCCGATGCGCTTAGCCGGAAGTCTGGTATGATTGCTAGTTTAGAGATTGAGCCAAGGGTTCTTCATGATTTAGAACTTTTGGATGTTGAACTTTGTGTACGAGGATATGACGGATATTGGGCTAGTATGAAGATAGAATCCAATCTTATACTACGGATTAAGGAAGCTCAAAAGGATGATGGTGAGCTTTGGGCTGTGGTTCAGAATGTTCAGGAGGGTAAGCAGTCGGAGTTCAGGTTAGATGACTCTGGTGTGGTATGGTTTGAAAATCGACTTTATGTTCCTAATGATCCTGATTTGCGTGAGGCTGTGTTGTCAGAAGCCCATAGCTCCCCATTCACTATCCATGCTGGTTCTACCAAGATGTACAGGGATCTTAAGCAACACTTTTGGTGGAACTACATGAAACATGATGTAGCCCCGTATGTTGCTAGATGTATGACTTGCCAGCAGGTCAAAATCGAACATCAGAGCGCTAGTGGTTTGCTGCAACCATTAGATATCCCTACTTGGAAGTGGGATGAGATTTCCATGGACTTTGTTACTAGTTTACCTCTTACTCGGAAAAGACATGATGCAATTTGGGTAGTCGTCGACCGTCTAACCAAATCTTCCCATTTCTTACCTATTCGTATGGATTATCGTGTTAGTAGATTGGCGGAAATTTTTCAACAGGAGATTGTTAGACTTCATGGTACTCCGACATCTATCGTGTCAGACAGAGATCCGCGGTTTACTTCTCGTTTTTGGAAAAGCCTACATAAAGCTTGGAGTACACGTCTTAAGTTTAGCACGGCCTTTCATCTACGGACAGATGGTCAGTCAGAAAGGACCATTCAGACTTTAAAAGACATGTTGAGGGCATGTGCTTTGGAGTGGATGGGAAGTTGGGACGAATACTTGTGCTTGGTGGAGTTTGCTTATAATAATAGTTGGCATGCTAGCATCAAGGCAGCACCGTATGAGCTTTTATATGGGAGGAAATGTAGAGCACCTATTTGTTGGGACGAGGTAGGTGAACGTGTGATCGAGGGGCCGAAACTTATTGAGATCACTAATGAGAAAGTGGTTGTAGCCAAGGAGAAGCTAAAAGAGGCTCGCACTCGACAGAAGAGTTATGTTGATAAGCGTCGACGTGACTTGGAGTTTCAGGTTGGGGATCGTGTATTTCTTAAAGTATCGCCGTTTAGAGGTGTGAAACATTTTGGGATCAAAGGGAAGCTTAGTCCTCGATTCATTGGCCCGTTCGAGATTCTTGAACGTATTGGGGAGGTTTCTTATCGTTTGGCTCTACCTCCTCAGTTATCACATATTCATAATGTCTTCCATGTATCTCTACTGAGGGGATACAATTATCATCCTTTGCATGTGGCATCTTATCCGTTTGATCAGATTCAACCTGACATGTCTCTTCCAGAAGAACCCGAAGCTATTTTAGATCGACAAGATCGAGTCATGAGTAACAAAGTCATTCTGTTTGTTAAAATTCTTTGGAAGAATCACCCAGATCGTGAATCTACCTGGGAAACCGAGGAATCGATACAAACCAGTTATCCTCATTTCTTGTCATAGTCTGGTATGTCTTCACTCCGTTTTCATTTCAATTTTCGAGGACAAAAATTCTCTTTTAGAGGGGAAGAATTGTAATACCCGAAAATTTTAAACTTATTAAATACCTAAAATACCATCTAATTTGAAACTTTTGGAAGATGATTAAATAACCTAAAACATTTAATTATATTTAACCTAAGCATTATAAATACTAATGCTTGAACATTTCACAACTTTACTAACCATTAAGTATGATAATTAAAAGTTACAACCATATACATGTGTATTAAATTCACACGCTTAATATTTCCTTTTGGGCCGAGTATATGGAGTTGAATTCAAGTGATCATAACATAACAAGCCCAAGTCCATTATTGAAACTAAATAAGGAATGAGATATCAATCCCATATGCCACGTTACCAATATTCTCTCATCACGGCATTCCTTGATTTTTGCCCTCTTCTCATCACACGTTTCCCTCCTCTCTTCTCATCACACGTTAAATATACATATAACACACACAAAGCAAAACCCTAAGAATACATATACAATACATCGGCTGCTACCCCTCTTCTCTTGATTCTTTCTCGTTCAAAGCAAAGGCTGCAGGGGTGTCTTGATCGTGGTCTAAGGTTCGGTTGGAGTTTGCTTATGTTCAGCTCGTTTGTAGGGTGGTATTCGATCTTTTTTTGTCTCTCCTCCGTATCACGCTGCAAGGGTAACAAATCCAAACCTTGTTCAATTCCTCTTCCTTTTCTTATTTGATCATGTCGTAGGGTAAAAAGAATTAGGGTTTATGTGGATGTTTTGATTGGGAGAGTTTTGATAGTTGAACTTGTATGCATCACACAACGAGTTTCATAAGTGTTCTATTCGGGACTTTTGCTCTAAAACTCAGTTTAGGGTCTTAGTAAAGTATTCCAATTAGTTTGGATGGATTTGAGTTTGATTTAGTCCGATTGTTTAATTTTATGAGACGATATGTCAAAACTGTATTTACAGAATATTAGAGTCGTTTTGAGCATGGTGAATCTTGATGATACCCAAGTGTTTTTCTGAGTTTCTTGAGACCAAAATTAAGTTTAAAGATTTTACTAACTGATCCAATTGGTTTGGAGTGATTTCGAGTTGCTTTGGTCGTGTTTTTGATTTTTGTGTGTTTAAGTATTGAATCTGAAATTCGGGAGTCTGAAATCAGTCCACTTTGTTGATTTTTTTTATTCAAAAACTATAATAATTTGGGCCATGAAACACTTTAGTATGTAAATTCTATATGATTATTAATACAATGAATTTTTGGGAATTTTTCCTGGATGTTTTGGTAGGTCGTTGAGGCGAATACGTTTTGGGTACAACTGCAAGTCGATTTTCTATATAGTCTGAGTTTGAGTATTTTTCGTGTGGGGTTAAACTAACCAATAAATTCTGGAAAAATTCTTGTGGATTCTAGAGGCAATTAAGTACTTTTGCAAATTTTTGTGAATTTTATTTCTAAGTTCTGATGTGGTTCAAAAATTCGTCAAGTTGTGACCTGTTCATAGTTAAAAGCTGATAAAAAGGTTAAAAGGCTAAATAAGGGTTATGTGTGTATTATTAAACTTACGGGTTGAACTTATCATTTTCTAAACTAAAAGGCTTAACTTGGGAAACCATGTAACTTTATGATAGTTACATGTTATACCCTAATCTTACAATATTTGCACTATAAACTCTAAACTTATATAATTATCATTATGAACCTTAAACTATTAATATTATCACGTTTGATACCTTAAATTGATTAAATGATAACTTTGGATATTAATGACTAATGTTCTAAATCTGGAAACCTTCTAAATATGGAAACTTACTATTTATAGAAGTATACTAAAATGAGTAACCTAATTCAAATTGAACTTAAAGTAATACTTGGTATTTAATTCGTATAGGTTCCGTGAAGAGGGAGTGATCCATCTCGTGTGACCTTTCTTTCCTTTTGCTTGCTTTGAATAAGGTACAGATATTCTGACCTTATCCCTTAAGGTTTCTCATGATTCTCTCACAACGGTTTGATATTAGTTTTGATTATGATGCCTTTGATCTGAGCCTTCTTATTATGGCTTTCTTAGTTGATCTATGCCTTTGCTATGCTCCCTTGGATTTGTAAACCTTTGATTATGAACATTTGATATGAACCTTGATATGAACTTTGATATGATATGACATTTGAACCCTTTAGTTTGATACCCGAGCCAAGTTCATTTCCTAGCCATGAAGGTAATATGGTCGTGTCATTGATGCACCAATGGCACGACTCTAGTGTGGTTGAGTGATGTTCCACACCGTCCCATTTTGTTATGATATGCGCACTTTATATTTGTTATGGCCAGTACGATTGTTCGGGGGCGTATGGATGCATCCTAGGTTCGATTTGTATTTGATTGGATATGACATGATTTTGATATGATATGATATGTTCGATGATTGATGCTTGTGTGCAATACATGTCTTTCACATGTTCGGGAGTTAGATACTCCATGGTTACTATGATATTTGACATGATTTATGTTCGGGATCGTGGTGGATTACTGACCTTTCCTTACTTTTGATATCCAGCGAAGGAAACGACGAAAGAATAGGTTTCGGTCCGAACAATCTTCCCAAATCCGTTCCTAACAAAAAGACGGTATACAAACAAGTCTCAGTATTGCAGAAAGGTAAGAATTAATCCTAATTCTACCCGTTAGAACAATTCTCCGGTCACTATGAATCCTAGACGATTTTAATCTTACAATGGCGAAACTACGAGGTCAAATTCGTTAGATTATAATGGAAACAAGGGATTACGACTACACATTCGTAATCTAACAATTCGACGGAGCTAAATCGGATTAAAAGGAAGAATTATGTGAAAAATCCCGAAATCCCGAAAAAACTAGGGTTCAATGATGTATACCTCGATTCGGACAGAGAGTGATGATTATGATGATGATTAACCTCCCTTGGTACACAATAATATATCTTCGGAGGAACTCTACGGATTGCTCTGGACAAATCGCTCCAAATCGCTCAAGGAAACTCACGTCGCGCACAAAGGGATGAGAAGAAACGAAATAATGCGACTGAGGTTAAGTCAGGATTTAAAACGCCTGACAGTGTGTTACGTACGTTAACACGAGTTTTTAACGTACGTTATGATGTTTATGGACGTAACCTCTCACAGGTTAACGTACGTAACAAACAATCTGTACTCTATTGTGAAAACCATAACGTACGTTACCAATAAGGTATAACGTACGTTATGATGCCTCTATAACGTGCGTAAAGGAGCATGCATAATGTACGTTATGCATTCAGCAGTCCCACACTGCTAGACACTTAATTATGCACAGTCGATACGACGACGGAACGCGACACAAGTACAGAACTAGAAGTGTAAACACGAGGTATCCAAAACAACGAAACTAAGTGCTGAAAGAAAATACACTTCCAACTACCGGGGAATCCGAAATACAACAAGCAAAATAAAATTCCCTAAACTTTTAGGAAATTACAAAAATGGCTCAAACATCCGAAAAGTCACGATACGATGTCGGATCAACAATCCGAAACTCACAACACGAGCTACTCAACCACACGAACTCATGGAAAAGTAAAAATGATGAAATCGAACGAGTTTTTCGAGAATCTAACGTTCATGCGACGAAATATAACTCAAGATGAAAAATACGTAAAAACATCCTCAAAACTCGTCCAAACGGAAAAACTCCAAGAACAAAATAGATTCAGAATTCCACAACAGTAATAAGTGAGTCGTCCGAAACAAATATACACCAAAATAGAAATTGCTAAAAAAATAGAAAGCATGGATATTACATTATCTCCCCCTAAAAATAAGTTCCGTCCCAAAACTTAAGACGCGAATAACTCGGGGTATCTCGACCTCATGCTCTGTACCGTCTCCCACGTCGCTTCCTCAGATACATGCCTCGACCATTGAGCTTTAACCAAAGGAATGGTTTTGTGCCTAAGTTGTTTCACCCGATGCTCTAAAATCTGAATCGGCCTCTCCTCGATGGTAATGTCGGGTCCCAACTCAATCTCTCCAAAATCAATAATGTGGCTAGGGTCCGGTACGTACTTCCTAAGCTGGGAAACATGAAATACATTATGCACGTGGCTCAAGGACGGCGGCAAGCCTAACTGATATGCAAGCTCTCCAACTCTCTCTAAAATCTCGAACGGTCCAATATATCTCGGACTAAGTTTACCCTTTCGACCGAAGCAGTAAACTCCCCGTGTCGGCAACACCTTAAGCAAGACATGGAACCCCACCTCAAACTCCAACGGCCGGCGATGCGTATCGGCATAAGACTTCTGCTGACTCTGGGCCGTCAATAACCTATCGCAAACCAAAGCATTCTTCTCTCTCATCTCAACTACCATATCGGGCTCGGTACCAATCAGCTTGGACGCATCGTCCCAACACAATGGCGATCTGCACCTCCTCCCATACAATGCCTCAAATGGTGTCATTTTGATCGAGGCGTGCCAACTATTGTTGTACGTGAACTCGATCAATGGCAAGTGCGACTCCCAATCATCCTTCCAATCTAGGGCACAGGCTCTCAACATATCCTCCAGTGTCTAGATCGTCCGCTCTGACTGTCCGTCTATCTGAGGGTGGTAGGACGTACTGAGTCTCAACTCAGTCCCCAAACGGCCTGCCAAAAGTGTGATATGAATCGGCCATCGCAATCTGAAACAATACTCTTGGGAGTCCCATGCAACCTCACGATTTCCGCAATGAATACTCGTGTTAATCTCTCCGGCCCCCAAGTATCCTTAGTACCTAGGAAATGAGATGATTTGGTTAGTCGGTCGACAGTAACCCAAATCATATTCATTCCAGTCTGAGTCCTAGGCATCTTGGTAATGAAATCCATAGAGATGTCTTCCCACTTCCATTCCGGAATGGGAAGTGGTCGTAGCAACCCCGCGGGCCACTGATGCTCGATCTTAACCTGCTGACAGGTCAAGCACTTCGCCACAAACTCACTAACGTCCATCTTCAAATTGCTCCACCAGTAGTTACTCCTCACATCCTTGTACATTTTGCTCGTACCAAGATGTATGGAGTAAGGTGTGGTATGAGCTTCACTCAAGATCTTCTGTCTCAACTCAATATCACTCGGTACACATAATCTTCCGCGAAATCTCAAAACTCTATCATCCTGAACCACAAATCCAGGGGCTTTCCCCTTCCTCACATCCTCCCTCAACTGGACCAACAACGGATCATCACACTGTTTCGCCTTGATATCATCAGTCAAGGACGAAGTGATCTCCGACGCACATAATTGACCCTGAAATCTCTGAACCCAAACCTCGATATTCTAACGAATAAAATCCCGCTGGATCCTGCTCTGTGGTGTAAGTACCTCTAACATCTGTAACGCCATCGGCTTTCGGCTCTACGCATCAACCACTACGTTAGCCTTACCTGGATGATAAAGTATCTCGAGGTCGTAATCTTTAATTATCTCCAACCACCTATGTGGTCTCATATTCAACTCTTTTTGACTGAAGATATACTCCAAACTCTTTTGATCCATAAAAATCTTACACAATGACCCATATAGATAATGCCTCCATATCTTTAAGGCGAAAACGACCACAACTAACTCCAAATCATGCATGGAGTAGTTTACCTCGTAAGGTTTCAACTGGCAGGACGCATAAGCAATAACCCTATCTTTCTGCATCAAAACACATCCGAGCCCAAGTCCCGAAGCATCACTATACACCACAAAATCTTTGTTCCCTTGTGGCAATGTTAAAATGGGTGCCGTAGTCAATCGTCTCTTCAACTCGTCAAAACTATCCTGTCTGTCTGCGGTCCACTCGAACTTCTGAGTTTTCTGGAGTAACTGAGTGAGCGGCCTTGCGATCTTAGAAAATCCCTAAACGAATCTACGATAATAGCCTGCAAGTCCCATAAAACTCCTTACTTCTTTCACATTCTTGGGCGGTTCCCATGCCATCACCGCCACTATCTTTTGAGGATCTACCCGAACTCCCTCCATAGAAATCACGTGCCCGAGGAACATCACTTCCTTGAGCCAAAACTCACACTTAGAGAACTTCGCGTACAACTGCTCACTTCTCAAAGTGTCCAACACAATCCGGAGATGTAAAACATGCTCCTCTCGACTCCAGGAATAGATAAGGATGTCGTCGATAAAGACGACTACGAATTTGTCCAGATACTCGATAAAAACTTTGTTCATTAACTGCATGAACACTATTGGGGCATTGGTTAGCCCGAAAGGCATAACTACAAACTCGTAAAGGCCATATCTCGTCTGAAAGGCAGCTTTCGGTATATCGCTGTCCCGAATCCTCAACTGGTAGTAGCCCGATCGTAAATCAATCTTCGAAAAGACTGACGCTCCCTGAAACTGATGAAACAAGTCATCAATCCGGGGCAAAGGGTATTTGTTTTTTATGGTCAACTTGTTTAATTCTCGGTAATCGATGCATAAACGAAGCGATCCATCCTTCTTCTTAACAAAAAGTACAGGCGCACCCCAAGACGAGGCGCTCGGTCGAATATATCCTTTATCTAATAATTCCCCCAACTGTTTCTTCAATTCTAACATCTCCTACGGTGCCATACGGTATGGCGCTCGAGAAATGGGAGCCGCATTCGGCTCAAGATTAATAGGAAACTCAACCTCTCGCTCGAGAAACGGGAGCCGCATTCGACCCCTACCACGGCCCGAACTCTGAGGAACCTGAGTGGTTGGAGTCTTCTGGTCGATGCTAAGCTCCTTCTGAACGGTGGCGGAATATGGAACTCTGGCGGCTCTGGTAGCCCTCTCGCAATGAGTGACCCTGTGCCCGGTCTGTCTACAGGTAAAGCAAGTAACTGGAGGAGAAGGGCAATCTATCATCAAATGCTTATATTGGTTGCAGTTAAAACAAACCCTGCCACCAGAAGCAGCGGACTGGACTGAACGATTACCCTGAGATCCTCCAGCCTGATGAAACGGCCTCTTCCGAGGTGTAGGGGCAGACTGTGCTCTTGAAAATCGGCCACTCTTGCCGACTGAAAAACTGCCAGCCGTTTTCTGTTTCTTGGCCTCGGTACCCAAATCTGATTCCGGTGCAGCCAAATCGATCGCTAGGGCGCGATCCTGATTCTCCTTCAAGTTGACACATATGAGCGGTGCCATACTCTGCCTAATATGCGGTTTCATGCGCATATTGAAATAACGGATCTTGTCGGCCTCGGTCCTCACCTGATCTTTCACGAATCCTAATTGCTGATTATAAGAGATGATGGCCTGAGAAATAGGCACATCCTGAGGTGTGGCAGTGAAGAATTCCACAATCCTGTGTTCTTTGACCGGCGGCGGACAATATTCTGCTTCCATAGCAGCCTTGAACTCCTCCCAAGTGGCTCAGCGGTCTCTGGGCGCCACAGCCTCCCACCATTCCGCAACTTCCTTATCCATGAGGTACGGAGCAATATGTACCCTCTTGTCATCGGGATAGGCTACGGCATCAAAAGTCCTGATCAACTGAAAGAGCCAATTCTCCCAACCGAGGGAGTCATAAGATCCAGAGAAACGGGGAGGGTGCATCTTAGTCACCGTCTGAAGCCACTTACTAGCCTCTTCCTCAGGAGTCAGAGGCGAATTCTGGCGTCCACCCTGAGCAATTTGGGTAAGCTGAGCTACCAACTGCTGGAGTATAGCAGTAGCCCCGGCGTCGGCATTATTACCCGACGGCACTGAATGAGAGGCAGAATCCGCAGATGACTGAGAAAGTGAGCCTTCCTCATTATTGGCACCCCGACCACGGCCTCGGACGCGTCCCCTAGCTGGTCTACCGCGACCTCTCAACATACTGAAGAAAGATATGAAAGAACAAGATCAGAAGGATTCACAATTAGCAAGATCGGTATCACAATTCATAATTCCGAACAACGCAAGAAAACGAATTACAGAGTATAAGAGTTCGAGGAGACTTATAGCCACGGGTCGCACGAAAAGACGGTAGCATGATGATATTAGGCTCAACGACTGACTCAACGACTTAACTGACAGACCCAAAATTAACCGACAGCCTAGGCATTCAAAACCTTGCTCCGATACCATAAATATAACACCCTAATTCACAAATGGGACATTACACGCCGTAGAACTCTCATGAGGTCTACCAGGCTATCACATGACACACATTCCGAACATTAAAATCCCAAAGACACAATCAATAATGTAAAAATGGGGCCATGGCCTCGGCCAAAACATTTTAATAGACGTACGTGAAAATATAAGTCGATACCATATCATTGTCCACACAGGGGACTTTAACCGAATACAATAAAACCAGTCAAATTCCAATGCTCAAACAGTATAAATGACTGAACATAAATAAAGACTCGAGCCTCATAATCATGCCAATCCATCCTTTGCATGCATGTCCCGTGCCTGCTCCTCAACTCTTCCGGTACGTGAAATGCATAAGATGCATTTCCCCCATTTAAGGGGTTAGCATTCGAATAGCTAGTGCAGGTACACAATTACACAATATTATATATAAATACGATTTAACACAATCATCTCAATTAGAAATCATTTGCCATAAATATTCCGGAATACTACATTGGCAATCAAATCAGTTATCAATTCATCACGATATTACAAAATCACAACTTGTATCTTGTGGTCGTACCCCTCAGTATCGAACCCCAGACATCCCGTCAAATGCTTCGGGTGGAATACCACTTCCGCGGCCGTACCCCTTAGTATCGACCCCCAGACATCCCGCCGAACGCTTCGGGTGGAAGTTCAACCACACACGCACCCAAGTCCACTTCCGCGGCCGGACCCCTTAGTATCTGTTGTTACCCAAAATATTATCCGGAGATAGTATTGCTGGAATGATCGAGTAACAAACAAATGCGAGAACACTTCCGCGAGAAAATAGATAACACAAGATTTGTCGGGGTTGTTAATCCCGGGCTTGAATGCTCTCGCGAGATGTTATTAATAAATATACTGCCGAGTACAAATATTAATGTTAGAATCTAATACAAGGAGTGTAAAGACTTCTAGTTATCTAGGCTTTAGAGCGCCAGATTGCCTAAGAACCAGATAGATGAATCTGTGAGTTCTTGCTTGGGATATATGATGAATGTGTATGAATATCACTATGAATGTGTTAGTGTTTGCCAAAAGAGCCTTTGATTCTCTCTTTTGTGTGTATTTTGCACTTAATTCGTAGTAGAATTGGTCTCCCCTCTGGCCGCAACAGTGAGTCCTCTATTTATAGGGGACAAGGTAGTTGGGATCCCTCAGGCGATCGCGGGCGATCGCCGTTTTCTATATTAAAATAAACGGCCGATCGTCCCCGCCACGTGGGCCTGCTCCATTGAGGTCCGAGGTCGCAGCTGGAGGCCACTGGGT
Source organism: Orobanche coerulescens (assembly GCA_033398695.1). NCBI lineage: Eukaryota > Viridiplantae > Streptophyta > Magnoliopsida > Lamiales > Orobanchaceae > Orobanche > Orobanche coerulescens. Next base: position 159,855,130 of record CM065803.1, read on the forward strand.
GAACTAATGGGAAGCCAAGACGCTGCGAATCCGCTGCTCGAGGAGGGCCCACTGCACCTTTCGGCGGCCTTGTCGGTAGGTGTGGTAGGTGACAGGTTGGGGTCAATGATCCTATTTGTCGGTATTCTTTGAAGATCCGCGGGTGGGCCATCGTCCAAGATTCGGTCTTCGACGACTTTGACGGATGCTGGATCCCCACGTGGCATGAGACGATCGCCTCTGGTCCGTTCTTCAAAGACGATCGCTAGTTACCAAAAGACGATCGCTGGTTACCAAAAGACGATCGCTGCATTATGCCGAACTCTAGGCGTTCGACCGGAGTTTGTCTTCTATGGTTGACTTTTCTGGGAGGTCACCGATCGCCTATTATGGCGACCAAATCGCCGCACAACAATTGCCCCCCAGCTCGCCTCGATGTTGAAAACACGGGGTGAGGTGGCACTGTTGGCGATCGCCGATGTTTTAAACGACCAGCCGACCTGAACTCAAATATGGACGACCTTATTTCGCGTCGGGAGCAGCGGGAAAAGAAGGCGGGCCTTCCAAAAGTGGCTGGGACACGCGTCGTGCCGCCGTTGGGGGAATCCGACGGTTTGTCAGACTACCGGGCATGCCCTCGAAAAGACGCGTGACGCTGGGATTCGAGGGCCGCATTTAATGCGTCCCCACGTGACGGTTGTGATTCAGCCCCGAGGTTTCTCCTATTTGCACTTAGGCCCTCGTTCCTCTATAAAAAGGGGAGGGTTTCCTCTCCTTCACTTTACGCGCCCTTAATATCCATAGCCGAATTTCGCAGAAATTTCTGAGCTTTGTGGTGTCGATCTTCTTCTTTTTCTGTAAGAAAAAATTAACCTCCTTCTCCTCTTTATTTTCTAATATGTGGGAGGACCAAAACCTTCGAGACCGGAAGTTCTTCCACGCGCGTTGCTCGAACGGGAGGAGGTTCCTGTTAGAGTGGATATGGAGATGGCCGCCGAAGCTATTCGAGCGGGATTGCACCAAGAACTCGAAAAACTTTTCAACGAGGCCGAGGTGGCGAGGACGGAGGCGACGGCGGAGCAGGGGGGCTCGCCGGTGGATGAGGACGATTTGGTGCGGGAGGCCTGGGAAAGAGAGAGCAGATTCGGCCCCGCCTACGTGGCTTTTGCCCAGATGATGGAAACGATCGCTGGACCCTGTCCGGAATTCGATTTCGAGGCCTACACCGCCGCTCACCCCTACGAACATGTGAATCGGACGGTCTTTCAGGCCGCCGTCCCGTCTCCGTGGACTCTCGGACAGATCCGAGTACGGCGACCAAGAAAGACTCCGAGCCGGAGGGCCAAATATCACATCCTCTCGACGTCTCCCTTCACGTGCCTTTGAGAATGAGCGCGCCGACCAACCGCCAAGGATATGGTCGCCACAACGAGATGATTATGGAGGCGGGTCTTCGATTCCCATTGCCATTCGCCGTCTCCTATTTGCCGATCGCCTGAATTTGGCGCCTCTTCAATCGACGCCGAACGCTTGGCCGCAGATCATCTCGCACGCTGACCTTGTTTGGCGGTCACCGGTTATTCCGCTACCTTATCGCTACTGAGATGAATTATTTGTTTAAATTGGTTGCGCAGAAAGGGTCGATCGACGTCATCATATCCGTGGCCGACTCGGAGAGTGGTCCTCGGCGTCTTGAATAAAACCAAGGGCGACCGCTAAATGGTGTTGGGTCGGCGGGCATGGCGATCGGCGCGAGTGACATGCCGAATGAGGAGTTGAGATTCCCACCATTTTCCGGGAGAGGAATCCGAGTAAGGATTTAAGCTCTCCCCTTGATTGAGCTTATCTTGACCGATCTAATTTTGTTTTCTTTTGCAGACCTCTCGCTCCAGCCGATCGCGATCTTCCATTCGATTTCTTGATCGTTTGGGAGCGGATCCGTGCTTTGCCGAACTCCTTTATTGACGTTCGATCGCTTGGTACCGAAGCTCATCGGTTGGGGGCTCGTTTGTTTTGCTACCCCCGTCACTTGAAAGTTCAAGGTATGAGTTTAATTGGTGCTTCCTTTCTTTGACGATCGTCTCCAAGAGGTCGTTTTGTTTTGTCTAACTTGTTTGTATCTTTTCTTTGACAGGGGCTAATTTTCCCGGAATTGCCGAACCTCCGCCAGAGATAGTTATGTCGGACCTGGGAGTTCTTGGTCGCCTTAGGTTGGGCAAGCAGACTGGTCGCGTTCCTGCGACGACGTCTCACCCTGCCCCGGTGACGAGACCCGCTGAGGCGCCAGTCGCCAAGCCGGTGGTCGAGGGAGAGGAACAGCTCAAACGCCGCAAGAGGTGGAGGTCGGAGTCCCCGACGATCTCTGAGGTGGATGTATCGATTCTTGAGCCTCCGGTCGCTGCGGCTCCTATCTCCGCCATCCCGATGATGGAGCGATCTGTCCCCAAGCCCACGGTCTCCGGCCCCCGGTCATCGGGCACTGGCGAAGAAGATGGCGATCGCCGATGCGAAACATCCCGGGCAAGCCTTTTTCTGACGCGACCCCGAGCCGGTAAATAGGTAAGAGTGGGTCAAAAATTTTCGAGTTAGGCATTCCGAGCATGGTATGGGCTAACTCCTTGGTTTCCTTCGCTTGCGTTGCAGGTTCGCCTCGCCGACCCGACGCCGCCCCATGGTGCCGACTTTCTGCCGAGCAAGGCTCCGCAAGGTTCCTCGAAGTCCCCGCTACGCTCGCTGTGCAATCACTTCTCCGCCCAAGGCTTGACGACCGACCTTGATGCGATCGCTCGCCGGGCGATCCGAGACGCCATGCGCGACCGCTGCCACGCTCTTCGACGGCGACGATGGCCGCCCAAGATGCTCGGGATTTTGAAGGGCGACCCTCCACCGCTCATCTCCATCGCGAACTCGAGACCGCCAGAATAGAAATATCGAGGATGCCAACCGGATCCGGCCCATGGAGAAAGAGTATGAGGAGACCGCCAAACGCAAGCAAGGTGATGTGGACCGATTGAAGCAGAGCCGAGCCGCTCCAAGGAGGCCGCCGATCGGCCATGTAATAAGGAGAAGGAAACTCGCGAAGCTCGAGGCTTCGCAGAGGAGGCGACCGGGTTGAAGGCTGCGTGGATCGCCTGGGTGGTGAGCCGGAGGCGGCGAAGAGAGAGCCGAGAAAGCCAGGGCGAGAATGTTGCCAAGGCGACCGAATCAAGTGAGGTCGAGAAGACGGCAATGGATCTCAAGGGGCACAAAGCGATCGAGGTCGATCCCTACCTTAACGCCGAGCACGCCGGGCGAAGTTCGCTTACTACTTGGCCTATGCCGACGCTGCTCGAGCCGCTAAAAAGGCAGGGTCGAGATCGGTCCCCGATGGAAAGCTTCAAATCCTATGTCCTCAAGCATCCTCTCGCATCCGCACTTTCTCTGCCGATCCTTGACTTGGTCGACCTCGGGATCGACTTGAGTTTGTATACCGGCAAACTCATTCATCCCGAGGCCGATGGGGGTGCCCAAGCCGATCCGCAACCCGAGGGCGAAGACCAGTAGGCGGGGCCTTGAGAGGCATTTTTGTTTTTTTTCTCCGTAACTTGTTCTTTTTGTTGTAATGCCTTCGGGCCTCGAAATGTATGAAGCTTGTGTTTATGAATAAAATACTCCTTTTTTCATTCTGCGTAATGTATTACATGCGATCGCCTTTGACTGCTTATGCGTAATTTTTACGAGTACTTTCGACTTTTTGTTCGTTTGGCCGATCGTCTGAGTGTTGAAAGTGTTGGCATGTTTTGAATTGGAATTCTTACTTGTAATTTTCGTCGGACGACCTTGATCGCCCTGCATGTTTTTGAGCGAAGCCGATCGAGTATGGTTCCTCTTTGTTCGTCCGTATTTGAGAGTAGCTCGACCTATCCCTGCCCCCTTGTTTTTGTTCACTTATTGTAAGTAAGGAAACAAAGACTAGTCTGTCTGGCGAGCTATCTTCATTTCGCCGATTCTGAAGAGTCATGTGTGGTTGGGGTGTTCGATGGACCGATCTCCCCAATCGTGTCTTCGTGTGCGAGGGATATCGTGTATCCTGCGACTTACTTTTTGTGAGGGTCCTCCGTTAGGCTACGCCTGCCTTGTGTTAAAACGAAAGGCGGGCGATCTCGGTCTGGAGGAGTCCTTGTGCGGAGTGTTTGTCGGCTTATTCGACACCACGTCCGCGGCTTGTCAGCTCTGCTTCCACCTCGGCCCGCCATGAAGATGGCGATCCTCGACGGTGTACGTTGAGACGGGGTAACGGCACGTCGCATTGTTCGGGTTCACCATGTTAGATGGTGTACCTTGAGAACGTGCGATCGCGCCTACTGATTATTTTGGAGGGTCCTTCGGCTACGTCGACCTCGTATTTAAACGAAGGGTGGACGATCTCAGCCCAAAGGAACCTTGCATGGGCGAAGCTGTCGGTTCCATCGACCTCCAGGACCATGGCTGCATTAATTTTACCTAGGATCGTCGTGATCAGCGATTGTCGGTGATATGCGATGCCTGGTGGGGCGATCGCCATAATAGATGGGATAACAAAAAATCTCATTATATTCCTTGTACATCATTGAAATCGAGTACAAATTTATTACTGATAGTATTTTTTCAGATGCACGGCGCCTGTGGATATTGGTCCGAGTACCGTCAGATGTTCCAGTCGTAGGCTCCTTTGGTTAGCCATCTGGACACTCAAAGGTCCCTCCTGTGTCGGACCAAAACGCCCGTGTGGGCTTGGATCTTCTTAAGGACGAGATCGCCCACTTGAAATCTTCTTTCTCGACCTTTGAATTGAAGAACTTCTCGGCTCTCCTTTTGTGGATTGCGTTCTTCATTTCTCGAGGTCATCCGTCTTTCTTCGAGCATGTCTAGGTCGATTCGTCGGGCTACATCGTTGTCGGTCGTCATCTTCTGCTCGGTTCGATGATCGAGGACGGCGATCTCCGAAGGAATCACCGCTTCGTTCAAGGTAAGGGCGAACGGGTTTCGCGGTTGAATTGCGGGTCGCCGTCCCAGAGGACCACAAAACGCCTGGGAGCTCGCCGCCACCGTCCTTGCCTCGGATTCGAGTCGTGCTTTGATCGTGTGTTTGAGGATCTTATTCACCGCTCTACTCGCCTGCTCGTCCGAGGGTGATAGGGCGCCGAGAATAACCTTTGATTCCCCACTTTTCGCTGCACTGCATGACTTCTAAGCCGTCGAACTGTTTCCCGTTGTCGGAGATGATGGCCTGGGGCAAACCGAATCGGCATATGACGTTTTTCCATATAAACTTGATCACTTGCTCTTGGCCGATCTTGTTGAGCGGTTCGGCCTCAGCCCATTTGGTGAAATAGTCGACCCCAACGATGGCGAACTTACAGCCTCCTGGAGCCGTTGGCAAGGGACCTATTAGGTCGATGCCCCATTGCGCAAATGGCCAAGGGCTATACATGGAGGTGAGCTGTTCGGGTGATAGTTTAATATTGGGGCCCATTATTTGACACCTATGACACGATCTGGCATAGGCGATCGCATCTTTCCGAAGTGATGGCCAGAAAAACCCTTGTCTGGTTGTCTTATGGATGAGGGCTCGCCCGCCCGCGTGGTTTCCACAAATCCCATCGTGGATCTCAGCTAAAACGAGCTGACCTTCCTCCGGTGTAATACACTTGAGGAGGGGAAGGCTAAAGGCTCGCTTGTAAAGCCGATCGTCCAATAGGGTATACCTGGTCGCACGAAGCTGGAGTTGGCGAGCTTTAACACGGTCATCATGGACCGTTCCGTCCTTTAAGTATTTGATGAACGGAGTCATCCAATTCTCTCCGGCGATGGCGACCGTGGTAACCAAATTCCTGTCGATCGCCGGCCTTGCTGACTTTGTGATTTGGATGTTGGAGAAGTCGGCTGCCCCATCCGATGATGCTAGCTTGGAAAGAGCATCGGCCTGGGAGTTGTGCTCTCTCGGGACTTGTTCGATTAGTACTTCTTCAAATTTTGTGCACATTTCGGCGACCAGCTCTTGGTATTTGACCATCTGTTCGCCGCGTGCCTCATATTCTCCCTTGACTTGGTTTACGACCAAAAGGGAGTCCATGAAGATATGGAGGCGTCGAACATCCAGGGCGAGGGCTAGATCAAGCCCGCCTACCAGAGCTTCGTATTCAGCTTCATTGTTGGTCGCACGAAAACCGAAACGCACAGCATTTGTGAAACTCTGACCGTCGGGGCTAATGAGGACAATCCCTGCCCCTGCTCTCGCATTGGTCGCTGAGCCATCTACGTATAATTTCAGTGCAGTCGACGACCCGAGTCTGACCGTGAGGGAACGTTAATTCCACCACGAAGTCCGCCGAGCTTGGCCTTTGATCGTCCGTGCGAGGAGCGTAAGTGATACCGTATTGGGCGATCTCCATGACCACTTGAGGAGTCGCCCGTTGGTGTCCTGGCCGGTGCAGACTTGTCTTAGAGGTAGAGTGGTTAGGACCTCCACTTTGTGATCGAAGAAGTAAGCTCTCGCCTTTCGTACACTCATGACAAGGGCGTAGGCGATCTTCTCCAATGGTGTGTAACGTGTCTCAGCGTCGTGGAGCGCCCGGCTAACATAGTAGATCGGCAAGTGGGTTTGCCCTCTCGCCGCACTGAACGGCACTGCCGCGACCTCCGAGGCCGCCAAGTAAAGGAATAATTTTTCACCGGATCGGCTTTGCCAGGATCTGGGGGTTAGATAGATATTCTTTTATCTTGGTGAATGCTATCTGGCTTTCTTTCGTCCATGCGAACTTCTTGTTCTTGATGGTCGCGAAGAAAGGCTTGCTTTTATCGCCGAGCCGTGATATGAAACGGTTTAGGGCGGCTAGACAACCTGTGAGGCGTTGCACCTGCTTGATGTTTCGCGGTTCCTGCATGTCAAGGATCGCCTGTATCTTGGTGGGGTTCGCCTCGATCCCCCTTTGGCTCACTATGTGCCCCAGGAACTTCCCGGAGCCCACCCCGAAGTTGCATTTCTTGGGGTTCAGCTTCATGTTAAACTTCTCAAGGATGGCGAACGTCTCGGCGAGATCGTTGAGGTGATCTTCCTTCTTGAGGTTTTTGACTACGATATCGTCAATGTAGACCTCCATGGTCTTGCCGATCTTGTCGGAGAACATCCTGTTGACTAATCGCTGGTAGGTCGCCCCTGCGTTTTTCAAGCCGAACGGCATTCTGACCCAAAAGTATATGTCTTTTTCTGTGTGGAAAGATGTGTGTTTTATGTCTTCCTCCGCCATCGGGATTTGATGATATCCGGCGAAGGCATCCATAAACGACATCATTTCGCAACCTGCCGTGCTATCGACCAGGTGATCGATATGAGGCATCGGAAAGTGATCTTTTGGACATGCCGCGTTGAGGTCGGTGAAGTCAATGCATAATCTCCAGGAGCCAGTTGGCTTTTTGACGAGCACCGCGTTGGCGACCCACTGTGGTTCGTCCGTTGCTACTCCGATCAATTCGTTGTTGAGTAACTTCTGGACTTCTATGTCGAGCGCCGCGTATTTCTCGGGACCGAACTTCCTACGCTTCTGGTGAACAGGCTTCATCGCCTTGGCCGATCTTCGATAATGGCAGCGTGTTCGGGACTTATGCCAACCATATCTTGATGCGACTGTGCAAAGACTCCGATGTTCCTACGTAGCAAGTTGATCGATTCCCTTTTAATTCGTGGTCGATGCTTGCGCCGACCGTATTTCCCGCTCGATGATCGGATCCATCGTAACACTTTCCAACTCTTCGACAGAACGGCCGCCTCGCTTGGTACGATCTCCGGACTCGGTCCTAGGATCGATGTCGAGGCTTGGCTCGAAACCGATCCTTGGCTCGATGTCGTCCGTCAATTGATGAGAGATGGCGTCCCCTGAGTCAGGTTGGTACGAAGTGTTAGGCTCGTCGATCTCCATGGGTTGATCGTCGGTCGCTTCAACGTTACATATAGTATGGGAAGTATTGAAAGAAGTAACAACATAGGAGTAACTCAAACATCTCTTTGCCATTAGCTGATCTCCTTTTACAGTACCGACCGTCCCATCGGCGGTGGGGAATTTGATACAGTAAAAGAAAGATGAGGCGACCGCCTCAAAGGTTTCTAAAAAGGGGCGACCTAGGAACCCATTATAGATGCTGGGCCTATCTATGATTACAAAGCTTAGGTTCCTAGTTATCCTAACCTTGGGATCATAAAAGCATACTAGCTCAACAGAGAGCTTGATCCTCCCGTAGGCTTGGACTGTGTTGTCGCCGAACCCTTGAAGCACGGTGTCGAAAGGCTTGATGAATTTGATTAGGTTGCCGAGTTGGTCTAGGGCGGATTTGAATATGATGTTGCAAAAACTCCCATTGTCGACCAACACGCGATCGACCGTCTTCCCAAGGATGCAAGCGGAGATCACTAGTGCATCCTCTTTGGGACATTGCACTCCTTCCCTGTCCTTGTTGGAAAAGGTGATGAGCGCGTCTCTAGAGATGGTCGGTTCCGGAGGTACAACGACGTGGACCCCGGCGAATGCCCTCAGCTCGGCCTTTCGTTTCCTGTTCGACATGGTGGAAACCGGGGAAAGACCCCCGAGGTTTCCACCTCCCGCTTGAAGCATGTTTACCCGACCGCCAGAGTTGATCGGTGGGACCGAATCATCAGAGTATTCCGGCTCATGCTCGACTCTGGCGACCGGATTGGGAGGAGTTCTCTCGTGTTGCCGGCATTCGCGCCCTCCGGTCCTTTCCGCCCTTGGTTCCGGCTTGGTGACCAAGTTGTCCAGTTTGCCTTCCTCAAACAGTCGCCAGAGCTGTCTGAGGAGGTCGCGGCATTGGCTAGTGTTGTGGCCGGGACTCTTATGATAGGCACAGAATTTGCTACGGTCTAGGTGACCGTGGTCCCTTATTGGCTTAGTCTTGGAAAGCCACTCGCGACCCTTGATCGCGTTGAAGATGTGGGCCGGAGATAAGTTGAGGTTGTGAAGAAGGTGGACCTCTACATCCTCGAAGGCTTTGAACTCGCCAGGCGGCTTGGCGATCGCCTTTCTGGGCTTGGCGACCGCCTTCTTCTGGACATGGGAGGGTGCTTTTCCTTCTTCAGATGGTCCCTCTTCTAAGCGGAGTGAGAGCATCCTCTGTCTGGCCAGGAAACCGGCGGCTTTGTTGCGGAAGATCGAGTAGGTCGGGGGGATATCTTTTGTGAGGTGCCTGAACATGGGCGAGCGTCCGTGGAATCCGCTCATAACGGAGTTGAGAGCGATCTCGTCGCTGACGGGCTCACCGGTGAGGACTATCTCGTCTACCCGGTCGATGTAATCCTCATCTGATTCGTCCTTCCCTTGCCTGATTTTCATCATGCGGTGAGGACCTTCCGGGCGAGCGACTTTGGCGGCGAAGTATGACGTGAAGTCGTTCGCTAGCTTCTCAAAGCAATTGATTGAGCGAGATGGTAGTGAGGTGTACCATCTGTGGGCGAGATCGCCCAGAGTTAATGGGAACATACGACATTTTGTCGCATCTGAAGCTCCGCATCCGGTCATGTAGATCCGGAATTTGCTTAAGTGGGTTTCCGGATCCGATTTCCCCTCGTATAAAGGCGTTTGTGGGGGATTGATCGTTGGTTGGACTGGGGAGAGCTCGATCTGAGTCGCGAGTGGTTCGCTCGATCCAATGATCGATCTCCTGGCGCTTGCCCCATTTTCCATGAGCGCCCTCATCTCATCGAGCTGGCGTTGTATGGCGGCTATCGCCGTCGCTGATCGCCGCCGATTGACTCTCGAGCGCGAACCTAGGCGATCGTGTGCGATCCCCCGGCCCCGTGGTGAACGATGATCTCCCCGCCAGAGGGTTCCCTTCTTGGGCGAGCAGGGGCTCGCGACCGGTCTGTCTCTTGGGAGTCGGATATGCCGAACTCTGGTAAAGGATTCGGATACCGATGTCTCCTACTGGGCTCGAGTGCCTGGGCCGCCATGAGGGATCGCTCCTAGGCGGCCGAAGACGGAATCGCCCCGCCTCACGAGAGCCTTCCTCGCGGCTCGGGCTTTCTGCCGATTTCTCAACATAGATCCCTTGAGCTTGCTTGCTTGCCCGGCGGTTAGCCGACGGGGGTGATGGTGGGCGATCGTGGCTCCTCTCGCTCCCTCGAGGATGGCTATAGCCTCCTCAATCTGTTCCGATGTCTGGAACTGATCGAGTGAGAGGCTAGAACCGTCCCTCGGGGGCGGGAGTGAGAGCCTAGCGTCGCCTCGGTCGCCTTCCGCCGTGGGCTGGGATTCGGTCCTCGCCGGAATAAGATTTCCGGCAGATCTCAGGGTGGCCCTCTTGGAGGTTGTTGCTGATGTCATTTTCTGAAGGTTTTTCTATTGAAGAACAGTGAGTGTTTCTTCAAGTATATGTCCGGAGAACAGTGAGTGTTCTTCGAGACGGTAGGAATAAAAATGAAGGTTTAGGCCCCTTCCTCTAGCGCCAATTGTTGTTACCCAAAATATTATCCGGAGATAGTATTGCTGGAATGATCGAGTAACAAACAAATGCGAGAACACTTCCGCGAGAAAATAGATAACACAAGATTTGCCGGGGTTGTTAATCCCGGGCTTGAATGCTCTCGCGAGATGTTATTAATAAATATACTGCCGAGTACAAATATTAATGTTAGAATCTAATACAAGGAGTGTAAAGACTTCTAGTTATCTAGGCTTTAGAGCGCGTAGATTGCCGGAAGAACCAGATAGATGAATCTGTGAGTTCTTGCTTGGGATATATGATGAATGTGTATGAATATCACTATGAATGTGTTAGTGTTTGCCAAAAGAGCCTTTGATTCTCTCTTTTGTGTGTATTTTGCACTTAATTCGTAGTAGAATTCGTCTCCCCTCTGGCCGCAACAGTGAGTCCTCTATTTATAGGGGACAAGGTAGTTGGGATCCCTCAGGCGATCGCGGGCGATCGCCGTTTTCTATATTAAAATAAACGGCCGATCGTCCCGTCACGTGGGCCTGTTCCATTGAGGTCCGAGGTCGTAGTTGGAGGCCAGCTGGGTGAACCAATGGGAAGCCAGCACGCGTTGCGAATCGCTGTCTGAGGAGGGCCCACTTCGTACCTTTTGGCGGCCTTGTCGGTAGGTGTGGTAGGTGACAGGTTGGGGTCAATGATCCTATTTGTCGGTATTCTTTGAAGATCCGCGGGTGGGCCATCGTCCAAGATTCGGTCTTCGACGACTTTGACGGATGCTGGATCCCCACGTGGCATGAGACGATCGCCTCTGGTCCGTTCTTCAAAGACGATCGCCAGTTACCAAAAGACGATCGGTGGTTACCAAAAGACGATTGCTGCATTATGCCGAACTCTAGGCGTTCGTCCGGAGTTTGTCTTCTATGGTTGACTTTTCTGGGAGGTCGCCGATCGCCTATTATGGCGACCAAATCGCCGCACAACAGTATCGACCCCCAGACATCCCGTCGAACGCTCCGGGTGGAAGGAACACAACTCACGCACCCGAAAACCACAATTTATCATTCATTTCGAAAACATAACATACATAACGGAATATAATACATATACTTGCCTTGAATAAGACGAAGCGAAGGAAACGACGAAAGAATAGGTTTCGGTCTGAACAATCCTCCCAAATCCGTTCCTAACACAAAGACGGTATACAAACAAGTCTCAATATTGCGGAAAGGTAAGAATTAATCCTAATTCTACCCGTTGGAACAATTAGTCGGTCACTACCAAGTCCTAGACGGTTTTAATGTTACAATGGCGAAACTACGAGGTCAGATTCGTTAGACTATAATGGAAACAAGGGATTACGACTACATATTCGTAATCTAACAATTCGACGGAGCTAAATCGGATTAACAGGAAGAATTATGTCAAAAATGCCGAAAACCCCAAAAAACTAGGGTTGAATGATGTATACCTCGATTCGGACAGAGAGTGATGACTATGATGATGATTAACCTCCCTTGGTACACAATAATCAATCTTCATAGGAACTCTACGGATTGCTCTGGACAAATCACTCCAAATCGCTCAAGGAAACTCACGTCGCGCACAAAGGGATGAGAAGAAACGAAATAACGCGACTGAGGTTAAGTCAGGATTTAAAACGCCTGGAAGTGTGTTACGTACGTTAACACGAGTTGTTAACGTACGTTATGATGTTTACGTACATAACCTCTCACAGGTCAACGTACGTAACAAACAATTTGTACTCTATTGTGAAAACCATAACGTACGTTACCAATAAGGTATAACGTACATTATGATGCCTCTATAACGTGCGTAAAGGAGCATGCATATCGTACGTTATGCATGTAGCAGTGCCATGCTGCTAGACACTTAATTCTGCACAGTCGATACGACGACGGAACGCGACACAAGGACAGAACCAGAAGTGTAAACACGAGGTATCCAAAACAACGAAACTAAGTGCTGAAAGAAAATACACTTCCGACTACCGTGGAATCCAAAATACAACAAGCAAAATAAAATTCCCTAAACTTTTAGGAAATTACAAAAATGGCCCAAACATCCGAAAAGTCACGATAATACGTCGGATCAACAATCCGAAACTCACAGCACGAGCCACTCAACCACACGAACTCATGGAAAAGGAAAAATGACAAAATCGAACGAGTTTTTCGAGAATCTATCGTTCATGTGATGAAATATAACTCAAGATGAAAAATACGTAAAAACATCCTCAAAACTCGTCGAAACGGAAAAACTCCAAGAACAAAATAGATTCAGAATTCCAAAACAATAATAAGCGAGTTGTCCAAAACGAATATACACCAAAATAGAAATTGCTAAAAAAAATACAAAGCACGGATATTACACAGCCTTCTTCAAATTTCCGAATATATTCACAAACAGACATATCCCCTTGTTTCAGCTCCAAAAACACTTTGACCTTGAGAGACCGTGCATCCCCGGTGAAGTATTTATCATAGAATATTACTTTAAATCTCTCCCATATCAACCCTTCCAAGTTAACTGCAAGTTTGGCTCCTTCCCACCAAGTTCTGGCATCCTTTTTGAGTTGAAAGATCGCACAAAGTTTCTTCTCAGCATCGTCGATGTGCATGTAGTCAAATATAACATCAAGTGATTTGACCCATTCCTCCGCAACCATAGGATCAGCCCCACCATGAAAATCAGAAAGTTCCATTTTCCTAAATCTTTCATACACTGCTGGTCCATTATTGTTTCTTGGTGGAGGTTGTCGGTTTTGTTCTTCGTTTCTTTGTTGCATGTTCAACAATTGTTGCATTTGTTCTCCATACATCCTTGTCTGTTGTTGCATCAGCTCAGCCAAATTCTCAAGACGGTCATGGTTTGGATTTGGATCATCTCTTGTCTTCCTTTTGGGTGCCATCACTTCTGCTGTAATGCCCAATCTCACCCATTCATAAGCCAATAACAAACACATAATGATGATAATAACAACTAGTATATTGTAATCTATTAAACATAATACTTAATAGATAAACGTTAACCATATCCTTCAGTAGAGAATGTCCATATGCCATCTTCTGTCTGCAGGAAAGATTTAAACCTTCGCTCCAATACCACAACTGTAACACCCCATAACCTAGCAGTTGAACCGCAAAGGGGTACGTGCTACTAAGTTGGGGAGTATCACTCTTTTATACTTTGAAAAGCCATAATTGTAAATTTGGTAAAAGCAAGAACTCGGGGAAATAACACAAACTGGTATTATTTGTTCAAAACATTACACAAATACATAAACAAAACCATAACAGAGCGATCTTATTCCAAACACAACATAGTATTCCAGCAGAGGGACAAAATAGCTGGGGAATGGCATATGGACAAGTCTCCGACTGCCAACACTGAAGAAGATAGTCAACTCCTAAACAAGAGCATCATCACCTGTATCATAAGATTCTAATGAGCTAATGGCTCAGTAAGATGAGACTTCTGTAATAGCAAAGTATCACGTATCACATTTATCAACAAATAACTACTATATATATAGTAATGTTCTTGTAAAATCCTTTCTTCGGGTAACCTTGAAGTGTGATACTCGACTGATAGTGATAGGCCATGTTTTTCGGAACCTGTTCATATAATTGGCCAATAAAAGATGTATACAGGGGTTCCAATACTGGTTTTTTAACCAATGGTATTAGCCGTATTCAACCTTTTTCATTCATTTTCGGTTTCCTTGACCGACTTTCAGCCGCAAGTATTTGCCACCATGTGTTGGGTCTGCCGGTCCCCCGCATCCCGTGCCTACCCGCCATCAATCAAGTACCATACTTCCTGTTCTTAAACATTCTTTTACATACATATGTTATGCATGATCATTCAATAACAGTCACATATGAAAATATCAATCAATATATGATCCTTATGATCAGCAAGGAAAAGCCTCATCTTACCTCAAGTCCTGTGCCTGTTGATGTGAAAAGATAAGTTTCTATAGATGAATGTGCTAAAATCCTTGAAGAAACAATCTAAAATCTCTTTGGGGACTTTTAACAAACACCTTGGAAAAACTGTCAGATTTGAGCTTCCTGTTTGATCAGGGTTTTTTAGATTTTGTAATTTTTTGAAGAGAAATATGTTACGAGCGTTTTAAAGTAGAGGTTAATATATTCAAAATGGTATATTATTTGTTGTAAAATACTTACGTATACATATATTTATAGTAGTCCAAAGTCGGCTGAAAATCAACCTTACTCGGACAGCTGGCCGAGAAGATTCTGTCGGTCGTGACCGACCTTATCCGGACAACTGGACAGCCTTATCCGAATAGTGGCCGAGAAGCATCTGTCGGTCGTGACCGACCTTATCCGAACAGCTGGACAGCCTTATCTAGATAGTGGCCGAGAAGCTTCTGTCGGTCGTGACCGGCAGTTGTCAGTCGGCGTGTCCGGCGGTGACCGACAAATGTCCGTCAACTTGGCTCAGCCGATTCGACCCCTTCCCGATGTCTAAATTCGATTTTCCGACCTGTTCCAGACTCATCGAAGTTAAATCTTCGATATGCTCAGAACGTATTTTCCATAATAATAAAATAATAATTTAATATTATTTTTGCAGTATAAGTTTTCTGTAATGAAAATTTTATCGTATCAAATCGTCGAAAAATTTTCGAAATTACTTTCATAAATTCTAAAATAATCCTTATAATTTATTTTGAAATCATTTCTTTTTAAATCCTTCATTTTATGTTAGGAACATATCGGTCCAAGTATTGGACAACTTGTAAATATCGAAATCCATGATCATTAGCAAAATAAATAGCATTTAAATAAGTCTTTTAATTTTCTAGGGTATTATAATTATTATTTTATAATCGTTTAGCACATCGATCTCTAGAAACTGTGCTCCTCACTGCAACAAAACATCTCACAATGACTTTTATCATGTTATAGGAGATAATTAGCATGTCGTATAAAACGTAATGCGAATGGACATAGCATCTATTCATGCTCATGAAATGTCTACTTGTATGCCATGCTTCCATAATGCATATTATGTAAATGCATTTAGGTATTAAATGGTTATTGGCTTAGGGGATAACCGGGCATTACAAACTCAAAAGTCGATACAATAATATCCAAATTCATAAAGGCATTCTAACGAATACTTTGTAAATGTTCTTTCCTTTGGTTACACCAACCCCAAAAATAACGAAACCAAACTCCAAGTGAGTAATAATATCTTGACAAAACACCTTCAATGATATTGATAATCCTATAGGAATCCACAAATCGAGTTAACGACAACATCTAATCGAAAACCCCCAAAATATCAAAGTCAACTTCAGAGTGTTCTTGAATCAAACCCCAACATTCATGAAATCCGAAATATACGCCAATAAATCTATAGGAATACATTTATCCAAGATAGATAATCCATATCTAACATATTCCAACTTAAAACCAAGCTTACATGAAGAGATCGGAAGGAAAACATTCAAAATCCGAAATTCTAGATCCAAGGAATGTTTACCGTGATTTGATGTATTGGAGAGGATGAAATGATGATTAATCCGGATTATAAGCTTGAAAATGTTGATAGGTGGATGCAGCTCGAAGAGATCTCTCCAAAACGTCCAAAATCGCCCAAAACCATCGAGAGGAGGAGGAGAGAATGAAAAATGACGAACTGGACTTGACTGTCCAATTTATACTGTTCTAGTTTAGTGCACGCTAAGCCCTGATATTTAGCGTGTGCTAGCGAGTTAACCGGACTGTCCAATGAGCTCTGACTGCCTCGTTAGCGTATGCTACGAACTTGGTAGCATGCTCTAACGCCTTCCCGATAGCGTGCGTTAACCCAAAATATTAGCGTGCGCTAACTGAATATCTGATGCCCAGTAACTGAAGTCCGGAACCTTCTGTCCTCTGACCTGCTCGTGATAGCGTGCGCTACACCCAAAACTCAGTGTGCGCTACAACACCATTAGCATACGCTAATATCTACTCATAGCGTGCACTATGAATTATTCCAATTCTGTCCAGTACCCACTGGACTCTGCCTGTTCGACCTTAGCGCGCGCTACACCGATTGCATAGCATGCGCTAACCCAAATTAATAGCGCGCACTACTTACTATTCGTAACGTGCGCTACTACAACTCAACTTCAGTCCAGTGCCTTCTCGACTGTCAGCCTGAACCACCGTAGCGTGCGCTAATGCTGAGAGGTAGCGTGCGCTACCCGTACTCAATTAGCGCACGCTAATAAGAGTACGTAGCGTGCGCTACTCCTCACACACAGCCCACTACAAAGATGACAACGATGATACGCTCGGCCCGATTCTTCAACCAGGTTGAATGATGCACCAAAACTGATACACAACTCCCAGTATGCCAACTGTGAATACAAATAAATGAACGTGAATAATGAATGATTAATAATGAGTGAAAATTACTGAGTGACAATTACTGAATGATAATTACTGAATTACAACCGGGTATTACATACTCCCCCCTTAAAAAGAGTTTTTTCTTCGAAACTAAGGGTCAAACAACTCGGGATAACTCTCCCGCATACTATCCTCGGTTTCCCATGTAGCCTCTTCGAATCTGTGTCTAGACCATTGAATTTTAACCAAAGGAATCGTCTTGTTCCTCAACTGTTTGATTCGCCGCTCTAAAACTCATATAGGATGCTCCTCATACGAATGATCATCCGCGATCTAGATTTCGTCGAACTGAAGTATGTGACTCGGGTCGGCAACATATTTCTGTAGCTGAGAGACGTGAAACATATTATGAATTCGGCTCAATGCCGGAGGTAAGGCCAATCGATAAGCTAGCTCGCCTACTCGATCCAAAATCTCAAATGGTCCAATGAATCTCGGACTTAGCTTCCCCCGTTTTCCGAAACGGAAGATACCTCGACTCGGGGATACCTTCACCAAAACGTGGTCATCCGTCTTGAACTCTAGTGGTTGACGAATATGATTTCTGTCGACTCTGAGCGGTCAAAAAATGACTTCTGATCAAAGCTACCTTCTCACGGGCGGCAATAAGCATATCGGGCTCAATGTCGATTGATTCTAATAAGTCATCCAACACAAAGGAGATCGACAACGACGACCGTACAAGGCCTCGTAGGGTGCCATCTCAATCGAAGCATGCCAACTATTATTGTACGTGAACTCAATCAACGGTAGTTGGGCTTCCCAATCATCTTTCCAATCGAGGACGCATGCCCTCAACATGTCCTCCAACGTCTGAATAGTCCTCTCTGATTGCCCATCGGACTGAGGATGAAAAGCTATGCTGAGATTAAGCTGAGTTCCCATTGCACGATGAACTGATTTCTAAAAATGCAACATCTCCTTGGGTCTAAGGAATTCTTGCTGAAGCTCCTTCTGAACTGTCAAACGAGCAAGCATTTGCTCCTGAACGGACTTACGACTCAAGGCATCAACAACCACGTTCCCCTTGCCTGGGTGGTACAGGATCTCAATATCATGATCTTTCATTAGTTCCAACCACCACCTCTGTCGCATATTTACCTCATTCTGAGTAAATATATACTTCAAACTCTTATGATCGGTGAAAATATGACAGGTGACGCCACAAAGATAATGATGCCAAATGTTTACGCGAAAACCACGGCTGCTAGCTCCAGGTCATGGGTCGGATAATTGACCTCGTAAGGTCTTAGTTGCCGTGAAGCATAGGCAATAACCTTCCCATTCTGCATTAGTACACATCCGAGACCGTGTCCGAACGCATCACTATAAACCACGAATCCTTCTGTCCCTTGCAGTAAAGAAATGACAGGTGCTGAAATTAACTAGCTCTTGAGTTCCTCAAAACTCTGTTGACACACGTCGGACCACGTGTATTTCTTATCCTTCCGCGAAAGATTCGTCATGCTTGAGCGATTTTAGAAAATCCTTCCACAAATCGCCGATAATAACCAGCTAATCCGAGGAAACTTCAGATTTACTTAACATTCTTCGGAGGTTGCCAATCTCGAATACCCTCCATCTTCTGAGGGTCGAAGCGTACTCCGTCTAATGAAATCACATGTCCGAGAAACGTCACTTCAGACATCCAGAACTCACATTTGGAAAACTTCCCATAAAGTTGCTCTCGTCTTAACACTTCGAGAACCTGATGAAGGTGAAATTCGTGCTCTTCTCGGTCACGTGAATAAATCAAAATGGAATCAATGAAGAAAACCATGAACTGATCCAAATAGTTGATGAAAACCCGATTCATTAACTCCATGAACACCGCAGGTGCATTAGTTAACCCAAATGGCAGTATCACAAACTCATAATGACCATAGCGTGTTCGAAACGCCGTTCTAACAATATCCGACTCTCGAATTCGCAACTGATGATACCCAGATCTTAAATCAATCTTGGAAAATACTGAAGCTCCCTAAAGTTGATCCAAAAGATCATCGATGCGGGGTAGGGGATATTCATTCTTGATCGTCACCCTGTTCAATTCCCGGTAATCAATACACAAGAAAAACGAACCATCCTTCGTCTTGACAAATAGCACAGGTGCTCCCCACGAGGATGCACTCGGTCGGATATAACCTTTCTCGGTCAATTCCTTCAATTGATTCTTCAGTTCTTGCATTCCGGTCGGGGCCATCCGATACGGTGCCTTCGATATTAGAGACGTACCAGGCTCCAACTCAATTGTGAATTCCACATCTCTCTGTGGAGGCAAACTAGGTAACTCATCTGGAATGCCTCCCTGAAATACACATTCGACCCCATCGTCTGAAATGATAGTGACTATATGCTTACGGACACTAATGATGGCATCGTGACGATCCATCCAATCGATACCCAAAATAACGTCGTCTCTCGGTAAATGTACCACGATCAGGTTTGCCAACCAAACACGGCCATTAAGCTGAATCGGACAATTCACAATCTCACGGTCCCCGATAATTCTTGTACCGCCAGGTAGACTAATGATATAAGGTTCACAACTAGTAGCATTATCTAGATGAAGTCTACTCAAGCATGAATCGGAAATGAATGAATGTGATGCACCAGTATCAAAAAGGGTACATACATGTTGAGATAGAATTTCGAGTGTACCTGAGATCATCCGGGCCTCCGGATCGTCGGCCTTCTTCATCTCATAAATTCGGGGCTTGCCGGCCCCTGAACCGGACGCTCCCGTCTGATAGCTTTTGGCTCCGCCTTTGTTTGCTCCCATCGTCTTGAACGACACGGACTGAACCAGTGACTGTCTCGGGGCCTAAGTTATCGCCGGAGTAGATTTAGAGTCTATTCGGCAAAAACAGGCCTTATGCCCAGCAATCCCACAGTTATGGCACGTGCTAGTCTGCCTCAGACACTTGGTGCTGAAATGACCCTGTTCTTCACAGTTGAAACAAGTGATGGCCGAACTGGCCGCTCAGGACTGAGATTCCGCGAGTCTATGCGCCATAGGAGGTCGCTTAGAAAAAGTAGGGCCCGCACGAGGCTTCTTGAAGGTTGCCTGACTGCCTTCAGACTGATTACGATTCTTTGATTTCTTGCTAGCAAATTAAGGTTGTTGCTTAGCAATCTCCTTAGCAGTAAGCTCATAAGTAAGAGCTTTCTCGATGAATTTGGCCAGGGTGGTGCAATTGTGATTAATCAACTGCATCCGCATACGAGGTTTCAACCTCTTGCTGAAATACTTGATCTTGTCCCCCTCAGAGTGAATAATAGATGAGGCGAAAGGAAGAAGTTCCTAAAATTTCTCGGCGATGGCGAGAACATCATCGTCCGCTAAGGGGTCGGGAATGAGTAATTCGGATAACTTGGCCTCTCTGAGTGGGGCTGGATAATACCTCTCCATCATGAGAGTCTTGAATTGATCCCAACTACAAGATCCGTCGGTGGGCTTCAACGATAACCACGAAGAGTGAGCACTCTTACCCAGATAGTAAGCCGCGACTGAAACTTTGTGCCAATCGGGACACTCCACCATAGCAAACAACTTCTCAAATTGCTCAAGCCAGTGAACAATATCTGCCATCTTAGACGAGCCCTCATAGGTAGGTGGTCTTTGGGGGAGAGATGTCGCCAATAATACTGCTCACACCCCTCTCTTGCCCCAGCGGTGTCGGCGGAGGATCCTATTGATTCTGAGCGGTTGAGTCCTGCATCGTCTCCATGAGGCGTGCCATATGAGCCATCTGGGCCATCATGCCCTGCATAAAAGTGAGTGGATCAACCCGAACACCTTCTGATTGAGCTGTGTCCCGGGTACGACTCCCTGACAGTGAATGATCATTTCCGAGTGAATGAGTGGCAGTGTCGCTGCTCGATGAATTAGCATTATTCCTCGTGTTCGCGCATGTATTCACACAAGCTCTTGGGTTTCGGCCCGTATCGCGGCCTCTTCCCCCGCATCCTCAGCCAGATCTCTCCATACCGAAGTAGGAAAGTCACATGATAGTTATAGATCTCGCATGAATACCGCATTATGATTACGTTATGAAATGATGATAATGAGCATACGCGCTCTAACACAATGATTACATGAATGATCAACTGAGGTGACATGATTATCTGATGAAATTATTGAAATGATTATCTTGAACAAGTTAACAAGATTAATGATACGATCCTTACGATCAACAACTGAGCAATGAAATAAACTGAGTGATTAATGAGTTAACATGATCGATGTGATCAAAATGAAAATGATGATTATGGATTGTTGATTGTTGAATGATGAATGAATGATTCTTATTGCCACAAATTATACCATGGCGTCAGAAATCTTACTGTTCTTTGGTCTGAGGGGCTCGACTCTTGCACAGGTCACACGTGACGCGAAAGTCCAATGATACTAGTCTGATGAACGATGATTTTAAATGAGACATGACTCGGAAGGTAGTATTCAAAACCATGCTCTGATACCAACTCTGTAACACCCCAAAGTAGGCGGATATTACAGTGCCGTGGACCCCCAATTGGGACCCACCAGGCGAATGAAACTTAATGAATTAAATAATATAATTGTAGTACCAAACTATATTATATCATTAATTACTCCGATGAGGAGTTTCTAGTACAACACACCCAGGAAAATAAGAATAGATGTATATTTTATATGAAGATAAAATATACAATACTGAATGAAAATGAATATCCAAACGGAAATCTGCAGCGGAAATATAAATGAAGAAACATGAATGACTGAAAAAGGACTGGGGCCCCCTACTAATATCACTGGGACTCCTCGCCGTCAACGTTCTCTTCCCGTGCTTTAGCCTTGCCATGACCTGAAACAACATCCCCCAACGGGGTCAATTACACAGAACAACAATCCTCAAGAGATCATGATATATCTTAATTATGAAATTAAGCTGAGGAGGGCCATCATAGTACGCCCGTAATGGTATGTGCAAGTGCACAAGACGAGTGTCTGGACACACCCGCCCTTGTACCTAATTAGTCTCACGGAGGTACGTTACCGTGTGCATTGTCCATTGTGTCGGTGAACCTGATCACATGACTATCATGTGCCCGACTAAAAATTCCACACATCCCCACCCGACCACGCAATATGAACCCAGAAGGTCATATGAACAAGAATGACCATGATGAATATTAATGAATAACAATCCGACAAGGTCAAGAATGACTCATCGAGATGAAATAATGGTGAAATGAATGATAGCTAACTGAAATGATCGGTCGTTCCTCGTGAATTGAATGATTAGTTTGGTAATTACAAGTCTCAACATGATTATTATACTATGAATGAATATGATTTATGAATGAACAACAACGAAATGAATGATTATCCTTTTAACCGAGTAAGAATAAACTTACACAACACCATGAAGAATGTCCTTCCTCGAACAAACGTCCCAAAATGAGATATCCGTCGCTCGAACAACCTTGAATAACATAATTACCAACAAATGCTCGATATACATATCAAGCATGAATCACGACCAAATCAAAAGTCGATACAACAATATCCAAACTCATAGAGGCATTCTAACGAATACTTTGTAAACGTTCTTCCCTTTGGATACACCAACCCCAAAAATAATCAAACCAAACTCCAAGTGAGTAATAAAATCCGACAAAACACCTTCAATGATATCGATAATCCCATAAGAATCCACAACTCGAGTTAACGACAACATCTAATCGAAAACCCCCAAAATATCAAAGTCAGCTCTAAAGTGTTCTTGAATCAAACCCAACATTCATGAAATCCGAAATATACGCCAATAAATCCGTAGGAATCTATTTATCCAAGGTAGATAATCCATATCTATCATATTCCAACTTAAAACCAAGCTTTCACGAAGAGATCGGAAGGAAAACATTTAAAATCCGAAATTCTAGATCCAAGGAATGTTTGCCTTGATTTGATGTATTGGAGAGGATGAAATGATGATTAATCCAGATTATAAGATTGAAGATGTTGATAGGTGGATGAAGCTTAAAGAGATCTCTCCAAAACATCCGAAATCGCCCAAAACCATCGAGAGGAGGAGGAGAGAATGAAAAATGACGAACTGGAATGGACTGTCTAATTTATACTGTTCCAGTTTAGCGCACGCCAAGCCCTGATATTTAGCGTGCACTAGCGAGTTAACCGGACAGTCCAGTGAGCTCTGACTGCCTCGTTAGCGTAGGCTACGAACTTGGTAGCGTGCGCTAAAGCCTTCCCGATAGCGTGCGTTAACCCAAAATGTTAGCGTGCGCTAACTGAATATCTGATGCCCAGTAACTGAAGTCCAGTATCTTCTGTCCTCTGACCTGCTCGCGATAGCGTGCGCTACACCCAAAACTCAGCGTGCGCTACAACACCATTAGCGTATGCTATTATCTACTCATACCGTGCGCCATGAATTATTCCAATTCAGTCAAGTACCCACTGGACTCTGCCTGTTCGACCTTAGCGCGCGCTACACCGATTGCATAGCGTGCGCTAACCCAAATTACTAGCGCGCGCTACTTACCATTCATAGCGTGCGCTACTACAACTCAACTGCAGTCCAGTGCCTTCTGGACTGTCAGCCTGAACCACCGCATTCTCCCCCTCTAAAAAGTAGTTTCATCCCGAAACTTAAGAAACAAAAAGTTCGGGGTATCTCGATCGTATCTTCTCTTCCGTCTCCCAAGTCGCTTCCTCAACTCCATGTCTCGACCATTGAACCTTAACCAATAGAATGGTTTTGTGCTGAAGCTGCTTCTCACGACATTCAAGGATCTTCACCGGTCTCTCTAGAAAGATAACATCCTCGGCTACATCAATCTCACTATAGTCGATAATATGACTTGGATCCGGCACGTACTTTCTCAATTGGGAAACATGAAAAACGCTATGGACATGACCCAAAGCTGGAGGCAACGCCAAGCAATAAACTAAATCCCCAACCCTGTCTAGAATTTCAAACGATCCGATATACCTCGGACTAAGTTTCCCCTTTTTCCGAAGAGGAAAACTCCCTTTGTCGGCGACACTTTGAGTAGAACATGGTCTCCCACTTTGAATTCCAAGGGTCGACGATGGGTATCAGCATAAGAGTTCTGACGGCTTTGGGCAGTCAACAACTAGTCTCGGATAATAGAAATCTTCTTCTCAGTTTTTATCAATATATCCGGTTCCGTTCCGACTAACTCCGAAGCCTCATGACAACGTAATGGCGATCTACACTGCCTACCATAAAGTGCTTCAAATGGTGACATTTTAACCGACACATGCCAACAATTATTGTAGGCAAACTCGATCAATGGTAAATGAAGTTCCCAATCATTACTCCAGTCTAGGGCACAAGCCCGCAACATATCCTCAAACGTCTGGATTGTCCGCTCAATCTGACCGTATGACTGAGGATGAAAAGATATACTCAAACTCAATTCGGTGCCCAAGGCCTGATGGACTGCTTGACAGAAATGTGACACGAAATGGCCATCTCGATCAAAAATAATAGTTTTAGGGGCACAATCTCTGCTACAATCTCTCCGGTCCCCAAGTATCCTTAATACTAAGTAAATGTGTAGACTTGGATACTCTATCAACGATTACCCAAATCATATTCATTCCGACTCTAGATCTCGGCATCCCCGTGATAAAATCCATGGAGATGTCTTCCCACTTCCACTCGGGAATATGAAGCGGCTTCAACAACCCCACTGGTCATTGATGCTCGATCTTGACTTGTTGACAGGTCAAACATCGCAATACGAACTCTGCAAATCTGTCTTCATATTATTCCATCAAAAATTTCGCTTCAAGTCCTTGTACATCTTCCTCGTTCCCGGGTAGATTGAGTAAGGCGTAACATGGGCTACTCGAAGAATTCTCTGTCTCAACTCCAGAATATTCGGGACACAAAGCCTGCCCTGATATCTCAAGATACTGTCCTCATGGAACATAAAGCCAGGGGATTTTCCCTTAATTACATCTTCCTTCAATTGGGAAATCATCGGGTCATTCCACTGTTTCCCTTTGATGTCATCAACCAAGGACAAAGAGGGTACACAATTGTCCCTGCACTTTTTAAAGCCAAACTTCTATACCTTGCTCGATCAAATCCTGAAGAATATTTGACTAGGATGTAAGAACTTAGATCATCTGAAGTGATGCCGGTTTGTGGCTCAAAGCGTCTGCGATGACATTGGCCTTCCCCGGATGGTAAAGAATTTCGAAATTATAATCTTTAATCACTTCCAACCAACGTTGTTGCCTCATATTCAACTCTTTCTGACTGAAAATGTAGTTCAAATTCTTGTGATCAGTATAAATCCGACACGAAGAGCCATACAAATAAGGCCGCCAAATCATAAGTGCGAAAACAATTGTGTCCAATTCCAAATCATGAGTAGGATAGTTCATCTCATATGGCTTCAACGGCCATGATGCAAAGGCTATCGTTTTATCATGCTGCATAAGCACACATGCAAGCCCCTGTCCAGAAGGGTCACTATAAACTGCAAATCCTTCACCACCCTGTGGTAAATCTAAGATCGGCTAAAGTCAAACGTATGTTCAGTTCATCGAAGCTCTGGTGTCTCTCAGCAGTCTAAACAAACTTTTCTGTCTTCTGAAGTAATTGCGTAAGTGGCCGAGCGAGTTTCTAGAAACCCTAGACAAATCGACGGTAATACCCAGCAAGACCCAAAAAGCCACAAACTTCCTTAACATTATTAGGCGGTGCCCAATCTAGCACTGCCTCGATCTTCTGTGGGTCCACATGAACCCTTGCAGCCGAAACCACATGGCCGATAAACATAACTTCCTTTATCCAGAACTCACATTTGAGAATTTCGCATAAAGGTGCTCATCTCTCAAAACATCTAGTATCAAACGCAAGTGTTGGGCATGCTCCTCCTCATCTCAAGAATAAATC
This sequence comes from Orobanche coerulescens, assembly GCA_033398695.1. Classification (NCBI taxonomy): domain Eukaryota; kingdom Viridiplantae; phylum Streptophyta; class Magnoliopsida; order Lamiales; family Orobanchaceae; genus Orobanche; species Orobanche coerulescens. Next base: position 159,880,967 of record CM065803.1, read on the forward strand.
AAGATATCCCCAATAAATATGACCACACATTTGTCAAGGTATTTAATAAATATCTTGTTCATTAACTCTATGAATACTGCCGGTGCATTAGTTAGTAAAAAAGGCATGACCAAAAATTCATAATGTTTGTATCTTGTCCGAAAAGCAGTTTTCACCACGTCGGACTCTTTCACTCGAAGCTGATAGTACCCTGATCTCAAATCAATTTTTGAGAATACTGCGGCTCCCATCAACTGATCAAATAAATCATCTATACGAGGCAATGGATACTTGTTCTTGATGGTCAATTTGTTTAGCTCACGGCAATCGATGCATAAACGTAGTGAACCATCCTTCTCTCTCGCAAAAAAAACAAGTGCGCCCCAAGGCGCAGCGCTCGGTCTAATTTCCCCTTTGACTGGTCATGGTCGTCTGAGCTACAATGAAGCCGTTTCAAGGGCTGAGGACATTTCTGCCAGTTTAGATGTGGAGAAGGCAAGGGCACCACCAGTTGCAACAAATAACAAGCGCAAGTGGCACGAGCAAGGAGGTGGTAACAACAAGAATGTTAAGACTGGATTTTCAGGGGCGAAACCACAGTCCGATAACCCTATATGTGCTACTTGTGGAAAAGGGCATAAATGTACATGTATGCTTGGTCAGAGGTGGTGCTACTATTGCCATGAGGAAGGACAAATGGCCTCAGCGTGTCCGAAGAAGGGAAGAGGCCCAAGCAATAATGTGCAAGGTCAAGGCTCTGGAGGCAAAGCTCGAGTGTATAACATGGCCGAGGCAGAAGGAGAGACTGAACCCCAAACCATGTCAGGTATGTTATCAGTTGTAAATATTCCTGCTTTGGTGTTGTTTGATATGGGTGCGTCTATTCATTCATCTCTAGGAAGCTTTGTACTATGATTGGTTGTAGAAGTAGTAAAGCCCCTATATCTTTGTTAATTAGCATGCCAGCAGGGGGAGTAGTGCGTGTAAACTCGATAACTAACAATGTGAAGATAGAGATTAACGAACATAGCTTCTTAGCCAACTTGCACATAGTAGAACTTAGCGATTTTGATGTCATTTTGGGTATGGATTGGTTGGACAAGCATAGAGCTGTAGTCGAATGCTCCGAGAGGAGAGTAACTTTATGTCTGTCTACCTATGTCAAAACCGTATTCGAGGGAGTAAGATACTCTAGTACCCCAAAGATGATTTCAGCCATGAAAGCGGTGAAAATGTTGAAGAAGCGAAGTTGCCAAGGATTCTTGGTGAATGTGATGGGGAAAACAACTTCATAGAAAACGGTAGCTGATGTACCTATCATCAAGGGGTATCCGGATGTCTTTCCCGAATACTTGCCCGGAGTTCCACCGAATCGTCAAGTTGAGTTATCGATTGATTTAGTGCCAGGAGCGGTACCAATATCGAAGGCTCCCTATAGGATGGCGCCTAAGGAATTACAAGAGCTGAAAGTACAACTCCAAGAACTGCTCGGCTTTGGATTTATCCGATCGAGTGTTTCGCTATCGGGTGCGCCAGTACTATTTGCGAAGAAGAAGGATGGAAGTTTGAGGATGTGCATTGCTATCGTGAACTTAATCGACTCACGATAAAGAATAAATATCCACTTCCTAGAATAAAGGACCTATTCGATCAACTTGGAGGATTGAGAGTATTCTCGAAAATAGATTTGAGATTCGTAGGATTAAGGATGATGATATCCCGAAGACCGCATTTTGAACTCGTTATGGATACTATGAGTTTATAGTGATGCCACTTGGTTTGACTAATGCTCCAGCAGTATTCATGGACCTCATGAAGCAGGTATTTCAACCTTATTTGGACAAGTTTGTCATTGTGTTCATAGATGACATACTTGTATATTCAAAGACCAAGGTTGAACATGAGCAGCATCTTAGAACAGTATTGGGAATACTGCGCAAGGAGAAGTTGTATGCGAAGTTCAATAAGTGTGAATTCTGGATTAACCGAGTTGCATTTTTGGGTCATGTGGTCACTTCTAAATGAATTGAGGTTGACCCGATTAAAGCTGAATCAGTCAATCATTGGAAAGTGCCGAGTAATGCAAATGAAGTTCGCAGCTTCTTGGGATTAGCCGGTTATTATCGGAGATTTATCGAGGGATTTTCGAAGATAGCTGCATCGATGACAAAATTGACTAGAAAGGGAGGAGTTTTCTTATGGAATGAGAAATGCGAAAAGAGTTTCCAAGAACTTAAACGAAGATTGACTGCTGCACCAGTTTTGATGATTCCAGATCCGACGAAAGAGTTCGTCATCTACAGTGATGCATCCAAGCAGGGCTTGGGATGTGTACTGATGCAAGAGGGCAAGGTAGTTGCCTATGATTCGAGACAATTGAAACCACACGAGCTGAACTACTTACTCATGATTTGGAATTAGCAGCGGTAGTTCATGCTTTGAAGATTTGGAGACATTACCTGTATAGAGGTAAGTGTGAAATTTATACAGACCACAAAAGTCTGAAATATATTTTCACATAGAAGGAATTGAATATGAGGCAGCGCAGATGGCTTGAGTTAGTCAATGACTACGATTATATAATTCATTACCACCCTGGCAAAGCAAACGTAGTTGCTGATGCACTGAGCCGTAAGGCGAGAGGAGACTTACCTTGTTTGCTAACCAAGAAGGAAATCTTGGTCAAGGAATTTGCAAGGATGAACCTTGAGATGGCTGCACCATCGAATCCAGTTGAGTCGTTATTGGCTAGTTTGGTGGTATAACCAACCTTGAGGGTGTTGGGATTCGGTGCCTAAAACGAAGGCCCAGCGGAAGCGATAAAATGAAAATTAATTCGATCCGAATCCCTATGAGGATCGATCGAGCTACGCATATGCGAATATAAAATAAACAAAGGAAGATTCGAAATCATACCCTTGTCGTCCGTCGATTATATGGAGTTCCTTCTCTTGAGCTATTCCCCAAACGATCCAAAGTGCTCCAAGCCCTTGGATGATCCAACGCCGAAAAAACCGTGTCTCTACTTGTCACGCGCTGGAGAAACGAACGGAATGACAACACTCGATTAACCTCTAAGGTTACGGCTAGAATCAAGTGATGAAGCTTTGATTATAACACTCTAAGTGTTTTAATTTATATCTCTCAATATATCTTGAATTTTCTCCAAGAGAACTCAAGAATAAAATGAAGAAGATGATGAAGACTTGAGATGAATAATATTCTCTCTCTCTTTTCTTTTCTCACTTCTCTATTCACGTATGGAATAGCTTGAAGTAAAATGAGAAAGTCTACCTTTTATTCTCCCCAACCAACCCATCAAATCCCCTTTAATATAATAAGAGATATCATATCTCTTAAAGTCTTTTGTCTTCCATTATAAAATGGAGACAAAGACCAAGAGGGGTTAGGTGAAGGGGGGCAGCCATCTAGAAGGAGAATATGAGTTTGGTCCGTTTCGGACTCCCGTGAGTTCAAACAGATAAACTCTGATTCTGTTCCGATATATTTTTATTAATTAATCCAATTATCAAATACATAACAACATAATTAATTTCTCCAAGAAATAATTATATTTATGAATTAAATTAATCACCGAGTAATTTATTTAATTCATTTGGCCGTAAATTAATTTATCCAATAAATCAATTTAGACATCCAATGTCCCAATTAATTAGATATCCAATATCTAATATTCATAATGAGAGAATAAGTTTGAATCATTTCGTCGTCAATCCTATTGCGCGAGTCGGTAGGTTCGTCTTAGTCAGCAATGGGAGGAACCAAAGAGTAGTAGCACCACCTAGCCCGCCTGGCGGCCTACACTTCACCTCAACTGAGAACGAATGATTGGGATCATTCAAGAACCATTCTGTCATGAATACCAGTATACGTATAAACCCTTTTTTCAAATGTCCCGATCAAGTTATAGGGTCACGGTCAGTCAAACCCTATCTGTTACTTGACGCTATGCATACGTTAATGCAAATCGAGATCATCGAGCTCTCGTATATCCAATACAACTAGCTCCAATGCTTTGGCCAAAGACTTATAATCTCATCTGCCAATAACCGCATAGGACATTTAACCCGCTCACTAACGGGAGAAAGAATTCTATCTTGGTATTCAATAGGACCTGCTACTTGCCAGTCAAGATGCACATCGAGGTTGACCCCCGCCTTCCGGTTTACAGGGTCGAACTACTCTAATGAAAATCTTGACGTCACAAGCACATCCTTACTAAATCCTCAAGTCGAAGGTTCACGAATACCTATCACAACCTTTCGATTCCGTCATTGACTGTCCCAGAGGGAAATCCGTGTGACGAATCGAGGGTGAGTCGGTTCGAGTATACTAATCCAATTAGCATACCTATAACCTGTGCTCCCACTAACCATTAGCGTTCGACAGGCACTCTCCATGTCAAAGAACATGTCATACAAGTCTTCACATAAACTTAATGCCCAGTCAAGTTTCATCGACTTGCGAATGATTAAGTATTTGAGCTATAAACCTTTCCAGTGCCGACCCCCTTATCCAATAAGGAGTGGAATGCTTTTGCTCTCAAATACATGGACTAGTTTCTATACGTATATTTACGAGTTAGGAATGCCAGTAACTACCAGTAAATAAAGAAACATACATTGCCTTATATTAGTGATTTACATAATAACAAGTACAATGCCCTCACTCAACATCCTATGAGTGGCATTCGAGGGCATACTCCCAACAATCTCCCACTTGCACTCAATGCCACACACTACGGTATCTAATACCCATGTTATCCAGATGACGCTCTATGCTAATCTGAGAAAGTGGCTTGGTCAGTGGATCAGCGACGTAGTCGGCTGACTCTACTCTATGCAACACAATGTATCTATTTGCGAACAAATTCTCTTACGAGATGATACTCTCTCAATATGTGTTGGTACTTTTGTGCAACCTCGGCTCCTAGGCCTGTGCTACCGCTCTGTCAGCACAGCACAAGGTGTCACGAGAAGTTTACCTAGTAACTTCCTAACCCTTCCTTTGGAGGCCTCCGAGGCCGCTTTATTCTCAGCATAACTGGTGGAATCAACAGTCGCTCTATACTTGGCACTATGCCAAGATACTGCTCCTCTATTAAGAGTAAATGTAACCAGAAGTAGACATGGAATCGTCTTTCTGTCCTTGGAAGTCCAATACAGTGAATCCCATCACATTCAGTTCTCCACTGCCATATATAAGAACCAGATCTCTATTCCTTCTAAAGTACTTGAGAATGTTCTTTATGGCGGTCTAATGTTCCCGAACTGGGTTAGCCCGAAACATACTTACCACGCTCCCAGCATGCGCAATGTCAGGTCTCGTACACAATAAAGTATATATTAGGCTACCCTTTTCCAAAGCATATGGTGTATTACTCTTTTCCTTTCATTGTTCCTCACTATGAGGACACATCTTCAAGGTGAGTTTTATTCCATGTCGCATCGATAGGAACCCTCTTTTAGAATGATCCATATTTAATCATTTTAAGATTTAATCTATATAGAGGGCTTGGGAAAGACCTATTGTTCTCTTCGCTCTATCCCGGTAGAATCGAATACCAAGAATATAGGTAGCTTCTCCCAAGTCTTTCATGGAGAAATTACTCGAAAGCCAAGCTTTCACATAACTGAGCATTCCCACATCATTTCCAATTAGTAGAATGTCATCTACATATAGTACTAAGAATGCGATCTTGCTCCCACTAACCCTCTTGTATACATAAGGTTCCTCTTCATTTTGCATGAAGTCAAACTCTTTGACTGCCTCATCAAAATGAAGGTCCCAACTACATAAAGACTGCTACAGTCTATTTCATGGAGTCTACATCCACCATTTCTAGGTCCTTTAGTCACGGGTCGGTCTCTTGTTTATCACCTGGAACTTCGTAGAAACCCAGTTCCTCCAAGTGCATAAAACTATACCTCTCAGGTAATTGAGACACCCTACTAGACCTACAAGGTGGTTGTACTTGTTTTTATAGAAGGTTCGGTTCTAAATTCTTGCACAGGTGTCTACTGAGGAGTTTCATTGTATTCTTCCAAAGAAATATTTCTACCTGCTCCGTCTTCCTGAATGAACTCATCTTCCAGGAAGTGTGCATGTAAAGCAACAACAATATTTTGATCTTTGGGTATGTAGAATAGATAACCCATCGTCCCAGATGGGAATCTAATGAAACTTCCCTTCGCGGACCTAGCTTATAACTTCTCCACCTTAGTCTTCTTGACATAGGCGGGACATCCCCAAATCCTAATATGATTAAGACTTGGTTTCCTGCCCTCCCACATCTCATGTGGAGTTTTAGGAACGGATTTGGAAGGACATCTGTTCAAGATGTAAGCGGCAGTCAGGAGTGTATACCCCACAAGTAAATCGGTAAGTCAGTATAGCCCAGCATGGAATGGACCATGTTCAACAATGTCCGGCTCCTTCTTTCTGACACACCATTTAACTGAGGAGTACCTAGAGGTGTTAGTTGTGAAACTATTCCATGTTCCTTAAGGAACTCGTCAAACTCCATACTCATATACTCGCCACCTCGGTCCGACCGAAGTGCTTTGATATGATTACCAGTTTGTTTCTCGACTAGGGCTTTGAATTCCTGGAATTTCTCAAAGGCGTCGGATTTATGTTTCATTAAGTATACATAACCATACCAAGTATGATCATCTGTAAACGTAATGAAATATTGATATCCGTCACGTGCTGCTTCCAAAGCACCACATACGTCGGTGTGGATTAATCCCAATTTATCAGCGGCTCTTTCAAAAGTCCCTGTAAAGGGGGACTTAGTCATTTTGCCTTTAAGGCAAGATTCACAAGTAGGAAAGGGATCCGATCCCAATGGACCCATAAGTCCATCTTTTTCCATTTTGTAAACTTTGGTCTGACCAACATGACCAAGTCTAAGATGCCATTTCAAAACTTGATTGGTTTCATCCCTACCACGTTTTCTAGTCATAGTATTCGCAACTACTTTGTTGCTGAGATTTAGATGATACAATACATTTAACAATGTAGCAGTACCCACTAGTTTATTTCTGAAATAAAATTTGCAGGAACAATCACCAATGAAAAATGAAAAGCCTTTTCGGTCCATGACCGGAATGGATACAATGTTTTTGTGCCACTTGGGCAAAACAAGTACATCTTCTAAAGTCAAAACAAAGCCATATTCCAAACCCAAAAGAAGTGATCCTATGTCGGTCGCTTCGACACTATGCCCGTTTCCGACTGTGATCATAACTTCTCCTGCTCCAAGCTTCCTACTTTGTTCCAGATCCTGATTCATGGTACAAATATGAGAACTAGCACCAGAATCCAGTATCTAGGAGGTAGAAAATACAGTAGCAGAACAATTTGTTTCCAAAACTAAAAGTTCTGTACCTGAAGCACCATGAATAATCGGACAGTCTCTAGCCCAGTGGCCCAGCTCACCGCACTTGAGACAAGCATCCTTCTTCTTCTTGTTCTTCGGAACCATCGGGGCCTTGCCCTTTCCCTTAAAGTCCTTAACTTGTGGTCCAATTTGCTCCTTGGTATTTTTCTTCTTATTCTTAGACCTCCGAGGTCCAGAAGAAATCACAAGAGCAGTCACAAGTTTGTTCATTAGCCCAGCTAAATTACATGCAATCTCATTGCAGTTAAAGTTCATAACAAACTATGAGAAGGAATCAGGAAGAGACTATAGGATAAGGTCAGTTTGGAGAGAAGTATCCATTTTAAAATCAAGAGCCTCCAATCTCTCAATCATGGATATCATTTTGAGGACGTGTTCCCCAACCTTCTCACCTTCCTTCATCCTTGCACCGAACAGTTGCTTGGATATCTCATATCTAGCAGTTCTGCTGTGCTCACCATAAAGCTCGGTTAAGTGAGATAAAATCTGCCTAGCAGAAGTCATTTTCTCATGAGCTCTCTGAAGCTCATTATACATAGAAGCCATCATGTATGCATGGACTTTTATGTCATCCTTAATGTAATACCCGTAATTTTGATCCCCGGAAATTTTCTATTTTTGGTGGAAGTCTATTTTGACGACTTGCTTGGGACCGTTTCGTCATCCTGAGAATGATTAATTCTACACTTTTTGTCATCCGAGTTCGTTTCGGTATCGTTCTGTTGAATTCCGTGTTCTTTAGCGACTTTTCCACGTATGAGTTTGACTTTGTTAAATCACCATAAATTCTTGGAAACTCCAAAAATTCTGAATCTTGGCAATATTATAAAGCATCGAGTTAGCTTTCCAATGGTTCAAACGGTGAGTCAATCGGAGTCAGGGAGGAGTTATGGTCGAAATAGCTAAGTCACTCTCATTTTCCAGATTCGGCCAAAACCGCACATGTACCGGTGCCGCGGCACACTGGCTGAGCCGCGGCACACCGCCAAGCCACAGGAGCAAATTTTGGGCACGTGCCGCGGCACACCTATCTTGAGCCGCGGCACACATGACGGTTTACCCTATATCTGCGTTTTTGTGCGATTCAACCGATACTTTTTCATTTCTTCACCTTCACATGGGAGAGAAGGCTTGAGAGAGGAAGTTTCTTCATCTATCACTTGAGTGGGTGACTTCCTTCATCTATTTTCGATTGTGAAGCCCGGATCATCGTTCTATCGCGTGCTCTTGAATCATAGTGCTTGAATCTTCAAGAGGTAATTTCTTCAACATCTTGGATTTCGATTTTGTATTGGGTAATGATGTTTTGGATGTTAAAATCATGGGGTATGAAGTGATATACGCATGATTATGGACTTGTTGGAGTATTCATCGGATTATTGAAAGATTATTCAAGAACACTTCGAATTTTGTGTTGGAAATTGGGGATTTTGTTTGACTTCATCCTTTTAATCCATAGTAATTTAGATTAGTGATGGATTGATGATGATTTAGGTGTATTCTATCATTTCCATCGTTATTCCACGGTTGGAGTGTATTGATTCGTCGTTTCGGTTGAGTTATTAGTCGACGCCTTGAAGGTGTCCGACAAAAGGTCTAAGAAGGGGGTTTTTGTGCGTTGTACGATTATTATTCATCGTACGATTGTTGATTTATCATTGATATGACTTAGGGACGAAATCCTTGTGAAGAACTCAAGTCGGAACCCTTTCGTTCGTTGTCTTCTTCGTGGTTCAAGCTTCCCGGTCGAACCGTGTTCTTCGGGATCTTCGGTAACGATTATTAAGGCAAGTATACATTTATGATTGTACGTTCTAGACTTTGAAAGTATGAAATATTGATGGTATGATTATTTCTAGCCACTCCGGGACGGGCCTATGGTCCTCTGAGGGTTTCGTAGCCTGCAGTGCGATTCCATGGTTGATATGAGCGAACCGTTTCTCTGACATTCATATGAAATAATGTTGGCATGTAATGAACGAACCGTTTGTGGCATTCCTACATGTAACGGCGTATGATATGAACGAACCGTTTCTACGGCATTCACATACGTCTTGAGATTTTAGTCATTCCGGAATACTAGTCTTAAATTGATGAATTGACGGATTACATTTACTTTATTGTCGAGGAGTATTATGTTTCATATTGTTATACTTGCACTAGCTATTCGACGGCTAACCCCTTTATGGGGGAAATACGTTTAATGTATTTGAGTTCGGGAGAGCGGACAGTGGAGTACGGTCGGCATGAAGATGATGGGCAAGTGTGATCGTGTTTTGTCTCTGGTTATTTTCTTGGATTCCTCCATTCAGTGTTGTTGTACTGGAATGGATTTTTAAATACTCGAGTATTGTATTTCAGTTTCCTTGATGTTCCGGCCTGTGTTGCCGAGGTATTGATTTGTGCAGTGATGTATATGGTTTCATTGGTTATGGTTTTGAATACCATTTGTATCGTCTTTCTTTCCATTGTATGTAGACCTTCTCGGTCAAGTTTATAGTTCCGCGTATGTTTAGCCTTGTGGGTCCCACGGCGGGGCTCACGGCGCTGTAATATACCCTGAATAACTTGGGGGTGCTACAGAATATGGTATCAGAGCCTAGGTTTATGGATACCTAGGTCAGCCGGTCTTTGGGTCGATTGAGTCGGCATTTGCCTGAGTATCACTACTCGCCATCATCACAGTGCGACCGGTACTTGTAAGTCCTCTCACTCTTCTCGTATTTTTCTTAATCGTTTCGTTTATAGCTTGGTATTCTTGGGAATTGGTCACTTCGAGAATGTGCGATTCGGATTATACTTACGCACGTGTGTGTCTTTCAGAATGTTGGCTGAAAGTAGGAAGAATCGTGGCCGTGGTCACGGACGTGAACTCTTCCTTGAGATTTTGTTAAGTTGCTAATGGCGATAATGGTGTGTATCGATATTATGTTGAGACTTTGTTTAGGAGTCGCATGCTAGTATCACGGGAGATCTTCGACTTATGAGACTTGTAAGTATGTTGTTCGAATTATTCGATAATTCTTGGTGAAATTGAATTCCGTTGAAATGTTGTTTATGCAGTGATTGTAAGTTTCGAGGACGAAACTTATTTTTAAGGGGGGTAGAGTGTAATACCCCGATTTTTCGGATATATTTTTTTTCGTTTATATATTGGATATCGTGTATGGTTAATTATGCTCGAGGACGTTGTGAACATATGACAATGTTATTGAATTGAGTATATGTATTGATTTTGCCGTATGCTCGTATTTGGTATGTCATGACTTTGGACAGGAATTGTTGAAATTGGCTAAGTATGGAATTATTACGTACGTTAATAAGGTGAGATTACGTACGTAAGATTGGCATGGTTACGTACGTTAAGGATAAGGTATTACGTACGTAACGAAGGCATCGGACAGAACCGAGTCCTGGTCGGCAGGTGGGACCCTGTTTCGGCAACTTTCGGCGGAGGATGTTGACAGGTGAGTCAACGTACATGTTACGTACGTTATACAGGACGTGTTACGTACGTAACACAACCATTGTACTGTAGCAAGTCAACTGGTATATTACGTACGTTATATGGTATGGGTTACGTACGTAATGGACTGCACGGAATGAGACAGTGAGTTGGTTACGTACGTTATGGATTTTGGATTACGTACGTTAAAGTTGTTACGTACGTTAAGAAAGGACACTTACGTACGTAATGAGGGTGCAATTTATATATTGAAGTGTTGCCTTTCATTTCTCTCACGATCCTTTGAGATATTTCTCTCCAAAACTCGTCCCTCTTCACTTTTAAGAGTGTTCTAAACACTTTTAACATGATTGTGAGCTTGGAATCATGGAATTAGAGCTTGGTTATGGAACTATTGTTGATTCTTGAAGTGATTTCTTGTGTTATCCATATTCTATGAGTTTTATGTTGAAGGAAGATAATGATATGCTTTGAATATGTTGATTATGATTATGGAATCATAGAGATCTTGATGTTCTTGAGGCCATATGATGACTATGATGATTTAATGATTCTTGGAATGGAGTTCAATTATTCTTTCTTCGTGGTTCGTCCATACAAGGTAATCCTCGTATCCCTTTTATAGTGGTTCGTTTTTTTTAAGGATTACTACTTGGGAGGGAGTATGTTGGGAATTGTGTATTTTGATGTTCGTCTTATTTCAATGTAAATGCATAAATTGGACTGTACTTTTATCCAGTGCGTGAGTATTTTGAAATTTGCTTTTGGTATTTTGCCAACTGAATTTTTATTTCGTAAAACCGATTCCCTAAATTGAGTTTTTGGCATTTTTAACCTTGATCGTTTTGACGGTATTTGGAAAATGATTTTTTTTAGTATTTGAAAAATATTACCATCATCAGTCTTTTTGACATTTTTGAAATAACGTGGAAAATTGTGCTTAGCCTGGTAAATCCTTGTGAGAAGGGTTTACGGCGTGTAATATTCAGGGAGGATGCAGGGTGTTACAATTATGGTATCATGTGATAATGTTATACGAGATTTATTGGAATTGTAATAAGAGATTTCGGATGTTGATATGATTATTGAGATCTACTTCATATGGTGATAAGGGTTTTGTTGCGATTCTTGAGATTGTATGAATGACATGATGAAGAAAATGGTAACATGGAGATATATACCTCGGATATGTTGTTCTGAACGTGATTTCGGATATTTCATGTTCTTGAAGAACTCTTGAATTATACGAGGTGATGAAAAAAATTTAAGAAGTGTTGATGTTTTCAAAATGAATATGGAATATTCATATCTAGAGCTAAACTATGTGTTGGAAATAATATTCGTATAGGAATACGAATGTGATTATGAGTTTGATGAGACTATTATTCATCTCTGAATTTGGAAGCCCATACGTATGGAGCAAATATTCAAATCGAATGATTGGATTGTTTGATAACCTTTTTAATATGATTATCTATTGTTTTGAACCAGTCGGATGATTCGAATTGATGACGGTTATAAGTAAATTTTAACGAAGGATTTACGAGAAGGGAACCTTGTCAATTCTTATTTAAGAATTGAGTTTGGAACATTTAGACCCTTATTATTGGTCCGAATTGGTTGCTGATATGATCATCATATTTCGACTCGTATTGTGGACAGGATTTGTAAGTGTCTGAGTTGGATTGTTCAGACTGTGATTAGTCGAGATATGGTGAAACGATTGAGTTCGTGGTTTGGTGGTATTGATATTGGTCGTCATCGAACCGGTTAATTATCAATCCTTCGTTTTACAATAAGATATGATGTTTGATCATACATTATGACTGTTGTGTTGCGGTTAAGGTTGAAGGGTTCGTAGATTAACTTGGTCGGGACTTAGGAACTCGTAAGACGAAATCAACTGAATTGGTAACAGTTCGTTGTATTGATATCGAGGCAAGTTTTATACTCGTACTAATCAATGAGACTAATATTATCGTGTAGGCATACGATTGTGTGTATCATTTTGGGACTTGGCCTCTTTATGATTGTATTGATATCAAGGGATTGGTTGACACGATGCCGTCGGCAAATTATGCCAAATGTTACTGTTGTTTGTAAATGGCCGGTTCAAGGCATTACGATACTTGTTGGTAAAGTTGCTATCGATAGCCGGTTCGCGGTATCGATGTATCGATTATTATTGTTCGCGATTAATGTCGTTCTGAGACATCGTTGAATCTTTGTCGTCGAATTGGAACTGTTGCTATGATGTTGCGTTAACCGATTGGGGACGTTTGATATATCCTTTTGTCATCTCCGTTTCGGTGGTCGGTTTAAGACATCGGGGCATCTATTCTATCGTATCGTTGTTATCGATTGGCCATTCTACGGTAATCGAAGCATTGAATTGGGACTGTCGAGGATAGTTCCATCCGTTGAATTATTATTGTCGTGTTGGCCGACTCAAGGCAGCACACTATTATTCTTGTGAACTCGGTAATTTTGTGATCGTTGAGAGTTGAGGATTTCCCGAACTGTTGTGTTGTGAACGTTGCTCGTGTTAATCGGTCCTTAGGGAATTCTGATCCCAGGATGGTTGTTTTGAATATCGTTGGTCGTGTCGATCTTTCATTATTCGTGTGTCATCGTTCACTTGGTGAGTCGTTTTATCCCTTGAGTTTCGTTGTCATGTTGTATCGTGGCATATCCGGAATCATGTCTGCGTGCCGATTGGTTATGTGTAGGATTTTTAGCCAGGCACTCGATGGTCATGCGTGGATATTTCCGCATTGGACCGTGCACACGAGACGTAGTTCTTGAGGCTAATTAGGTACATTGTCACACGTATATTCTGGATTCCGTATACGGGGTGGACATGTGCACGGACACATTTCCGGATCGGGCGTACTGTGATGTCCCTCTTGAGCTTTATTGATTGATCGTTCGTAGTCCATGTTGTATTGGATATGTCCGACGATTTGCGGCCCAGTTGTTCATACGCCGAGGGTATGTCCGATGATCAGTTTGCTTCTTTGAGATCTGTATTGTGATGATTCTGACTTTGGGCTACATTCGGCTTTCAGGCCATTGTGATGTATCGGTATTTCCGTTGGAGCCTTCGGGCATTGTGAATTCGTATCTTTTTCGGCATTGGTTTGGTTTGCCTTCGGGTAATGTATTGTGGTGTTCTATATTGATGATTCGCCGTTTGGGCGTAAGTTTAGGTTATTGTGCATCTCGTTGAGTTTTTCCTGGCGAAATATTTCTTCTCCCTACCTGTTTTAAGTTTCGGGACGAAACTTCTTTTAAGGAGGGTAGAATGTAATACCCGTAATTTTGATCCCCGGAAATTTTCTATTTTTGGTGGAAGTCTATTTTGACGACTTGCTTGGGACCGTTTCGTCATTCTGAGAATGATTAATTCTACACTTTTTGTCATCCGAGTTCGTTTCGGTATCGTTCTGTTGAATTCCGTGTTCTTTAGCGACTTTTCCACGTATGAGTTCGAATTTGTTAAATCACCATAAATTCTTGGAAACTCCAAAAATTCTGAATCTTGGCAATATTATAAAGCATCGAGTTAGCTTTCCAATGGTTCAAACGGGGAGTCAATCGGAGTCCAGACGAGGGAGTTATGGTCGAAATAGCTAAGTCACTCTCATTTTCCAGATTCGGCCAAAACCGCTGTACCGGTGCCGCGGCACACTGGGCTGAGCCGCGGCACACCTTGCCAAGCCACGGGAGCAAATTTTGGGCCTGTGCCGCGGCACACCTATACTGAGCCGCGGCACACATGACAGTTTACCCTATATCTGCGTTTTTTTGTGCGATTCAACCGATACTTTTTCATTTCTTCACCTTCACACGGGAGAGAAGGCTTGAGAGAGGGAAGTTTCTTCATCTATCACTTGAGTGGGTGACTTCCTTCATTTATTTTCGATTGTGAAGCCCAGATCATCGTTCTATCGCGTGCTCTTCGAATCATAGTGCTTGAATCTTCAAGAGGTAATTTCTTCAACATCTTGGATTTCGATTTTGTATTGGATAATGATGTTTTGGATGTTAAAATCATGGGGTATAAAGTGATATACGCATGATTATGGACTTGTTGGAGTATTCATCGGATTATTGAAAGATTATTCAAGAACACTTCGAATTTTGTGTTGGAAATTGGGGATTTTGTTTGACTTCATCCTTTTAATCCATAGTAATTTAGATTAGTGATGGATTGATGATGATTTAGGTGTATTCTATCATTTCCATCGTTATTCCACGGTTGGAGTGTATTGATTCGTCGTTTCGGTTGAGTTATTAGTCGACGCCTTGAAGGTGTCCGACAAAAGGTCTAAGAAGGGGGTTTTTGTGCGTTGTATGATTATTATTCATCGTACGATTGTTGATTTATCATTGATATGACTTAGGCACGAAATCCTTGTGAAGAACTCAAGTCGGAACCCTTTCATTCGTTGTCTTCTTCGTGGTTCAAGCTTCCCGGTCGAACCGTGTTCTTCGGGATCTTCGGTAACGATTATTAAGGCAAGTATACATTTATGATTGTACGTTCTAGACTTTGAAAGTATGAAATATTGATGGTATGATTATTTCTAGCCACTCCGGGACGGGCCTATGGTCCTCTGAGGGTTTCGTAGCCTCTGGTGCGATTCCATGGTTGATATGAACGAACCGTTTCTACGGCATTCATATGAAATAATGTTGGCATGTAATGAACGAACCGTTTTGACGGCATTCCTACATGTAACGGCGTATGATATGAACGAACCGTTTCTACGGCATTCACATACGTCTTGAGATTTTAGTCATTCCGGAATACTAGTCTTAAATTGATGAATTGACGGATTACATTTACTTTATTGTCGAGGAGTATTATGTTTCATATTGTTATACTTGCACTAGCTATTCGACGGCTAACCCCTTTATGGGGGAAATACGTTTCATGTATTTCAGGTTCCAGGAGAGCGGACAGGTGGGTACCGGGTCGGCATGAAGATGATGGGCAAGTGTGATACTGTGTTTTGTCTCCGGTTATTTTCTTGGATTCCTCCATTCAGTGTTGTTGTACTGGAATGGATTTTTAAATACTCGAGTATTGTATTTCAGTTTCCTTGATGTTCCAGCCTGTGTTACCGAGGTATTGATTTGTGCAGTGATGTATATGGTTTCATTGGTTATGGTTTTGAATACCATTTGTATCGTCTTTCTTTCCATTGTATGTAGACCTTCTCGGTCAAGTTTATAGTTCCGCGTATGTTTAGCCTTGTGGGTCCCATGGCGGGGCTCACGGCGCTGTAATATACCCTGAATAACTTGGGGGTGTTACACTTAACACACTTTTCGTGGTTTTCGATCTATTCCTGATTGGCTCTGGTCCGCACAGGAGGCGCCGGAATGTCCATCTCCAAGACGTATCCCAGTGCCTCTATACTGAGGACAATCACCAAATTGCGGAGCCAGTCCACAAAGTTAGGTCCAATCAGGGTGTTCTTCTCGAGTAGAATTGCGAGTGGATTCATTGTCATATTGAGAGTTATGTCTACATTAAGTATAACAGATTAATTAGTGACTTGTTATATTATGATCCATGTATAGAATTAAGTTCTTTTCTATTCTTGTTACCCAGCTCCCACTATTTTTATCGGAACAACACACTCCCATGTGAAATCCGGAAGTATCGTCCCTCTCTTCATAGTGGTGATCGAGTTCTTTATAAATCTTAATAGAGGGAAACCGAACAGGTTTCTAGTCTATTAATTTTCATAAAGTGGTGTCCAACACCAACCCATCTAATGGATGATTCGATCTTCTTTTTCCCCTTGTTCACTCGCCTCAACCTATACGGTTTCTATGGTTCGTGAACAAGTTAAGTTTATACCATCGACGCAAATCAGTTTCACAATTGAATCTTATCCGGCAACCTATTAGGTTTCTAGGGATAAAATTTGCTCCAACCGAAGGCATCCAATGCGCTCCCGGTAATTTATCCGTCCTCCCCGAACGACTATCCCGATAACTCGGAAGCATAGCACACCCGAAAGCTCGATGGGGGGAAGGAAAACTTTGAAACCTTATAAACTTAATAATTTGTTGTTGGAGAATTTTTGCGATTAACGTTACACTTTGCACATTAATCATTATAGCGCGTTTGTTGCATTCATACAATATGAAATAACCATTCACAACCTAGTTGCTACCAACATGTGGTTCATGGACCGTTCCTAGAAAACAAAAACTCCGTAATCTAATTACAAGTCTTCGTCTTGAATCTTCATCTTCTCTAAACGGATCTTCCTCCGGTCTTCGTCATTACATATAAATTTTACATTGAAAAATTGCATCCTAGATACAAATATTTCTAGTAAAATAAATAGGCTCAAAACGGACTTTACAACCCAATCGAATAAAACGAACGATTCAAACTAAGTCCATGAACCACATCCCCATTCAAAAGCATTTATCCAATAAATACTCAATAAATGGATAGCGAGAAGATTACATATGATCCAATCAATAATCAACAATAAATAGAATTGATCCAATCAATTCAACAATAATCGACAATTTAATTTTCGTCCGTAGTGTACCCTTAAAATATTTTCTTTGGATTTTCCCTCATCAAAAATTGCAAATTAATGATTTCAATACAGGAAAATTCAATAATCGAAAATATACTGAAAAACGAGACCCAGTGCCCGACACTGAAACCGCCAAAGAAGACGAGGCACCCCGCCGGCACCTCTGTAATGCGCCCGGCTCCAGACAGGAAAGGGGGCCCAAACATGCCCGGACACGCCCGGCAGGATACTGCACGTACCGGTCGGATACAGCAAGTGCTCGGCGGATCTGACAAGCACCGGCTCGACATAAAGAACGCTCGGCGACTTCGGCAAAATACGGCAAGCGTCCGCCACGGTCCGGACGTGCTCGCACTGCCGGCGTACAAAGAAGCGTCCACCACAGTGACGTGCTCGGCCACACTCGGTAGTTGTATGGAAAATCGTCCAACGATTCGATGCAGCTCGTTTTCGGGCAGATTTCTAAAATCCTGTTATTCCTAATCTGAATATTATTAATATAAATCATATTTCCAAGAAAAAACTGATTTATACCATAACATAAAATCACGGAAAAACGACACTACGACGAACAATAAAATATCTACGATTATCAAAGTGATTCTAAATCACAAAATAAGCATTCCAAATGCTAAATATCGTATATACGATCGCAAGACCTCGCTCCGATACCACTGTTGGGATTCGGTGCCTAAAGCGGGCGGCCGGAAGTCAGAAATAAAATTAATTCGATCCGAATCCCTACGAGGATCGATCGAGCTACGCATATACGAATATAAAATAAACAAAGGAAGATTCGAAATCATACCCTTGTCGTCTGTTGATTATATGGAGTTCCTTCTCTTGAGCTATTTCCCAAACGATCCAAAGTGCTCCAAGCCCTTGGATGATTCAACGCCGAAAAAGCCGTGTCTCTACTTGTCACGCGCCGGAGAAATGAACGGAATGACAACACTCGATTAACCTCTAAGGTTACGGCTAGAATCAAGTGATGAAGCTTTGATTATGACACTCTAAGTGTTTTAATTTATATCTCTCAATATATCTTGAATTTTCTCCTAGAGAACTCAAGAATAAAATGAAGAAGATGATGAAGACTTGAGAAGAATAATATTCTCTCTCTCTTTTCTTTTCTCACTTCTCTGTTCACGTATGGAATAGCTTGAAGTAAAATGAGAAAGTCTACATTTATTCCCCCCAACCAACCCATCAAATCCCCTTTATTAATATAATAAGAGATACCATATCTCTTAAAGTCTTTTGTCTTCCATTATAAAATGGAGACAAAGACCAAGAGGGGTTAGGTGAAAGGGGGGCAGCCATCTAGAAGGGGAATATGAGTTTGGTCCATTTCGGACTCCCGTGAGTTCAAACAGATAAACTCTGATTCCGTTCCAATGTATTTTTATTAATTAATTAATCCAATTAATTAATCATATCAAATACATAACAACATAATTAATTTCTCCAAGAAATAATTATATTTATGAATTAAATTAATCCCCCAGTAATTTATTTAATTCATTTGGCCGTAAATTAATTTATCCAATAAATCAATTTGGACATCCAATGTCCCAATTAATTAGATATCCAATATATAATATTCATAATGAGAGAATAAACTTGAATCATTCCATCGTCAATCCTATTGCGCGACTCGGTAGGTTCGTCTCAATCAGCAATGGGAGGAACCAAAGAGTAGTAGCACCACCTAGCCAGCCTGGCGGCCTACACTGTACCCCAACTAAGAACGAATGATTAGGATCATTCAAGAACCATTCTGTCGTGAATACTAGTATACGTATAAACCCTTTTTTCAAATGTCCCGATCAAGTTATAGGGTCACGGTCAGTCAAACCCTATCTATTACTTGACGCTATGCATGCGTTAATGCAAATCAAGATCATCGAGCTCTCGTGTATCCAATACAACTAGCTCCAATGCTTTGACCAAAGACTTATGATCTCATCTGCCAATAACCGCATAGGACATTTAACCCGCTCACTAACGGGAGAAAGAATTCTATCTTGGTATTCAGTAGGACCTGCTACTTGCCCGTCAAGATGCACGTAGAGGTTGACCCCCGCCTTCCGGTTTACAGGGTCGAACTACGCTAATAAAAATCTTTACGTCACAAGCACATCCTTACTAAATCCTCAAGTCGAAGGTTCACGAATACCTATCACAACCTTTCGATTCCGTCATTGACTGTCCCGAAGTGAAATCCGTGTGACGAATCGAGGGTGAGTCGGTTCGAGTATACTAATCCAATTAGCATACCTATAATGTGTGCTTCCACTAACCATTAGCGTTCGAAAAGCACTTTCCATGTCAAAGAACACGTCATACATATCTTCACATAAACTTAATGCCCAGTCAAGTTTCATCGACTTGCGAACGATTAAGTATTTGAGCTATAAACCTTTCCAGTGCCGACCCCCTTATCCAATAAGGAGTAGAATTCTCTTGCTCTCAAATACATGGACTAGTTTCTATACGTATATTTACGAGTTAGGAATGCCAGTAACTACTAGTAAACAAAGAAACATCCATTGCCTTATATTAGTGATTTACATAATAACAAGTACAATGCCCTCACTCAACATCCTCTGAGTGGCATTCTAGGTCATACTCCCAACAGAGGGAACAAATCAAAGAAGGTCAAGGACAGGACGACTTCTTGGTCAAGATGAAAGAACGTACTCTTTCGGGTGAGGATAAGGGATTTAGTGTGTCCGATGATGGCACAATGTACTATGAAGGGAGGATCTGTGTGCCCAATGTTGTCAAGTTGAGAGAAGTGATATTGAAGGAGGCACATGGTACTTCATATACAGCACACCCTGGGAGTACCAATATGTACCAAGACCTTAAGGGGATCTTTTGGTGGGAAGGTTTGAAAAGAGATGTGGTAGACTTTGTCAGAAAGTGCATAGTATGCCAGCAAGTGAAGGCAGAACAACAACATCCCTTTGGACTACTTAAATCACTTCATATTCCAGAATGGAAATGGGAACACATTATGATGGACTTTGTGGTAGGTTTGCCTCGAACAGAAAGAGGAAACCATGCTATTTGGGTTGTTGTCGACGGACTCACAAAGTCGGCTCATTTTATCCCAGTTAAGATGAATTTTCGAATGGATCAGTATGCCCAACTTTACATCCGTGAGATTATTAAATTGCATGGAGTGTCAGTCTCTATTGTATCCAAGAGGGATACTCGTTTCACATCGCATTTTTGGGAGAGTTTGCAAGAAGCCTTGGGAACGCAGTTAAATTTTAGTACGACCTATCATCCCCAAACTGATGGTCAGGCCGAGAGGACCATACAAATCCTTGAGGATATGTTGCAAGCATGTGTGCTAGACATGGGAAATAATTGGGAACGACTGTTGCCTTTGGTAGAATTCGCTTACGATAATAGTTACCCATAGACGATCGGTATGGCACCGTATGAAGCCTTATACGGTAGGAAGTGTCGATCTGATACGGAATCATTTGATATGAACGAAGAAGACGAAGTAAGGATCGATATAAATGACCTTACTACACGCCATGCACGGGCTACTACGTATTTAGGCGAGAAAACGGACATAAGACGTGGAGTCTCGGTCTCAGCCATGTCATATAACACGGCCCGTGTCATGCTATGCCGGAAGGTCTACAATCGGCCGGAAAATGGACGAACTGCCGGAAAAATCACCACCTGCCGGAAAAATCACCACCTGCCGGAACTGGCCGATCGCTGTCGACCACCACCTGCCGGAACTGGCCGATCACTGGCGACCGAACCCGACCATGTCGTCCGACACGGCCTGTGCCGAGGTGTCCTGGATAATGAAATCTCGCTGCCGACCGAACCCGACCGTGTCGTCCGACACGGCCCGTGCCGACACAACTCGATCGTTTCAGGCGACACGGCCGAGTCACACTCTTCCGGATAGTAAATTCCCGCTGTCCGACCAACCCGACCGTGCCAGACGACACGGTCGAGTCCTGCCGAACATGTGCGCCCGCACATGCCGCCGCGGCCGTGCCGATCGGCACGGGCCGTGTCCGACAGACCAGCAAAAGACCATTATTGTTGATTTTTTTTTTTTTGTCGTTTTTCTTCCCCTCACATGTCATGATTAGACTTGCATGTTATGTGGGGTGGATTATAATCATTTTGTTGTGTGATTATCCCTCCCTTTTATTTGATTCCTTTGTATTTTATCTTGATGTTTTGTTTTTCATTTCAAGATCATGTGATCTTGTTTTCATCCCTTAGTTGTTTAGAAGACTACACTTCTATAAGTAGTCTTGTTCATGCTTGTATGAAGTATTGTATGTTGAAGAAATAAGAATACATTTGTGTTTTCTTGGTGAATGCTTTTCATCGAAACCTTGGTTATAATTCGACGCGTTTTCGAGTTTTAATCGAATCGATTCTCAATAGGTCTTGAGGAAAGATTATCTTATCAAACTATAGGTCTAGTTTGATAAATCATTCATATTGTTCTTGTTTATGTAAGCCGACTTGCCCTACTTTCGGTTATATCTTACGAGTGTTACACATATTCGAGTGTTGTGAGGATCAATTATATTTCCGCTGCATTCCATACGAGTTTATGTCTATTCTCATACGTAATTCGTATCATTAGTGGCATCGGAGACCAATGTTACTTCCTTGGCAAATTTCTCTTGGCGATTTTCTTATCATGGATTTTTCCGACGATTTCATGGAGAAACTACATGAGGCACTACACAGCATGCAAGAACCACGTTTTCAAGCAAGAAGAGGAGGATATGATGCACATTCACCGCGTCATGTGGATGAATTTAAAGTTAATGAACTTCCGGAATTTGTCGGAGGTACTAATCCCGAAGTTTACTTGGAGTGGGAGAGGAAGATTGAACGTATGTTCGACTTCAAGCACCTTAACGATGAGAAACGTTGCAAATATGCAATTCTCAAGTTAGGGAAGGGCGCTTCCTTATGGTTCGAGGGTATGAAAACACAACGAGCTCGTGCGGGAAAAGAGAAAATCCGTTCTTGGGATTCTTTGAAGAAAAAACTACGTAAAAGGTATGTCCCGACATCACATCGGTTAACCTTATACCTAAAAATTGCAGAGTTCATACAAGGGAAACTAAGTGTGGAAGAATATATCGAAGAATTTGAAGGCTTGGCCTTAATGGGAGAACTTGAAGAAAATGAAGAACAAAGAATGTCACGTTTCTTACGTGGTCTAAACCGAAACATTGCAAATATGGTGGAATTATACCCATACGGAGATTTTGACACTTTATGCGGGCTATGCATAAAAATTGAAGCTCAAAACAAATTGAAGTTTACCAAACCCGAATTCTCATACAAATTCGGAAATACAAGTGCCGGCTCAAGTTCGACTACGAAACCTACCGTACCTTTTCAAGTCCCTACCCCGGCCCCGAAGGTTCCCCACATTTCCAAGGAAATCAGCTTGGCTAAAGTACGATGTTTTAAATGTCAAGGCTTTGGTCACTATCAAAATGCATGTCCAAATAAACGGGTGGTCACTTTAAGAGAAGCTCTTGCGGTCCGAGACGAACTTTTAGTCGAGGACGAGAAGAAAGGCCTTGGTGACGTATTTAACATGGAGGCCGAGGAAGAGAATGAGGATTGCGAGACTTATGACGCTCCGGAGTATGATACTACTCTAGTGCTTCGAGCACTACATACCAAAATCGTTCCAAGTGATACGGAGCAACCGAAGCTTACCATGTTTGCTAGCGAGAAAGAGGTGAGACACGCTATTGACGATGGCGAGCATGTGTATTTATTGATGATTAAAGAAACACGAGATGTTGACGTAGTTGTGCAAGGGAAGAGAGATATCGATACCTTGCTACAAGAATTTGCGGATGTCTTCCCGGAAGACTTACCGCCGGGTTTACCACCCTTACGTGGGATTGAACACCAAGTCGACCTTGTACCGGGTGCATCACTCCCTAACAAGGCCGCCTATCGATGTAACCCCGAGGAGACAAAAGAGTTGCAAAAACAAATCGAGGAGCTAATGAACCGCGGGTACGTTCGAGAAAGTTTGAGCCCTTGTGCGGTTCCGGTTTTACTTGTTCCAAAGAAGGATGGGTCATGGCGGATGTGTATAGATAGTAGAGCCGTGAACAACATAACCATCAAATATCGGTTCCCAATTCCGAGACTTGATGATATGTTGGATGAGTTGCATGGTTCGGTGATTTTTTCGAAGGTTGATTTGAGAAGCGGCTATCATCAAATTCGCATGCGGGAAGGAGACGAATGGAAAACGGCTTTCAAGACAAAACATGGATTATATGAATGGCTCATCATGCCCCTTGGCCTTACAAATGCGCCAAGTACTTTCATGCGATTAATGAATGAGGTACTTAAGCCGTTTTTGGGAAAATTTGTCGTCGTATACTTGGACGACATCTTGATTTATAGTCGATCATTGCAAGAGCATACCGGGCACTTGAGGAAAATCTTCGAGATCCTTAGGGATCAAAAACTTTATGGGAAAAAGGAGAAGTGTTCGTTTCTAGTCGAGAGTGTAGCCTTTCTTGGCTACATCGTTTCTAAAGAAGGAGTGTCGGTTGATCAAACCAAGATCGAGGCGATTAAATCTTGGCCTACGCCCAAAACCATCACGGAAGTCCGATCCTTTCACGGACTTGCTTCATTTTATCGGAGGTTCATACGAGACTTTAGTACCATTTCTAGCCCGATAACGGAATGCTTAAAAAAAGGACCGTTTGTGTGGAATGGGCCGCCAAGGGGCGTTTGAAAAATTGAAGGCGAAAATGTGTGAAGCACCTATCTTGGCTTTACCCGACTTTTCACAACCTTTCGAGGTAGAATGTGACACAAGTGGAGTGGGTATTGGGGCGGTCCTCGTCCAAGGGAGGCGACCAATTGCATACTTTTCGGAGAAATTGGGTGGGGCTCGACTCAACTATTGTACTTATGACAAGGAGTTCTATGCCATTGTGAGAGCTCTTGATCATTGGAGCCATTACCTTCGGCCGAAACATTTCATCCTACATTCGGATCATGAGTCCTTGAAATATATTAACGGACAACTAAAGTTGAGTCCGAGACATGCTAAATGGGTGGAATTCTTGCAATCATTCCACTTTTCATCGAAGTACAAAGATGGCAAGAGCAACGTTGTGGCGGATGCTTTGTCTAGACGGTATGCCCTGCTCTCTACTCTTGACATTCGGTTGCTTGGGTTCGAAGCATTGAAGGAGTATTATGATGGGGATGTGGATTTTGGTGAGGTTTTCATTCGGTGTAAATCTGGTCCGTTTGGAGAGTTTACGTTGCAAGAAGGATTCCTTTTCAAAGGGAATCGCCTTTGTTTACCCAAACACCCGATTCGGGAATTGTTGGTTCGGGAAGCTCACGGTGGAGGCTCGGCCGGTCATTTTGGTTCGGCTAAAACTTTGGAGGTACATAAAGAGCATTTTCATTGGCCGAAGATGCAAGTGGATGTACACCACATAATTAATAAGTGTGTAACATGCCATATTGCTAAGAGCTCGTTCAAGTCGGGAGTATACATGCCTTTGCCGATTCCGGAAAGGTCGTGGGAAGATGTCTCAATGGACTTTATTGTTGCTTTACCTCGAACTCAACGAGGGAGAGATGCTATTATGGTTGTTGTAGACCGATTTTCGAAGATGGCTCACTTTGTGGCTTGCCACAAGACGGACGACGCAAGTAACGTCGCTGATTTGTATTTCCGAGAAATCGTACGATTGCATGGGGTTCCAAAAACGATTGTTTCGGATCGGGACTCAAGATTCCTTAGCTATTTTTGGAACACCTTGTGGATAAAGGTGGGGACCAAACTACTTTTTAGCACGTCACATCATCCACAAACGGACGGTCAAACCGAGGTAACCAATCGAACGTTGGGCACTTTACTACGTGGTCTTGTGAACAAGACACAAAAGGATTGGGACTTGAAACTTGCACATGCGGAGTTCGCTTATAATCGTTCTCCTACTCATGCCACGGCACACTCTCCGTTCGAAGTAGTTTACGGACTAAACCCGTACATGCCGTTAGATCTAATTCCATTGCCAAGTGACGAGTTAGTGCACAAGGATGCGGAATAAAAATTGAAATCAATGATGAAATTACACGAGCAAGTACGTAATCGAATCAAGGAAATAAACGAGGCTTACAAAAGAAAGTCGAACAAACAAAGAAGGCCGAGATTGTTCGAAGTTGGTGATTTGGTTTGGTTGCATTTGAGGAAAGAGCGATTTCCAAATAAACGTAAGAACAAATTAATGCCACGAGCGGAGGGACCGTTTAAAGTAATCGCGAAAGTGAACGACAACGCTTACAAATTGGAACTTCCGGGAGATTATGGGATTCATGCAACCTTTAATGTTGGGGACCTCTCACCTTACATCGATGATGACGGAATTTCGGAATTGAGGACAATTCCTTTTAAAGGAGGAGGAGATGATACGGAATCATTTGATATGAACGAAGAAGGCGAAGTAAGGATCGATATAAATGACCTTACTATACGCCATGCACGGGCTACTACGTATTTAGGCGAGAAAACGGACATAAGACGTGGAGTCTCGGTCTAAGCCGTGTCATATAACACGGCCCGTGTCATGCTATGCCAGAAGGTCGACAATCGGCCGGAAAATAGACGAACTGCCGGAAAAATCACCACCTGCCGGAAAAATCAACACCTGCCGGAACTGGCCGATCGCTGCCGACCACCACCTGCCGGAACTGGCCGATCACTGCCGACCGAACCCGACCGTGCCCGTGCCGAGGTGTCCTGGATAATGAAATCTCGCTGCCGACCGAACCCGACCGTGTCGTCCGACACGGCCCGTGCCGACACAACCCGACCGTGTCAGGCGACACGGCCGAGTCACACTTTTCCGGATAGTAAATTCCCGCTGTCTGACCAACCCGACCGTGCCAGACGACACGGTCGAGTCCTGCCGAACATGTGCGCCCGCACATGCCGCCGCGGTCGTGCCGATCGGCACAGGCCGTGTCCGACAGACCAGCAAAAGACCATTATTGCTGATTTTTTTTATTTTTTGTTGTTTTTCTTCCCCTCACATGTCATGATTAGACTTGCATGTTATGTGGGGTGGCTTATAATCATTTTGTTGTGTGGTTCCCCCTCCCTTTGATTTGATTCCTTTATATTTTATCTTGATGTTTTGTTTTTCATTTCAAGATCATGTGATCTTGTTTTCATCCCTTAGTTGTTTAGAAGACTACACTTATATAAGTAGTCTTGTTCATGCTTGTATGAAGTATTGTATGTTGAAGAAATAAGAATACACTTGTGTTTTCTTGGTGAATGCTTTTCATCGAAACCGTGGTTATAATTCGACGAGTTTTCGAGTTTTAATCGAATCGATTCTCAATAGGTCTTGAGGAAAGATTATCTTATCAAACTATAGGTCTAGTTTGATAAATCATTCATATTGTTCTTGTTTATGTAAGCCGAATTGCCCTACTTTCGGTTATATCTTACGAGTGTTACACATATTCAAGTGTTGTGAGGATCAATTATATTTCCGCTGCATTCCATACGAGTTTACGTCCATTCTCATACGTAATTCGTATCACGATCACCACTGTATTGGGATGAGGTAGGTGAAAGGAGAATTTTGGGTCCCGAGATGATCGAACAGACAGTTGGTATGGTGGATAAGATTCGTGAGAGGATCAAGATAGCACAGGATCGTCAGAAGTCTTACGCCGACAATCATAGGAAGGATCTCGAATTCTGTGTTGGCGATAAGGTATTCCTGAAGGTATCTCCTACCAAGGGAATTGTTCATTTTGGTCCATGGAGCAAGTTGAGACCGAGATACATTGGACCTTTCGAAATTCTTGAACAGATTGGAGAATTAGTTATCGCTTGGCATTACCCCCAGAACTCTCGGCTGTGCACAACGTCTTCCACGTATCATTGTTGAGGAAGTATGTGCACGATCCCAGCCACGTTATCAACTATACCTCCATGGAGATGAACAAAGATCTTACTTATGAAGAACAACTAGAACTGATTCTCGACCGATCAGTCCGACAGTTGAGGAACAAAGAGAAGGTGTTTGTCAAAATCCAATGGCGTAACCACAGTAAAGATGAAGCTACTTGGGAACGCGAGAAAGAACTGCAAGCTCGTTACTCGAAATTCTTCAATCGAGGTATGTTATTTATTTTCGAGAACGAAAATTTTTCTAAGAGGGGTAGGATGTAATACCCGCCATTTTTATAATGCAATATTATTAAATATAATAATATTATAATGCATTTCATATTATTTAATTTCATTTAGAGGATCATGAACATTTATCTCGACGTATCACGAGTCCTAATCCAAGTCAATTTCTCAAGTTAATTTCAGAACGTTAATATTATTAGT
This sequence comes from Orobanche coerulescens, assembly GCA_033398695.1. Classification (NCBI taxonomy): domain Eukaryota; kingdom Viridiplantae; phylum Streptophyta; class Magnoliopsida; order Lamiales; family Orobanchaceae; genus Orobanche; species Orobanche coerulescens. The sequence goes on from CM065803.1 coordinate 159,908,848, forward strand.
CAATGTTATTAATATTAAAATAATTAAAGGTAATATTATTAATAATAATATTTATAATAAGTACCATGTTAATAGTGATGGTATTAATATTTTCATCTTTATCATTTTATATCACCATATATACTAGTAATACCCGTCGTGCGATGCACGGGCTCTAGTTTAAATTCTGTAAATATTTGAGATATTTGCACACTGAGAGAGTTTAAATAATTAAGAGAAAAAATATTAAGATCAATATAACACAATGCGATATATTTAATATTGTCCGAGATAAATGAAAATAATGATTTTTACAAATTGCGGAAGACCTCCCTATAGACAACATTTCTTGTGTGGTAGATTTGTTGTTCTTTTTGTCGCCCATCAAGATTTTGAGATCCTTTGGATGAGTAACCCTTGACAAAGCCACATATAGTTGACCATGACAAAAAAACTGGTTTCCTTAGAAATAGTCCAACTTGAGTCAAATATTGACTTTGGCTCTTATTTATGGTAATTGCAAATGACACAATCAAGGGATATTGCCTTCTTGTGAATTTAACTGGTAGCCTGGGATCAGAAGGTGTCAACGACATTCTAGGAATTAGTGCTCGATTTCCTGCGTTACTTCCTGTTAAAATCTCAGCTTCAATGACATAGTTCCCAAGCTTTGTCACGACCATTCTTGTACCATTGCATAGTCCAATTGAATGGTCGACATTTTGTAGCAACATCACCGAAGTACATACTTTCAAATTGAGTTCATGGTTTGGAACCCCTAAAAATCTGATTTCATTCAAAAATTCAGTTGTGTGAAGTGCATTCATGACATCAGTTGTCTAGTTTGAATGACATGGTTCGTCCGAACTTAAATATAAGCGTCCATCTCCATCTAATTGTGTATTCATGTACTGATTCACTTCATCAACAACGTCTAGTGTAGGTGCCAAAATCGCCCTTTTTAAAGTAAGACGAATCTTTAGTGTAAATGCCAGAGGATGAATATGTGCTCTCAACAATTGATGGGATAGAATCCTCGAAGTCTTGTATCAAAAAATCATGAGGAATGTAGAAAAAATATTGTTATCCTGAAATTTAGAAATTGTAGTAACTTACCGTAAAGTTTCCCTGTGACAATGTTGGTGTTTGTCTCAAAAATCTGCAAAGCTTTTAAGCACAAATCTCAAATTTGGAAATCTTCTTTCGGATCTTTATATATGAGAGTTCATCCACAAATGTTGATCATGAAGGGTGCATCAGTTGTTGGATATGGCATATCATTTAAGGCAACCAAAAATTTAGACATTCTATATAGTTTTCCTTCCTGCATTATGAGTCTGTGCTTCGAAACCCATTGTTTTTTTAGTTGAGCATGGATTTTCTCTCCCTATAAATAAAAAGAATTACACAGTGTTGCATCAAGTAAATGAGACATCCTTATATATGGAAAACATAATCCAATATAATAGAATCTTAATATTTACATCGTGAAATATGCATTCAACTGTTTTTATGTCTCTCCAGCAAAATCAAGCACATCATATGATCTGACCAGACGAAATATCATGCTCCATCTGAAATTTCTGGGTTCCAGATCTCTTATACTGCTGCAAATCGGCATGTTGTCTATCTTTTGTTAATATATTTATATGGTGATTGTTTCTGCAACTATAGGAAGAATGGAATGGAGCTGATGTATATTCCTTGGTTGGGGGATCCTTTTATACTGTTTTCCATTTTAATATGCCGGTTATAAGGTAGTTGTATGTTAGTGACTAAAGTAGTGGATGGTTGTTGTGGATAGGAAGACATAAACAGTTTTTTGTTAAACCACCACTCTTAATAAAACCGTCAATTCTAAAAAAACCACCATTTCTAATGGGGCAATTTTTTGATTAACCAACATTGCAACTACTATACAATAACCTGCTAGTGGAGAATGTGGATGTGATGATTTATTATAATCAAGTTCTATATTTTTATTTTCAAATTTATTACTTTTATTAATTTTTTATTTCTTTTTTTTTGACGGTTTTATTCATAAAACCGCCATTAGACCTAACTAATTATAATTTGGACAGAAAATCCTGTATTTTTATCTTCAAATTTATTGATTTTATTAAAAAAACTGCCATTATACCTATTTTTCTTTAATTTTTTTGCAACAATTTTATTAGAAAAAACCGACATTATACCTACTAAATTTGGGCGGGAAATCTACTTCCCAAATGACTATATTCTTTTAATATATATAAAGATTACTCTCGATATTATTATTGTTGATATTATTAATACCGTTACTATTATTATTTTATTCATTACTATTATTATAATTATCTTATTAGCATTATTATTATTATTACCATGGCCCAAATGTAGGGTTCTGACCCAAATCAATAATTAAGCCCAGAATAATTAACCTAACACTGATTTTAATACAGTATAAATACACACATTACTGTACAATACTACAACACAGAATACGGTTTTTCTTTTCCCTCATCCGTCCCCAACCCTAGCAATTCTACAGTGCAGAAAATCTCTTACACCCATCGTTCAAACATCCAACAACAAAAAAGAAAAAAAAAATATACAATAATTCATCATCGGTACAGAATAGAAGAATTCATCCTGTTTCTCATTCGAAGATCTCTTCTGGGAGTCCAATCTTGAAACTGGAAGTTCAACCCTCTTCCGAAAAATCACACTTTTCTTCGACGAGGTAAAAACCGTAAAACTTAGCTCCTTCATTTAATTTTGAATTTTATCATTCTTTTTGTCAGTTCCGAATTCATCTGCAAACCACACCAATTCTATATCAAATATACATTACCAAATTAACAATAAAACTCAAATCAGAACCAAAACTTAATTTTAACGGAATTCAACCCGAACTCTGATTCGGGAATCAAAACTCAATATTTTATCTGAAAAAAAAAGAGTAAAATCAAAGCTTAATGCTTTCAACTTCCCGAGCAGCAGAATACCAGATTCGGGCTAACCCCGGAAACCACAGTGCACATCGGGCATTCCTCGGACCCATAACCCGAATCCAGAAATTTAACAAATCCGTAAATCAAATTCGGGAACCAAACTTCAACCCAGATTTCACAATCAAAAACACCAAAAAATCGAACATCACCGTTTCAAACCCAAAACCAGTTTCAAAATCTTTAACAAACCCATACCTGACCGGAACAGGAGCTTGGCGACGAGTTTCAGTCGCCGCCTTGTAGTCCGCCGCCTACTAGAGGGCACGAACCCGGACCTTGCACCGCTGCACCCGAGCCGAACCACCGGCGATTTGCACTTTTCTTTTTTCGTCCGCCGTGGTCTCTGTGTGTGTACAATTTTCGGTGTGTGTGTGTTTTGGAATTTTTTTCTCCCGGCCGATTATGAGTAGAGTTTGAGGAAGAAGATAGAGAGAGAGGGATAGGGACAGAGATGAGAAAATGGGAGGAGGAAGTATTATGAGCTGGTGTCGGCTGATAGAAAGGAATGGGGTATTTATACCCGCAAGTTATTAGGGTTATTCAATTTAGCCCTCACATTTTCCATCAGCTTTCAATTCAGCCCCCACAATTTAAAATAATCCAATTTTAACCCAATCAGCTTCTCAAGTCTTACAATCTGACCCAGTCAACTTTCAAACTTCAATTAAATCCTTCTTCTTGAGACAAGCACTTGAGACAAGCATCCTTCTTCTTCTTGTTCTTCGGAACTGTTGGGGCCTTGCCCTTGCCCTTGAAGTGCTTGACATGTGGTCCAGTCTGCTTCTTGGTCTTTTTCTTTTTGTTCTTAGACCACCGAGGTCCAGAAAAAATCACAAGAGCAGACTCCTTCATCCGCGGAGTCTTCATCTGAGATTGAGCGGTCACAAGTTTGTTCATTTGCCCAGCTAAATTACATGCAATCTCATTGCAGTTGAAGTTCATAACAAATTGTGAGAAGGAATCAGGGAGAGACTGTAGGATATGGTAAGTTTGGAGAGAAGTATCCATTTTAAAATCAAGAGCCTCCAATCTCTCGATCATGGATATCATTTTGAGGACATGTTCCCCAACCTTCTCACCTTCCTTCATCATTGCACCGAACAGTTGCTTGGATATCTCATATCTAGCAGTTCTGTTGTGCTCACCATAAATTTCGATTAAGTGAGATAGAATCTGCCTAGAAGAAGTCATTTTCTCATGAGCTCTCTGAAACTAATTAGACATAGAAGCCATCATGTATGCATGGACTTTTATGTCATCCTTAACCCACTTTTTGTGGTTTTCAATCTCTTCCTGATTGGCTCTGGTCCGCACAGGAGGTGCTGGAATGTCCATCTCCAAGACGTATCCCAGTGCCTCTATATTGAGGACAATCATCAGATTGCGGATCCAGTCCACAAAGTTAGGTCCAATCAGAGTGTTCTTTTCGAGTAGAATTGCGAGTGGATTCTTTGTCAAATTGAGAGTTATGTCTGCATTAAGTATAACAGATTAGTTAGTGACTTGTTATCTTATTTTCTGAGTATAGAATTAAGGTCTTTTCTATTCTTGTTACCCAGCTCCCACTATTTTTATCGGAATAACACACTCCCTATGTGAAATCAGGAAGTATCGTCGCTCTACTTCATAGCGGTTATCGAGTTCTTTATAAATCTTAATAGAGGGCAACCGAACAGGTTTCTAGTCTATTAATTTTCGTAAAGTGGTGTCCAACACAAACCCATCTAATGGATGATTCGATCTTCTTTTTCCCCTTGTTCACCCCCCCTCAACCTATACGGTTTCTATAGTTCGTGAACAAGTTAAGTTTATACCATCAACGCAAATCAGTTTCACAATTGAATCTTATCCGGCAACCTATCAGGTTTCTAGGTATAAAATTTGCTCCAACCGAAGGCATCCAATGCGCTCCCAGTAATTTATCCGTCCTCCCCGAATGACTACCCCAATAACTCGGAAGCATAGCACATCCGGTTTGGATTTCAATTTCCCGAAAGCTCGGTGGAGGGAAGGAAAATCTTAAAACCTTATAAACCTAATAATTTGTCGTGGGAGAATTTTCGCGATTAATGTTACACTTTTCACATTAATTCATTTAAGCGCGTTTGTAGCATTCATACAATATGAACAACCATTCACAACCTAGTTGCTACCAACATGTGGTTCATGGACCGTTCCTAGAAAACAAAAATTTCGTAATCTAATTACAAGTCTTCATATTGAATCTTCGTCTTCTCGAGACGGATCTTCCTCCGGTCTTCGTCATTACATATAAATTTTACATTGAAAATTGCATCCTAGATACAAATATTTCTAGTAAAATAAATAGGCTCAAAACGGCTTTTACAACCCAATCGAACAAAACGAACGATTCAAAAACTAAGTCCACAAACTACATTCCCGTTCAAAAAGCATTAATCCAATAAATACTATATAAACGGAAAGCATAAAGATGCATTGATCCAATCAACAACACGAACCTATCCAATCGATTCACACAATCGGTAATATGAAAACGTTTAAAAGAATTCGGTCGATCATAAGTATTCCAATAAATAAATTTTCCCTTATAAAATGAAATACCATAAATCATTTTAATCATAATAAATTCAATTTAAAATGTGGGAAATCATTTTTAGGAATACACGAAGAAAACAAGCCCAAAATGGGTCCGAAAACGGGCTGGACCACGCCCGAAACGTCACCAGGCAGCAAGTACGGCTGCCCAGCAGCCCTAGGCCGCAAACCCTGACCTATGGGCCGCGGCCCCCAGTCCAGTAAGTTCAAAAACGGGCTGCAACAGCCCTGGGCCACGGCCCCCTTCTTCGGGACTACTCCCGGACCGTCCAACGGCAATTCGGGGCTAGTTTTTCGACCGGATATCCAATATCTGTATTTTCCAACATTCATATCTTCAATATAAATTACACATCCGAGAAATTAAGATTTATATTAGGACATAAATTTATGAAAAATATAACTACAATGAACGTAAAAACATATACCACGATTATGACTAAAATTTTTCCAAATCATTCACCATCTAATCGAGCATTCCAAATACCAATATCATATATACGATCGCAAGACCTACGCTCTGATATCACTGTTGGGATTCGGTGCCTAAAATGACGGCGCAGTGGAAGCTGTAAAACGAAAATTCATTCGATCCGAATCCCTACGAGGATCGATCGAGCTACGTATATACGAATTTATAAACGAAATCACAAGAGATATTAGAAACTCACCATTGTAGTCCGTTGATTAAATGGATTCCTTCTCTTGAGCTATTCCCCATGCTTTAAACGAATTTCCCTACGATCCAAAGCACTCCAAGCACTTGAATGATCCAACGTTGAAATTACAACGCCCCTACTTGCCACGCGCTGGAGAAACGAATGGGATGACGGTCACCTTGCTATCCTCCAAGAATAGGGCTAGAGCTAGGTGATGAAGCTATTTAATTTGATTAATATACTCTAAGTATGTTTATCAAATTTTCTCTCTTTGATTTCTTGATTTTTTTCTCCAAAAATTATCAAGACCACATGAAGAAGAAGACTATGAAAAGGAACTCTTTTCTCTCTCTCTCTCTCTCCCTCTCACCAATCTCACATATGGAATCTCTCCGAGGTTCAAAAGTTGAGTTGTAATGAGAAGTCTTCCATCCTTTATTCAACTCCTACCCACATGATACAAATCATGCCACATGATGTCTAACCCCACAAAGTCATGATCATGCATTATGAAGAAAAGACAATGGGAAGGTGGGTGGAAGCAAAGGGGGCGGCTATCATGAAAAACGGACGAGTTCGGTTCGTTTCGAACTCCCGTGAGTCCAAACAGATAAATTCCGATTCCGTTCTGATGTATTTGTGTCGATTAATTAATCCAATCAATTAATCACATTAAATACATAATAACATAATTAATTTCTCCAAGAAATAATTATATTTATGAATTAAATTAATCACCTAGTAATTTATTTAATTCATTAGGCCGTAAATCAATTTATCCAATAAATCGATTTAGACATCTAATGTCCCAAATTAGATATCCAATATCTAATATTCATAATGAGAGAATTAAGCTTGATTCATTCCGTCGTCAATCCTAATGCGCGACTCAGTATGTCCGTCTCAGTCAGCAATGGGAGGAACCAAAGAGTAGTAGCGCCACCTAGCCAGACTGGCGGCCTACACCGTACCCGAACTGAGAACGAATGATTGGGATCATTCAAGAACCATTATGTCGTGAATACCAGTATATTTATAAACCCTTCTTTCAAATGTCTCGATCAAGTTATAGGGTCATGGTCAGTCAAACCCTATCTGTACTTGACGATATGCATGTGTTAATGCAAATCGAGATCATCGAGCTCTCGTGTATCCATTACAACTAGCTCCAATGCTTTGGCCAAAGACTTATGATCTCATCTGCCAATAACCGCATAGGACATATAACCCGCTCACTAACGGGAGAAAGAATTCTATCTTGGTATTCAGTAGGACCTGCTACTTGCCCATCAAGATGCACGTCAAGGTTGACCCCCACCTCCCGGTTTATAGGGTCGAACTACTATAATGAAAATCTTGACGTCACAAGAACATCCCTACTAAATCCTCAAGTCGAAGGTTCACGAATACCTATCACAACCTTTCGATTCCGTCATTAACACTCCCGGAGTGAAATCCGTGTGACGAAACGAGGGTGAGTTGGTTCGAGTATACTAATCCAATTAGCATACCTATAACGTGTGCTCCCACTAACCATTAGTGTTCGACAGGCACTCTCCATGTCAAAGAACACGTCATACAAGTCTTCACATAAACTATTGGGATAACAAATCCTTGTATCGATGTTGCCCTGTATCGATCGTATTGTCAGAATGTTTTGACAATATGCCAAATCCTGAATATCGCCTCTAGCTATATGGGAAAGCTGATCAAGTATCAAACCTGTATCGAAGACTTCTTGCAGTCCCAACCATACAATATATTGATCATACAGCAAAGAGTCCCGCAAAGCCAAAGTATGGAAACTGTCTCGAATATCAATACAGTGATACCTTCCATACAGCTCTCAACAGGACAAGAAGGAATCTTCAGTATTCGCTATAAGTCAAGTCCCGTTGATAAAGAAGTATTTAAATACTAAAGGATAAAGTATTTAAATACTGTAAGTCATAAGATCTTCAAAATCCCGCAATATCCGGATCTCAGTCAAATATTAGTTGTCGCAGAATCTTGCTCAACGGGTATATTTCAAATGGATATATTTCAGAAGGCTATATATATCTCCAGAGTTTGAAGATCATCAACTACTGAACTACTGAAATACACGAAAGATCAACTTACAAACAATCAAGCTTACAAGAAATATTCAGAGCAAAACATATCTCCCCAAGCTTTCTGCTATTCAGATATAAGAGATATACAGTGCTCAAACCTTGAACAACACATCATCAGCTTATAGCCCAGAAAGTCATAGCTGTTGTTCAAACCCTGTTCTATCTTTGAACAAACTCATATCAGCCCTGTGTGGACTGAGGAATCTTTGCTACTCCCGAACTGTGTGTGAAGGACTTGCATTGAAGAAGGCGAAGCTTCAGAACTGTGTGTGAAGAAGTCAGTCAAAGTGTTAGCTCAAACCAATCTGTTTGAACGGTTGAAAGCTAAGATCTTTATATCAATCTGTGTGAACGATATATTGATTAAGTGTTGTTATAATTATGTAGTTGTGTACGCAGTAATTATAATAAACTTTTTACTTCTGTGTGGAGGAACAGTGGACGTATAGGGGTTTACCTCGAACCACTTTAAATACTGTGTTATTTACCTTCTGGTTTTATTATTTTATTTAACTGTGATTATTTAAGTATACACTGCACATCGAGTTGCTGTATCCACAACAACTTACTGTATTTAAGACTTCCGCTATCCACTCAGATTTAAAAACTGTACAGCTTGTTGTTCAAAACACTTTCCAAGCTGTATCCAGTATACTTAGTGGCCAACAAGTGGTATCAGAGCGGTTGATTCTAAAAAGAATCAGTCGTAAATTATTTTTTTCGAATCAGATCCAAAATCACTTATTTTATAAAACAGTCTTTTTCATTCCTACATTCTCATATGGATACATCAATGATCAAAAAAGTTCCTATGTTCTCTATTAATGAATTTGATGATTGGAGAATCAGGATGTAGGCTCATCTTGCAGCAATGCACGAAGAGATGATTTTTGTTATAGAGGATGGCCCCATTAAGATCATGAAGGTAAATACGGCCACAAGGATTGAAGGCAAAGCCCATGCTGAGATGCTCGAGAAGGAGCGCTAACAATGGACCACAGATGAAAGAAAGCGTGCCAACCTTGACAATGTTGCGAAGAATGCGTTGTTTGTCACCCTTGAAAAAGGCACATTCTAGAAGGTAAAGAGCTGTAAAACAGCCAAGGATATCTGGGATAAACTTAAGTTGATTTGTGAGGGAACTAAGCTCTCCAATGAAAATAAAATTTCAAAATTAACTCAGCAATTTGAATCTTTTGAAATGAAACCAACTGAAACACTTGAGGAACTTGACCTCAGATTCACTGGAATTGTTGGTGAACTTGAAGCTTTGGGCAAAATTTATACTTAAAGGGAGAAAAACTTAAAGATTTTCAGATCTCTCCCTGCCCGATGGGACATTAAGACCACAGCTATGCGTGTGTCGTGTAACCTTAGTGAAATATCTACCTTTGATCTCTTTTCTGACCTCAAAGCTTTCGAGTATGATATAGACAGGAGAGAAAAATCTGAAGAATCTCCAGCTAGGACTACAGCCTTAGCCGCTGTATCTAACCGTCGACACAGCATGCCCAGCCCATCAAAGCCGAATTACAAAAATGTGGACAGTGACGACGATATCCTATCACAAGATGAAATGGCGCTCCTCATGCACAAATTCAAAAAGTTCATCAAACAGTCTGGAAAGACTCCCTACAGGCCCAAGCCTGTTCACAAGGAAGTACTGAAACTTCCTCTGGTGACGCTAACCTATGCTATAATTGCAGGAAACCAGGACATTATGCAAACAAATTTCCTCATCCCAAAGTTCAAAGGTTGCCAGAAGTTCAGCAACAAGAGAGGGATGAACGAAGACGTGCTTGGAAAACCAAGATCAAGGCACAGATAGGAGAATCAGAAGCCTCCCCCACACCATCCAAATCCGAAGAATGTCTTCAGGCAGTCACTGAAAGTGACTCATCTGATGATGAGTTCGAAGATAAGGCATACATGTGCTTTATGGCAAAGGACATTCCGGAAGAAGAAGATAGCGATGACGAGGTAAGCTCAACCTCAGCTATTCCAATTAATGCATCGCATACTTTCGAAAACATTATGAATGAATTTAAAAATATTCAAAAAGCCCACGAGACTTTGAAGAATGAAAACATTCAGCTTCAATTTTCCAACATAGAGCTGAAAGAAGAAAATGACTTGCTAAAGATAAATTATGAAAATATGTCTATTGATTGTTAAAACAGCAAGGTCGAGCATGAAAAAATCGTGGAGAGAAATCATCAACTTGATCATGAACTAAGTGAGACTACGTCTCAAAATGGAAGCAAGACAAATGATTTTGTTCTACTTCAAGCTAAATTTAATACTCTCGAGAAACGAGAAAGCGAACTTGAGACCTTTCTGAAATCTTTCGAGAAATCATCCAAACGAATGGAAGAAATTCTAAGCACTGGGCAACATGCTCATGATAAAAGTGGCTTAGGATACAACTCATTTTCCAACAAAGGGAAAACTAGTACTATGTTCGTCAAGAGTGTGGAACACATTCCTGTATCGGAAAATACCCCTAGTCCTGTGAAGGAACCTGCTGCACCGCGAAAAGCAAAGGCTGCCATTCCGCCCCTGCAATTCTATTCAAGACAGTGGAATCATAAGCCGTTCCAACCTGTAAGGCGCACGCAACAGCATGCTCCCCGAGCATATCAACAGCGCCAACAGCCGTTCAGAAAGAAGGATGTATCCAAATACCAAAGGCCTGCACGACAGTACTTTCAGTACAGCACGCCTATGTATTGGATACAGGAGCCTTGTCATTCATCGAGACAGCAAGTGTCCGCAAAGTATCAACAACAGCGTTGGGTATCCAACTGGAGACCCAGAAGGCAAGCTGAAAGGCCAAAGAAAATGGCTCCACCTCCGAGAAGGCATATGTACTGGATTAATAATAATAACCCTGATTTTTACATACATAATGATTATCAAAGATACAGTAACTATGTACATGCCCCATGTAGATACCGCAAATCTGTACCAAATGTTACCTACAGTAAACCAATTGCTGTCAGAAAAGTTTGGGTACCTAAAGACACTAACATTCACGGACCCAACAATCAAAGGGGACCTAAATCTACATAATTTATGTGCTACACGACATTTTGGAGAATGACATATGGTACTTCGACATCGGATGCTCCCGGCACATGACAGGAGATAGAAGCAAGCTATCAGATTTCCTAGAAGGTCGCAGTCCAAACGTGCGCTTCGGTGATAAATCTAAAGGAAGAACAAGAGGAAAACGAAACCTTCTTGTCGGAAAATTCAAAGTAACTGATGTAGCTCATGTTGAAGGCTTACAGTACAATCTATTTAGTATTAGCCAGTTCTGTGACAAACAGTTCTCGGTGAAATGCTATATAGATCACTGTAGAGTCAAAAACATCCTGACCAAAGAAGTTGTGCTCACAGGAAGCAGATCAGGTAATATGTATATTGTTGACTGGATGCCTACGAGCTCCACTATTCCTTGTTTAGTTGCCAAAGACACTGTAGATCTAAGCTGGCTATGGCACAAGAGGATGTCACACGTCAACTTCAATACGATCAACAAGCTCTCAAGACAGGGACTGGTTAGAGGATTGCCGAATGTATCATTCCAAAAAGATAGTGTCAGTGGACCATGTCAAAAAGGCAAGCAAATCAAGTCCACCCTAAAGAGCAAATCCTACCTTTCAACCCACAGAGTGTTGGAAATGCTACACATGGATCTTTATGGTCCTGTAGACCCAGTAAGTTTGGGAGGTAAGAAATACTGTCTCGTTGTTGTTGATGAAAACTCCAGGTATGCTTGGACAATTTTCCTAAGCAAGAAGAAGGAAACAACATCAAAGCTGCACGAGCTCTTGAGAAAGCTTCAAAATGAAAAGGGATCGAGTATCATGTCCATTCGTTCAGACAGAGGTACATAATTTACTAATCGCTTTATAGAGAAATACTGTTCGGAAAATGGAATACAAGACGAATACTCAGCTGCCCGTACACCTCAACAAGATGGTGTTGCCGAGCGAAAGAATAGGACGCTGAAAGAAGCAACAAGGACAATGATTGCCGCAAGCAAGTTGCCAGAGCGTTCGGGTCAAGCAACCAATACAAAGATGCTACACTCAAAACCGTTGTATCGTCAACAAACACCACAACAAAACAAAGATACGAGGTATGGAACAACAAAACTCCGTTAGTTTCGTATTTTCACATTTTCGATGCAAAGCTATGTGTTGAATAATGGGAAGGATCAACTTAGAACCTTTGATGAGAAGTCAGATGAAGGAATTTTTGTAGGATATTCCTCCGTCAGCAAATCTTACAGGATCTTTAATAAAAGGAAGCTGACGATCGAGGAATCAATTCATGTAGTGTTCGACGAACCTCACCATGACCCTACAGGAGTAGAAGTTGTTACTCATAACATCCAACAACTTTCCATCTTAGATCCACCAACTCCCATAGAACCTGTTGTTGACCTAGAAATCAACCCCGCAGCTGTAAGAATCGATGTAGATGAAGCCAATGTTGTACAAGCTGAAGCTGAAACTACAGCAACTCAAGATACAGTACGGGACCCTGAATTAGAAACCGACTGAAGATGGTTGAGAGATCACCCGCAAGAGCTGATCATCGGAAATATTAATGCTGGTGTTTCTACCCGTAGGAGAATACACAGTACACAAGGAAATGTACTGTGTGCACAAGAAGAACTAGATACTGAGATATCACCATTCCCTAAATGGAAATCTCAATCCGAGCTTAGAAGACTCAATATGTGCACTATTGCTATATTCTTAGCCCAGTCCGAACCTATTTCTACCATAGAAGCTTTTAATAATTCTCATTAGATAACATCTATAGAAGAAGAGCTTAATGGTTTCGAAAGAAACAATGTATGGTATCTTGTACCCAGACCTACGCATCAATCAGTTATTAGAACCAAATGGGTATTTAGAAACAAGAAGGATAGAAATGAACTGATTATAAGGAATAAATCCAGACTAGTCGCACAAGGCTATAGACAGGAAGAAGGCATAGACTACGATGAAACTTTTGCCCCTGTAGCCAGACTAGAAGCCATTAGGATATTTTTAGCCTTTGCCGCCCATAAGAGCTTCATTGTATACCAAATGGACGTCAAAAGTGTATTCCTAAATGGAGACCTTGCCGAAGAAGTTTATGTTGAACAACCACCAGGGTTTTCCAACACAGACGGCATCGATTTAGTATACAGGCTGAGGAAAGCACTGTATGGACTTAAGCAATCCCCTAGAGCATGGTGTGAGACCCTGTCCCAGTATATAACCGATAATGGATTTGAGAAAGGTGCTATGGACATAACTTTGTTCAAAATACAGGAAGGTGATGACCTTCTAATGGTTCAAATCTATGTAGATGACATTATATTTGGTTCAACTAACCTTGCTTTATGTCAAAGGTTCTCTCATCTCATGCAAAGTAAATTTGAAATGAATATGATGAGAGAATTTAGTTATTTCCTAGGTTTGCAAGTAAAGTAGTTGCCTAGAGGAATTTTCATCAACCGGGAAAAATAGAGCAAGGAGCTTCTCAACAAATTTAGAATGAACACTTCCAAATCATTGTCAACCCCCATGAGCACTTCCGTGCAAATTAGTGCTGATGAAGCCGGAAATCCGGTTGACTAATAACTCTATAGGAAGCTTATTGGCTCTCTCCTGTACCTAACGGCTAGCAGGCCCGATATCCAGTTTGCTGTAGGAGTGTGTGCGAGATATCAAGTAGCACCCAAAGAATCACACTTCAATACAGCTAAACGAATCCTGAAGTATATTAAAGGAACCGTCAATGTAGGACTGTGGTATCCTAAAGAAGGCGAATTCGATTTAGTTGGATACAGCAACTCGGATCTCGGAGGCTGCAAGCTAGATAGGAAGAGTACAAGTGGAACTTGTCACTTTCTTGGACCTAGACTTGTCTCTTGGTTCAGTAAGAAGCAATTGGCAAACTCACTTTCCACTACCGAATCGTAATACTATGTCTTGGTAGTTGCCGTATGCATCCTTCGATGCAGCAACAGTTGTCAGATTATGGGATAGAAGCCAAGGAAACGCCAATCATGTGTGATAGCACGAGTGCAATTGCAATAACGCACAACCCGGTATTGCACTCGCGCACTAAGCATATCAACATGAAGCATCATTTCATAAGGAATCATGTCGAGAACAAGCATGTTCGGCTAGAAAAGGTTCATACAGATATTCAGTTGGCCGACATATTCACCAAGCCTCTCGATACAGCAAGATTCAACATGCTTCGACAAGAATTGGGATTGCTACAGCCTGACTCCCTGTAAGTATTTACTGTTTTTACTCAACAATTGAGGGGTAATGCTATAAGACCCAAGAATACAGTATCCACCATTAATTATCTGTACACTCAGAACCTTCAATACAGCACTGTAGGGAACAAAGCAATATGAATCATCCTACAGCTGACGTGTGCAATAATTAAGGGGGAATACAGTATGACCCATGAATACAGCATTAATCCAAAAGTTGTTGTATGGAATTGAAACCTATATGAACCTTTTAAGGGGGAACGCTGTATCATCGCGGAACAGCACATACTATGGGATTTCGATTCATTATATATTATAATATTTCATTTTAAAAATAATATTTGTCCACGTGCCCTGTTTTCATATCAAACGTCGTTTACATTAAATGCCTTAGACGACATCTGGACAATCAAATCTCAAAAGCCGCGATGTTTTCAAATTGTTTAAATATTTAATACCGCCGTTTCAGGCACTGAGGGTAACAACAAATGTCAGAAGTGGGACCCTCTCCTATTTTAAAATTCAATGGATATGTGTACTAGTTACACTCAGTCCATCGTGACCGTTCATTTCAAACACCGGTTCCCATCCCTTAAATCTGACCATTCGTTCTCTGAAAACCCTTCTTCGCCGCCTACTATAAAAGGACTGCAAATGCCATTTGAGATTCTTTACGCCTTCTGCATATTTTAAGAGCACTCAAGCAATTCAGCCTACAAGTTTTTCTGTGTTTACTGCATATTCCTCTTAAATATTTTTCATCTTTCTTGAGAATCATCAATGGCATCTACTCGGACATCTTCCACCTCTCTCAAGAAGTCTCTAAACTTCATCGATGGATGGATCTTCTCCATATATGTCGTGATGGAACGCATTCACGCTGAAATTGATGACGTTGATGCCATGGAGGTCGTCACCTCTAGAATCCGTCAACAAGGCCCCTAACTCAACATCCTATGAGTGGCATTCGAGGGCATACTCCTAACAGTAACGTGGTCTTATCTCCTATTAACCCGACTTAATCAAGAAGTAAAGGTTTAACGGGAGCTATTATAGCCAATTCTTAGTACAAAATGCTCGAATCTAATCAATTAACCCGAGTTTTCATAGAGTTCCAGCTCGAATGCATGTAACGTGGTCTTATCTCCTATTAACAAGACTTAACCAAGAAGTAACGGCTTAATCTAAGCTAATATAGCCAATTCTCAATATAAAATGCTCGAATCTAATCAATAAACCCGAGTTTTTGTAGAGTTCTGACTCGATACATGTAACATGGTTTTATGTCCTATTAACAAGACTTATCAAGAAGTAAAGGCTTAAATGGAGCTATTATAGCTAATCCTTACTACATCAAGACTTTATAAATAAATAAAAGCTTAACCGGAGTTTTTTAGCCAATTCTGAGTAGAAAAGGCTCGAATCTAATTAATAAGCCCGAGTTTTCATAGACTTCTGACTCGAATGCATGTAACATGATCTTATCTCCTATTAAAAAGGCCTAATCAAGAATAATTGTTTAATGAGAGCTATTATAGTCAATCCTTGCTACAACAAAATTTAATCAAGAAGTAAAAGCTTAATCAGAGCTGTTATAGCCAATTGTGAGTATAAAAGGCTCGAATCTAATCAATAAACCCGAGTTTTTATAGAGTTCCAACTTGAATGCATGGAACGTGGTCTTATCTCCTATTAAAAAGACGTAATCAAGAATAATGGTTTAATGAGATCTATTATAGTCAATCCTTGCTACAACAAGACTTAATCAAGAAGTAAAAGCTTAATCGGAGTGGTTATAGCCAATTCTGAGTACAAAAGGCTCGAATCTAATCAATAAACCTGAGTTTTTATGGAGTTCCAACTCGAATGCATGTAATGTGGTCTTATATCCTATTAACCAGACTTAATCAAGAAGTAAAGGCTTAACGGGAGCCGTTATAGCCAATTATGAGTTTTATAGAGTTTTTGTAGAGTTCTGACTCGATACATGTAACATGGTTTTATGTCCTATTAACAAGACTTATCAAGAAGTAAAGGCTTAAATGGAGCTATTATAGCTAATCCTTACTACAACAAGACTTTGTAAAGAAATAAAAGCTTAATCAGAGTCGTTATAGCCAATTCTGAGTAGAAAAGGCTCGAGTCTAATTAATAAACCCGAGTTTTCATAGAGTTCCGACTCGAATGCATGTAACATGGTCTTTTCTCCAATTAAAAAGACTTAAACAAGAATAATGGTTTAATGGGAGCTATTATAGTCAATACTTGCTACAACAAGACTTAATAAAGAAATAAAAGCTTAATCGGAGTCGTTATAGCCAATTCTGAGTACAAAAGGCTCGAATCTAATCAATTAATCCGAGTTTTTATAGATTTCTAACTCGAATGCATGTAACATGGTCTTATCTCCTATTAACAATGTAACACCCCTAAGTTATTCAGGGTATATTACAGCGCCGTGAGCCCCTCCATGGGACCCACAAGGCTATACGTACGCGGAACCATGAATTTCGATCGATAAGGTCTAAAAATAATCCAGTAGAAGGCAATAAAAACGACACCACGGTAATAATCAATTCGATAGAATACAATACATCGGGAATTAAAACCCAGGGAAATAAAGGCCAAAACATCAAGAGCATATGAATCACTAATCGAGTGTTCAAAACCATTCCAAGTACAACAATACCGAATGGATACAGTACAAAATATAGATAGAGACAAGACACAGCATCACTCTTGGCCATCATCTTCGTGCCGACTCGGTACAGGCGTATCCACTCCCCTGGATCCTGAAGTACATGAAAGGTATTTCCCCCAAAAGGGGTTAGCCATCGAATTGCTATTACAAGTATATCGAATATGAAACACAATACTTCTCAACAATAAAGTAAATGTAATCCTCATTTCATCAAACTCAAGACTAGCATTCCATAATAACTAAATCTCATAGCATTTCATTTCAATACATACGTGATTAACCATGGAACCGAACCAAGGGCAACGAAACCCTCTAAGGTCCTGTCGGACCCTCCCAGAGTGGTTAACCCAAAATATTCGTGGAACTGCACCAAAGGCAATGGAACCCTCTGAGGACCCGTCGGTCGGTCCAGAGTGAATATATACAATCACGGAATTCATAAACCTCACTTTCAAAGTCGAGAACATACAATCATAAATATATACTTGCCTTTGAGAGATTAGAGCCAAAGTGCAAATTGTATTCAAGCTCGGGAGGTCCAAGAATGCACTTCCGGACAAGGAAATACGATAATCAATCATCGATACTCAATTCTCAAGGAAGACTCCCGAAACTCCCTCTCTTTACGATTCATAAATCTTCAAAGTATAAACATAGAGTTTGGAAATCATCCAAACCCTTTTCACTTCAAGTAATACCCAAAACATTCGTATAATCGTAAGGGAAACATGGGTACAGGGTAGATACATCATAATCTCGAGGATTTCAAGCTTCAAAACGGATTAACCGGATGAATCTAAGAAGAGCCCCCAAAAGTTCCCCAAACTAGGGTTCTAAGGAATTTACCTTGACTGAGAGAGAAGAAACGGATTAGATGTTGTATAATCCTTGTTATCCAACCAAAGATGATGATGGATGATGAAAGGTGGTCCCAAATCGCCTCAAAATCGCCTCTCTCGCGTGCCCTCGTCGGAAGTGTGAGAATTGAGAAGAAAATGACGAAGAATATGGCTGACCAACCTAATACACTCGGTCTAATGAGCGTGCGCTACTTTATATGGTTAGCGAGCGCTAACGGGGTCACCCAGTAGTCCAGTAGCTTCTGACCTGCGTCGTTAGCGTGCACTACCCACATCATTGTGTGCGCTAATGTTACCATGCAGAAATTCCGAACTCACTCCCCAACTCGTCAGCATGCACTACAGGCGATGCTAGCGCGCGCTACTCAACACCAATAGCATGCATTAGTTCACGCGTAGCGTGCTCTAACTGTTCATCCAGAGTATAGAAACCAACATACTGCCACTGCCAAACCCGAGAGATTCGCGTGCTCTACCGGAGATGCTAGCACGTGCTACCAAACATAAATAGAGTGCGCTAGCTCACGCCTAGCGTGCGCTAACTGCTTGCCTAGAGAACAGAACCCAGCTACTGTCTCTCCCAAACTCGAACCATTAGCGTGCACTACTGGCGAAGCTTGTTGGAATATTCTATTCCACATAATTATAAAATGGTTTCGATGATGAGTCATTGATGTGTTGTTGATCAAAGAAAACAACAATAGAACAAAGCAAAACAACAAACAAGTCGCAGACGCTCGAAATAGACAAGAAAGCAAACAAGAGATGTTTAAAAAAGCTATCGTATGCTATCACTATTAGGAGTATGCCCTCGAATGCCACTGAGAGGATGTTGAGTGAGGGCATTGTACTTGTTGTAATACCCGGTTGTAATTCAGTAATTATCATTTAATAATTGTCATTATCGGATTATTCACTCATTAATAATCAATCATCATTCATGATTCATTCATTGCATTCACCGTTCAGAGTATTTTGTATCGTGTATCCGTCCTTATTCGCCTTTATACCTGGTTGGAGGATCGAGCCGTGTTTATCATCTTTGTTATCGTCGTAATGGGTTGTGTGTGAGGAGTAGCGCACGCTACGTACTCTCTTTAGCGCGAGCTAATTTTGTACGGGTAGCGCACGCTACCTCTCCATATTAGCGCACGATAATGTGGTTCTGGCCTGCAGTCCATAAGGCAATGGACTGCAGTCGAGCTGTAGTAGCGCACGCTACGAATGGTAAGTAGCGCACGCTAGTAAGTTTGGATAGCGCATGCTATGCAGTCAGTGTAGCGCGCGCTAAGGCCGATCAGGCACAGTCCAGTGGTTACTGGACTGATCTGGAATAATTCATAGCACACTCTATGAGTAGATTTTATCGTACGCTAATGGTTTAGTAGCGCATGCTGAGTTTTGGGTGTAGCGTACGCAATCGCGAGCAGATCAGAGAACAGGAGGTTCTGGACTTCAGTTACTGGGCATCAAATATTCAGTTAGTGCATGCTAACATTATGGGTTAATGCACGCGAACGAGGCAGTCAGAGCTCACTGGACTGTACGATTAACCCGTTAGCGCACGCTACATATCAGGTCATAGCCTGCGCTAAGCTGGGACCAGTATAAATTCGACAGTGCAGTCCAGATTCGTCATTTGTTCGTTTCACTTCATTCCTTCGATGGTTTTGGGCGATTTCGGGTATTTTGGAGAGATTTCTTCGATCTGAATCCATCAACCATCATCTTTAAGCTTATCATTCGGATTAATCATCATTTCATCCTCTCCAACACATCAAATCAAGTTAATGACTTCTTGGATCTAGAATTTCAGATTTTTAGGTTTTTCCTTACGATCTCTTAGTGTAAGCGTGTTATTATGTTGGAATATGTTATAAATGGATTACCTACCATGGATACATGTATTCCTACGGATTTATTGATGTGTTTTTCGGATTTGTTGAATATTTGGAGAATTAATCAAGAACCCTTGATGTTGACTTTGGTTATTTTTGGGGGTTTCCGATTATAGTTGTGGTAACTTCGAGTTGTGGTTTCCTATTGTAATATTGATATCATTGAAGGTGTTTTGTTGGTTTGAACTACTCATTTTGGAGTTGGTTTCGATATATTTGGGATTTGGTTATAATCAAGGGTTGATGTTCGCTAAGTGGTTGTTTGAATGCCTCAATGAGTTTGGATATTGTTGTATCAACCTTTGAGTTAGATGTAATTCATGCTTGATACATATATTGGGTGGATTATTGGTAATTGTGTTTCAAGGTTGTCCGAACGACCGACATCTCATTGTAGGACGTTTGTTCGAGGAAGGACATTCTTCACCAGTGTTGTGTAAGTAAATTCTTACTCAGTTAAAAGGATACTCATTCCTTTCGTTGTTGTTCATTCATAATCATAATTCATTTATAATGTATTAACCGTATTGAGGCTTGTAATTGTCAAATAATCATTTCATTCATGAGAAACGACGGTTCCAATCATTTCAATGAGCTATCATTCATTTCGTCATTATTTCATCTCGGTGAGTCACCCTTGACCCTTGTCGGATTGTTATTCATTAATACTCCTCATGGTCATTCTTGTTCATATAACCTTCTGGGTTCTTATTGCATGGCCAGGTGGGGATGCATGGAATTTTTAGTCGGGCACATGATAGTCATGTGATCGGGTTCACCGACACAATAGACTGTGCACACGGTAACGTACCTCCGTGAGACTAATTAGGTACAAGGGCGAGTGTGTCTGGACACTCGTCTTGTGCACTTGAACATACCATTACAGGCGTACTATGAAGCCCCTCTTCAGCTAAATTTCATAATTAAGATATATCATGATTGTGTTTATTCAACTCTTGAGGATTTTTGTTATGTGTAACTGACCCCGTTGGGGGATGTTGTTTTCAGGTCATGGCAAGGCTAAAGCACGGGAAGAAAACGTTGACGGCGTGGAGTCCCAGTGTGGTTCGGTACTACAATTATATTACTTAATTCATTAATTTTCATTCACCTAGTGGGTCCTAGTCGGGGGTCCATGACACTGTAATATTCGCCTAGTTTGGGGTGTTATAGAGTTGGTATCGGAGCGTGGTTTTGAATACTACCTTCCGAGTCATGTCTCATTTGAAATCAACATTCGTCAGACTAGTATCATTGGACTTTCGCGTCGCGTGTGACCTGTGTAAGAGCCAAGCCCCTCACACCAAAGAACAGTAAGATTTCTAATGCCATGGTATAATTTCTGGCAATAAGAATCACTCATTCATCATTCAACAGTCAACAATCCTCAATCATCAATTTCATTTTTCATCATGTCGATCATGTTAATTCATTAATCACTCAGTTCATTTCATTGCTCAGTTGTTGATCATGAGAATCATATCATTAATCTTGTTAACTTGTTCAAGATAATCATTTCAAGTATTTCATCAGATAATCATGTCACCTCAGTTGATCATTCATGTAACCATTGTGTTAGAGCGCGTATGCTCATCATCATCAATTCATAACGCAATCATAATGTGATATTCGTGCGAGATATATAATCATCATGTGACTTTCCCACTTCAGTATGGAAAGAGCTGGCAGAGGACACGGGGGAAGAGGCCTCGGTGCGGGCTGAACCACGAGAAATCGTGTGAATACACGTGCGAACGCGAGGAATAATGCTAATTCATCGAGGAGCGACGCCGCCACTCATTCTACTGGAAATGATCATTCACTGTTAGGGAGTCGTACCTGGGATACAACTCATTCAGAAGGTGTTTGGGTTGATCCACTCGCGCTTATGCAGGGCATGATGGCCCAGATGACTCAGATGGCACACCTCATGGAGACGATGCAGAACTCAGCTACTCAGAATCAGCAGGCCCCTCCGCCGCCACCTCAGAGGCAAGAGAGGAGTGTGAGCAGTATTATTGGCGACATCTCTCGCCAAAGACCACCTACTTTTGAGGGCTCATCTAAGCTGGCGGACATTGTTCACTGGCTCGAGCATTTTGAGAAGTTGTTTGCTATGGTAGAGTGTCCCGAAGGGCACAAAGTTTCAGTCGCGGCTTACTATCTGGGTAAGAGCGCTCATTCATGGTGGTTATCGTTGAGGCCCACCGACGGATCTTGTACTTGGGATCAATTCAAGACTCTCATGATGGAGAGTTATTATCCGGCCCCACTCATAGAGGCCAAGTTATCAGAATTACTCACTCCTGAGCCATCAGCGGACGACGATGTTTTCGCCATCGCCGAGAAATTTCAGGAGCTACTTCATTTTGCCTCAGCTATTATTCACTCTGAGGCTGACAAGATCAAGTATTTCAGCAAGAGGTTGAAACCTAGGACGCGGATGCAGTTGCTTAATCACAATTCCACCTTTCTGGTCGAATCCATCGAGAAAGCTCTTACTTATGAGCTTACTGCTAAGGGATCGCTAAGCAGCAACCTTCACCTGCTAGCAAGAAGTCTAAGAATCGTAATCAGCCTGAAGACAGTCAGGAAACCTTCAAGAAGCCTCGTGTGGCCCTGATTTTTTTGAGCGACCTCCTATGGCACCTAGACCCACAAAATCTCAGTCCCGAGCATCCAGTTCGGCCATCACCTGTTTTAACTGTGAAAAACAGGGTCATTTCAGCACCAAGTGTCCGAGGCAGACTGTCACGTGCCATAACTGTGGGATTGCTGGGCATAAGGCCCGTTTTTGCCGAAGAAACTCTAAACCTACTCCGGCGTCATCCCAGGCCCCGAGACAGTCAGCGGTTCAGAATCAGGCCACTCAGTCTGCGTCGTTCAGGACGACGGGAGCAAACAAAGGCGGAGCCAAGAGCTATCAGATGGGAGCATCCAGTTCGGGGGCCGGCAAGACCCGAATTTATGAGATGAAGAAGACCGACGATCTGGAGGCCCGGATGATCTCAGGTACACTCTAAATTCTATCTCAACCTGTGTGTAACCTTTTTTATACTGGTGCATCACATTCATTCATTTCCGAGTCATGCTTGAGTAGACTTCATCTGGATAATTCTACTAGTTGCGAACCTTATATCATTGGTCTACCTGATGGTAGAAGAATTATCAGGGATCGTGAGATTGAGAATTGTCCGATTCGGATTCATGGCCGTGATTGGTTAGCAAACCTGATCGTTGTAGATTTACCGAGAGACGACGTTATTTTGGGTATCGATTGGATGGACCGTCACGATGCCATCGTTAGTGTCCGTAAGCGTATGGTCACTATCATTTCAGACGATGGGGTCGAATGTGTATTTCAGTGAGGTAATCCCAGCTGTTCCGGTAGAGTTATTAATATGATGAAAGCAGTGAAATTACTAAATCAGGGGTGTGTCGGTTATTGGTGCTATATGACCAAGACCGAAAAAATCATCAATAATGTTGGCGGATATTCCTGTAGTGAGAGAATATGGCGATGTGTTTCCAGACGAGTTACCTAGTTTGCCTCCGCACAGAGATGTGGAATTCACGACTGAGTTAGAGCCTGGTACGTCTCCAATATCGAAGGCACCGTATCGGATGGCCCCAACCAAAATGCTGGAACTAAAGAATCAATTGGAGGATTTGACCGAGAAGGGTTATATCCGACCGAGTGCCTCTCCGTGAAGGATGGTTCGTTTTGCTTGTGTATTGATTACCGGGAATTGAACAGGGTGACGATCAAGAATAAATATCCCCTACCCCGTACTGATGATCTATTGGATGAACTTCAGGTAGCTTCAGTATTTTCCAAGATCGACTTAAGATCTGGATATCATCAGTTGCGAATTCGAGAGTCAGATATCGCAAGGATGACATTTCGAACATGCTATGGCCATTATGAGTTTGTGGTAATGCCGGCTGGGTTAACTAATGCACCTGCGGTATTCATGGAATTAATGAATCGAGTATTCATTAACTATTTGGATCAGTTCGTAGTTGTCTTCATTGATGATATTTTGATTTATTCTCGTGACCGGGAGGAGCACGAATATCACCTTCATCAGGTTCTCGACGTGTTGAGACGAGAGCAGCTCTATGGAAAGTTTTCCAAATGTGAGTTCTGGATGTCCGAAGTGACGTAACTCGGACATGTAATTTTATCAGACGGAGTTTGTGTTGACCCTCAGAAGACGGCGGCTATCCGAGATTGGCAACCTTCGAAGAATGTTAAGGAAATATGAAGCTTTCTCGGATTAGCTGGTTATTATCGGCGATTTGTGGAAGGATTTTCTAAGATCGCTCAGCCCATGACAAACCTTTTGCGGAAGGATAAGAAATACACGTGGTCCGACGCGTGTCAACAGAGTTTTGAGGAACTCAAGAGCCGGTTAATTTCAGCATCTGTCCTTTCCTTGCCACAAGGAACGGAAGGATTCTGATTTATAGTGATGCATCCGGACACGGTCTTGGATGTGTATTAATGCAGAACGAGAAATTTATTGCCTATGCTTCGTGGCAACTGACACCTTATGAGGTCAATTGTCCGTCCCACGACCTGGAACTAGAAGTCGTGGTTTTCGCATTGAAGATTTGGCGTCATTACCTTTATGGCGTCACCTGTTAGATTTTCACTGATCATAAGAGTTTGAAGTATATATTTACTCAAAAGGAGTTAAATATGCGACAGAGACGGTGGTTGGAACTAATCAAATATTACGATATTGAGATACTATACCACCCGGGCAAGGCAAACGTTGTCGCCGATGCCTTGAGTCGTAAGTCCTTTCAGGAGCAGATGCTTGCTCGTTTAACTGTTCAGAAGAAACTTCAGTAGGAATTCCTTAAGCCCGAGATCGAGGTCTGGTTACAGCGAGTACAAGGGCAACATTGTATGTTAGAGATTTCATCGCCGCTTGAGGAGGCAATCAGAGTAAATTAGGGTTCGGACCCATTTTTGTTGCGCATTCGAGATGATGTGACTCAGGGGAAAGCCCCTGGATTTGTGGTCCACGAGGATGGACTTTTGCGATTTCAGAACCAGTTATGCGTTCCGGCAAATGACGAGTTGAAAAACTCGATTTTGAGAGATGCTCATGCTACCCCATAATCCATTCATCCGGTATCTATCAAGATGTACAAGGACTTGAGACAAAATTACTGGTGGAGTAATATGAAGAGAGAAGTCGCGGAATTTGTTTCAAGATGCTTACCCTATCAGCAAGTCAAGATAGAACATCAGCGACCGACGGGTATGCTGAAACCGCTCCCTATTCCAGAGTGGAATTGGGAGGATATTTCAATGGACTTCATCCCGAGTCGAGGTATATTCCGTTTCGGGAAGTGGGGAAAGTTGAGTCCGAGATTCATTGGACCATTTGAGATTTTGGATCGAATAGGCGAGCTAGCTTCTCAATTGGCCTTACCTCCGGCGTTGAGCCGAATTCATAATGTCTTTCACGTCTCTCAGCTGAGGAAGTATGTCGCCGACCTGAGTCACATACTTCAGTTCGACGAAATCGATATCGCGGATGATCATTCATATGAGGAGCGTCCTATACGAGTTTTAGAGCGGCGAATCAAATAGTTGAGGAACAAGACGATTCCTTTGGCTAAAATTCAGTGGTCTAGACACGAACTCGAAGAGGCTACTTGGGAAACCCAGGATAGTATGCGGGAGAGTTATCCCGTGTTGTTTGACCCTTAGTTTCGGGGACGAAACTCTTTTAATTGGGGGAGTATGTAATACCCGGTTGTAATTCAGTAATTATCATTCAGTAATTGTCACTGTCGGATTATTCACTCATTTATAATCAGTCATCATTCATTATTCATTCATTGTATTCACCGTTAAGAGTAATTTGTATCGTGTATCCGTTATTATTCGCCTTTCTACCTGGTTGGAGGATCGATCCGTGTTTATCATCTTTGTCATCGTCGTAATGGGATGTGTGTGAGGAGTAGCGCACGCTACGTACTCTCTTTAGCGCATGCTAATGTGGTTCAGGCCTGCAGTCCAGAAGGCACTGGACTGCAGTCGAGTTATAGTAGCGCACGATACCAATGGTAAGTAGCGCACGCTAGTAAGTTTGGATAGCGCACGCTATGCAGTCAGTGTAGCGTGCGCTAAGGCCGATCAGGCAGAGTCCAATGGGTACTGGACTGATCTGGAATAATTCATAGCGCACAATCTGAGTAGATTTTAGCGTACGCTAATGGTGTAGTAGCGCACACTGAGTTTTGGGTGTAGCGTATGCTATCGCGAGCAGATCAGAGAACATGAGGTTCTGGACTTCAGTTACTGGGCATCAGATATTCAGTTAGCGCACGCTAACATTATGGGTTAACGCACGCTAACGAGGCAGTCAGAGCTCACTGGACTGTCTGGTTAACCCGTTAGCGCACGCTACATATCAGGTCATAGCGTGCACTAAGCTGGGACCAGTATAAATTGGACAGTGCAGTCCAGATTCGTCATTTGTTCATTTCACTTCATTCCTTCGACGGTTTTGGGCAATTTCGGGTATTTTGGAGAGATTTCTTCGAGCTGAATCCATCTACCATCATCTTCAAGCTTATCATTCGGATTAATCATTCGTATACTGGTATTCATGATAGAATGGTTCTTGAATGATCCCATCATTCGTTCTCAGTTGGGGTACAGTGTAGGCCGCCAGGCTGGCTAGGTGGTGCAACTACTCTTTGGTTCCTCCCATTGCTGACTGACACGGACCTACTGAGTCGCGCAATAGGATTGACGACGGAATGAATCACGCTTATTATCTCATTATGAATATTAGATATTGGATATCTAATTTGAAACATTGGATGTCTGAATCGATTTATTGGATAAATTGATTTACGGCCAAATGAATTAAATATATTACTTGGTGATTAATTTAATTCATGAATATAATTATTTCTTGGAGAAATTAATTATGTTATTATGTACTTGATATGATTAATTAATTGGATTAATTAATCGATATAAATACATCGGAAAGGAATCGGAGTTTATCTGTTAGGACTCACGGGTGTCCGAAACGGACCGAACTCGCCCGACTCCTTCTAGATGGCCACCCCAATCACCTACCCTCCATGGTCTTGGTATTCACTTGGTGGGGCTCCAACCTTGTGACCTTTTCAAGGGACAAAATATCACCTTGGGTGATTTTGTCAAAAGGTGATTGATTTGAGGGGATTTCATGGAGAATAAAATGAGAAGACTCATCTTGAAGACATACACTTTGATACACACACATCAACCATGAGAAATGTGTAAGGGAGAGAGAAAAGTGTTTCTCGATGTGTTCTTCAACATTCTTCTTCATCTTCATATATTTGCTTGGAGAAAATTAATGTGAGATAGAGAGATCAATGATTAAACACTAAGAGTGTTGTAATTTTGATTAGAAAAGCTTCTAAAACCTTGTTCTAGCCGTATCCTTGGAGGATAACGAGGTTTAGTCATTCTGATCGTTTCTCCGGCGCGTGACAAGTAGAGACGTTGTCCTTTCGGCGTTGGATCATTCAAGTGCTTGGAGCGTTGGATCGTAGGGAATTAATTTAAAGCTTGAGGAATAGCTCGATCGATTCTCGTAGGGATTCAGATCGAATTAATTTTCGTTTTACCGCTTCCGCTGGGCCTTTGTTTTAGGCACCGAATCCCAACAGTGGTATCAGAGCGTAGGTCTTGCGATCATATATACGATATTGGCATTTGGAATACCTGATTAGATGGTGAATGATTTGGAATCATTTATAGTCGTAATCATGGTATATGTTTTTCGTTCGTTCTAGTTGTATTTTT
Source organism: Orobanche coerulescens (assembly GCA_033398695.1). Lineage (NCBI taxonomy): Eukaryota > Viridiplantae > Streptophyta > Magnoliopsida > Lamiales > Orobanchaceae > Orobanche > Orobanche coerulescens. Next base: position 159,936,761 of record CM065803.1, read on the forward strand.
CATAAGTTCATGTCTAAATATAAATCCTTAATTTGTGGGAAATGTGATTTACATTGAAGACATGAATGTTGGAAAATATAGATATTAGATATCCGGTCGAAAAAGTAGTCCCGAATTGCTGTTGGACGGCCCGGGAGTGGACCGGAAGAAGGGGCCGGCCCGGGGATCGAGGCGCGGCCCGGGTGTGCGGCCCATATGGTGGTTTCGATCGTGGCCGCGGCCCGAGTGGCTGGGCGACCCTCTTGGCCGCTCGATGAGTTTTCGGCGCAGTCCATTTCCTTTGGACCCGTTTGGGCTTTCTTCGTGTACTCCTAAAAATTGATTTCCCACATTTTAAATTGGATTTAATATGATTAAAATGATATATGGTATTTCATTTTATAAGGGAAAATTGATTTATTGGAATACTTGTGATCGACCGAATTATTTTGAACGTTTTCATATTACCGATTGTGTGAATCGACTGGATCTGTTCGTATTGTTGATTGGATCAATGTATCTCTGCGCTTTTCATTTATATAGTATTTATTGGATGAATGATTTTGAATGGGGATGTGGTTCATGGACTGTTACGAAATTCGGTGAACGCAAGTGCACCTTATCGTAAGCAAGTAATAAAGTGATAAGTAAGTTATCGTTCCCTCGAGGACTGACTCACTAATTACCAATTTATGTGTATTCTAATTCTATTTGAACGATCGAAATTGGAGGTGCAAGTAATATTAAAGAAAATTAATAAAAGAATGAACCAAGATAAATAATAAAATCGATTGTTCGAAGAAAGAAGATCATATAGAGAAATAATCTAGGATTGAGAATCCACCTCGATTTATCCGAATTACTCTTGATTTATATGAATTAAATGATTTCCTAATTTATTGAAGGCGAAGATTGCTAAAATACTATACTGCATCTCCCGAGGTCAGTAGAATTTTCTAAGGCGAATAAAACACTTTATTCCTAGGTGAGTTAATTCGACAAAAGGCGAAAAGTACGAAATCTTCAGCAGGCCACGTAATTCCTATGAGTATATTCCTATCTCATAAGATGAAACGTTTCTCACCAATTTTTCCTACCAACTCTCCTCTCCCGATTCGAGTTGCATAATCAAAACAAATCAATCATAGGCCACATAATTGATAGTAATAAAAACAATTGGGGAAAACTCAATAAGAAAGGGAAATATATCTTAATAATGCAAAATCAAAAGTTAATTCGTCAAAACCTTGACTTCATCAAAATCCTATAATAGGGTTCTAGCCCGACATGCTAGAAAATAGTACAGAAAGAATTGAAGAAAGCATAAAAGAAATCAAACACAGTTGAAGAACTTGAATTCCTCCGTTCTCTAGCTTCAGCTCTCTGCTTGATCAGTGTTTTCTCCTTCTCTTCGATCCCCTTTTTTTCAGACCTTCAATCCCTATTTATAAACTTCATTAGTCTCCAAAACGCGTCCGGGAATTAGGTCGAGAACAGGCTCCAAAAACGGCCCAGAAACGCAGCTGAAACAGAATTCCCACCCCGCGGGCCGCGGCTCGGCATTAGTGTGCCGCGACCCTCAGTGTCCAGCGCCATATGCCTGGGCGGTATTTTTCACACGGGCCGCGGCTCAGCTTAAGTGTGTCGCGGCCCCCGGTACAGTGAGTACCGCGCCTGCTGTGCCGTGCGTGTGCCGCGGCATGGCCTTGGTGTGCCGCGGCCCCTGACCAAAAATTGTCGTTTTCGCCCGTTTTTCATCGTTTAGGCTTCCGGACTCCAATTTCCTTCAAAACATATAAAGATAGTGCATTAAAAGCTCATTTATGCAGATTTATACTTAAAATGGATATAAAATAATGATAAATAAGCACATAAAAATACATCTAACATGGACTTAGCTTTGAATCATTCGGTTTTATTCGATTGGGTTGTAAAGGCTGTTTTGAGCCTGTTTATTTTACTAGAAATATTTGTATCTATGATGCAATTTTCAATGTAAAATTTATATGTAATGACGCAGACCGGAGGAAGATCCATTTCGAGAAGACGAAGATTCAAGACGAAGACTTGTAATTAGATTACGAGTTTTTGTTTTCTAGGAACGGTCCATGAACCACATGTTGGTAGCAACTAGGTTGTGAATGGTTGTTTCATATTGTATGAATGCCACAAACGCGCTTAAGTGAATTAATGTGCGAAGTGTAACATGTTAGGAGTATGCCCTCGAATGCCACTCAGAGGTTGTTGAGTGAGGGCATTGTACTTGTAATTATGTAAACCATTTATATAAGGCAAATGAATGTTTCTTTATTTACTGGTAGTTACTAGCATTCCTAACTCGTAAATAAACATATAGAAACTAGTCCGTGTATTTGAGAGAAAAACGTTCCACTCCTTATTGGATAAGGGGGTCGGCACTGGAAAGGTTATAGCTCAAATACTTAATTGTTCGCAAGTCGATGAAACTTGACTGGGAATTAAGTTTATGTGAAGACTTGTATGATGTGTTCTTTGACATGGAGAGTGCCTGTCGAACACTAATGGTTAGTGGGAGCACACGTTATAGGTATGCTAATTGGATTAGTATACTCGAACCGACTCACCCTCGATTCGTCACATGGATTTCACTCCGGGGCCGATCGATAGCGAGAATCGAAAGGTTGTGATAGGTATTCGTGAACCTTCGACTTGAGGATTTAGTAGGGATGTGCTTGTGACGTCAAGATTTTCATTAGAGTAGTTCGACCCTGTAAACCGGAAGGCGGGGGTCAACCTCGACGTGCATCTTGACGGGCAAGTAGCAGGTCCTACTGAATACCAAGATAGAATTCTTTCTCCCGTTAGTGAGCGGGTTATATGTCCTATGCGGTTATTGGCAGATGAGATCATAAGTCTTTGGCCAAAGCATTGGAGCTAGTTGTATTAGATACACAGCTCGATGATCTCGATTTGCATTAACGCATGCATAGCGTCAAGTACAGATAGGGTTTGACTGACCGTGACTCTATAACTTGATCGGGACATTTGAAAGAAGGGTTTATACGTATACTGGTATTCACGACAGAATGGTTCTTGAATGATCCCAATCATTCGTTCTCAGTCGGGGTACAGTGTAGGCCACCAGGCTGGCTAGGTGGTGCTACTACTCTTTGGTTCCTCCCATTGCTGACTGAGATGGACCTACCGAGTCGCGCATTAGGATTGACGACGGAATGAATTAAGCTAATTCTCTCATTATGTGTAACGCCCGGTTTTTTTTTCGGTACGTTAATTATTTTCATGGTATTGAGTTATTTAAATGATGGGTTTAATTAATTAGCCAAGTTAGATTAAAATACAAGTTTTGGGCTAAGTTAATTGAAAGATTTAATTATATTGGGCTAGTAAGAAATGAGTTTTGAGCCTAGCCCATTAGTGAAGTCATTAGGCTTTATCCTTAAATGATTTATAAAAATATCACAAAACCCTAAACTCCCTCCTCTCTCCCTCATTTTCGGCCGATCCCTCTCTCCCATCTCTCTCTCATTTTTCTCTTCCAAAGCCACAATCATTTTCTCCTTCACTTCCTTGTTGGTGTAACAAGCTTAGGTAAGATCTTTTAAGGTGTTTTAATCTTTTCTTTTGATTTATATTCAATTAATTGTTTTAAGTGTTGATTATCATCTAGAAATTTCATCACCATCTCCTATACATGGTGTATGATGAGCCTAGATGATCATATTATGTAAAAGATCTATATGATTCATAAAAATCATCAAGTTGTAACTTGTGTGATTTAAAGAAGATAGATCTTATGGTTTTAACCAATGTTGTTATTGTTATAAGTTGTATGTTATCATCATCTCTAGATTATATCTACACCCTATACATGGTGTATGATGGATCTAGATGATTATACAAAATACAAGGTCTAAATGAACCATGGAAATCACCAAGTTTTATTTAGGTGATAAAATGTGATAGATCTTGTGAATGGTTATAATTCTTGTTAATTATTATTTTGATTCTCAACATATCCATATCAATATGTTTAGATCTAAGTATACAATTTTATAGCATCTTCTAAGATGTGTATATAAATGTTTGTGTATTTGAAAGATCAAGGAACCCTTAAGAAAGGGGAAAATTATGAGTTTAAATGGTTTGTCATATATTATGTTGATTTGATTCTTTTCCTTGTGACTAAATGAAATGCCAATGACCCCTAGCCCTTTTTGGTGCCACCATGTTCATAGGGGACTAAATTTGGGTGATAAACACATCTAGGAATGTGTTTCAAAAGGGAGAGGAATGGATTGGTTAAAAAGATTAAGGGTTGGCTACGATTCTGTTTCCATCAGATTTGTAGTCATCTTACAAAAATCATAACTTGAATTCTATAACTCAAACAGATCTCAAACCTGTGCCAAAAGTTTACAAATTGTGTTGGGTAACTTTCTTATGAAGGTCACTCTCACTAATTAGGACTTTATCCATGGGCAAGAACAGCACCTTTGCTGGTAGGTCTGATCCGGGTCTGATCTGATAGGTCAACTTGTTTTATTCGTTTCTAGGGCTTGGGAAATGATCTAATGGGATTCCAAGTTCCCACATGTGTGTTATGACCTAAAGTTGTGATCTGGAGTTTTTGGGATGTTATCTCCAAGTATTTCTTGGTCATATTGAGTTCACACTCCAGATCAGTTTTCTGTCATCAGCTTTTAAGGGTTTTGTAATTAGTCATGTTGTGAATTTCATATCTAGAGTTTGGGAAACCCTTTTTGGTCGGTTCCAACTCTGAGACTTTGGTATTTATGTCTATTATCTCTGTGATTTTTAGTTTGGACAATGTCTACCCACAAGTTGGGTAGAATTGGCCAACACTACTGATTCCTATGATTTGGGACTGCACTGCGATGTCTTTTTAAAAGCATCTTAATAAATTCATATTTTGGAGTTAGAGTGAGTTCTTTACTGTTTTAAAAAGGGGAAAGACTCTAGTTTCTTAGAAAAATTTAATATTGATATGTTAATACTTAGGAAAATTAAGTAAATCCATCTTTAACAGCGGGTCTGTTTTTAGACCTTGCTGTCCAGATTTTTGTTTAAGTCTTTAAGCTTCATCTTTGGGTATATCCTAACTCCTAGTTTATAATAGGTGAAGTTTTGGCATTTGCTCAAGTGTGGTAGCCAGTTTTGATTTAGCAATCTCCCTTAAGTATTCAAGGTGAGTTCTCTCACTCCATTGTCTCAATATTTATGATTGCTAGGTTAGCACGTGAGTGTTAAATTATTATTATGGTATGATAATATGAATGCATGCTTAAAATATTAATTATACATGTGCCTGTATGTTTATTGTTGAGGGATCATAGCAATTATCCGGCTTTTGTCCGGTGCGCGTGGTTAGGTATAATTACTCCAATACCCTCCGGGATGTGAGGTGAGGGTAAGATTAACCCAATACTCTTCGGTTTGTGAGATGCGGGTAACCTACTAGCCCTCCTTATAAGCCTTGATTTGTTCTTGGCTTATGTTTAAATGTTATAACGATATATTTTAATCTAGGTCTAGTGATTGTGGATATTGGTATAATGTTGTGTTTGAATTCACTAAGCTTTGTGCTTACGGTTTTACTTAACATTTTCGGAGTATTACGATTAAGGAGGCTAAGGACCTGGGAGCATTCGTGACACCTTTGTGATTTATTTTAAGTCAATGAACATTTTTAGTACTTCCGCTTTTGACATTTCTATATTAGAAAGTTTTACTTATGTTGTTTTCTTTAGAAGTTTGATAACTTGATTGCCATTATTGGCTTATTAAATTAAATAAATGAAGTTCCTTTATGAATTGGTGTCAAACTTTATATTATTTCCATAAAAAAAAAAAAAAATATATATATAAAAAAATTTTGGGTGTTACAAGTTGGTATCGAGCTTTTCATTTGAGTGAACTAGGCCTTCTTAGGGATGTCTAGACTCAAATTTAAAACATTTTATTTCTCTTGTACAAAGTTTATTAAAAACTAGCGATGAAGATGTCACGGTGCTTGGCCACCACCAAGTAAGTTTTATTTACTAATTGAGTTTAAATTTTATTACTTATCAAACACAATAGTATGCTCCATTTATGACATATCCCAAAGACTAGCCTAGGAGGATAATTATATGCCTTTAGTGCTACTATCTACCATGTGAGAATTTAGGCCTTTTAGATCTACCATGAGTGTGAATTAAATCATTACGGCTAGGAGCAAGTGAAATTTTGAAACTAGACACGAAACCGAAATTGGAACTTCTATATTGAATAATAGAAGGGCCCCTATTATTCAATATATGGGAGCCGGTTTTGGGGGACGGGGCAAGGTTGAAAAGTTTTGACAATTTGAGTGTTTTCGATCTCTTAGACATGCATAGGTTGAATCGTTTTTTTTCTTATCAATTTTAGATGGCTCACTTTGCTCGCCTCAATGCAATTCAAATAGCTCAAGTTAGGGAACTCGTTCTTTGAGGAGTTCAATAATGCTTTTAACGAGATCATTCGAATGTCACGGCTAACATCATTGATCAAGTTCGTGCTCTGCTAGATGAGCGTATGGCGAGATGCACCTCCGCTGGGGGGCTCTGATCCTCTGTTCGTGATTTAATGTACTACTACGAGAAGTTCGGCAAGTGCGGCCCACCTCATTGGGATGGGGAGGACGATCCGGTGGAAGCTAAGCCTTGGTTATCCGACGTGGAGCGCCTTTATGACTATAGGGTGCCTGGACCGGTTAAGTGTTGGTAGCAAAGAACCCGGTGAGGAAGCGGGGTAAGACATGGTGGAACACCACCACGGGAAGAATGATGAAGAAGGCGTAAGGCGATTACTTGGGCCCGGTTGTGGAGTGGTTCGAGGCACGATATGTGCCTAGGGTGGAGCAACAAAGAATGATGCGGAGTTCATGGCGTTACAAATGACCACCGAGTCATTAGTGATCCGAACGCCAAGTTCATGGAGATTCTTTCTTTCTGTCTACTTTTCCGGAGATGAAGCATGGCTTGTTAGTCGGTACATCTCGATTTTACGTCCGACATCCGGAATTTGTGAGCATGCAAGACTTTACGACTTTGGGTGCGATCATGGGGGTAGCCGAAGAGAGAGATTGAGCTGCAAACTCAATCTAAGAGGAAACTGGAGAGCACTGTCTCTAAAACTTCTAATGAGGCTCATAAGAAGACAAAGTTTGGGGATAAACCAAGATATGAATACAAGCCATCTGCGAAGCAGGGTGATCGACCCCATTGGTGTGTTATAACCGTAAGAAGGAAGGGCATCACTGGAAGAATTGCAAGGCTCCAAAAGCCATTCTGACCTCCCAGTTACTCTGTTGCGGCGGTACGATTTGTTACAATTGCCAAGAGAAGGGCACAAGAAGCGATTGCCCAAAGTCAAGAAGAATGGGAATGCAAATCCCAATCGCTTCGACCTCTAACGGACCAACTATGTTGACACGAGGACGTGTCCACCGACTTACGAGGAGGAGCTGCGAAAGCCTACGGCTGTGAGTAAACATCTCTTCCTTATCTTTTATCTTATGCTATGCCATAGAGTAATTGTTTTATTGCTTAAATATTATGAATCGTGCACTTATACATTAGATTCTCAACTTTGCCATTGTTATGTTTGATTAAGCGCTACTCACTCCTTCGTGTCACGCACGTTCATAAATCGTTTGGGGCGTGGTGTCGGAAACTAGCACGTCCCATGGTTATCGAAGTTGCCGACAATCGAACTATCTTCGTATCGATGTTTATCGGGGTTGTACCCTTGAATTTTCGGGAGTTGAATTCCCATTGATCTTATCCCTATTGCTATGAGGGAACTTTGCGTTATTGTGGGTATGGATTGGCTCGATGCATTCGATGCAGAAATTCTTTGTCGCAAGAGACAAGTTCGTGTTCAAAACCCTAGGGGTGGAGAACTTATTATTCAAGGAGATATTCCCCAATTGGATATTGCTTCTTGTACCTCTGCTATTGCGCTCGATAATGTTCGATTGTTTCCGACTTTGGTGACGTCTTTCTGAGGAACTCCGGGTTTGCCACCTATTAGGCAAGTGGAGTTTCGCATTGATTTAGTACTGCGCTGTTCCGATCGCCAAATCTCCTTATCGTTTGGCGCCACCCGAGATGAAAGAGCTTCAAGATCGATTCAGGAGCTTAGTGATAAGGGGTTTATACGGCCAAGTTTCTCGCCGTAGGGTGCTCCTATACTTTTCGCGAAAAGAAGGACGGTTCTCAAAGAATGTGCATAGATTATCGGGAGTTGAATAAACTCACGATAAAGAACCGTTATCCCTTACCTCGTATCGACGATCTTTTCGACCAACTCCAAGGAGCGTCTTGGTTTTCCAAGATTGATTTGCGTTCGGTTATCATCAGATGCGAGTTCGTGATCGTGACATTGAGAAAACGGCGTTTCGAACCCGATACGGACACTTTGAATTTGTGGTGATGCCTTTCGGACTCACTAATGCACCCTGCTTTTATGGATCTTATGAATCGGGTGTGTGGTCCGATGCTCGACTGCTCGGTCATTGTGTTTATTGACGATATTTTGGTCTATTCTAAGACCAGGGAGGAGCATGAAAAGCACATTCGGGAACTTCTAGAGACACTACGGAGAGAACAGCTTTATGCTAAATTTTCTAAGTGTGAATTTTGGTTAGAAGAGGTTCAATTCTTGGGCCACGTGGTGAACAAGGAAGGTATCAAGGTCGATCCGGCCAAGATTGATGCGGTTAAGAAATGGGAAGCTCCTAAATCGCCTTAGGAGATTCGTAGTTTCTTGGGTTTGGCAGTTACTATCGTAGGTTTATTGAAAATTTCTCAAAGATTGCTCTACCTCTTACGCGATTGACCAAGAAGTCGGAGAAATTTATTTGGGGTCCGGAACAACAGTTTGCATTTGAAGATCTTAAGACGCGGTTGTGTAATGCCCCTGGTTTGACTTTACGGAAGGAGTGGAGGACATGGTAGTGTCTTTGCGACGCATCCCTCCCGGGTTTTGGTCTTTGTGTTGATGCAACGGGGTAAGGTGATAGCTTATGCGTCTCGCGGCTAAAACCTCACGAAAGGAACTACCCCACTCATGACCTGGAATTAGGAGCCATTGTTTTTGCTCTCAAGATATGGAGGCACTACCTTTACGGGGTTAAGTGTATCATTTACACCGACCATAAAAGTTTGAAGTACCTTTTCGATCAGCGGGATTTGAATATGAGGCGGAGTTAGATGGTTAGATGTGGTGAAAGATTACGACCGTGAGATTCACTACCACCCAGTAAAGCAAATGTGGTAGCCGACGCACTCGATCGTAAGCAACTGTCGAACCGATTCGAGCTAAATGTCTTCGGATGACTATGGAGACATCATTATTGGGTATGATTCGAGATGCTCAAGATGTGGCGACTCAAGAGGGAACCCAAATCGTGAAAGGATTGTGAATGAGTTACCTAAGATGGAGCGAGATGGGCGTGGATTACTAACTCGTTATGGTAGGGTTTGGGTTCCATTCTTGGTGGGAACCGGAAAACTCTTATGGAAGAAGCTCACGAGTCCAAGTTTTCTATTCATCCGGTGCTACAAAAATGTACCGAGATCTTCGTGAGGGTTATTGGTGGCACGGGATGAAGAATGATGTGGCTCGATATGTAGAAGAATGCCTAACATGCCGGAAGGTCAAAGCCGAACACCGAAACCTCATGGGAAATTGCAACCTTTGGAGATTCTGAGTGGAAATGGGAGCACTTAACCATAGACTTTATTACAAAACTTCCTAAGACCGCAAAGGAGCGGATACGATATGGGTGGTTGTGGATCGATTGACGAAGAGTGCTCATTTCTGGCCATCAAGGAAAGTTCTTGGTGAAAAATTGGCGAGATTTTTGTTCGGAGATAGTTTCATTGCAGGGTGCCCGTATCTATTGTCTCGATCGAGATACTCGATTCACCTCTCGATTTTGGCGAAATTCCAAGAAGAATTGGGTACCCGATTGCATTTCAAGATCTGCGTTCCATCCATGGCGATGGGCGAGTGAGCGGACGAATCTGAGACTTTGGAGGACATGCTTCGGGCATGTGCAATTGATTTTGGAGCGGTTGGGATGATCATCTTCATTTAGCCGAGTTTTCATATAACATGATTATCATTCAAGCATCGACATGCCCCGTATGAAGCAATGTATGGTAGGAAGTGTAGAACCCAGTGTGTTGGGGTGAGGTTGACAGAGGGTGCTCGGTAGCACCGATATTGTTTTGAAGACCACGGAGAAAATCAAAATGATCGGGGATCATTTGGTCACCGCTAGAGTCGTCGGAAGAGTTATGCGAGATAGCGACGCTCCGATCTTGAGTTTCGGGTTGGGGATCATGTGCTATTAAAGGTCTCCCCTTGGAAGGGTGTGATTAGGTTCGCAAGCGTGGGAAGGCTGGGACCTCGGTTTATTGGACCTTATAAGATCATAGCTCGCGGTGGTAAAGTAGCGTACCGATTGGAGCCGCTCGACGAGCTTAGTTTGATTCATAACACCTTCCACGTGTCTCGATTGAGGAAGTGCATTGTTGACGATACCGCCGTAGTACCTCCGGAAGACATCCAAATGTGACGGCTCAACTATGTTGAGAAACCTATCGCGGTTGTTGATCGAAAGTCAAAGACCCTTCGGAGCGGTAAGACTGTTTATTCTGTTAAGGTTCGGTGGCGGCATAGGAAGGGATCCGAGTGTACATGGGAACTCAAGACGAGATGAGGCGCATTATCCCGAGTTATTCGGAGGAGTGACTTGAGGCGAAGTCCCTTCTTAGTAGGGAGAGTTGTAACGCCGGGTTTTTTTGATACGTTAATTATTTTCATGGTATTTAGTTATTTAAATGATGGGTTTAATTAATTAGCCAAGTTAGATTAAAATACAAGTTTTGGGCTAAGTTAATTGAAAGATTTAATTATATTGGGCTAGTAAGAAATGAGTTTTGAGCCTAGCCCATTAGTGAAGTCATTAGGCTTTATCCTTAAATGATTTATAAAAATATCACAAAACCCTAAACTCCCTCCTCTCTCCCTCATTTTCGGCCGATCCCTCTCTCCCATCTCTCTCTCATTTTCTCTTCCAAAGCCACAATCATTTTCTCCTTCACTTCCTTGTTGGTGTAACAAGCTTAGGTAAGATCTTTTAAGGTGTTTTAATCTTTTCTTTTGATTTATATTCAATTAATTGTTTTAAGTGTTGATTATCATCTAGAAATTTCATCACCATCTCCTATACATGGTGTATGATGAGCCTAGATGATCATATTATGTAAAAGATCTATATGATTCATAAAAATCATCAAGTTGTAACTTGTGTGATTTAAAGAAGATAGATCTTATGGTTTTAACCAATGTTGTTATTGTTATAAGTTGTATGTTATCATCATCTCTAGATTATATCTACACCCTATACATGGTGTATGATGGATCTAGATGATTATACAAAATACAAGGTCTAAATGAACCATGGAAATCACCAAGTTTTATTTAGGTGATAAAATGTGATAGATCTTGTGAATGGTTATAATTCTTGTTAATTATTATTTTGATTCTCAACATATCCATATCAATATGTTTAGATCTAAGTATACAATTTTATAGCATCTTCTAAGATGTGTATATAAATGTTTGTGTATTTGAAAGATCAAGGAACCCTTAAGAAAGGGGAAAATTATGAGTTTAAATGGTTTGTCATATATTATGTTGATTTGATTCTTTTCCTTGTGACTAAATGAAATGCCAATGACCCCTAGCCCTTTTGGTGCCACCATGTTCATAGGGGACTGAATTTGGGTGATAAACACATCTAGGAATGTGTTTCAAAAGGGAGAGGAATGGATTGGTTAAAAAGATTAAGGGTTGGCTACGATTCTGTTTCCATCAGATTTGTAGTCATCTTACAAAAATCATAACTTGAATTCTATAACTCAAACAGATCTCAAACCTGTGCCAAAAGTTTACAAATTGTGTTGGGTAACTTTCTTATGAAGGTCACTCTCACTAATTAGGACTTTATCCATGGGCAAGAACAGCACCTTTGCTGGTAGGTCTGATCCGGGTCTGATCTGATAGGTCAACTTGTTTTATTCGTTTCTAGGGCTTGGGAAATGATCTAATGGGATTCCAAGTTCCCACATGTGTGTTATGACCTAAAGTTGTGATCTGGAGTTTTTGGGATGTTATCTCCAAGTATTTCTTGGTCATATTGAGTTCACACTCCAGATCAGTTTTCTGTCATCAGCTTTTAAGGGTTTTGTAATTAGTCATGTTGTGAATTTCATATCTAGAGTTTGGGAAACCCTTTTTGGTCGGTTCCAACTCTGAGACTTTGGTATTTATGTCTATTATCTCTGTGATTTTTAGTTTGGACAATGTCTACCCAAAAGTTGGGTAGAATTGGCCAACACTACTGATTCCTATGATTTGGGACTGCACTGCGATGTCTTTTTAAAAGCATCATAATAAATTCATATTTTGGAGTTAGAGTGAGTTATTTACTGTTTTAAAAAGGGGAAAGACTCTAGTTTCTTAGAAAAATTTAATATTGATATGTTAATACTTAGGAGCGGCAGTTGATGGAACATTATCGAGATAAAAAGAAAGATCTGCATATGGTTTTTATTGATTTAGAGAAGGCATATGATAGAGTACCAAGAGAAGTACTTTGGTGGGCCTTAGCAAAGAAGGGTGTATCGCGGAAATATATTGACATTATAAAGGACATGTATGAGGGAGCTACTACAAGTGTACGTACTAATGTTGGGAGGACAGAAGAATTCCCTATTACGATTGGGGTGCATCAAGGATCTGCTCTTAGTCCTTTTCTCTTTGCCATAGTCATGGACGAATTGACAAGAGAAATTCAAAATGACGTTCCGTGGTGTATGATGTTCGCAGATGATATTGTGTTGATTGATGAAACGAAGGTTGGAGTGCAACAGAAATTGGAACTTTGGAGGATACTTTGGAAGCTCGAGGCTTTAGGCTGAGCAGAAGTAAGACTGAATATATGGAGTGTAGGTTTAGCGAAAACAGTGATAGAGAGGCGGGGATGATCACATTTGATGGGAAAGTTGTTCATGGATCCACTTTCTTTCGGTATCTTGGATCTATTATCCAAAAGGATGGAGAGCTAGATGGCGATGTGGCTCACAGAATAAAGGCAGGGTGGTTGAAGTGGAAGAGTGCCACAGGGGTTTTATGTGATCCCGGCATGCCTCATAGATTAAAGGGTAAATTTTACCGCACGGCAATTAGGCCTGCGCTGTTATATGGCACCGAGTGTTGGGCTGTAAAACAGTGTCACGTTCAAAAGATGAATGTGGCAGAGATGCGTATGCTACGATGGATGTGTGGTCATACAAAAAAGGATCGGCTCAGAAATGAGGTGATCAGAGAGAAGGTAAGAGTTGCGTCTATAGAAGACAAGATGATGGAGAATCGATTACGATGGTTTGGTCATGTGAGAAGAAGACCTATTGATGCCCAGTGAGGAGGCTAGAAAGTTGGGGAGCAAGTAATGTTGTGAAAGGTAGAGGAAGACCCAAGAAAACTTGGATAAAGATGATTGAAAATGATATGCGGTTTCTTGGAATTGGAGAAAGTATGGCGTTGGAGAGGCAAATGTGGCGGGAAAGAATACGGATGGTGGATGGAGTCTGATTCTTTTTTTTTTTTTTTTTTTTTTAAATTCCTATTTTCTTTTATTTCATGTTATCTTTTTTTTTCTTTTTTTTCTATTTTTTTTTTTTTTCATTCATTCTCTTTTTTTATTTGCTTTTTTCTCTACTTTTTCCCTCTTTTTTCCTTTTATGTTATTTATGTAACGATTATTGACGGTTTCAAAGTTTGATTCATGTTAGCCGACCCCAAATCATTTTGGGACTAAGGCTTAGATGTTGTTGTTGTATGTTAATACTTAGGAAAATTAAGTAAATCCATCTTTAACAGCGGGTCTGTTTTTAGACCTTGCTGTCCAGATTTTTGTTTAAGTCTTTAAGCTTCATCTTTGGGTATATCCTAACTCCTAGTTTATAATAGGTGAAGTTTTGGCATTTGCTCAAGTGTGGTAGCCAGTTTTGATTTAGCAATCTCCCTTAAGTATTCAAGGTGAGTTCTCTCACTCCATTGTCTCAATATTTATGATTGCTAGGTTAGCACGTGAGTGTTAAATTATTATTATGGTATGATAATATGAATGCATGCTTAAAATATTAATTATACATGTGCACTGTATGTTTATTGTTGAGGGGATCATAGCAATTATCCGGCTTTTGTCCGGTGCGCGTGGTTAGGTATAATTACTCCAATACCCTCCGGGATGTGAGGTGAGGGTAAGATTAACCCAATACTCTTCGGTTTGTGAGATGCGGGTAACCTACTAGCCCTCCTTATAAGCCTTGATTTGTTCTTGGCTTATGTTTAAATGTTATAACGATATATTTTAATCTAGGTCTAGTGATTGTGGATATTGGTATAATGTTGTGTTTGAATTCACTAAGCTTTGTGCTTACGGTTTTACTTAACATTTTCTGTATTACGATTAAGGAGGCTAAGGACTGACGGAGCATTCGTGACACACCGTGATTTATTTTAAGTCAATGAACATTTTTAGTACTTCCGCTTTTGACATTTCTATATTAGAAAGTTTTACTTATGTTGTTTTCTTTAGAAGTTTGATAACTTGACTGCCATTATTGGCTTATTAAATTAAATAAATGAAGCTCCTTTATGAATTGGTGGCAAACTTTATATTATTTCCGCAAAAAAAAAAAAAAATATATATATATATATATATAAATAAATTTTGGGTGTTACATTATGAATATTAGATATTGGATATCTAATTTGGGACATTGGATGTTTAAATCGATTTATCGGATAAATTGATTTACGGCTTAATGGATTAAATATATCACCGGGCGATTAATTTAATTCATGAATATAATTATTTCTTGGAGAAATTAATTATGTTATTTTGTATTTGATATATTTAATTAATTAGATTAATTAATCGATACAAATACATCCGAACGGAATCGTAGTTTATCTGTTTGGACTCACGGGAGTCCGAAACGAACCGAACTCATCCGTTTCTGCATGGTAGCCGCCCCCCTAATTTCCACCCACTTTCCTCTTGTCTTGTTGTTTTCATTTTATATGAAAAAGATGACTTTGTGGGGCTTTGATTCTCATAATAATGAGATGTATCATGTGAAGAGTTGAATAAAATGAAGAAGACATCTCTCACTTGAGATTCCAAGGGATTCCTACGTGAGTGAGATTGAGAGAGAGAGAGAAAAACTATTTTCTCAATTATCTTCATCTTCTTCATTCATTTCTTCTTCATTTTTCTTGGAGAAAAATTGAGAGAAAATCATATAGAGAGAGTAAGATTAAAACACTTAGACTGTAGTAATCTTTACATATATAGCTTCATCACTTAGCTCTAGCCGTATCCTAGGAGGATAGCAAGGTGATCGTCGTTCCGGTTGTTTCTCCGGCGCGTGGCAAGTAGAGACGCGGTGCTTTCGGCGTTGGATCGTTCAAGAGCTTGGGGAATAGCTCAAGAGAAGGTTACCATTTAATCAACGGACTTCGAGGGTTAGTTTCTTACGACTCTTGCTTTTCGTTTATATATTCGTATATACGTAGCTCGATCGATCCTTGTAGGGATTCGGATCGAATTAATTTTCGTTTTACCGCTTCTGTTGGGCCTTCGTTTTAGGCACCGAATCCCAACAGTGGTATCAGAGCAAGGTTTTGCGATCGTATATACGATATTGGCATTTGGAATGCTTGATTAGATGGTGAATGATTTGGAATCATTTTAGTCATAATCGTGGTATATATATTTTTACGTTCGTTGTAGTTATATTTTTCGTAAGTTTATGTCTAAATATAAATCTTAATTTCTTGGAAATATGATTTATATTGAAGATATGAATGTTGAAAAATATTGATATCGATATCCTCGAAAATCGAGCTCGAATCGTCGTCGACGACTTTTCGGACAAAGGGCGTGAAGTCGCCAGGGTGACTCGGCCGTTCCGTGACACGGGCCGTCCGTGACACGGGCCATGTCCGTGACACGGCCGTGTCGGGCGCCCCGTGCCATCGCCAGAAGACCCGACCGTGTCGAGACACGGCCGTGCTCGGCCAGAGTCGCCGAGCGTGACTTCGCCATGCCAGCGATCACGGAAGATGCCGGCAGTGACTCGGCCATGGCAGTCCAATTTCGTCCCGGCTCGTTTTTTCCGCGTATTCTTTAAAATTAATCTCCCGCATGTTAAATTGGATTTAATATGGTTAAAATGATTTATGTTATTTCATTTTATAAGGGAAATTTGATTAATTGGAATATTTATGGTCGACCGAATTATTTTGAACGTTATCATATTACCGATTGTGTGAATCGATTTGATCGGTTCGTATTATTGATTGGATCAATGTATCTCTACGCTTTCCATTTATATAGTATTTATTGGATGAATGCTTTTTGAATTGGGATGTGGTTC
This sequence comes from Orobanche coerulescens, assembly GCA_033398695.1. Lineage (NCBI taxonomy): Eukaryota > Viridiplantae > Streptophyta > Magnoliopsida > Lamiales > Orobanchaceae > Orobanche > Orobanche coerulescens. Next base: position 159,953,308 of record CM065803.1, read on the forward strand.
GTGTACTTAGTTTTGAATCGTTCGTTTTATTCGATTGGGTTGTAAAGGCCGTTTTGAGCCTATTTATTTTACTAGAAAAATTTGTATCTAGGATGCAATTTTCAATGTATAATTTATATGTAATGACGAAGACCGGAGGAAGATCCATTTCGAGAAGACGAAGATTCAAGACGAAGACTTGTAATTAGATTACGGAGTTTTTGTTTTCTAGGAACGGTCCATGAACCACATGTTGGTAGCAACTAGGTTGTGAATGGTTGTTTCATATTGTATGAATGCCACAAAAGCGCTTAAACGATTAATGTGCAAAGTGTAATGTTAATCGCGATAATTCTCCCACAACAAATAATTAAGTTTATAAGGTTTCAAGGTTTTCCTTCCCTCCATCGAGTTTTTGGGAAATTGAAATCCAAACCGGATGTGCTATGCTTCCGAGTTATCGGGGTAGTCGTTCGGGAGGATGGATAAATTACCGGAGCGCATCGATGCCTTCGGTTGGAGCAAATTTTATCCCTAGAAACACGATAGGTTGCGGATAAGATTCAATTGTGAAACTGATTTGCGTCGATGGTATAAACTTAACTTGTTCACGAACCATAGAAACCGTATAGGTTGAGGGGAGTGAACAAGGGGAAAAAGAAGATCGAATCATCCATTAGATGGGTTGGTGTTGGACACCACTTTATGAAAATTAATAGACTAGAAACCTGTTCGGTTGCCCTCTATTAAGATTTATAAAGAACTCGATCACCACTATGAAGTAGATCGACGATACTTCCGGATTTCACATGGGAGTGTGTTATTCCGATAAAAATAGTGGGAGATGGGTAACAAGAATAGAAAAGACCTTAATTCTATACTCAGAACATAATTGAATGAGTCACTAATTAATCTGTTATACTTAATGCATAAATCTCAATATAACAATGAATCCACTGCAATTCTACTCGAAAAGAACACCTTAATGGGACCTAACTTTGTGGATTGGCTCCGCAATCCGATGATTGTCCTCGGATAGAGGCACCGGGATACGTCTTGGAGACGGACATTCCGGCGCCTCTGTGCGGACCGAGCCAATCAGAAGAGATTGAAAACCACGAAAAGTGGGTTAAGGATGACGTGAAAGTCCGTGCATATATGATGGCTTCCATGTCTAATGAGCTTAGAGAGATCATGAGAAAATGACTTCGCTAGGCGATTCTATCTCATTTAACCGAGCTTTATGGTGAGCACAAGAATCGCTAGATATGAGATATCCAAGCAATCTGTTCGGTGCAAGGATGAAGGAAGGTGAGAAGGTTGGGAACACGTCCTCAAAATGATATCCATGATCGAGAGATTGGAACCTCTTGATTTAAAAATGGATACTTCTCCAAACCGACCTTATCCTACGCCTCTCCCCGATTCTTTCTCACAGCTTTGTTATGAACTTCAACCGCAATGAGATTGCATGTAACTTAGCCGGGCTAATGAACAACCGGTGACCGCTCGCCTCGGATGAAGACCCCGCGGATGAAGGAGTCTGCACTTGTGATTTCTTCTGGACTTCGGAAGTCTAAGAATAAGAAGAAAAAGACCAAGAAGCGGACTGGACCACAAGCTAAGGACCTTAAGGGAAAGGGCAAGGCCCTGATGGTTCCAAAGAACAAGAAGAAGAAGGATTCTTGTCTCAAGTGCGGTGAGCTGGGACACTGGGCTAGAGACTGTCCGATTCTTCATGGCACTTCAGGTACAGAACTTTTAGTTTTGGAAACAAATTGTTCTGCTACTGTATTTTCTACTTCTGGATCTTGGATTCGTGCTAGTTCTCATATTTGTACCGTGAATCAGGATCTGGAACAAAGTAGGAAGCTTGGAGCTGGAGAAGTTATGATCACAGTCGGAAGTGGGCATAGTGTCGAGGCGACCGACATAGGATCACTTCTTTTGGGTTTAGAATACGGCTTTGTTTTGACTTTAGAAGATGTACTTGTTTTTCCCAAGGGGCACAAAAACATTGTATCCATTCCGGTCATGGACCGAAAAGGCTTTTCATTTTTCATTGGTGATGGTTCCTGCAAAATTTATTTTAGAAATAAACTAGTGGGTACTGCTACATTGTTGAATGGATTGTATCATCTAAATCTCAGCAACAAAGTAGTTGTGAATACTATAACTAGAAAACGCGGTAGGGATGAAACCAATCAACTTTTGAAATGGCATCTTAGACTTGGTCATGTTGGTCAAACCAAGGTTTACAAGATGGAAAAAGATGGACTTATGGGTCCATTGGGATCGGATCCCTTTCCTACTTGTGAATCTTGCCTTAAAGGCAAAATGACTAAATCCCCCTTCACAGGGACATTTCAAAGAGCCGCTGATAAACTGGGATTAATCCATACCGATGTATGTGGTGCTTTGGAAGCAGCACGTGACGGATATCAATATTTCATTACGTTTACAGATGATCATACTAGGTATGGTTATGTATACTTAATAAAACATAAATCTGAGGCCTTTGAGAAATTCCAGGAATTCAAGACCCTAGTCGAGAAACAAACTGGTAATCATATCAAAGCACTTCAGTCGGACCGAGGTGGCGAGTATATGAGTACGGAGTTTGACGAGTTTCTTAAGGAACATGGAATAGTTTCACAACTAACACCTCCAGGTACTCCTCAGTTAAATGGTGTGTCAGAAAGAAGGAACCGGACCTTGTTGAACATGGTCCGTTCCATGCTGGGCTATACTGACTTGCCAATTTACCATGGGTATGCACTGACCGCGTATATCTTGAACAGATTTCCTTCCAAATCCGTTCCTAAAACTCCACATGAGATGTGGGAAGGAAACCAAGTCTTAATCATATTAGGATTTGGGGATGTCCCGCTTATGTCAAGAAGACTAAGGTGGAAAAGTTGGAAGCTAGGTCTGCGAAGGGACGTTTCATTGGATTCCCGTCTGGGACGATGGGATATCTATTCTACATGCCCGAAGATCGAAGGATCATTGTTGCTTTACAAGCACACTTCCTGGAAGATGAGTTCATTCAGGAAGGCGGAGCAGGTAGAAGTATTTCTTTAGAAGAATACAATGAAACTCCTCGAGAGACACTGTGCAAGAAACTGGAACCGAACTTTCTGAAACACAAGTACAACCACCTCGTAGATCTAGTAGGGTGTCTCATTTACCTGAGAGGTATGGGCTTGTGCACTTGGAGGAGCTGGGTCTCCATGAGGTTCCAAGTGATAGCCAAGAGACCGACCCAACAACCTATGACCAAGCGATGGTGGATGTAGACTCCGCAAAATGGCGTGAAGCTATGGAAGCTGAGATAGACTCGATGCATGTCAATCAGGTCTGGATTCTAGTAGACCGCCCCAAGGGCATAGTGCCTATTGGGAACAAGTGGATCTACAAGAGAAAGACTGATGGTGATGGCAAGGTTGACGCCTATAAGGCCAGGCTTGTGGCAAAGGGTTATACCCAGAAGGAAGGGATCGATTACCACGATACCTTTTCGCCCGTAGCCATGATCAAGTCTATTCGCATGATGCTTGCTATAGCTGCCTAGCACGATTATGAGATATGGCAAATGGACGTATAGACGGATTTCCTTAATGGATTCCTCGAGGAGGAAATCTATATGGAGCAGCCTAAAGGCTTTGTGTCTGAAGTCGATATTCAGAAAGTGTGCAAGCTTCAGCGTTCCATTTATGGACTGAAGCAAGCGTCGCATAGTTGGAACCTTCGTTTTGACGAGGCAATCAAAGAGTTTGATTTCGTGCAAAATGGAGAGGAACCTTGTGTATACAAGAGGGTTAGTGGGAGCAAGATCGCATTCTTATTACTATATGTAGATGACATTCTACTAATAGGAAATGATGTGGGAATGCTTAGTTCTGTGAAAGCTTGGCTTTCGAGTAATTTCTCCATGAAAGACTTGGGAGAAGCAAGGTATTCGGCTCTACCGGGATAGAGCGAAGAGAACAATAGGCCTTTCCCAAGCCCTCTATATAGATAAGATCTTAAAGCGATTTGAGATGGATGATTCTAAAAGAGGGTTCCTACCGATGCAACATGGAATAAAACTCACCTTGAAGATGTGTCCTCAAAGTGAGGAACAACGCAAGGAAATGAGTAATATACCATATGCTTCGGCCGTGGGTAGCCTGATGTATGCTATGTTGTGTACAAGACCTGACATCGCGCATGCTGTAAGCGTGGTGAGTAGGTTTTAGGCAAACCCAGGTAGGGAACATTGGACTGCTGTAAAGAACGTTCTCAAGTACTTGAGAAGAACTAGAGATATGGTTCTTATGTATGGCGGTTGAGAATTGGATGTGGTGGGATTCACTGATTCGGACTTCCAAGGACTGAAGGACGACTCAATGTCCACTTCTGGCTACATATTTACTCTTAATGGAGGAGCAGTATCTTGGCGTAGTGCCAAGCAAAGTGCGACTGCTGATTCCACATGTCAGGCTGAGTATCAAGTAGCCTCGGAGGCTTCCAAGGAAGGGTTCTGGATTAAGAAGTTTCTGGGAGAACTTCAAATGATACCATGTCCGAAATTTGCTGTTCATTGCATCTGCGACAACGACGGAGTCAGCGCGAGCCAAGGAGCCGAGGTTTCACAACAGCACCAAACATATTGAGAGGAAGTATCATCTCGTAAGAGAATTTGTTCGCAAGGGATACATTGTGCTGCACAGAGTAGACTCGGCCGACAACGTCGCCGATCCACTGACCAAGCCACTTTCTCAGACTAGCTTGGAGCGTCATCTGGAGAACATGGGTATTAGATACCATAGTGTGTGGCATTGAGTGCAAGTGGGAGATTGTTAGGAGTATGCCCTCGAATGCCACTCAGAGGTTGTTGAGTGAGGGCATTGTACTTGTAATTATGTAAACCATTTATATAAGGCAAATGAATGTTTCTTTATTTACTGGTAGTTACTGGCATTCCTAACTCGTAAATAAACATATAGAAACTAGTCCGTGTATTTGAGAGCAAAACGTTCCACTCCTTATTGGATAAGGGGTCGGCCTTTGGAAAGGTTATAGCTCAAATACTTAATCGCTCGCAAGTCGATGAAACTTGACCGGGCATTAAGTTTATGTGAAGACTTGGATGACGTGTTCTTTGACATGGAGAGTGCACGTCGAACACTAATGGTTAGTGGGAGCACACGTTATAGGTATGCTAATTGGATTAGTATACTCGACCGACTCACCCTCGATTCGTCACATGGATTTCACTCGAGACAAGTAAATGACGGAATCGAAAGGTTGTGATAGGTATTCGTGAACCTTCGACTTGAGGATTTAGTAGGGATGTGCTTGTAGCGTCAAGATTTTCATTAGAGTAGTTCGACCTGTAAACCGGAAGGCGGGGGTCAACCTCGACGTGCATCTTGACGGGCAAGTAGCAGTCCCACGAATACCAAGATAGAATTCTTTCTCCCGTTAGTGAGCGGGTTATATGTCCTATGCGGTTATTGGCAGATGAGATCATAAGTCTTTGGCCAAAGCATTGGAGCTAGTTGTATTAGATACACAACTCGATGATCTCGATTTGCATTAACGCATGCATAGCGTCAAATGCAGATAGGGTTTGACCGACCGTGACTCTATAACTTGATCGGGACATTTGAAAGAAGGGTTTATACGTATACCGGTATTCACGACAGAATGGTTCTTGAATGATCCCAATCATTCGTTCTCGATCGGGTACAGTGTAGGCCACCAGGTGGCTAGGTGGTGCTACTACTCTTTGGTTCCTCCCATTCTTTGGCCCGAGACGGACCTACCGAGTCGCGCATTAGGATTGACGACGGAATGAATTAAGCTAATTCTCTCATTATGAATATTAGATATTGGATATCTAATTTGGGACATTGGATGTTTAAATCGATTTATCGGATAAATTGATTTACGGCTTAATGGATTAAATATATCACTGGGCGATTAATTTAATTCATGAATATAATTATTTCTTGGAGAAATTAATTATGTTATTTTGTATTTGATATATTTAATTAATTGGATTAATTAATCGATACAAATACATCGGAACGGAATCGTAGTTTATCTGTTTGGACTCACGGGAGTCCGAAACGAACCGAACTCATCCGTTTCTGCATGGTAGCCGCCCCCCTAATTTCCACCCACTTTCCTCTTGTCTTGTTGTTTTCATTTTATATGAAAAAGATGACTTTGTGGGGCTTTGATTCTCATAATAATGAGATGTATCATGTGAAGAGTTGAATAAAATGAAGAAGACATCTCTCACTTGAGATTCCAAGGGATTCCTACGTGAGTGAGATTGAGAGAGAGAGAGAAAAACTATTTTCTCAATTATCTTCATCTTCTTCATTCATTTCTTCTTCATTTTTCTTGGAGAAAAATTGAGAGAAAATCATATAGAGAGAGTAAGATTAAAACACTTAGAGTGTAGTAATCTTTACATATATAGCTTCATCACTTAGCTCTAGCCGTATCCTCGGAGGATAGCAAGGTGATCGTCGTTCCGGTTGTTTCTCCGGCGCGTGGAAAGTAGAGACGCGGTGCTTTCGGCGTTGGATCGTTCAAGAGCTTGGGGAATAGCTCAAGAGAAGGTTACCATTTAATCAACGGACTTCGAGGGTTAGTTTCTTACGACTCTTGCTTTTCGTTTATATATTCGTATATACGTAGCTCGATCGATCCTCGTAGGGATTCAGATCGAATTAATTTTCGTTTTACCGCTTCCGCTGGGCCTTAAGTGAATTAATTTGCGAAGTGTAACATTAATCGTGAAAATTATCCCACGAAAAATTATTAAGTTTATAAGGTTTCAAGGTTTTCCTTCCCTCCATCGAGCTTTCGGGAATTAATGTGCTATGCTTACGATTTATCGGGGTAGTCGTTCGGGGAAGACGAATAAATTACCCGAAGTGCATTGGATGCCTTCGGTTGGAGCAAATTTTATCTCTAGAAATCTGATAGGTTGCCGGATAAGATTCAATTGTGAAACTGATTTGCGTCGATGTTATAAACCTAACTTGTTCACGAACCATAGAAACCGTATAGGTTGAGGGGAGTGAACAATGGGAAGAAGAATATCGAATCATCCATTAGATAGGTTGGTGTTGGACACCACTTTATGAAAATTAATAGACTAGAAACCTGCTCGGTTGCCCTCTATTAAGATTTATAAAGAACTAGATCACCACTATGAAGTAGAGCGACGATACATCTGGATTTCACATGGGAGTGCGTTGTTCAGATAAAAATAGTGGGAGCTGGGAAACAAGAATAGAAAAGACCTTAATTCTATACTAAGATCATAATTAAATGAGTCATTAATTAATCTGTCGTACTTAATGCAGACATAACTCTCAATATGACAATGAACCCACTCGCAATTCTACTCAAGAAGAACACCTTCATTGGAACTAACTCTGTGGACTGGCTCCACAATCTGATGATTATCCTCAGTATAGAGGTACTGGGATATGTCTTGGAGACGGATATTCCAGTGCCTCCTGTGCGGACCAGAGCCAATCAGAAAGAGATCGAAAATCACGAAAAGTGGGTTAAGGATGACGTAAAAGTCCATGCTTACATGATGGCTTATATGTTAAATGAGCTTCAGAGAGCTCATGAGAAAATGACTTCTGCTAGGCAGATTCTATCTCACTTAACCGAACTTTATGGTGAGCACAGCAGAACTGCTAGATATGAGATATCCAAGCAACTGTTTGGTGCAAAGATGAAGGAAGGTGATAAGGTTGGGAACACGTCCTCAAAATGATATCCATGATCGAGAGATTGGAGGCTATTGATTTTAAAATGGATACTTCTCTCCAAACCGACCTTATCCTACAGTCTCTCCCTGATTACTTCTCACAGTTTGTTATGAACTTCAACTGCAATGAGATTGCATGTAATTTAGCTGGGCTAATGAACAAACTTGTGACCGCTCAGTCTCAGATGAACACTCTACGGATGAAGGAGTCTGTTCTTGTGATCTCTTCTGGACCTCGGAGGTCTAAGAATAAGAAGAAAAAGACCAAGAAGCATACGGGACCACAAGTCAAGGACTTCAAGGGCAAGGGCAAGGCCCCAACTGTTCCGAAGAATAAGAAGAAAGACGCTTGTCTCAAGTGTAGTGAGTTGGGCCACTGGGCTAGAGAGTGTCTTATTTTTCATGGCACTTCAGGTACAGAACTTTTAGTTTTGGAAACAAATTGTTCTTCTACTGTATTTTCTACTTCATGGATACTAGATTCTGGTGCTAGTTCACATATTTGTACCGTGAATCAGGATCTGGAACAAAGTAGGAATCTTTGTGCTGGAGAAGTTATGATCACTGTCGAAAGCGGGCATAGTGTTGAGGCAACCGACATAGGATCACTTCTTTTGGGTTTAGAATCCGGTTTTGTTCTGACTTTTGAAGATGTACTTGTTTTTTCCAAGGGGCATAAAACATTGTATCCATACTGGTCATGGACCGAAAAGGCTTTTCATTTTTCATTGGTGATGGTTCCTGCAAAATTTATTTCTGAAATAAACTAGCGGGTACTGCTACATTGTTAAATGGACTGTATCATCTAAACCCCAGTAATAAAGTCGTTGTGAATACTATGACTAGGAAACGTGGTAGGGATGAAACCAATCAAGTTTTGAAATGGGATCTTAGACTTGGTCATGTTGGTCAGACCAAGGTTTACAAAATGGAAAAAGATGGACTTATGGGTCCATTGGGATTGGATCCCTTTCCTACTTGTGAATCTTGCCTTAAAGGTAAAATGACTAAGTCCCCCTTCACAGGGACTTTTGAAAGAGCCGCTGATAAACTGGGATTAATCCATACCGACGTATGTGGTGCTTTGGAAGCAGCACGTGACGGATATCAATATTTCATTACGTTTACAGATGATCATACTAGGTATGGTTATGTATACTTAATGAAACATAAATCCGAGGCCATTGAGAAATTCCAGGAATTCAAGGCCCTAGTCGAGAAACAAACTGGTAATCATATCAAAGCACTTCGGTCGGACTGAGGTGGCGAGTATATGAGTACAAAGTTTGACGAGTTCCTAAAGGAACGTGGAATAGTATCACAACTAAGACCTCCAGGCACTCCTCAGTTAAATGGTGTGTTAGAAAGAAAGAATCGGACCTTGTTGAACATGGTCCGTTCCATGCTGGGCTATACAGACTTACCGATTTACCTGTGGGGGTATGCACACCTGACTTCCGCTTACATCTTAAACAGATGTCCTTCAAAATCCGTTCCTAAAACTCCACATGTGGGAGGGCAGGAAACCAAGTCTTAATCACATTAGGATTTGGGGATGTCCCGCCTATGTCAAGAAGACTAAGGTGGAGAAGTTGGAAGCTAGGTCCACGAAGGAATGTTTCATTAGATTCCCATCTGGGACGATGGGGTATTTATTCTACATGCCCGAAGATCGAAAGATCATTTTTGCTTTACAAGCACACTTCCTGGAAGATGAGTTCATTCAGGAAGGTGGAGCAGGTAGAAGTATTTCTTTATAAGAATACAATGAAACTCCTCGGGAGACACCTGTGCAAGAAACTGGAACCGAACCTTCTTAAACACAAGTACGAGTTTCACTACCAGTATCTAATACCCATGATGAAGAAGTAGATAAATTGACTTCTATAACAAGAATACACGATGCAGCAGTCTCACCGCTCTTCCGTTTCCTCATTCTTCAAGGTAGACCTTGCAATTCCTTTTCCAATGACCAGTTTCATTGCAGTTGTAGCAAGTCCCTTCTTTCGGTTATTTCGATGACTTCTTGAAAGGTTTAGGTTTGGGTTTAGGAAACATTTGCATTTTACCCTTACCTTTATCTTTCGGGGGCATCTTATTCCCTTCCTTTTTGTTCCATTTCTTTTGAACCATTAAAACATTAGGAATAACTTTCTTAATGTTTGCCTCAGTTTGTTTTAGCATCCCATGCAACTAAGTAATAGTTTTCTCCATGTTGTGCATGTTGAAGGTTACTACAAACTGATCGTACTCTGAAAGCAGTGATGTTAAGATCATATCTGTAGCGAGTTCCTGACTGATAGGAGCTCCTAGCCTTTCAATATGCTAGCCTTTCATATTAAGGACATCAGCACTCACAGAAGTACCTGAAGACATTTTATAACCATTCAATGCCTCAATTGTGGCAAACCTATCCTGACGGGCATGCTCTTGGAACATTTCCTTAAGCTGACCCATCATTTCATAAGCTTCCATGTCCTTGAACTATATCTGCAGCTCTGAGTTCATGGTTGCTAGCATAAGGCATGTCACATCTAAAGAATCATGAATATGCTTACTATAAGCATATTTTTGAGCTTTGGTGGCGGTTGATTCTGTTTCATCAGGAATTGGGTTTTCCAGAATATACTGCTTCTTTTCAGCTTTAAGAACAATTCTCAAGTTCCTTGACCAATCAAGGTAATTAGTGCCAGAAAGTTTTTCTTTGAGAACAATTCTCAATGAGTTTGTATTGATTGACGCCATTGATTCTACAATATTAATATGCAAAGTTATTCATGAGATATATTGATTTTAAAATCTAACGATCAAGTAAATGCAAGCACAACTATGGCATGTCCCTCGCAAATAAAAGAAGTTTAGTTTTTATCAATAGAGATGACATCTTATGTCAACATGTTAGTTTCAAATATTATGTATCACATACACATATATGAATTATAATCAAACGATCAAATAACTACAGACACAGCTTTGGCATGTCCCTTGTAATTAAAAAATGCTCTAGATTATCATTTGGGATGATATTGTAATACCCGGACTTAATTCAGTCATTATCATTCAGTAATTTCATTCCGTAATTGTCACTATGTAATTTGTCACTCATTATAATCATTCATCTGTGTTCACCATTCGGAATAACTTCGAGCTGTGTATCGATATTGTTCATTGTTTCAACCTTACTTGGGAATCGAGACAAGAGTATTATCTTGATCGTGGTAATTGATTCATTAGTCGTTGTTGACATTGGAGTTCATGTCATTTCTAATCACCACATTGTTCAATTTGTGTTTTGTTGGGCGAACCCTTGTAATCATGGCTTGGAACCACCGTTTTGGAGTTTCCGTACTTCCATTTCGTGTTATTTTTTCCCAAATATTGATTCCTATTGCTTTTATTCTCTTTCTGGATCATTTTTCATCATTTTAAGACCCTAGGGGGGTGTGGGCCGCGGCACACACATTGCCCAGTTTTTGGCCGAGCAGCCTGTACTATGGGCCGCGGCACATGCCGGCAGGTCCGCGGCACACTGCCGAGTCACTGCCGCGGCACACTCATCCGGGCCGCGGCACACTCGTGTTGCAACTTATCGGCCAACCCTTCTGTACCGTGAGCCGCGGCACATGCCGGCAGGGCCACGACACACTGCCGAGTCACTGCCGCGGCACACTCATCGGCGCGGCGCACGCCGCGATCGGCTGGAACATTTTGGCCCCGTGCCACGGAACACTTGGTGACCGCGGGCTGACAAGCGATCAACTCTATAATTGCGTTTTTTGAGCGAGTTCAGCTCATTTCTTCCATTTTCTTCACCTTCATATGAGAGAGAGCTTGAGGGGAGAAATCTTCATCATCAATCACTTGAGTATTCATTTTTCATCATTTTCATTCGATTGTGAAGCTCGGATTGTCGATCTAACGCGATTTCATCAGATTAAAGTACTTGGATCTTCAAAGGTAATATTCATCAAACCTCTTGGATTCCGATTTTGTATTGAGTTTTGATGTTTTGGATGTTAAGATCATGTTGTATGAAGTGATATACACATGATTATGGATATGTTTGATTATTCATTGGATTATTGAAGGGTTATTCAAGAACACTTTGAATATTATGTTGGAATTGGGGGTTTTCGATTAATTGTTGTTGAAATCACGATTTTGGATATTCATAATGGATTATTGATCTTATTGAAGATGTTTTGTTGGTTTGAAACACTTCTTGGGGATTTGGTGTTGGTATTATTGAGGTTTGGTTATAATCAATTGAAGTGTGGCCACAAAGTGTTCGATATAATGCCCCAATGAACTTGGTTTAATCGTATCGACGTTTTGAGTTCGTTATATTCGTGTTTGATTCGTATGTTGAATTGATTGTTAGTGATTGTGTTATTCAAGGTTGTTCGAGCGACCAATATCTCAATTAGGACGTTCGTGGAAGGATAATTGTCACCGGTGTTGAGTAAGTTGATTCTTACTCGGTTAAAAGAATATTCATTCCTTTTGTTGTTGTTCATTCATAATCATAACTCATTCATCAGTGTATTAACTGTATTGAGACTTGTAATTGTCGAATAATCATTTCATTCACGAGGAACGATGGTTCCAATCATTTCATTGGATTATCAATCACTTCACTATTATTTTCATCTTGGTGAGTCATTCTTGACCTTGTCGAATTATTATCCATTGATATTCATTGTGGTCATTCTCGTTCATATGACCTTCTGGGTTCATATTGCGTGGCCGGGTGCGGATGTGTGGAATTTTTAGTCGGGCACGTGATGACCATGTATTGGGAGTGATACATTGGACTGTGCACACCGTAAAGATTAACTCCGTGAGACTAATTAGGTACAAGGACGGGTGTGTCTGGTCATCCGTCTTGTACACTTGCACAGAACACTACGGGCGTACTATGATACTCCTCTTCAGCGTAATTCATAACTAAGGATATTTCATAACTTCATATATATCATGATTGTGTATTTTCAACCCTTGAGGATTGTTGTTCTGTATAACTGACCCCGTTGGGGGATTTTGTTTTCAGGTCACGGCAAGGCAAAGGCACGGGAAGAGCATGTTGACGGAGAGGAGTCCCAGTGATACTAGTAGGGGGCCCCAGTCATTCCGGCTATTTCAGTCATTTCAGTAATTTCAGTCATTTCAGTCATTTCCGTCATTTGTATTTCCACTGCAAATTCCGGTTGAGATGTTTATTTATTCAGGGTGGTGTATTTTATCTTCATATAAAATATACTAGTATTCTGTATTGTCCTGGTGTATTTTACTTAAGCTCCTCATCTGAGTATTTGGTAATATAATGTGGTTCGGTACTACAATTATATTATTTAATTCATCATTTTTCATTCCTTTGGTGGGTCCCAGTCGGGGGTCCACAACAATGTAATATCCGCCTAGTTTGGGGTGTTACAGAGTTGGTATAGGAGCGTGGTTTTGAATACTACCTTCCGAGTCATGTCTCATTTGAAATCATCGTCATCGGACTAGTATCATTGGACTTTCGCGTCACGTTTGACCTGTGCTAATGCCGAGCCAATCAGACCAAGAACTGTAAGATTTCTAACGCCATGGTATAATTTCTGGCAATAAGAATCATTCATTCATAATTCATCAGTTAACAATCCTCAATCATCATTTTCGTTTTGACCAGGACGGTCATGTTAACTCGTTAATCACTCAATTCATTTCATTACTCAGTTGTTGATCAGGAAGATCATATCATTAATCTTGTTAACTTTTTCAAGATAATCATTTCAATAATTTCATAAGATAATCATGTCACCTCAGTTAATCATTCATGTAATCACTGCATTAGAGCGTATGCTCATTTTCATCATCTCATGTCATAATCATAACGCGATATTCATACGGAAAATATAATCATCATGTGACTTTCCTACTTCAGTATGGAGAGAGCAAGAAGAGGATGAGGAGGACGAGGCCGTGGTGCGGGCCGAATCCCGAGAGCTCGTGTGAATACACGTGCGAATGCAAGGAATAATGCTAATTCTTCGAGCAGCGACGCTGCCACTCATTCACCTGGACGTGATCATTCACTATCGGGGAGTCGTACCCGGGGCACAGCTCAGTCAGAGGGTGTTCGGGTTGACCCACTCGCTTTTATGCAGGGCATGATGGCCCAAATGACTCAGATGGCACAGCTGATGGAGACGATGCATAAATCAGCCAATCAAAATCAACAGGCTCATCCGCCGCCGCCTCAGAGGCAAGAGAGGAATGTGAGCAGTATCATCGGCGACATCTCTCGCCAAAGGCCACCTACTTTTGAAGGCTCATCTGAGCCAGCGGATATTGTTCATTGGCTCGAACATTTCGAGAAGTTATTCGCTATGGTAGAGTGTCCCGAAGGACACAAAGTCTCAGTTGCGGCTTACTACCTGGGTAAGAGCGCTCATTCTTGGTGGTTATCGTTGAAGCCCACCGACGGATCATGTGCTTGGGAACAATTCAAGACTCTCATGATGGAGAGATTATGCGGCCCCACTCAGAAAGGCCAAGCTGTCAGAATTACTCACTCCTGACCCTTCAGTAGACGAGGATGTTCTCGCCATTGCCGAGAAATTTCAGGAACTTCTTCCATTCGCCTCATCTATCATTCATTCCGAGGCGGATAAGATTAAGTATTTCAGCAAGAGGCTGAAACCCCGTATGAGACTACAGTTGCTTAATCATAATTGCACCACGTTGGCCGAATTCATTGAGAAAGCTCTTACATATGAGCTTACTGCTAAAGAGATTGCTAAGCAGCAATCTTCATCTGCTAGCAAAAAGTCCAAGAACCGTAATCAGTCTGACGGCAGTCAGGCCACTTTCAAGAAACCTCGTGCGGGCTCTACTTTTTCGGAGCGGCCTCCTGTGATGCCTAAGCCCGCGGAATCTCAATAACGAGCGGCCAGTTCGGCCATCATCTGTTTTAACTGTGGGGATCTTGGTCATGTCAGCACCAAGTGTCCGAGACAGTCTGTCACGTGCCATAATTGCGGAATTGTTGGGCATAAGGCCCGTTTTTGCCGAAGAGACTCCAAGAATACTCCGGCGGCATCTCAGGCCCCGAAGCAGTCAGCCGTTCAGAATCAAGCTACTCAGTCTGCGTCATTCAAGACGACAGGAGCGAATAAAGGTGGAGCCTATAGCCAGCAGACGGGAGCGTCTGGTGCCGGGACTAGCAAGCCCCGGATTTATGAGATGAAGAAGACCGATGATCCAGAGGCCCGAATGATCTCAGGTAAACTCGATATTCTATCTCAACATGTGTGTACCCTTTTTGATACTGGTGCATTGCATTCATTAATTTCCGAGTCATGTGTGAGTAGACTACGTCTGGGTAGTGCTACTAGTTGTGAGCCTTATGTCATTGGTCTACCTGATGGTAGACGAATTATCGAAAGTCGTGAGATTCAGAATTGCCCGATTCAGCTTCATGGTCGTGTATGGCCAGCAGACCTAATCGTAGTAGATTTGTTGAGAGACGACGTCATTTTGGGTATTGATTGGATGGATCGTCATGATGCCATCATTAGTGTCCGTAAGCGTATGGTCACTATCATTTCAGACGATGGGGTCGAATGTGTGTTTCAGGGAGGTTCCCAACTGTTCTGGAAGAGTTATTAATTTGATGAAATCAGTGAGATTACTCAGTCATGGGTGTGTTGGTTATTAGTGCTATATGACCAAAACCGAGAAATCATCAGTAATGTTGATGGATATTCTGGTAGTGAGGGAATATGCCGATGTTTTTCCAGACGAGTTACCTGGTTTGCCGCCACAGAGAGATGTGGAATTCACGATTGAGTTGGAGCCTGGTACATCTCCAATATCGAAGGCACCGTACCGAATGGCCCCGACCGAAATACAGGAGTTGAAGAATCAACTTGAGGAGTTGTTCGATAAGGGTTATATCCGACCGAGTGTATCCCCGTGGGGAGCACCAGTGCTGTTTGTCAAGAAGAAGGATGGTTCGTTCCGTTTATGTATTGATTACTGGGAATTGAATCGGGTGACAATCAAGAATAAGTATCCCTTACCCCGTATTGATGATCTCTTAGATCAACTTCAGGGAGCTTCAGTATTTTCCAAGATTGACTTAAGATCTGGATATCATAAGTTGCGGATTCGAGAGTCGGATATCGCGAGGACGGCGTTTCGAACACGCTATGGTCATTACGAGTTCGTAGTTATGCCATTCGGGCTAACTAATGCACCTGCGGTATTCATAGAGTTAATGAATCGGGTTTTCATCGACTTTTTGGATCAGTTTGTTGTTGTCTTCATCGATGACATTTTGATTTATTCTCGTAACCGAGAGGAACACGAGGTTCACCTCCATCAGGTTCTCGACGTGTTGAGACGAGAGCAACTTTATGGAAAGTTTTCCAAGTGTGAGTTCTAGATGTCCGAAGTGACTTTTCTCGGGCATGTAATTTCATCAGATGGAGTGCGTGTTGATCCTCAGAAGACGTAGGCTATCCAAGATTGGTTACCTCCCAAGAATGTTAAGGAAATCCGAAGCTTTCTCGGATTAGCCGGTTATTATCGGCGGTTTGTGGAAGGATTTTATAAAATTGCTCAACGATTGACGAACCTTTTGCGAAAGGATAAGAAATACACATGGTCCGACGCGTGTCAACAGAGTTTTGAGGAACTCAAGAGTCGGTTAATTTCAGCACCTGTACTTTTCTTGCCGCAAGGGACAGAAGGATTTGTGGTTTATAATGATGCGTCCGGGCAGGGTCTCGGATGTGTATTCATGCAGAATGGGAAGGTTATTGCCTATGCTTCACGGCAATTGAGACCTTACGAGGTTAATTATCCGACCCACGACCTGGAGTTAGCAGCCGTGGTTTTCGCATTGAAGATTTGGCATCATTACCTTTATGGCGTCACCTGTCAGATTTTCACCGATCACAAGAGTTTAAAGTATATATTTACTCAGAAGGAGTTAAATATGCGATAGAGACGGTGGTTGGAATTAATCAAAGATTACGATATCGAGATCCTTTACCACCCGGGACCGACGCCTTGAGTCATAAGTCCGTTCAGGAGCAGATGCTGGCTCGTTTAACAGTTCAGAAAGAGCTTCAACAGGAATTCCTTAGACACGAGATCGAGGTCTGGCTTCAGCGAGTGCAAGGGCAACTTTGCATGTTAGAGATTTCATCGCCGCTTGAGGAGGCAATCAGAGAGAATCAGGGTTTAGACCCATCATTGTTGCGCATCCGTGAGGATGTGGCTCAGGCGAAAGCCCCTAGATTCGTGGTCCACGAGGATGGACTTTTGAGATTTAAGAATCGGTTGTGCGTACCGGCGAATGACGAGTTGAAAAACTCGATTTTGAGAGAAGCTCATGCTACCCCTTATTCTGTTCATCCGGGGTATAGCAAGATGTACAAGGACTTGAAACAAAATTACTGGTGGAGTAATATGAAGCAAGAAGTCGCAGAATTTATTTTGAGATGCTTAACCTGTCAACAAGTCAAGATTGAACATCAGCGACCGGCGGGTATGCTGAAACCTCTCCCTATTCCAGAATGGAAGTGGGAAGACATTTCTATGGATTTTATCACGAGTTTGCCGATGGGTCGTCGTGGCATGAATACGATCTGGGTGATTGTGGACCGCTTAACTAAGTCAGCTCACTTTCTCGAGATTAAGGATACGTGGGGTCCCGAGAGACTTGCTCAACTGTTCATCAAAGAGATAGTGAGACTGCACGGTACTCCTGAGAGTATCGTTTCTAATCGTGACGGGCGATTTGTGTCTCATTTTTTGAAATCAGTTCATCGTTCTATGGGAACTCAGCTTAATCTCAGTACAGCTTTTCATCCTCAGTCCGACGGATAATCAGAGAGGACTATTCAGACTTTGGAGGACATGTTGAGGGCATGTGTCCTCGATTGGAAAGATGATTGGGAAGCCCAACTACCATTGATTGAGTTCACGTATAATAATAGTCGGCATGCTTCGATTAAGATGGCACCTTACGAGGCCTTGTACGGTCGTCGTTGTCGATCTCCTTTGTGTTGGGACGACCTATCAGAGTCAATCGGCACCGAGCTCGATATGCTTATAGCCGCCCGTGAGAAGGTATCTTTGATCAGGAGTCGTTTGTTGACCGCTCAGAGTCGACAGAAATCATATGCAGATAATCGTCGTCGACCATTAGAGTTCGAGACTGGTGACCATGTTTTGGTCAAGGTATCCCCGAGTCGTGGTATCTTCCATTTTGGGAAGAGGGGAAAGTTGAGTCCGAGATTTATTGGACCGTTTGAGATTTTGGAATGAGTAGGCGAGCTAGCTTATCGTTTGGCCTTACCTCCGGCGTTGAGCCGAATTCATAATGTGTTTCATGTCTCTCAGTTGCGGAAGTATGTTGCCGACCCGAGTCACATACTTCAGTTCGACGAAATCGAGATCGCTGATGATCATTCGTATGAGGAGCGTCCCATACAAGTCTTAGAGCGGCGAATCAAACAGTTGAGGAATAAGGCGATCCCTTTGGTTAAAATTCAGTGGTCTAGACACGGAGTCGAAGAGGCTACTTGGGAAACCGAGGATAGTATGCGAGAGAGTTATCCCGAGTTGTTTGACCCTTAGTTTCGGGGACGAAACTCTTTTAAGGGGGGGTGTATGTAATACCCGGTCTTAATTCAGTCATTATCATTCAATAATTTCATTCGGTAATTGTCACTATGTAATTCTTCACTCGTTATAATCATTCATCTGTGTTCACCATTCGGAATAACTTCGAGTTGTGTATCGATATTGTTCATTGTTTCAACCTTACTTGGGAATCGAGACAAGAGTATTATCTTGATCGTGGTAATTGATTCATTAGTCATTGGTGACGTTGGAGTTCATGTCATTTCTAATCTCCACATTGTTTAATTTGTGTTTTGTTGGGCGAACCCTTGTAATCATGGCTTGGAACCACCGTTTTGGAGTTTCTGTACTTCCATTTCGTGTTATTGTTTCCCAAATATTGATTCCTATTGCTTTTATTCTCTTCCGGATCATTTTTCATCATTTTAAGACCCTAGGGGGTGTGGGCCGCGGCACAAGGAGTGTGCACCGCGGCACACACATTGCCCAGTTTTTGGCCGAGCAGCCTGTACTGTGGGCCGCGACACATGCCGGCAGGGCCGCGGCACACTGCCGAGTCACTGCCGCGGCACACTCGTCCGGGCCGCGGCTCACTCGTGTTGCAACTTATCGGCCAACCCTTCAGTACCGTGAGCCGCGGCACACTGCCGAGTCACTGCCGCGGCACACTCATCCGGGCCGCGGCACGCTGCCGATCGCTGGGGGCTGTTTTTGGCCCTGTGCCGCGGCACACTTCGGCTAAGCCGCGGCACACAGGGTAGTCAACTCTATAATTGCGTTTTTTGAGCGAGTTCAACTCATTTCATCCATTTTCTACACCTTCATACGAGAGAGAGAGCTTGAGGGGAGAAATCTTTATCATCAATCACTTGAGTATTCATTTTTCATCATTTTCATTCGGTTGTGAAGCTCGGATTGTCGATCTAACGCGATTTCATCGGATTAAAATACTTGGATCTTCAAAGGTAATATTCATCAAACCTCTTGGATTCCGATTTTGTATTGAGTTTTGATGTTTTGGATGTTAAGATCATGTTGTATGAAGTGATATACACATGATTATGGATATGTTTGATTATTCATTGGATTATTGAAGGGTTATTCAAGAACACTTTGAATATTGTGTTGGAATTGGGGGTTTTCGATTAATTATTGTTGAAATCATGATTTTGGATATTCATAATGGATTATTGATCGTATTGAAGATGTTTTGTTGGTTTGAAACACTTCTTGGGGATTTGATGTTGGTATTATTGAGGTTTGGTTATAATCAATCGAAGTTTGGCCACAAAGTGTTCGATATAATGCCCCAATGAACTTGGTTTAATCGTATCGACGTTTTGAGTTCGTTATATTCGTGTTTGATTCGTATGTTGAACGGATTGTTGGTGATTGTGTTATTCAAGGTTGTTCGAGCGACCGATATCTCAATTAGGACGTTGTTCGTGGAAGGATAATTGTCACCGGTGTTGAGTAAGTTGATTCTTACTCGGTTAAAAGGATATTCATTCTTTTTGTTGTTGTTCATTCATAATCATAAATCATTCATCATTGTATTAACTGTATTGAGACTTGTAATTGTCGAATAATCATTTCATTCACGAGGAACGACGGTTCCAATCATTTAATTGGATTATCAATCACTTCACTATTATTTTCATCTCGGTGAGTCATTCTTGACCTTGTAGAATTATTATCCATTGATATTCATTGTGGTCATTCTCGTTCATATGACCTTCTGGGTTCATATTGCATGGCCGGGTGCAGATGTGTGGAATTTTTAGTCGGGCACGTGATGACCATGTATTGGGAGTGATACATTGGACTGTGCACACGGTAAAGATTAACTCCGTGAGACTAATTAGGTACAAGGACGGGTGTGTCCGGTCATCCGTCTTGTACACTTGCACAGAACACTAAGGGCGTACTATGATACTCCTCTTCAGCGTAATTCATAACTAAGGATATTTCATAACTTCAGATATATCATGATTGTGTATTTTCAACCCTTGAGGATTGTTGTTCTGTGTAACTGACCCCGTTGGGGGATTTTGTTTTCAGGTCACGGCAAGGCAAAGGCACGGGAAGAGCATGTTGACGGCGAGGAGTCCCAGTGATACTAGTACGGGGCCCCAGTCATTCCGGCTATTTCAGTCATTTCAGTCATTTCCGTCATTTGTATTTCCGCTGCAAATTCCGGTTGAGATGGTTATTTATTCAGGGTGGTGTATTTTATCTTCATATAAAATATACTAGTATTCTGTATTGTCCTGGTGTATTATACTTAAGCTCCTCATCGGAGTATTTGGTAATATAATGTGGCTCGGTACTACAATTATATTATTTAATTCATCAGTTTTCATTCGCCTGGTGGGTCCCAGTCGGGGGTCCACGGCACTGTAATATCCGCCTAGTTTGGGGTGTTACAGATATCTTATGTCGTTTTAATCGTATTAGTCCCAAATAAGCCATAGGTCCAAAACCATTTTGTATAACCTATATAAGTCTTAACCATTTAAAACATATGTATAAGCAAGTTTATTCATCTCGCCTCCTTATGATAAAATCCATAGACCCTGCTTTGGTAGACCCATATTTGAAATGATCGAAAGTTTGATGAGTGTTTTTGAAAATGGTTGGCTCTTGAAACTTATATTTCATATTAATTGATTTTAATAACACTATTTTATCAAAATTTGATTATATCAAAATATTTACCATGTATCACATACATGTAAAAGTTTTAATGAGTTTGATTTACTTGGAAATAACAATTATTAAGCAAATAAAAAATTATGATGCATCTCGTACAATTATATGCTAATTTAAATATGATGCATTTCATACAATCATATGCAATGTAAATATGATGCATCTCATACATTCACATGAACAATATGGTGTGTTGTGGTATAGCCATAGATCCTATTAGGATATTCATTAATATCAATAGGTCATTGGGTGTAATCTTCGATAACGCCTTTCTTCTTGAATTCCTTATAAGTTGCTCGTCTCCTTCATCTTCCTTTTATATTCTTGAATTCCTTATAAGTTGCTCTTCTCCTTCGTCTTTCTTTTATAGCTAGAACTATTCTAAACTATATCTTTACATATTGTAATAGAAACCTATAGTTATATTCGAGGGGAGTAAGATGAGAAGAGAAATTACAACAAGATAATAGGAAGGCACAACATACAAGTCGTATTATGAATATTAAAACCATAATTGAATCATCAATATAATTGATCTAGTATGGCTATACCACCCACGATGCATTAACTTTTTAAGCATTCATAAGCACATATAATATATAAAATGTACTAAATATCGAATATCGATAAGTTATATAATATATAAAATATGCTAAATATCGATAATATCATAAGTTATAAAGTTCCGAAGGCCAAAACATCAAACCAGGTAAAATGGCTAGGACCGCGGTCCCATGAACCAGTCCTGGCAGCCGGATCGCGATCCGCAACTCCAGACTGCATGGCCGGCAAAAACTGGGATCGTGTTGCACCACACGGGACACACAAGCCGGTACCGTGTGACACACACAGTCCCGGATCGCGGTCCCCTCCTCGGACCACGCGGAGAGGGACCTTCAGTAGGTATATAAATTTTTATTTTTCTATTTTTTGAGTATACATCTCATGTATACTACATGTATATATCTTATGTATACTGCAACAAATACCTTATGAACAATATAAATGTATAAATTAAGTAGATCAAATCTATATTTATACAACCTTGGAATCAAAATATAATTATGTTCATATGAAATCTTTAAAGAAGCATAATCTTTACATAAAAAAATTTATGTTGATATGCACCTCTTAAAATTCATAATCCTAACATAAAAATTATATGTAGATCAAATCATATGTTCTTTGATTTTTGGATTATTAGTAGAACTAAATCATCACATGAATCACCATATATCAAAGAACCATATATGTCAGGATCAAACATATAAATCAAAATATGTATATCACCATATACATATTAAGATTGGCATTATATATATACATATATATATATATATATATATATATCGAAACACAAATCTACTAAACTTATATATATATATATATATATAAATATACATAGATAAAATTTATATATCATATATATATAAACATCATACAGCACATATATGAACTTCATATATCAACATATATGAAAATCGAAACAATAAAACAATACTAGTCGCTCCGATAGCACTGTTGGGTTTTAATCGAACTAATAAGATTTAAGATCTCATCATATATCGCAATAGACCAGCGGAAGTATAATATAATATGTAAAAAACCTCTGAGGATCCAAGTATATTAACAAAGTACGAAGAACAAGATTGTTACCTCTTGTAGCGTGTTTTCGATCGAGCCTTCTAGAGACGTTGCAAGAAGCGTGCGTCCTCTACGGTATCCATACAACAAACATGTCCCGAGAGTCTAATGGATTACTAGATCTGATTCAATAAAGATTTCACTTAAATCAATTGAATATAGATATGTTCTTGATTATGGTAAGAACAAGAACACTAAGAATTTTATTCAAATGTTCTTGAACTTTGATCTAAAATAACAACTATGAATCTTATTCAGTATGTTATTAAAGATCAAACTCACAAGATAAGATGAAGATAATATGAGTATTCTAAATACTTTATTGGTCAAAGAATAAATCTTCAAAGATATGAAGATATGTTCTTGATTCTTCTGATTATTCAACTCTTGAATATTATCTTCAAGACTTTGAGAGAGAGAATCTCAAAATCACATTTTTGATTCTCTCTACACAAATGTGTCTTCACTTGTGATTAAGTATTGTTTGAGGGCTATCACAAAACACTCTTATATAGTCCTCTACATGGCTAAGGGTTCACTAACCCTTTCACCAACTTATAATCAACCGGAACAAAATAGCTGCTCTGCTCGTTTAAGTGTGTGACCCTGTAGGTTCTAATTAATACAGCAATGATTATATAACAATTTTTACGACTCATAAATCATAAACGGCCTCTAGGTATATATTATGACTACCCTCATTAAAAGAATTAATTCGACGGCACAAAAGAAATTCTGTTACTGTATAATATTTAATCCTCTCATCCGGCGATATCCTAATTAAGCATAAGGCATGGATAAGTCGACCTTATATAGCTTAATTAATATTCTTGATCTCAAGTGCCCTCCGTTTTATAGGAGGGACAACTCCCCTCTGGACAAACTACTTCCCCCTGGATAAATCATATCGTATCCAATCAGAAACTGTATGGTCCCTTGTTACAGAAGACGTTGGTATTGTGTTAAAATACGATACTCATTATGTAGGAAACTGTAGTGTCTTTAGGTAATAAGGACTTAAATAATATATAACAATCAGAGGAATTATAATGACTTAATCCATATATAATTCTCTTGTTAGGTCATATCCAATACGATGTCTCTACATGTATCTATTGTAATAACCTAAATTTCTACTATGGTTGTTTAATGTTATTTTATCCGAGTTATGTTGTACAGTGTGGAATCTGTATAGTATGGATAAAATAATGGAAGGACTGAGACATCTGTATTGATATAATCGTCGTACTTCGTCGATAATTGCAGACATCGTGTATCAGGTTGTTTTAATTCTGATATCGGGTGTATCATATGAGAACATCATTAGGATGAGTATATGTATTCAGTATGTGTGTATGTGTAACCAGTATGTCGGGACGGATAGGAACAGTTGGAAGTGGATAAGTGCATAAGTCATTACGTACGCTAAGCTGAGGAGCTTACTTACGTTGACTTGGTAAGTATAACGTACGTTG
Source organism: Orobanche coerulescens (assembly GCA_033398695.1). Classification (NCBI taxonomy): domain Eukaryota; kingdom Viridiplantae; phylum Streptophyta; class Magnoliopsida; order Lamiales; family Orobanchaceae; genus Orobanche; species Orobanche coerulescens. The sequence goes on from CM065803.1 coordinate 159,977,554, forward strand.
TGTATCATGCATTACGTACATTAGAGCATCAGGTGAGACACAGTCGTCTGATCAGAGGACTTTGTCAAAATACAAGTGTAGCATACGGTAAGCATAGGAGCTTACGTACGTTAAGACACAGACGTAATGTACATTATGTAGAGTAGATAACATACGTTACGAAGAGAATTGGACAGGATCAGGCTATGACTGACAAGTGGGTCCCATGGTGGGCAAGTTTGGCTGGCGTGCTAAAAGGCAAGTCAATGAAGATGTTAACGTACGCAACGGGTTGCTCATTACGTACGTTAAGTGGGTATATACTGTATCAAGTCAACAGCTACATTACGTGCGCTATGGCACTGGCATTACGTACGTAATGCATGGAATGAATTAAGGCAGTGAGCTCTGGATGCCGATTACGCATGCTATACAGGACATGTAGCGTACGTTAAAAGGTCTTACATACGTTAACAGTGGGTGTTAACGTACGTAACGAGCTGTGCAGATTATATATTGATGATCGGTCTTTCATTTCTTCACGAGAGGAAACAGATTTTTTCCACCCCAGCTCCGCCCCTTTTCACTGTTAATCCTATTCCAGGCCCTTATGCCTTGGTTAAGACCTTGATGATTTGATTAGAAGCTTGAATCTCGAAGTTCTTGATATTTTGGAAGTGTTTGATTGTTGTGGTCCTTCTTCAAGTGGTATGTTGGATAACTCCTCTCTTTAATTTCGGATTTTGATGTTGTTGATATCTTCTTCGTATGATGATGGTTATGGTGGTGTTGTTGTGATTCTTGAGGTTATGTGAATTGTATGATGAAGAATATGATGATATGTGTCTTCAATATGTTGTTTGTTATGAACATGTTATGGAATCATGGTGTTCTTGGTGTTCTTGGTGTATATCACATCAAAAGGGATATGTGATAGGTTAGATGATGTTTTTTATTATAAACATGGATTTGATAATTAAAACCAATATTATATTGATTGTAGTGGTTGATTTTGTCACGCCCCCAATATCGGGAAGGACGAGGGCGCGACGCATCGGTCGATCAATCAATTAAAATGCGACAATAAATAGCGGAAGCAAAATAAGGATTGGATAATATTTCAAAACAACAATCTTAGCCCGATGCTCTAAGTTTCATTGTGACAAAGCTGATAATCAAAATTATACTTGTTCAAAGATTGCAGCGGAAAAATACCAAACGAGTTAAGCACAAAGCATAGTTAACTATTACAAGTTGGGATAACAACAGAAATTTTAAGTCTTGATGGTAGTCTTCTAATGAGTCTCTTCCTCGAGAATCTCTTCGTCTTCGGCTGGTGGCTCGTTCTCTGGTTTAAAAGGGAAAACGGTGGGGTGAGACAAAAGGTCTCAGTGAGTGGGTGATCGTGTGCGAGTGTGGCTCTTTCCTTTGAAAATTTTCAAGTGATGCATGATCTTATCAATTATGAAAAGAAAAAGTGGGAAATAATTACAATTACGTCGGAATTTTTTGAAAACAAAAATCATTGTATAGTTGTAATATTATAATCCTGTCCCCGTGGACGGATGTCAAGTCAAGCAGTCAGTCAATCAGTCGATCATTTAATCCAATTTCGAATCCTGCCGATGTGGACTTTGGATTCTAGACTCTCCTTATTACTCCTAGTAATATAGGCCGTCGCCCCAATAGCTGAGCCTTCGCTCTCACACTTAGAGTGTGCTTCCTTATCTCTTATCTGGGCTCGGTATGTCCTTAACTGTGGGTCAATACCTGGATCACACCATAATCGCGATTATACCCCAAGTCTATGACCCAGGTCCCTCGGAACACTCCGTTCCTCGGTTATGGGAATAGGAAACAACGGTAGCCTCGTTCATGAATCGTAGCCGCGCTGCTCGATCCAAGACTCGGTCTAACCGTCCCAACTCGATTTGGGACTCTAGATGTGGCACCTGCAGCTCAAGAGGTGGCCCCCAGATTGTAGGTCGGCACTCTGTTTCATATGGACTCAAGAGGTGGCCCCCGTCCATCGACGTGGCACTTTGTTCCGATAGAGTTAGAGGCGGACCCGTCCGTGGCACTTTGTTTGTATAGCACTTAGTTCCCGGACAGTCACAGTTATCAATTTGATGCGTTTCACAAGTATCACGTAAACTTTCGGTCAATGGGGTTAATAGCGTCTTTTGATTAAGTATGGAATATGGTTAATTATATTTGTGGCCCGGTATTACGGAATAGGACTTGTATATAAATTCAAAAATATTCTCAATAATTTATTAACGGTCTGATGGGTTCAGATCAGATATATTAAACGGGTAGGTTCGACGAAACGAAACGAGAGTTTCGTAAATAGTTTGAAAGGTCGTTTTTACCATTAGGTTCAAACCTAAGCATTGGAGTATGAAATGAAATCGGATGATTATGAAATTTTATGAGGAAGCCAAAATAATTCCTCGACTCCAGATTTAAGGAAAATTCGGAATTTTTCAGTTTCGGGACTGAAATTTCCAGAAATTACGATATTGCCCCAAAACTTAAGGAAATCGTTCCGAGGCTTATATAGTTATTAATTTAGCTCGGAATTTAACGAAATTTTATGAGATGACTTATGATGAACCTGCAATTACAGATGTGTGAAAATTCCAGAAAATTTCGGACTTGGCCCAGAAGTTTGGAATTTTTGCATTTTGACCCCGAAATTATTAGAATTTGTGATTTAGACTATTAAGTTTGGATAACGAGCTCCGAATCACTTGAAACTTTATGGACAGCCTATACATGGTATAATGTGTACTGTACAAGGTCCAGAGTATTGTATTTTCGAAATTTTCAGTTTAGTCCTCAAACTTTAAGAAATTACAATTTATGTCCAAAGCTCCGTTTACTCGTTTCAAGTCCCGTTTTGGCCACAAATAAATTATCCATATATCATAACATAATCATATAGCACAATATTTCAGATTTTGGTAGGGTTTTAACGACCTATGGAAGAAAACATATAACTTTCAATTTATCACAAAATCGACACCCGACTACCAAATTGGTTGTCGTTTAAATTCAATAAATCATATTGCATGTTGTTATAACCTTAACACACATCCATAAAACATACAATTACACGAGAAATTACAGATTTAAGTATGCTTCCATATTTTTCATAATATTTAGGGATTAAGTTTAAAAAAACGTAAAAATCTTAAACTATACACAATATTATAACACATGCACTTTTATCGTGATGTATATGGCATATTCATATCATCAAGGTATCAAAATAGTTCAGATTATAACATGCATCACAAGGTAAGTAGGAATCATCATTATTTTTCAAGGGTTTTTGAAAGAGTTTTCACCCACCTCGATTTAGCCGGATTTCGTCGGTTCTAAGTCTCGAAAGTGGAAGAACGACCTCCTCAATTGCACTACATGGTTCGGCCGATCACCATACACCCCAAGATGAGTATTTAGTTTGCATGTTGTTAGAATTAAGTTAGTATATAGAGATTTTATAAGGCACATATTATAGAAGAGATTAGGGGAAGGAAGGTTACCTAGTTTACTTGAACCTTATTGAACTCCTTCTTCCTCCTTCTTCTCAATTTTTTTTGGCCCTCTCTCTCGCTAACTATGGTGCAGATTTTTTTTTTTGGTTGTGTAGGAGGTGTAAAATGAGGCTAAGGGTTGGGTTTTGAATTGTAACTTCAAGTCTTATGATTTTATTAAGTTGGGTTGAGTCCATTAGTGAGTCTATATGTAATTAGGTGTTGACAAATGGCCCAATAGGTCAATCAGCACACTATTTTAATTTTTATTATTTGGTTTATTAAATAAATTACAAAGTTAAAGAGTGAAATAAAATAAAATAGATGTAGGTTATATCATGTCATAAAATAACTATTATTAAATTACATCATGATTTAGTACATTGTACATGTGATAAGCCATCGAACTTAGGGGGTTTTACATCCTACCCTCCTTAGAAGAATTTGGTCCCCAAATTCCTACTTAAATAACTCGGGGTAAGATTTCTTCATTTCTTCTTCAGGCTCCCACGTCGCATCTTCCTCTCTTTTGTGATTCGATCAGACGGCTTTAACCAAAGGAATTTGCTTCTTCCTCAATTCGCGTACTTGCCGGTCGAGGATCTTGATTGGCTTCTCTTCCTAAGACAAGTTATCCTTTATTAGCAGAATGTCAGAAGTAAGAATGTGCGTTGGATCTGGATGATACTTCTTTAATCTCGAAACATGGAAAACATCATGCATTCCAGACAGATTGGGTTGTAGTTCCAATTGATACGCTAGTCGTCCAATCCTTTCCGTGATTTTGAATGGTCCTACATATCGGGGACTTAACTTTCCTCCTTTTCTTGATACTATCAAACCTTTCCGTGGTGTTAACCTCAGGAAGACTTGATCTCCTACTTCAAATTCTAGATCTTTCCGACGTTGGCGTAACTCTTCTATCTGCTTTGCGCTGTGTGGATCCTATCCTTGATTGGTCGTACTTTATCTACGGCTTCCTTCACCAAATCTGTACTCATTGCTGAGTGTTCTGATCGTTGAGTCTTTAGCGTCCAATGGTCATCAATTTCCCAATGGAGCGGGGATCGACACTTCCTCCCATATAGAGCTTGATAAGGTGCCATTCCGATTGTCGGTAGGAAACTGTTGTTGTATGCAAACTCGGCTAATGGCAGGTGGTGATCTCAATTTCCTTAAAAGTCCAGTACGCAAGCTCGTAACATGTCTTGAAGGGTTTAAATGGTTCGTTCAGATTGCCCATCGGTCTGGGGATACGCACTTGTGCTGAAGCTTAAGGAAGTTCCTAATTCCTTATGAAAGACTTTCCAAAAACGAGATATGAATCTAGGATCTCTATCCGATACTATGTCTGTTGGCACTACATGGAGTCGAATGATTTCTCTAATATAGGTCCTAGCCAGCTTTTGCAAACTGTCGTCCTTTTTAACCAGCACGAAATGTGATGATTTTGTCAATCTATCGACGATCACCCAAATGGTGTTATAGCCTACCTTGTGGTCGGAAAATCCGTGATAAAATCCATGGTTACCATTTCCCATTTCCATTCAGGGACTTCTAGTGGTTGTAGTAGTCCTGAGGGTCGCTGATGCTCAGCTTTGACTCTATGACATGTGAGACATCGCGCCACGAATTTTGCCACTTGGTTCTTCATGTTCACCCACCAAAAGTGTTTCTTCAAGTATCGGTACATCTTGTTACCTCCTGGGTGTATCGTATATATCGAGCAATGAGCTTCCTCGAGAATTCGTCTTTTGAGCTCCCCGTCGTGAGGTGAGCTACCAGAAACCCATTCATGAAGGTTTAAATTGCGCCAACCTCACGGTTAAACCGAATCTATTGGACGATATTAGATTAGCCCAAGAGAGAGATCCAAATCTTCAAGAGTTTAAGGACAAGATCGCTAAGGGTGAGAAACCCGAGTTTACAATTACCCAGGATGGAATTGTAAGGTTTAAGGGATGGTTATGCTCAGTTACTCAAGAGCTTGCCATTCTCAAACCATGAGTTGGGCCACTCTAGCCTTTCTACTTAAGGCATCAGCCACGACGTTCGCTTTCCCTAGGTGGTGTTGAATTTCACAATGGTAATCAACACAGTAAATTCAACGCCATATAAATGATTTCTCCATTTCTTTAAGGCGAACACTATTGCAGCAAGTTCGAGGTCGTGCATTGGATAATTCTTCTCGTGCATCTTGAGTTGCCTGGAAGCGTATGTGATAACTTTACCATTCTGCATCAGTATGGCACCAAGGCCATCCTTTGAGGCATCACTATATACGACAAATCCTTGGGTTCCTTCTGGAAGTGTCAGTATAGGTGCGGTGGTAAGTCTCTTCTTGAGTTCCTGGAAACTTGACTCGCATTTATCCATCCATTCAAATTTTACTTGTTTCTAGGTTAGCCGGGTGAGGGGTCCCGCTATCTTCGAGAAGTCTTTGATGAATTTATGGTAGTAGCCCGCAAGTCCAAGAAAACTTCTGATCTCAGTTACATTTTCTGGCCTCCTCCAATCCATAATAGTTTCTATCTTAGATGGATCAACTGCAATCCCTTCTCCGGAAATAAAATGGCCTAGAAATGGCACTTCCCTCAACCAAAATTCACACTTGCTGTACTTGGCGTACAACTTGTGCTGCCTTAGTGTATCCAACACTAATCTAAGATGTCTCTCGTGATCCTTTTCTGTCTTAGAGTACACGAGTATGTCATCGATGAAAATTACTACGAATTGGTCAAGATATGGTTGAAATACTCTATGCATTAAATCCATAAATGTCGCAGGAGCATTCGTGAGTCCAAAAGGCATCACTACAAACTCGTAGTGGCCGTATCTAGTTTGGAACGCAGTTTTAGGAACATCTTTATTCCTAATCTTTAACGGGTAGTATCCTTGTTGAAGATCGAACTTGGAATACATCGTAGCTCCTTGGAGTTGTTCAAACAACTCATCTATCCTCGGTAAAGGATACTTATTTTTAACCGAACGCTGTTGAGTTCATGGTAATCTATGCAAAGCCTCAATGTTCTGTCCTTCTTTTTGTCAAACAATACTGGAGCTCCCTAAGGTGATACACTGGGTTGTACAAAACCCACGTCGAGTAACTTCTGCAGTTGGACCTTCAACTCTTGCATCTCCAGTAGTGCCATTCGGTATGGTGCCTTTGCAATGGGTGCCTTCCCAGGCATGATTTCGATATTGAATTCAACTTCTCTGTCAGGTTGTAGGGAGGTCAATTCTTTGGGAAATACGTCAGGGTATTCGGATACCACACGTATAGTTTCTATGCCCGACTTACTCATGGGTTTGTTGATGATGAAGGCTAAAAATCCGGTTGCCCCTTTGGCAACTGCCTTACTAGCTTTGATAGCTGATATTATAGGTGCTAGGTTGACTCTAGCGTCTCCAATTAATTCCAAAATTGGCTTGTTAGGTTCGCAAAACCTAACTATCTTAGAATGACAATCTAATTGTGCATAGTGCTTAGATAGCCAATCCATTCCTAGGATGACGTCATATTCTAATATTGGAAGCACTACTAAATCGGCAGAGTAATAGTTACCACTGATGATCACATCACATGCGGAATGGACTTTATCTGCTAGCTGACTAACTCCCATCGGGGTAGATACTTCTAGGCATAATGATAAAGATTCTAATGGTCTATCAAGTTTCTTAGAAAAATGTGGTGCAACAAACGAATGGGATGATCCTGGATCTATAAGTATTCATGCAAGTTGATTAGATATCAGGAGTGTACCTTCCACCACATCGTTGTTCTCTGGTGCCTCCTGACCAGTCAATGCGAATACTTGAGCTGGGGCTTTCCCTTTGTTGTTTCCTGGCTTGGCTGTAGTAGCTGGTTTGATCGCCGGGGTGTTCATATATGGGCATTCTCGAATTTGATGATCTGGGCTTCCGCAACGTAGACACTTTCCGAGCTTCCTCCAATACAACTCTGACTTATTCCCATTCCTACCACAGTGGGTGCAAGGCGTTGTTGGTCTGTTGAGAACTGGTGCCTTCGTTCCACTCGAACTTCCTTGAGTTCCCGTCCTCTTAAACTCCTGTGGTGGCGTTGATGTTGGTCGGGTAGCAGGCCTCTTCGCATTGTTGGAGAAATGGCTTTGTTGTTGAGCTAACCTCGCAGTTACGCTCTCGATCTGGGTAGCGGCTTCCACTGCTTGGGTAAGTGTCGTCAGCTGAATAGTTAGAAGACTCTGTTGAAGCGACTGCCTTAGTCTTCTAGTGAACCTATAGAGCTTGTCCTCCTCAGTTGTAACCAATCCCGGTGCGTATTTAGACAACCTGTTAAACTGGGCTTTATATTGAGCGACTGTCATGGCTCCTTGCTTCAAGTGGTAGAACTCGTCTCGTCTAGCCTCTCTGGCTGCTGCTGACACGTAATGAGTTCGAAAGTCGGTCAGGAAGTTAGCCCATGTCCTGACACGGTTTTCTCTCGTCCAGCGTTCGTTGACACTCCTCCACCAGTCATGAGCTGTGGCCTCGAGTCGGAATGCAGCCAGTGATATCCGTTGTTCATCAGTATACTGAAGGGCGTTGAAAATTCCCTCAATTCTCTCCAGCCAGAGTTCAGCTTTGATATCGTCGGGTTCCCCATCAAAGGTAGGCAAGTTGAAACATTAGAATCTTTCCAGGGTACGATCATGAGTTTCATTGTGGTTCCCGTTGTTAGCAGTCTGTTGTTGTAGGAAGTTCGTCAATTGAGTGAGGGCTTGGGCCATGGCATCGTTCCCAATTCCTCCTCGTAGAGGAGAGCATGAGCGATCATCGCGTTGATGCTGCTCGTCACGATTCATGCGAGGGCATCCACGTCTTCGGTCCGCCATTTAATATAAGTTAGGTAATGTGTGAGGTGTTGCGATATTTCGTTAACGCAAGTGCACGTTATCGTAGACAAGTAATAAAGTGATGAGTGAGTATCGTTCCCACGAGGACTGAATTACTACAACAACAACAACAACATCTAAGCCTTAGTCCCAAAATGATTTGGGGTCGGCTAACATGAATCAAACTTTGAAACCGTCAATAATCGTTACATAAATAACATAAAAGGAAAAAAGAGGGAAAAAGTAGGAAAAAAAGCAAATAAAAAAAGAGAATGAATGTAAAAAAAAAAAAAAAGATAACATGAAATAAAAGAAAATAGGAATTAAAAAAAAAAGGAATCAGACTCCATCCACCATCCGTATTCTTTCCCGCCACATTTGCCTCTCCATTGCCACATTTCCAAGAAACCGCATATCATTTTCAATCATCTTTATCCAAGTTTTCTTGGGTCTTCCTCTACCTTTCACAACATTACTTGTTCCCCAACTTTCTAGCCTCCTCACTGGGGCATCAATAGGTCTTCTTCTCACATGACCAAACCATCATAATCGATTCTCCATCATCTTGTCTTCTATAGACGCAACTCTTACCTTCTCTCTGATCACCTCATTTCTGAGCCGATCCTTTTTTGTATGACCACACATCCATCGTAGCATATGCATCTCTGCCACATTCATCTTTTGAACGTGACACTGTTTTACAGCCCAACACTCGGTGCCATATAACAGCACAGGCCTAATTGTCGTGCAGTAAAATTTACCTTTTAATCTATGAGGCATGCCAGGATCACATAAAACCCCTGTGGCACTCTTCCACTTCAACCACCCTGCCTTTATTCTGTGAGCCACATCGCCATCTAGCTCTCCATCCTTTTGGATAATCGATCCAAGATACCGAAAGAAAGTGGATCCATGAACAACTTTCCCATCAAATGTAATCATCCCCGCCTCTCTATCACTGTTTTTGTTAAACCTACACTCCATATATTCAGTCTTACTTCTGCTCAGCCTAAAGCCTCGAGCTTCCAAAGTATCCCTTCAAAGTTCCAATTTCTGTTGCACTCCAACCTTCATTTCATCAATCAACACAATATCATCTGCGAACATCATACCCCACGGAACGTCATTTTGAATTTCTCTTTTCAATTCGTCCATGACTATGGCAAAGAGAAAAGGACTAAGAGCAGATCTTTGATGCACCCCAATCGTAATAGGGAATTCTTCTGTCCTCCCAACATTAGTACGTACACTTGTACTAGCTCCCTCATACATGTCCTTTATAATGTCAATATATTTCCGCGATACACCCTTCTTTGCTAAGGCCCACCAAAGTACTTTTCGTGGTACTTTATCATATGCATTCTCTAAATCAATAAAAACCATATGCAGATCTTTCTTTTTATCTCGATAATGTTCCATCAACTGCCGGATAAGATAAATTGCTTCCATGGTCGATCTTCCAGGCATAAATCCAAACTGATTTTCTGTTATCTTCACACATTTCCTGATCCTTTGTTCAATCACTCGTTCCCACAACTTCATGGTATGACTCATTAGTTTAGTTCCGCGATAATTAGAACAATCTTGAACATCACCTTTGTTCTTATACAAAGGGACGAGAATACTTTTCCTCCATGCTGATGGCATCTTATTGCTTCTCCAAATCTTATTGAAAAGCATAGTTACCCATTCGTTCCCTGTCTCCCCCAAACACCTCCAAACTTCAATAGGTATACCATCTGGTCCTTCTGCTTTCTTTGACCCCATCTTCTTCAATGCAATTGTCACTTCACCCTTTTGGATTCTTCTCTTAAACTATCGATTAACCATACTTGAGGGGATGTTTAAATTCCCAATATCTTGTTCTTGATGGCCATTGAATAGGGTACAAAGTATGACCTCCATCTCTCTTTTATCTCTTTATCTTGAACCAAAACTTTTTGGTCAGTATCTTTTACACATTTAACTTTTCCAATATCTCGCGTCTTCTTCTCTCTCATCCGAGCAAGTTTATAGATATCTTTTTCCCCTTCTTTAGTATCTAATCTTGCGTATAGTTCTTGATTGACCTTTGATCGGGCATTTCGCATTGCCTTCTTAGCTTCTGTTCGAGCTTTCTTGTACTTCTCATAATTCTCATCGCTCGAGCATTTACCCAGTACCTCATAACATTCACGTTTGGTCTTTATCGCTTGCTTAACTTCATCATTCCACCAAGATGAGTCCTTACTTGATGGTCTGTTTCCTTTAGATTCTCCTAAGACTTCTTTTGCAACTTCCTTTATGTTATGCTCCAACAAGTTCCACATCGAATCTATATCCATCTTCGTGCAATCAGACCAAATACCACTATCAGCAATCTTAGCCACAAAAGTATGTCGACTCTCCCCTTGGATCTTCCACCACTTAATTCGAGGGTCAACTTGTGGTCTTCTCTTTCTTAAGTGCCTCTTACCTCGAAAGTCAAGCACCATAACCCTATGCTGTGTTGCAGCACTCTCACCGGGTATTACCTTGCAATTAGTAAAACTTTTCCTCCAAACATTCCTTACTAAAAAGAAATCAATCTGACTTGCATTACCTCCGTTTCTATATGTAACCAAATGAGAGTCCCTTTTCTCGAACCAAGTATTCATAATACCCAAGTCATGAGCTAATGCGAAATCCAATATACCATTTCCTGCTTCATTCCTGTCCCCAAAACCAAAGCCACCATGAATGCTCTCAAAGCCATCTCTGCTAACACCGACATGCCCACTGAGGTCACCACCAATGATCAATTTCTCACCTATAGGAATTCGTTCGACAACCTCTTCAAAATCTTCCCAAAATTCTTGTTTGATCGATGCATCCAATCCTACTTGTGGTGCATAAGCACTTATGATAGTTAGAAACTCATCCCCTATCACAAGCTTAATACTCATTATTCTATCGCTCTTTCTTGACACTTCCACCACATCATCAATGAATTCTTTATCAATGACGATACCCACTCCATTTCTACTTCTATCCTTTCCAGACTACCAAAGCTTGTAACCCCAAGGAGCTAACACTCTTGCCTTCTCGCCAACCCACTTAGTCTCTTGTAGACACATTATGTGAATTCTCCTCCTTTTCATAACCTCCCCCACTTCTGCTGATCTCCCCGTCAAAGATCCAACGTTCCAAGTTCCAAACCGCACCTTACTACCCTTACTAGCCGCAAGAACTAACTTCTATGTCTGTCCCCGTCCACGCTGTAAGGATTCTTGCACATTTGACACCACACCCATACTTCGAGGTGGCGCTCCGCTTCCGGGCGACGACCTAGAAACCCTTACATATTTTCCACTACACCCGAGCCTATGAAGTGTAGCGCATCCTTGCTCATTTGAGACCACCCTCAGATGTAAAGGTGGCGCGCCGCTTCTGGGCGACGACCTAGCAACCCTCGCATACTTATCACTGCACCCGGGCCTATGAAATGCAGCGCGTCGGTTCTGAGGAGACGCCCCATCGATTTTCAATGTTTGATTCATGTCCATGGAATGTGACGATTTTTACGCTGGCTGCCACTAACCTACCGCAACCCTCCTCTTTTATCCGGGCTTGGGACCGGCAATGGATGTCAAGAAGACACCCACAGGATTAAATTACTAAGTACCGATTTTTATGTATTCTAATTTTATTTGAACAGTCGAAAATTGGGTTGCAATTAATAACTAAAGAAAATCAATAATAAACAGAAAAACGATCGCTCAAAGAAAGAAAATCAAATGATGAAAAAGTCTGGGATTGTGAATCCACCTTGGTTTATCCGAATTTACTCTCGATTATCTGAAGTTAATGATTTCCCCAATTTATTGAAGGCGAAGATTGCTAAAATACTCTACTGCCTCTCCCGAGGTCAATAGATTTTTCTAAAGGCGAATAACTCACTCTATTCCTAGGTGAATTAATTCGACAATAGGCAAAAAGCACAAAATCCTCAAAAGGCCACGTAGTTCCTATGAGTATATTCCTATCTCACAAGATAAAACAGTTCTCACCAATAGTTCCTCACCAACTCTCCTCTCCTGATTCGAGTTGCGTAATTAAAACAATCTAATTATTGGCCAGACAATTGAAAGCATTAAAATCGATTAGGAAAACTCAACAGAAAAATGGAATTATATAGATAATCAAAAGCAAATCCGTCAAAACTTTGGTTTCATCAAAATCCTAGAACAGGGTTTTAGCCTGACATGCTAAAAGATAAAAATACAGAATTAATGAATGAAGGAATGAAAATCAAACGCAGATGAAGAGCTCGGATTCCTCCATTCTTCTGGCTTCCGCCCTCTGCTCTTGGTGTTTTCTTCTTCTTCTCCTTGATGATAATCCTCTGATTCCAAGATGATCTCCTTATGACCTTAAACCCTTATTTATAATCCTCTTTTGCCTCAAAACGCGTCCGTGTAATTAGGTCGAGAACAGGCTCCAAAACGGCCCAGAAACGCGGCACTTCTGTCAAAACCGCCTCATGGGCCGCGGCTCACTTAATCTGTGCCGCGGCTCACAGGGCACGACGGGATGCCTCGGTGCTGTTTATTTCTTCTAGGCCGCGGCTCACTATATCTGTGCCGCGGCTCAGAGTACAGTTTACTCGGGGGGGTCGCTAGTCCTCTGCGTGTGCCGCGGCCCTCTTGCCCTGTGCCGCGGCCCCAGGCCAAAAATCGCCGTTTTCGCCCGTTTTTCATCGTTTCGGCCTCCGGACTCCAATTTCCTACAAAATATATAATAATAGTGCATTAGAAGCTCATTTATGCATATTTAATCACAAAAAGAATACAAAATAATGATAAATAATCGTATAAAAATACGCCTAACAAATACCCCCAAACTTGAGCGTTTGCTTGTCCTCAAGCAAAAAATAATCAATTTCAACAAAAGAATATCGTGAATGATCATGCAACTCATAGTGCTCAACCTAATCAATACTATCCTGAAAATCTCAAAGAATAATACAAGTATTGTAATAGTGAGCCACGTTCCGGACACTGATTCCACAAAGTAACCAATTTCAGTCCTAATCAATCGTTCATCATGAAAATCAAGCTCAAAGATTAACAAGCGTGAATTTAATCGACCGCCCAATCCCACAGTCCAGTGGCAAAATTTTCAAGAGTTTGCACATCAAATATAACCCTCGGACAGTATTCCCTTATATTTACTCAATACGATGATTCGAGTTGACCACTAGGTTCAGATCTCAGGATGTTTCATCGGGATAATCCTAGGGTGGAATTCCATTCTCATGTGTTGGGGAACCGTTTGACGTAAAAGACACTCATGGGGCACATGGATGCTTCTAGTTACTAAGTTCCCTTCCACAGCGGAGAAACAACTCGAATAGCTATTCCTGCATGTCCGATTCTAGGTTGCTGTTTTACGCGAGAGTAAACAACGGGTCACGCGAATACCCCCGGTTACTAGGCTCCCCATCATCGGCACATGCGAAATCTCTAAACGACTAATCTAATCAGGGTCGTCGTTTTACGCGAGAGTAAACAACGGGTCACGCGAATACCCCCGGTTACTAGACTTCCTATCATAGAACAAAAAATGTCTCGACTTTTGGGAAAAACTGTCCGACTCTAAACTCAAATTAGGTGCCCACACGACTTGTGTTACTGGATGACTAGCTATTGGGAAAAATTTAACCAAACGTATAGGCGGAAATTTGAAAAAAACACGTATGTCTCCTCTCTTATCCGCTAAGATTTCTACAAAAACGAAAAAAATTCGGACCTAAATAATATCTCAACAGAAACAGATATCGCTGACTGCATCTCAACTAAAACTCAACCGTTTCTTCAGAGATAAATCAGTATCGTAACATCAGTTTTACACAAAAAGAAGCACGAAAAATTCACGAATGTAAATAATAACACGACAAGCAAGGCTAACAAAACAAAAAAAAATAACGAAAAATAACGAAAGTGCAAACGAATAAGTACAGCAATAAACTTGTTGCAACAGAAAGTAAATCCCCCCCAAACTTAGGACGTACATTGACCTCAATGGACAAAATATAATATGCAATAATAGAAGAAGATCAAGTACTCCCCTGCAGTCTGCTCACGAACTGGTGCCAGCGTCGTCCGGCGAGCCTGCACGCTTCTCGACTACACCATGCGGAATGTGAATGAATGAGCTTGCATCATTAAAGAGGAAATTAAGAATGAGCTCTCAAGTTTACATATGATGTAAGGGTCGGGAGATAATGTAATCCGATAAAACGATTTGTTACATATAGTATAGAAATGCTTGGCTTAACAATGTTTCATTGCTTCAATTTATCAAACACTTGGTATGCACAAGTTAAAATGAAGAACAAGAATTTTAATGGCTAACTCTAAATCCCAAAAATAACAACACAGATATATAGCCATGATAAAAGACAACTAACATCACCAATTAGTTCATAATCACAAATACCATCACAATCAAACTCCATATTCACCATATTCCAACTCCATTTTTTTTTGAGAAAACATTGAAGAACAACTAGCAGCATATAACTTCAATTCACTTTTCGCATCATGCATCAATTATGATTAAGAATTCGAGAATTACCTGACCTGGAATGAAGAATGCAAGAAGGAGCTGAAAATTAGATATCGGCCGAGTGCGTGTGTGAAGGAAGGGATTTACCTGATGTGTGCCGGCCGATCGTTTATATGAAGGATACCTGGGCTTTCATATTGGCGTTGGGGGCCGCAGCACAGCTTAAGTGAGCCACGGCCCATAGTACAGTCGGCCTGGGACTTTTTGTGATGCCACCGGATGCCGCGGCTCAATCCACGCGTGCCGTGGCTCATCGTGTTAGTGTGATGCGGCTCATTTGGTCCGTGCCGCGGCACAGAGTACAGTCTCCTGGGCATTTCTTGGACA
Source organism: Orobanche coerulescens (assembly GCA_033398695.1). Taxonomy (NCBI): domain Eukaryota; kingdom Viridiplantae; phylum Streptophyta; class Magnoliopsida; order Lamiales; family Orobanchaceae; genus Orobanche; species Orobanche coerulescens. The sequence goes on from CM065803.1 coordinate 159,992,843, forward strand.
TTTGGTGTGCCGCGGCTGAAGGAATATGTGCCGCGGCTCAGGGACCTGGTGTGCCGCGGCTCAGTAAGGTCGTGCCGCAGCACAGAGTACAGTTTGTTCGGCCTTTTTCCTTCAACTGGTGTGTGCCGCGGCTCACTATTCTTGTGCCGCGGCCCATCACTGATTTCTTCCCCTGGGGTGATTCCTACACAGAATTTTTAAAGGAAAACATCAACAATGAGAGGGATAAATGGATCAAAGAAAAATGACGAAAAATAAAGACTCTAAAATGCAAGAAAACACTAAAAAAAATAACAATTCTACAACTAATACTCGGGTTGCCTCCCGAGAAGCGCTAAGTTTATAGTCTTCAGCCGGACTTTTCTAGCATTCATCTGGCGGTGGATAAGACGACACTCGTCTTCTGCGCGTCTATTGGATTTCCCAAGTAGGCTTTCAACCGCTGTCCATTAACTTTGAGTTTACGTTCATCTTTTTGTACTTCTACTGCACCGTGTGGGAACACTTGAACTACGGTAAACGGCCCCGACCATCGGAAATGCAATTTCCTGAGGAATAACTTTAAGCGAGAATTAAATAACAACACCTCTTGACCCGGGAAAAACTCTCTTTGTATGATGTGCTTATCATGCCACCTCTTTGTCCGCTCCTTATAAAGTTTCGCATTTTCGTATGCGTCGTGGCGAATTTCTTCCAACTTGTTCAGCTGCAACGAACGCTTTTCACCAGCAGATTTCAGATCAAAGTTTAATTTCTTTATCGCCCAGTAAGCAAGATGTTCCATCTCTACGGGTAAATGGCAGCTTTTCCCATAAACCAATCTGTAAGGCGACATCCCGATAGGTGTTTTATACGCAGTGCGGTATGCCCAAAGTGCATCATCGAGTTTGAAAGACCAATCTTTTCGAGATGAGCTGACCGTTTTTTCTAAGATCCACTTCAGCTCTCGATTTGATATCTCGACTTGACCGCTCGTCTGAGGATGGTAGGCTGTAGCAACACGATGAGTGACTCCATATTTGCTCAAGACCGCATCAAGGAGTTTGTTGTCGAAGTGTGAACCACCATCACTGATAATAGCACGTGGAGTCCCAAAACGCGTGAAAATATATTTTTTTACAAATTTGATTACGACATTGGACCCATTCGTTGGTAGTGCCACCGCTTCGACCCACTTTGAGACGTAGTCCACGGCTACCAAAATATAGAGATTCTTATTGGATGGAGGAAATGGACCCATGAAGTCGATCCCCCATACGTCGAACAATTCAACCTCAAGTATGGTGCTCAGCGGCATTTCGTGTCGTCTTGAGATGTTTCCCGTTCGTTGACACCGATCACACGTGGATACAAAGGAGTGGGCATCCTTGAATAATGATGGCCAATAGAACCCCGATTGTAAGACCTTTGCCGCTGTTCTATTCACACTAAAATGTCCACCGTAGGGTGATGCATGACAATGGTTTAGCACACTATGGATTTCCTCATCCGGAATACATCTGCGAATGATTTGATCGGGGCATCTTTTGAATAGAAAAGGATCGTCCCACAAATAATACTTAGCGTCTGAGATTAGCTTCTTCTTTTGATGGCGTGAGAGGTCGTTTGGAATTGTTTTGCTCGCCATGTAGTTCACTAGATCAGCATACCAAGGCGCGTGTTACGAACCCAACTTGTAGAGCTGCTCGTCGGGAAAGGTTTCCATGATTTGTGGATGACTTTCTCCTCGCACGAGGGGACTCTCTAACCGTGAAAGGTGATCGGCTATAACATTCTCAGTCCCCTTTTTATCCCAAATTTCCAAGTTGAATTCTTGAAGGAGAAGCACCCACCTAATCAACCTTGGTTTAGCATCCTTCTTTTCCAACAGGTATTTTATTGCTGAATGGTCGGTCCACACTATCACTTTCGTCCCTAGTAGATACGCCCGGAATTTATCAAATGCAAAGATTATCGCCAACAATTCTTTTTCCATTGTGGCATAATTTCTTTGGGCGTCGTCGAGTGTTCAGCTCGCATAATACACGACGTGGAACACTTTCCATCGTCTTTGTCCCAAAACAGCCCCAATGGCAAAATCACTCGCATCACACATTAATTCGAACGGAAGGTCCCAGTCTGGAGTGACTATCACCAGTGCCGTGCTTAGAGCGGTCTTCAATAAATCAAAACTTTCTTTACACGACTCGTCAAAATTAAACGGAACATCCTTCATGAGTAGATTGCACAACGGATTCGTGATTTTCGAAAAATCCTTAATAAATCGGCGATAGAAACCGGCATGTCCCAAAAAACTTCTAATCCCTTTAACCGAAGTAGGCGGAGGCATCTTCTCGATTGTTTCTATTTTCGCCTGGTCGACTTCAATTCCATGTGAGGATATTCGATGGCCAAGTACTATGCCCTCCTGAACCATAAAGTGACACTTCTCCCAGTTCAAGACCAAATTTGTCTCTTCGCATCTTTTTAGGACTTTCTGCAAATTTTGCAAACAAATGTCAAACGAATCACCGAAAATAGAAAAATCATCCATAAAAATCTCAATGCAATGCTCTACCATGTCAGAAAAAATAGCCATCATACACCATTGAAAAGTAGCCGGTGCATTACATAATCCAAAAGGCATGCGCCTATAAGCGAAAATACCGTAAGGACATGTAAACGTCGTTCTCTCTTGGTCTTCTGGGGCTATATAAATCTGATTATACCCCGAATAACCATCAAGAAAGCAATAGAAATCGTGTCCGGCTAATCTATCTAAGATTTGGTCAATATAAGGTAAGGGAAAATGGTCTTTTCTAGTGGCCTTATTTAATTTCCTATAATCTATGCACATACGCCACCCCATGACAATCCTAGTGGAAATTAATTCATTATTATCATTTTGAATAATCGTTATCCCACCCTTATTTGACACAACTTGGACCGGACTTACCCACTTGCTATCAGAAATCGGAAAGATCATACCTGCGTCGAGGAGTTTTAAAACCTCGACTTTTACCACCTCCTTCATGTTTGGATTCAAACGGCGTTGATGCTCCACGGATGGTTTGTAGTCTTCCTCCATCAAAATCTTGTGCATGCAAATGGACGAGCTGATCCCCTTAATATCCGCAATAGACCACCCAAGAGCAGATTTGTATTCCCTCAAAACTCTCAATAATTTCGCCTCTTGATCCCCCGCTAAAGTGGCCGAAAGAATAACTGGCAAGGAATCGCCGGGTCCCAAAAATGCATATTTTAAATGAGACGGCAGCTTCTTGAGTTCCAACTTTGGAGGTTTCTCGATTGATGGGACGGGTCGAGTTGGTGAACTTCCAAGCTCCTCACATGGTGACGAATGAAAATTTGCGGGAAAACATCCATGTGTCGTACGTAAGCTGCATGCTCTGCATTTAGTTCAGAAACAGTCCCAATCAAAACGGACTCCAGTGGATCGCGTGGATAATTCTCTCGAAAGGCTCTACTTACACACGAGTTGATGACGTCAACATGGAAACAATTTTCAGCATCACTCAGATATTTTAAGGATCGAAAGATATTGAACGTTACTTGCTCCTCTTGAACTCGTAGAGTAAGCTTCCCTTTTTCCACGTCGATCAAAGTACGGCCGATTGCCAAAAATGGTCTTCCCAAGTTAATTGGGATGTCGTGGTCCTCCTCCATGTCAAGCACAATGAAATCGGCCGGAAAGATGAACTTATCAACTTTGACTAAGACGTCCTCTATCACTCCCCTCGGATATTTGATGGATCTATCGGCTAATTGCAAGGAGACCGTCATTGGCTTGGCTTCCCCAATATCCAGCTTTTTAAAAATAGAAAGGGGCATAAGGTTTATGCTGGCTCCGAGATCGCATAAGGCTCTTTCAAAAGACGAATTCCCAATGATGCAAGGAATAGTAAAGCTTCCCGGATCTCTTAATTTAGGTGGGAGCTTCTTCTGTAGGATAGCGCTGCACTCCTCCGTCAATGTGACTGTCTCATACTCCTCGAGCTTCCTTTTGTTTGACAAGACTTCTTTCATGAATTTCACGTAACTTGGCATTTGTTCCAAGGCGTCGGAAAATGTAAAGTTGATATGCAGTTTCTTGAAGACGTCGAGGAACTTGGAAAATTGCTTGTCTAGTTTTTGCTTTTGCAAACGCTGTGGGAATGGAATTTGAGGAGTGGGGTGAGTAGTCGATACTTCCTTTGGCTTGGGCGCCTCGTCCTTTTCTTTCTCACTTTGCTCGATCTTGTCCTTGTTATTGATAGGCTGCTCTTTCAACTCCTTTCCACTTCGTAGTTTGATTGCTTGCACGTTTTCTATAGAGTTTATTTCGGTTGCGCTGGGCAATGCAACTTGAGACCGAGAGGACAATAGATTTGCAATCTGCCCCATTTGTGTTTCTAAGTTTCGGATGGAGGTAGAATGATTTTGGAGGGTAGTCTCAATGTGGGTCATGAATTGGCTCATGTTAGCTTCCAATTGAGCAAGAGGATCCTCCAAGGATATCTTTGGTGATTGAGGGGGCTGTTGTGGGAGCTGCGCGAATTGAGCTTGTGGAGATTTTAAAGCTTGCCCGTTCCTCCACGAAAAATGTTGGTGATTTCGCCACCCTTGATTATAAGTGCTGGTGTACGGATTGTTCTGTCGATTTTCGTTTCCCACGAATTGAGCTTGCTCCATCGAATGTTGCTCGAAAGGGTTTCCGACTTGGCATTCTGCGCTAGGATGAGATCTATTACACCAATTGCACGATTCAATGGTAACGGGAGAAGGAGCATGCGAAAAGGCTTGAAGTTGTTGCGTCAGTGCGGCGACTTGAGGTGATAATGTAGAGATCGGATCGTTGTTTGAGATTTCCATGACTCGCTTCGGTATTAATCGTTCGGACGGCCACTGATACGCATTTGCGGCCATCGCTTCCAATAAAGAGTGTGCCTCGGCCATCGTTTTTCCCATCAATGCTCCTCCAGCGGCTGCATCAACAAGAGTGCGTGTAAGAGCACTCAATCAATTATAGAACGTCTGAATTTGTAGCCAATCCGGCAAGCCGTGGTGTGGGCATCTTCGTAATAAATCCTTGTATCGCTCCCATGCCTCGTGAAGCGACTCCATATCAAATTGACCAAAAGTAGTAATTTCGTTTCGTAACCTCGCAGTCTTTGATGGTGGGAAGAACTTAGCCAGGAAGGCTTGCGCTAATTCTGCCCATGTCGTGATCGAGCCCGGCGGTAGAGAGTTTAACCAAAATTTGGCTTTGTCCCTCAAAAGAAAGGGAAAAGCCTTAGACGGATGGCATCATCGGTGACACCGTTGTTCTTGAAGGTATCACAAATCTCGAGAAAAGACGCAATGTGTGCGTTGGGGTCATCGTTCGGCAATCCACAGAACTGGCTCGCTTGCACCATCTGAATAATTGCAGGCTTGATTTCGAAATTGTTCGCCTGGATGGTGGGACGCCGAATCCCCGAAAAGTTCGCATTGATTTGCGGCATAGCATAATCGCGAAGTGCTAGTTCCAGTTGAGCTTGTTGTACAAGATTATCACCTCCATGATTTTCGGTATTTTCGGCCATGGTGACTGTGGTTGGTAACTCTCGTTTCTCCTTTTTCCTTCTCCGAAGAGTGCGCTCGAGTTCGGTATCCAAAGGTAGTAGGCCTTCGTTACCAAATTTTCTCATGCACTAACCGGAAACTCCTGAAAGGAAAAACAAATAAATAAAATTACACAAAAACAATAAAAATGTTCAAACTAAGACTAGAAATACTGAAATCGATATTAGTAGAAAAATCAGTCCCCGGCAACGGTGCCAAAAACTTGTTGCGATATTTCGTTAATGCAAGTGCACGTTATCGTAGACAAGTAATAAAGTGATGAGTGAGTATCGTTCCCACGAGGACTGAATTACTAAGTACCGATTTTTATGTATTCTAATTTTATTTGAACAGTCGAAAATTGGGTTGCAATTAATAACTAAAAAAAATCAATAATAAACAGAAAAACGATCGCTCGAAGAAAGAAAATCAAATGATGAAAAAGTCTAGGATTGTGAATCCACCTTGGTTTATCCGAATTTACTCTCGATTATATGAAGTTAATGATTTCCCCAATTTATTGAAGGCGAAGATTGCTAAAATACTCTACCGTTCTCCCGAGGTCAATAGATTTTTCTAAAGGCGAGTAACGCACTATATCCCTAGGTGAATTAATTCGACAATAGGCAAAAAGCACAAAATCCTCAAAAGGCCACGTAGTTCCTATGAGTATATTCCTATCTCACAAGATAAAACGGTTCTCACCAATAGTTCCTCACCAACTCTCCTCTCCCGATTCGAGTTGCGTAATTAAAACAATCCAATTATTGGCCAGATAATAGAAAGCATTAAAATCGATTGGGAAAACTCAATAGAAAAAGGGAATTATATAGATAATCAAAAGCAAATCCATCAAAACTTTGGTTTCATCAAAATCCTAGAACAGGGTTTTAGCCTGACATGCTAAAAGATAAAAACACAGAATTAATGAATGAAAGCATGAATATCAAACGCAGATGAAGAGCTCGGATTCCTCCGTTCTTCAGGCTTCCGCCCTCTGCTCTTGGTGTCTTCTGCTTCTTCTCCTTGATGATAATCCTCTGATTCCAAGATGATCTCTTTATGACCTTAAACCCTTACTTATAATCCTCTTTTGCCTCAAAACGCGTCCGTGTAATTAGGTCGAGAACAGGTTCCAAAATGACCCAGAAACGTGGCACTTTCTGTCAAAACCGCCCCGTGGGCCGCGACTCACTTAATCTGTGCCGCAGCTCACAGGGCACAGCGGGATGCCTGGGCGCTTTTTATTTCTTCTGGGCCGTGGCTCACTATATCTATGCCGCGGCTCAGTACTGATTTACTCGGGGTCGGTCCTCTGCGTGTGCCGCGGCCCTCTTGCCTTGTGCCGCGGCCCCAGGCCAAAAATCGCCGTTTTCGCCCGTTTTTCATCATTTCGTCTTCCGGACTCCAATTTCCTGCAAAATATATAATAATAGTGCATAAGAAGCTCATTTATGCAGATTTAATCACAAAAAGAATACAAAATAATGATAAGTAAGCGTATAAAAATACGCCTAACATGAGGATTAACAGTCTTGTGTGGGATTATTAGTGATTTATGTTGTTATGCAGAATTAAGTGTACGATTGAACACTTATAGTTGTTTCTAGTTAAGTTTGGCTTATCCGCCTGAGCATACATATTGAGTTAGGGGTACTCTAATTAACAAAATAAAACTAAGTCAGTATCTCCCAAAATCTAATATCCTATAAGGCTCTATTAAGCATGAATAATCATTAAGGCACTGAACTTAATGATCCAATAAATATGCTTATACGATACTAGTGACCAAGAATAATAATACTCCATTTTAGAAAAGTAATGAGGTTTAGTGGAGTTTAAAGGAACTTCATCAATTTCGAATGAATAGCGAAATGACGTTGAGAAAATGGATAAGTGAAATAAACTATATCCGTTTCAAGAGTTCAATAGAAGCATTGATTCAGTTGGGGGAATGCCGTGAATACTTAATCAAGTACCTTGGCCAATGGCTTAGGAATTTTGAATTTGACTATGCATATTCCAAGTGAATAGCGACAAGACGAAAGAGATCTTTAATGAGAATTGACTCGAGAACTCTACAATAGGTCTCAATCCTATGGTTCACTTCATCCTAGGTGGAATTCCCATCTAAGTCCGAAGAATCTTATCCTGGTTAGCCTGTTGTAAATGTCCTTCTCACAAAGCGGGCTCCGATACCACTCCTGTCACGCCCCCAACATCGGGAAGGACGAGGGCGCGACGCATCAGTCGATCAATCAATTAAAATGCGACAATAAATAGCGGAAGCAAAATAACGATTGGATAATATTTCAAAACAACAATCTTAGCCCGATGCTCTAAGATTCATTGTGACAAAGCTGATAATCAAAATTACACTTGTTCAAAGTTTGCAGCGGAAAAATACCAAACGAGTTAAGTACAAAGCATAGTTAACTATTACAAGTTGGGATAACAACAGAAATTCTAAGTCTTGATGGTAGTCTTCTAATCATTCTCTTCCTCGAGAATCTCTTCGTCTTTGGCTGGTGGCTCGTTCTCTTGTTTAAAAGGGAAAATAATGGGGTGAGACAAAAGGTCTCAGTGAGTGGGTGATCGTGTGCGAGTGTGGCTCTTTCCTTTGAAATGAAAAAGTAGGAAATAATTACAATTACGTCGGAATTTTATGAAAAAAAAATCATTGTATAGTTGTAATATTATAATCCTGTCCCCGTGGATAGATGTCAAGTCAAGCAATCAGTCAATCAGTCGATCAGTTAATCCAATTTCGAATACTGCCGATGTGGACTTTGGATTCTAGACTCTCCTTATTACTCCTAGCAATATAGGCCGTCGCCCCAAGATTTGGACCGTCGCCCCAATAGCTGAGCCTTCGCTCTCACACTTAGCATGTGCTTCCTTATCTCTTATCTGGGCTCGGTATGTCCTTAGCTGTGGGTCAATACCCGGATCACACCATAATCGCGATTATACCCCAAGTCTACGATCCAGGTCCCTCGGAACACTCCGTTCCTCGGTTATGGGAATAGGAAACAACGGTAGCCTCGTTCATGAACCGCAGCCGCGCTGCTCGATCCAAGACTCGGTCTAACCGTCCCGACTCGATTTGGGACTCTAGAGGTGGCTCATGCAGCTCAAGAGGTGGACCCCAGATTGTAGGTCGGCACTCTGTTTCATATGGACTCAAGAGGTGGCCCCCGTCCATCGACGTGGCACTTTGTTCCGATAGAGTTAGAGGCGGACCAGTCCGTGGCACTTTGTTTGTATAGCACATAGTTCCCGGACAGTCACAGTTATCAATTTGACGCGTTTCACAAGTATCACGTAAACTTTCGGTCAGTGGGGTTAATAACGTCTTTTGATTAAGTATGGAATATGGTTAATTATATTTGTGGCCCGGTAATACGGAATAGGAGTTGTATATAAATTCGAAAATATTCTCAATAATTTATTAACGGTCTGATGGGTTCAGATCAGATATATTAAACGGGTAGGTTCGACGAAACGAAACGAGAGTTTCGTAAATAGTTTGAAAGGACGTTTTTACCCTTAGGTTCAAACCTAAGCGTTGGAGTATGAAACGAAATCGGATGATTATGAAATTTTATGAGGATGCCAAAATAAATCCTCGACTCCAGATTTAAGGAAAATTCGGAATTTTTCAGTTTCGGGACTGAAATTTCCAGAAATTACGATATTGTCCCAAAACTTAAGGAAATCGTTCCGAGGCTTATAGAGTTATGAATTTAGCTCGGAATTTAACAAAATTTTATGAGATGACTTATGATGAACCTGGAATTATATATTTGTGAAAATTCTAGAAAATTTCGGACTTGGACCAGAAGTTTGGAATTTTCGCATTTTGACCCCGAAATTATTAGAATTTGTGATTTGGACTATTAAGTTTAGATATCGAGCTCCGAATCACTTAAAACTTTATGGACAGACTATACATGGTATAATGTGTACTGTCCAAGGTCCAGAATGTTGTATTTTTGAAATTTTCAGTTTAGTCCTCAAACTTTAAGAAATTACAATTTATGCCCAAAGCTCCGTTTACTCGTTTCAAGTCCCGTTTTGGCCGAAAATAAATTATCCATATATCTTAACATAATCATATAATACAATATTTCAGATTTTGGTAGGGTTTCAATGACATATAGAAGAAAACATATAACTTTCAATTTATCACAAAATCGACACTCGACTACCAAATCGGTTGTCGTTTAAATTCAATAAATTGTATTGCATGTTGTTATAACTTTAACACACATCCATAAAACATACAATTACATGAGAAATTCCAGATTTAAGTATGCTTCCATATTTTTCATAATATTTAGGGATTAAGTTTAAGAAAAACGTAAAAATCTTAAATTATACACAATATTATAACACATGCACTTTTATCGTGATGTATATGACATATTCATATCATCAAGGTATCAAAATAGTTCAGATTATAACATGCATCACAAGGTAAGTAGGAATCATCATTATTTTTCAAGGGTTTTTGAAAGAGTTTTCACCCACCTCGATTTAGCCGGATTTCGTTGGTTCTAAGTGTCGAAAGTGGAAGAACGACCTCCTCTCTTGCACTACATGGTTTGGCCGATCACCATACACCCCAAGATGAGTATTTAGTTTGCATATTTTTGGAATTAAGTTAGTATATAGAGATTTTATAAGGCACATATTATAGAAGAGATTAGGGGAAGGAAGGTTACCTAGTTTACTTGAACCTTGTTGAACTCCTTCTTCCTCCTTCTTCACAATTTTTTTTGGCCCTCTCTCTCTCTAACTATGGTGTAGATTTTTTTTTTTTGGTTGTGTAGGAGGTGTAAAATGAGGCTAAGGGTTGGGTTTTGAATTGTAACTTCAAGTCTTATGATTTTATTAAGTTGGGTTGAGTCCATTAGTGAGTCTATATGTAATTAGGTGTTGACAAATGGCCCAATAGGTGAATTAACACACTATTTTAATTTTTATTATTTGGTTTATTAAATAAATTACAAAGTTAAAGAGTAAAATAAAATAAAATAGATGTAGGTTATATCATGTTATGAAATAACTATTATTAAATTACATCATGATTTAGTACATTGTACATGTGATAAGCCATCGAACTTAGGGGGTTTTACAGATTTCATATGTTCTTGATGAAATATGAATCATGATAAGGAGGATGAATCCGGAAAGATTATGGTTAATCTTAGAACATGATTATCAATAGTATTGAACTATTTGGATAGTTCAGATTGTCGATTATGTCGGTCGTATTATTTTACCGTGAATTTACAATTATGAACAAGGAGGAATCTTGTTAATTCATCTAAGAGGTTGAATTCGGAATAGAGTATGTTATGTTATCCTTGTTACCAGGATGGGTTGATCGTTGATATGATTATCGGATTATGGAACCGTATCGTGGTTTTAGATTCAGGATTGATTAATTCAGGTTGTCCAGATTTGTGTTTAATCGGGATATTATGGAACCATTGGGTTTGTTGATGTAACACCCCAAACTAGGCGGCTATTACAGTGCCGTGGACCCCCAACTGGGACCCACCAGGCGAATGAAAATTAATGAATTAAATAATATAACTGTAGTACCGAACCACATTATATTACCAATTACTCCGATGAGGAGTTTCAAGTACAGCACACCGAGGAATACAGAATACATGTATATTTCACATGAAGATAAAATATATAACACTGAATAAAATGAAAATCCAAACGGAACTGCAGCGGAAAATAAACATCAAAGAAACATAGATAAGTGGACAAACTAGGCCCCCTACTAGTATCACTGGGACTCCTGTCCACCAACATTCTCTTCCCGTGCCTTTGCCTTGCCATGACCTAAAAACAACATCCCAACGGGGTCAGTTACACAGAACAACAATCCTCAAGAGTTGAACAAATACAATATTCACATGAATTAGTTATGAAATCAAGTTGAATGATGGGCATTATAGTATGCCACGAATGGGATGTGCAAGTGCACAAGCCTGCCGAGTGCCCGGCGTCACGCATAAACACCCGCAAAACTTGGCCTAATTAGTCTCACGGAGGCACGTTACCATGTGCACAGTACAATGTGTCCGGATCCCCGCATATACACAATGACCTTAGTGTGCCCGACTAAAATTTCCACACATATACCACCCGGAACGCAATATAATCCCGGAAGTTCACAAGAACAGAAGTGACCATGATGAAGAACAATGAATAGAAAACCGACAAGGGTTAAGAATGACTCACCGAGGTGAAATAATGACGCAATGAGTGATAGCTTCAAATGAAATGATTGGAACCATTGTTCCTCGTGGATTGAATGATTAGTTTGATAATTACAAGTCTCAACATAATTGATGTATGATGAATGAATTATATGTATGAATGAATAACAACGAAAGGAATGATTATCCTTTTAACCGGGCAAGAATTAACTTGCCTCAATATCGGTGATGAGATGTCCTTCTCCAACAAACGTCCTTAATGGAGTTATCGGTCGCTCGAACAACCTTGAACAACACAAGTATCAACAATTCGCTTAATATTCATATCAAATACGATCATAACCAATTCAAGAAGTCGATAATCCAAACTCATTGGAGCATTTTGACAAACAGGTTGCAAACATCCTTCCATTGTTTACAACCAACCCCAATTATATCGAAACCAACCTCCAAAAGAGTGATTCAAACCAACCAAAACATCATCAATGAAATCAATAATCCAATATGAATACTCCATTTGAGATTATAACATCATGTTGTCGAAACCCCAAAATTCCAATCAACACTCAAGGTGTTCTTAAACAATTCCCCCAAATACTCAACAAATCCGAAAAGTACACCAATAAATCTATAGGAACACATAAATCTAAGTTAGATAATCCATATTAAACACATTCCAACATAATAGTAAGCTAACTTGAAGAGATCGGAAGAAAAACACTCAAATCCCAAAATTCTATATTCAAGAAAAGTTTACATTGACTTGGTGTGGAGGAGAGGATTAAATGCTTATTAATCTGAACTAGGAGCTTGAAAATGATGATAGGTGATAGCAGCTCGAAAAGATCTTCACAAATCGTCCAAAATCGCTCAAAATCGCCCATGAAAGGATGAGAGGTGTAAAAATGACGAAGAAGGGCTGAACTGTCCTATTTATACCTGAACCATCTTAGCGCGCGCTAGCTCCTGTGATTAGCGTGCACTAGTGGGTTCACCGGGTAGTCCAGTACCCACTGCCTTCATCGTTAGCGTGCCCTACGTACCTTGGTAGCGTGCGCTCATGCCTCCTTCTTAGCGTACGTTAACCTTGTGTTAGTGTGCGCTACCTGATAGTTGGTGTCCAAAAACTGGAATCCAGAACCTACTGTCCTCTGCCCTGCTCGCCTTAGCGTGCATTACACAGGTAACTTAGCGTGCTCTACTAAAACTATTAGTGTACGCTATTCTCTACTCATAGCGTGCGCTACGAATTCCAATTCAGTCCAGTACCTACTGGACTGCCTGTCATAATTACACAAGTAGCATGCGCTAACGAAGGCCGATAACGTGCGCTACTGATACAACTAGCGTACGCTATTTTCCATTCATATCGTGTGCTACGAAAACTCCAATTCAGTCCAGTGCCTTCTGGACTCTCTGCCTCAACCACATTAGCGTGCGCTAATGCTGAGAGATAGCGTGCGCTACTAGTACTCAATCATCGCGCGCTAAAAAGAGTACGTAACGTGTGCTACTCCTCAAATACAGCCCACCACAAAGATGACAATGATGATATACTCGAATGATAACTGATATACTCGATTCTCCAACCGGGTTGACAAGCGAATGATAACTGATATACTATTCAAATTACGTCGAACGGTGAACAAATTGAATGAATATGAAGGATGAATGATTATTAATGAGTGAAAAATTACTGAGTGACAATTACTGAATGTTAATAAATAAATTCACAATCAGGTATTACATACTCCCCTCTTAAAAAGAGTTTCGTCCTCGAAACTAAGGGTCAAACAATTCGGGACAACTCTCCCGCATACTATCCTCGGTTTCCCAAGTAGCCTATTCGACTCCGTGTCTAGACTACTGAATTTTCACCAAAAGAATCTCCTTGTTCCTCAACTATTTGATTCGTCATTCCAAGACTCATACAGGATGCTCCTCATATGAATGATCATCCGCGATCTCGATTTCATCGAACTGAAGTATGTGACTCGGGTCGGCAACATACTTCCCCAGCTGAGAGACGTGAAACACATTATGAACTCGGCTCAAAGCCGGAGGTAAAGCCAATCGATAAGCTAGATCGCCTACTCGATCTAAAATCTCAAATGGTCCAATGAATCTCGGACTCAACTTTACCCGTTTCCCGAAATGGAAGATACCTCGACTCGGGGATACCTTGACCAAAACGTGGTCACCTACCTAGAAATCTAATGGTCGACGACGATTATCTGCATATGATTTCTGTCGACTTTGAGCGTTTAACAAACGACTCCGAATTAACGCTACCTTCTCGCGGGCGGCTATTAGCATATCGGGCTTAGTGCCGATTGATTCTGATAAGTCATCCCAACATAAGGGAGATCGACAACGACGACCGTATAAGGCCTCATAAGGTGCCATCTTAATCAAAGCATGCCAACTGTTGTTGTACATAAACTCGATCAACGGTAGTTGGGCTTCCTAATCCTCTTTGCAATCGAGAACACATGCTCTCAAATTGTCCTCCAACGTCCGAATAGTTCTCCCTGATTGTCCATCGGACTGAGGGTGAAAACTTGTGCTGAAGTTTCGCTGAGTTACCATGGCACGATGAACGGATTTCCAAAAATGCGACACGAATCGCCCTTCATGATCAGAAACGATACTCTTAGGAGTACCGCACAATCTCACGATCTATTTAATGAATAACCGGGCAAGTCTCTCCGGACACCACATATCCTTTATCTCAAGAAAATGAGCTGACTTACTTAAATGGTCCACAATTATCCAAATTGTGTTCATGCCACGATGACTCGTTGGCAAACTTGTGATGAAGTCTATTGAAATATCCTCCCACTTCCACTCAGGAATAGGGAGCGGTTTCAGCATACCCGTCGTTCACTGATGTTTTATCTTGACTTGCTGACAGGTCAGACATCTCGAAACAAATTCTGCGACTTCTCGTTTCATATTACTCCACCAGTAATTTTGTTTCAAGTCTTTGTACATCCTGTTAGACCCCGGGTGGATAGAACAAGGCATAGCATGGGCCTCTCTCAAAATCGAGTTTTTCAACTCGTCATCTGCCGAAACACATAACTGGTTCTTAAATATCAAAAGTCCATCCTCGTGGACCACAAATCCAGGGGCTTTCCCATGAGCCACATCATCTCGTATGCGCAACAAAAATGGGTCTGAACCCTGTTTCACTCTGATCGCTTCCTCAAGTCACGATGAAATATCTAGCATGCACAGTTGACCTTGTACTTGCTGTAACCAGATCTCGATCTCGAGCCTTAGGAATTCCTGCCGAAGTTCCTTCTGAGCAGTCAAACGAGCAAGCATTTGCTCCTGAATGGATTTACGGCTCAAGGCATCGGCGACAACGTTCGCCTTACCTGGGTGGTATTGTATCTCAATATCATAATCTTTAATTAGTTCCAACCACCGTCTATGTCGCATATTTTACTCCTTCTGAGAAAATATATACTTCAAACTCTTATGGTCGGTGAAAATCTGACAGGTGACGCCATAAAGATAATGTCACCAAAGCTTCAATGCAAAAAACCACGGCTGCTAACTCCAGGTCGTGGGTCGGATAATTGACCTCATAAGGTCTCAGTTGCCGCGAAGCATAAGCAATTACTTTCCCATTTTGCATTAATACACATCCGAGACCGTATTCGGATGCGTCACAATAAACCATGAATCCTTCCGTCCCTTGTGGCAAGGAAAGGACAGGTGCTGAAATTAAACGACTCTTGAGCTCTTCAAAACTCTGCTGACATGCATCAGACCATGTCTATTACTTATCCTTCCGCAAAAGGTTAGTCAAAGGTTGAGCGATTTTAGAAAATCCTTCCACAAATCGCCGGTAATAGCCTCGGATTTCGTTAACATTCTTCGGAGGTTGCCAATCTCGGATAGCCTCCGTCTTCTGAGGTTCGACACGTACTCCGTCTGATGAAATCACATGTCTGAGAAACATCACTTCGGACATCCAAAACTCACATTTGGAAAATTTTCCACAGAGTTGCTTCCATCTCAAAACATCGAGGATCTGATGAAGGTGAAGTCCGTGCTCCTCCCAATTACGGGAATAAATCAAAATGTCATCTATGAAAACAACCACGAACTGATCCAAATAGTCGATGAAAACTTGGTTCATTAACTCTATGAATACCGCAGATGCATTAGTTAACCCAAACGACATCACTACAAACTAGTAGTGCCCATAGCGTGTTCAAAACGACGTCCTTGCGATATCTAACTCTCGAATTCGCAACTGATGATACCCAGATCTTAAGTCAATCTTGGAGAATACTGAAGCTCCATGAAGTTGATCTATAAGATCATCAATATGGGGTAGGGGATATTTATTCTTGATCGTCAGTCTGTTCAGATCTCGATAATCAATGCATAAGTGAAATGAACCATCCTTCTTCTTGACAAATAACAATGGTTCTCCCCACGGGGACGCACTTGGTCGGATATAACGTTGCTCGGTCAATTCCTCCAGTTGATTCTTCAGTTCCTGCATTTCGGTCGGGGCCATACGATACGGTGCTTTCGATATAGGGGACATACCAGGCTCCAACTCTATCGTGAATTCAACATCTCTCTGTGGAGGTAAACCAGGTAACTCGTCTGGAAATACATCGGCATATTCTCTCACTATAGGAATATCTGCCAACGTCACTGATGATTTCTCGGTCTTGGTTATATAGCACCTATAACCGATACACCCCTGATTGAGTAACTTCACCGCTTTCATCATATTAATGACTCTTCCAGAATGGCTGGGGTTACCCCCCTGAAATACATACTCAACTCCATCATCTGAAATGATAGTGACCATACGCTTACGGACACTAAGTATGGCATCATGACGATCCATCCAATAAATACCTAAAATTATATCGTCATTTGGTAAGTCCGCCACCATCAGGTCTGCCAGCCATTCACGGACCTCAAACTGAAATGGACAGTTCTTAACTTCACGATCTCCGATAATTCATCTACCGTCTGGTAGGCCGATGACATAAGGTTCGCAACTAGTAGCACTACCCAGGTGTAGTCTACTCAAACATGACTCGGAAATGAATGAATGAGATGTGCCAGTATAAAAAAGGGTACACACAGGTTGAGATAAAATTTCGAGTGTACCTGAAATCATTCGGGCCTCGGATCATCGCTCCTCTTCATCTCGTAAATTCGGGGCTTGCCAGCCCCAGAACCGGATACTCCTGTCTGATAATTATGGGCTCTACCTTTGTTTGCTCTCGTCATCTTAAACGATGTGGACTGAGTGTCCTGATTCTGGACAGATGACTGCTTCGGGGTGTGAGATGCCATCGGAGTAGGCTTGGAGTCTCTTCGGTAGAAACGGGCCTTATGCCCGGCAATTCCACAGTTGTTACACGTGATAGTCTGCCTCGGACACTTAGTGCTGAGATGACCCTACTCCCCACAGTTGAAATAGGTGATGGCCGAACTGGCTGCTCGGGACTGAGATTTCACAGGTTTAGGCACCATAGGAGGTCGCTCAGAAAATTTAGGGCCCGTACGAGGCTTCTTGAAGGTTGTCTGACTGCCTTCGGACTGATTACGATTCTTCGATTTCTTGCCAGAAGATGAAGTTTGATGCTTAGCAATTTTCTTCGCAGTAAGCTCATAAGTAAGAGATTTCTTGATGAATTCGGCCAGGGTGGTGCAATGATGATTAAGCAACTGCATCCGCATATGAGGTTTCGACCTCTTACTGAAATACTTGATCTTATCCGCCTCAGAGTGGATAATGGATGAGGCGAATGGAAATAACTCCTAAAACTTCTCAGCGATGGCGAGAACATCATCTTCCGCTGAGGGGTCGGGACTAAGTAACTCTGATAACTTGGCCTCTCTGAGTGGCTCCGTATAATACATTTCCATCATGAGGGTCTTGAACTGGTCCCAAGTACAAGATCCATCGGTGGGCTTCAGAGATAGCCACCAAGAGTGAGTGCTCTTACCCAGATAGTAAGCCGCAACTGAAACTTTGTGTCCCTCAGGACACTCCACCATAGCAAATAACTTCTCAAAATGTTCAAGCCAGTGAATAATATCCGCCGGCTCAGATGAGCCCTCAAAAGTAGGTGGCCTTTGGCGAGAGATGTCGCCGATGATACTGCTCACACTCCTCTCTTGCCTTTGAGGTGGCGGAGGAGGAGCCTGTTGATTCTGAGCGGTTGAGTTCTGCATCGTCTCCATCAGACATGCCATCTGAGTCATTTGGGCCATCATGCCCTGCATAAAAGTGAGTGGATCAAACCGAACACCTTCCAATTGAGCTGTATCTCGGGTACGACTTCCTGAAGATGAGTGATTATCTCCAGGTGAATTAGTGGCAGCGTCGCTACTAGTTGAATTGATATTATTCCTCGCATTCGCGCGGGTATTTACATGGGCTCCCGAGTTTTGACCCACACCACGGCGTCTTCCCCAGCGTCCTCTGACAGCTCTATCCATACTGAAGTAGGAAAGTCACAAGATAATTATAGATTTCGGATGAAAGATCAACTGAGGTGACATGATTATCTGATGAAATTATTGAAATGATCATCTTTAACAAGTTAACAAGATTGATGATACAATCCACAAGATCAACAAATGAGCAATGAAATTCACTGAGTGATTAATGAGTTAACATGATCGCCATGATAAAAAATGATAATGATGATTGAGGATTGTTGACTAATGAATGATGAATGAGTGATTCTTATTGCCATAAATTATACCATGGCGACAGAAATCTTACTGTTGTTTCGGTCTGAGGGGCTTGGCGCTTGCGCAGGTCACACGTGATGCGAAAGTCCAATGATACTAGTCTGATGAACGATGATTTCAATGAGACATGACTCGGATAGTAGTATTCAAAACCACGCTCCGATACCAACTCTGTAACACCCCAAGCTAGACGGCTATTACAGTGCTGTGGACCCCCAACTAGGACCCACCAGGCGAATGAAAATTAATGAATTAAATAATATAACTGTAGTACCGAACCACATTATATTACCAATTACTCCGATGAGGAGTTTCAAGTATAACACACCCAGGAATACAGAATACATGTATATTTCATATGAAGATAAAATATACAACACTGAATAAAATGAAAATCCAAACAGAACCGCAGCGGAAAATATACATCAAAGAAACATGGATAAGTGGACAGACTGGGACCCCTACTAGTATCACTGGGACTCTCGCCGTCAACGTTCTCTTCCCATGCCTTTGCCTTGCCATGACCCAAAAACAACATCCCCAATGGGGTCAGTTACACCGAACAACAATCCTCAAGAGTCGAACAAATACAATAATCACATGAATTAGTTATGAAATCAAGTTGAATGATGGGCATCATAGTACGCCACGAATGGGATGTGCAAGTGCACAAGCCTGTCGAGTGCTCAGAGTCCCGCATAAACACCCGCAAAACTTGGCCTAATTAGTCTAACAGAGGCACGTTACCGTGTGCATAGTCCAATGTGTCCGGATCCCCGCATATACACAATGACCTTAGTGTGCCCGACTAAAAATTCCACACATATACCTCCTAGAACACAACACAATCCCATAAAGTCACAAGAAGAGAAGCAACCATGATGAAGAACAATGAATAGAAAACCGATAAGGGTCAAGAATCACTCACCGAGGTGAAATAATGACGCAATGAGTGATAGCTTCAAATGAAATAATTGGTACCATTGTTCCTCGTGAATTGAATGATTAGTTTGATAATTACAAGTCTCAACATGATTGATGTATGATGAATGAATTATATGTATGAATGAACAACAACGAAAGGAATAATTATCCTTTTAACCGGGCAAGAATTAACTTGTCTCAATACTGGTGATGAAATATCCTTCCTCGAACAAATGTCCTTAATGGAGTTATCGATCGCTCGAACAATCTTGAAAAATATAAGTACCAACAATTCGCTTAATATACGTATCAAATACGATCATAACCAATTCAAGAAGTCGATACAACAAATCCAAACTCATTGGAGCATTTTGACAAACACGTTGCAAACATTCTTCCATTGTTTACAACCAACCCCAATTATATCAAAACCAACCTCCAAAAGAGTAATTCAAACCAACCAAAACATCATCAATGAAATCAATAATCGAGTAGGAATACTCCATTCGAGATTATAACAACATCTAGTCGAAACCCCAAAATTCCAAAGTCAACACTCAAGGTGTTCCTAAAAAATTACCCCAAATACTCAACAAATCCGAAAACTACACCAATAAATCCATAGGAACACATGAATCCAAGGTAGGTAATCTATATTCAACACATTCCAACATAATAGCAAGCTAACTTGAAGAGATCGGAAGGAAAACACTCAAATCCCAAATTTCTAGATTCAAGAAAAGTTTGCCTTGATTTGGTGTGTAGGAGAGGATTAAATGTTGATTAATCTGAACTAGGAGATTGAAGATGATGATAGGTGATAGCAGCTCGAAAAGATCTTCACAAACCATCCAAAATTGCCCAAAATTACCCAATGAAGGAGGAGAGGTGTAAAAATGACAATGAATGGGCTGAACTGTCCTATTTATACCTGAACCAGCTTAGCGCGCGCTAGCTCCTGTGATTAGCGTGCGCTAGCGGGTTCACCAGGTAGTCCATTACCCACTGACTATGTCGTTGGCGTGTGCTACGTACCTTGGTAGCATGCGCTAATGCCTCCTTCTTAGCGTACATAACCTTGTGTTAGCGTGCGCTACCTGATAGTTGGTGTCCATAAACTGGAGTCTAGAACCTACTGTCATCTGCCATGCTCGCCTTGGTATGCATTACATAGGTAACTTAGCGTGCGCTACTAAAACCATTAGCGTACGCTATTCTCCACTCGTAGTGTGCGCTACGAATTCCAATTCAGTCCAGTACCTACTGGACTGCCTGTCATAATTACACAAGTAGCATGTTCTAACGAAGTCCAATAACGTGCGCTACTGATACAACTAGCGTACGCTATTTTTCATTCATAGAGTGCGCTACGAAAACTCTAATTCAGTCCAGTGCCTTCTGGACTGTCTGCCTCAACCACATTAGCATGCGCTAATGCTGAGAGATAATGTGCGCTACTAGTACTCAATTAGCGCGCGCTAAAAAGAGTACGTAGCGTGCGCTACTCCTCACACATAGCCCACCACAAAGATGACAATGATGATATACTCGACTCGATTCTACAACCGGGTTGACAGGCGAATGATAACTGATATATGATTCAAATTACGCCGAACGGTGAACACATTGAATGAATATGAAGGATGAATGATTATTAATGAGTGAAAAATTACTAAGTGACAATTACTGAATGATAATAAATGAATTCACAATCGGGTATTAAAGTTGATCGGGTATATTGATTTTTAATTATGACCATCGAATTGCGGTTTGTATTATTAATATGAGTTTGTATTCATTGAGTTGATTGGATGGTTGTGTCGGTTGTTGATTGTTGTCGGATTGTTGTTAATTTATTATTGCAATAGGTTGCGATAATTGATCGTTGATAAGAATCGTGCCTTACGGTCGAGTTCGGGGATGCTCTTGGATTGCATTGGTCAGGGACGAAGATATTTTAGACGATAGCAAGGAATTGGTAATGGCTTCACTATCATCGTATCGTTATCGAGGAAAGTTATTACTTGCTCAGTTTATAATATTTAATGAATGGTTTCAGGTTCATTCGTTTATAATGCATATAGCAATGATTATTATTGTGAACCCTGGAGATTTGGATTGTATGTTGTTTTCGATTTTTGGGAGTTAAATCATAACATATATGATTTCCATTCATCATTGGTGTATTTGAGTATCGAGGATATATTGTGGTAAATGTGAGGATATGCATTATCTGCAGTCCGTGGTATTTTTGGATCGCCGAATTTTGAGGATATTTGTTAGTAATAGTTTTGACATCGAGATTTCTCTCGAAGGACTCGAGGCAAGTACTCTAACCACTTTTGTCATTTAGTGTCGATCATGTTGTGATACATCCGTGTATTGTTGTTGTTGTGCATTATGTATTGTTGTTTTGTGCAGTTGTGCATTGTTGTCGTATGTCCACCATGCGTTGGTCCGACGGGATCATCATGGGAATCTATAGCTGTGTGCGCTGGATCGTTGGAGAGGTATTTCCACCATGCGTTGGTCTAACGGGATCATCATGGGAATCTATGTTGTGTGTGCTGGATCGTTGGATTACCATGTGTTGTTGTTGTGCATATGTATATTATTGGTTATCCACCTCGTGTTGATCTAGCTAGGTCATCTTGGGATCTATGTTGTGTGCGCTGGATCATCGGATTTCCATTGAGTATACATTGTTGTTATTGTTGTGGGCATATTGATGTCGTCATGTGAGTATGTATTTGTAGGTCTTGTGTTATGACCATATCCGTATGTTGTATTGGTCTAATCTCGGATTGAACTAACGTGATTTACCGTGACATTGCGTATCCTGACGTTTGTTCCGTATTTTCTTTTTGGTGTTTGTCTTTGATGGACAATCTATTATCATCTTGGGATTTGATAATGATATCCGATGGATTGGTATATTTCGTATCAGTGAGTTATGATGTTTTGAGAAATTTGGGTATTGCTTGATGTACAATACAAATATTTGGTAGGAGTTTATTGTGTTGTTGAGGATACAAAATGTGAATTTTGTTAAGGATTATTTTGGTAAGGATTATCACGAGTTGGTAAAGTTATGGCGGTAAGATTACATTGGTCGCATTCTTACTTAGTATTTTCATTGGTATGTAATTATTGACGTGATGTGATCGTTATCATTATTGAGTATTATGGCTGACCCCATCGTGGGATTTCTTTTTAGGTTCTTGGGATATCGATCTCATAGCAGTCGTGAAGAGATGAGCTTCCCAGAGGATAGTGGCTATGGCATGTGTTTGCGAATCGAGTACTTTGACTAGTTGTTGTGTTCCGCTGCTATAGTATTTTTAACTGTTTGTCATTTCTATTGCGTGAGTATTTTTAAATGACCTTTCGTTATCGGGTAACTTAAGTGACTTTGGAAAATCATTTTCTAAATATTAAGTTTCGGCTGTTTGGCCTTGTACTTTCAAATGAGAGTTTTTCGATGGTATTGTTAAAATGGATTTTATAAAGTCTTTGGATATTTTTTAAGATATTACCGTCATCGCCACTTAGGCGTATTTGAAATGTTTGAAAAAATATCTTTTAGCCTTGTGGGTTCCGTCTCGGGGCCCACGACGCTGTGATATTCCTAGATGGCTCTGGGGATGTTACATCTATGACGTGATATAACATCTCATGTTCATGACCAGTTAAACATAGTCATCGTATCATTATCATACTAGTAATCATATTACTAGGGATATCTAGAATAAATATTTTTTAATGCTTTAACGAGCTTTACTATCAAGTCACATACTTGATGATCGTAAGTAAAATATTAATTTAATAATATAATCAATATTATATAATAATAAATGTCTCCACATTATTATTAAACAGTAGACTTAGAGCATTATACTAACACTCAGAGGGTTTCGTTGCCTTTGATTGGGTTCCACGAATATTTTGGGTTAACCACTTTGGGAGGGTCCGATGGGGCCTCAAAGGGTTCCATTGCCTTTGGTGCGCTTACATTATTAATCACGTTTGTATTGAAATGAAATGCTATGAGATTTAGTTATTCCGGAATACTAGTGCAACACCCCCAAGTTATTCAGGGTATATTACAGCGCCGTGAGCCCCGCTTTAGGACCCACAAGGCTAATCATACGCGGAACTACAAAACTTGACCGAGAAGGTCCAAATATAATGAAATGAAGGACAATACAAATGGTATTTAAACCATATCCAATGTATCCAAATACATCACAACACAAATCAATACCTCGACAACACAGGCCGGAACATCAAGGAAACTGACAAACAATACTCGAATATTCAATAACCATTCCAGTGCAACAACACTGAAAGGAGGAACACAAAATATAACCGGGGATAAGACACAGTATCACACTTGCCCATCATCTTCATGCCGACCCGATACCTGTCTGTCTGCTCTCCTGAAACCTGAAATACATAAAAAGTATTTCCCCCATAAAGATGTTAGCCGTCGAATAGCTAGTGCAAGTATATCGAATATGGAACACAATACTTCTCGACAATAAAGTAAAAGGAACCGTCAATTTAACATTTCAATTCTAGTATTCCAGAATAACTAAATCTCATAGCATCACATCAATACATACATGATCAATCGTGGAACCGCATGAGAGGCTAGGAACCCTCAGAGGACCCGTCGGTCCGTCCCAGAGTGGTTAACCCAAATTATCCGTGGAATTGCACCAGAGGCTACGAAGAAGACCCATCGGCCCATCCCAGAGTGGATATAAACAATCATGCCATTCATATATCTTACTTTCAAAGTCTAGAACGTACAATCATAAATATATACTTGCCTTTGAGACATCGAGAAATCGAACGGAAAAGAGTATAAGTTTGGTAGGTCCAAGAACGCACTTACGGCACCTAAACGATTTGCAAGGAATATTATAATCAATAATCCATACTCAAATCACATGAAGAAACTCCCGAAATCTGCCTACGATTCATGAAACTACAAGGGTAACCATCTAAAGGTTGGAACATCGCCCAAACCCTCCCTCGTCCGAACAAGGTACACAACAATCCGTAAAATCATAAGGGAAATATAGATACGGGGTAGATAAAGCATAATCTCAAGGTTCTCAAGCTTCACAATGGGTAAATCGGACGAATCTAAGAAAATCCCCAAAATTCCCAAAATTTGGGTTCTAAGCATTCTTACCTTAATTTAGAAGATGGAAAAGGATTAAGTGTTGTGAGATCTTTGTTATCCAACTCAAGATGATGATTGATGAAGAAAGACAGCCTCAAATCTGTTACACCCCCAAGATATTCGAGGTATATTATAGTGCCGTGAATCCCTATATGGGACCCACCAGGCTGAACAGCATCATACTCACCGACTCACAGAAACGACAAAATAACACCTCGCCATAAAGACGCAAAACAGAATAATCCACCCGGTTCAACCGGTCAAACATAACACCATCATCCAACAAACATAATAGACAACAATACAATCCGGACGAACAAGAACTCTTAAGTACTCGAGTACTACTATTAGTTCATAAACCACAAAAGATGAAAAGATAGAAGACACTAAGACATCACTCGTGCACAATCATCACGCACGGACATCATCCGCGTACTGGTCCAGCGCCCGCTCGTCTCGATGAACCTGACCTGAAATTCATAAAACGAATTTCCCCAAAACGGGTCCCCAAAGGGGTTAGCAATTACGCTAGTACAAGTAACCAAATGAACAACTTACATCTTACACATATAGTAAATGCATGCAATCAAGAAAACATGGTTCCAAAACACTCATTTCCGGAAATGCCAATATCAAATCACATTTGTAAAATACACCATAATTAACCGTCGATCCATGTCTCTGTGGACCCCTACCGAGACCCCGTCAGATCTAACCCATAGTGGTTAAAAGCAAGCTCGTCGATCCACGTCTCTGTGGACCCCTACCGATACCCCGTCGGATCTAACCCGTAGTGAGCATACACGCACACACCATTCTCATACAATACTAATATGTCAAGCTTGTAAGTTCATAAGGGTACTTGCCTCGATTAATAGATGGTGACACGAACGAAATGAAAGGATCGAGCACGACCGCGAGGGACCGACGAATGAACATAACGATTCGAATAACACAATCATAACCACTCCTAAATGATTACGGAAATGGAATACACCCGAAAGCCCGCCTACGATTCATGTATATTTGTATAAAAATAACAACGAGGTCGGACCACAACCAAACCCTCCCGATTTCGCAAAACTATGCAAATATACCATGAATCCGTAGGAAAACTAATGATATCAACAAGATTAATCATATTCATCATGAATCCACCAACAAAACCGAACGAATCGGAAGAAAATCCCAAAACCCCCAAATTATCCAAAAGTAGGGTTCTAAGAGATTTACCTTGGATTAGGATGAAATATTCGTGTTGATGTTGTTATAATACACCAAGAACTCAAGAAAGATGTTGGATGAGATGATTGGAGAAGAAATTGCCAAGAAAATCGCCCGGAATCGCCTTAGCCGCGGAGAGGAGGAAGAAATGAGAAATTATGATTATCTCGGTCAACTCCCTGGTTTATATAGCCAGGGAGTGTTAGCGCGCGCTAACTCCTCAAGGTTAGCGTGCGCTAACGGGGTAAAATTCCAATCCATACAGTTAGCGTCCCAGTCCAGTAGCCAGATTTCTGGCCATTAGCATGCGCTACTCAAAACGTAGCGTGCGCTAATAACCTCTCGGTAGCGCGCGCTATCGACCAATAGCATGCGCTACCTGGACATCAGCCGAGTCCAGAAGCTAACTGCCCAAAACTCACCTGACCCGTTAGCGTGCGCTATCGTACAAACGTAGCGTGCGCTACCTAGCACCTGACCGAGTTCAGTAGTAAACTGTCCAGTACTGGACAGTCACGCTAGCGCGCGCTAACGAACAACTTAACGTGCGCTAGTCTCCCAACATTAGCGTGCGCTAGACAAAGTAGCGTGCGCTAATCTAATAGTCCATAGGGCTGGGAACAGAACTGCCACTCCTAGGGCTAACTCGCTAGCGCGCGCTACGAAGAAAACGTAGCATGCGCTACTAAGAGACCTCTAGCGTGCGCTATGCAGAAAATTTAGCGTGCGCTAGATACCGAATATAAACGGTCCAAAACACCGGAATATGAACGAAACATCAAATGGAACATCTCAAAACGCATCATAACGTAGAATGGATCCACGGCAACCCCGAACGGCAGTTCCGCACAACAATAACGAGAATCAGATCAGTAGTTGACGGAAAAGATACACTGAAAGATACACGAGGGTCACTACGATCGAGAAATACACCGAAAATGAAAATACAAGGGAAAGAAAAATACGGATATTACAAAATCACCCCGAATCGCCTTCCCTGAGCTCTCCCGATCGGACAAGTGAAAAAGATGGAAGAAATGACAAGTGCAGGGTCAACTGTCCTATATATACTTTGTTCAGTCTAGCGCACGCTACGCCTCAATATTAGCGTGCGCTAGTGGGTCATCCGGTAGTCCAGAGACTTCTTCCCGCATCCTTAGCATGCGCTACGCATACCATAGCGTGCGCTAATGCCCTTATGTAGCACATGCTATCCAAGACTTAGCGCGCGCTACCTGGTAGTTGTTGCCCAGAAATGGGAGTCCAGAACCTACTGTCCTCTACCCTGCTCAAACCTTAGCGTGCGCTGCTGTAGTCGATTAGCGTGTGCTACGAAACACTCATAGCATGCGCTAGCCGCTGCCTAGCGTACGCTACCTGATAGTCCAGAGAGTCTGGAAACCTCACTGTCTCTGCCGACCCAGTTTGTTAGCGTGCGCTATGGACGATGTTAGCGTGCGCTATTGGCCACGAATAGCGTCCGGTAGCGAACTCCTAGCGTGGGCTAACCACCAGTCCAGAGGTCAGAATTAGCTACTGTCCTAACATGCTTCTGAACGTTAGCGCGCGCTAAAGCTCAAAGCTAGCGTGCGCTACTTAAGTAAAAATAGTGTGCGTTAACTCTAGGCCTAGCGTGCGCTATCTGGCTGTTACAGATCACTGACGAAAGGCTCAGATGTACACTATCATGATCCAAAAAGGTATAAAACTCTAAATCATCACCCATAACAATAGTATTTATAGAGCAACTAAAGAGGAGGAACGGTAAGGTCAAACAATCAATCAATAAAAAGTGCGGGTATTACAACTAGTCTTGAGTTTGATGAAATGAGGATTATGTTTACTTTATTGTTGAGAAGTATTGTGTTTCATATTCTATATACTTGTACTAGTTATTCGATGGCTAACCCCTTTTGGGGGAAATACCTTTCATGTATTTCAGGATCCAGGAGAGTGGATATGCATGTATCGGGTCGGCACGAAGATGATGGGCAAGAGTGATGCTGTCTTGTCTTTATCTGTATTTTGTACTTTATCCATTCGGTATTGTTGTACTTGGAACGGTTATGAACACTCGAGTAGTGATTCAGATGCTCTTGATGTTTTGGCCTCTATTGCCCTGAGTTTTGCTTCCCGATGTATTGTATTCTGTCGAATTAACTATTACCTTGGTATCATTTTTATTGCCTTCTACTCGATTATGTTTAGACCTTATCGGTCGAAATTCATGGTTCCGCATATGTATAGCCTCGTGGGTCCTATGGAGAGGCTCACGGCTCTGTAATATACCCTGAATAACTTGGGGTGTTACAGAATATGGTATCAGAGCTTAGGTCTATGGATACCTAGGCTATCGGTCTTTTTGGGTCGAGAGTTATCGTTCGAATACAGTATCACTATATTGCCATCATCTCGGTGCGACCGGTACTAGTAAGTCCTTTTACTCTTCTTGTATTTTTGCTAATCGCTCTGCTTTTGATTAGGTGTTCTTGGGAATCAGTCACCTCGATGACGGGCACTTTGAATTGTACTTATGTACTTTGTGTGTCCTTCAGAATGTCTGCTGATAGGGGATGAGGACGAGGCCGTGGTCGTGGGTGCGGGTGAGGACATGGCGTAGCCACTTCCCTCAGTTCCGTTACGGGGTCGGCTACCCCTAGTTTATCTAATTTAGTGCATCTCGATATCGAAAGTTAACATGACCAGTCGACTAGTCAAGGGAATAATGCAGATGTTGGGGTTACGAATGTTCTTCAACAATTGGCAAATCAGATGACTATCCTGGCACAAGCTGTTTAATTGAATAATCGTAATTCGACAGCGGATGTTTTGCTTCATAATGTGGTCCGTATGCATCCTCCGTAGTTCAGCGGTGCTACCGACCCGGCGGGTTGGGAAAGTTGGCTATTTGAATTGGAGAAAGTGTTTGAAGCGGTTGACTGTCCAGAAATAAGAAAATACCTATTGCTCAGTACTTCCTTGCTAAGGAATCCAGGACTTGGTGGAAAGCTAATAAACTGCAAGATCATGCTTCTACGTGGGACGAATTTACTGATCTGCTGGAGGTTGAGTTTTGTCCTTGGCCAGTGCAAAAAAGCAGAATCCGAGCCTTTTTCGAAGCTAATCCCCAGAACATTTCAGTCTCACAGGCAATAGTGGAGTACAAGCAACAGCTGATTCATGTGAAGAATCAGGTGTGTGATGAGCGTGACAAGATCTACCATTTCGACATGGGAATGAATATTGATTTACAGTGTTATATGGCCGGGTTTGCTTGCACTACTCTAAAAGAATACGAAGATAGGGCTTTGGCATATGACATGTTTTGTTCCAACAATAACACCGCATACGAGACGAAGAAGGAAAAGACCACTGGTAATTTTTCTGGCTCTAAGGGCTGCAACTTTCAGAGACCTCAGCCGTCTAACCATTTGGTCGGGCATTCATCACGTTCTTTTAAAGGGAAGAAGAGTTTTCGTTCTACTTCGGGCACCTCAACTCGCCAGGTGACCTGTTTTAATTGTGGTTATCCATGCCACCTCAATCTTGAGTGCAACTTCCCACCTCTGAAATGTCACACTTGTGGTCAGATGGGACACATCACAATTTATTGCCCCGAACAAGATCAGACTCTTGATACTCGGGCTTCTACTCCAACACATAGGGATTAGAGTATGAATCAGCGATAATCAGTTAGCCAGCCACAATAGGGTTACTGCAGAGGCCGGGGATGGGATCAGGCCGTTAGAGAGGGAGATTCTAGCATTGGTTCGACACAACCAAGAGTTTACGAGATGGTCGAGCAGATGAACTTGATGCGGCAGTGGACTTATGTACAATTCATATTCTATCTCACCCGGTTCGAGTACTTTTTTTTTCTGGTGCTACACATCCTTTCATCTCCTTGGATTGTGTATGCCGTTTGAATATGAATTGTATGACTGCTTGCGATTCTTTCATTGTGAAACTACCTAGCGGGGATAGAATCCTGGGGAATCAGGAGATTAGAACTTATCCGGTGAGCATAGAAGGTATGGATTGGTTATCGAATTTGATTGTGGTTGACATCTAGAGTGAGGATTTGATCCTCGGTGAGGACTGGCTTAAGAGTCACCAAGCAATTATGAATTACAGCACTAAGGTTATCACTATGATGACCAAAGATGGTTCGAGTACTCATTTATGGGATGTAAATCGGGCCACCTAAGTTTCTTATCAGTGCCAAGAAGACCATAAAACTCTTGAATAAAGGTTGCACGGGCTATTGGTGTTATGCTTTGAAGTCAGAAGGGAATAGAGTCGATTTCTATTAGATTCCAGTTGTTGATGAGTATCCAGATGTTTTTCCAGACGATCTTCCGGGATTACTGCCAGATAGAAAGATAGAATTTTCTGTCGATTTAGAGCCTGACGCGGCTCCCATTTATAAGGCGCCTTATCGTATGGCAGCTTCAGAAATGCAAGAATTGAAGAATCAGTTGGGAGAACTATTGGAGAAAGGGTAAATTAGACCCAGCTCTTTGCCTTGGGGTGCACCTGTTCTTTTTGGGAGAAAGAAGGATGGTTCACTACGTTTATGCATCGATTACCGTGAGCTAAACAAAGTGACCATCAAGAATAAGTGTCCATTGCCTCGTACAGATGATTTATTTGATCAGTTGCTGGGAGCCGCAGTATTCTCAAAAATTGATTTGAGATAAGATTACTATCAGCTTCGAGAGAAAGAGTCCGGCGTTCTGAATACTGCTTTTCGGACAAGATACGGACATTATGAATTTTTGGTCATGCCTTTTTGACTAACTAATACACCGGCAATATTCATGCAGTTAATGAATAAGATATTTATTAAATACCTTGACAAATGTGTGGTCGTCTTTATTGACGATATCTTGATTTATTCTTGAGATGAGGAGGAGCATGCCCAACACTTGCGTTTGATACTAGATGTTTTGAGAGCTGAGCACCCTTATGCAAAATTCTCATAATGTGAGTTCTAGCTAAAGGAAGTTATGTTTCTAGGCCATGTGGTTTCAGCCGTAAGGGTTCATGTGGACCCACAGAAGATCGAGGCAGTGGTAGATTGGGCACCGCCTAATAATGTTAAGGAAGTTCGTAGCTTTTTTGGTCTTGCTAGGTATTACTGTCGGTTTGTCGAGGGATTCTCGAAACTCGATCGGTCGCTTACACAATTACTTCAGAAGACAGAAAAGTTTGTTTGGACTGCTCAGAGACAGTAGAGCTTCGATGAACTGAAGAGACATTTGACTTTAGCTGATCTTAGGTTTACCACAGGGTGGTGAAGGATTTGCAGTTTAGAGTGACGCTTCTGGAAAGGGCCTTGCATGTGTGCTTATGTAGCACGATAAAACGATAGCCTTTGCATCACGGCAGTTGAATCCGTATGAGATGAACTATCCTACTCATGATTTGGAATTGGCCTCAATTGTTTTCTCACTTAAGATTTGGCGGCATTATTTGTATGGTTCTTCGTGTCGGATTTATACTGATCACAAGAGTTTGAAGTAAATTTTCAGTCAGAAAGAGTTGAATATGAGGCAACAATGCTGTTTGGAATTGATTAAGGATTATGATTTGGAATTTCTTTACCATCCGGGGAAGTTAAATGTCGTCGCGGACGCTTTGTGCCGGAAACCGGCATCACTTTAGATGTTCTAAGTTATTACATCCAAGGCGAAGATTTGTCGGGATTTGATCGTGCAAGGTATAGAATTTTGGATTTAAAGACTGCAGGGATAGTTGTGTACCCTCGAAATCACTTCGTCCTTGGTTGATGACATCAAAGGGAAATAGTGGAATGACCCGATGATTTCCCAACTGAAGGAAGATGTAATTAAGGGAAAAATCCCCTGGCTTTCTATTCCACGAGGACAGTATTTTGAGATTTTAGGGCAGGCTTTATGTCCCGAATATTCTGGAGTTGAGACAGAAAATTTTTCGAGAAGCCCATGCTATGCCTTACTCAATCCACCCCGGAACGAGTAAGATGTACAAGGACTTGAAGTGAAATTTTTGGTAGAATAATATGAAGAAAGATGTCGTAGAGTTTGTATTGCGATATTTGACCTGTCAACAAGTCATGATCGACCATCAACGACCAGTGGGGTTGTTGAAGCCACTTCCCATTCCCGAGTGTAAGTGGGAAGACATCTCCATGGATTTTATCACGGGGATGCCGAGATCTAGAGCCGGAATGAATATGATTTGGGTAATCATTGATCGATTAACCAAGTATGTACATTTCCTTGGCATTAAAGATACTTGGAGACTGGACAGATTGGCCCGAACCTTTATAGCTGAGATTGTGCCCCTAAAACTATTGTTTCTGATCGAGATGGCCATTTCGTGTCACATTTCTGGCAAGCGGTCCATCAGGCCATGGGCACCGAGTTGAGTTTAAGTACGTCTTTTCATCCTCAATCAGACGGTCATATTGAGTGGACGATCTAGACGTTTGAGGATATGTTACAGGCTTGTGCCCTAGACTGTAGTAATGATTTGAAACTTCATTTAGCATTGATCGAGTTTGCCTACAACAATAGTTGGCATGCATCGGTTAAAATGTCAACATTTGAAGAACTTTATGGTAGGCAGTGTAGATCGCCATTACGTTGGGATGAGGCTTCGGAGTTAGTCGGAACGGAACTGAATATGTTGATAGAAACTGAGGAGAAGATTTCTATTATCCGAGACCGGTTGTTGACTGCCCAAAGCCGTCAAAAATCTTATGGTGATACCCATCGTCGACCCTTGTAATTCAAAGTTGGAGACCATGTTCTACTCAAGGTGTCACCGACAAAGGGAGTTTTCCGCTTCGGGAAAAAGGGGAAACTTAGTCCGAGGTATATCGGACCGTTTGAAATTCTGGACAGGGTTGGAGATTTAGCTTATCGCTTGGCATTGCCTTCAGCGTTGCGTCATGTCCCTATTTTTCATGTTTCTCAATT
Source organism: Orobanche coerulescens (assembly GCA_033398695.1). NCBI lineage: Eukaryota > Viridiplantae > Streptophyta > Magnoliopsida > Lamiales > Orobanchaceae > Orobanche > Orobanche coerulescens. The sequence goes on from CM065803.1 coordinate 160,025,728, forward strand.
TAGAACATACGTGCCGGATCCAAGTCATATTATCGACTATAGTGAGATTGATGTAGCCGAGGATGTTATCTTTCCAAAGAGACCGGTGAGGATCCTTGAATGTCGTAATAAGCAGCTTCGGCACAAAACCATTCCATTGGTTAAGGTGCAATGGTCGAGACATGGAGTCGAGGAAGCGACTTAGGAGACGGAAGAGAAGATACGATCGAGATACCCCAAACTTTTTATTTCTTAAGTTTCGGGATGAAACTTCTTTTTAGAGGGGGAGAATGTAAGACCCGTACTTTCATCAATTTTTGACTTTGATGTTATTTCTTCGCTCTTGTAAGCACTTATTGAGATGTTGTCGATTTTAGAGTTTCTTATCTTTCGGAACATGTTCGTATTGATCGGACTTCGCAGCGGTGTTATTGAGTGAAGCAGTTAGTGCACACTAGGCGTGAGCTAACGCACACTATTTATGTTTGGTAGTGCGTTCTAGCTTTGTTGAGAATTGAAACCCCACTTAGAATGGTGGATGATATCGCGGAGTAGAGTTTCCAAACTCTTTTGCGTTTGTGGGAGCGTAATTAAACTACGGAAGATAAACGACACAAGATTTATAGAGGTTCGGCCAAACGTACCTACGTCCTCTCTCTGTATCTTTTTCTATAGGCTTAAGATCAACCTCTACACCTCGTCTTCTATCGGTCTAAGGGATCCTGTTACAATCTTGTCTTTATGTCGGTCCAAGATAAACCGCTTTCCTTTTCTATCGGACAAGGAAGCAACCTATCTAGCTTTCGATGGGTACTAGACAAACCTCACTTGAATTTAGATATGATTCTAATAATGTCGGATCAACGATCCTAATAACACAGAATCAATCCACAATCCGTATATTTCTTCTCGTGTATGATTTAGTACATGAACACTCAAACACTTATCAATTAAGCACAAATACAACAACAACAATGTATACAATGATATCTGATCAATATGTGATTTACTTGTAGTTGTTGTATCGAATGATACAAACTTACTTGGTGTTTATAGGTAAATTCTCTCAACTAGACATTAGCTGGCTGTCTTTATTGCGTGCGCTATTTCGATTGTTAGCGTGCACTAATCTATGTTACGTACGTTAATATGCATGGTTACGTATGTTAACTGTTGATCAGTTGAGTCCAGTAGCTTTCTGCCACTTTCTCTAGCGTGCGCTAATATAAATTGTAGCGTGCGCTAATGTGACGTCATTGTGTGCGTCACCATGTATCCTTTGCATCCTTTTGACTTTGCAATTCATTTGCTTGATTTCGTAATCAAACTCCATTACGTACGTTAACCCCTCTATGTTATGTAAGTTCGTCCGATAGCATGCGTTAAACTTTGAACAGAGCGTGCGTTAACTGTGTCACCTGCACTTTCGAATGCCTTCAGGTAATTTGCATTACGTACGTTAATCTTGTTGTGATTGTTGGGATTCTGTGCCTAAAACGAAGGCCCAGCGGAAGCGGTAAAACAAAAATTAATTCAATCTGAATCCCTACGAGGATCGATCGAGCTACGTATATACGAATATCAAAATGAAATAATAAGAGATAATAGAAACTCACCCTTGTAGTCCGTTGATTAAATGGATTCCTTCTCTTGAGCTATTCCCCAAGCTTTAAATAAATTCCCTATGATCCAATGCGCTCCAAGCACTTGAATGATCCAACGCCGAAAGGACAACGTCTCTACTTGTCATGCGCCGGACAAATGACCGGAATGACTAAACCTCATTATCCTCCAAGGATACGGCTAGAACAAGGTTGTAGAAGCTTTTCTAATCAAAATTACAATACTCTAAGTGTTTAATCTTTGATCTCTCTATCTCACTTTAAGTTTCCCCAAGAAAATATATGAAGATGAAGAAGAATGTTGAAGAACACATTGAGAAACACTTTTATCTCTCCCTTACACAATTCTCATGGTTGGGGTGTGTGTATCAAAGTTTATCTATTCAAGATGTGTCTTCTTATTTTATTCTCCATCAAATCCCCTCAAATCAATCACCTTTTGACAAAATCACCCAAGGTGATATTTTGTCCCTTGAAAAGGTCACAAGGTTGGAGCCCCACCAATTGAAGATCAAGACCATGGAGGGTAGGTGATTGGGGCGGCCATCTAGAAGGAGCCGGGCGAGTTCGGTCTGGTTCGGACTTCCGTGAGTCCAAACAGATAATCTCCGATTCTATTTTGATGTATATATATATCGATTAATTAATCCAATTAATTAATCATATCAAACACATAATAACATAATTAATTTCTCCAAGAAATAATTATACTCATGAATTAAATTAATCACCCAGTAATATATTTAATTTATTTGGCCGTAAATCAATTTATCCAATAAATCGATTCAGACATCCAATGTCCCAAATTAGATATCCAATATCTAATATTCGTAATGAGATAATAAGCTTGATTCATTCCGTCGTTAATCCTATTGCGTGACTCGGTAGGTCCATCTCAGTCAGCCGTGGGAGGAACCAAAGAGTAGTAGCACCACCTAGCCAGCCTGGCAGCCTACATTGTACCCCAACTGAGAAGAATGTGTTACGTAATTTTATGAATGCAAGTGCACGTTCTCGTAATCAAGTAATAATGTGATGAGAAAAATATCGTTCCCTCGAGGACTGATGCACTAATTACCAATTTATTTGTATTCCTAATTTTATTTGAACTACCGAATTTTGTGGTTGAAGAATTATTAAAAACTAAATAGTGCGACAAACTAAAAAAACAAATAATAGAATCAATAGTCCGATGAAAGGAGATCAAATAAGAAAAGAATCTAGGATTGAGAATTCGCCTCGACTAATCCGAATTAATCTTGATTTATATAATTTATGTAATTTCCCAATTTATTAAAAGCGAAGATTCTAGATAATATAACGCCTCTCCCGAGGTCAATAGAATTTTCCAAAGTGAACAATTCACTCTATTCCTAGGTGAGTTAATTCGACCTTAGTCAAAAAGTTCTAAAATCTTCAAACGGGCTTCGCAATTCCTATGAGTATATTGCTATATTACAAGATAAAATGGTTTTCACCAAATTTTTACTACTTACTCTCCTCTCTCGATTCAAGTTACATAGTTATAACAATTTAATTATAGGCCACACAATTGAAAGCATTAAGAACAATTGGGAAAACTCATTAGAAAAGGGAAATATATCAATAACATAAAATCAAGAATTAATCCATCATAATCTCGGGTTCATCACAATCCTAGAATAAAAGGGTCTAGCCCGACATACCGTAAAACAATAAACAAAGATCCAAATTAAGAATAGGAAGAAATTCAAACACAATTGAAGAACTGGCTTCTTCCGTTCTCTGGCCTTGCTTTCTGCTGCTAGGTATTTTTCTCCTCCTCTTCGATGCTTTATTTTCTGACCTTCACTGCCTTTTTATAACCTTCCTTCCGCCTCCAAAAACCCATCCGAGAATTAGGTCGAAACAGCCTTCAGAGCAGCAAAAATCGCGCGCTGAAATCATGGATCCCACGACGCGAGCCGCGGCCTGGCTTAAGTGTGCTGCGGCCCTAGTCCCTGTGCTGCCCAGGCCTGGGCGATTTTTCATTATGGGTCGCGGCTCAAAATGAGTGTGCCACGGCCAACGGTACAGTTTGTACCGCCATGCTTGGAGTTGTGCCTGTGCCGCGGCTCTACCTCGTTGCGACGCGGTCCTTGACCAAAAAATGTCGTTTTCGGCCCGTTTTTCTTCGTTTAAGCTTCAGGACTCTAATTTCCTTCAAACCATATAAACATAATGCATTAAGAGCTCATTTATGCAGATTTAAACCCAAAATGGAGATAAAATAATGATAATCAAGCGCACAAAAATACATGTAACAAATACCCCCAAACTTAAGCCTTTGCTTGTCCTCAAGCAAAAATAAATTTCAATTAAGACGACAAGTATCGTGGATGATCGTGCAAATCCATAGTGCTCAACTAATTAATACTACCCTGAAAATCTCAAAGAATATTCCGAATATCGTACTAGTGAGTCAGAGTGCGGATAATGATTCCACAAGGTAACCACTTTTAGTGCTAATTAATAGCTCATGAAGAAAATCAAGGCTCAAAGATTAACAAACGTGAATTGAGCCGGCCGCCAATATGAATGTTGAGATTATAATAAGCCAACTCACCCCACAGCCTCGTGGCAAAAACACAAGAATCTCATAATATTCTCCGGACAGCACTCCCTTATATTTAACAATTATAATGATTCGAGTTAACCACTAGGTTTCGACTCCCGGGTTGTTTAATCGGAAGAACCCTAGGGTGGATTTCCATTCTCATATATTGAGGAACCATTTGACTTAAAAGACACTCATGGGGCTCATGAATGCTTCTAGTTACTAAGTCTCCCTCTATAGCGGAGAAAAAATTCGAATAGCTGCTTCCACACGTCCGATTCAAAGTTGCTGTTTTACGCGAATGTAAACGACGGGTCACGTGAATACATTTGGTTACTTGGCTTCCTATAATCGGAGATTGGATTTTTCTGAACCATTAATATACTTATGAACATGTCTATTTAGGGTTGTCGTTTTACACGAGAGTAAACAACGAGTCGCGTGAATACCCCCGGTTACTAGACTTCCCATCACATAACATGCAAGATTGCTCAAATTTTGGGAAAAACTGTCTGACTCAATGCCTAACCCTAGGTACTTAATTGAATGCCAACAAGAATAATGTTACTGGATGACTAGCTAAGTGAATAGTGCCACCAAACATATAGACGATGACTCGTGTAATGCGGACACTACAAACACGTATGTCTCATTTCTTATATTCCAAGACTACCATAATGACGCAAAAAAAAATCAGACCGAAATGAATATTCGAGGGAAACAAATATTGCATAATGTGAACTCGACTAGTACTCATCCGTTTCTTCAAATAGAAGTCAGTATCCTATAATCGGTCTTACACAAGGCTGCACAAAATACTCACGAATGCAAACAATGTCCAGAATATCATAGAAAGGCAAGGCTAAAATCAATAAATAACAACTAAAAATTTAGAAATAGTAAAAGTAAACCCCCCCAAAACTTGAGAAGTACATTGACCCCAATGGACGACAAATAAGAATAAGCAGTAAAAGCAGGTCAAGTACTCCCCTGAAGAAAACTCAGGCACTAGCATCATCCTCGTCCGGTGAAGTGGGTGGTGTAGGTGGCCTGATCGGAGGGATGAAAGGTCCATCCGGGTGGAGGATATGGCCCGTCCATACAGCTAAGTAGTCCCGGTGGTAAGCGTCTCTCGCAGCTAAGCACCTCTCCGCATGCCGATTGGCCCGGCGGACCTGCTCGTACATCTCCTCTCGAACAGCTGCGATCATGCTATCTCTCTCTGCTCGCATCTCCTCCCTCAAGCCGCAAACGTCGCCTGAAGAAGGTGATCTCTCGCTGGCGGTGGAGTGGACTCGGTCTGATCCTCAGTATCTGCCGGCGGCTCATGAGTCAGAAGAAGTGGCTTGGGGGAGTGCTCACGTGGCTCGTCAAGAAGAAATCCTTGTCCCCGCGGGTGTGCCCGCGCGCCACCCCACTGGTCGAAGTGAGAGATAATATGATGATCGATCGGACCCTGGGGTGCTATAGTCGGCTCGTCATCGACCAAGTCACGCCCGACTGGCGGCATAAGGCGCAAATGAGAGAGGGATGTTTTAGCCCCGTCTTGGCCTGTCCTTGGATGCACTATAGAATAGACCGGGCTAGACGTGGGGCCATGATGGCATATAGCAGTCGGGCACGAGAAAGCAGGACAGAGCGGATCTGCGAAATAGGGTCAACTCGCGAGCAGAGAAAATATAGCCAAGCTCGCTCGAGCCGACTGAGACGAGAACTCTTGAAGAAGAAAGTTGTGGACCCCGGGACGCGCGTTTCCCAAATGGAATTCGACTAAGCAAGCGTTTCGAGCAATGCCTCTCTCGTGAGGCTACCCATAGTCCGTGTGAATGCCGATTCGTCTACCTCGGGTAGCTCATATAACCTCCGAACCGCAGCTGCCGAGAAGTCCACTGTCTGGCCACGGACAACAACCTCAGTACCTATATTCAGCCTCCCCAACATCTGACCTCCCCGAATATGAAGTAATAAAGCACTGGCGTAGAATTCTTTTACGATAGAGATTACGGCCGGCTCGGGCTGTGCGGCAAATATAGTTTATCCCATTTCAGTAATCATAGTTAGTAGCTCGCTGTCTTGGGGGGTGGGAGTGAATCCCCGCTCATGAATTATGGGCTGAGGACGAATTTTCTCATTAAAGATGCGATGGATCTCCGGGTCGGAGAATTGTAGGGAATGCTCATCCGTCCGGTTTTGCGAGGTTTCTCCTCTCGGGGGAGATGAACGAGTCGTAGTATGAGTGGAGCTCAACATTCTCTTCCGGGCCATAGCGAATTCCTGGAAAGTAAACATAGGATATTATCCGACTTTAAATAAAAAGATACCAATCACAACATATAACGTGTGGGAAACGAATATAGCATCAAAAATTCTCACTTCCGTGTGAGTGATATGATGCGTAAATTTTAACTCAAACTAAGCATTAAGGTAGGGGGCATATTATTCAGATAATCGTACTGTTGCAAACAGATTGGAGATGTTTAGATCAAGCACGTTTCATTGGGGTATTTCATCAAACACATGGCGTGCGTAAACTTAAATGAAGAACAAAAATAATCATTAGTGAAATCAATCCCCAACAACAAACAATATCGCAAGGATTCATGATAATAAACGAAACACAATCAACATTAATCGATATTCTCAATGCATTCCAATCAAAATCTTGATAGAACTTAGAAAAGAAAGACAAATTCATCAATGAATGAAAGAAACATTACCCCACTAATCAATCCTTGTTGCAAATAAACTTAATGATTAAGGGTTACCTGGTGTTGGATTGAAGAAGATGAGAAGAAGTAATAACTTGGAGATGGTGACCTACGCCGTGCGGAAGAGGAAAGGATTTGAAGAAGTGATGTATTGTTTCTCGACCGATTGAAGCCCTGCCCGCTTTTAAACTATCGGCAAGGGCCGCGGCACATACCAAGTGAGTCGCGGCCCATAGTACAACGAGTTTTTAATGCCTGGGTGTTTTGCAGCGTGCCGCGGCTTGTTGTACTGGTGCCGCGGCTTCCAGCGTAAGTGTGACGCAGCTCAGCGCTTGCGTGCCGTGGCACAGAGTACAGTTCACTGGGAGTATTTTTGGGGATTTGGTGTGCCGCGACCTGTCTTCATCGTGCCGCGGATCTTGGGGCGAGTGTGCCGCGGCTCAGCACTGTCGTACCGCGGCACAGGGTACAGCAAGTTAGCCGAATTTTGAGACTTGTGTGTGCCGCGGCCCTAATTTAAAAATTGCCCTGGAGATTTCCTGCACAGAATTTTCACGTGAAAACACATAGAACATGAGAGAGAATCATAGAAAAGCAAAAATGCCGAAAAAAATAGACTCCTAAAATGAAGGAAAATAGCGAAAAACTAAAATCTACAACTAATACTCGGTTTGCCTCCCGAGAAGCACTAAGTTTATAGTCTTCAGCCGAACTTTGCTAGAAAATCAATTTGCTTTTCGCAAACACCATTTAGACTCCGCCCAGTCCATCGAACCGTTAATATATGTTTTAAATTTTTGACCATTAGTTTTAACAGTGCGATTTTTGGTTTGGTCATCCAACGTTCTTTGCGAAAAGACTTGAATAATAGGAACTTCCCAAAACACCTAAATTGCACATGACTTGGCACCCATTTCACTTCCGTCTTAGTTTTCTTTTCCACGGATGAATTTCTGACAGCATGAGAATTTTTTAATGGTGGGTGAACGGATGATGAAGACGACATGTCTAAATGCCTAAGATATGCGACTCGTTCTACATTTTTCTTAGCTGTCGGAGCAACTACAATAGATTCTGAACATTTCGAGTGACGACTTTCCTGGTGTGTGTCTTTCGCAAAAATATCTAAGCTTTCAATTTGAGAACACTTCTCGACATTGCTTGGACACGGGAGAGATCGAAACACTTTGAATGTGACTTGCTCATCTTGAACCTGAAGCATCAATTCACCCACTTGAACATCAATAAGAGTCCTACCAATGGCTAAAAATGGTCTACCCAAAATAATCGGAATCTCATGATCCTCTTCCATATCAAGCACAATAAAATCAGCGGGGAAAATGAATTTATCAACCCTGACCAGGACATCTTCTATTACCCCTCTCGGATACTTGATGGATCTATCGGCTAGTTGCAAAGAGACCGTAGTAGTCTTGGCCTCCCAAATTCCTAGTTTCTTGAAAATAGAAAGAGGCATAAGATTTATACTGGCACCGAAATCACATAATGCTCTATCAGAAGACAAGTTTCCAATAGTGCACGTAGAGTGAAACTTCCTGGGTCCTTCAATTTAGGCGGGAGCTTATTCTGCAAGATAGCGCTGCACTCTTCAGTCAGTGCCACCATTTCATATTCTTCGAGCTCTCTTTTGTTAGATAATATGTCCTTCATAAATTTCACATAGATAGGCATTTGTTCCAAGGCGTCGGCAAATGGAATATTGATATGTAATTTTTTGAAAACATCAAGAACTTGGAGAATTGCTTGTCTAACTTTTGCTTTTGCAGACGTTGTGGAAACGGGATTGGTGGTGTAAGATGAGTGGTCGAGACTGATTTTGACTTGGGCTCTTCATCATTCACTTTCACAACGGGGCTGCTCTTTTCCTTGCTACTCTTGGGCTGCTCGTGTAGCTCCTTTCCACTTCGTAATTCAATAGCTTGCACATATTCCTTGGGGTTTGTTTCGGTAGCACTTGGTAAGACAACTTGGGATCTAGATGACAATATATTTGCAATCTGCCCCATTTGAACCTCCAAATTCCGAATAGAAGCGGAATGATTTTGTTTAGTAGTTTCCGTGCGAGTCATGAATTGGCTCGTGTTAGCTGCCAATTGAGCAATTGCATCTTCTAAAGAAACCTTCGGTGGTTGAGAGGGCTGCTGTGGTGGCTGAGTGACTTGAGATTGTGGTGGATTGTTAAATGCTTGCCCGTTCCTCCATGAAAAATTTAGATGATTTCGACACCCTTGGTTGTAAGTGTTAGAATACGGGTTATTCTGACGATTTTCATTCCCCACAAATTTAGCTTGTTCCATCTGAGATTGCTCAAAAGGATTTCCAACTTGACATTCAGCACTAGGGTGAGATCCGTTGCACCAATTGCAAGCTTCCATGGTGTTGGGAGAAGGGGTATGTGAAAAAGTTTGCAGTTGTTGAGTTAAAGCTGCAACTTGGGCTGATAGAGTAGAGATTGGATCGTTGTCGGAAATTCCCATCACTCGCTTTGGATTTATACGTTCAGAAGGCCACTGATACGCATTTGCCACCATAGCTTCCAGTATAGAATGAACTTCAGCCATCGTCTTGCCCATTAAAGCACCTCTAGAGGCCGCATCAACAAGAGTGCGTGTAGAAGCACTCAGTCCATTATAGAATGTCTGAATCTGCAGCCAATCCGGTAGACCATGATGTGGACATATCCTTAGCAAATCCTTGCATGGCTCCCATGCTTTATGAAGCGATTCCATCTCAAATTGCCCGAAAGTAGTTATCTCATTTCTAAGTCGTCCTGTTTTCGCTGGTGGTAAGAACTTTGCCAGAAGATCTTGTGCTAATTCCGCCCACGTTGTTATAGAGCCAGGCAGGAGCGAATTCAGCCAGAACTTGGCTTTGTCCCTCGAAGAGAATGGGAAAAGCCGTAGACGAATGGCATCATTGGTAACACTGTTGGTTTTGAATGTGTCGCATAACTCGAGAAAGGATGCAATATGAGCATTCGAATCATCATTAGCCAATCCACAAAATTGGCTTGCTTGCACCATTTGAATGATAGCTAGCTTAATCTCGAAATTGTTTGCTTGAACGGTTGGGCGCCGAATCCCCGAAAAATTCACATTGATTTGTGGAAGTGCACATGCCGGTTGAGCTTGCTGGATAGGGATGTGATTTCCAGTGTTGTCTCCCATGATATCCGTAATTAATAGCTCACGTCTTTCCTTCCTGTTTTTCCATAAAGTGCGTTCGAGTTCGGTATCCAAATGAAATAAACCTTCGTTACCAAATGAAAACAAATAAAAACAAATTTTAGTAAGGAGTGGAACAAATAAACTCCGCAAAGCGAACTCCTGAAAGGAAAACAAATAAAAACAAATTTACACAAAAAAAAAATAATGTCCAAATTAAGACTAAAAATACTGAAATTGATATTAGTAAAAACAATCAGTCCCCGGCAACGGCGCCAAAAGCTTGTTACGTAATTTTATGAACGCAAGTGCACGTTGTCGTAATCAAGTAATAATGTGATGAGAAAAATATCGTTCCCTCGAGGACTGATGCACTAATTACCAATTTATTTATATTCCTAATTTTATTTGAATGACCGAATTTTGTGGTTGAATAATTATTAAAAACTAAATAGTGCGACAAACTAAAATAATAAATAATAGAATCAATAGTCCGATGAAAGGAGATCAAATAAGAGAATAATCTAGGATTGAGAATTCGCCTAGATTAATCCGAATTAATCTTGATTTGTATAATTTATGTAATTTCCCAATTTATTGAAAGCTAAGATTCTAAAATAATCTAACGTCTCTCCCGAGGTCAGTAGAATTTTCCAAAGCGAACAATTCACTCTATTCCTAGGTGAGTTAATTCGACCTTAGTCAAAAAGTTCTAAAATATTCAAACGGGCTTCGAAATTCCTATGAGTATATTCCTATCACACAAGACAAAACAGTTTTCACCCAATTTTCACTACTTACTCTCCTCTCCCGATTTAAGTTACGTAGTTATAACAATTCAATTATAGGCCACACAATTGAAAGCATTAAGAACAATTGGGAAAACTCAATAGAAAAGGAAAATATATCAATAACGTAAAATCAAGAATTAATCCGTCATAATCTCGGATTCATCACAATCCTAGAATAAAAGGGTCTATCCCGACATACTAGAAAACAATACACAAAGATTCAAATTGAGCATAGGAAGAAATTCAAACACAATTGAAGAACTGGCTTCTTCCGTTCTCTGGCCTTGCTTTCTGCTGCTCGGTATTTTTCTCCTCCTATTCGATGCTTTTTTTCTGACCTTCACTGCCTTTTTATAACCTTCCATCCGCCTCCAAAAACGCATCCCAGAATTAGATCAAAACGGCCTTCATAGCAGCCAAAATCGCGGGCTGAAATCATGGATCCCGCGCCGCGGGCCGCAGCCCAGCTTAAGTGTGCTGCAGCCCTAGTCCATGTGCTGCGATTTTCATTACGGGCCGCGGCTCAGAATGAGTATGCCGCGGGCCCTGGTACAGTTTGTATCACCATGCTTGGAGTTGTGCCTGTGCCGCAGCTCTATCTCAATGCGGCGCGGCCCTTGACCAAAAAATGTCGTTTTCGCCCCGTTTTTCTTCGTTTAAGCTCCAGGACTCTAATTTCCTTCAAAACATATAAACACAATGCATTAAGAGCTCATTTATGCAGATTTAAACCCAAAATGAAGATAAAATAATGATAATCAAGCGCACAAAAATACATGTAACGGAATGATGGGATCATTCAAGAACCTTTCTGCCGTGAATACCAGTATACGTATAAACCCTTCTTTCAAATGTTCTGATCAAGTTATAAGGTCACGGTCAGTCAAACCCTATCTGTACTTGATGCTATGTATGTGTTAATGCAAATCGAGATCATTGAGCTCTTGTGTATCTAATACGTTAGCTCCAATGCTTTGGCCAAAGACTTATAATCTCATTTGCCAATAACCGCATAGGACATATAACCCGCTCACTAACGGGAAAAAGAATTCTATCTTGGTATTCAATAGGACGTGCTACTTGCCCATCAAGATGCATCCAGGTTGACCCCCGCCTTCCGGTTTACAGGGTCGAACTACTCTAATGAAAATCTTGACGTCACAAGCACATCCCTACTAAATCCTCAAGTCGAAGGTTCACGAATACCTATCACAACCTTTTGATTCCATCATTAACTGTCCCAGAGTGAAATCCGTGTGATGAATCGAGAGTGCGTCGGTTCGAGTATGCTAATCCAATTAGCATACTTATAACATGAGCTCCGACTAACCATTAGTGTTCGATAGACACTCTCCATGTCAAAGAACACGTCATACAAGTATTCACATAAACTTAACGCCCTGTCAAGTTCCATCGACTTGCGCACGATCGTATTTGAGCTATAAACCTTTCTAGTGCCGACCCCCTTATCCAATAAGGAGTGGAACGTTTTGCTCTCAAAAACACGGACTAGTTTCTATATGTATATTTACAAGTTAGGGACGCCAGTAACTACCAGTAAATAAAGAAATATTCATTTGCCTTATGATAATGATTTCCATAATTACAAGTACAATGCCCTCACTCAACATCCTCTGAGTGGCATTTGAGGGCATACTCCTAACAATCTCCCACTTGCACTCAATGCCACACACTATGGTATCTAATACCCATGTTCTCCAGATGATGCTCTAAGCTAGTCTGAGAAAGTGGCTTGATCAGTGGATCAGCGACACTGTCGGCCGAGTCTACTCTGTGCAGCACAATGTATCCCTTGCGGACAAATTCTCTTATGAGATGATACTTCCTCTCAATATGTTTGGTGCTGTTGTGAAACCTCGGCTCCTTGGCCTGCACTACAGCTCTGTCATTGTCGCAGTACAGCGGAACAGGCAGCTCACCGCATGGTATCACTTGAAGTTCTCTCAGAAACTTCTTAATCCAGAACCCTTCCTTGGAAGCCACCCAGGCTGCTTGATACTCAGCCTCACAGATGGAATCAGCAGTCGCGCTTTGCTTGGTGCTACGCCAAGATACTGCTCCTCCATTAAGTGTAAATATGTACCCAGAAGTAGACATCGAGTCGTCCTTATGTCCTTGGAAGTCCCAATCAGTAAATCCCACCACATCCAATTCTCCACCGCCATACATAAGAACCACGTCTCTAGTCCTTCTTAAGTACTTGAGAACGTTCTTTATGGTAGTCCAATGTTCCCTACCTGGGTTTGCCTGAAACCTACTCACCATGCTTACAACATGCGCAATGTCAGGTCTCGTACACAACATAGCATACATAAGGCTACCCACGGCCGAAGCATATGGTATATTACTCATCTCCCTTCATTGTTCCTCACTTTGAGGACACATCTTCGAGGTGAATTTTATTCCATGTCCCATCGGAAGGAATCCTCTTTTAGAATCATCCATCTTAAATCGCTTTAAGATCTTATCTATATAGAGGGCTTGGGAAAGACCTACTGTTCTCCTCGCTCTATCCTGGTAGAGTCGAATACCAAGAATATAGGTTGCTTCTCCCAAGTCTTTCATGGAGAAATTACTTGAAAGCCAAGCCTTCACAGAACTGAGCATTCCCACATCATTTCCTATTAGTAGAATGTCATCCACATATAGTACTAAGAATTCGATATTGCTCCCACTAACCCACTTGTATACACAAGGTTCCTCTTCATTTTTCACGAAGTCAAACTCTTTGAGCGCCTCATCAAAACGAAGGTTCCAACTACGCGACGCTTGCTTCAGTCCATAAATGGAATGCTGAAGCTTGCACACTTTCTGAATATCGACTTTGGACACAAAGCCTTTAGGCTGCTCCATATAGATTTCCTCCTCGAGGAATCCATTAAGGAAAGCCGTCTTTACGTCCATTTGCCATATCTCATAATCGTGGTAGGCAGCTATAGCAAGCATCATACGAATAGACTTGATCATGGATACAGTCGAGAAGGTATCATGGTAATCAATCCTTTTCTTCTGCGTATAACCCTTTGCCATAAGCCTGACCTTAAAGGCATCAACCTTGCCATCTCTATCAGTCTTCCTCTTATAGATCCACTTGTTCCCAATAGGCACAATGCCCTCAGGGCGGTCTACTAGAGTCCAGACCTGATTGACATGCATCGAGTCTATCTCAGCTTCCATAGCTTCATGCCATTTCAGGGATTCTACATCCACCATCGCTTGGTCATAGGTCATTGGGTCGGTCTCTTGGCTATCACTTGGAACATCATGGAGACCCAGCTCCTCCAAGTGTACAAGCCCATACCTGTCAGGTAACTGAGACACCCTACTAGACCTACGACCTCAAATGGTCTTTTTTGCTTCAAAACAGCTTGGGATTTAGTTCGTCAGAAAAAACCTGTCAGTAATATTCTTCGTTATTGTTGGAATCCTTTAATCACACCTACCATTTCCCTGTTTATGGTTAAGGTCCTCAATAAATGGATTTTCACGCCGGATGGGCTCGTGCGTAGAGGCATTATTGCCACTAATTCGTGTTTTTGTTGTAATGGAGATGAAAACCTTCCCAACCTCTTTATTAATGGCCCGATTGCTAAAGAAGTTTGGAAGGTTTTTCATAACTTTGCGGGGATCAAACTCCTTATTACCTCCAACTTTAATCTCATCATTGCTAATTGGTTTGGTAAAACGAAGGGCAAAATTCACATTTTTCACATTATTCCCATTCTGATTCTATGATTTCTTTGGAGTTGTAGGAATGACAAAAGAGTTGATAATGTCCCTTTCACGCCTAAATGCGTGTGTGAGCGTATTTGGAAATACATTAACAACATCAAATTAAAAGGTAAAATTAGTAGACAGTTTTGGAAGGGAGCGGATCGAATTGCAGATTTTATGGGCATCAAACCTGCCCCGGGGCCGCGATACTCAGTCAGGGCTGTCCGTTGGATTAAGCCACAGGTGGGGTGGTGGAAATTAAATTCGGACGGTGCCGTGAAGGGTAATCCGGGCGGCGCGGCTGCTGGGGGAATTGTTCGGGATCACCACGGCAATCCTCTTATCATGTTCTCTGAATTTCTGGGAACTCAAACAAACAATTTTGCGGAAATTTACGCCATTTGGAGAGGGCTTGATTTTTGCATTCAACACAATTTTAAAAAAGTTTGGGTGGAAGTCGACTCGAAAATTGCACTCCAATTGATTAATCATTCCACTTCCTGCCAATGAAAAATGCAAAGGATTATTTTTCAAATTCGATCTCTTATGGACAAAATTGAGATCCATTTCTCTCATATCTTTAGAGAGGGGAATGCCGTCGCTGACCTCTTAGCCAACGAAGGATGTGATCGTCAAGATTTCCACCTCCACCATGTCTCCAATCTTAAAGGGAAAATCCTCGGATTTATTAAACTGGATAAAATGGCCTTCCCGTATATTAGGAGGAGAAAAATTCTTGTGTAATATTTTCCAGGCTAAGTGGTTCGTTCCCTGCTGGGCGTGTAGAGGGTCTCGTCCACCCTCGTTTTTTAGTTTCATAAGTTAATCTGTTTTTTGGGGCGTGTAGAGGGTTTCGTCCCCCCTCTTTTCATCCGGGCGTGTAGAGGGACTCGTCTACCCTCTTTTTTCGTGTTGTTATCAAAGCTATCCATTTAAAAAAAAGTCTTGTTAATAGGATATAAGACCGCATTACATGCATTTGAGTTGGGAATCAATGAAAACTCAGGTTTATTAATTAGATTCGAGCCTTTTATACTGAGAATTGGCATAACAGCTCCGATTAAGCTGTTACTTCTTAATTAAGTCTTGATTAGCTATAATAGATCCAATTAAGCCTTTACTTCTTGATAAGTCTTGTTAATAGGAGATAAAACTACGTCACATGTATTCCAGTCGGAACTCTACAAAAACTCGAGTTCACTGATTAGATTCGAGCATTTCATATTGAGAATTGGCTATAATAGCATATATTAAGCCTTTGCTTCTTGATTAAGTCTTGTTTGTAATACCCGTACTTTTCATGAATTTTTGACGTTGATGTTCTTTCACATTTGTCGCTCTTGTAAGCGCTTATTGAGATGTTGTTGATTTTAGAAATTCAAATCTTTTGGAACATGTTCGTATTGATCGAACTTCGGAGCGATGTTATTGAGTGAGGCAGTTAGTGTACGCTAGGCGTGAGCTAACACACGATATTTGTGTTCGGTAGCGCGCGCTAGCTTCGCCAGTAGCTCATGCTAATGGTTCGAGTTTGGCAGAGACAGCAGTTGGGTTCTGTTCTCTAGGCAAGCAGTTAGCGCATGCTAGGCGTGAGCTAACGCACGCTATTTATGTCTGGTAGCGCGCGCTAGCAACGCCTGTAGTGCACGCTAATGGCTCGGGTTTGGCAGTTGCAGTAGGTTAGTTTCTGTTCCCTGGATGAATAGTTATCGCACGGTAGGCGTGAGCTAACGCACGCTATTGGTGTTGAGTAGCGCGCGCTAGCATCACCTGTAACGCACTCTAATGAGTTGGGCAGTGAGTTCGGAATTTCTACATGCAAATAGTTAGCGCACGCTATGCTGTGGGTAGCATTGTAATACCCAAGATTTCCGTTCCGGTTATTTTAGGATTTTCTCTGAATATTCCTCGATAGTCGAGTGTCGGTATTATTTTCTCGATGATTGATTTTTGTGTTTATATGGTCGCGTGTGATTTATTGTTGCATGGTATTTCATTTCGGATCGATGATGTTGTCCGCGAGCATTTCATCATGTTCGTTCCGTGCATTTTCGGAAATCGAGTCGTCGGGTCATGGCGGTTAGGCACTGGACGGACAGGTGCGGTAGGCGCTGTCGGAAGTGCTGGGCACTGGCCGGACAGGTGCGGTAGGCACTGTCGGAAGTGCTGGGCAATGGCCGAGCAGGCGCGGCAGGAACCGGCGTAGTGCACGCTACTGCCAGAAGGCTGCACACGCTAACTCGGGAGGAATAGTGCACGCTTTTCGGCAGACCAGCACATGCTATCGCGCTGGGTAGGAATAGCACACACCTTCTGATTGATAGATTTCGTATGTTATTATACTTGCACTAGTAAAATAATGGAGTTTTACTAACCCCTGAGTAATCGGGGGGTGGATGTCTGTTTTGCATCCAGGTATTTGCTGGTTCAAGGGAGCAGTCACAGCATTGTCACATGAAGTGACGAGCTACAATACTAATCAAGAGTTGAGAGTTTAGTCAGGTTATATGATGTTGACCAAGTTATAGTCAGACTTCCGTTGTTGTGTATCTTTGCCCCTGCATGGGTATTTATTGTAAAGGGTTGTATTTTGTCTTGTTTGCACTGTTCATATGACCTCATTGTTCCGTGTGGTTGTATTGTAATTGAGCTTAATGGTCTGTACTATTATAACGACTGACTTCGGTTGGTCAAATTTTGTAGTCCTGTGTTGTTTAGCCTGGTAGGTCCTCACGGGGAGGGTCTACGGCGTGTAATATTCCCATGGGGGTGTTACAGTTATGGTATTGGAGCTTAGGTTGTAATACCCGTAATTTCGATTTCCGGTAATTTTTTTTTCGGAGAAAGTCCGTTTTGACGACTCGCTCATGACCTTTTCGTCATTCCGAGAATGATTAATTCTGCACTTTTTGTCATCCGAGCTCGTTTCGGTGTCGTTTTGTTGAGTTCCGTGCTTTTTGGCGACTTTTCCGCACTTGAGTTCGATTCTTTCAAATCTCGTCCGAAACTGTTGTTTCGAATTTCTTGTAAGTTCATTTAATGTTATTATTCATGTTGCGAGCTTTGGCTTGGTGTTTCGATCACGTATCGTGATTTTCGGGCGTTTTGGTCAATTTTCGTAATTTCCCAAAGTTTGGGGTAATTATTTTCCGTTGTCGAATTTTGAGCCTTCCTGTGGTCGGAATCGTGTGTTCTCTTAGTGCTCGAATTCGTATTTGCGAGTACTTCGTAACCGTATCTTCGATTCGTATTTAGGTTCGGGTTTCGGGGTCATTCGGGCCGTCGGAGTTGGCCCCGGCCGAGTCATGGCCGGGCGATGCAGGCCCGAAGATGGCCGAGTTACGGCCGTTAGTGCTCGGCAGTTACGTACGTAAGGCCGGTTACATACGTAAGGCCCTGGCCGGTAATGTACGTAACGTTTCCGGCATTTCTAGGCAGCGAGTTGGCCATGGCCGGTTACGTACGTAAGCCATGGCCGGTTACGTACGTAAGGCGGCCGACAGTCAGCCTATTTAAGGCCAGCAGACGTTTTCTTCAGCCATTTCTCACTCGGTTTTCTTCTCTTCCGCGGATGGGGTGTGTTGATCATGGAGAGATGTTGTTGGACAATAAATCCATGAAGTCTTGGAGTTCATATCATCAATCATCAATCCTATA
Organism: Orobanche coerulescens; assembly: GCA_033398695.1. Taxonomy (NCBI): domain Eukaryota; kingdom Viridiplantae; phylum Streptophyta; class Magnoliopsida; order Lamiales; family Orobanchaceae; genus Orobanche; species Orobanche coerulescens. The sequence continues at coordinate 160,043,980 of CM065803.1, forward strand.
ACATCCTCCGATCTACCGAATCAGGTCAGATTTCCTAGAAATCTAGTTTTGGGGAATTTGGGTATTTTGGTTGTTTTCGCCCGATTAATCCGATTTAACTTAGGATTATGATGGATTGATGAATATTTAGATGTATTATATCATTTCCCTTGTTATTCCATGGTTGGATCGTATCGATTCGTTGTTTTGGTCGAGTTCTTAATCGACGCCTTGAAGGTGTCCGGTAGAATGGCTTAGAGGGGTTTTCGGACGTTCTATGATTATTCTTCCTCGTATGATCATTGATTTATTGATTATATGATGTTAGGGTCGAGTTTCTTGCGAAGAAACCATGTCGAACCCTTCCGTTCGTTGTCGTCTTCCTTTTCGATGGCAACGGGCGTTTCGAAGCTTTCCGGTTGAGCCGTGTCCGTCGGAATACTTGCGTGCCGATTTCGAGGCAAGTACCTTGTCCATACATTTCTTGTTTCGTGGATATGATGATTGGTGATCGTCTTGGTATGTTTGTTTGTTTGTTTGAAATGAGTTTTCAAAAGATTCGGCTAGCCTCGTTAAAGGCCCTCTTTCTAAACCGTGTGTGTTTTGTGATTGGTGTGTTTTGTGAACGAGTATGTGAATCCTATGGATATGTTTGGTGTTGATGTTGCGCTTGATAATGCGTGTGTACATATATTATCTTATTTCGGTGCATTATGGTTTGACGTGGTGTTTTGCTAAGTTTTTGATGCCCCTTGGCGAATTGTTTGGATATCCTTGGTGTTATATGTTATTTGTGCATGATTGCTTCGCTCACCGCGGGTTGGTTCGATGGGTCCTGTAACACCCCCAGATTTAACCGGAAATATTACAGCGCCGTGGGCCCCGAGATGGAACCCACAAGGCTAAAAGAAATTTTCGCAAACATTTACAAATTCCCAAGAGGCCAACGACGGTACTATCTTTAAAAATTCACAAAGACTTATAAAATCCATTTATCAAAAACCGTCGTAAAAACTCATTTGAAATCGCAAGGCCAAACAGCCGATACTCAAGTTTAGAAAACGATTTCCAAAGTAACCTCAGTTACTAGATACCAAAAGAGCATTTCAAAATACTCACGCAGCGGAAAAAGACCAACCATAAAGATACTCTAGCAGCGGAATACAAGAACCAATCAAGAAACTCAATGCACACCAACATGTCCTAGCCAGTATCCTCCGGGAAGCTCATCTCTTCACGACCGCTACAAGCTCGATACTCCGAGAACCTAAAAAGAAATCCCACGACGGGGTCAGCCATAATATCCAACAATGATAACCGTCACATCACATTAATAATAACATACCAATGAGAATACAACATAAGAATACGACCAGCGTAATCTTACCGCCATAACTTTGCTTACTCAAGTAATTCTCATCAGAATAACCATTATCACATTTCACATCTCGTACTCGATTAACCAATAAACTCGAACATAATATCTGTATTGTACCTCAAACAATACTCAAGATTCTCAAACTATTATCACCAACTCACGATACGGAAATATACCATTACTGACCAATACGATCCGTCGAATAACATCATCAAATCCCAAAACGATAACCGATTGTCCATCAAAGACAAATACCAAGGAAACACGGAACATACCTCGAGATATGATGTGCCACGACATCATATCAGTCTAATTCGAGATCAGATCAATGCAATATGAACACGGTCCTAACACAAGACCTACAAATGCATACTCAGACCACGTCAATATGCTCACAACAATAACAATGATGTATACTCAATGGAAATCCGACGATCCAGCGCCCTCAGCATAGATCCCTTTGTTGATCCTATCAGATCAGCATAAGGTGGATAACCAACAATACACATATGAACAACAACACATGATAAAATCAATGATGCGAATTCACAAGATTCCATCAACACAATACTGGTAACCCAACGATCCAGCGCCCTCAGCATAGATCCCCATGATGATCCCGTCGAACCAACGCATGGTGGAAAACCTGCCCAACGATCTAGCGCCCGCAGCATAGATCCTCATGATGATCCCGTCGAACCAATGCATGATGGACATTCGATCCAGCGCCCTCAGCATAGATCCTCATAATCCCATCGGATTATTTACACAACATAAACAACAGAATATGCATACACATATGCAAATCAACACGTTCATCAACATGAACAACATAACATACACGACAACATGACAATTTACTAGGACGACTTCATGTTCAACAACATGAAAGAAAATGTACGAGACCAAAATAAATAACATTAAACCATAATCAATATGGAATACTTGCCCCGAGTCCTTCGGGAGCAACCTCGATGTCCAATCATCACCGACGATTATCCTCAATGCTCGGCGATCCAAACGTACAATGAACTATAGATACTCATATCCTCGTCTTTACCATAATGTAACCTCGATACTCGAACATACCAATAACTGAGATAAAGCATATACATTATGATTTACCTCCCAGAATCGAAAGAACGATATGCGATCCGAATACCCAGAGTTCACAATAATAATCATCGCTATATGCATTATAAACGAAATGAAACTGAAACCATTCATTAAATATTATAACTGAGCAAGTAATAACTTGCCTCGATACCGATACCACGAAGCTGCTGCCGAACACATTGCCTTTGTCTACGAGCTCCTCAGCCCCGATCAAAAGCAATACAATGGACATACTCGAACACGACCGCAATATCCGGTTATAATCACCGATCAATAATCTCAACCTATCGAAGAAATCAAATAACACATATCCGATAACAATCAACAACCGAAAAAACTAACCAATTGAACTCAACGGTTCAACACAACCTCGAATAAACACAGTCAGAACCAACCAAGTCAAACCATCATGAATTCATAATCAAAACACAAAAAATACTGCACTATCTGCCTACTTAGCGCACGTTAAACGCATAACGTAGCGTGCGCTAAGTTGTCCCATTAGCGTGCACTAGCCAGTAAGCTTAGCGTGCGCTAATGCTGTACAGTGGCATGCATTCCAAACATCGACTCACATCTTGCGACTACGAATCCGAATGAAGGGAGACAAATCTCCATATCTCTTGAAGATAAACGACCCCATAATTATCACAATGATCATGTCAATGTCCATATATCAATAACAACATCAACAATCAAACCGACTCGATAACAAGGATCGTATCATGCCAAATCTGGAATTCAACCTAGTATCATGATTCATCTCATCTAAATCGACCAATATAATTACCAAGATTCAGAAATCCTTCTTAGATCGGGTTAAATGAATCAACATCCTTATGGTATGAAGAATCTTAACTAACATCCGAAACTCTTATCAAAATTCCATTGAATCTCATATAACATCATCATATGATTATCCAACATGCTCCTTGCATGAAATCATCCAAGAAAAATGAACCACTAACGAAGGAATACGAAGATTACCTGGTTTAGATGAACCAAAAAGAAGAACACTAGAACTCCATCCAAAGAATCATGAACAACTTGAAGGACAAAGCTTGAATCCAAGCTCTCAATCTAATGTTGTTAAAGATTATCATTATACAGTGTTAGGGAACCTCAAATATATCCCAACTCTCTCTCTCTCGACTGAAAGAAGAAAAAATGACGAAATGCTTCTCAGCACCCTTCTGTCCCCTTTTATAATATTCATTATTAGCGTGCGCTAACATCTCATGTTTAGCGTGCGCTACCGCCTTAGCGTGCGCTAACTGACTTTGTTAGCGTGCGCTATCGAAGCCCAGAGGCTACTGCCTCGCTTCGTAAACTAGCTTACGTACGTAATGCCCATGCATTAACATACGTAAAACATCCTGCTTAGCGTACGCAAGTCATTTACCTTAACGTGCGCTATCCGAAGTTGACTTGCTACAGTACACACCTACCACTCGTGCCCCCACATGCCGAAAGCATCCGCGATTATCGGGATTCCTTTGACCAATCTGGAATTAGCGTGCGCTAGCCATACGGTTTAGCGTGCGCTAGCCCTACATGATAAACACCTGCTGACCTTATCTGGACACGCGTCGCAAGTGGCCGGGTCCACCCGCCGAAAGCTAAGATTCCATCATTGGCGATCTGATGTTAGCATGCGCTAACCAACATACGTTAGCGTGCGCTAACTGAATAAAAAAATCAACCTGGGCCTACCTGTCGGTCACCTTCCACAACTAACCCAGCAAGTCGTTACGTACGTTAGGGGTCCTCCTTAGCGTATGTAACCGAACCTCTTAGCGTATGCTATCAATACTTCGTAGCGTGCGCTACCTGTAACCAGTAGCGTGCGCTAATGAACACTTAGCCATTTTCCGCAATTTCTGTCCAACATCTTGACGTACCAAAAACGAACATGAGACACACTGAACACAAACACTGAATCCAATAATATTCTTATACGATAGACTCTATATCGAAAGTACGATAACCTGATACACGATATCCTCAAATGTAACTGTCGACCAGATACGACAATTATACCGATACTGACATCTCAGTCCTTTATTTATTTTATCCCTACTGTACAGATTCCAAGCTGTACAATATAACTCGGATAAAATAATATCAAACAACAGTAGTAGAAATTCCGGATATTACATTCTACACCACTTAAAATAAGTTTCGTCCTCGAAACTTGCAATCCGTCATACAATAAACAAACATACCTTTCAACCCAAAATATCCCAAAACCATCACGAGAACGATCAATTATCGTCATCACCGAATAACCAAAGGATCATACTTACAAATACGCAGGTCGACGATCTCCTGAGATACTAGCAAGCGATCTCACTGTATAGTCTCAATACGCTTACGATCACCATTCCCTGAGTCTCAACAAAATATATCATCTTCGGATGAAACAATCTGCCCGAATCAAATCCTGTCTGCCTGATTCCATAATCAAGTCCCAATTCCGATAAGACGAATAATACACAATACATCTGCAAAACAACTGCCCAAAACAACGACACGAATCCCGAAACATCAACACAAAATCCGAACGCTCAGATGATCACCAACAATGATCAACAATCAACCGAATTTATCATCGACATGATAAATTCCAATATGACCAACCCGAGGTCAAAACACAATCGAGAATATCATCAACGGGATAAACTCCAATATTACCAACGAACGATCAACGAAAACCGAGAATACCTTCACACGGTAAACTCCAACACGATCAACAGAACCACAGAAACAGATATACGAAAGAATAACATTCTCAAAACGACAAATCAATCACGTACAGTAGATCTCAATAAACATACCCAACTGGCGAACATTTCCCTCGGCATACGAACAACGAATCGCAAATCGACGAACATACCAATTCATACAAGGAGTGGGAACGACCACTCAATATCCAAGACAACCAGCATGGGGTCACCATCCCCAAATTTACACTTACAAAGAAATCATTCAAAGATAACTATGGTAAGATTGCGCTACTACCGCACCAATGGACTCACATAGCACATATGTCCCGATTTTACAAAGTCCAAAGTTCCAAAATTACATCCTGCACATGAATCTACAACACGCAGTATATTTCTCTTATGTGATGAATCAACCGATCATCCTTGCATAACCAATCTACCATACTAAACTTTGAATCTCTTTTCCTTGTACCATCGATATGATATGCCCGATGCACTAAATGCGTATGTATATCAATCACATTTTCAAAACCAGTTTGAAATCATATATTCTTGCCACGAAGACAATTTTCGAAAGTTCTTTCAAGAGTTTGAAAACTCAAAACATAAATTTTCGTAAGACCACGAAATCAATTTTAAAAATTAAATCGGCTCGCTGGTGCCAAGTTCTCGATAAAAATTCATTTCGAATACACATGATTAAATAAAATGGAATTTATGCAAATGCTTGTGCATATCCATACTCCTGCATACCACTTCGGCTAGTCACCCATATCCACTGATATTCCATCAGAAAACCACACGATAGAGTTCCAAAATCTCAAATATATAGACTCTGATAAAAACTCCTCTCCACATACTACTCGCAACGTAAATCCTTAATCCATCCTGGATCACCTCAAATATGATATGACAAAACATTGAAACAAATCAACAAATCAAACACAACGAAAGACTTCCCGAGAAGTTCCATTTGAACAAGTAAACCAAAAACCTCAAAAGGTAGGAACAAAATAGATAAACGATTGATAAAGAGTTTTACAAATCTCGGGAGTTTTAGAAAACAGGAAAGATTTCTTTTGAAACATTTAGGGTCTCAGCCCGTATCTTGTTCCGCATTACAAGAAGTTTAAAAAGTAGAAAACTCTTTTTGGACTCCAAGTCCTGAGTTACAAAACTATTTCAAAATCGATTGGGTCTCGGCCCAAAAATCATTTTCCATAAAATATCCGTAAAACATTCATTTTGAAGGGTATCATTTTCAAATGATCAAAAGCAGTTCATATAACTCAAAATATACTAACATTACATGTTCTTCTCAACCATCCATAACATTCTCCCAAATGCACAATTCCGTTCCCACATCTAACCAACATACTGATTTCCAAAATCATAGTTTCTCAAGATCATCAATCCTGTACCAACTCTATCACCTTATACTGTAACGCATAACATCTGTTGAATCTCAAAGCATATCAATTTAGAACGGCAATAAATTTCAATGCAATTCAAAAATCCAAATACTTACAGATCGTGAAGCCGATGATTCCCCGTGATACTGGCACATGTCTCAACTAAAGAAAATACTCGACACAGATATTTTCAAAACACACGTTTTGCAAACTCAGTGCAACTCAAGAACACAATATATCACGTTAACACCATTTGGAAAAGTTGCAACAACTCCAGTACTACACTGGTAAATCAAATAACGCATAATCCCGAGTGAACAACAAAAACTCACGGCTCTAATATTTGTCAATCGACAACTCGAATGACGTGACAAAAACACGACCCAACTCGACCCAAATGCCTAGGTTTTCTCAACCTAAGCTCCGATACCATATTCTGTAACACCCCCATATTTAACCGGAAATATTACAGCGCTGTGGGCCCCGAGATGGAACCCACAAGGCTAAAAGAAATTTTCACAAACATTTACAAATGCCCAAGAGGCCAACGACGGTACTATCTTTAAAAATTCACAAAGACTTATAAAATCCATTTATCAAAACCGTCGTAAAAACTCATTTGAAATCGCAAGGCCAAACAGCCGATACTCAAGTTTAGAAAACGATTTCCAAAGTAACCTCAGTTACTAGATACCAAAAGAGCATTTCAAAATACTCACGCAGCGGAAAAAGACCAACCATAAAGATACTCTAGTAGCGGAATACAAGAACCAATCAAGAAACTCAATGCACACAACATGTCCTAGCCAGTATCCTCCGGGAAGCTCATCTCTTCACGACCGCTACAAGCTCGATACTCCGAGAACCTAAAAAGAAATCCCACAACGGGGTCAGCCATAATATCCAACAATGATAACCATCACATCACATTAATAATAACGTACCAATGAGAATACAACATAAGAATACGACCAGCGTAATCTTACCGCCATAACTTTGCTTACTCAAGTAATTCTCATCAGAATAACCATTATCACATTTCACATCTCGTACTCTATTAACCAATAAACTCGAACATAATATATGTATTGTACCTCAAACAATACTCAAGATTCTCGAACTATAATCACCAACTCACGATACGGAAATATACCATTACTGACCAATACGATCCGTCGAATAACATCATCAAATCCCAAAACGATAACCGATTGTCCATCAAAGACAAATACCAAGGAAACACGGAACATACCTCGAGATATGATGTGCCACGACATCATATCAGTCAAATCCGAGATCAAATCAATGCAATATGAACACGGTCCTAACACAAGACCTACAAATGCATACTCATATGACCACGTCAATATGCTCACAACAATAACAATGATGTATACTCAATGGAAATCCGACGATCCAGCGCCCTCAGCATAGATCCCTTTGTTGATCCTATCAGATCAGCATAAGGTGGATAACCAACAATACACATATGAACAACAACACATGATAAAATCAATGATGCGAATTCACAAGATTCCATCAACACAATACTGGTAATCCAACGATCCAGCCTCAAAGATAGATCCCCATGATGATCCCGTCGAACCAACGCATGGTGGAAAACTCCGCCCAACGATCTAGCGCCCGCAAAGATAGATCCTCATGATGATCCCACGAACCAACGCATGATGAACATTCGATACGGGCGCCCTCAAAGATAGATCCTCATAATCCCATCGGATTATTTACACAACATAAACAATACAATATGCATACACATATGCAAATCAACACGTTCATCAACATGAACAACATAACATACACGACAACATGACAATTTACTAGACGACTTCATGTTCAACAACATGAAAGAAAATGTACGAGACCAAAATAAATAACATTAAACCATAATCAATATGGAATACTTGCCCGAGTCCTTCTGAGCAACCTCGATGTCCAATCATCACCGACGATTATCCTCAATGCTCGGCGATCCAAACGCATACAATGAACTATAGATACTCATATCCTCGTCTTTACCATAATGTAACCTCGATACTCGAACATACCAACAATCGGGATAAAGCATATACATTATGATTTACCTCCCGAATCGAAAGAACGATATGCGATCCGAATACCCGAGTTCACAATAATAATCATCGCTATATGCATTATAAACGAAATGAAATCGAAACCATTCATTAAATATTATAACCGAGCAAGTAATAACTTGCCTCGATACCGATACCACGAAGTCATTGCCGAACACATTGCCTTTGTCTACGAGCTCCTCACTTCGATCAAAAGCAATACAATGGACATACTCGAACACGACCGCAATATCCGGTTATAATCACCGATCAATAATCTCAACCTATCGAAGAAATCAAATAACACATATCCGATAACAATCAACAACCGACAAAACTAACTAATCGAATCAAGGTTCAACACAACCTCGAATAAACACAAATCGGAACCAACCAAGTCAAACCATCACGAATTCATAATCAAAACACAAAAATATCGCATCGTCGCCTACTTAGCGCACGTTAAACGCATAACGTAGCGTGCGCTAAGTTGTCCCGTTAGCATGCGCTAGCCAGTAAGCTTAGCGTGCGCTAATGCTGTACAGTGGCATGCATTCCAAACATCGACTCACATCTTGCGACTACGAATCCGAATGAAGGGAGACAAATCTCCATATCTCTTGAAGATAAACGGCCCCATAATTATCACAATGATCATGTCAATGTCCATATATCAATAACAACATCAACAATCAAACCGACTCGATAACAAGGATCGTATCATGCTAAATCTGGAATTCAACCTAGTATCATGATTCATCTCATCTAAATCGACCAATATAATTACCAAGATTCAGAAATCCTTCTTAGATCGGGTTAAATGAATCAACATCCTTATGGTATGAAGAATCTTAACTAACATCCGAAACTCTTATCAAAATTCCATTGAATCTCATATAACATCATCATATGATTATCCAACATGCTCCTTGCATGAAATCATCCAAGAAAAACGAACCACTAACGAAGGAATACGAAGATTACCTGGTTTAGATGAACCAAAAAAAAGAACACTAGAACTCCATCCAAAGAATCATGAACAACTTGAAGGACAAGGCTTGAATCCAAGCTCTCAATCTAATGTTGTTAAAGATTATCATTATATAGTGTTAGGGAACCTCAAATATATCCCAACTCTCTCTCTCTCTCTCTCTCGACTGAAAGAAGAAAAAATGACGAAATGCTTCTCAGCACCCTTCTGTCCCCTTTTATAATATTCATTATTAGCGTGCGCTAACATCTCATGTTTAGCGTGCGCTACCGCCTTAGCGTGCGCTAACTGACTTTGTTAGCGTGCGCTATCGAAGCCCAGAGGCTACTGCCTCGCTTCGTAAACTAGGTTACGTACGTAATGCCCATGCATTAACGTACGTAAAACATCCTGGTTAGCGTACGCAAGTCATTTACCTTAGCGTGCGCTATCCGAAGTTGACTTGCTACAGTACACACCTACCACTCGTGCCCCCACATGCCGAAAGCATCCGCGATTATCGGGATTCCTTTGACCGATCTGGAATTAGCGTGCGCTAGCCATACAGTTTAGCGTGCGCTAGCCCTATATGACAAACACCCGCTGACCTTATCTGGACACGCATCGCAAGTGGCCGGGTCCACCCGCCGAAAGCTAAGATTCCATCATTGGCGATCTGATGTTAGCGTGCGCTAACCAACATACGTTAGCGTGCGCTAACCAACATACGTTAGCGTGCGCTAACTCAATATAAAAATCAACCTGGGCCTACCTGTCGGTCACCTTCCGGAACTAACCCAACAAGTCGTTACGTACGTTAGGGGTCCTCCATAGCGTACGTAACCGAACCTCTTAGCGTACGCTATCAATACTTTGTACCGTGCGCTACCTGTACCCAGTAGCGTGCGCTAATGAACACTTAGCCATTTTCCGCAATTTCTGTCCAACATCTTGACGTACCAAAAACGAACATGAGACACACTGAACACAAACACTGAATCTAATAATATTCTTATACGATAGACTCTATATCGAAAGTACGATAACCTGATACACGATATCCTCAAATGTAACTGTCGACTAGATACGACAATTATACCGATACTGACATCTCAGTCCTTTATTTATTTTATCCCTACTGTACAGATTCCACGCTGTACAATATAACTCGGATAAAATAATATCAAACAACAGTAGTAGAAATTTCGGATATTACAGGGCCACGGCGGGAATCCAATGGTAGAGCCCTGGATTCACGAGTGGTGAATGTATTTTACTCACCGTGGGTTGGTTCGACGGGGCCACGGTGGGAGTCCAATGGTAGAGCCCTGGATTCACGAGTAAAAACTTCACAGGTTGGTGTATACTTAGTGAATGTATTTTACTCACCGTGGGTTGGTTAGACGGGGCCACGGCGGGAGTCCAATGGTAGAGCCTTGGATTCACGAGTAAGAACTTCACAGGTTGGTGTATATTTAGTGAATGTATTTTACTCACTGTGGGTTGGTTCGACGGGGCCACAGCGGGAGTCCAATGGTAGAGCCCTGGATTCACGAGTAAAAACTTCACAGGTTGGTGTATATTTAGTGAATGTATTTTACTCACCGTGGGTTGGTTCGATGGGGCCACGGCGGGAGTCCAATGGTAGAGCCCTGGATTCATGAGTAAAAACTTCACAGGTTGGTGTATATTTAGTGAATGTATTTTACTCACCGTGGGTTGGTTCGACGGGGCCACGACGGGAGTCCAATGGTAGAGCCCTGGATTCACGAGTAAAAACTTTACGAGTTGATATTGATTTTTATGTCCGTCGAGGACACATGACGTGGGTTTTAACCCTGTGAATTATTGTCGGTTTTCTAATTGCGAAAATAAAACCTTTGGGCTGTGACCCCTGTTGATTTTGGAAAGATAAGGATTTGATAATCCTAAATTGTTTCTATTAAAACTCTCGATGGCATTTTAAACCGTTTTATAAATTGTGTTCCGTTGATTTGCGATCTTTCGGTTTTGAAATGTTTTACCCAAACTCATGCCTCGGGAAGTACTTTTTGTTACTTTTGGATCTTTGAGGATTCCTAATTATTGTTATTCGTGGAATGTGAATTGTATGGCTCGTATTTGCACTTTGTTCTTGCACTAGCAAAACAGTGGAGTTTTGCTAACCCCCGAGTATTCGGGGCGTGGATGTCTGTTTTTGCATTCAGGTTTGGGAGCATAACACAGGGTCGGCACGAAGGATGATGAAAGATGAACGATACTAATCACACGAGGATCCGTTGGTGTCGTATTGGTCTAGTTGTATTTTCTTCTCCGCTGCAGTATCTTTTCCCCGTTGTACGGGAGTTTATTGTATTTTGACCCCTGCGTGGGTATGCGTTGGAATTGAGTTGTATGTTATTATTGAAAGACCAAATCGGTCTACTGAGTCATTTTAGCCTTAAAGGCAAAGTTTAGATGTTTGATTTTAGTTATCAGCCTGGTAGATCCTCGAGGAGAGGGTCTACGGCGTGTAATACCCCTGAGTGGATTGGGGGTGTTACATAGGTTGCGGAAACCTAGGCTGTCGGGTCAAGTAAAGTGGTGCTTTGTCGAGTAACATGATGTCATGTCTTGTGATAAGTTGAGTTGTTCATGGTCACAACGTGACATATGTATTGTCGGGCGAGATTAGTATCGTGGGCGACTGTCATCTCTGTGCGGCCTTTGGACGTAAGTCTCCTCTTTTATGCGAGGTATCGATGTTTCGCGATTTCATTTATGTGCGATAATTGTGGTGCATAATTTTTGTTTGCATGGTGTTCTGAAATGGAATCCATGTTTGGTATTCGTGGTACGCCGTTTGTGTATTGAGTTGAATGTATTGATGGTTGGACACTGAATGGTGCAATACGATGTGAAAACTATGAACTTTAGTGTGATCCCAAGGTTGTATCGATGGCAGAGTTTTTGAGGAACTCATATGGATGGTTTTGACGTATGTTTGAACTTGGTGTTCACGAATCGTATTTGATTAAAATTGCAATCTCATTTGCCGATTTGGCACGTGGTTTCAAGTTTGATTATTTTAATTACGTCCGCTGCGTGAAGGTTTAAAACGACTTTCTAAAGGATTTTATGAGCTTGAGTATGTTTGTAAAAGAATCAATTTTTGAAAATATTGCGATGGCACGGATAAATAACGATTTCGTATGAATTTTGAAATCAGTTGAACTTTGACGAATAAGTCACGTACTTTCAAATGACACCTTCAGACGGTATCCGAAAAATGTGTTTTAAAATACTTCGGACATTGCAAACCGTTACCATCATTTTTGGATATGATCGAAAGGATTTTTGGAAAAATTTTGATTTGCAAAACGACTTTGATTTTCTGAATTTAAAACGTTATGTGTTCATGTTGGGGCTAAGTCGTTGCAGTAAGTTTGTTATGTTGTTACGTTCGTAGGAGAATTTTGTAGTGTTTCTAAATGCCGGGATATATTGTTAGGAGTTGAACCTTAAGCTTCGGAGCCGTTCGGGGCTGATGGGACAATTCTGCTGTCCTGCAGCTAGTGATTACGGCCGTAAGATGTTTACCATTACGGCTGTAAGATCTTAGGTGTTACGGCCATAAGCCCCTGGATATTACGGCCATAAACTGCATGTTATTACGGTCGTCAGCTTGTGACTGTTACGACAGTAATTTGTTGCTACAGTGATATATGTGCTCCTTGTCGATCGTTTGATTCAATGGACATTATTGACATATTATTAATTGTCACCTTTATTGTCAGCGAGTTGTGGTTGTACACTTAAGTGTTGCGACTACAAGGTCTGTTTTTATTGTATCATTCTTTGACGTTATCCTTACGGGATAGTCGATTTGTGGTAATGATTAGTGCTGGTACAAGTGGTTCTCCACCTGGGGATGGTTTGGCGAAACCTCTGGAGGTCGATGCTAAGGGACATGTCCACAGATTGTCCTGTATGTTGTTATTCGTGACGTTGTGGCATGGTAACATGTGGTTACCATATAGGTCATTTTGACGATCTCGGTTTATGACACGTTTTTAGTGTAACTATCGCAAGTGCACGATATCGTATCAAGTAGTAAAGTGGACTTTTTGAGTCCGGTTTATCGATCCCACAAGGAAGTTAGGTTATAATTTGAATTATACACTATTAGTCTATTTTTATAGATACTAAGATGAGTGAAACACACAATTAAAAAGTTTGGTTTAATAGTAGCAAAGTAAATGCATTAATAGTTCTAATATTTTAAGGAAATAAAAATATTGCAATTATAATAGATTGATTAAACGATAAAATGAAATAGTTAGAATTACAAACTTAGTTCGTCATTAGTTATAGAAGATGTATAGGAGATCATAAGATGAGTTTACTTATTATGTTGTGTAGATTCGATTTTCCTTAAAAAGACGGTTTCTCTTTCGAACTATAAAACGCCCTTACATATTGAATCAATCCACTATATTTCTATGTTGATTGGCTTCAATACATAGCATTAGGTTTTATGAAAATAACTCAAAGAATCATCTAAGGAGTACGGGTATATTTCTATCCCCTAGAACAAGTTAGAGTGAAGATCATTTGATCTAATCAAACATATTTTCTTTCGAAACATATGAAGACCATAAATATCGTCATTTATTGGCCAAATAAATAAAGATTGTTAAAACAATGAAAATCACACACAATAATAAGTAATTCACAATAGATTTTTATACAAACATAAATAACATGACTAACCTTGTTTATAATCCCAACTTAAGGTTACTTAGCCCATGAAGGGTTTATTATACATATTACAAGCTTTTGTGGTCATTATTAGTTGAATCAAGAGAAAGAATTGATCCTAACTCCCTTAGTAGATAAAGGAGAAAGAAGCAAAAAACTCTCTGAACAACATATGCTATACCACACTTACAAAGATCACTCAAGAACACAAGTGTGTTCTTAACACAAAAAGAAAAGTTTACAAAAAATGGAAAATTATAAGATGAATGATGAAGGATCTAAGGGGTCTATTTATACACCTAAAGTCATCTAATAGCTCCAAAACTCCAGCATTATTACATTAGATCGGATCAATGTCAGCCATCCCCTCAATAATACACAAAAAGTATAAAAAATTAGACAAATCATAACAATCTGTCAAGAGTTACGGCCGTAACATTCAGGAGTTACGGCCGTAACTAGGGTGACTTACGGCCGTAACTCCTGAATGTTACGGCCGTAACTCCTGAATGTTACGGCCGTAACGTGGCTTCGTAAATTTGCTCACTTGAAGCTTTGATAGTTACGTTTTCAGCCCAGAATTTCTCAGACTTTGCATTTTTGCCCCAGATCTTCTTCGGATGATAACTTTTGATATATAACTCTGATTTTGAATCCGGAAAGACTGCCGAATTCGTCTCGGAAAGCCCTACAACATGAATATATCAAAATTCAACAAAGAGAATATTTAATAAACATGTTATTTCTTGAGTAAATCAGTTATTTAATCCGATCATCATCCGATAAAAATAAAATTATTAAAACTAATTAATTAAAAGCAAAAAACGAGTAGACTAGCTCAATTATGGGTGAATTTTATTGGTACAAACCATGGATAAGTGTACAAAACTGACACTTATCACACCCCCAAACTTGAATTCTTGCTAGTCCCGAGCAAGACTCTTTATTATTCATGCTCCAAAAATAAAAATAAGAAAGATTAATACACACATAAATTAAAATATAAAAAGAGAAAAGGAGATCAAAATGCCATTAATACACAACAACCTGCTTATACAGTAGATATAAATGAATCAAGATTCAAAATAAATCTACAAATGATTTTGAAGTTAAAACACGGTTTTAGTATTGTAATTCCAAAATGTAAGGTTTCCCCCCAAAATGTTGATTATTTCTTTCCCACTCGTGATACACACGACTTCCTTTAATGGTTGCTCTCGATCACTCGTTTATTTTTCGACTCAATATGAAGAAGAATTTCATTGGCGTCATCAAATATCCATGATTATTCACGAAATTGAGTGTATTGAAATTCAGCCGCTAATTAACTCAAATCTGCTCATAGACTACATCCCTTTTAGTGATAGCTTTCACACCGTTATTTGCTAACGTGTAGCTCTTTTCACTAACACAATTTCTATCTCATTATTTTTTTTTCGTAAAAAGGTGATAGCTTTCACACCGTTATTTGCTAACGTGTAGCTCTTTTCACCAATTTTTCTGAGACGGCGGCTACGCACCAACAATGGTTAGTCCTATATTTTTCGCAAAATTTAAGACTTCCAAAATTAGGCAGCTGTTGCTTCTCAACACTTCTCCTTTTCGTCATTTATTTTTTTTAAGTGATAGCTTTCACACCGTCATTTGTTAACGTGTAGCTCTTTTTACCAATGACTCCTTTTTTTAGGGAATAGAATTTTTGCAGAAAATCATTTCTTAGTTTAAGCATGAAAAATCAAAAACTCCACAAATTAAGTAAATTTCAGTTCTATTTTTCATCAACCGATTGATTCTTCTTTTCTCAAGGTAACGAATGACTCGATTTTATATGATAATTACAAGGTTTGGAAAGAGAGATTAAGGCTCAAAAATTTTTTTTGGAATATACAAATTTTTTACCGGTTAAAGCGATTTTAGAAACTTGTATATAGCTAATTTATTGGTGTTATGGCCAGATCTAGAAATCTCAAAAATCAAAATAATATAAATATATATATATATATATATATATATGTATATATAAAAAGAATTAAGGCAAATAACCAAATCAATCAAAACACACCAAAATTACAACACACCAAAATAATAAAACAAACCACCCCCAAACTTGAAAATAAAACTGTCCTTAGTTTTTTTAAAAATAAAATAAAATAAAAAGCAATGCAGAAAAAGCAGAATACTCCCTGTTAAGAAAGTTGAAGTTTGAGCTAACGCCTTTTAGAATCTGCAAGAGAATAAATATACGAGGCACACAACAAAAGAAAATAAAATATACTCGTAAGTATAACATAATTCTTAAGATGCGCATCAAGAAAGTCCGAAGAGTCACCTTACGCTGCCATCAATGCTGTAATACCCGAGATTTATGCTATGTAATTAGAACTTGTGATATTGTAATAATTGTACTTTTGTCTGAGTACTATTCTCCGTATTTCATAATCCGATGTTGTCGAGCGTATAATTTCGTGTATGTGTTATAGAGATTGAAATTCTGTGCATGTAGCGCACGCTACAGGCTGAGTGTAGCGTACGCTAACGGGGATTCATAGCGCACGCTACAGGGGATCATTAGCGCACGCTATGCGTGGTCAAATTGATCGAGACGTGCGGTAGGTGAGATCTGGCCGAGGGACCCTTGTCGGATTGTGTCGAATGAACCTGGACGGCTTTCGGGAAAAGCCAAGTCAACGCCTTAGCGCACGCTACAGACATGTGAATAGCGCACGCTAAGTGCTGACTCCAGTTAAGTCAGACAGCCGTTAGCGCACGCTACGAGCAGGGACTAGCGCGCGCTAATAGCCATTTATTATAAATAGGACAGCATCCTATTCGTGATTTCAGTTCTTTCTCCTCCCATAACCCGAACCCTTACACTTAGAACATAACTCCCTTCGTCCTAAACACTTCGTATCAACCTCCTGGTTCGAGATTGAAGATCGTATATCATTGGAGATTGGTGTTCAAGCCTTCGGTGTGGATTGCTTCATTTTCCTCCGTGTTCTTCACTACTTTGAGGTAGGTGATTCTTCACCGATGTTAGTAATGTTCCTAAGGAAGTTTGAATCATGTTTGGATAGCAAGTATTTCGTTATAATCGGTCATCACATGTTAGAAGGATACTTTTGACGTATCGGCACTATATATCGTATGAACCTCTGAACCATCTTATTATAAGGACTCCTAAGCATGTTCAAATCGATTTATGATCAGTAATCGGATATTACCCAGTTGCTACGTTGTACACGTTGGAATCTTGTGTTTTGGAACGTAAGACGATCGGAACTTAGATTATTTCTTGAAGATCGTAGATGGATTATGATATTGAGATGACTATCGGTATATTTGTATTTCATAATCATAAAACTTCCACAAACCTTAGTAGCATGATATGCCCGAGGATAACTTGTATCATCACGGTAGAATTCATGAGTTCTTCACCATTCAACCCAGTTTTCGGTTTGCAGTATTCTGCCATGCAAGATTAGCGCACGCTAACATGGGTGAGTTAACGTGCGCTATCGAGGTTCGGTTAACGCACGAAACGTACGTAGCGAACGTTATGAGACCAGCCGAGTCAGGCTGCCAGTCCGTGGCTAGCGCACGCTAGTCTTATACGGTAGCGTACGCTAACAGTCCGGCTTACCGCACGTTACGTAAAGTACGTAGCGCGCGCTAAGCAATCCAGACAGCTTGTTTATTTTGAGCTTTTCGGCCGTAGGCCGAATTGTTAGGCCATTGTTCGACTTGAGATGATTTGTATATCATTCCTTTTGTTAAGGTTCGAGCTTGCTACGTTGATCGAAGGAGGCGACCTTCGAGTGGGTTGAGATCATTGAAGTATATCGTTCTTGCCATCTTCGAGGCAAGTATCGTGATATGTTAATATTAGTATTTTTGGAGCATGCGTATGATTATTCATGATGTTGAACATGATATTTACTTCGTTGATTTGCCATGGTATTCGTTATATAGTGTTTATATGTTCATTTTGATGAACATAATGATTTGGCATATGTGTATGCATGAGTTGTGTTTGTATACGTTGTACGATCTATGCTGAGGGCGCTGGATCGGATGTCCACCTCGTGTTGGTCCGACGGGATCATCTTGGGATCTAGGCTGAGGGCGCTGGATCATTGGACGGGTTATTTCCACCTCGTGTTGGTCCGACGGGATCATCTTGGGATCTATGCTGAGGGCGCTGGATCATTGGAATACCCATGCTGTGTAATGGAATCTTGTAGATTCGCATTGTCGGATTCCGGTAGCGGAAGTCCGTGTGGTGTATCTTGTCATGTATTGTTGATGCATATTCGAATTGTTTAATGTGATACTTGTACTAGCATCGTTTTGCTAACCCCTTCGGGGGTGGACATTTGTTTTGATGTTCAGGTAGCCAAGGAGCAGGAAACGACCACAAGACTGACGTGGCACGAAGGGGTTCAGTGATGTTTAGTGTTATTGGAGATTTGTTTTCTTGGTGTGGTTTCTGTACTCGAGTACGCGTGTCTTATTGATATTAATTCGATATGGTTGTATTAATTACTCGTTGAACCAGTTGTACGTTCTCACAAACTTGAATTTTCGCAGTATTGATGTCTTAAATTTTACTTTTTTTTTATTAGCCTTGTAAATCCTTACTTAAAGGGTTTACGGCGCTGTAATTATTCCGAATATCTCGGGGTGTTACAGATTATGGTATCGGAGCCAAGATTCATGGATATCTTGGCAGTCGGGTTTTAGTTGGGTCTGTTTATGTTATTTGATTTACGGGTCGTTTGTAACATCACTGTTCAGCCGAAGTCGTCATGTGGACCGTGGTTGTAAGTCTCTTAATCTCTTATACTACCGTTTTACTTAATTACCGTTTTGTGAGTATTGACGGACTTTATTTTGAAAAATTTTGTTCTGGATATTGAGAAATTGCGTTTACAGTATGTTGAGAGGAGGACGTGGACGCGGATGCGGTCGTGGACGCGGACGTGGTAACATGAGACATGAGGATTCCGCAACTACCCCCGAAATATCGGCTAGTCGAACCGATTCCCATTCTGGAGGGCAGCAAGGATCAGCGAATGATGACGCAAATCCTAACATGCCGGGAGTGCTTCAACAGGTGGTGGCGCAGATAAACCAGTTTGCTCAGGTCGTTGATCGCATGCAGACGGCGATGGGACAGCAGCACCACGAGGATAACCGGGGAGACAGATGGCTTGCTGAAGTGGTTAAATTGCACCCGCCAAAATTTGACGGATCTGCTGAGGCACTTACTTGGGATCACTGGCTCAAGGAGTTGGAGAAGATATTCGCGGGTCTTAACTGTCCCGAGGACCGGAAGGTTCCCATTGCCCAGTATTTTCTGACTGGGGAGGCCTTTGATTGGTGGGAAGCTATTCGACCCAAGAATCATAATGCGGATTAGACGGAATTCAAACAAATGATGGAAGCACAGTATTGTCCTCGTCCAGTTAGAGAGGCAAGGATCCGAGAGTTTTTCTCACCACAGAGTTCGGAGGCATCTGTGACAGATGTAATTAAAACTTTTAATCATCAGCTGACTTGTGTGCGACACTTGGTCAGAACAGAGGCAGAAAAGATTTTTCATTTTGATATGCGGATGAAGCCGGAGATTCAGCAGTACATGTCCGGATTCGAGTGTACTACGTTGCGACAGTATCAAGACAAAGCGCCGCCTACGACATGAAAGAGGCGGCGGTGGAGAAATCAAGAGAGGCAAAGAAGGTAAGGTGACCGGCACTTTGCGTAAAACAAGAGTGGTGGGGCCCGCAAGGGCCAGTCTTCCTTTTATTCGGCTAGAAACCTCCACATCCTTCTAAAGGCGGAAAGAAGTTAGGACAACATCAGCAGTTTCGGACGCATCAAAGAAATGCTACAATTGTGGTCGAGCAGGGCATATTCGACGTGATTGCCGCATCTTACGTGACTTGTTACGATTGTGGGCAAGAAGGGCACCGTGCGGCCTTCGTGGAGCCGCTACTAGATCTTTAGTACTCGCACTCAGCGCGATTCGAAGGAAACAAGTGTGAACCAGACGCAGCAGAGTAGATTTCAGCAGCAGAACGTTGGGAAGAGAGAGACATCCAGTGCTGGGTCCGTTCCTCCGCGCCTGTATGAAATGAGGAGATCTGACGATCAGAACACTGCTGTTGCATCAGGTACGATTCAGATCCTTTTGCAACCAGTTAGTGTTTTATTCGATTCCGGAGCTACACATTCTTTTGTATCATTGAACTGTGTAAATCGTTTGAAAATCTCGTGCTTAATTGATTGTGAACCGTATGTTGTGGGATTGCCGAGTGGAGAGAGAATTGTGGGAACTCTAGAGGCTAGAGATTTTCCAGTATCTATAGGAGGGAGAGATTGGCCGTCGAATCTCATTGTTGTTGACATCTACGGTGACGATTTAATTCTCGGAGACGATTGGCTCAACCGTTATGGAGCTATCCTGAATTACCGAGAGAGAGTCATTTCTATCATTGCTGATGACGGGTCTGAACACTTATTCCGAGGATGGAGACCGGGAAGCTCGGGAAAATTGATCAAAGCAATGAAAGCCGTAAAATTGCTGAAACAGGGATGTCATGGACTTTGGTGTTATGCCATGAGGAAAGAGGAAGGAGTAGAACTCTCGTCTATTTCAGTTGTGAATGAGTTCTCAAATGTATTTCCTGAAGAGCTACCAGGGTTACCTCCGCAAAGAGAAGTGGAATTCACCATCGAATTAGAGCCTGGAGCAGAGCGCCATACCGCATGGCGCCAACCGAGATGTATGAACTCAAGAAACAACTGGAGGAATTGTTGCAGAAGGGCTATATTCAACCTAGCGTTTCTCCTTGGGGAGCGCCCGTTCTCTTTGTCCGGAAGAAAGACGGATCCCTCCGACTGTGTATTGATTACAGGGAGCTTAACAAGATGACGATCAAGAATAAGTATCTTATACCTCGGATCGACGACTTGTTTGATCAACTGCAAGGGGCAAGGGTATTCTCGAAGATTGACTTGCGATCAGGATACCATCAGTTGAGAATTAAGGAATCGGATATACCGAAATTTGCTTTCAGATCCCGGTACGGGCATTATGAATTTGTAGTGATGCCATTTGTACTCACCAATGCTCCTGCGATATTCATGCAATTGATGAATCGGGTATTCTTGGAGTACTTGGATAAATTTGTGGTCGTTTTCATTGACGACATCTTGATATATTCGAGGGACGCAGAGGAACATGCTGAACATTTACGTGTGGTTTTGAGCATCTTGAGAAAGGAACAACTGTATGCTAAGCTTTCTAAATGCGAATTTTGGCTTAAGGAAGTAACCTTCCTTGGGCATGTGATATCATCCGATGGAGTTCAGGTGGACCCGAAGAAATTCGAAGCAATCTTGGAGTGGGAAGCTCCTAAAAACGTGAAAGAAGTCCGAAGCTTCTTAGGACTTGCTGGATATTATCACCGCTTTGTAGAGGGATTTTCCAAAATTGCTCGTCCGCTCACTCACCAAGGTAAAACTCAAAAGTTCACGTGGAATGAGAAATGCCAGTGGTTTTGACGAACTTAAGAAGAGGCGACGACACCTATATTAGCTTGCCGCAGAGGAATCGATGGATTCATGGTATACGATGCTTCAAATCGGGTTTGGGTTGTGTGTTGATGCGAAGGATAAAGTGATTGCTTATGCTTCTCGGCAATTGAAACCGTCTGAAGTTAATTATCCGACTCATGATGGAGCTAGCATTTGTGGTCTTTGCCTTGAAATCGCGACATTATTTGTACGGCACTCATTGTCGATCTTCACAGATCATAAGAGCCTCAAATACATTTTGATCGGAAGAATTAAACATGAGGCGAGAGAAGGTGGTGGAATTGATCAAGGATTACGACTTGGAGATTCTCTATCATCCGGGAAAGCAAATGTAGTAGCCGATGCTTTGAGCCGAAAACCCGTTTCTCTTCGAGTGTTGGAAGCACTTACATCCCAAACCGGTATTCAACGGAACTGATCCGCGAGGATTGAAGTATGGGCACCGGGAATCCAAGGACAACTTTATGTGATGGGCCGACTTCATCACTAGTCGAGGATCAAGTCTAAGCGGTTGGACGATTCTCCGATCCTTCGATTATGTGATGAAGTAAAGAAAGGAAAAGCCCGAGATTCGTGATACAAGATGATGGAGTTACGAGATTTGAGTCGACTTTGCGTTCCCGATGATGATGATTTGAGACGGACTATTACGAAGGAAGCTCACGGCGCCTATTCTATTCACCGGGCAGTAAGATGTATAAGGATTTAAAACAAAATTTACGGTGGGGAATATGAAGAAGGACGTGGCAGTACGTTTGAAGTGCTTGACTTGTCGGCAAGTTAAGATCGAACATCGGCGACTGCCAGGAATGTTAAGGCCGCTTAGATCCTCGAATGGAAGTGGGAGGACATCTCGATGGATTTCATCACCAGTATGCCAAGTACTAGAACGGGAATGAACATGATTTGGGTTATAGTTGATCGACTAACCAAGTCGGCTCATTTCCTAGGGATCAAAGATACATGGGGACCCGAAAGATTGGCGCGAGTATTTATTGCGGAGATAGTCAGATTGCATGGGACGCCGAAGACCATTATCTCGGATCGAGATGGTCGTTTCGTGTCGCACTTCTGGAAAGCAGTTCACAAGGCTTTGGGGACTGAGCTCAACTTTAGCACAACTTATCATCCCCAAACAGACGGTCAGTCCGAAAGGACTATTCAAACTGTAGAAGACATGCTTAGAGCCTGTGCTTTGGATTGGTCAACTGATTGGGAAATTCATTTGCCATTAGTTGAATTCACCTACAATAATAGTTGGCATGCTTCAATTAAGATGGCACCGTTTGAAGCTTTGTACGGGAGAAGATGCCGATCACCCCTGAGTTGGGATGATTCTTCGGATTTGATCGGGACGGAACCGGAATTGATTATTCAGACTCAAGAGAAGATAGCTTTGATTCGAGAAAGACTGTTGACTGCCCAGAGTCGACAGAAGTCTTATGCCGATGTACGTCGTCGCCCTCTAGAGTTCGACGCTGGGGACCACGTACTATTGAAGGTGTCTCCTACACGAGGAATTTTCCGTTTTGGGAGAAGAGGCAAGCTTAGTCCGAGATATATCGGACCATTTGAGATCCTAGAGAGAGTTGGGGATTTAGCATACCGGTTGGCCTTACCGCCATCGCTGAGTCATGTTCACAATGTGTTTCACGTATCCCAACTGCGGAAGTATGTACGGACCCTACCACGTCATTGATTTCGACGAGATCGAGATAGCTAATGATGGCACCTTCGAAGAGAGACCAATCAAGATACTTGAGAGCCGGACCAAACAATTGAGGAATAAACCAATACATTTGGTTAAAGTGCAATGGTCACGACATGGAGTCGAAGAGGCCACTTGGGAAACGTAGGACGGTATGAAGGCTAAATATCCGGAGTTGTTTTCATCCTAAGTTTCGGGACGAAACTTCTTTTTTGGGAGGAAGGATGTAATACCCGAGATTTCTGCTATGTAATTAGAACTTGTGATATTGTAATAATTGTACTTTTGTCTGAGTACTATTCTCCGTATTTCATAATCCGATGTTGTCGAGCGTATAATTTCGTGTATGTGTTATAGAGATTGAAATTCTGTGCATGTAGCGCACGCTACAGGCTGAGTGTAGCGTACGCTAACGGGGATTCATAGCGCACGCTACAGGGGATCATTAGCGCACGCTATGCGTGGTCAAATTGATCGAGACGTGCGGTAGGTGAGATCTGGCGGAGGGACCCTTGTCGGATTGTGTCGAATGAACCTGGACGGCTTTCGGGAAAAGCCAAGTCAACGCCTTAGCGCACGCTACAGACATGTGAATAGCGCACGCTAAGTGCTGACTCCATTTAAGTCAGACAGCCGTTAGCGCACGCTACGAGCAGGGACTAGCGCGCGCTAATAGCCATTTATTATAAATAGGACAGCATCCTATTCATGATTTCAGTTCTTTCTCCTCCCATAACCCGAACCCTTACACTTAGAACATAACTCCCTTCATCCTAAACACTTCGTATCAACCTCCTGGTTCGAGATTGAAGATCGTATATCATTGGAGATTGGTGTTCAAGCCTTCGGTGTTGGATTGCTTCATTTTCCTCCGTGTTCTTCACTACTTTGAGGTAGGTGATTCTTCACCGATGTTAGTAATGTTCCTAAGGAAGTTTGAATCATGTTTGGATAGCAAGTATTTCGTTATAATCGGTCATCACATGTTAGAAGGATACTTTTGACGTATCGGCACTATATATCGTATGAACCTCTGAACCATCTTATTATAAGGACTCCTAAGCATGTTCAAATCGATTTATGATCAGTAATCGGATATTACCCAGTTGCTACGTTGTACACGTTGGAATCTTGTGTTTTGGAACGTAAGACGATCGGAACTTAGATTATTTCTTGAAGATCGTAGATGGATTATGATATTGAGATGACTATCGGTATATTTGTATTTCATAATCTTAAAACTTCCACAAACCTTAGTAGCATGATATGCCCGAGGATAACTTGTATCATCACGGTAGAATTCATGAGTTCTTCACCATTCAACCCAGTTTTCGGTTTGCAGTATTCTGCCATGCAAGATTAGCGCACGCTAACATGGGTGAGTTAACGTGCGCTATCGAGGTTCGGTTAACGCACGAAACGTACGTAGCGAACGTTATGAGACCAGCCGAGTCAGGCTGCCAGTCCGTAGCTAGCGCACGCTAGTCTTATACGGTACCGTACGCTAACAGTCCGTCTTAGCGCACGTTACGCTAACAGACAGCTTGTTTATTTTGAGCTTTTCGGCCGTAGGCCGAATTGTTAGGCCATTGTTCGACTTGAGATGATTTGTATATCATTCCTTTTGTTAAGGTTCGAGCTTGCTACGTTGATCGAAGGAGGCGACCTTCGAGTGGGTTGAGATCATTGAAGTATATCGTTCTTGCCATCTTCGAGGCAGGTATCGTGATATGTTAATATTGGTATTTTTGGAGCATGCGTATGATTATTCATGATGTTAAACATGATATTTACTTCGTTGATTTGCCATGGTATTCGTTATATAGTGTTTATATGTTCATGTTGATGAACATAATGATTTGGCATATGTGTATGCATGAGTTGTGTTTGTATACGTTGTACGATCTATGCTGAGGGCGCTGGATCGGATGTCCACCTCGTGTTGGTCCGACGGGATCATCTTGGGATCTAAGTGAGGCCTGGATCATTGGACGGGTTATTTCCACCTCGTGTTGGTCCGACGGGATCATCTTGGGATCTATCTTTGAGGCGCTGGATCATTGGAATACCCATGCTGTGTAATGGAATCTTGTAGATTCGCATTGTCGGATTCCGGTAGCGGAAGTCCGTGTGGTGTATCTTGTCATGTATTGTTGATGCATATTCGAATTGTTTAATGTGATACTTGTACTAGCATCGTTTTGCTAGCCCCTTCGGGGGTGGACATTTGTTTTGATGTTCAGGTAGCGAGGAGAGGAAAGCGACACAAGACCGACGTGACGACGAAGGGGTTCAGTGATGTTTAGTGTTATCGGAGATTTGTTTTCTTGGTGTGGTTTCTGTACTCGAGTACGCGTGTCTTATTGATATTAATTCGATATGGTTTTATTAATTACTCGTTGAACCAGTTGTACGTTCTCACAAACTTGAATTTTCGCAGTATTGATGTCTTAAATTTTACTTTTTTTTTATTAGCCTTGTAAATCCTTACTTAAAGGGTTTACGGCGCTGTAATTATTCCGAATATCTCGGGGTGTTACAAATGCTATTATAAAAAACATACAATAAAAATTACAGTAATAAAATAAGAATACATAAATCGCGAATAGATGCGCGTCAAGAGATCAAGAAGAAACTCCTTAAGCTGCCACCATTTACCACGATTATTACACAAGACAGAAAGTAAAAATAAAAGAGGTCCGACATGGGATATCAAAGGGAGAGGAATGAATCCACTTTTCGTTTTCTCACGGTAAAATCTTCCATCCAGACAATTTTAGCTAGAGCTGGATCTGGTTGAGGAACAAATTCATTGAGTTTTTTGATTAGTTATTCTGGTGTTGTTGCAACGACTATGATTCGTTTAGCACGCTCGGAAATAAAACCCTTTTCAGCAGAGTAGTCGATGAAAGACAGTAAACCATCAAAGAAACCATTGACATTATGCACACCTATTGGTTTTTGATGAACATTTAGCTGGGCTCTGGTAACCACATGAAAAACTTCCTCAAGGGTGCCAAAACCACCGGGAAGGGTGATAAAGGCGCCAGAATTATTTATCATGTGAGTTATGCGATCTTGCATATTTACAGATCTAAACTCATCTCCAATAGTTGACCCGGTGATTTTACTTTCGGCCCGGAGGTTTTGGGATTATTCCCAACACTCTTACTCCTTCCATATAGGCGTACGGACTCGTCCCATTAGTCCTAGACTTCCTCCTCCGTAAACTACATGAATGCATTTTTCTCCTAAGGTACGACCCAAGTTGTGGGCTGCCTCAGTAAAGCATGCCTCTTTTCCATAACTAGCTCCACCAAAAATGCAGACTGTGCTAAATTTTTTTGTTGATGATGATGACTCCATTTTTGAAAAGAAATTATTTAGATAGAAACAGAGAAAAAGTGCAAGTTTGAGGGATGAATGAAAGAAACAAGCACAAAATTTATTTATAGAAGAAAAATAAGGTAAAAATTGTTTAACAAGTTTGTGATTGCGTTGATTGCGCTTCAACTACTCAATAGAATAATGAAAGCTTTTATCGCGTATCACATTTTTTATTCAGAAAATCACACCACACGACAAAAATAAAAGATACTTACGCGTATGTACAGTAGTTGTGATTGTGGCTCACATCTTCCTCTGATTTTACATTCAGAAACGACATAAACGCCTTCTATGAGTCGGGGAGAAGCTTCCCATCCAATTTTCTTACAAATTGGCAAACAAGGTCTTTTAACGTCAGATTCCCAAGACGTTGTTCATATTATGGTTGGAATTTATTCCACAAACATCGAATTCCGTAATGTACGAGTCCACTAGGATGCGTGTCAAGAGAAATTTCGATATTATCTAAATTCTCTTTATTCAGACCATCCTTAATGAACTGAATTTTATCTTCTCTGTTTGTAGATGGAATTCCTAAAGATCGACATTTTAAATTACAGTTCCATCTAGCACATTTATAATAAACGGCTATTATCTTTGCTCGTCGTTTCTTCGCATATGAACTTTTTCCAAGCCCTGGTAAAAATCTAGTCGGTGTTTCTGTGAATTCACCCTCTATTCTTACTTTGGCTTCAATTATGAATCTTATCTCAAAAGGTATGCTTTTATTCATAAGCAACCTCATCCTTTCAAGCCTTGTCTTGTAAATTTTTTAAAGTGCATTTTTGCTTAGAAAGGGAAATCTTTCTTCGATTTTATACAATGTTTCTTCCATGATAAAAAAAATAAAAAGACAATGAAAATAATTGAAGAGAATATCTACAAATATCAGTTGTTGTGGGAAACTGAAAAATCCGACTTTAATAGTCACGGAGTACCGTTATCCGCCACTTGACCGGACAAACACAATTTAGTACTTAAGTTACAATGTCGAGAAATTTGTACCTATAAAAATAGTTTACAATGTAAGATTTCAAATATAACTTATACTTCCCTGGCAACGGCGCCAAAAACTTGACACGTTTTTAGTGTAACTATCGCAAGTGCACGATATCGTATCAAGTAGTAAAGTGGACTTTTTGAGTCCGGTTTATCGATCCCACAAGGAAGTTTGGTTATAATTTGAATTATACACTATTAGTCTATTTTTATAGATACTAAGATGAGTGAAACAAACAATTAAAAAGTTTGGTTTAATAGTAGCAAAGTAAATGCAATAATAGTTCTAATATTTTAAGGAAATAAAAATATTGCATTTATAATAGATTGATTAAACGATAAAATGAAA
This sequence comes from Orobanche coerulescens, assembly GCA_033398695.1. NCBI lineage: Eukaryota > Viridiplantae > Streptophyta > Magnoliopsida > Lamiales > Orobanchaceae > Orobanche > Orobanche coerulescens. Next base: position 160,072,439 of record CM065803.1, read on the forward strand.
TAGTTGGGATTACAAACTTAGTTCGTCATTAGTTATAGAAGATGTATAGGAGATCATAAGATGAATTTACTTATTATGTTGTGTAGATTCGATTTTCCTTAAAAAGACGGTTTCTCTTTCGAACTATAAAACGCCCCTTACATATTGAATCAATCCACTACATTTCTATGTTGATTGGCTTCAATACATAGCATTAGGTTTTATGAAAATAACTCAAAGAATCATCTAAGGACTAGGGGTATATTTCTATCCCCTAGAACAACTTAGAGTGAAGATCATTTGATCTAATCAAACATATTTTCTTTCGAAACATATGAAGACCATAAATATCGTCATTTATTGGACAAATAAATAAAGATTGTTAAAACAATGAAAATCACACAGAATAATAAGTAATTCACAATAGATCTTTATACAAACATAAATAACATGACTAACCTTGTTTATAATCCCAACTTAAGGTTACTTAGCCCATGAAGGGTTTATTATACATATTACAAGCTTTTGTGGTCATTATTAGTTGAATCAAGAGAAAGAATTGATCCTAACTCCCTTAGTAGATAAAGGAGAAAGAAGCAATAAACTCTCTGAACAACATATGTTATACCACATTTACAAAGATCACTCAAGAATACAAGTGTGTTCTTCACACAAAAAGAAAAGTTTACAAAAAATGGAAAATTATAAGATGAATGATGAATGATGAAGGATCTAAGGGGTCTATTTATACACCTAAAGTCATCTAATATCTCCAAACCTACAGCATTATTACATTACATCGGATCAATGCCAGCCATCCCCTCAATAATACACAAAAAGTATAAAAAATTAGACAAATCATAACAATCTGTCAAGAGTTACGGCCGTAACATTCAAGAGTTACGGCCGTAACTAGGGTGACTTACGGCCGTAACTCCTGAATGTTACGGCCGTAACATGGCTTCGTAAATTTGCTCACTTGAAGCTTTGATAGTTACGTTTTCAGCCCAGAATTTCTCAGACTTTGCGTTTTTGCCCCAGATCTTCTTCGGATGATAACTTTTGATACATAACTCTGATTTTGAATCCGGAAAGACTGCCGAATTCGTCTCGGAAAGACCTACAACATGAATATATCAAAATTCAACAAAGAGAATATTTAATAAACATGTTATTTCCTGAGTAAATCAGTTATTTAATCCGATCATCATCCGATAAAAATAAAATTATTAAAACTAATTAATTAAAAGCAAAAACGAGTAGACTAGCTCAATTATGGGTGAATTTTATCGATACAAACCATGGATAAGTGTACAAAACTGACACTTATCAGTTTATCGAATAAATATGATATTTCGAAACGTTGTTTTGCGAGTGACTTCAAAACGAGTCTGATATTGGAATCATGGTTTTGATTAAACGACCAAAGTATTAAAAGTATTATTTTTTCCTTTAAAAATATTATCATTCGAATGAATACCTCGAAAAATTTTATTTTAAAAGAAAATGCTACAAATGTTTGCCCCCAATGATATGTATATGGATTTGAACGTGTTTGTTTTGATAAATATCATGCATTTCTGTTTATGTGGCCACATGGATTATTTATAGAATTAAGTTCTATTTTTGCACTATTGGTTCGTATATTCGTGTAATGACTCAGAGTGAATAATTTATTGGGCTGTTGTTTGTTGTCCTATGTTGATTCGGTGATGTTTATTTTGTTGTGTTATTCTAAATGGTTATCCATTTAATATGTCGAGAGGTCGAGGCCGAGGACGTGGTAGTGGTCGTAATCGGGAGAATGATAGGGTCACTCGCTCGTTGTCGAGTGCCAATCAGCTCAATACAGATGGTCGAGATGACAAGTCGCGTGATCAGGGGCAATCGACAAGAGGTAATGTTGATGTTGGTGCCGCCACCGTCCTTCGTCAGGTGGTTGATTAGTTGGCGCAGACAAATCAGATCATACACCGAGATGAGAACCCAAAAGGGGATAATGAAGCTAATAAATAGTTACGGGATGTGATGAGAATGCGCCCGCCCCGTTTTGTAGGATCTTCGGAGTCGTTGTGTTGGGAGACCTGGCTCTTCCAGTTGGACAGAACATTTGATGATGTAGCTTGTCCAGATGAAATGAGAGTACCTATTGCTCAATACCTGCTCGATAAGAAAGCTGCAGACTGGTGGGAGGTCGTAGCGCCTAGTGATCGGACAGCTACTTGGACTGAATTCAAGATTGCCATGGAGGCTGAGTATTGTCCGCCGCCTGTTAAAGAGCGTAGGATTGTCGAGTTTTTCTCGGCGACGCCCCAAGATGAGTTGATATCTCAGGCAATAGTTGATTATAATCGGCAGTTATGTTATGTTTGAGATCGAGTGAGAAATGAGGCACATAAGGTTCGTTATTTTGATATGCGTACGAAACCTCATGTTCGGCAGTGTGTGGCTCATTTTATGGGTACCACGTTGAAGAATTATCAAGACCGAGCCTTAGCATTTGAAATGGCTGTATTGTCTACCTAGTCGGTGTTGGTAGCGCTGAAACAGAGGATTTCTGATGATGCTTCAGGAAGTAAGGAAATTGGGATTTTAAAATCCCAAGCCTCGTATCAGATGAGTATAGGACCTTCTCGGTCAGTTAAGAGAATCTAAAAGACCAGGTCGGCGTCTTTGATTTAAGGCAGTGCTGCAAGATGTTTCAACTGTAATGTGCTGGGCCACGAGCGTACGAGTTCTAGGAAACCGCAGGTAACTTGTTATTGTTGTGGACGCGAAGGGCATCGAGACCAGTACTACGAGATCGTTGCTAAGAAAATAGGTAACCGGAATGCCGTTCCTACTTCTGGATGGCCCAGCGGTACCCAGTGATAGTATTTCATGTTGGTCTAGTGAATTTTATATTGCGTGTAGACTTGTTATGTGATGTTTGATGTATGGTACTCGATATCTAATATTCTATCTTGAATATTTCCATATAGATCGTTATGATGGTTGTTTTAGCTCAATCCCTGTGGGTTGTTGAACCTATGGAGACACGTGGCAGGAGATCACAGGGTCACGAGCAAGTGTATTGTGATTATTGTTTTAGCTCAATCCGTGTTTGTTGAACCTATGGAGACACGTGACTGGAGGTCACGGGGAGTTTATATTTAATATCTATTAATATTAGATATTGGATATCTAATTTATCATTTATTGGATAAATCAAATAGCGGTCTTATGAATTAAAATTAAGTTACCGGGTAATTAATTTAATTCATAAATTATATTTCTTAGAGAAATATATTTGTATTTGAATGTGTGAGCGTGGCGCTTTGCTAGCATTGTGATGTCTTTGTTTTAAGTTTCGGGATGAATCTTATTTTTAGTAGGAAATAATGTAATACCGAAGATTTTCGTTCTGGTTATTTTGGGATTTTCTCCGAATATTCCTAAGTTGCCGAGTGTCGGTATTATTTTTTTGATGATTGATTTTTGTGTTTATATGGTCGCATGTGATTTATTGTTGCATGGTATTTCATTTCAGATCGATGATGTTGTCCGTGTAACACCCCAAACTAGGCGGATATTACAGTGCCGTAGATCCCCAACTGGGACCCACCAGGCAAATGAAAATGAATGAATTACACAGGATAAATGTAGTACCGAACTACATTACCACAATAATTACTCCGATGAGGAGTTTAGTTACAACACACCAGGACAATACCGAATACTAGTGTATTTTATATGAAGATAAAATACACAACACTGAATGAAACGGAGTATTTAAATGAAAGTCTGCAGCGGAAAATAAAGGACAATAACATGAATAACTGAAAGATCGGGGCCCCCTACTAGTATCACTGGGACTCCTTGACGTCAGCGTGTTCTCCCCGTACTTTTGCCTTGCCAAGACCTGAAAAACAAAATCCCCAAACGGGGTCAGTTAAAAAGAACAACAATCCTTAAGGGTTGAAAGTACACAATCATGATTATATCTGAAATTATGAAATATCCTGTCGAAACATACGCAATCAAACATGCTATATGAATCAACTAACAGTACGGCTCAAAGGTTGGCACCACACTACGCCCGGGATGGAAATGTGTTCGTGCACAAGCCACCAACGAGTATCGATCGAATACACGTGTGGTCTTGTACCTAATCAGTCTCACGAGGCATATGACTCGTGTGCACAGTCCAATGTGAGGCCAACAACCAACACACGACTTAAGCGTGCCCGACATGAAAATCCAACACATACCAACTGCGCCCGATGACCCGGAATGCCACAATATAACAAAAGTGACATCGAAAATGAATAATGACTCACCGAGATGGAATGATAGTGAAATAAATGACAGCTCAATGAAATGGTTGGAACCGTCGTTCCTTATGACTGAAGTGATTAATTGACAATAACAAGTTTTAATACGGTTAATACAATAATGAATGAGTTATGATTATGAATGAACAACAACAAAAGGGATGAATATCCTTTTAACCGAGTAAGAATTAACTTACACAATACCGGTGACAATTATCCTTCCACGAACAACGTCCTAATTGAGATATCGGTCGCTCGAACAACCTTGAATTATACAATATCCAACAACCCGTTCAATATACGAATCAAACACGAATATAACGAACTCAAAACGTCGATACGATTAAACTAAATTCATTGGGGCATTATATCGAATACGTTGTGGCCAAACTCCGATTGTTTACAATCAAACCTCAATATACCAATATCAAATCCCCCAAGAAGTGTTTCAAACCAACAAAACATCTTCAATATGATTAATAATCCAAGACGAATATCCGAAAACGTGATTATAACGACAATCAATCGAAAACCCCCAATTTCAACCCGATATTCAAGGTGTTCTTGAATAATCCCTCAATAATCCAATGAATCCTTATACAAACTCATAATCATATACATATCCCTTCATATAACATGATTATAACGTCCAAAACATCATATCTAAACACAAAATCGAAGTCCAAGGTGTTGAAGAAATTACCTCTAGAAGATCCAACCACTTCGATCCGAAGAACACGAGTTTAATCGAGTATCCAAGCTTCACAACCGAATGAAAATGATTAAAAACCACACTCAAGTGATAGGTGAAGAGAATTCTCTCCCTCAAGCCTCTCTCTCTCGTATGAAGGTGGAAGAAATGGAAGGAATGAGCTGAAATGCTCAAAAAACGAAATTATAGGGGTTGATCGCCTGTCGGACACGGCCCGTGCCGATCGGCACGGTCGCGGCCGCCGCCGGCGGCGAGGACTCGACCGTGTCTGCCCGCTTGACACGGTCGCGGCGCGAAGGGGCCTTCCGATAGTGACTGTCCGGCGACTTCGGCATGACTCGGCCGTGTCACGGAACACGGTCGGGCATCGGCGATCGGTTACGGCTTATCCGGAAGAGTTCGACTCGGCCGTGGCGACGACACGGTCGAGTCCTGTGGCAGAGACTTCGGCATTTCCGGACGAGTACAGCACGGGCCGTGTCGGACGACACGGCCGAGTTCGGTCGGCAGTGATCGGCCAATAACTGAAAAATGAGCGGGTGAGCTAAAACGACCATAACTCTCTCGTCCGGACTCCGATTGACTCACCGTTTGAACCATTGGAAAGCTAACTCGATGCTCTATAATATTGCAAAGATTCAGAATTTTTGGAGTTACCAAACATTAATGGTGATCTAACAAAGTCGAACTCATATGTGGAAAGTTGAAACTATGGACAATAACGATACACAACTCGAAGTTTTTCCGAACGGTGAACACGGCTGAATGAACATGATTGATGAATGATTATAAATGAGTGAAAATCCACTGAGTGACAATCACCGAATGAAATTACTGAATGATAATGACTGACTTACAACCGGGTATTACATACACCCCCCCCTTAAAAGAGTTTCGTTCCCGAAACTAAGGGTCAAACAACTCGGGATAACTCTCCCGCATACTATCCTCGGTTTCCCAAGTAGCCTCTTCGACTCCGTGTCTGGACCACTGAATCTTGACCAAAGGGATCGTCTTGTTCCTCAACTGTTTGATTCGCCGCTCTAACACTCGTACAGGACGCTCCTCGTACGAATGATCATCCGCGATCTCGATTTCGTCGAACTGAAGTATGTGACTTGGGTCGGCAACATACTTCCGCAACTGAGAGACGTGAAACACATTATGAATTCGGCTTAATGCCGGAGGCAAAGCCAATCGATAAGCTAACTCGCCTACTCGATCCAAAATTTCAAACGGTCCAATGAATCTCGGACTCAACTTCCCCCGTTTTCCGAAACGGAGAATACCTCGACTCGGGGATACCTTGACCAAAACGTGGTCAAGCGTCTCGAACTCTAGTGGTCGACGACGATTATCTGCATATGATTTCTGTCGACTCTGAGCTGTCAACATACGACTCTTGATCAAAGCTACCTTCTCCCGGGCGGCTATAAGCATATCGGGCTCGGTGCCGATTGATTCTGACAAGTCATCCCAACACAAAGGAGATCGACAACGACGACCGTACAAGGCCTCGTAAGGTGCCATCTTAATGGAGGCATGCCAACTATTATTATACGTGAACTCGATGAGTGGTAGTTGGGCTTCCCAATCGTCTTTCCAATCGAGGACGCATGCCCTCAACATGTCCTCTAATGTCTGAATAGTTCTCTCTGATTGTCCGTCGGACTGAGAATGAAAGGCAGTACTGAGATTAAGCTGAGTTCCCATAGCACGATGAACTGATTTCCAAAAATGCGATACAAATCGTCCGTCACGATCGGAAACGATACTCTTATGAGTACCGTGCAGTCTCACTATCTCCTTGCTGAACAACTGAGCCAGTCTCTCAGGACCCCACGTATCCTTGATCTCAAGGAAATGAGTTGATTTAGTTAAGCGGTCCACAATCACCCAGATCGCATTCATGCCACGTCGACTCGTCGGCAAACTCGTGATGAAATCCATAGAAATGTCTTCCCACTTCCACTCCCGAATAGGGAGAGGTTTCAGCATACCCGCCGGTCGCTGATGTTCAATCTTAACTTGTTGACAGGTTAAGCATCTCGAAACAAATTATGCGACTTCTCGCTTCATATTACTCCACCAGTAATTTTGTTTCAAGTCCTTGTACATCTTGCTGGACCCCGGATGAACAGAATAAGGGGTAGCATGAGCTTCTCTCAAAATAGAGTTTTTCAACTCGTCATTCGCCGGTATGCACAACCGGTTCTTAAACCTCAAAAGTCCATCCTCGTGGACCATGAATCCAGGGGCTTTTTCCTGAGCCATATCTTCACGGATGCGCAACAATGAAGGGTCTGAACTCTGATTCTCTCTGATTACCTCCTCAAGTGACGATGAAATCTCTAACATACAAAGCTGTCCCTGAACTCGCTGAAGCCAGACCTCGATCTCGGGTCTAAGGAATTCCTGCTGAAGCTCCTTCTGAACTGTTAAACGAGCAAGCATCTGCTCCTGAACGGACTTACAACTCAAGGCGTCGGCGACAACGTTCGCCTTGCTCGGGTGGTAAAGGATCTCGATATCAAAATCTTTGATTAGTTCCAACCACCGCCTCTGTCGCATATTTAACTCCTTGTGAGTAAATATATACTTCAACTCTTGTGATTTGTGAAGATCTGACAGGTGATGCCATAAAGGTAACGACGCCAAATTTCCAACGCGAAAACCACGGTTGCTAGCTCCAGCCGTGGGTTGGATAATTAACCAGCTAATCCGAGGAAACATCGGATTTACTTAATATCTTTCGGAGGTTGCCAATCTCGGATAGTCTCCGTCTTCTGAGGGTCGACACGAACTCTGTCAGATGAAATTACATGCCCGAGAAAGTCACTTCAGACCTCCAGAACTCACATTTGGAAAACTTTCCATAAAGTTGCTCTCGTCTCCACACGTCGAGAACCTGATGAAGATGAACCTCGTGTTCATCTCGGCTACGAGAATAAATTAAAATGTCGTCGATGAATACAACAACAAACTGATCCAAAAAGTCGATGAAAACCCGATTCATTAACTCCATGAATACCGCATGTGCAATAGTTAGCCCGAATGGCATAACTACGAACTCATAATGACCATAGCGTGTACGAAACGCTGTCCTCGCGATATCCGACTCTCGAATCCGCAACTGGTGATATCCAGATCTTAAGTCGATCCTGGAAAATACTGAGGCTCCCTGAAGTTGATCTGAAAGATCATCAATACGGGGTAAGGGATACTACTCTTGATCATCACCCTGTTCAACTCCTAGTAATTAATACACACACGAGACGAGCCATCCTTCTCCTTGACAGATCACACTGGTGCTCCTCACGGGGACGCAATCGGTCGGAGATAACCTTTCTCGAACTACTCCTCAAGTTGAATCTTCAACTCCTGCATTCTGGTCGGGGCCATCCGATACGGTGCCTTCGATAAAGGGGACGTACCGGCTCCAACTCAATCCTGAATTCACCTACTCTATGTGAAGGCAACCAGATAACTCGTCTGGAAATACATCGTCAATCGATGACAATGATACCACGAATGATTGAACATTTTGATTGCCCTAGAATGGTCAATCGATAAAAAGAGATACCAATAATGATTGAACAACTCGATTGCCTTAGAAAGGCCAATCGATGAAGATGATACAATGAATGTTTGAATAACTCGATTGCCTTTGAAAGGCCAATCGATGAAAATGATACAATGAATGATTGAATGACTCGATTGTCTTAGAAAGGCCAATCGATGGAAATGATGCAATGAATGATTGAATAACTCGATTGCCCTAGAAAGGCCAATCGATGAAAATGATACAATGAATGATTGAATAACTCGATTGCCTTAGAAAGGCCAATCGATGAAAATGATACAATGAATGATTGAATGACTCGATTGTCTTAGAAAAGCCAATCGATGGAAATGATACAAGGAATGATTGAATAACTCGATTGCCTTAGAAAGGCCAATCGATGAAAATGATACAATGAATGATGGAATAGTTCGATTGCGGAATTTCTCTGCTTTCGTCATAATAATACTTCTTCTGGAACAACGGGGATCACCTCCCTGAAGTACACACTCAACTCCAACTACGGAAATGATATTGACCATACGCTTACGGACACTAATGATGGCATCATGACGATCCATCCAATCAATACCCAAGATGACGTCGTCTCTCGGCAAATCTACTACGATTAGGTCCGCTGGCCATACACGACCATGAAGCTGAATCAGACAATTCTGAATCTCACGATTCCGATAATTTGTCTACCACCAGGTAGACCAATGACATAAGGCTCACAACTAGTAGCACTACCCAGACGTAGTCTACTCAAACATGACTCGGAAATGAATGAATGCGATGCACCAGTATCAACAAGGGTACACACAGGTTGAGATAGAATGTCGAGTGTACCTGAGGTCAATCGGGCTACCGGATCATCGGTCCTCCTCATCGCGTGAAATCGGGATTTGCCGGCCCCCGAACCGGACGCTCTCGTCTGATACAGATGAGCTCCGCCTTTGTTAGTTCCTGTCGCTTTAAACGACGCGGACTGAGTGGCCTGATTCGGAACTGCTGATTTGTTTGGGGTCTGAGATGTCGCCGGAGTGGGTTTGGAGTCCCTTCGGCAAAAACGGGCCCTATGCCCAAAGAATCCCATGATTGTGGCACGAGACGCCCGCCTCGGACACTTAGCACCGAAATGACCACTGTTCTTCACGGTTGAAACAGGTCATGGCCGAACGGCCGCTCGGGATTGAGATCCCGCACGATTATGCGCCGTAGGAGGTCGCCGAAACGATAGGACCCGCGCGAGGCTTCTTGAAGGTTGACTGACCGCCTTCGGATTGATTACGCTTCATTGATTTCTTGCTGACAGATGAAGGTTGCTGCTCAGCAATTTCCTTAGCAGCAGGCTCATACGGGAGAGTTCTCTCGACTAATCCGGTCAGAGTGGCGCAATGATGATTGAGCAATTGCACATGGGTCATCATGGTCTGCATAAAAGTGAGTGGTTCAACCCGAACATCTTCTGATCGAGCCGAGTCCTGGGCACGATTTCCCGACAGCAAGTGATTATTTCCCGGGTTTCGGCCCGCACCGCGGCCTCTCCCCGTGCATTCCTTGACAGCTCTCCCCATACTGAAGTAGGAAGGTCGCATAATGATTATATTTCCCGCATGATTATCACGTTATGATTATGTCATGAGATGATGAAAATGAGTATACATGCTCTAACTTAGTGATTATATGAATGATTTATTGAGGTGACATGATTATCTGATGAAATTATTGAAATGATTATCTTGAATAAGTTAACAAGATTAATGATATGATCTTCTAGATTAACAACCGAGTAATGAAGCGAATTGAAGGATTAATGAGTTAAAATGACCGTCCTGGTCAAAAATGAAAATGATGTTTGAGGATTGTTAACGGATGAATTATGAATGAATGATAATTGCCAGAAATTATACCATGGCGTTAGAAGTCTTACAGTTCTTTCGGTCTGATTGGCTCGGCATCTGCACAGGTCACACGTGACGCGAAAGTCCAATGATACTAGTCCGATGACGATGATTTCAAATGAGACATGACTCGGAAGGTAGTATTCAAAACCACGCTCCGATACCAACTCTGTAACACCCCAAACTAGGCGGATATTACAGTGCCGTAGATCCCCAACTGGGACCCACCAGGCAAATGAAAATGAATGAATTACACAGGATAAATGTAGTACCGAACTACATTACCACAATAATCACTCCGATGAGGAGTTTAGTTACAACACACCAGGACAATACTGAATACTAGTGTATTTTATATGAAGATAAAATACACAACACTGAATGAAACGGAGTATTCAAATGAAAGTCTGCAGCGGAAAATAAAGGACAATAACATGAATAACTGAAAGATCGGGGACCCCTACTAGTATCACTGGGACTCCTTGACGTCAGCGTGTTCTCCCCGTACTTTTGCCTTGCCAAGACCTGAAAAACAAAATCCCCAAACGGGGTCAGTTACAAAGAAAAACAATCCTTAAGGGTTGAAAATACAAAATCATGATTATATCTGAAATTTTGAAATATCCTGTCGAAACATACGCAATCAAACATGCTATATGAATCAACTAACAGTACGGCTCAAAGGGTGGCGCCACACTACGCCCGGGATGGAAATGTGTCCGTGCACAAGCCACCAACGAGTATCGATCGAATACACGTGTGGTCTTGTACCTAATCAGTCTCACGAGGCATATGACTCGTGTGCACAGTCCAATGTGAGGCCAACAACCAACACACGACTTAAGCGTGCCCGACATGAAAATCCAACACATACCAACCGGCACACCAGTATGACCCGGAATGCCACGATATAACAAAAGTGACATCGAAAATGAATAATGACTCACCGAGATGGAATGATAGTGAAATAAATGACAGCTCAATGAAATGGTTGGAACCGTCATTCCTTATGACTGAAGTGATTAATTGACAATAACAAGTTTTAATACGGTTAATACAATAATGAATGACTTATGATTATGAATGAACAACAACAAAAGGGATGAATATCCTTTTAACCGAGTAAGAATTAACTTACACAATACCGGTGACAATTATCCTTCCACGAACAACGTCCTAATTGAGATATCGGTCGCTCGAACAACCTTGAATTATACAATATCCAACAACCCGTTCAATATACGAATCAAACACGAATATAACGAACTCAAAACGTCGATACGATTAAACTAAATTCATTGGGGCATTATATCGAATACGTTGTGGCCAAACTCCGATTGTTTACAATCAAACCTCAATATACCAATATCAAATCCCCCAAGAAGTGTTTCAAACCAACAAAACGTCTTCAATATGATTAATAATCCAAGACGAATATCCGAAAACGTGATTATAACGACAATTAATCGAAAACCCCCAATTTCAACCCGATATTCAAGGTGTTCTTGAATAATCCCTCAATAATCCAATGAATCCTTATACAAACTCATAATCATATACATATCCCTTCATATAACATGATTATAACGTCCAAAACATCATATCTCAACACAAAATCCAAGTCCAAGGTTTTGAAGAAATTACCTCTAGAAGATCCAACCACTTCGATCCGAAGAACACGAGTTTAATCGAGTATCCAAGCTTCACAACCGAATGAAAATGATTAAAAACCACACTCAAGTGATAGGTGAAGAGAATTCTCTCCCTCAAGCCTCTCTCTCTCGTATGAAGGTGGAAGAAATGGAAGGAATGAGCTGAAATGCTCAAAAACGAAATTATAGGCCGATCGCCTGTCGGACATGGCCGTGCCGATCGGCACGGTCGCGCGCAATCGCAGAGAGGGACTCAACCGTGTCCTCGCTTGACACGGCCGCGGCGAAGGGGCCTTCCGATAGTGACTGTCCGAGCCGATCGGCATGACTCGACCGTGTCCTCGAACACGGCCGGCCCGCTGGGTTACGCTTATCCGGAAGAGTTCGACTCGGCCGTGCCAGACGACACGGTCGAGTCCTGTGGGCAGAGACTTCGGCATTTCCGGACGAGTACAGCACGGGCCGTGTCGGACGACACGGCCGAGTTCGGTCGGCAGTGTTCGGCCAATAACTGAAAAATGAGCGGGTGAGCTAAAACCACCATAACTCTCTCGTCCGGACTCCGATTGACTCACCGTTTGAACCATTGGAAAGCTAACTCGATGATCTATAATATTGCAAAGATTCATAATATTTGTAGTTACCAAAAATTAATGGTGATCTAACAAAGTCGAACTCATATGTGGAAAGTTGAAACAATGGACAATAACGATACACAACTCGAAGTTTTTCCGAACGGTGAACACGGGTGAATGAACATGATTGATGAATGATTATAAATGAGTGAAAATCCACTGAGTGACAATCACCGAATGAAATTATCAATGATAATGACCGAATTACAACCGGTATTACGATCGCGAGCATTTCGTCGTAATGCGCCTGCGCGCCGTAAATCGAGTCATCGGGTCATGGCGGCTAGGCACTGGACGGACAGGTACGGCAGGTGCTGTCGGAAGTGCTGGGCACTGGCCGGATAGGTGTGGCAGGCACTGTTGGAAGTGATGGCAATGGCCGAGCAGGCGCGGCAGGAACCGGCGTAGCGCACGCTACTACCGAATGGCTGTGCACGCTAACTCGGCAGGAGTAGCGCACGCTATTGGGCTGGGCAGAGAGGTTTCTGAGGTTCTGGACTAGGGGAGGATCAACAGGTACCGCACGCTACTATCGGTCATGGCGCATGCTAATGGGTAGGTTTAACGCACACTATCGGCCGACTGCCGCACGTTACCTGGCCGAACAGTTTAGTCCAGAGAGTTCTGGACAGTTCGGCTAGCACATGTTACCCGGAAGGCCTAGCGCACGCTAATGCCCACTTCTATAAATATGACTAAGCAGTCATATTTCCACTCATTTATCATTTCCTTTCTTTTCTGTCCGCGGATGGAGTTTCGGAGGAGGCGAAGGCATGTTTTTTAACAACGAATCCACGAAGTTCTAGAGCTTATATCATCGACTAATCCCTCCATAAGCTCCTTTGATCCAGCGAATCAAGGTTAGATTTCCTAAAATCTTAGTTTTTGGAAAATTGGTGGTTTTGCTTGGTTTTGTCCATTTAACCCGTAGTAACTCAGATTTGAGACGGATCGATGATTATTAAGTTATATTCTATCGCTCTCCTTGTTGTTCCATGGTCCGATTGCTATAGATCCGTTGTTTTGTTGAGTTCTTAATCGATGCCTTGAAGGTGTTCGGTGAAAGGTCTTAGAGGGGGGATTTGGGCGTTATGCGACTATTATTCCTCGTACGATCGTTGATTTATTGATGATATGTCTTAGGGACGAAATCCTTGTGAAGAACTTGAGTTGGAACCCTCCCGTTCGTTGTTTTCTTTGGGGTCTGAGTTTCCCGGTTGAGCCGTGTTCTTCGGAGTGTTTGATATCGGTTATTAAGGCAAGTATTCTATTTATACGATTTGTGTCTTGTGAATGAGTTTATATATTGTATTTATGATGATTTGGTTTATCTTCATGGATATGGTTCGTGCGATTTGATTATTCGAATGTTTGTTGATATTAATGATATTCTTGCTTGTTTAACCTTGTGAAGTCGTGTTGGTCATGTTAGTTGCGTGATTCGTGCTGGGCTTGATTTCTTGGGTTTGAGGTATGGTGATGATTATAATTTTTGTGAGATTGATTATGCACTTGGACATGTATTTTGGTGTATGATTGGTTGTTCGAACATAATTATATTAAGGTGTGTTATCTGTGGTGATGGGTTATGTTTTGTTGCGTATGTTACTTGTGAACTATGAGTTTGAATGACATGTTGTCGTTCTTCCACCTGGGGAGGGTCTGACGAGACCTCTAGGGACCGGTACTAAGGGGTACGGTCAAGGAAGTCGTTTCCCACCTGGGGAGGGTCTGACGAGACCTCTATGGACCGGTAGTAAGGGGTACGGTCGCGGGAGTTGGTTACCCACTGGGGAAGGCTCGACGGGGCCACTATGGACCGTTACTAAGGGGTACGGTCGCGGGAGTTGGTTACCCACCTGGGGAAGGCTCGATGGGGCCTCTAGGGGCCGGTACTAAGGGGTACGGCCGTGGGTTATATATGATGTTGTCGTGATGATATGATGTGTACGAATAGTGGATGCGTGAAACCGTGTACGGTCCGTCGTGACCTCCGGAGTTCGGTACTTGACCAGTATGAACAATGATTGCATGGATAATGTTTTGATGTTAAAATCCCGAACATGAGATGATATTTTACTAATGTGTTTTGAATCAAGAACCGGGCTGAGGCCTTCATGATTTCGAAAAAGGTTTCGAAATTTGGGACTCGAGGTCCAAAAGAAATTATGTTCAAAAACTCTCGAGATGCCGAGTTTTAATTCTTAGAACTTCATCACTTGTTTCCTGATTAACAAAATCTCTCGGGAATATTTTGACAACTGATTGTGTTACCTGATTCGTTATTGCCTTCTAATTGATATATTTCGTATGCTATTATACTTGCACTAGTAAAACAATGGAGTTTTACTAACCCCCGAGTAATCGGGGGGTGGATGTCTGTTTTGCGTCCAGGTGTTTGCTGGTTCGAGGGAGCAATCACAAGATTGGCACAAGAAGTGACGAGCTATGATACTAATCAAGAGTTTAGAGTTTGGTCAGGTTATATGGTGTCGACAAAGTTATAGTCACACTTCCGCTGTTGTGTATCATTACCCCTGCGTGGGTATTTATTGTAAAGGGTTGTATTTTGTCTTGTTTACATTAGTCATATGACCTCATTGGTCCGTGTGGTTGCATTGTAATTGACCTTAATGGTCTGTATTATTGTAACGACTGACTTCGGTCGGTCAAATTTTGATAGTCATGTGTTGTTTAGCCTGATAGGTCCTAACGGGGAGGGTCTACGGCGTGCAATATTCCCATACGGTCTGGGGATGTTACATGCGCATGCTAATTAGAGCTAGTATATAAGGTTGGTGAGCCGTGTTCTTCATCATTTTCTTCTCATTTCTCACACTTCCGATGAGGGCACGCGAGAGAGGCGATTTTGAGGCGATTTGGGACCAACTTTCATTGTCCATCATCATCTTTGGTTGGATAACAAGGATTATACAACCTCTAATCCGTTTATTCTCTATGAATCAAGGTAAATTCTTTAGAACCCTAGTTTGGGGAATTTTTGGGGACTTTTCTTAGATTTCTCCGGTTAATCCATTTTGAAGCTTGAAATCCTAGAGATTATGATGTACCTACCCCGTACCCATGTTTCCCTTACGATTATATGAATTTTTTGGGCATTACTTGAGGTGGAGAGGGTTTGGATGATTTCCAAACTCTATGTGAATACTTTGAAGATTTATGAATCGTTAAAAGGGGGGTTTCGGGAGTCTTTCTTGAGAATTGAGTATCGATGACTGATTATCGTATTTCCTTACGAATCTTTTAGGTCCAGAAGTGAGTTCTTGGACCTCTCGAGCTTAAATACCATTTTCACTTTGGTTCTAATATTTCAAAGGCAGGTATATGTTTATGATTGTATGTTCTGGACTTTGAAAGTGAGGTATATGAATGGTGTGATTGTATATATTGACTCTAGGATGGACCGACGGGTCCTCAATGTTGGGTTTTAATCGAACTAATTATTTATGATCTCATCATATATCGAAATAGGGCAACGGAAGTATAATATAATATGTAAAAACCCTCCGAGGATCCAAGTATATTAACAAAGTACGAAGAACAAGATTGTTACCTCTTGTAGCATGTTTTCGATTGAGCCTTCTAGATACGTTTCAAGAAGCAAGCGTCCTCTACGGTATCCACACAACGAACAAGTCCCGAGAGTCTAATGGATTGCTAGCTCTAATTGAATAAAGATTTCACTTAAATCAATTGAATATAGATATGTTCTTGATTGTGGTAAGAACAAGAACACCAATAATTTTATACAGATGTTCTTGAACTTTGATCTAAAATAACAACTATGAATCTTATTCAATATATTATTAAAGATCAAATTGACAAGATAAGATAAAAATAAGATTAGTATTCTAAATACTTTCTTGGTGAAAGAATCAATCTTCAAAGATATGAAGATATGTTCTTGATTCTTTTGATTATTCAACTCTTGAATATTATCTTCAATACTTTGAGAGAGACAAATATCAAAATCATATGTTTGATTCTCTCTACACAAATATGTCTTCACTTGTGATTAAGTCTTGTTTGAGGTCTATCACAAGATACTCTTATATAGTCGTATACATGGCTATAAGGGTTCACCAACCCTTTCACCAACTTATAATCAACCGGAACAAAATAGCTTCTCTGCTCGTTTAAGTGTGACCCTGTAGGTTCTAATTAATACAGCAATGAGTATAAAACAATTTTTATGACTCATAAATCATAAGCGGCCTCTAGCTAGATATTATGACTACCCGCATTAAAAGTATTAATTCAACGGCACGAACGAAATCCCGTTACTGTATAATATTTAATCCTCTCATCGCGTAATATCCTAATTAAGCATAAGGCATCGATAAGCCGATCTTAAATAGCTTAATTAATATTCTTGATCTCAAGTTACAATTGTCCAATTCAAATATTTATCAATAACTCTTTATTGATCAATTTGAGCATGTACATGCTTTTAAACAATTCAACTTATCAAGGGCCCGTGGATATCTTCTCCATTTTATAGGAGAGACAAGTCCCTTTTGCACAAACTACTTCCCTCTGCATAAATCGTACTGTCTGCAATCACTAACTGTATAGTTCCTTGTTACAGAAGACATTGGTATTGTGTTAAAACACGATACTCATTATGGAGGAAACTGTAGTTTCTTTGGGTAATAAGGACTTAAATAATATATAACAATCAGAGGAAATATAATGACTTAATACATATATAATTCTCTTTGTAGGTCATATCCAATACGATGTCTCTACGTGTATCTATGACGTAATATAACATCTCATGTTTATGACCAGTAAAACATAGCCATCGTATCATTATCATACTAGTAATCATATTACTAGGCATATCTAGAATAAAAATTCTTTAATGCTTTAACGAGATTTACTATCAAGTCACATACTTGATGATGGTAAGCAGAATATTAATTCAATAATATAATTAATATTATATAATAATAAATGTCTCCACATTATTATTAAACAGTAGACTTAGAGCATTATACTAACAATCTCCCACTTGCTCTTAGTCCTATACAGACATAAATTGAGGACCCATAGCCTTAGTATGACCATTATTCTTTACTTGAGAAAGCAGCTTGGTTAAAGGATCCGCTATGTTATTATCCGTGTGAACTTTGCATATCCTCACATCGCCACGAGTAACAATCTCTCGAATGAGGTGAAACTTTTTAAGTACATGTTTGGATGCTTGTTGTGATCTTAGTTCTTTGGCTTGTGCAATAGCTCCATTGTTATCACAGTGCAAATTTACTGGATCAACAATGCTAGGAACCACATCCAGTTCACCAATGAACTTCCTCATCTAAACAGCTTCTTTAGCTGCTTCCGAAGCGGCTTTGTACTCATCTTCCATTATAGAATCACCCGTGTTTGGTTTTTTAGAACTCTTCCAGCTAACATCACCACCATTCAAGAAAAATATATATCCAGACTGCGATTTTGAATCATCTTGGTCTGTCTCAAAACTGGCATCGACATAGCCATTAAGGACCAAGTCACTATCTTGACCACCATATATCAAGAACATAACTTCAGTCCTTCTCAATTACTTAAGTATGCTTTTGACTACTGTCCAGTGAGCCTCACCAGGGTTAGACTTGTAACACCCAAAATTCTATTGGGTTATTACAGTGCCGTGGACCCCACGCCAGGAGATCCACCAGGCGAACATCACTAAAATACTTTAAATTAAACAACGAGGGAAAATCATAGTCCCTACCATTATATCTAACACAATATTCCGATAAGGAATTTCAACGACAACAATGGGCATATATGGCCAAAAATAAAATACAACAACATCCACGAGCATCTGCTAGGGTAATACATAATGACAATGACTGACAAACTGGAGAACACTCCAACTGACTGACCAACATGAACAACTCGGACAAGTATCGCTCGAATGCCTCGTCGCCATCATCATGCCCCTCTGTCTCAACTCTCTCCTCGCAAGCACCTAAAACATGAAAACATGTTCCGCCCCCACAGGGTCAGTCATCCAGATAATGAACATCAAATACACGTATAACATGATATGCATCCAAAGGCAGAATGAAATGGTACAATGATAATAATAATACGAGATGCTCACAAACCAAGGTAAGAACCGAGCATTCGTGAAATACTATGTCCACGGCAAACTATTAATACCTATTCGATAGGTTATAACGTAAATGCCCAACGGTGAATCATAATTATAGAGTACCACAATGAATTACACGACATGAACCAAACCAGAACTGAATTAATTATGAATCACAATGCCCGAAGGCTCCAATGAAATTACGAAGACAATCACAAAGGCCTGAAAGCCACTCAGCCGAAGCTACCAAATATCACAATCACATGAAGCCAAAACAGCCCGAAGCTGTATCGATTAGGGCCGAAGCCACAGCACAAAGCCGTATCACCATTAGGGCTGAAGCCACGGCACGAAGCCGTATCACAATTAGGGCCGAAGCCACGGTACGAAGCCGTATCACAATTAGACCATCAATGTCCGTGACCTACTGAACTGTAGGTGTTGGGAAACCAACCCACGAAGGTTCAAGCCCCAAACTTACCCATAATGAAATCATAAGCATGACCGTGACCTACTGAGTTGTAGGTGTTGGGAAACCAACCACGAAGGTTCAAGACCCAAGCTTACCCATAATGAGATCATAAACATGACCGTGACCTACTGAGTTGTAGGTGTTGGGAAACCAACCATGAAGGTTCAAGCCCCAAGCTTACCCATAATGAGATCATAAACATGACCGTGACCTACTGAGTTGTAGGTGTTTGGAAACCAACGGAGAAGGTTCAAGCCCCAAGCTTACCCATAATGATATCATAAACATGACCGTGACCTACTGAGTTGTAGGTGTTGGGAAACCAACCGCGAAGGTTCAAGCCCCAAGCTTACCCATAATGAGATCATAAACATGACCGTGACCTACTGAGTTGTAGGTGTTGGGAAACCAACCGCAAAGGTTCAAGCCCCAAGCTTACCCATAACGAGCACTAGCCGAGACTAGCCTCCAAAACATAATTAATCACAAACGGAAATGATCTGGAGATTACCGAATTCACAAGAAAGATAGTGTGTTGCCTTGAGTCGGCCAACACGACGATAGTAACTCACGGATGGGCACCGTCCTCGGCAGTCCCAATTCAATACATTGATTACCTTAGAATGGTCAATCGATAACAACGACACAACGGATGGGAACTATCCTCGACAGCCCCAATTCAATACCTCGATTGCCTTAGAATGGCCAACCGATAACAATGATGCAGCGGATGATTCAATACCTCGATTGCCTTAAAACGGCCAATCGATAACAATGATATAACGAATGATTGAGCATCTCGATTGCCTTAGAACAGCCAGTCGATAACAATGATACAATGAGTAATTGAGCACCTCGATTGCCTTAGAACGGCTAATCGATGACAATGCTACAATGAATAATTGAACTCCTCAATTGCCTTAGAACGGCCAATCGATAGCAATGATAAAATGAGTAATTTAGCACTCGATTACCTTAGAACGGTTGATCGATGACAATGATACACTGAATGATTGAACTCCTCGATTGCCTTAGAATGGCCAATCGATAACAATGATACAATGAATGATTGAACTCCTCGATCGCCTTAGAACGGCCAATCGATAATAATGATACAATGAATGCCTCGGCACCTTTAGTCGGCTACCGACGACGAAGATGAGAACGAATACGACAATGCCTTCAATCGGCCAATACAACATGAATGACAGGACGCCAACATTAATAACAATGATTACACCAACGTCTTAGATCGACATCAATATTAACAACAACAACCGATAGATCGATACCGCGAACCGATGATCGATAATAACATTAACAACGAATATCTCAATGCCTTACCGACCATTAATGAATGATAATAAACATTTGGCATAATTGCCGAAGAGTATCGTATCGAACGATCCCCTAATATCAATGAACTTATGAATAGACTAAGTCTCAGAATGATACAACAAATTCATACACATATATAATAACATTAATCTCATTGACTAGTACAATTATAAAACTTGCCTCAACCGAAGGCGATGGATTCCTTCCACGAACAAAGAACGGCGTCCTCTGATAAACAGAAGTACTCGAACAACCTTGAATGAAGTACAATTCATTCAATGATACAATATCAATCGAAATCAACACAACGACCGAAAGAAACTCTTTAAGACATTTAATCGAACACTAAATGTTCAAACTTCTTCAAGAACCTAAGAATCATCAATCGGGTTAAATGAATCGAAGATATGGATATATAATCCATAGAAAATGATTAATAATGTTTACTAACATCAACCGATTCATCAAATTCGGATGAACAATGAAAATCAAGAAGACATCCCGAAAATCAAATTCTAGGAGATTTCAAGAAATTACCTCGATCCGACGAAGAAAAATGATTTGATGTTGATATAATCGACAAGAATCCTCAAAAATGCTTAGAAATCAAGTCGAATCGACCAAAAACTCCACTTCGCGATTTTTTTCATCGCCAGCCACACTCGGATGAAGAAATGATGAAAAAATGAGGTCTGGCCGGTCACTGCCTATATATGGCCGACAGGGTTACGGCCGTAACCGGAAGGGCCTTACGGCCGTAACAGGCATTCGTAAAAATCCGCCCAGCGCCTTGTAACTCAGTACTTATGGCCATACCCGACAGGTCCTTACGGCCGTAACCGGCATTCGTCCGAACACTGCTTGGCACCCATACGGCCGTAACTGACAGCCCTTACAGCCGTAACCGGCATTCGTCCAGCCATGCCTACCGAGCACGTACGGCCGTAACCGGCACCTTACGGCCATAACTCGGCCAGGCCAGGCCATGCTCCAAGAAGTGCGGCCGTGACTCGGCAGTGGCCACTCCGACGGCCCGGATGATGCCGAAACCCGAACCTGAATATGAATCGAAGATACGGTTACGAAGTACTCGTAAAGATGAATCCAAGCGCTAAGAGAACACACCATTCCGACCACCTAAAGGCTCGAAATTCGACAATAGAAAGTAATTACCCCACATTTGGAAAATTACGAAAATGGCCCAAAACGTCCAAAATACACGATACACGATCAAAACACCAAGACAAAGCTCTCAACATGAATAATAACATTAAATGAACTTACGAGAAACTCGAAACAATAGTTTCGGATGAGATTCGCAAGAATCGAACTCAAGTGCGGAAAAGCCGTTTAAAAACACGGAACTCAACAAAACGATACTGAAACGAACTCGGATGTGCAGAATTAAATATTCTCGAAATGACGAAACGGTCACAAAAGAGTCGCTAAGATGGAATTTTGGCAAAAAAGAAAATTATCAGAAAATCGAAATTGCGGATATTACAAGACTGGTATCTGCTGGTTGCACTCAATGCAAATGATACCTCCGGTCTAGTACCTTTCATGGCATACATAATAGATTCTATAGCCGAAGCATAAGGTATCAAGCTCATTCTATCCATCTCTTCCTTCGAACAAGGACTTTGAGTTTTACTGAGCTGTATGCCATGTGACATAGGTAAGAACCCTTTCTTACTATTAATCATACTGAACCGTTTCAGTACCTTGTTAACATATGTACTTTGACTTAGGGCAAGAAGCCTTTTAGATCTATCTCAATAAATCCTTATACCTAGTATATAGGCAGCTCCACCTAAGTCCTTCATTGTGAAACATTTACTTAGCCAAAGTTTAACACTTTGCAAAGTAGGGATGTCATTTCCAATGAGTAGATATCATCCACATAAAGTACTAGAAAACAATTGCGCTCCCACTAATCTTCTCGTATACACAAGGTTCGTCTTGATTTCTAATGAAACCAAACTATTTGATTTTTTTTATCAAAACGATGATTCCAACTCCGGGATGCCTGCTTCAAATCGTAAATGGCTTTTAGAAGCTTAAATACTTTATTAGGATTATTAGGATAGACAGAACCTTCGGGTTGTATCATATACACATCCTCATCTAACTTCCCATTAAGAAAAGTGGTTTTGACATCCATTTGCCATATCTCATAGTCATAATATGCTACTATGGCAAGTATAGTTCTAATTGATTTAATCATTATGACTGGCGAAAAGGTTTCATCATAGTCAATACCATGAGTCTGTCTGTATCCTTTCGCCACGAGTTGTGATTTGTATGTTTATACAATGTCATCCGTGTCCTTCTTCATTGTAAAGATCCATTTGCAACCAATTTCTTTGGAACCTTAAGGAAGATCAATCAAAGTCCATACTTGATTATCATACATGGATTGCATTTCGGATTTCATCCCTTCAAGCCAACTTTCGCATTCATTACTAGTAGTTGCTTCATTGTAGGTTGTGGGATCATCTAGATCCATGAGTTCCACATTTTTGTCATCTGTGATGAGAAATCCATATCTCTCAAGTTCACGATGATAACATATAGACCTACGTGGAGCTGGTATAGAAGAAGTGGTCTCAACATCTCTATGTGAGTTTAAATCAGTTTTATCTAACGGTTTAGTTTCTATTTTTGGCTCTCTCATCTCATGAAGCGTTATATTGCTCCCACTATTTTTCTTGGAAATTACTTCTCAAGGAAGACTCTAGATCGATCAACAATCACTTTGTTCTCTGATGGGATGTAAAAGTAACATCCTTTAGTTTCCTTAGGATATCCCATAAAAAGACATTATTCCGATTTGGGTGATAATCTATCAGTGATAAGTCGCTTCACATAAGCTTCACAACCCCAAATCTTAAGGAAAGATAAAACATGTTGTTTCCTTATCCATATCTCATATGGCGTGCTTTGAACTGATTTACATGGTACTCAATTTAAAATGAACGCAGCAGTCTCTAAGGCGTAACCCCAAAAAGAAACTGGAAGATCAGCTTGACCCATCATCGATCTAACCATGTCTAACAAGGTTCAATTTCTCCGTTCTGACACACCATTCAATTGAGGTGTTCTAGGTGGAGTTAGTTGTGATACAATTCCACAACTTTTGATATGATCGTCAAACTCATGGCTCAAATATTCACCACCACGATCTGATCATAGTGCTTTAATAGTTTTGCCTAACTAATTTTGTACTTCATTTAGAAGTTGCTTGAATTTCGTAAACAACTCAGACTTATGACCCATTAAGTAGATATGTCCAAATCTGCTTAAGTCATCCATGAATGTTATAAAGTATTGGAAACCTCCTCTAGCATTTATATTCATTGGTCCACATACATCAGTATGTATTAAGCCCAATAAATCTGTAGCTCTCTCAGTATGGCCCGTATGTATTTATGTTCATTTTGCCTAATAATCAAGATTCACACGTATCATATGATTCTAAATCAAATGTGTCCAAGATTCCATCTTTATGGAGTTTGTTTATATGTTTCTCGTTTATATGGCCCAAACGACAATGTCAGAAATATGTTTGGTTTAAATCATTTGATTTAAGTCTTTTGACATTTATGTTACAGACAGATTTGGAAATTTCAAGATTTATGGGATATAATATCCCACTCATCAAGGCATTTCCAAAAAAAATACCTTTATTAAATATGGACATTACACTATTCTTAATAGTAAAGTCATAACCTTCCAAATCAAGGCAAGCAACTGATACAATGTTTCTACCCATAGCAGAAACGCAATAACAATTATTAAGTTCCAAATATAAGTCCACTTGGTAGTTTTATATCATAAGTCCATACGGCAATAGCAGCAACTCTTGCTTTATTTCCAACACGTAGGTCTATTTCACTTTTTGCAGTTGTCTACTTCTTCGCAGCCCCTGCGCATTCACAACGTTTTGGATTTTAAAGCTGGGTTTTTAATGTAACAAGCATCAATGTCATGACCAACATGTCGACAATGCCGGAAATACCGGGGAAGTTTTTCATATTCAACTTTTAACTCGGTTAGAACACCATTACACTTGATGCCAACCGATTTAGGCAACACATCGGTGAGACTAATTTCAACACAAATTCGGGCAAATTGAAGTCTGTTCCTATTCAGAGTGTTCACATCCGCTTTAACAAACGTGCCAATAAGGGAACCAACAGTATGAAGGGCACGTAAATCAAACCATTGGATGGGTAAGGCATGAATTTTAACCCAAATTGGCACTAAAGCTGGTTCATATTTAAAGTAAAAAAAGGATCCCATTTAAATAATCACATAGGATATCCTAGAATGTTGAACTCCCGTTTCATCCATAATTTAGCACAAAAATTATCATTTTGGAGGTTAATAAGAACATGTTTGAAGTTTAAAAACTGGACTTTACAGGGTCCAAATCCAGATTGTTGCAAGTGTTTAGATATGACATCATTAGTCGGTTGCCCAAACGTAAACTTACCAATAAGTGCATTTTCATAAATACCCGATACCTGTTCGCATTCCTCGGCCGAGAAAACAGCGGTCGGGATTTCACCTGACAGGTCCACCTGACCAATCCGAACAATCGAGGAAAGCCCTTTGTTGACGGCCTCAGCAAAGGAAACAGGTCCTGGGGCCCCAACAGCAGTCCTTTTGGGATGATGAACAACGTTAACAGAAGAATTTTGATCAAGATAAATCTTACCTTCTTCAAGAACAGAAGCAACGGGAGGGACGGCAGGCGGGAGATATTTGAGAACACTTCTGGCGACCACCTCCGCCGTAACCCGCAGGGCTTCCGGCACGCCGCCTGGAGCAAGGACAGAACGAGCCAGCGAAGGCGCTGGCACACCTCCGGGGACTGCCTGAAAAGCGACTGGGGCTGACACCGGACCAACAACAGTAGCAGGAAACGCCGAAGGAGGGGAGTTCCGAGCAGCTGAAACCGCCGCAGCGTCGGAACAACCACCGACCACAACCTGGGAGGAAACTCCTGCACCAGATCTAGACGGAGAAGAAGGGGGGCCGACGCGGAAAGGATGGCACCGGGAAGACCATCACCGAGCCCCGCAAGAACCACGGCCGACGGCAAACTAACAACCGCCGAGCTGGAAGCACCAACCCCCAAACCGGAAAAACCACCCCCGGACAAGACCTCACAACCGCCGCCGAGAACGAACCCACCGCCGAAGGGACGAGACCTGAAGAACCAAGCGCCGCAGAAACAACACCGACACCGCCAGGACAGACCGCCGCAGGAGGGGATGAGGCGCCGAGCGAGACAACCGGAGAGAGAAAATCGGACTCCATACAATCTTTAACAATAATATTTGCATAAGCATCTTGAGATGCTAATATATTCCCACTGCAAGTGGGTATTTTGTTTTCAACGTGAGCTGTCTCCGGAGAGAGAAAATCGGACGGAAGACATTTTTTTTGGCTTTGAGCAGATGCATCGTCAGATGCTAATAATATATTCCCACTCCAAGTGGGTTTTTTGTTTTCAAGGGAATCCTGAGCTGTCTCATGTATCTGACCCGTAATATGAGGGTGATTAGGACTGTTATCAATATTAAATGCATCAAGATCTGTAAGGGCAGCTGGAATTGATTCGTATTTTAAAGAAGCAGATCTGAATTTATCTGACATAGGTCCGTTTTTTGGGGAGAGGGAGAGTTGACGGGCGGGGTAATTGATGTGGTCACATGGAGCCACCCCCAATGCATGATTTTTGTCTGCCATGAGGCACAATTTTAAGAAGGACTGCCGCACTAGGCGGCGGAAATGAAAAAGCGAAAGACATTATCAGATGAATATCGCCGGAAAACTAAAAAAAGAATAAAAAGAGTATGAAAATTGTATAGAGATGGCATAGAAGAAATCTAGAGAGAGAGAGCATGGAAAAAAAATTGACCGATTAACCCTCCTATTGACAAGACTTAATCTCCTATTAACAAGACTTAATCAAGAAGTAAGGGCTTAATCGAAGATATTAAATCCAATCCTCGCTAAAACAAGACTTCATCAAGAAGTAAAAGCTTAATCGGAGCTATTATAGCCAATTCTGAGTACAAAAAGTCTCGAATCTAATCAATAACCCGAGTTTCATAGAGTTCTGACTCAATAACATGGTCTTATCTCCTATTAACAAGACTTAATCGAGAAGTAAAAGCTTAATCGAAGCTATTATATCCAATCGTTGCTACAACAAGAAATAATCAAGAGGTAAAGGCTTAATCGGAGTTGTTATAGCCAATTTTCAGTACAAAAGGCTCTAATCTAACCAATAAACCCGAGCTTTCATAGAGTTCCTACTCGAATACATGTAAAATGGTCTTATCTCCTATTAATTAGACTTAATCAAGAAGTAAAGGATTAACGGGAGCTGTTATAGCAAATTTTGAGTACAAAAGGCTCGAATCCAATCAATTAACCTGAGTTTTCATAGAGTTCCGACTCGAATGAATGAAGCATGGTCTTATCTCCTACTAAAAAGACATATCAAAAAGTAAAGACTTAATTGGAGCTATTATAGCCAATTCTCAATATAAAATGCTCGAATCTAATCAATAAACCCGAGTTTTCATAGAGTTCCGACTCAAATACTTGTAACATGGTTTTATCTCCTACTAACAAGACTTATCAAGAAGTAAAGGCTTAAATGCGCTTATTATAGCCAATCCTTACCATACAAGACTTAATCAAGAAGTAAAAGCTTAATCGGAGTTTTCATAGAGTTCCGGCTCAAATTCATGCAACGTGGTCTTATGTCCTATTAAAAAGACTTGATGAAGAGGTAAAGGCATAATCTAAGCTAATATGGCCAATTATCAATATAAAATGCTCGAATCTAACCAATAAACCAGAGTTTTTATAGAGTTCTAACTCGAATACATGTAACATGGTTTTATGTCCTATTAACAAGACTTATCAAGAGGTAAAGGCTTAAATTGAGCTATTACAGTTAATCCTTACTACAACAAGACTTTATAAAGAAATAAAAGCTTAAACAGAGTCGTTATTGCCAATTCTGAGTAGAAAAGGCTCGAGTCTAATTAATAAACCCGAGTTTTCATAGAGTTCCGACTCGAATGCATGTAACATGGTCTTATCTCCTATTAAAAGGACTTAATCAAGAATAATGATTTAATGGGAGCTATTATAGTCTATCATTACTACAACAAGACTTAATCAAGAAGTAAAAGCTTAATCAGAGCTGTTATATCCAATTTTTAGTACAAAAGGCTCGAATCTAATCAATTTTATAGAGTTCCAACTTGAATGCATGTAACGTGGTGTTATTGTAACACCCCGAGATATTCGGAATAATTATAGCGCCGTAAACCCTTTAAGTAAGAATTTACAAGGCTAATTTGAGAAAATGTAAAAATAATACCACAGTACCATAAAAGTTCAAAATACAAAACCGGGTTCAATAGATCAAATGAGTTCATTAATACAACCATCTCGAAATATTAATAAGACACACGTACTCGAGTACTGAAAATAATCCAAAAAGACAAGTCACAACCACAATAAACATCAATGAGCCCCTTCGTCGTCACATCGGTACTGTGGCTGTTTTCCCGCTCCTCGGCTACCTGAACATCAAAAGAAATGTCCACCGCCGAAGGGGTTAGCAAAACGATGCTAGTACAAGTATCATATTAAACAAATCGAATATGCAACAACAATGCATTATAAAATACACCACACGGACTTCTGCTACCGGAATCCAATAATGCGAATCCACAAGATTCCATTAACACAATATGGGTATTCCAATGATCCAGCGCCCCCAGCATAGATCCCAAGATGATCCCGTCGGACCAACACGAGGTGGAAAAACCCGTCCAATGATCCAGCACCCTCAGCATAGATCCCATGATGATCCCGTCGGACCAACACGAGGTGGACATACGATCCAGCGCCCTCAGCATAGATCGCACAACATACATAAACACAACTCATGCATACATATATGCAAAATCGCTATGTCCATCAATATGAGCATACAAACACTCGATAATGAATATCATACAATTCAACGAAATAAATCCTATGTTCAACAACATGAATAAACCACATGCATGCTCAAAATACCTATTGGGATTCGGTGCCTAAAACGAAGGCCCAGCGGAAGTGGTAAAATGAAAATTAATTCGATCTGAATCCCTACAAGGATCGATCGAGCTACGTATATACGAATATATAAACGAAAAGCAAGAGTCATAAGAAACTAACCCTCAAAGTCCGTTGATTAAATGGTAACCTTCTCTTGAGCTATTTACCAAGCTTTAGTTTGATCTCTACGAGTCCAATCCGCTCCAAGCTCTTGAACGATCCAACGCCGAAAGCACCGCGTGTCTACTTGCCATGCACCGAAAAAACGACCGGAATGACTAAACCTAGTTATCCTCCAAGGATACGGCTAGAACAAGGTTATAAAAGCTATGCAACTCAAGATTACAACACTCTAAGTGTTTAATCTAGTATCTCTCTATCTCACAAATATTTTTCTCCAAGAAAAACTTATGAATGATGTGAAGATGATGATGAATAGTATGAAGCCTTGGAAAAAAAACTTTTCCTCTCTCCTTCTACTTAAAAAAAACATGAGTTCTCTCTCTTGCAAGGAGATGTGGTCTTCTAAATATATTATCCATCAAATCCCCTCTTCTCAATCACATTTCGACAAAATCACCTAAGGTGATATTTTGTCCCCTTGACAAAACATAAGTCTTCTACCAACATGTGGAGACTATGACCAAGGAAAAAAGAAAGAAAGAGGGGGCGGCCATCTAGAAGGATCCGGGCGAGTTCTGTCCGTTTCGGACTCCCGTGAGTCCAAACAGATAAACTCCGATTCCGTTCCGATGCATTTATATTGATTAATTAATCCAATTAATTAATCATATCAAATGCATAATAACATAATTAATTTCTCCAAGAAATAATTATATTCATGAATTAAATTAATCACCGAGTAATATATTTAATTCATTTGGCCGTAAATTAATTTATCCAATAAATTAATTTAGACATCCAATGTCCCAAATTTAATTTGACATCCAATGTCTAATAAATTAGATATCCAATATCTAATATTTATAATGAGAGAATTAGCTTTATTCATTCCGTCGTCAATCCTATTGCGCGACTCGGTAGGTCCGTCTCGGTCAGCAATGGGAGGAATCAAAGAGTAGTAGCACCACCTAGCCAGCCTGGCGGCCTACACTGTACCCCAACTGAGAACGAATGATTGGGATCATTCAAGAACCATTCTGTCATGAATACCAGTATACGTATAAACTGTAATGTCCGGTATTCTCGTTTTCCGTTATCTTGAATTGTTTGTGTTTTGACGTCAGACATTTTCTTATTGATGAGAATCGGAATGATTTCTATCGTGATACTCTATTTGTTTCTATCGCATAGCCGTTTTAGTCGGGTGCAACTTGTTGTAGCGTACGTTTCTTCGATTAAATGTGTGCATGTGATGTGGTATGTGATGCGTCGTTAATTGCTCGTTGTTGTTTGAAACATAGTCGGTGGCGTTGCGTTAGTCGTCGTGGGGCGTGTTTTTACGCCGTATATTCCCTTGCGTTGCTTGTAACGTTTCGCCGTTGGGCACGATTTTTTTTCGGTTCTTGTGTATCTCGTTGAGTTTTCCTGGCGAGATATTGCTTCTCCCTACTTGATTTAAGTTTCGGGACGAAACTTCTTTTAAGGAGGGTAGAATGTAATATCCGCAATTTCGGATTTCCGGTAATTTTATTTTTTCGGCGGAAGTCCGTTTCGACGACTCGCTTGGGACCGTCTCATCATTCTGAGAATGATTAATTCTGCACTTTTTGTCATCCGAGTTTGTTTCGGTGTCGTTTTGTTGAGTTCCGTGCTTTTTGGCGACTTTTCCGCACTTGAGTTCGATTCTTGCGAATCTCGTTGGAAATTACTGTTTCGAGTTTCCCGTAAGTCCGTTTAACTTTGTTAGACGTGTTGTGAACTTCGGTTTGGTTATTCGATCACGTATCGTGATTTTCGGACGTTTCGGGCCATTTTCGTAATTTCCCAAAGTTTGGGGTAATTACTTTCCGTTGTCGAATTTCGAGCTTTCGGGTGGTCGGAATCATGTGTTCTCTCAGTGTTCGTATTCGTCTCTACGAGTACTTCGTAACCGTGCTTTCGGTTTACGTTCAGGTCTGAGTTTCGGGATTTTTCGGACCATCGGATTGACCGAGTCCTGGGCTGGCCGGACCTGTGCGAAACGGCCTTGGAAACGGCGCTGCCCAGCGCCGTGTCTTGCGCCGGGTCGGCCAGGACCAGCAGCCTCCCGAGACACGGCCGAGACACCCGGCGCTGATCTGGGCCGTTTGCTGCGCCGTGTCCGGCAGGGCAATAAATATGGCAGAGCAGTCGGGTTTTTCCTCATTTTTCTCACTCGTTTCATCCTCTTCCGCGGCTGGAGCTTTGATGATCATGGAGGGATGTTGTTAGGGGTTAAATCCATGAAGTTTTGGAGTTCATAACATCGATTAATCCTTCCATAACTTGCTCCGATCGACCGAATCAAGGCAAGTTTTCTTAAAATATAGTTTTGGGGATTTTGTTCAATTTGTCCGTTTAATCCGTTTTAACTCAGAATATTGATGGATTGATGATTGTTAAGCTATATTATATCTAATTCCTTGTTATTCCACGGTTGGATTGCCACGGATTTATCGTTTTATTGAGTATTTTATCGACGCCTTGAAAGTGTTCGATAAAATGTCACAAAGAGAATTCGAGAGTTCTACGATTATTCTTCCTCATTCGTTCGTTAATTTATTAATGGTATGATGTTAGGGTCAGATTTCTCGCAATGAATTCGAGTCGGAACCCTTCCGTTCGTTGTCTTCTTCGGGGTCCGAGCTTCCCGGTCGAACCGTGTTCTTCGGAGCGTTTGGTAGCGGTTATTAAGGCAAGTATCTTATTATACGACTTGTATCTTGTGACTAGTAATTACGTATGATATGTATGACGATTTTGCTTGCCTCCGTAAATATGTTCCGTTTGAGTTGGTTGTGTTTTCCGAAATGTGAAGGCTTTGTGATAATAGTGATATATTGGTATACGTGTTAGGCGTTGTGCCATTTGTGCAGGATTGCGATGTACATATGAGATGGTTGTACACGTGGTTGTTCAATGTATTGTGTACCGAATGTGTGTTATGTTGGTTAAGAGTCGTTGTGATGATCATGATATTTGTGTTGTTTTGGTTTACATACTTGATTGTACATTTCGGTGTAATGTGGAATGGCTTGACATTTAATGATTATGAATTGTGTCGTCTCGATGTGTGTGTATTCCAGGTAGGGTCTGACGAGGCCTCTGGAGTTCGGTACATGATGTGTACGAACAAAGTGTGTGATCCAGGTAGGGTCTGACGAGGCCTCTGGAGTCCGGTACATGACGTGTACGGACAAGGTGTGTGATCCAGGTAGGGTCTGACGAGGCCTCTGGAGTTCGGTACATGATGTGTACGAATAGTGTGTGTGGCCGGGAAGGGTCCGTTGAGGCCTACGGAGTTCGGTACATGATGTGTTCGAACAGTGTGTGTGGTCCGGGTAAGGTCCGTCGAGGCCTCTGGAGTTCGGTACATGATGTGTTCGAACAGTGTGTGTGGTCCTGGTAAAGTCTGTCGAGGCCTCCGGAGTTCGGTACATGATGTGTACGAAGAATGATCGTGTAGCAGTGATTGTTCGGGTAACATTTTAAATATGGATCTCGGGCTCATAATGATATATTATTTAGTATGCTTTGAAACGAGAATCGGGTTAAGGCCCTAATGTTTACGAAAAGGTTTTGTAAATTGGGACTCGATGTCCAAAAGAATTTCTGCTTTAAAAATCCCCGAGATGATGTGTTCCTTTTCAAATATCTCTTACTTGAGTTCGAAATTCTAAAACTTCTCGGGAACATTTTGATAATTGATTTTCGTATTAAATTCGTAGTTGCTATTTGCTTGTCACATTTCGTATGGTTTGATACTTGCACTAGTAAAACAGTGGAGTTTTACTAACCCCCGAGTATTCGGGGGGTGGATGTCTCTGCTTTAAGGCCTGTACATGCGTATTCGGGGAGCATCACAGGATTGGCACAAGAGGATGACGAGTGCGATACTAATCATGAGTCGAGAGTTGTTTTGATATTTGTTGTGTTGTCAGAGTTGATTTCAGTCTTCCGCTGTATTGTATTTCGACCCCTGTGTGGGTAATGTTATTTAAGTCAGTTTTGTCGATTGGGTTGTGTGACCTCATCGGTCTGTGTATTCACGTGTAAGTGACCATATCGGTCTGTATCATTTTATTGTTTGACCCTGGCTGGGCAAGCATTTGATTGTTTATGGATGTTTAGCCTGGTAGATCCTTGTGAATGTAACACCCCCGATATATTCAGGAATATTACAGCGCCGTAAATCCTTTACATAAGAATTTACAAGGCTGAATGAAAGAAATGACAATAACAGATACCAGTTAATGAAATCGCTGAAATAAAATTCAACCGACTGGTTCAAAACCGAAATTACAAATATCCCATGGAGAGTTATTATTACATCATCAAAATCCAAACATTATAAATCGACAACGTACTCGAGTACTTATTGAAATAACCAACAAATAATGCAAAGAAACCCGGTCGAAACATCACTCTGCACCCTCGTCGTCATGCATCTCCAGTAGTTGTTTCCCCGCTCTCGTGGATCCTGAACATACACAAATGTTCACCCCCGAAGGGGTTAGCACAACGATGCTAGTACAAGTACAATAATAATACAACAGTGATATAATCAACAATTATATCATAACAAGTTTCTCCAACGAGAATATCCACAACACATATCATATCATAACAGTTTCAACATACAGATGGTATTCCAACGATCCAACAAGACACAACTTGTAGATTCCCATGATGATCCCGTCGGACCAACACATGGTGGAACTACTGTCCAACGATCCAAACAGACACAGCTATAGATTCCCATGATGATTCCCGTCGGATCAACACATGGTGGACATATATATACACAACATATTTACACGATACAATCACAATTGTCATAGTACAAACAATTCTAATTAGAGTACTTGCCTCGGTTCGTTGACAAGAATAAACTTCCAAGAATATCAAAATACTCGAAGGTCGTCCCCTTCGATCAATCACGTGTTAAGCTCGAACCTTAACAAAAGAAATAGTACAGAATTCATTTTGTGTCGTACGAACGTCTAACAATTCAACAATTACGGTAGGAAGTCCTTAATATGCAATCTGTCTGGAAAGATTAACGCACGCTACGAATCATATGTAGCGTCCGTTAATGCTACTCGTTAGCATACGCAGTACACACCGCCTAGCGTACGCTAACCCGGCGTTGTCAGTGCCTCACTGATCAGCCGACTGACTCGGCTGATGATTTAACGCACGCTAAGTCCAAAACGTTGCGTACGCTAAACGTACTCGATAGCGCACGTTAAATCTCGTATATTAGCGCACGCTAATAATACATTGCAGTTCACTGGAGGGCAGCAGATTTACACAAATAGTGATGAAGTAAGCGATTTCTTCAGTGATTTGATGTTTGTTATCTGTCTTCATGTTATGTTCATAACCGTTATGAATGATCTCCAGGATAATATCAACTTCAAGATGCAAATATACGTATAATCATCATGACACCATAATCCATCTTGATTTCAATTCTCATGCGAAGTTGGTGATCTCCGGTTGATGTATTAGATTCTACTATCATTATACATATTCAGACTTCATCTTGAGGTGAACTAACAATTCCGACTTATACGAAAAAATATTTCCTAAGATGATTCTTCCTTTAAGTTCTTATAACATCTCTTCCGAATCATGATCACAAAGATAACATAAATCATACGGATTGTTAACTTCAGAATATTTCTCTCATCATTTGAAGTACTAGGATCCCAACTTCAAGGTTCCAACAATAATATCGTATTCGTAGACATTCCAATCTTCTAAACATGATGTTGTTGAATAATTCACTAATGAAATTCAATACCTCGTTAATATGATCATCGTATCCATTGGAAAACCAAATCTAAGACTGGTGATAGGTTGAACATACCTTAAAATGCCGAAATCACTGAACCACGAGGTATAATCCGACTCCGTTTGGTTATGTGCCACTCCAAGGTGTTACTTCTCTTCAATGATCACTCACAAGTGATACTCAATCATTCAATGATCACTAATATATGTTCTAAGTGTTTAGAAGGGATATTCTTGCTCTCTGGACTCTCAAAGATGAAGTATAGACGAAGGAAATGAAAGCCAAAGTAGTTGCTGTCCCATTTATAATATTCTGCGTTATTGACAAGTTAGCGCACGCTACCAAGCATCCCATTAGCGTGCGATAATAATGGTTGACTTCAGAATTTGTCCGGGTGCGTCAGCGGGAATCTTATCCGGACCCATGTCCCGGCTGGCGCATGTGTTAGCCGTCCCGCTCAATAATTGAGTTCTTAGCGCACGCAACTCCTATCTTCATAGCGTGCGCTAATAATGGCCCGATAGCGCGCGTTAAGATACATTCTTAGCGTGCGCTATCACGAGGTTGCTTGAGCAATTTTGCAAGTTTCTACACTTATGTACAATGATATCAATGCACGAAATATCATATTCCAATAATCAAAATCATCAATCCAAAATAATACAGGGTTGAATACAGATGAAATACACCGTAATAAATCCGGATATTACATACTCTCCTACTAAAAAGGAGTTTCGTCCCGAAACTCAAGACGAAAATAATTCGGGATATCTAGACTTCATATCAGCTTCCGTTTCCTAGGTGGCTTCTTCCATTCCGTGACGTGACCACTGAACTTTGACCAAAACAATTGGTTTGTTCCTCAGTTGCTTAACTCGACTCTCGAGTATCTTGACTGGTCTTTCCTCAAAAGTCCCATCCTGCGCCACTTCGATCTCGCCGAAATCAATGATATGACTGGGATCTGGTATATACTTCCGTAACTGGGATACGTGGAACACGTTATGAACATGACACAATGACGGCGGCAATGCCAATTTGTATGCCAACTCCCCAACTCTCTCGAGGATTTCAAATGGTCCGATATATCTCGGACTCAGCTTTCCTTTCCTTCCGAAACGAAAGATTCCCCGAGTAGGAGAAACCTTCAAAAGTACGTGATCTCCAGTACTGAACTCCAATGGGCGGTGGCGTACGTCCGCATAGGATTTCTGGCGACTCTGGGCAGTTAACAGCCTTTCACGAATCAAGAATATCTTCTCTCGAGTCTGCTCGATCAACTCTGGTTCTGTTCCGATCAAGTCCGATGAATCGTCCCAGCATAGGGGCGATCTGCATCTCCTTCCGTATAATGCCTCAAACGGTGCCATCTTAATGGAAGCATGCCAACTATTGTTGTAGGTAAATTCAATCAACGGTAGATGAACTTCCCAATCGTTTGACCAATCTAAGGCACAGGCACTTAGCATGTCTTCCACCGTTTGTATAGTTCTCTCAGATTGTCCGTCAGTCTGTGGGTGATAAGCTGTACTGAAGTATAATTCGGTCCCCAAGGCCTTATGAACTGCTTCCCAAAAGTGAGACACAAAATGACCGTCTCGATCAGAAACAATGGTCTTCGGCGTACCATGCAATCGAACTATCTCCGAAATAAATACTCGTGCCAACCTCTCTGGTCCCCACGTATCCTTAATGCCTAGAAAATGAGCCGATTTGGTTAAACGATCAACTATTACCCAAATCATGTTCATTCCTGTCCTAGTTTTCGGCATATTAGTGATAAAGTCCATCGATATGTCTTCCCACTTCCATTCAGGAATCGGGAGCGGCTTCAACATTCCAGCAGGCCGTTGATGCTCGATCTTAACCTGATGACAAGTCAAGCATTTCGAAACATAGTCCGCTACGTCTTTCTTCATGTTGCCCCACCAGATATTCTGCTTCAAGTCCTTATACATTTTACTGGTGCCCGGGTGGATAGAATAGGGCGAACTATGAGCTTCCTTCATAATCGTCTGTTTCAGAACATCAACATCGGGAACGCAGAGTCGGTTCTGAAATCTCAAAACTCCATCGTCATGAATTATGAATTCGGGGGCCTTTCCTTTGATCACTTCATCATGTAACCGAATCATCAGAGGATCATCTGCCTGTCTAGATTTGATTTCTTCGGTTAGAGATGAAGTTATCTCCATCACGCACAGTTGTCCTTGGACTCTTTGTAACCACACTTCAATTCCTTCACGAATCATCTCTCGTTGAAGGCTAAGTTGGGGTGTCAGCGTTTCCAGCATCTTAATAGAGACAGGTTTGCGGCTAAGTGCATCGGCCACTACATTCGCTTTGCCTGGATGATATAAAATCTCCAAGTCATAGTCCTTAATCAGTTCCAACCATCTTCTTTGCCGCATGTTCAGCTCTTTCTGACTAAATATGTACTTGAGACTCTTGTGATCCGTAAAGATCTGACAGTGAGTCCCGTACAGATAATGCCTCCAGATCTTCAAGGCAAAAACCACTGCTGCTAGTTCCAAATCATGTGTCGGGTAATTCACTTCATAAGGTTTCAGCTGTCGCGATGCATAAGCGATCACCTTATCATTCTGCACCAACACGCACCCAAGTCCTTGGTTCGAAGCGTCACTGTAAACTATGAATCCTTCAGTTCCCTGCGGAAGTGATAGAATCGGTGCCGTCGTCAATCTTTTCTTAAGTTCATCAAAACTAATCTGACACAATTCATTCCACTCAAACTTTTGAGTTTTCTGCAGGAGTCGAGTGAGTGGGCGGGAGATTTTAGAAAACCCTTCCACGAATCGACGATAGTATCCAGCAAGTCCCAAGAAGCTTCGGACCTCTTTCACGTTCTTTGGAGGCTCCCAATTCATAATTGCTTCGATCTTCTGAGGATCTACTCGGACTCCTTCAGCTGACACTACATGGCCGAGGAACATTACTTCCTTTAGCCAGAATTCACACTTAGAAAGTTTGGCGTACAATTGTTCGTTTCTCATAAGTTCCAATACAATCCGCAAATGTTGCGCATGTTCTTCCGGACTCTTAGAATACACTAGAATGTCATCAATAAACACGACCACAAATTTATCCAAAAATTCAATGAACACACGGTTCATCAATTGCATAAATACAGCAGGTGCGTTAGTGAGACCAAACGGCATCACTACAAACTCATAATGCCCGTAGCGAGTTCTGAACGCTGATTTCGGAACATCAGACTCCTTAATCCTCAACTGATGGTATCCTGATCTTAGATCAATTTTAGAAAATACTGTTGCCCCTTGCAACTGGTCAAACAAATCATGAATCCGTGGAAACGGATACTTGTTCTTAATCGTCATCTTGTTCAGCTCCCGATAGTCAATACACAGTCGAAGCGATCCATCCTTCTTTCGGACAAAAAGAACTGGCGCTCCCCAGGGTGAAACGCTTGGCTGAATATAGCCCTTGTCCAGTAACTCCTCTAGCTGCTTCTTCAGTTCGTACATCTCAGTAGGTGCCATACGATACGGCGCCTTGGAAATTGGTGTAGCTCCGGGTTCCAGCTCAATGGTAAATTCCACATCCCTACGTGGAGGTAGTCCCGGTAACTCGTCAGGAAATACATCTGGAAATTCGTTCACAACAGGAATGGATGAAAGTTCCACACTTTCGTCTTCTTTCTTCATTGCGTAACACCAGTACCCGGTACAGCCCTGTTTCAACAATTTGACAGCTTCCATCGCCTTGATCAATTTTCCTGAGCTTCCCGGTTTCCATCCTTCGAACAGTACTTCGGAGCCATCATCAGCTATCAATGAAATTTTCCTCCTTCGGTAGTCTACAATTGCTCCATATCGATTAAGCCAATCGTCTCCGAGTATCAGGTCATCTCCTTGCATTTCTATTACGATCAAATTTGAGAGCCACTCTCTACCCCCAAATGATACAGGGAAATTTCTAGTTTCTAAATTTTTGACAATCCTCTCTCCACTCGATAAACCAACAACATAAGGTTCACAAGCATGAAAACCAGAAATATTCAAACAATTTACACAAGACAAAGATATGAAAGAATGTGTAGCTCCTGTATTGAACAAAACACTAACTGGCTGGGAAAGGATTTGGACAGTACCTGATGCGACAGCAGCATCCTGATCATCTGTCCTCCTCATCTCATACAAACGTGGGGAAACATATCCGGCACTCGATGTCCCCTTTCAGTCCCATTGTCCTCTGCCTCGCCCGCGGCCAAAATTCTGAGGCATCTGAACACTTTGCTGCGTCTGTTGGACACTGGCTTCTTTCTGAACTGGCTGTGATGAACGGGTTCCATTGTACTTAGTGGCGTCCTTACAAAACGTTGCACGGTGTCCTTCCTGTCCGCACTCAAAACATGTAACTGGAGTGCGCAAACAATCACGCCAAAGGTGGCCTGGGCGACCACAGTTAAAGCACTTCCTAGCTGTATCCGTCGTGGCTGACATTGTTCCGTAATTCTTTCCGCTCTTAGATGGGTGCGGAGGCTTCTTGAAAGAAAAAGAAGACTGGGCCTTGCGGGGCGCACTGCTCTCGTGCTCTGTAAAAGTACCAGAGACTTTCTGTTTCTTCGACTCCATAAACTTCTCCATTGCTGCTTCTTTTATTTCATACGCCAACGCCTTATCCTGGTACTGGCGGAGAGTGGTACATTCAAAACCGGACATGTACCTCTGGATTTCTGGTTTCATCCTCATTTCAAAATGAATCATCATTTCCGCATCTGTTCTGACCAGATGTCGAACAAATGCTAACTGCTGGTTAAACGTCTTAATCGTCTGGGATACGGGTTCTTCTGATGGTTGAGCGGAGAAAAATTCCCGAATTTTGGCTTCCCTCACAGGGCGAGGGCAATACTGAGCTTCCATCATCACTTTAAATTCCATCCAATCGGCATCATGATCTGCAGGTCGGATAGCTTCCCACCACTTGGATGCTTCCCCTATCAGAAAGTACTGGGCAATAGGAGCTCTCCTGTCGTCCGGGCGATTAATTCCAGCAAAAATTTTCTCCAGTTCCTTCAACCAATGGTCCCAAGTGGGAGTCTCAGCAAAGCCGTCAAATTTGGGTGGTTGCATCTTTGCCACCTCTTGTAACCATCGGTCACCTCGATTTCCCATTTCTAGAATCCTTTGTTGTCCATCTCCCTACTGAATTCCTGCCGCCACTTGCATTCGGTCCACGACCTGAGCGAACTGAGTCATCTGGTTCACGACTTGACGAAGGATTTCTGGCACACCAGGTTCCGGTTCGTTATTGATGGATTGCTGCGGCTCGCCTGAGCTATGACTAGCCTGATTAGAAGGCGACGCCTTCCTTTCAGCATTCCTTCATCCGCGTCCACGACCGCGACCACGTCCACGTCCGCCTCTCAACATACTGTAAGCACAAGTACTTAATATACAGGAAACAGCATCGTTCTAATATTCGAGTATAAAGAGACACAACATATAAAGAACAAGATAGAGTTTAGGAACTTACAACCACTGTTCGCATGAAGACGTAGGCAGTGCAGTGATGTCGTTCATGACCGGTTACCTCAAAAGACATAAATGACCCCTATTTTAACCCAACGGCCAAGATATCCATAATCTTATCTCCGATACCATATTCTGTAACACCCCCGATATATTTAGGAATATTACAGCGCCGTAAATCCTTTACATAAGAATTTACAAGGCTGAATGAAAGAAATGACAATAACAGATACCAGTTAATGAAATCGCTGAAATAAAATTCAACCGACTGGTTCAAAACCGAAATTACAAATATCCCATGGAGAGTTATTATTACATCATCAAAATCCAAACATTATAAATCGACAACGTACTCGAGTACTTATTGAAATAACCAACAAATAACAGACAGTAAACCGGTGAAACATCACTCTGCACCTCTCGTCATGCATCTCCGGTAGTTGTTTCCGCTCTCCCGGATCTGAACATACACAAATGTTCACCCCGAAGGGGTTAGCACAACGATGCTAGTACAAGTACAATAATCATAAAACAGTGATATAATCAACAATTATATCATAACAAGTTTCTCCAACGAGAATATCCACAACACATATCATATCATAACAGTTTCAACATACAGATGGTATTCCAACGATCCAGCGCACACAGCTGTAGATTCCCATGATGATCCCGTCGGACCAACACATGGTGGAACTACATCCAACGATCCAGCACACAGCTATAGATTCCCATGATGATTCCCGTCGGATCAACACATGGTGGACATATATATACACAACATATTTACACGATACAATCACAATTGTCATAGTACAAACAATTCTAATTAGAGTACTTGCCTCGGTTTGTTGACAAGAATAAACTTCCACGAATATAAAAATACTCGAAGGTCGTCCCCTTCGATCAATCACGTGTTAAGCTCGAACCTTAACAAAAGAAATAGTACAGAATTCATTTCGTGCCGTACGAACGTCTAACAATTCAACAATTACGGTAGGAAGTCCTTAATATGCAATGCATGCGGGATTAACGCACGCTTCACGAATCATATGTAGCGACGTTAATGCTACTCATTAGCGTCACGCGATACACACGCCTAGCGACGCTAACCGGCGTTGTCGGTGCCTCACCGATCGGCCGACTCGGTGATGATTTAGCATGCTAAGTCCAAAAGCGTTGCGACGCTAAACGTACTCGATAGCGCCGCGTTAAATCTCGTATATTAGCGCACGCTAATAATGCATGGCGATTCACCGGAGGGCGTGATTTACACAAATAGTGATGCGATGGCGATTTCTTGATGATTTGATGTTTGTTATCTGTCTTCATGTTATGTTCATAACCTTTATGAATGATCTCCAGGATAATATCAACTTCAAGATGCAAATATACGTATAATCATCATGACACCATAATCCATCTTGATTTCAATTCTCATGCGAAGTTGGTGATCTCCGGTTGATGTATTAGATTCTACTATCATTATACATATTCAGACTTCATCTTGAGGTGAACTAACAATTCCAACTTATACGAAAGAATATTTCCTAAGATGATTCTTCCTTTAAGTTCTTATAACATCTCTTCCAAATCATGATCACAAAGATAACATAAATCATACGGATTGTTAACTTCAGAATATTTCTCTCATCATTTGAAGTACAAGGATCCCAACTTCAAGGTTCCAACAATAATATCGTATTTGTAGACATTCCAATCTTCTAAACATGATGTTGTTGAATAATTCACTAATGAAATTCAATACCTCGTTAATATGATCATCGTATCCATTGGAAAACCAAATCTAAGACTGGTGATAGGTTGAACATACCTTAAAATGCCGAAATCACTGAACCACGAGGTATAATCCGACTCCGTTTGGTTATGTGCAACTCCAAGGTGTTACTCCTCTTCAATGATCACTCACAAGTGATACTCAATCATTCAATGATCACTAATATATGTTCTAAGTGTTTAGAAGGGATATTCTTGCTCTCTGGACTCTCAAAGATGAAGTATAGACGAAGGAAATGAAATCCAAAGCGGTTGCTGTCCCATTTATAATATTATGCGTTATTGACAAGTTAGCGCACGCTACCAAGCATCCCATTAGCGTGCGCTAATAATGGTTGACTTCAGAATTTGTCCGGGTGCGTCAGCGGGAATCTTATCCGGACCCATGTCCCGGCTGGCGCATGTGTTAGCCGTCCCGCTCAATAATTGAGTTCTTAGCGCACGCAACTCCTATCTTTATAGCGTGCGCTAATAATGGCCCGATAGCGCGCGTTAAGATACATTCTTAGCGTGCGCTATCACGAGGTTGCTTGAGCAATTTTGCAAGTTTCTACACTTATGTACAATGATATCAATGCACGAAATATCATATTCCAATAATCAAAATCATCTATCCAAAATAATACAGGGTTGAATACAGATGAAATACACCGTAATAAATCCGGATATTACAGTGAAAAGGGTCTATGGCGTGTAATATTCCCTTATGGTTCTGGGGGTGTTACATTTATGATATCGGAGCTTAGGTTGCGGAAACCTAGGCTGTCGGGTCGAGTCGAGTCGTGGTTTGTCGAGTAATGTGTGGTCTTGTCGTTCGAGTCGTCAGGTGACAAGTTGAGTTGTGCGTAGTCACAACGTGTCGGTTATGTTGTCGGACGAGATTAGTGTCGTGGGCGACCGTCACCTCCGTGCGACCTGTGGATGTAAGTCTCCTCCTTTATGCGTAATACCTGTGTATCTCGATTTTATCTTAGTGAGTTAATTGCGGTGCATAATTTTATTTACACAGTATTGTGTAATATAGTTGTGTTTAATACTTGTGACACATAGTATGTGTATAAAACTGGGCACGTTATTGTTTTATCTTTGAACCACCGGGTGGGGTGGTAGGTTGTGAAAGTTTTAAACCTTGATGGGTTTCGAATAGGTACCGACGGTAGAGTTTGTGAGAAACTCCGATAAATGATTTTGCTGTGTGTTTAAACTTGATACCACAAGATGCATTTGTTGAATTAGCGACCACGGTTTCCATTTGAGTTTATGGTTTTAAATTCATTTTTTGGAATGTTGTAATTTTTGTCCGCTATGGGTAAGTTTGAGAATGTTTCTGAAGGACTTTACAGTTTGAGAATTTTGTAGAAATCGATTTTTGGAAAATATTTTGGTGGTGCGGTCAAACCATGGTTTATATGGATTTTTAAAATTTGTTAAATTTTGACAAATGGGCCGTGTATTTTCAAATGACACAATCAGGCGGTATTGAAAAATGTGTTTTGAAATACTTCGGACATTGTAAAATATTACCGTCATCGACCTTTTTGGCGTTTTGTAAATGGTTTTTAGCCTGGTGGGTTCCGGCGCGGGACCCACGGCGCTATAATGTTCCGTGTAATTATCTGAAATTTTTGGGCATTCTAGCCCATTGAATTATCTTTGAAAACTTTGAGTACCTTAGAAAATAAATTTCGAGACGTCGTTTTAAAATGAATTATTTTCTTGTGGTACATCCAAGGTGCCACAATATGTTTCAAGATTCTTCTACCTCGAGGACCAAAATGTTTTGAGATATTTTCCAATGTTTTAGAAACACTTTTACTTAGACCCGAGGGTCGAATACTTCCGAAAGTTTTTCATGAAATGAAAGTGTCCTCATTTTTATCGAATGCGAAATAGTTTTGCAAAGTCTCGATAACGATGTTTCATGATTGTATTTTTTTGAAGGGTGATACTCAAGATCAATCGGTGTTTCCAAAATTATTTTCAAAAGGAGGTTTTCGTTTTTAAAACCTATCCATTCTCATTTGAGGGCTGGGTATGTATGTATGATGTTGGCGTTGTCGTTATGATGTTTGCTCCCGAGTATGATCGAATTGGTGGCATGAACGTCGAGGCGTTGCCACGCATTTGTTGTACTAGCCCTCTGTGAGAGGTGTGAACTGGTGTTTACTGTTTATCGCCTCGTGGTGATTTGCGTGTTGTCGCACGAGTGTGAGCTGTTGAAGCTTGGGTTTGTACGTTTGGGTACATGTGTGATTGTTTCATGATGTTTGTAATTATGTGCTAGTTATCGTTCGGGCCGTTGAGGTCGCCGAACGATACCGTCGTTGCTGTAGTGTTTGTGTGTGTATTACTTTACGATGGTAATCGTTGTATATGATATGTGTTATGATTCTTTGTTGTGCTGAGTTGGCATCTCCGCTATGTTGTTTTGCGACGTTATGCCCCATTTTATCTAGCATTTGTATTTTCGGTATGCCGAGCCGAGGTGTTTCAACCGTGATGTGCCGGGGCATGCACGTGTAAATTGTCCTTCTCGTCAGTAACGCGTTTCTAGGGACACCGAATTCAGTTTTGTGAATTGGCTACTGAGACTTTCGGAGTTCGCGCTTCAGCACAGATATCAGGATCGACTCTGAGAGACCCATGGGAGATTTTCCTATCGGATGCTTTTTGTGTTGTTACCTTGTTTCCGTTGTTGTGAGTTGCGGGGACGACATTTCTTTTATAAGAGGTCGGATGTAAT
Source organism: Orobanche coerulescens (assembly GCA_033398695.1). Lineage (NCBI taxonomy): Eukaryota > Viridiplantae > Streptophyta > Magnoliopsida > Lamiales > Orobanchaceae > Orobanche > Orobanche coerulescens. The sequence continues at coordinate 160,117,266 of CM065803.1, forward strand.
ACCCGTACTATATTTGACTTCTGCAGTTTCTCCTTCTAAATTCTATCGACTTGCACGTGTTCGTCGATACTTTTTGAACTTGTTTGATGTCTCGGTTGGCATCATTCGAACTGGTTGTGACCTTGTTTTAGATAGACCTGTTTGTCATCGTGACCTTTCCGAGTTCGGTTCGATTCTTGTGAACCTTGTTTCGAAGTAACATCTTTCACTTTCTACCAGTTCTTTTAATGTCTGGAGTTGAAGTGGGGACTTCGGAGTCATTGTTCGACTGTTGTCATTCGATCATTGTTATTTGATCATTGTTATTCGATCATTGTTATTTTATCATTGTTGTTCGATCATTGTTATTTGATCGTTGTTGTTCGATCGTTGTTGTTCGAACGGGGTTGTCTGACTGTTGTTGCCTGATCTCGTACTGCGAAGAATTGTCGTTCACCGTTAGTCAACTGTTTCGAGTGTGGCCAAGTGGGTCACCGAGCGGTGCATTGTGAGACCGTTGCCACGATGTTCGGGAATTGGGTTTTCGTTCCTACTCGGGGAGTGCCTGGTGGTGTCCCGTGATGTAGTTGTGTATCGTACTTCGTGCTGTAATTCGTGTAGAAATTGATATTTGTTTCGTGGACTTTTTGGTTTTGTTTGTATTCTACCATGATGTTTCATTTTAAGTTTCGGGACAAAACTTATTTTTAATAGGATAGAATGTAATGTCCGGTATTCTCGTTTTCCGTTATCTTGAATTGTTTGTGTTTTGACGTCGGACATTTTCTTATTGATGAGAATCGGAATGATTTCTATCGTGATACTCTATTTGTTTCTATCGCATAGCCGTTTTAGTCGGGTGCAACTTGTTGTAGCGTACGTTTCTTCGATTAAATGTGTGCATGTGATGTGGTATGTGATGCGTCGTTAATTGCTCGTTGTTGTTTGAAACATAGTCGGTGGCGTTGCGTTAGTCGTCGTGGGGCGTGTTTTTACGCCGTATATTCCCTTGCGTTGCTTGTAACGTTTCGCCGTTGGGAACGATTTTTTTTTCGGTTCTTGTGTATCTCGTTGAGTTTTCCTGGCGAGATATTGCTTCTCCCTACTTGATTGAAGTTTCGGGACGAAACTTCTTTTAAGGAGGGTAGAATGTAATATCCGCAATTTTGGATTTCCGGTAATTTCATTTTTTCGGAGGAAGTCCGTTTCGACGACTCGCTTGGGACCGTCTCATCATTCTGAGAATGATTAATTCTGCACTTTTTGTCATCCGAGTTCGTTTCGGTGTCGTTTTGTTGAGTTCCGTGCTTTTTGGCGATTTTTCCGCACTTGAGTTCGATTGTTGCGAATCTCGTTGGAAATTACTGTTTCGAGTTTCCCGTAAGTCCGTTTAACTTTTTTAGACGTGTTGTGAACTTCGGTTTGGTTATTCGATCACGTATCGTGATTTTCGGACGTTTCGGGCTATTTTCGTAATTTCCCAAAGTTTGGGGTAATTACTTTCCGTTGTCGAATTTCGAGCTTTCGGGTGGTCGGAATCATGTGTTCTCTCAGTGTTCGGATTCTTCTCTACGAGTACTTCGTAACCGTGCTTTCGGTTTACGTTCAGGTCTGAGTTTCGGGATTTTTCGGACCGTCGGATAGACCGAGTCCTGGGCTGGCCGGACCTGTGCGAAACGGCCTTGGAAACGGCGCTGCCCAGCGCCGTGTCTTGCGCCGGGTCGGCCAGGACCAGCAGGCTTCCGAGACACGGCCGAGACACCCGGCGCTGATCTGGGCCGTTTGCTGCGCCGTGTCCGGCAGGGCTATAAATATGGCAGAGCAGTCGGGTTTTTCCTCATTTTTCTCACTCGTTTCATCCTCTTCCGCGGCTGGAGCTTTGATGATCATGGAGGGATGTTGTTAGGGGTTAAATCCATGAAGTTTTGGAGTTCATAACATCGATTAATCCTTCCATAACTTGCTCCGATCGACCGAATCAAGGCAAATTTTCTTAAAATATAGTTTTGGGGATTTTGTTCAATTTGTCCGTTTAATCCGTTTTAACTCAGAATATTGATGGATTGATGATTGTTAAGCTATATTATATCTAATTCCTTGTTATTCCATTGTTGGATTGCCACGGATTTGTCGTATTATTGAGTATTTTATCGACGCCTTGAAAGTGTTCGATAAAATGTCACAAAGAGAATTCGAGCGTTCTACGATTATTCTTCCTCATTCGTTCGTTAATTTATTAATGGTATGATGTTAGGGTCAGATTTCTCGCAATGAATTCGAGTCGTAACCCTTCCGTTCGTTGTCTTCTTCGGGGTCCGAGCTTCCTTGGCCGAACTGTTCTTCGGAGCGTTTGGTAGCGGTTATTAAGGCAAGTATCTTATTATACGACTTGTATCTTGTGACTAGTAATTACGTATGATATGTATGACGATTTTGCTTGCCTCCGTAAATATGTTCCGTTTGAGTTGGTTGTGTTTTCCGAAATTTGAAGGCTTTGTGATAATAGTGATATATTGGTATACGTGTTAGGCATTGTGCCATTTGTGCAGGATTGCGATGTACATATGAGATGGTTGTACACGTGGTTGTTCAATGTATTGTGTACCGAATGTGTGTTATGTTGGTTAAGAGTCGTTGTGATGATCATGATTTGTGTTGTTTTGGTTTACATACTTGATAGTACATTTCGATGTAATGTGGAATGGCTTGACATTTAATGATTATGAATTGTGTCGTGTCGATGTGTGTGTGTTCCAGGTAGGGTATGACGAGGCCTCTGGAGTTCGGTACATGATGTGTATGAACAAAGTGTGTGATCCAGGTAGGGTCTGACGAGGCCTCTGGAGTCCGGTACATGACGTGTACGGACAAGGTGTGTGATCCAGGTAGGGTCTGACGAGGCCTCTGGAGTTCGGTACATGATGTGTACGAATAGTGTGTGTGGCCGGGTAGGGTCCGTTGAGGCCTCCGGAGTTCGGTACATGATGTGTTCGAACAGTGTGTGTGGTCCGGGTAAGGTCCGTCGAGGCCTCCGGAGTTCGGTACATGATGTGTTCGAACAGTGTGTGTGGTCCGGGTAAGGTCCGTCGAGGCCTCCGGAGTTCGGTACATGATGTGTACGAACAATGATCGTGTAGCAGTGATTGTTCGGGTAACATGTTAAATATGGATCTCGGGCTCATAATGATATATTATTTAGTATGCTTTGAAACGAGAATCGGGTTAAGGCCCTAATGTTTACGAAAAGGTTTTGTAAATTGGGACTCGAGGTCCAAAAGAATTTCTGCTTTAAAAATCCCCGAGATGATGTGTTCCTTTTCAAATATCTCTTACTTGAGTTCGAAATTCTAAAACTTCTCGGGAACATTTTGATAATTGATTTCGTATTAAATTCGTAGTTGCTATTTGCTTGTTACATTTCGTATGGTTTGATACTTGCACTAGTAAAATAGTGGAGTTTTACTAACCCCCGAGTATTCGGGGGGTGGATGTCTGTTTTGCCCGGTACATGCATTCGGGGAGCGATCACAGGATTGGCACAAGAGGATGACGAGCTGCGATACTAATCATGAGTCGAGAGTTGTTTTGATTTTTGTTGTGTTGTCAGAGTTGATTTCAGTCTTCCGCTGTATTGTATTTCGACCCCTGTGTGGGTAATGTTATTTAAGTCAGTTTTATCGATTGGGTTGTGTGACCTCATCGGTCTGTGTATTCACCTGTAAGTGACCATATCGGTCTGTATCATTTTATTGTTTGACCCTGGCTGGGCAAGCATTTGATTGTTTATGGATGTTTAGCCTGGTAGATCCTTGTGAAAAGGGTCTACGGCGTGTAATATTCCCTTATGGTTTTGGGGGTGTTACATAAACCCTTCTTCAAAATGTCCCGATCAAGTTATGGGGTCACGGTCAGTCAAACTCCATCTGTACTTGACGCTATGCATGCATTAATGCAAATCGAGATCATCGAGCTCTCGTGTATCTAATACAGCTAGCTCTAATACTTTGGCCAAAGACTTATGATCTCATCTGCCAATAACCGCATAGGACATATAACCCGTTCACTAATAGGAGAAAGAATTCTATCTTGGTATTCAGTAGGACCTGCTACTTGCCCATCAAGATGCACGTCGAGGTTGACCCCCGCCTTCCGGTTTATAGGGTCGAACTACTCTAATAAAAATATTGACGTCACAAGCACATCCCTACTAAATCCTCAAGTCGAAGGTTCACGAATACCTATCACAACCTTTCGATTCCATCATTGACTGTCCCGGAGTGAAATCCATGTGACGAATCGAGGGTGAGTCGGTTCGAGTATACTAATCTAATTAGCATACCTATAACGTGTGCTCCCACTAACCATTAGTGTTCGACATGCACTCTCCTTATCAAAGAACACGTCATACAAGTCTTCACATAAACTTAACGCCCAGTCAAGTTTCATCGACTTGCGAACGATTAAGTATTTGAGCTATAAACCTTTCCAGTGCCGACCCCCTTATCCAATAAGGAGTGGAACATTTTGCTCTCAAATACACGGACTAGTTTCTACATGTATATTTACGAGTTAGGAATGCCAATAACTACCAGTAAATAAAGGAACATTCATTGCCTTATATAATTGATTTACATAATTACAAGTGCAATGCCCCCACTCAACATCCTCTGAGTGGCATTCGAGGGCATACTCCTAACAATCTCCCACTTGCACTCAATGCCACACAATATGGTATCTAATACCCATGTTCCCCAGATGACGCTCCAAGCTAGTCTGAGAAAGTGGCTTGGTCAGTGGATCGGCGACGTTGTCGGCCGAGTCTACTCTGTGCAGCACAATGTATCCCTTGCGAACAAATTCTCTTACGAGATGATACTTCCTCTCAATATGTTTGGTGCTGTTGTGAAACCTTTGCTCCTTGGCCTGTGCTATAGCTCCGTCGTTGTCGCAGTACAGCGGAACAGGCAGCTCAGCACATGGTATCACTTGAAGTTCTCACAGAAACTTCTTAATCCAGAACCCTTCCTTGGAAGCCTCCGAGGCTGCTTGATACTCAGCCTGACAGGTGGAATCAGCAGTCGCGCTTTGCTTGGCACTACGCCAAGATACTGCTCCTCCATTAAGAGTAAATATGTAGCCAGAAGTAGACATCAAGTCGTCCTTCAGTCCTTGGAAGTCCGAATCAGGGTATCCCACCACATCCAATTCTCCACCGCCATATATCAGAACCATATCTCTAGTCTTTCTCAAGTACTTGAGAACGTTCTTTACAGCAGTCCAATGTTCCCTACCTGGGTTTGCCTGAAACCTACTCACCACGCTTATGTAATACCCAGTTGTAATTCATTCATTTTCATTCATTATTTATCAGTCTGTAATTGTCACTCAGTAATTTTCACTCATTAATAATCACTCATCATTCATGATTCATTCATTTGCATTCACTGTTGGCATGTTGTAACCGTATATCAGTTACCGATCATCATTTCATCTCCATTGATAGATCAAGACGGGAGTATTATCATTTTCATCGTGATTGGTAGTCTTGTACTGGGAGTATCATCTTTAGCATGTGTTGGACTTCTTCACTTTCACATTCGTATGATATGTCGGATCATTCATCAGTCGTAGCGAGGAATCGGAATTATCGGATTTTTCACCATGTCCATCATTGAGTTACGGCCGTAAGGATTGTAGGTTACGACCATAACAAGGGTTCTTTGATTTCAGGCCATTTTAGATGAACTGGACTTACGGCCGTAAGGTTTCGGAATACGGCCGTAAGTTGAGCAGGTACGGCCGTAAGGCTTGGCCGGTTACGGCTGTACGTGTCCAGCAGGCTGCCCAGTCATTTTTGGCCGAAGGCGAGTTACGACCGTAAGGAAGGTATGATACGGCCATAAGTGGTATTCGTAAATTTCAGGTTTTGTCGGAAAAGGGGGACTTACGGCCATAAGGGTTGTAGCATACGGCCGTAACACGAGGAAGGTACGACCGTACGTTACAGGCAGGGTGCCTGGTCATTTTTGACGAAGGGGGATTACGCCTGTATATGTGGCCGGATACGGCCGTATCATCCGAGTTACGCCCGTAAGGTGTGCGGGTATGGCCGTAAGGGTGTCAGCAGATGTTTTAGACGAGGGCGAGTTACGCCCGTAACTCAGGAGCGGTTACGGCCGTAAGTCTGTCGGCAGGCATTTGGACGAAGCCGAGTTACGGCCGTACGAGTTGTCCGGTTACGGCCGTAAGGCCGTTGACCTGAAATGTTACGGGTGTAAGAAGGCCGAGTTACGGCCGTAAGAAGGCCGAGTTATGGCCGTAACTTCCGGTAGTTTATAAGGACTTGGCCGGGACTTTTTCTTCATTTTCACCCTTTTCTTCACTTTGTTCCAAGAGAGGGACTTGAGGGAGGGATTTTCCCATCATCAATCACTTGAGTGTTAGATTTTCATCATCTTGATTCATTTGGGAAGCTTGGATACTCGATTTTACTCGTGTTCATCGGATCAAAGTGGTTGGATCTTGAAGAGGTAATTTCTTCAACATCTTGGATTTCGATTTTGTGTTGAGATATGATGTTTTGGACGTTATAATCATGTTATATGGAGGGATATGCATACGATTATGAGTTTGTATATAGATTCAATGGATTATTGAAGGATTATTCAAGAACACTTCGAATATTGAGTTGGTTTTGGGGGTTTTCGATTAATGGTTGTAGCAATCACGATTTTGGATATTCATAATGGATTATTGATCGTATTGAAGATGTTTTGTTGGTTTGAAACACTTCTTGGGGTTTTGATGTTGGTATTCTTGAGGTTTGGTTATAGTCAATCGTAGTTTGTCCACAAAGTGTTCGATATAATGCCCCAATGAACTTGGTTTAATCGTATTAACATTTTGAGTTCATTATATTCGTGTTTGATTCGTATATTAAACGGATTGTTGGTCATTGTATTATTCAAGGTTGTTCGAGCGACTGATATCTCAATTAAGACGTTGTTCGTGGAAGGATAAATGTCATCGATATTGTGTAAGTTAATTCTTACTCGGTTAAAAGGATATTCATTCATTTTGTTGTTGTTCATTCATAATCATAACCCATTCATCATTGTATTAACCGTATTGAGACTTGTAATTGTCGAATAACCATTTCATTCACGAGGAACGGCGGTTCCAATAATTTCATTGGGTTATCAATCACTTCACTATTATTTTCATCTCGGTGAGTCATCCTTGACCTTGTCGAATTATTATCCATTGATATTCATTGTGGTCATTCTCGTTCATATGACCTTATGGGTTCATATTGCGTGGCCGGGTGTGGATGTGTGGAATTTTTAGTCGGGCACGTGATGGCCATGTATTGGGAGTGATACATTGGACTGTGCACACGGTAAAGATTAACTCCATGAGACTAATTAGGTACAAGGACGGGTGTGTCCGGTCATCCGTCTTGTACACTTGCACAGAACACTACAGGCGTACTATGATACTCCTCTTCAGCGTAATTCATAACTAAGGATATTTCATAACTTCAGTTAAATCATGATTGTGTATTTTCAACCCTTGAGGATTGTTGTTCTGTTTAACTGACCCCGTTGGGGAATTTTATTTTCAGGTCACGGCAAGGTAGGGGGCCCAGTCATTCCGTGTATTTCAGTCATTTCAGTCATTCCAGTCATTTCAGAAATTCTTATTTCTCTTCAGTTGTATTTCCACTGCAAATTCCGTATGATATGTTATTTATTCAGGGTGGTGTATTTTATCTCCATATAAAATATACTAGTATTCTGTTTTGTCATGGTGTAATGTACTTAAGCTCCTCATCGGAGTATTTGGTAATATAATGTGGTTCGGTACCACAATTATATTATTTAATTCATCAGTTTTCATTCGCCTGGAGGGTCCCAGTCGGGGGTCCACGGCACTGTAATATCCTCTTAGTTTGGGGTGTTACAGCTTACATCATGCGCGATGTCAGGTCTTGTACACAACATAGCATACATAAGGCTACCCACGGCCGAAGCATATGGTATATTACCCATTTCCTTTCGTTCTTCCTCACTTTGAGGACACATCTTCAAGGAGAGTTTTATTCCATGTTGCATCGGTAGGAACCCTCTTTTAGAATCATCCATCTTAAATCGATTAAGATCTTATCTATATAGAGGGCTTGGGAAAGGCCTATTGTTCTCTTCGCTCTATCCCGATAGAGTCGAATTCCAAGAATATAGGTTGCTTCTCCCAAGTCTTTCATGGAGAAATTACTCAAAAGCCAAGCTTTTACAGAACTGAGCATTCCCACATCATTTCCTATTAGTAGAATATCATCCACATATAGTACTAAGAATGCGATCTTGCTCCCACTAACCCTCTTGTATACACAAGGTTCCTCTTCATTTTGCACGAAGTCAAACTCTTTGACCGCCTCGTCAAAACGAAGGTTCTAACTACGCGACGCTTGCTTCAGTCCATAAATGGAATGCTGAAGCTTGCACACTTTCTGAATATCGACTTCGGACACAAAGCCTTTAGGCTGCTCCATATAGATTTTCTCCTCGAGGAATCCATTAAGGAAAGCTGTCTTTACGTCCATTTTCCATATCTCATAATCGTGGTAGGCAGCTATAGCAAGCATCATGTAAATAGACTTGATAATGGCTACGGGCGAGAAGGTATCGTGGTAATCGATCCCTTCCTTCTGGGTATAACCCTTTGCCACAAGCCTGGCCTTATAGGCATCAACCTTGCCATCACCATCAGTCTTTCTCTTCTAGATCCACTTGTTCCCAATAGGCACTATGCCCTTGGGGCGGTCTACTAGAGTCCAGACCTGATTTTCATGTATCGAGTCTATCTTAGCTTCCAAAGCTTCACGCCATTTCACGGAGTCTACATCTACCATCGCTTGGTCATAGGTCGTCGGGTCGGTCTCTTGGCTATCACTTGGAACCTCATGGAGACTCAGCTCCTCCAAGTGCACAAGTCCATACCTATCAAGTAAATGAGACACCCTACTAGACCTACGAGGTGGTTGTACTTGTGTTTCAGAAAGTTCGGTTCCAGTTTCTTGCACAAGTGTCTCCCGAGGAGTTTCATTGTATTCTTCTAAAGAAATACTTATACCTGCTCCGCCTTCCTGAATGAACTCATCTTCCAGGAAGTGTGCTTGTAAAGAAACAACGATCCTTCGATCTTCGGGCATGTAGAATAGATATCCCATCGTCCCAGACGGGAATCCAATGAAACGTCCCTTCGCGGACCTAGCTTCCAACATCTCCACCTTAGTCTTCTTGACATAGGCGGGACATCCCCAAATCCTAATATGATTAAGACTTGGTTTCCTTCCCTCCCACATCTCATGTGGAGTTTTAGGAATGGATTTGGAAGGACATCTGTTTAAGATATAAGCGGCAGTCAGGAGTGCATACCGCCACAAGTAAATTGGTAAGTCAGTATAGCCCAGCATGGAACGGACCATGTTTAACAAGGTCTGGTTCCTTCTTTCTGACACACCATTTAACTGAGAAGTACCTGGATGTGTTAGTTGTGAAACTATTCCATGTTCCTTAAGGAACTCGTCAAACTCCGTACTCATATACTCGCCACCTCAGTCCGACCGAAGTGCTTTGATATGATTACCAGTTTGTTTCTCGACTAGGGCCTTTAATTCCTGGAATTTCTCAAAAGCCTCGAATTTATGTTTCATTAAGTATACATAACCATACCTAGTATGATCATCTGTAAACATAATGAAATATTGATATCCGTCACGTGCTGCTTCCAAAGCACCACAAACGTCAGTATGGATTAATCCCAGTTTATCAGCGGCTCTTTCAAAAGTCCCTGTGAAGGGGGACTTAGTCATTTTGACTTTAAGGCAAGATTCACAAGTAGGAAAGGGATCCGATCCCAATGGACCCATAAGTCCATCTTTTTCCGCCCTTTCGGCCCATGACCGGAATGGATACAATGTTTTTGTGCCACTTGGGCAAAACAAGTACATATTCTAAAGTCAAAACAAAGACGGATTCTAAACCCAGAAGAAGTGATCCTATGTCGGTCGCCTCGACACTATGCCCGCTTCCGACTGTGATCATAACTTCTCCAGCTCCAAGCTTCCTACTTTATTCCAGATCCTGATTCACGGTACAAATATGAGAACTAGCACCAGAATCCAGAATCCAGAAAGTAGAAAATACAGTAGCAGAACAATTTGTTTCCAAAACTAAAAGTTCTATACCTGAAGTGCCATGAAGAATCGGACAGTCTCTAGCCCAGTGGCCCAGCTCACTGCACTTGAGACAAGCATCCTTCTTCTTCTTATTCTTCGGAACCATCGGGGCCTTGCCCTTACCCTTAAGGTCCTTAGCTTGCGGTCTAGTCTACTTCTTGGTCTTTTTCTTCTTATTCTTAGACTTCCGAAGTCCAGAAGAAATCACAAGAGTAGACTCCTTCATCTGTGGAGTCATCATCTGAGACTGAGCGGTCATGAGTCTGTTCATTAGCCCAGCTAAATTACATGCAATCTCATTGCAGTTGAAGTTCATAACAAACCGTGAGAAGGAATCAGGGAGAGACTGTAGGATAAGGTCGGTTTGGAGAGAAGTATCCATTTTAAATCAAGAGCCTCCAATCTCTCGATCATGGATATCATTTTGAGGACATGTTCCCCAACTTTCTCACCTTCCTTCATCCTTGCACCGAACAGTTGCTTGGATATTTCATATCTAGCAGTTCTGCTGTGCTCACCATAAAGTTCGGTTAAGTGAGATAGAATCTGCCTAGCAGAAGTCATTTTCTCATGAGCTCTCTGAAGCTCATTAGACATAGAAGCCATCATGTATGCACGGACTTTTACGTCATCATTAACCCACTTTTCGTGGTTTTCGATCTCTTCCTGATTGGTTCTGGTCCGCACAGGAGGCGCTGGAATGTCCGTCTCCAAGACGTATCCCAGTGCCTCTATACTGAGGACTATCATCAGATTGCGGAGCCAGTCCACAAAGTTAGGTCCAATTAGGGTATTCTTCTCGAGTAGAATTGCGAGTGGATTCATTGTCATATTTAGATTTGAGTCTGCATTAAGTACGATAGATTAATTAGTGACTCATTCAATTATGTTCTGAGTATAGAATTAAGGTCTTTTCTATTCTTGTTACCCAGCTCCCACTATTTTTGTCGGAATAACACACTCCCATGTGAAATCCGAAAGTATCGTCGCTCTACTTCATACTGGTGATCGAGTTCTTTATAAATCTTCATAGGAGGCAACCGAACAGGTTCCTAGTCTATTAATTTTCATAAAGTGGTGTCCAACACCAACCCATCTAATGGATGATTCGATCTTGTTTTTCCCCTTGTTCACTCCACTCAACCTATACGGTTTCTATGGTTCGTGAACAAGTTAAGTTTATACCATCGACGCAAATCAGTGTTACAATTGAATCTTATCCGGCAACCTATCAGGTTTCTAGGGATAAAATTTGCTCCAACTGAAGGCATCCAATGCGCTCCCGGTAATTTATCCATCCTCCCCGAATGACTACCCCGATAACTCAGAAGCATAGCACATCCGGTTTGGATTTCAATTTCCCGAAAACTCGATGGAGGGAAGGAAAACCTTGAAACCTTATAAACTTAATTATTTGTTGTGGGAGAATTATCGCGATTAACGTTACACTTTGCACATTAATTATTTAAGCGCGTTTGTGGCATTCATACAATATGAAACAACCATTCACAACCTAGTTGCTACCAACATGTGTTTCATGGACCGTTCCTAGAAAACAAAAACTTCGTAATCTAATTACAAGTCTTCGTCTTGAATCTTCGTCTTCTCGAAATGGATCTTTCTCCGGTATTCGTCATTACATATAAATTTTACATTGAAAATTGCATCCTAGATACAAATTTTTTCTAGTAAAATAAATAAGCTCAAAACGGCCTTTACAACCCAATCGAATAAAACGAACGATTCAAAAACTAAGTCCACGAACCACATCCCCATTCAAAAGCATTCATCCAATAAATACTAAATAAATGGAAAGCGTAGAGATACATTGATCCAATCAACAATACGAACCGATCAAATCGATTCATACAATCGGTAATATGATAACGTTGAAAATAATTCGATCGACCATAAATATTCCAATTAATCAAATTTCCCTTGAAAAATGAAATACGATAAATCATTTTAATCATATTAAATCTAATTTAACATGCGGGAGATTAATTTTCAAGAATACACGAAAAAATCGAACCGGGGCGAAAATGGCCTGCCATGGCCGAGTCACCCTCGGCAGCATGCCGGCAGACAGGCCTGGCATGGCCGAGTCACGCTCGGCAGCTGCCGGCCAGACGCCAGCTGCCCCCAAGATGTTGTCTGCCTGCCGGGCCGCACACTCGGCCGTGGCCCCGAGCCACGGGCCGCGGCCCCTCCCGGACCCCTCCCGACTGGCCCAAAGGCATTTCGGGGCTAGTTTTTCGACCGGATATCCAATATCTATATTCTCCAACATTCATATCTTCAATATAAATCATATTTCCAAGAAATTAAGATTTATATTTAGACATAAACTTACGAAAAATATAACTACTATGAACGTAAAAACATATACCACGATTATGACTAAAATGATTCCAAATCATTCACCATCTAATCAAGCATTCCAAATGCTAATATCGTATATACGATCGCAAGACCTACGCCCGATACCCTTTGTTGGGATTCGGTGCCTAAAACGAAGGCCCAGCGGAAGCGGTAAAACGAAAATTAATTCGATCTGAATCCCTACGAGGATCGATCGAGCTACGTATATACGAATATATAAACGAAAAGCAAGGGTCGTAAGAATCTAACCCTCGAAGTCCGTTGATTAAATGGAAACCTTCTCTTGAGCTATTCCCCAAGCTTTAGTTTGATCTCTATGAGTCCAATCCGCTCCAAGCCCTTGAACGATCCAACGCCGAAAGCACCGCGTCTCTACTTGCCACGCGCTGGAAAAACGACCGTAATGACTAAACCTCCTTATCTTCCAAGGATACGGATAGAACAAGGTTATAGAAGCTATGCAACTCAACATTACAACACTCTAAGTGTTTAATCTAGTATCTCTCTACCTCACAAATATTTTTCTCCAAGAAAAACTTATGAATGATGTGAAGATGATGATGAATAGTATGAAGCCTTGGAAAAAAAAAATTTCCTCTCTCCTTCTACTTAAAAAAAACGTGAGTTCTCTCTCTTGCAAGGAGATGTGGTCTTCTAAATATATTATCCATCAAATCCCCTCATATCAATCACCTTTTGACAAAATCACCTAAGGTGATATTTTGTCCACTTGACAAAACATAAGTCTTCCACCAACATGTGGAGACTATGACCAAGTAAAAGGGAAAGAAATAGGGGGCGGCCATCTAGAAGGAGCCGGGCGAGTTCGGTCCGTTTCGGACTCCCGTGAGTCCAAACCGATAAACTCTGATTCCGTTCCGATGCATTTATATTGATTAATTAATCCAATTAATTAATCATATCAAATACATAATAACATAATTAATTTCTCCAAGAAATAATTATATTCATGAATAAAATTAATCACCGAGTAATATATTTAATTCATTTGGTCGTAAATTAATTTATCCAATAAATTAATTTAGACATCTAATGTCCCAAATTTAATTTGACATCCAATGTCTAATAAATTAGATATCAAGTATCTAATATTTATAATGAGAGAATTAGATTTATTCATTCCGTCGTCAATCCTATTGCGCGACTCGGTAGGTCCGTCTCAGTCAGCAATGGGAGGAACCAAAGAGTAGTAGCACCACCTAGCCAGCCTGGCGGCCTACACTGTACCCCAACTGAGAACGAATGATTGGGATCATTAAAGAACCATTCTGTCGTGAATACCAGTATACGTATAAACCCTTCTTCCAAATGTCCCGATCAAGTTATGGGGTCACGGTCACTCAAACCCCATTTGTACTTGACGCTATGCATGCGTTAATGCAAATCGAGATCATCGAGCTCTCGTGTATCTAATACATCTAGCTCCAATGCTTTAGCCAAAGGCTTATGATCTCATCTGCCAATAACCGCATAGGGCACATAACCCGTTCACTAACAGGAGAAAGAATTCTATCTTGGTATTCAGTAGGACCTGCTACTTGCCCATCAAGATGCACGTCGAGGTTGACCCCCGCCTTCCGGTTTATAGGGTCGAACTACTCTAATGAAAATCTTGACGTCACAAGCACATCCCTACTAAATCCTCAAGTCAAAGGTTCACGAATACCTATCACAACCTTTCGATTCGATCATTGACTGTCCCGGAGTGAAATCCGTGTGACGAATCGAGGGTGAGTCGGTTCGAGTATACTAATCTAATTAACATACCTATAACGTGTGCTCCCACTAACCATTAGTGTTCGACAAGCACTCTCCTTGTCAAAGAACACGTCATACAAGTCTTCACATAAACTTAACGCCGAGTCAAGTTTCATCGACTTACGAACGATTAAGTATTTGAGCTATAAACCTTTCCAGTGCCGACCCCCTTATCCAATAAGGAGTGGAACGTTTTGATCTCAAATACACGGACTAGTTTCTACATGTATATTTTCGAGTTAGGAATGCCAATAACTACCAGTAAATAAAGAAACATTCATTGCCTTATATAATTGATTTACATAATTACAAGTGCAATTCCCTCACTCAACATCCTCTGAGTGGCATTCGAGGGCATACTCCTAACAATACCAACATTAACAAATTATGATACTTGGCTTAGAATGGCGATAAGGGTTGCTACTACGAAGAACAAATCTTCAACCAGCTCGAAGAACTCCCACTCGATCAATCCACCAAAACCCGAACCTTCAACGAATAATAACACCGGTATAACTAACAGTTCCGGATAATCGGTTTAATCATAAAGAAAATCAAAAGAGCTTGATATTCTCAAACATGTGAGCTTACTACGTTGCCCTATATCAATTTGGATTTGAATCAACATTAGGATGCTAACCCTGACAAAAACTCGTAGTATCCTACCTAAGATCAAATGTATCCCACGGTCGGATTCTTCAATACATCACAGGATAATTCTTCTTACAATGATTCTAATCATGTTCTTCATTTATCCAAGCCAATCAAGATATCGAAATTACCCCATAGAACACCGCAAGAACTTGATTACTAGGTTCACTTGTTAATCATCTTCTTCTTCAAGAAAATATCCTAAGTTCAATCCATTTAATGTCCCAATACGTATAATTTCATTATGTAATACATAAGAACTTGA
Source organism: Orobanche coerulescens (assembly GCA_033398695.1). Classification (NCBI taxonomy): domain Eukaryota; kingdom Viridiplantae; phylum Streptophyta; class Magnoliopsida; order Lamiales; family Orobanchaceae; genus Orobanche; species Orobanche coerulescens. The sequence continues at coordinate 160,132,562 of CM065803.1, forward strand.
TAATCTCCATAACTTGCCATAATCGGTTTTGTAGCTTCATGATAGTGCTTTGGAGTTCAAACACTACAAGGTTCAATGTTCTAAACGATGAAGAAGTACCGAAACATCGAAAATATTCTTCTAACAACATGATGTTCGACTACGCACGAATTTAACTGACTAGAAAATCTCAAAACATGTTCAGAACATTCTTAAGAATACTTAATCCAGTTGGTGAAGAATCACCTACCTCAAAATAGTGAAGAACAAGGAGAAACTTGAAGAAATTTAACACCGAGAGCTTGAACACCAATATCCAATGGTCTAAAATCTTCAAACTCGAGCTAGGATGATGATATGAGAGGTTTAGGATGGATAGAGTGACTCTCTATGTCTCAGAAATCGAGTATGGGAACTGGTGAAATCTGAAAAAATGAAGAAGGGTGTTGTCCTATATATAGAAAATGGTTATTAGCGCGCGCTACGGCCATATCCATAGCGTGCGCTAACGGGCTTGCAGTCTACTGTTTCTGCCTGGTCTCGACTTAGCGTACACTAACATCCCTTTACGTGCACTAAGTACACAAATTAGTGTACGTTACCACTTTTATAGCGTGCGCTAATGGCCATACGAAGCTTACTGACCTCACTGTACTCAACATTTAGCGTGCGCTATCCTCATACCAGTAGCGTGCGCTAAACAGCATTGACTCGGCTTTTCCAAAAGCCGTCCATGTTCATCCGGACATGTCCCGACCAAGATCCGCGGCTGATCTCACCTATCACCCTGTCTTAATCAAGTTGACTACGTATAGCGCGCGCTAATGTTCATACACAGCGTGCGCTACAAAATCCAAATTAACGTACGCTACACCTAGTCGTTAGCGTGCGCTACAAGTGCAAATTTACAATTTTGAACACAATCATGAAATCACATGCTCAACAACACCGGATCATGAAGTAAGCTGGATAATACTCAGATCAAATACAACATATATAATGTCACAATGTTCAAAATACACATTAGAATCTCGGGTATTAGATCCTCTCTCCCTATAAAGAAGTTTTGTCCCGAAACTTAAGATGAAAATAACTCCGGGTAGCTAGTCTTCATACCATCCTCCGTTTCCCACGTGGCCTCTTCGACTCCGTGTCGTGACCATTGCACCTTAACTAAGGATATGGTTTTATTCCTCAATTACTTGATCCGACTTTCGAGTATTTTGATTGGTCTATCTTCGAAGGTGCCATCATTAGCTATCTCGATCTCGCCGAAATCAATTCTAGTTCCATTTTGATCTCGATCTGGTACATTCTTCCGCAATTGGGATACGTGGAATACATTATGAACGTGACTCAGCGATGGCGGTAAGGCCACCCTGTATGCTAAATCCCCAACTCTCTCGAGGATCTCAAATGGTCTGATATATCTCGGACTTAGCTTACCTTTCCTTCCAAAACGGAAAATTCCCCATGTAGGAGACACCTTCAATAGTACGTGGTCCCCAATGTTGAACTCTAGCGGGCGACGACGCACATCTTCATAAGACTTCTGTAGATTCTGGGCAGTCACTAGCCTTTCCCGAATCAAAGCTATCTTCTCTTGAGTCTGAACTATCAATTCCAGTTCCGTCCCGATCAAGTCCGAAGAATCATCCCAGCACAGGGGTGATCAGCATCTTCTCCCGTACAAAGCTTCAAATGGAGCCATCTTAATAGAAGCATGCCAACTATTATTATAGGTGAATTCAATCAAGGGCAAATGAACCTCCCAGTCAACTGACCAATCTAAGGCACACGCTCTAAGCATGTCTTCTACCGTCTGAATAGTCCTTTCGGACTGACCATCCGTCTGAGGATGATAAGCTGTGCTAAAGTTCAACTCGGTTCCCAAAGCCCTGTGAGCTGCCTTCCAAAAGTGCGATACGAAGCGACCATCTCGATTCGAAATAATGGTCTTCAGTGTGCCATGCAATCGGACTATCTCTGAAATAAACACTCGTGCCAATTTCTCGGGTCCCCACGTGTCTTTAATTCCTAGGAAATGATCTGACTTGGTTAGTTGATCAACTACAACCCAAATGATGTTCATTCCCGTCTTGGTCCTTGGCATATTGGGGATGAAATCCATCGATATATCCTCCCACTTCCACTCAGGGATCGGAAGTGGCTTCAACATTCCGGCAGGTCGCTGATGTTCAATCTTAACTTGCTGACAAGTCAAACACTTCGAAACATATTTTGCTACATCCTTCTTCATATTTCCCCACCAGAAGTTTTGTTTTAGATCCTTATACATCTTACTGCTGCCCGGGTGAATAGAATAGGGCGCACTGTGAGCTTCCTTCAGAATTGTTTGTCTCAAAATATCATCATCGGGAATGCAAAGTCGAATCTGAAATCTCAGAACTCCCTCATCCTGTATCACGAATCCTGGGGCCTTCCCTTTCTTTACATCGTCACATAATCGAAGAATCAGAGAATCATTCAACTGCTTAGATTTGATTTCCTCGACTAGTGACGAAGTTAGTTCCATCATGTATAGTTGCCCTTGGATTCCTGGTGACCATACTTCAATCCCTTCATGGATCAATTCTCTTTGAATGCTGGTTTGGGACGTGAGCGCTTCCAATACCCAAAGAGAAAATGGTTTGCGGCTCAGTGCATCAGCTACCACGTTTGCTTTGCCTGGATGATAGAGGATTTCCAAGTCGTAATCCTTGATCAATTCCAGCCACCTTCTCTGACTCATGTTTAATTCCTTCTGACTGAAAATATACTTGAGGCTCTTATGATCTATAAAGATCTGACAATGAGTGCCGTATAAATAATGTCGCCAAATTTTCAAAGCAAAGACCACAGCTGCTAACTCCATATCATGAGTCGGGTAATTAACTTCGTACGGTTTCAACTGTCGAGAGGCATAGGCAATCACCCTATCCTTTTGCATCCACACACATCCTGCACTCGATTTAAAGCGTCAGACACCATGAAACCATCGGGCCTTTCCGTAACGCTAGTATAGGCGCTGTCGCCAGTCTTCTCTTAAGTTCCTCAAAACCGGCCTGGCATTTCTCATTCCACGCAAACTTTTGAGTTTTCTGTAACAGCTGAGTGAGCGGATGAGAAATTTTGGAAAATCCCTCTACAAAACGGCGATAATATCCAGCAAGTCTTAAGAAGCTTCGGACTTCTTTCACGTTATTAGGAGATTCCCATTCCAAGATTGCTTCGACTTTCTTCGGGTCCACTTGAACTCCGTCAGCTGATATCACATGCCCAAGGAAGGTTACTTCCCTAAGCCAGAACTCGCATCTAGAATGTTTCGCATAAAGCTGTTCATTCCTCAAGGTGCTCAGAACAATACGCAAATGCTCGGCATGTTCCGCTGGGTCTTTCGAATAGATCAAGATGTCATCAATGAAAACGACCACGAACTTATCCAAGTATTCCAAGAATACCCGATTCATCAATTGCATAAATACCGCAGGAGCATTGGTAAGTCCGAATGGCATCACTACAAATTCATAGTGCTTGTACCGGGATCTGAAGCAGATTTCGGTATATCCGATTCCTTAATTCTCAACTGATGATATCATGATCGCAAGTCAATCTTAGAAAATACTCTTGCCCCCTGCAGTTGATCAAACAAGTCATCGATCCGAGGTATAGGATACTTGTTCTTGATCGTCACCTTGTTTAGCTCCCTGTAATCAATGCATAATCGGAGGGATCCATATTTCTTCCGGACAAACAGAACGGGTGCTCCCCAAGGAGAAACGCTAGGTTGAATGTAACCCTGCTGAATTAATTCCTCAAGCTGCTTCTTTAGTTCATACATCTCGGTTGGCGCCATACGGTATGGTGCTCTGGAAATAGGAGCGGCTCCAGGCTCTAATTCGATATTGAACTCCACTTCTCTCCGCGGAGGTAACCCAGGTAGTTCTTCAGGGAATACATCTGAGAATTCGTTCACAACTGGAATAGATGATAGCTCTACTCCTTCTTCTTTCTTCATGTCATAGCACCAAAATCCGTGACATCCCTACTTCAGTAATTTCACTGCTTTCATAGCTTTGATCAATTTTCCCGAGCTTCCTGGTCTCCATCCTTTGAATAAATGTTCAGATCCGTCATCAGCAATGATAGAAACGACTAAATAGTGTAGGTCACAAGTCGTCCAGGAATAAGTCAGCTGATAGGTAAACAAATGACTTGAAGTCGTTTGTTCTTAATATGTGCGGAAGTCAGCTGATGACGAATATAAAGCAACTAATGAAACACTTAACAATGAATGCAGTAGTTAAGATATGATGCTATAAAACAGTAAAGAACGCAGGCAATTATAGTGGTCTCAGAGGTGGGGTAATCCTCTACTAATCCACTTTTCTCCAAACCAGTTGGAGATGAATTCACTATAATTCTCAACCAGTGATAAATATTACAGTGATTCAACAAAACTACAACAGCTTCCAACCAGTGGAAATTCGTGCCGTTGTACCACACTAGACTGCCTTGCACCTCTTGATCCTCGATCCTCGGATGCCTTTACAGTCTCTAACTTCAACTAGTGAAGTACCACGAACTCAGGATTATAGACAAGAGTTTTTGTCTTCTCCAACTAAGAGCTTCTTTAAGTATGAACTTTTAGAACCGCTCTTTTCACGATGCTGTATTTCGCTTCTTGATTGCTTGAATGCTTTTATCGCTTGAAAGTATGTTCGCACCGGTTGTTGCTCAACTTCAAATCTTTGGATATATATAGGTGTAGATCCATGAGCATTACTTCATAGCCGTTGCAGATCTGTAACAAATCAGTCCGTTGGAGGGAGACTTCTTTGTTTATTCTTTTCTGAACGTTGCAAGGCTGGATTCCTATATTTTAATCTATCTTCTGACCGTTGTGAAGACTTCTGCATGTGATGCGCCGAATCTTTTGAATATAAAACGATTAAAGTCTTCAAGGTGGGTCTGGATAGCCTTTTTTAATTCATATCTTTTGCGGGAATCACTCCAATTTGTCTCTTCACGTTGCATGTGACTTTCCGTAATACTTGACTTTTCAACGCATGCTGACGTGGACTTAGAGTACTTGGATGATCTTGACTAGGCTGATGTGCAGTTAACATCTCTGCAGTCTGGACCTCTCTGATGTTCCCAGTTTAGGACTTGTCTGATCAGGTGACTTGTCTAAGGTACCTTGGCTGCAATCTGGTCAAACATCCCTGATAATTATTGTTGACCAGAACTACTCTGACTTGACTCGGCTGATCCTCTCTGATGGACTTAGCTGTACTTTAGTACTTAGCCGATTTTTTAGCCTAACTTATTTTTGGCCTATAGAAGATACTCATTTGGTTCTTCTTTACATTTTGCCAAGTTTTACACTTAACATATTTGGCCTATGGAAGATACTCATTTGGTTCTTCCTTACATTTTTGCCAAGTAATAAACATTTGAATTTATACTGATGACATCATCAAAATCTAACAAGTATTCCTAACAAATTCCCCCTATTTTTATGATGGCAAAACTTTAAACAAGTAATCAAATGATCAAGTCTGCACTTAAGTGCAAGACACAAACTAAAGTTAGTCTAATTTTTGAGACAACTGGGAATTGTCATTCAAAAAGACTGTTATCAAATTAATTTTCTATTGATTACAAGTACATGGCTGAATTTTACAAGAAAAATTTCAAGTACATAAATCATTACAAGTAAAAAATAAGTGAAAGTCATCTGCCTCTTCCTCTGCCTCTTCGAATAGGCTGTTTGGCAGGTCTGAAGGGTTTAGCTCCGATTGGGCTTGTCTTGACAGGGGCAAGACCATACTTCCTGTTCACAACAAGAGCTGCGAAGGCTTGCTCTTCTTGGGATGAAAACTTGTTCTCAAGACATAGCTTCTTGATTTTCCTCTGTAGCACAAGTTCATCCAACGCACCTCCTCTTTCCAAAGTAGGAGGATCTTTGGCATTGAATGGAGGGATCATGGGATAAGCATTTAGTTCCTCAGCATGTTTCTTCAGAATAGCCCAGAGTTGTGGATGAGATTCTTCCATGAAATTTATGAAGATCTGCTGTGGGGAGAGATTATCATCCTGGAGTATTTCCCAGATGTAGTAGTCTCTAATGAATTTCTTTCTTGCAGATCCCCACATGGGCAGAGCTTCATATGGAACAAAATACTCCACAAACCACAACTCCGTTCCTTACCACTCTAGAGTAGGCTCAAAACCTCCTCTAGTCCTCCTCTTCTTGCCTTCAGGCTGGTTAGCCTGTTCTTCTGGTTCTGATCCTCCCTTCCTCTTGGCTGAGGATGTCCCAGCAGTGATCATCTGGACATCCTGCCTCTTCTTCGATCTAAGCTCCTTCCTTATCTCTTCTTGATCATTTCCTTCCCCCTGAATTCTATCTTTCCCCTTTTTGCCAGCATCAACTAAGGTAGTCAATTGCTGCTCTATTCTGCTCATCCAGTCAGACATGCCAAATGGCATTCTGTTGTTGGTAGGGGGAGGAGGCTTAGGAACTTCTCTCTGCAGCAAAGTGTCAATCTTTGCATTGATGGTTTGGAGGTCAGGAGTGACCTGAGATGCCAGCAGCTCTCCAATCGTATCCTTCACTATTCCGCTCGATCACCTGCCCACCGCAGGTGAGATCTGAGCTGGTGGAGAGTGCTCGCCTGAGCCTTCTGCAATTGAACCACCAGACTGTAGGCTCCTATCTGCAGCTGGTACTCCAGATGGGGTTTTTTCTAGGGTCCCTGATCTGGAGTCCTCAGCCAGCTCTGCATCTAGGTGTGATTGCTTCGGCTTGGACTGGAATCGTGCACAAACTCCTACGGCATAGGATATGTATGGCCTGCTTGCAGTGAGGTACAGAAGTGATCCAATAAGTCCTCTGTAGTGGGTTGAGTCCACTGATATGCCTGCCTCGTCTGCATCTAGGTGAGTACTTGTGCTCATAGGAATTCTTGCTGGCTTGGCTGATTCCATTCCATATCTCTTGATCAGATCTTTGGTATACTTAGCTTGGTTGATGAAAATTCCTTTTTCCATCTGCTTAACTTGTAATCCGAGAAAGAAGTTAAGCATTCCCATCATACTCATCTCAAATTCTCCTTGAATGAGGTTGGAGAATTTCTCACATAACTCTGGATTGGTTGAGCCGAATATGATGTCATCCACATATATTTGGACTATTAATATGTGGCCTTCGTGCTCCACTCTGAATAGGGTCTTGTCCACCTTCCCTTTGCAAAAACCATTCTTCTCAAGAAACACAGACAATGTTTCATACCACACTCTCGGTGCTTGCTTAAGTCCATTGAGAGCCTTCAACAGCTTGTAGACTTTGTCTCCTTTGACAAAACCTGGGGGTTGCTCTACATAGACTTCTTCTTCTAGGATGCCATTTAGAAAAGCACTCTTTACATCCATTTGATAGACTTCAAAATCCTTGAATGCAGCATATGCGAGGAATAGTCTGATGGCCTCTAATCTTGCAACGGGTGCATAGGTTTCATCAAAATCTATTCCTTCACACTGTGCATAACCTTTTGCTACAAGTCTGGCCTTATTCCTAACAACAGCTCCGTCTTCATCACTCTTGTTTTTGTACACCCATTTGGTGCCAATAACCTTCTTGTGATCAGGTCCGTCTGTTAGTTCCTAAACTTTGTTTCTTTCCATATGCTCCAGTTATTCTTGCATGGCATTTATCCAAGAATAATCTTCTAAAGCTTGTTCTATTGTTTTAGGTTCTATCTGTGACATAAAGCATGAGAACATAGCCATTCCTGCTGGTAGAGTTGACTGTCTTGTCTTGACTCCATCAGTCAGCTTTCCAATGATTTGGTGGATTGGGTGATCTTTGAGCCACTTGGGGATATCGTCTTATTCTGGGTCTTTTCCCCCTGTTGGATTGCTCTGGTGGATTTCTGCATCAGCTGGGTTCAGTCCCAGAATCGATCGGCTACCGTCTTGTCATCTGCAGCTGGGTCCGATCGCAGATGAGTCTTTATCGCCACACTGGTCTTCATCGCCGCAATCGGATCGGGATAGGTTTGGTGATCCTGTCTGATCTGCAGTTGGGTCTTCAGGCTGGTCTGCAGGTGAGTCCACCATTCCAATGTCATGTACAATGACTTCTTCAAGGGTTGCTGACTTGAGCTTGTTCTCAATTTGCTCAACTTGCTTCCTGTAGTCAACGGTAGATTCATCAAAAACAACATGGGGTGTTTCCTCCACAACTAAGGTTTTCTTGTTAAATACTCTATATGCCTTGCTTCTTTGTGAGTATCCCATAAAGAGACCGTCATCAGTTTTAGCATCAAAGGCATTTAATTGTGTTTTACCGTTGTTGTGGATGAAACACTTACAACCAAAAACGTGAAAGTAAGCAACAGTAGGAGTTCTATTATTCCAAACCTCATAGGGAGTTTTGCCATGTCTCTCTACTATCATGCTCCTGTTCTGGGTGTGACAAGCTGTGTTGACAGCTTCAGCCCAGATCCTCTTGGGCAGGTCTGCTTCTGCAATCATGGAACTGGTTGCTTCCTTCAGGGTTCTGTTTCTTATTTCAGCAACACCATTCTGCTGGGGAGTCCTGGCTGCAGAGAGATCATGCTAGATCCCATTCTGATCGCTGTAATCAGTTATCGCTTTGTTGAGAAACTCTCCTCCTCTATCTGATCTGATCTTGATGATTGATAGGGATTTCTCATTCTGGATCCTTCTCAGCAGCTCAGGTAGCTTGGTCAAGGTTTCACTTTTCTTATACAAGAAGATAATCCTAGTGTACCTTGAATAATCATCTACTATAACAAGTGCATGCTTTCGGCCGCTCAGAGTCCTTGGCTTGATAGGACCAAATAGATCCATGTGGAGTAGATCTAAGATCCTTGTTGTGAGAGTTGTAGGCTGGACTGGCTTGAATGATGCTCTGGTCTTCTTTCCTTTCTGACATGCATCACAAACCGCTTCCTTCTTGAATGCTTCATTTGGAAGTCCTCTGACCAGCTTCTGAGAACTAATCTTGTTGATGGCTTTGAAGTTCAGGTGACATAATCTTTTGTGCCACAGCCATCCATTCTCAGCTACTGTCTTGGATAGACAACAGGAGTTAGGTGTTCCTGTGTTCCAATCTGTCATCTAGACATCTCTCCTTCTGAAACCTTGGAGCTTCACTTCTCCATACAGGATATCTATCACCATACATTTCCAGATGGTGAAGACTACCAGGTTCTTCTCATCGCTAAACTGGCTTATGCTCAGGAGGTTATACTTGAGCCCTTTGACGTAATGAACTTTGGATATCACAATGTTTCCTCGGTGCAGCTCTCCAAAGCCCTTTGTTTGTCCTCTAGAGATATCTCCAAAGGTTACATCAGGACCTCTTTCTTTGGTGTATTTGGACAACATCTTCTTGTTCCCGGTCATGTGCATCGAGCATCCAGAATCTACAAACCATTCTTCACCTCCAAAGTTTGAATTTGTGGAGATGTGGTTGTAGTCCTTCCACCTTTTCTGCAATCAGACAAGCCGAGATTTAGGTACCCAAATCTGTGTGGGTCCTTTGGGGTTAGCTGGTTTCCTGGAGAATTGATTTCTCCTTGGATTGTGAAAGTTGTTATTATTATAACCCTCATAAGGTGTGTAAGGTCGAGGTCTGAATCTCCTGTTGGGATTGTATACTGGATATTCCTCAAAATTTTGATAGTGTGGGCCATTTCTAAATCTTGGCTAAGACCATTTATTAAATCTTTGAGGTCTTCACACTTGTTCATTTTGGAAATTAGGATAACCTTGAGGTTTCCATCTGCCCCTCCCATTTTGAAATCTGTTTTTAGGGAGTTGTTGATAATAGTGGGCATGTTGTGCGGGTCATTGCTTACGCTGGGCCATAGCCTTGTTGCTTGTCTAGGTGGCTGCCTTGTGTACCCTGGCTGCAGCCTAGACATGTGACTTGGCTGTTGCCTGTTTTTAAATATCGGTTTATATGGAGGCTCAGCAGTCGAGACAATTATTTCTCCCTTGATAAACTTTCTTTTAAAACTAGAGGGAGTGTGAGGATCATATCCAAGGCCTGATTTGGAATATAGTGACCTTTTATTGGTACACAATTCTTCCAGAGTTGAAGATGCCTTCAGGGAGGTTATTTCCTGCGCCTGAGTCTTATTTACCTGAGTCAGCTTAGTAAATTCGGCTTTGACATGAGCAACTGCAGCTGATTTTTCTTTAAGTAAGACAGTTAATCGATTTATCTCAGCTGTAGATACAATAGCCTGGTTTTTAAAGTCAGCTGCAGTTATTTCAACCTTATTCAGTTCTAGGCTGAGTTTTTCGAAGTCATTTTTCAGCTGCCTATTCTCATCTTGCAGCTGAGTCTTCTCGGCTGATACAGCTTGGTGTGCAGATTTGAGTGTTTCAAAATCTTTAAATAGCTGATTTACAGATTCGTGCAGATCCATATCTTGTGACATGGCTGAACTATTATTTGAACTAGAGGGTTTAGAAGTTACCTCTTCATCAGCTAGGTTGGCCATCAGGCAGTCATACTCTTCATCATCATCAGAAAAGAATCCGCTGCTTGATTCTACATACTCCTGGTCTTCTCCGATGAGGGCCTTCTTTCTGTCTTCTTTTCTTCCCACCTCCTTCTTGCTCTCGTCCTTCTTGAGATCAGGACAGTCCATTTGGATGTGTCCTGTCTTGTGACAATTGTAGCACTCCACCTTCCAGCTCCCAGCTTTCTGATTTCTCCTGGGATTCTCCTTATAATTTTTCTTGTATTTGGAGTAGTTCTTTCTCAAGTTTCTGAACCTTTACATTATAAACGCCATTTCTTCCTCAAAATCTAATGGATTTGGAGGCTTTACATCAGATAGGCTCTTGGCAGGGGACTCGGCTGCAAATGCTATTCCCTTCTCTGCAGGTTCAGTTGAGGATGAACTTGGAAGCTCGAACTCATAAGCCTTCAGATCAGAGAACAACTCTTGAATTTTTATTTTATTCAGGTCCTTGGACTCTCTCATGGCCACGACCATCATGCTCCATTCAGGGTTGAGAGATCTGAGAACCTTCAGTGCCATTTCCCTGTTGCCATAAGTTTTGCCGAGGGAGTTGATCTCATTGATAATCTCAGTGAACCTTGTGTCCACTTGGTCTATGGATTCGCCGTTCTTCATTTTGAAATTGTCAAACTTTTGAATAGCGATTGACAATTTATTCTCTTTGATTAGCTCCGTTCCCTCACACATTAAAGCTAATGTGTCCCAAATTTCCTTGGCATTCTTGTAGTTCTTTATCTTGACCATGGTGGATTTGTGAATAGTTTGATATAACACATCTCTGGCCCGGTTATCAAGATTGGCCAGCTTTCTTTCTTCGGGAGTCAGCTCTGTCCTCTTCTTTGGAATCTTCTCTGGCTTCCCTGCTGCAATCTCCTCTGCTGTGTTGTCCTTCTCGAAGATGAATGGACCATCCTCTATGATGCACCACATGTCATCATGAATCGAAGATAAGTGTGCCTGCATCCTTATCTTCCACAGATCATACTCGTCAACTGAAAACACAGGGAGTCTAGAATGCATGTGTTCCATTATAAACTGAGAGTGAAGATATATCTCTGATATAGATCTGGTTCATGAAATAAATGAACCAACCTCTCTGATACCACTTGTAGGTCACAAGTCGTCCAGGAACAAGTCTAGAGGGGGGGTGAATAGACTTGTTGAAACTCTTAAACTCTTTTTCTCAAAGAGTGAGTTTCTTCAGCTGATAGGTAAACAAATGACTTGAAGTCATTTGTTCTTAATATGTGCGGAAGTCAGCTGATGACGAATATAAAGCAACTAATGAAACACTTAACAATGAATGCAATAGTTAAGATATGATGCTATAAAACAGTAAAGAACGCAGGCAATTGTAGTGGTCTCAGAGGTGGGGTAATCCTCTACTAATCCACTTTTCTCCAAACCAGTTGGAGATGAATTCACTATAATTCTCAACCAATGATAAATATTACAGTGATTCAACAAAACTACAACAGCTTCCAACCAGTGGAAATTCGTGCCGTTGTACCACACTAGACTGCCTTGCACCTCTTGATCCTCGATCCTCGGATGCCTTTACAGTCTCTAACTTCAACCAGTGAAGTACCCCGAACTCAGGATTATAGACAAGAGTTTTTGTCTTCTCCAACTAAGAGCTTCTTCAAGTATGAACTTTTAGAACCGCTCTTTTCACGATGCTGTATTTCGCTTCTTGATTGCTTGAATGCTTTTATCGCTTGAAAGTATGTTCGCACCGGTTGTTGCTCAACTTCAAATCTTTGGATATATATAGGTGTAGATCCATGAGCATTCCTTCATAGCCATTGCAGATCTGTAACAAATCAGTCCGTTGGAGGGAGACTTCTTTGTTTATTCTTTTCTGAACGTTGCAAGGCTGGATTCCCATATTTTAATCCATCTTCCGACCGTTGTGAAGACTTCTGCATGTGATGCGCCGAATCTTTTGAATATAAAACGATTAAAGTCTTCATGGTGGGTCTGGATAGCCTTTTTTCAATTCATATCTTTTGCGGGAATCACTCCAATTTGTCTCTTCACGTTGCATCTGACTTTCCGTAATACTTGACTTTTCAACGCATGCTGACGTGGACTTGGAGTACATGGCTGATCTCGACTAGGCTGATGTGCAGTTAAGATCTCTGCAGTCTGGACCTCTCTGATGTTCCCAGTTTAGGACTTGTCTGATCAGGTGATTTGTCTGAGGTACCTTGGCTGCAGTCTGGTCAAACATCCCTGATAATTATTGTTGACCAGAACTACTCTGACTTGACTCGGATGATCCTCTCTGATGGACTTAGCTGTACTTTAGTACTTAGCCGATTTTTTAGCCTAACTTATTTTTGGCCTATAGAAGATACTCACTTGGTTCTTCTTTACATTTTGCCAAGTTTTACACTTAACATATTTGGCCTATGGAAGATACTCATTTGGTTCTTCCTTACATTTTTGCCAAGTAATAAACATTTGAATTTATACTGATGACATCATCAAAATCTAACAAGTATTCCTAACAAATAGCTCCATAACGGTTGAGCCAATCATCTCCGAGAATTAAATCGTCACCATGGATGTCGACTACAATAATATTCGATGGCCAATCTCTCCCTCCTATAGACACTGGAAAATCTCTAGTTTCTAGGGTTCCCACAATTCTCTCTCTGCTCGGCAAACCCACAACATAAGGCTCACAATCAAATAAACACGAGATTTTCAAACAATTAACACAGTTCAATGATATGAAAGAATGTGTAGCTCCTGAATCGAATAAGACACTAACTGGTTGCAAAAGTATCTGAATCGTACCTGATGCAACAGCAGTGTTCTGATCGTCAGATTTCCTCATCTCGTACAGGTGCGGAGGAACGGACCCAGCACTAGACGCCTCTTTTTTCCCAATATTCTGCTGCTGAAACCCACTCTGCTGCGTCTGGTTCACACTTATCTCTTTCGGAACTGGCGCTGGAGTGTGAGTACCAAATGATCTAGTCACATTTCCACAAAAATTCACACGGTGCCCTTCTTGGCCACATTCAAAACAAGTCACAGAAGGAACGGGATAATCACATCGAATATGCCCTGCTCGACCACAATTATAACACTTCTTTGATGCGTCTGAAACTGCTGATGTTGTCTGGAACTTCTTTCCACCTTGAGAAGGATGCGGAGGTTTCCAAGACGAATAAAATGAAGACTAGCCCTTGCGGGGCCTGCTACTCTTGTTTTCCGAGAAGTTGCCGGACACTTTCTGCTTCTTTGCCTCCATCGATTTCTCCACCGCCGCCTCTTTCATGTCGTAGGCCAGCGCTTTGTCCTGATACTGTCGCAAGGTAGTACACTCGAATCCGGACATGTACTGCTGAATCTCCGGCTTTATCTGCATATCGAAATGAAAAATCTTCTCCGCCTCCGTCCTGACCAAGTGTCGCACACAAGTCAGCTGATGATTAAAAGTCTTGATTATGTCTGTTACAGATGCTTCTGAACTCTGCGGTGAGAAAAACTCTCGGACTCTAGCCTCTCTAACTGGATGAGGACAATATTGTGCTTCCATCATTAGTTTGAATTCCATCTAGTCAGCATTATGATCCTCCGGTCGAACGGCCTCCCACCAGTCCAAAGCCTCTCCAATCAGAAAATACTAGGCGATCGGAACTTTCCGGTCCTCGGGACAGTTAATCCCCGCAAATATCTTTTCTAACTCTTTCAACCAGTGATCCCAAGTAGGTGCCTCGGCAGAACCATCAAATTTTGGCGGGTGAAATTTGACCACCTCAGTAAGCCATCTGTCCCCCCGATTATCCTCGTTATGCTGCTGTCCCATCACCGTCTGCATGTGGTCAACTACCTGAGCGAGTTGGTTTATATGAGCAACCACCTGTTGAAGCACTCTCGGCATGTTAGTATTTGGGTTGTCATTCGCAGATGCCTGTTGTCCTCCAGAATGGGAGTCGGTTCGACTAGCTGATAATTCTGGGGTAGTCGCTGAATCCTCCTGTCTCACATTACCACGTCCGCATCCACGACCGCGTCCGCGTCCATGTCCTCCCCTCAACATACTGCAAACGCAATTACTCAATATCCAGGGCAAAATTTTGAAAAATAAAGCCCGTCAATATTCACAAACAGAAATTATGTAAAACGGTAGTATAAGAGATTAGGAGACTTACAACCAAGGTCCACATGACGACGCTGGCTGAACAGTGATGTTACGAACGACCCGTAAATCAAATAATGTACAGACCCAACTAAAACCCGACTGCCAAGATATCCATGAATCTTAGCTCCGATACCATATTCTGTAACACCCCGAGATATTCGGAATAATTACAACGCCGTAAACCCTTTAAGTAAGAATTTACAAGGCTAATTTGAGAAAATGTAAAAATAATACCACAGTACAATAAAAGTTCAAAATACAAAACCGGGTTCAACAGATCAAATGAGTTCATTAATACAACCATCTCGAAACATTAATAAGACACACGTACTCGAGTACTGAAAATAATCCAAAAAGACAAAGTCACAACCACAATAAACATCATTGAGCCCCTTCGTCGTCACGTCGGTACTGTGGCTGTTTTCCCGCTCCTCGGCTACCTGAACATCAAAACAAATGTCCACCCCAGAAGGGTTAGCAAAACGATGCTAGTACAAGTATCATATTAAACAAATCGAATATGCAACAACAATGCATAACAAAATACACCACACGGACTTCTGCTACCGGAATCGAACAATGCGAATCCATAAGATTCCATTAACACAATATGGGTATTCCAATGATCCAACGCCCTCAGCATAGATCCCAAGATGATCCCGTCTGACCAACACGAGGTGGAAAAACCGGTCCAATGATCCAGCGCCCTCAGTATAAATCCCAAGATGATCCCGTCGGACCAACACGAGGTGGACATCCGATCCAGCGCCCTCAGCATAGATCGCACAACATACATAAACACAGCTCATGCATACATATATGCAAAATCGCTATGTCCATCAATATGAACATACAAACACTCGATAATGAATATCATACAATTCAACGAAATAAATCCCATGTTCAACAACATGAATAGACGACATGTATGCTCAAAATACCAATATTAACAAATTACGATACTTGCCTTAGAATGGCGATAAGGGTTGTTACTACGAAGAAGAATTCTTCAACTAGCTCGAAGAACTCTCACTCGATCAATCCACCAAAACCCGAACCTTCAACGAATAATAACACCGGTATAACTAACGGTTCCGGATAATCAGTTTAATCATCAAGAACATCAAAAGAGCTTGATATTCTCAAACATGTGAGCTTACTACGCTTCCCTATATCAATTTGGATTTGAATCAACATTAGGATGCTAACCCTGACAAAAACTCGTAGTATCCTACCTAAGATCAAATGTATCCCACGGTCGGATTCTTCAATACATCACAGGATAATTCTTCTTACAATGATTCTAATCATGTTCTTAATTTATCCAAGCCAATCAAGATATCGAAATTACCCCGTAGAACACCGCAAGAACTTGATTACTAGGTTCACTTGTTAATCATCTTCTTCTTCAAGAAAATATCCTAAGTTCAATCCATTTAATGTCCTACTACATATAATGTCATTATGTAATACATAAGAACTTGATAATCTCCATAACTTGCTATAATCGGTTTTGTAGCTTCATGATAGTGCTTAGGAGTTCAAACACGACAAGGTTCAATGTTCTAAATGATGAAGAAGTACCAAAACATCGAAAATATTCTTCTAACCACATGATGTTCGACTACGCACGAATTTAACTGACTAGAAAATCTCAAAACATGTTCAAAACATTCTTAAGAATACTTAATCCAGTTGGTGAAGAATCACCTACCTCAAAATAGTGAAGAACAAGGAGAGACTTGAAGAAATTTAACACCGAGAGCTTGAACACCAATCTCCAATGGTCTAAAATCTTCAAACTCGAACTAGGATGATGATATGAGAGGTTTAGGAGGGAGAGAGTGACTCTCTAAGTCTCAGAAATCGAGTATGGGAAGTGGTGAAATCTGAAAAAAATGAAGAAGGGTGCTGTCCTATATATAGAAAATGGTTATTAGTGCGCGCTACGGCCATATCCATAGCGTGCGCTAATGGGCTTGCAGTCTATTGTTTTTGCCTGGTCTCGATTTATCGTACGCTAACATCCCTTTACGTGCGCTAAGTACATAAATTAGCGTATGTTACCACTTATATAGCGTGCGCTAACGGCCATACGAAGCTTACTGACCTCACTGTACTCAACATTTAGCGTGCGCTATCCTCACACCAGTAGCGTGCGCTAAACAGCGTTGACTCGGCTTTTCCAAAAGCCGTCCAGGTTCATCCCGACATGTCCCGACCAAGATCCGCGACTGATCTCACCTACCTCCCTGTCTTAATCAAGTTGACTACGTATAGCGCGCGCTAAAGTTCATACACAGCATAGGCTACGAAACCCAAATTAACGTACGCTACACCTAGTCGTTAGCATGCGCTACAAGTGCAAAAATTACAATTTTGAACACAATCATGAAATCACACGCTCAACAACACCGGATCATGAAGTACGCTGGATAATACTCAGATCAAATACAACATATACAATGTTACAATGTTCAAAATATACATTAGAATCTCGGGTATTACAGTTATCTCCTATTAACCAGACTTAATCAAGAAGTAAAGGCTTAGCGGGAGCTGTTATAGCCAATTATGAGTACAAAACGCTCGAATCTAATCAATTAACCTGAATTTTTGATAGAGTTCCGGCTCAAATGCATGTAACGTGGTCTTATCCTATTAACAAAACTTAATCAAGAGTAAAGGCTTAATTTAAGCTAATATAGTCGATTCTCAATATAAAATGCTAGAATCTAATCAATAAACCCGAGTGTTTGTAGAGTTCTGACTATAATACATGTAACATGGTTTTGTATCCTATTAACAAGACTTATCAAGAAGTAAAGGCTTAAATTGAGCTATTGCAGCAAATCCTTACTACAACAAGACTTTATAAAGAAATAAAAGCTTAATCGGAGTCGTTTAGCCAATTCTGAGTAGAAAAGGCTCAAATCTAATTAAGAAACCCGAGTTTTCATAGACTTCCGACTCGAATGCATTTAACATGGTCGTATCTCCTATTAAAAAGACGTAATCAATAATAATGGTTTAATGAGAGCTATTATAGTCAATCCTTGCTACAACAAGACTTAATCAGGAAATAAAAGCTTAATCGGAGTTGTTTAGCCAATTCTGAGCAGAAAATGGTCGAATCTAATCAATAAACCCGAGTTTTTATAAAGTTCCAACTCGAATGAATATAATGTGGTCTTATATCCTATTAATAAGACTTAATCAAGAAGTACAGGCTCAACGAGAGCTGTTACAGCCAATTCTGAATACAAAAGGCTCGAATCTAATCAATTAAACCGAGTTTTCATAGAGTTCTGGCTCGAACGCATGTAACATGGTCTTATGTCCTATTAACAAGACTTAGTCAGGAGGTAAAAGCTTAATCTATGCTAATATGGCCAATTCTCAATATAAAATACTCGAATCTAATCAATAAACTGAGTTTTTGTAGAGTTCTAACTCGAATACATGTAACATACTTTTATGTCCTATTAACAAGACTTATCAAGAAGTAAAGACTTAAATGGAGCTATTACAGCTAATCCTTACTACACCAAGACTTTATAAAGAAATAAAAGCTTAATCAGAGTCGTTATATCCAATTCTGAGTAGAAAAGGCTCGAGTCTAATTAATAAACCCGAGTTTTCATAGAGTTCTGACTCGGATGCATGTAACATGGTCTTATCTCCTATTAAAAAGACTTAATCAAGAATAATGGTTTAACGGGAGATATTATAGTCAATTCTTGCTACAACAAGACTTAATCAAGAAGTAAAAGCATAATCGGAGCTATTATAGCCAGTTATGAGTACAAAAGTCTCGAATCTAATCAATAAACCCGAGTTTTTATAACTTGAATGCATGTAATGTGGTCTTATCTCCTATTAACCAGACTTAATCAAGAAGTAAAGGCTTAACAGGAGCCATTATAGCCAATTATCAGTACAAAAGGCTCGAATCTAATCAATTAACCTGAGTTTTCATAGAGTTCCGGCTCGATTGCATGTAACATTGTCTTATCTCTTATTAACAAGACTTAATCAAGAAGTAAAGGCTTAATTTAAGCTAATATAGCTAATTCTCAATATAAAATGCTCGAATCTAATCAATCAACCCGAGTTTTTATAGATTTCTGACTGGAATACATGTAACATGGTTTTATGTCCTATTAACAAGACATATCAAGAAGTAAAGGCTTAAATGGAGCTATTGCAGCTAATCCTTACTACAACAAGACTTTATAAAGAAATAAAAGCTTAATCGGAGTCGTTTACCAAATTCTGAGTAGAAAAGGCTCGAATCTAATTAATAAACCTGAGTTTTCATAGACTTCCGAATCGAATGCATGTAACATGGTCTTATCTCCTATTAAAAAGACTTAATCAAGAATAATGGTTTAATGAGAGCTATTATAGTCAATATTTGCTACAACAAGACTTAATCAAGAAGTAAAAGCTTAATCGGAGCTGTTATAGCCAATTATGAGTACGAAAGGCTCGAATGTAATCAATAAAACCGAGTTTTTATAGAGTTCCAACTCGAATGCATGTAATGTGGTCTCCTATTAACCAGACTTAATCAGGAAGTAAAGGCTTAACGGGAGCTGTTATAGCGATTAATGAGTACAAAAGGCTCGAATCTAATCAATTAACCCGAGTTTTCATAGAGTTCCGGCTCGAATGCATGTAACGTGGTCTTATCTCCTATTAACAAGACAGAACCAATAAGTAAAGGCTTAGTCTAAGCTAATATAACCAATTCTCAATTAAATTGCTCGAATCTAATCAATAAACCTGAGTTTTTATAGAGTTATGACTCAAATACATATAACACGGTTTTATATCCTATTAACAAGACTTATCAAGAAGTAAAGGCTTAAATGGAGCTATTATAGCTAATCCTTACTACAACAAGACTTTATAAAGAAATAAAAGCTTAATCGGAGTCGTTTAGACAATTCTGAGTAGAAAAGGCTCGAATGTAATCAATAAATCCTTGTTTTTATAGAGTTATAACTCGAATGCATGTAACGTGGTGTTATCTAATATTAACCAGACTTAATCAAGAAGTAAAGGCTTAGCGGGAGCTATACCCATTTATGAGTACAAAAGGCTCGAATCTAATCAATTAACATGAGTTTTCATAGAGTTCCGGCTCGAACGCATGTAACGTGGTCTTATGTCCTATTAACAAGATTTAGTCAAGAGGTTAAGACTTAATATAAGCTAATATGGCCAATTCTCAATATAAAATACTCGAATCTAATCAATAAACTGAGTTTTTGTAGAGGTCTGACTCGAATACATGTAACATAGTTTTATGTCCTATTAACAAGACTTATCAAGAAGTAAAGACTTAAATTGAGCTATTACAGCTAATCCTTACTACACCAAGACTTTATAAGGAAATAAAAGCTTAATCAGAGTCGTTATATCCAATTCTGAGTAGAAAAGGCTCGAGTCTAATTAATAAACCCGATTTTTCATAGAGTACTGACTCGGATTCATGTAACATGGTCTTATCTCCTATTAAAAAGACTTAATCAAGAATAATGGTTTAACGGGAGCTATTATAGTCAATTCTTGCTACAACAAGACTTATTCAAGAAGTAAAAGCTTAATCGGAGCTGTTATAGCCAATTATGAGTACAAAAGTCTCAAATCTAATCAATAAACCCGAGTTTTTATAGAGTTTCAACTTGAATGCATGTAATGTGGTCTTATCTCCTATTAACCAGACTTAATCAAGAAGTAAAGGCTTAACATGAGCCATTATAGCCAATTATGAGTACAAAAGGATCGAATCTAATCAATTAACCTGCGTTTTCATAGAGTTCTGGCTCGATTGCAAGTAACATTGTCTTATCTCTTATTAACAAGACTTTTTTTAAAAAAAAAACAACAACAACAATTTTGTAAATCACCAAGTGCAAATGGGGGGTGGTAAATCCCCTACATAGCTGCAAATACAGAAAAACAAACACAAACTACGCATTAGTAACTTGCTTTTTCCTTGTTTTTTCTTCCTTTCTCTTTTTCTTGCTCACTACCCGTTGAAATTTCATATCCAAATCCTGGGCTGGATCCTTATTCCTTTGATCCGACATTTTGTTCTGGTCCTTGACCCATTCCTCGACATTATTTGGATTAACGGTATTATTCTTTGATTTTTTCTTAACTTTTTTCTTTGGGGTGGTATAATAGGTGCCGAATCCGAGTTGCTATCACCCTCCGTGTAGTAATTTTTCTCAACAAAATCCTAAGGCATAGAAAGAGCATCATTTTGAATAGTGATACACACCGACTCGACTTCAGAAACGTCATCAAACCGATCATAAGATTGAAGGATATCATCTCTAATTTTTGAGACATTCACTGGCTTGTTCGTTGGATTATTGCATCCTGGCGTAAAGGTAATAATTCCTTTCGAATCTAAAGAAATCGAGTCATCCAAAACAAAGTCATCGGGGGTCGGCAAAACTGGTGAAGGGAGGCTGACCTGGAGATCAACACCGGCATTAACATGCTCCTGCATTACCTGGACAGTGGTCTGTTGGGCGGGAGTTTCCTCAGAAGTGGCCTGGACTGGCCGAGTTACCAACATACCCGGAGGGCGAACCTCTGCCATGGGCAGCTTCAATCAAGCAGATATAACATTCCCAAGGTGTTTACAGTGATCACAAAATTTAGGAGCATTTTCATACTCCACCTCTTGAATTATAGTTTTTCCAGCAAGGACAATTTCAACTTCTTGTAAAAGATTTTTAGAGAGGTCAATTTCAATGCAAACCCGAGGCATACTAGCATGAGATAAAACAGCCGTAGCAGCATCAATACGTAATGGTTTGCCTAAGACGGATGCAATGGTCACAAGACTTCAATTATCAAATAAATGAACTGGAAGATAAGGAAAATTTACCCAAATTGGAGCAAACGGGGCTTCTTCTTGTGGCACAAAAGTCGGAGTCCATTTGAAAACTCTCATAGGAAAACCGGGCATGTACAAAACTTGAGGAGTGAGACTGAAAAATCACTTTTAAGATTGAGCTCCGACAGCTTTATCTTGAGAGTTTTCATAGACGGGAACCCATGAGAGAACTTCCCAACAAGCGTAAACTCAAATGGTGCTGCGAGTTCTTCGATTTCTTTGGCCGTAAGCAAAATCATTTTCTGACCATCAACTTCACGAATCTGTCCGAAGGTCTCAAGTTCACCATTATCATAAAAACTCTTTTGGACAAGCTTATTGGCAGCAAAATCGCCCCTATAACGGGTTCCCTTGGCCCTTTTCTCACTGTCCCTTTTATTTGTCAGAATAGCAGCATAAGATGTGTTCTGAGGCTGCTGCAAATTTTCAGGCCGTTTGGGCTGCTGCAAATTATCATGAACAGCAGCAGGATCTTGACATGATCCATTGAGAGCATCAAGTTCAGGACCTATTGGGGCCACCTTAGAGCCAACTGTCAACGAAGTATCCTCCTGCACCAACTGAGTTACCTGATTTCTCACAGGAAATTTATCGAACACCTTTTGGGCACTGAACTGTGCAGATAAATTACAGTTCCCCTGGAATGCTTGCCCACCCACAGTCAGTAGAGAACGAAGCTGAGGGTCTGTAATATCCGGATTTATTACAGTGTATTTCATCTGTATTCAAACCATGTATTATTTTGGATTGGTGATTTTGATTATTGGAGTATGATATTTAGTGCATTAATATCATTATACATAAGTATAGCAATTTGCAAAATTGCTCAAACAACCTCGTGATAGCGCACGTTCAGAATGTATCTTAACGCGCGCTATCGGGCCATTATTAGCGCACGCTATGCAGGTATGAGTAACGTGCGCTAAGGACTCAATTATTGAGCGGGGCAGCTGGCTCGTGCGCCAGCGGGACATGGGTCCGGATAAGATTCCCGCTGACGCACCCGGACAAATTCTGAAGTCAACCATTATTAGCGCACGCTAAGGGATGCTTAGTAGCGTGCGCTAACTTATCAATAATGCAGAAAATTATAAATGGGACATCAACCGTGTTGGCTTGCATTTCTTTCGCACTTTCCTCAATCTTGAGAGTTCGAGAGTTGTAGAAATACTCTTATACACTTAGAACACATATTGTTGATGTTTATACATTGGTTACCACGTGGAATGTTCATGGAAGTGGAATAGCACCTTGGAAGGGCATACAACCAACCGGAGTTGGATTCTACCTTACGGTTCAGTGATTTCGTCATTTTAAGGTATGTTCAATCTATCTCCAGACTTAGAGTTGGATTCTAACGATTTGGATGATCATGTTAACAAGATATGGATTTTCATAGATGAATTATCCAAGTATATCATGTTTGGAATAGTGAGTTGTATAAGCACGGAATACTTTGATTATAATCATCATGATTCGAATCTTAGTACCTTTGGATATGTGAAGAGAAGCTTCTATCATTGGTTAACCGAATCTAATAGATGATTTCATAGTAATCTTGGACTAGACGTTAACATCCTTATTGTTAGATAAATCTAAAGGTTTGATCATGGAAGGATTTATCTAGTATATATAGGACGTTTATCAACTTGATAGGATAATATGGTGATATAGAGGTGTTGATATCAACCATTTAGTTTTTCGTATTATCGTATGAAGATTTGAAGTCGGAAAAGAATATGGTTTTATATTGGCATGCATATCCTTGAATCGAAGTTGTCTTTATCCGTATAATCATTCATGAGGGTGTAGACATAGTATTCATGGAAGTAACATGAATTATCACGCAAGATTTCGTTGTTTCAAACATGGCAAGAACAGTTCGCTCACCAAGAATCGCCATGCATAGATAGCGCACGCTATGCTATGCAATGTAACGTCTTATCGGCGATTGTTAGCGTGCGCTACGTTTGGTACGTAACGACGCTAGACCATCGACGAAGTCAATTGGTGGTCGGTGAGTCTTGACCATGCATCATTAGCGTGCGCTAGGCTTTGTTGTTTGCGTGCGCTATTGGACGACGTAACGCACGCTACGAGTACTTAGCGTGCGCTAAGCTATTCGGGCAGATTGCAGTTTATGAACTTTTGACCGTTAATCGAATTGTTTAACATTCATACGACGTGAGATAAATACTATATCATTTCTTTTGTTAAGGTTTGGTCTAGTTACGTGATTGATTGAGAAGGACGATCGTCGAGTGTTCATTTCCGTGGAAGTGTTATTATTGTCTTCAAATCGAGGCAAGTACCTTAATTGTTTTACGTATTGTTGTTATACATATTGTCGTGCATGTATGTCGTTATTGTATGTCCACCTCGTGTTGGTCCGACGGGATCATCGGGGGATCTATGCTAGCGTGCGCTGAATCATCGGACGGGTTTTTCCACCACGGGTTGGTCTGACGGGATCATCGTGGGTTCTAGGCAGTGAACGCTGGATCGATGGAATTACCATGTGTATGTATTGATATCATGTTGTGATTATCGATTGTGTATGTTATGTTTGAGTTTCGTAGGTGAAGACTCGTTGGTATTTTGTCGTTTACGTTATCATTATTATTCACCGTGAGATATGAATAATATCTTTGTAGTACTTGTACTAGCATCGTTGTGCTAACCCCTTCGGGGTGAACATTTTGTTTGTGTTCGGGATCCGGGAGAGCGGGAAACAACCACCGAACAGTATGACGACGAGGGTGCAGAGTGATGTCCCGACCGGGTTTACTTATCATTGTTTATTCGTTATTTCAATAAGTACTCGAGTACGAAGTCGGTTGTGATATTTTGAATTTGGTGATGTATTATTAAGTTGTTGAACAATTGTACTATTCTGTATTGGGTCGGGCGATGTCTTGTAATTCCGTTATTTCCATTTATTAGTACCTTTTTATACTTGTTCAATTCTTGACCTTGTAAATCCTTACGTAAAGGATTTACGGTATAATATTCCCGAATATATCGGGGTGTTACGAGAATATGGTATCGGAGCTAAGATTATGGATATCTTGGCCGTTGGGTTAAAATAGGGGTCATTTATGTCTTTTGGGGTAACCGGCCGTGAATGACATCACTGCACTGCCTACGTCTTCATGCGAACAGTGGTTGTAAGTTCCTAAACTCTATCTCGTTCTTTGCATATTGTATCTCTTTATACTCGGATATTAGAACGATGTTGTTTTCTGTATATTGAGTATTTATGCTTACAGTATGTTGAGAGGCGGACGTAGACGTGGTCGCGGTCGTGGACGCGGACGAAGAAATGCCGAAAGGGAGGCGTCGCCTTCTAACCAGGCCAGTCATAGCTCCGGCGAGCCGCAGCAATCTATTAATAATGAACCAGATCCTGCTGTACCAGAAATCCTTCGTCAAGTGGTGAACCAGATGACTCAGTTCGCCCAGGTCGTGGACCGAATGCAAGTGGCGGTGGGACTACAGCAGGGAGAGAGACAGCAAGGGATCCCAGATATGGGAAATCGAGGTGACCGGTGGCTGCAAGAAGTGGCAAAGATGCAACCACCCAAATTCGACGGTATTTCTGAGACTCCCACCTGGGATCATTGGTTAAAGGAGCTGGAGAAAATCTTTGCCGGAATCAACTGCCCAGACGACCGGAAAGCCTCTATCGCTCAATATTTTCTGATAGGGGAAGCGTCCGAATGGTGGGAAGCCATCCGGCCTGTAGACCATGACGCCGATTGGACAGAGTTTAGAATGATGATGGAAGCTCAGTATTGTCCTCGTCCTGTGAGGGAAGCCAAAGTTCGGGAGTTTTTCTCCGCTCAGCCTTCTGATGTGCCAGTATCCCAGGCGATCAAGACGTTTAACCAACAGCTGGCATTTGTTAGACATCTGGTCAGAACAAATGCAGAAATGATGATCCATTTCGATATGAGAATGAAACCAGAAGTTCAGAGGTACATGTCCGGATTTGAATGTACCACACTCCGCCAATACCAGGATAAGGCGTTGGCATATGAGATCAAGGAAGCAGCCATGGAGAAATTTGCGGAAACCAAGAAACAGAAAGTCTCTGGTACTTTTACAGAGCACAAGAATAGTGGGGCCCGTAAGGCCCAGTCGTCCTTTCACTCTTTCAGAAACCTCCGCACCCGACTAGGAGCGGAAAGAACTTCGGGGCGACATCAACTTTTACCGATGTTACCAGGAAATGCTTTAAGCGCGCCAGACGGGGCACTATCGACGGAATTGCCCCCTTCCCGCCGTGATTTGTTTTGATTGTGGACGAGAGGGACATCGGGCGGTGTTTTGTGAAGAGGCTGCAAAGTCTTTTAGAGCCGTACACCACGGCCGATCCGAGAAGGAGGCCGGTATTCCACGAGACGCGGCAAAGTGTTCGAGATGCCTCGGGAATTTTGGCGCGGGCGAGGCGAGAGGACAATGGGACCGAAAGGGGACATCGAGTGCGGATCTGCTCCCCACGTGCATGCGAGATGAGGAGGACAGACGATCAGGATCTTCTTTGTCGCATCAGTCTTGTCCGAGATCCTTTCCCGGCCGATTAGTGTTTTATTTGATCTGGAGCTACACATTCTTTCATATCCTTGTCTTGTGTAAATCGTTTGAATATTTCCGGTTTTCATGCTTGTGAACCTTATGTGGTTGGGTTACCGAGTGGAGAAAGGATTGTCGGAAACTTAGAAACTAGAAATTTCCTGTATCATTTGGAGGCGGAGTGGCTCTCAAATCGATTGTGATAGAAATACAAGGAGATGACCTAATACTGGAGACGATTGGCTTAATCGATATGGAGCAATTGTGAACTACCGAAGGAGGAATATCTCTGATCGCCGACGATGGTTCCGAGATTGTTTGAGGGATGGAAACCAGAAGCTCGGGAAAGTTGATCAAGGCGATGAAAGTCACAAATTGTTAAAACAAGGTCATCAGATCTGGTGCTACGCAATGAAGAAAGAAGACGAAATGGTGGAACTTTCATCTATTCTGTTGTGAACGAATTTCCGGATGTATTTCTGATGAATTACAGGCTACCTCCACGAAGGGATGTAGAATTTACTATTGAGTGGAACACGGAGCAACACCAATTTCTAAGGCGCCGTATCGTATGGCACCTCTTGAGATGTACGAATGAAGAAGCATTGGAGGAGTTCTTGGGCAAGGGCTATATTCACCAAGCGTTTCACCACGGGAGCGCCGATTCTTTTGTCCGAAAGAAGGATGGATCGCTCCGTGTGTATTGACTATCGAGAGCCGAACAAGATGACGATTAAGAACAAGTATCCGTTGCCACGGATTGATGATTTGTTTGACCAATTGCAAGGAGCAACGGTATTTTCTAAGATCGATCGAGATCAGGATACCATCAATCGAGGATTAAGGAGTCGATGTTAGAAATCGCGTTCGTAACTCGCTACGGGCATTATGAGTTTGTAGTGATGCCGTTTGGTCTCACTAACGCACCTGCTGTATTTATGCAATTAATGAACCGTGTGTTCATTGAATTTTTGGATAAATTTGTGGTCGTGTTTATTGATGACATTCTGGTGTATTCTAAGAGTCCGGAAGAACATGCGCAGCATTTGCGAATTGTATTGGAACTCTTGAGAAACGAGCAATTGTACGCCAAACTTTCTAAATGTGAATTCTGGCTAAAGGAAGTAATGTTCCTCGGCCATGTGGTGTCAGCTAAAGGAGTCCGAGTAGATCCTCGAAGATCGAAGCAATATTGGATTGGAAGCCTCCAAAGAATGTGAAAGAGGTCCAAGCTTCTTAGGACTTGCCGGATATTACCGTCGATTCGTGGAAGGGTTTTCTAAAATCTCCCGCCCACTTACTCGACTTCCGAGTAAAACTCAAAAGTTTGAGTGGAGCGAGTCGTGTCGACTAGTTTTGATGAGTTAAAGAAGAAATTGACAACGGCACCGATTCTATCACTTCCGCGAGGCTGAAGGATTCATAGTTTACGGTGATGCTTGAACCAAGGATTTGGGTGCGTGTTGATGCGAGAATGATAAGGTGATCGCTTATGCGTCGCGACAACCGAAACCTTATGAAGTGAATTACCCGACACATGATTTGGAACTAGCGGCGGTGGTTTTGCCTTGAAGATTTGGAGGCATTATGCATGCGGGACTCACTGTCGGATCTTTACGGATCATAAGAGTCTCAAGTACATATTCGATCGAAAGAGTTGAATATGCGGCAAAGAAGATGGTTGGAACCGATTAAGGACTATGACTTGGAGATTTTATATCATCCAGCAAAGCGAATGTAGTGGCCGATGCACTTAGCCGCAAGCTGTCTCTATTCGAATCTTGGAGACAACGACCTCCCAACTTAGCCTTGGCGAGATGATTCGTGAAGGGATTGAAGTGTGGTTCTGAGAGTCCAGGACAAGCATGCGTGATGGAGATAACCGTCATTAATCAAGAAATCAAATCTAGACAGCAGATGATCCTCGATGATTCGGTTGCATGACGAAGTGATCAAAGGAAAGGCCCTCGGATTCATAATTCATGACGATGGAGTTTTGAGATTTCAGGACCGACTCTGCGTTCCCGATGTTGATGTTCAAACAGACGATTATGAAGGAAGCTCATAGTTCGCCTATTCTATCCACCCGGCACCAAGAAATGTATAAGGACTTGAAGCGAGAATTTACGGTGGGGCAACATGAAGAAAGACGTAGCGGACTATGTTTGAAATGCTTGACTTGTCGTGAGTTAAGATCGAGCATCAACGGCTGCTAGAATGTTGAAGCCGCTCCCGATCCACGAATGGAAGTGGGAGGACATATCAATGGACTTTATCACTAATATGCCGAAAACCAGGACAGGAATGAACATGATTTGGGTGATAGTTGATCGTTTAACCAAATCGGCTCATTTTCTAGGCATTAAGGATACGTGGGGACCAGAGAGGTTGGCACGAGTCTTTATTTCGAGATAGTTCGATTGCATGGTACGCCGAAGACCATTGTTTCGATCGAGATGGCCGTTTGTGTCTCACTTTTGGAAGGCGGTTCATAAGGCCTTGGGGACCGAATTGAACTTCAAGATGACTTATCACCGCGATCGATGGACAATGCGAGAGAACTATACAAACGGTGGAAGATATGCTAAGGGCTGCCTTAGATTGGTCAAACGATTGGGAAGTTCATCTACCATTGATTGAATTTACTTACAACAATAGTTGGCATGCTTCCATTAAGATGGCACCGTTTGAGGCATTATACGGAAGGAGATGCAGATCGCCCTTATGTTGGGACGATTCATCGGACTTGATCGAACAGAACGAGTTGATCGAGCGGACTCGAGAGAAGATAGCCTTGATTCGTGAAAAGGCATTGACCGCCTGCAGTCGCGAAATCTATGCGGACGTACGCCGCCGTCCATTGGAGTTCGATCTTTGGAGATCACGTACTTTTGAAGGTTTCTCCTACCCGGGGAATCTTTCGTTTCGGTAGGAAAGGAAAGCTGAGTGCGAGATATATCGGACCATTTGAGATCCTCGAGAGAGTTGGGAGTTGGCATACAGATTAGCATTACCGCCGTCATTGTGTCATGTTCATAACGTGTTCCACGTATCCCGATTCGGAGATATATACGAGATCCTAGTCATATCATCGATTTGGCGAGATCGAAGTCGAACAGATGGGACGCGTTTGAAGAAAGACTACCAAGATCAAGATACTCGAGAATCGAGTTAAGCAACCGAGGAACAAGTCAATCGTTTTGGTCAAAGTTCGGTGGTCACGTCATGGAGCGGAAGAAGCCACTTGGGAAGCAGAAGGCGATATGAAGTCTAGATATCCCGAGTTATTCTCGTCTTGAGTTTCGGGACGAAACTCCTTTTTAGTAGGAGAGTATGTAATATCCGGATTTATTACGGTGTATTTCATCTGTATTCAAACCATGTATTATTTCGGATTGGTGATTTTGATTATTGGAGTATGATATTTAGTGCATTAATATCATTATACATAAGTATAGCAACTTGCAAAATTGCTCAAACAACCTCGTGATAGCGCACGTTAAGAATGTATCTTAACGCGCGCTATCGGGCCATTATTAGCGCACGCTATGCAGGTATGAGTAACGTGCGCTAAGGACTCAATTATTGAGCGGGCGGTGGCTCGTGCGCCCGGTGGGACATGGGTCCGGATAAGATTCCCGACGCACCCGGACAAATTCTGAAGTCAACCATTATTAGCGCACGCTAAGGGATGCTTAGTAGCGTGCGCTAACTTATCAATAATGCAGAAAATTATAAATGGGACATCAACCGTGTTGGCTTGCATTTCTTCCGCACTTTCCTCAATCTTGAGAGTTCGAGTTGTAGAAATACTCTTATACACTTAGAACACATATTGTTGATGTTTATACATTGGTTACCACGTGGAATGTTCATGGAAGTGGAATAGCACCTTGGAAGGGCATACAACCAACCGGAGTTGGATTCTACCTTACGGTTCAGTGATTTCGTCATTTTAAGGTATGTTCAATCTATCTCCAGACTTAGAGTTGGATTCTAACGATTTGGATGATCATGTTAACAAGATATGGATTTTCATAGATGAATTATCCAAGTATATCATGTTTGGAATAGTGAGTTGTGTAAGCTGGAATACCTTGATTATAATCATCATGATTCGAATCTTAGTACAATGGATATGTGAAGAGAAGCTTCTATCATTGGTTAACCGAATCTAATAGATGATTTCATAGTAATCTTGGACTAGACGTTAACATCTTTATTGTTAGATAAATCTAAAGGTTTGATCATGGAAGGATTTATCTAGTATATATAGGGCGTTTATCAACTTGGTAGGATAATATGGTGATATAGAGGTGTTGATATCAACCATTTAGTTTTTCGTATTATCGTATGAAGATTTGAAGTCGGAAAAGAATATGGTTTTATATTGGCATGCATATCCTTGAATCCAAGTTGTCTTTATCCGTATAATCATTCATGAGGGTGTAGACATAGTATTCATGGAAGTAACATGAATTATCACGCAAGATTTCGTTGTTTCAAACATGGCAAGAAGCAGTTCTGCTCACCAAGAATCGCCATGCATAGATAGCGCACGCTATGCTATGCAATGTAACGCGCGCTATCGGCGATTGTTAGCGTGCGCTACGTTTGGTACGTAACGTCGCTAGACCATCGAGGCAGTCAATTGGCTGGTCGGTGAGGTACGACCATGCATCATTAGCGTGCGCTAGGCTTTGTTGTTTGCGTGCGCTATCGATGCGTAACGCACGCTACACAGAGTACTTAGCGTGCGCTAAGCTATTCGGGCAGATTGCAGTTTATGAACTTTTAACCGTTAATCGAATTGTTTAACATTCATACGACGTGAGATAAATCCTATATCATTTCTTTTGTTAAGGTTTGGTCTAGTTACGTGATTGATTGAGAAGGACGATCGTCGAGTGTTCATTTCCGTGGAAGTGTTATTATTGTCTTCAAATCGAGGCAAGTACCTTAATTGTTTTACGTATTGTTGTTATACATATTGTCGTGCATGTATGTCGTTATTGTATGTCCACCTCGTGTTGGTCCGACGGGATCATCGGGGGCTCTATGCTAGCGTGCGCTGGATCATCGGACGGGTTTTTCCACCACGGGTTGGTCTGACGGGATCATCGTGGGTTCTAGGCAGTGAACGCTGGATCGATGGAATTACCATGTGTATGTATTGATATCATGTTGTGATTATCAGTTGTGTATGTTATGTTTGAGTTTCTCATAGGAGAAGACTCGTTGGTATTTTGTCGTTTACGTTATCATTATTATTCACCGTGAGATATGAATAATATCTTTGTAGTACTTGTACTAGCATCGTTGTGCTAACCCCTTCGGGGTGAACATTTTGTTTGTGTTCGGGATCCGGGAGAGTGGAAACAACCACTGGAACAGAATGACGACGAGGTAGCAGAGTTATCTCCCGACCGGGTTTACTTATCATTGTTTATTCGTTATTTCAATAAGTACTCGAGTACGAAGTCGGTTGTGATATTTTGAATTTGGTGATGTATTATTAAGTTACATTGAACAATTGTACTATTCTGTATTGGGTCGAATCGATGTCTTGTAATTCCGTTATTTCCATTTATTAGTACCTTTTTATACTTGTTCAATTCTTCAGCCTTGTAAATCCTTACGTAAAGGATTTACGGCGCTGTAATATTCCCGAATATATCGGGGGTGTTACAGGGTCCTCATACCTGCAACTGGACGATCCACCCTCAGCTAATTTCCGATTTACCCTTAAATTAAAACCATTTGCAGAAAGATGAACTAGTGGAGGGAAATTTTCATCGCCTGCATTAGGAAGATCCGGCGAGTTCCCGCCGAGAAGATTGTGGGGACTAATTAGTTTCGACTCAATAACATGGTCTTATCTCCTATTAGCAAGACTTAATCGAGAAGTAAAAGCTTAATCGAAGCTATTATATCAAATCCTTGCTACAACAAGAAATAATCAAGAGGTAAAGGCTTAATCGGAGTTGTTATAGCCAATTCTCAGTAAAAATGGCTCTAATCTAACCAATAAACCCGAGTTTTCATAGAGTTCCGACTCGAATACATGTAAAATGGTCTTATCTCCTATTAATCAGACTTAATCAAGAAGTAAAGGCTTAACGGGAGCTGTTATACCCAATTCTGAGTACAAAAGACTCGAATCCAATCAATTTACCTGAGTTTTCATAGAGTTCCTACTCGAATGAATGATGCATGGTCTTATCTCCTATTAAAAAGAAATATCAAGAAGTAAAGGCTTAATTGGAGCTATTATAGCCAATTCTCAATATAAAACGCTCGAATCTAATCAATTAACCGGAGTTTTCATAGAGTTTCGGCTCGAATGCATGTAACGTGGTCTTATGTCCTATTTACAAGACTTAACCAAGAAGTAAAGGCTTAGTCTAAGCTAATATAGCCAATTCTCAATTTAAAATGCTCGAATCTAATCAATAAAACCGAGTTTTGATAGAGTACTGACTCAAATACATGTAACGTGGTTTTATGTCCTATTAACAAGACTTATCAAGAAGTAAAGGCTTAAATGGAGCTATTGCAGCAAATCCTTACTACAACAAGACTTTATAAAGAAATAAAAGCTTAATCGGAGTCGTTTAGCCAATTCTGAGTAGAAAAGGCTCGAATCTAATTAATAAACCTGAGTTTTCATAGACTTCCGAATCGAATGCATGTAACATGGTCTTATCTCCTATTAAAAAGACTTAATCAAGAATAATGGTTTAATGAGAGCTATTATAGTCAATATTTGCTACAACAAGACTTAATCAAGAAGTAAAAGCTTAATCGGAGATGTTATAGCCAATTATGAGTACGAAAGGCTCGAATCTAATCAATAAACCCGAGTTTTTATAGAGTTCCAACTCGAATGCATGTAACGTGGTCTCCTATTAACCATACTTAATCAAGAAGTAAAGGCTTAACGGGAGCTGTAATAGCGATTAATGAGTACAAAAGGCTCGAATCTAATCAATTAACCCGAGTTTTCATAGAGTTCCAGCTCGAATGCATGTAACGTGGTCTTATCTCCGATTAACAAGACAGAACCAAGAAATAAAGGCTTAGTCTAAGCTAATATAACCAATTCTCAATATAAAATGCTCGAATCAAATCAATAAACCCGAGTTTTTATAGAGTTATGACTCAAATATATGTAACACTGTTTTATATCCTATTAACAAGACTTTTTTTTTTTATGTCCTATTAACAAGACTTATCAAGAACTAAAGGCTTAAATGGAGCTATTATAGCTAATCCTTAGTACAACAAGACTTTATAAAGAAATAAAAGCTTAATCAGAGTCGTTTAAACAATTCTGAGTAGAAAAGGCTCGAATGTAATCAATAAATCCTTGTTCTTATAGAGTTCTAACTCGAATGCATGTAACGTGGTGTTATCTCCTATTAACCAGACTTAATCAAGAAGTAAAGGCTTAGCGGGAGCTATACCCATTTATGAGTACAAAAGGCTCGAATCTAATCAATTAACATGAGTTTTCATAGAGTTCCGGCTCGAACGCATGTAACGTGGTCTTATGTCCTATTAACAAGATTTAGTCAAGAGGTTAAGACTTAATATAAGCTAATATGGCCAATTCTCAATATATAATACTCGAATCTAATCAATAAACTGAGTTTTTGTAGAGGTATGACT
Organism: Orobanche coerulescens; assembly: GCA_033398695.1. NCBI lineage: Eukaryota > Viridiplantae > Streptophyta > Magnoliopsida > Lamiales > Orobanchaceae > Orobanche > Orobanche coerulescens. The sequence goes on from CM065803.1 coordinate 160,166,439, forward strand.
CGAATACATGTAACATAGTTTTATGTCCTATTAACAAGACTTATCAAGAAGTAAAGACTTAAATGGAGCTATTACAGCTAATCCTTACTACACCAAGACTTTATAAGGAAATAAAAGCTTAATCAGAGTCGTTATATCCAATTCTGAGTAGAAAAGGCTCGAGTCTAATTAATAAACCCGAGTTTTCATAGAGTTATGACTCGGATGCATGTAACATGGTCTTATCTCCTATTAAAAAGACTTAATCAAGAATAATGGTTTAACGGGAGCTATTATAGTCAATCCTTGCTACAACAAGACTTAATCAAGAAGTAAAAGCTTAATCGGAGCTGTTATAGCCAATTATGAGTACAAAAGTCTCGAATCTAATCAATAAACCCGAGTTTTTATAGAGTTCCAACTCGAATGCATGTAATGTGGTCTTATCTCCTATTAACCAGACTTAATCAAGAAGTAAAGGCTTAACAGGAGCCATTTAAGCCAATTATGAGTACAAAAGGATCGAATCTAATCAATTAACCTGAGTTTTCATAGAGTTCCGGCTCGATTGCAAGTAACATTGTCTTATCTCTTATTAACAAGACTTTTTAAAAAAAAAAAAAACAACAACAATTTTATAAATCACCAAGTGCAAATGGGGGGTGGTAAATCCCCTACATAGCTGCAAATACAAAAAAACAAACACAAACTACGCATTAGTAACTTCCTTTTTCCTTGTTTTTTCTTCCTTTCTCTTTTTCTTGCTCAATACCTGTTGAAATTTCATATCCAAATCCTGGGCTGATTCCTTATTCCTTTGATCCGACATTTTGTTCTGGTCCTTGACCCATTCCTCGACATTATTTGGATTAACAGTATTATTCTTTGATTTTTTATTAACTTTTTTCTTTGGGGTGGTATAATAGGTGCCGAATCCGAGTTGCTATCACCCTCCGTGTAGTCATTTTTCTCAACAAAAGCCTAAGGCATAGAAAGAGCATCATTTTGAATAGTGATACACACCGACTCGACTTCAGAAACCTCATCAAACCGATCATAAGATTGAAGGATATCATCTCTTATTTTTGAGACATTCACTGGCTTGTTCGTTGGATTATTGCATCCTCGCGTAAAGGTAATAATTCCTTTCGAATCTAAAGAAATCGAGTCATCCAAAACAAAGTCATCGGGGGTCGGCAAAACTGGTGAAGGGAGGCTGACCTGGAGATCGACACCGACATTAACATGCTCCTGCATTACCTGGACAGTGGTCTGTGGGGCGGGAGTTTCCTCAGAAGTGGCCTGGACTGGCCGAGTTACCAACATACCCGGAGGGCGAACCTCTGCCATGGGCAGCTTCAATCAAGCAGATATAACATGCCCAAGGTGTTTACAGTGATCACAAAATTTAGGAGCATTTTCATACTCCACCTCTTGAATTATAGTTTTTCCAGCAAGGACAATTTCAACTTCTTGTAAAAGATTTTCAGAGAGGTCAATTTCAATGCAAACCCGAGGCATACTAGCATGAGATAAAACAGTCGTAGCAGCATCAATACGTAATGGTTTGCATAAGACGGATGCAATGGTAATAAGACTTCTCTTATCAAATAAATGAACTGGAAGATAAGGAAAATTTACCCAAATTGGAGCAAACGGGGCTTCTTCTTGTGGCACAAAAGTCGCAGTCCATTTGAAAACTCTCATAGGAAAACCGGGCATGTACAAAACTTGACGGCTAAATATCCTAGTGTAATCTTCCTCGCAAGAAAGATGTAAAAGAACATGTTTAAACTCGAGGAGTGAGACTGAAAAATCACTTTTAAGATTGAGCTCCGACAGCTTTATCTTAAGAGTTTTCATAGACGGGAACCCATGAGAGAACTTCCCAACAAGCGTAAACTCAAATGGTGTTGCGAGTTCTTCGATTTCTTTGGCCGTAAACAAAATCATTTTCTGACCATCAACTTCACGAATCTGTCCGAAGGTCTCAAGTTCACCATTATCATAAAAACTCTTTTGGACAAGCTTATTGGCAGCAAAATCTCCCCTATAACGGGTTCCCTTGGCCCTTTTCTCACTGTCCCTTTTATTTGTCAGAATAGCAGCATAAGATGTGTTCTAAGGCTGCTGCAAATTTTCAGGCCGTTTGGGCTGCTGCAAATTATCATGAACAGCAGCAGGATCTTGACATGATCCATTGAGAGCATCAAGTTCAGGACTTGTTGGGGCCACCTTAGAGCCAACTGTCAACAAAGTATCCTCCTGCACCAACTGAGTTACCTGATTTCTCACATGAAATTTATCGGACACCTTTTGGGCACTGAAATGTGCAGATAAATTACAGTTCCCCCGGAATGCTTGCCCACCCACAGTCAGTAGAGAACGAAGCTGAGGGTCCTCATCCCTGCAACTGGACGATCCACCCTCAGCTAATTTCCGATTTACCCTTAAATTAAAACCATTTGCAGAAAGATGAACAAGTGGAGGGAAATTTTCATCGCCTGCATTAGGAAGATCCGACGAGTTCCCGCCGAGAAGATTGTGGGGACTAATTAGTTTCGACTCAACAACATGGTCTTATCTCCTATTAACAAGACTTAATCGAGAAGTAAAAGCTTAATCGAAGCTATTATATCCAATCCTTGCTACAACAAGAAATAATCAAGAGGTAAAGGCTTAATCGTAGTTGTTATAGCCAATTCTCAGTACAAATGGCTCTAATCTAACCAATAAACCCGAGTTTTCATAGAGTTCCGACTCGAATACATGTAAAATGGTTTTATCTCCTATTAATCAGACTTAATCAAGAAGTAAAGGCTTAACGGGAGCTGTTATAGCCAGTTCTGAGTACAAAAGGCTCGAATCCAATCAACTAACCTGAGTTTTCATAGAGTTCCGACTCGAATGAATGATGCATGGTCTTATCTCCTATTAAAAAGACATATCAAGAAGTAAAGGCTTAATTGGAGCTATTATAGCCAATTCTCAATATAAAACGCTCGAATCTAATCAATTAACCGGAGTTTTCATAGAGTTCCGGCTCGAATGCATGTAACCTGGTCTTATCTCCTATTAACAAGACTTAACCAAGAAGTAAAGGCTTAGTCTAAGCTAATATAGCCAATTCTCAATATAAAATGCTCGAATCTAATCAATAAACCATAGTTTTTATAGAGTTCTGACTCAAATACATGTAACATGGTTTTTTGTCCTATTAACAAGACTTATCAAGAAGTAAAGGCTTAAATGGAGCTATTGCATCTAATCCTTACTACAAGAAGACTTTATAAAGAAATAAAAGCTTAATCGGAGTCGTTTAGCCAATTCTGAGTAGAAAAGGCTCGAATCTAATTAATAAACCTGAGTTTTCATAGACTTCCGAATCGAATGCATGTAACATGGTCTTATCTCCTATTAAAAAGACTTAATCAAGAATAATGGTTTAATGAGAGCTATTATAGTCAATATTTGCTACAACAAGACTTAATCAAGAAGTAAAAGCTTAATCGGAGCTGTTATAGCCAATTATGAGTACGAAAGGCTCGAATCTAATCAATAAACCCGAGTTTTTATCGAGTTCCAACTCGAATGCATGTAACGTGGTCTCCTATTAACCAGACTTAATCAAGAAGTAAAGGCTTAACGGGAGTTGTAATAGCGATTAATGAGTACAAAAGGCTCGAATCTAATCAATTAACCCGAGTTTTCATAGAGTTCCAGCTCGAATGCATGTAACGTGGTCTTATCTCCTATTAACAAGACAGAACCAAGAAGTAAAGGCTTAGTCTAAGCTAATATAACCAATTCTCAATATAAAATGCTCGAATCTAATCAATAAACCCGAGTTTTTATAGAGTTATGACTCAAATACATGTAACACGGTTTTATATCCTATTAACAAGACTTATCAAGAAGTAAAGGCTTAAATGGAGCTATTATAGCTAATCCTTACTACAACAAGACTTTATAAAGAAATAAAAGCTTAATCGGAGTCGTTTAGACAATTCTGAGTAGAAAAGGCTCGAATGTAATCAATAAATCCTTGTTTTTATAGAGCTATAACTCGAATGCATGTAACGTGGTGTTATCTCATATTAACCAGACTTAATCAAGAAGTAAAGGCTTAGCGGGAGCTATACCCATTTATGAGTACAAAAGGCTCGAATCTAATCAATTAACATGAGTTTTCATAGAGTTCCGGCTCGAACGCATGTAACGTGGTCTTATGTCCTATTAACAAGATCTAGTCAAGAGGTTAAGACTTAATATAAGCTAATATGGCCAATTCTCAATATAAAATACTCGAATCTAATCAATAAACTGAGTTTTTGTAGAGGTCTGACTCGAATACATGTAACATAGTTTTATGTCCTATTAACAAGACTTATCAAGAAGTAAAGACTTAAATTGAGCTATTACAGCTAATCCTTACTACACCAAGACTTTATAAGGAAATAAAAGCTTAATCAGAGTCGTTATATCCAATTCTGAGTAGAAAAGGCTCGAGTCTAATTAATAAACCCTATTTTTCATAGAGTTCTGACTCGGATGCATGTAACATGGTCTTATCTCCTATTAAAAAGACTTAATCAAGAATAATGGTTTAACGGGAGCTATTATAGTCAATCCTTACTACAACAAGACTTAATCAAGAAGTAAAAGCTTAATCGGAGCTGTTATAGCCAATTATGAGTACAAAAGTCTCGAATCTAATCAATAAACCCGAGTTTTTATAGAGTTCCAACTCGAATGCATGTAATGTGGTCTTATCTCGTATTAACCAGACTTAATCAAGAAGTAAAGGCTTAACAGGAGCCATTATAGCAAATTATGAGTACAAAAGGATCGAATCTAATCAATTAACCTGAGTTGTCATAGAGTTCCGGCTCGATTGCATGTAACATTGTCTTATCTCTTATTAACAAGACTTTTTTTTTAAAAAAAACAAAAACAACAATTTTATAAATCACCAAGTGCAAATTGGGGGTGGTAAATCCCCTACATAGCTGCAAATACAGAAAAACAAACACAAACTACGCATTAGTAACTTGCTTTTTCCTTGTTTTTTCTTCCTTTCTCTTTTTCTTGCTCACTACCTGTTGAAATTTCATATCCAAATCCTGGGCTGGTTCCTTATTCATTTGATCCGACATTTTGTTCTGGTCCTTGACCCATTCCTCGACATTATTTGGATTAATGGTATTATTCTTTGATTTTTTCTTAACTTTTTTCTTTGGGCTGGTATAATAGGTGCCGAATCCGAGTAGCTATCACCCTCCGTGTAGTAATTTTTCTCAACAAAAGCCTAAGGTATAGAAAGAGCATCATTTTGAATAGTGATACACACCGACTCGACTTCAGAAACGTCATCAAACCGATCATAAGATTGAAGGATATCATCTCTAATTTTTAAGACATTCACTGGCTTGTTTGTTGGATTATTGCATCCTGGCGTAAAGGTAATAATTCCTTTCGAATCTAATGAAATCGAGTCATCCAAAACAAAGTCATCGGGGGTCGGCAAAACTGGTGAAGTGAGGCTGACATGGAGATTGACACCGGCATTAACATTCTCCTGCATTACCTGGACAGTGGTCTGTTGGGCGGGAGTTTCCTTAGAAGTGGCCTGGACTGGCCGAGTTACCAACATACCTGCAGGGCGAACCTCTGCCATGGGCAGCTTCAAACAAGCAGATATAACATGCCCAAGGTGTTTATAGTGATCACAAAATTTAGGAACATTTTCATACTCCACCTCTTGAATTATAGTTTTTCCAACAACGACAATTTCAACTTCTTGTAAAAGATTTTTAGAGAGGTCAATTTCAATGCAAACCCGAGGCATACTAGCATGAGATAAAACAGCCGTAGCAGCATCAATACGTAATGGTTTGCCTAAGACGGATGCAATGGTAACAAGACTTCTCTTATCAAATAAATGAACTGGAAGATAAGGAAAATTTACCCAAATTGGAGCAAACGGGGCTTCTTCTTGTGGCACAAAAGTCGGAGTCCATTTGAAAACTCTCATAGGAAAACCGGTCATGTACAAAACTTGACGGCTAAATATCCTAGTGTAATCTTCCTCGCAAGAAAGACTTAAAAGAACATGTTTAAACTCGAGGAGTGAGACTGAAAAATCACTTTTAAGATTGAGCTCCGACAGCTTTATCTTAAGAGTTTTCATAGACGGGAACCCATGAGAGAACTTCCGAACAAGCATAAACTCAAATGGTGCTGCGAGTTCTTCGATTTCTTTGGCTGTAAACAAAATCATTTTCTGACCATCAACTTCACGAATCTGTCCGAAGGTCTCAAGTTCACTATTATCATAAAAACTTTTTTGGACAAGCTTATTGGCAGCAAAATCGCCCCTATAACGGGTTCCCTTGGCCCTTTTCTCACTGTCCCTTTTATTTGTTAGAATAGCAGCATAAGATGTGTTCTGAGGCTGCTGCAAATTTTCAGGCCGGGTCGTTTGGGCTGCTGCAAATTATCATGAACAGCAGCAGGATCTTGACATGATCCATTGAGAGCATCAAGTTCAGGACCTGTTGGGGCCACCTTAGAGCCAACTGTCAACAAAGTATCCTCCTGCACCAACTGAGTTACCTGATTTCTCACAGGAAATTTATCGGACACCTTTTGGGCACTGAACTGTGCAGATAAATTACAGTTCCCCTGGAATGCTTGCCCACCCGCAGTCAGTAGAGAACGAAGCTGAGGGTCCTCATCCCTGCAACTGGACGATCCACCCTTAGCTAATTTCCGATTTACCCTTAAATTAAAACCATTTGCAGAAAGATGAACAAGTGGAGGGAAATTTTCATCGCCTGCATTAGGAAGATACGGCGAGTTACTGCCGAGAAGATTGTGGGGACTAATTAGTTTCGACTCAATAACATGGTCTCATCTCCTATTAACAATACTTTATCGAGAAGTAAAAGCTTAATCGAAGCTATTATATCCAATCCTTGCTACAACAAGAAATAATCAAGAGGTAAAGGCTTAATCGGAGTTGTTATAGCCAATTCTCAGTACAAAAGGCTCTAATCTAACCAATAAACCCGAGTTTTCATAGAGTTCTGACTCGAATGCATGTAAAATGGTCTTATCTCCTATTAATCAGACTTAATTAAGAAGTAAAGGCTTAATGGGAGCTGTTATAGCCAACTCTGAGTACAAAAGGCTCGAATCCAATCAATTAACCTGAGTTTTCATAGAGTTCCGACTCGAATGAATGATGCATGGTCTTATCTCCTATTAAAAAGACATATCAAGAAGTAAAGGCTTAATTGGAGCTATTATAACCAATTCTCAATATAAAATGCTCGAATCTAATCAATTAACCGGAGTTTTCATAGAGTTCCGGCTCGAATGCATGTAACATTGTCTTATCTCCTATTAACAAGACTTAACCAAGAAGTAAAGGCTTAGTCTAAGCTAATATAGCCAATTCTCAGTATAAAATGCTCGAATCTAATCAATAAACCCGAGTTTTTATAGAGTTCTGACTCAAATACATGTAACATGGTTTTATGTCCTATTAACAAGACTTATCAAGAAGTAAAGGCTTAAATGGAGCTATTATAGCTAATCCTTACTACAACAAGACTTTATAAATCACCAAGTGCAAATTGGGGGTGCTAAATCCCCTACATAGCTGTGAATATAGAAAAACAAACACAAACTACGCATCAGTAACTTGCTTTTTCCTTGTTTTTTCTCCCTTTCTCTTTTTCTTGCTCACTACCTGTTGAAATTTCATATCCAAATCCTGGGATGGTTCCTTATTCCTTTGATTCGACATTTTGTTCTGGTCCTTGACCCATTCCTCGACATTCTTTGGATTAACGGTATTATTCTTTGATTTTTTCTTATCTTTTTTCTTTGGGGGTGGTATAATAGGTGCCGAATCTGAGTTGCTATCACCCTCCGTGTAGTAATTTTCTCAACAAAAGCGTAAGGCATAGAAAGAGCATCATTTTGATTAGTGATACACACCGACTCGACTTCATAAACATCATCAAACCGATCATAATATTGAAGGATATCATCTCTAATTTTTGAGACATTCACTGGCTTGTTCGTTGGATTATTGCGTCCTGCCGTAAAGGTAATAATTCCTTTCGAAACTAAAGAAATCGAGTCATCCAAAACAAATTCATCGGGGGTCGGCAAAACTGGTGAAGGGAGGCTGACCTGGAGATCGACACCGGCATTAACGTGCTCCTGGATTACCTGGACAGTGGTCTATGGGGCGGGAGTTTCCTCAGAAGTGGCCTGGACTGGCCGAGTTACCAACATACCTGGAGGGCAAACCTCTGCCATGGGCAGCTTCAAACAAGCATATATAACATGCCCAAGGTGTTTACAGTGATCACAAAATTTAGGATAATTTTCATACTCCACCTCTTGAATTATAGTTTTTCCAGCAAGGACAATTTCAACTTCTTGTAAACGATTTTTACAGAGGTTAATTTCAATGCAAACCCGAGGCATACTAGCACGAGATAAAACAGCCGTTGTAGCATCAATACGTAATGGTTTGCCTAAGACGGATGCAATGGTAACAAGACTTCTCTTATCAAATAAATAAACTGGAAGATAAGGAAAATTTACCCAAATTGGTGCAAATGGGGCTTCTTCTTGTGGCATAAAAGTTGGAGTCCATTTGAAAACTCTCATAGGAAAACCGGCGATGTACAAAACTTGACGACTAAATATCCTAGTGTAATCTTCCTCGCAAGAAAGATGTAAAAGAACATGTTTAAACTCGAGGAGTGAGAGTGAAAAATCACTTTTAAGATTGAGCTCCGACAACTATATCTTAAGATTTTTCATAGACGGGAACCTATGAGAACTTCCCAACAAGCGTAAACTCAAATGGTGCTGCGAGTTCTTCGATTTCTTTGGCCGTAAACAAAATCATTTTCTGACCATCAACTTCACGAATCTGTCTGAAGGTCTCAAGTTCACCATTATCATAAAAACTCTTTTGGACAAGCTTATTGGCAGCAAAATCGCCCGTATAACGGGTTCCCTGGGCCCTTTTCTCACTGTCCCTTTTATTTGTCAGAATAGCAGCATAAGATGTGCTCTGAGGATGCTGCAAATTTTCAGGCCGTTTGGGCTGCTGCAAATTATCATGAACAGCAGCAGGATCTTGACATGATCCATTGAGAGCATCAAGTTCAGGAACTGTTGGGGCCACCTTAGAGCCAACTGTCAACAAAGCATCCTCCTGCACCAACTGAGTTACCTAATTTCTCACGAGAAATTTATCGGACACCTTATGGGCTCTGAACTGTGCAGATAAATTACAGTTCCCTTGGAATGCTTGCCCACCCACAGTCAGTAGAGAACGAATCTGAGGGTCCTCATCCCTGCAACTGGACGATCCACCCTCAGCTAATTTCCGATTTACCCTTAAATTAAAACCATTTGCAGAAAGATGAACAAGTGGAGGGAAATTTTCATCGCCTGCATTAGGAAGATCCGGCAAGTTCCCGTCGGGAAGATTGTGGGGACTAATTAGTTTCGACTCAATAACATGGTCTTATATCTTATTAACAAGACTTAACCGAGAAGTAAAAGCTTAATCGAAGCTATTATATCCAATCCTTGCTACAACAAGAAATAATCAATAGGTAAAGGCTTAATCGGAGTTGTTATAGCCAATTCTCAGTACAAAAGGCTCTAATCTAACCAATAAACCCGAGTTTTAATAGAGATCCAACTCGAATGCATGTAAAATGGTCTTATCTCCTATTAATCAGACTTAGTCAAGAAGTAAGGGCTTAAAAGGAGCTGTTATAGCCAATTCTGAGTACAAAGGGCTCGAATCCAATCAATTAACCTGAGTTTTCATAGAGTTCCGACTCGAATGAATGAAGCATGGTCTTATCTCCTATTAAAAAGACATATCAAGAAGTAAAGGCTTAATTGGAGCTATTATAGCCAATTCTCAATATAAAATGCTTGAATCTAATCCATTAACCCGAGTTTTCATAGAGTTCCGGCTCGAATGCATGTAACGTGGTCTTATCTCCTATTAACAAGACTTAACCAAGAATTCAAGGCTTAGTCTAAGTTAATATAGCCAATTATCAATATAAAATGCTCGAATCTAATCAATAAACCGGAGTTTTTATAGAGTTCTGACTCAAATACATGTAACATGGTTTTATGTCCTATTAACAAGACTTATCAAGAAGTAAAGGCTAAAATGGAGCTAATATAGCTAATCCTTACTACAACAATGCTTTATAAAGAAATAAAAGCTTAATCGGAGTCGTTTAGCCAATTATGAGTAGAAAAGGCTCGAATGTAATCAATAAATCCTTGTTCTTATAGAGTTCCAACTCGAATGCATGTAACGTGGTGTTATCTCCTATTAACCAGACTTAATCAAGAAGTAAAGGCTTAGCGGGAGCTGTTACAGCCATTTATGAGTACAAAAGGCTCGAATCTAATCAATTAACCTGAGTTTTCATAGAGTTCCGGCTCGAACGCATGTAACGTGGTCTTATGTCTTATTAACAAGACTTAGTCAAGAGGTAAAGGCTTAATCTAAGGTAATATGGCCAATTCTCAATATAAAATACTCGAATCTAATCAATAAACTGAGTTTTTGTAGAGTTCTGACTCGAATACATGTAACATAGTTTTATGTCCTATTAACAAGACTTATCAAGAAGTAAAAGCTTAAATGGAGCTATTATAGCTAATCCTTACTACAACAATGCTTTATAAAGAAATAAAAGCTTAATCGGAGTCGTTTAGCCAATTCTGAGTAGAAAAGGCTCGAATGTAATCAATAAATCCTTGTTTTTATAGAGTTCCAACTCGAATGCATGTAACGTGGTGTTATCTCCTATTAACCAGACTTAATCAAGAAGTAAAGGCTTAGCAGGAGCTGTTATAGCCATTTATGAGTACAAAAGGCTCGAATCTAATCAATTAACCTGAGTTTTCATAGAGTTCCGGCCCGAACGCATGTAACGTGGTCTTATGTCCTATTAACAAGACTTAGTCAAGAGGTAAAGGCTTAATCTAAGGTAATATGGCCAATTCTCAATATATTATACTCGAATCTAATCAATAAACTGAGTTTTTGTAGAGTTGTGACTCGAATACATGTAACATAGTTTTATGTCCTATTAACAAGACTTATCAAGAAGTAAAGGCTTAAATGGAGCTATTATAGCTAATCCTTACTACAACAATGCTTTATAAAGAAATAAAAGCTTAATCGGAGTCGTTTAGCCAATTCTGAGTAGAAAAGGCTCGAATGTAATCAATAAATCCTTGTTTTTATCGAGTTCCAACTCGAATGCATGTAACGTGGTGTTATCTCCTATTAACCAGACTTAATCAAGAAGTAAAGGCTTAGCGGGAGCTGTTATAGCCATTTATGAGTACAAAAGGCTCGAATCTAATCAATTAACCTGAGTTTTCATAGAGTTCCGGCTCGAACGCATGTAACGTGGTCTTATGTCCTATTTACAAGACTTAACCAAGAAGTAAAGGCTTAGTCTAAGCTAATATAGCCAATTCTCAATTTAAAATGCTCGAATCTAATCAATAAAACCGAGTTTTTATAGAGTACTGACTCAAATACATGTAACGTGGTTTTATGTCCTATTAACAAGACTTATCAAGAAGTAAAGGCTTAAATGGAGCTATTATAGCTAATCCTTACTACAACAATGCTTTATAAAGAAATAAAAGCTTAATTGGAGTCGTTTAGCCAATTCTGAGTAGAAAAGGCTCGAATGTAATCAATAAATCCTTGTTTTTATAGAGTTCCAACTCGAATGCATGTAACGTGGTGTTATCTCCTATTAACCAGACTTAATCAAGAAGTAAAGGCTTAGCGGGAGCTGTTATAGCCATTTATGAGTACAAAAGGCTCGAATCTAATCAATTAACCTGAGTTTTCATAGAGTTCCGGCTCGAACGCATGTAACGTGGTCTTATGTCCTATTAACAAGACTTAGTCAAGAGGTAAAGGCTTAATCTAAGGTAATATGGCCAATTCTCAATATAAAATACTCGAATCTAATCAATAAACTGAGTTTTTGTAGAGTTCTGACTCGAATACATGTAACATAGTTTTATGTCCTATTAACAAGACTTATCAAGAAGTAAAGGCTTAAATGGAGCTATTATAGCTAATCCTTACTACAACAATGCTTTATAAAGAAATAAAAGCTTAATCGGAGTCGTTTAGCCAATTCTGAGTAGAAAAGGCTCGAATGTAATCAATAAATCCTTGTTTTTATAGAGTTCCAACTCGAATGCATCTAACGTGGTGTTATCTCCAATTAACCAGACTTAATCAAAAAGTAAAGGCTTAGCGGGAGCTGTTATAGCCATTTATGAGTACAAAAGTCTCGAATATAATCAATTAACCTGAGTTTTCATAGAGTTCCGGCTCGAACGCATGTAACGTGGTCTTATGTCCTATTAACAAGACTTAGTCAAGAGGTAAAGGCTTAATCTAAGGTAATATGGCCAATTCTCAATATAAAATACTCGAATCTAATCAATAAACTGAGTTTTTGTAGAGTTGTGACTCAAATACATGTAACATAGTTTTATGTCCTATTAACAAGACTTATCAAGAAGTAAAGACTTAAAGGGAGCTATTACAGCTAATCCTTACTACACCAAGACTTTGTAAAGAAATAAAACCTTAATCAGAGTCGTTATATCCAATTCTGAGTAGAAAAGGCTCGAGTCTAATTAATAAACCCGAGTTTTCATAGAGTTCTGACTCGGATGCATGTAACATGGTCTTATCTCCTATTAAAAAGACTTAATCAAGAATAATGGTTTAACGGGAGCTATTATAGTCAATCCTTGCTACAACAAGACTTAATCAAGAAGTAAAAGCTTAATCGGAGCTGTTATAGCCAATTATGAGTACAAAAGTCTCGAATCTAATCAATAAACCCGAGTTTTTATAGAGTTCCAACTCGAATGCATGTAATGTGGTCTTATCTCCTATTAACCAGACTTAATCAAGAAGTAAAGGCTTAACAGGAGCCATTATAGCCAATTATGAGTACAAAAGGCTCGAATCTAATCAATTAACCTGAGTTTTCATAGAGTTCCGGCTCTATTGCATGTAACATTGTCTTATCTCTTATTAACAAGACTTTTTTTTTTAAAAAAAAAAACAACAATTTTATAAATCACCAAGTGCAAATTTGGGGTGCTAAATCCTCTACATAGCTGCGAATATGGAAAAACAAACACAAACTACGCATCAGTAACTTGCTTTTTCCTTGTTTTTTCTTCCTTACTCTTTTTCTTGCTCACTACCTGTTGAAATTTCATATCCAAATCCTGGGCTGGTTCTTTACTCCTTTGATCCGACATTTAGTTCTGGTCCTTGACCCGTTCCTCGACATTCTTTGTATTAACGGTATTATTCTTTGATTTTTTCTTAACTTTTTTCTTTGGGGTGGTATAATAGGTGCCGAATCCAAATTGCTATCACCCTCCGTGTAGTAATTTTTCTCAACAAAAGCGTAAGGCATAGAAAGAGCCTCATTTTGAATAGTGATACACACCGACTCGACTTCAGAAACGTCATCAAACTGATCATAAGATTGAGGGATATCATCTCTAATTTTTGAGACATTCACTGGCTTGTTCGTTAAATTATTGCATCCTGGCGTAAAGGTAATAATTCCTTTCGAATCTAATGAAATCGAGTCATCCAAAACAATGTCATCGGGGGTCGGAAAAACTGGTGAAGGGAGGTTGACCTGGAGATCGATACCGGCATTAACGTGCTCCTGCATTACCTGGACAGTGGTCTGTTGGGCGGGAGCTTCCTCAGAAGTGGCCTGGACTGGCCGAGTTACCAACATACCCGGAGGGCGAACCTCTGCCATGGGCAGCTTCAAACAAGCAGATATAACATGCCCAAGGTGTTTACAGTGATCAAAAAATTTAGGAACATTTTCATACTCCGACTCTTGAATTATAGTTTTTCCAGCAAGGACAATTTCAACTTCTTGTAAAAGATTTTTAGAGAGGTCAATTTCAATGCAAACCCGAGGCATACTAGCACGAGATAAAACAGCCATAGCAGCATCAATACGTAATGGTTTGCCTAAGACGGATGCAATGGTAACAAGACTTCTTCTTGTGGCACAAAAGTTGGAGTCCATTTGAGAACTCTAGTAGGAAAACCGGCCATGTACAAGACTTGACGGCTAAATATCCTAGTGTAATCTTCCTCGCAAGAAAGAAGTAAAAGAACATGTTTAAACTCGTGGAGTGAGACTGAAAAATCACTTTTAAGATTGAGCTCCGACAGCTTTATCTTAAGAGTTTTCATAGACGGGAACCCATGAGAACTTCCCAACAAGCGTAAACTCAAATGGTGCTGCGAGTTCTTCGATTTCTTTGGCCGTAAACAAAATCATTTTCTGGCCATCAACTTCACGAATCTGTCCGAAGGTCTCAAGTTCACCATTATCATAAAAACTATTTTGGACAAGCTTATTGGCAGCAAAATCGCCCCTATAACGGGTTCCCTGGGCCCTTTTCTCACTGTCCTTTTATTTGTCAGAATAGCAGCATAAGATGTGCTCTGAGGCTGCTGCAAATTTTCAGGCCGTTTGGGCTGCTGCAAATTATCATGAACAGCAGCAGGATCTTGACATGATCCATTGGGAGCATCAAGTTTAGGAACTGTTGGGGCCACCTTAGAGCCAACTGTCAACAAAGCATCCTCCTGCACCAACTGAGTTACCTAATTTATCAAAGGAAATTTATCGGACACTTATGGGCACTGAACTGTGTAGATAAATTAAAGTTCCCTTGGAATGCTTGCCCACCCGTAGTCAGTAGCGAACGAATCTAAGGTTCCTCATCCCTGCAACTGGACGATCCACCCTCAGCTAATTTCCGATTTACCCTTAAATTAAAACCATTTGCAGAAAGATGAACAAGTGGAGGGAAATTTTCATCGCCTGCATTAGGAAGATCCGGCAAGTTCCCACCGAGAAGATTGTGGGGACTAATTAGTTTCGACTCAATTACATGGTCTTATCTCCTATTAACAAGACTTAACCGAGAAGTAAAAGCTTAATTGAAGCTATTATATCCAATCCTTGCTACAACAAGAAATAATCAAGAGGTAAAGGCTTAATCGGAGTTGTTATAGCCAATTCTCAGTACAAAAGGATCTAATCTGACCAATAAACCCGAGTTTTCATAGAGTTCCAACCCGAATGCATGTAAAATGGTCTTATCTCCTATTAATCAGACTTAATTAAGAAGTAAAGGCTTAACGGGAGCTGTTATAGACAATTCTGAGTACAAAAGGCTCGAATCCAATCAATTAACCTGAGTTTTCATAGAGTTCCGACTCGAATGAATGAAGCATGGTCTTATATCCTATTAAAAAGACATATCAAGAAGTAAAGGCTTAATTGGAGCAATTATAGCAAATTCTCAATATAAGATGCTTGAATCTAATCAATTAACCCGAGTTTTGATAGAGTTCCGGCTCGAATGCATGTAACGTGGTCTTATCTCCTATTAACAAGACTTAACCAAGAAGTAAAGGCTTAGTCTAAGCTAATATAGCCAATTCTCAATATAAAATGCTCGAATCTAATCAATAAACCCGAGTTTTTATAGAGTTCTGACTCAAATACATGTAACATGGTTTTATGACCTATTAACAAGACTTATCAAGAAGTAAAGGCTTAAATGGAGCTATTATAGCTAATCCTTACTACAACAAGACTTTATAAAGAAATAAAAGCTTAATCGGAGTCGTTTAGCCAATTCTGAGTAGAAAAGGCTCGAATGTAATCAATAAATCCTTGTTTTTATAGAGTTCCAACTCGAATGCATGTAACGTGGTGTTATCTCCTATTAACCAGACTTAATCAAGAAGTAAAGGCTTAGCGGGAGCTGTTATAGCCATTTATGAGTACAAAAGGCTCGAATCTAATCAATTAACCTGAATTTTCATAGAGTTCCGGCTCGAACGCATGTAACGTGGTCTTATGTCCTATTAACAAGACTTAGTCAAGAGGTAAAGGCTTAATCTAAGGTAATATGGCCAATTCTCAATATAAAATACTCGAATCTAATCAATAAACTGAGTTTTTGTAGAGTTTTTACTCGAATACATGTAACATATTTTTATGTCCTATTAACAAGACTTATCAAGAAGTAAAGACTTAAATGGAGCTATTACAGCTAATTCTTACTACACCAAGACTTTGTAAAGAAATAAAAGCTTAATCAGAGTCGTTATATCCAATTCTGAGTAGAAAAGGCTCGAGTCTAATTAATAAACCCGAGTATTCATAGAGTTCTGACTCGGATGCATGTAACATGGCCTTATCTCCTATGAAAAAGACTTAATCAAGAATAATGGTTTAACGGGAGCTACTGTAGTCAATCCTTGCTACAACAAGACTTAATCAAGAAGTGAAAGCTTAATCGGAGCTGTTATAGCCAATTATGAGTACAAAAGTCTCGAATCTAATCAATAAACCCGAGTTTTTATAGAGTTCCAACTCGAATGCATGTAATGTGGTCTTATCTCCTATTAACGAGACTTAATCAAGAAGTAAAGGCTTAACAGGAGCCATTATAGCCAATTATGAGTACAAAAGGCTCGAATCTAATCAATTAAACTGAGTTTTCATAGAGTTCCAGCTCGATTGCATGTAACATTGTCTTATCTCTGATTAACCAGACTTTTTTTTAAAAAAAAAAACAACAATTTTATAAATCACCAAGTGCAAATTGGGGGTGCTAAATCCCCTACATAGCTGCGAATACAGAAAAACAAACACAAACTACGCATCAGTAACTTGCTTTTTCCTTGTTTATTCTTGGCTAAAATGCTCATGGGGTCCCTTAACTTAATTTCAGATAACGATTTAGTCCTTTATCTTTTTTTTGTCCCAACTAAGTCCTTTATCTTTCTAATTTTAAGCAAAGTTAGCCTTTTCCATTGGTCTCTGTTAACTATTTTCCAGGTGGCTGTTGAGTTTCCTACTTGTCAAATACATGGCTTTCTCAAGTAAAGCAAAACGTAAAGTGGGTCCAAATTACTAATTGTTCCTGTGCATCACATTTCTTTCAGCAGTCCATCTATTCACCTCTTCTACTGCAGAAAAGGCTAACTTTTCTGCAGTCGTTATATCCAATTCTGAGTAGAAAAGGCTCGAGTCTAATTAATAAACCCGAGTATTCATAGAGTTCAGACTCGGATGCATGTAACATGGTCTTATCTCCTATGAAAAAGACTTAATCAAGAATAATGGTTTAACGGGAGCTACTGTAGTCAATCCTTGCTACAACAAGACTTAATCAAGAAGTGAAAGCTTAATCGGAGCTGTTATAGCCAATTATGAGTACAAAAGTCTCGAATCTAATCAATAAACCCGAGTTTTTATAGAGTTCCAACTCGAATGCATGTAATGTGGTCTTATCTCCTATTAACCAGACTTAATCAAGAAGTAAAGGCTTAACAGGAGCCATTATAGCCAATTATGAGTACAAAAGGCTCGAATCTAATCAATTAACTTGAGTTTTCATAGAGTTCCGGCTCGATTGCATGTAACATTGTCTTCTCTCTTATTAACCAGACTTTTTTTTAAAAAAAAAAACAACAATTTTATAAATCACCAAGTGCAAATTGGGGGTGCTAAATCCCCTACATAGCTGCGAATACAGAAAAACAAACACAAACTACGCATCAGTAACTTGCTTTTTCCTTGTTTATTCTTGGCTAAAATGCTCATGGGGTCCCTTAACTTAATTTCAGATAACGATTTAGTCCTTTATCTTTTTTTTGTCCCAACTAAGTCCTTTATCTTTCTAATTTTAAGCAAAGTTAGCCTTTTCCATTGGTCTCGTTAACTATTTTCCGGTGGTGTTGAGTTTCCTACTTGTCAAATACATGGCTTTCTCAAGTAAAGCAAAACGTAAAGTGGGTCCAAATTACTAATTGTTCTGTGCATCACATTTCTTTCAAAGATCCATCTATTCACCTTCTTCTGCAGTAAAAGGCTAACTTTTCTGCAATCGTTATATCCACCCGAGTAGAAAAGGCTCGAGTCTAATTAATAAACCCGAGTATTCATAGAGTTCGACTCGGATGCATGTAACATGGCCTTATCTCCTATGAAAAAGACTTAATCAAGAATAATGGTTTAACGGGAGCTACTATAGTCAATCCTTGCTACAACAAGACTTAATCAAGAAGTGAAAGCTTAATCGGAGCTGTTATAGCCAATTATGAGTACAAAAGTCTCGAATCTAATCAATAAACCCGAGTTTTTATAGAGTTCCAACTCGAATGCATGTAATGTGGTCTTATCTCCTATTAACCAGACTTAATCAAGAAGTAAAGGCTTAACAGGAGCCATTATAGCCAATTATGAGTACAAAAGGCTCGAATCTAATCAATTAACCTGAGTTTTCATAGAGTTCCGGCTCGATTGCATGTAACATTGTCTTATCTCTTATTAACCAGACTTTTTTTTAAAAAAAAAAACAACAATTTTATAAATCACCAAGTGCAAATTGGGGGTGCTAAATCCCCTACATAGCTGCGAATACAGAAAAACAAACACAAACTACGCATCAGTAACTTGCTTTTTCCTTGTTTATTCTTGGCTAAAATGCTCATGGGGTCCCTTAACTTAATTTCAGATAACGATTTAGTCCTTTATCTTTTTTTTGTCCCAACTAAGTCCTTTATCTTTCTAATTTTAAGCAAAGTTAGCCTTTTCCATTGGTCTCTGTTAACTATTTTCCAGGTGGCTGTTGAGTTTCCTACTTGTCAAATACATGGCTTTCTCAAGTAAAGCAAAACGTAAAGTGGGTCCAAATTACTAATTGTTCCTGTGCATCACATTTCTTTCAGCAGTCCATCTATTCACCTCTTCTACTGCAGAAAAGGCTAACTTTTCTGCAGTCGTTATATCCAATTCTGAGTAGAAAAGGCTCGAGTCTAATTAATAAACCCGAGTATTCATAGAGTTCTGACTCGGATGCATGTAACATGGTCTTATCTCCTATGAAAAAGACTTAATCAAGAATAATGGTTTAACGGGAGCTACTATAGTCAATCCTTGCTACAACAAGACTTAATCAAGAAGTGAAAGCTTAATCGGAGCTGTTATAGCCAATTATGAGTACAAAAGTCTCGAATCTAATCAATAAACCCGAGTTTTTATAGAGTTCCAACTCGAATGCATGTAATGTGGTCTTATCTCCTATTAACCAGACTTAATCAAGAAGTAAAGGCTTAACAGGAGCCATTATAGCCAATTATGAGTACAAAAGGCTCGAATCTAATCAATTAACCTGAGTTTTCATAGAGTTCCGGCTCGATTGCATGTAACATTGTCTTATCTCTTATTAACCAGACTTTTTTTTAAAAAAAAAAACAACAATTTTATAAATCACCAAGTGCAAATTGGGGGTGCTAAATCCCCTACATAGCTGCGAATACAGAAAAACAAACACAAACTACGCATCAGTAACTTGCTTTTTCCTTGTTTATTCTTGGCTAAAATGCTCATGGGGTCCCTTAACTTAATTTCAGATAACGATTTAGTCCTTTATCTTTTTTTTGTCCCAACTAAGTCCTTTATCTTTCTAATTTTAAGCAAAGTTAGCCTTTTCCATTGGTCTCTGTTAACTATTTTCCAGGTGGCTGTTGAGTTTCCTACTTGTCAAATACATGGCTTTCTCAAGTAAAGCAAAACGTAAAGTGGGTCCAAATTACTAATTGTTCCTGTGCATCACATTTCTTTCAGCAGTCCATCTATTCACCTCTTCTACTGCAGAAAAGGCTAACTTTTCTGCAGTCGTTATATCCAATTCTGAGTAGAAAAGGCTCGAGTCTAATTAATAAACCCGAGTATTCATAGAGTTCTGACTCGGATGCATGTAACATGGTCTTATCTCCTATGAAAAAGACTTAATCAAGAATAATGGTTTAACGGGAGCTACTATAGTCAATCCTTGCTACAACAAGACTTAATCAAGAAGTGAAAGCTTAATCGGAGCTGTTATAGCCAATTATGAGTACAAAAGTCTCGAATCTAATCAATAAACCCGAGTTTTTATAGAGTTCCAACTCGAATGCATGTAATGTGGTCTTATCTCCTATTAACCAGACTTAATCAAGAAGTAAAGGCTTAACAGGAGCCATTATAGCCAATTATGAGTACAAAAGGCTCGAATCTAATCAATTAACCTGAGTTTTCATAGAGTTCCGGCTCGATTGCATGTAACATTGTCTTATCTCTTATTAACCAGACTTTTTTTTAAAAAAAAAAACAACAATTTTATAAATCACCAAGTGCAAATTGGGGGTGCTAAATCCCCTACATAGCTGCGAATACAGAAAAACAAACACAAACTACGCATCAAGATAACTTGCTTTTCCTTGTTTATTCTTGGCTAAAATGCTCATGGGGTCCCTTAACTTAATTTCAGATAACGATTTAGTCCTTTATCTTTTTTTTGTCCCAACTAAGTCCTTTATCTTTCTAATTTTAAGCAAAGTTAGCCTTTTCCATTGGTCTCTGTTAACTATTTTCCAGGTGGCTGTTGAGTTTCCTACTTGTCAAATACATGGCTTTCTCAAGTAAAGCAAAACGTAAAGTGGGTCCAAATTACTAATTGTTCCTGTGCATCACATTTCTTTCAGCAGTCCATCTATTCACCTCTTCTACTTCAGATAACTGTACATCTCCTCTAAACAATACTGGTGGATTTCTCTGAAAAACATCGACGTTGGGCTGTCTACAAGCGCCGATCAAAAGCGGTCGTGAAGGATTAGAATTGTTTTTTATATTAATTATGCATATTTTTATTGTTGATTTGTTTCTGAATAAGTTAGTAGAGGTTTTGGGTTTGGGCATTAGTTCAGTCAAGGCCCACGTGTGCATGGGATTAGGGTTAGAGTTAATTTCTTATTTATAGCACATTGCTATCTAGTTTAAGGTTATCTATTGATCATAATTTTTCTCGGACGGTGATTCCGTAGGCCTCGGTTTGAGGATTTTATTCTTTATTCAGCTTCAGTTCATTTTGTCAATCGGCTTTACTCTATCAATTGGTCCGACCTGCCAGATCCAAAAGATGGTGACAATGAGAAGCGACGAGAGCCGACTCGACATTTCAGAGAACGCGGTTGAAGAAATCACTGGTGTCTTGAAGGAGCCCCGAGCTTCGCAAGTGTCAACAGATTCCAAGTTCAACCTACTCTTCAAGAAGCTACCCAAATTGCTGGAGGACAGCAATGATGAATCAGACGGAAGTCATCAACCCGAAATAGAGGCGGAACAGATCATCCCTCTTCAGACTCCAGAAGATGGACCTCCCGAATTTTGATGGAACTGACGCTTTCGCTTGGCTCACCCGGGCTGAGTAGTATTTCCTAGTACATGAAATACCAAAGTGGAGAAGAGACTCAAGATTGCCATAATCGCTACGGTTGGTGCCGCCATGCCGTGGCTGCAAATTCAGTAGCCCCGCCACCCTAACTTGGACTGGACACGTTTTTCGCGGGAACTTTTGATTCATTTTGGGGAAAGGTCTGCAATCAATGGGTTTGAGGCCTTGAACAGCATCAGACAGGTGGGATCCCTAGAGGAATATATTGATGCGTTTGAAAACAGGACTTCTGAAAGAAATGGAATGCACAGGAACAATTAGTAATTGGGACCCACTTTACATTTTACTTTACTTGAGAAAGCCATGTATTTGACACATAGGAAACTTAACAGCCACCTGGACAATAGTTAACGGAGACCAACGGAAAAGGCTAACTTTGCTTAAAATTAGAAAGATAAAGGACTTAGTTGGGACAAAAAATAGATAAAGGACTAAATCGTCATCTGAAATTAAGTTAAGGGACCCCAGGAGCATTTTAGCCTTTTTTCTTCCTTTCTCTTTTTCTTGCTCACTACCTGTTGAAATTTCATATCCAAATTCTGGGCTGGTTCCTTACTCCTTTGATCCGACATTTTGTTCTGGTCCTTGACCCATTTCTCGACATTCTATGGATTAACGGTATTATTCTTTGATTTTTTCTTAACTTTTTTCTTTGGGGGTGGTATAATAGGTGCCGAATCCAAGTTGCTATCACTCTCCGTGTAGTAATTTTTCTCAACAAAAGCGTAAGGCATAGAAAGAGCCTCATTTTGAATAGTGATACACACTGACTCGACTTCAGAAACGTCATCAAACCGATCATAAGATTGAAGGATATCATCTCTAATTTTTGAGACATTCACTGGCTTGTTCGTTGGATTATTGCATCCTAGCGTAAAGGTAATAATTCCTTTCGAATCTAAAGAAATCGAGTCATCCAAAACAAAGTCATCGGGGGTCGGCAAAACTGGTGAAGGGAGGCTGACCTGGAGATCGATACCGGCATTAACGTGCTCCTGCATTACAGACGGTGGTGGTGCATTGGGCGGGAGCTTCCTCAGAAGTGGCCTGGACTGGCCGAGTTACCAACATACCCGGAGGGCGAACCTCTGCCATGGGCAGCTTCAAACAAGCAGATATAACATGCCCAAGGTGTTTACAGTGATCACAAAATTTAGGAACATTTTCATACTCCACCTCTTGAATTATAGTTTTTCCAGCAAGGACAATTTCAACTTCTTGTAAAAGATTTTTAGAGAGGTCAATTTCAATGCAAACCCGAGGCATACTAGCACGAGATAAAACAGCTGTAGCAGCATCAATACGTAATGGTTTGCCTAAGATGGATGCAATGGTAACAAGACTTCTCTAATCAAATAAATGAACTGGAAGATAAGGAAAATTTACCCAAATTGGAGCTAACGGGGCTTCTTCTTGTGGCACAAAAGTTGGAGTCCATTTGAAAACTCTAATACGAAAACCGGCCATGTACAAAAACTTGACGGCTAAATATCCTAGTGTAATCTTTCTCGCAAGAAAGACGTAAAAGAACATGTTTAAACTCGAGGAGTGAGAATGAAAAATCACTTTTAAGATTGAGCTCCGACAACTTTATCTTAAGAGTTTTCATAGACGGGAACCCATGAGAACTTCCCAACAAGCGTAAACTCAAATGGTGCTGCGAGTTCTTCGATTTCTTTGGCCGTAAACAAAATCATTTTCTGACCATCAACTTCACGAATCTGTCCGAAGGTCTCAAGTTCACCATTATCATAAAAAACTCTTTTGGACAAGCTTATTGGCAGCAAAATCGCTCCTATAACAGGTTCCCTGGTCCCTTTCTCACTGTCCCTTTTATTTGTCAGAATATCAGCATAAGATGTGTTCTGAGGCTGCTGCAAATTTTCAGGCCGTTTGGGCTGCTGCAAATTATCATGAACAACAGCAGGATCTTGACATGATCCATTGAGAGCATCAAGTTCAGGAACTGTTGGGGCCACCTTAGAGCCAACTGTCAACAAAGCATCCTCCTGCACCAACTAAGTTACCTAATTTCTCAGAGGAAATTTATCGGACACCATTTGGGCACTGAACTATGCAGATAAATTATAGTTCCCTTGGAATGCTTGCCCACCCGCAGTCAGTAGAGAACGAAGCTGAGGGTCCTCATCCCTGCAACTGGACGATCCACCCTCAGTTAATATCCGATTTACCCTTAAAGTAAAACCATTTGCAGAAAGATGAACAAGTGGAGTGAAATTTTCATCGCCTGCATTAGGAAGATCCGGCGAGTTCCTGCCGAGAAGATTATGGGGACTAATTAGTTTCGACTAAATAACATGGTCTTATCTCCTATTAACAAGACTTAACCGAGAAGTAAAAGCTTAATCGAAGCTATTATATCTAATCCTTGCTACAAGAAGAAATAATCAAGATGTAAAGGCTTAATCGGAGTTGTTATAGCCAATTCTCAGTACAAAAGGCTCTAATCTAACCAATAAACCCGAGTTTTCATAGAGTTCCAACTCGAATACATGTAAAATGGTCTTATCTCCTATTAATCAGACTTAATCAAGAAGTAAAGTCTTAACGGGAGCTGTTATAGCCAATTCTGAGAACAAAAGGCCCGAATCCAATCAATTAACCTGAGTTTTCATAGAGTCCCGACCCGAATGAATGAAGCATGGTCTTATCTCCTATTAAAAAGACATATCAAGAAGTAAAGGCTTAATTGGAGCTATTATAGCCAATTCTCAATATAAAATGCTCGAATCTAATCAATTAACCCGAGTTTTCATAGAGTTCCAGCTCTAATGCATGTAAAGTGGTCTTATCTCCTATTAACAAGACTTAACCAAGAAGTAAAGGCTTAGTCTAAGCTAATATAGCCAATTCTCAATATAAAATGCTCGAATCTAATCAATAAACTCGAGTTTTTATAGAGTTCTGACTCAAATACATGTAACATGGTTTTATGTCCTATTAACAAGACTTATCAAGACGTAAAGGCTTAAATGGAGCTATTATAGCTAATCCTTACTACAACAATACTTTATAGAGAAATAAAAGCTTAATCGGAGTCGTTTAGCCAATTCTGAGTAGAAAAGGCTCGAATGTAATCAATAAATCCTTGTTTTCATAGAGTTCCAACTCGAATGCATGTAACGTGGTGTTATCTCCTATTAACCAGACTTAATCAAGAAGTAAAGGCTTAGCGGGAGCTGTTATAGCCATTTATGAGTACAAAAGGCTCGAATCTAATCAATTAACCTGAGTTTTCATAGAGTTCCGGCTCGAACGCATGTAACGTGGTCTTATGTCATATTAACAAGACTTAGTCAAGAGGTAAAGGCTTAATCTAAGCTAATATTTTATGTCCAATAAAATACTCGAATCTAATCAATAAACTGAGTTTTTGTAGAGTTCTGACTCGACATGTAACATAGTTTTATGTCCTATTAACAAGACTTATCAAGAAGTAAAGACTTAAATGGAGCTATTACAGCTAATCCTTACTACACCAAGACTTTATAAAGAAATAAAAGCTTAATCAGAGTCATTATATCCAATTCTGAGTCTAATTAATAAACCCGAGTATTCATAGAGTTCTGACTCGGATGCATGTAACATGGTCTTATCTCCTATTAAAAAGACTTAATCAAGAATAATGGTTTAACGGGAGCTATTATAGTCAATCCTTACTACAACAAGACTTAATCAAGATGTAAAAGCTTAATCGGAGCTGTTATAGCCAATTATGAGTACAAAAGTCTCGAATCTAATCAATAAACCCGAGTTTTTATAGAGTTCCAACTCGAATGCATGTAATGTGGTCTTATCTCTTATTAACCAGACTTAATCAAGAAGTAAAGGCTTAACAGGAGCCATTATAGCCAATTATGAGTACAAAAGGCTCGAATCTAATCAATTAACCTGAGTTTTCATAGAGTTCTGGCTCGATTGCATGTAACATTGTCTTATCTCTTATTAACAAGCCTTTTTTTTTTAAAAAAAAAAACAACAATTTTATCAATCACCAAGTGCGAATTGGGGGTGCTAAATCCCCTACATAGCTGCAAATACAGAAAAACAAACACAAACTATGCATCAGTAATATGCTTTTGCCTTGTTTTTTCTTCCTTTCTCTTTTTCTTGCTCACTACCTATTGAAATTTCATGTCCAAATCCTGGGCTGGTTCCTTATTCCTTTGATCCGACATTTGGTTCTGGTCCTTGACCCATTCCTTGACATTCTTTGGATTAACGGTATTATTCTTTGATTTTTTCTTAACTTTTTTCTTCGGGGGTGGTATAATAGGTGACGAATCCGAGTTGCTATCACCCTCCGTGTAGTAATTTTTCTCAACAAAAGCGTAAGGCATAGAAAGAGCCTCATTTTAAATAGTGATACACACCGACTCGACTTCAGAAACATCATCAAACCGATCATAAGATTGAAGGATATCATCTCTAATTTTTGAGACATTCACTGGCTTGTTCGTTCGATTTTTTCATCCTGGCGTAAAGGTAATACTTCCTTTCGAATCTAAAGAAATCGAGTCATCCAAAACAAAGTCATCGTGGGTCGGCAAAACTGGTGAAGGGAATGCATATAACATGGTCGTATCTCCTATTAAAAAGACGTAATCAAGAATAATGGTTTAATGAGAGCTATTATAGTCAATCCTTGCTACAACAAGACTTAATCAAGAAATAAAAGCTTAATCGGAGTTGTTTAGGAATTTTTGAGCAGAAAATGCTCGAATCTAATCAATAAACCCGAGTTTTTATAGAGTTCCAACTCGAATGAATGTAATGTGGTCTTATATCCTATTAACAAGACCTTTTTTTTAAAACAGAATATATTATTAATCTGAAAAATGAGGGTGGACGAAGCCCTCTACACGCCCAGCATGCAATTAACCATTAAACCCGCTAATATTGCGCATGAATTTTTCTCCTCCTAATATACGGGTAGGCCATTTTATCCAATTTAATAGGTCCGAGGATTTTCCCTCTAAGATTGGAGACCTCGTGGAGGTGGAAATCTTGACGATCACATTCTTCGTTGGCTAAGAGGTCAGCATGGCATTGCCCTCTCTAAAGATATGAGAGAAATGGATCTCAATTTTATCCATAAGAGATCGAATCTGAAAAATAATCCTCTGAATTTTCTAGTGGCAGGAAGTGGAATGATTAATCAATTGAAGTGCAATTTTGGAGTCTACTTCCACCCAAACTTTTTTAAAATTGTGATGAATGCAAAACTCCAGCCCTCTCCAAATAGCATAAATTTCTGCAAAGTTGTTTGTTTGAGTTCCAAGAAATTCGGAGAACATGATAAGAGGATTGCCGAGGTGATCCCGAACAATTCCCCCAGTAGCCGAACCGCCCGGATTACCCTTCGAGGTGCCGTCCGAATTTAATTTCCACCACCCTACCTACGGCTTAATCCAACGGACAGCCCTGACTGAATATCGTGGCCCCGGGGCAGGTTTGATTCCCATAAAATCAGCAGTTTGATCCGATCCCTTCCAAAATTGTTTACTAATTTTACCTTTCAATTTGATGTTGTTAATGAATTTCCAAATACGCTCACACACATGTTTAGGCGTGAAAGGGAAATTATCCACCCTTTTGTCATTCCTATTAACAAGACTTAATCAAGAAGTAAAGGCTCAACGAGAGCTGTTACAACCAATTCTGAGTACAAAAGGCTCGAATCTAATCAATTAAACCGAGTTTTCATAGAGTTCCGGCTCGAACGCATGTAACGTGGTTTTATGTCCTATTAACAAGACTTAGTCAAGAGGTAAAGGCTTAATCTAAGCTAATATGGCCAATTCTCAATATAAAATATTGGAATCTAACCAATAAACTGAGTTTTTGTAGAGTTCTGACTCGAATATATGTAACATGGTTTTATGTCCTATTAACAAGACTTATCAAGAAGTAAAGACTTAAATGGAGCTATTACAGCTATTCCTTACTACACCAAGACTTTATAAAGAAATAAAAGCTTAATCAGAGTCGTTATATCCAATTTTGAGTAGAAAAGGCTCGAGTCTAATTAATAAACCCGAATTTTCATAGAGTTCCAACTCGGATGCATGTAACATTGTCTTATCTCCTATTAAAAAGACTGAATCAAGAATAATGGTTTAACGGGAGCTGTTATAGTCAATCCTTGCTACAACAAGACTTAATCAAGAAGTAAAAGCTTAATCGGAGCTGTTATAGCCAATTCTGATACAAAAGTCTCGAATCTAATCAATAAACCCGAGTTTTTATAGAGTTCCAACTCGAATGCATGTAATGTGGTCTTATCTCTTATTAACCAGACTTAATCAAGAAGTAAAGGCTTAACAGGAGCCATTATAGCCAATTATGAGTACAAAAGGCTCGAATCTAATCAATTAACCTGAGTTTTCATAGAGTTCTGGCTCGATTGCATGTAACATTGTCTTATCTCTTATTAACAAGCCTTTTTTTTTAAAAAAAAAAACAACAATTTTATCAATCACCAAGTGCGAATTGGGGGTGCTAAATCCCCTACATAGCTGCAAATACAGAAAAACAAACACAAACTATGCATCAGTAATATGCTTTTGCCTTGTTTTTTCTTCCTTTCTCTTTTTCTTGCTCACTACCTATTGAAATTTCATGTCCAAATCCTGGGCTGGTTCCTTATTCCTTTGATCCGACATTTGGTTCTGGTCCTTGACCCATTCCTTGACATTCTTTGGATTAACGGTATTATTCTTTGATTTTTTCTTAACTTTTTTCTTCGGGGGTGGTATAATAGGTGACGAATCCGAGTTGCTATCACCCTCCGTGTAGTAATTTTTCTCAACAAAAGCGTAAGGCATAGAAAGAGCCTCATTTTAAATAGTGATACACACCGACTCGACTTCAGAAACATCATCAAACCGATCATAAGATTGAAGGATATCATCTCTAATTTTTGAGACATTCACTGGCTTGTTCGTTCGATTTTTTCATCCTGGCGTAAAGGTAATACTTCCTTTCGAATCTAAAGAAATCGAGTCATCCAAAACAAAGTCATCATGGGTCGGCAAAACTGGTGAAGGGAATGCATATAACATGGTCGTATCTCCTATTAAAAAGACGTAATCAAGAATAATGGTTTAATGAGAGCTATTATAGTCAATCCTTGCTACAACAAGACTTAATCAAGAAATAAAAGCTTAATCGGAGTTGTTTAGGAATTTTTGAGCAGAAAATGCTCGAATCTAATCAATAAACCCGAGTTTTTATAGAGTTCCAACTCGAATGAATGTAATGTGGTCTTATATCCTATTAACAAGACCTTTTTTTTTTAAAACAGAATATATTATTAATCTGAAAAATGAGGGTGGACGAAGCCCTCTACACGCCCAGCATGCAATTAACCATTAAACCCGCTAATATTGCGCATGAATTTTTCTCCTCCTAATATACGGGTTGGCCATTTTATCCAATTTAATAGGTCCGAGGATTTTCCCTCTAAGATTGGAGACCTCGTGGAGGTGGAAATCTTGACGATCACATTCTTCGTTGGCTAAGAGGTCAGCATGGCATTGCCCTCTCTAAAGATATGAGAGAAATGGATCTCAATTTTATCCATAAGAGATCGAATCTGAAAAATAATCCTCTGAATTTTCTAGTGGCAGGAAGTGGAATGATTAATCAATTGAAGTGCAATTTTGGAGTCTACTTCCACCCAAACTTTTTTAAAATTGTGATGAATGCAAAACTCCAGCCCTCTCCAAATAGCATAAATTTCCGCAAAGTTGTTTGTTTGAGTTCCAAGAATTTCGGAGAACATGATAAGAGGATTGCCGAGGTGATCCCGAACAATTCCCCCAGTAGCCGAACCGCCCGGATTACCCTTAGAGGTGCCGTCCGAATTTAATTTCCACCACCCTACCTACGGCTTAATCCAACGGACAGCCCTGACTGAATATCGTGGCCCCGGGGCAGGTTTGATTCCCATAAAATCAGCAGTTTGATCCGATCCCTTCCAAAATTGTTTACTAATTTTACCTTTCAATTTGATGTTGTTAATGTATTTCCAAATACGCTCACACACATGTTTAGGCGTGAAAGGGAAATTATCCACCCTTTTGTCCTTCCTATTAACAAGACTTAATCAAGAAGTAAAGGCTCAACGAGAGCTGTTACAACCAATTCTGAGTACAAAAGGCTCGAATCTAATCAATTAAACCGAGTTTTCATAGAGTTCCGGCTCGAACGCATGTAACGTGGTTTTATATCCTATTAACAAGACTTAGTCAAGAGGTAAAGGCTTAATCTAAGCTAATATGGCCAATTCTCAATATAAAATACTGGAATCTAACCAATAAACTGAGTTTTTGTAGAGTTTTGACTCGAATATATGTAACATGGTTTTATGTCCTATTAACAAGACTTATCAAGAAGTAAAGACTTAAATGGAGCTATTACAGCTATTCCTTACTACACCAAGACTTTATAAAGAAATAAAAGCTTAATCAGAGTCGTTATATCCAATTTTGAGTAGAAAAGGCTCGAGTCTAATTAATAAACCCGAATTTTCATAGAGTTCCAACTCGGATGCATGTAACATTGTCTTATCTCCTATTAAAAAGACTGAATCAAGAATAATGGTTTAACGGGAGCTGTTATAGTCAATCCTTGCTACAACAAGACTTAATCAAGAAGTAAAAGCTTAATCGGAGCTGTTATAGCCAATTCTGATACAAAAGTCTCGAATCTAATCAATAAACCCGAGTTTTTATAGAGTTCCAACTCGAATGCATGTAATGTGGTCTTATCTCCTATTAACCAGACTTAATCAAGAAGTAAAGGCTTAACATGAGCCATTATAGCCAATTATGAGTACAAAAGGCTCGAATCTAATCAATTAACCTGAGTTTTCATAGAGTTCCGGCTCGATTGCATGTAACGTTGTCTTGTCTCTTATTAACAAGACTTAATCAAGAAGTAAAGACTTAATTTACGCTAATATAGACAATTCTCAATATAAAATGCTCGAATCTAATCAATAAACCCGAGTTTTTATAGAGTTCTGATTGGAATACATGTAACATGGTTTTATGTCCTATTAACAAGACATATCTAGAAGTAAAGGCTTAAATGGAGCTATTGCAGCTAATCTTACTACAACAAGACTTTATAAAGAAATAAAAGCTTAATCGGAGTCGTTTACCAAATTCTGAGTAGAAAAGGCTCGAATCTAATTAATAAACCCGAGTTTTCATAGACTTCCGAATCGAATGCATGTAACATGGTCTTATCTACTATTAAAAAGACTCAATCAAGAATAATGGTTTAAAGAGAGCTATTATAGTCAATACTTGCTACAACAAGACTTAATCAAGAAGTAAAAGCTTAATCGGAGCTGTTTTATCCAATTATGAGTACGAAAGGCTCGAATCTAATCAATAAACCCGAGTTTTTATAGAGTTTCAACTCGAATGCATGTAACATGATCTTATCTCCTATTAACTAGACTTAATCAATAAGTAAAGGCTTAACGAGAGCTGTTATAGCCAATTATGAGTACAAAAGGCTCGAATCTAATCAATTAACCCGAGTTTTCATAGAGGTTCGGCTCGAATGCATGTAACGTGGTCTTATTTCCTATTAACAAGACTTAACCAAGAAGTAAAGGCTTAGTCTAAGCTAATATAGCCAATTCTCAATATAAAATGCTCGAATCTAATCAATAAACTCGAGTTTTTATAGAGTTCTTACTCAAATATATGTAACATGGTTTTATATCCTTTTAACAAGACTTATCAAGAAGTAAAGGCTTCAATGGAGCTATTACAACTAATTCTTACTACGTCAACACTTTATAAAGTAATAAAAGCTTAATCGGAGTCGTTTAGCCAATTCTGAGTAGAAAAGGCTCGAATCTAATTAATAAACCCGAGTTTTCATAGACTTTCGACTAGAATACATGTAACATGGTCTTATCTCCTATTAAAAAGACTTAACCAAGAATAATGGTTTAATGAGAGCTATTATAGTCAATCCTTGCTACAACAAGACTTAATCGAAGCTGTTGTAGCCAATTCTGAGTGCAAAAGTCTCGAATCTAATCAATCAAGAAGTAAAAGCTTAATCGAAGTTGTTATAGCCAATTAAGAGTACAAAAGGCTCGAATCTAATCAATAAAACCGAGTTTTTATATAGTTCCAACTCTAATGCATGTAACGTGGTCTTATCTCCTATTAACCATACTTAATCAAGAAGTAAAGGCTTAACGGGAGCTGTTATAGCCAATTCTGAGTACAAAAGGCTCGAATCTAATCAATTGACCCGAGTTTTCATAGAGTTCCGGCTCTAATGCATGTAACGTGGTCTTATCTCCTATGAACAAGACTTAACCAAGAAGTAAAGGCTTAATCTAAGCTAATATAGCCAATTCTCAATATAAAATGCTCGAACCTAATCAATAAACCTGAGTTTTTGTAGAGTTCTGACTCGAATACATATAACATGGTTTTATGTCTTATTAACAAGACTTATCAAGAAGTAAAGGCTTAAATGGAGCTATTATAGCTAATCCTTACTACAACAAGACTTTATAAAGAAATAAAAGCTTCATGAGAGTCGTTTAGCCAATTTTGATTAGAAAAGGCTCGAATCTAATTAATAAACCCGAGTTTTGATAGACTTCCGATTCGAATGCATGGAACATGGTCTTATCTCCTATTAAAAAGACTTAATCAAGAATAATGGTTCAATGTGAGCTATTATAGCCAACCCTTGCTACAACAAGACTTAGTCAAGAAGTGAAATCTTAATCGGAGCTGTTATATCTCATTCTAAGTACAAAATGCTCGAATCTAATCAATTAACCCGAGTTTTCATATAGTTCCAGCTCAAATGCATGTAACGTGGTCTTATTTCTTATTAACAATACTTAATCATGAAGTAAAGGCTTAATCTAAGCTAATATAGCCAATTCTCAATATATAATGCTCGAATATAATCAATAAACCCGAGTTTTTGTAGAGTTCTGACTCGAATACATGTAACATGGTTTTATGTCTTATTAACAAGACTTATCAAGATGTAAAGGCTTAAATGGAGCTATTATAGCTAATCCTTACTACAACAATACTTTATAAAGAAATAAAAGCTTGGTCGGAGTCGTTTAGCCAATTTTGATTAGAAAAGGCTCGAATCTAATTAATAAACCCGAGTTTTCATAGACTTCCGACTCGAATGCATGGAACATGGTCTTACCTCCTATTAAAAAGACTTAATCAAGAATAATGGATCAATGTGAGCTATTATAGTCAACCCTTGCTACAACAAGACTTAGTCAAGAAGTGAAAGCTTAATCGGAGCTGTTATAGCCCATTCTAAGTCCAAAATTCTCGTATCTAATCAATTAACCCGAGTTTTCATATAGTCCCGGCTCAAATGCATGTAACGTGGTCTTATCTCTTATTAACAATACTTAATCAAGAAGTAAAGGCTTAATCTAAGCTAATATAGCCAATTCTCAATATATAATGCTCGAATATAATCAATAAACCCGAGTTTTTATAGAGTTCTGACTCGAATACATGTAACATGGTTTAATGTCCTATTAACAAGAATTATCAAGAAGTAAAGGCTTAAATGGAGGTATTATAGCTAATCCTTACTACAACAAGAATTTATAAAGAAATAAAAGCTTAATCGGAGTCGTTATATCCAATTCTGAGTAGAAAAGGCTCGAGTCTAATTAATAAACCCGAGTTTTCATAGAGTTCCGACTCGGATGCATGTAACATGGTCTTATCTCCTATTAAAAAGACTTAATCAAGAATAATGGTTTATTGGGAGCTATTGTAGTCAATCCTTGCTACAACAAGACTTAATCAAGAAATAAAAGCTTAATCGAAGCTGTTATAGCCAATTTTGAGTACAAAAGTCTCGAATATAATTAATAAACCCGAGTTTTTATAGAGTTCCAACTCGAATTCATGTAATGTGGTCTTATATCCTATTAATGAGACTTAACCAAGAAGTAAAGGCTTAACAGGAGCCATTATAGCCAATTATGAGTACAAAAGGCTCGGATCTAATCAATTAACTTGAGTTTTCATAGAGTTCCGGCTCGATTGCATGTAACGTTGTCTTATCTCTTATTATCAAGACTTAATCAAGAAGTAAAGGCTTAATTTAAACTAATATAGTCAATTCTCAATATAAAATTCTCAAATCTAATCAATAAACCCGAGTTTTTATAGAGTTCTGACTGGAATACATGCAACATGGTTTTATGTCCTATTAACAAGACATATCAAGAAGTAAAGGCTTAAATGGAGCTATTGCAGCTAATCCTTACTACAATAAGACTTTATAAAGAAATAAAATCTTAATCGGAGTCGTTTACCAAATTCTGAGTAGAAAAGGCTCGAATCTAATTAATAAACCCGAGTTTTCATAGACTTCCGAATCGAATGCCTGTAACATGGTCTTATCTCCTATTAAAAAGACTTAATCAAGAATAATGGTTTAATGAGAGCTATTATAGTCAATACTTTTTTTTTTTTTAAAAACGAGATTTATTCAACACATCAAAAATGTGGGGGGACGAGGCCCACTACACGCCTAATCATTTTGAGGGAGGACGAACCCCTCTACACGCCCCACACAAGATTAAAGCAAAATGAAACACGGCCAAATGAACGGCCTACTTGAATCTAATATAAGGGAATTCGCCTTTGTCCAATCTAATCATACCACGAATCTGCCGATATAGATCCGACGGGTTGTAAAGAAAAAAATTTCTAGACTTGTATCCTTCATTGGCCAAGTGGTCCGCAATGGCATTCCCTTCCCGATAGATATGGGAAAATGAGATATCCATAGAACGGCGAAATGACAAGATTTTACGACGAATGCTTTGGACTTGCCAATTACCCGTGTTAGGCGAGGTAATAAAAGATAGAGCAAAAGCCGAATCCACCTCAACCCAAATCTTCTGAATGTTCCTCTCATAACAAAGGTCCAACGCTCTCCAAATGGCAAAAAGCTCGGCAAAGTTATTGGTGTGTTTGCCGATAAATTTGTGAAACGCGAAAATAGGATCCCCCAAACAATTTCTAGCAATGCCTCCCGCGGCCGAATCCCCGGGGTTACCTTTCGAAGCCCCATCCGTGTTGATTTTGATAATCCCGGGACCCGGTTTAACCCATCTCACAATGGTAATTTTCTTCTTCTTTTTGTTATTACAGTTACAATGGAAGCTGCTAGTGAAATTACAAGGACAAAAATTTATTCCCAAAATATCCGCAATTACCGGGGCACCCATCCAGGCCCGCGTCTTAAGGGCCCGATACCCTTTGATTAATTCCAAGTAACCCTAGATGCAATCGCACACGCTTTGGGCCGTGAAAGGGATCTTCTTGACCCGCATGTCATTCTTACAACACCAAATAAACCACAGGATAAGAATGGGGATCAAACGCAAAATATGGATATCTCCCGAGGATTTATTAAACCAATTGGTGATAACCAAGGTAATATTATTAGTGTCGGAAATGGGATCCCAACTAAAGAGTAGAAGTTAGCCCAGATCGCCGATGCAACCGGCCCATTAAGAAAAAGATGAGGAAAATCCTCAACGCCACCACAACAAAAGCAAGCATTGTCGGCAATAATACCCCTGCTTCTAAGCCCATCCGGGGTAGGGAGCCATTTTTTTAAGAGCCTAACCATAAAAAAGGACATGGTAGGAGTAATGGTTTGATTCCAGCAAAATTTTAAAAGATTGTGATTATCTTGGCGTTGCCGAACCGCCTCCCATGCACTTTTAAAGGAAAAACCACCATGAGAGGTAAGTTTCCAAAAGACTTTCCGGCCAACTATACCCCCCTCCCCATGAGTGGGAAAGGACATAATGTAGTCTCCAAGATCCGAAGGGATAATGGAGAGTAGTTTTGACCGATCCCAGCCATGAGGAGACCAAAATTGATTAATATTAGCATTCGAACAGGTGTAAGGAACCCATTGGGACAACGGACTAAAATCGCACCAATTATCGTGCCAAAAAGAAACATCACCAACTCCGATATCCCAAAATATCCATTTATCCGCTATGTAACGGATGGCGCACAGATTTTTCCAAGTAGGAGAATCATAAGGGTTGGTTTTAACAATCATGGGGTGGAGACGTTTACAGTACTTGGCAAACATAAAATTGGACCAAATATTCGAAGAAGTCCGAAAACGCCACCAAAGTTTGATTTCAGCTGCTTTTATGATGTCCCTCATACTCTTACACCCAAGACCACCCTCCTCCTTACGGTAGCATAGCTTGAGCCATGTGTAACACCCCCAAGATATTCTGGGACCCACCAGGCTGAGTAACATCATACTCATCGACTCACAGAAACGAAAATATAACACCTCGTCATAAAGACGCAAAACATAATAATTCACCCGGTTCAACCGGTCAAACATAATACCATCATCCAACACAAACATAATAGACAACAATACAACCCGGACGAATAAAAACTCTTAAGTACTCGAGTACTACTATTAGTTCAAAAACCACAAAAGATGAAAAGATACAAGACACTAAGACATCACTCGTGCACAATCATCACGCACGGCCATCAACCGCGTACTAGTCCAGCGCCCGCTCGTCTCGATGAACCTGACCTGAAATTCATAAAACGAATTTCCCCAAAACGGGTCCCCAGAGGGGTTAGCAATTACGCTAGTACAAGTAACCAAATGAACAACTTACATCTTACACATATAGTAAATGCATGCAATCAAGAAAACATAGTTCCAAAACACTCATTTCCGGAAATGCCAATAATCAACCACATTTGTAAAATACACCACAATTAACCGTGGACCCACAGCTTCGTGGATCCCTACCGAGACCCCGTCGGATCTAACCCGTAGTGGTTAAAAGCAAACTCGTGGTCCCACAGCTTCGTGGAGCCCTACCGAGACCCCGTTGGATCTAACCCATAGTGAGTATACACACACACAACTTCTCATACAATACTACTATGCCGAGATCGTAAGTTCATAAGGATACTTGCCTCGATTAATAGACGGTGACACGAACGGAAAGGGAGAGTCAAGCACAATCGCGAGGAATCGGCGGAAATGGACCTAACGATTCGAATAACACAATCACAACCACTTCTAAACGATTACGGAAATGGAATACACCCGAAAACCCGCCTACAATTCATGTATATTCGTACGAAAACAACAACGAGGGCGGACCACAACCAAACCCTCTCGATAACAAAAGATACTACGAAATATACCATGAA
The DNA here is from genome assembly GCA_033398695.1 of Orobanche coerulescens. NCBI lineage: Eukaryota > Viridiplantae > Streptophyta > Magnoliopsida > Lamiales > Orobanchaceae > Orobanche > Orobanche coerulescens. The sequence continues at coordinate 160,203,185 of CM065803.1, forward strand.
TCGTAGGGAAACGAGGAATACCAACAAGATTAATCATATTTGTCATGAATTAACTAACAAAATGGAACGGATCGGACGAAAACATGAAAACCCCCAAATCTTTCCCAAAATAGGGTTCTAGGAAATTTTACCTTGATTTGACGATGAACAACGAATGATTAGTGATAGGTTGATGATATGAAGCTTGAATATACTTCTACAATGGTGTTTGGGTGAAAATCGGGCGAAACCTAGCTCTCCAAGTCGTTCCCGTCGTGAAGAGAAGTGAGAGAGGTGAGAAATGAGAAAAATACGGCTGCTGCCAGTTTATATACTGGCCGGTTTTACGGCCGTAACATCCATAACATACGTCCGTAACATATGAACATTACGGCCGTAACTCACCTGCCTTATGGCCGTAACTGTTCCAGGGATGAAACTGGGCAAATTTGACGAATGACACATACGGCCGTATCAAGAACACCATTACGGCCGTATCAATACTTACGACAGTAACTCAAACATGATATGCCCATAACTTAGGACTGGACCAGGAGGCAAGAAATGAAGCATTGTTATGGCCGTATGAAGGAAGCTTACGGCCGTAACTCTCGATTATTACGGCCGTAACAAATACGGCTTACGGCCGTAACATGGCCTGTGACAGCAGGCCATAGTCTGAAACACTACCCGACGAGGAGATGATCGGAAATAGAACAAAAAATAACAAGGTGTATCCATGACCAACGGATACACTCACCACGGATTTAAGTCAGAAACCAAAACGTTACGATGAAGCGTGATTCCGAATACCTGAAGGCTCAGGAACAACAAGGATAACAAGAGTACCCTAAACTTAGGGAAAATTACGAAACAGCCCAAACGTCCAAAAATGGCGATACAACGCCGGATTAACAAACCGAAACTCACAACATGAATAACTCAACTATACGAACTCGTGAAACCAAAGAAAATACAAAAGCGAATGGGTTCTACGAGAAACGGATGTCCATGCCATAATACATGACATAAAACAGAATAATATTAATACATCTCTGAAACTCGTCAAAATGGAGAAACTCCAAGACTAAAATAGATTCAAAATATCGATAAGGTTACAGGCGAGTCGCTAAAAACAAAAATTCACCAAAATGGGAATATCGGGAAAAGAAGAAAAATGCAGATATTACACCATGCTGCCCAATGAAGTCTTTTTCTATTGTCGTTAGATCCCCAAAGGAATTTGTTGAAAAGACGTTCGAAAAAAATAATGACATTCTTTGGGGGTTTAAGAACTTGGAGACAATAGAACGGAATCGAGCTCAAGGTCGTTTTAATGAGCTCAAGCCTGCCTCCCGTGGTTAGCAAAAGATGATTCCACGACTGAAATTTAGCACTAGTTTTGGAAATCAAATCTCCATACATGTCAAAAGTTTGGTTTCCCTTCCAAAGGGGGGAACCCAAATAGTTGAATGGGAGATTAGTTTGAAAAAATCCAGTCGTTTGTTTGACAATGCGGACTAACGGGTTATTCGGATTGGCAAAACTAAAATGACTTTTAGAATTGTTCACTTTTTAGACCGAGCTCGCCGTGTAGTGGTCCAGGCAATTCTTGAGTATGAGGAGATTATTATTGGAATCCTTAGCAAAGATCAGCACATCATCGGCGTAAGCCAGGTGGGTGATCCGAACATTCTTCTTGATTTTAAAAAACATGTCGGGGTGGGAGTTAAAAGTTTTATCCAGGAGCCTCGATAGATAATCAGAAGCAATCACAAAGAGGAGAGGGGATAAAGGATCACCCGAGTCAATACTTGCTACAACAAGACTTAATCAAGAAGTAAAAGCTTAATCGGAGCTGTTATAGCCAATTATGAGTACAAAAGGCTCGAATCTAATCAATAAACCCGAGTCTTTATAGAGTTCCAACTCAAATGCATGTAACGTGGTCTTATATTCTATTAACCAGACTTAATCAAGAAGTAAAGGCTTAACAGGAGCTGTTATAGCCAATTATGAGTACAAAAGGCTCGAATCTAATCAATTAACCCGAGTTTTCATAGAGTTCCGGATAGAATGCATGTAACGTGGTCTTATATCCTATTAAAAAGACTTAACCAAGAAGTAAAGGCTTAGTCTAAGCTAATATAGCCAATTCTCAATATAAAATGCTCGAATCAAATCAATAAACCCGAGTTTTTATAGAGTTCGGACTCAAACACATGTAACATGGTTTTATTTCCTATTAACAAAACTTATCAAGAAGTAAAGGCTTAAATGGAGCTATTATAGCTAATCCTTACTACAACAAGACTTTATAAAGAAATAAAAGCTTAATCAGAGTCGTTTAGCCAATTATGCGTAGAAAGGGCTCGAATGTAATCAATAAATCCTTGTTTTTATAGACTTCCAACTCGGATGCATGTAACATGGTCTTATTTTCTATTAACAATGTAACACCCCCAAGTTATTCAGGGTATATTACAGCACTGTGAGCTCCTCTGTGGGGCCCATAAGGCTATACATACGCGGAACCACGAATTTCGACCAATAAGGTCTAAACATAATCCAGTAGAAGGCAATAAAAATGACACCAAGGTTAATAATCAATTCGACATAATACAATACATCGGGAATTAAAACCCAGGGCAACAAAGGCAAAACATCAAGAGCATCTAAATCACTAATCGAGTGTTCAAAACCATTCCAAGTACAACAATACCGAATGGATAAAGTATAAAATATAGATAGAGACAAGACACATCATCACTCTTGCCCATCATATTCTTGCCGACTCGGTACAGGCCTATCCACTCTCCTGGTTCATGAAGTACATGAAAGGTATTTCCCCCAAAAGGGGTTAGCCATCGAATAGCTAGTACATGTATATCGAATATGAAAGACAATACTTCTCGACAATAAAGTAAATGTAATCCTCATTTTATCAAACTCAAGACTAGCATTCCGTAATAACTAAATCTCATATCATTTTATTTCAATACATACGTGATTAACCATGGAACCGCACCAAAGGCAACGGAACCCTCTAAGATCCCGTTGGACCCTCCGAGAGTGGTTAACCCAAAATATTCGTGGAACTGCACCAAAGGCAATGAAACCCTATGAGGACCGTTGGTCCATCCCAGAGTGAATATATACAATCACACAATTCATATACCTCACTTTCGAAGCCGAGAACATACAGTCATAAACATATACTTGCCTTTGAGACATTAGAACCGAAGTGAAAATGTATTTAAGCTCGGGAGGTCCAAGAACGCACTACTGGACCTAAACGATTCGTAAGGAAATACGATAATCAATCATCGATACTCAATTCTCAAGGAAGACTACCGAAACCTCCCCTTTTTACGATTCATAAATCTTCAAAGTATAAACATAGAGTTTGGAAATCATCCAAACCCTCTCCACTTCAAGTAATACCCAAAACATTCGTATAATCGTAAGGGAAATGTGGGTACAGGGTAGATACCTCATAATCTCGAGGATTTCAAGCTTCAAAATGGATTAACCGGAAGAATCTAAGAAAAGTCCCCAAAAGTTCTCAAAACTAGAGTTCTAAGGAATTTACCTTGATTCAGAGAGAAGAAACGGATTAGATGTTGTATAATCCTTGTTATCCAACCAAAGATGATGATGGATGATGAAATGTGGTCCCAAATCGCCTCAAAATCGCATCTCTCGCGTGCCCTTGTTGGATGTGTGAGAAATGAGAAGCAATGACGAAGAATATGGCTGACTAACCTAATACACTCGGTCTAATTAGCATGCGCTACTTTATATGGTTAGCGCACGCTAACGGGGTCACCCAGTAGTCCTGTAGCTTCTGACCTGCGTCGTTAGTGTGCGCTATCCACAGCATTGTGTGCACTAACGTTGTAATACCCAGTTGTAATTCAGTCATTATCATTCAGTATTTATCGTTAAGTAATTGCCACTCTGTAAATTTCACTCATTAATGATCATTCATCGTTCATATTCATTCATAATATTCACCGTTCAGAGTAATTGTATCATCATTCATCATCAATCTAGTTGGAGAATCGTGCCGTGTTTATCATCATTGTCATATTCTTAGTGGGCTGTGTGTGAGGAGTAGTGCACGCTATGAACTCTCTTTAGCACGCGCTAATTGAGTTCAGGTAGCGCACGCTACCTCCCAACCCTAGCGCACGCTAATGTAGTGCAATGCAGGCAGTCCAAAAGGCACTGGACTGCAGTTGGGTTGTAAGTAGCGCATGCTACGAATGGTAAGTAGCACGTGCTAGTAGGTCGGAGTAGCGCACGCTATGCAGTCTATGTTGCGCACGCTAAGGACAGATCAGGCAGAGTCCAGTAGCTACTGGACTGAGTTGGAAACATTCCTAGCGCACGCTACGAGTAGTTGTTAGCGTACTCTAATAGGTGTCAGTAGCACACGCTGTATATTGTGTGTAGCATGTGGTACTGCGAACATATTAGAGAACAGGAGGTTCTGGACTTGAGTACTGGGCATCAGATATATCGTTAGCGCACGCTAACATTTTAAGTTAGCGTACGCTAAGTAACAGTGGTAGCGCACGCTACAAAAGGTACGTAGTGCACGCTACCGTTGCGAATAGAGGGTACTGGACTACCCAGTACACCCGTTAGTGCACGCTACGCACAGGAGTTAGCGTACGCTAACTGGGATTTGCTATATATTGGACAGTGCAGTCCATTTCGTCATTTCATAATCTCACTTCATTCCTTCGGCGATTTTGGGTGATTTCGGGCGATTTGGAGAGTTTTCTTGGATCTGAATCCACAAATCATCATCTTCAAGCTTATCATTCGTATTAATCATCATTTCATCATCCCCATCACATCAAATTAAGGTAATAATCTCTTGGATCTAGAATTTCGGATTTTTGGATTTTCCTTCCGATTTCTTCATGTAAGCTTGGATTGATATTGGAATATGTTAGATATAGGTTATCTACTTGGATAAATGTATTCCTACGAATTTAATAACATATATTTCGGATTTCATGTATTGTTGGGGTTTGATTCAAGAACACCTTGGAGTTGACTTTGATACTTGGGGGTTTTCGATTAGATGTTGTTGTTAACTCGTTTTGTGGATTCCTATGGGATTATTGATATCATTATAGGTGTTTTGTTGGTTTGAAATACTCATTTTGGAGTTGGTTTCGACATATTCGGGATTGGATATTATCAAAGGATGTATGTTTGCTAAGTGTTTATTTGAATGCCTCAATGAGTTCGGATATTGTTGTATCGACCTTTGAATTAATCGTAATTCATGCTTGATACATATATTTAGCGGATTATTGGTAATTATGTGATTCAAGGTTGTTTGAACGACCGACATCTCGTTTTAGGACATTGTTCGAGGAAGGACATTTCGACACCGGTATTGTGTAAGTAAATTCTTACTCGGTTAAAAGGATATTTAATTCCTTATGTTGTTGTTCATTCATACATGTAATTCAATCATAATATATCGTTCATGTCGAGACTTGTAATTATTAACTCATCATGTAACTCACGAGGAACGACGGTTCCAAAATAATTTTATTGAAGCTATCACTCGTTGTATCATTATTTCATCTCGGTGAGTCATTCTTCATCCTTATCGTATTCTATTCATTAATCCTCACCTTGGTCATTTTGTTCTGGTGATCTTCCGGAATTCTATTGCATGGCCAGTTGGCACATATGTGGAATTTTAGTCGAGCACACTATGGTCATGTGTATATGCGGGACTCCAGACACATTGGATTGTGCGCATGGTAATGTGTATACGCGGGACTCTGGACACATTGAACCGTGAGACTAATTAGGCCAATAGCAGGTGTATATGCGGGACTCCGGACACTCGGCTATTAGTGCTATTACTCAGTTCATTCGGGCATACATTGATGCTAATAATTCAACTTAATTCTTTAATTTATTCATGTGATTGTTGTATATTGTTCAACTCTTGAGGATTGTTATTCTATATAACTGACCCCGTTGGGGGATATTGTTTTCAGGTCATGGCAAGGCTAAGGCACGGGAAGTGAACGTTGACGGCGAGGAGTCCCAGTGATATTAGTAGGGGGCCCCAGTCCTTTCAGTCTTCATGTTTTCTTCATTTGTATTCCGCTGCAGACTTCCACTTTAAATACTCATTTTAACTGGTGTTGTATATTTTATCCTCATATAAAATATCAATGTATTCTATTTCTATCCTGGGTGTGTTGTACTTGAAACTCCTCACCGGAATAATTATTGATATAATGTGGTTCAGTACTACAACTATATCACTTAATTCATTAATTTTCATTCGCTTAGTGGGTCCCAGTTGGGGGTCCACGGCACTGTAATATTTGCCTAGTTTGGGGTGTTACAGAGTTGGTATCAGAGAGTGGTTTTGAATATTACCTTCTGAGTCATGTCTCATTGAAATCATCGTTCATCAGACTAGTATCATTGGACTTTCGCGTCACGTGTGACCCGTGCAAGAGCCGAGCCCCTCAGATCAAAGAACAGTAAGATTTCTGATGCCATGGTATAATTTCTGGCAATAAGGATGACTCATTCCTCATTTTCATTTGTGATCATGTCGATCATGTTAACTCATTAATCACTCAGTTCATTTCACTGTTCAGTTGTTGATCTTGAGGATCGTATCATTAACCTTGTTAACTTGTTCAAGATAATCATTTCAAGGATTTCATTAGATAATCTCGTCACTTCAGTTGATCATTCATGTAATCATTGTGTTTGAGCGCGTGTGCTTATTTCCATCATTTCATAACGTAATCATAATGTGATATTCACGCGAGATATATAATCATCTTGTGACTTTCCCAGTTCAGAATGGATAGAGCTGGCAGAGGACGCGGGGGAAGAGGCCGCGATGCGGGCCGAACCCCGAGAACTCGTGTGAATATGCGTGCGAACGTGAGGAATAATGCAAATTCATCGAGCAGCGATGCCGCCACTCATTCTCCTGGAAATGATCATTCATTGTCAGGGAGTCGTACCTGGGACACAACTCATTCAGAGGGTGTTCGGGTTGACCCACTCGCTTTTATACAGGGCATGATCGCCCAGGTGACTCAAATGGCACGTCTCATGGAGATGATGCAGAACTCAGCTACTCAGAATCAACAGGCTCCTCCGCCGCCACCTCAGGGGCAGGAGAGGGGTGTGAGCAGTATTATTGGAGACATCTCTAGCCAGAGACCACCTATCTTTGAGGGCTCATCTGATCCGGCGGATATTGTTCATTGGCTTGAGCATTTCGAGAAGTTATTTGCTATGGTGGATTGCCCCGAAGGGCATAAAGTTTCAGTTGCAGCTTACTATCTGGGTAAGAGCGCTCATTCGTGGTGGTTATCGTTGAAGCCCACCGACGGATCATGTACTTGTGACCAATTTAAGACTCTCATGATGGAGAGGTATTATCCGGCCCCACTCAGAGAGGCCAAGTTATTGGAATTACTCACTCCCGAACTCTCAACGGACGATGATGTTCTCGCCATTGCCGAGAAATTTCAGGAGGTTCTCCCTTTCGCCTCGTCTATTATTCACTCCGAGGCGGACAAGATCAAGTATTTCAGGAAGAGGTTGAGGCCTCGTATGCGGATGCAGTTGCTTAATCACAATTGCACCACTCTGGCCGAATTCATTGAGAAAGCTCTTACTTATGAGCTTACTGCTAAGGAGATTGCTAAGCAACAACCTTCATCTGCTGGCAAGAAGTATAAGAATCGAAATCAGCCTGAAGGCAGTCAGGCAACTTTCAAGAAGCCTCGAGCGGGATATACTTTCACCGAGCGACCTCCTATGGCGCCAGACCCGCGGATCTCAGTCCCAAGCGGCCAGTTCGGCCATTATCTATTTCAACTGTGGAGAACAGGGTCATTACAGCACGAAGTGCTTGAGGCAAACCGTCACGTGCAATAACTGTGGAATGGCGGGGCTTAGTGCCCATTTTTGCCGAAAGGAATCCAAACCGACTCCGGCGTCATCTCGGGCCCCGAAACAGTCAGAGGTTCTGAATCAGGCTACTCAGTCTGCGTCGTTTAAGACGACTGGAGTTAACAAAGACGGAGCCTACAGCTATCAGACGGGAGCATCCGGTTCCAGAACTGGCAAGCCCCGAATTTACGAGATGAAGAAAGATGATGATCCATAAGCCCGAATGATCTCAGGTACACTCGAAATTCTATCTCAACCTGTGTGCACCCTTTTTGATACTGGTGCATCGCATTCATTCATTTCCGAGTCGTGTTTGAGTAGACTATGTCTGGGTAGGGCAACTAGTTGTGAGCCTTATGTCATTGGTCTACCAGATGGTAGAAGAATTATCGGGAATCGTGAGATTAAGAATTGTCCGAAGCAGTTTCATGGCCGTGATTGGTTGGCAAACCTAATCGTGGTAGATTTACCGAGAGACGGCATCATCCTGGATATTGATTGGATGGATCGCCACAATGCCGTCATTAGTGTCCGTATGCGTATGGTCACTATCATCTCAGACGATGGGGTCGAATGTGTATTTCAGGGAGGTAATACCAGTTGTTCTGGGAGAGTCATCAACTTGTTGAAAGCAGTGAAATTACTCAGTCAGGGGTGTGTCGGTTATTGGTGCTATATGACCAAGACTGAGAAACCATCAGAAATGTTGACGGATATTCCTATAGTGAGAGAATATGCCGATGTATTTCCAGACGAGTTACCTGGTTTACCTCCACAGAGAGATGTGGAATTCACGATTGAGTTGGAGTCTGGTACATCTCCATAATCGAAGGCACCGTACCGGATGGCCCCGACCGAAATGCAGGAGTTGATGAATCAATTAGAGGATTTGACCGAGAAGGGTTCTATTCGGCTGAGTGCGTCCCCGTGGGGAGCACCAGTGTTATTTGTCAGGAAGAAGGATGGTTCATTCCGCTTGTGCATTGATTACCCGAAATTGAATCGGGTGACGATTAAGAATAAATATCCTCTACCCCGTATCGATGATCTTTTGGATCAACTTCAGGGAGCTTCAGTATTTTCCAAGATCGACTTAAGGTCTGGATATCATCAGTTGAGAATTCGAGAGTCGGATATCGTAAGGACGGCGTTCTGAACACGCTATGGTCATTATGAGTTTGTGGTAATGCCGTTTAGGTTAACTAATGTACCTGCGGTGTTTATGGAATTAATGAATCGGGTCTTCATCGACTATTTGGATCAGTTCGTGGTTGTCTTTATTGATGAAATTCTAATTTATTCTCGTGACCGGGAGGAACACGAGTTTCACCTTCATCAGGTGCTCGACGTGTTGAGACGAGAGCAACTTTATGGAAAGTTTTCCAAATGTGAGTTCTGGATGTCCGAAGTGACATTTCTTGGACATGTAATTTCATCTGACGGAGTTCGTGTCGACCCTCAAAAGACGGAGGCGATCCGAGATTGGCAACCTCCGAAGAATGTTAAGGAAATCCGGAGTTTCCTCGGATTAGTTGGTTATTATCGGCGATTTGTGGAGGGATTTTCTAAAATTGCTCAACCCATGACGAACCTTTTACGGAAGGATAAGAAATAAACATGGTCCGACGCATGTCAGTAGAGTTTTTAGGAACTCAAGAGCCGATTAATTTCAGCACCTGTCCTTTCCTTACCGCAAGGGATGGAAGGATTTGTGGTTTATAGTGATGCATCCGGTCAGGGTCTCGGATGTGTACTAATGCAGAACGGGAAAGTTATTGCTTATGCTTCACGGCAATCGAGACCTTACGAGGTTAATTATCTGACCCACGACTTGGAGCTAGCAGCCGTGGTATTCGCATTGAAGATTTGGTATCATTATGTTTATGTCATTACCTGTCAGATATTCACCGATCATAAGAGTGTAAAGTATAAATTTACTCAGAAGGATTTAAATATGCGACAGAGATGGTGGTTGGAACTAATCAAAGATTATGATATTGAGATACTTTACCACCTGGGCAAGGCGAACGTTGTTGCCGACGCCTTGAGTCGTAAGTCCGTTCAAGAGCAGATGCTTGCTCGATTAACAGTTCAGAAGGAACTTCAGCAGGAATTTATGAGACCCGAGATCGAGGTCTGGTTACAGCGAGTACAAGGGCAACTTGGTACGTTAGAGATTTCATCACCACTTGAGGAGGCGATCAGGGAGAATCAGGGTTCGGACCCATTTTCGTTACGCATTCGAGATGATGTGACTCAAGGTAAAGCCCCCGTATTTGTGGTCCAATAGGATGGACTTTTGCGATTTAAGAATCGGTTGTGCGTATCGGCGAATGACGAGTTGAAAAACTCGATTTTCAGAGAAGCTCATGCTACCCCTTATTCCGTTCATCCGGGGTCTAGAAAGATGTACAAAGACTTGAAACAAAATTACTGGTGGAGTAATATGAAGAGAGAAGTCGCGGAATTTGTTTCAAGATGTTTAACCTGTCAGCAAGTCAAGATAGAACATCAACGACCGGCGGGTATGCTGAAACCGCTCCCTATTCCATAGTGGAAGTGGGAAGATATTTCGATGGACTTCATCACGAGTTTGCCAATGAGTCATTGTGGCATGAATACAATTTGGGTAATTGTGGACCGCTTAACTAAATCAGCTCATTTCCTTGAGATTAAGGGTACGTGGGGTCCCGAGAGACCTGCCCAGTTGTTCATCAAAGAGATAGTGAGATTGCACGGTACTCCTAAGAGTATCATTTCCGATCGTGACGGACGATTCGTGTCTCATTTTTGGAAATCAATTCATTGTGCCATGGGAACTCAGCTTAATCTTAGCACACCTTTTCATCCTTAGTCCGACGGACAACTAGAGAGGACTATTCAGACTTTGGAGGACATGTTGAGGGCATATGTTCTCGATTGGAAAGATGATTGGGAAGCCCAAATACCATTGATCGAGTTCACGTACAACAATAGTTGGCATGCTTCGATTAAGATGGCACCTTACGAGGCCTTGTACGGTCATCGTTGTCGATCTCTTTTGTGTTGGGATTACTTATCAGAATCAATCGGCACCGAGCCCGATATGCTTATAGTCGCCCGTGGGAAGGTAGCTTTGATCAGGAGTCATTTGTTGACCGCTCAGAGTTGGCAGAAATCATACGCAGATAATCGTCGACGACCATTAGAGTTCGAGATGGGTGACCATGTTTTGGTCAAGGTATCCCCGAGTCAAGGTATCTTCCGTTTTTGGAAGAGGGGAAAGTTGAGTCCGAGATTCATAGGACCGTTTGATATTTTGGATCGAGTAGGCGAGCTAGCTTATCGATTGGCCTTACCTCCAGCATTGAGCCGAATTCATAATGTTTTTCACGTCTCTCAGTTATGGAAGTCTGTTGCGGACCCGAGTCACATACTTCAGTTCGACGAAATCGAGATCGCTGATGATCATTCATATGAGGAGCGTCCTATACGAGTCTTAGAGCGGCGAATCAAACAGTTGAGGAACAAGGCGATTCCTTTGGTTAAAATTCAGTGGTCTAGACACGGCGTCGAAGAGGCTACTTGGGAAACCGAGGATAGTATGCGGGAGAGTTATCACGAGTTGTTTGACCCTAAGTTTCGGGGACGAAACTCTTTCAAGGGGGGTGTATGTAATACCTGGTTGTAATTCAGTCATTATCATTCAGTATTTATCGTTCAGTAATTGTCACTCAGTAAATTTCACTCATTAATGATCATTCATCGTTCATATTCATTCATAATATTCACCGTCCAGAGTAATTGTATCGTCATTCATCATCAATCTAGTTGGAGAATCGTGCCGTGTTTATCATCATTGTCATATTCTTAATGGGCTGTGAGTGAGGAGTAGCGCACGCTATGAACTCTCTTTAGCGTGCGCTAATTGAGTTCAGGTAGTGCATGATACCTCCCAACACTAGCGCACGCTAATGTAGTTCAATGCAGGCAGTCCAGAAGGCACTGGACTGCAGTTGGGTTGTAAGTAGCGCACGCTACGAATGGTAAGTAGCATGCGCTAGTAGGTCGGAGTAGCGCACGCTATGCAGTCTATGTGGCGCGTGCTAAGGATAGATCAGGCAGAGTCCAGTAGCTACTGGACTGAGTTGGAAACATTCCTTGCGCACGCTACGAGTAGTTGTTAGCGTACGCTAATAGGTGTCAGTAGCGCACGTTGTATATTGTGTGTAGCGCGTGCTACCGCGAACATATTAGAGAATAGGAGGTTCTGGACTTCAATACTAGGCATCAGATATATCGTTAGCGCACGCTAACATTTTGAGTTAGTGCACGCTAAGTAACGGTGGTAGCGCACACTACAAAAGGTACATAGCGCACGCTACCGTTGCGAACAGAGGGTACTGGACTACCCAGTACACCCGTTAGCGCACGCTATGCACATGAGTTAGCACACGCTAACTGGGATTTTCTATATATTGGACAGTGCAGTCCATTTTATCATTTCATCATCTCACTTCATTCCTTCGGTGATTTTGGGCGATTTCGGGCGATTTGGAGAGTTTTCTTGGAGCTGAATCCACAGATCATCATCTCCAAGCTTATCATTCGAATTAATCATCATTTCATCATCCCCATCACATCAAATCAAGGTAATAATCTCTTGGATCTAGAATTTCGGATTTTTGGGTTTTCCTTTCGATTTCTTCGTGTAAGCTTGGATTGATGTTGGAATATGTTAGATATGGGTTATCTACCTTGGATAAATGTATTCCTACGAATTTAATAACATATATTTCGGATTTCATGTATTGTTGGGGTTTGATTCAAGAACACCTTGGAGTTGACTTTGATACTTGGGGGTTTTCGATTAGATGTTGTCGTTAACTTGCTTTGTGGATTCCTATGTGGTTATTGATATCATTAGAGGTGTTCTATTGGTTTGAAATACTCATTTTGGAGTTGGTTTCGACATATTCGGGATTGGATATTATCAAAGGATGTATGTTTGCTAAGTGTTTGTTTGAATGCCTCAATGAGTTCGGATATTGTTGTATCGACCTTTGAATTAATCGTAATTCATGCTTGCTACGTATATTGAGCGGATTATTGGTAATTGTGTCATTTAAGGTTGTTTGAACGACCGACATCTCGTTTTAGGACATTGTTCGAGGAAGGACATTTCGACACCAGTATTGTGTAAGTAAATTCTTACTCGGTTAAAAGGATATTCAATTCCTTATGTTGTTGTTCATTCATACATGTAATTCACTCATAATATATCATTCATGTCGAGACTTGTAATTATCAACTCATCATGTTACTCACGAGGAACGACGGTTCCAAAATCATTTCATTGAAGCTATCACTCGTTGTATCATTATTTCATCTCGGTGAGTCCGTCTTGATCCTTATCGGATTCTATTCATTACTCCTCACCTTGGTCATTTTGTTCTGGTGATCTTCCGGAATTATATTGCATGGCCAGTTGGCGCATGTGTGAAATTTTAGTCGGGCACACTATGGTCATGTGTGTATGCGGGACTCCGGACACATTGGACTGTGCGCATGGTAATGTGTATACACGAGACTCTGGACACATTGAACCATGAGACTAATTAGGCCAATAGCAGATGTATATGCGGGACTCCGGACACTCCGCTATTTGTGCTTTTACTCAGTTCATTCGGGCGTACATTGATGCTAATCATTCAACTTAATTCATTAATTTATTCATGTGATTGTTGTATATTGTTCAACTCTTGAGAATTGTTGTTCTATGTAACTGACCCTATTGGGGGATGTTGTTTTTAGGTCATGGCAAGGCTAAGGCACGGGAAGAGAACATTGATGGCGATGAGTCCCAGTGATATTAGTAGGGGGGCCCAGTCCTTTCAGTCTTCATGTTTTCTTCATTTGTAATCCGCTGCAGACTTCCATTTTAAATACTCAATTTAAATGGTGTTGTATATTTTATCCTCATATAAAATATACATGTATTCTATTTCTATCTTGGGTGTGTTGTACTTGAAACTCCTCATCGGAGTAATTATTGATATACTGTGGTTCGGTACTACAACTATATCACTTAATTCATTAATTTTCATTCGCCTAGTGGGTCCCAGTTGGGGGTCCACGACACTGTAATATTTGCCTAGTTTGGGGTGTTACAAACGTTACGATGCAGAAATTCCGAACTCACTGCCCAACTCATCAGCGTGCGCTACAGGCATTGCTAGCGCGCGCTACTCAACAACAATAGCGTGCGTTAGCTCACGCGTAGTGTGCTGTAACTGTTCGTCCAGAGAACAGAAACAAACCTACTACCACTGCCAAACCCAAGACATTAGCGTGCGCGAAAGGCGATGCTAGCGCGCACTACCAAACACAAATAGCGTGTGCTAGCTCACGCCTAGCGTGCGCTAACTGCTTGCCCAGAGAGCAGAACCCAGCTACTGTCTTTCCCAAACTCGAACCATTAGCGTGTACTACTGGCGAAGCTTGTTGGAATATTCTATTCCACATAATTATAAAAAGGTTGATGATGAGTTATTGATGTGTTGTTGATCAAATAAAACAACAATAGAACAAAGAAAAACAATAAACAAGTCGCAGACGCTCGAAACGGACAAGAAAGCAAACAAGATTTGTTTGACAAAGCTAATGTACGCTATCACAACAAGATTAACATACGTAATGCATATTACCTGAAGGAAGACGAGAGTGCTGGTGACACAGTTAACGCACGCTCTGTGCAAAGTTTAACGCAATCTATTGGACGAACTTACGTAACATAGAGGGGTTAACGTATGTAATGAAGTTTAGTTATGAAATCAAACAAATGAACCGCAAAGTCAAATGGATGAAACGGATACATGGTGACGCACACAATGACATCACATTAGCGCATGCTACAATGTATATTAGCGGACGCTAAAGAAAGAGGCATAAAGCTACTGGACTCAACTAATCAACAGTTAACATACGTAAGCATGCATATTAACGTACTTAACATGGATTAGCGCACGCTAACAAATTAAATAGCGCACGCTAATAAAGACAGCTAGCTAATGTCTAGTTGAGAGAATTTGCCTATAAATACCAAGTCAGTTTGTATCATTAGATACAACAACTACAAGCAAATCACATATTGATCAGATATCATTGTATACATTGTTCTTGTTGTATTTGTGCTTAATCGATAAGTGTTTGTGTGTTCATACACTAAATCATACACGAGAGGAAAGATACGGATTGTGGATTGATTTGGTGTTATTAGGATCGTTGATCCGGCATTATTAGAATCATATCTAAATTCAAGTGAGGTTTGTATAGTACCCATCGAAAGCTAGATAGGTTGCTACCTTGTCCGATAGAAAAGGAGAACGATTTATCTTGGACCGACATAAAGACAAGATTATAATAGTATCCCTTAGACCAATAGATGACGAGGTGTAGAGGCTGATCATAAGCATATAGAAAAAGATACAGATAGAGGACGTAGGCACATTTGGCCGAACCTCTATAAATCTTGTGTCGTTTATCTTCCGCAGTTTAATTATGCTCCCACAAACATAAAAGAGTTTAAAAACTCTACTCCACGATATCATACACCATTCAAAGTGGGGTGTCGATTCTCAACAAAGCTAGCGCGCACTACCAAACATAAATAGTGTGCATTGGCTCACGCCTAGCGTGCACTAACTGCTTCACTCAATAACACCACTGCGAAGTCCGATCAATACGAACATGTTCTGAAAATTGAAAGAACATCAAAGTCAAAAATTCATGAAAAGTATGGGTATTACATTTCCCCCTCTAAAAAGAAGTTTTGTCCCGAGACTTAAGAAATAAAAAGTCCGGGGTATCTCGATCGTATCTTCTCTTCCATCTCCCAAGTCTCTTCCTCGAATCTATGTCTCGACCATTGCACCTTAACCAATGGAATGGTTTTGTGCCGAAGTTGCTTATCACGACATTCAAGGATCTTCACCGGTGTCACTATAGTTGATAATATGACTTGGATTCGGCACATACTTTCTCAATTGAGAAACATGAAAATAGGGACATGACTCAAAGCTGGAGGAAACGCCAAACGATAAGCTAAATCTCCAGCCCTATCCAGAATTTCAAACGGTCCGATATACCTCGGACTAAGTTTCCCCTTTTTCCCGAAGCAGAAAACTCCCTTTGTCGGCGACACCTTGAGTAGAACATGGTCTCCCACTTAGAATTCTAAGGGTTGACGAAGGGTATCAGCATAAGATTTCTGAAGGCTTTGGGCAATCAACAACCGGTCTCGGATAATAGAAATCTTCTCCTCAGTTTCTATCAACATATCCGGTTCCGTTCCGACTCACTCCGAAGCCTCATCCCAATGTAATGGCGATCTACACCGCCTACCATAAACTGCTTCAAATGGTGACATTTTAACTGACGCATGCCAACTATTATTGTAGGCAAACTCGATCAATGGTAAATGAAGTTCCCAATCATTACTCCAATCTAGGGCACAATCCCGCAACATATCCTCAAACGTCTGGATCGTCCGCTCAGTCTGACCGTCTGACTGAGGATGAAAAGACGTACTCAAACTCAACTCGGTGCCCAAGGCCTGATGGACCGTTTGCCAGAAATGTGACACAAAATGGCCATCTCAATCAGAAACAATAGTTTTAGGGGCACAATCTGAGCTATAAAGGTTCGGGCCAATCTCTTCAGTCCCCAAGTATTTTTAATACCAAGGAAATGTGCAGACTTGGTTAATCGATCAACGATTACCCAAATCATATTCATTCCGGCTCTAGATCTCGGCATCCCCATGATAAAATCCATGGAGATGTCTTCCCACTTCCACTCGGGAATGGGAAACGGCTTCAACAACCCCGCTGGTCGTTGATGCTCGATCTTGACTTATTGACAGGTCAAACATCACAATACAAACTCTGCGACATCTTCCTTCATATTATTCCACCAAAAATTTCGCTTCAAGTCCTTGTACATCTTACTCGTTCTGGGGTGGATTGAGTAAGGCATAGCATGGGCTTCTCGAAGAATTCTCTGTCTCAACTCCAGAATATTCGGGACACAAAGCCTTCCCTGAAATCTCAAAATACTATCCTCATGGAACATAAAGCCAGGGAATTTTCCTTTAATTACATATTCCTTCAGTTGGGAAATCATTGGGTCATTCCACTGTTTCCCTTTGACGTCATCAACTAAGGACGAAGTGATTTCTAGGGTACGCAACTGTCCCTGCACTTTTTAAAGCCAAACTTCTATACCTTGCTCGATCAAATCCTGACGAACCTTTGTCTAGGATGTAAGAACTTATAGCATCTGAAGTGATACCAGTTTTTGGCTCAAAGTGTCCGCGACGACATTGGCCTTCCCCGAATGGTAAAGAAGTTCCAAATTATAATCCTTAAGCACTTCCAACCAACGTTGTTGCCTCATATTCAACTCTTTGTTACTGAAAATGCACTTCAAACTCTTATGATCAGTATAAATCCGACATGAAGAGCTATACAAATAATGCCGCCAAATCTTAAGTGCGAAAACAATTGCGGCCAATTCCAAATCATGAGTAGGATAGTTCATCTCATACGGCTTCAACTGCCGTGATGCAAAGGCTATCGTTTTATCATGCTGCATAGGCATACATGCAAGCCTCTGTCCAGAAGCATCAATATAAACTGCAAATCCTTGACCACCATGTGGTAAACCTAAGATCGGCTAAAGTCAAACGTCTCTTCAGTTCATCAAAGCTCTGCTGTCTCTCAGCAGTCCAAACTAACTTTTATGTCTTCTGAAGTAATTGCATAATCGGCCAAGCGAGTTTCGAGAACCCCTCGACAAACCAACGGTAATACCCAGCAAGACCCATAAAGCTATGAACTTCTTTAACATTATTAGGCAGTGCCCAATCTTGCACTGCCTCAATCTTCTGTAGGTCCACACAAACCCTTTCGGCTGAAACCACATGGCCGATAAACATAACTTCCTTTAGCCAGAACTCAAATTTTGAGAATTTCGCATAAAGGTGCTCGAATCTCAAAACATCTAAGTGTTGGGCATGCTCCTACTCATCTCAAGAATAAATCAAGATATCGTCAATAAAGACGACCAAACATTTGTCGAGGTATTTAATAAATATCTTGTTCATTAACTGCATGAATACTGTCGGTGCATTAGTTAGTAAAAAAGGCATGACCAAAAATTCTTAATGTCCGTATCTTGTCTGAAAATCAGTTTTCAGAACGTCGGACTCTTTCACTCGAAGCTGATAGTACCATGATCTCAAATCAATTTTTGAGAATACTGCGGCTCCGAGCAACTGATCAAATAAATCATCTATACGAGGCAATGGATACTTGTTCTTGATGGTCACTTTGTTTAGATCATGGTAATCGATGCATAAATGTAGTGAACCATCCTTTTTTCTCACAAAAAGAACAGGTGCGCCCCAAGGCGAAGTGCTCGGTCTAATTTACCCTTTCTCCAATAGTTCTCCCAACTGATTCTTCAATTCTTGCATTTCTGAAGGTGCCATATGATAAAGCGCCTTATAAATCAGAGCCGCGTCAGGCGCTAAATCAACAGAAAACTATCTCTCTATCTGGCGGTAATCCCAGAAGATCATCTGGAAAACGTCTGGATACTCATTAACAACTAGAATCAAAGAGAAATCGACTCCATTCCCTTCCGACTTCAAAGCATAATACCAATAGCCTGTGCAACCTTTATTCAAGAGTTTTATGGTCTTCCTGGCACTGATAAGCAACTTAGGTTGGCTCGATTTACATCCCATAAATGAGTACTCGAACCATCTTTGGTCATCATAGTAATAACCTTAGTGCGGTAATTCATAATAGCTTGGTGACTCTTAAGCCAATCCTCACCGAGGATCAAATCCTTGCCCTCGATATCAACCACAATCAAATTTGATAACCAATCCATACGTGCTATGCTCACCGGATAATTTCTAATCTCCTGATTCCTCATGATTCTATCCCCGCTAGGCAGTTTCCAATAAAAGAATCGCAAGCAGTCATACAATTTATATTCAAACGGCGTATACAATCCAAAGAGATGAAAGAATGTGTAGCACCAGAATAAAAAAGTACTCGAACCGGATGAAATAGAATATGAATGGACCTTAAAGCCACTATCGCTTTAGGTTTATCTGCTCGACGCATCTCGTAATAAACTCATGGGTGTGTCGAACCAATGCTAGAATCTCCCTCTCTAACGGCCTGACCCCGTCCCCGGCCTCTGCCGTAACCCGACTGTTGTTGGCTAACTGATTGTCGCTGATTCATACTCTGATCCCTATGTGTTGGGGAAGAAGCCCGAGTATCAAGAGTCTGATCTTGTTCGGAGCAATAAACTGCCCTGTGTCCCATTTGACCACAAGTGTGACATTTTAGAGGTGGGAAGTTGCACTCAAGATTGAGGTGGCCTGGATGACCACAATTAAAATAGGTCACCTGGAGAGTTTAGGCGCCCAAAGTAGAATGAAAACTCTTCTTCCCTTTAAAAGAATGCGACGACTGCCCGACTAAATGGTTAGCCGACTGAGTTCTCTGAAAGTTGCCGCCCTTAGAGCCAGAAAAATTACCGGTGGTCTTTTGCTTCTTCGGCTCATCTATGGTGTTATTGTTGGAACAAAACATGTCATATGCCAAAGCCCTGTCTTGATATTCTTTTAGAGTAGTGCAAGCAAACCCGGCCATATAACGCTGTAAATCCATATTCATTCGCATGTCGAAATGGTAGATCTTGTCACGCTCATCACGCACCTGATTCTTCACATGAATCAGCTGTTGGTTGTACTCCACTATCACCTATGAGACTGAAATGTTATGGGGCTTATCTTCGAAAAAGGCTAGAATCCTGCTTTCTTGCACTGGCCAAGGATAAAACTCAACCTCCAGCAGATCATTAAATTATTCCCATGTAGCAGCATGATCTTGCGGTTTAATAGCTTTTCACCAAGTCCCGGATTCCTTGGCAAGGAAGTACTGAGCAATAGGTACCTTCTTCTTTTCCGGACAGTCAACCGCTTCAAACACTTTCTCCAATTCAAATAGCCAACTTTACCAACCCGCCGGGTCAGTAGCACCGATGAACTATGGAAGATGCATACGGACCACATTTTGGAGCAAAACATCCGCTGTCAGATTAGGATTATTCAATTGATCAGCTTGTGCTAGGATAGTCATCTGATTTGTCAATTGTTGAAGAACATTCGTAACCCCAACATCTGCATTATTCCCTTGACTGGTCGAATGGTCATGTTGACAGGAAGCACTAAATTTGATAAACTTGGGGTAGCCGACCCCGCAACAGAACTGAGGGAAGTGGCTGCGCCATGTCCTCGCCCGCACCCACGACCACGGCCTCGTCCTCATCCTCTGTCAGCAGACATTCTGAAGGACACACAAAATATATAAGTACAATTCAAATTGCCAGTCATCGAGGTGACCGATTCCCAAGAACACCAAATCAAAAGTGGAGAGATTAGCAAAAATACAAGAAGAGTAAAAGGACTTACTAGTACCGGTCGCACCGAGATGATGGCAATATAGTGATACTGTATTCGAACGATAACTCAATTCAACCCAAAAAGACTGACAGCCTAGGTATTTATAGACCTAAGCTCTGATACCATATTATGTAACACCCCAAGTTATTCATGGTATATTAGAGTGCCGTGAGCCTCTCCGTAGGACCCACAAGGCTATACATATGTGGAACCATGAATTTCGACCGATAAGGTCTAAACATAATCCAGTAGAGGCAATAAAAATGACACCTAGGTAATAATTAATTCGACGGAATACAATACATCGAGAAGTAAAACCCAGGGCAACAGAGGCCAAAACATCAAGGGCATCTGAAGCACTACTCGAGTATTCATAACCTTTCCAAGTACAACAATACCGAATGGATAAAGTATAAAATACAGACAGAGACAAGACACAACATCACTCTTCCCCATCATCTTCATGCCGACCCGGTACATGCCGATCCACTCTCCTGGATCCTGAAATACATGAAAAGTATTTCCCCTAAAAGGGGTTAGCAATCGAATAGCTAGTACAAGTATATCGAATATGAAACACAATACTTCTCGACAATAAAGTAAACGTAATCCTCATTTCATCAAACTCAAGACTAGTATTACGGAATAATTAAATCTCATAGCATTTCATTTCAATACATATGTGATTAATAATGGAACCGAACCAAAGGCAATGGAACCCTTTGAGGCCCCGTCGGACCCTCCCAGAGTGGTTAACCCAAAATATTGGTGGAACCCAATCAAAGGCAGCGAAACCCTCTGAGTGTTAGTATAATGCTCTAAATCTACTGTTTAATAATAATGTAGAGACATTTATTATTATATAATATTGATTATAATATTGAATTAATATTCTGCTTACGGTCATCAAGTATGTGACTTGATAGTAAAGCTCGTTAAAGCATTAAAGAATATTTATTCTAGATATCCCTAGTAATATGATTACTAGTATGATAATGATACGATGACTATGTTTTACTGGTCATGAACATGAGATGCTATATCACGTCATAGAGGTAACACCCCCAGATCCATCTAGGAATATCACAGCGCCGAGGGCCCTGAGACGGAACCCACAAGGCCAAAAGACATTTTTACAAACATTTCAAATACGACTAAGTGGCAATGACGGTAATATCTTAAAAAATATCCAAAGACTTTATAAAATCCATTTAAACAATACCGTCGAAAAGCTCTCACTTGAAAGTACAAGGCCAAACAGTCGAAACTCAATAGTTTAGAAAATAATTTTCCAAAGTAACTTAAGTTTCCACATAATGAAAGGTCATTTAAAAATACTCACGCAGCGGAAATAACAAACAGTTAAAAATACTCTAGCAGTAGAACACAACAACTAGTCAAAGTATTCGATTCACAAACACATGCCATAGCCAGTATCCTCCGGGAAGCTCATCTCTTCACGACCGCTTTGAGATCGATATCCCAAGAACCTAAAAAGAAATCCCACGACGGGGTCAGCCATAATACTCAATAATGATAACGATCACATCACGTCAATTATTACATACCAATGAAAATACTAAGTAAGAATACAACCAATGTAATCTTACCGCCATAACTTTACCAACTCGTGATAATCCTCACCAAAATAATCCTTGCCAAAATTGACATCTCGTATCCTCAACAGCACAATAAACTCCTACCCAAACATTTGTACTGTACCTCAAGCAATATCCTATAATACCCGAGATCTTCGTTCCAGTTTCGTCGAATTTTTCTTCGGTCGAACGGTTTGTTGTAGTTCACGTCTTTGAAATCGTGTACTTGCACTGTGGTACGTTGAGTTTCGTGGCTTGTTTGTTATCGTTTTGGATCTTAATCGGTGCATTTGCGTGATCGATATGTCGTTGAGTCTCGAGTTGGACGGTGGGGTGTTGGCTGAGTCGAGTTACGGCCGTAAGGCCTAGCCAATTACGGCCGTAAGAATCCCGCATGGCCTGGACTGGGAGGACTCGGTTACGGCCGTAAGGGTTATCCTGTAACCGCCGTAATGCTTCATTACGGCTGCAAGGCATTGGTCAGTTACAGCCGTAATGCATCGGCATATTTCGGGCAGTAGCCCTGGGGACCAGGTTACCGCCATAAGGCCGCGTCGAGTACGGCTATAAGGCGTACTCGTTACGTACGTAAGGCAGCAGCAGTTACGTACGTAATGGTAGTTGACCGAGTTATAGCCGTAAGGAAATGTCGGTTACGGCCGTAACGCTGTCGGCCATATATAGGCCTGGCGATGGGCCAGACGTCATTTTCTTGCGTTTTCTTCTTCTGGTGGCGGCTCTTGGATGGGTGCGACGTGGAGTGGCATTCTTGGCCGATTCTACTCATTTCCAAGGCGTTTTGGAAGGCCTTTGTTGATTAGATCAACATCAAATCCTTGTTCTTTGCCGTATCAAGGTAATTCTTTCGTAGAACCCTAGTTGTGTAATTTTTGGGGGTTTCTTTATTATTCTTCGATTTAATCCATGGTTGATGAATTATTTATGGTGTTATTGTTGTCTTGCTCATGATCTTTGGATTTTGTAACCCGTTTATCGATTTTTATCACCCGGAACTTGATTCTCGATTGTCTTGAAGAAATCCTCGGATCCTTGTTGTTTTCGGGTTGATTCGGATTCCGATTAGTGTTATTTATTCGTGGTGATGTTATTTTCGTAGTATTCATGGGGTTATGGAGTCCTTGATCATTCTTGGAAGTTCGAGGGCTACCCAACCATGTCCGTTCGTTATTCCGTTTCTCGTGGTATCGAGGCAAGTATCTTGCCCATACATTTCATGTTTCGTAGGCGTAATTGTTGGTGAATGATTTTATGCGAAATCTGAATGTTTAATAGACGTTAAAAAGGATCAGTATGTTCTCGATAAATGTTGTCTTTCTAAAGATAACTAGTATGCTTCGTGAATAAATGTGTTTTCGGAATATGTGTGTTAGTTTCATATGTTGAAAGATGATATAATCACACTTAGTGAATATACTAGACCAAAATCATTTACCGAGGATTGTGTATTGATATGTGTACTTGTTGGGTGAATATGTGACGTTGTATGATATTAGTTATTACTCCTTTGTAAGGAGGTTGTGGTGCTTAATGTTGTTTGGTATTGTTATTTGTAACACCCCCAAATCCTATTGGGTCATTATAGTACCGTGGACCCCACACCAGGAGATCCACCAGGCGAATATGACTAAAATACATCAAATTAACCAACAAGGGAAATCACAGTCCTTACTATGATAACAGACACAATATTCCGATGAGGAACTTCAATGACAATGATGGACCTACATGGCCAAAAATGAAAATACAACAACACCCACGAGACATACTCGGGTAATACATAATATCATCGACTGGAAAACTGGAGAACATTCCACTGGCTGACCAACATGAATACAGAAAAACTCAGGACTAGTATCGCTCGAATGCCTCGTTGCCATTGTCATGCCCCTATGTCTCAACTCTCTCCTCGCAAGCACCTGAAACATGAAAATATGTTCCGCCCACACGGGGTCAGTCATACAGATAATGAACATCAAATACATGTACAACATGATATGCTTGCAAAGGCAGAATGAACAGTACGATAATGGTAATACGAGGTGCTCACAAACCAAGGTAAGAACCAAGCATTCGTGAAACACTATGCCCACAGCATATGATCAATACTTGCTCAACAGGTTAGGACATAAGTGTCCAACGGCGAATTATCGATATAGAACACCAAAATGAATTACACGAAGATGAACCAAACCAGTGGCTTCGGGGAGATGGGAACTATAAAGTTAAGCATGCTTGGGCGAGAGTAGTACCAGAATGGGTGACCTCCTGGGAAGCTGCTCGCGGGCACCCAGAAATAAAACAGTGAGGGCCAGCTCAGAGAAGAGTGCCCAGAGCGGACAATATCATGCTACGGCTGAGCGGTCTTGGGATGTGATAGCTACGAATTCTCCAGTTCAGTCCAGTGCCTTCTGGACTATCAGCCTCAATTGCACTAGCGTGCGCTAATGCTGAGCGATATCGTGCGCTACCAGTACTCAATTAGTGCGCGATAAAAAAAGTATGTAGCGTGCGCTACTCTGCATAAATAGACTATCAAAATGAGATGATAATGACAATATTCTCGTCTCGATCTCGAAGAGGGTTGCATGACGAATAATAACTGGTATAAGATTCAAAAATATGCCGAAATGGTGAGCACAAATGATTAAATATGATTGATGAATGATTACTAATGAGTGAAAATTACTGAGTGACAATTACTAGATGATAATAATGAATTCACAACTGGGTATTACATAATCCCCCCTTAAAAGGGTTTCGTCCCCGAAACTAAAGGTACACAATTCGGATATGAACTATCCATCACGACCTGAAAACAACATCTCCAGGAATACTCCTCAACGCGAACCACTTTGCGTGCACAACTGGTCCAACGCCATGGGTCCCCACGTCTCTTCTGCCTGTACAAGGCGGAAGAAAAAATCAAGTGATAAAAGACTCAGCCAAGTGTGAGATCAGTCGAATCATGACTCCTCCGGTAGAGACCAGCCAGAAAGTTGTACCAACCGCATGACTCGTAACACCGGTGTGCACACCCTGCTTCTCATCGGCATCGGACGCCCATGCAAGCACTGACTCACGCCGCAAAATAAAAGCAACAACGCACATATAGTCCTCGGGACCATATCAATCGCACGCCTAAGTCCTCAGGACTTGACGTCTCGAATCACAATGAATAATTACCCAGATTATCAAGAATCTCGGGTACAACACAAAAGGGAAGAAAAACACATCAAATGACCCAAATTTCAAGATTCTCAATTACTATAATTAAAAGATAAATCAACAAAAAATGGTTCACAACCACAATAATACAATACAAATTGAGTTAAACAGTAATCCGAAAGGCAAAGAAAGGAAAAAAATACAAATCAAGGCTACATCTCAAAGGTACCCAACATCGATATCCTCCAGATCATCGATCCCCTCGATCTCATCGATCGAGGAAGACCCAAATCTGAACTCACCTCTTAATATGATCTCGAAAAGTCACAAGAACAAGAGTGACCACAATGAATGATAATGAATCGAAATCCAACAAGGATCAAGAATGACTCATCGAGGTGCAATAATAACGCAATGAGTGATAGCTCAAATGAAATGGTTGGAACCATCGTTCCTCGTGAATTGAATGATTCGTTTGATAATTACAAGTCTAAACATAATTGATAAGTTATGAATGAATTATTTGCATGAATGAACAACAACGAACGGAATGATTATCCTTTTAACTGAGCAAGAATTAACTTGCTTCATTACTAGTGATGAATGTCCTTACCTCTGGCTCTCGAAGACTGATAGGACCCCTTGGATGACGCACGGGTTGGAGTAACAAAATCTCTCGAGGCTTGCGAGCTCTCTCGAGATCTACTAGCACTAGAAATCCTGCAGTATTTCCGTAGGTGTCCCTACCTCCCACAAAGAAAACAAACAACAGCTGGCACCATACACCGAGTACTAATGTGCCCTGCTGAATCACAATTAAAGCAAACAACAGTCGAACTCGTAGTCTAAGAGGAAGATGCTTTCCCAGCACGAAGACGACTAGAAAATTACCTCTTGGACGTCGGAGCCCGATGTCCCTCTGAACAAACCGGCATCCCAGTCCTCCCACCAGAAGAAGCTGAAGGGTGCTTCCGAGTAACCTCCTTGATCAAAAGCTCTGCTCCAAGGGCCTTCTCGATGAACTCACTAAGTGAATTACAATTGTGATTGAACAAATACATCCTCAACTGCAGGTTTGGCCTCTTGCTAAAATACTGGATCTTATCCGCCTCAGTACGGATAAAAGACGAAGCAAACTGAAGAAGTCCCTGAAACTTCTCAGCAATGACAATAACACACTCGTCCTTGATGGATTTGGGGTTCAAAACCTCAGACAGCTTGGCTTCACGAAGTGGATCTGGATAATACCTCTCTAACATGAGAGTCTTGAACTCGCTCCAAACACAATCACGATCGGTGGGTTTCACAGAAAGCCACCAAGAATAAGTGCCCTTACTCAAGTAGTAAGCCGCTACTGCCACCTTACTCTCTTACGGAAACTGAACCAGGTCGAAGAGTTTATCAAAATGTTCAAGCCAATGAACAATATCAGCTGGTTCTGACGAACCCTCAAAAGTAGGCGGCCACTGACGAGAGATATCGCCAACAATCTCACTCACTCCTCCAGTCTGTCCATGAAACGGCACCTGGAATCCCTGCTACGGTGGACCACGAAACATCGAGGTCTGCATGGTCTCCACTATCCGCGTCATCTGAGTCATCTGGGCCATCATGCCACTCATAAGTAAGAAAGGATTGACGTGTCCACTCTCAGTCTGATAGACTTCTCGAGTATGATGTCCCGAAGGAGGATCGATCGCGTAAGTGACACCGCCAGCCGAATTCTGATCCATCTCAGCATTTGTACGCGCATAAATGTGAGATTCTGGGTTCTGGCTCGCCCTGCGGGCTTTACCCTATCTGCCACGTCCTTGGATTCCTCTTTCTATACTGAAAGAATAATGTTCGATCATGAACATAGTTTAAATACGCCTGAACGGCCAATCCAGAATGATAAGTCAATAGCCAAACACGAGTATACATACTCAACATATAAACAAACAAATCAATCATGTTATTCATAGCCAATACAAAGCCCACATTCTCCCAAACAAATAATCATGAATCAACCGTAACACAAAGGTCACATACAAGTTTCAACAAAACATGCATAATCAATGACATAATGAATGTATGAACATAAAATAGAGTCGAGTCCTTACATAGGTCATACGAAGCTTCGAGATCTTGCGATACTAGTCTTCACTAATGATGACTCGATGAATTAATGACTCACAGTCGTACAAATATCACGACTCACAAAATCCGACTTTCCAGATTGTCATAACCTGATGTCCCACTACTACCGCGTCGGTAGAGCCACATAACTCATATATCAGGGTATCTCACAACCCAACTCTCTGATACCATCTTCTGTAACACCCCCAAATCCCAGTGGGTCATTACAGTGCCATGGAACCCACACCAAGAGATCCACCAGGCGAACACGACTAAAATACATCAAATTAACCAACAAGGGAAACCACAGTCCTTACTATAATAACCGACCCAATATTCCGATGAGGAATTTCAATGACAATGATGGGCCTACATGGCCAAAATGATAATACAACAACACCCACTAGCCTTACTCGGGTAATACATAATGACATCGATTGACAAACTGGGATATTCCACTGGCTGACCAACATGAATACAGAACAACTGAGGACTAGTATCGATCGAAAGCCTCATCGCCATCATCATTCCCCTATGTCTCAACTCTCTCCTTGAAAGCACCTGAAACATGAAAACATGTTCCGTCCCTACGGGGTCAGTCATACAGATAATGAACATCAAATACATGTACAACATGATATGCATCCAAAGGCAGAATGAACAGTACGACAATGGTAATACGAGGTGCTCACAAACCAAGGTAAGAACCAAGCATTCCTGAAACACTATGACCATGGCATATGATCAATACCTGCTCAACAGGTTAGGACATAAGTGCCCAACGGCGAATCATCGATATTGAACACCACAATGAATTACAGGAAGATGAACCAAACCAGAACTGAATTAAATATGAATCACAATGCACGAAGGCTCCAATGAAAATACCAAGACATCAAAAAGGCCTGAAAGCCGCTCAGCCGAAACTGCCGAATATCACAATCACCTGAAATATACTCAGCCGAAACTCTCAACCATCACAATGTCCCGAAGCCAAAACAGCCCGAAGCTGTATCAATGAGGGCCGAAGCCACTGCACGAAGTCATATCACAATGAGGGCCGAAGCCACGGCACGAAGCCGTATCACAATGAGGGCCGAAGCTACAGCACGAAGCCATATCACAATGAGGGCCGAAGCCACGGTATGAAGCCGTATAACAATGAGGGCCGAACCCACGGCACGAAGCCGTATCACAATGAGGGCCGAAGCCACAACACAAAGTCGTATCACAATGAGGGCCGAAGCTACGGTATGAATACGTATCACAATGAGGACCGAAGCCACAGCACGAAGCCGTATCACAATGAGGGCTGAAGCCACGGCACAAAGCCGTATCACAATGAGGGCCGAAGCCACGGCACGAAGCCGTATCACAATGAGGTCATCCAATGACCATGACCTGCTAAATTCTAGGTGCGGGGAAACGAACCGCGAAGGTTCAAGCCCCAGACTTACCCATAATGAGACCACCCAGTGACCATGATCTACTGAACTGTAGGTATTGGGAAACCAACCGTGAAGGTTCAAGCCCCAAACTTACCCATCGAGCACTAGCCGAGACTAGCCTCCAAAGCACAATTAATCACCAACAAAACATACTCAATACACTCAATAATCCAAAAATGAAGACACAATACGAGATTCCGACAATATCCAATCGAAACCCCAAATTCCAAAGTGAACACTCAAGGTGTTCTTGAACAATTACCCAAATACTCAACAATTACGAAAATGCACCAATAAATCCATATGAATACATGTATCAAAGGTAGATAATCCATATCCAACATATTCCAACATAATAGCAAGCTAACTCGAAGAGATCGTAAAGAAAACCCTCAAATCCCGAAATTCTAGGTTCAAGAAAAGTTACCTTGATTTGGAGCGATGGAGAGGGTTAAATGTTGATTAATCTGAACTAGGAGCTTAGAGATGTTGCTAGATGATTGCAGCTCGAAGAACTCTTCGTGAAATGCCCAAAATCGCCCAGAAAGGAGGAGGAATGAAGAAATGACGAAATGGAGAGTGAAGTGTCTATTTATACAGAACCCAGCTTAGCATGCGCTATCTCCTGTGATTAGCGTGCGCTAGTGGGTTCACCGGGTACTCCAGTGAACTCTGCCTGCCGCGTTAGCATGCGCTACGTACTTGGTAGCGTACGCTAACACCTTCCTCTTAGCGTATGTTAACCGGATGTTAGCGTGTGCTACCTGATAGTTGGTGCCTAGTACTGGAGTCCAGAACCTACTATCCTCTGCCCTGTACGCCTTAGCGCGTGCTACTACGACAACTTAGCTTGTTCTACCAATACAATTAGCGTACGCTATTTCTACTCATAGCATGCGCTACAAATTCTCTAGTTCAGTCCAGTGCCTTCTGGACTGTCAGCCTCAATTGCACTAGCGTGCGCTAATGCTGAGCGATAGTGTGTGCTACCAGTAATCAATTAGCGCACGCTAAAAAGAGTATGTAACATGCGCTAATCTTCACACACAGACTATCAAAATAAGATGATAATGACAATATTCTCGTCTCGATCTCAAAGAGGGTTGAATTACGAATAATAACTAGTATACGATTCAAAAATACGCCAAAACGGGGAGCACAAATGATTGAATATGATTGATGAATGATTACTAATGAGTGAAAATTACTGAGTGACAATTGCTGAATGATAATAATGAATTCCCAATCGGGTATTACAGTATTGGATTGTCGTTGTGCGTGATTGTTGTAAGTGATGTGCCTCCGGGTAAGATTTTTGAATCTCCGGGATCCATACTTGCTAGTATAGGTTAGGCGTGACCGTAGGGATATCTAATCGGGTATGTCTTGCGTGGACTCCGAGTTTCGTGGATTGCTAGCCCGATGCCGTGATAACTTGCGGGGTTATCCAATCCAGCTATGTCTTGCGGGGACTCCGAGGTTCGTGGCTTGTTAGCGCGATGCCGGGATAACTTATGGTTGTGGATTGATCGTGTGATGAACGTGTCATGGGTTGTCCAATCGGGTAAGTCTCGTGGAGGCTCCGAGGTTCGTAGCTTGCTAGTGCGATGCTGGGATAACTATGAAGGTATGTATGGTTATGGTTACATGAATGTTATCATGGTGCCATGTGATTTGGTATGGTTTCCCATTGGGTTATTCACTCGGGTATGTTCTGCGGGAGCATCTGAGGTTCGTGGTATGGTAGCACGAGACGCGAATAATCCTTGGGAATATGTTCTTATGGATGATTGGGTCGTGGACCCCGTGTTTTGTGATTTGGGTCATGGATCCCTTGTTTCGTGATTTGGGTCGTGGAACTCGGGTTTCGTGATTTGGGTCGTGGACCCCATTTTTTGTTATCGGAATTGTATTTTGGAAAAATGTTTGGGCCGCGTCCCTAAGAGTTTTCGAAAGACTTAAGAATTCTTAAATCCCAAATGTTTTCAAAACTCCTGAGATCGTAAAATGAATTGTAAGATGTACGTTGGGTCAATTGATCAATTGATCAATCTCAGGAAGCATGTTCAAGATTATTATGTTCTTGGAGTATGCTGTGTATGGCTTGTACTTGTATTTATAGTTGCACTATCAAAATAGCGGAGTTTTGCTAACCCCCGAGTATTCGGGGGGGTGGATGTCTGTATTGCGTCCATGTACTTGCAGATTGTTGGGGAGCGAATCACAGGATCGGTACGAAGGATGATGGAAGACGATGATAATAATCACATGAGGACCAGTCGTTGAGTATTTTGGTAGAGTTTTGTTGTTTGTCTCTCCGTTGTGTTATTCTCCCATTTTATGGGAACGTTGATGTATTCCAACCCCTGCGTGGGTATGAGTTGTGAGAAAGAGTTATGTATGTTTGATGTGTTTGTTGTGGTAAAAGACCAAATCGGTCTAGTGGTTCGTTATTAGCCATGTTGGCATATATTGATATGTTGTGTTTTCTGTATTTAGCCTGATAGGGTCTGCGGCGCTGTAATATTCCCGAATGGTTTGGGCGTGTTACATACCGAAGGTTCTTAAAACATCATAACTCACTGATACGAAATATACCAACTCTGACCAATTCAATCCATCGGATATCATTATCAAATCTCAACACGAAAATCGATTGTCCATCAAAGACAAATACCAAAAAGGAAATACGTGTAACACCCCCATGATTTACAGACGTATTACAACACTGTAGATTCTTTTTGGAGAACCTACCATGCTGGACCAACATAAAAGAAAACAATGACCATCAATAGAAATGAGATATTTACACACACTACTACAAAAAACAACATTTAACAGCAGTTCTGGAGCCCCTTTAACAGCGGTTAACCACTGTTAAAGGTACCGCTATTAAATTTAACAGTGGTTGTATAAAAACCGCTATTAAATTCTAAATTTAACAGCGGTTCTTTTACAACCGCTGTTAAATTAATTCTTTTTAAAAAATTATTTTTTTAACAGCGATTGTATAAGAACCGCTGTTATAACTTTTGAAATAAAAAAATCAATTGCCCAAGCTCACATCCCGCCCCCTGCCTATTAAAATAAATATGTTATATTATATACTATAATGTACATTCTTTTATTATATGTAATAAAATTATAATACATTATATAATGAAAATTATAGAGAAAATACAGAGAAAATTCTTATTCATTCAATAGTGTCGAAATATAGTCTTACAAGCATATATATATACCCTATGAAAGCTCTCGTTAACAATACACAATTAAATAAGAAGCACAAAAACTTTTAAAAATTTCCAATTAGGTCCCGAAAAACAGAAAAATGCAAAATTGAGGGCCTAAACATCATTTTTTGGCCAAAAAAACGATAAGATCATCCTAAAAATCACAAACAAATAATTTTCAAATATTTCAAAAATGCCCCCACTCTAAATATCAAATAACAATCTCGTCCACTACATCAAATGTATACATAAAATTATATAATGAATTTAATCATGCTGAAAATAAAACACCAATCTCGTACAATGAATATTAATAAAAAACTGTTAAATAAATATTAATACACTTAACAAACGGTTCTAAAAAAACTGTTGTTAAAAAAAAAATTAACAGTGGTTCTACAAATAACCGTTGTTAAATGTGCAGTTTAACAGCGGTTGTTTTTAACAACCGCTGTTAAGTGTATGTGTTTTTTTTTTTGAAACACTTAATAGCGGTTCTACAAATAACCACTGTTAAATGTGCAGTTTAACAGCGGTTGTTTGTAACAACCGCTGTTAAGTGTTTTTTTTAACAACGGTTATTTAATAACCGCTGTTAAACTGCACATTTAACGGCGGTTTTTTATAACCGCTGTTAAATTGCTATTTTAACAGCAGTTTTTTAAAGAACCGCTGTTAATTTATTAGAAATATTTACAGGTATGCTACCACATCATTTTAACAGCGGTTTTTGAACAACCGCTGTTAAAATGGCGCTGTTAAATGCCACTTTTGTAGTAGTGACACTTAAAACCAACGTAAACTTTTAAGACGACATACATCACCAAAACATACCAATACATGGTCCTGTTGGATCACAACCAAAACAACATCTCATAACTGATCCAACACATCAAAAGACACTGACACCAATACATTAAATCATATATGACAGTACACGCGCAAGTACAAAACCAAAACACGACTCGGACCATGCCAAAACGACCAGTAACTCACAAATACACATGATATCAGTGTTGCTCGTCATCCTCATGCCCTTCCTGCGCCAGCTCGCCACTAAGATCTGTACCTGAATCCACAACAAGTATATCCACCCCAGAGGGGTCAGCAAACAGCTGGTGCAAGTACAACTATTGATGAATATGTACAACAATGAATAAATAACCAAACCATTGTGCCATGATGTATTCCGGAATACCATAATCATCATCTCAAAACAATCTCCCGAGCTGTACTGTGTAACACCCCCGATATATTCAGGAAATTTACAACGCCATAACTCCTTTACGTAAGAATTTACAAGGCTGAAGAAAAGAACAGACAATAACATATACTAATATATGAAAGTAACGGAAATAAAATACAACAGTTCTGGGCCAATACTGAAAATACAAACGTCCAACTGAAGAATATTAATACATAACCAAATCCAACATCACAAAAGACGACGTACTCGAGTACTTATTAAAACAACACAACAACAGACAATTAAACCCGACCGAAACATCACTCTGCACCCTCATCGTCATGCAGTTCCAGTGGTTGTTTTCCTGATCTCCTGGATCCTGAACGTAAACAAATGTTCATCCCCGAAGGGGATAGCACAACGATGCTAGTACAAGGTACCACAACATATTATTCGACGATTCACGAAGAACAATACTAACATAAATGACAAAATACTAATGAGTTTCTTCCTACGAGAAACTCATAAATATCATACACAAATGATAATCACAACATGACATCACAACATACACATGGTAATTCCGATGATCCAGCGTTTACTGCCTAGATCCCCCGATGATCCCGTCAGACCAACACAAAGTGGAAAAACCTGTCCGATGATCCAGCGCACGCTAGCATAGATCTCCCGATGATCCCGTCGGCCCAACACGAGGTCGACATACAACAACGACATACATGCACGACAATATGCATAACATCTATATGTAAAACAATTAAAGTATTTGCCTCGAATTGATGAAGAATAAAACTTCAACGAATATCAATACACTTGAAGGTCGCCCCTTCGATCAATCACATAGTAAGATTCGGACATAAAATAGAAGAAATAATATAGAGTTCATCCCACGTCGAATAACTAACGTATGAACATCTAACAATCCAACTACGGCCGAAAGTTCAACAAAATGTATCATGTCTGATAGGCATAACATACGTTATGTATCCAACATAGCGTACGTTAAGCCTATCTATTAGCGTACATAATTTACAAAGCCTAGAGTACGCTAAGCATGCATATGACAGTTTCTCTCTGATCAGACGACTGACTCGTATGATGATATAACGTACGTTACATACCCAATCTAGCATACGTTAAGTCTGCCCGTTAGCGTACGTAAGCTACAGAGGCTAGCGCATGCTAAACATGGATCTGACAGTATCCTCCCTGATCAGACGACTGACTCGTTGTACGAAATCCTCAGTGTTTAACGTACGTTATCTTCATACATGTTACACTCATGCAAACTTGAATGATCTAATGATGTTCAATGTCTTCCAACTTCAAGGATAAGCATATCATCGTGAGGTGATACTCCAATCTTGATTACAAATTCCCTTACATAGTTCTGGTAATCTAAGGTTGATACACTTGTTACCAATATCATCAATACATTCAAACTTCATCATGAAGATTAATTAACCAATCCAAATAATAAGAAATGATACAACCTTCGATGATCCTTTACTTATGTCCGTTTAGAAAAAGTGATATCAATACCAAGTCTACGATCATTATGGCAACACCATTCAATACAGATTATCAATCTCACAAGATTCCAACTATAATGGTAACTTAAGCATAATCGTCCCAATTTTTTAACATGATTTTCGGTTGTATAAATCATCTATGGAACCTAATATTCTCGGTAGTGTGATCATAACATCCTTAAGAACATGAATCCAAGGTTGGAGATAGCATAACATAACTTAAGATGAAGAAAACACCGATACAATTGGTAGAGTCCAACTCCGGTTGCTTGTGTGCCAATTCAAGATGTTTCTCCACTTCAATGATCAAGCATAAGTGATATCTGATCTCCAAAGATCAAGTATAGATGGTCTATGGGTGTTTCTGTAGAAGGGGGAGGCTCTCTGGACTTCAAAGAAGTGAATGACAAGTGAAGAAAACGTAGACAAATGAAATGGGGTGCTGTCCCATTTATTATGTTTACTGACTTTATGTACGTTAGCCTTTACACATAACGTAGGTAATCCTTTTAGCGTACGCTACCTGTTATCCTTAGCGTACGCTATCGTCTAATGATAGCTTACTTTCTCGTTCAGTAATCGCTTATGTACGCTACACCATTAAGTTACGTACGTAAGCAACACCCATTAGCGTATGCTAGTTACATACCTTGGCGTACGTTAACACTCGTTGACCCCAAAACTACCCAGGTTCATCCACGGGAATCTTATCCGGACCCATTGACCAGCTGGCGCATGTGCTAGCTGCCTTGCTCCATTATTGCTGCCTTAGGTACGCTACGCTTCATTCGTAGCATACGCTAACCTTGGCATATAACGGACGTTAAGCTTTCTTTTTAGTGTATGTTATCACGTAATTGCATGTGAAAATTTACATGTTTATATTATCATGCACATGGATATGAATACGAGAAAGGTCTTACTTCGATTATTGATATTGCAAATTCGAATAATATAGGGTTCAGTATAGATGAAATACTCAACAATTTACCCGGATATTACATACTCTCCTTCTAAAAAAGAGTTTTGTCCTGAAACTCAAGACGCAAATAACTCTGGGTATCTGGATTTCATGCTATCCTCCATCTCCCAAGTGGTTTCTTCCACTCCGTAGCATGACCACTGAACCTTAACCAAAGCGATCGATTTATTTCTCAATTATTTAACTCGACTTTTTAGTATCTTGATCGGTCTCTCTTCAAACGTACCATCCTTAGCGACTTTGATCTCACCGAAATCAACGACATGACTGGGATCTGGTATATACTTCCATAGCTGGGATACGTGGAATACGTTATGAACATGGCTTAATGACGGCGGTAGTGCCAACCTATATGCCAACTCTCTAACTATCTCAAGAATCTCGAACGGTCCGATATATCTCGGACTCGCTTTCCCTTTCTCCCAAAATGAAAGATTCCCCAAGTTGGAGAAACTTTTAAAATCACGTGATCTCCAATAATGAACTCTAATGGGCGACGACGCACGTCTGCGTAAGATTTCTGTCGACTCTGGGTGGTCAATAGTCTTTCGCGAATCAAGGCTATCTTCTCTCCTGTCTGTACGATCAATTCTGGTTCCTTCCCAATCAAGTCTGACGAATCATCCAAACATAGGGGTGATCTGCACCTCCTTCCGTGTAATGCCTCAAACGGTGCCATCTTAATGGAAGCATGCCAACTATTGTTGTAGGTGAATTCAATCAACGGTAGATGAACTTCACAATCAGTCGACCAATCTAAGGCACAAGCTATCAGCATGTCTTCCACTGTTTGAATAGTCCTCTCGGACTGTCCGTCTGTCTGCGGATGATAAGTTGTGCTGAAGTTCAATTCAGTTCCCAATGCCTTATGAACTGCTTTCCAAAAATGAGACACAAAGTGACCATCTCGGTCAGAAATAATGGTCTTCGGCGTACCATGCAATCGGACTATCTCTGCAATAAATACTCGTGCCAACTTCTCTGGTCCCCAAGTGTCTTTTATGCCCAGAAAATGAGCCGATTTGGCTAGACGGTCAACTATAACCCAAATCATGTTCACTCTTGTTCCGGACCTCGGCATATTAGTGATAAAGACCATCGATATGTCCTCCCACTTCCATTCAGGAATCGGGAGAGGCTTCAGCATTCCGGCAGGTCGTTGATGATCGATCTTAACCTGCTGACAAATCAAACATTTCAATATGTAATGTGCTACGTCTTTCTTCATGTTGCCCCACCAAAAATTCTGCTTCAGATCCTTGTACATCTTACTGGTTCCTGGGTGGATAGAATAGAACATGCTATGAGTTTCCTTCGTGACTGTATGCTTCAACACCTCGACATCGAGAACACAAAGTCGGCTCTAGAATCTTAATACTCCATCATCTAGAATTACAAATCCTGGGGCTTTTCATTTGCTCACTTCATCCCATAACCAAATCATCAGGGGATCATCTAATTGCTTAGATTTAATTTCTTCGGTTAATGATGAAGTTAATTCCATAACACACAGTTGTCCCTGGACTCTTTGCAACCATACTTCAATTCCTTCATGAATCAGTTCCCGTTCAATGCTGGTATGGGAGGTGAGAGTCTCCAGCATTCGAATAGAAACAGGCTTTCGGCACTACGCCATAGATGGCTTTCTACAACACTTAGGAAGAATTGTTACCTTCTTGGATGTTACCATAGCTATGAAATTTTGGACCTACCACAACGTTCGGGTTATGGTGTTACCAAATCCTGAAATATATGTTACTCTAGCTATAAAAGGTGTAACTGTCAGTAACACCAGGAGATGTGTTACCTTAGAGTATTAATGACCAAAATTTTGAATTTTATATAAAATAAATGATTTAATAAATTTTTAACTTTCAAAATAATTAATTTTAATAAAACATTGAATCTATTTTTATAAAAAAATATTCTATCAAATAATGAAATATATATATATATATAATATATATATATATATTATAAATAATAAAATATTTTTATTAAATTTAAATTGAAAAGGTTTTAAAATAAAGTAGTATTTGAAAATTAATAAATTTTGATTTAAATAATTAAAAAAATTATTAAAAATAAAATCATGTAATAACTATGAATAATTACAAAATAATTACAATA
The DNA here is from genome assembly GCA_033398695.1 of Orobanche coerulescens. Classification (NCBI taxonomy): domain Eukaryota; kingdom Viridiplantae; phylum Streptophyta; class Magnoliopsida; order Lamiales; family Orobanchaceae; genus Orobanche; species Orobanche coerulescens. The sequence continues at coordinate 160,241,095 of CM065803.1, forward strand.
ACTACATATAAATGATTGAAAATAAAAATATATTGCATAAAATTGAACGGATTATTAATATTAATTGAAGAGTTAACACCATAAATGCCTTGGGTCAAAATAGGACTGGATTTTAAGGCATTATACGTTGCCTAGATCAAATCGGAATAATTAGAAGTGTCTGGGATGAAATTGAAGGATTATAGAAAATTAAGGGCTTAACTGAATAAACCTAAAAACTGAAAGTTAAAAAAACCCTCCAACCGATCGGCCGCTATCCTCATCCACTTCTCCCACTTCTCTCCTACCTATCGACCCTCTCCTCTCTCTCTCTCTCTCTAAACTCTCCTCGGCCGATGGTAAAACCTACAGGAAAATCACACACACTCACTCACTCTCACTCTCGGACTAATAGATACACACACACTCATCGATCGTGGCTGGACTGAAATTAGATGGTGGTGGCAGAGTAGGAGGGCTTTCCATCGGATTCCGACCCATGCCATATGGCAGCGGCGACCTCAGCTTCAAGCGATGCGGCGGCATCTCACGACCAGTGGTGGTAGCGGGTTCCGGTTTAGGTGAGTTTGTATTCGGGTTAGAGTTTGTATATTCAAAACCTTTTATTTGTAATACCCAGTTGTAATTCAGTAATTATCACTCAGTAATTATCATTCAGTATTTATCATTTAGTAATTGTTACTCAGTAATCTCATTCATCATTGATCATTTGTCACTCATATTCAGTCATGGTATTCATCATTCAGAGTAATTGTATCGTGTATTAATCGTCATTCATCACTAATCTGTTTGGAGTTTCGTGCCGTGTTTATCATCATTGTCATTTTCGTTGCGAGCTGTGCGTGAGGAGTAGCGCACGCTACATACTCCTTTTAGCGTACGCTAATTGGGTATAGGTAGCGTACGCTACCACACAGCTTTAGCGCACACTAAGGTTGCCCTGGCTGCAGTCCAGAAGGTACTGGACTGCAGGTGAGATTATTTGTAGCGCATGCTACGAGTGGTAAGTAGCGCGCGCTAACGGGTTGTAGTAGCGCACGCTATATGTGTGGAGTAGCGCGCGCTAGGGACGGATCAGGTTGAGTCCAGTGGCTACTGGACTGCACCGGATTAATTCATAGCGCACGCTATGAGTTATATGTAGCGTACGCAATCAATATTATAGCGCACGCTAATCGGTTGTTGTAGCGCACGCTATCGAGGTCAGATCAGAGGGCAGACGGTTTTCTGGACTCCAGTACTGGGCGTCAAATATTTCGTTAGCGCACGCTAACAATGGATTTTAGCGCACGCTAGTAGTATGGCCGTAGCGCACGCTACAAGAAGGTACGTAGCGCGCGCTACCGTGTTCGGACAGTGGGTACTGGACTACCCAAATTACTCGTTAGCGCACGCTACGCACAAGGGGTAGCGCACGCTAACCTGGACTGACTATAAATTGGACAGTTTAGTCAGAGTTCGTCATTTACTCATCTCATTTCATTCCTTCGGTAATCTTGGGCAATTTCGAGCGATTCGGAGGGGATTCTTCGAGGTGTAATCATCAATCATCATCTTCAAGCTCATCTTTCGGATTGATCATCATTTCATCATCTTCATCACATCGAATCAAAGGTATTAATCTTTTGGATCTAGAATTTCGGATTTTTGGGTTTTTCCTTCCGATTCCTTCGTGTAAGCTTGGATTATCATTGGAATATGTTGGATATGGATTATCTACCTTGGATAAGTATATTCTTACGGATTTAATGGTTATTTTCGGAATTATTTCAAGAACCCTTGGGGTTGACTTCGGTTATTTTGGGGATTTCCGATTGTCGTTAGTATAAACTTGAATTGTGGACTTCTATGAGATTATTGATGTCATTGATAATGTTTTGCTGGTTTGAATCAATCATGTTGGAGTTGGTTCGATAATTCGGGTTTGGTTTTAACCAACGGGTATCTCAATGTTTTCGTTAGAGTTCATCTACGAGTTCGGATATTGTTGTATCGACGTTTGGGTCGGTTATGATCGTATTTGATTCATGTATTGATCGGTTGTTGGTAACTATTATTGTTCAAGGTTGTTCGAGCGACCGACATTTCATTTAGGACGTTGTTCGTGGAAGGACATTCTTCATCGGTATTGTGTAAGTTAATTCTTACTCGGTTAAAAGGATATTCATTCCTTTTGTTGTTGTTCATTCATAATCATAACTCATTCATCACTGTATTAACCGTATCAAAACTTGTCATTGTCAATTAATCACCTAAGTCATAAGGAACGACGGTTCCGATCATTTCATTGAGCTATCATTCATTTCACCATCATTTAATCTTGGTGAGTCATTATTCATTTTTGTTGTCACTTTTGTCATATTGTGGCATTCCGGGTCATACTGGCGTGCCGGTTGGTATGTGTAGGATTTTCATGTCGGGCACATTATAGTCGTGTGTTGGTTGGTGGCCTCACATTGGACTGTGCACACGAGTTGATGGCTTCGTGAGACTGATTAGGTACAAGACCACACGTGTATTGATCGTTGGTGGCTTGTGCACGGACACATTTCCATCCCGGGCGTAGTGTGGCGCCATTCCTTTGAGCCGTACTGATAGTTGATTCATATAGCATGTTTGATTGCGTATGTTTCGACAGGATAAATCATAATTTGGATATATCATGATTGTGTATTTTCAACCCTTGAGGATTGTTGTTACGTATGGCCGGCCCGTTGGGGATCTTGTTTTAGGTCATGGCAAGGCTAAGGCACGGGAGAGCACGGTGACGGCGAGTCAGTGATACTAGTAGGGGCCCAGTCTTTGCGATCATTTTGTTTCTTTTATTTATTCAGCTATGAGACATTCCGTTTGAATATTCATTTCACTCATTGTTGTATATTTTATCTCCATATAAAATATACTTGTATTGATATCATCACAGGTGTGTTGTATAAAACTCCTCATCGGAGTAATTGATGTTGTAATGTGGTTCGGTACTACATTTACCTGTGTAATTCATTCATTTTCATTCGCCTGGTGGGTCCCAGTTGGGGGTCCACGGCACTGTAATATCCGCCTAGTTTGGGGTGTTACATTATTATCGTCGACTGATGATCGGAGGTTCACGAAGTACATAGACGATAACGTCCACCGCAACATTTATCTGGATCCTGCACTTCCTTTTTATGCTTGTCCTTAGCTTCTTCTCCTGTTTCTAAATTGTGAAGAAATATGCCGAGATTAGTTCATTTTGTTTACAACTGCCGAGATTTGGTTCGTGTTTGTGGTGTTATGAGGAATTGGACGGATGTAAATGTAGGCTACGCGCACGCTGAATTGGTGGATCGCACGTGTAGGCTCTTGTATGTTTAAAAATGGAGTTTGAAAGTGAGATGATTTCAATTTTAATTTACGATTGGAGATTTTTACTCTTAATTTGAGAGTGCTGCGCTTTGTCTGTGTTATGGTGAATCGATGGGGATTAGGACGACATATAATGAAACTTTTTGTCTCAGATTTGAATCTCACATCAACCGGTGTGATTTGTTTTTTCTTCCTATTTTTTAAGCTTTTTGCATAGTCCAGACGTTCTTTTTTTTCTTGTCATTTGATATCTTTGCATATGCATCTGTCGTTGTACCTCTATCTTGTATGCTCGAGTTCAATGTAAATATTAGGATTTCAAAATGAAATGTTGGGTTTGTGAAAGTTTAGGAATCGAGTATCTGAAAGCAGGGTGAAGCTAGAGACATAGAGATGGATGTTTCTCTGTCTGGTTTTACTTTTTTTTTTCTAAACATTACTTTAGAATATTTCTTATTTTACAATTACTCTGGTTAGTGGTTTCGCTGTTAATTTTTCGACCAGATGAAGAGAAAGTAATTAGGCAGCCTAGTATTTGTCCATCAGAGGTGGAGTCAGACTCTCATCTCTTTCCCTCCTAGATTGCAGCTTTCATTGAAGTTTGTTGACACAGAGCAATTCTAGAGGTAAGTCGAACTAGTTCATGCTTTGTTTATCATTTTTTTCTGTTCATGAAGTGTTGTATTGCTTTTTATTATTTCATTCCTAACTGATTTCATTCTCTACCAATATGTTGCAGACTTCGTGACTTGATGCAGCTAGGTGAGTTTCATCTTGTTTGAATATTTTAGAAATTCTGTTTTAGTTATTTGGTTTTTAGCTCCTGACTTGACGTAATACATATATGCAGGTTTGTCATATATGGTCTACCTTGGGGCCGTGCACTCGCGATTTGAGCATTCACTTGGAGTGTACTGGCTGGCTAGTGAAGCTATCAACATATTGAAAAACTATCAAGTAATGTCATTATTGTCTTTTCTCTATGGTTTTTGATCTTAAAACTGAAAATAAAAGAGTTGTACTCTTGCTATCTTATTAGGGCTTGGAGCTTGATATTGGTCAATTTGACACACAAACTATAAAACTAGCTGGTAACACAAAATATTCAACTTACATTCCTGTTATTCTCTATCATGAATGCATCCAAATATTCACGTTTCCTGATTGTTTGTAGGTCTATTGCATGATCTTGGTCATGGACCATTCAGCCGTATGTTTGAGCGTTAATTTATTCCACGGGTTCGACATGGAATGAAATGGTAATTCCGTATATATTTTTTTTCTACATGATATATGGTTTACTATTTCATTCAGCTACGAAGCCACCTCAAACTTTCCTTATATTGGTCAAACCCTGTCCTTCTGTATCTTTTGCTACTAAGAATTGCTAGTCATTTGATAATTTAGGTGGTTATTTCTGAGAGCCTTATACAAATCGGAAAAGAGTGTTAACCCGAGTGCAGTATGGGTGTCTTGGATCTAAAAGTTTGATTTATATTCTTTTTTAACGTCAGTTGCTATTTCGAATGCATAATTCTACTAGACCAGCTGCGGAGATATTTGATTACATAAACTTGTAATAAGGATATGACCACTTAGTTACAGATACTGAAACTAATTTTCATGTTCGGTTTTCTTTGAGTATCTCAAGCACCTCATTTATATCCAAGTTCAAATTCCAAACATGGTCCTTAGTTACTGTCAATTTATTTCAGCAGATGCTCTCCTAGGAGTCTTTTTGTCTTAAATATACTACTACTAGTATGCCTAATAAACCATTCCAATTGTTATTAAAAGCATCTCATATATTTGAGTCCAGAAATTCGTTATATTATCTTTAAGGAATAGGAGAGTGTTCTACTTTTATTCGAAGCTATTCTGGAGGAACATTTGAAGTAATGTAGTAGATTGCTGGAGTAGGAATGTCACGTTTGCTGAACTACTGAAGAAAATTTGCAGGTGTCATGAAGAAATGTCTCTGAAGATGCTAGACTATGATGTAGATGAACATAACATTGATATTGATTCAGAACTTCTTAAGAAAGTGAAGGTTTGATTGCGAAATATCCATTGTTATAATCTTGATATTCTGTTTTCTTATTTAATAGGTCGATTCGTAATTATCTTATGAATCATCTGTAAAAGACTTGAACCACAACCTGATACTTTCTCTTGCAAACTGGGATCCCAACGGAACCATATACCTATTAGGATTTTTTATACTATTTTTATGATGGGAATTTGAGTACACTTAACAGGGAACCAAATACTATCAGAATGCGAAATTTGAACCCTCATCTTCCCTTGTTTCTAGATTTCAATAGGACCTATGATTAGAGACCAGAATGTGGCAACTTTTTTTGAGAGACTAAACATTGGAGTTGTTGCTCTTAATTATTGACTAATTATTGACTCTTCTTTCTTGTTTCATTCTGCAGCTCTCTCGTTTAAAGAAGGTGAAGTTTGTGAATGGACACCAACTCAGGCACATTGGCTAATCCTTGGCTAATTGAATAAGTGTTCCACAAAAATAGTTTATTAGAGTCTTTTTGTATATTAGTCTTAGACGTCCACTGCTTTATGACAGTACCTTTTGAACCAGTATTGGTTTTTCTATCTTGCTTATGACATTGCGTTGTGGTTGGTTAAAAATGACTAAGTTATTTTCTTCTAGTACTTGTATATATGTAGTTGGTGATGTAGTTGGTTGGTTTTGTGATTGGATATAGTTGGTTTTTTTATGATGGGATGATATAGTTGGATGATGTAGTTGGTTTCTGTGAATTGGTTTGTTGGTTTTTTTAATGGGAAATGTTAAATTTAAAATTTACATTTTTATTTTGTTAAAATAAAGGTGTTACCTTAGGTACTATATATATATGTTGCAAATGTCTTTAATTGGTAACACCTGTAACATTTAGTGTGTTGCAATTGATAATATAGGTGTTGCAATAGACTAAAAATTGCTGCACATTTTGTGGCCCCACCCATGGGCCCCATAAAGTAGACCCACTAATAGGCCTAAGAAAAGTGGGTCCCACATATGGGCCCCACCAGCTGATCCCACTAAGTGGGTCCCACCGGTGGGCCCGACCTGTGGACCCACCAACAGAAAATTAGGTCTAAGGTAACACAGTCATGTGGTTGCCGAAGGCCATTTATGGCGTAGTGCGGCTTAGTAGATCGGCCACCACATTTGCTTTACCTGGATGATAAAGAATTTCCAAGTCGTAGTCCTTAATCAATTCCAGCCATCTCCTCTGCCGCATGTTCAACTCTTTCTGACAAAAGATGTATTTGAGACTCTTATGATCCGTGAAGATCTGATAGTGAGTCCCGTACAAATAATGTCTCCAAATTTTCAAGGCGAAAACCACAGCTGCCAGCTCCAACTCATGCATTGGATAATTTACTTAATAGGGCTTCAACTGTCGTGATGCGTAGGTGATCACCTTCTCATTCTGCATCAGTACACAGCCGAGACCTTGGTTTGAAGCGTCACTGTAAACTATGAATCCTCCAGTTCCCAGTGGGAGGGTTAAAATTGGTGCCGTCGTCAATCGTTTCTTCAATTCATCAAAGGTGGACTGGCACATCTTGTTCCACTCAAACTTTTGGGTTTTCTGCAGTAATCGAGTAAGTGGGCGGGTAATTTTGGAAAACGCTTCCACGAACCGACGATAATACCAGCAAGTCCTAAGAAACTCGTGACTACAATTAAAGCACTTCCTTGTTACATCTGTCGTGGCTGATACTGCTCCGAAGTTCTTTCCGCTCTTAGATGGGTGCAGAGGTTTCTTGAATGAATAGAAAGATGACTAGGCCTTGCAGGCCCCACTGCTCTTGTGTTCCGTGAAATTGCCAGACACTTTCTGTTTCTTGGATTCGGCGAACTTTTCCATCACTGCTTCCTCAATCTCATATGCCAATGCTTTGTCCTGATACTGACGGAGAGTGGTACATTCAAAACCAGACATTGTGAACTAGGGATTTTCGATGCTAAGTGAACTAGGGAAAACAATTTGATAGTATTGTCGTCATTAAAGATCAAACCACCGAAATCATTGTGTAAAATGGTGATCCACCGATCGAAATACTCGGAATATAGAGTTGAATTAGAACTTATGGGATTCGATTATGCTATAGTTTTTTGTTGCTAACCGAATGATGATAGGAATAATCTTGTTGAGCAAATCGATGTATCTAACGTTAACGTAGAATTGAACGGTATAATGGTACGTAATGCTTATGAACTTAGAAACGATACTATGTTGGCAATTAAAACTAAGCTAGGAATCCGGATAGGGAAGGGAGACTAGTTTTTATTCATCATGATCCGTATGAGGTGTTAATCGGATATTACGTGACTAGGATAAGCTCGATCGGGCGTAGATTCCGGTTATCATAAGGCACCTACCATCGGATCACAGGCAAGTGAAATCTTGCTCGAGAAATGCTAATATTATTGTAATGTTCGTATTAATGAATGTGCCATTGTTGATGAGTGCCGACGGTTGTCTTTCTCTAAAATGTGTTATAAATGGGCCGATGTGTTGGGGATAAAACCTGTATGGTACCCGTATGGAAATGTGTTAGGGGATAAGACCCGAATTGGGAACCTATGTTCCGAGGTATTCCCGTGTGGATACTTTCGTGACCCTTGGTTGCGACCTTGGGGTTTATGTGATAAAAAGAGAAAGGCAACGTCGGTCGCGTGGTGAAATGTTTTCTGTTGGTTATGTGGCACTGTGTTCGGTAAAATTATGTATATCATTGCTAATGATTGTTATTGATATGCATTCTCTGACCCTGGTTACCTGGCATGAATTGTCGTGCCAGGTAAATTTGTTGATTATGTGCAGGACATTCCTGAGGGGTCCGGTCAGACTTGAACGGTGTTGGAATAAACTCTTGTTGCTGCTTAAATTAAATTTGGTCTTTAAAACCTCCGTTATGTAATAATCGAACTTTGAATTATGTTTCTCCTTAAAAACCTTTCGGCTCGTTTTATGTAACCGTGAACTTATTATTTATTATAATTTCTTTAAAATGTCTATTTCCTAAACTAGCCTTGTGGGTCCCACATGGGATTCACAGCACTGTAATACCTCGGGAGATTTTGGGGCTGTTACAATATTGATGTCGAATCAAGGCATTGTTGTAATCATTGCTATTGATGTTGGTGTTTCGCTATTGATGTTGTAATGGCCGATTGAAGGCATTGACGTATTCGTTTCTCATCTCCGTCGTCAGTAACCTATTAAAGGTGTCGAGGCATTTGTTGTATCATTGTTATCGATTGGCCGTTCTAAGGCAATTTAGGTATTGAATCATTCGTTGTATCATTGTTATAGATTGGCCATTCTAAGGCAATCGAGGTATTGAATTGGGACTGTCGAGGATAGTTCCCATTCGTTGTGTCGTTGTTATCGATTGACCATTCTAAGGTAATCGAGGTATTGAATTGGGACTGTCAAGGATGGTGTCCATCCGTGAGTTATTGTTGTCATGTTGGCCAACTCAAGGCAGGACACTATCATTCTTGTGAACACGGTAATCTTTAAATCGTTGCCGTTTGTGATTAATTGTGTTATGGAGGCTAGTCTCGGCTAGTGCTCATCATGGGTAAGTTTGGGGCTTGAACCTTCGTGGTTGGTTTCCCAACACCTACACTTCAGTAGGTCACGGCCATTGGATGGTCTCATTGTGATACGGCTTCGTGCCATGGCTTCGGCCCTCATTGTGATATGGCTTCGTGCCGTGGCTTCGGCACTCATTGTGATACGGCTTCATGCCATGGCTTCAGCCCTCGTTGTGACACAGCTTCGTGCCGTGGCTTTGGCCCTCATTGTGATACGGCTTCGTGTCGTGGCTTCGGCCCTCATTGTGATACGGCTTCGTGTCGTGGCTTCGGCCCTCATTGATACAGCTTCGGGCTGTTTTGGCTTCGGGCCATTGTGATGATTGACAGTTTTGGCTGAGTAACTTTCAAGTGATTGTGATATTTGGCAGCTTCGGTTGGGCGGCTTTCAGGCCTTTGTGATGTCTTGGTATTTTCGTTGGAGCCTTCGGGTATTGTGGTTCATATTTAATTCAGTCCTGGTTTGGTTCATCTTCATGTAACTCATTGTGGTGTTCTATATCGATGATTCGCCATTGGGCACTTATGTCCTAACCTGTTGAGCAGGTATTGATCGTATGCCGTGGGCATAGTGTTTCACGAATGCTCGGTTCTTACCTTGGGTTGTGAGTATCTCCTATTATTATTATAGTACCGTTTTCATTCTGCCTTTGGATGCATATCATGTTATACATGTATTTGATGCTCATTATCTGGATGACTAACCCCGTGGGGGCGGAACATGTTTTCATGTTTTAGGTGCTTGCGAGGAGAGAGTTGAGACACAAGGGCATGACGATGGCGACGAGGCATCCGAGCGATACTAGTTTAGAGTTGTTTGGTGTTCATGCTGGCCAGTCAGTTTGGAGTACTCCAGTTTCGTCAGTTGTTGTCATTGTATACTATCCGAGCAAGGCTCGTGGATGTTGTTGTATTTTCATTTTTGGGCATGTAGGCCCATCATTGTCGTTGAAATTCCTTATCGGAATATTGTGTCAGATATCATATTAGGGACTGTGATTTCCATTGTTGATTAATTTGATGTATTTTAGTTGTGTTCGCGTGGTGGATCTCCTAGTGTGGGGTCCACGGCACTGCAATAACCCAATAGGATTTGGGGGTGTTACAGAAGATGGTATCAGAGACTTGTGTTGTAGGATACCCTAATATGTGAGTTATGTGGTTCTACCGACGCGGTAGTAATGGGACTGTCAGGTTATGACAATCTAGACAGTCTGGTTTCGTGATTTGTGATAGTTGGACGACTGTATTAGTCATTCTTTCATCGAGTCGTCATCAATGAAGACTAGTATCGCAAGTCCTCGAAGCTTCGTATGACCTGTGTAAGGAAAACCGTCTTTACGTCCACTTGCCATATCTCATAATCGTGGGAGGCAGCTATAGCAAGCATCATGCGAATATACATGATCATAGCTACGGGCGAGAAGGAATCATTGTTAGACGTATTTTTATGCGCTTATTTATCATTATTTTATATCTATTTTAAGTCTAAACCTGCATAAATGAGCTTTTAATGCACTATCTTTATATGTTTTGTAGGAAATTGGAGTCCGGAAGCTCGAACGGCGAAAAACGGGCCAAAACGACAAATTTTGGCCTGGGGCCGCGGCACGAACCAAATGAGCCGCGGCACACGAAGGTGACTAGCAAGCGCCGAGCACACTGTACCGGGGGCTGCGGCACGTTGAAGCTGAGCCGCGACCTATGAAGAAAAATAGGCGCCCAGGCATGGGGCGCTGAGCATTGGGGCCGCGGCATGCACTTACTGAGCCACGGGCCGCGAGGCAGTTTTGCTAATGTTGCTGCGTTTCTGAGCCATTTCTGAAGACCGTTTTCGACCTAATCCACGGACGCGTTTTGGAGACGACTGATGGTTATAAATAGGGACTAAAGGTCTGAAAAGAGGGGGGATCGAATCATCAATCATCGAGGAATCAAAGAGAAAGAGAAAAACACCAAGGAGCAGAGAGCGGAAGCTAGAGAACGGAGGAATCCAAGTTCTTAGACTGCATTTGATTTTTATGCTTTCTTTAATTCATTGTGTATTCTTATTTTCTAACATGTCAGGCTAGAACCCTATTCTAGGATTTTGATGAATTAACTTGTGATTTTGCATTATCAATATAATTCCCTTTTCTATTGAGTTTTCCCTAATTGTTCTTAATGCTTTCAATTGTGTGGCCTATAATTGAATTGTTTTGATTACGCAACTTGAATCGGGAGAGGAAAGTTGGTAGGAAAAATTGGTGAGAACCGTTTTATCTTGTGAGATAGGAATATACTCATAGGAATTACGTGTCCTTTCTGAAGATTTCGTACTGTTTGCCTATTGTCGAATTAATTCACCTAGGAATAGAGTGTGTTATTTGCCTTAGAAAATTCTATTGACCTCGGGAGAGGCGGTAGAGTATTTTAGCAATCTTCGCCTTCAATAAATTGGGAAATCATTAAATTCACATAATCAAGAGTAATTCGGATAAACCAAGGTGGATTCACAATCCTAGATTAATTCCTTATTTGATTTTCTTTCTTCGAACAATCGATTTTACTATTTCTTCGTTTATTAATTTTCCTTGATTATTACTTGCACCTCTAATTTCGATCGTTCAAATAAAATTAGAATACTCATAAATTGGTAGTTAGTAAGTCAGTCCTCGTGGGAACGATATCTTACTCATCACTTTATTACTTGTTTACGACAACGTGCACTTGCGTTCACCGAAATTCGCAACAAGTTTTTGGCGCCGTTCCCGGAGACTGATTCTTTTACTAATATCGATTTCAGTAATTCTAGTCTTAGTTTGAACATTATTTTATTTTTGTGTAATTCTTTTTATTTTTATTTGTTTTCCTTTCAGGAATTTCTGGTTAGTGCATGAGAAAATTCGGTAACGAAGGCCTACTACCTTTGGATACCGAACTCGAGCGCACTCTTCGGAAAAACAAGAAGGAAAAGCACGAGCCACCAGCAATAGACACCATGGCCGATAACACGTAAAATCACGGAGTAGACAACCCTATTCAGCAAGCTCAATCGGCATTGGCACTCCGTGATTATGCAATGCCACAAATTAATGCAAACTTTTCGGGAATTCGGCGTCCAACCATTCAAGCGAATAACTTCAAAATTAAGCCGGCTATTATTCAGATGGTGCAAGCAATCCAATTTTGTGGACTGGCGAACGATGACCCCAACGCACACATCACTTCATTTCTCGAGATATGTGACACCTTCAAGAATAACAGTGTTACCGATGATGCTATTTGTCTGCGGCTTTTACCTTTCTCTCTAAGGGACAAAGCCAAGTTTTGGTTGAATTCATTACCGCCGGGCTCTATCACGACTTGGGCAGAATTAGCACAAGCCTTTCTGGCTAAGTTCTTTCCACCATCGAAGACAGCGAGACTAAGGAACGAGATAACTACTTTCGGGCAATTTTATATGGAGTCGCTTCATGAAGCTTGGGAACGATACAAGGATTTTCTAAGGAGATGCCCACACCATGGCTTACTGGATTGGCTGCAAATTCAAACCTTTTATAACGGATTGAGTGCTTCTACACGCACTCTTGTTGATGCAGCCGCTGGAGGAGCGTTAATGGGAAAGACGATGGCGGAAGCTCATTCTCTATTGGAGGCAATGGCTGCAAACGCTTATTAGTGGCCTTCCGAACGTGTGAACCCGAAACGAGTGATGGAAATCTCCGGTAATGATCCAATATCTACGCTATCGGCCCAAGTGGCCGCCTTGACTCAGCAACTTCAAGCTTTTTCACATGCTCCTTCCTTCGTTACCACGGAATCATGTAATTGGTGTAACGGGTCACATCCTAGCGCGGAATGCCAAGTTGGAAACCCTTTCGAGCAACCTCTGATAGAACAAGATCAGTTCGTGGGGAATGGGAATCGACAGAATAATCCGTATTCCAACACATACAATACGGGGTGGCGAAATCACCCTAACTTTTCATGGAAAAACGGACAAAACTTAACCCAGCCTCAGTTTGCTCAACACCAACAGCAACCTCCTCCCGCTCCAAAGATCTCTCTAGAGGAGGCAATGGCGAAATTAGCAGCAAATACGAGTCAATTCATGACCCGTATGGAAGCAACCTTGCAAAACCATTCCGCCTCTATTCGCAACTTGGAAGTCCAATTGGGTCAAATATCAAATGTGTTAACACCCGCCCTGAGGGTACCTTGCCAAGTACGACTGAGACGAACCCCAGAGAGAGTATTAATGCCATTGGTTTGAGAAGCGGGAAGGAAGTGTGTGACCAGCCCGAGAGGAACAAAAAGAGAAGTGAGGATGAGGGGAAGAAAAATTCAGCGACTGAGGAATCACAAATTTCTAGAAGCTCGAAACTGTTTCTTGATAATCCGACAGCCTATGTGCCACCCGTCCCATTTCCACAGCATTTGCAAAAACAAAAATTGGACAAACAATTCTCCAAGTTTCTTAACGTCTTCAAGAAACTACATATCAACATTCCATTTGTCGACGCCTTAGAACAAATGCCTAGCTATGTGAAGTTTATGAAGGAAATCTTATCTAACAAAAGGAAGCTTGAGGAATATGAAACGGTGGCACTGACTGAAGAGTGCAGCGCAATCTTGCAGAGAAAGCTCCCACCTAAATTGAAGGACCCAGGAAGCTTCACTATACCATGCACTATTGGGAACTTGTCTTTTGATAGAGCATTATGTGATCTCGGCGCTAGCGTTAATCTCATACCTCTTTCTATTTTCAAGAAGCTAGCAATTAGGGAAGCGAAACCTACTACGGTCTCTTTACAACTAGCCAATAGATCCATCAAGTACCCGAGAGGGGTAATAGAAGATGTCTTGGTCAAGGTCGATAAATTCATTTTCCCTTCTGATTTCATTGTGCTTGATATGGAAGAAGACCATGAGATTCCGATTATTTTGGGTAGACCGTTCTTAGCCACCGAAAGGACCCTTATTGATGTTCAGGAGGGTAAATTAATACTTTGGGTTAAAGATGAGCAAGTCACATTCAAAGTGTTTCGATCTCTCCCGTGCCCAAGCAAGGACCAGAAGTGTTCACAAATTGATATCTTTGAGAAAGACACACATCTTGAGAGTTGTCGGTCGAAATGTTCAGAATTCGTGTTAGTTGCTCCGACATCGAAGAAAAATGTATAACGAGTCGCATATCTTAGGCATTTGGACATGTCGTCTTCATCAACCGTTCATCCACCAACGAAAAATTCTAATACTGTCATGAGTTCGTTCGTGAAGAAGGAGAATAAGCTGGAAGTGAAATGGGTGCCAAGTCATGTGCAATATGGGTGTTTTGGAAAGTTGTTTTTGTTCAAATCTTTTCGCAAAGAACATTGGGTGTCCAAACCGAAAATCGAATTGTTAAAGACCAATGGTCAAAAATTTAAAGCACATATTAACGGTTCGATGGACGGGGCGGAGTTCAAATGGTGTTTACAAAAAGCAAATTGATTTTCAAAAGGTCCGGCTGAGGACTATAAACTTAGCGCTTCTCGGGAGGCAACCCGAGTATTAGTTGTAGATCTTTGTTTTTCACTATTTTCTTGCATTTTAGAGTCTGTGTTTTTCGTCATTTTTGCTTTGATATGCTTATCTCGCACGTTCTTGGTGTTTGCCTTTGAAAATTCTGTGCAGAAATCACCCCAGAGGAAAATTCAGCAATGGGCCGCGGCACAAGGACAGTGAGCCGCGGCACACACAAGTCGAAAAAAGAGAGCTAAACTTCATGTACTCTGTGCCGCGGCACAGAGCAAATGAGCCGCGACACACTTGCACGACAAGCCGCGGCACCCGTACGCTGAGCCGCGGCACACGGAAACATAACATAAAGGCCCAGGCAGGCTGTACTCTGGGCTGCGAAGTTCAACAGCCCAGCACCTCTTTATAACCCGATCGGCCAACACACCAGGGAAGTTTCCTTCACTCCTTCGCGCAACGCTCAGACGATCTCGCTCGGACAACCCTTCTCAATTCTTCTTCTTCTTGCATTCTTCAATCCAAGGCAAGGTAATTCTCAATTCTTAATCTTAATTGTTACATGAATTGCAATGTGAGGTGTTGTTCTTCATTCAATGTTGAATATGTTTAGTTCTATCAAGGTTGAGTTGGGATATGAAATTATTGATTGATTATTGATGGTATTTGTTGATTATGAATGAATTGTTGATGTTATTTGTCGTTTGACATGACTATCGAATTATGTTGTATTTTTGGGGATTGGATTTAGCCATTATAATTTTTGTTCTTCAGTTAAACTCATGCATACTAATTGTTTGATGAAATGCGTCAATGAAAAATTTTGAGCCAATCGTTTTTAAAACTATATGCAACGAATTATTTTATCGGATTACATTGTACCCCAACCCTTACGTCATGCTTAAACTTGAAATCTCAGCCTTAATTTCCTCTTCGATGATGCAAGACTCTATATTCATATTTTGTGTATTTTAACTCGAGGGATGCGTACCATTGGGACTACCTTTCTGCGTGGACGAGCCATATTCTGCACCCGGACGGGCAATTCATTCAACCAGTTAGGCCATCCACACCACCCTCCTCGCCGGGCGAGGCCGGCACCAGTTCAAGAGCTGACATTAGGGGAGTACTTGACCTTTTATTTTATCGCATATTATTATCTATGTCCATTGAGGTCAATGTACGTCCTAAGTTTGGGGGGGTTTACTTTCAGTTGCTTTTCTTTTTCGCTGTTATTTTTCGTTATTTTTGACGCTAGCCTTGCTTGTCTTGTTTTTATTTGCATTCGTGAATTTTTCGTGCTTCTTTGTATAAAACTGATGATATGACACTGATTTCTTTTTGAAGAAACAGTTGAGTTTTGGTCGAGGTTGCAGTCAGCGATATCCGTTTCCGTTGAGTATTCATCTAGGTCTGAAATTTTTCGTTAATGTAGAAATTTTAGCGTATAAGAAAGGAGACATACGTGTTTTCAAATCGCCAGAATACATTTGGTTACACTTTTTGCGTAGCTAGTCGTCCAGTAACATGAGTCTTGTTGGCACTTAAATTGAGTTTAGAGTTGGACAGTCTTTCCCAAACAGTCGAGATATTACATGTTCTATGATGGGAAGGCTAGTAACCGGGGGTATTCACGTGACCCGTTGTTTACTCTCACGTAAAATGACAACTCTGAATAGACTAATGGTTTAGTGACATCGCATTTGCCGATGATGGGAAGCCTAGTAACCGGGGGTATTCACGTGACCCGTTGTTTACTCTCGCATAAAACAGCGACCTTGAAGCGGACATGCGGGAATAGCTATTCGAGTTTTTTCTCCGCTGTAGAGGGGAACTTAGTAACTAGAAGCATCCATGTGCCCCATGAGTGTCTTTTACGTCAAACGGTTCCCCAATACATGAGAATGGAAATCTACCCTAGGTTTATCCCGATGAAACATCCCGAGATCCGAACCTAGTGGTTAACTTGAATCATTTTATTGATCATACATAAGGGAATGCTGTCCGAGGATTAATTTTGATGATGAAACTCTTTATTTTTGCCATTAGACTATAGGACTGGGCGAGTTGGCTTGTTGACTCTAACCCTTCATATTGGCGGTCGGTTAAATTCACGCTTGTTAATCTGTGAGATTGATTTTATTCATGAACGATTGATTAGCACTAAAAATGGCTACTTTGTGGAATCAGTGTCTTTGATGTGGCTCACTATTACGATACTCGTATTATTCTTTGAGATTTTCAGGGTAGTATTGATTTAGTTGAGCACTATGGATTTGCACGATCATTCACAATACTTCTTATTTAAAAATTGATTTTTGCTTGAGGACAAGCAAAGGCTCAAGTTTGGGGGTATTTGTTAGACGTATTTTTATGCGCTTATTTATCATTATTTTATATCCATTTTAAGTCTAAACCTGCATAAATGAGCTTTCAATGCACTATCTTTATATGTTTTTTAGAAAATTGGAGTCTGGAAGCTCGAACGGCGAAAAACGGGCCAAAACGACAAATTTTAGCCTGGGGCCCCGGCACGAACCAAATGAGCCGTGGCACATGAAGGTGACTAGCAAGCGCCGAGCACACTGTACCGGGGGCCGCGGCACGTTGAAGCTGAGCCGCGGCCCATGAAGAAAAATAGGCGCCCAGGCATGGGGCGCTGAGCGTTGGGGCCGCGGCACGCACTTACTGAGCCGTGGCCCGCGGGGCAGTTTTGCTAATGTTGCTGCGTTTCTGAGCCGTTTCTGAAGCCCGTTTTCAACCTAATCCACGGACGCGTTTTGGAGACGATCGATGGTTATAAATAGGGACTAAAGGTCTGAAAAGAGGGGGGATCGAATCATCAATCATCGAGGAATCAAAGAGAAAGAGAAAAACACCAAGGAGCAGAGAGCGGAAGCTAGAGAACGGAGGAATCCAAGTTCTTAGACTGCATTTGATTTTTATGCTTTCTTTAATTCATTGTGTATTCTTATTTTCTAGCATGTCAAGCTAGAACCCTATTATAAGATTTTGATGAAACCGATGTTTTGATGAATTAACTTGTGATTTTGCATTATCAATATAATTCCCTTGTCTAATGAGTTTTCCCTAATTGTTCTTAATGCTTTCAATTGTGTGGCCTATAATTGAATTGTTTTGATTACACAACTTGAATTGGGAGAGGAGAGTTGGTAGGAAAAATTGGTGAGAACCGTTTTATCTTGTCAGATAGGAATATACTCATAGGAATTATGTGGCCTTTCTGAAGATTTCGTACTGTTTGCCTATTGTCGAATTAATTAACCTAGGAATAGAGTGTGTTATTCGCCTTAGAAAATTCTATTGACCTCGGGAGAGGCGGTAGAATATTTTAGCAATCTTCGCCTTCAATAAATTGGGAAATCATTAAATTCATATAATCAAGAGTAATTCGGATAAACCGAGGTGGATTCACAACCCTAGATTAATTACTTATTTGATTTTCTTTCTTCGAACAATCAATTTTACTATTTCTTCGTTTATTAATTTTCCTTGATTATTACTTGCACCTCTAATTTCGATCGTTTAAATAAAATTAGAATACTCATAAATTGGTAGTTAGTAAGTCAGTCCTCGTGGGAACGATATCTTACTCATCACTTTATTACTTATTTACAACAACGTGCACTTGCGTTCACCGAAATTCTCAACAATCGTGGTAATCAATCCCTTCATTCTGGGTATAACCCTTTGCCACAAGCCTGGCCCTATAGGCATCAACCTTGCCATCTCCATCAGTCTTTCTCTTGTAGATCCACTTGTTCCCAATAGGCACTATGCCCTTGGGGCGGTCTACTAGAGTCCAGACCTGATTGACATGGATCGAGTCTATCTCAGCTTCCATAGCTTCACGCCATTTCGTGGAGTCTACATCCACCATCGCTTGGTCATAGGTCGTTGGGTCGGTTTCTTGGCTATCACTTGGAACCTCATGGACACCCAGCTCCTCAAAGTGCATGAGACCATACCTCTCAGGTAGGGGTGAAAACTGGGCGGATATTTCCCGCCCGACCCATAGCCGTATCTGACCGGGATCGAATTCGGGATGAAAAATAGGTATCCGGTCGGATTCGGATAGGGATCCGGATAGTTAAATTCGGATGATAGTTAAATTCGGATAATGCAATATCTGCCCGTATCCGAGTTTTCCCATATTTTATCGAATATTATCCGGATACCAATCCGGATAATAAATCCGGATATCAATATTTTTAAATTTTAAATATACTTTATTTTATATATATATATATATATATATAACACTTTTCGACTTCAATGTAATAAATTTTTAAAGTTTCAAGAAAAAAATATTTTTTCAAAAAAAAAAAAAGTATTTTCTGAAAAAATATATTATTTTTTGAAAAAAAAAAATATATTTTCTAGGAAAAAAATTATCATTTCGAGAAAAACATTATTTATGGAAATTTTTTATTTCTTCGAAAAAAATTAAAAAAATATTTTCTGGAGAAAAATTATTTTCTTGAAAAATATATTATTTTTTCGAAAAAATAAAATTATTTTCTGGATTTTTTATATTTTTGGAAAAAAAATACTTTTTGCAAAAAATAAAAAAAAATTATTTTTTGGAAAAAAATTATATTTCGAAAAAAAATTATTTTCTGAAAAAAAAAATATTTTTTGAAAGAAATGTATTAGCCAAACACTTTAATACTAACTTATAAGCTATTTGTTTCATATGAAATGTATTTTAAAAGAAATATTTTATTCAAGTAAATAGAGGGGCAATTATATATATTATAATAATTGTTAAAAACAATTAAATTAACACTCTTTAGTCTTTGCTAAGTATGGAGCTTATGTTTTTTATGGGAGAGACTGAATAAGTAAAAATGAGGAAACCTTATTATGAAACGATTTTTAAAAAAAAATACTATAGTTTGCATTAGAACTTTTATGAAATATTGTGAAGGTAGTTCTTTTATATGCTCCAATTACTTCCAAACGATTTTTGTATGACACGTATTATCCGATTATATTTATTCGAATCCGGCCCGAATCCGTCCTGTATCTGTCCCGTGTCCGTATCCCGAATAATCCGAATTCGTATCCGTATCCGGCCTTCCCGTATCCGACTCCGAATCCGAGAGAAAAATATGGGTTAGGATACAGGAAGAGCACTATCCGCCCGTATCCGATCCATTTTCACCCCTACTCTCAGGTAAATGAGACACCCTACTAGACCTACGAGGTGGTTGTACTTGTGTTTCAGAAGGTTCGGTTCCAGTTTCTTGCACAGGTGTCTCCCGAGGAGTTTCATTGTATTCTTCTAAATAAATACTTCTACCTGCCCCGCTTTCCTGAATGAACTCATCTTCCATGAAGTGTGCTTGTAAAGCAACAACGGTCTTTCGATCTTCGGGAATGTAGAATAGATACCCCATCGTCCCAGACAGGAATCCAACGAAACATCCCTTCGCGGACCTAGCTTCCAACTTCTCAACCTTAGTCTTCTTAACATATGCGGGACATCTCCAAATCCTAATATGATTAAGACTTGGTTTCCTGCCCTCCCACATCTCATTTGGAGTTTTAGGAACGGATTAGGAAGGACATCTGTTCAAGATATAAGCGGCAGTCAGGAGTGCATACCCCCACAGGTAAATTGGTAAGTCAGTGTAGCCCAGCATGGAACGGACCATGTTCAACAAGGTCTGGTTCCTTCTTTCTGACACACCATTTAACTGAGGAGTACCTGGAGGTGTTAGTTGTGATACTATTCCATGTTCCTTTAGGAACTCGTCAAACTCTGTAATCATATACTCACCACATCAGTCCGACCGAAGTGCTTTGATATGATTACCCGTTTTTTTCTCGACTAGGGCCTTGAATTCCTGTAATTTCTCAAAGGCCTTGGATTTATATTTCATTAAGTATACATAACCATACCTAGTATGATCATCTGTAAACGTAATGAAATATTGATATCCGTCACGTGCTGCTTCCAAAGCACCACATACATCGGAATGGATTAACCCGAGTTTATCAGCGGCTCTTTCAAAAGTGCCTATGAAGTGGGACTTAGTCATTTTGCCTTTAAGGCAAGATTCATAAGTAGGAAAGGGATCCAATCCCAATAGACCCATATGTCCATCTTTTTCCATTTTGTAAACCTTGGTCTGACCAACATGACCAAGTATAAGATGCCATTTCAAAACATGATTGGTTGCATCCCTACCTGGTTTCCTAGTCATAGTATTCACAACGGCTTTTTTACTGAGGTTTAGATGATACAGACCATTTAACAATGTAGCAGTACCATCTAGTTTATTTCTGTAATAAATTTTATAGGAACCATCACCAATGAAAAATGAAAAGCCTTTTTGGTCCATGACCGGAATAGATACAATGTTTTTATGCCCCTTTGGCAAAACAAGTACATATTCTAAAGTCAGAACAAAACCGTATTCTAAACCCAAAAGAAGTGATCCTATGTCAGTTGCCTCGACATTATGCCCGCTTCCAACAGTGATCATTACTTCTCCAGCTCTAAGCTTCATACTTTATTCCAGATCCTGATTCACGGTACAAATATGAGAACTAACACCAGAATCCAGTATCCAGGAAGTAGAAAATACAGTACTAGAACAATTTGTTTCCAAAACTAAAAGTTCTGTACCTGAAGTGCCATGAAGAATCGGACAGTCTCTAGCCCAGTGGCCCAGCTCACCGCACTTGAGACAAGCAGCCTTCTTCCTATTGTTCTTCGGAACCATCGGGGCCTTGCCCTTTCCCTTGAGTTCCTTGACATGTGGTCTAGTCTGCTTCTTGGACTTTTTCTTCTTGTTCTTAGACCTCCAAGGTCCAGAAGAAATCACAAGAGCAGACCCCTTCATCCGCGGAGTCTTCATCTGAGACTGAGCAATCACAAATTTGTTCATTAGCCCAGCTAAATTACATGCAATCTCATTGCAGTTGAAGTTCATAACAAACTGTGAGAATGAATCAGGGAGAGACTGTAGGATAAGGTCGGTTTGGAGAGAAGTATCCATTTTAAAATCAAAAGCCTCCAAACTCTCAATCATGGATATCATTTTGAGGACATGTTCCCCAACCTTCTCACCTTCCTTCATCCTTGCACCGAACAGTTGCTTGGATATCTCATATATCTAGCAGTTCTGCTATGTTCACCATAAAGTTCGGTTAAGTGAGATAGAATCTGCCTAGCAGAAGTCATTTTCTCATGATCTCTCTGAAGCTCATTTAACATAGAAGCCATCATGTAAGCACAGACTTTTATGTCATCCTTAACCCACTTTTCGTGGTTTTTTGTAACGCAATACTTATTTAAATGCTATTTATTTTGCTAACGATCATGGATTTTGATTTTTTAATATTTGCAGGTTGTCCAATACTTGGACCGATACGTTCCTAGCATAAAATGAAGGATTTAAAAAGAAAAGATTTCAAAATAAATTATAAGGATCATTTTTAGAATTTATGAAACTGATTTCGAAAAAATTTCTGACGATTTTGATACGATAAAATATTCATCACAGAACACTTATATTGCAAAAATAATATTAATTTTTTTTACTATTATTATCGAAAATCTGTTCTGAGCATATCGAAGATTTAACTCCGATGAGTCCGGAACAGGTCGGATAATCGAATTTGGACACCGGGAAGGGGTCGAAACGGCCGAGCCAAGTTGACAGACATCAGCCGGTCACCGTCGAACACGCCTACCGACAGCTGCCGGTCACGACCGACAGAAGCTTCTCGGACAGCTGTCCGGATAAGGTCGGTCATGACCGATAGAAGCTACTCGGCCAGCTGTCCGGATAAGGTCGGTCATGACCGACAGAATCTTCTCGGTCAGCTGTCCGGATAAGGCTTCCAGCTGTCCGGATAAGTATTGATTTTCAACCAACTTTGAGCCCCTGTTTATATATGTTCCCGGACCTATTTTTGTACATATCTTATATCATATGAAAGCTTTGGACCTCTACTGTAGAATGCCCGTAACATATTTCCCTTCCAAGAAT
Source organism: Orobanche coerulescens (assembly GCA_033398695.1). Lineage (NCBI taxonomy): Eukaryota > Viridiplantae > Streptophyta > Magnoliopsida > Lamiales > Orobanchaceae > Orobanche > Orobanche coerulescens. The sequence goes on from CM065803.1 coordinate 160,263,607, forward strand.
ATTAAGGCCCTCAACAAACCAGATCAAACACAAAGCTCAAACCTGACCATTTTGAAAGGTGTTTGATAAAAGTCCTCAAAGAGATTTCTGATTTTACATCAAGAATTTATGGCCGGAAATATGAAAAAGTATTTTCAAGTGTTAGGAGCAGCGTATCCGGGATCGAAGAAGGACAACCGAGCCAAATTTAAAGAAAGATGTTTCAAGATTTCCGCAAACGATGTGAGGTTATACTGTTTTAATATGTTACGGTCATCGTTGTGTCGTGTAACATGACGACCCATGAGGGGTCGAAAGAATGAAAGAAATCCGAGACGAGTCAGATTTCCATATAATCTACATGATCTTGAAATATGGGTGCGTAGAAAAATTCGCATATATTTTTTCATGGAGGAAATATATTGTTGATAGTATGGTTGGGATCTAGTAACTTTGTATATTCATGTTGCTCGTTGTTTGTATTCGCATAAAATAGTGACCTTGAAATGTGGGTGCGTAGAAAAAAAGCAAGAGAAATAAGGTGGAATAAGGTTGTTGTTTTCCCTTCCATGATGTGTTCTTATTAATATTTTGATTAGAGGCTAGCACTACCAATATCAGAACTTTAGCCGACAGTAGAAAGTCATCGGCTAAAGTCCACTGCCATGGTAGATCACATATCCCTTGAGTCCGATCAAATAGTGTAGCATCCATACGCCATACATGCATCCTCTCAATGTAATATCTGAATATAAATTTTCATTTTTATACTATTGTATTATATGTATGATGCGTGTATCATTGTATTATATTTGAATTTATACAATGTTTATTATATCGAGATGGTTTGGGGTCAACCTATTCATAATTGACGTTCGTATTATTTTATCTGTTGGATAAGTACATTAGCCCTAACGAACGCTATGTCCAACATCTAGCGTATGCTATCTTTAAGAGTGTCACGTATATTAAGCTTGACAGATTATGTATGTAACCGAAGGTATAAGATCGCATCTCAACTTTCATCATGTAAAACTGTTCATGGCCGCCCATGGCTGGAACTTTTGGCTTGATTCGTACAGTCAAGTCAACTAGCATTACGTACGCAACATCATTGTGTTAGCATACGTAATGATGGTGAGATAATGTATGTCATTTTTTATCAATGTATGCAAGGAAATGTACGAATTGGGGTATTAGCCTCTAGAGGAGGTTTACGTCCGTAACATTATGGTGTTAGCAAATGTAATGGATGTTAGTGTAATATCCGCAATTTCAATTTCCGGTAATTTTTTTTTTTTAGAGGGAATCCATTTTGATGACTCTCTTGTGACCGTTTCGTCATTCTTAGAATGAGTAATTCTACACTTTTTGCCATCCGAGATTGTTTCGGTGCCGTTTTGTTGAGTTCCGTGCTTCTTAGCGACTTTTCCGCACTCGAGTTCGATTCTTGCGAATCTCGTTCGAAACTACTGTTTCGAGTTTCCCATAAGTCCGTTTAACTTTGTTAGACGTGTTGTGAACTTCGGTTTGGTTATTCGATCACGTATCGTGATTTTCGGGTGTTTTGGGCCATTTTGTAATTTACCCAAACTTGTGGGTATCCACATTCGTATTTGTTGTCTTGATCGATTTTCGTGTTTATTTGGTCGCATGTGATTCATTGTCGCGTAGTATTTCATCTCGGATCGATGATGTTGTCCGCGAGCATTTCGTTGTGTTTCGTTCCGTGCATTTTTAGAAACCGAATCATCGGGTCACGGTGGCTGGGCACTGGTCGGATGGGTTCGGCAGGCACTGTCGGAAGTGCTGGGCACTAGCCGGGCAGACACGGCAGGAACCGGCGTAGCGCACGCTACTGCCGAAAGGCTGCGCACGCTAGCCGACAGGAGCACCGCACGTTATGCGGGCGGCGGCCGCCTGCTTATCGGGTGGCGAGAGAGGTCCACAGGTTACGGACTCGGGGAGGATCGGCAGGTAGCGCATGCTGCTATCGGTCGTGGCGCGCGCTAACCGGCATGTGTAGCGCACGCTGTCAGCCGACTAGCGCACGTTACCTGGCCGAGCAGTTTAGTCCAGAGGGTTCTGGACAGGTTGCCTAGCGCGCTAGCGTCCACCCAGCGCACGCTATCTGGGTCGGGCAGGCAAGTCCCGATCGGCAGGTTGGGTAGACAGTGCCGGGCCGTGTGGGCCCCGGCCGAGAGTTCTGGTCCGATACTGGCCGATAGCGCACGCTACGGCCGGAAGGCTAGCGCACGCTAGGCCGCGCTAGTATAAATATGGCTGAGCAGTCATATTTTCATCCGTTTTTCATTTCCATTTTCTCATTTCCGCGGCTGGAGGCCTGGTAGTCAAGGAGAGATGTTGTCAAGCAATTAATCCACGACGTTTGGGAGTTCATATAATTGATTAATCATCCTATAACATCCTTTGATCCAGCGAATCAAGTTTAGATTTCCTAGAACCATATCTTTGGGAATTTTTGGGGTTTTCGGGTTTTTGTCCGATTCGTTCCGAATTGTTGATTAATCCATGATGGATATGATTAATCTTAGTATTATTCATATGTTTAACATCATTTAATCCATTATTCTTCGCCGAATCAAGGTATATTTCATGATTTTCCTTCGGGTTGACTTTTTGGGGGATTGGTTCTTGATTTCGTTTTCTACCCGTTTTTGATGAATCGATTGTTGTTAAATGATGGTTTTAAACATATCTTATGGATTCAATATCCATATTTCGGTTGGGAATTCCATTTTCATGTTTTGTCGGGTCGATTCGTGTTCTTGGCCGTTTTGGGGGAAACCCTTGAACTTTCATCGTTTGTTACTTGAATTCAGCGGCTTTGGGTCGTACTTTGGAATTCAATTTCGTTGTTATTGTTGTGTTTTATAGTTTATTGTTGCGGGTTGTCATTTGGCAGAGTCGGCGGGTTCGTAGTCGGTCCGAGTCTCCTCACTTCGGTTGTGATACGAAATTAACTAGTCAAAATGAAGAAGACGGAGCAAGGATCGACGTAAATGGCCTTACAACGCGTCATGCACGTACGACGACATTTTTAGGCGAGAAAACAGACACAACCTACCGGAAAATGTCGTCGCCTGCCGGAAAATGTCGAGCCTGCCGGAAAAATCACCACCTGCCGGAACTGGCCGAGCACTGCCGACCGAATGCGCGCCGCGGCCGTGTCAAGCGACACGGCCCGTGTCCGACAGCCAGCCAACATTTTTTTATTGCTGATTTTTGTGTGTTTTGTCTTCTCTTTTCCTTTCTTTACTCTTTTAGGGATTGTGTTCCCATGTTTTGTGATTTATGTATCTTTTTCTTATTTTATTTGATTTGTTTTGATTATTCAAAGATTTTATAAATCTTTGAATTGTTTTCTTTTATTATAGGAAGACTTGAAGTCTCCTATATATAGCCTTGCATAAGCATTGTAAGAGGATTGAATTATGAATTTGAATGTGAAAGAATACACTTTGTGTTTCTATCATTGCTAAATGATTTTTACCGAAACTTGATTTTTATTCGACGTGTTTTCGAGTATTAATCCGATTGATTCACAATAGGTCTTGAGAAGAAATCACCTTATCGAATTATAGGTCTAATTCGATAAACCTTTGTTCTTGTTCGATCGAATCACTTTGATCGATATTATCACCTTTTCCGATATTACTTCCATTTTTCATTTGTTCGAATTTTCCTTGTTATATTCGATATTACATCCAAAAATAGATACAAAAACACCATACTCGTAAAAAGCCTTCCGCTACGATATTCATACGCACACTCCGAACGATACGTATCCACCTCTCCGGGACAATTCGTATCATAACTGGTATCGGAGCCCAAGGTCATCTCCTTGGGCGATTTCTTCAAAGATTTTTTTTGTACAAAACTATCTCTTGAATCTTGTTATAGATTTCTTCGATCCCGATTTCTTGATGAAACTCCAGGACGCACAAAGCGGTCTACCGGAACCACGTATGCAAGCAAGACGCGGGGATGATGCACGTCAAATACACCATGCGGACGAGTTTAAAGTAAACGAACTTCCGGAGTTCGTTGGAGGTACCGGTCCCGAAGCTTATTTGGAGTGGGAACGAAAAATTGAATGCATGTTCGAATTCAAAGACCTTAACGACGAGAAACGTTGCAAATATGCAATTCTCAAGTTAGGGAAGGGTGCTTCTCTTTGGTTCGAAGGAGTAAAGACGCGAAGAGCTCGGGAGGGAAAAGCAAAAATCCGTTCGTGGGATTCTTTAAAAAGAAAACTTCGTAAGAGGTATGTGCCAACATCACATCGGTTAACCTTATTCCAGAAGATTGCCGACTTCATTCAAGGCAAACTAAGTGTCGGTGAAAATATTGAAGAGTTCGAAAGTTTGGTCTTGATGGGAGAACTAGAAGAAAATGAAGAGCAAAAGATGTCCCGTTTTTTACGTGGCTTAAATAAAAACATAGCCAACACGGTGGAGTTATATCCATATGAAGATTTCGATACTTTATGTGGACTATGTATAAAGATAGAAGCTCAAAACAAAGTGAAGTTTGCCAAAACCGAATTTACATCAAAGTTCGAGGATCCAAGTACCGGTTTGAGTTCAATTATCACAACGATACCGACTCCTATCTCTACTACGGTTTCTAAAACCCCCGGCGTACCGAAGGAAACGAGCCTAACTAAAGTAAGGTGTTTTAAATGCCAAGGATTCGGTAACTATCAAAATACTTGTCCTAACAAACGAATTGTGACGCTAAGAGAAGCCATCACGATCCGAGACGAGTTGCTAGTCGAGGACGAAGGAGAAAGACTAGGTGATGTATTTAATTCCAACGTGGAGGAAGACGAGGGAGAAGAATGTGAAACTTACGAGGCTCCAAACTATGATACAACATTAGTTCTTCGTACTTTACAAGTCAAACCCATTTCAAATGATTCGGAACAACGGGATCAAATTTTTCACACCAAGTGTCAAGTCGGGGACAAATGGTGTAGTGTGATCATCGATGGAGGAAGTTGTACCAACGTGGCGTCAAGGGAGATGGTGACGAAGCTCGGACTGATCACTACTACTCACCCAAAACCATACGCATTACATTGGCTCGATGACGGGAGTAAAGTGAAAGTCTCAAAACAAGTACAGGTCGGCTTAACCATGGGTTCGTACGTCAACAACATATTATGCGATGTACTCTCAATGGATGCATGCCATGTACTCTTGGGACGACCATGGCTATTCAATAGATATGTTTTACATCGAGGAAGAAGTAACGAGTACGAGTTGCGGGATAAGGACAAGAGGATCGTGTTGAAACCAATGTCACTTCAATCTATGATCCCTAATCGAGGTGAGAAACCGAATCTAACCATGTTTTCTAGTGAGAGGGAAATTGAGCTTGGTACTGAGATTGTCCGGTTAAAAGAAAACGACAGCTTTGGGTCTAATTTTTATAACGACTCAGTTTCTCGTAATGGACTTATTGTCTTGGATGATTACCGAATTGAGGTTAGTAAATTATTTTGTCGCTGCGGACATTTTCGAGATCAAGTACTTAGAGGCTTTAATTAATCATCTTGATGACGAAGGGATTACGGAATTGAGGACAATTCTTTTTAAAGGGGGAGGGAATGATCTGAAATTAACTAGTCAAAATGAAGAAGACGGAGCAAGGATCGACGTAAATGGCCTTACAACGCGTCATGCACGTACGATGACATTTTTAGGCGAGAAAACGGACACAACCTACCGGAAAATGTCGTCGCCTGCCGGAAAATGTCGAGCCTGCCGGAAGAATCACCACCTGCCGGAACTGGCCGAGCACTGCCGACCGAACTCGGCCGTGTCGTCCAACACGGCCCGTGCCGTACTCATCCGGAAATGCCAAAGTCACTGCCCACAGGACTCGACCGTGTCATCTGGCACGGCCGAGTCGAACTCTTCCGGATAAGCAAAAACCGACTGCCCAGACGCCCGACCGTGTTCTGGGACACGGTCGAGTCAATGCCGAACGTCCCTGTCGCGCCGCGCCCGTGCCAAGTTACTATCGGACGAGTCACTGTCGGACGTCCCTGTCGCGCCGCGCCCGTGCCAAGTCACTGTCGGACGAGTCACTGTCGGACGTCCCTGTCGCACCGCGACCGTGTCAAGCGGACACGGTCGAGTCACTGCCGACCAGATGCGCGCCGCGGCCGTGTCAAGCGACACGGCCCGTGTCCGACAGCCAGCCAATTTTTTTTTATTGCTGATTTTTGTGTGTTTTATCTTCTCTTTTCCTTTCTTTACTCTTTTAGGGATTGTGTTCCCATGTTTTGTGATTTATGTTTCTTTTTCTTATTTTATTTGATTTGTTTTGATTATTCAAAGATTTTATAAATCTTTGAATTGTTTTCTTTTATTATAGGAAGACTTGAAGCCTCCTATATATAGCCTTGTATAAGCATTGTAAGATGATTGAATTATGAATTTGAATGTGAAAGAATACACTTTGTGTTTCTATCATTGGTAAATGATTTTTACCGAAACTTAATTTTTATTCGACGCATTTTCGAGTATTAATCCGATTGATTCTCAATAGGTCTTGAGAAGAAATCACCTTATCGAATTATAGGTCTAATTCGATAAACCATTGTTCTTGTTCGATCGAATCATTTTGATCGATATTATCACCTTTTCCGATATTACTTCCATTTTTCATTTGTTCGAATTTTCCTTGTCATATTCGATATTACATCCAAAAATAGATACAAAAACACCATACTCGTAAAAAGCCTTCCGCTGCGATATTCATACGCACACTACGAATGATACGTATCCACCTCTCCAGGATAATTCGTATCAGGTCGATTCACCGCGTTGTGGTTATTCGAGGCAAGTACCTTGCCCATACAATTCTTGTTTTATGGATATGATAATTAGTGATCGTCTCCATGTGTTTATTTGATCGTTTGAATTTCACTTTCAAAGATTCGGTTATCCTTGTTAAAGGCCCTCTTTCAAAATGCGTGTGTTTTGTGAACATTGTGTTCGTGGATGGTTACGTGAATTTATATGAATACACTTGGTGTTGTCGTTGTGCTTTGATAATATATATGTATATATTATCTCATATATGTGCGTTGTGATTTGACCATTGCGTCGTGCATTGTGTTTGTTGCCATTGAGTGAATTACTTGGATATTATTGATGTGATATGTTATTTGTGTGAATGTGTGGATATGGTTGAAGGTCTACGGTGACACATGGCATAGGATCATGTGGTCAGGATGCAACAAGTGATTGATCCAACCATGAGAGCCTGAGATAATCTACGGTGACACATGGCTTGTGATCATGTGGTCAGGATGCAACAAGTGATTGATCCAACCGTGAGATATGTTGTGTGATTTGTTTCGCTAGCCAGCTCGGGAGGGTCCTTATTGTAATACCGGAGATTTATGATGTGTAATTGAACCTTGTGATATTGTATTTGTTGCATTTTGATCTGAGTATTATTCTCCGTATTTCATGATCCGGTGTTGTTGAGCGCATGATTGCATGAATTGGTTCTAAGTGGTGATTTTTGCAAATATAGCGCACGCTATCGACTCAGCGTAGCGTATGCTAAACTGGATTCATAGCGCACGCTACTTATGTACCTTAACGCACGCTATACGTAGTCAGCATGATTAAGGCAGGGTGGTAGGTGAGATCAGCCGCGGATCTTGGTCGGATTATGTCGCGATGAACCTGGACGGCTTTCGGGAAAAGCCAAGTCAACGCGGTAGCGCACACTAATGATATGAGGATAACGCACGCTAAATGCTGAGTGCAGCAAAGTCAGTAAGCTTCGTATGACCGTTAGCGCACGCTATGTATATGGACTAGCGCGCGCTAATAACCCTTTTCTATATACAGGACATCACACTTTTTCATTTTTTCAGATCTTTTCACTTCCCAAATCCGAATTTTCGAGCTTAGAGAGTTACTTCCTCCATCCTCAACCTCTCAGATCATCCTCCTAGCACGAGTTTGAAGATTGTAGATCATTGGAGATTGGTGTTCAAGCCCTCGGTGTTGGATTTCTTCAAGTTCCTTCGTGTTCTTCGCTACTTTGAGGTAGGTGATTCTTCACCAATATTAGTAGTATTCTGAAGGATGTTTTGATCATGATTTGGGATTATCTAGTCAGTTAAATTCGTAAGTAGTCGAACATCATGTGTTAGAAGGATATTTTCGATGTTTCGGTACTTCTTCATCGTATAAACCATTGAACCTTTTAGTGTTTGAAATCCTAGCATATTCATGAAGCTTCAAACCAATTGTGACCAGTATATGGTGATTATCAAAGTTCTTATGTCTTTACATAATGGAATCATACGTTTTGGGACATGAAATGGATTGAACTTAGGATATTTCCTTGAAGATCAAGATGAATTATGGTGTTGTGATGATTATACGTATCCTTGTATCTCGTAGTCGTTTAATCCATAAAGATCTTTCGCAAACCGTATGAGCATGATATGCATGGAGATGACATGTATTAACACTGAAGATTTCATGAGTTTCATCACCATTAGATTAAGTCTACTGCCCAGTAGTAAACTGCCATGCACGGTTAGCGCACGCTAAGATAGGCATATTAACGGGCGCTATCGGGAATGAGTAATGTACGCTACGTTTGGTACGTAACGTACGTTATGTCATCAGGCGGGTAAGTCGGCTGATCAGAGAGGACTGTCAGTACATAGTTAGCGTACGCTAGGCTTCATCGTTTACGTATGCTAACGGGTAGGCTTAGCGCACGTTACGTAGAGTACGTAGCGCACGCTAAGTAGTTCAGGCAGATTACATTTTTAGAGCTTTCGGCCGTAGACCGGATTGTTAGACATTCGTACGACTTGAGATGAATTCTATATTATTTATTTGTTAAGGTTCGAGCTTGCTACGTTGATCGAAGGAGGCGACCTTCCAGTGTGTTGAGATCATCGGAATGATTAGTTCTTGCCATCTTTGAGGCAAGTATCGTAATTTGTTAATATTGGTATTTTGAGCATACATGTGTTTTATTTATGTTGTTGAACATGGGATTTATTTCGTTGAATTGTCATGATATTCGTTATCTAGTGTTTGTATGTTCATGTTGATGGACATAGCGATTTTGCATATATGTATGCATGAGTTGTGTTTGTGTATGTTGTACGATCTATGCTGAGGGCGCTGGATCGGATGTCCACCTCGTGTTGGTCCGACGGGATCATCTTGGGATCTAGGCTGAGGGCGCTGGATCATTAGACGGGTTTTTCCACGTCGTGTTGGTCCGACGGGATCATCTTGGGATCTATGCTGAGGGCGCTGGATCATTGGAATACCCATGCTGTGTTAATGGAATCTTGTGGATTCGCATTGTCGGATTCCGGTAGCGAAAGTCCGTGCGGTATATCTTGTTACGTATTTTTGATGCATATTCGATTTGTTTAATATGATACTTGTACTAGCATCGTTTTGCTAACCCCTTCGGGGGTGGACATTTGTTTTGATGTTCAGGCAGCCGAGGAGCGGGGAAACAGCCACAGTACCGATGTGACGACGAAGGGGTTTAGTGATGTTTGTTGTTGTTTTTTTATTGTCTTCTTGGTTCATTTTCAGTACTCGAGTACGCGTGTCTTATTAATATCATTTCGATATAGTTGTATTAATTAACTCGTTGGATCAATTGGAACCGGTTTTGTAATTTGAATTTCGGTGGTATTGTTGGATTATATTCTCATTTTTTTAATTAGCCTTGTAAATCCTTACTTAAAGGGTTTACGGCGCTGTAATTATTCCGAATATCTCGGGGTGTTACAGAATATGGTATCAGAGCTAAGATTCATGGATATCTTGGCAGTCGGATTTTAGTTGGGTCTATTTACATTATTGATTTACGGGTCGTTCGTAGCATCACTGTTCAGCCAAAGTCGTCATGTGGACCGTGGTTGTAAGTCTCCTAATCTCTTATACTACCGTTTTACTTGATTTCTGTTTTATGAGTATTTGACGGGCTTTATTTTGAAAATTTTGTCCTGGATATTGAGAAATTGTGATTACAGTATGTTGAGAGGAGGACGTGGACGCAGACGCGGTCGTGGACGCAGACGTGGTAACATGAGACAGGAGGATTCCGCAACTACCCCAGAATTACCGGCTAGTCGAACCGATTCCCATTCTGGAGGGCAGCAGGGATCAGCGAATGACGACGCGAATCCTAACATGTCGGGAGTGCTTCAACAGGTGGTGGCTCAGATAAACCAGTTCGCTCAAGTAGTTGACCGCATGCAGACGGCGACGGAACAGCAGCACCACGAGGATAACCGGGGAGACAGATGGCTTGCGGAGGTGGTCAAATTGCACCCGCCAAAATTTGACGGATCTGCTGAGGCACTTACTTGGGATCATTGGCAAAAGGAGTTAGAAAAGATATTTGCGGGTATTAACTGTCCCGAGGACCGAAAAGTTCCTATTGCCCAGTATTTTCTGACTGGGGAGGCTTTTGACTGGTGGGAAGCTATTCGACCCGAGAATCATAATGCTGACTGGACAGAATTCAAACAAATGATGGAAGCACAGTATTGTCCTCGTCCAGTTAGAGAGGCAAAAACCGAGAGTTTTTCTCACCACCAAGTTCGGAAGCAACTGTGACAGACATAATCCAGACTTTAAATCATTAGCTGACTTGTGTGCGACACTTGGTCAGAATGGAGGCAGAAAAGATTTTTCATTTCGATATGCGTATGAAGCCGGAGATACAGCTGTACATGTCCGGATTCGAGTGTACTACGTTGCGACAGTATCAAGATAAAGCGCTGGTCTACGACATGAAAGAGGCGGTGGTGGAGAAATCGATGGAGGCAAAGAAGAAGATAGTGACCGGCAACTTCTTAGAAAACAAGACTGGTGGGCCCCACAAGGGCCAGTCTTTCTTTTATTCATCTAGGAAACCTCCACATCCTTCTCGAGGTGGAAAGAAGTTCTGGACAACATCAGCAGTTTCTGACGCATCAAAGAAATGCTATAATTGTGGTCGAGCAGGGCATATTCGACGTGATTGCCCTGTATCTTCTGTGACTTGTTTCGATTGTGGGCAATAAGGGCACCATGCGGCTTTATGTGGATTTGCAACTAGATCATTTGGTACTCGCACTCAAGCGCCAGTTCTAAAGGAGATAAGTGTGAACCAGACGCAACAGAGTGGATTTCAGCAGCAGAATGTTGGGAAGAGAGAGACATCCTGTGCTGGATCCGTTCCTCCGCGCCTGTACGAGATGAGGAAATATGACGATCAGAACACTGTTGTTGCATCAGGTACGATTCAGATCCTTTTGCAACCAGTTAGTGTCTTATTCGATTCCGGAGCTACACATTCTTTCATATCATCGAACTGTGTTAATCGTTTGAAAATCTCGTGTTTATTTGATTGTGAACCATATGTTGTGGGTTTTCCGAGCGGAGAGAGAATTGTGGGAACCCTAGAAACTATAGATTTTCCAGTGTCTATAGGAGGGAGAGATTGGCCATCGAATCTTATTGTAGTTGACATCCATGGTGACGATTTAATTCTCGGAGACGATTGGCTCAACCGTTATGGAGCTATTCTGAATTACTGAAAGAGAGTCATTTCTATCATTGCTGATGACGGATCTGAACACTTATTCAGAGGGTGGAGACTAGGAAGCTCGGGAAAATTGACCAAAGCAATGAAAGCTGTGAAATTACTGAAGCAGGGATGTCATGGACTTTGGTGCTACGTCATGAAGAAAGAAGTAGCAGTAGAGCTCTCATCTATTCCAGTTGTGAATGAATTTTCAGATGTATTCCCTGACGAACTACCTGGGTTACCTCCGCAGAGAGAGGTGGAGTTCACTATCGAATTAGAGCCTGAAGCCGCTCCTATTTCCATAGCACCATACCGCATGGCTCCAACCGAGATGTATGAACTAAAGAAGCAACTGGAGGAAATATTGCAGAGGAGTTACATTCAACCTAGTGTTTCTCCTTGGGGAGCACCCGTTCTCTTTGTCCGGAAGAAAGATAGATCCCTCCGATTATGTATTGATTACAGGGAGCTTAATAAGGTGACGATCAAGAACAAGTATCATATACCTCGGATCGATAACTTGTTTGATCAACTGCAAGGGGCAAGGGTATTCTCGAAGATTGACTTGCGATCAGGATATCATCAGTTGAGAATTAAGGAATTGGATATACCGAAATATGCTTTCAGATCCCGGTACGGGCACTATGAATTCGTGGTGATGCCATTCGGACTTACAAATGCTCCTGCGGTATTTATGCAATTGATGAATCGGGTATTCTTAGAATACCTAGATAAGTTTGTGGTCATTTTCATTGATGACATCTTGATCTATTCGAAAGACACAGAGGAGCATGCCGAGCATTTGCGTGTGGTTTTGAGCACCTTGAGGAAGGAACAGCTTTATGCGAAGCTTTCCAGATGCGAGTTCTGGCTTAGGGAAGTAACTTTCCTTGGGCATGTGATATCAGCTGACGGAGTTCAGGTGGACCCGAAGAAAGTCGAAGCAAGCTTGGAATGGGAAGCTCCTAATAACGAGAAAGAAGTCCGTAGCTTCTTAGGACTTTCTGGATATTATCGCCGTTTTGTAGAGGGATTTTCCAAAATTGCTCGTCCACTCACTCAGTTGTTACAGAAAATTCAAAAGTTCACGTGGGATGAGAAATGCCAGGCTGGTTTTGATGAACTTAAGAAGAGACTGACGACAGCACCTATATTAGCATTACCAGATGGAACTGATGGATTCATGGTATACAGCGACGCTTCAAATTAGGGTCTGGGATGTGTGTTGATGCAAGGGGATAAGGTGATCGCCTATGCTTCTCGGCAGTTGAAACCGTACGAAGTTAATTACCCTACTCATGATCTGGAGTTAGCAGCTGTGGTCTTTGCCTTGAAAATTTGGCGAAATTATTTATACGGCACTCATTGTCAGATCTATACAGATCATAAAATCCTCAGGTACATTTTCAGTCAGAAAGAATTAAACATGAGGCAGAGAAGGTGGCTGGAATTGATCAAGGATTACGACTTGGAAATTCTCTATCATCCGAGTAAAGCAAACGTAGTAGCCGATGCATTGAGCCGTAAACCATTTCTCTTCGAGTGTTGGAAGCACTTACATCCCAAACCAGCATTCAACGAGAACTAATCCGCGAAGGGATTGAAGTATGGGCACCAGGAATCCAAGGGCAACTATATGTTATGGAACTGACTTCGTCGCTAGTCGAGGAAATGAAATCTAAGCAGTTGAATGATTCTCTGATCCTTTAGTTATCTGATGAAGTAAAGAAAGGAAAGGCCCTAGGATTCGTGATACAAGATGATGGAGTTTTGATATTTCAGAGTCGACTTTGAATTCCCGATGGTGATGATTTGAGACGGGCAATTCTGAAGGAAGCTCACAGCGCGCCCTATTCTATTCACCCGGGAAGCAGTAAGATGTATAAGGATCTAAAACAAAACTTCTATTGGGGAAATATGAAGAAGGACGTATCAGAGTACGTTTCGAAGTGTTTGACTTGTCAGCAGGTTAAGATTGAACATCAGCAACCTGCCGGAATGTTAAAGCCACTTCCGATCCATGAGTGGAAGTGGGAGGATATCTCGATGGATTTCATCACCAATATGCCAAGGACCAAGATGGGTATGAACATGATTTGGGTTATAGTTGATCGACTAACCAAGTCGGCTCATTTCCTGGGAATTAAAGACACGTGGGGACCCGAGAAATTAGCACGAGTATTTATTGTAGAGATAGTCAGATTGCACGGGACGCCGAAGACCGTTATTTCAGATCGAGATGGTCGCTTCGTGTCGCACTTCTGAAAGGCAGTTCATAGGGCTCTGGGGACTGAGCTGAACTTTAGCATGGCTTATCATCCTCAAACTGACGGTCAGTCCGAAAGGACCATACAAACAGTAGAAGACATGCTTAGAGCTTGTGCTTTGGATTGGTCAACTGATTGGGAAGTTCACTTGCCATTGATTGAATTCACCTACAACAATAGTTGGCATACTTCTATTAGGATGGCACCATTTGAATCTTTGTATGGGAGAAGATGCCGATCACCCCTGTGCTGGGATGATTCTTCGGACTTGATCGGGACTGACCGGAATTGATAGTTCAGACTCAAGAGAAGATTGCTTTGATTCGGGAGAGACTGTTGACTGCCCATAGTCGACATAAGTCTTATGCAGACGTGCGTCGTTGCCCTCTAGAGTTCGACATTGGGGACCACGTACTATTGAAGGTGTTTCCTACACGAAGAATTTTCCGTTTTGGGAGAAAAGGTAAGCTAAGTCCGAGATATATCGGACCATTTGAGATCCTCGAGAGAGTTGGGGATTTAGCATACCAGTTGGCCTTACCGCCATCGCTGAGTCACGTTCACAATGTGTTTCACATATCCCAATTGCGGAAGTATGTACCAGATCCCAGTCATATCATTGAGTTCGATGAGATCGAGATAGCTAATGACGGCACCTTCGAAGAGAGACCAATCAAGATACTTGAGAGTCGGATCAAACAATTGAGGAATAAACCAATACTCTTGGTTAAAGTACAATGGCCACGACACGGAGTTGAAGAGGCCACTTGGGAAATGGAGGACAATATGAAGACTAGATATCCGGAGTTGTTTTCATCTTAAGTTTCGGGACGAAACTTCTTTTTAGGGAGAAAAGATGTAATACCCGAGATTTCTGATGTGTAATTGAACCTTGTGATATTGTATTTGTTGCATTTTGATCTGAGTATTATTCTCCGTATTTCATGATCCGGTGTTGTTGAGCACATGATTGCATGAATGTGTTCTAAGTGGTGATTTTTGCAAATATAGCGCACGCTATCGACTTAGCATAGCGTACGCTAAACTGGATTCGTAGCGCACGCTACTTATGTACCTTAACGCACACTATACGTAGTCAGCATGATTAAGACAGGGTGGTAGGTGAGATCAGCCGCGGATCTTGGTCGGATTATGTCGGGATGAACCTGGACGGATTTTGGGAAAAGCCAAGTCAACGCGGTAGCGCACGCTAATGATATGAGGATAGCGCACGCTAAATGCTGAGTACAGTAAAGTCAGTAAGCTTCGTATGACCGTTAGCGCACACTATGTATATGGACTAGCGCGTGCTAATAACCCTTTTCTATATATAGGACATCACACTTTTTCATTTTTTCAGATCTTTTCACTTCCCAAATCCGAATTTTCGAGCTTAGAGAGTTACTTCCTCCATCCTCAACCACTCATATCATCCTCCTAGCACGAGTTTGAAGATTATAGATCATTGGAGATTGGTGTTCAAGCCCTCGGTGTTGGATTTCTTCAAGTTCCTTCGTGTTCTTCGCTACTTGAGGTAGGTGATTCTTCACCAATATTAGTAGTATTCTGAAGGATGTTTTGATCATGATTTGGGATTATCTAGTCAGTTAAATTCGTAAGTAGTCGAACATCATGTGTTAGAAGGATAGTTTCAATGTTTCGGTACTTCTTCATCGTATAAACCATTGAACCTTTTAGTGTTTGAACTCCTAGAATATTCATGAAGCTTCAAACCGATTGTGACCAGTATATGGAGATTATCAAAGTTCTTATGTCTTTACATAATGGAATCATACGTTTTGGGAAATGAAATGGATTGAACTTAGGATATTTCCTTGAAGATCAAGATGAATTATGGTGTTGTGATGATTATATGTATCCTTGTATCTCGTAGTCGTTTAATCCGTAAAGATCCTTCGCAAACCGTATGAGCATGATATGCACGGAGATGACATGTATTAACACTGAAGATTTCATGAGTTTCATCACCATTAGATTAAGTCTACTGCCCAGTAGTAAACTGCCATGCACGGTTAGCGCACGCTAAGATAGGCATATTAACATGCGCTATCGAGAATGAGTAACGTACGCTATGTTTGGTACGTAACGTACGTTATGCCATCAGGCGGGTCAGTCGGCTGATCAGAGAGGACTGTCACTACATAGTTAGCGTACGCTATACTTCGTCGTTTACGTTCGCTAACGGGCAGGTTTAGTGCACGTTACGTAGATTACGTAGCGCACTCTAAGTAGTTCAGGCAGATTACATCTTTAGAGCTTTCGGCCGTAGACCGAATTGTTAGACATTCGTACGACTTGAGATGAATTCTATATTATTCGTTTGTTAAGGTTCGATCTTGCTACATTGATCGAAGGAGGAGGCCTTTGAGTGTGTTGAGATCATCGGAGTGATTAGTTCTTGTCATATTTGAGGCAAGTATCGTAATTCGTTAATATTGGTATTTTGAGCATATATGTGGTTTATTCATGTTGTTGAACATGGGATTTATTTCGTTGAATTGTCATGATATTCGTTATCTAGTGATTGTATGTTCATGGTGAAGGACATAACGATTTTGCATATATGTATGCATGAGTTGTGTTTGTGTATGTTGCATGATCTATGCTGAGGGCGCTGGATCGGATGTCCACCTCGTGTTGGTCCGACGGGATCATCTTGGGATCTAGGCTGAGGGCGCTGGATCATTGGATGGGTTTTTCCACCTCGTGTTGGTCCGACGGGATCATCTTGGGATCTATGCTGAGGGCACTGGATCATTGGAATACCCATGATGTGTTAATGGAATCTTGTGGATTCGCATTGTCGGATTCCGGTAGCGGAAGTCCGTGCGGTGTATCTTGTTACGTATTGTTGATGCATATTCGATTTGTTATATATGATACTTGTACTAGCATCGTTTTGCTAACCCCTTCGGGGGTGGACATTTGTTTTGATGTTCAGGTAGCCGAGGAGCGGGAAACAGCCACAATACCGATGTGACGACGAAGGGGTTCAGTGATGTTTGTTATTTTTTTATTGTCTTCTTGGTTCATTTTCAGTACTCGAGTACGCGTGTCTTATTAATATCATTTCGATATGGTTGTATTAATTAACTCGTTGGATCAGTTGGAACCGGTTTTGTAATTTGAATTTCGGTGGTATTGTTGGATTATATTCTCATTTCTTTTAATTAGCCTTGTAAATCCTTACTTAAAGGGTTTACGGCGCTGTAATTATTCCGAATATCTCGGGTTGTTACACTTATAGGCCTCGGGTGGGATTTGTGGCTTCGTCCCGGTCCTAGGCGATGCATGTATGTGATTATGTTGTGTTGATTTTATGTCTGTTGAGGACACTTGATGTGGACTCTGACCCTGTAATTGTTGTTGGTTTTATTTGTGAGAACCAAACCTTTGGGCTGTGACCCCTGTTAATTTTGGAAAGAGAAGGATTCGAAAATCCTGAGTTGTTTCTATCAAAACTCCTGATGGAATTTTAAATCACTTTATAAATTGTTTCCCTTGATTTGGGATCTTTCGATTTTTGGAAAGCTTTACCTAAACACTTGCCTCGGGAAGTATTTTTGTTATGTTTAAATCTTTGAGGATTCCTGGTTATTATTGTCCTTGGAACTTGTATTGTATGGCTCGTATTTTTTGCACTTTCTACTTGCACTAGGAAAATAGTAGAATTTTGCTAACCCCCAAGAAATCGGGGGGTTGATGTCTGTTTTGCATTCAGGTTTTGGAGCATAGCACAGGGTTGGCATGAAGGATGATGAAATATGAACGATACTAATCACACGAGGACCCGTTGATGTCGTATTGGTTTAGTTGTATTTTATTTTCCGCTGCAGTATTCTTTCCCCGTTGTACGGGAGTGTGTTGTACTCGACCCCTGCGTGGGCATGTGTTGTGATTGAGTTGTATGTATTTATTGAAAGACCAAATCGTCCTATTGAGTCATTTTAGCCTTAAAGGCATTATTGAGATGTTCAATGTTGTTACCAGCCTCGTACATCCTTGAGGAAAGGTTCTACGGCGTGTAATATCCCTGAGCGGATTGGGGGTGTTACATAAATGGTATCAGAGCTTAGGTTGTGGAAACCTAGGCTGTTGGGTCAAGTTGTGTCTATTGAGTTTTGTCTCGTCGGATTTTGTCTGACGGAGTCGTGTCGCGATGCGTCGTCTGAGTTTGTTGGTCGTGATTAGTATCGTGGGGCGATCATCATCTTCGTGCGACCTGTGGCCGTAAGTCTCCCTTCTTTGTATTGTGCCTCGTGTGACACAAGCTATTTGTTTGATTATTTGTTAAGTGATGGAACCTTCATGTAGATTCTTGGTTTCGTGATGCATTTATGTGACTCTCATTTTTCGTTTATATGAAAAGTGTTGTCATTATTTATGTCTTTTCGACTAGGATATTTGACTGTTTGTTTCCGGTAATAGACAGATGTTGTCCTGGTTTTAAACGAGTTGATGCGTGTATTATGATTGTATGTAAGTGAAGGTCGATACGTGTGAGTTTTGGGGCATTCTGGCCTACTGGATTTTTGAAAACCTTGAGTGTCTTAGAAAATAAGATTCGAGACGTACTAAATGGATTGCATTTTCGGGGCGCCTACTAGCGCAACTATCTATTTCAAAATTCTTCTACTTTGAGGACCAAAATATTTTGAGATATTTTCAATGATTTTTAGAAATGCAGTTGCTTAGACCCAAGGGTCGAATATTTCTGAAAGTTTCAATTAAAAGGAAAGTGTCGTTTTATAAAACGCAAGATGGTTTTCAAAGTCTTGATAATGCTGTTTGTACAACTTTTTGAAAATGTGATACTCAAGATCAACTGGTGTTTCCAAATTATTTTGAAAAGGTGGTTTTGTTTTTTTAAAACCTATCTTCCTGTGTGGGGCCCGGGAACGTATGTACGATGTTAGCATTACCGTTAGTGGTGGTGTGAGCGTGGAGTCGTTCGCCACATAGTTGTTGTGTTAGCCCTCTATGAGAGGTGTAATGTTGATCTTCAATGTTGTCGTTTCGTGGTGATTTGCGTGCTATCGCACCCGTGTGAGTGGTTAGGACTTGAGTTTGTATGATTGTGTACATACGTGGTTGTTTCGTGATGTTTATTAATTATATGCTAGTTATCGTTCAGGCCGTTGTAATCGTCGAACGATGCCGTGGTTATTGTGATTTTAGTATGTGTTGATATGTTATGCCAAGTTGGCATCTCCGCTTTGTTGTTTTGTGATGTTATGTTCCATTGTATCTAGCATTTGTATATTTGGTAGGCTGAGCCGAGGTGTTTCAACCGTGGTGCGCCGGGGGCATGCACGTACCAATTATCCTTCTCGTTGGTAACGCGTTTCAAGTGTGGACCCGAGAGACACATGATCCAGTTTTGCGAATTGGGTTCTGAGTCTTTCGGGGCGCGAACTTAGTACAGATATCAGGATTGGCTCTAAGAGGCCCATGGAAAATGTTTCCATCGACTGCTTTTGTGTTGTTGCCTTGTTTCTGTTATTGGGAGTTGTGGGGACGGCCTTCTTTTATAAGAGGTCGAATGTAATACCCTTATTATTTTTGGACTTCTGCATTTCCTCTTTCTCAAGTCTATCGACTCGCTCGTGTTCGTTGATACTTTCTGAACTTGTTCTGTATTTTGGTTTCATTGTTCGAACGAGCCGTGATCTTGTTTTGGGTCGATCTGGTTATCGCTGTGACTTTTTCGAGTTCGGTTCGATTCTTGTGAACCTTGTTTGGAAGTAACATCTTTTGGTTCTACTAGTTCTTATGATGTCTTGAGTTATAGTGTGAACTTCGGAGTCATTGTTTGGCCGTTGTCGTTCGATCATTGTTGTTCGATCGTTGTTATTCGATCATTGTTGTTCGATCGTTGTTGTTTGATCGTTGTTACTCGATCATTGCTTTTTGATCATTGTTGTTCGATCATTGTTATTTTATCGTTATTACTCGATCATTGTTTTTCGATCGTTATTGTTCGATCGTTGTTGTTCGATCGGGGTTGTCTGACTGTTGTTGCCTGATCTCGTATCGCAAAGAATTGTCATTCACTATTAGTCACCTGTTTCGAGTGTGGCCAGGTGGGTCACTGAGCTGTGCATTGCGAGACGGTAGCTGATAGATTTGGGGATCGAGGCTGCCTCTCTGCTTCGAAAGGGAACAGAGATGCCTAGTATGCTTTATTAGGATTTCGGCGTAGTCCGAATTGTTTGTGATTGTCCCAGTGGATCGTTTTGTGTTTATTTTCCATTTTCTCGACTGTGCACGATGCTTAGTGTCTTGTGATTGTTTGGATAACTGACTTGATTGTATTATCTGTTTGATGACGCTTGTCACTTGTTGGTTTTATTATGTTTCTACCGGTGGCGTTGTGTTGGTCGTCGTGGAGCGCATTTTCACGCCGTATATTCCTTTGCGTTGCTTGTAACGTTTCGCCGATGAGCGAAAGTTATGCGTTTCTTGTGTATCTCGTTGAGTGCTTCCTGGTGGGATGTTTCTCCTCCCTACTTATTTTAAGTTTCGGGACAAAACTTCTTTTAAGGAGGGTAGTATGTAATATCCGCAATTTTGATTTCCGGTAATTTTCTTTTTTTAAGCAGGAATCCGTTTTGACGACTCTCTTGTGACTGTTTCGTCATTCTGAGAATGATTAATTCTGCACTTTTTGCCATCCGAGATCGTTTCAGTGCCATTTTGTTGAGTTCCGTGCTTCTTAGCGACTTTTCGGCACTCGAGTTCGATTCTTGCTAATCTCGTTCGAAACTACTATTTCGAGTTTCCTATTAGTCCGTTTAACTTTGTTAGACGTGTTCTAAACTTCAGTTTGGTTATTCGATCACGTATCGTGATTTTCGGGCATTTTGGGCTATTTTGTAATTTACCCAAAGTTGTGGGTATCCACATTCGTATTTGTTTCGATTTTCATGTTTATTTGGTCGCGTGTGATTCATTGTTGTGTAGTATTTCATCTCGGATCGATGATGTTGTTCGCGAGCATTTCGTCGTGTTTCTTTCGGTGTGTTTTCGGAAACCGAATCGTCGGGTCAGGGCGGCTGGGCACTGGCCGGACGGGTGCGGCAGGCACTGTTGGAGGTGCTGGGCGCTGGCCGGGTAGACGCGGCAGGAACCGGCGTAGCGTGCGCTACTGCCAGAAGGCTGCGCACGCTAGCCGATAGGAGCAGCGCACATTATGCGGCCGGCCAGCACACGCTATCGGGCTGGGCAGAGAGGTCCATGGAGTTCTGGACTCGGGAAGGATCGGCAGGTAGCGCACGCTGCTATCGGTCGTGGCGCGCACTAACCGGCATGTGTAGCATGTAATATCCGCAATTTGGATTTCCGATAATTTTATTTTTTTGGCGGAAGTCCATCTTAGCGACTCTATTGTTACCGTTTCGTCATTTCGAGAATGATTAATTCTACACTTTTTATCATATGAGTTCGTCTCGGTGTCGTTCTGTTGAGTTCCGTGTTCTTAAGCGACTTTTCCATGTATGAGTTCGACTTTGTAAAATCACCATTAATTTTTGGAAACTCCAAAAATTCTTAATCTTTTCAATATTATAGAGCATCAAGTTAGCTTTCCAATGGTTCAAACGGTGAGTCAATCGGAGTCCGGACGAGGGAGTTATGGTCAAAATAGCTAAGACACACACATGTTGCAATTTTGGCCGACCCGCCTGTACCGGGGGCCGCGGCTCCCGCCGACAGGGCCGCGGCACACTGCCGAGTCACTTCCGCAGCACACTCGGCCGGGCCGCGGCACACTGCCGAGCACTGGGGGCAGATTTCGGCCCTGTGCCGCGGCACACTCGGCCGGGCCGCGGCACACAGTGCAGTCTGCACTATAACTTCGTTTTTTTGAGAATAAAAACTCATTTCTTCATCCTACATCCGAGAGATAGGGTTTGTGGGAGAAATTTTCATCATCAATCACTTGAATACTCGATTCTTCATCATTTTCATTCGGTTGTGAAGCTCGGATCGTCGATCTAACGCGTGTTCATCGAATCAAAGTGTTTGGATCTTCAAAGGTAATTTTCCCAAACCTCTTGGATTTCGATTTGTGTTGAGATATGATGTTTTGGATGTTATAATCATGTTTTATGAAGAGATATACATATGATTATGAGTATGTATGAATATTCATCGGATTATTGAAAGGTTATTCAAGAACACTTTGAATATTGAGTTGGATTTGGGGGTTTTCGATTAATTGTTGTTGAAATCACGAATTTGGATATTCATATTGGATTATTAAGCGTATTGAAGATGTTTTGTTGGTTTGAAACACTTCTTGTAGATTTGATATTGGTATTATTGAGGTTTGGTTGTAAACAATCGAAGTTTAGCCTCAACGTGTTCGATATAAGGCCCCAATGAACTTGGTTTAGTCGTATCGACGTTTTGAGTTAGTTATATTCGTGTTTGATTCGTATGTTGAACGGATTGTTGGTAATTGTGTTATTCAAGGTTGTTCGAGCGACCGGTAGTTTCCTTAGGACGTTGTTCGAGAGAGATTGTATCATCACCGGTGTTAAGGTAAGTTAATTCTTACTCAGTTAAAGGGATATTCATTCCTTCCGTTGTTGTTCATTCATAATCATAACTCATTCATATTGTATTAACCGTATCGAAAATTGTCATTGTCAATTAATCACTTCAGTCATGAGGAACGACGGTTCCAATTATTTCATTGAGCTATCATTCATTTCACTGTCATTTCATCTCGGTGAGTCAGTATTGATTTCGATGTCACTTTTGTTATCTCGTGGCATTCCGGGTCATACTGGCGTGCCGGTTGGTATGTGTAGGATTTTCATGTCGGGCACATATTAAGTCGTGTGTTGGTTGTTGGCCTCACATTGGACTGTGCACACGAGAAGATCACTTTGTGAGACTGATTAGGTACAAGACCACACGTGTATTTGATCGATACTCGATGGTGGCTTATGCACGGACACATTTCCATCCCGGACGTAGTGTGGCGCCACCCTTTGAGCCGTACCATTAGTTGATTCATACAGCATGTTTGATTGCGTATGTTTTCAACAAGATTGGGTTATAATCTAACCGATTCATTTATTATTGAACTTGTGGTTTATACAACATATATATGATTGTGTTTATTCAACTCTTGAGGATTGTTTTTGTGTGTAACTGACCCTGTTGGGGGATTTTGTTTTTCAGGTCATGGCAAGGCTAAGGCACGGGAAGATAACATTGACGGCGAGGAGTCCCAGTGATACTAGTAGGGGGACCCCAGTCCTTTCATTCACCGTGTTTCCTTATTTTATTTCCGCTGTAGATTTTCGTTTGGATTTTGAGTTCATTTAGTGTTTATATTTTATCTCCACATAAAATATACTTGTATTCGGTCATTTCCTTGGGTGTGTTGTATGAAACTCCTCATTGGAGTAATTAATGATGTAATGTGGTTCGGTACTACATTTACCCTGTGTATTTCATTCATTTTTACTCGCATGATGGGTCCCAGTTGGGGGTCTACGGCACTATAATATCCGCCTAGTTTGGGGTGTTACAGAGTTGGTATCGGAGCGTGGTTTTGAATACTACCTTCCGAATCATGTCTCATTTTAAATCATCATTCATCAGACTAGTATCATTGGACTTTCACGTCACGTGTGACCTGTGCAAGAGCCGAGCCATTCAGACCAAAGAACAGTAAGATTTCTTCATTTATCATTTTCATTTTAATCATGTTGATCATGTTAACTCATTAATTACTCAATTCATTTCATTACTCAGTTGTTGATCTTGAAGATCATATCATTAATCTTGTTAACTTGTTCAAGATAATCATTTCAAGAATATCATCAGATAATCATGTCACCTCAGTTAATCATTCATGTAATCACGGTGTTAGAGCGCATTGCTCATTTTCATCATTTCATGACGTAAATCATAATGCGTTACTCATACGAGATCTATGATTATCATGCGACCTTCCTACTTCAGTATGGAGAGAGCTATCAGGGGATGCACGGGGAGAGGCCGCGGTGCAGGCCGAAACCCGGGGAATAATCGCCCACTGCCAGGAAGTCGTACCCAGGGCTCAACTCGTTCGGAAGATGTTCGGGTTGATCCACTCACTCTTATGCAGGTCATGATGACCCATATGCAATTGCTCAATCATCATTGCACCACTCTGGCCGATTTAATCGAGAGAAGTCTCCCGTGTGAGCGTGCTGCTAAGGAAATTACTGAGCAACAACCTTCATCTGTCAGCAAGAAATCAACAAAGCGTAATCAGTCCGAAGGTGGTCAGTCAACCTCCAAGAAGCCTCGTGTGGGCCCTAACATTTCTGAGCGACCTCCTATGGCGCATAATCGTGCGGGATCTCAGTCCCGAGCGGCCAGTTCGGCCATCACCTATTTCAATTGTGAAGAACAGTGTCATTTTAGCACTAAGTGTCTGAAACCGTCTATCACGTGCCATAATTGTGGGATTGTTGTGCATAAAGCCTGTTTTTGCCGAAGGGACTCCAAGCCGACTCCGGTAGCATCTCAGGCCCCGAAGCAATCCGACTTAATCGATCATTTGTCAGCGTCGTTTAAGACGACGGAAGCGAATAAAAGCAGAGCTCATATTTATCAGACGGGAGCGTCCGGTTCGGGGGCTGGCAAGTCCCGGATTCACGAGATGAAGAGGACCGACGATCCGGAGGCCCGAACGATCTCAAGTATACTCGTAATTTTATCTAAACTTATGTGTACCCTTTTTGATACCGGTGCACCGCATTCATTGATGTCCGAATCATGTTTGAGTAGACTTCACTTAGACAGTCCTAATAATTGTGGACCTTATATCATTGGTCTACCTGACGGTAGAAGAATTTCCGAAAATCATGAGGTTAAGAACTGACCGAATTAAACTTAATAACCGCGAGTGGTTGGTGGACCTAATCATGGTGGATTTACCTAAGGACGATGTAATATTGGGTATTAGTGGGATGGATCATCATGACACCATGCTCAATGTTCGTAAGCGTATGGTCCCTATCATTTCCGTCGTTGGAGTTGAGTGTGTATTTCAGGGAGGTGATCCCCGTTGTTCCGGAAGAATCATTAATATGATGAAAGCAGTAAATTACTCAACCAAGGATGTTCAATCATTCATTATATATCATTGTCATTGATTGACCATTCTAAGGCAGTCGAGGTGTTCAATCATTCATTGTATCATTTCCATCGATTGGCCGTTCTAAGGAAATCGAGGTGTTCAACCATTCGTGGTATCATTGTTATCGTTTGATGATGTACTCCTAGACGAGCTACCTGTTTTACCTCCACTGAGAGATATGGAATTCACGATAGAGTTGGAGCCTGGTACGTCTCCATTATCGAAGGCACCGTATCGGATGGCCCCAACCTAAGTGCAGGAACTAAAGAATCAATTAGAGGATTTGACCGAGAAGGGTTATATCTGACCGAGTGCGTCCCCGTGGGGAGCACCAGTGTTGTTGGTCAAGAAGAAGGATGTTTCGTTTCGTGTGTGTATTAATTATCGGGAGTTGAATAGGGTGACGATCAAGAATAAGTATCCTCTACCCCGTATTGATGATCTCGTAGATCAACTTCAGGGAGATTCAGTATTTTCCTAGATCGACTTAAGATCTGGATATCACCAATTGCGCATTCGAGAGTCGGAAATTGCGAGGGCGGCGTTTCAAACACGCTATGGCCATTATGAGTCCGTAGAGTTAATTAATGCACTAATGCACCTACGGTATTCATGGAGTTAATGAATCCGGTCTTCATCGACTTTTTGGATCAGTTCTTGGTTGTCTTTATTGATGACATTTTAATTTATTCTCGTGACCGGGAGGAGCACGAGCTTCACCTTCATCAGGTTCTCGACATATTGAGACGAGAGCAACTTTATGGAAAGTTTTCCATATGTGAGTTCTGGATGTCCGAAGCGACGTTTCTCGGGCATGTAATTTCATCAGACGGGGTTCGTGTCGACCCTCAGAAGACGGAGGCTATCCGAGATTGGCAACCTCCAAAGAATGTTAAGGAAATCCGAAGTTTCATCGGATAAGCTGGTTAATTATCTGACCCACGACCTGGAGCTAGCAGCCGTGGTGTTCGCATTGAAGATTTGGCGTCATTATCTTTATGGCGTTACCTGTCAGATATTCACCGATCATAAGAGTTTAAAGTATATATTTACTCAGAAGGAGTTAAATATGCGGCAGAGACGGTGGTTGGAACTGATCAAAGATTATGATATCGAGATACTTTACCACCCAGGCAAGGCAAACGTTGTCGCCGATGCCTTGAGTCGTAAGTCCGTTCAGAAGCAGATGCTTGCTCGATTAATAGTTCAGAAGGAACTTCAACAGAAATTTCTGAGACCCGAGATCAAGGTCTGGTTACAGCGAGTGTAAGGGGAACTTTGTACGTTGGAGGTTTCATCGCCACTTGAGGAGGCGATCAGGGAGAATCAGGGTTCGAACCCATTTTTGTTATGCATTCGAGAGGATGTGACTCAGGGGAAAGCCCCCGGGTTTGTGGTCCACGAGAATGGACTTTTGCATTTTAAGAATCGGTTGTGCGTACCGGCGAATGACGAGTTGAAAAACTCGATTTTGAGAGAATCTCATGCTACCACTTATTCCATTCATACGGGGTCTAGCAAGATGTATAAAGACTTGAAACAAAATTACTGGTGGAGTAATATGAAGCGGGAAGTCGCGGAATTTGTTTCGAGATGCTTGACCTGTCAGCAAGTCAAGATAGAACATCAGCGACCGGCGGGTATCTCCATATTCCAGAATGGACGTGGGAAGATATTTTAATGGACTTCATCACGAGTTTGCCAATGAGTCGTCGTGGCATGAATACAATCTGGGTAATTATGGATTGCCTAGCTAAGTCAGCTCATTTTCTCGAGATTAAGGATACTTGGGGTCCCGAGAGACTTGCCCAGTTGTTCATCAAAGAAATAGTGAGATTGCACGGTACTCCTAAATGTATCGTTTCCGATCGTGACGGACGATTCGTGTCTCATTTTTGGAAATCAGTTCATCGTGCTATGGGAACTCAGCTTAATCTCAGTACAGCTTTTCATCCACAGTCCGACGGACAATCAGAGAGGATTATTCAGAATTTGGAGGACATGTTGAGGGCATGTGTTCTCGATTGGAAAGATGATTGGGAAGCCCAACTACCGTTGATCGAATTCACGTATAATAATAGTTGGCATGCTTCAATTAAGATGGCACCTTACGAGGCCTTGTACAGTCGTCGTTGTCGATCTCCTTTGTGTTGGGATGACTTATCAGAATCAATCGGCACCGAGCCCGATATGCTTATAGCCGCCCGTGAGAAGGTACCTTTGATCAAGAGTTGTTTGTTGACCGCTCAGAGTCGACAGAAATCTTATGCAGACAATCATCGCCGACCTTTAGAGTTCGAGACAATTGACCACGTGTTGGTCAAGGTATCCCCGAGTCGAGGTATCTTCCGTTTCGGGAAGCGGGGAAAGTTGAGTCCAAGATTTATTGGACCGTTTGAGTTTTTGGAACGAGTAGGCGAGCTAGCTTATCGATTGGCCTTAGCTCCGGTGTCGAGCCGAATTCATTATGTGTTTCACGTATCTCAGTTGCGGAAGTATATTGCCGACCCTAGCCACATACTTCAGTTCGATGAAATCGAGATCGCAAATGATCATTCGTATGAGGAGCGTCCCATACGAGTCTTAGAACAGCGAATCAAACAGTTGAGGAATAAGGCGATTCCTTTGGTTAAAATTCAGTGGTCTAGACACGGAGTCGAAGAGGCTACTTTGGAAACCGAGGATAGTATGCGAGAGAGTTATCCCGAGTAATTGTCTCTATGTAATTTTTCACTTGTTAATAACCGTTCATCATCCACATTCATTCATCCATGTTCACCGTTCGGAATAACTTCGAGTTGTGTATCGATATTGTTTATTGTTTCAACCTTACTTGGGAATCGAGACAAGAGTATTTTCTTGATCGTTATAATTACTTCATTAATCGATGTTGATATTGGAATTCATGCCATTTCAAATTTCCTTCTTGTTCGAATCATGCTATTGTTGGGTACATTTGCGGTTCTTGTGTATCTCGTTGAGTTTTTCTAGCGGGATATTGCTTCTCCCTACTTGTTTTAAGTTTTGGGACGAAACTTCTTTTAAGGAGGGTATTATGTAATATCCGCAATTTGGATTTCTGGTAATTTTAATTTTTTGGCAGAAGTCCATCTTAGTGACTCTATTTTTACCGTTTCGGCATTCCGAGAATGATTAATTCTACACTTTTTGTCATCCGAGTTTGTCTCGGTGTCGTTCTGTTGAGTTCCGTGTTCTTAAGCGACTTTTCCACGTATGAGTTCGACTTTGTAAAATCAACATTAATTTTTGGAAACTCCAAAAATTCTTAATCTTTTAAAAATAATAGAGCATCAAGTTAGCTTTCCAATGGTTCAAACGGTGAGTCAATCGGAGTCCGTACGAGGGAGTTATGGTCGAAATAGCTAAGACACACACATGTTGCAATTTTGGCCGACCCGCCTGTACCGGGGGCCGCGGCTCCCGCCGGCAGGGCCGAGGCACACTGCCGAGCACTGGGGGCAGATTTTGGCCCTGTGCCGCGGCACACTCGGCCGGTCCGGGCACACAGTGCAGTTTGCACTATAACTTCGTTTTTTTGAGAAGAAAAACTCATTTCTTCATCCTACATCCGAGAGAGAGGGTTTATGGGAGAAATTTTCATCATCAATCACTTGAATACTCGATTCTTCATCATTTTCATTCGATTGAGAAGCTCGGATCATCGATCTAACGCGTGTTCATCGAATCAAAGTGTTTGGATCTTCAAAGGTAATTTTCCCAAACCTCTTGGATTTCGATTTGTGTTGAGATATGATGTTTTGGATGTTATAATCATGTTGTATGAAGAGATATACATATGATTATGAGTATGTATGAATATTCATCGGATTATTGAAAGGTTATTCAAGAACACTTTGAATATTGAGTTGGATTTGGGGCATTTTAATTCATTGTTGTTTAAATCACGAATATGGATATTCATATTGGATTATTGATCGTATTGAAGATGTTTTGATGGTTTGAAACACTTCTTGGGGATTTAATATTGGTATTATTGAGGTTTGGTTGTAAACAATCGAAGTTTGGCCTCAACGTGTTCGATATAATGCCCCAATGAACTTGGTTTACTCGTATCGACGTTTTGAGTTAGTTATATTCGTGTTGGATTCGTATGTTGAACGGATTGTTGGTAATTGTGTTATTCAAGGTTGTTCCAGCGACCAGTAGTTTCCTTAGGACGTTGTTCGAGAGAGATTGTATCATCACCGGTGTTAAGGTAAGTTAATTCTTACTCAATTAAAGGGATATTCATTCCTTTCGTTTTTGTTCATTCATAATCATAACTCATTCATATTGTATTAACCGTATTGAGACTTGTCATTGTCAATTAATCACTTCAGTCACGAGGAACGACGGTTCTAATTTTTCATTGAGCTATCATTCATTTCACTGTCATTTCATCTCGGTGAGTCATTATTGTTGATTTCGATGTCACTTTTGTTATCTCGTGGCATTCCGGGTCATACTAGCGTGCCGGTTGGTATGTTTAGGATTTTCATGTCAGGCACATATTAAGTCATGTGTTGGTTGCTCGCCTCACATTGGACTGTGCACACAAGAAGATCACTTCGTGAGACTGATTAGGTACAAGACCACACGTGTATTCGATCGATACTCGATGGTGGCTTGTGCACGGACATATTTCCATCCCAGGCATAGTCTGGCGCCACCCTTTGAACCGTACCGTTAGTTGATTCATACAGCATGTTTGATTGCGTATGTTTTCAACAAGATTGGGTTATAATCTAACCGATTCATTTATTATTGAACTTGTGGTTTATACAACATATATATGATTGTGTTTATTCAACTCTTGAGGATTGTTTTTGTGTGTAACTGACCCTTTTGGGGGATTTTGTTTTTCAGGTCGTGGCAAGGCTAAGGCACGGGAAGATAACGTTGACGGCGAGGAGTCCCAGTGATACTAGTAGGGGGACCCCAGTCCTTTCATTCAGCGTGTTTCCTTATTTTATTTCCGCTGCAGATTTCCGTTTGGATTTTGAGTTCATTCAGTGTTGTATATTTTATCTCCATATAAAATATACTTGTATTCGGTCATTTCCTTGGGTGTGTTATATGAAACTCCTCATCGGAGTAATTAATGATGTAATGTGGTTCGGTACTACATTTACCCTGTGTATTTCATTCATTTTCACTCGCCTGGTGGGTCCCAGTCGGGGGTCCACGTCACTGTAATATCCGCCTAGTTTGGGGTGTTACAGGGTTGGTATCGGAGCGTGGTTTTGAATACTACCTTCCGAGTCATGTCTCATTTGAAATCATCGTTCATCAGACTAGTATCATTGGACTTTCGCGTCACGTGTGACCTGTGCAAGAGCCGAGCCATTCAGACCAAAGAACAGTAAGATTTCTTCATTTATCATTTTCATTTTAATCATGTTGATAATGTTAACTCATTAATCAGTCAATTCATTCATTACTCAGTTGTTGATCTTGAAGATCATATCATTAATCTTGTTAACTTGTTCAAGATAATCATTTCAAGAATATCATCAAATAATCATGTCACCTCAGTTAATCATTCATGTAATCATGGTGTTAGAGCGCGTATGCTCAGTTTCATCATTTCATGATGTAAATCATAATGCGGTACTCATACGGGATCTATGATTATCATGCGACCTTCCTACTTCAGTATGGAGAGAGCTATCAGGGGATGCACGAGGAGAGGCCGCGGTGCAGGGCGAAACCTGGGGAATAATCGCCCACTGCCAGGAAGTCGTACCCAGGGCTCAGCTCGTTCGGAAGATGTTCGGGTTGATCCACTCACTCTTATGCAGGTCATGATGACCCATATGCAATTGCTCAATCATCATTGCACCACTCTGGCCGATTTAATCGAGAGAAGTCTCCCGTGTGAGCCTGCTGCTAAGGAAATTGTTGAGCAACAACCTACATATGTCAGCAAGAAATCAACAAAGCGTAATCAGTCCGAAGGCGGTCAGTCAACCTCCAAGAAGCCTCGTGTGGGCCCTAACATTTCTGAGCAACCTCCTATGGTGCATAATCGTTCGGGATCTCAGTCCCGAGCGGCCAGTTCGGCCATCACCTATTTCAACTGTGAAGAACAATGTCATTTCAGCACTAAGTGTCTGAAACCGTCTATCACGTGCCATAATTGTGGGATTGTTGGGCATAAAGCCCGTTTTTCCCGAAGGGACTCCAAGCCGACTCCGGTAGCATCTCAGGCCCCGAAGCAATCAGCGACTCAGAATCAGACTGCTTTGTCAGTGTCGTTTAAGACGACGGAAGCGAATAAAAGCAGAGCTCATATTTATCAGACGGGAGCGTCCGTTTCGGGGGCCGGCAAGTCCCGGATTGACGAGATGAAGAGGACCAACGATCCGGAGGCCCGAACGATCTCAAGTATACTCGTAATTTTATCTAAACCAGTGTGTACCCTTTTTGATACCGGTGCACCGCATTCATTCATTTCCGAATCATGTTTGAGTAGACTTCACTTAGACAGTCCTAATAATTGTGGACCTTATATCATTGGTCTACCTGACGGTAGAAGAATTTCCGAAAATCATGAGGTTAAGAACTGACCGAATTAAGCTTAATAACCGCGAGTGGTTGGTGGACCTAACCGTGGTGGATTTACCTAAGGACGATGTAATATTGGGTAATAGTGGGATGGATCGTCATGACACCATGCTCAATGTTCGTAAGCGTATGGTCCCTATCATTTCCGTCGTTGGAGTCGATTGTGTATTTCAGGGAGGTGATCCCCGTTGTTCCGGAAGAATCATTAATATGATGAAAGCAGGAAATTACTCAACCAGGGATGTTCAATCATTCATTATATATCATTGTCATTGATTGACCATTCTAAGGCAGTCGAGGTGTTCAATCATTCATTGTATCATTTCTATTGATTGGCCGTTCTAAGGCAATCGAGGTGTTCAACCATTCGTGGTATCATTGTTATCGTTCGACGATGTACTCCTAGACGAGCTACCTGTTTTACCTCCACCGAGGGATATGGAATTCACGATAGAGTTGGAGCCTGGTACGTCTCCATTATCGAAGGCACCGTATTGGATGGCCCCAACCAAAGTGCAGGAACTAAAGAATCAATTAGAGGATTTGACCGAGAAGGGTTATATCTGACCGAGTGCGTCCCCGTGGGGAGCACCAGTGTTGTTTGTCAAGAAGAAGGATGTTTCGTTTCGTGTGTGTATTAATTATCGGGAGTTGAATAGGGTGACGATCAATAATAAGTATTCTCTACCCCGTATTGATGATCTCTTAGATCAACTTCAGGGAGCTTCAGTATTTTCCTAGATCGACCTAAGATCTGGATATCACCAGTTGCGCATTCGAGAGTCGGAAATTGCGAGGGCGGCGTTTCAAACACGCTATGGCCATTATGAGTTCGTAGAGTTAATTAATGCAATAATGCACCTACGGTATTCATGGAGTTAATGAATCAGGTCTTCATCGACTTTTTGGATCAGTTCGTGGTTGTCTTTATTGATGACACTTTAATTTATTCTCGTGACCGGGAGGAGCACGAGCTTCACCTTCATCAGGTTCTCGACATATTGAGATGAGAGCAACTTTATGGAAAGTTTTCCATATATGAGTTCTGGATGTCCGAAGCGACGTTTCTCGGGCATGTAATTTCATCAGACGGAGTTCGTGTCGACCCTCAGAAGACGGAGGATATCCGAGATTGGCATCCTCCAAAGAATGTTAAGGAAATCCGAAGTTTCCTCGGATTAGCTGGTTAATTATCCGACCCACGACCTGGAGCTAGCAGCTGTGGTGTTCGCATTGAAGATTTGGCGTCATTATCTTT
Source organism: Orobanche coerulescens (assembly GCA_033398695.1). NCBI lineage: Eukaryota > Viridiplantae > Streptophyta > Magnoliopsida > Lamiales > Orobanchaceae > Orobanche > Orobanche coerulescens. Next base: position 160,296,485 of record CM065803.1, read on the forward strand.
ATGGCGTTACCTGTCAGATATTCACCGATCATAAGAGTTTAAAGTATATATTTACTCAGAAGGAGTAAAATATGCGGCATAGATGGTGGTTAGAACTGATCAAGGATTATGATATCGAGATACTCTACCACCCAGGCAAGGCAAACGTTGTCGCTGATGCCTTGAGTCGTAAGTCCGTTCAGAAGAAGATGCTTGCTCGATTAATATTTCAGAAGGAACTTCAACAGAAATTTCTGAGACCCGAGATCAAGGTCTGGTTACAGCGAGTACAAGGGCAACTTTCTACGTTGGAGATTTCATCGCCACTTGAAGAGGCGATCAGGGAGAATCAGGATTCGAACCCATTTTTTTTATGCATTCGAGAGGATGTGACTTCATCACGAGTTTGCCAATGAGTCGTCATGGAATGAATACAATCTGGGTAATTGTGGATCACCTAGCTAAGTCAGCTCATTTTCTCGAGATTAAGGATACTTGGGGTCCCGAGAGACTTGCCCAGTTGTTCATCAAAGAAATAGTGAGATTGCACGGTACTCCTAAATGTATCGTTTCCAATCGTGACGGACGATTCGTGTCTCATTTTTGGAAATCAGTTCATCGTGCTATGGGAACTCAGCTTAATCTCAGTACCGATTTTCATCCTCAGTCCGACGGACAATCGGAGAGGACTATTCAGACTTTGGAGGACATGTTGAGGGCATGTGTTCTCGATTGCAAAGATTATTGGGAAGCCCAACTACCGTTGATCGAATTCACGTATAATAATAGTTGGCATGCTTCGATTAAGATGTCACCTTACGAGGCCTTGTACAGTCGTCGTTGTCGATCTCCTTTGTGTTGGGATGACTTATCAGAATCAATCGGCACCGAGCCCGATATGCTTATAGCCACCCGTGAGAAGTTAGCTTTGATCAAGAGTCGTTTGTTGACCGCTCAGAGTCGACAGAAATCTTATGCAGACAATCGTCGCCGACCATTAGAGTTCGAGATAGGTGACCACATGTTGGTCAAGGTATCCCCGAGTCGAGGTATCTTCCGTTTCGGGAAGCGGGGAAAGTTGAGTCCAAGATTTATTGGACCGTTTGAGATTTTGGAACGAGTAGGCGAGCTAGCTTATCGATTGGCCTTACCTCCGGCGTCGAGCCGAATTCATTATGTGATTCACGTATCTCAGTTGCGGAAGTATATTGCCGACCCTAGCCACATACTTCAGTTCGACGAAATCGAGATCGCAGATGATCATTCGTATGAGGAGCGTCTCATACGAGTCTTAGAGCGGCGAATCAAACAGTTGAGGAATAAGGCGATTCCTTTGGTTAAAATTCAGTGGTCTAGACATGGAGTCGAAGAGGCTACTTGGGAAACCGAGGATAGTATGCGAGAGAGTTATCCCGAGTTATTTGACCCTTAGTTTCGAGGACGAAACTCTTTTAAGGGGGGGTGTATGTAATACCCACTTGTAATTCAGTCATTATCATTCAGTAATTTCATTCGGTAATTGTCTCTATGTAATTTTTCACTTGTTAATAACGGTTCATCATCCACATTCATTCATCCATGTTCACCGTTCGGAATAACTTCGAGTTGTGTATCGATATTGTTTATTGTTTCAACCTTACTTGGGAATCGAGACAAGAGTATTATCTTGATCGTTATAATTGCTTCATTAATCGATGTTGATATTGGAATTCATGCCATTTCAAATTTCCTTCTTGTTCGAATCATGCTATTGTTGGGTACATTTGCGGTTCTTGTGTATCTCGTTGAGTTTTTGTAGCGGGATATTGCTTCTCCCTACTTGTTTTAAGTTTCGGGACGAAACTTCTTTTAAGGAGGGTAGTATGTAATATCCGCAATTTGGATTTTCGGTAATTTTAATTTTTTGGCGTAAGTCTATCTTAGCGACTCTATTTCTACCGTTTCATCATTTCGAGAATGATTAATTCTACACTTTTTGTCATCCGAGTTCGTCTCGGTGTCGTTCTGTTGAGTTCCGTGTTCTTAAGCGACTTTTCCACGTATGAGTTCGACTTTGTAAAATCACCATTAATTTTTGGAAACTCCAAAAATTCTTAATCTTTTAAATATAATATAGCATCAAGTTAGCTTTCCAATGGTTCAAACGGTGAGTCAATCGGAGTCCGTATGAGGGAGTTATGGTCGAAATAGCTAAGACACACACATGTTGCAATTTTGGCCGACCCGCCTATACCGGGGGCCGCAGCTCCCGCCGGCAGGGCCGAGGCACACTCGGCCGGGCCGCGGCACACTGCCGAGCACTGGGGGCAGATTTCGGCCCTGTGCCGCGGCACACTCGGCCGGGCCGGGGCACACAGTGCAGTTTGCACTATAACTTCATTTTTTGAGAAGAAAAACTCATTTCTTCATCCTACATCCGAGAGAGAGGGTTTGTGGGAGAAATTTTCATCATCAATCACTTGAATACTCGATTCTTCAACATTTTCATTCGGTTGTGAAGCTCGGATCGTCGATCTAACGCGTGTTCATCGAATCAAAGTGTTTGGATCTTCAAAGGTAATTTTCCCAAACATCTTGGATTTCGATTTGTGTTGAGATATGATGTTTTGTATGTTATAATCATGTTGTATGAAGAGATATACATATGATTATGAGTATGTATGAATATTCATCGGATTATTGAAAGGTTATTCAAGAACACTTTGAATATTGAGTTGGATTTGGGGGTTTTTAATTAATTGTTGTTGAAATCAAGAATTTAGATATTTATATTGGATTATTGATCGTATTGAAGATGTTTTGTTGGTTTGAAATACTTCTTGGGGATTTGATATTGGTATTATTGAGGTTTGGTTGTAAACAATCGAAGTTTGGCCTCAACGTGTTCGATATAATGCCCCAATGAACTTGGTTTAGTCGTATCGACGTTTTGAGTTAGTTATATTCGTGTTTGATTCGTATGTTGAATGGATTGTTGGTAATTGTGTTATTCAAGGTTGTTCGAGCGACCGGTAGTTTCCTTAGGACGTTGTTCGAGAGAGATTGTATCATCACCGGTGTTAAGGTAAGTTAATTCTTACTCAGTTTAAGGGATATTCATTCCTTTCGTTGTTGTTCATTCATAATCATAACTCATTCATATTTTATTAACAGTATCGAGACTTGTCATTGTCAATTAATCACTTCAGTCACGAGGAACGATGGTTCCAATTATTTCATTGAGCTATCATTCATTTCACTATCATTTCATCTCGGTGAGTCATTATTGATGATTTTGATGTCACTTTTGTTATCTCGTGGCATTGGGTCATACTGGTGTGCCGGTTGGTATGTGTAGGATTTTCATGTCGGGCACATATTAAGTTGTGTGTTGGTTGTTGGCCTCACATTGGATTGTGCACACGAGAATATCACTTCGTGAGACTGATTAGGTACAAGACCACACGTGTATTCGATCGATACTCGATGGTGGCTTGTGCACGGACACATTTCCATCCCGGGCGTAGTATGGCGCCACCCTTTGAGCTGTACCGTTAGTTGATTCATACAGCATGTTTGATTGCGTATGTTTTCAACAAGATTGGGTTATAATCTAACCGATTCATTTTTGATTGAACTTGTGGTTTATACAGCATATATATGATTGTGTTTATTCAACTCTTGAGGATTGTTGTTCAGTGTAACTGACCCCGTTGGGGGATTTTGTTTTTCAGGTCGTGGCAAGGCTAAGGCACGGGAAGATAACGTTGACGGTGAGGAGTCCCAGTGATACTAGTAGGGGGACCCCAGTCCTTTCATTCACCGTGTTTCCTTATTTTATTTCCGCTGCAGATTTCCGTTTGGATTTTGAGTTCTTTCAGTGTTGTATATTTTATCTCCATATAAAATATACTTGTATTCGGTCATTTCCTTGGGCGTGTTGTATGAAACTCCTCATCGGAGTAATTAATGATGTAATGTGGTTCGGTACTACATTTACCCTGTGTATTTCATTCATTTTCGCTCGCCTGGTGGGTCCGAGTCGGGGGTCCACGGCACTGTAATATCCGCCTAGTTTGGGGTGTTACAGAGTTGGTATCGGAGCGTGGTTTTGAATACTATGTTCCGAGTCATGTCTCATTTGAAATCATCGTTCATCAGACTAGTATCATTGGACTTTCGCGTCACGTGTGACCTGTGCAAGAGCCAAGCCATTCAGACCAAAGAACAGTAACATTTCTTCATTTATCATTTTCATTTTAATCATGTTGATCATGTTAACTCATTAATCACTCAATTCATTCATTACTCAGTTGTTGATCTTGAAGATCATATCATTAATCTTGTTAACTTGTTCAAGATAATTATTTCAAGAATATCATCAGATAATCATGTCACCTCAGTTAATCATTCATGTAATCATGGTATTACATCGTGTATGCTCATTTTCATCATTTCATGACGTAAATCATAATGCGGTACTCATACGAGATCTATGATTATCATGTGACCTTCCTACTTCAGTATGGAGAGAGCTATCAGGGGATGCAAGGGGAGAGGCCGCGGTGCAGGCCGAAACCCGGGGAATAATCGCCCACTGCCAGGAAGTCGTACCCAGGGCTCAGCTCGTTCGGAAGATTTTCGGGTTGATCCACTCACTCTTATGCAGGTCATGATGACCCATATGCAATTGCTCAATCATCATTGCGCCACTCTGGCCGATTTAATCGAGAGAAGTCTCCCGTGTAAGCCTGCTGCTAAGGAAATTGCTGAGCAACAACCTTCATCTGTCAGCAAGAAATCAACAAAGCGTAATCAGTCCGAAGGCGGTCAGTCAACCTCCAAGAAGCCTCGTGTGGGCCCTAACGTTTCTAAGCGACCTCCTGTGGCGCATAATCGTGCGGGATCTCAGTCCCGAGTGGCCAGTTCGGCCATCACCTGTTTCAACTGTGAAGAACAGTGTCATTTCAGCACTAAGTGTCTAAAACCGTCTATCACGTGCCATAATTGTGGGATTGTTGGGCATAAAGCCCATTTTTGCCGAAGGGACTCCAAGCCGACTCCGGTAGCATCTCAGGCCCCGAAGCAATCAACGACTCAGAATCAGACTGCTTTGTCAGCATCGTTTAAGACGATGGAAGCGAATAAAAGCGGAGCTCATATTTATCAGACGGGAGCATCCGGTTCGGGGGCCGGCAAGTCCCGGATTCACGAGATGAAGACGACCGACGATACGGAGGCCCGAACGATCTCAAGTATACTCGTAATTTTATCTAAACCTGTGTATACCCTTTTTGATACCGGTGCACCGCATTCATTCATTTCCGAATCATGTTTGAGTAGACTTCACTTAGACAGTCCTAATAATTGTGGACCTTATATCATTGGTCTACGTGACGGTAGAAGAATTTTCGGAAATCATGAGGTTAAGAACTGACCGAATTAAGCTTAATGACCACAAGTGGTTGGTGGACCTAATCGTGGTGGATTTACCTAAGTACGATGTAATATTGGGTATTAGTGGGATGGATCGTCATGACACCATGCTCAATGTTCGTAAGCATATGGTCCCTATCATCTCCGTCGTTGGAGTCGAGTGTGTATTTTAGGGAGGTGATCCCCGTTGTTCCGGAAGAATCATTAATATGATGAAAGCAGTAAATTACTCAACCAGGGATGTTCAATCATTCATTATATATCATTGTCATCGATTGACCATTCTAAGGCAGTCGAGGTGTTCAATCATTCATTGTATCATTTCCATCGATTGGCCGTTCTAAGGGAATCGAGGTGTTCAACCATTCGTGGTATCATTGTTATCGTTTGACGATGTCCTCCCAGACGAGCTACCTATTTTACCTCCACCGAGGGATATGGAATTCACGATAGAGTTGGAGCCTGGTACGTCTCCATTATCGAAGGCACCGTATCGGATGGCCCCAACCGAAGTGCAGGAACTAAAGAATCAATTAGAGGATTTGACCGAGAAGGGTTATATCCGACCGAGTGCGTCCCCGTGGGGAGCACCAGTGTTGTTTGTCAAGAAGAAGGATGTTTCGTTTCGTGTGTGTATTAATTATCAGGAGTTGAATAGGGTGACGATCAAGAATAAGTATCCTCTACCCCGTATTGATGATCTCTTAGACCAACTTCAGGGGGCTTCAGTATTTTCCTAGATCGACTTAAGATCTGGATATCACCAGTTGCGCATTCGAGAGTCGGAAATCGCGAGGGCGGCGTTTCAAACACGCTATGGCCATTATGAGTTCGTAGAGTTAATTAATACACTAATGCACCTGCGGTATTCATGGAGTTAATGAATCGGGTCTTCATTGACTTTTTAGATCAGTTTGTGGTTGTCTTTATTGATGACATTTTAATTTATTCTCATGACCGGGAGGAGCACGAGCTTCACCTTCATCAGGTTCTCGACATGTTGAGACGAGAGCAACTTTATGGAAAGTTTTCCATATGTGAGTTCTGGATGTCCGAAGCGACGTTTCTCGGGCATGTAATTTCATCAGACGGAGTTCATGTCGACCCTCAGAAGACGGAGGCTATCCGAGATTGGCAACCTCCGAAGAATGCTACGGAAATCTGAAGTTTCCTCGGATTAGCTGGTTAATTATCCGACCCACGACCTAGAGCTAGCAGCCGTGGTGTTCGCATTGAAGATTTGGCATCATTATCTTTATGGCGTTACCTGTCAGATATTCACCGATCAAAAGAGTTTAAAGTATATATTTACTCAGAAGGAGTTAAATATGAGGCAGAGACGGTGGTTGGAACTGATCAAAGATTATGATATCGAGATACTTTACCACCTGGGCAAGGCAAATGTTGTTGCCGACGCCTTGAGTTGTAAGTCCGTTCAGAAGCAGATGCTTGCTCGATTAATAGTTCAGAAGGAACTTCAACAGAAATTTCTGAGACCCGAGATCAAGGTCTGGTTACAGCGAGTACAAGGGCAACTTTGTACGTTGGAGATTTCATCGCCACTTGAGGAGGCTATCAGGGAGAATCAGGGTTCGAACCCATTTTTGTTACGCATTCGAGAGGATGTGACTTAGGGGAAAGCCCCCGGGTTTGTGGTCCACGAGGATGGACTTTTGCGTTTTAAGAATCGGTTGTGCGTACCGGCGAATGACGAGTTGAAAAACTCGATTTTTACAGAAGATCATGCTACCCCTTATTCCATTCATCCGGGGTCTAGCAAGATGTATAAAGACTTGAAATAAAATTACTGGTGGAGTAATATGAAGCGGGAAGTCGCGGAATTTGTTTCGAGATGTTTGACCTGTCAGCAAGTCAAGATAGAACATCAGCGACCGGCGGGTATGCTGAAACCTCTCCTTATTCCAGAATGTATGTGGGAAGATATTTCAATGGACTTCATCACGAGTTTGCCAATGAGTCGTCGTGGCATGAATACAATCTAGGTAATTGTGGATCGCCTAGCTAAGTCAGCTCATTTTCTCGAGATTAAGGATACTTGGGGTCCCGAGAGACTTGCCCAGTTGTTCATCAAAGAAATAGTGAGATTGCACGGTACTCCTAAAAGTATCGTTTCCGATCGTGACGGACGATTCGTGTCTCATTTTTGGAAATCAGTTCATCGTGCTATGGGAACTCAGCTTAATCTCAGTACAGGTTTTCATCCTCAGTCCGACGGACAATCGGAGAGGACTATTCAGACTTTGGAGGACATGTTGAGGGCATGTGTTCTCGATTGGAAAGATGATTGGGAAGCCCAACTACCGTTGATCGAATTCACGTATAATAATAGTTGGCATGCTTCGATTAAGATGGCATCTTACGAGGCCTTGTACGGTTGTCATTGTCGATCTCCTTTATGTTGGGATGACTTATCAGAATCAATTGGCACCGAGCCCGATATGCTTATAGCCGCCCTTGAGAAGGTAGCTTTGATCAAGAGTCGTTTGTTGACCGCTCACAGTCGACAGAAATCTTATGCAGACAATCGTCGCCGACCATTAGAGTTCGAGGCAGGTGACCACGTGTTGGTCAAGGTATCCCCGAGTCGAGGTATCTTCCATTTAGGGAAGCGGGGAAAGTTGAGTCCAAGATTTTGGACCGTTTGAGATTTTGGAACGAGTAGGCGAGCTAGCTTATCGATTGGCCTTACCTCTGGCGTCGAGCTGAATTCATTATGTGTTTCACGTATCTCAGTTGCGGAAGTATATTGCCGACCCTAGCCACATACTTCAGTTCGACGAAATCGAGATCGCAGATGATCATTCGTATGAGGAGCGTCCCATACGAGTCTTAGAGCGGCGAATCAAACAGTTGAGGAATAAGGCGATTCCTTTGGTTAAAATTCAGTGGTCTAGACACGGAGTCGAAGAGGCTACTTGGGAAACCGAGGATAGTATGCGAGAGAGTTATCCCGAGTTATTTGACCCTTAGTTTCGAGGACGAAACTCTTTTAAGGGGGGTGTATGTAATACCCGGTTGTAATTCAGTCATTATCATTCAGTAATTTCATTCGGTAATTGTCTCTATGTAATTTTTCACTTGTTAATAACCGTTCATCATCCACATTCATTCATCCATGTTCACCGTTCGAAATAACTTCGAGTTGTGTATCGATATTGTTTATTGTTTCAACCTTACTTGGGAATCGAGACAAGAGTATTATCTTGATCGTTATAATTACTTCATTAATCGATGTTGATATTGGAATTCATGCCATTTCAAATTTCCTTCTTGTTCGAATCATGCTATTGTTGGGTACATTTGCGGTTCTTTTATATCTCGTTGAGTTTTTCTAGCGGGATATTGCTTCTCCCTACTTGTTTTAAGTTTCGGGACGAAACTTCTTTTAAGGAGGGTAGTATGTAATATCCGCAATTTGGATTTCCGGTAATTTTATTTTTTTGGCAGAACTCCATCTTAGTGACTCTATTGTTAGCGTTTCGTCATTTCGAGAATGATTAATTCTACAATTTTTGTCATCCGAGTTCGTCTCGGTGTCGTTCTGTTGAGTTCCATGTTCTTAAGCAACTTTTCCACGTATGAGTTCGACTTTGTAGAATCACCATTAATTTTTGGAAACTCCAAAAATTCTAAATATTTTCAATATTATAGATCATCAAGTTAGCTTTCCAATGGTTCAAACAGTGAGTCAATCGGAGTCCGGACGAGGGAGTTATGGTCGAAATAGCTAAGACACACACATGTTGCAATTTTGGCCGACCCGCCTGTACCGGGGGCCGCGGCTCCCACCGGCAGGGCCGCGGCACACTGCAGAGTCACTGCCACGGCACACTCGTCCGGGCCGCGGCACACTGCCGAGCATTGGGGGCAGATTTCGGCCCTGTGCCGCGGCACACTCGGCCGGGCCGCGGCACACCGTGCAGTCTGCACTATAACTTCGTATTTTTTAGAAATAAAACTCATTTCTTCATCGTACATCCGAGAGAGAGGATTTGTGGGAGAAATTTTCATCATCAATCACTTGAATACTCGATTCTTCATCATTTTCATTCGGTTGTGAAGCTCGGATCGTCGATCTAACGCGTGTTCATCGAATCAAAGTGTTTGGATCTTCAAAGGTAATTTTCCCAAACCTCTTGGATTTCGATTTGTGTTGAGATATGATGTTTTGGATTTTATAATCATGTTGTATGAAGAGATATACATATGATTATGAGTATGTATGAATATTCATCGGATTATGGAAAGGTTATTCAAGAACACTTTGAATATTGAGTTGGATTTGGGGGTTTTCGATTAATTATTGTTGAAATCACGAATTTGGATATTCATATTGGATTATTGATCGTATTGAAGATGATTTGTTTGTTTGAAACACTTCTTGGGGATTTGATATTGGTATTATTGAGGTTTGGTTGTAAACAATCGAAGTTTGGCCTCAACGTGTTCGATATAATGCCCCAATGAACTTGGTTTAGTCGTATCGACGTTTTGAGTTAGTTATATTCGTGTTTGATTCGTATGTTGAATGGATTGTTGGTAATTGTGTTATTCAAGGTTGTTCGAGCGACCGGTAGTTTCCTTAGGACGTTGTTCGAGAGAGATTGTATCATCACCGGTGTTAAGGTAAGTTAATTCTTACTCAGTTAAAGGGATATTCATTCCTTTCGTTGTTGTTCATTCATAATCATAACTCATTCATATTTTATTAACCGTATCGAGACTTGTCATTGTCAATTAATCACTTCAGTCACGAGGAACGATGGTTCCAATTATTTCATTGAGCTATCATTCATTTCACTATCATTTCATCTCGGTGAGTCATTATTGATGATTTTGATGTCACTTTTGTTATCTCGTGGCATTCCGGGTCATACTGGTGTGCCGGTTGGTATGTGTAGGATTTTCATGTCGGGCACATATTAAGTCGTGTGTTGGTTGTTGGCCTCACATTGGATTGTGCACACGAGAAGATCACTTCGTGAGACTGATTAGGTACAAGACCACACGTGTATTCGATCGATACTCGATGGTGGCTTGTGCACGGACACATTTCCATCCCGGGCGTAGTGTGGCGCCACCCTTTGAGCCGTTCCGTTAGTTGATTCATATAGCATGTTTGATTGCGTATGTTTTCAACAAGATTGGGTTATAATCTAACCGATTCATTTTTGATTGAACTTGTGGTTTATACAGCATATATATGATTGTGTTTATTCAACTCTTCAGGATTGTTGTTATGTGTAACTGACCCCGTTGGGGGATTTTGTTTTTCAGGTCGTGGCAAGGCTAAGGCACGGGAAGATAACATTGACGGCGAGGAGTCCCAGTGATACTAGTAGGGGGACCCCAGTCCTTTCATTCACCGTGTTTCCTTATTTTATTTCCGCTGCATATTTCCGTTTGGATTTTGAGTTCATTCAGTGTTGTATATTTTATCTCCATATAAAATATACTTGTATTCGGTCATTTCCTTGGCTGTGTTGTATGAAACTCCTCACCGGAGTAATTAATGATGTAATGTGGTTCGGTACTACATTTACCCTCTGTATTTCATTCATTTTCACTCGCCTGGTGGGTCCCAGTCGGGGGTCCACGACACTGTAATATCCGCCTAGTTTGGGGTGTTACATAGCACACGTTGTCGGCCGGCTAGCGCACGTTACCTGTCCGAGCAGTTTAGTCCAGAGGGTTCTGGTCAGGTCGCCAAGCTCGCTAGCATCCACCCAGCGCACGCTATCGGGGTCGGCACGCAAGTCCCGATCGGCAGGTTGGGTCGATAGTGCCGGGCCGTGCGGGCCCCGTCCGAGAGTTCTGGTCCGATACTGGCCGATAGCGCACGCTACGGCCAGAAGGCTAGCGCATGCTAGCCCGCGCCAGTATAAATTTGGCTGAGCAGTCATATTATCATCCGTTTTTCATTTCCATCTTCTCATTTCCGCGGCTGGAGGCTTGGTGGTCAAGGAGAGATGTTGTCAAGCAATTAATCCACGAAGTTTGGGAGTTCATATCATTGATTAATCATCCTATAATATCCTTTGATCCAGCGAATCAAGGTTAGATTTCCTAGAACCCTATCTTTGGGAAATTTTGGGGTTTTCGGGTTTTTATCCGATTCGTTCCGAATTGCTGATTAATCAATGATGGGTATGATCAATCTTAGTATTATTCATGTGTTTAACATTATTTAATCCATTGTTCTTCGCCGAATCAAGGTATATTTCTTGATTTTCTTTCGGGTTGACTTTTTGGGGGATTGGTTCTTGATTTCGTTTTCCACCCGTTTTTGATGAATCGATTGTTGTTAAATGATGTTTTTAAACATATCCTATGGATTGAATATCCATATTTCGGTTGGGAATTCCATTTTCATGTTTTGTCGGGCCGATTCATGTTTTTAGCCGTTTTGGGGGAAACCCTTGAACTTTCATCATTTGTTACTTGAATTCAGCGGCTTTGGGTCGTACTTTGGAATTCATTTTCGTTGTTATTGTTGTCGTTCGTAGTTTATTGTTGCGGGTTGTCGTTCGGCAGAGTCGGCGGGTTCGTAGTCAATCCGAGTCTCCCCACTTCGGTCGATTCTTCGCGTTGTGGTTATTCGAGGCAAGTACCTTGCCCAACAATTCTTTTTTTATGGATATGATAATTAGTGATCATCTCCATATGTTTATTTGATCGTTTGAATCTCACTTTCAAAGATTCGATTATCCTTGTTAAAGGTCCTCTTTCAAAACGCGTGTGTTTTGTAAACATTGTGTTCGTGGATGGTTACCTGAATTACTATGAATACACTTGATGTTGTCGTTGTGCTTTGATAATATATATGTATATATTATCTCATATCTGTGCGTTGTGATTTGACCATTGCGTCGTGCATTGTGTTTGTTGTCATTGAGTGAATTACTTGGATATTATTGATGTGATATGTTATTTGTGTGAATCTGTGGATATGGTTGAAGGTCTACGGTGACACATGGCATGTGATCATGTGGTTAGGATGGAACAAGTGATTGATCCAACCATGAGAGCCTGAGATAATCTACGGTGACACATGGCTTGTGATCGTGTGGTTAGGATGCAACAAGTGATTGATCCAAACGTGAGATATGGTGTGTGATTTGTTTTGGTAGCGAGCTCGGGAGGGTCCTTAGAGGCCTCGGGTGGGATTTGTGGCTTCGTCCCGGTCCTAGGCGATGCCTGTATGTGATTATGTTGTGTTGATTTTATGTCCATTGAGGACACTTGATGTGGGCTCTGACCCTGTAATTGTTGTTGGTTTTATTTGTGAGAACCAAACCTTTGGGCTGTGACCCCTGTTAATTTTGGAAACAAAATGATTCGAAAATCCTGAGATGTTTCTATCAAAACTCCCGATGGCATTTTAAATCACTTTATAAATTGTTTCCCTTGATTTGGGATCTTTCGATTTTTGGAAAGCTTTACCTAAACTCTTGCCTCGGGAAGTATATTCGTTATGTTTAAATCTTTGAGGATTCCTGGTTATTATTGTCCTTGGAACTTGTATTGTATGGCTCGTATTTTTTACACTTTGTACTTGCACTAGCAAATTAATGGAATTTTGCTAACCCCCGAGAAATCGGGGGGTGGATGTCTGTTTTGCATTTAGGTTTTGGAGCATAGCACAGGGTCGGCATGAAGGATGATGAAAGATGAACGATACTAATCACATAAGGACCCGTTGATGTCGTATTGGTTCAGTCGTATTTTATTTTCTGCTGCAGTATTCTTTCCGCATTGTACGGGAGTGTGTTGTACTCGCCCCCTGCGTGGGCATGTGTTGTGATTGAGTTGTATGTATTTATTGAAAGACCAAATCGGTCAACTGAGTCATTTTAGCTTTAAAGGCATTGTTGAGGTGTTCGACGTTGTTACCAGCCTGGTAGATCCTTGAGGAAAGGTTCTACGGCTTGTAATATCCCTGAGCGGATTGGGGGTGTTACAGTTAGCGTATCTTACCTTTGTAGGTGGCATACATTAAGGAAATGCAGATTATAAATACATATCTTGTCTTTCATTTTCGCATGAACCAACTCTGAGTTTTCTCTCTAGAAATCATCCTCCTACCCTCCTAAATGATTATATGCCTCTTCTATTTTGCCTTGGAGCTTCATAGCTTCGATTGGAGCTTGGGAGATTGAGGATTACTGTGGATTCTTTAAGTCTTTTAGGTTGTTCTTCATCTTCAAAGAGATATGTTGTCTAATCTTGTGTTAACTCCGAGATGATGATGATTACTTCATGTGTTGTTGAATTTTTGGAAGATAACATGATTATTGTTGGTTATTATGAACACATGACAAAGAATGTGATGATTAGAACTTATAGATGAGTACATGATAAAGAACATGATAACTAGAACTTAGAGATGCGTATGTTCTTCATGCATAGAGATTCTTAGACGTTATAATCATGTTTGGAAGGGTTTTTAACTTGCTCGATGATTAATGTAATTGGGGATTATTATTGATCATTGTGTGTTCTTGAAAGTTTTAACTAATTTAATGGAAGATAATAATGAATTATGAGATAACTATCATAGTTTTGATATTTAAGTTAAACTTGATTCTAAATCCGAAATTCTTGATAAACTGATGATTTAGGATTGTCTAGAACATCATGTTCAAATGTTGATAATGATCTAGAGAGGATTATGATGATATACGATAATATTATCATAATATGATGATTAATTGATGTTGTTCTTGATAATCCCTATTTAACGGATCATCATGGGTATTAAAGAACATTATGAATATGTTAATCTGATTATAGAGATGATTTGGGGGTATTGAAGTTCATAAATTAGGACTTTAATCTTCATTGGAATAAGTTTGAACAATACGTGTTGAATTACATATATTGATTTCCATGAATTCGGTATCGGTGTTATAGGATTGTGTTAATATAATGGGGGTTAAAAACATTATTATAGATTATGCATATATTTTTCATGGAGGAAATAAATTGTTGATAGTATGGTTGATATCTATTAACTTTGTATATTCTATTAGGAGTATGCCCTCGAATGCCACTCAGAGGATGTTGAGTGAGGGCATTGTAGATGTAATTATGTAAATCATTATCATAAGGCAAATAAATATTTCTTTATTTATTGGTAGTGACTGGCATTCCTAACTCGTAAATATACATATAGAAACTAGTCCGTGTATTTGAGAGCAAAACGTTCCACTCCTTATTGTATAAGGGGGTCGGCACTGGAAAGGTTTATAGCTCAAATACTTAATCGTTCGCAAGTCGATGAAACTTTACTGGGTGTTATGTGAAGACTTGAATGACGTGTTCTTTGACATGAAGAGTGCTTGTCGAACAATAATGGTTAGTGGGAGCACACGTTATAGGTATGCTAATTGGATTAGTATACTCGAACCGACTCACCCTCGATTCGTCACATGGATTTCACTCCAGGACAGTCAATGACGGAATCGAAAGGTTGTGATAGGTATTCGTGAACCTTCGACTTGAGGATTTAGTAGGGATTTGCTTGTGATGTCAATATTTTCATTAGAGTAGTTCGACCCTGTAAACCGGAAGGCGGGGGTCAACCTTGATGTGCATCTTGACGGGAAAGTAGCAGGTCGTACTGAATACCAAGATATAAATCTTTCTCCCGTTAGTGAGCGGGTTACATGTCCTATGCGGTTATTGGCAGATGAAATTATAAGTCTTTGGCCAAATCGTTGGAGCTAGTTGTATTGCATACATGAGAGCTCGATGATCACGATTTGCATTAACGCATGCATATCGTCAAGTACAGATAGGGTTTGACTGACCGTGACCCTATAACTTGATCGAGACATTTGAAAGAAGGGTTTATACGTATACTGGTATTCACGACAGAATGGTTCTTGAATGATCCCAATCATTCGTTCTCAGTTGGGGTACAGTGTAGGCCGCCAGGCTGGCTAGGTGGTGCTACTACTCTTTGGTTCCTCCCATTGCTGACTGATACAGACCTACCGAGTCGCGCAATATGATTGATGACGGAATGAATCGGGCTTATTCTCTGAGAATGATTATTAGATATTGGATATCTAATTTTAGGACATTGGATGTCTAAATCGATTTATTGGATAAATTGATTTACAGCCTAATGAATTAAATAAATTACTGGGTGATTAATTAAATTTATGGATATAATTATTTCTTGGAGAAATTAATTATGTTATTATGTATTTGATATGATTAATTGATTGATATAAATACATCAGAATGGAATCGGAGTTTTATCTGTTTGGACTCACGGGAGTCCAGAACGAACCGAACTCGTCCGATTTCTTTATGATGCCCCCCCCCCCCTCTTTACACCCACCTTCCACTTAGTCTTTTGTTTCCATTTTATAATGGATGACAATGACATTGTGGAATCTCTCATGTGAGACGAGATATTTTATGGGTTGTTGGTGTATAAAGAATGAATAAAGGGAGAAGACTTAAAGACTCATCTTACACACACATGGTGTACCATACGATTGAAAGAGAGATAGAGAAAGAACTTAGAATTCATTTCCATGGTCTTCAACTTCATCTTCATCTTATTCATTCTTTTCTTCAATTTTCTTAGAGAAAGATTGAGAGAAAAATAGAGACAAAATAGATTAAACACTTAGATTGTAATAATATTTATATTCAAGCTCCTATAATCTTGTTCTAGCCGTATCCTTGGAGGATAACGAGGTTTAGTCGTTCCGGTCGTTTCTCCGGCGCGTGGCAAGTGGAGACGGGGTACTTTCGGCATTGGATCATCCAAGAGCTTGGAGCGGATTGGATTCATAGAGATCAAGCAAAGCTTGGGGAATATTTCAATAGAAGGATACCATTTAATCAACAGACTACAAGGGTTTGTTTTCTCATATCTCTTGTGTTTCGTATTATATTCGTATATACGTAGCTCGATCGATCCTCGTAGGGATTCAGATCGAATTAATTTTCATTTTACCGCTTCCGCTGGGCCTTCGTTTAAGGCACAGAATCCCAACAATGGTATCGGAGCGTAGGTCTTGCGATCGTATATACGATATTGGCATATGGAATGCTTGATTATATGGTGCATGATTTGGAATCATGTATAGTCATAATCATGGTATATGTTTTTCGTTCGTAATAGTTGTATTTTTCGTAAGTTTATGTCTAAATATAAATCTTTAATTGCTGAGAAATATGATTTATATTGAAGATATGAAAGTCGGAAAATATTGATATTGGATATCCGATCGAAAATCTGGCTCCGAATCGTCGTCGGACGACTTTTCAGACAACTGGCAGGAAGCTGCCGGGCTGACCGGACCGTGTCTGGTGACACGGGCCGTGCCAGCCGACCAGTCTTGGCGGACTATCGGGACGACCCGACCGTGTCAGGCGACACGGGCCGTGTCTGGCCGGCAGACTGTCGGGACGACACGACCGTGTCAGGCGACACGGGCTGTGTCTGGCCGGCAGGCTGTCGGGACGACCCGACCGTGTCAGGCGACACGGGCCGAGTCTGGCAGGAAGGTCTAGGACACTGCCGGCACGACCCGACCATGCCATTCGGCACGGGCCGTGTCTGGCCAGTAGGCTGCCGGAAGTGTCTCGGCTGTGGCCGGCCAGTTTTACCCCGGCTCGATTTTTTCGTGTATTCTTGAAAATTAATCTCCCGCATGTTAAATTGGATTTAATATGATTAAAATGATTTATGGTATTTCATTTTACAAGGGAAATTTGATTAATTGGAATGTTTGTGGGTGACCGAATTATTTGAACATTTTTCATATTACCGGTTGTGTGAATCGATTGGATCGATTTGTATTGTTGATTGGATCAATGTATATCTACACTTTTCATTTATATAGTATTTATTGGAAGAATGCTTTTGAATGGGATGTGGTTCGTGGACTTAGTTTTGAATCGTTCGTTTTATTCGATTGGGTTGTAAAGGCCGTTTTGAGCCTATTTATTTTACTAGAAATATTTGTATATAGGATGAAATTTGCAATGTAAAATTTATATGTAATGACGAAGACCAGAGGAAGATACGTTTCGAGAAGACGAAGATTCAAGACGAAGACTTGTAATTAGATTACGGAGTTTTTATTTTCTAGGAACGGTCCATGAACCACATGTTGGTAGCAACTAGGTTGTGAATGGTTGTTCATATTGTATGAATTCTACAAACCCGCTTAAATGGATTAATGTGGAAAGTGTAACATTAATCGCGAAAATTCTCCCACGATAAATTATTAAGTTTATAAGGTTTCAAGGTTTTCTTTCACTACATCAAGCTTTTGGGAAAATGAAATCCAAACCGGATGTGCTATGCTTCCGAGTTATCGGGGTAGTCGTTCGAGGAGGACAGATAAATTACCGGGAGTTCATTGGATGCCTTCGGTTGGAGCAAATATTATCCCTAGAAACCTGATAGGTGTAACACCCCCAAATCCCATTGGGTCATTAAAGTGCCGTGGACTCCACACCAGGAGATACACTAGGCGAACACGACCAAAAATACAACTAACTGACCAAAAGGGGAATCTCAGTCCCTACTATGACATCCGACATAGTATTCCGATTTGGAATTTCGACGACAAAAGTGGCCTACATGGCCAACATAAATGTAACGCCCCGACTTTCTAGGGTAAATATTGGGGAAAAATAAATAAAAGGTAAATTTTGTGAAAAATAATTTTCTTGAGAATATAAAAATTCTCGCCTACAAAGTCGAGTCGCTACAAAGACATAAAAATAAATACCTTTAAATAAGGTGACATTACACCATAAATGCGAGGTAAAAATTTGCGGCGGAAGAATAATTCATAATTTATAAATTTCTGATCAACGTTTCCCCAAATAAGTTTTCAAACATTTGATAAAAGAAACATCATATAATAATTTAATCTTTCATATGCCCTCTCGGCTCGCTCCTTCGTCCATCCGGCTCGGTTCAACCTGCAGGTTCAATAAAGGTGGGGGTGAGCTTCCTTCAGCTCGTGGAAATCACACTGATCACAGTAATATACAATCTCATGGAAAGCATAACATGAATAATCTATCACATTTTTTCTCAACGTAATTGCATACTCACAATATTACGTATAGCATGAATCGAGCACGCATACACGAATATTGAGGTTGCGCAGGTGCCCCCGCAACAACATCAAACATAAACACAATACCACATAACATGAATCGAACACGCATGTGAATATTGAGGTTGCGCAGGTGTCCCCGCAACAACATCAAACATAAACACAATACCACATAACATGAATCGAGCACGCATGTGAATATTGAGGTTGCGCAGGTGTCCCCGCAACAACATATATCTTAAGATAGCCTCTTACACGAAAACAGGTTAGCCTGAATTACAACGTGCATAAAAATTTTAAACATGAATAGAAGATCGCATACACAATCCAATTAAAGCAATTAAAGTGATAGTGAAAATTCCCACCTGAATAAATGATGATGTCTGACTTGAAATGAAGATGCTCGACTCACAGTCCTAAGCCCGTAAATCCTTGACAAAGTCTACGTATAATAATAATAATAATAATAATAATAATAATAATAATAATAATAATAATAATTAAAATCCTTACAATTTATTATTTATATAATAAATGAAAGGATACGAATATCACTATATAATAACTGAAAATAAATTATAATTGCTAATTAATATTAACTGAAGAGTTAACATTATTAATGTCTGAAATTAAAATACTTATGCATAATTTCAGATTAATTAGTAATATTAATTGGAAGTCAATATTTTATTGTTTGGGTCAAAATAGGACTGGAAGTGAAGGTTTTAAAATTGATTGGGGTCAAATTGTAGGAGTTGAAAAGCTGACTGGATTAGAATCGAATTAATTAAAACTGTATGGGACTGAATTGAATATTTATAAAAGAGGTAAGGGCTAAATTGAAATTATTGGAAAATATGAGGACTAAATCGAATAACCCTAATTTCTCGCGGGTATATAAACCTAATCCCTATACTCAGCCGAGAGAAACTCATTCTTTCTTTTTCCCTACTGCCCTTCTTCTTCCTCTCGCCTCTCTCTAATCTCCCTCTCTCTCTCGGCCGCGATTTGAGAACACACACACACAAGACCGAAACACACACACAGTTAGATGCACCCACACAAACATCTCAAAACCGAAATCGAAGGTGGGAGAGATTTGGGCCAAAATGAAGTTTCAATTCTGGGCTTGATTTTAAGACTCTGAAATTGAAATCTGAAGAATCGGGACGAATGATTCGGACTGCTCATGGCAGCCATGGTTCGCCTGAAGAGATGGTTTCCATGTGTTCGGGGTTCGAATGATTCGTGGTTCGTCCGATCGTGGTTGCAGCGGGCGGCCGTATATGGCGGATGGCTCGGTGACAGACTGATTTCGGTCATTGCGGCCGAGAAGAAGGTGATAGTGCACGGGCTGGGTATGAATTGAAGTTTGATTCGGTTTAGGTGAAATGAATCGGGTTGCAAATTGATATTCGGGCTTGGCCCGATTTTGGGGATTGTTCGATAATTTATTGGGTTTTGATTTTTGATTATGGGTTAGAAAATCCGAGGTTGGATTAAGGGCGGCCGATTTATTTTATTTTGTGATTTCTGATTCGATGATTGTTTCTGAACATAGAATTTCCAGGGCTTGAATTTGTTTTGATTCAAGCAATAAGTATGTATTCAAAATTGAAATTTGCAGACGAGCAAGAGAAGCTAGGATATGATTTTACCTTGCTGAAGGGTGGAGATGAGGAACCGAAGGTGGTCGTTCGGGGACTGGAACGATTCTGAGCAGAAGAGTTTTCTCGAGACGGCCGGGTCGACGAAGTTGCTGCCTCCTTCTCCTTCCTCTATGAGTTGAAAGTTTTTTTTTGTATTTTGTTGTATATTTTTTTTTTGCTGAATGATGAAGAATGACGGCTGGGAAGAAAAGTGTGTATTCTGTGTACTGCATTTCTGTACTGCCGATACAGTATATTTATACTGTATGGGATTAGGGTTAGAGTTTAAGTTTTGGGCTTAATTATGATTCTGGGTCAGCACAATTGGGCCATGGTAATAATAATAATAATAATAATAATAATAATAATAATAATAAAATTAATAATAGCAGTAGTAGTAATATTAATAACGTCGATAATAATAATAATATCGAGAGTAATATAAATGATGATATGAAGATAAAAATATTAATACTGTTAAAATTAATATAGTTCCTATTATAATTATTATTATTAATAATAATAATACCTTCAATTATCATACTTAAAAATGACTAATATTAAATGTATTAACTTGAGAAATTGACTCGGGTTTAGAACATATGAGATATCATGAAAATGTATGATCGAATTAAATGATATTACATGAAGTTGACTTGTATGTGTAATGAAAGTAATTGTACAATAATTACTCACTCGGTAATGAAATGAGATTAAATGAAATAAAATGCATTATTAATATTATTAGTCGTAAATGACTACTAGAATGTAACTGACAAAAATGACTCAGGCTAGGACTTGTGATACGTCCAAATAAATGTTCATGATTCATTAGATTGAATTAAATAACATGAAATGCATTATAATATTATTATAAAATAATAATATTGCATTATAAAAATGGCGGGTATTACATCCTACCCCTCTTAGAAAAATTTTCGTCCTCGAAAATAAATGATATACCTCGATTGGAGAAATTCGGATAACGAGCTTGAAGATCCTCCTCACGCTCCCAAGTGGCTTCGTCCTTGCTGTGGTTACGCCATTGGACCTTAACAAACACCTTCTCTTTGTTTCTCAAGCTAGGGTGATCGGTCAAGAATCGATTAAGTTGTTCTTCATAAGTAATATCTTTGTTCATCTCTACGACGGTATAGTTGATGACGTGGTTGGGATCGTGCACATACTTTCTCAACAATGATACGTGGAAAACGTTGTGCACGGCCGAAAGCTCTGGGGGTAAAGCCAAACGGTAAGCTAACTCTCCAATCCGCTCGAGGATTTCGAACGGTCCAATATACCTTGGTCTCAACTTGCTCCTCGGACCAAAACGAACAATTCTCTTAGTAGGAGATACCTTCAGGAATACTTTGTCGCCAACACAGAATTCAAAACCTTTCCTACGCTTGTCGGCGTAAGACTTCTGACGGTCCTGGGCTATCTTGATCGTCTCATGAATCTTATCCACCATGCCAACTGTTTGCTCGATCATCTCGGGACCCAAAATCCTCCTTTCTCCTACCTCATCCCAATACAGTGGTGATCGACACTTCCTACCATATAGGGCTTCATACGGTGCCATACCGATCGTCGACTGGTAACTGTTGTTGTAAGCAAATTCTACCAAAGGCAACAGTCGTTCCCAATTATTTCCCATATCTAGCACACATGCTTGCAACATATCCTCAAGGATCTGGATGGTCCTCTCGGACTGACCATCAGTTTGAGGATGATAAGCCGTACTAAAATTCAACTGCGTTCCCAAAGCTTCTTGCAAACTCTCCCAAAAACGCGATGTGAAACGAGTATCCCTATCGGATACTATAGAGACTGGCACTCCATGCAACTTAATAATCTCCCTGATATACAGTTGAGCATACTGATCCATTCGAAAGTTCATCATAACTGGGAGAAAATGAGCTGACTTTGTGAGTCGGTCGACAACAACCCAAATAGCGTGGTTTCCTCTTTCCGTTCGAGGCAAACCTACCACAAAGTCCATCGTAATGTGTTCCCATTTCCATTCTAGGATATGAAGTGACTTAAGTAATCCAAAGGGGCGTTGGTGTTCTGCCTTCACTTGCTGACAAACAATACACTTTCTGACAAAGTTTGCCACATCTCTCTTCTTTTTTTTTTTTTTTTTTCCAAAGAGGACGGGGGTTGAGGCGGGACCCACCAACCTGTAGATAATAAAATCAAGAAATACAAAGTATCAGCCCCGAATTATGACCAAAGAAGGGTCATAATTCGGATACAAACATCGGAGAAATCTACGGCACGCTAAAGAAATACAAAGTGCACCACAAATCGTGGGCTAATGTGCGGACCCGTAGACCAAATAACTAAAGTGTCTACGGCCCACTAGAACAGTACAAGGTACACCACTAAAACCGTGGGCTAATGTGCGGACCAATAGGCAAACAAGCAAACGATCAAAAATAAAAACTATCTAACTCTAAAAGACGGATAACCAAGCTGATCCATCCGTATAAGGGAGAGAAGGAACGGAGGAGCAGTATCATAAGTATAAGTCGAATACCGAGGGACGACATGCCAAGCTCGGAAAGATAGTCGGCCGGCCTGTTGCCCTCCCGGAAAATATGAGTGACTCAACCGAATATCTGCGAGAATGTGTCGGATACGCATAAGAGTGTGACGAACCCGCCAAGAGCCTCGATGGCCGATGATAGCGGTGGTCACTACTGACATCAAGCTCAATCCAAACATGTCTCGATCTCTCGGGAGGCTAGAATCAATCCAATTGCCAACGCACGGACCTCTGCATCAAAACTCGAAGAGGCACGAAAGAGGAATGGAAAGCAAGAAGGAGCTCTCGTGATGATCTCTAATCGACCTCCCCACCCGCAACTGTGTGTCTCTATCGAACGAACCATCCGTGTTCGGCTTGATCCAAGGGGACTCAGTGAAGCCAAACAACCGGGACCAGGCGGCGAGTACGAGCGGGGAAGATGTAGCTCGCCGCAAGCGATCAGGAGGCGAGCAACCCGCCGAACTCGAGCAAATAAGCCCCGCAGCAGCTAATAAAGCAACATGGCGCTCCACTGCACAATAACATGAGAGGAAACAAAAGTAACCGCCTATGCTTTGCACTATTCCTTTCTCGAGATGAACCATAGGATCGGACAAGGAATAATGAAAGTCGCGTGCCTAAAGTGTGTGCCGTGTGCAAAAACTCAGAGATCAAAAATATTCTGAGAATGGGGTAGGGATAAATGTGTCCAAGCGCCAAAATACTCCCACACATCACGGGCCACATCACTCTCCAAGAAAAGGTGGGCAATGGTCTCGGTATGGTAGGTCTGGGTAAGGGTATGCGTGCAGCACAAACATCTAGAAGCCAATGAAACGCCCCTCCTCTGTAGGATGTCATCAGTCGGGATCCGACGCATGAGAAGTCGCCAAATAAACACCGAAATGGTCGGTGTGAGTAAGGCAGTCCATATGGCCCCGTAAATAAGATTAGCCTGACCCCTCACCCTGATGTGAGACCAAGCCGACGATAATGAGAACGCACCCGAAGAGGTAAGAGTCCAGCACATACTATCCGAATCCTCCTCGGCGATGGGAATCGCGGAGATCTCCTGGATGAACTGAGGGGTAAATCCTAGCTCCTCTCCAACAATAATGTCCCCTTAAGATCTTGATACATCTTTGTACTCCCATGGTGTGCAGTATACGGAGTACTATGTGCCTCCTTCAATATAGCTTCTCTCAACTTAACAATATTGGGCACACAGATCCTCCCTTCATAATACATCGTGCCATCATCGGACACGCTAAAGCCTTTATTCTCACCTGAAGGAGTACGTTCTTTCATCTTGACCAAGAAGTCGTCCTGTCCTTGACCTTCTTTGATTTGTTCTCTCAAGGTTGGTTGTACCACCAAACTAGCCAATAATGACTCAACTTGACTCGATGGTGTAGCCATCTCAAGGTTCATCCTTGCAAATTCCTTGACCAATCTTCCCTCCTTGGTCAACAAACAAGTTAGGTCTCCTCTTGCCTTACGGCTTAGTGCATCAGCAACTACGTTTGCCTTACCGGGGTGGTAATGGATTGTACAATCGTAGTCTTTGACCAACTCAAGCCATCTGCGCTACCTCATATTCAATTCCTTCTGGGTGAAAATATATATCAGACTTTTGTGGTCTGTATAAATTTCACACTTACCTCCATATAAGTAATGCCTCCAAATCTTCAAGGCATGAACTACCGCTGCTAATTCCAAATCATGAGTAGGATAGTTCAGCTCGTGCGGTTTCAACTGTCTCGAAGCATAGGTAACTACCTTGCCCTCTTGCATCAATACACATCCCAAACCTTGCTTGGATGCATCACTGTAGATGACAAATTCTTTCGTCGGATTGGGAATCGTCAAAACTGGTGCAGCAGTCAACCTCTGCTTAAGTTCTTGGAAACTCCTTTCGCATTTCTCATTCCGTAAGAAAGCTTCTCCCTTTCGAGTCAATCTAGTCATAGGTGCAGCAATCTTCGAAAATCCCTCGATAAATCTCCGATAATAACCAGCTAATCCCAAGTAGCATCGAACTTCATTCGCATTACTCGGTACTTTCCAATCATTGACTGCCTCAACTTTAATCGGGTCAACCTCAATTCCTTTAGAAGTGACCACATGACCCAAAAATGCAACTTCAGTTAGGCGAGTCGCACTTGTTGAATTTCGCATATAACTTCTCCTTGCGCAGTATTCCCAATACCGTTCTAAGATGCTGCTCATATTCAACCTTGGTCTTTGAATATACAAGTATGTCATCAATGAACACAATGACCAACTTATCCAAATAAGGTTGAAATACACGGTTCATGAGGTCCATGAATACTGCTGGCGCATTAGTCAAACCAAATGACATCACTATAAATTCATAATGTCCATAACGAGTTCGAAATGCGGTTTTCGGGATATCATCACTCTTAATCCTCAGCTGGTGATATCCGGATCTCAAATCTATCTTCGAAAATACTCCCGACCCTCCAAGTTGATCGAATAGGTCCTCTATACTAGGAAGTGGATATTTATTCTTTATCGTGAGTCGATTAAGTTCACGATAGTCAATACACATCCTCAAACTTCCGTCATTTTTCTTCACGAAGAGCACTGGCGCACCCCATGGCGAAACACTCGGTCGGATAAATCCAGAGTCGAGCAGTTCCTGGAGTTGTACCTTCAGCTCTTGCAATTCCTTAGGCGCCATCCTATAGGGAGCCTTCGATATTGGTGCCGCTCCTGGCACTAGATCAATTGAGAACTCAACTTGACGATTCGGTGGAACTCCGGGCAAGTCTTCGGGAAATACATCTGGACACTCTTTGACGATAGGTACATCAGCTACCATCTTCTCCGAAGTCGTTTTCCCCATCACGTTCACCAAAAATCCTTGGCAATCACTCTTCTTCAGCATCTTCACAGCTTTCATGGCAGAAATCACCTTCGGGGTACTGCTGTGTCTAACTCCCTCGAATACGGTCTTGACATCAACGGACGGACATAAAGTTACTCTCCTTTCGGAGCATTCAACTACAGCTCTATGCTTGTCCAACCAATCCATACCCAAAATGACATCAAAATCGCTAAGTTACACTATGTGCAAGTTGGCTAAGAAGCTATGATCATTAATCTCTATCTTCACATTGTTAGTTATCGAGTCTACACGCACTACTCTCCATCATCAGTACTAATAATCTGTCGTGGCTCAATCCACGAAATGACTTCATCTTCATACTCTATATCTACCATCATCACGTCCTTCTTATTTTCGGCGAGATCCACCCTTGAGCTTTCATCAGAAATTTCTTCTTCTGGGTCTTCTTCTGGATCTTCTTCGTCCGTAGAGTCGGCATCCCAATTTGCAGTTGGAATCTCCTCTCGAGCAAATAAATCCAATAGGCGTCCAGCGACAAATTGGAAATCGTCCACAGCCTCTCGCTCTTCAAGCGATCTCTTGATGGCCTTTTTTCACAACCGGAAGATGCAGCAACTCCAGTCTTCAGATAATTTCTCCATCAAGTGCTCTAGCTTGCGGGTGACGGAACCTTGCTTCCCAGATTTTAGCCACTTACTTAATCTATTAATGACATAATGTGGTGCATTTTCTGGTTGACTAGGGTCGTCCCACCAGTCCTTACGCGCTAGGAGACGCGAGTCAAAAGTAGCTGGGACCTACTTACGTGGAGTCATTCTAGGTTTGGCCATTCTAACAGTTCGTACATGCATAAATAATTATATAAGTAAAATGAAATGACATATGCATGATTAATGACTAAAATTCGGTACCTCAGACGGAGTGACGAAGCTGAGAGCATATGATACTTTTACATTTTAGCGAGTCTACAGAAAGGTAAAACCCGCTCTGATACCACTATGTAACGCCCCGACTTTCTAGGGTAAATATTGGGGAAAAATAAATAAATGGTAAATTTTGTGAAAAATAATTTTCTTGAGAATATAAAAATTCTCTCCTACAAAGTCGAGTCGCTACAAAGACATAAAAATAAATACCTTTAAATAAGGTGATATTACATCATAAATGCGAGGTAAAAATTTGCGGCGGAAGAATAATTCATAATTTGTAAATTTCTGATCAACGTTTCCCCAAATAAGTTTTCAAACATTTGATAAAAGAAACATCATATAATAATTTAATCTTTCATATGCCCTCTCGGCTCGCTCCTTCGTCCATCCGGATCGGTTCAACCTGCAGGTTCAATAAAGGTGGGGGTGAGCTTCCTTCAGCTCGTGGAAATCACACTGATCACAGTAATATACAATCTCATGGAAAGCATAACATGAATAATCTATCACATTTTTCCTCAACGTAATTGCATACTCACAATATTACGTATAGCATGAATCGAGCACGCATACACGAATATTGAGGTTGCGCAGGTGCCCCCGCAACAACATCAAACATAAACACAATACCACATAACATGAATCGAGCACGCATGTGAATATTGAGGTTGCGCAGGTGTCCCCGCAACAACATAAAACATAAACACAATACCACATAACATGAATCGAGCACGCATGTGAATATTGAGGTTGCGCAGGTGTCCCCGCAACAACATATATCTTAAGATAGCCTCTTACACGAAAACAGGTTAGCCTGAATTACAACGTGCATAAAAATTTTAAACATGAATAGAAGATCACATACACAGTCCAATTAAAGCAATTAAAGTGATAGTGAAAATTCCCACCTGAATAAATGATGATGTCTGACTTGAAATGAAGATGCTCGACTCACAGTCCTAAGCCCGTAAATCCTTGACAAAGTCTACGTATAATAATAATAATAATAATAATTAAAATCCTTACAATTTATTATTTATATAATAAATGAAAGGATACGAATATCACTATATAATAACTGAAAATAAATTATAATTGCTAATTAATATTAACTGAAGAGTTAACATTACTAATGTCTGAAATTAAAATACTTATTCATAATTTCATATTAATTAGTAATATTAATTGGAAGTCAATATTTTATTGTTTGGGTCAAAATAGGACTGGAAGTGAAGGTTTTAAAATTGACTGGGGTCAAATTGTAGGAGTTGAAAAGCTGACTGGATTAGAATCGAATTAATTAAAACTGTATGGGACTGAATTGAATATTTATAAAAGAGGTAAGGGCTAAATTGAAATTGTTGGAAAATATGAGGACTAAATCGAATAACCCTAATTTCTCGCGGGTATATAAACCTAATCCCTATACTCAGCCGAGAGAAACTCATTCTTTCTTTTTCCCTACTGTCCTTCTTCTTCCTCTCGCCTCTCTCTAATCTCCCTCTCTCTCTCGGCCGCGATTTGAGAACACACACACAAGACCGAAACACACACACAGTTAGATGCACCCACACAAACATCTCAAAACCGAAATCGAAGGTGGGAGAGATTTGGGCCAAAATGAAGTTTCAATTCTGGGCTTGATTTTAAGACTCTGAAATTGAAATCTGAAGAATCGGGACGAATGATTCGGACTGCTCATGGCAGCCATGGTTCGCCTGAAGAGATGGTTTCCATGTGTTCGGGGTTCGAATGATTCGTGGTTCGTCCGATCGTGGTTGCAGCGGGCGGCCGTATATGGCGGATGGCTCGGTGACGGACTGATTTCGGTCATTGCGGCCGAGAAGAAGGTGATAGTGCACGGGCTGGGTATGAATTGAAGTTTGATTCGGTTTAGGTGAAACGAATCGGGTTGCAAATTGATATTCGGGCTTGGCCCGATTTTGGGGTTTGACTGTTCCGATAATTTATTGGGTTTTGATTTTTGATTATGGGTTAGAAAATCCGAGGTTGGATTCGGGCGCGTCCCGGATTTATTTTATTTTGTGATTTCTGATTCGATGATTGTTTCTGAACATAGAATTTCCAGGGCTTGAATTTGTTTTTATTCAAGCAATAAGTATGTATTCAAAATTGAAATTTGCAGACGAGCAAGAGAAGCTAGGATATGATTTTACCTTGCTGAAGGGAGGAGATGAGGAACCGAAGGTGGTCGTTCGGGGACTGGAACGATTCTGAGCAGAAGAGTTTTCTCGAGACGGCCGGGTCGACGAAGTTGCTGCCTCCTTCTCCTTCCTCTATGAGTCGAAAGTTTTTTTTTGTATTTTGTTGTATATTTTTTTTTGCTGAATGATGAAGAATGACGGCTGGGAAGAAAAGTGTGTATTACGTATCTGCATTTAGATCTTGCCGATACTGATATATTTATACTGTATGGGATTAGGGTTAGAGTTTAAGTTTTGGGCTTAATTATGATTCTGGGTCAGCACAATTGGGCCATGGTAATAATAATAATAAAATTAATAATAGCAGTAGTAGTAATATTAATAACGTCGATAATAATAATAATATCGAGAGTAATATAAATGATGATATGAAGATAAAAATATTAATACTGTTAAAATTAATATTGTTCCTATTATAAATATTATTATTAATAATAATAATACCTTCAATTATCATACTTAAAAATGACTAATATTAAATGTATTAACTTGAGAAATTGACTCGGGTTTAGAACATATGAGATATCATGAAAATGTCTGATCGAATTAAATGATATTACATGAAGTTGACTTGTATGTGTAGTGAAAGTAATTGTACAATAATTACTCACTCGGTAATGAAATGAGATTAAATGAAATAAAATGCATTATTAATATTATTAGTCGTAAATGACTACTAGAATGTAACTGACAAAAATGACTCGGGCTAGGACTTGTGATACGTTAAAATAAATGTTCATGATTCTTTATATTGAATTAAATAACATGAAATGCATTATAATATTATTATAAAATAATAATATTGCATTATAAAAATGGCGGGTATTACAATAAAAATACAACAACATCCACGAGCCTTACTCGGATAGTACAAAATGACAACGACTGAACAAAAGTGGAGTACTCCAAAATGTCTGACTGACAAGAACAACTCGGAATAGTATCGCTCGAATGCCTCGTCGCCATCGTCATGCCCCTATGTCTCAACTCTATCTTCGCAAGCACCTAAAACATGAAAACATGTTCCGCCCCCATGGGGCCAGTCATCCAGACAATGAATATCAAATACATGTACAACATGATATGCATCCAAAGGCAGAATGAACATTACAACAATGGTAATACGAGATGCTCACAAACCAAAGTAAGAATCGAGCATTCGGGAAACACTATGCCCACAGCATACGATCGTTACCTACTCAATAGGTCAGAATACAAGTGCCCAATGGCGAAATCACCAATACAGAACACAATAGTGAATTACCCGAAGGTAAACCAAGCAAGAAACTGAATTAAATACGAATCACAATGCCAGAAGGCTCCAACGGAAATACCAATACATCACCATGGCCTGAAAGCCACCCAGCCGAAGCTGCCACAATATCACAATGGTCTGAAAACCCCTTAGCCGAAGCTGCCAATCATCACAATGGCCCGAAGCCAAACAGCATGAAGCTGTATCATCAGAGGGTCGAAGCCACAGCACGAAGCCGTATCACAATGAGAGCCGAAGCCACGACATGAAGCCGTATCACAATGAGGGCCGAAGCCACGGCATGAAGCTGTATCACAATGAGGGCCGAAGTCATGGCACAAAGCTGTATCACAATGAGGGCCGAAGCCACGGCACGAAGCCGTATCACAATGAGGGCCAAAGCCACGGCACGAAGTCGTATCATAATGAGGTCATCCAATGACCGTGACCTGCTGAATTGCAGGTGCTGGGAAACCAACCGCGAAGGTTCAAGCCCAAGACTTACACATAATGAGATCACCCAGTGACCGTGACCTACTGAACTGTATGTGTTGGGAAACCAACCGCGCAGGTTCAAGCCCCAAACTTACCCATCGAGCACTAGCTGAGACTAGCCTCTAAAACACAATTAATCACAAACGGCAACGATCCCAAGGTTACCGAATTTACAAGAATAATAGTGTGCTCCCTTGAGTCGGCCAACACGACAACAATAACTCACAGATGGTCACCCACCTCGGTGGTCCCAATTCAAATACCTCGACTGCCTTAGGAATGGCCAATCGAACACAACGACATCAACGGATTGGATCCATCTGTAATACCCTCGCCTTTAATATTGTATTTCATGATTTAAGTTAAGTGTTTTCGCACCATATCTGTGATGTTGTAGCAAGTATCGACGAATTATGTTAAGTTGGATTCATGGTCATTCATACTATATTAGTTGTTGGGTGATATTGGAAGAATTCCATTTATGCTTGTTATAGTACTTAATGTACGTTAACATGTATTCATAACGTACGCTATGTAGGTCGCCTTACGTACGTAACATCAATACGTTAACGTACGTAATGCGGAAGATCCTCCGATCGCCTTTGGTAGTGGGGCCGGCAGGGTAGGTGGTCGGGAGTCGATCGCGACAGCCAAGTCAACGGCTATTACGTACGTAATAGCTACATAGTTACGTACGTAACGAATTGCGTGTTTTGAGGCAGTGAGATTTGATGAAATTGGTTACGTACGTAATGATCAAAAGATTACGTACGTAAAGGCTATAACGTACGTTAACCACGTTCGTTAACGTACGTAATGTCAAGTTAAGATTATAAAAGTATGACTTGCCATTCACTTCCTACTCGACCCTTTTCAATCTCCCAACTGAGGAACGATTCTTTTCCCCTCCAACTTCATTTCTAAGCCTTGCTAACTTGTGTTGGAGCTTCAACACTTGATTGGTGACTTGGAGAGCTAGAGATTGAAGTGTATCCCTTGAAGTGTTGGTGTTGTTCTTCATTTTAAGGTTGGTCTTTCTTTAAATCATATCAATTCCATGCGTATGATGATAAATACTTCAAATAATGTTAGTTTAAACTAGTGCAAACATGATAAGTTAATTGAATCATGCTCAAACTAAGTGAAGATTAACATTGAAGGTATTAGTGTTACTTCTTGTTGTAAATAACTTCATAATGTGATTGTGCTGATAATGATATACTTAAAACCTGATATATAACATGATAATCGGAAGTTAATTATAGTCTCAACACTAGGAACATATTAGGGATGATATCCTTAATGATTAAAAGTGAGAAATGTTAAATTTGTCTTGAACATTCTATTGATTCTTGAAGGTAGTATGGAACCATGATTTTTGGCCTCTAAAACCTTTGTAATAAAATTGTTGGAAAGATTATGTTAACCCTTTGTAGATGATCTTTGTTAGATGGATGAAGTTACTTCAAAAATTTCAAGTATCCAATGATATAACTAGGCTTTTAATAAATTCTTCAAAGTAAATCAATGAATGTTGATAGAAGGAAGTTGTAATCTTCATATGTTCGAATTTATCGATTTCGTTAAAGGGTGTTAATCACTACATTAATAGGTTGATAATGTTCTTAAGAGAATTGTGTTGAATATGATGATACAAATGCGGTAGATGAGTAGCCGAATTCCATTTCATTAATCCGTGCGTGTTTAGAGATGTAAATTAAGATGATGTTCTTAGTTCACACAAAACTTAAACTTATGTTTCATATAGTAATCAAGTTTTGAATGTAATCATTGGTAAAATAATGAAGAACGTAATTAAACACAACTTATATCGTAATTGGAAGTGTCGATGATTTGAAAAGATATTTTCATGATATTGCATTGATAATAAACTAGACATCAAGAATTTGACATTAAGGTTAGAATATGTAATGAGCATGATAAACATACGATGATTTGTAATAAGAACATTAAAATGATCAATAGGATAATCGATTTATTCAAGTAAATTTACGAATATTGTTTATGCGATAATACCATTATCGTACGAATGTGTTGTTGAATGAATTATATTTCATTCAAGGTTGCTTGTTCACGTGAGTATTGTTATACGAGGATGCCGTTCGTTTGACCATTCAAAGAAGGATTATTCGTCTACGTAATTGAGGCAAGTTATCTTGCTTGGTTATAATGATGTGTGGACTCTTATGATAATTATGCATTTCGTGTATATGAAACACTTATAAACTTGTGTCTTGTGACTTGAGGTCGTTCTTAATGATGTCCCGTTTTCATCGTGGGATTGTATTCCTAAGTTTCGTTACTTTTGGACCTTGATATTGTTGAGCTTTGTTGACACTTCGGTGAGTTGTTCGATTCCTTAGTAAAAGTGTAATTCGTTGAGTTTCGTTGTCATGTTGTATCGTGACATCTCTGGAGTCATATCTGCGCGCCGATTGGTTATGTGTAGGATTTTTAGCCGGGCACTTGATGATCATGCGTGGAGGTTTTCCGTATTTAAATCGTGCACACGAGACGTAGTTCGTGAGGCTAATTAGGTACATCGTCCCACGTATATTCTGGATTCCGTATACAGGGTGGACATGTGCACGGACACATTTCTGGATCGGGCGTACTGTGACGTCCGTCTTGAGCCATAGTATATGGTCGTTCGTATATTTGGTTATGTTCGATAGTTGGGACTGATTGTTTATACGCCTTCGGGGTATATTCAGTAGTCGGTGGATTTCTTTGAGATCAGTATATATGAATTGTATAATGTCATGAGAATTATTATCATGTATAGCTGACCCTGTGGTTTGGGGCGAAATACTTGTATTTCAGGGTGAGGAAAGGGCAAGGCACAGGAGGAGCACAATGGCGACGGAGGATTCTGATGTATGCTATTTCGGGGCCCCAGTCTTACGGTTGTTCTGTTATGTTTTTTTGTTATTTACATTTTTATATTGTGTATGATGAATGTACTAAAATTTGTTAGTCGCCCATCGTCATATGGTACATCGAATTTGGATCCTGTGTTTGTTTGCTCGTGTTTAAAGATATGAATAACTCATGCTCCACACCGGGGTTTTGATAAATGTTGTGGTATGGTGCCACGTTGTCAGATTTTAAATGTATATTGTGATATCGCCTGGTGGGTCCCAGTAGGGGTCCACGGCACTGTAATAGCCACTGTTTTTGGGCTGTTACAGAAGATGGTATCAGAGAGTGTGTTTTTATTTTGAGTCATTGTAGAATCGAAATAGCATCAAGAAAACTTCGTGCCACGTGTAACCTGTGCAAGCGCCTGACCCGTCGAATACGGTATGTTCTCATGAACTATAATTTGATTACTGGCATGATATTGACGATGTATTGGTCTCCTTACTTATCTTGGCATCTTGCTATCATGAGGCAAAATTCATTTGTTTGAGGAGAACCTAAATTAATTATGTGATTGGAATTGTTTCGACTTAATGTTGATATGATATTGAGTGTGTAACATTTGTAGTGCCAGTGATTCTTTACAACTGCTTTGTTGGATAGGAAATTCCCTGTTGCTATTAACTTAGCATGAATTATGATTGATAAATCGAACTGTACTTGTGACTTGATTCTTTCAGTATGGAAAGGAACCTGAGAGGCCGTGGCAGAGGGGGATGAGGCCGCGGAAGAGGCCGAATTCCGATACCACGAGCTAACAGATGCGCGAATGTGGAACAGAGTTCCGCAGGCAGTGATTCGCCTTCTAGGGACCAATCACACCACACCAGAGAGAATGCACGTGCCGATCCTTACACCGTGATGCAGGGCATGATGGCCCAGATGACCCAAATGGGTCAGCTGATGGAAACTATACAGAGGAATACTACTGGTCAACAGCAGGGACAACAGCCTCCGCCTCTGGTGCCTGGCGGGATCGTGAGTCGGATTATTAGCGACATATCACGTCAGCGACCTCCGACTCTTGAAGGCTCATCTGAGCCTGCTGACATTGTACACTGGATAGAGCATTTCGAGAAACTATTCGAGATGGTGGAGTGCCCAGAGGAAAATCGAGTTGCTGTGGCAGCCTACTACCTTAGTAAGAGTGCCCATACTTGGTGGCTTTCTGTGAGGCCTGCCGAAGGCGCGAGTACTTGGGAGGAATTCAAGAATCTTATGCTAGATCGTTACTATCCTACACCCCTCCGTGAAGCCAAACTGTCCGAATTACTAAACCCTGACCCATCGGAAGACGAGGATGTGTTAGCAATTACCGAAAAATTCCAAGCACTTCTCCCTTTTGCTACGTCAGTTGTCCGTTCGGAAGCTGATAAGATCAAATATTTCCTCAAGAGGCTTAAACCCCGAATGAGGATGCAATTACTCAATCACCACTGTACGACCTTACCGGAGTTTATTGAGAAGGCTTTGGAGTATGAACTTACTGCGAAGGAGATTTCCAAGAAGCAGCCTCAGTTTTCCAACAAGAGATCCAGGAACCAGACCCAAGGAGACAGTAACCGGGGGGTATTCAAGAAACCCCAGCCTGTACCAAATCCTTCTGAGCGGCCACCTATGGCACCGAAACCGGCAGGAACGCACTCTCGGGCAATCAGCTCACTTGTCGTGTGTTATAACTGTGGGGACCAGGGGCATATCAGCTCCAAGTGTCTGAAGCCGGCCGTTGCCTGTCACACTTGCGGGAAGAACGGTCATCGTGCTCGCTATTGCCGGGGTGGACTCGGGCGTGCTCCAGTAGCATCTCTTGCTCCAGTGCAGTCTTCTGTTCAGGAACATGCTCCTCCATCCGCTTCTTACCAGACTACCGGGGCGAACAAAGGGATGGGCCGTGGAAATCAAGTTGGTACACCTACTTCTAGGGTTGCAAAACCCAGAGTCTTCGAGATGAAGAAAGCCGATGATCCCGAAGCCAGCATGATTGCAGGTACTCTCGAGATCCACTCTCAGCCCGTTTGTGTTCTTTTTGATACTGGTGCTTCACACTCCTTTTTGTCTAGTTCTTGTTTGAGTCGTTTGCATTTGAATCGTGTTACCAATTGTGAACCTTATGTAATTGGTCTACCCGATGGTAGAGGAATTATTGGGAGTCTTGAAGTACAGAACTGTCCGATTAGCATGAACAACCGTGAGTGGTTGTCCGACTTAATTGTAGTTGATTTACCTAAAGATGATGTAATCTTGGGTATCATGGATGGATAAATCACGATGCCGTGCTTAGCGTCCGTAGCGAATGGTGACCGTCACATCGGATGATGGCGTCGAGTGTATTTTTCGGTGATAATCCCAATCATGCAGGAGAGTCATCAGCGTTATGAAGGCTATGAGATTACTGAACCAGGGATGCATTGGTTATTGGTGTTACATGACTAAGACAGCTGACCGGCCAGTCAAATTGATTGATATTCCAGTAGTTCGAGATTATCCAGATGTATTTCCAGACGAGCTTCCAGGAATACCCCACAACGAGAGGTAGAATTCACCATTGAGTTGGAGCCAGGGACGTCCCGCTTTGAAAGCACCATATCGTATGGCCCCGAATGAGATGCAGGAGTTGAAAAGACAACTCGAAGAATTAACTGAGAAAGGATATGTTCGGCCCAGTGCATCCCCTTGGGGAGCGCCGGTGTTATTCGTACGGAAGAAGTACGGATCGCTGCGTTTGTGTATTGATTACCGGGAGCTGAACAAAGTAACAATTAAGAACAAATATCCTTTACCTCGCATCGATGATCTATTGGATCAGCTCCAAGGAGCCGCTGTATTTTCCAAGATCGACTTGAGGTCCGGGTACCACCAATTGCGGATTCGAGAGTCTGACGTCCCGAAGACAGCTTTTCGCACTCGCTATAGGCATTATGAGTTCGTTGTCATGCCATTCGGACTGACTAATGCACCTGCAGTATTCATGGAATTGATGAATCGGGTTTTTATTAATTATCTGGATCGTTTTGTAGTCGTTTTTATTGAAGATATCTTGGTCTACTCTCGTGATTATGAGGAGCATGAGTGTCACCTCCGCCAGGTTCTCGACGCATTAAGGCGAGAACAACTTTATGGAAAATTTTCTAAATGTGAATTCTGGATGTCTGAAGTTATTTTTCTGGGTCATGTGATATCAGCAGAGGGAGTAAGAGTAGACCCACAGAAGACGGAAGCTATCCGAGACTGTCTACCCCCGAAGAACGTGAAGGAAGTTCGTAGTTTTCTGGGTCTAGCAGGCTATTACAGACGATTCGTGGAAGGATTTTACAAAATTGCTCAACCGATGACTAATCTGTTGAGAAAAGATAAGAAGTACTTGTGGTCAGAAGCATGTCAGCAAAGTTTTGATGAACTCAAGGGTCGATTAATTTCAGCACCTGTTCTAGTACTACCTAGAGGAACGAAATGATTCGTGGTATATAGCGATGCATCGAGGCAGGGCCTTGGCTGCGTGTTAATGCAGGATGGGAAAGTGATCGCCTATGCGTCCAGACAGTTGCGTCCTTACGAGGTCAATTACCCAACTCATGACTTGGAGTTAGCAGCCGTAGTGTTTGCTTTAAAAATCTGGCGCCACTATCTCTATGGAGTTGCCTGCCAGATTTTTACGGACAACAAGAGCCTGAAGTATATTTTTACCCAGAAGGAGTTGAATATGAGACAAAGGAGGTGGTTAGAGCTAATCAAAGACTATGATATCGAGATCCTTTATCATCCAGGCAAGGCAAACGTGGTTGCCGATGCCTTGAGCCGCAAGGCAGTGCGGGGAGCAGATACTAGCTCGTTTGACCGCCCGAGAGGAGATGCAATTAGAGTTCATGAGACCGAGAGATTGAGGTCTGGATACAACGCATTCGAGGACAAGTGCATGCTTGAGATTTCACCATACCTTGATGAGACAGTCGGGGCGAAGCAGATGACGGACCCATTTTTATCCGAATTCGAGAGAAATCGATCGGGGAAGGCCCTGGATTTGTGGTTCACGAGGATGGTATTACACTTTAAAAATCGAGTGTGTGTACCCGAGACGAAGAGTTGAGGAATACTATTACGAAGGAGGCTCATGCTACCCGTATTCCATACACCCGGATCAAACAAAATGTATAAGGATTTGAAGTCATTATTGGTGGGGTAACATGAAGCGGGAGGTTGCGAATTCGTTTGAAATGTTTGACTTGTCGGTAGTCAAGATTGAGCATCAACGACCAGCAGGCATGATGAAACCGCTTCCGATTCGAGTGGAAGTGGGAAGACATATCGATGGATTTTATTACTAGTTTGCCGACGAGCCGTCGAGGCATGAATACGATTTGGGTGGTTGTGGATCGATTGACTAAATCAGCCCACTTCTTGGAGATCAAGGACACTTGGGGCCCTGAGAGATTGGCCCAATTATTCATCAAAGAGATTGTGAGACTGCATGGCACCCCTAAGAGTATTGTATCAGATCGGGACGGACGGTTCGTGTCGCACTTCTGGAAGGCGGTTTATCGTGCTATGGGTACAGTTGAACTTCACGGCTTTTCATCCTCAGACCGGCCAGTCGATCTGAAAGGACAATTCAAACTCTAGAGGATATGTTGAGGGCATGTGCTCTCGATTGGAAGCCTGACTGGGAAGCCCAACTGCCGTTGGTAGAATTCACGTATAATAACAGCTGGCACGCCTCGATCATGATGGCACCTTATGAGGCATTATATGGTCGTCGTTGTAGGTCCCCTTTGTGCTGGGACAAATTATCTGAATCTATTGGTACGGAACCTGATATGTTATTGGCAGCCCGCGAGAAGATTTCCCTGATCAAGAGCCGTCTATTAATGGCCTAAAGCCGCCAGAAATCATATGCAGATAATCGTCGACGACCACTCGAGTTTGAAGTTGGTGACCATGTACTGGTCAAAGTATCTCCTCCCAGAGGTGTTTTTCGATTCGGGAAGAGAGGCAAATTGAGCCCAAGGTATATTGGTCCGTTTGAGATCCTGGAACGAGTAGGCGACCTAGCCTATCGTTTAGCATTACCACCAGCTTTGAGTCGGATTCACAATGTATTCCATGTATCTCAGTTAAGGAAGTATGTTGCTGATCCAAGTCACGTTATTCAATTCCACGAGGTCGAAATAGCCGACGACCATTTGTATGAAGAACAGCCTGTGCAGATACTCGAGAGAAGAATTAAACAGCTGAGGAACAAGACGATTCCCTTATTGAAAATTCAGTGGTCAAGACATGGAGTCGAGGAAGCTACGTGGGAGACCGAAGATAGCATGCGGGAGAAATACCCCGAACTATTTACCCCTTAGTTTCGGGGACGAAACTCCTTTTAAGGGGGGGAGTATGTAATACCCTCGCCTTTAATATTGTATTTCATGATTTAAGTTAAGTGTTTTCGCACCATATCTGTGATGTTGTAGCAAGTATCGACGAATTATGTTAAGTTGGATTCATTGTCATTCATACTATATTAGTTGTTGGGTGATATTGGGAGAATTCCATTTATGCTTGTTATAGTACTTAACGTACGTTAACATGTATTCATAACGTACGCTATGTAGGTCGCCTTACGTACGTAACATCAATACGTTAACGTACGTAATGCGGAAGATCCTCCGTGATCCGCCTTTCGGTGGGGCCGAGCAGGGGTAGGTGGTCGGGAGTCGATCGCGACAGCCAAGTCAACGGCTATTACGTACGTAATAGCCATAGTTACGTACGTAACGAATTGCGTGTTTTGAGGCAGTGAGATTTGATGAAATTGGTTATGTACGTAATGATCACAAGATTACGTACGTAAAGGCTATAACGTACGTTAACCACGTTCGTTAACGTACGTAATGTCAAGTTCAGATTATAAAAGTATGACTTGCCATTCACTTCCTACTCGACCCTTTTCAATCTCCCAACTGAGGAACGATTCTTTTCCCCTCCAACTTCATTTCTAAGCCTTCCTAACTTGTGTTGGAGCTTCAACACTTGATTGGTGACTTGGAGAGCTAGAGATTGAAGTGTATCCCTTGAAGTGTTGGTGTTGTTCTTCATTTTAAGGTTGGTCTTTCTTTAACTCATATCAATTCCATGCTTATGATGATAAATACTTCACATAATGTTAGTTTAAACTAGTGCAAACATGATAAGTTAATTGAATCATGCTCAAACTAAGTGAAGATTAACATTGAAGGTATTAGTGTTACTTCTTGTTGTAAATAACTTCATAATGTGATTGTGCTGATAATGATATACTTAAAACCTGATATATAACATGATAATCGGAAGTTAATTATAGTCTCAACACTAGGAACATGTTAGGGATGATATCCTTAATGATTAAAAGTGAGAAATGTTAAATTTGTCTTGAACATTCTATTGATTCTTGAAGGTAGTATGGAACCATGATTTTTGGCCTCTAAAACCTTTGTAATAAAATTGTTGGAAAGATTAAGTTAACCCTTTGTAGATGATCTTTGTTAGATGGATGAAGTTACTTCAAAAATTTCAAGTATCCAATGATATAACTAGGCTTTTAATAAATTCTTCAAAGTAAATCAATGAATGTTGCTAGAAGGAAGTTGTAATCTTCATATGTTCGAATTTATCGATTTCGTTAAAGGGTGTTAATCACTACATTAATAGGTTGATAATGTTCTTAAGAGAATTGTGTTGAATATGATGATACAAATGCGGTAGATGAGTAGCCGAATTCCATTTCATTAATCCGTGCTTGTTTAGAGACGTAAATTAAGATGATGTTCTTAGTTCACTCAAAACTTAAACTTATGTTTCATATAGTAATCAAGTTTTGAATGAAATCGTTGGTAAAATAATGAAGAACGTAATTAAACACAACTTATATCGTAATTGGAAGTGTCGATGATTTGAAAAGATATTTTCACGATATTGCATTGATAATAAACTAGACATCAAGAATTTGACATTAAGGTTAGAATATGTAATGAACATGATAAACATACAATGATTTGTAATAAGAACATTAAAATGATCAATAGGATAATCGATTTATTCAAGTAAATTTACGAATATTGTTTATGCGATAATACCATTATCGTACGAATGTGTTGTTGAATGAATTATATTTCATTCAAGGTTGCTTGTTCACGTGAGTATTGTTATACGAGGATACCGTTCGTTTGACCATTCAAAGAAGGATTATTCGTCTACGGAATTGAGGCAAGTTATCTTGCTTGGTTATAATGATGTGTGGATTCTTATGATAATTATGCATTTCGTGTATATGAAACACTTATAAACTTGTGTCTTGTGACTTGAGGTCGTTCTTAATGATGTCCTGTTTTCATCGTGGGATTGTATTCCTAAGTTTCGTTACTTTTGGACCCTTGATATTGTTGAGCTTTGTTGACACTTCGGTGAGTTGTTCGATTCCTTAGTAAAAGTGTAATTCGTTGAGTTTCGTTGTCATGTTGTTTCGTGACATCTCTGGAGTCATATCTGCGCGCCGATTGGTTATGTGTAGGATTTTTAGCCGGGCACTTGATGATCATGCGTGGAGGTTTTCCGCATTTAGATCGTGCACACGAGACGTAGTTCGTGAGGCTAATTAGGTACATCGTCCCACGTATATTCTGGATTTTGTATACGGGGTGGACATGTGCACGGACACATTTCCGGATCGGGCGTACTGTGACGTCCGTCTTGAGCCATAGTCTATGGTCGTTCGTATATTTGGTTATGTTCGACAGTTGGGACTGATTGTTTATACGCCTTCGAGGTATATTCAGTTGTCGGTGGATTTCTTTGAGATCAGTATATATGAATTGTATAATGTCATGAGAATTATTATCATGTATAGCTGACTCTGTGGTTTGGGGCGAAATACTTGTATTTCAGGGCGAGGAAAGGGCAAGGCACAGGAGGAGCACAATGGCGACGGAGGATTCTGATGTATGCTATTTCGGGGGCCCCGAGTCTTCTGGTTGTTCGGTTATGTTTTATTGTGATTTTCATTTTTATTTTGTGTCGGATGAATGTACTAAAATTTGTTAGGTACTGCCCATCGTCATATGGTCTGTACCGAATTTGGATCCTGTGTTTGTTTGCTCGTGTTTAAAGATATGAATAACTCATGCTCCACACCGTGGTTTTGATAAATGTTGTGGTACGGTGCCACGTTGTCAGATTTTAAATGTATATTGTGATATCGCCTGGTGGGTCCCAGTAGGGGTCCACGGCACTGTAATAGCCACTGTTTTTGGGCTGTTACACCATCCTCGACGGTCCCAATTCAATACCTCAATTGTCAAATGATAACAACGATACAAAGGATGGGAAATTTCTTCGATAATCCCAATTTAATACCTCGATTGCCTTAGAATGGCAAATCGATAAACAACGACACAACGGATGGGAATTATCTTCGATAATCCCAGTTCAATACCTCGATTGCCTTAGAATGGCCCATCGATAATCAACGACACAACAGATGGGAATTATCTTCGATAATCCCAATTCAATATATCGATTACCTTAGAACGGCCAATCGATCATACGAAACAATTAGAACGGACGTCCCGGTACGTTTAATCGGTTACCGATGACGGAGATGACAATCGAACACGTCAATGCCTTCACTCGGCCAATTACAGCATCAATAGAAAAATACCAATAACAATGATCATAACAATATCTTAAATCGACATCGGTATCAACAACAATAACCAGTGCATCGATACTGCGACTCGGCTATCTACACTAACATCAACAACGAGTATCTCAAAGCCCCGAACGACTTTTATCAGACAACAACAACATTTCGCATAAATTCACCGAAGGGTATCGTATCAAACAATCCCTACTATCAAAAAAATCATAGAGAGACCAAGTCTCGAAATGGTACAACACATTCATACACATACATGATATCATTAATATCATTGACTAGTACAAGTATAAAACTTGCCTCAAACCGAAGGCGAGAATGTCCTTCCACGATCAACCTCCTCCCACAAAACGACGAATGGTGTCTTCCAATGATCACAAGCACTCGAACAACCTTGAATGAAATACGATTCATTCAATAACACAAAATCAATAGAAAAGAACACCAAGGAAAATCCCGATTCAATCCCGAATCAGTTAAACTCCACCAATGAATATCATAGTTCTCAATTATGAATTTTGACATCCTCCAACACCTCAATGATCGATTAGCATGATCATTACGTTCTTAACACTTGTGAAATCAATTCAACAAGAATCACTTAAGAACAATCATCAAAACAAACATCTCAAAATGATAATATCACTAATATCATCATCAATAACCAAAGAACATCATCTCCTCAATAATCATGATGTCTAAACAATAATCAATCTACAATTCATCATGAATTTGGATTAATCAACAAGATTAAATCAACCATTTCAAGATTATGATAATCATTACATCAATCATCATAATTCCTTACTAAAATGGTTAAAATCTCCCCAAGAAACACAAACAACAACATCAATCATATCAAGACTATGTTAATCATATAACAATCTTAACATAATCCTTCCTACGCATGATTATAACCTCCAAACATTCTAAAACACCAAGAACAACTCCTCCTCAATACATAATCATCATGTTCTTCATCACAAGTTATAAAAACTCATCAAGAATCATGATATACTCCAACAATGAATCAGTATATGAAGTAAGCAACAACAACAACAACATACTCGAAAATCACTTGTAGGACAACAGATTAAGAGAACTTACCAATGAAGAACAAGAAGAACTCTCCACACAACAAAGGAGCACCAACAAGCTTCCAACTTCAAGCTTCAATCCAAGCTAGGATGATCAAAATCGTGTTGGAAGAGGCTAAATATCAAGAACAGGTCCAGAAGGATGATTCTAGGGAGAGAAAAATGATTTTGGTTTGTGAAGAAATGAAATACGAAACCAAGTTATATAACCTGACAAACATATTACGTACCCTATACTACAATCTTAACGTACAGAAGGAAAATTACATACGCTATATCAATAACTTAGCGTACGTAATGGTAGTCCAGAACCGCCTGACCAACAATATGAAGACCTTAACGTACATTAACAATAACGATTTACATGTGTTAACAAGATGCATGGATAACGTACAAAAGGCTCACACCCTAACGTACGTAAGGATCCGTTGACTGCAATAGTGAGATCTGATCGAAAGATTCCCGGCCCCACCAGCCGAAAGTTAACTCCTAGGAAGGTTCTTACAACCGACCACCCATTACATAT
Source organism: Orobanche coerulescens (assembly GCA_033398695.1). Classification (NCBI taxonomy): domain Eukaryota; kingdom Viridiplantae; phylum Streptophyta; class Magnoliopsida; order Lamiales; family Orobanchaceae; genus Orobanche; species Orobanche coerulescens. The sequence continues at coordinate 160,340,201 of CM065803.1, forward strand.
GTAAACCTCCAGGCGTAACGTACGTAATCGCATCACATTAGCATACGTAATGCTACACATATAGCGTACCCTATGGCTATAAACATAGCCAAAATTCCAAACTCGCCAAGCAATATCCAAACGACGAAACCAAACCGACGACAAGTAAAAATATTTCGATCCTGAAATATCCCAATACAATATACATTGTATCAGTCCAAAACAACAACACTTGTATAATTCCAAATGAATGCGTACAACTCAACAGTGAAATGAAAAAATTCACCCCCAGATATTACAATAGGTTGCCGGATAAGATTCATTAGTGAAACTGATTTGCGTCGATGGTATAAGCATAATTTGTTCACAAACCATAGAATCGTATAGGTTGAGGGGAGTGAACAAGGGGAAAAAGAAGATCGTATCATCCATTAGATGGGTTGGTGTTGGACACCACTTTAAAAAAATTAATAGACTAGAAACATGTCCGGTTGCCCTCTATTAAGATTTATAAAGAACTCGATCACCACTATAAAGTAGAGCGACGATACTTCCGAATTTCACATGGGAGTGTGTTGTTCCGATAAAATAGTGGGACCTGGTTAACAAGAATAAAAAAGACCTTAATTCTATTCTCAGATCATAACTAAATGACTCACTAATTAATATGTCGTACTTAATACAGACACAACTCTCAATATGACGATGAATCCACTCGTAATTCTACTCGAAAAGAACACCTTGATCGGACCTAACTTTGTGGATTGGCTCCGTAATTTGATGATAGTCCTCAATATAGAAGCACTGGGATACGTCTTGGAGACGGACATTCTGGCGCCTCCAGGGCGGACCAGAGCCAATCAAGAAGAGATTGAAAACCACGCAAAGTGGGTTAAGGATGACATAAAAGTTCGTGCATATATGATGGCTTCTATGTCTAATGAGCTTAAGAGAGCTCATGAGAAAATGACTTCTGCTAGGCAGATTCTATCTAACTTAACCGAGCTTTATGGTGAGCACAGTCGAACTGCTAGAGATGAGATATCCAAGCAACTGTTCGGTGCAAGGATGAAGGAAGATGAGAAGGTTTGGGACCATGTCCTCAAAATGATATCCATGATCGAGAGATTGGAGGCTCTTGATTTTAAGATGGATACTTCTCTTCAAACCAACCTTATCCTACAGTCTCTCCCTGATTCCTTCTCACAGTTTGTTATGAATTTCAAGTGCAATGAGATTATGTGTAACTTAGCTGAGCTAATGAACAAACTAGTGACCGCTCATTCTCAGGTGAAGACTCCATGGATGAAGGAGTCTGCCCTTGTGATTTCTTCTGGACCTCGGAGGTCTAAGAGAAAGAAGAAAAAGACCAAGAAGCAGACGGGACTACAAGTCAATGACTTAAAGGGAAAGGGCAAGGCCCCGATGGTTCCGAAGCGCAAGAAGAAGGACGCTTGTCTAAAGTACGGTGAGCTGGGCCTCTGGGCTAGAGACTTTCAATTCTTCATGGCACTTCAAGTACATAACTTTTAGTTTTGGAAACAAATTATTCTGCTACTAGATTTTCTACTTCCTGGATACTGGATCCTAGTGCTAGTTCTCATATTTGTGCCGTGAATCAGGATCTGGAACAAATTAGGAAGCTTGGAGCTGGATAAGTAATGATCATTGTCGGAAGCGGGCATAGTGTCTAAGCAACTGACATAGGATCACTTCTTTTGGGTTTAGAATCCAGTTTTTGTTCTGACTTTAGAAGATGTACTTGTCTTGCCCAAGGGGCATAAAAACATTGTATTTATTCCGGTCATGGATCGGAAAGGCTTTTCATTTTTCATTGGTGATGGTTCCTACAAAATTTATTTTAGAAATAAACTCAGGCACTGCTACATTGTTAAATGGATTTTATCATCTAAACCTCAGTAACAAAGTCATTGTGAATACTATGACTAGGAAGCGTGGTAGGGATGAAACTAATGAAGTTTTGAACTGGCATCTTAGACTTGGTCATGTTGGTCAGACCAAGGTTTACTAAAAGGGAAAGATGGACTTATGGGTCCATTGGTCGGATCCCTTTCCTACTTGTGAATCTTGCCATAAAGGCAAAATGACTAAGTCCCCCTTCACAGGGACTTTAGAAAGAGTCGCTGATAAACTAGGATTAATTCATACCAACGTATGTGGTGCTTTGGAAGCAGCACGACGAATATTAGTATTTCATTACGTTTACAGATGATCATACTAGGTATGGTTATGTATACTTAATGAAACATAAATCCGAGGCCTTTGAGAAATTCTAGGAATTCAAGGCTCTAGTCGAGAAACAAACTGGTAATCATATCAAAGCACTTCGGTTGGACTGAGATGGCGAGTATATGAGTATGGAGTTTCACGAGTTCCTTAAGGAACATGGAATAGTTTCACAACTAACACCTCCAGGTACTCCTCAGTTAAATGGTGTGTCAGAAAGAAGGAACCAGACCTTGTTGAACATGGTCCGTTCCATGTTGGGCTATACTGACTTACCGATTTACCTGTGGGGGTATGTACTCCTGACTGCCACTTACATATTGAACAAATGTCCTTCCAAATCCGTTCCTAAAACTCCACATGAGATGTGGGAGGGCAGGAAACTAAGTCTTAATCACATTAGGATTTGGGTATGTCCCGCCTATGTCAAGAAGACTAAGGTGGAAAAGTTTGAAGCTAGGTCTGCGAGGAGACATTTCATTGGATTCCCATCTAAGATGATGGGTTATCTATTCTACATGCCCAAAGATCGAAAATTCATTATTGCTTTGTATGCACACTTCCTCGAAGAAGAATTCATTCAGGAAGGCAGAGCAGGTAGAAATATTTTTATGGAAGAACACAATGAAACTCCTCAGGAGACACATGTGTAAGAAAATGGAACCAAACTTTCTGAAACAAAAGTACAACCACCTCGTAGGTCTAGTAGGGTGTCTCAATTACCTGAGAGTTATAGATTTATGCACTTGGAGGAACTGGGTTTCCACAAGGTTCCTAGTGATAAACAAGAGACCGACCCATGACCTATGAGCTAGCAATGGTGGATGTAGACTCCATGAAATGGACTATAGCAGTCTTCATGTAGTTGGGACCTTCATTTTGACGAGACAGTCAAAGAGTTTGACTTCATGCAAAATCAAGAGGATCCTTGTGTATACAAGAGGGTTAGTGGGAGCAAGATCACATTCTTAGTACTATTTGTATATGACATTCTAATAATAGGAAATGATGTGGGAATGCTCAGTTCTGTGAAAGCTTGGGTTTCGAGTAATTTCTCCATGAAAGACTTGGGAGAAGAAACCTATATTCTTGAGATTCGACTCTACTGGGATAGATCGAAGAGAATGATAAGTTTTTCCCAAGCCCTCTATATAGATAAAATCTTAAAGCGATTTAAGATGGATTATTCTAAAAGAGGGTTCCTACCGATGCAACATGGAATTAAACTCTCCTCGAAGACGTGTCCTCAAAGTGAGGAACAATGAAAGGAGATGAGTAATATACCATATGCTTCGGAAATGGGTAGCCTAATACATACTTTATTGTGTACGAGACCTGACATTGTGCATCCTGGGAGTGTGGTAAGTAGGTTTCCGGCTGACCCAGATAGGGATCATTAGTCTGCCGTAAAGAACGTTCTCAAGTACTTGAGAAGGACTAGAGATATGGTTCTTATGTATGGCGGTGGAGAACTGAATGTGATGAGATTCACTATATTGGACTTCCAAGGATAGAAAGACGATTTGATGTCTACTTATGGCTATGTATTTACTCTTAATGGAGGACCAGTATCTTGGCATAGTGCCAAGCATAGCGCGACTGCTAATTCCACCTGTTAGGCTGAGTATAAAGCGGCCTCGGAGGCCTCCAAAGGAAGGATTTAGAAGTTACTGGGTAAACTTCACGTGACACCTTGTGCTGCGCTGCCAGAGCGGTAGCACAGGCCTAGGAGCCGAGGTTTCACATTAATACCAAACACATTGAGAGAGTATCATCTCGTGAGAGAATTTGTTCGCAAAAGGATACATTGTGCTGCATAGAGTAAAGTCAGCCGACTACGTCGTTGATCCACTGACCAAGCCACTTTCTCAGATTTGCTTGGAGCGTCATCTGGAGAACATGGGTATTAGATACCATAGTGTGTGGCATTAAGTGCAAGTGGGAGATTGTTAGGAGTATGCCCTCGAATGCCACTCAGAGGATGTTGAGTGAGGGCATTGCACTTGTAATTATGTAAATCATTATCATAAGGCAAATAAACGTTTCTTTATTTACTGGTAGTTACTGTCATTCCTAACTCGTAAATATATATATAGAAACTAGTCCATGTATTTCGTAACACCCCCGATATATTCAGGAATATTACAGCGCCGTAAATCCTTTACATAAGGATTTACAAGGCTGAAGAATTGAACAGACATTAAAAGGTACTAACGAATGGAAATAACGGAATTAAGATACAACGGTTCTGACCAAATACTGAAAGTACAGTTGTTCAGCAGGAACTTAATAATACATCACCAAATTCAAATTCAGCATAAATGACTTCGTACTCGAGTACTTATTGAAATAACCGATAAACAACAGACAAATGAACCCGGCCAAAACATCACTTTGCACCCTCGTCGTCATGCAGCTCCAGTGGTTGTTTTCCCGCTCTCCTGGATCCTGAACATAAACAAAATGTTCACCCCCGAAGGGGTTAGCACAACGATGCTAGTACAAGTACCACAACATATTATTCATATCTCACGAAGAATAATAACGTAAATGACAAAACACCAACGAGTCTTCTCCTACGAGAAACTCATAAATGATATACACAACTGATAATCACAACATGATATCATAACATACACATGGTAATTCCGTCGATCCAGCGTTCACTGCCTAGAACCCACGGTAATCCCGTCAGACCAACCCGTGGTGGAAAAACCCGTCCGATGATCCAGCGCACGCTAGCATAGATCCCCCGATGATCCCGTCGGACCAAAACGAGGTGGACATACAATAACGACATACATGCACGACAATATGTATAACAACAATACATAAAACAATTAAGGTACTTGCCTCGATTTGAAGACAAGAACAATACTTCCACGAAAACGAACACTCGAAGGTCGTACTCCTCAATCAATCACGCAACAAGATCAAACCTTAACAAGAGAAATGATATAGGATTTATCTCACGTCGTACGAATGTTTAACAATTCGGTTTACGGCCAAAAGCTCATAAAATGCAATCTGCCTGAACTGCTTAGCGCACGCTAAGTACTCTGTGTAGCGTGCGTTAAGTCCGCTCGATAGCGCATGCAAACAACAAAGCCTAGCGTACGCTAACTATGCATGGTCAGTACTTCACTGATAAGTCGGCTGACTCGTCTGATGCCTTAGCGTACGTTACGTACTAAACGTAGCGTACGCTAACTCGTGCTCGATAGCGCACGTTAATCTTCATAGCTTAGCGTGCGCTATCTATGCATGGCAGTTTACTGCTGGGCAGTAAACTGTTCTCATCATGATCAAAACAATGAAATCTTCCGTGATAACTCATGTTACCTCCATGAATATCATGTTCATACGATTATGAATGATCTTACGGATAGCAACAACTTCGGATTCGAGGACATGCATACCATTATAAAACCATATTCCATTTCGACTACAAATCTTCATACGACAATTCGAAAGGCTTAACGGTTGATATCAACACCTCTATATCAATCAATACTATCATGCTGAAGTTGTTAAACGTTCCATCTATACTAGATAAATCCTTCCATGATCAATCCTTTAGATTTATCTAACAATAATGATGTTAAAGTCAAGTCCAAGATTGCTATGAAGTCATCTATTAGATTCGGATTACCAATGATAGAAGCTTCCTTTACATATTCAATGTAATAAAATTCGAATCATGATGATAATAATCAAGGTACTTAAGGCTTATTCATCTCAATATTCCAAACATGATGTACTTTGGATAAATCACTTATGAAAATCAATATCTCGTTACTATGATCATCCAATTCTTTAGAATCCAACTCTAAGTCTGGAGATAGGTTGAACATACCTTAATATGATAAAAATCACTGAACCGTAGGGTAGAATCCGACTCCAGTTGGTTGTATGCCACTCCAAGGTGTTATTCCACTTCAATGATTACTCCCAAGTGATAACCAATATATAAACACCAACAAGATGAGTTCTAAGTGTGTAGGAGGATTATTACAGCTCTTTGGCCTCTCAAGAATGCGAAATGGATGAGTAAAATGTAATCCAAAATGGGTTGTTGTCCATTTATAATATTCTGCATTTTAACAAGTTAGCGCACGCTACTAAGCTTTCCTTAGCGTGCGCTAATAATAGTTGACTTCAGAACTATCCAGGTTCATCCGCGGGAATCTTATCCGGACCCATGTCCCGGCTGGCGCATGTGCTAGCCGTCCCGCTCAATAATTGAGATCTTAGCGCACGCAACTCCTATCTGCATAGCGTGCGCTAATAGTAGCCCGATAGCGCGCATTAAGATACATTCTTAGCGTGCGCTATCATGAGTTTGCATGAGAAATTTTGCATGATTTTATACTTATGTACAATGATATCAATGCAAGAAATATCATACTCCAATAATCAAAACCACAAATACGAATAATACAGGGTTCGAATACAGATGAAATACACCGTAATAAATCCGGATATTACATACTCTCCTACTAAAAAGGAGTTTCGTCCCGAAACTCAACATGAAAATAATTCGGGATATCTAGACTTCATATCAACTTCCGTTTCCCAGGCGGCTTCTTCCATTCCGTGACGTGACCATTGAACTTTGACCAAAACGATTGGTTTGTTCCTCAGTTGCTTAACTCAACTCTCGAGTATCTTGACCGGTCTTTCTTCAAACGTCTCATCCTGCTCGATTTCGATCTCGCCGAAATCAATGATATGACTGGGATCTGGTATATACCTCCGTAACTGGGATACGTGGAACACGTTATGAACATGGCACAATGACGGCGGCAATGCCAATCTGTATGCCAACTCCCCAACTCTCTCGAGGATCTCAAATGGTCCGATATATCTCAGACTCAGCTTTCCTTTCCTTCCGAAACGAAAGATTCCCCGAGTAGGAGAAACCTTCAAAAGTACATGGTCTCCAGTATTGAACTCCAATGGGCGACGGCGTACGTCTGCGTAGGATTTCTGGCGACTCTGGGCGGTGTTGCTACCCAAAATATTATCCGGAGATAGATATTGCTGGAATGGATGGGATAGCAAACAAATGCAAGAGCACTTCCATGAGAAAGATAAATAACACAAGATTTGCCGGGGTTGTTAGTCCCGGGCTTGAATGCTCTCGCGAGATATTATTAATACCAATATTTGGGGATACAAGTACTAATGTAAGAATAAAATTACAATGAGTGTAAAGATTCTTGTTATCTTAGCTAGCGAGCGTGTAGATTGCCGGAAGAACCAGATTTGATGCTCTGTGAGTTCTTGTAACAAAGGAGATGAACAGTCGCGGCGGTGAGAGATCGATCGTCTCTCACGGCGAGTATTTAGCTGGGTGCTTGGGCTCCGGGGCTTATGAATCCTTTGGAATCTGTCTAGTGGAGACTTGCTGCTTCTGCCGATCGTCTTCTAGACGAGAGATTTGGAGAGAGAAGTCCTGAGATGGATTCCGGTGAGATAGCCGGGAGCTTGATGATATGTATGTTCTTCAGTATTTCCGTGAATGTATCGGAATGTGAGAGAATGAGAACCTTTTGGTGGAATGTATTTCGGACGTAAGTCAAATGAATTCAAAACCGTATATTCAGTGAACTCGGAACCTTTTTCCAGTAGGAGGAGGTTCTCTATTTATAGGGCTTGGACATGCCGGGCGATCGCCTTCTCTGCAATATAATAATCGGGCGATCGTCTTTTAGCACATGGGCCTGTCCCTCAAAGTCTGCGGGGAGTTCTTTGGCGATCAACTATGCGGTCCAATGGGAGCTTACACGCGTCTAAGATTCTTGTCACGGGTGGTCCCACTGACTACTTTCGGCGCGCATGCTGGTAGGTGAGGTAGGTGGCAGGCTGTGGTCAAAGGTCTTGTCTGTCAGCTAAAGATCTTGTCTGCTACGAAGATCTTGTCAGCGCCTTTGGTGGATCTGCACGTGGGTGCTTTCCTGAGATCCAGTCCTTGATGACTTTGATGGGCGATCGTTTCTGCTCGGGGCGCAAGTCGATTGCCCTTAGCTGGTTAGTAGAGTAGATCGCCAGCTGCCAAAGGGCGATCGCCTTGGGAGTCGATCGCTAGGTAACTGATGGTGGTCTGATATCTTCGACATGGCGAGCTAGCCATGGTTTGACTGATGTTGACTTGGTCGCTCGGCCTTATAGTCGATCGCCTGTCGGGATGGAATTATCGTGACACAACAATTGCCTCCCAGCTCGCTCATACGTTGGAAACGTGGGTGAGGTGGCTCTCTTGGCGATCGCTGAACTTATGACGAGCGACTTCGTGTTTTATTGAACTGGCGATCGTCTTTGAGCTGATATACTCTGGGTTCGGACGACCTGGCTGGCCGCTGAACTGCGCGGGAGAAGGCAAAGGGCGTTGAAAAGTCTCTGCGCACGTGTCGGGCTCCTATTGGAGGGCGCCAACGGTCATTAATGACTCCTCGGCTGACGCGTCCTCGAAAAGACGCGTACGCGGGTCTCGAGGGGGTCAACTAGCGCGTCGTTTGAGATTCGACCCCTGAGGTTTTCCCTTATTGCAATCGAGTCCCTGCCTTCTCCTATGAAAGGGGGCGCGGGGCTGCAGTCTCACTCACGCGTACGTATTGGAGAAAGAAGGTCCTGCTGCCGAATTTTCTGAAGATCTTAGCGCCGATCGTCGATCGATTTCACTTTAGGGTAAGAAAAATCCTTTTCTTCTTTTCTATCTCTGAAAATGGCCGGAACCTCATCATCGTTTGGAGCGGGAACTAGTTACGCCGCCGGGACATCGGTTGCCAGGGGAGAAACTTCTTCCGTCTTCCACTGAGACGGCGGCTGAAGCTATTCGAGCCGGAATCGACCACTGAAGTTGAGGCTTTGTTCAATGAGGCCGATGTTGCTAGGAGTCGGCCGGGCCGAGGAGAGGCGATCGCAGATCGAGAGAGATCCGCGATCGTGGCTTACTCGAGCAACATAGTGATTTTGGTCGGGCCTATAGGGCCTTTTTGAAATAATGGAGAGGTTAGCCGGTCCTACTCCGAGATTCGACTTCCGGATATTCGGTCGCTTATCCCTATGTGATTCCCAAGCGGTCGCAGATCGTGCCGCGCAAATGATCGTTGTGGTCGCCGGCCGATACGAGCTCGACGACCAGAGAGATCCGCCGTCTCGGAGGACAAGATTCCATGTTCCTTGAGATGTGGACATGTTCGCGCCCGCGAGAATGAACGAGCCCACCGACTCCGATGGGTATGGTCGCAGTGAGTGAGGCCGTTATGGAGGCCGGGTGCGCTTCCTTTATCTTTGCGGTCTCCCATCTGGCTGCCGCTTGAATGTGGCGCCACTTCACCGACGCCGAATGCCCGGCTCCAAATCATTTGCACCCTCACCCTTTTCGGCGGTCACCGCTGTACTGCCTCTCCGTCGCCGTTGGAGATGAACCATTTGTTTAAACCGACGGCTCATAGAGGTTGGTCGGTTACCATATTCAAGGCCGATCCGGCCGGGTGATTCATGGAGTTCGAATAAGATACGGGGTGATCGGACGAAGTGGTTCGGGTCGCCGGCAAGTGGAGAGCTTCGCAGCGACAATCCCAAGTGCGAACCGAGATCCCCACTGAATTTCGGGAGAGGAATCCCGGTAAGGGTTTAGACTCTCCCTTCGTTTGGATGCGTTTTGGACTGATCTAATTTGATTTCTGTTTTGCAGGCTTTCATATTCCGGCGATCGAGGAGCTGCCTTTCGACTTTCTCGTTGTTTGGGAGCGAATTAGGAGCTTGTCGGACGACGACCTAGACGCCACTCGGATCAACAAGGAGAGTCGCTGGTTGTCGGCTCGACTATTCCGCTTCCCGAGACATCTCGCGGTGCCAGGTATGACTTTATGCGACCTTCAATTTCTAGGCGATCGCCTTACTTGAGGATAGTGTCTGACCGTTGATCGATCTTCTTTAATTGCAGAGGTTCGTTTCCCTCGCTTTTTGGAGCCTCCGGCGGAGATCGCTATGTCGAACCCAGGAGTCCTAGGCCGTCTTCGCGCGAAGAGGTCGACTCGGGTTCCACCCGTTGCATTGCCTATAGTTCCGGAGGCGGAGCCTCGCGTGGAGCCGGAGCCTCGCGTGGAGCAGGTCGTGGTAGAGGAGGAAATTCCGGAGGAGAGGCTTCGGGCGAATCGCAAGAGGCCGAGGCCGGAAGAAACTTCGTTTCCTGCCCCGGGCGATGAAGTGCCGATCGCCGCGCCTCCGATCACCATCGTTTCTCCGGAGAGCGAGCCGCCCTCCGCGGCCTTTCTGCGGGAGATGGCGATCGCAGATGCAGAGACTCCTCGAGGGAAACCGTTTTTCGGTCGGGATCCCGAGAAGGCTGAGAGGTAGATGGCATTCTTGTGTTGAAATTTGCATCTACATAGGAGTTGCATTAACTTTAGTTGTTTTGGTGCAGGATCCGTCGCGCAGACCCGTCTTGTCCACCGATGGTCGTGGATTTCCTGGCGAGCCGATCTCCTCGCCATTCCTGCGACATTCCTCCATATGTTAGCAAGGCTGCTTCTGCTTTGCCGAAGGCGTGGACAACTGATCTGGATGCGATCGCTCGGCAGCGATCGTCGAGTTCGATGCATGCTGTTGTCGCCCTTTCTCTTCAGACGGCGACCATGGCCTTCCAGGCTGCTCAGGAGTTTGAGGGGCGGCCCTCCACTATTCGCCTTCAGGAGGATCTCGAGGCGGCTCGGAAAGAGAACGCCGAGTTTGCTGACAAGATCGTGGCGATGGAGAAGGACTCCTTGGAGGCGGCCAAGCGGGCGAGCCATGAGCTTGAGCTGGAGAAGAAGGAGACTGAGAAATATCGAATGGCGGTCGACCGATTTCGGGACCAGATGCAGAGTGCCGTCCAGGCGCGGAATGTTGCTGAAGAGGAGGCCAATTGCCAGAAGGTGACGATCGCTCGTATGACCAGCGAGCTGACGGAGGCGAAGAAGAAGGTTGCTGCGAGGGAGGCCGAGCTCCAGGGATCGCAAAAGGCGATGGCCGAGCTGAGAGCAGAGGTTGAGGCGACCAAGGCCGATCCCTTCCAAAACTTGGAGTATGTCAGCGAGTTCGCCTATTATTTGGCGTTCCCCGACTCGATCCGAGCGGCTAAGAAGGGAGGCTTGGAGGTCGGTCCTCTAGCTGAGAAGTTCAAGTCATATGCATTGGAGCATCCTCTTCATTCGGCTTTCTCCTTGCCGATCTTGGACCTGGCAGACATCGGCGTGGATTTGAGCTGGTATCCGTCCCCAGCCAATCTTGCTCATCCCGACGCTCCAGAGGATGAGGGGACCGCGCCGAATGCTGATGGCGAAGGCCAGGCAGGGGCCTGAGGCGCTTCATTTTTGATGTTTTTAGCTTACTTTCTTTGTAGTTTGTAGCTTTCTTTTGTAGCATTTAGGCCTTCGGGCGATCATGTACTCTATTTTTCAAGTAATGAAATGAGCATTTGGATTTCTGACTTATCACTTGAATGAATGGTTTATTTTTGAGTCTTTGTTTGACTTTGTACAAATGTGTGAGGAGAGATTGTCGCGAGGGTATTTCCAAATGAATTGATAAACTCATAAGACAACTTTTTACAACAAATTCGATCGCTGCACTACATCTGAAAAATGACGATCTCCGTATGTGGTTGAATAGCGACGATCGTCGTGTAGGTAGTCCGCACTCTTATTGCCCCTTGTTTTTATTCACTTAGTGGAAGTAAGGGGATGAAAATAATTCCTTGAGTGAGCGGTCTTCAATTTTGTCGAATCCTCGGGGACGGTCGTCCATCTTGAGGAACCGTGCACGATCGCGGAGTTCGATGGACCGACTCCTTGATCATGTCTTGATGCGCGAAGACATTGAGCGTCTCGTGACTCACTTTATTATGAGGGTCCTCTGCCAGCCGCGCCGCCTCGTATTTAAACGAAGGGCGTGCGGTCTCGGTCTAGAGGAGTCCTTGCGCGGGGCAGCGTCGGATGAATCAACTCCACGCCCGCGGCTTGTTAGCTCTGCTTCCACCTCGGCCAGCCATGGAGATGGCCGACCTCGACAGTGTACGTTGAGGGGGTTGTGGCACGTCGTATTGTCCGGGTTCACCATGTTAAATGATGAACCTTTGAGGGCGAGCGATCGTGTCCACTGATTTATTTTGGAGGGCCCTCAGACTACGCCGGCCTCGTATTTAAACGAAGGGCGGGCGATCTTGGCCTAAAGGGACCTTGCATGGCCTAAGCAGTCGGTTCCATCGACCACCAGGACCATGGCTGCACTCTTCCACCTTGGATCGCCATGCAGATGCGGACCTTCAACGGTGTACGTTGTGCGGGGAGGCGATCTCGTGCCTTAGTCCATCATGTCAGATGGTGAACTGTAGATGGCGATCGAGTCCTCCAGTTTCTTAAATGAGGAGGGAGATCGAGGAGACTTCCGAGCTCTCCTTTTCTTGATTGAAGCATGCAGGGACGGTCGCCGAGGTTGATACAGGGGTCGGCTCATATGAGCTTTCCAGCCTGTTTTGTGTTCGACTCGGACGATCGTCTATAGAAATTGGTAGGGGCTTCGGCTAAACCAATAAGCTGTCCAACTTGCCCTCCTCGAACAATCTCCAGAGCTGTTTGAGGAGGTCGCGGCATTTGTTGGTGCTGTGGCCGGGACTCTTGTGGTAGGCACAATATTGATTGTTGTCCAGGTGACCGTGGTCCCTTATCGCCTTTGGCTTTTTGAGCTCTTCGTGCCCCTTGATGGCATAGAAAATATGTGCCGGAGTTCTGTTGAACGTATGGAGGAAATGGGCTTCCATGTCCTCGAAAGCCTTGAGATCTCCGGGTGTCTTGGCGATCGCCTTCTTTGCTTTGGCGATCGCTATCTTCTGGACAAGAGGTGGCGTTTCCTCGTCTAAGCGTAGGGTGAGTAGCCTTTGCATGGCCAGTAAGTTGGCGGCTTTAGCGGAAGATCGCGTAAGTTGGGGAATATCCTTGGAGAGATGTCTAAACATGGGAGAGTGACCGCGGAATCCCCCATGGCCGAATAGAGAGCGAGCTCACATCGACGGGTTCGCCGGTGAGGACGATTTCGTTCACTCGGTCAATGTAATTTGCGTCGATTCGTCTTTCCCCGCTTGATTTTTATCATGAGGTGGGGGCCTTCGGTCTGGCGACCTTGCGGGCGAAGTATGACGTGAAGTCATTCGCGCTTCTTAAAAGATGTGATAGATCGCGGTGGTAGTGACACGTACCATCTATGGGCCACCGCCCAATGTCAACGGGAAGATCCGGCACTTGGTAGCATCGATGCCCCACACCTACCATGTAAATTCGGAATTTACTCGTGGGTTTCGGTCCGATCTCCTCATACAGAGGTGTTTTGGGAGGAGCGATCGTTGGTTGTATGGGGGCAAGCTCGATGTGGACCGCGAGTGGCAGTCGGCCGGCGATCTTTTGCTTGATGCTTGCCCGGTGTCCAAGAGTGCTCTCATCTCGTCGAGTGGCGTTGTATGGCGGCCATCGCCGTGGCTCGACTAGCGGCTCGGCGCCGGAGCGGAGCCGAGGCGATTGAGCATCGAATCCCTCGGAGATCGGGCCGGAGTCGATGGCCGACTGCGTTGGTGTGAGATAGGTAGGCCGAACTCCCGGTGACGGATTCGGGTTCCGTCTTTTCGAGGTTGGGAACAGAGTGCCCTGGTCGCCGGATGGGTCGCGTCCCAAGCGATCGAATATGGATCCGTCCGCCGCGAGAGCCTTTCTCGCGAATTGGGGCTTTCGACGATCGCTCGCCTGCAGCTCCGCCGAATTTCCGCTTTTCCCATGCGGCGGATGATCGAGGGAGTTATTGCAGGCGACGCACATGCTCTCCGTCGCTCCTCCAGGATGGCCATAGCCTCCTCGATCTGTTCCTCGGTTTGGAACTGATCGAGTGAGAGGTTGGGGCCATCTCTCGGATGCGGGATCGAGAGTCTCGCGTTGCTGCGGCTTCCCCCTGTCGTTGGCTGGGGTTCGAATTGAGCCGGGATGTGGTGTCCGGCGGTTCGGAGAGCAGCTTTCTTCGATGGACCGGCGGATGTCATGATTCTGAAGGTTTTCTTTGAAGTGCAGTGAGTGTCACTTCAAGTATCTGCCCCAAGAACAGTGAGTGTTCTTCGGGACGGTAGGTATAAAAGTTTGAGGGTCAGTCCCCTTCCTCTAGCGCCAATTGTTGCTACCCAAAATATTATCCGGAGATAGATATTGCTGGAATGGATGGGATAGCAAACAAATGCAAGAGCACTTCCGTGAGAAAGATAAATAACACAAGATTTGCCGGGGTTGTTAGTCCCGGGCTTGAATGCTCTCGCGAGATATTACTAATACCAATATTTAGGGATACAAGTACTAATGTAAGAATACAATTACAATGAGTGTAAAGATTCTTGTTATCTTAGCTAGCAAGCGTGTAGATTGCTGGAAGAACCAGATTTGATGCTCTGTGAGTTCTTGTAACAAAGGAGATGAACAGTCGCGGCGGTGAGAGATCGATCGTCTCTCACGGCGAGTATTTAGCTGGGAGCTTGGGCTCCGGGGATTATGAATCCTTTGGAATCTGTCTAGTGGAGACTTGCTGCTTCTACCGATCGTCTTCTAGACGAGAGATTTGGAGAGAGAAGTCCTGAGATGGATTCCGGTGAGATAGCCGGGAGCTTGATGATATGTATGTTCTTCAGTATTTCCGTGAATGTATCGGAATGTGAGAGAATGAGAACCTTTGGTGGAATGTATTTCGGGCGTAAGTCAAATGAATTCCGAACCGTATATTCAGTGAACTCAGAACCTTTTTCCAGTAGGAGGAGGTTCTCTATTTATAGGGCTTGGACATGCCGGGCGATCGCCTTCTCTGCAATATAATAATCGGGCGATCGTCTTTTAGCACATGGGCCTGTCCCCTCAAAGTCTGCAGGAGTTGCTGGCAGTCAACTATGCGGTCCAATGGGGAGCTTACACGCGTCCTAAGTTACTGTCACGGGTGGTCCCACTGACTACTTTCGGCGCGCATGCTGGTAGGTGAGATAGGTGGCAGGTGGGTCAAAGGTCTTGTCTGTCGCCTAAAGATCTTATGCGCTACGAAGATCTTGTCAGCGCCTTTGGTGGATCTGCACGTGGGTGCTTTCCTGAGATCCAGTCCTTGATGACTTTGATGGGCGATCGTCTCTGCTCGGGGCGCAGGTCGATTGCCCTTAGCTGGTTAGTAGAGTAGATCGCCAGCTGCCAAAGGGCGATCGCCTTGGGAGTCGATCGCTAGGTAACTGATGGTGGTCTGATATCTTCGACATGGCGAGCTAGCCATGGTTTTACTGATGTTGACTTGGTCGCTCGGCCTTATAGTCGATCGCCTGTCGGGATGGAATTATCGTGACACAACAGGCGGTCAACAGCCTTTCACGAATCAAGGCTATCTTCTCTCGAGTCTGTACGATCAACTCTAGTTCTGTTCCGATCAAGTCTGACGAATCGTCCCAGTATAGGGGCAATCTGCATCTCCTTCCGTATAATGCCTCAAACGGGGCCATCTTAATGGAAGCATGCCAACTATTGTTGTAGGTAAATTCAATCAACGGTAGATGAACTTCCCAATCGTTTGACCAATCTAAGGCACAAGCCCTCAGCATATCTTCCACCGTTTGAATGGTCCTCTCGGATTGTCCGTCAGTCTGTGGGTGATAAGCTGTACTGAAGTTCAATTCGGTCCCAAAGGCCTTATGAACTTCCTTCCAAAAGTGAGACACAAAACGGCCGTCTCGATCAGAAACAATGGTTTTCGGCGTACCATGAAATCGAACTATCTCCGAAATAAATACTCGCGCCAATTTCTCTGGTCCCCATGTGTCCTTAATGCCTAGGAAATGAGCTGATTTGGTTAAACGATCAACTATCACCCAAATCATGTTCATTCCCGTCTTGGTTCTCGGCATATTAGTGATAAAGTCCATCGATATGTCCTCCCACTTCCATTCAGGAATTGGGAGCGGCTTGAACATCCCGGCAGGCCGTTGATGCTCGATCTTAACCTGCTGACAAGTCAAGCATTTCGAAACATAGTCCGCTACGTCTTTCTTCATGTTGCCCCACCAGAAATTCTGCTTCAAATCCTTATACATTTTACGGGTGCCCGGGTGGATAGAATAGGGCGAACTGTGACCTTCCTTCATAATCGTCTGTTTCAGAACATCAACATCGGGAACGCAGAGTCGGTTCTGAAATCTCAAAACTCCATCATCATGAATTATGAATCCGGGGGCCTTTCCTTTGATCACTTCATCACGTAACCGAATCATCAGAGGATCATCTGCCTGTTTAGATTTGATTCCTTTGGTTAATGATGAAGTTATCTCCATCACGCACGCTTGTCCTTGGACTCTTTGTAACCATACTTCAATTCCTTCACGAATCATCTCTCGTTGAAGGCTAAGTTGGGAGGTCGGCGTCTTAATCCGAATAGAAACAGCTTGCGGCTAAGTGCATCGCCACTACATTCGCTTTGCTGGATGATATAAAATCTCCAAGTCATAGTCCTTAATCGTTCTAACCATCTTCTTTGCCGCATGTTTAATTCTTTCGATCAATATGTACTTGAGACTCTTGTGATCCGTAAAGATCCGATGCTGAGTCCTGCATGATAATGCCTCCAGATCTTCAAAGCAAAACCACTGCCGCTAGCTTCAAATCATGTGTTGGGTAATTTACTTCATAAGGTTTCACTGTGACGCATAAGCGATCACCTTATCATTCTGCATCAATACGCACCCGAGTCCTTGGTTCGAAGCATCACTATAAACTATAAATCCTCCAGTTCCCTGTGGAAGTGATAGAATCGGTGCCGTCGTCAATCTCTTCTTTAATTCATCAAAGCTAACCTGACACAACTCATTCCACTCAAACTTTTGAGTTTTCTGCATGAGTCGAGTAAGTGGGCGGGAGATTTTAGAAAACCCTTCCACGAATCGACGATAATATCCAGCAAGTCCTAAGAAGCTTCGGACTTTTTTCACGTTCTTTGGAGGCTTCCAAGCCGTAATTGCTTCGATCTTCTGAGGATCTACTCGGACTCCTTTAGCTGACACCACATGGCCTAGGAACATTACTTCCTTTAGCCAGAATTCACACTTAGAAAGTTTGGCGTACAATTGCTCGTTTCTCAAAAGTTCCAATACAATCCGCAAATGCTGCGCATGTTCTTCCGGGCTCTTAGAATACACCAGAATGTCATCAATGAACACGACCACAAATTTATCCAAAAATTCAATGAACACACGGTTCATCAATTGCATAAATACAGCAGGTGCGTTAGTGAGACCAAACGGCATTACTACAAACTCATAATGTCCGTAGCGAGTTATGAACGCTGATTTCGGAATATCAGATTCCTTAATCCTCAGCTGATGATATCCTGATCTCAGATCGATTTTAGAAAATACTGTTGCCCCTTGCAGCTGGTCAAACAGATCATCAATCCGTGGAAACGGATACTTGTTCTTAATCGTCATCTTGTTCAGCTCTCGATAGTCAATACACAGTCGGAGCGACCCATCCTTCTTTCGGACAAAAAGAACTGGCGCTCCCCAGGGTGAAACGCTTGGCTGAATATAGACCTTGTCCAGTAACTCCTCCAGCTGCTTCTTCGTCAGACATCTCAAGAGGTGCCATACGATACGGCGCCTTAGAAATTGGTGTAGCTCCGGTTCCACCAATGGTAAATTCCACATCCCTTCGTGGAGGTAGTCCAGTAACTCGTCAGAAATACATCCGGAAATTGCTCACAACAGGAATGGATGAAAGTTCCACAATTTCGTCTTCTTTCTTCATTGCATAACACCAGTACCCGATACAGCCCTGTTTCAACAATTTGACAGCTTTCATCGCTTTGATCAATTTTCCTGAGCTTCCCGGTTTCCACCCCTCGAACAATATTTCGGAACCATCATCAGCGATCAGCGAGATATTCCTCCTTCGGTAGTTCACAATTGCTCCATATCGATTAAGCCAATCGTATCTGAGTATCAGGTCGTCTCCTTGCATTTCTATCACGATCAGATTTGAGAGCCACTCTCTGCCTCCAAATGATATAGGGAAATTTATAGTTTCTAAGTTTCCGACAATCCTCCCTCCACTCGGTAAACCAACAACATAAGGTTCACAAGTATGAAAACCAGAAATATTCAAACGATTTACACAAGACAAAGATATAAAAGAATGTGTAGCTCCTGTATCGAATAAAATGCTAACTGGCTGGGAAAGGATCTGGACAGTACCTGATGCGACAGCAGCATCCTGATCGTATGTCCTCCTCATCTCATACAGACGTGGGGGAGCAGATCCGGCACTCGATGTCCCCTTTCGGTCCCATTGTCCTCTGCCTCGTCCGCGGCCAAAATTCTGAGGCATCTGAACACTTTGCTGCGTCTGTTGGATACTGGCTTCCTTCTAGACTGGATGTGGTGTACGGGTTCTAAAAGACTTTGCAGCCTCTTCGCAAAACACTGCCCGATGTCCCTCTCGTCCACAATCAAAACAAGTCACGGCAGGAACGGGGCAATTCCGTCGATAGTGCCCCGTTTGGGCGCAGTTAAAGCATTTCTTGGTAACATCAGTAATAGTTGATGTCACTCCGAAGTTCTTTCCGCTCCTAACTGGGTGCGGAGGTTTCCTGAAAGAGTGAAAGGATGGCTGGGCCTTACGGGGCCCGCTGTTCTTGTGCTCTGTAAAAGTACCAGAGACTTTCTGTTTCTTGGATTCCGAAAATTTCTCCATAGCTGCTTCCTTGATCTCATACGCCAACGCCTTATCCTGGTATTGACGGAGTGTGGTACATTCAAATCCGGACATGTACCTATGGATTTCTGGTTTCATCCTCATATCGAAATGGATCATCATTTCTGCATCTGCTCGACCAAATGTCGAACAAATGCCACCGTTAAACGCCTTAATTGCAGGATACCGCACATCAAGGCCGAGCGGAGAAAAACTCCCAATTTTGGCTTCCCTCACGTGACGAGGGCACACGAGCTTCCATCATTAATCTAAACTCCCAATCGGCATCATGGTCTACAGGCCGGATGGCTTCCCACCATTCGGACGCTTCCCTATCGTAAAATATTGAGCGATAGAGGCTCTCCTATTGCCCGGCGCTTAATTCCGCAAAGATTTTCTCTAGTTCTTTCAACCAATGATCCTGTGGGAGTCTCAAATACCGTCGAATTTGGGTGGTTGCATCTTCGCCATCTCTTGCACCACCGGTCACCTCGATTTCCCATGTCCGGGATCCCTTTGTCTCTCTCCCGCCGTAGTACCACCGCTACTTGCATTCGGTCCACGACTTGGGCGAACCGAGTCATCTGGTTCACCACTTGACGAAGGATCTCTGCACAGCAGATCTCGGTTCGTTATTAATAGATTGTTGCGCTTGCCCGAGCTATGATCGCCTCGATTAGAAGGCGACGCTTCCCTTTCAAAGATTTCTTCGCCGGCCCACGACCGCGACCACGCCCACGTCCTCCTCTCAACATACCGTAAGCATAAATACTCAATATACGTGAAACAACATCGTTCTAATATTCCAAAGATAAAGAGACACAACATGTAAAGAACGAGATAGAGTTTAGGAGCTTACAACCACCGTTCGCATGAAGACGTAGGCAGTGCAGTGATGTCATTCACGGCCGGTTACCTCAAAAGACATAAATGACCCCTATTTTAACCCAACGGCCAAGATATCCATAATCTTAGCTCTGATACCATATTCTGTAACACCCCCGATATATTCAGGAATATTACAGCGCCGTAAATCTTTTACATAAGGATTTACAAGGCTAGAGAATTGAACAGACATTAAAAGGTACTAACGAATGGAAATAACGGAATTAAGATACAACGGTTCTAACCAAATACTGAAAGTACAGTTGTTCAGCAAGAACTTAATAATACATCACCAAATTCAAATTCAGCATAAATGACTTCGTACTCGGGTACTTATTGAAATAACCGATAAACAACAGACAAATGAACCCGGCCAAAACATCACTCTGCACCCTCGTCGTCATGCAGCTCCAGTGGTTGTTTTCCCGCTCTCCTGGATCCTTAACATAAACAAAATGTTCACCCCCGAAGGGGTTAGCACAACGATGCAAGTACAAGTACCACAACATATTATTCATATCTCACGAAGAATAATAACGTAAATGACAAAACACCAACGAGTCTTCTCCTACGAGAAACTCATAAATGATATACACAACTGATAATCACAACATGATATCATAACATACACATGGTAATTCCGTCGATCCAGCGTTCACTGCCTAGAACCCACGATAATCCCGTCAGACCAACCCGTGGTGGAAAAACCCGTCTGATGATCCAGCGCACGCTAGCATAGATCCCCCGATGATCCCGTCGGACCAACACGAGGTGGACATACAATAACGACATACATGCACGACAATATGTATAACAACAATACATAAAACAATTAAGGTACTTGCCTCGATTCGAAGACAAGAACAATACTTCCACGAAAACGAACACTCGAAGGTCGTCCTCCTCAATCAATCACGCAACAAGATCAAACCTTAACAATAGAAATGATATAGGATTTATCTCACGTCGTACGAATGTTTAACAATTCGGTTTACGGCCAAAAGCTCATAAAATGCAATCTGCCTGAACTGCTTAGCGCACGCTAAGTACTCTGTGTAGCGTGCGTTAAGTCCGCTCGATAGCGCACGCAAACAAGAAAGCCTAGCGTACGCTAACTATGCATGGTCAGTACTTCACTGATCAGTCGGCTGACTCGTATGATGCCTTAGCATACGTTACGTACTAAACGTAGCGTATGCTAACTCATGCTCGATAGCGCACGTTAATCTTCATAGCTTAGCGTGCGCTATCTATGCATGGCAGTTTACTGCTGGGCAGTAAACTGTTCTCATCATGATCAAAATAATGAAATCTTCCGTGATAACTCATGTTACCTCCATGAACATCATGTTCATACGATTATGAATGATCTTACGGATAGCAACAACTTCGGATTCGAGGACATGCATACCATTATAAAACCATATTCCATTTTGACAACAAATCTTCATACGACAATTCGAAAGGCTTAACGGTTGATATCAACACCTCTATATCAATCAATACTATCATGCTGAAGTTGTTAAACGTTCCATCTATACTAGATAAATCCTTCCATGATCAATCCTTTAGATTTATCTAACAATAATGATGTTAAAGTAAAGTCTAAGATTGCTATGAAGTCATCTACTAGATTCGGATTGCCAATGATAGAAGCTTCCTTTACATATTCAATGTAATAAGATTCGAATCATGATGATCATAATCAAGGTACTTAAGGCTTATTCAATTCAATATTCCAAACATGATGTACTTTGGATAAATCACTTATGAAAATCAATATCTCGTTACTATGATCATCCAATTCTTTAGAATCCAACTCTAAGTCTGGAGATAGGTTGAACATACCTTAATATGATAAAAATCACTGAACCGTAGGGTAGAATCCAACTCCAGTTGGTTGTATGCCACTCCAAGGTGTTATTCCACTTCAATGATTACTCCCAAGTGATAACCAATATATAAACACCAACAAGATGAGTTCTAAGTGTGTAGGAGGATTATTACAGCTCTCTGGCCTCTCAAGAATGCGAAATGGATGAGTAAAATGTAATCCAAAATGGGTTGTTGTCCCATTTATAATATTCTGCATTTTAACAAGTTAGCGCACGCTACTAAGCTTTCCTTAGCATGCGCTAATAATAGTTGACTTCAAAACTGTCCAGGTTCGTCCACGGGAATCTTATCCGGACCCATGTCCCGGCTGGCGCATGTGCTAGCCGTCCCGCTCAATAATTGAGATCTTAGCGCACGCAACTCCTATCTGCATAGTGTGCGCTAATAGTAGCCCGATAGCGCGCGTTAAGATACATTCTTAGCGTGCGCTATCACGAGTTTGCATGAGAAATTTTGCATGATTCTATACTTATGTACAATGATATCAATGCAAGAAATATCATACTCCAATAATCAAAACCACAAATCCGAATAATACAGGGTTCGAATACAGATGAAATACACCGTAATAAATCCGGATATTCCATATTTGAGAGCAAAACGTTCCACTCCTTATTGGATAATGGGGTCGGCACTCGAAAGGTTTATAGCTCAAATACTTAATCGTTTGCAAGTCGATGAAACTTGACTTGGCGTTAAGTTTATGTGAAGACTTGTATGACGTGTTCTTTGACATGAAGAGTGTCTGTCAAACACTAATGGTTAGTGGGAGCACATGTTATAGGTATGCTAATTGGATTAGTATACTCGTACCGACTCACCCTCGATTCGTCACATGGATTTCACTCCAAGACAGTCAATGACGGAATCGAAAGGTTGTGATAGGTATTCGTGAACCTTCGACTTGAGGATTTAGTAGTGATGTTCTTGTGACGTCAAGATTTTAATTAGAGTAGTTCGACCATGTAAACCAGATGGCGGGGGTCAACCTCGACGTGCATCTTGACGGGCAAGTAGCAGGTCCTATTGAATACCCAGATAGAATTCTTTCTCCCGTTAGTGTGCGGGATACATGTCCTATGCGGTTATTGGCAGATGAGATCATAAGTCTTTGGCCAAAGCGTTGGAGCTAGTTGTATTGGATACACGAGAACTCGATGATCTCGATTTGCATTAATGCATGCATAGCGTCAAGTACAGATAGTATTTGACTGACCGTGACCCTATAACTTGATCGGGATATTTGAAAGAAGGGTTTATATGTATACTGGTATTCACGACATAATAGTTCTCGAATGATCCCAATCATTCGTTCTCAGTTGGGGTACAGTGTAGGCCGCCAGGCTGGCTAGGTGGTGCTACTACTCTTTGGTTCCTCCCATTGATGACTGAGACGGACCTACCGAGTCGCTCAATATGATTGGCGACGGAATGAATCGAGCTTATTCTCTCATAATGAATATTAGATATTGGATATCTAATTTTGGTACATTGGATGTCTAAATCGATTTATTGGATAAATTGATTTACGGCCTAATGAATTAAATAAATTACTGGGTGATTAATTTAATTCATAAATACAATTATTTCTTGGTGAAATTAATTATGTTATTATGTATTTGATATGATTAATTAATTGGATTAATTGATTGATATAAATACATCGGAACGGAATCAGAGTTTTATCTATTTGGACTCACGGGAGTCCAAAATGAACCGAACTCGTCCGATTTCTTCATGATGGCCGCCCCCCCATTACACCCACCTTCCACTTAGTCTTTTGTTTCCATTTTATAATGGATAACAATGACATTGTGGAATCTCTCATGTGAGATGAGATATTTTGTGGGTTAGTGTATAAATAATGAATAAAGGGAGAGGACTTAAAGACTCATCCTACACACACAAGGTGTACCATACAGTTGAAAGAGAGAGAGAGAGAAAGAACTTAGAGTTCATTCTTCATCTTGTTCATTCTTTTCCTCAATTTTCTTAGAGAAAGATTGAGAGAAAAATAGAGAGAAAAAAGATTAAACACTTAGAGTGTAATAATCTTTATATTCAAGCTTCTATAATCTTGTTCTAGCCATATCCTTGGAGGATAATGAGGTTTAGTCTTTCCGGTCATTTCTCCGGCGCGTGTCAAGTAGAGACGCGGTACCTTCGGCGTTGGATCATCCAAGAGCTTGGAGCGGATTGGATTCGTAGAGATCAAGCAAAGCTTGGGGAATAGCTCAAGAGAAGGATACCATTTAATCAACGGACTACAAGGGTATGTTTTCTCGTATCTCTTGTGTTTCGTATTATATTCGTTTATACGTAGCTCGATCGATCCTCGTAGGGATTCAGATCGAAGTAATTTTCGTTTTACCGCTTCCGCTAGGCCTTCATTAAAGGCACCGAATCCCAACATATTCATGTTGGTCGTTGTTTATATTCGTATAAAATAATAACCTTGAAATGTGGGTGCGTAGAAAAAAGCTGGATAAATAAGGTGGAATAAGGTTGTTGTTTTCCATTCGATGATGTGTTCTTATTAATATTTTGATTAGAGGCTGGCACTACCAATATCAGAACTTTAGCCGACAGTCGAAAGTCGTCGGCTAAAGTCCTCTGCCATGGTGGATCACATATCCCTTTAGTCGGATCAAATGGTGCAGCATCCATATGCCATACATGCATCCTCTCAATGTAATATCCGGATATAATTATTCATTTTTATACTATTGTATTGTACGTATGGTGCGTGTATAGTTGTATTTTATTTGAATTTGAGAAAATTTTTCTTTACACATAAGTTTTTGGCTGTTTTTGAAGTTACACTAATATCTTTTTTTTTCACACTCGACACTCAAACCTTTGTTAACTTTTCGACGTTACACCAAATTATGGACGGTGTCAATTTGTCCGTTAGTTTTCGTTAATAAGCGTAAAATTAGAGTTAAAGACACACATAAACCTTTTACAGGTGTTTCAAATTACACCCAAATAAATTTAATTTAACTGTCAATATTATTGTATTTAAATAATTAATAAAAAATAATAAAAGTAAAATAGAAGTAAAAAAATCTTATTCCATGCAAGGAGCTCTGATTCATTCCCGTTGTATTTATATTTCTTTTTCTAAAATTAATGTTAAAAATTATAATATATTCAAAATAATTATTTAAATTTAACTTTCAATGTTATTGTATTTAAATAATTAATAAAAAATAAAAAGTAAAATAAAAATAAAAAGCCTTCTTCCATGGCA
Source organism: Orobanche coerulescens (assembly GCA_033398695.1). Lineage (NCBI taxonomy): Eukaryota > Viridiplantae > Streptophyta > Magnoliopsida > Lamiales > Orobanchaceae > Orobanche > Orobanche coerulescens. The sequence goes on from CM065803.1 coordinate 160,365,245, forward strand.
GGAAGCTCTGATTTGGAGCGTCCTATCATTAGAGATGTTAAACGGACTCGGGCCCGGCGGGCTGGCCCGTTTATCCCGCCAAAAAACCGGGTTAGGGCCAATATTTCCTAGCCTGTTTAAATCCGAGCTTTTTTGGCCCGGACCGTTTAGCCCGAAGCCCGCTAGGGCTAGCCCAGAACCGCTAGGGCTAGCCCGTTTAACATCTCTACCTACCATGAAAGCTTTTAATGTGAACAAAAAATTAGAAAAAATATTTTAATTATTTATAAAATTAATAATAATGCTCTAATTTTATTTATAAAATTTACTTTTTATTAAAATTAATTTTTCTTATTTTTTAAATAAATATTAGAACATTAGGACATTGTAATGTTATAAAAAGTAAATTTTATAAACAAATGGAAGGTTAGAACATTATAATTAATTTTATAAATGAAAAATAAATAAATTAAATCATTCTTTAAATTTTTGTTAAATTAAAAGCTTCCAAGGCAGTACGCTCCAAATCAGAGCTTGCTGCCATGGAAGCGGAGCTTTGAAGAAGGCTTTGTTAATTTAATTTTACTTTTTTGTTATTTTTTATTATTTATTTAAATATAATAATATTGAAAGTTAAATTTAAATGATTATTTTGAATTTATTATAATCTTTAACATTAATTTTAGAAAAAGAAATAAAAATACAATGGGAATGAATGAGAGCTCCTTCCATGGGATAAGTTTTTTTTACTTTTATTGTACTTTTTTTATTTTTTATTAATTATTTAAATACAATAATATTAATTTTTTGGCTTGATTCGGACAGCCATGTCAGCTGGCATTACATACGCAATGTCATTGTGTTAGCGTACATAATGATGGTGAGATAATGTATGTCATTTTATACGAAATGAGGTAGTAGGCTCTCGAGGAGGTTTACGTCCGTAACACTATGGTGTTAGCAAACGTAAAGGATGCTAGCATATTTTAACTTATGTAGGTAACATACATTAAGGAAATGCAGATTATAAATACATATCTTGTCTTTTATTTTTGCACGAACCAACTATGAGTTTTCTCTCTAGAAATCATCCTCCTACACTCCTAAGTGATTATAGGCCTCTTCTATCTTGCCCTGGAGCTTCATATATTTGATTGGAGATTGGGAGCTTGAGAATTACTGTGGCTTCTTCAAGTCTTTTAGGTTGTTCTTCATCGTTAAATAGGTATGTTGTATATTCTTGTGTTAGTTCCGAGATTATGATGATGATTACTTCATGTGTTGTTGAATTGTTGGAAGATAACATGATTATTGTTGGTTATTATGAACACATGATAAAGAACATGATGATTAGAACTCATAGATGACTACATGATAAAGAACATGATGATTAGAACTTAGATTATGAGTATGTTCTTAATGCTTAGAGATTCTTAGATGTTTTAATCATGTTTTGGACGGATTATTAACTTGCTTGATGATTAATATAGTTGGGGATGATTATTGATTCATTGGGTGTTCTTGAAAGTTTTAACTAATTCAATGGAAGATAATAATGAATTATGAGATAACTATCAGAGTTTTGATATAGATAAGTTAAACTTGATGCTAAATCCGAAATTCTAGATAAATTGATGATTTAGGATTCTCTAGAACACCATCTTCAAATATTGATAATGTTATGGAGAGGATTATGATGATATACGATAATATTATCATAATAGGATGATTAATTGATGTTGTTCTTGATAATCCCTATTTAACGGATTATCATGGGTATTAAAGAATATTATGAATATGTTAATCTGATTATAGAGATGATTTGGGGGTATTGAAGTTTATAAACTAGGACTTTAATCTTCATTGGAATAAGTTTGAACTATATGTGTTGAATTATATATATTAATTTCCATGAATTCAGTATCGATGTTCTAGGATTATGTTATTGAATGAAATGTATTTCATTCAAGGTTGCTTGCTCGAGTGAGTGTTATTTATCGAAGGACGCCATTTGTTCGTTCGAGGAAAGACCATTTTTCATCTCCGGAATTGAGGCAAGTTATCTTTCTTGGTTATAATGATAAGTGATTCTTGTGAATGTTATACATTTCTTGTATGTCTAAAGGCTTATGAATTGTAACGCCCCCAAAACTTACCGGTACGTTACAGTGCCGTGAACCCCGTATGAGGCCCATTAGGGAATTTTTAAGGTTTTAAAAGTTCATCCATTAAGTAATTTTAACGAACGTAGTTCCACGATGAATTAGTTTCGAAAGGAATACTTTAGAAAACAAGTCCGAATATACGATTATTACATCAACTTGGAATATTCAGAATTTGATTTAAGGAACGTAATAACAGAGCTTCTTCCAAACACCACTCAAGCCTGATCGGAACCTTCGGGAATGTCCTGCACATATTCAACAAATTTGTCTGAAACGACGAATCGTGCCAGCCAACCTAGGTCAGACAATATGAATGGAAAATCATCAAAATTACAAGATCAACTTGTAATACAATATCAATATTCGATTTGACAATAAATCACAATATACCCAACATTATCTCTTTTTTTTTTTGTCAACACATAAAATCCCAAGGTCGCTACCAAGGGTCACGGAAGTATCTACTCGGGATTATTCCGGACATGGGTACCGTTCAGGTTTTATCTCTCAACACAGTTCTGTACAGATATATCAACACATAAACTCACAAGGTCGCAACCAAGGGTCACGAAAGTATCTACTCAGGATTACTCCGGACATGGGTAAGTAGTACAACACAAATTCCACAAATGGTGACACATATTAATGTTGGAATAAATATAAGATAGTGTGAGCAAGATTTCACTTGCCTTAGTTCCGATGAGAGTAACTTCCTTGATAACACAACGACCTGAACGCCCACAACCGAGAGCTCAACTTATTACATATTCATCGATTAATACCTCATGGTGATAATGATGAATAGCAACAATTGCCCTTGTCCCAATAGTATGCTAAACCTAGTTCGTTTCAAAATGCCGAAACCAAAATTCTATGTTTAATAGCAATGCGGATTCCTCAAGTCCTCAATCCACCGTTTTTCAATTTATCACCTTGTTTAACTATAATGTTCTTGTACAACATTTCTACGTTACGACTACGACTATAGTCACCCGTAATTTCGCTACATACTCCATTTCGAAATTCCATAATCTCTAGGATCTAATGAACAAGTACAATTTCCCGCGAAATCCAAATATAATTGATTACCTATCCAATTCGATAATTGATAACTAATTCATTAAGGGATTGCCAACGAGTTTACCATATGATAACCAGATTATAAGCACAATCCATAACATGATGATTCCATGGTTGTTTGGAAAAACAATGTTGTTTTGATAATTACCAAACAATAAAGCTTGATACAGCAAGCTAGCATACAGCAAGATGAAAAATGCCCAGCATACAGCAAGCCGATGTATCGAGAAAAATCCGATCGAAGTTGTCAATCCTGTATTGAAGACCTTCTCAGAGCGCATGCATACAGCGGGCTCTCGCGCTACCAAGATACAGCAACAAAGTCTAAGTAAACGCCAAATATGGAAGCTGCCCCTCAATACAGCATCCTTCCATACAGCACCGGACTACTCTAATATGCCTACAGCATAATTGGATACAACATTCACATCGGAATAGGACTAAAGACCGTTTGGAAAGGAATATTTAGTATTCGCTAAAGTCAAGTCCCGTTTGATAAAGAAGTATTTAAATACTGAAAGTATTTAAATACTGAAGCTGTTAGAGATCTGCAAATCCCGCAATATCCCGATCCTGGTCTATGTCAAGTCAGCTATCAAGTTGTCATAGAATCTTGCTCAACGGATCTATCTCAACGGATATATCCAAGGAGGCTATATATATCTCCAGAGTTTGAAGATAAAAAATGACGAATATCCCCGTGAAACAACAAGATATACGAAGAAGAACATTCACAAGCTTACAAGCGATATTCAAACCATCGAAAGACTGAATGTTCACTATCATCAGATCAAGCTTACAAGAGCAAGTATATTTCTTTCTAGCATCAATCCATATCTGAGAAAGAAGAAATATACTCAGTCATCAAGAACAGCCATCATCAGCTCAAGAACTTCATATTCAAAGCTGCTGTTCTTACCTGGTTACCTACCTTTTAGCTCTTTGTAAAAACTGAGCTCTGTGTGAACTCAACAAGTTATTCTGACCTATGTGGGACGAATAAGGATGAAGCTTTGGAACTGTGTGTGAAGAAGCAAGTCAAGAAGGAAGCTTCAACCAAATCTGTGTGAACGGTTGAAAACGATAGTCTTTGTATCTATCTATGTGAACGATACAAGGATAGGTTTGGTTATAAATACATAGTTGTGTACGCAGTATTTATAATAAACGTTTTACTCCTGTGTGGAGGACCAGTGGACGAAGAGGGGTTTACCTCGAACCACTTTAATACTGTGTTATTTACCTTTCGCCGTTACTGTTTTCATAACTGTGATTTATTCAAGTATACACTGCAAAACCCTGTACGCACCAAGCTAACAGGAGATTAGACCGAGTTGCTGTATCCACAGCAACTCACTATATCCAAGACTTCCGCTACGCACTCAGATTTAAAATCAGTACAGCTTGTTGTTTAAACTACTTCCCAAGCTGTATCCAGTATACTTAGGGACCAACTATTTCCCCCTTTTTGCTAATTTCCAAAACTTCTTGATCATGCCAAAACTTTGATGCCAAAACCTCTTTAAGCTAAAACAATTTCCCCTTCCTTTTCGATAACCACTTGTTGGCAATTTGAGAGGACTTCGATACAGGAGATGTTTATCCCCACTGTTTCCCTCTCTTTTTGATAATGTCTTGAGCAGACTTCTTGATCTTCTGTCAAATGATCTGGTCTTCAGCACTTAGTCTAAAAGAAATGTGAACTGCTCACAGGCAAGTTCTAAAGCAATAGCATCTAACCGGGAAGTGTATTACATCTTAAACTTATGATTGGCGTGCAGGCACAATCTTACAGTGTGATCTAGTTGAGTACAACTCAACCTATGAACTGTTGGCAGACGAGTTCTTACAGCAATACACAATAAAATAAAATTATCAATCATTATTGATGTCCTGTAGTGTAAGTACTGTATCCGTGAATAATACATCGTTCCCCCTTAAAAGGTACATACAGGTTTCAATTCTTACATTAATGATCAGATTAACACTGTATTCATGGGTCGTACTGTATTCCACCTTAATGAATGCACACGTCAGCTGTATGAAGGTTTCATGCCTTCTTTGTACTACAGTGTTGTCTTGACTGTTCTGAGTGTACAGTTAATTAATGGTAGATACTGTATTCTTGGGTCTTACAGCATTCCCCCTTAATTAATGAGTAAAATCATAAAAACTTACAGGGATTCTGGCTGTAGCGTTCCCAATTCTTGTTGAAGCATAGAAATCAAGTAAATTTGGGTCCTGGTGTGATAGTGCCTTTCGGTACCCAAATTTGCCGGACAACAATTAGTTTGTTGTAGGCTACTTTTGGTCCATTATTTCAATATCTACATGGGGCAGGCACGTAGTCGTTGTAATCATGATGATTGTAATGCATGAAAAATCGAGAGTTATAGTTGTTATTCCAGTACGATTGTCGTCTCAGAGGTGGAGCCATTTTCATAGATCTTATAGATTGCCTCCTGGGTCTCCAGTTGGATTCCCAAATCTGTTGTTGATACTGTGCTGCGACCTGTTTTTTTGATGGATAATGGTGCTCCTGTATCTAATATCTAGGCGCGCTGTATTGAGAGTACTGCCGTGCGGGCCTTTGATATTTGGATACAGACTTCCTTCTGAACGGATGTTGGTGCTGTTGATGTGCTCGGGGAGCATGCTGTTGCGTACGCCTTACGGGTCTGAATGGCTGTTGATTCCGCTGTCTGGAATATGACTGTGGTGGCGGAATGGCAGCTTTTGCAGTTCGTGGTGCAACGGGTTCCTTCACAGGACTTGGAATTTCTTTCGATACATGAATGGGTTCCTCTCTCCTGACGAATGCCGTACTTGATTTTTCTTTGTTGGAGAATGAGTTGTACCCTAAGCCACGTTTATCATGAGAATGTTGCCCAGTGCTTAGGATCTCTTCCATTTTATTAGAGGCTTTCTCGAAAGAATTCAAGATTGTCTCTAATTCTCCTTCACGTTTCTCGAGTGATTTTACTTTGGCTTCAAGTAGAGACAAATCATTTGTCTTGCTTTCAAGATGAGACTTAGTCTCATTTAGATCTTGAGCAAGTTTGTGATTGCTCTCCATGAGTTTTTCTAAATTGACTTTGCTTTTTTCGCAACCGACTGACATATTTTCGTAATTATCCTTCAGCAAGTCGTTTTCTTCTTTCAGCTCTAAGTTAGAAATTTCAGTCTGTATGTTTTCTCTTTTCAATATCTCATGGGCCTTTTGAATGTTATTAAATTCATTCAACATATTTTCAAAGGTATGAGATGTATTTACAGGAATAGTTGAGGTAGAGCTTACCTCATCATCATCGCCGTCTTCATTTTCCTCTTTAACTTCGGCCATAGAGCACATATAGGCTCTATCTTCTAGCTTATTATCAGACGAGTCACAGTCAGTGACCACCTAAAGACACTCTTCGGTCTTTGTTGATGCGGGTGAAGCTTTTGATTCTCCAATGAAGGCCTTGAGTTTGTTCTTCATCCTGTTTCTCCAGTCATCAAACTCGTTAATAGAAATCATAGGTACCTTGCTTATTAATGAGGTATCCATATGTGAGAAAATAGGAAAGATAAATTGTTTTCGAAAAGTAAGTGATTTTAAGGATCTGATTCAGTTAAAAATACGACTAATTCTTTTTAGAATCAACCGCTCCAATACCAATTGTTGGTCCCTAAGTATACTGGATACAGCTTGAGAAGTAGTTTAAATAATAAGCTGTACTGATTTTAAATCTGAGTGCGTAGCGGAAGTCTTGAATATAGTAAGCTACTGTGGATACAGCAACTCGGTCTAATCTCCTGTTAGCTTGGTGCGTACAGGGTTTTGCAGTGTTTACTTGAATAAATCACAGTTATGAAAATAGTAACGGCGAAAGGTAAATAACACAGTATTAAAGTGGTTCGAGGTAAACCCCTATACGTCCACTGGTCCTCCACACAGGAGTAAAACATTTATTATAAATACTGCGTACACAACTATGTATTTATAACCAAACCTATCCTTATATCGTTCACACAGATAGATACAAAGACTGTCGCTTTCAACTGTTCACACAGATTTGGTTGAAGCTTCCTTCTTGACTTGCTTCTTCACACACAGTTCCAAAGCTTCATCCTTATTCATCCCACACAGGTCAGAATAACTTGTTGAGTTCACACAGAGCTCAGTTTTTACACAGAGGTAAAAGGTAGGTAACCAGGTAAGAACAACAGCTTTGAATATGGAGTTCTTGAGATGATGATGGCTATTCTTGATGACTGAGTATATTTATTCTTTCTCAGATATGGATTGATGCTAGAAAGAAATATACTTGCTCTTGTAAGCTTGATCTGATGATAGTGAACATTCAGTCTTTCGATGGTTTGAATATCGCTTGTAAGCTTGTGAATGTTCTTCTTCGTATATCTTGTTGTTTCACGGGGATATTCGTCATTTTTGATCTTCAAACTCTGGAGATACATATAGCCACCTTGGATATATCCGTTGAGATAGATCTGTTGAGCAAGATTCTGTGACAACTTGATAGTTGACTTGAAATAAACCAGGATCCGGATATTGCGGGATTTGAAGATCTCTAACAGCTTCAGTATTTAAATACTTTCAGTATTTAAATACTTCTTTATCAAACGGGACTTGACTTTAGCGATTAATAAAGATTCCTTTCCAAACGGTCTTTAGTCCTGTTCCGATGTGAATGTTGTATCCAATTATGCTATAGGCATATTGGAGTAGTCCGGTGCTGTATGGAAAGATGCTGTATTGAGGGGCAGCTTCCATATTTGGCATTTACTTAGACTTTGTTGCTGTATCTTGGTAGCGCGAGAGCTCGCTGTATGCAGGCGCTCTGAGAAGGTCTTCAATACAGGATTGAAAACTTCGATCGGATTTTTCGCGATACAGCGGCTTGCTATATGCTGGGCATTTTTCATCTCGTTGTATGCTAGCTTGCTGTATCAAGCTTTGTTGTTTGGTAATTATCAAAACAACATTGTTTTTCCCAATAATGGTGTTGGTGATTTACAAGTTCGATCATGAGTTTTACAATCCAACCATGATTATTTCCACAAGTCATACAAAACACTATCTAGATAGGTTTCGTTAAACATTTTTGATTAGTCTCACCAGTTCGATCATTATCAAAAGTTCTAAGCTACCCAAAACATCCGAAATTTAATACCACATTAACTAACAACACTGAGATGGATTCAAAGGTTTGATAAACTTACCTTACTTGACGAGATACAAGGAAGAACAACAAAGGACGATGAAGAACGGGAAGACAACACCTTCAATACCTTCTTCGGAGCTTGATCAATTCACTCTACTATGATAATACGCGGATAGGAAGGCTAGAATTCGATTAGGAGGGCTGCCAAGTGATATTTGGGAGAGGGCAAGTGTTTAAGGGTCGGGAGAAATGAAAGAGGAAATGTCATTTTATAACACCAGGATGGCATTACGTACGTAATGCCAAAGAGTTTACGTACGTAAGCCTCGTTACGTACGTTACCGCCAAGGGGTTAACATACGTAAGTGATTCTCAGAACCTACTGCCCGAAATGACACTACCCATTACGTACGTAATGTGTCGCTGAGTTACGTACGTAATGCTCAGTTGACTAGCTGTCGCTATTGCGCCGAAAGTTGCCCAGACCACGCAGGATTAAGATTCTCATCCGAAGACTGAAGACTGCGTTACGTATGTAAGGGCTAGGCCTTAACGTACGTAATGCGATAGTACTTAGCGTATGCAATGTTCTGTGAATAATGTACGTAAGGTTTGTTTAATTCACTAAGTTATTATCACATTTAATCCTTATAACGCGGCTTCCCTTTAGACTCGTCCACCAACTTCTCGGGGAACAAGAGGTTGGCCACCGTCATATTCGCACCAATAATTGCTCAACGACATCAAGGTATGTCACCGAAACACAACAAAAATGAATAAGTGCAGAAAAGCTTTTATACGTGGCAATATGGTCTAAACATAACGTATAAAAGTACAAGCATCGCGATGGAGCACATTATTAATAAAAAAACGAGGTACGTAATATTAAACAACATGGAATACTCGTGGTATTACATACCACCCTCCTTAAAATAGTTTCGTCCTAAAACTAAGAAAATAACTCGGGATGACTCTCCCTCATGCTCGACTCGATCTCCCAAGTTGCTTATTCAATGCCATGATGCGACCACTGAACTTTTCCAAGAGGTATGGCCTTATTCCTTAGTGTCTTTACGCATCGATTTAAAATCGTGATTGGTACTTCTCTAAAGGTAGCATCATTAGAAATCTCTACTTCTTTGAAATTGATCTTGTGACTTGGGTCATACACGTACTTCCTCAGTTGGGAGACGTGGAAGACATTATGCACTCCATCTAACGATGGCGGAAATGCTAATCGATAAGCGAGTCTACCAACTTGGTCCAATATTTCGAACGTACCGATAAATCTTGGGCTCAATTTTCCTTTTCTGGCTGAAACGTCGAATGTCCCACATTGGCGATACCTTAACTAAAGCATGGTCCCCGACTAGAACTTCCAATGGTCACTGGCGGTCCGTAGCAAATGACTTCTGGAGGCTCTGCGCTGCTAACATGTGTTTTCGAACAATGGAGATTTTCTTAATAGATTCCTGGAGATATCATCCAAGTTTAAGAAACTGAGTCCACGTCAACAAGCGTTGAACTCAACAATAATGTAAATTCATATGCATATGTAAGGAGACAAACCGAAAAGATTCCTGAAAAATTAGGAATAAAATATTCCTTGAGATCCGTGTACTGAAGACTTATGAATATACAAATCAAGAAAAGCGGCGCGACCAAAAGAATTCTTTCAAACGATCGGAATTGAAAAGGGAATCAAGTCGTGTAACAGAATGATAAGATAAACAAAAAGTCCACTCTCCAATGGATAAATTTGTTATAGGAGATGCAACAGCTATGAAGGAAGCTCAAAGAATCGCACTATAAATATCTGAAGATCAGAATTGAGCAAAGTACGATGCGAACAATACTTACAAGCAATCTAAGCAATCAAAGCAATCAAAGCTATCAAGAGAACTATAGCATCATGAAGATCAAAGTTTCAAAGATTATATTCTGAAAAGCTCTTGAAGTTGGAGAAGACAACACTCTTATCTTAAAAGCTGAGTACGGAGTACTTCTGTGAATGAGGTTTCAGAAGTTTCGCTACTGATAAGGCATCCACGGGTTCTTGATTGGCAGGTGATATATAGCTTGCGGGTTGTTGAGTCAACCACGGGTTTTCAATCAGGAGGTGCTAGGCAGTCAAGGGAGTTGCAACGGCCACGGGTTTCCACTGGTTGGAAGCTATTGTAACTGGTTGGAATCATTGTAACATTTCTCACTGGTTGAGAGTTATAGTGAAGTCATCTCCAATTGGTTTGGAGAAAAGTGGACTAGTAGAGGATTACCCTACATCTGAAACAACTATAAGTGCTTACGTGTTTTACTGCATTCATCATACTTATCTGCTGCATTCATATTAACTGTTCCATATAGTAGTCAACTGTCTTCTGCACATATCAGTTTTACAGTTGACATAAGTCACCTGGCGACAACATTAGTCACCTGCATTATTACCAGCTGCGCTTCCGCATTATCATTTGCAGTTAAGTTTTTAGCTGCTCATTTTATCAGCTGAGTAAACTCAACTTAGATTCAGGAAAAAAGTTTAATAAGTCTATTCACCCCCTCCCTCTAGACTTATTCTTAATGACTTGTGACCTACAAGTGGTATCAGAGAGGTTGGTTCAAATTCATAGAAACCAGATCTATATATCTGAGCATATATATAAATCTCTCATTTAGAATGGAACACATACATCACATGCACTCTAGATTACCTTTATTTTCTGTGGATGAATATGACCTTTGGAAAATAAGAATGCGGGCTCATCTGTCATCCATTCATGATGACATGTGGTGTGTAATTGAGGATGTACCTTTCATATTTGAGAAGGATAACACACCAGAAGAAATTGCAGCTGAGAACCCATAGAAGATCCCCAAGAAGAGAACCGAGATGTCTCCTGAAGAAAGGAAGCTGGCCAATCTTGACAATCCGGACATAGATGTGCAATATCAGACTCTTGAAAAGGCAACCAGGTTCAAGATTAAAAATTGCAAGAATGCCAAAGAAATCTGGGACACATTAGTTGTAATGTGTGAGGGAACCGAGCTGATCAAGGAAAATAAGTTGTCAATTGCCACTCAAAAATTTGACAATTTCAAGATGAAGACTGGGAAACAATTGACGAGGTGGACACAAGATTCACTGATAGTATTAATGAAATAACCTCCCTTGGAAAGACATATGGTTGGTACCAGGGAGATGGCTCTAAAAGTTTTAAGACCTCTCAACCCTGAATAGAGCATGAAAGCTTTGGCCATGAGAGAATCAAAGGATCTCAACAAAATAAAGATCCAGGAGTTGTTTTCTGATCTGAAGGCCTATGAGTTTGAGATGCCCTGTTCATCATCTAATGAACCAGCTGAAAAAGGGATAACATTTGCAGCGGAATCATATGCAAAGAGCCTAGCTGAAGTTAGTCCGCCCAGCCCTCTGAATTTTGAAGAAGAGATGGCTTTCATCATTCAGAGGTTTAGCAATTTCAGGAAGAACTATTCCAAGTACAAGAAGAATTACAAGGACAATCCAAGGAGGAACCAGAAGGCTGGCAACTGGAAGGTGGAATGCTACAACTGCCACAAAACAGGACACATCCAGTTTGACTGTCCAAAACTCAAGAAGGATGAAGGCAAGAAAGATGTGGGCAGAAAGGAGGACAAAAGGAAAGCCTTCATCGGAGAAGACCAAGAAAGAGTAGAATCTAACAGTGGATTCTTCTCTGATGATGATGAAGACTACAACTGTCTGATGGCCAACCTATCCGATGAAGAGGTAACATCTAAACCCTCAATTTCAAATAATGACAGCTCATACATGTCTCAAGATATTAACTTGCATGAATCTGTCAATCAGCTCCTCAAAGATTTTGAAACCTTAAAATCAGCTCACCTAACTGTTACAGCTAAGAATGCACAGCTGGAGAATGAGAAAGTCCAGCTGAAAAATGATTTTGACAAACTCAGCCAAGAGTCAGCAAGATTTAAAAACATTATAGCTGAGTTTTAAAAATAATATGAAAATATTTTGACAAACTCAGCTGAAAATACTACAGTTGAGTTTCATAAGCTGATTGTCTTAAACAGTGAAAAATCAGCTGCACTTGCTTATGTCAAACCTGAGCTATCTAAGTTGAAATAGCTCAATAGTACACAAGCTAAAGAGATAACATCTCTGAAAGCATCTATAACTCTTGATAGTTTGTGTATGAACAAGAGGCCACTTTATTTAAAATCAGGCCTGGGATATTGCATCAACACTACGTCTAGTTCAAAAACCACTTTTATCAAAGGAGAAACTTATGTCCCGACTGCTGAGCCTATAAACAAACCCGTATTTCAAAATAGGCAGCAGCCCAGTCAAAAGTTTAGGCAACAACTAAGGTTTACAAGGCAGCCACCTAGATAGAAGACTAGGCAATGGCCAATGCAGAAGCACCAGTCAAAACATTATGCAAATTATTACTAAAGACTCCCCAAAACAGATTTCAAAATGGGAGAGGTAAGTGCAAACCTCAAGGTTATCTAAACATTCAAAATGAACAGGTGTGGAGACCCCAAAGATTTTACAAATGGTCTCAGCCACGATTTAGGAATGGCCTACACCACAAATATTATGAGGCATATCCAGTATACAATCCTAACCAGGGATATAGACCTAGACAGCACACACCTTATAGGGGTAATCAACATAATTTTTATAACCCAAGGAGAAACCAGTTCTCCAGGAAGCCTACCTACCCCAGAGGACCCACACAAATTTGGGTACCTAAATCTCTGCTTGTTTGATAGAAGAGAAGGTGGAAGGACTACTACCATGTCACCTCAAGTTCAACAGGAGGAGGTGAAGAATGGTTTATACACTCTGGATGCTCAAGGCACATGACAGGGAATAAGAAGGTGCTCTCAAACTACATCAAAGAAAGAGGTCCAGATGTAACCTTTGGAGATAGCTCTCGAGTTCAGACAAAAGGATTTGGGGAAATGCACAGAGGAAACATAACCATATCTAAAGTACATTATGTCAAAGGGCTCAAATACAACCTGTTGAGCATAAGTTAATTTTGTGATGAAAAGAACCTAGTAGTCTTCACTACTTGGAAATGCATGGTGATTGATATCCTATCTAGAGAAGTGAAGCTAGAAGGATTTAGAAGAAGAGATGTTTACATGATAGATTGGAATAAAGGCACCCCAAACATTTGTTTCCTTTAAAAAACAATTGCTGAGAATAGATGACTCTGGCACAAGAGATTATGTCACCTGAACTTAAAAGCTATCAACAAGATAAGCCCTCAAAAGTTAGTCGGGGGATTTCCAGTAGAAGCATTCAACAAGGAGAGTGTCTGTGATGCATGCAAGAAGGGAAAGCAAACCAGAGCATCATTCAAACTACTTCAGCCTACCACTCTCACCACCAGAGTCTTTGATCTACTTCATATGGATCTATTTGGCCCGATCAAGCCAAGGAAATTGAGTGGAAGGAAGCATGCCTTAGTAGTAGAGGATGCTCGAGATATTCATGGGTTGTTTTCCTCTATAAAAAGAGTGAAACACTAACAAAGCTTCGTGAGCTGATGAGAAAGATTCAGAATGAGAAATCCCTCTCCATCATCAAGATCAGATCAGATAGAGATGGAGAATTTCTCAACAAGGTAATCACTGAATATAGTGATCAAAATGGAATCCAGCATGAAGTCTCTGCCGCAAGAACAACACAGCAAAATGGTGTTGCTGAAAGAAGAAACAGAACCTTAACGGAGGCTGATAGGTCAATGATTGTAGAAGATGACCTGCCAAAGAGGTTCTGGGCTGAAGCTGTCAACACAGCATGCCATACTCAGAACAGGAGTATGATAGTAGGGAGACATGGCAAAACTCCCTATGAGGTTTGGAATGGCAGAACACCAATTGTTGCATACTTTCATATCTTTGGTTGTAAGTGTTTCATCCATAACAATGGTAAAACCCAACTGAATGCCATTGATGCTAAAACTGATGATGGTCTCTTTATGGGATATTCACAAATAAGCAAGGCATACAGAGTTTTTAACAAAAGAATATTAGTTGTGGAAGAAACACCCCATGTTGTGTTTGATGAGTGTACTGTTGAGTACGGGAAACATGTGGAATCAATTGATAAAAAGCTCAAATCCGCCACCCTAGAAGAAATCATCATCCATGACACAGGAATGATGGACTCACTTGAAGACCCAACTGCAGATTAGCCAGAAGACCCGACTGTAGACCAGTCTGGAGACCTAACTGCAGATCAGACAGGATCTCCGACCGTACCTGTTCCAACTTCAGCTGATAAATACACACCTGCAGGGCAGATAGGATCCCCATCTGCAGATGACAAGACCGTAGTTGAACCAGATGCAGTTCAAGAAGTCCAGAACCAAGCTAATGCAGAGAGAGACGAAGTTCATCAAAGCAACTCAACATGAGGAACAAACCCTAAAGAAGATATCCCCAAATGGATCAGAGATCATCCCATCCAACAAATCATTGGAAACCTAACCGACGGAGTCAAAAACAGGCAATCTACAGAACCAGCAGAATGGCTATGTTCTCATATTTCATGTCTCAGATGGAACCCAAAACAACTGAATAGGCCCTGAATGACTACTCATGGATAATTGTAATGCAAGAAGAGCTCAACCAAATGGAGAGGAACAATGTCTAGGAACTAACAGACAGACCAGATCACAAGAAAGTCATAGGAACCAAGTGGGTGTATAAAAACAAATGTGATGAAGATGGAGTTGTTGTTAGGAAGAAATCCATACTCGCTGCAAAAGTATATGCTCAATGTGAAGGAATAGATTTTGATGAAACATATGCACCTGTATCAAGATTAGAAGCTATCAGACTATTCCTTGCATATGCGGCATTCAAGGATTTTGAAGTCTATCAAATGGACGTAAAAAGTCCATTTCTGAATGGAGTACTAGAAGAAGAAGTATATGAGGAGCAACCCCCGGATTTGTCAAAGGAGACAAAGTATACAAGCTTTTGAAAGCTCTATATGGACTCAAGCAGGCACCAAGAGCATGGTATGAGACACTATCTGTGTTTCTAGAGAAGAATGGATTCAGCAAAGGAAAGGTGGACAAGACACTCTTCAGAGTGGAACATGAAGAACACATATTACTTGTTTAAATATATGTGGATGACATCATATTTTGCTCAACCAACCCAGAGCTATGTGAAAAATTCTCAAGTCTCATGCAAGGAGAATTTGAGATGAGTATGATGGGAAAGCTAAATTTCTTTCTTGGTTTACAAGTCAAAAAAGTTGACAATGGAATCTTCATCAACCAAGAAGAATATACAAGGGACTTAATCAAAAGATTTGGCATGGACTCATCCAAATCACTAAGAGTTCCCATCAGCACATCCCTACACCTTGATGCACATGAAGACAGCATTCCAATAGATCCAACACACCACAGAGGACTAATTGGATCACTTTTATACCTTACTGCAAGCAAACCAGATATTTCATGTGCAGTAGGAGTGTGTGCCAGATTCCAATCCAAGCCGAAGCAGTCTCACCAGGAAGCAGCTAAAAGGATAATCAGATACCTTAAGTCCATAATCAATGTTGGTTTATGGTATCCAAAGGATGACAACTTTGAGCTCTCAGGATATTCAGATGCGGACTTTGCAGGATGCAAGATTGATAGGAAAAGCACCAGTGGAACATGTCATTTTCTTGGAACCAGACTCATATCGTGGTTCAGCAAGAAGCAAGTATCTAACTCAATATCCACAACTGAGTCAGAATACGTAGCTGCAGGCAGCTGTTGTGCTCAAATTCTCTAGATGAGACAATAGCTAAGGGAATACAACATCATAGCAAATGAAGATCCAATATGGTGTGACAACAACAGTGCAATTGCAATAACAAACAATCAATTTCTGCACTCAAGAACAAAGCACATAGATGTCAAACATCACTTTATCAGAGCACATGTGCTTAACAAGAGAGTAAAAGTGGAAAGAGTCAGCACAGAGTATCAAATTGTTGACATATTCACTAGCCTTTACCAGAAGAAAGATTTCCAGAACATAGCAGGAATCTTGGATTACAACATTGTGAATCTATGCTTAGTTGAAAAATAGATGATGGAAACATTATATGACCTGAAGCAGACAAGAGACGAGGAAAGCCACCTGATCAGAGCAGACAAGAAAGTGACCTGATCAGACCAGACGAGGATCCAAAGGACATGCTAGGAAATCTAGCTGATATCAACCACAAGCGACATACCTCACATGATGCAGAAGACGAAGGAAAGCTAGCTGATCAGAGCACAAACAAAAAAGTCCCCTGATCAGAGCAGAAAAGAAATTAAGATCACAGCCGCATCAGAAGTCAAACGGTCAACCAGCTAAGTCTCTTATCCCTTGACCGACATATAATTATTTATTTATAGTGGAAAAAACACATGATTACACTACTTGCACAACGTCCAATCAACTTCAACCGTCATTTGGACCGCCACCTACTTATTTTATTCATAAATTCAAAAATGTCTTTTCAACTGGGTATATAATATGGCGGAAATCATTTTCGAAGAATCTTATCATCTTCAAGCTCAAGAACCCTAATTTTTCAAAAGCAGAAAAATTACCTGAATATTCACTACACTAAATCGAAACATCTCCTTTGCAAAAATGGACTCAATTACATATTTCGAGGGAGTCAACCTGAAGCTGGTGAAGGAGCAAATCATCTTTAATATTGTTATCGACCTTGAAGTATTACTGGCAACCAACAGCACGGACGAGATGGCATATGTAATCCGGATGATGAAAAAGAATGGCATCTACCACTTTCTGGATATTTTTCCCAAGCAGCTCCTCAAGGAAGCTGTCATCTGCTTCAACAAGGAAGCATAGGTCACAGAGGATTGCATCATGAGCTCGATTTTTGGAGAAGAAATAAACATCACACCACAAACCATCGCCGACGCTTACAAAATAGAAAATAGAGGCAGCGCAGTCGAAGCACTGAAGCAAAATCTGATCGAGACTTTGTATGAGATCAAGTTACCAGAGGAGAAAACTAAGGTCAAACATACGGCGAATAAAAATGACCTTAAGAAAGAATACAAATATGTCCTGGACATCAATAATAATATCGTCATGGGCATGGCAGGCAGCTATGATCAACTATCATGTGCCAAGTATGTTGTGATGGGAGCTCAGATACAGTAGAAGAGGATTAACTGGCCTAATTATATCTACAGGTAATTAGTGAAGGAGGTCAACAAGGCAAGTTGGGAAGATGAGGGGAAGAAATTTAGACAAAAACTGGCATATGGAACTCAAATTAGCTGGATCTTGGAGTTCCTTGGAAAGGCTAAGGGAATGGCGGACCCCTTTCACCTCAACAAGAGACTTGGTCACTTGGACCAAGAAACCTCAAAGAATATTGGGGAAAAGAAACAAAAGGCAGCTGAGAAACTCGACAAAATGACCTATGGAACGTCTAAGTACAGAGGACCCTCGGACTCTGAAGCAAAACAGTCAGATGCAGCTACAGCTGGAGTACCACCTGCACCCGAAACCTCACCTGTAGATAACATTATCGCATATGCACCTGAAATCTTACCTGCATCTGTCATCACACCCATAGAAGGTTCAGACAGGGATGACATTCCTCTGACCAAGTTGTTAAAGAAGAGGACGTCACATGAAAAGCCCCTCTACACTGTATCCTCACCTGAATTATCTCCTAAATTACAGAGAGGACTGGTGGACTATCCCACAGACACAGAAGAAGGAATTCAGATAATAATATCACCTGCACCCGTAGTATCTGAAGATCAACCTGAGCATGCATCTGAGCTGGTAGCTGCTGTGATTCCCCTCTAAACACTTCCAAGTGTTACTGAAGAAGAGGAGGCTGAAGAAATCATTGAGGTCTAAGGTGCTTATTACTCATTCAACCTGAAGGAGAACAATCACTTGGGACTTCCAGAGATCAATTACAGCTGGTAATAAAAGAAGTTCTGTTATACTCTTTCATTAATATCTATGAACAACGGGCAGAGATGAAAACACTTAGTTTCTCTCAACTGAGATGATTTGTTGAGAGAAGTACCTGGGATCACCCCACTGCCATAGAACAACTTCTTATATGCTTTTGTCAAGAGACCGATGTAAAGATGTTATTGAAGGGGAACTGGTTCATGTCTCAATGTAAACATAACATGGACTAGTTCATCCTTCAGGTAATGAAAGATGTTTTTGAAGGTAAAAACTTTAGAGAACAAGTTGAAAAAGAAATAATAGATGTTGAAAAAGAGGACATAGAAGGAGTTGAAAAGAATGAAGATAGAGAAGGAGTAGAAGAGAAAGAAAAAGTATCTGAAGAAGCTGAAGAGGAGGTCAAAGAAAAAGAAACTGAAAAGGAGGAAGAAAAAGAAAAAGAATACATTGAAGAAGAAAAAGAGGAGAAAGAAGAAGATAAAAAAGAGCAGAAATAAGATGAGGAGGAGAAAGATGATGAAAATTAGGAAGAAGAGAGAAGAAAAGATGATGAAATGGATCATGATCGATAGTCACCTGATCATGCTATTGGTTCGACAAATCCTGAAGTTGATGAAGCAGATAATCAGGGGGAAGAGCCTTAGGAAACCCCCTCCAAAAACAAAAAGTCATCTGCAAAGAGAAAGTCCTCTGCAGAGAAGAATAGAAAGTCCCCTGCAGGTGAGGACTTATCAGATGATAGATCAGGCACTCCTGGTAAAACCCCACCTGATCAAAGAGCACCTGATAGGAGCTTGCCATCTGAAAAACCTACAGCTAGGAAACCAGCACAGGAAATCTCAGGAGAGAACAATGCTCATCAGATGGCACCTGCAATTCAACTGCCATCAAACTTCACTGAGATGGTTAGAAGGATTGTGGAAGAGACAGTTTCCAAACTCCTGACAACCGAGGTCAACCCTGAGCTGATGTCCATGAATGACAAGTTGGACACTCTGATCATCCGAAAGGAACCCTCTCTAACAACTTAAAGCTCAAGAATGCCTCTTGGCATGTCTGATTTCATGCAAAAGGTGGAGGAACAACTAACATTTATTATTCTGGCAAAAGGGGGAAGAGAGAAGACAGGGGGAAGTAATGACTGAGGGGGAAGGCAGAGAAGAAATGAGGAAAAAGCAAGATCTTCCACTCATTCAGGCAGGTAGTTCTAGCCTGAAAATAAAAGAATTAGCTGCCCCACTTGCAGCCAAAAGAAAAAGGACCAGACAAGGTCCAGAGGTGAGATTCCAATGGCAAGGCAAAGAACTCCAATTTGTTGAGGAATTCTTGCATGTTGAGGCAGAACCAATGTGGGGAAGTGCAAGGAAGTAATTCATACAGAAGTACTACCTCTGGAAAATACTTCAACAAAAAGATTGCTCCCCATAGGAAACTTTCATAAACTTCATGAATTTCCCCAAACTTTGGGAAATTTTGAAGAAATATGCTGCAAAGGAATTCAATGCATACCCTATGATTCCAAGTTTCAGACCTGAAGAAACACCAACACTCATGAATGGAGAACTTGATGAAATTGCTCTTCAGGAAGAGATTAAAGAAGTATGCATTGAAAATAATTTTACATCTCCAAAACAGCAGCAGTTTGCTTCCTTAGTGGTCAAGAGGAAATATGGGTTAGCCCCAATTACAAAAGACCCATTGGAGCAAAACCCTTGAAGTCACATCCTCCAACAAAGCAGATTAGAGGAAGAGGAAGAGGCAGAGGAGGAAGGTGATTTTTATTACCTGTAATTTATTTGTAATTTACATTTTACTTGTAATTTTCATTTTTACTTGTAATTTTTCATTCGGACTGTTCTGTACTGTAATGTAATAACTCTGAAAATTTATAACAGTCACTTGAATGATAACCACTAGTTGTCTCAAGCAGGCTGAGTTTGATTTTTGTCTTGCGCTTTATCTTTGTGCAGACTTGTTTTACATTTGGATGTTTAAAGTTTTGACATCATCAAAATAGGGGAAATTGCTTGGAATACTTGGTATATTTTGAAGATGTCATCCATGTACTTGTGATTTTTTCAAATATATACTCTAAGTAGTTGGCATTGTAAAGAAAAACCAAATGACTATCTTATATGAGCCATTGATGTAGGCTAAGATTGATCTGAAGTTAATCAGTTAAAAATCAGGTAAGTATAGAAACGACGATATATCAGATGAGTTATCAGGCGACCTTTTATCAGGTGAGTTTTGGTCACCAGAAATATCAGAGAGGTTTGACCAAAACAATAGCAGCCGAAGAGCAGATGAGTTATCATCAGGCGAGAAAAGTTCAGCCGAGTCTTGGTCAACTCAAGCAGATTAGAGAAGTTTGACCACAGACGACTTATAATCAGAGAAGGTCTGGTCAACACAAAACATCAGCTGAAGTTTGACCATCAGATCATAGAACATTCATCAGATTAGAGAACTTTAAACAGACCAGATTAGAGGAATTCATCTCATCATATCATAGAAATTCTACAAAGTTATCACAGAGGTTTTGCATCAGAGAGGGTTGACCCCATATCTGGAAGGTCTAGCCAAGAGATATCAGATAAGTTGTTCATATAAGATATCTGCCAAGTTTAAGAAACTCAGACCACGTCAGCAAGCGTTGAAGTCAACAATAACGGAAATTCACATGCAGATGTAAGGAGATAAACCGAAAAGATTCCCGGGAAATTAGGAATAAAATATTCCTTGAGATCCGCGTACTGAAGACTTATGAATATATGTTAGGCGTATTTTTATACGCTTATTTACCATTATTTTGTATTCTTTTTGTGAGTAAATCTGCATAAATGAGCTTGTAATGCCATATTATTTTATGTTTTGCAGGAAATCGGAGTCCGAAAGCCGAAACGATGAAAAACGGACGAAAACGGCGAATTTTGGCCTGGGGCCACGGCACAGGGCAAGCGGTCCGCGGCACACGCAGCTGACCAGCGACCCCCCCGAGTAATCTGTACTCTGAGCCGCGGCACAGATATAGTGAGCCGCAGCCCAGAAGAAAAAAATAGCGCTCAGGTTTTAATCTGCGCGCCGTGAGCTGCGGCAGAGATTAAGTGAGCCGCGGCCCACGGGGCGGTTTAGGTGTACTCCGCGCGAATTTGGGCCGTTTTGAAGCCAATTCTCGACCTAATCACACGGACGCATTTTGGAGGCTGCTGGGAGTTATAAATAAGGGTTGAAGGTCATAATTGATTATCGGGGAATCTTGGCAATAAGGAGGATCGCAGAAGAGAGGATTATCGATCACAAGAAGTAGAAGACACCAAGAGCAGAGGGCGGAAGCCAGAAGAACGGAGGAATCCGAGCTCTTCATCTGCGTTTGATTTTCATGCTTTCATTCATTAATTCTGTATTTTTATCTTTTAGCATGTCAGGCTAAAACCCTGTTCTAGGATTTTGATGAAACCTAAGTTTTGACGGATTTGCTTTTGATTATCTATATAATTCCCTGTTCTATTGAGTTTTCCCAATCAATTTTAATGCTTTCAATTGTCTGACCAATAATTAGATTGTTTTAATTACGCAACTCGAATCGGGAGAGGAGAGTTGGTGAGGAACTATTGGTGAGAACCGTTTTATCTTATGAGATAGGAATATACTCATAGGAACTACATGGCCTTTTGAGGATTTTGTGCTTTTTGCCTATTGTCGAATTAATTCACCTAGGGATAGAGTGCGTTATTCGCCTTTAGAAAAATCTATTGACCTCGGGAGAGGCGGTAGAGTATTTTAGCAATCTTCGCCTTCAATAAATTGGGGAAATCATTAACTTTAGATAATCGAGAGTAAATTCGGATAAATCAAGGTGGATTCAGAATCCTAGATTTATTCATCATTTGATTTTCTTTCTTCAAGCGATCGTTTCTACTGTTAGTTCTTTTATTGTTTTATTTAGTTATTAATTGCAACTCAAATTTCGACTGTTCAAATAAAATTAGAATACATAAAAATCGGTACTTAGTAATTCAGTCCTCGTGGGAACGATACTCACTCATCACTTTATTACTTGTCTACGATAACGTGCACTTGCGTTAACGAAATATCGCAACAAGTTTTTGGCGCCGTTGTCAGGGACTGATTTTTTACTAATATCGATTTCAGTATTTCTAGTCTTAGTTTGAACATTTTTTTTATTTGTTTTTGTGTTATTTTAGTTATTTGTTTGTTTTTCCTTTCAGGATTGTTCGGTTAGTGCATGAGAAAATTCGGTAACGAAGGCCTACTTTCTTTGGATACCGAACTCGAGCGCACTCTTCAGAGAAACAAAAAGGAGAAACGAGAGTTACCAACCACAGTCACCATGGCCGAAAATACCGAAAATCACGAAGGTGATAATCTTGTACAGCAGGCTCAACCGGCATTAGCACTCCGCGATTATGCGATGCCGCAAATCAACGCGAACTTTTCGGGGATTCGGCGTCCCACCATCCAGGCGAACAATTTCGAAATCAAGCCTACAATTATTCAAATGGTGCAATCGAGCCAGTTCTGTGGATTGCCGAATGATGACCCCAACGCACACATTGCGTCTTTTCTCGAGATTTGTGACACGTTAAAAAACAACGGTGTCACCGATGATGCTATCCGTCTACGGCTTTTCCCTTCTGTTTGAGGGATAAAGCTAAATTTTGGTTGAATTCTTTACCGCCAGACTCGACCACGACATGGGCAGAATTAGCGCAAGCCTTCCTTGCTAAATTCTTCCCACCTTCGAAGACAGCGAGGTTAAGAAACGAAATTACTACTTTTGGTCAATTTGATATGGAGTCGCTTCACGAGGCGTGGGAGCGGTACAAAGATTTGTTATGGAGATGCCCACACCACGGCCTTCCGGACTGGCTACAAATTCAAACATTTTACAACGGATTGAGTGCCTCTACATGCACTCTCGTGGATGCAGCCGCTGAAGGAGCCTTAATGGGAAAAACTATGGCCGAGGCACACTTTTTGTTGGAAGCTATAGCCGCAAATGCGTATCAGTGGCCTTCTGAACGAGTAAACCCGAAACGAGTAATGGAAATCTCAAATAATGATCCAATCTCTACATTATCAGCTCAAGTCGTCGCCTTGACGCAGCAACTTCAAGCCTTTTCACATGCTCCTTCCCCCGTTACCATGGAATCTTGTAATTGGTGTAACGGATCTCACTCTAGCGCAGAGTGCCAAGTCGGAAACCCTTTCCAGCAGCCCACAATTGAACAAGCTCAGTTCATAGGAAACGGGAACCGGCAAAATAATCCTTACTCCAACACTTATAATCCGGGATGGCGAAATCATCTTAACTTCTCATGGAGGAACGGACAAAACTCGAACCAGCCGCCGTTTGCTCAACACCAACAGCAGCCTTCTACCGCTCCAAAAGTTTCTCTAGAGGAAGCAATTGTGAAATTGGCAGCGAATACGAGTCAGTTCATGACCCGTACGGAAGCAACATTGCAAAACTATTCCGCTTCCATACGCAACTTGGAAGTCCAACTGGGCCAGATTACTAATGTATTAACAGCCCGCCCGGATGGTACCTTGCCAAGTACGACCGAAACAAATCCCAGGGAGAGTGTCAACGCCATTGGTTTGAGAAGTGGGAAGAAATTGTGCGAGCAGCCTGAGCAGAGCGAAAAGAGAAGTGAGGATGAGGAGGAGAAAAAGGTGGACAAGCAATTCTCTAAGTTCCTCGACATCTTCAAGAAGTTGCATATTAACATCCCATTTGCCGACGCCCTGGAGCAAATGCCGAGTTACGTGAAATTCATGAAGGAAATTTTGTCGAATAAAAGAAAACTCGAGGAGTATGAGACAGTCGCATTGATGGAGGAGTGCAGCGATATTCTTCAGAAAAAGCTTCCACCAAAATTGAAGGATCCGGGAAGTTTTAATATACCATGCACTATGGGAAATCTGAGTTTTGATAGGGCGTTGTGCGATCTCGGCGCTAGTATTAATCTCATGCCTCTGTCTATTTTTAAGAAGCTAGGAATTGGGGAGGAAAAACCGGCGACAATCTCCTTGCAATTAGCAGATCGATCTATCAAGTATTCGAGGGGAGTGATAGAGGACGTCTTAGTCAAAGTCAATAAGTTCATCTTTCCGGCCGATTTCATTGTGCTTGACATGGAGGAGGACCACGACATCCCAATTATCTTGGGAAGACCATTTTTGGCAACCGACCGAACTTTAATCGACGTGGAAAAATGGGAACTAACTCTAAGGGTTCAGGACGAGCATGTCACTTTTCAAGTATTTAAATCCTTTCCATGTCCAGGTGGTGTTGAGAAGAGCTCGCATGTAACACCCCCAATCCACTCAGGGATATTACACGCCGTAGACCCTCTCCTCGAGGATCTACCAGGCTGGTAACAACATTTAACATCTCGACAATGCCTTCAAGGCTAAAATGACTTAGTAGACCGATTTGGTCCTTCAATAAAAATATACAACTCAATTACAAACACATACCCACGCAGGGGTCAAAATACAATAAACTCCCGTACAATGGGGAAAAGATACTGCAGCGGAAAAGAAAATACATCTAGACCAATACAACATCAATGGATCCTCATGTGATTGGTATCGTTCATCTTTCATCATGCTTCGTGCCGACCCTGTACTATGCTCCAAAACCTGAATGCAAAAATAGACATCCACCCCCCGAATGCTCGGGGGTTAGCAAAACTCCACTGTTTTGCTAGTGCAAGAACAAGTGCAAATACGAGCCATACAATTCACATTCCACGAATAACAATAACCAGGAATCCTCAAAAAAAATCCAAACGTAATGAAAAGCACTTCCCGAGGCAAGAGTTTGGTAAAATATTCTAAAACCGAAAGGTCACAAATCAAGGGAAAACAATTTATAAAACCGTTTAAATGCCATCGAGAGTTTTGATAGAAAACAACTTAGGATTTTCAAATCCTTATCTTTCCAAAAATCAACAGGGTCGTAGCCCAAAGGTTTTGTTTTCGCAAATAGGAAACCACAAACAATTTACAGGGTCAGAGCCCAACATCACATGTCCTCAACGGACATAAAATCAACGAAACATAATCACGCACGCGCATCGCCTAGGACCGGGACGCTACCACAGACATCCCACCCGAGGCCTCGAAGGACCCTCCCGAGCTGGCTAGCGAAACAAATCACACACATCTCACGGTTGGATCAATCGCTTGTTGCATCCTGGCCACATGATCGCATGCCATGTGCCACCGTAGATTATCTCAGGCTCTAACGGTTGGATCAATCACTTGTTGCATCCTGACGACATGATCACGTGCCATGTGTCACCGTAGACCTTCAACCATATCCACACATTCACACAAATAACATATCACATCAAGGATATTCAAACAATTCGCCCAGAGGCATCAAACACTTAGCAAAACACCACGTCAATCCACAACGCACCGAAATGAAATAATATACGTCCAAACGCAATACCAAGTGCAACCTCAACACCAAACATATCCATAGAATTCATATAGTTATTCACAAACCACACCATTCACAAAACACACGCGTTTTGAAAGCAAGCCTTTAACAAGACTAAACCGAATCTTTTGAAAGTTCAATTCAAATGACCAAGCAACCACATTTAGACGATCACTAATTATCATATCCATAAAACAAGAATAGTATGGACAAGGTACTTGCCTCGAATAAGAACAACGCGGAGAATCGGCCGAAGTAGGTTGGCACGAACCGACTACGAACTCGCCGACTCCACCGAACGACAATCCACAACAATGAACTATGAACGAAAACAATAACAACGAAAATGAATTCCAAAGTACGACCCAAAGCCGCTAAATTCAAAGAACAAATGATGAAGGTTCAAGGATTTCCCCCAAAACGGCCAAGAACACGATTCGTTGGCCAAATCACGAAACGAATTCCAAGTTGAAATATGGATATACAATCCATAGAATATGTTTAACAACATCATTTAACCATAATCGATCCATCGAAAACGGATGAAAAACGAGATCGAGGACAAATCCCCCAAAAAGTCAATTCGAAGGAAATCAAGAAATATACTTCGATTCGACGAAGAACAATCGATTAAATGATGTTAAACACAAGAATACTACCAATATTAATCATACCCATCGTGTATTAATCAACAACACGGAACGAATCGGATAAAAACGCAAAAACCCCAAATTTTCCCAAAATAGGGTTCTAGGAAATCTCACCTTGATTCGCTGGATCAAAGGAGGTTATGGAGGGATTAATCGATGATATGAACTCCCAATCTTCGTGGATTAGTTGCTTGTCAACATGTCTCGTTGATCGCCAAGTCTCCAGCCGCGTAGAGGAAAAGTTGGAAATGAAATACGGGTGAAAATATGGCTACTCTGTCATATTTATACAGGCACGGCCTAGCGTGCGCTACACCTTCCGGACTAGCGCGCGCTAACGGGCAGCCTCGGCCGATAACCCTCGGCCGTGGCCCGCAAGGCCCTGTACCGAAAACTCAATCTGCCGGATCTGCTGCCCGGCCGCGATAAGGCCAAGGCTGCATGGACGCTAGCGTCGCTTAGCCGATCTGTCGAGAACCCTCGATCGAATCGCCGGCCAGTAACGACGCTAGCCGGCCGACAGCGTGCGCTACGCCGCCGACTAGCGCGCGCTACGCTCGGCGTAGCGTGCGCTACCCGCCGATCCTTCCCGATTCCGTAACCCGAAACCCCACTGTCCGGCCCGATAGCGTGCGTTGGTCGACCAAGCTAGCGTCGCTATACTGCGCGTCGCTCGCGGTTCTGCCGCACTCGTCCGGCCGGTACCGCAATCGTCCGGCGAACCCACAACCGTCCGGCTGTCCATAACCGTCCGGCGATCCGCAGAATCAAGGATCGACGACTCGATTTCCGAAAACGTACGGAACGAACACGACGAAAAGTTCGCGGACAACATCAACGACCCGAAATGAAAACATAATACCATAATTAGTCATACGCGACCAAGAAACGGGTCGAGACAACAATTACAGATACGGATACCCGTAACTTTCAAGAAATTACAAAATGGCCCAAAACGCCCGGAAATCACGATACGTGATCGAATAACCAAACCGAAGTTCACAACACGTCTAACAAAGTTAAACGGACTTACGGGAAACTCGAAATAGCAGTTTCGAACGAGATTCGCAAGAATCGAACTCAAGTGCGGAAAAGTCGCTAAAAAGCACGGAACTCAACAAAACGACACCGAAACGAACTCGGATGTCAAAAAGTGTAGAATTAATCATTCTCAGAATGACGAAACGGTCATGAGCGAGTCATCAAAACGGACTTCTGCTGAAAAAAGGAAAAAAAAAAGAAATTACCGGAAATCGAAAATTGCGGATATTACATTCTACCCTCCTTAAAAGAAGTTTCGTCCCGAAACTTAAAACAAGTAGGGAGAAGCAATATCCCACCAGGAAAACTCAACGAGATACGTAAGAAACGCGTAACTAACGCCCAATGGCGAAACGTTACAAACAACACAACGGAATATACGGTGTGAAAACACGCTCCACGGCGACGAACACAACGTCGCCGTTAGGGATATAATAAGACCAACAAATGACAAGCGTCATCAAATGGATAATACAATCAAGTCAATTATCCAAACAATCGCAAAACACAACGAACAAAATCAATACGATTGACCAACCTAACGGTATATTGATCAAAACGCGAGCCAATCGCTGAACAAATACGGAATTCCACCGCCCAAGGGTTGGAAGATCGAAAACGAGACTAATTTCCCAAACTTAAGGGAATTAGGAAGGATCCTGAATGCTCAACAATCACGAAACGAGAACAAAAACCGAACAAGCAAACGATCGAGACAACAAAGATCGAACAGTCATGTCCGAAACACGAAGGATAATAAAATTCAAACAACAACTCCCAGGATGATCTCGTGAGAACTACAAGACATGCATTCCCATAAGATCCACAGGAAAGGGAATAGTGATTGAAAAGTCACAGCGACAAACGAGTTATTCCAAAACAATACCACACTCGTTCGATCAACAAAAGCAAGGGGCAGGACAAGCTCAGAAATGTCAACGAACATAATGAGTCGACAGAGTCGAAAACACTAGAGTTCCAAATCCGATCCACTTCGAATAAAAGAACTAATAGAACCAGATGATGTCACTCCCGAACAAGGTTCACAAGAATCGAACTGAACCCAAAAAGTTACATCGATAACCAGATCGACCCACAACAAGATCACAGCTCGTTCGGACGATGTAACCGAAATACAGAACAAGTTCATAAAGTATTAACGAACATGAGCGAATCGATAGACTGGAGAAAGAGAAAATACAGAAGCCAAAAATAATACGGGTATTATATCCGACCTCTTATAAAAGAAATGTCGTCCCCGCAGCTCACAACAACGAAAACAAGTTAACCACACAAAAAGCAACCGACAGAAAAATCTCCACTGGGCCTCTCAGAGCCTATCCTGATAACTGTGCTGAAGCGCGAACTCCGAAAGTCTCGGTAGCCAATTCGAAAAACTCAATTCGGTGTCCCTCGAGTCCGCACTTGAAATGTGTTACCGACGAGAGGGACAATTTACACGTGCATGCCCCAGCACATCACGGTTGAAACGTCTCGGCTCGGCATACCGAAAATACAAAATGCTAGATATAATGGGGCATAACGTCGCAAAATAACATAGCAGATATGCCAACTCAGCACAACAAAGAATCATAACACATATTATATACAACGATTTCCATCGTAAAGTAATACACACACACAAACAATATAGCAACGACGGTATCGTTCGGCAACCTTAACGGCCCGAACAATAACCAGCACATAATTACAAACATCATGAAACAATCACACATGTACACAAACGTACAAACCCAAGCTTTAACAGCTCACACAGGTGCGATAACACGCAAGTCACCACGAAATGACAACATTAAAGATCGTCATCACACCTCCCACAACGGGACAACAAAAACATATGCGTGGCGAACGACTCAACGTTCACACCACCAATTCAATCACAATTCGGAGGGCTAACACCCTAACAACAATACCAACATCATACACACCTTCTCCGACCACAAGCAGGAAATGATGGGTTTTAAAACGAAAACCACCTTTTGAAGACAGTTTGGAAACACGAGTTGATCTTGATATCATTTTACAAAAAGTTGAACAAACATCATTTTCGAGACTTTGAAAATCATCTTGCGTTTGAACAAAAATGAGGACACCTTTCTTTTAGTGAAAAACTTTCAAAAATATTCGACCCTTGGGTCTAAGCAACTGCATTTGAGAATATCTCAAAATGTTTTTGGTCCTCAACTGGAAATTTTTTGAAATGTATTGCGGCATTAGAAAGCACCTTAAAAACACCGCAAGAAAATAATTCGTTTTAAAAGTACGTCTCGAATTTGAATTTTCTAAGATACTCAAGGTTTTCAAGGATAATTCAATGGGCTAAAATGCCCAAAAATTTCAGGTAATTACACGGAACATTATAGCGCCGTGCGTCCCGTGCCGGAACCCACCAGGATAAAAACCATTTACAAAAACACCAAAAAGGCCGATGACGGTAATATTTCAAAAACTCACAAAAGCCATTTACAAAATACTAAGTACCGTCACAAGAATTTTGCCAAAACGATCAAGGCCATAACGCCAAAAACTCGGTTAAAGGAATCGGTTTTCGAATTCAAACTCAGTTGGCAAAAGGCCAAAAGCCATTTGAAAGAACTCAAGCAGCGGAAAAAAATTACAGTCCAAGATACACAATCCAGCAACACTACTCCTCATATGAACGAAATATGAGAGTCAAATAACCACATATCAAGAAATCAAAATCCATAAGAGGATTCCGTCATTAATCAAATAATCATAAAAATAGCTCGTGTCACATGAGGCACAATACAAAGAAGGGAGACTTACATCCACAGGTCGCACGAAGATGATGATCGCCCACGATACTAATCACGACCAACAAACTCAGACGACGCGTCGCGACACGACTCAGTCAGATAAAATCCGACGAAACAAGACTCAAACAACACGACTCGACCCGACAGCCTAGGTTTCCTCAACCTAAGCTCTGATACCATTTATGTAACACCCCCAATCCACTCAGGGATATTACACGCCGTAGACCCTCTCCTCGAGGATCTACCAGGCTGGTAACAACATTTAACATCTCGACAATGCCTTCAAGGCTAAAATGACTCAGTAGACCGATTTGGTCCTTCAATAAAAATATACAACTCAATTACAAACACATACCCACGCAGGGTCAAAATACAATAAACTCTCGTACAACGGGGAAAAGATACTACAGCGGAAAAGAAAATACATCTAGACCAATACACCATCAATGGATCCTCGTGTGATTAGTATCGTTCATCTTTCATCATCCTTCGTGCCGACCCTGTGCTATGCTCCAAAACCTGAATGCAAAAATAGACATCCACCCCCCGAATGCTCGGGGGTTAGCAAAACTCCATTGTTTTGCTAGTGCAAGAACAAGTGCAAATACGAGCCATACAATTCACATTCCACAAATAACAATAACCAGGAATCCTCAAAAAAAATCAAAACGTAATGAAAAGCACTTCCCGAGGCAAGAGTTTGGTAAAATATTCTAAAACCGAAAGGTCACAAATCAAGGGAAAACAATTTATAAAACCGTTTAAATGCCATCGAGAGTTTTGATAGAAAACAACTTAGGATTTTCAAATCCTTATCTTTCCAAAAAATCAACAGGGTCACAGCCCAAAGGTTTTGTTTTCGCAAATAGGAAACCACCAACAATTTACAGGGTCAGAGCCCAACATCACGTGTCCTCAACGGACATAAAATCAACGAAACATAATCACGCACGCGCATCGCCTAGGACCGGGACGCTACCACAGACATCCCACCCGAGGCCTCAAAGGACCCTTCCGAGTCAAGCTAGCGAAACAAATCGAACATCTCACGGTTGGATCAATCGCTTGTTGCATCCTGGCCACATGATCGCATGCCATGTGCCACCGTAGATTATCTCAGGCTCTCACGGTTGGATCAATCACTTGTTGCATCCTGACCACATGATCACGTGCCATGTGTCACCGTAGACCTTCAACCATATCCACACATTCACACAAATAACATATCACATCAAGGATATTCAAACAATTCGCCCTGAGGCATCAAACACTTAGCAAAACACCACGTCAATCCACAACGCACCGAAATGAAATAATATACGTCCAAACGCAATACCAAGTGCAACATCAACACCAAACATATCCATAGAATTCATATAGTTATTCACAAACCACAGCATTCACAAAACACACGTGTTTTGAAAGCAAGCCTTTAACAAGACTAAACCGAATCTTTTGAAAGTTCAATTCAAATGACCAAGCAACCACATTTAGACGATCACTAATTATCATATCCATAAAACAAGAATAGTATGGACAAGGTACTTGCCTCGAATAAGAACAACGCGGAGAATCGGCCGATGTAGGTTGGCACGAACCGACTACGAACTCGCCGACTCCACCGAACGACAATCCACAACAATGAACTATGAACGAAAACAAGAACAACGAAAATGAATTCCAAAGTACGACCCAAAGCCGCTAAATTCAAAGAACAAATGACGAAGGTTCAAGGATTTCCCCCAAAACGGCCAAGAACACGATTCGTTCCGTCAAATCACGAAAACGGAATTCCAAGTTGAAATATGGATATAAAATCCGTAGAATATGTTTAACAACATCATTTAACCATAATCGATCCATCGAAAACAGATGAAAAATGAGATCGAGGACAAATCCCCCAAAAAGTCAATTCGAAGGAAATCAAGAAATATACTTCGATTCGAGGAAGAACAATGGATTAAATGATGTTAAACACAAGAATACTACCAATATTAATCATACCCATCGTGTATTAATCAACAACACGGAATGAATCGGACAAAAACGCAAAAACCCCAAATTTTCCCAAAATAGGGTTCTAGGAAATCTCACCTTGATTCGCTGGATCAAAGGAGGTTATGGAGGGATTAATCGATGATATGAACTCCCAATCTTCGTGGATTAGTTGCTTGACAACATTTCTCCTGGATCGCCAAGTCTCCAGCCGCGGAGAGGAAAAGATGGAAATGAAAAACGGGTGAAAATATGGCTACTCTGTCATATTTATACAGGCACGGCCTAGCGTGCGCTACACCTTCCGGACTAGCGCGCGCGCTAACGGCGACCTCGGCCGATAACCCTCGGCCGTGGCCCGCAAGGCCCTATCAAAACTTCAATCTGCCGGCCGGATCCTGCTGCCCCGGCCGCGATAAGCGCCAAGGCTGCGCGGACGCTAGCGTGCGCGCGATCATCTGTAACCCTCTGGATGACGCAGCCGAGTAACATACGCTAGCCGGCCGGCGTGCGCTTCGCTGCCGACTAGCGCGCGCTACGCTCAGCGTGCGCTACTGCCGATCCTTCCCGATTCCGTAACCCCGAAACCCCACTGTCGGCCCGATGGCGTGCGTTGGTCGACCAAGCTAGCGTGCGCTATACTGCCGAGCTAGCGCGCAGACTTCCGGGGCGTAGCGTCGCTACGCCGGTTCTGCCTCACTCGTCGGCGGTACCCGCAATCGTCCGTCAGAACCCACAACCGTCCGGCCCGATCCATAGCCGTCGGCCGATCCGCCGTCAGGGCTCGACGACTCGATTTCTGAAAACGTACGGAACGGACACGACGAAAAGTTTGCGGACAACATCAACGACCCGGAATGAAAACATAATACCATAATTAGTCATACGTGACCAAGAAACGGGTCGAGACAACAATTACAGATACGGATACCCGTAACTTTCAAGAAATTACAAAATGGCCCAAAACGCCCGGAAATCACGATACGTGATCGAATAACCAAACCGAAGTTCACAACACGTCTAACAAAGTTAATCAGACTTACGGGAAACTCGAAATAGCAGTTTCGAATGAGATTCGCAAGAATCGAACTCAAGTGCGGAAAAGTCGCTAAAAAGCACGGAACTCAACAAAATGACACCGAAACGAACTCGGATGTCAAAAAGTGTAGAATTAATCATTCTCAGAATGACGAAACGGTCATGAGCGAGTCGTCGAAATAGACTTCCGCTGAAAAAAAAGAAAAAAAAAAGAAATTACCGGAAATCGAAAATTGCGGATATTACAAATTGAAAGTGTGGATACTGTTGCGAAAGACACACACCGGAAGAATCGTCAGTCAAAAAACTCAGAATCCGTTTCAGAGATTCCGACTTCTAAGAAAAATGTGGAACGAGTTGCATATCTAAAGCATGTGGACATGCCGTCATCATCAACCGTACATCCACCAATAAAAAATCCTGATGCTGTCATAAGTTTGTTCGTGAAAGAGGAAAATAAGCCGGAAGTCAAATGGGCGCCTAGTCATATGGAAAATGGGTGTTTCGGAATGTTTTTTGTGTCAAAACCTTTTCGCAAACAACATTGGGTGTCCGAACCGAAAATCGGATCATTAAGGACTAATGGTCAAAATTTTAAAACACACATTAACGGTTCGATGGACGGGGCGGAGTTCAAATGGAGTTTGCGAAAAGCGAATTGACTTTTCAATAGGTCCGGCTGAAGACTATAAACTTAGCACTTCTCGGGAGGCAACCCGAGTTTTAGTAGTAGATTTTTGTGTTTCAGTATTTTCTTACATTTTTGAATTTTTATTTTTCATCAATTTTGCTTTGATTTGCTTATCCCTCTCGTTCTTGACGTGTTCCTTTGAAAATTCTGTGCAGAAAAAGTACCAGGGGAATAATTTATGCCTGAGCCGCGGCACACACAAATCGAACCAGAAGGCTAAACATCCTGTACTATGTGCCGCGGTACAACCTTACTGAGCCACGGCACACTTGACTCCTGAGCCGCGGCACGTTGCTGCTGAGCCGCGGCACACCAATTGCCAAATGATGAGCCCAGGACGCTGTACTATGTGCCGCGGCACAAACCAAGTGAGCCGCGGCACATCAACACTCTGAGCCGCGGCACCCGCATTCTGAGCCGCGGCACATGTCGACATAGCATACACTCCCACGTTAATTGTACTCTGGACCACGGCACATTTAAGTTGTGCCGCGGCCCCCTTTCGGAATTTGAACAGGCCAGGTAGCTTTATAATTCAGATCGGCCGACACCCAGGTATTTCCTTCCCCTCTCCCTATGCACAAGCGACCGGCCAACCCCCTCTGTTCTTCTTCTTCTTCTTGCATACTTCCTGCATTCTTCAAAATCTAAGCAAGGTAACTCTAAATTCCTGATCTTAATTGCTCTATGAATTGAAAGGTGAAGTTTTGTTATTCATTTGATGATTGATTATTTTTCCTTTTTTTTTAAAAGTTCTATCAAGTTGAGTTGAGGATATGATGGTTTTGATCGATTTGTAATGATTATTTTTTATTATGAATGAACTGAATATGTCGTTTGTCATGACGAATGATTCATGTTGTTGTTTTTGGGGATTTAAAGAAGTTATAGTCATATTTGTTCTTCAATTAAAAGTATGCACTCAAGGTGTTTGATGAAATGCCTGAATGAAGTTTTTGATGAATGTTAAGTCAATTTTTGAACTATGTGCAACGAATTCGTCTGGAATTACAGCGTACCCCAACCAACGTCAATGTTAAACGTTAAAGCTCAAATTTTATTTTTTTCTCACGGCGGTGCTAGCTCGTTAAATTCTTGATTCATGTTGGATATCCTTAGCTGAGTAATGTTATTCTCATTATTACTTAAGTAAACTCCGGTGTTTATCTTTGCAGGACTCGCTATGGCTAGAACCAAAAAGATAAGCAAAAGGGCCAGGACTCAGTCGTCCCCCACACGAGGGGAAACATCTCAGAGCCGAGCCGAGTTGGAGGCGCACCAATTCTCCGACCCGGAGATTTATAAAATCTTCAATGAAAAGATCCGCCCTCAACCTCTGATCCCGGAGAAGGGGTTCACCCCAGCCCCCCAGGACGGGGAGATTCTGACCATGATCGACGAGATAGGGTGGGTCCGTTTTGCTGCACCTCCCGAGCCGGCGGTGATATATATTGTGCAGGAGTTTTATGCGAGCGCTTTGTTGAAGCATATTCGGGCAGGGCAGATGATACAGCAGTTAGATACTCGGACTCAGGTCGTAGTCCGAGGCATTACGGTGGACTTTTCAGTAGCTGCTATTCGGAGGTTATTTGAGCTGCCGGTGGTTGATGAGACGGCCTATACGCGAGTTATGGGTAGCCTCACGAAGGAGGCTCTGCTCGAGACTCTTACACAGCCTGACTCCGACTGGGAGAGGCGCGCCCCGGCTTGTTCCACCTTCTACTTTAAGAGCTCGCGCCTCAGTCGGTTCGGGCGAGCCTGGTTGTACTTCATCTGCGCACGTATAGATCCTACCTCGCAGATCCGATTTGTTTTTCTCTCTCGAGCCCGTACATTATATGCTATCACCTCCGGGCTGCGATTCGATGTGGCTCCTCTCCTGGTCCGATCTATCTTCCAGTTTATTCAGGGAGGGGCCAAGACGGGGCTGAAGCACCCCTCTCTTATATGCGCTCTGTGCCGGCAGTCGGGGATGATGTGGTCGGACGACGAGCCGATGCTTGCTCCCCAGGGCCCGATTGATCACCGCATTAGGAGCGCAGGCACACGCTCGGGGGCGA
This sequence comes from Orobanche coerulescens, assembly GCA_033398695.1. Lineage (NCBI taxonomy): Eukaryota > Viridiplantae > Streptophyta > Magnoliopsida > Lamiales > Orobanchaceae > Orobanche > Orobanche coerulescens. The sequence goes on from CM065803.1 coordinate 160,401,386, forward strand.
GGATTTCTACTTGATGAGGCCCACGAGGGGTCCCCCGAGCCTCTTCTGCTGACACAGGGGCAAGCAGATGCCAGCCCGCCGCCCGACAGAGGGCACTTGCAGGCGATGTTCGATGGGTTAAGAGAGGAGATGAGGAGAGAGAGAGAGAGGAGATGAGGAGAGAGAGAGAGAGCTTTATGGCTGCCATGAGAGAGGAGAGGCGGACGGAGAGAGAGAGCATGATTGCTGCCGTCTGAGATGAGATGAGAGAGCAGGCCCGCCGAGCCAATCGTCGTGATTCGAGGCGTCTGGCAGCGAGGGATGCCTACCACCAGGAGCACCTTGCTGCATGGATGGCCCACATTATGCACCCGGACGGGCCATTCATTCCACCTGTTCGGCCAGCCACACCACCCTCCTCGCCGGATGATGCCGGCACCAGTTCGTGAGCAGACTGTAGGGGAGTACTTGAACCTTTTTCTTTTATTGCATATTACATTTTGTGTACATCTAGGTCAATGTACGTCCTAAGTTTGGGGGGGGGGTTTACTTTCTGTTGCTATTATTATTGCTGTACTTATTCGTTTGCACTTTTGTTATTTTTAGTTATCTTTTAGTTGCTAGCCTTGCTTGTCATGATTTTACTCTTATTTGTGAATTTTTCGTGCTCCTTTTTGTGTGAAACTGATGTTACAATACTGATTTCTCTCTGAAGAAACGGTTGAGTTTTAGTTGAGTTGTAGTCAGTGATATCTGTTTCTGTTGAGTATTCATCTAGGTCCGAAATTTTTTTCATTTTTGTAGAAATCTTAGCAGATAAGAAAGGAGACATACGTGTTTTCAAATCGTCGTCTATATGTTTGGTTACATTTTTTGTTAGCTAGTCGTCCAGTAACATAAGTCGTGTTGACACCTAATGTGAGTTTAGATTCGGACAGTTTTTCCCAAAAGTCGAGATATTATTTGTTCTATGATGGGAAGTCTAGTAACCGGGAGTATTCACGTGACCCGTTGATTACTGTCGCGTAAAACGATGACCCTGATTAGACTAGTGGTTTAGAGATTTCGCATGTGCTGATGATGAGGAGCCTAGTAACCGGGGGTATTCGCGTGACCTGTTGTTTACTCTCGCGTAAAACAGCAACCTTGAATCGGACATGCAGGAATATCTATTCGAGTTGGTTCTCCGCTGTGGAGGGGAACTTAGTAACTAGAAGCATCCATGTGCCCCATGAGTGTCTTTTACGTCAAACGGTTCCCCAACACATGAGAATGGAATTCCACCTTAGGATTATCCCGATGAAACATCCCGAGATCCGAACCTAGTGGTCAACTCGAATCATTTATTGATCATATATAAGGGAACACTGTCCGAGGGTTATTTTTGATGAAACTCTTGAATTTTTTGCCATTAGACTGTGGGACTGGGCGAGTTGGATTGTTTATTTTAACCCTTCATACTGGCGGTCGATTAAATTCACGCTTGTTAATCTTTGAGCTTGATTTTCTTCATGAACGAGTGATTAGGACTGAAGTTGGCTACTTTGTGGAATCAGTGTCCTGGATGTGACTCACTATTACGATACTTGTACTATTCTTTGAGATTTTCAGGGTAGTATTGATTAGGTTGATCACTATGAGTTGCATGATTATTCACGATATTCTTTTGTTGAAATTGATTATTTTTGCTTGAGGACAAGCAAAGGCTCAAGTTTGGGGGTATTTGTTAGGCGTATTTTTATACGCTTATTTACCATTATTTTGTATTCTTTTTGTGAGTAAATCTGCATAAATGAGCTTGTAATGCCCTATTATTTTATGTTTTGCAGGAAATCGGAGTCCGAAAGCTGAAACGATGAAAAACGGATGAAAACGGCGAATTTTGGCCTGGGGCCGCGGCACAAGGCAAGCGGGCCGCGGCGCATGCAGGTGACCAGCGACCCCTCGAGTAATCTGTACTCTGAGCCGCGGCACAGATATAGTGAGCCACGGCCCAGAAGAAAAAAATAGCGCCCAGGTTTTAATCTGCGCGCCGTGAGCTGCGGCACAGATTAAGTGAGCCACGGCCCACGGGGCGGTTTAGGTGTACTCCACGCGGGTTTGGGCCGTTTTGAAGCTAGTTCTCGACCTAATCACACAGACGCATTTTGGAGGCTGCTGGGAGTTATAAATAAGGGTTGAAGGTCATAATTGATTATCGGGGAATCTTGGCAATAAGGAGGATCGCAGAAGAGAGGATTATCAATCACAAGAAGCAGAAGACACCAAGAGCATAGGGCAGAAGCCAGAAGAACGGAGGAATCCGAGCTCTTCATCTGCGTTTGATTTTCATGCTTTCATTCATTAATTCTGTATTTTTATCTTTTAGCATGTCAGGCTAAAACCCTGTTCTAGGATTTTGATGAAACGTAAGTTTTGACGGATTTGCTTTTGATTATATATATAATTCCCTGTTCTATTGAGTTTTCCCAATCAATTTTAATGCTTTCAATTGTCTGGCCAATAATTGGATTGTTTTAAGTACGCAACTCGAATCGGGAGAGGAGAGTTGGTGAGGAACTATTGGTGAGAACCGTTTTATCTTATGAGATAGGATTATACTCATAGGAACTACGTGGCCTTTTGAGGATTTTGTGCTTTTTGCCTATTGTCGAATTAATTCACCTAGGGATAGAGTGCGTTATTCGCCTTTAGAAAAATCTATTGACCTCGGGAGAGGCGGTAGAGTATTTTGGCAATCTTGGCCTTCAATAAATTGGGGAAATCTTTAACTTCAGATAATCGAGAGTAAATTCGGATAAACCAAGGTGGATTCAGAATCCTAGACTTATTCATCACTTGATTTTCTTTCTTCAAGCGATCGTTTTTACTGTTAGTTCTTTTATTGGTTTTATTTAGTTATTAATTGCAACTCAAATTTCGACAGTTCAAATAAAATTAGAATACATAAAAATCGGTACTTAGTAATTCAGTCCTCGTCGGAACGATACTCACTCATCACTTTATTACTTGTCTATGATAACGTACACTTGCGTTAACGAAATATCGCAACAATATACAAATCAAGAAAAGCGACGCGACCAAAAGAACACTTTCAAACAATCGGAATTGAAAAGGGAATCAATCCGTGCAACAAAATGATAAGATAAACAAAGAAGTCCACTCTCCAACGGACGGATTTGTTACAGGAGATGGAACGGCTATGAAGGAATCTCAAAGCATCGCACTATAAATATCTAAAGATCAGGATTGAGCAAAGTATGATGCGAACAATACTTACATGCAATCTAGGAAATACAAGCAATCAAAGCTATCAAGAGAACTTTAGCATCATGAAGAACAAAGTTTAAAAGATTATATTCTGAAAAGCTCTTGAAGTTGGAGAAGACAACACTCTTGTCTTAAAATCTGAGTACGGGGTACTTTTGTGAACGAGGTTTCATAAGTTTCACAACTAATAAGGCATCCACGGTTTCTTGATTAGAAGGTGATAGACAACTTGCGGGTTGTTGAGGCATCCACGAGTTTTCAATCAGGAGGTGTTAGGCAGTCAAGGGAGTTGCAACGGCCATGTGTTTCCACTGGTTGTAAGCTGTTGTAACTGGTCAAAATCATTGTAACATTTATCACGGGTTGAGAGTTATAGTGAATTCATCTCCAATTGGTTTGGAGGAAAGTGGACCAGTAGAGAATTACCCCATCTCTGAAACCACTATAAGTGCTTGTGTGTTTTACTGCATTAATCATACTTATCTGCTGCATGCATATTAACTGTTCCATATAGTAGTAAACTGTCTTCCGCACATATCAGTTTTACAGTTGACATAAGTCACCTGCAGTCAGCATTAGTCACCTGCATTATTATCAGCTGTGCTTCCGCATTATCATCTGCAGTTAAGTTTTTAGCTGCTCATTTATCAGCTGAGTAAACTCACCTGAGATTCAGGAAAAGAGTTTAATAAGTCTATTCACCCCCCCTAGAATTATTCCTGACGACTTTTTACCTACATGAATGTGCGTCCGATGCGAACGAAGAGGAAGAAATGGTACATCGGTGCTGTGTGCGTGTGCAATGTGTGGATTTTCGTGTGAAGTGAACGCCGGCGGTGCAGGTATGTGTCAACGAGCAGCTTCTGTCGGGCTCCTAATCAAAGGAGACATGAAACCCCAAATTTCATGTTGAACTGATAATTATTCTGAACTGATTCTGGAGTTAGCAATTTTTGAGATATTTTTTTTAAAATTTCCATAGTTGCGATATTGGCATATTGTTGGATTTTGTCGAGGCTTGTGTCAGTTGTGTTTTATTTGTATTGAGGCTTCGAAAACAGTCGCATGCTATTATCACGGGAGATCATCGACCTCACAGACCTGTAAGTATATTCTTCTGGTTATTCGATAGTGATAATGATTGGTTACCTTTTATGATTTGAGATTTTCGGGTTTGAGCTGTTGTTTGTGACAGGATGGCAAGTTTCAAGGACAAAACTTATTTTAAGGGGGTGGTATGTAATATCCTGAATTTTAGAATAATATTTTAACGTGACCTTGTTGGAATACTGGTAATATGAATATTTATTTTTGGTTCTGGACATAATATTGAGTAAACGATAGTAATATGTTGGGCAGTATTTCCTAATATCGTCGAATAATTATTGTATTCCCCGATAAATTATTCAACAAGAATTAGAGAAATTATCCAGACTAAATATGAGATTATAAATTTACTTGTATGTATAGGCGATGAATGTGTGGTCGTGGACTATTTAAAATAAGAAAGGAACATCGAAAGTGTTAATAGAAATAAAATTAGATATTTTTCTGGAAGTGTCGTTGACAAGTAACAATTTTGAAAAATCACCACAGATTTTTGAGAAGTTCAAAAATTATGAAAATTAAAAGTATTATAGATAATTGAGGTACCTTTCCAACGGTTCAAACGTAAAGCCAATCGGAGTCCGTAAGAAGAAGTTATAATTGAATTAGTGGAAGACTACCAGCTGTCGGGCATCATGCGTCACTGCGCACATTAGCGCCCGACAGGCGTTCGGGATTCCAGCGAGAGCAAGGCATGAGTCGTCGCTCATGATGCCTAGTAATCATTCTATTTTGACTAACTATCGGACTTTGAACCTGTTAAGAGCAACATTAGCTACATTATGTTCTCATTTTGTTTGTCAATATCCATAGACAATATGTATCTCTTCAAAAACCATACTTTTCTATTTTAGTTTTGAAATTTATAAGTCGTCCAAAACGCTCAAAAACCCAGCGAATCTGAGTAGCCTAGTCCAGGAGACGTCGGTAGGTGTTTGACGAAATCCCCCAGAGAGTATGTGAATTCCAGACTAGGTTGCCACATTTGAACTCGATTATCCCACAATCGGTAAGTTATATTTCGAATACATCTTGAGCTGTTTTTTTAAATAAAATACATATAAGTATAAATGTTATTTGTATCGTAAGTATTGAGTCAGAACACTTGGATAATACAAACCATTTTCTAGTAAGTCAGACTAGCTTTTCCAGGATACTAACTCGAACCTGTTTGATGAATTTCCCCAGTGAGTATGAGAATTCCAGACTAGGTTTCCTTCTTTGAACTCTATTATCTCACAACCTATAAGTTATTTTGAAAATCCATCTTGACTATTTTGTAAACAAAATAAATGTTAGTATGAAGGGAGCTTGTATTGTTGGTACTGAGTCAGAATAACTGGACAAAATAAGCTATTTTACACTGAGTCAGCCCTGTTCGTATCAGTGATTTCCAGCAACATTTCTTTTGAAAGTTGATCGAGTTGCCTATTTTGAATATGTATATTTTTTAACATGAAGGTTATTTTTCGATGTGATTTTCTATATTTTGTAACTGAGTGACCTTGGTAAATAATTCAGTTTTTGTTTTGATATTTACAGCCATTGAAATTATTGTATTTATCGAACTATAATCGAGTCAATCCTACTTTGTTATAATACAAGTCCATATCGAACAGATTGAATTCTTTATCATTGTGTTCTGTAATAACCGTACTTTTATTGGCAATAGTTGCCACTTTGTTAATTTCGTGGACGGTATTGTAATTTTTCAAATATTGGTAATCATATGTTGAGCTTGGCCCTGTATGTTGTGATGCTTGCCAATATTTCGTCGATTGTCATTAACCGTCAAGTTGTGCCGTTGGTAACGTGTTCGCAAACCTATTTTGGACAAGAGGGGTAGCACACGCTAAGTCACTCGTGTAGCGCATGCAAGCGGCGTGGTGATAGCGCATGCTACGGCCGTAAGGCAACGCGTGCTAACCGGCCGAGCAGCAAGGGTAGAAGGGTCTGGACTTCGGCCAGACCAACAGGTAGCACACGCTAGGGCTCGTGGTAGCGCGCGCTAGGTTTCTTAAGTAGCGCATGCTATTCGGTCGTAACGTGCGCTACGTAGCCGGCCAGAGAGGTTACTAGGATTCTGGACTCCAAAAGGATTGGGAAGATAGCCCACGCTACTGCCGGTCTTTGCGCGTGCTAATCAGCAGGCACAACGCACACAATTCGGCTATCCAGGGCACGCTACCAGGCTGGGCAGGGTAGTCCAGGAGGCTCTGGACAGGTCGAATAGCACGCTAATGCCAGTCAAGTGCGCGCTATCGTGGCCAATAAGTAGAAATTTCTAGACCGTGGTGCGGATAGGTGGTGGGACCTAGTCAAGGGTGGTGGGCCCCGACCAAAGGTTCTAGGCCAGAACTGGCCCGTTAGCGCATGCTAACACGAATTCGTAGCCCGCGCTAATGCTGACTATTATAAATACATGGGCAGCAGCTCATTTTGGCATTTTTCTCATTTCTTCTTTCTTCTTCCGGCCGTCGGCGATCTTGTGACAATGGAAGAGTTGATTTCGGCCAAATATCATTAGGAATCATCATCTTTCGAGTTTTGTTACAAAGTTATCAACATCTTAACATATTTCACCGCCCGAATCAAGGTATGATTCTCAAGAACCCTAGTTTTGTGAATTTTGGGGGATTTTGGGGGTTTGTGAAGATTTGGTCGGATTAACCCGAATAAAATTAAGTTGTTGATGGACTTTAGTTTCATGCTCGAGATCTTTTGGTATTATTGAAGTTTTACGGAATGATTTCGTGGATACTTTCACTAATCGATCATATTGAATTATAACCCCAAGATGTTCGAAGAATTGCTCCAACGGGTAGTACCTAGGGTGTTCTATACATTTTCATAGTATTGAAATTAATTATGCGTCGTTGTGATTTAGGAATGGACATTTGAAGGGAGTTGATTCGAAACCCTTCCTTTCATCGATTTCTTCGTACCGAGTTATCCGAAGCAAGTACATGGGTTACGTTTTGTTGTGTATGTTACGTATTCTGCATGTATGTTACTTGTGAACTATGATTTTGAATGATATGTTTTTCTCTACCCGGGGATGGCGACTGATACTAAGGGGTACGGTCGCGGAAATAGATACGTGTACGTGTGTTGTTATTCTTCCACCTGGGGAGGGTCTGACGAGACCTCTATGGACCGATACTAAGGTATACGGTCGCGGAAGTGGTTTCCCACATGGGGAAGGCTCGACGGGGCCTCTAGGGGTCGATACTAAGGGGTACGGCCATGGGTTACCAGTGATGTTGTCTTGATGATATGATGTGACGTGATGGCTTTGGAAATGATAATGCTTTGATAAAATGCGATATTCCGTAATATAGTTTTTGTAAAAATGCTTTCAAACTGTGAAAGAGGTGTTGGATTATGTTTATATGTAACGTGATGTAACTATGTACTTGTACTAGCATTTCGTATGCTAATCCCTCGTTGGGGTGAAATGTTTTAAATTTCAGGTGTGGGACGAGGAGCAAGCATGGGAGGCGTGTAACACCCCCAAATCCCATTGGGTTATTACAGCACCGTGGACCCCACACCCGGAGATCCACCAGGCGAAAACAACTAAAATACAATAAATTAACCAACAAGGGAAAATCATAGTCCCTACCATGATATCCGACACAATATTCCGATGAGGAATTCCAACGACTAAAGTGGGCCTACATGGCCAAAATGAAATACAATGACGTCCCCGAGCCTTGCTCGGATAATACAACATGACAAATACTTATACGACTGAAGTAAACGCCCACTTACTGACTAACATGAACAACTCAGACTAGTATCGCTCGAATGCCTCATCGCCAACGTCATGCCCCTGTGTCTCAACTCTCTCCTCGCCAGCACCTAAAACATGAAAACATGTTCCGCCCCCACGGGGTCAGTCATCCAGATAATGAATATCAAATACATGTATAACATGATATGCATCCAAAGGCAGAATGAAACGGTACAATGATAATAATACGAGATGCTCACAAACCAAGGTAAGAATCGAGCATTCGTGAAACACTATGCCCACGGCATATGATCAATACCTGCTTAACAGGTTAAAATATATGTGCCCAACGGCAAATCAGCGATACAGAACACCACAATGAATTATACGAAGATGAACCAAACCAGAATTGAATTAATTATGAATCACGATGCCCAAAGGCTCTAATGAAATTACCAAGACATCACAAAGGCCTGTAATCCACTCAGCTGAACCTGTCAAATATCACAATCACCTGAAGTTAAAACAACCCGAAATTGTATCAATGAGGGACGAAGCCACGGCACGAAGACGTATAACCATTAGGTCCGAAGCCATGGCACGAACCGTATCACAATTAGGGTCGAAGCCACGACACAAAGCTGTATCACAATTAGGGCCAAAGCCACGGCACAAAGCCGTATCACAATTAGGGCCGAAGCCACGGCATGAAGCCGTATCACAATTAGGGCCGAAGCCTCGGCACGAAGCTGTATCACAATTAGGGCCGAAGCCACGGCACGAAGCCGTATCACAATGAAACCATCTAATGGATGTGACCTACTGAACCGTAGGTGTTGGGAACCAACCGCGAAGGTTCAAGCCCCAAGCTTACCCATAATGAAATCACCCAGTGACCGTGACCTACTGAGTTGTAGGTGTTGGGAACCAACCGCAAAGGTTCAAGCCCTAAACTTGCCCATAATGAAATCAAAAACGGCAATAATCCAAAGATTACCGAATTCACATAAATGATAGTGTGCTGCCCTGAGTCAGCCAACACGACGACAGTAACGCACGGATGGGAACTATCCTCGACAGTCCCAATTTGATACCTCGATTGCCTTAGTATGGCCAACCGATAATAATGATGCAGCGGATGATTCAACAATGCGATTGACTTAGAATGGCCAACCGATAACAATGATACAAGGAATGGCTCGGCACCTTTAATCGGTTACCGACGACGAAGATGAGAACGAATACGCTAATACCTTCAATCGGCCAATACAACATGAATGAGAGGACGCCAACATTAATAACGATGATTACAATAATGTCTTAGATCGACATCAATATCAACAACAACAATCGATACATCGATACCGCGAACCGACTATCGACAATAACATTAACAACGAGTATCCCAATGCCTTGAACCGACCATTAATGAACAATAATAAACATTTGGCATAGTTGCCGAAAAGTATCGTATCGAACGATCCCCTAATATCAATGAATTCCTGAAGAGACTAAGTCTTGGAATGATACAACACATTCATACACATATATGATAACATTAATCTCATTGACTAGTACAAGTATAAAACTTGCCTCAAACCGAAGGCGAGAAAGTCCTTCCACGATCAACATCCTTAATGGAAAGGCCGACCGCTCGAACAACCTTCAATAAGACAAGTACCAACAATACGCTTAATATACGAATCAAGCATGATCACAACCAACTCAAAAGTCGATACAACACTTCCCGAAACTCATTGGGGCATTCTAACAACCACGTTGTAAACAATCTTCAATTGTTTACAACCCAAACTCAATTATACCGACAACCAACTTCCAATGAATGATTTAATCCAACCAAACCTCATTAATATCATCAATAATCCCATAGAAATACTTAAATCGGGATTTCAACAACATCTAGTCGAAACCCCCAAAAACTCCAAAGTCAACACCAAGATTTTCTTGAAAAAAATTCTCCATGATTCACAAATTCCGAAAATTACACCAATAAACCCATAAGAATACAAGTATCTAAGATAGATAATCCATATCTAACATATTCCAACATAATATCAAGCTTACACGAAGAGATCGGAAGGAAAAACCCCAAAATCCAAAATTCTATATCCAAGAAGTTATTACCTTGATTTGGAGTGATGAAACTGATTAAATGATGATTAATCCGACTAAGGAGCTTGAAGATAATGATAGATGGATTCAGCTCGAAGAAATCTCTCCAAAACGTCCGGAATTACTCAAAACCGATGAAGGAATGAAGTGAAATAAAAATGACGAATCTGAAATGCACTGGCCAATATATACTGGTCCCAGCTTAGCGCACGCTATGACCTGATATGTCGCGTGCGCTAATGGGTTAACCGGACAGTCCAGTGAGCTCTGACTGCCTCGTTAGCGTGCGTTAACCCAAAAAGTTAGCGTGCGCTAACTGATATCTGATGCCCAGTGTCTGGAGTCCAGAACCTCCTGTTCTCTGATCTGTTCGCGATAGCGTACGCTACACCCAAACTCAGCGTGCGCTAATACATCATTAGCATACGCTAATATCCATTCATAGCGTATGCTATGAATTATTCCAAATCAGTCCAGTACCCACTGGACTCTACCTGATCAACCTTAGTGCGCGCTATACTTCTAGCATAGCGTGTGCTATCCGAACTCACTAGCGCGCGCTACTTACCATTCATAGCGTGCACTACTACAACTCAACTACAGTCCAGTACCTTCTTGACTGTCTGCCTGAACCACGCTAGCGTGTGCTACTTCTGATAACCTAGCGTGCGCTACCTGTACTTGATTAGCATGTGCTAACTAAGGTACGTAGCGTGTGCTACCTCACACACTAATTACCAAAACATGATGATGATGATGATACTCCCATCTCATTCTCAAACAATGATGAATGACGAATAACAACTGATATGCGATTCCAAAGTACGCCTAACGGTGAACACAGTTGAAAGAATATGACTGATGAATGATTATTACTGAGTGAAGAATTTCTGAGTGAAAATTACTGAATATAAATAATGAATTCACATCCGGGTATTACATACTCCCCCCCTCAAAGAGTTTCGTCCCCGAAACTAAGGGTAAACATCGCGGGGTATGAACCACCCATCATGATCTGAAAACAGCACTGTACAATTATTCCTTGGAACCACATCAACCGCACGTCCTAGTCCCCACGACTAGATGTCTCAGAACTCAATGAACGATTACCCAGATAATCACGAAATCTCGATTGCAATACCAAAGTAACGCAACAAATGATCCCAAAATCTCAAGATTCTCAAATACGATCCTAAAAAGATAGATCAACCATAAGTAATTCACAACAACGATACACTGTTACGAATTGAGTTACCCAGTTATCCGAAAAACAAGGCCACATCTCAAATGTACCCCATATCGATATCTTCCATATCATCGATCACCTCAATCCCATCGATTCAAGGGAGACCAAATATGAACTCATCGCTTAATCATGATCCTGGAAAGTCACAATAACATGAATGATGGTAAAATGAATCGAAATCCAACAAAGATCAAGAATGACTCACCGAGGTGAAATAATAACGCAATCACATAAAAGGATATTCATCCCTTACGTTGTTGAACAATATAGAACAATCACATAAATGAATTAATGAACTAAGTTGAATGATGAGCATCAATGTACGCCCGGATGAAATGCGTAAGAGCACAAGTAGCCGAGTGTCTGGAGTCCCGCATATACACCCACTATTGGCCTAACTAGTCTCACGGTCCAATGTGTCCGGAGTCCCGCGTATACACATTACCATGCGCACAGACCAATGTGTCCGGAGTCCCGTGTATACACATGACCATAGTGTGCCCGACTAAAATTCCACACATGCGCCAACCGTCCATGCAATATAATTACGGAAGATCACCAGAAAAAAATGACCAAGGTGAGGAGTAATGAATAGAATCCGATAAGGATCAAGAACGACTCACGAAGATGAAATAATGATACAACGAGTGATCGCTTCAATGAAATGATTTTGGAACCGTCGTTCCTCGTGAGTTACATGATGAGTTGATAAATACAAGTCTCGATATGAACGATATATTATGAGTGAATTACATGTATAAATGAATGAACGACAAATGGAATGAATGATTATACTATTACCGAGCAAGAATTAACTTGTTTAAAACCGGTGATAAAGGTCCTTACCTCTGGCTCTCGAAGCCTGATAGGACCCCTTGGATGATGCACGGGCTGGAGTAAAAAAATCTCTCGAGGTTTGCGAGCTCAATCGAGATCTATTAGCACTAGAACTCATGCAGTATTTCTGCCGGTGTCCCTGCCTCCCGCACAGAAAACAAACAATAGCTGGCACCGTACACCGAGTATTAACGTGCCCTGCTGAATCACAGTTAAAGCAAACAACAGTCGAACTCGTAGTCTGAGATGAAGATGCTTTCCCAACACAAAGATGACTAGAAAATGACCTCTTGGACGTCGCGGCCCGATGTCCTTCAGAACGAACCGGCATCCTAGTCCTCTCACCAGAAGAAACTGAAGGGTGTTTCTGAGTAAGCTCCTGGATCAAAAGCTCTGCTCCAAGAGCCTTCTCGATGAACTCACCAAGTGAATTACAATTGTGATTGAACAACTGCATCCTCAACTGCGGATTTAGCCTCTTGCTAAAATACTTGATCTTATCTGCCTCAATACGGATAACTGATGAAGCAAACTGAAGTAGTCCCTGAAACTTCTCAGCAATAACAATAACACCCTCGTCCTCGACGGGTTCGGGGTTCAAAACCTCTGATAACTTGGCTTCACGAAGTGGAGCCAGATAATACCTCTCTAACATGAGAGTCTTGAACTCACTCCAAACACAATCACGATCGTGGGTTTCACAGAAAGCCACCAAGAATAAGCACCCTTACTCAAGTAGTAAGCCGCTACTGCCACTTTACTCTCTTCCGGACACTGAACCATGTCGAAGAGTTTATCAAAATGCTCAAGCCAATGAACAACATTAGCTGGTTCCGACGAACCCTCAAAAGTGGGTTGTCTCTTACGAGAAATAACGCCGATAATCTGACTCACTCCTCGAGTCCGTCCATGAAACGGCACCTGGAATCCCTACTGCGGTGGACCATGAAACATCGAGGTCTCATGGTCTCCATCAGACGTGTCATCTGAGTCATCTGGGCCATCATGCCCTGCATACATATGAATGGGTCCACCCGAACACCTTCGAATTGAGCTGCATCTCGGGTACAACTCCCTGACAGTGAATGATTATCTGACAGTGAATGAGTAGTATAGCTAACTGATGAACGTCTGATATCACTCGCATCCGCGTGGGTGTTCACATGATATCCCGAGTTTCGGACCGCACCGCGGCCTCTTCCCCTGCGTCCTCTGGCAGCTCTGTCCATACTGAAGCAGGAAAGTCGCATGATGATTACAGATCCCGCATGAAGATCGCATTATGATTACGTTACGGAATGATAATAATGAGCATACACGCTTATCACAATGAATGCATTAATAATGCAATAAAATGATCGTTGACATTATGCCGGAATACGATAAGATCGCATGAATGATCAAGTGAGGTAACATGATTATATGACGAAATTCCTGAAATGATTATCTTGAACAAGTTACCAAGGTTGATAATTCGATCCACGGGATCACAACTGAGCAATGAGATTGACTGAGTGATTAATGAATTGACATGATCGATAAGATCAAAATGATGATTTAGGATTATTGACTGGTGAATGAGTTGGTCCTTAGAACTTACACAAGTCACACGTGCTCCAACACAATTAGTCATGAATCAATCGTAGCACAAATGTCACATATAGTTTTCAACAAAGCATGTATAATTATTGACATGATGAATGTATGAACATAAAGAGAATCGAGTCCTTACACAGGTCATACGAAGCTTCGAGGTCTCGCGATACTAGTCTTTACTGATGACTACTCGATGAATGAATGACTTGTGCAGTCGTACAAATTTCACGACTCACAAAACCCGACTGTCCAGATTGTCCTAACCTGACAGTCCCATTACTACCGCATCGGTAGAGCCACATAACTCACATATCAGGGTATCTCACAACCCAAAGCTCCGATACCACTTTTGTAACACCCCCAAATCCCATTGGGTTATTACAGCGCCGTGGACCCCACACCCGGAGATCAACCAGGTGAAAACAACTGAAATACAATAAATTAACCAATAAGGGAAAATCATAGTCCCTACCATGATATCCGACACAATATTCCGATGAGGAATTCCAACAACAAAAGTGGGACTACATGGCCAAAATGAAATACAATGACATCCCCGAGCCTTGCTCGAATAATACAACATGACAACAACTGACACGACTGAAGTAAACTCCCACTTATTGACCAACATGAACAACTCGGACTAGTATCGCTCGAATGCCTCGTTGCCAACGTCATGCCCCTGTGTCTCAACTCTCTCCTCGCCAGCACCTAAAATATGAAAACATGTTCCGCCACCACGGGGTCAGTCATCCAGATAATGAACATCAAATACATGTATAACATGATATGCATCCAAAGGCAGAATGAAACGGTACAATGATAATAATACGAGATGCTCACAAACCAAGGTAAGAATCGAGCATTCGTGAAACACTATGCCCACGGCATATGATCAATACCTGCTCAACAGGTTAAAGTATACGTGCCCAACGGCAATCAGCGATACATAATACCACAATGAATTATACGAAGATGAACCAAACCGAAACTGAATTAATTATGAATCACAATGCCCGAAGGCTCCAATCAAATTACCAAGACATCACAAAGGCCTTAAAGCCACTCAACCGAAGCTGTCAAATATCACAATCACCTGAAGTTAAAATAGCCCAAAACTGTATCAATAAGGGCCGAAGCCACGGCACGAAGCCATATCACCATTAGGGCCGAATCCACGGCACGAAGCCGTATCACAATTAAGGCCGAAGCCACGGCATGAAGCCGTATCACAATTAAGGCCGAAGCCACGACATGAAGCAGTATCACAATTAGGGCCGAAGCCATGGCACAAAGCCGTATCACAATTAGGGTTGAAGCCACGGCACGAAGCCGTATCACAATTAGGGCCGAAGCCACGACACGAAGCCGTATCACAATGAAACCATCCAATGGCCGTGACCTACTGTACCGTATGTGTTGGGAACCAACCGCGAAGATTCAAGCCCCAAGCTTACCCATAATGAAATCACCCAGTGACCGTGACCTACTGAATTGTAGGTGTTGGGAACCAACCGCAAAGGTTCAAGCCCCAAACTTACCCATAATGAAATCACAAACGGAAACAATCCAAAGATTACCGAATTTACAGAAATGATAGTGTGCTGCCTTGAGTCTGACAACACGACGATAGTAACTCACGGATGGGAACTATCCTCGACAGTCCCAATTCGATACCTCGATTGCCTTAAAATGGCCAACCGATAATAATGATGCAGCGGATGATTCAACAATTCGATTGCCTTAGAATGGCCAACCGATAACAATAATACAGGGAATGCCTCGGCACCTTCAATCGGTTACCGACGACGAATATGAGAACGAATACGCCAATACCTTCAATCGGCCAATACAACATGAATTACAGGATGCCAACATTAATAACGATGATTACAATAATGTCTTAGATCGACATCAATATTAACAACAACAATCGATACATCGATACCGCGAACCGGCTATCGACAATAACATTAACAACGAGTATCCCAATGCCTTGAACCGGCCATTAATGAACAATAATAAACATTTGGCATAGTTGTCGAAGAGTATCATATCGAACGATCCCCTAATATCAATGAATTCCTGAAGACACTAAGTCTCGGAATGATACAACACATTCATACACATATATGATAACATTAATCTCATTGACTAGTACAAGTATAAAATTTGCCTCAAACCGAAGGCGAGAATGTCCTTCCACGATCAACGTCTTTAATGGAAATGCCCGACCGCTCGAACAACCTTGAATAATACAAGTACCAACAATACGCTTAATATACGAATCAAGCATGATCACAACCAACTCAAAAGTCGATACAACACTTCCCGAAACTCATTGGGGCATTCTAACAACCACGTTGTAAACAATCTTCAATTGTTTACAACCCAAACTCAATTATACCGACAAACAACTTCGAATGAATGATTTAATCCAACCAAACCTCATTAATATCATCAATAATCCCATATAAATACTTAAATCGGGATTTCAACAAATCTATTTGAAACCCCCAAAAACTCCAAAGTCAACACCTAGATTTTCTTGGAAACAATTCTCCATGATTCACAAATTCCGAAAATTACACCAATGAACCCGTGAGAATACAAGTGTCCAAGATATATAATCCATATCTAATATATTCTAGCATAATATCAAGCTTACACGAAGATATCGGAAGGAAAAACCCAAAAATCCGAAATTCTAGATCCAAGAAGTTATTACCTTGATTTGGAGTGATGAAACTGATTAAATGATGATTAATCCGACTAAGGAGCTTGAAGATGATGATAGATGGATTCAGCTCGAAGAAATCTCTCCAAAACGTCCGGAATCGCTCAAAACCGACGACGGAATGAAGTGAAATAAAAATGACGAATCTGAAATGCACTGGCTAATATATACTGGTCCCATACTAGCGCACGCTATGACCTGATATGTAGCGTGCACTAACGGGTTAACTGGATAGTCCAGTGAGCTCTGACTGCCTCGTTAGCGTGCGTTAACCTAAAAAGTTTTGCGTGCGCTAACTGATATCTGATGCCCAGTGTCTGGAGTCCAGAACCTCCTGTTCTCTGATCTGTTCGTGATAATGTATGCTACACCCAAACTCAGCGTGTGCTACTACATCATTAGCGTACACTAATAACCATTCATAGCGTAGACTATGAATTATTCCAAATCAGTCCAGTACCCACTGGACTCTACCTGATAGACCTTAGCGCGCGCTATACTGCTAGCATAGCGTGTGCTATCCGAACTCACTAGCGCGCGCTACTTACCATTCGTAGCATGCGCTACTACAACTCAACTACAGTCCAGTACCTTCTAGACTGTCTGCCTGAACCACGCTAGCGTGCGCTACTTCTGATAACCTAGCGTGCGGTACCTGTACTTGATTAGCATGCGCTAACTAAGGTACGTAGCGTGCGTTACCTCACACATAAATTACCAAAACATAATGATGTTGATGATGATACTCCCATCTCAATCTCGAACAATGATGAATGATGAATAACAACTGATATGCGATTGCAAAGTATGCCTAACGGTGAACACAGTTGAAAGACTATGACTGATGAATGATTATTACTGAGTGAAAAATTTCTGAGTGAAAATTACTGAATAGAGATAATGAATCACATCCGGGTATTACAAGGCGCACGAGAAGGATGGACAAGCATGATGAGGCTCGAGTCTCGAGAGTAGTTTTGTTTTCATTTGTTCGTCTAAGTCAGAAGTTTATGTTGTTTTGTATTGTGGTTAAGTCCCCTGTGTGGGCAAAGAAATAATATTATGTTTGGTTTGTTGTGTTTGGATAAAATGTTTTTGGCCAAGGGCCCTGGCTTGTTGTTGTACTTTTATATGCTTTGTATATTCAGTTTCACGTATGGTTTTGGATATGGATTAGCCTGGTAGGCCTTGAAGAAGGTTCTACGGCATGTAACGTCCCTTGTGTAAATTGGGGTGTTACAATTATGGTATCGGAGCCTAGTTTATGAATACCTAGCTTGTTGGTTAAGTTGGGTCTGTCAGTCGAGTCGTATGAGTCAGTTGTTGAGCCTAATATCATCATGTTGTCATCTCTCCGTGCGACCCGTGACTGTAAGTCTTCTCAAACCGTTGTGCTTATCTCACTCGTTACTCCGATATGATAGAACGAAATTTGCGATAATGTTGATCTATGAACTATGTTGATATTGTTCCGTATTCTTTCTTATTCTTCAGTATGTTGAGGGGAAGATCAACCCGGGGATGTGGACGAGGCCATGGTCGTGGTGCTACTGATGAGGATAATGTGCCTTCCCCACCAACCACTGAAATGGCATCACATATGTTGCCAGAAAACCCACCTTTGAGTTCCGAAGGGCATCAAGACCCTTCGACCAGTCAATATCAACCGTCGGGTGCCAATATGAACCCGGGGCTACCACTATATTACAATAGTTGGTAAACCAATTAACACAAATTGCCCAGGGTAGCCACCGAGATACACCCGCAACTATGGAAGAGAAATCTAGTAAATGGCTTCAGAAAGTTACGAAGGTGCACCTCTCCCGCTTTGCTGGATCTACAGATTCTTTAGGTTGGGAGAAGTAGATTTTTCAGATGGATAGGATTTTTGATGTTGTGGCTTGTCCCAAAGGTAGAAGGGTGCATATTGCCCAATACCTTCTGGAAAAAGAAGTCGCCAAGTGGTGGGAGGCACTGGCACCTAAAGATCATGCGGCTACTTGGGAATAATTTAAATAAGCCATGGAGGCAGAATATCATCCACCGCCGGTCCGAGAATGTGGAATCATTGAGTTCTTTACGGAAACTCCACAAGATGTACCGATATCTCAAGCTATCATTACCTACAATCAGCAGTTAAGTCATGTATAAGATCATGTGAAAACAGAAGCGGATAAGATTCACTATTTTAATATGTGGATGAAACCACACATCCAACAGAGCATGGCCCCTCTTACATGCTCTAAACTGAAGGAATACCAGGACCGTGCCATGGCTATTGAGAAGGCTATTCCAGAATTAGAAGTTGGTTCTGAGACCAAGAAACGGAAGAATACTGGAAACTTATCGACTAGTAAGGGTGGAAAATTCCTGAGGTCCCAATCTATTTCTGCACCTAGGAAGAGGTCGTTTAATCCTGCTGGTAGTTCTCGTGGTAGTCGTTCGGTTCAGACTGTTACTTCTAGAGGCAAAGCTTGTTTCAATTGCAACCAGAAAGACCATTAGGCAAGAGTATGCACGTATCCGCTGGTTACTTGTAATACTTGCGGCCAGAGTGGACATATCAAGCCATAAATTGTGAGGAAGCAACCAGAGCAGTTAGCAGTCCAGCAGCCATTACAGCTTAGAAGGAATTTAAGGTTGAACAGAAGACCCTAGTTTCACAGAATCCTCAGAGTTCAGGTCGTGGTAAGGGCCGAGGTCAAGTAGGTCAACAGGCAGTGTCGAGTTCAGGGTCGGTTCATCCCCGTGTTTATCAGATGATATGTGCAGAGGATGCATGTAAAATCCCCTAAATTCGATAACTTATCACATGTACAATGTATCAAATCATGATGTAATTTAATAATAGTTATTTTATGTCATGATATAACCTACATCTATTTATTTTATTTCGCTCTTTAACTTTGTAATTTACTTAATAAACCAAATAATAAAAATTAAAATAGTGTGTTAATTCACCTATTGGGCTATTTGTCAACACCTAACTACATGTGGGCTCACTAATGGACTCAACCCAACTTATTAAAAATCATAAGACTTGAAGTTACACTTCAAAGCCCAACCCAACTAATTAAATCCTTTACCATTTTAATTATACTCTTAATTTAACAAAATATATATATATATATATATATATACATATGGGCATCCATAAGGGAGTAAGAGAGTGTAGCTCTATATTCTTTACTCATCACATGCAAGACTTGCATGAAACATCTTGACACATGTAACAAGTCTTCTACACATTTCACTTCCCAACACTCCTTATCCCAACTTTAAATACTTACACCTTAACCTAACCCTCATTTTACACCTCCTACACAACCAAAAAATCTGCATTCGATAGACTAAGAGAGAGAGGAGGCCGAACCAAGAGGAAGGAGAAGGAGGAGGAAGAAAAATTTCAACAAGAAATAGGTAATCTCATCCCTTATAACTATTTCCATAATTTCTAATGAAATCCTCCATAATCTAACTTTAATCTCAAATACATGCAAACATAATTCTCACCTTGGGGGTGCATGTGGATCGGCCAAACCATGTACTAGTAGAGGAGAAGTCATTTTCCAACTTTCAAGACATATAACCGACTAAATCCGATGAGATCGAGGTGGGTGAAAACTCTTTCAAACTTTAAAGTAGAAATCTATTCTTTTTCTTGTGATGAATGTGTTAAATTTTAAGTATTTTAAGATTCTTTTGATATGATCTATATTAAAATCTTCATGTTAAAATTACATGTTATGATTTTGTGTATAACTATGTGAAATTCGTTTTTCTTAAACATAATCTTCAAATATTATGAAAAATATGAAAGTATGTACTAATTTGAAATTCTTGTATAAATGCATGTTCTTAAAGATGAATATTATGGTTATAACAATATGCAATATGATTTATCGAATTTAAACGACAACCGATTTGGTAGTCGGGTGCCGATTTTGTGATAACTTGAAAGTTATATGTTTTCTTCTAAATGTTATTGAAACCCTACTAAAATATGTAATCTTGTGTTATATGATTATGTTATTATATATGGATAATTTATTTGCGGCCAAAACGGGACTTGAAACGAGTAAACGGAGCTTTGGGCATAAATTGTAATTTCTCAAAGTTTGAGGATTAAACTGAAAATTTCGAAAATACAACATTCTAGACCTTGGACAGTACATATTATACCAGGCATAGGCTGTCCATAAAGTTTCAAGTGATTCGGAGTTCGATATCTAAACTTGATAGTCCAAATTGTAATTTTCAAATAATTTCGGGGTCAAAATGCAAGAATTTCAAACTTCTGGACCAGGTCCGAAATTTTTTGGAATTTTAAAAAATCTGTAATTTCAGGTTCATCACATGTCATCTCGTAAAATTTCGTTAAATTCTGAGCTAAATTCTTAGCTCAATATGTCTCGGAACCATTTCCTTGAGTTTTGGGGCAATATCGTAATTTCTGGAAATTTCAGTCCTGAAACTGGAAATTTCCGAATTTTCCTTAAATCTGGAGTCGGGGAATTATTTTTGGCTTCCTCATAAAATTTCATAACCATCCGACTTCGTTTCATACTCCAACGCTTAGGTTTGAATCTAAGGGCAAAAAGGTCCTTTCAAACTATTTACGAAACTCTCGTTTCGTTTCTTTGAACCTACCCATTTAATATATCTGATCTGAAGCCATCAGACCGTTAATAAATTATTGAGAATATTTTCGAGTTTATATACAAGTCCTATTCCGCATTACCGGGCCACAAATAAAATTAACCATATTTCATACTTAATGAAAGACGCTATTAACCTTACTGACCGAACGTTTACGTGATACTTCTGAAATGCGTCAAATTGATAACTGTGACTGTCCGGGAACTAAGTGCTATACAAACAAAGTGCCATGGACGGGTCCGCCTCTAACTCTATCGGAACAAAGTGCTACGTCGACGGACGGGGGCCACCTCTTGAGCCCATATGAAACAGAGTGCCGACCTACAATCTGGGGGCCACCTCTTGAGCTGTAGGAGCCACCTCTAGAGTCCCAAATCGTGTCAGGGACGGTAAGACCGAGTCTTGGATCGAGCAGCACGGCTGCGGTTCATGAACAAGGCTACCGTTGTTTCCTATTTCCATAACCGAGGAACGGAGTGTACCGAGGGACCGAGGGACCTGGGTCGTAGAATTGGGTATAATCGCGATTATGGTGTGATCCGGGTATTGACCCATAGCTAAGGACATATCGAGCCCAGATAAGAGATAAGGAAGCACACGCTAAGTGTGAGAGCGAAGGCTCAGCATCATGGGGCGACGGTCCAAATCTTGGAGCGACGGTCTAAATCTTGGGGCGACGGTCCAAATCTTGGGGCGACGGCCTATCTTGATAGGAGTGATAAGGAGAGTCTAGAATCCAAAGTCCACATCGGCAGGATTCGAAACTGAATTGACTGATCGACTGATTGACTGACTGCTTAACTTGACATCCGTCCACGGGGACAGGATTATAATATTACAACTACACAATGATTATTGTTTATAAAATTTCGACATAATTGTAATTGTTCTTATTTTTTTATAATTGATAAAACCATGCATCACTTAAAAAATTTTCAAAGGAAAGAGCCACACTCGCACACGATCACCCACTCACTGAGACCTTTTGTCTCACCCCACCGTTTTCCCTTTTAAACTAGAGAACGAGCCACCAGCCGAAGACGAAGAGATTCTCGAGGAAGAGACTGATTAGAAGACTGCCATCAAGACTTAGAATTTCTGTTGTTATCCCAACTTGTAATAGTTAATTATGCTTTGTACTTAACTCGTTTGGTATTTTTCCGCTGCAAACTTTTGAACAGTGTAAATTCAATTATCAGCTTTGTCACAGCGAATCTTAGTACATCGGGCTAAGATGGTTGTTTGAAATGTTATCCAATCATTATTTTGCTTCCGCTATTTACTATTGCATTTTGATTGATTGATCGACCAATGCGACGCGCCCTCATCCTTCCCGATGTTGGGGGCGTGACAGGAGTGGTATCGAAGCCCGCTTTGTGAGAAGGACACTTACAACGGGCTAACCAGGATAGGATTCTTCGGACTTAGATGGGAATTCCACCTAGGACGATGTGAACCATAGGATTGAGACCTAATGTAGATTTCTTGAGTCAATTCTCATTAAAGATCTCTTTCGACTTATCGCTATTCACTTGGAATATGCATAGTCAAATTCAAAATTCCTAAGTCATTGGCCAAGGTACTTTATTAAGTATCCACGGCATTTCCCTGACTGAATTAACTCTTCTATTGAACACTTGAAACGGATATAGTTTACTTCACTTATCCATTTCTCAAAGTCATGTCACTATTCATTCAAAATTGATGAAGTTCCTTTAAACTCTACTAAACAACTTCTTAAAATGGGGTATTATTGTTCTTTTGTCGTTAAAATCATATAAGCAATTGTTGGATCATTAAGTTCACTGCCTTAATGATCATTCACACTCAATTATGCACTTAAATCTACATGACAACACATAATACTAATAATTCCACATAAGACCGAAAATCGTCACACATTCCCCTAACTTATAATAGACGGTTGACCGAAGATGCGGGCGTCCACATGTGAACCGTGATGAACTCTTAAAACCATTAGCATTTCATAGGTTACTAATTCCTCAAAAACATCTTCATAAAATCACGCCCTCGCATGAATCGTGAAGAGCAGCATCAACGCGATGATCGCTCACGCTCTCCTCTACGAGGAGGAAATGGGAATGATGCCATGACCCAAGCCCTCACTCAACTGACGAACTTTCTACAACAACAGACTGCTTACAATGGGAACCACAATGAAACTCATGATCGTACCCTGTAAAGATTCTTACGTTTCAACCCGCCGACCTTTGACGGAGAACCCGACGATATCAAAGCTGAACTGTGGCTGGAGAGAATTGAGGGAATTTTTAACGCCCTTCAGTACACTGATGAACAACGGATATCACTGGCTGCATTCCGACTCGAGGCCGCAGCTCATGACTGGTGGAGGGGTGTCAACGAGCGCTGGATGAGAGAAAACAGTGTCAAGACATGGGCTAACTTCCTGACCGACTTCCGAACTCAGTACGTGTCAGCAGCAGCCAGAGAGGCTAGACGAGATGAGTTCTACCACCTGAAGCAAGGAGCCATGACAGTCGCTCAATATGAAGCCCAGTTTAACAGGTTGTCTAAATACGCACCAGGATTGGTTACAACTGAAGAGGACAAGCTCTATAAGTTCACTAGATGACTGAGGCAGTCGCTTCAATAGAGTCTTCTAACTGTTCAGCTGACGACACTTACCCAAGCAGTGGAAGCCGCCACCCGGATCGAGAGCGGAACTGCGAGGTTAACTCAACAAAGCCGTTTCTCCAACGCCAAGAGGCTTGCTACCAGACCAACATCAATGCCACCACAGAAGTTTAAGAGGAAGGGAACTCAACGAAGCTCGAGTGGATCAAAGGCACCAGTTCTCAACAAACCAACAACGCCTTGCACCCATTGTGGTAGGAAAGGGCATAAGTCAGAGTTGTGTTGGATAAAGATCAGAAAGTGCCTACGTTGCGGCAGCCCAGATCATCAAATTCGAGAGTGCCCAGATCTGAACACCCCGGCAATCAAACCATCTATTGCAGCCAAACCAGGAAACAACAAAGGGAAAGCCCCAACTCGAGTGTTCGCATTGACTGGTCAAGAGGTACCAGAGAACACCGATGTGGTGGAAGGTACACTTCTGATATCTAATCAACTTGCACGAACACTTATAGATCCAGGATCATCCCATTCGTTTGTTGCACCGCATTTTTCTAAGAAACTTGATAGGCCGTTAGATATTATGCCTAGAAGTATCTACCCCGATGGGTGTTAGTCAGCTAGCAGATAAAGTCCATTCTGCGTGTGATGTGATCATCAGTGGTAACTGTTACTCTGCTGATTTAGTAGTGCTTCAAATATTCGAATATGACATCATCCTAGGAATGGATTGGCTATCTAAGCACTACGCACAATTGGATTGTCATTCTAAGATAGTTAGGTTTTGCGAACCTAACAAGCCAATTGTGGAATTAATTGGAGATGGTAAAGTCAACCTAGCACCTATAATATCAGCTATCAAAGCTAGTAAGGCAGTTGCCAAAGGGGCGACCGGATTTTTAGAGTTCATCATCAACAAACCCAAGAGTAAGTCGGGCATAGAAACTATATGTGTGGTATCCGAATACCCTGACGTATTTCCCGAAGAATTGACCTCCCTACCACCTGATAGAGAAGTTGAATTCAATATCGAAATCATGCCTGGGAAGGGACCCATTGCAAAGGCACCATACCGAATGGCACCACTAGAGCTGCAAGAGTTGAAGGTCCAACTGCAGAAGTTACTTGACGTGGGTTTTGTACAACCCAGTGTATCACCTTGGGGAGCTCCAGTATTATTTGTCAAAAAGAAGGACGGAACATTGAGGCTTTGCATAGATTACTGTGAACTCAACAGCGTGACAGTTAAAAATAAGTATCCTCTCCCGAGGATAGATGAGTTGTTTGAACAACTCCAAGGAGCTACGGTGTATTCCAAGTTCGATCTTCAACAAGGATACTACCAGTTAAAGATTAGGAATGAAGATGTTCCTAAAACTGCATTCTAAACTAGATACGGCCACTACGAGTTCGTAGTGATGCCCTTTGGACTCACGAATGCTCCTGCCGCATTTATGGATTTAATGCACAGAGTATTTCAACCATACCTCGACCAATTCGTAGTAATTTTCATCGGTAACATACTCGTGTACTCTAAGTCGGAAAAGGATCACGAGAGACATCTTAGACTAGTGTTTGATACACTAAGGCAGCACAAGTTGTACGCCAAGTACAGCAAGTGTGAATTTTGGTTGAGGAAAGTGGCATTTCTAGGTCATATTATTTCCGGAGAAGGGATTGCAGTTGATCCATCTAAGATAGAAACTATTATGGATTGGAAGAGGCCAGAAAATGTAACTGAGATCCGAAGCTCTATTGGACTTGCGGGCTACTACCGTAAATTCATCAAAGACTTCTCGAAGATAGCGGGACCCCTCACCCGACTAACCCAGAAACAAGTAAAATTTGAATGGACGGATAAATGCGAGTCAAGTTTCCAGGAACTCAAGAAGAGACTTACCACCGCACCTATACTGACACTTCCAGAAGGAACCCAAGGATTTGTCGTATATAGTGACGCCTCAAAGGATGGCCTCAGTGCCGTCTAATGCAGAATGGTAATGTTATCGCATATGCTTCCAGGCAACTCAAGACGCACGAGAAGAATTATCCAACGCACAACCTCGAACTTGCTGCAATAGTATTCGCCTTAAAGAAATGGCGACATCATTTATACGGCGTTGAATTCACCGTGTTTACGGATCATAAAAGTCTCAAGTACCTATTTTCTCAAAAGGAACTTAACCTCCGACAGAGAAGATGGGTAGAGCTTCTAGAAGATTACCATTGTGAAATTCAACACCACCCAGGGAAAGCAAATGTCGTGGCCGATGCCCTAAGTAGAAAGGCTTGAGTGGCTAGACTCATGGTTCTAGAATGGCAAGCTCTCCAGGAACTGAGCTACCTGAAACCCATTCATGAAGGTACTCGTTTAAATTGTGCCAACCTCACAGTTAAAGCGAATATATTGGACGATATTCGATTAGCCCAAGAGAGAGATCCAAAACTTCAAGAGTTTAAGGACAAGATCGCTAAGGGCGAGAAACCCGAGTTTACAATTACCGAGGATGGAATTGTAAGGTTTAAGGGACGATTATGCATACCTCACGACGGGGAGCTCAAAAGACGGATTCTCGAGGAATCTCATTGCCTGAGATATACGATACACCCAGGAGGTAACAAGATGTACCGAGACTTGAAGAAACACTTTTGGTGGGTGAACATGAAGAACCAAGTGGCAGAATTCATGGCGCGATGTCTCACATGTCAGAGAGTCAAAGCTGAGCATCAGCGACCCTCAGGACTACTACAGCCACTAGAAGTCCCTGAATTGAAATTGGAAATGGTAACCATGGATTTTATCACGGATTTAGCGACCACAAGAGGAGGTTATAATACCATTTAGGTGATCGTCGATAGACTGACGAAATCATCACATTTTGTGCCGGTTAAAAAGGACGACAGTTTGCAATAGTTGGCTAGGACCTATATTTGAGAAATCGTTCGACTCCATGGAGTGCCAACAGACATAGTATCGGACAGAGATCCTAGATTCGTATCTCGTTTTTGAAAAGGCTTTCATAAGGAATTAGGAACTTCCTTAAGATTGAGCACAAGTGCGCATCCCCAGACCGACGGGCAATCTGAACGAACCATTCAAACCCTTGAAGACATGTTACGAGCTTGCGCACTGGACTTTCAAGGAAATTGGTATCACCACCTGCCATTAGCCGAGTTTGCATACAACATCAGTTGCCAAGCAATAATCGGAATGGCACCTTATGAAGCGCTGTATGGGAGGAAGTGTCGATCCCCGCTCCATTGGTAAATCGATGACCACTGGATACCGAAGACTCAACGAATAGAACCTTCAGCAATGAGCATAGATTTGGTGAAGGAAGCCGTAGATAAAGTATGACTAATCAAGGATAGGATCCGCACAGCGCAAAGCAGACAAAAGAGTTACGCCGATCAACGTCGGAAGGATCTAGAATTTGAAGTAGGAGATCAAATCTTCCTGAGGTTAACACCACGGAAAGGTTTGATAGTATCAAGAAAAGCAGGAAAGTTAAGTCCCCGATATGTAGGACTATTCAAAATCACGTAAAGGATTGGACGGCTATCGTACCGATTAGAACTACCACCCAATCTGTCCGGAATGCACGACGTTTTCCATGTTTCGAGATTAAAGAAGTATCATCCAGACCCAACGCACATTCTTACTTTTGACATTCCACCGATCAAGGATAACTTGTCTTATGAAGAGAATCCAATCATGATCCTCGACCGGAAAGTACGCGAATTGAGGAAGAAGCGAATTCCTTTGGTTAAATTCGTCTGGTCGATTCACAACAGAGAGGAAGATGCGACGTGGGAGACCGAGGAAGAAATGAAGAAATCTTACCCCGAGTTGTCTAAGTAGGAATTTGGGGACCAAATTCTTTTCAGGAGGGGTGGATGTAAAACCCCCTAAATTCGATAACTTATCACATGTACAATGTATCAAATCATGATGTAATTTAATAATAGTTATTTTATGTCATGATATAACCTACATCTATTTATTTTATTTCGCTCTTTAACTTTGTAATTTACTTAATAAACCAAATAATAAAAATTAAAATAGTGTATTAATTCACCTATTGGGCTATTTGTCAACACCTAACTACATTTGGACTCACTAATAGACTCAACCCAACTTATTAAAAATCATAAGACTTGAAGTTACACTTCAAAGCCCAACCCAACTAATTAAATCCTTTGCCATTTTAATTATACTCTTAATTTATCAAAATATATATACATATATATATATATATGGGCGGCCATATGGGAGTAAGAGAGTGTATCTCTAGATTATTCACTCATCACATGCAAGACTTGCATGAAACATCTTGACGCAAGTAACAAGTCTTCTACATATTTCACTTCCCAACCCTCCTTATCCCAACTTTAAATACTTACACCTTAACCTAACCCTCATTTTACACCTCCTACACAACCAAAAAATCTTCATTCGAGAGACTAAGAGAGAGGAGGCCGAACCAAGAGGAAGGAGAAGGAGGAGGAAGAAAAATTTCAACAAGAAATAGGTAATCTCATCCCTTATAACTATTTCCATAATTTCTAATGAAATCCTCCATAATCTAAACTTAATCTCAATACATGCAAACATAATTCTCACCTTGGTGGTGCATGTGGATCGGCCAAATCATGTAGTAGTAGAGGAGAAGTCATTTTCCAACTTTCAAGACCTATAACCGACTAAATCCGACGAGATCGAGGTGGGTGAAAACTCTTTCAAACTTTAAAGTATAAATCTATTATTTTTCTTGTGATGCATGTGTTAAATCTGAAGTATTTCAAGATTCTTTTAATATGATATGTGTTAAAATCTTCATGTTAAAATTACATGTTATGATTTTGTGTATAACTATGTGAAATTCGTTTTTCTTAAACATAATCTTCAAATATTATGAAAAATATGAAAGTATATACTAATTTGAAATTCTTGTATAAATGCATGTTTTTAAAGATAAATGTTATGGTTATAACAACATGCATTTATCGAATTTAAATGACAACCGATTTGGTAGTCGGGTGCCGATTTTGTGATAACTTGAAAGTTATATGTTTTCTTCTAAATGTTGTTGAAACCCTACCAAAATCTGAAATCTTGTGTTATATTATTATGTTATGATATATGGATAATTTATTTGCGGCCAAAACGGGACTTGAAAGGAGTAAACGGAGCTTTGGTCATAAATTGTAATTTCTCAAAGTTTGAGGACTAAACTGAAAATTTCGAAAATACAACATTATGGACCTTGGACAGTACATATTATACCATGCATAGGCTGTCCATAAAGTTTCAAGCGATTCGGAGTTCGATATCTAAACTTGATAGTCCAAATTGTAATTTTCAAACAATTTCGGGGTCAAAATGCAAGAATTCCAAACAAATATGTTTCCATTTTAGGCCAAGGCTACAACGTTATAGATTTTCAACGAAGTGTGGTTCGATTAAACTCACATTCCTCGTCCTCATGTACTGGCTTTACTCATAGAGTACTCTTTATAGATTGGCATTCATTGAGGCATCCCCCAATGATGACTGTAATCTAGAATCGCATGAGACGGATGAGTTAATTTGATCATATGATCAAGTTTCATGTACCAAACTCGCATACATTCTTAGCGAGAGTATTTATCGAACCAAGTGGCATCCCAATACTCGATGAGATCCATGGCCTAGTAACACCATCTACCACAATTTGTGGTGTTACCATATCACCATTCATAGTTGACGAACGTCTATGACCGGACACAATCCTTGCAGACATGTTTGCAGCATGTATTTAATCTCGTCACTTTAGGGAACTTGGTGAGGCTCAGTAGGGGCAAACTATGACAATTCCAAGTCATTCTACTCGAACATGATCGTTCGCATCTCCCCCTAACGACGGGAAGACTGGCTCATCAAAGTGACTTATGAGATCGTCTGCAAAGGTATATTTTAAACGGACTATGAGTGAAAGTGCATGTCATATTCATTATTTATAACCCGTCATAATGTGTTGTCGTGATGCACTTTGGCACATTAACATGTGGACGATAAAGGTTTTCAGTGTTAACATAATCCAGTTAACAAAATGCATACGGTTACACTTGTTGGCTTCTAAGTATACAGGACACAGCTTGGAAAGTGTTTTAAACAACAAGCTGTACGGTTTTCAAATCTGAATGCGTAGCATAAGTCTTGTTAAAGTGAGTTGTTGTAAATACAGCAACTAGATATGAAGTGTTTACATGAAAATAATCACAAATAATAAAACAGTAAATGCAAAAGGTAAAAGACACGGTAATTAAAGTGGTTAGAGGTAAACCCCTCTACGTCCACTGGTCCTCCACACAGGAGTGAAAATATTTATTATAAATACTACGTACACAACTACGTATTTATAATCAAACCTAATCAATATATCGTTCACACAAATTGATATAATGATCTTAGCCTTCAACCATTCACACAGGTTGGTTTAAGCTTTCACTTGACTGGCTTCTTCACACACAGTTCCGAAGCTTTGTCTCTTCAATGCAATTTCATCACACACAGTTCAGGAAAGGCAAGGTTTCTCAGTCCACACAAGGCTGATGGGTTTTGTTCAAGAGTAGAACAATGTTTGAACAACAGCTTTGACTTTCTGAGCTTTTAGCTGATGATGTGTTGTTCATGGTTTGAGCACTTGTATATATCTTCTTTTAGAATAGTATTATGCTTTGCAAGATATGTTTGCTCTGATGTATATGATTATAACTTCGTTTGATTTAATCGTGTATCAGTAGTTCAGTTCTTGTAGATCTTCAAAATATGGGGATATATATAGCCTTCTAAGATATATCCGTTGAGATAGATCCATTGAGCAAGATTCCGTTCCAACGGGATGATGTGTTTGAATAAAACACGATCCGGATTTTAAGCTAGTTTGAAGATCTCTGACGACTTAATATTTAAATACTTTATCTTTCAGTATTTAAATATATCTTCTTAAACGAGACTTTGACTTTAGTGAATAAAAAAGATTCCTTCTTGTCATGTTTGGATACTGTATGGAATGATAGATGTATTGTCGATTCGAGACAGCTTCCATACTTAGTCTTTATTAGACTCCTTTGTTATATGATTGATTCACTGTATGCTGGAACTACGAGAAGTCTTCGATACAGGATGACATCTTTTGATCAACTTTTCGATACAGCTGTTTGCTGTATGCTGGATTGGAATATTTTCAAAACACTCTTATCATGATCTTTCGATACGGGGATCGTTATCCCGACAATCTCAATACAGGGATTGTTATCCCAACAATTTCGATACAGGGATTGTTATCCCAACAATTTCCCCCTTTTTGATAATTTGCCAAGTCCTTCCAAGTCTTCCTTTTTAAAACCTTATGATGTTATCCAAACATCCTTGATGATGCCAAACATTGACCCTTAGCATCTTGAAGGAGGTCAGACTTCTTGGTCTTCTGATCGAATGTTCTGGCTTTCAGCAATTAGCCTAATACTGAGAACTGCTCGCAGGCAAGTTCCACTTTTATCAAAAGAATATTACATATATAAACTTATTATTGGCGCGCAGGCACAATCTTACATTGTATTCTAGATACATACAACTTAAACTATGAACTGTTCACAGACAAGTTCATACAGCTTAATTTTAAAACAAGTTTCATACTTGTATACAGCAAGAATAAGTTAAGTGTTTGTAAAAATACAGTAGATTACGAGTTGTAATCTTTCAAGAGAGGCAAATATTTTATTGATATTGAAATAAAGAGTATAATATTTTGCTGTTTTGAAAATAAAATTACAAAATGATACAATAGGGGATTCAACTCCTGTAATCTGAGAGTCTCCATGATAGTGGTGGAAAAATACCAAGAATGAAGACGTGTGGCATGACAGTGAAGGCTTCTTCCACTCGAGAAACTTCGTGCTTTAGTCCTGTCATCTCTTCAATGGCAGATGTGTGTAGCCAATCAAGAGCTTTTTCCATATAATATAGAGCGTTGATGGCGTCTGGATGAAAACAGTTTGAAGGCCAAGAGCATGTAATCGCTCTTTCCTTGTGGCTGTCCTTGTAATCTGGTTGGGCAAAATCTTTAACTCCATTCAACCTTCTCAAGTTCACATTGGGACGTGAATTGAGTTGTACATCCTCAGGTATTATACCGTCGTCGGATTCCAAGGCGGTTGAGGGTGCGGGAGCTTCGGATTCGGGCTCGGCAAAAGGGAGTGCTGCATCCTCCTGTGCTGAAGTGGTTTCTGAAGACATAGATACAGGAGGGACTGATTCCTCCTGCTGTCTCTCAGCTTCTGCCTGCTCCTATATAGGGACTGATTCCTCGTGCGGGATGGCACTGGATTCTTCTTCGGGTTGGGTGGCGACAGGCGCAGTTGCCTGTTGGCTAGCCGGTTGTTCCTAGGATACAGGCTCGGGTGCCTGTTGCGAAACTGATTGTTCCTCTGCGACATGAGGGACTGAATCCTCGTTGTCTAGAACAATGTCTTGCTGCTGCGAAGGGGACTGATTGTGAGTTGATGTCCCTTCACCATTTTGTTGTTGACGCTGGGAGAATTCTTTTTCTCTAGCTTTGTCACGACTCATCCTTAGACCAGCCTGAAAGGCGTCGTCATCATCGTCTGAGTCATGGTCTGATTTTGGACTTTTGGGAAATTCCACGGACTTAGCTTTTCCTTTCTTTCGTGCTTCGGCTTTGTCAAAAAGATGGCTCTCAATAAGCTCTTTAACACATAGGTTGTCTCATTGGATCAGGACAGCTACATCTTGAGCGTCTGTCACTTCCAAAACAAATCTTTCTTCATTGCTCCATTCGCTCTAGTTGTACAGGTCGTCGTATGGAGCAAGTCTGTAATTCTTCCATTGGACAAACCGTTCATAAGCCTGTTCGATTTGCACAGAAAGTAGGGTATTGGTAATAATTGTGTCCGGGGAGGGGCTGCGTACAGCGCCTGAATCCGCTGTAGGCATGGGTTCCTCTACGGGTGTGGGATCATGTATTGGAGAGGGATCCTTACAGGGGTTGGTACCCTGATGGGAGATGGATCCTTAACGGGTGTGGAATCGCGCATAGGAGAAGTAGCTTTTCGCTCCAAAGTGGTAGCCGACTCGCCAAAGTCTTGTATGTTGGCAGATGTCTGAGCATAGCCGCCAAAGGCTCGAGATCTACTGTATCGACAGTAGTAGGCATCTCTTCCACAGGCGTTGGGCCCTGGGGGATTTGTTTAGTGGGTTGAGCCACGGAAGGAGCATCCTTGGAGGTTTCTGTAGCCTTAACTTTTGAAAGCCTCCTTAGCTTCCTTTTCGGCTTCTCAGCAGCACCAAGAGTTTTGCTGTGTGATCTTTTTCTCTTCCTTGAAGATTCTTTGCTTTGGGATTTCGAAGATACGTCCCTTGGGTCGGCAGAAATGGGTAGTTTTCGAACGTAAGGCCTGTTTGCAATAAGGGGTCCTTTCATGATGACGGTGGGTCTGATGCTTCCCATATAAATGCGAGAAGTGGTCGTCTTTTCATCTACGGATTGCGGAACTCCGCATTTCATCCAAACATAGTTCAACAGCAAACCAAATGATTTATTCTGTGAGGCAGGCTTAGAAACTTCTTCCTACAACCATTTGAGGATAATTTGACACCAATTGACCTTCTCACATGTCATAATTGCAACCATCATTCTGAACCTGAGATTGGTACACATCTCAAAATCACCTGTTCTATTCTTAATAATACGACAACACACATCGTGTAAATAGACAAAAGGTAAACAGAAAAGTTTCTTATGGCAAGAGGTGTGAACCGATTCCACCCTTGCTGAGCCGGTGAACAAGCCATAGTAAGCGGTCAACAGTTCTTGGGACCCAAAAGTCTCCAGATCTTCCATGGTCAGTCCATCAACAGGTAGCCTGTAGCTATTCTGGAGAAGCTCTTGGTCAACACGGATTTCGACTCCACGAATTACAGTTGTGACGTCAGCAACATGTCCTCCCTGTTCCAGTGAAAGGAAACGAACAACAGCATTGAGGTAGAACTCCTTAACCAGATGAACATCAAATCGTTCAGCTGTGTGGCCGCCAAGGCGATAGAGGCCTTGTTGACGAATCCTAGTGATGATGTACTCCATCGATCCGATATCGTCCACTTCGGAACGAACACATTCAAGTATGACAGATCTAGAGAAGATCCGTCCGTCGATGATGTTGGATGTTTTATTGAGAGAGATGGAAGAGGTCTGAGAAGACGCCATTGATGATTTCTCGAAGACGCCACTTGTTGGCTGTTTTATCAAAAACTCTTACAATATGCAGAAAGCGAAAAGAGTCTCAAATGGCATTTACAGTCCTTTTATAGTGGGCAGCGAAGAAGGGTTTCCAGAGAATGAACGGTCATATTTAAGGGATGGGAACCGTTGTTTGAAACGAACGACCACGATGGACTGAGTGTAACCACTACAACTTATCCATCTAATTTAAAATATGAAGGGGTCCCACTTCTGACTTATCAAATTACCCTTATTGCCCTAAACGACGGCGAAAAATTAATATAAAATTTGAAACATCGCGGCTTTGAAGATACCAATGTCCATATGTCGTGTAAAGTATTTAATGCAAAAACTTTTAATTATGACAGGGCACGTGGACACAAAGATCGATTTAAAAAAATAAATAATATGATAATTGATTTCCCATAGCATGTGCTGTATCTGCGAAAATACATCGTTCCCCCTTAAAAGGTACATACGGGTTTCAATTCGATACAGCAGCTTTCGGATTAATGCTGTATTCATGGGTCACACTGTTTCCCCCTTAATTATTGCACACATCAGCTGTAGGATAATTTATATCGCTGTGTTCCTACAGTGCTGTTCTGATATACTGAGTGTACAGATAACTCGCGGTGGATATTGTATTCTTGAGTTTTACAGCATTCCCCCTCAATTGCTGAGTAAAAGCATTAAAAACTTACAGGGAGTCAGGCTGTAACAATCCCAATTCATGTTGAAGCATGCAGAATCTTGCTGTGTCGAGAGGCTTGGTGAAGATGTCGGCCAGCTGGATATCTGTATGGACTTTTTCGAGCCGAACATCCTTGTTCTCAACATGATTCCTAATGAAGTGATGCTTCATGTTGATATGCTTGGTGCGCGAGTGCAATACAGGGTTGTGAGTGATAGCAATTGCACTCGTGCTATCGCACATAATTGGTGTTTCTTTGGCTTCAATACCATAATCTGATAGCTATTGTTGCATCCAATGGATCTGCATACAGCAACTACAGGCAGCATAGTATTCTGATTCAGCTGTTGAAAGTGAGTTTTCCAGTTGTTTCTTGCTAAACCAAGCACAAGTCTTGGTCCAAGAAAGTGACAATTTCCACTTGTACTCTTTCTATCTAGCTTGCAACCTCCGAGATCCGAGTCGCTGTAGCCAACTAAATCGAATCCGCCTTCTTTCGGATACCACAGTCCTGCATTGACTGTTTCTTTGACGTATTTTAGGATTCGTTTAGCTGTTGCGAAGTGTGATTCTTTAGGTGATACTTGATATCACATACACACTCCCACAGCAAACTGGATATCGGGCCTGCTAGCCGTTAGGTACAGGAGTGAGCCAATAAGCTTCCTGTATAGTGATTGATTAACCGGCTTTCCAGCTTCATCAGCACTAATTTGCATAGAAGTGCTCATGGGGGTTGACGAGGATTTAGAAGTATTCATTCCAAACTTGTTGAGAAGCTCCTTGCTGTATTTTTCAAGGTTGATAAAAATCCCTATAGGCAACTGCTTTACATGCAAACCTAGGAAATAACTGAGTTCTCCCATCATACTCATTTCAAATTTACATTGCATGAGATGAGAGAACCTTTAACATAAAGCTAGGTTAGTTGAACCAAAAATTATATCGTCGACATATATTTGAACCATTTGAAGGTCATCACCTTCCTGTATTTTGAACAAGGTCTTGTCCACATCACCTTTCTCAAATCCATTATCGGTTAGATACTGGGACAGGGTCTCATACCATGCTCTAGGGGCTTGCTTAAGTCCATACAGTGATTTCCTTAGCCTGTATACTAGGTCTTCGCCTTCTGGATTGACAAACTCTGGTGGTTGTTCAACATATACTTCTTCAGCAAGATCTCCATTCAGGAATGCACTTTTGACGTCCATTTGGTATAAAATGAAGCTCTTATGGGGGGCAAAGGCTAAAAATATCCTAATGGCTTCTAGTCTGGCTACAGGGGCAAATGTTTCATCGTAGTCTAGGCCTTCTTCCTATCTGTAGCCTTGGGAGACTAGTGTGGATTTATTCCTGATAATGAGTCCATTTCGATCCTTCTTGTTTCTGAATACCCATTTGGTTCCTATTACGGATTGATGAGTAGGTCTGGGTACAAGATACCATATGTTTTTTCTTTCGAAACGGTTAAGCTCTTCTTCCATAGAAGTAATCCAATGAGAATTGTTGCGGGCTTCTTTGGTAGAAACCGGTTTGGATTGGGCTAAGAATACAGCAATGGTGCACATGGTAAGTATTATAAGCTCGGATAGAGGTTTCCATTCTGGAAATGGTGATATCTCAGTATCTGGTTCTTCTTGCGCACATAGTACATTTCCTTATGTACTCTGTATTCTCCTACGGGTAGAAACACCAGCATCAATGTTTCCAATGATCAGCTCTTGTGGGTGATCTTCCAACCATCTTCTATTGGGTTCTAATTCAGGGTCCCGTACTGTATCTTGAGTTGTTGTAGTTTCGGCTTCAGCTTGTACTGCATCAGCTTCATCTACGTCAGTTCTTACAGCTGCGGGGTTGATTTCTAAGTCAACGACAGGTTCTATGGAAGTTGGTGGATCAATGATGGAAATTTGTTGGATGTTCTGAGAAATGTCTTCTACTCATGTAGGATCATGGTGAGGTTCATCGAACACTACATGATCTGATTCCTCAATTGTTAGCTTCCTGTTGTTGAAGATCCTGTAAGCTTTGCTAATAGAGGAATATCCAACAAATATCCCTTCATCCGATTTCTCATCAAAGGTTCTAAGTTTATCCTTACCGTTATTCAGAACGTAACATCTGCATTCAAATATGTGAAACTACGATACTAATGGAGTTTTGTTGTTCCATACCTCGTATGCTGTTTTGTTGTGGTGCTTGTTGATGATACAGCGGTTTTGCGTATAGCACGCTATATTGGTGGCTTCGCCCCAGAAACACTGTGGCAACTTGCTTGCGGCAATCATTGTCCTTGTTGCTTCCTTCAGCGTCCTGTTCTTTCGCTCGGCAACACCATTTTGTTGAGGTGTACGGGCAGCTGAGTATTCATGTTGTATCCCATTTTACGAACAGTATTACTCTATAAAGCGGTTAGTGAATTCTGTACCTCTTTCGCAACGAATGGACACGATACTCGACCCCTTTTCATTTTGAAACTTTCTCAGGTGCTCTGGCAGCATTGTTGTTGTTTCCTTCGTCTTGCTTAGAAAAATTGTCCAAGCATACCTGGAATAATCATCAACAATAACGAGACAGTATTTCTTACCTCCCAAACTTACCGGGTCTACAGGACCATAGAGATCCATATGTAGCATTTCCAAAACTTTGTGGGTGGAAAGATAGGATTTGCTCTTCAGGGTGGTCTTGATTTGCTTCCCTTTCTGACATGGTCCACATACGCTGTCATTATGTAATGAAACGTTTGGCGATCCTCTAACCATTCCCTGTTTGGAGAGTTTGTTGATAGTTTTGAAGTTGACATGTGACATCCTCTTGTGCCATAGCCAGCTTAGATCTGCAGTGCCTTTGGAAACAAAACATGGAATTGTGGAGCTCGTAGGCATCCAGTCAGCAATATACATATTACCTAATTTGCTTCAATAAAACTTGTTGGCCACTAAGTATACAGGATACAACTTGGAAAATGTTTTAAAAAACAAGCTGTATGGTTTTCAAATCTGAGTGCGTAGCGGAAGTCTTGTTAAAGTGAGTTGCTGTAAATATAGCAACTAGATATGAAGTGTATACTTGAAAATAATCACAAATAATAAAACAGTAAATGCAGAAGGTAAAAGACACGGTAATTAAAGTGGTTCGAGGTAAACCCCTCTACGTCCACTGGTCCTCCACATAGGAGTGAAAATCTTTATTATAAATACTACGTATATAACTACATATTTATAATCAAACCTAATCAATATATCGTTCACACAGATTGATATAATGATCTTAGCCTTCAACCGTTCACACAGATTGGTTTAAGCTTTCACTTGACTGGTTTCTTCACACACAGTTCTGAAGCTTCGTCTCTTCAATGCAATTACGTCACACACAGTTCAGGAAAGACAAGGTTTCTCAGACCACACAGGGCTGATGGGTTTTGTTCAAGAGTAGAACAATGTTTGAACAACAGCTTTGACTTTATGATCTTTTAGTTGATGATGTGTTGTTCACGGTTTTAGCACTTGTATATATATTCTTTCATAATAGCAGTATGCTTTGGGAGATATGCTTGCTCAGATGTATATGATGATAACTTCATTTGCTTTCGTCGTGTATCACTAGTTCAGTTCTTGTAGATCTTCAAAGTCTGGGGATATAAATAGCCTTTTGAGATATATCCGTTGAGATATATCCGTTGAGACGGGATGATGTTTTTGAATAAAACACGATCCGGATTTTGCACTAGTTTGAAGATCTCTAACGACTTAATATTTAAATACTTTATCTTTCAGTATTTAAACATATATTCTTAAACGGGACTTTGACTTTAGCGAATAACAAAGATTCCTTCTAGTCCTATTTGGATACTGTATGGAACGATAGCTGTATTGTCGATTCGAGACAGCTTCCATACTTGGTCTTTATTAGACTCCTTTGTTGTATGATTGATTCAATGTATGCTGGAACTACGAGAAGTCTTCGATACAGGATGACATCTTTTGATCAGCTTTTCGATACAGCTGTTTGATGTATGCTGGATTGGCATATTGTCAAAATACTCTTATCACGATCTTTGGATACGGGGATCGTTATCCCGACAATCTCGATACAGGGATTGTTATCCCAACAATTTCGATACAGGGATTGTTATCCCAACAACACTTTTAACTAATCATTTGAATGATGATAGGTATAGGTGAAAATGACATGTTGACCGATGCTACATACCCGTAGCTACTGGTCTTGAGAATCCAACAAAACCGCCACCATGCACCACCGGGATCGAACATAAAGAAATGATTAAACCGATGATACGCCGTTGGTTTTATCGAACCTCTAGTACTTTCTTGAAGATTTTACTCCCTTCACCAGCCCCAAACACCTCAAAATTTCGTGAGCATGTATAAACGGGTGTTTAGGATTCCAAAACCATCAACCTTGGGGTCAGAAATCGGTCGAAATGACATCGAACTAGTTGATAGGATGGCTGGTGGTATGTGAAAACTTAATTTAAGTGGTTCACCTCCTTCCGAGTCTCCAAATGGCACCAAAATTTTTGAGAAGGTAGCCTTGGATGTTAGGAAGTACTTGTAAAAATTTCACTTGAAGACTTGGTCTAAAAGTGGGTGAACCGACTTTTACAATGACTGGTCTGCAAGGTAGACAACCATAAACTCAGGTTTCATTAACTTATCAATCATTGTCAAAGGAACCACATAACATATAATGTTATAACTTGAGTACAACCATTTGTGAACACAATCATAGCATCATAAGCCATCCAGGATAATACTTATGATCATGTATGTATAAGGACTCGGTGAAAAGGGAGGACTCAGCACCATGCTTATGCGAGTCGCTACATTATTCTCTTTAGCATAGGAGGGTGTCATCTCCTAATCGTGCCAAAGAATAGGCTTTAATCAATGAACATATCTAAGAAGGAACATCGGGGGGTATTTGGCATCACACATGCTTATGAAAACAAGACGTGGATGACATAAATATCATCACCAGTCATGAGCCCTGCTCACGACTCCACCAACATACTTTGGTGTCTTTGATCCAACTAGTTTATTTGTTCAAAAAAAATGATGTCCATGGCAATACTGTGGTATATGGATAGAGATGCTATGAGTGATAGACTTTGGCATATATATCATCGAGTCATAACATGGTTCAATTGTTGCGGAACATATGTGACTAGAAAACACCATTCAGCGTTCAACAACTTGAGCTTTATACCACTCATTGATTGTGATGACCTAGTCATCATAGTCACAATGGATTTATAAACCGAAATCCAAAAATATCGTGTTCCTTGAAAATAGCTTCATACGCACTCAATTTCGCTTGCAAAATTTTACAAACATGAGCATAGCGAACACTCTAACAATATAGAGATTTATACCAGATACGATCAAAATGATCTATCATATTGAATGCATAACATGGCAAGGTTATATGCCTAATGGGCAAAGTTACAACACAAGCATGGTGTAAAACTACGACATAAAATCGCACCCAAATCGTGGTGTATGCAACAACCACAAATATCGACTTTCAAAAATTATCCGTGACTTCCCCATGACCATCACACAGTTTACTTCGACATATGAGAGTGATACCACCTCTCATAGTCTCATCCACTGCAAAGTAGCGTGGGAGAAAAAGAACCTAAATACCTAATTCCCCCTAAAAAAAATCCCCAAAGAGAGGAATTGAAAAACAGGAACTTTAATAAAATCTTACGGGTACTTGGTTCCGTATTTGCTTTGATCCTTGAATCGGATAATAAATATGGCTTCTCTCCAATATCTCTACATTTCAAGAGAAGGGGACCAGTCCCTGGAGAGCCATCATTGATCCAATCTTCACCTGAACCCTCCCCTAAGAGGCCAAGCGTCTAATCTTTGAGGAGGAAGAGCAGCCAGATCACCCTTCTGCACCTGAACCTGCCCCTGCAGATCAGATGCAGATCATCCCTTCATCAGTTCCTATCCCTGTCCAATCAAATAGTGCTGCTGAAGTGATTCCTTTACTAACCCTGCCAGACATGACTGAGGAAGAGGAAGCTGATCTTGTGATCAACATTCCTAAGGTAGGATATTCTCTAAACTTGCTTAACACCAATCCTTTGGGACTAACTGTGCAATAGCTCCAAGTGGTAAAACAACAATCCCTTCAAGTGTCTTTCATTAATGTCTATGGCGAATGGAAATTCTTTAAATCACTTCCATTCTCCCAATTACAAATCCTTATAGAAAACAATAGCTGGGATCTTCCCCAGGCTACGGAGCAGCTTCTTATGAATTTCTGTCATGAGACTGACATTCTCTTAATGCTCAAACCAAACTGGTTTGTGTCCAATTTCAAAACAAATATGGACAAAAGTGTTTTTCTTGCAATGGAAAGTGTCCTGGTTGGCACTGTTCCTGGTGATGGGAGTGGGAGTGGAGAGAAGAGCATAAAGATTGAAGAAGTAGTAAAAGGAGAAGAGTCTGAAAAGAGAGAAGTTGAAAAGGATGAAAAAATTATAGTTGAAGAAAAAGGAGAGAAAGTGAGAGAGGAGGAAGAAGATGAAAAAGAGGAAGAAAATAATGAAGTTGAAAAACAAACTAGTGAAGAAGAAGAGTAAAAGACAGAAGAATTGGTTGAGGAAGAAGAAGATGATGAAGGAAGAAGTTGAGAAGGAAGGAAAAGATGATGAAAAAGAAAAAGATAATGATGATGATGAAGAAAAGAAGGATGGAGAGGAAGAAAAGGAAGAAGAAGAAAAGGAGGCAGGAGAAAAAGAAGACAAGGATGAAGGCAGAGAAGATGAGGCTGGGATGAACAAGGCTGATCGGGGACATCAAACCAGACCCCATCTGATCAACTGCCTGCAGACAGGATTCTGCAGACAAGTAGGTCAACTGCACACCTACCTGTAGGCGCAGAAAGCTTAGGTGAGCACTCTCCTCAGGCAACACCCATCTCACCAGTGATTGTTGACCTGATCCACAAAATTGTCAAAGAAACTGTTGGACAGTTGGTTGCCACAGAAATCAAACTTGACTTGCAGATTGTGC
This sequence comes from Orobanche coerulescens, assembly GCA_033398695.1. Taxonomy (NCBI): domain Eukaryota; kingdom Viridiplantae; phylum Streptophyta; class Magnoliopsida; order Lamiales; family Orobanchaceae; genus Orobanche; species Orobanche coerulescens. Next base: position 160,443,337 of record CM065803.1, read on the forward strand.
ACACCCTAAACTCCAAGCTAGACACCTTACTACAGAGAGGTGTACCTCCTCCTCCCACAAACTCCAGGATGCCTCTTGGCATGTCAGACTGGATGATGAGAGTTTAGCAGCAATTGACTATACTAGTTGATGCTGGCAAAAAGGGGGAAGGAAGTGAGCAGGGGGAAGCAAGGGAAGTAATAGGTCAGAAACAGGCTGAGGCAGTTAGACAGGAGCTCATATCCAAAAAGAGGCAAGATATCCCCTTACTTTAAGCCGAACCATCAAGCCTAAAAAGAAAGGAAGTAGCTGATCCTAAGCATATTGAAGACCCGCCTGACCTGAAGAAGAAAATAACAAGGCAAGGAGATGAGCGCAGATTTGAATGGGAGGGCAAACAACCGTGGCATGTTGAAAAATTTCTACCTACAGAGTTTATGATTATTTAGGAGGATGCCAAAGGAGTTCACAGGGAAGTATTATCTCTCGGAGATACTCCAGGACAAGGAAAGCTCCCATCAACAAATTTTCATAAACTATATGGACACCAGATGTCCTACTCTTTGGAAGCTCGCACTTAAATGCAAACAACTGGTATGCTTATCCCATGATCCCTAAATTCAGAGCAGAAGAAGCTCCTACCAGATTGGACGGAGAATTGGATGAGCTAGAGCTGCAAGAAGAAATCAGAGCACTGTGCGAGAATAATAATTTCTCAACCAAAGACGAGCAGAACTTTGCCTCCCAGATCATAAAAAGGAAATATGGACGTGAACCTGTCTGTCAGAGGCCTGTTGGAGCCATATTATATAGGCCTCCCAAGCAAACTGTCCGCAGAGGCAGATGCAGATAGGATATGATTTATTGTACTTGTACTTTTTCATGTAATTGTTTTTGTTTTTTAAGTACTTGTAATTTTTCTGTATTTGTTTTATCATTAAAAGCTATGTACTTGTAAACAATACAGAAAATTAATATAACAGTCATTTGAATGACAACCTCTAGTTGTCTCAAAACAAGACTGATTTTAGTTCGTGTCTCGCACTTGACTATGTGCAGACATGTTCCTCATTTGAATAATCTGCTTAAAGTTTTGCCATCATCAAAATAGGGGGAATTTGTTAGGAATACTTGTTAGATTTTGATGATGTCTGTTGGTCCCCTTTACAAATATACTCGTGTTGGTCCCCTTTACAAATATACTCGATACAGCTTGGGAAATGTTTAAGTAACAGGCTGTATGGTTTTCGAATCTGAGTGCGTAGCGGAAGTCTTTAATATAGTAAGTTGCCGTCGATACAGCAACTCGGTCTATTCTCCTGTTAGCTTGGAGCGTACAGGGTTTTGCAGTGTATACTTATATAAATCACAGTTATGAAAACAGTAACGGATAAAGGTAAATGACACAGTATTTAAGTGGTTCGAGGTAAACCCCTCTACGTCCACTGGTCCTCCACACAGGAGTAAAACGTTTATTATAAATACTGCGTACACAACTATGTATTTATAATCAAAACTATCCTTGTATCGTTCACACAGATAGATACAAAGACTGTCGCTTTCAACCGTTCACACAGATTGGTTAAAGCTTCCTTCTTGACTAGCTTCTTCACACACAGTTCCAAAGCTTCGTCCTCTTATTCGTCCAACACAGGTCAGAATAACTTGTTGAGTTCACATAGAGCTCGGTTTTTACACAAAGGTAAAAAGGTAGGTAACCGGGTAAGAACAACAGCTTTGAATATGAAGTTCTTGGTGAGATGATGGTCATTCTTGATGTTGAGTATATTTCTTCTTTCTTCTTGGATAAAGATTGATGCTAGAAAGAAATATACTTGCTCTTGTAATCTTGATCCGATGATAATGAATATTCAGTCTTTCGATCTTTTGAATATCGCTTCTGAGTTTGTAAATGTTCTTGATGATTCGGATGCTTGTCATGATCTTCAAACTCTGGGGATATATATAGTCTTCTGAATAATATATCCGTTGAGATAGATCCGTTGAGCAAGATTTGATAGTTGACTTGAATAGACAAGGATCCGGATATTGCGGGATTTGAAGATCTCTGATAGCTTCAGTATTTAAATACTTTGTCCTTTCAGTATTTAAATATTTCTTTATCAAATGGTACTTGACTTTAGTGAATACTGAAGATTCCTTTTCAAAACGATCTTCAGTCCTGATCCGATGTGGATGCTGTATCCACTAGAGCTGCTGTATGGAAGGGCGCTGTATTGAGGTTTCGAGACAGCTTCCATACTTGGTGCTTACTTAGACTTTGTTGCTGTTTCTTTGTAGCGCGAGAGCTTGCTGTATGCTGGCGCTATGATAAGGTCTTCGATACAGGATTGCAACTTCAACCGGATTTCGATACAGTGCTTGATGTATCAAGCTTTTGGCAATTATCAAAACAAAATCATTTATCCCAACAATTTCCCCCTTTTTGATAATTTCCAAAACTTCTTGATGATTCCAAAACTTCTTGATCATGCCAAGGTTTTGATACCAAAAGCCTCTTCAAGCTAAAACAATTTCCCTTTTTCGATAACCACTTGTTGGTAACGTGAGAGAACTTCGATACAGGGCTTGCTTAATTTTCCCAACAGTTTCCCTCTCTATTTGATAGTTTCTTGAGCAGGCTTCTTGATCTTCTGTCAAATGATCTGGTCTTCAGCACTTAGTCTAAAAGAGATGTGAACTGCTCGCAGGCAATTTCTAAAATGATAGCATCTAATAGGGAAGTGTGTTACATCTTAAACTTATGATTGGCGCGTAGGTACAATCTTACATTAGTAATCTAGTTGAGTACAACTGAACCTATGAACTGTTAACAGACGAGTTCTTACAGCAATACACAATAAATTTATCAATCATAATTGATGTCCTGTTGTGAAAATAGTATAGTGTTCTTCCTTAAGAGGTACATACAGGATTCAATTTATGTTCGGATTAACGCTGTATTCATGGGTCGTACTGTATTCCCCCTTAATTAATGCACACGTCAGTTGTAGAAAGGTTTCATGCCTTCTTTGTCCTACTGATCTTGTCTTGGTATTACGAGTGTCTGATTAATTAATGGTAGATCTGTATTCTTGGGTCTTCTGACATTCCCCCTCACTTAATGAGTAAAAGCATAAAAACTTACGAGTTTACATTTGTGGTGTTTCCCGATAGTGCCTTTCGGTACCCAAATTTGCCGGGCAACAATTTGTTTGTTGTAGGCTACTTTTGGTCCATTATATCGATATCTACGTGGGGCAGGCATGTAGTCGTTGTAATCATGATAATTATAATGCATGAAAAATCGAGAATTATAGTTGTTATTCCAGTACGATTGTCGTCTCGGAGGTGGAGCCATTTTCTTTGGCCTAACATCTTGCCTTCTGGGTCTCCAGTTGGATTCCCAATGATGTTGTTGATACTGCGCGGACACCTGCTTTCTTGATGGATAACGGGGCTCTTGTATCCAATGTCTAGGCACGATGTACCGAAATCTGGCATGCGGGCCTTTGTTGGTTGGATCTGACATTCTTCTGAATAGTGATGGCGTTTATGATATGCTTGTGGAGCATGCTGTTGGGTGCGCCTTCTGAGTGGCTGTTGGTTCCACTGTCTCGAATAGTAGAGTTGCGGGGGTGGAATGGCAGCTTTTGCTGTTCGCGGTGCAACGGGTTCCTTCACAGAACTCAGAACTTCTTTCGATACAGGAATGGATTCCTCACTCTTGACGAATACCGTACTAGATTTTTCTTTGTTGGAGAACGAGTTGTACCCTAAGCCACGTTTATCATGAGCATGTTGCCCAGTGCTTAGGATATCTTCCATTCTTTTAGAGGATTTCTCGAAAGATTTCAAGATTGTCTCTAATTCTCCTTCACGTTTCTCGAGAGATTTTACTTTGGCTTCGCGTAGAGCCAAATCATTTGTCTTGCTTTCAAGATGAGATTTTGTCTCATTTAGATTATGAGCAAGTTGATGATTGCTCTCCATGAGTTTTTCTAAATTGACTTTGCTGTTTTCGCAATCAACTGACATATTTTCGTAATTATTCTTCATCAAGTCATTTTCTTCTTTCAGCTCAAGGTTAGAAATTTCAAGCTGTATGTTTTCTCCTTTCAATATCTCATGGGCCGTTTGAATGTTGTTAAATTCATTCAGCATATTTTCAAAGGTATGAGATGCATTTATGGGAATAGTTGAGGTGGAGCTTACCTCATCATCATCGCCGTCTTCATTTTCTTCTTTAACTTCGGCCATAGAGCACACATAGGCTCTATCCTCTAGCTCATCATCAGACGAATCACTATCAGTGACCACCTGAAGACATTCTTTGGTCTTTGTTGATGCGGGTGGAGCTTTCGATTCTCCAATGAGGGCCTTGAGTTTGTTCTTCATCCTGTTTCTCCAGTCATCAAACTCGTTAATGTGAAACATAGATATCTTATTAGACATAAAGGTATCCATATTAGAAGATGGGAATTACAGAGACTGTTTTCGAAAATAAGTATTTTTAAGGATCTGATTCAGTTAAAAATGCGACTGATTCTTTTTAGAATCAACAGCTCTGATACCAATTGTTGGTCCCCTTTACAAATATACTCGTGTTGGTCCCCTTTACAAATATACTCGATACAGCTTGGGAAATGTTTAAGCAACTGGCTGTATGGTTTACGAATCTGAGTGCGTAGCGGAAGTCTTTAATATAGTAAGTTGCCGTCGATACAGCAACTCAGTCTATTCTCCTGTTAGCTTGGTGCGTACAGGGTTTTGCAGTGTATACTTATATAAATCACAGTTATAAAAACAGTAACGGAGAAAGGTAAATGACACAATATTTAAGTGGTTCGAGGTAAACCCCTCTACGTCCGCTGGTCCTCCACACAGGAGTAAAACGTTTATTATAAATACTGCGTACACAACTATGTATTTATAATCAAACCTATCCTTGTATCGTTCACACAGATAGATACAAAGACTGTCGCTTTCAACCGTTCACACAGATTGGTTAAAGCTTCCTTCTTGACTAGCTTCTTCACACACAGTTCCAAAGCTTCGTCCTCTTATTCGTCCCACAGTCGAATAACTTGTTGAGTTCACACAGAGCTCGGTTTTTACACAAAGGTAAAAGGTAGGTAGCAGGGTAAGAGCAATGACTTTGAATATGAAGTTCTTGGTGATGATGGTCATTCTTGATGTTGAGTATATTTCTTCTTTCTTCTTGGATAAAGATTGATGCTAGAAAGAAATATACTTGCTCTTGTAAGCTTGATCCGATGATAATGAATATTCAGTCTTTCGATCTTTTGAATATCGCTTGTGAGTTTGTAAATGTTCTTGATGATTCGGATGCTTGTCATGATCTTCAAACTCTGGGGATATATATAGTCTTCTGAATAATATATCCGTTGAGATAGATCCGTTGAGCAAGATTTGATAGTTGACTTGAATAGACAAGGATCCGGATATTGCGGGATTTGAAGATCTCTGACAGCTTCAGTATTTAAATACTTTGTCCTTTCAGTATTTAAATATTTCTTTATCAAATGGTACTTGACTTTAGTGAATACTGAAGATTCCTTTTCAAAACGATCTTCAGTCCTGATCCGATGTGGATGCTGTATCCACTAGAGCTGCTGTATGGAAGGGCGCTGTATTGAGGTTTCGAGACAGCTTCCATACTTGGTGCTTACTTAGACTTTGTTGCTGTTTCTTGGTAGCGCGAGAGCTTGCTATATGCTGGCGCTGTGATAAGGTCTTCGATACAGGATTGCAACTTCAACCGGCTTTCGATACAGGGCTTGCTGTATCAAGCTTTTGGCAATTATCAAAACAAAATCATTTATCCCAACAATGTCATCAAAGTACTTGTTTATTCAAATGTGTGCTTGTTACTTGGCAAATGTAAGGAAGAACCAAATGAGTATCATTCATAGGCCAAATTATGTTAAGTTAGATACTTGGAAAAATGTAAAGAAGAACCAAATGAGTATATTCTATAGGCCATTTAAGTTGGGATTAAAATCGGCTAAGTACATCAGAGAAGTTTCGGTCAGACAAGCAACATCAGAGAAGTTTGACCAAACACTGCAGAAAGCCGAGTCACAGTCAAGTGAAAATCAGAGAAGTTCTGGTCAACAAATTTTTATCAGAGAAGTTTGACCAGACTGCAGTCAAGTGATCAGACGAAGCCGAAGTCATCTGAAGTTTGACCATCAGATCAGTCAAGTGCATCAGGTCAGAAGACATCAGACAAGTCGTCAGATCAGAGAAGTCTCGACAGGACATCAGAGAAGTCATCATCATAGAAGTCCGATGACAGAGAAGTTTGACTGCACATCAGACAGATTGACTTAAAGAGATCAGATAAGTCATGTCTATGTAATCAGGCAAGTAAACCTGTCCACTTCAGCATGCGTTGAAAAAGTTAATAATTATGGAAAGTCACATGCGGGCGATAAGGGACAGATTGGAGAGATTCCCGGAAGGATGTGAATTAAATAATTCATCCAGACTCACCTCTGAAGACTTTAGACATATTAAAATCAAAAGATTCGGAGCTTCCACGTGAAAGTATTCACAATGGTCAGAAATGGATTAAAATAAGGGAATCCAGCCTTGCAACGTTCAGAAAGAAAAACAAAGAAGTCTATTTCTCCAATTGATGGATTTATTATAGATTTGCCACGGTTATGAAGAAAAGCTCTAAGGATTGACAAGCTATAAATATCTGAAGATTTGAAAAAGCAAAGTACGATGCGAACTATACTCTCAAGTAATTAAAGAAATCAAGCGATCAAGAAATCTATAGCATCGTGAAGAGCAACATTCACATTTCACATACGAACAAAGCTCTTATTTGGAGAAGACAAAACACTCTTGTCTTAAAACCTGTGTATGGGGTACTTCACTGGTTGAAGTTGCATGACTGATTGGCATCCAAGGATTTGGAGATCGAGTGGTGCTAGACAATCAGAAAGAAGTTGCAATGACAAGATTTCCACTGGTTGGAAGTTGTTGTAGCTAAGTTGTAGAATCACTGTAATATTTATCACTGGTTGAAAATTATAGTGGATTTATCTCCAATTGGTTTGGAGAAAAGTGGATTAGTACAGGATTACCCCACCTCTGAGACCACTATAAATTCCTTGCGTGTTTTACTATTTTCATCATACTTAACTGCTGCATTCATACTTAGTGTTTCATTGCTTATATTTCTGTATTCGTCATTAGCTGACTTCTGCAATTATATTGTCTACAGACGACTCTAAGTCATCTATGCCATCAGCTGAGAAACTCCTTAATTCCTTCTTGGAAAAAGAGTTTCAATAAGTCTATTCACCCCCCTCTAGACTTATTTCTGACGACTTGTGACCTACACTTGTGAATCTTGCCTTAATGGCAAAACGACCAAGTCCCCTTTCACAAGGTATTTTGAAAGAGCCGCTGATAAACTTGGATCAGTCTATACCTACGTATGTGGTGCTTTGGAAGCATCACATGATGGATATCAGTATTTCATTACTTTTACAGATGATCATACTAGGTATGGTTATGTATACTTAGTGAAACATAAATCCGAGGCCTTTGAGAAATTCCAGGAATTTAAGGCCCTAGTCAAAAAACAAACTGGAAATCATATCAAAGCACTTCGGTCGGACCGAGGTGGCGCGCATATGAGTACGGAGTTTGATGAGTTCCTAAAGGAAAATGGAATAGTATCACAACTAACACCTCCAGGAACTCCCCAGTTACATGGTGTGTCGGAAAGAAGGAACCGAACCTTGTTGAACATGGTCCATTCTATGCTAGGCTATACTGACTTACCAATTTACCTGTGGGTGTATGCACTCCTGATTGCTGCTTATATATTGAACATATGTCCTTCCAAATCCTTTCCTAAAACTCCACATAAGATGTGGGAGGGTAGGAAACCAGGTCTTAATCACATTAGGATTTAGGGATGTCCCGCCTATGTCAAGAAGACTAAGGTGAAGAAATTGGAAGCTACGTCCGTAAAGGGAAATTTCATTGGATTCCCATCTGGGATGATGGGTTATCTATTCTTCATGCCCAAAGATCGAAACATCATTGTTGCTTTGAAAGCACACTTCCTGGAAGATGAGTTCATTCAGGAAGGCGGAGCAGGTAGAAGTATTTCTTTCGAAGAATACAATGGAACTCCTCAGGAGACACCTGTACAAGAAGGTGGAACCGAACATTCTGAAACACAAGTACAACCACCTTGTAGGTCTAGTAGGGTGTCTCATTTACCTGAGAGGTATGGCCTTGTGCACCTGGAGGAGCTGGGTCTACATGAGGTTCCAGGTGATAGCCAAGAGACCGACCCAACGACTTATGACCAAGCAATGGTGGATGTAGACTCCGCAAAATGGCGTGAAGCTATGGAAGCTGAGATAGACTCGACATATGTCAATCAGGCCTGGACTCTAGTAGACCGCCCCAAGGGCATAGTGCCTATTGGGAACAAGTGGTTCTACAAGAGAAAGACTGATGGAGATGTAAAGGTTGACACCTATAAGGCCAGGCTTATGGCAAAGGGTTATACCCAGAAAGAAGGGATCGATTATCATGATACCTTCTCGCCCGTAGATATGATGAAGTCTATTCGCATGATGCTTGCTATAGCTGCCTACCACGATTATGTGATATGGAAAATGGACGTAAAGACGGCTTTCTTAAATGGATTTCTTATATGGAGCAGCCTAAAGGCTTTGTGTCCGAGGTGGATATTCAGAAAGTGTGTAAACTTCAGTGTCCCATTTATAGACTGGAGAAAGCTTTGCGTAGTTGGAACCTTCATTTTGATAAGGCAGTCAAAGAGTTTGACTTCATGCAAAATGAAGAGGAACCTTGTGTATACAAGAGGGTTAGTGGGAGCAAGATCGCATTCTTAGTACTATATGTAGATGACATTCTATTAATATGAAATGATGTGGGAATGCTCAGTTCTGTGAAAGCTTGGTTTTCATGTAATTTCTCCATGAAAGACATGGGAGAAGCAACCTATGTTCTTGGTATTCGGCTCTACCGGGATAGAGCGAATAGAATGCTAGGTACAGATAGGGCTTGACTTACCGTGACCCTATAACTTGATCGGAACAATTGAGAGAAGGGTTTATACGTATACTAGTATTCACGACAGAAAGGTTTTTGGAATGACCCCCATCATTCGTTCTCAGTTAGGGTACAGTGTAGGCTGCCATGCTGGCTAGGTGGTGCTACTACTCTTTGATTCCTCACATTGCTAACTGTGACGGACCTACCGAGTCACGCAATAGGATTGACGACAGAATGAATCGAGATTATTCTCTCTTTATTAATATTAGATATTGGATATCTAATTTATTGGACATTGGATGTCTAATTAGCTTTGGGACATTGGATGTCTAAATTAATTTATTGGATAAACTAATTTACGGCCTAATGAATTAAATATAATACCGGGTGATTAATTTAATTAATAAATATAATTATTTCTTGGAAAAATTAATTATATTATTTTGTATTTGATATAATTAATTAATTGAATTAATTAATTGATATAAATACATTGGAACAGAATGGTGTTTATCTAATTGGACTCTTGAGAGTCTGAAACGAACCAAACCCATCCGATTCTTCTAGATGGCTTCCCCCCTCACCTACTTCCCTCTTGATCTTTGTCTCCACCTTAATAGGTGGAAGACCAGTGACGTATTAATGGGACAATATCTCATGTGAGATATGGGTTGGTGATTTCTTCTTGAAAGTGAATAAAAAGAAGTGAAGACTTCATTTTTCAACTACTCCACTTGAGACTCACGATTTGCAAGTAAGAGAGAGATAGAGAAATATTCTCTAAGTCTTCATCTTCTTCTTCATTCCTCTTGAGTTTTTTCTTGAGAAAAATCGAAAGATTATTGAGAGATAGTGAGTTATACACTTAGAGTGTTATAATCACATTTAAAAGCTTCTATCACTTTGTTATAGCCGTATCCTTGGAAGATAACAAGGTGAAGTTGTTCCGATCATTTGTAACACCCCAAACTAGGCGGATATTACAGTGCCGTGGACCCCCAACTGGAACCCACCAGGCAAATGAAACTTATGAATTAAATAATATAATTGTAGTACCGAACCACACTATATCATCAATTACTCCGATGAGGAGTTTCATTACAACACACCCAAGATAATACAGAATACATGTATTTTTTATATGAAGATAAAATATACAACACTGAATGAAATGAATATTCAAACGGAAGTCTGCAGCGGAAATAAAATGAAGAAAACACGAATGAATGAAAAGGACTGGGGCCCCCTACTAGTATCACTGGGACTCCTCGCCGTCAATGTTCTCTTCCTGTGCTTTAGCCTTGCCATGACCTGAAAACAACATCCCCCAACGGGGTCACTTACACAGAACAACAATCCTCAAGAGTTGAATAAACACAATCATGATATAATCTTAATTATGAAATTAAGCTGAAGAGGAGCATCATAGTACGCCCGTAATGGTATGTGCAAGTGCACAAGACGAGTGTCCGAACACACCCGTCCTTGTACCTAATTAGTCTCACGGAGGTACGTTACCGTATGCACAGTCCATTATGTCGGTGAACCCAAACACATGACCATTATGTGCCCGACTAAAAATTCCACACATCCCCACCCGTCCACACAATATGAACCCAAAAGATCATATGAACAAGAATGACTATGAGGAATATTAACGAATAACAATCCGACAAAGTCAAGAATGACTCACCGAGATGAAATAATAGTGAAGTGAATGATAGCTCAATGAAATGATTGGAACCGTCGTTCCTCGTGAATGAAGTGATTATTCGTTAATTACAATTCTTAATACGGTTAATACATTAGGAATGAGTTATGATTATGAATGAACAACAACGAAAGGAATGAATATCCTTTTAACCGAGTAAGAATTTACTTACACAACACCGGTGAAGAATGTCCTTCCTCGAACAAACATCCTACAATGAGATGTCGGTCGTTCGGACAACCTTGAAACACAATTACCAGTAATCTGCTCAATATACGTATCAAGCATGAATTACGACTAACTCAAAAGTCGATACAACAATATCCAAACTCATTGAGGCATTCAAACAAACACTTAGCGAACATCAACCCTTGATTATAACCAAACCAAATATAATGAAACCACCCTCCAAAATGAGTAGTTCAAACCAGCAAAATGTCTTCCATGATATCAATAATCCCATAGGAATCCACAATTCGAGTTAACGACAACATCTAATCGAAAACCCCCAAATATCAAAGCCAACCCTAAGGTGTTCTTGAAACAAACCCCAACAAATCATGAAATCCGAAATATATGCCACTAAATCCGTAGGAATACATTTATCCAAGGTAGATAATCCATATCTAACATATTCCAACTTAAAACCAAGCTTACACGAAGAGATCGGAAGGAAAACATTCAAAATCCGAAATTCTAGATCCAAGAAATCATTACCTTGATTTGATGTGTTGGAGAGGATGAAATGATGATTAATCCGAATGATAAGCTTGAAAATAATTATAGATGGATTCAGCTCGAAGAAATCTCTCCAAAACGCCCGAAATCACCCGGAATCATCGAAGGAGTGAAGAGGGAATGACAAATGACGAATCTGGACTGCACTGTCAAATATATACTGTTCCAGTTTAGCGCACGCTAAGCCCTGATAGTTAGCGTGCGCTAGCGGGTTAACCAGATAGTACAGTGCCTACTGACTGCCTCGTTAGCGTGCGTTAACCCCAAAATGTTAGCGTGCGCTAACATAATATCTGAGGCCCAGTAACTGATGTCCAGAACCCTCTGTCCTCTGACCTGCTCGCAATAGCGCACGCTACACCGAAAATTCAGCGTGCGCTACTACACTGACTGCATAGCGTGTGCTATCCAAACTTACTAGAGCGCGTTGCTCACCATTCGTAGTGTGCGCTACTACAACTTAACTGCGGTCTAGTGCCAACTGGACTGTCTGCCTGAACCACGCTAGCGTGCGCTAATGCTGAGAGGTAGCTTGTGCTACCCATACTTAATTAGCGCGTGCTAAAGAGAGTACGTAGTGTGCGCTAATCCTCACACACAGCCCACTACGAAAACGACAATAATGATAAACACAGCTCGATCCTCTAACCAGGTAGAAAGACGAATAATAACTGATACACGATACAAATACTCTGAACGGTGAATACCATCATTGAATATGAATGATGAATGATTATTAATGAGTGTAAATTACTGAGTGTCAATTATTGAATGATAATTACTGAATGATAATGACTGATTTACAACCGGGTATTACATACACCCCCATTAAAAGAGTTTCGTCCCCGAAACTAAGGGTCAAACAACTCGGGATAACTCTCTCGTATATTATCCTGGGTTTCCCAAGTAGCCTCTTCGACTCCGTGTCTAAACCAATGGATCTTAACCAAAGGAATGATCATATGTGATCTCGATTTCGTCGAACTTACGTTTGTGACTCGGGTCGGCAACATACTTCCGCACCTGAGAGACATCAAACACATTATGAATTCGGCTCAACGCCGGAGGTAAGGACAATCGATAAGCCAGACTGCCTACTCGATCCAAAATCTCAAACGGTCCAATAAATCTCGGGCTCAACTTCCCCCGTTTCCCAAAATGGAAGACAGCTCGACTCGGGGATACCTTGACCAAAATGTGGTCACCTGCCTCGAACTCTAATGGTCGAAGACGGTTATCTGCATATGATTTCTGTCGACTCTGAGCGGTCAACAAATGACTCCTGATCAAAGCTACCTTCTCATGGGTGCTCATTGATTCTGATAAGTCATCCCAACACAAAGGAGATCGACAGCGACGACCATATAAGGCCTCATAAGGTGTCATCTTAATCGAAGCATGCCAACTATTATTGTACGTGAACTCGATCAACGGTAGTTGAGCTTCCCAATCGTCTTTCTAATCGAGGACGCATCCCCTCAACATGTCCTCCACTGTCTGAATAGTCCTCTCTCATTGTCCGTCGGACTAAGGATGAAAAGTTGTGCTGAGATTAAGCTGAGTTCCCATAGCACGATGAACTGATTTCCAAAAATGTCACACGAATCGCCCGTCACGATCAGAAACGATACTCTTACGAGTACCGTGCAATCTCACTATATCTTTGATGAACAACTGGGCAAGTCTCTCAGGACCCCATGTATCTTTAATCTCAAGGAAATGAGCTGATTTAGTTAAGCGGCCCACAATTACCCAAATTATATTCATGCCACGACGACTCGTTGGCAAACTCGTGATGAAGTCCATAGAAATATCTTCCCACCTCCACTTTGGAATAGGGAGCGGTTTCAACAAACCCGCCGGTCGCTGATGTTCTATTTTGACGTGCTGACAGGTTAAGCATCTTGAAACAAATTCCGCGACTTCTCACTTCATATTACTCGACCTGTAATTTTGTTTAAAGTCTTTGTACATCTTGCTAGACCCCGGATGAATGGAATAAGGGGTAGCATGAGCTTCTCTCAAAATCGAGTTTTTCAACTCGTCATTCGCTGGACGCATAACCGGTTCTTAAATCGCAGAAGTCCATCCTTGTGAACCATAAATCCAGGGGCTTTCCTTTGAATCACATCATCTCTAGTACGCAACAAAAATGGGTCTGAACCCTGATTCACCCTGATCGCCTCCTCATGTGGCGAAGAAATCTCTAACGTATAAAGTTGCCCTTGTACTCGTTGTAACCAAACTTCGACCTCGGATCTTAGGAGTTCCTGTTGGAGTTCCTTCTGGACAGTCAAACGAGCAAGCATTTGCTCCTTAATGGACTTACGACTCAAGGCGTCGGCGACAACGTTCACCTTGCCCAGGTGATATAGGATCTCAATATCATAATCTTTGATTAGTTCCAACCACCGTCTCTGTCGCATATTTAACTCCTTCTGAGTAAATATACATTTCAAACTCTTATGATCGGTGAATATCTGACAGGTAACGCCATAAAGATAATGGTGCCAAATCTTCAATGCGAACACCACGACTGCTAGCTCCAGGTCGTGGGTCGGATAATTAACCTCGTAAGTTCTCAATTGCCGTGAGCATAAGCAATAACTTTCCCGTTTTGCATTAATACACATCCAAGACCGTGTCCGGACGCGTCACTATAAACCACAAATCCTTCCGTCCCTTGCGGCATGGATAGGACAGGTGCTGAAATCAAATGATTCTTGAGTTCCTCAAAACTCCGCTGACATGCGTCGGACCACGTGTATTTCTTATCCTTCCGCAAAAGGTTTGTCATGGGTTGAGCGATCTTAGAAAATCCTTCCACAAATCTCCGATAATAACTAGCTAATTCGAGAAAGCTTCAGATTTCCTTAACATTCTTCGGAGGTTGCCAATCTAGGATAGCCTCCATATTATGAGGGTCGACACGCACTCCGTATGATGAAATCACATGTGCGAGAAATGTCACTTCGGACATCCAAAATTTAAATTTGGAAAACTTCCCATAGAGTTACTCTCGTCTCAACACGTCGAGAACCTGATGAAGGTGAAGTTCGTGCTCCTCTCGGTCATGAGAAAAAAATCAAAATGTCATCAATGAAGACAACCACGAACTGATCCAAATAGTTGATGAAAACCCGATTAATTAATTCCATGAATACCGCAGCTGCATTAGTTAACCCAAATGGCATTACCACTAACTCATAATGACCATAGCATCTACGAAACGCCGTCCTTGCGATATCCGACTCTCAAATTCGCAACTGATGATATCCAGATCTTAAGTCGATCTTGGAAAATACTAAAGCTCCCTGAAGTTGATCCAAAAGATCATCAATATGGGGTAGAGGATATTTATTCTTGATCGTCACCCTGTTCAACTCCTGATAGTCAATACAAAAACGAAATGAACCGTCCTTCTTCTTGACGAAAAGCACTGGTGCTAGCCAAGGGGACGCACTCGGTCGGATATAACCATTCTCGGTCAAATCCTCTAATTGATTCTTCAATTCCTGCATTTCGGTCGGGGCCATCCGATACGGTGCCTTCGATATTGGAGACGTACCAGGCTCCAACTCAATCGTGAATTCCACATCTCACTATGGACGCAAACCAGGTAACTCATCTGGAAATACATCGGCATATTCTCTCACTACTGGAATATCTGTCAACATTATTGGTGATTTCTCGGTCTTGGTCATATAGCACCAATAACCAACACACCCATGACTGAGCAATTTCACTGCTTTCATCAAGTTGATGACTCTCCTGGAACAGCTGGGATTACCTCCCTGAAAGACACATTCGACTCCATCGCCTGAAATGATAGTGACCATACGCTTACGGACACTAATGATGGCATCATGACGATACATCCAATCAATACCTAAGATGATGTCGTCTCTTGGTAAATCTACCACGATTAGGTCTGCTAGCCAATCACGTCCATGAAGCTGAATCGGACAATCCTTAATCTCACGATTCCCGATAATTCTTCAACCATCAGGTAGACCAATGACATAAGGCTCACAATTAGTAGCACTACCCAGACATAGTCTACTCAAACATGACTCGGAAATGAATGAATGAGATGCACCAGTATCAAAAAGGGAACACATAGGTTGAGATAGAATATCGAGTGTACCTGAGATCATTCGGGCCTCTGGATCGTCGGCCTTCTTTATCTCAGAAATTTGGGGCTTGCCGGCCCCTGAACCCGACGCTCCCGTCTGATAGCTTTTGGCACCACCTCTCTTTGCTCCTGTCTTCTTGAACGACGCTGACTGAGTGGCCTGATTCTGGACCACTGACTGCCTTGGGGCCTGAGATATCGCCGGAGTAGGTTTAGAGTCTCTTCAGCAAAAACGAGCCTTATGCCCAGCAATCCCACAATTATGACATGTGATAGTCTGCCTCGGACACTTGGTACTGAAATGGCCCTGTTCTTCACAGTTGAAACAGGTGATGGCCGAACTGGCCGCTCGTGACTGAGATTCCGCAGGTCTGGGCACCACAGAAGGTCGCTCAGAGAAAGTAGAGCCCACACGAGGCTTCTTGAAAGTTGCTTGACTACCTTCAGACTGATTACGATTCTTTGACTTCTTGCTAGCAGATGAAGGTTGCTGCTTAGCAATCTCCTTAGCAGTAAGCTCATAAGTAAGAGCTTTCTAGATGAATTCGGACAGATTGGTGCAATTTTTATTATGCAACTGCATCTGCATGCGAGGTTTCAACCTTTTGCTGAAATACTTGATCTTGTCCGCCTCTGAATTAATAATAGATGAGGCGAAAGGAAGTAGCTCCTGAAGTTTCTCGGCGATGGCGAGAACATCATCTTCCGCCGAGGGGTCGGGAGTGAGTAATTCTGATAACTTGGCCTCTCTGAGGGGGGCCGGATAATACCTCTCCATCATGAGAGTCTTGAATTGATCCCAATTATAAGATCCGTTGGTGGGCTTCAACGATAACCACCATAAATGAGCGCTCTTACCTAGATAATAAGCCGCGACTGAAACTTTGTGCCCTTCGGGACACTCTACCATAGCAAACAACTTCTCGAAATTCTCGAGCCAGTAAAAAATATCTTTCGGCTCAGATGAGCCCTCAAAAATAGGTGGTCTTTGGCCAGAGATGTCACCAATAATACTGCTCACACCCCTCTCTTGCCCCTGAGGTGGCGGCGGAGGAGCCTATTGATTCTAAGTAGCTGAGTTCTGCATCGTCTGTATGAGGCGTGCCATCTGAGTCATTTGGGCCATCATGCCCTGCATAAACGCGAGTGGGTCAACCCGAACACCTTCTCAATGAGCTGTGTCCTGGGTACGACTCCCTGACATTGAATGATCATTTCTACGAGAATGAGTGGTGGCACCGCTGCTCCATGAATTAGCATTATTCCTCGCGTTCGCACGTGTATTCACACGAGTTCTCGGTATTCGTCCCGCATCGCGGCCTCTTCCTCCCCGTCCTCTGCCAGCTCTCTCTATACTGAAGTAGGAAAATCACATGATAATTATAGATCTCGTATGAATATCTCATTATGATTACGTCATGAAATGATGAAAATGAGCATACACGCTCTAACACAATGATTACATGAATGATCAACTGAGATGACATGCTTATCTGATGAAATTCTTGAAATGATTATCTTGAACAAGTTAATAAGATTAATGATATGATCCTCAATATCAACAACTGAACAATGAAATGAACTGAGTGATTAATGAGTTAACATGATCGACATGATCAAAAATGAAAATGATGATTGAGGACCGTTGACTATTGAATGATGAATGAGTGATTCTTATTGCCAGAAATTATACCATGACGTCAGAAATCTTACTGTTCTTTTTCCTGAGGGGCTTGGCTCTTGCACAGGTCACACGTGACGCGAAAGTCCAATTATACTAGTCTGATGAACGATGATTTCAATGAGATATGACTCGGAAGGTAGTATTCAAAAGCACGTTCCGATACCAACTCTGTAACACCCCAAACTAGTCGAATATTACAGTGCCGTGGACCCCCAACTGGAACCCACCAGGCAAATGAAACTTAATGAATTAAATAATATAATTGTAGTACCAAACCACATTATATCATCAATTACTCCAATGAGGAGTTTCATTACAAAACACCCAAGATAATGCACAATACATGTATTTTTTATATGAAGATAAAATATACAACACTGAATGAAATGAATATTCAAACGGAAGTCTACAGCGGAAATAAAATGAAGAAAACACGAATGAGTGAAAAGGACTGGGGCCCCCTACTAGTATCACTGGGACTCCTCGCCGTCAACGTTCTCTTCCCGTGCTTTAGCCTTGGCATGACCTGAAAACAACATCCCCCAATGGGGTCAGTTACATAGAACAACAATCCTCAAGAGTTGAATAAACACAATCATGATATAATCTTGTTGGGATAACGATACCCTGTATCGAAATTGTTGGGATAACAATACCCGGTATCGAAACAGTCAGGATAAACAATCCCTGTATCGAGTAGTGGTGATATGATGTTTTGACAATATGCCAATCCAGAATACAGTAAGCAAATTGTATCGAAAAGCTGAAGTGTCAACCTGTATCGAAAACCTCTCGTAGTTTCAGCATACAGCAAAGAAGTCTCATAATGACTAAGTATGGAAGATGTCTCGAATATCAATACAATGATCCTTCCATACAGCTCTCAACAGGACAAAGAAGGAATCTTCATTATTCACTAGAAGTCAAGTCCCGTTGATAAAGAAGTATTCAAATTCTAAAGGATAAAGTATTTAAATACTGTAAGTCAGAAGATCTTCAAATCCCACAATATCCGGATCTCAGTCAAATGTCTGTTATCACAGAATCTTGCTCGACGGATTTATCTCAATGGATATATTTTCAAAAGACTATATATATCTCCTCAAGGCATTGAAGATCAGTTAACGAAGTTACCAAAAACTTGCGAAGTTATTATCATATACATCAGAGCAAAACATATCTCCAATGCTCACTGCTATTCAGATATAAGAGATATACAGTGCTCAAACCATGAACAACACATCATCAGCTAGAAGCTCAGAAAGTCAAAGTTGTTGTTCATATATTGTTCTATCCTTGAACAAACCCAGATCAGCCCTGTGTGGACTGAGTAATCTTTGCTTCTCCCGAACTGTGTGTGAAGGATTTGCATCGAAGGATATGAAGCTTCAGAACTGTGTGTGTAGAAGCCAGTCAAGTGTTAGCTCAAACCAATCTGTGTGAACGGTTGAAGCTAAGATCTTTATATCAATCTGTGTGAACGATATATTGATTGTGTGTTTTAATAATTACGTAGTTGTGTACGCAGTAATTATAATAAACTTTTTACTCCTGTGTGGAGGACCAGTGGACGTAGAGGGGTTTACCTCGAACCACTTTAAATATTGTGTTATTTACCTTTTGCCCTTTACTGTTTTAATTACTGTGATTGTTTAAGTATAGACTGCACATCGAGTTGCTGTATCCACAGCAACTTACTGTATTTGAGACCATTCTGAAATCGTTCGAGAAATCGTTCAAAAGAATGGACGAAATTCTAAGCACTGGGCAACATGCTCATGATAAAAGTGGCTTAGGATACAGCTCATGTTCAAACAAAGGGAAAACTAGTACCGTGTTTGTCAGGGGTGTGGAACCCATTCTTGTGTCGAAAGAAACTTCGAGTCCCGTGAAGGAACCTGTTGCATAGTGAACAGCAAAGGCTGCCATTCCGCCACCTCAATTATACTCCAGAAAGCGGAATCACCAGCTATTCAGATCTGAAAGGCGCACTCAACAGCATGCTCCCCGAGCATATCAACAGCATCAACAGCCGTTCACAAGGAAGGCTGTATCCAAATACCGAAGGCCCGCACGGCAGTACTATCAGTACAGCACGCCTAGGTATTGGATACAGGAGCCCCATTATTCCTCGAGACAGCAGGTGTCCGCATAGTATCAACAACAATGTTGGGAATCCAACTAGAGACCCATAAGGCAAGCTGTTAGGCCAAAGAAAATGGCTCCACCTCCAAGACGGCACTCGTACTGGACTAATAATAATAACCCTAAATTTTACATGCATAATAATTATCATGGTTATAGCGACTACGTTTATGACCCACGTACATACTGCAGCACTGTACTAAATGTGACCTATAGTAAACCAATTGCTGTCAGGAAAATTTGGGTACCTAAAGGCACTAACATTCATGGAACCAAAAACCAAAGGGGACCTAAATTTACCTAATCTCTTTGCATACAGGACATCCTAGAGGAGGACACCTGGTACTTCGATAGTGGATGCTCGTAGAAGGTCGCGGTCCGAAAGTGCGCTTCGGTGATAAATCTAAAGGAAGAACAAGAGGGAAAGGAAACCTTCTTGTAGGAAAATTCAAAGTCACCGATGTTGCATATGTTAAAGGCTTACAGTATAATCTACTTAGTATTAGCCAGTTCTGTGATAAACAGTTCTCGGTGAAATTCTATATAGATCGCTGTAGAGTCAAGAACATCCAGACCAAAGAAGTTGTGCTTACAGGAAGCAGATCAGGTAACATGTATATTGCTGACTGGAAGCCTATGAGCTCCTCAATTCCATGCTTTGTTTCCAAAGGCACTGCAGATCTAAGCTGGTTATGGCACAAGAGGATGTCTCACATCAACTTCAAGATGATCAACAAGCTCTCAAGACAGGGAATGGTAAGAGGATTGCAAAATGTGTCATTCAAAAAGGGCAACGTCTGCGGACCATGTCAGAAAGGCAAGCAAATTAAGTCCACCCTAAAGAGCAAATCCTACCTTTCAACCAAAAGAGTGTTGGAGATGCTACACATGGATCTCTACGGTCCTGTAGACCCAGTAAGTTTGGGAGGTAAGAAATACTGTCTTGTTGTTGATGATGATTACTCCAGGTATGCTTGGACAATCTTCTTAAGAAAGAAGAAGGAAACAACATCAAAGCTGCCCGAGCTCCTGAGAAAGCTTCAAAATGAAAAGGCATTCAGTATCGTGTCCATTCGTTCCGACAGAGGTACAAAATTTACTAACCTCTTTATAGAGCAATACTGTTCAGAAAATGGGATACAACACGAATACTCAGCTGCCCGTACACCTCAACAAAATGGTGTTGCCGAGCGAAAGAATAGGACGTTGAAAGAAGCGACCAGGACAATGATTGCCGCAAGCAAGTTACCACAGCGTTTCTGGGGTGAAGCAACCAATACAGCATGCTACACTCAAAACCGCTGTATCGTCAACAAGCACCACAACAAAACAGCATACGAGGTATAAAATAACAAAACTCCATTAGTTTCATATTTTCACATTCTTGGATGCAGGTGCTATGTGTTGAACAATGGGAAGGATCAACTTAGAACCTTCGATGAGAAGTCAGATGAAGGAATATTTGTAGGATATTCCTCCGTCAGCAAAGCTTACATGATCTTTAATAAAAGGAAGCTAACGATCGAGGAATCAGTTCATGTAGTGTTCGACGAACCTCACCATGACCCTACAGGAGTAGAAACTATTACTCAGAACATCCAACAACTTTCCATCTTAGATCCACCAACTCCCATAGAACCTGTTGTTGACCTAGAAATCAACCCCGCAGCTGTAAGGATCGACGTATATGAAGCCAATGTTGTACAAGTAGAAGCTGTATCTACAGAAACTCAAGATATAGTACGGGACCCTGAATTAGAACCCGACCGAAGATGGTTAAGAGATCACCCGCAAGAGCTGATCATTGGAAACATCGATGCTGGTGTTTCTACTCGTAGGAGAATACAGAGTACACAAGGAAATGTACTATGTGCACAAAAAGAACTAGATACTGAGATATCACCATTCCCTGAAGTGAAATCTCAATCCGGGCTTAGAAGACTCAACATGTGCACTATTGTTGTATTCTTAGCCCAGTCCGAACCTGTTTCGACCATAGACGCTCTTAATAATTCTCATTGGATAACATCTATGGAAGAAGAGCTTAACGGTTTCGAGAGAAACAATGTATGGTATCTTGTACCCAGACCTACGCATCAATCGGTTATAAGAACCAAATGGGTATTTAGAAACAAGAAGGATCGAAATGGACTAATCATAAGGAACAAATCCAGACTAGTCGCACAAGGTTATAGACAGGAAGAAGGCATAGACTATGATGAAACGTTTGCCCCTGTAGCCAGACTAGAAGCCATTGGGATATTTTTAGCCTTTGCCGCCCATAAGAGCTTCATCGTGTACCTAATGGATGTCAAGAGTGCATTCCTAAATGGAGACCTTGCCGAAGAAGTTTATGTTGAACAACCCCGAGGTTTTGCTAACACAGACGGTATCGATCTAGTATACAGGCTGAGGAAAGCACTGTATGGACTTAAGCAAGCCCCTAGAGCATGGTATGAGACCCTGTCCCAGTATCTCACCGACAATGGATTTGAGAAAGGTGTTTTGGACAAAACCTTGTTCAAAATGCAGGAAGGCGATGACCTTCTGATGGTGCAAATCTATGTAGATGTTATAATTTTTGGTTCAACTAACCTTTCTTTATATCAAAGGTTCTCTCATCTCATGCAAATTAAATTTGAAATGAGTATGATGGGAGAACTTAGTTATTTCCTAGGTTTGCAGGTAAAGCAGTTGCCTACAGGAATTTTCATCAACCAGGAAAAATACAACAAAGAGCTTCTCAACAAATTTGGAATGAACACTTCTAAATCATCATCAACCCCCATGAGCACTTCCGTGCTGATTAGTGCTGATGAAGCCGGAAATCCAGTTGACCAATCACTCTATAGGAAGATTATTAGCTCTCTCCTGTACCTAACGGCTAGCAGGCCCGATATCCAGTTTGTTGTAGGAGTGTGTGCGAGATATCAAGTAGCACCCAAGGAATCACACTTCAATACAGCTAAATGAATCCTGGAGTATATTAAAGGAACAGTCGATGTAGGACTGTGGTATCCTAAAGAAGGCAGAATCGATTTAGTTGGATACAGCGACACGGATCTCGGAGGCTGCGAGCTAGATAGGAAGAGTACAAGTGGAGCTTGTCACTTTCTTGGACCTAGACTTGTTTCTTGGTTTAGTAAGAAGCAATTGGCAAACTCACTTTCCACGGTTGAATCAGAATACTATGCTGCTGGTAGTTGCTGTATGCAGATCCTTTGGATGCAGCAACAATTGTCAGATTATGGGATTGAAGCCAAGGAAACGCCAATCATGTGTGATAGCTCGAGTGCAATTGCAATCACGCACAACCCTGTATTGCACTCGCGCACTAAGCATATCAACATGAAGCATCATTTCATAAGGAATCATGTCGAGAACAAGGATGTTCGGCTCGAAAAGGTTCATACAGATATTTAGTTGGCCGACATCTTCACCAAACCTCTCGACACAGCACGATTCAACATGCTTAGACAAGAATTGGGAATGCTACAGCCTGACTCCCTGTAAGTAATTTACTGTTTTTACTCAACAATTGAGGGGGAAGGCTGTAAGACCCAAGAATATAGTATCCACCATTGATTATCTCTACACTCAGTGCCTTCAATACAGCACTGTAGGGAACAAATTGATATGAATTATCCTACAGCTGATGTGTGCAATAATTATGAAAATATGTCTATTGATTGTGAAACCAGCGAAGTCGATTATGAAAAACTCATGGAGAGCAATCATCAACTTGCCCATGAACTAAGTGAGGTTAAAACTCACAACGAGAGCAAGACAAATGAATTCGTTCTACTTCAAGCCAATGTCAAAACTCTCCAAAAACAAGAAGATGAACTTGAGACCATTCTGAAATCGTTCGAAAAATCGTTCAAAAGAATGGAAGAAATTCTAAGCACTGGGCAATATGCTCATGATAAAAGTGGCTTAGGATACAGCTCATGTTCAAACAAAGGGAAAACTAGTACAGTGTTTGTCAGGGGTGTGGAACCCATTCCTGTGTCGAAAGAAACTTCGAGTCCCGTGAAGGAACCTGTTGCACAGTGAACAACAAAGGCTGCCATTCCGCCACCTCAATTATACTCCAGAAAGCGGAATCACCAGCTATTCAGATCTGAAAGGCACACTCAACAGCATGCTCCCCGAGCATATCAACAACGTCAATAGCCATTCACAAGGAAAGCTGTATCCAAATACCGAAGGCCCGCACGGCAGTACTATCAGTACAGCACGCCTAGGTATTGGATACAGGAGCCCCATTATTCCTCGAGACAGTAGGTGTCCGCACAGTATCAACAACAATGTTGGGAATCCAACTGGAGACCCAGAAGCAAGCTGTTAGGCCAAAGAAAATGGATCCACCTCCAAGACGGCACTCGTACTGGACTAATAATAATAACCCTAAATTTTACATGCATAATAATTATCATGGTTATAGCGACTACGTTTATGCCCCACGTACATACCGCAGCACTGTGCTAAATGTGACCTATAGTAAACCAATTGCTGTCAGGAAAATTTGGGTACCTAAAGGCACTAACATTCATGGACCCAAAAATCAAGGGGACCTAAATTTACCTAATCTCTTTGCATACAGGACATCCTAGAGGAGGACACCTGGTACTTCGATAGTGGATGCTCTCGGCACATGACCGGAGATAGAAGCAAGCTATCAGATTTCGTAGAAGGTCGCGGTTCAAAAGTGTGCTTCGGTGATAAATCTAAAGGAAGAACAAGAGGGAAAGGAAACCTTCTTGTAGAAAAATTTTAAGTCACCGATGTTGCATATGTTGAAGGCTTACAGTATAATCTACTTAGTATTAGCCAGTTCTGTGATAAACAGTTCTCGATGAAATACTATATAGATCGCTGTAGAGTCAAGAACATCCAGACCAAAGAAGTTGTGCTTACAGGAAGCAGATCAGGTAACATGTATATTGCTGACTGGAAGCCTATGAGCTCCTCAATTCCATGCTTTGTTTCCAAAGGCACTGCAGATCTAAGCTGGTTATGGCACAAGAGGATGTCTCACGTCAACTTCAAGATGATCAACAAGCTCTCAAGACAGGGAATGGTAAGAGGATTGCCAAACGTGTCATTCAAAAAGGACAGCGTCTGCGGACCATGTCAGAAAGGCAACCAAATTAAGTCCACCCTAAAGAGCAAATCCTACCTTTCAACCCAAAGAGTGTTGGAGATGCTACACATGGATCTCTACGGTCCTGTAGACCCAGTAAGTTTGGGAGGTAAGAAATACTGTCTTGTTATTGTTGATGATTACTCCAGGTATGCTTGGACAATCTTCTTAAGAAAGAAGAAGGAAACAACATCAAAGCTGCCCGAGCTCCTGAGAAAGCTTCAAAATGAAAAGGCATTGAGTATCGTGTCCATTCGTTCCGACAGAGGTACAAAATTTACTAACCTCTTTATAGAGCAATACTTTTCGGAAAATGGGATACAACACGAATACTCAGCTGCCCGTACACCTCGACAAAATGGTGCTGCCGAGCGAAAGAATAGGACGCTGAAAGAAGCAACCAGGACAATGATTGCCGCAAGCAAGTTACCACAACATTTCTGGGGTGAAGCAACCAATACAGCATGCTACACTCAAAACTATTGTATCGTCAACAAGCACCACAACAAAACAGCATACGAGGTATAGAATAACAAAACTCCATTAGTTTCATATTTTCACATTCTTGGATGCAGGTGCTATGTGTTGAACAATGGGAAGGATCAACTTAGAACCTTCGATGAGAAGTCGGATGAAGGAATAATTGTAGGATATTCCTCCGTCAGCAAAGCTTACAGGATATTTAATAAAAGGAAGCTAACGATCGAGGAATCAGTTGATGTAGTGTTCGACGAACCTCACCATGACCCTACAGGAGTAGAAACTATTACTCAGAACATCCAACAACTTTCCATCTTAGATCCACCAACTCCCATAGAACCTGTTGTTGACCTAGAAGTCAACCCCGCAGCTGTAAGGATCGACGTAGATGAAGCCGATGTTGTATAAGTAGAATCTGTATCTACAGAAACTCAAGATATAGTACGGGACCCTGAATTAGAACCCGACCGAAGATGGTTAAGAGATCACCCGCAAGAGCTGATCATTGGAAACATCGATGCTGGTGTTTCTACTCGTAGGAGAATACAGAGTACACAAGGAAATGTACTATGTGCACAAGAAGAACTAGATACTGAGATATCACCATTCCCTGAAGTGAAATCTCAATCCAGGCTTAGAAGACTCAACATGTGCACTATTACTGTATTCTTAGCCCAGTCCGAACCTGTTTCGACCATAGACGGTCTTAATAATTCTCATTGGATAAAATCTATGGAAGAAGAGCTTAACGATTTCGAGAGAAACAATGTATGGTATCTTATACCCAGACCTACGCATCAATCGGTTATAGGAACCAAATGGGTATTTAGAAACAAGAAGGATCGAAATGGACTAATCATAAGGAACAAATCCAGACTAGTCGCACAAGGTTATAGACAGGAAGAAGGCATAGACTATGATGAAACGTTTGCCCCTGTAGCCAGACTAGAAGCCATTAGGATATTTTTATCCTTTGCCGCCCATAAGAGCTTCATCGTGTACCTAATGGATGTCAAGAGTGCATTCCTAAATGGAGACCTTGCCGAAGAAGTTTATGTTGAACAACCCCGAGGGTTTGCCAACACAAACGGTATCGATCTAGTATACAGGCTGAGGAAAGCACTGTATGGACTTAAGCAAGCCCCTAGAGCATGGTATGAGACCCTGTCCCAGTATCTAACCGATAATGGATTTGAGAAAGGTGCTTTGGACAAAACCTTGTTCAAAATGCAGGAAGGCGATGACCTTCTGATGGTGCAAATCTATGTAGATGTTATAATTTTTGGTTCAACTAACCTTTCTTTATATCAAAGGTTCTCTCATATCATGCAAATTAAATTTGAAATGAGTATGATGGGAGAACTTAGTTATTTCCTAGGTTTGCAGGTAAAGCAGTTGCCTACAGGAATTTTCATCAACCAGGAAAAATACAGCAAGGAGCTTCTCAACAAATTTGGAATGAACACTTCCAAATCATCATCAACCCCCATGAGCACTTCCGTGCAGATTAGTGTTGATGAAGCCAGAAAGCCAGTTGACCAATCACTCTATAGGAAGCTTATTGGTTCTCTCCTGTACCTAACGGCTAGCAGGCCCGATATCCAGTTTGCTGTAGGAGTGTGTGCGAGATATCAAGTAGCACCCAAGGAATCACACTTCAATACAGCTAAACGAATCCTGGAGTATATTAAAGGAACAGTCGATGTAGGACTGTGGTATCCTAAAGAAGGCAGAATCGATTTAGTTGGATACAGCGACACGGATCTAGGAGGCTGCAAGCTAGATAGGAAGAGTACAAGTGGAACTTGTCACTTTCTTGGACCTAGACTTGTTTCTTGGTTTAGTAAGAAGCAATTGGCAAACTCACTTTCCACGGCTGAATCAGAATACTATGTCTTTGGTAGTTCCGTATGCGCATCCTTTGATGCAAAGAACAATTGTCAGATTATGGGATTGAAGCCAAGGAAACGCCAATCATGTGTGATAGCACGAGTGCAATTGCAATCACGCACAACCCTGTATTGCACTCGTGCACTAAGCATATCAACATGAAGCATCATTTCATAAGGAAACATGTCGAGAACAAGGATGTTCAGCTCGAAAAGGTTCATACAGATATTCAGTTGGCCGACATCTTCACCAAACCTCTCGACACAGCAAGATTTAACGTGCTTAGACAAGAATTGGGAATGCTACAGCCTGACTCCCTGTAAATAATTTACTGTTTTTACTCAACAATTGAGGGGGAATGCTGTAAGACCCAAGAATACAGTATCAACCATTAATTATCTGTACACTCAGAGCCTTCAATACAGCACTGTAGGGAACAAATTGATATGAATCATCCTCCAGCTGACGTGTGCAATAATTAAGGGGGAATACAGTATGACCCATGAATACAGCATTAATCCAAAAGTTCTTGTATGGAATTAAAACCTATATGTACCTTTTAAGGGGGAACGATGTATCGTCGCGGATACATCACATACTATAGGATTTCGATTCAGTATGTATATTATATTATAATATTTCATTTTAAAAATAGTTTTTGTCCACGTGCACTGTTTTCATGTCAAACGTCATTTACATTAAATGCCTTACACGACATATGGATAATCTAATCACAAAATTCGCGATGCTTTCAAATTGTTTAATGTTTAATACCGCTGTTTCAGGCATTAAGGGTAACAACAAATGTCAGAAGTGGGACCCGTTCCTATTTTAAAATTCACTGGATAAGTGTACCAATTATACTCAATCCATCGTGGCCATTCATTTCAAACGCCAGTTCCCATCCCTTAAATCCGACCATTCTTTCTCTGAAAACCCTTCTTCGCCGCCTACTATAAAAGGACTGCAATTGCCATTTCAGACTCTTTACGCTTTCTGCATATTTTTAAGAGCACTCAAGCAAATCAGCCTACAAGTTTTTCTATGCTTACTGCATATTCCTCTTACATCTTTTTCATCTTTTCTTGAGAATCATCAATGGCGTCTGCTCAGACCTCTACCACCGCCCTCAAGAAATCTCTGAACTTCATTGATGGACGGATCTTCACCCGATCTGTCGTCATTGAGCGCATCCATTCTGAAATTGATGATGTCGATACGATGGAAGTCGTCATCACCAGAATCTATCAACAAGGCCTCTACCGCCTTGGGAGCCACACCGCAGAGAAATATGACGCTCACCTTGTTGAGGAGTTCTACCTCAACGCAGTAGTTCGATTTATGCCAATAGCCCTAGGAGGACATGTTGCTGATATCACAGCTGTCATCCACAGAATGGAGATCTGCATCGACCGAGATCTTCTCAAAAACATTTATAGGCTACCCTCGGAAGTCCTGACCATGGAGGAACTTGAGACTTTTGGGTCTCAAGAGTTGCTGACTCAATATTATGGCTTGTTCACCGGTTTGACTATGGTTGAAGTGTTTCACACCACCCGCCACAAGAAAAACTTTTGTTTACCATTTGTTTATTTGCATGATTTTTGTTGTCGCATCATTGAAAATCGTACTGGTGCATTTGAGATGTGCACTAATCTTAGGTTTAGAATGATGGTAGCTATTATGACCTGTGAAAAGGTCATTTGGTGTTAAATTATTCTGAAACGCATGCAGGAAGAAGGTCAAAACCTTCCACTCAGGAGAAATCATTTGGTTTATTCTTAAACTACATTTTGACGAAGTGCGGACTTTCACAGTCCGCTGATGCAAAGAAGATAAGTTCCCGGATATTCTTGGGAGGAGTCAAGCCCACTGCCTACAAACAAAGTATTCTGATCGCAGACAGGCCTTTTATCCAGAACCTACTGCTTTCTGAAGATCCAAGGGACGTTTCTCCTAAGTCCCAGAGTGTGGAATCTTCAAAGAAACGAAAGAGATCTCACAGCAAGACACCAGTTGCTGCTGAGAAGCGGAAAAGTAAGCTAAGAAGGCTTTCTAAAGTTAAATCTACAAAAATCTCCGAAGATGCTTCTATAGTGGCGAAACCCACTGATGAATTACCCCAGGGCCCAACCCCTGTGGAAGAGATGCCTGTTACTGTATCGACAGTAAATCCCAAGCCTTTGGCGGCAACGACGGATACGAGGTCATCTGCCAACTTGGAAGACTCTAGCGAGTCGGCTGCCCCTGCGGAGCCAAATGCTACTTCTCCTATGCGGGATTCCACACCCGTATAGGATCCACCTTCCTTCAGGGGGAACCATCCCCTGTAAGGAATCCCTCTTCCATACAGGATCCCACACCTGTAGAGGAACAAATCGATACAGCGGACTCAGACGTTGTACGAAGTCCCTCCCCGGACACCATTATCAATAAAACTCTTCTTTTTGTGCAAATTGAACAGGCCTATGAAAAATTTCTTCAATGGAAGAGCAATAGGCTAGCTCCATACGATACCCTGTTCAACTGGAGCGAGTGGCGCAATGAAGAAAGATTCGTGTTGCAGGTGACGGACTCCACAGAAGTTGAAGCCCTGATCCAATGGGACAATCTATACTGCAAAAGTTGATTGAAAGCCATCTTTTGAAAAAAACAGATGCCAGAAGAAAAGGAAAGGATAAGTCCGAGGACTCTCCCAAAAGTCCAAAAGAAGACCACGACTCAGACGACGACGACGACGACGATGCCTTTCAGGCAGGTTTGAGAATGAGCCGTGAGGAGGCTCAGGAAAGAGAATCCTCTCAAACCAAGAATGATGAAGGGACATCCACCCGTCAATAACCCCCTTCGCCACAGCAAGGCGAAGAAAATGTTTCGGAACAGGCACCCGAGCCTGCTGCAGAAGAAGAAGGAGAATCATGCGCCGTCCAACAAGAGGAATCAGTCCCTCTGCCGGAACAGGCAGAAGCTGAGAGACACCAGGAGGAATCAGTCCTTCCTATACCCATGTCTACAGACACCTCTTCGAAATAGGAGGATACCGCACCTCCTGCTGCCGAACCCACAACAGCTACTCCCGCCCCATCAACTGTGGAATCCGACGACGGTACTGTACCTGAGGATGTCCAACTCAATTCACGCCCTAACGTGAATTTGAGAAGCTTGAATGGAGCAGAGGACTTTGCTCAGCCGGATTCTCCTCGCCCTGAAACTAAGAAAGAGCGATTGCGTGCTCTTGGCCTCCAGACAGTATTCATTCACGATGCAGTGAATGCCCTTCACTCAGTTGAAAATGTTTTGGATTGGATGCACACATCTGCAGTTGAAGAAATGACTGGTTTAAGGCATGAAGTCTCTCGTGTTGTCGAAGCCTGCACTGTCCTGCCACATGTATTCAAGCAAGCCCTGGCCAATCTGCAAGAGAAGCAAGAAAAGATCCTTAGAGAAGAGGAATCTAAAACTCGCATATCCGAGGCCAAGATAGCAGCAGCCATGATCGAAACAACTTCTCATCTGCGAACTCACGACAAGAGAATCAAAGATATGTTGCAGGTGCTCTCCTCCCTTGTTGAGAGAATGTCAAACATTGAGACGAAACAGGATGCCGCACTGGAGATCCTAGGACGTCTTAGTGACGCCAAAAAGGGGGAAGAAGCGAGAGAAGCCGCAAGGAGAACAAGGCTCCAGCATAAAAGAGAATTTAATGCTGCTCAAGACAGCATTACTGCAGAGCTGAACAAATTAGCCCCACCCACACAAGGATATAGGATTTCAGGTTCTCGACCTGAGTTCCATGATCCCAACGTCCCATGGCAAAGCATTATCCAAAGACCTTCTGAAATTCGTATGGCAACCAACCGCCATCCCACTGCTGAAGAAGTGAAGCAATGGAGGAGAAATGAACTGATGAGATAATTTGTTAAACTCATTAGGGAATTCGCCATCTTCAAAGGTTATAAAACATTAGCGGAGGCTGCAGACAAATTTACAAAGTTGTTAGAAGAAGGAAAGCTTCCTATCCAACAAGAAATGAAATCCAAGCATAGAAGAGGAGATCGGATCACCCATCCTGAAGACTAGATTCTTGTCTTCGACAGATCATACGATGGTAGAGAAATCTACTTAGATCGAGGCAACGATTCCCTACAGCACTGGTGGCGTGGAACCGAGAACGATCCAAAGAAAAGGCCATGGAGACACTCGGATTATATGAGTTAAAATCATTTTATTATTGTTTGTAATTTTTCTTTCAAAACAGCAATCCTTGTACTCTATTTTTGAATATTAATAAAAATGTTTGCCTGTCTTGAAAGATTACAACTCATAATCTACTGTGTTATTGTATGATTACGTACTTAAATTTAATTGCTGAAATTATTCACAAGTATAGAAACTTGTTTAAAAATTAAGCTGTACGAACTTGTCTGCGAACAGTTCATAGATTCAGTTGTATGCATCTAGGATACATTGTAAGATTGTGCCTGCACGCCAATCATAAGCTTAAACTGTAAAATCTCTTAGCTGTATCGAAGTCGCCTGCGAGCAGTTCATAAATTAGACTCAGTTGCTGAAAGCCATAGCATTCGATAGAAGACCAAGATATCTTCGTGAAGTCATCAGAAGGTTATTCGCTTCATGAAGAAGGTTTTGGAATCATCCAGAAGACTTTAATGATTTAAGTCTTGGCAAATTGTCAAAAAGGGGGAAATTGTTGGGATAACGATACCCTGTATCGAAATTGTTGGAATAACAATACCCGGTGTCGAAACACTCAGGATAAACAATCCATGTATCGAGTAGTGGTGATATGATGTTTTGACAATATGCCAATCCAGAAAACAGTAAGCAAACTGTATCAAAAAGCTGAAGTGTCAACCTGTATTAAAAACCTCTCGTAGATTCAGCATACATCAAATAAGTCTCATAAAGACCAAGTATGGAAGTTGTCTCGAATATCAATACAATGATCCTTACATACAGCTCTCAACAGGACAAAGAAAGAATCTTCAGTATTCACTAGAAGTCAAGTCCCATTGATAAAGAAGTATTTAAATACTAAAGGATAAAGTATTTAAATACTGTAAGTCAGAAGATCTTCAAATCCCACAATATCCGGATCTCAGTCAAATGTCTGTTGTCACAGAATCTTGCTCAACGGATTTATCTGAACTGATATATTTTCAGAAGACTATATATATCTCCTCAAGGCATTGAAGATCAGTTAACGAAGTTACCAAAAACTTACGAAGTTATTATCATATACATCAAAGCAAAACATATCTCCAAAGCTCACTGCTATTCAGATATAAGAGATACACAGTGCTCAAACCGTGAACAACACATCATCAGCTAGAAGCTCAGAAAGTCAAAGCTGTTGTTCATATATTGTTCTATCCTTGAACAAACCCAGATCAGCCCTATGTGGACTAAGTAATCTTTGATTCTCCCGAACTGTGTGTGAAGGATTTGCATCGAAGAAGACGAAGCTTCAGAACTGTGTGTGAAGAAGCCAGTCAAGTGTTAGCTCAAACCAATCTGTGTGAACGGCTAAAGCTAAGATCTTTATATCAATCTGTGTGAACGATATATTGATTGTGTGTTGTTATAATTACGCAGTTGTGTATGCAGTAATTATACTAAACTTTTTACTCCTGTGTGGAGGACTAGGGGACGTAGAGGGGTTTACCTCGAACCACTTTAAATATTGTGTTATTTACTTTCTGCCCTTTACTGTTTTAATTAATGTGATTATTTAAGTATACACTGCACATCGAGTTGTTGTATCCACAACAACTTACTGTATTTAAGACTTCCGCTATGCACTCAGATTTAAAACCATACAGCTTGTAGTTTAAAACACTTTCCAAGCTGTTTCCAGTATACTTAGTGGCCAACAAATCTTAATTATGAAATTAAGCTGAAGAGGAGCATCATAGGACACCCGTAATGGTATGTGCAAGTGCACAAGATGAGTGACCGGACACACCCGTACTCGTACCTAATTAGTTTCACGGAGGTACATTACCGTGTGCACAGTCCATTGTGTCGGTGAACACGAATACATGACCATCATGTGCCCGACTAAAAATTCCACACATCCCCACCCGGCCACGCAATATGAACCCAGAAGGTCATATGAACAAGAATGAACATGAGGAATATTAACGAATAACAATCCGACAAAGTGAAAAATGACTCACCGAGATGAAATAATAGTGAAGTGAATGATAGCTCAATGAAATGATTGGAACTGTCGTTCCTCGTGAATGAAGTGATTATTCGACAATTACAAGTCTCAATACGGTTAATACATTATGAATGAGTTATGATTACGAATGAACAACAACGAAAGGAATGAATATCCTTTAGAAAAATCTTCGTCGTTAGGATATAATTCTTTTATGTGTTCAAAACCAAACATTTTTGTGCTCAATGTTGAAATTAAAGCATAAGTTCGAGAAAGTGCATCGGCCACGACATTTTCTTTTCCCTTTTTGTACTTGATAACATAAGGAAATGATTCTATAAATTCCACCCACCTTGCATGTCGGTTGTTCAATTTATGTTGGGCTTTCAAGTATTTTAATGACTCATGGTCGGTGTGAATGATGAACTCTTTTGGCCAAAGGTAGTGTTGCCACGTTTCCAATGCTCTAACCAACGAGTACAATTCCTTGTCATAGGTAGGATAGTTCAAGGTAGCCCCGTTCAATTTTTCGCTAAAATAAGCAATGGGTTTTCCTTCTTGTATTAGGACCACACCTATACCAAGATTAGAAGTATCACATTCAGTTTCAAAAGCTTTATCAAAATTAGCTAATGATAAAAGAGGAGCTCGAGTTAACTTCCCTTTTAATTCCTTGAAAGCTTTCTCTTGCGCATCGCCCCATTTGAATTCACAATTTTTTTTATTACATCTGTGAGTGGTGCCGCGATACACAACACTGGTGAAGAATGTCCTTCCTCGAACAAACGTCCTACAATGAGATGTCGGTCGTTTGGACAACCTTGAAACACAATTACCAGTAATCCACTCAATATACATATCAAGCATGAATTACGACTAACTCAAAAGTCGATACAACAATATCCAAACTCATTGAGGCATTCAAACAAACACTTAGCGAACATCAACCCTTGATTATAACCAAACCCAAATATAACGAAACCACCTTCCAAAATGAGTAGTTCAAACCAACAAAATGTCTTCCATGATATCAATAATCCCATAGGAATCCACAATTAGAGTTAACGACAATATCTAATCGAAAACCCCCAAATATCAAAGTCAACCCTAAAGTGTTCTTGAATCAAACCCCAACAAATTATGAAATGTGAAATATATGCCATTAAATCCGTAGAAATACATTTATCCAAGGTAGATAATCCATATCTAACATATTCCAACTTAAAACCAAGCTTACATGAATTGATCGGAAGGAAAACATTCAAAATCCGAACTTCTAGATCCAAGAAATCATTACCTTGATTTGATGTGTTGGAGAGGATGAAATAATGATTAATCTGAATGATAAGCTTGAAAATGCTGATAGATGGATTCAGCTCAATGAAATCTCTCCAAAATGCCCAAAATCGCCCGGAATCGTCGAAGGAATGAAGAGAGAATGACAAATGATGAATCTGGACTGCACTGTCCAATATATACTGTTCTAGTTTAGCGCACACTAAGCCCTGATATTTAGCATGTGCTAGCGGGTTAACCGTACAGTACAGTGCCTACTGACTGCCTCGTTAGCGTGCGTTAACCCCAAAATATTAGCATCCACTAACATAATATCTGATGCCCAGTAACTGAAGTCTAGAACCCTCTGTCCTCTGACCTGCTCGCGATAGCGCGCACTACTCCTAAAATTTAGCGTGCGCTACTACACCATTAGCAAACGCTAATATCTACTCATAGCGTGCGCTATGAATTATTCCCGATCAGTCCAGTACCCTATTGGACTCTGCCTGGTTGTCCTTAGCACGCGCTACACTGACTGCATAACGTGTGCTATCCAAACTTACTAGCGCGCGTTACTTACCATTCGTAGCGTGCGCTACTACAACTTAACTGCAGTCCTGCGCCCACTTGACTATCTGCCTGAACCATGCTAGCGTGCGCTAATGCTGAGAGGTAGCGTGCGCTACTGATACTCAATTAGCGCGCCCTAAAGAGAGCACGTAGCGTGCGCTACTCCTCACACACAGCCCACTACGAAAATGACAATGATGATAAACACGGATCGATCCTCCAACCAGGTAGAAAGACGAATAATAACTGATACACGATACAAATACTCTGAACGGTGAATACCATGATTGAATATGAATGATGAATGATTATTAATGAGTGTAAATTACTGAGTGTCAATTACTGAATGATAATTATTGAATGATAATGACTTTATTACAATCGGGTATTACATCATTGCTCTGGTGCGTGGCAAGTAAAGACGTGGTGTTTTCGGCTTTGGATCATCCAAAAGCTTGACGAATAGGATTTGTAGGGAAGATCACCTAAAGCTTGTGGAATTGCTTACGTGGAGTAAACCATTTAATCAATGGACTATGAGGGTATAATTTCGAATCTTCCTTTTTTTTCGTTTTGATATTCATATATACGTAGCTTGATCGATCCTCTTAAGAGATTTGGATCACATTAGATTCGTATATTGCTTGCGTTGTGCCTTTGTTTTAGGCACGGAATCCCAACAGTGGTATCGGAGTGTAGGTCTTGCGATTGTATATATGATATTTAGCATTTGGAATGCTTGATTGGATGGCGAATGATTTGGAATCATTTATTGTTATTATCGTGGTATATGTTCGTTCATCGTAGTTGTATTTTTCGTAAATCTATATCTAAATATAAATCTTTATTTTCTAGGAAATATGTTATATTGAAGATACGAATGTTGAAAAATATAGATATTGGATATCCGATCGATAATCGAGCCTCGAATTGCCGTTGGACGGCCCAGGAATGGACCGAAAGAGGCTGCTGTGCGGTCTGGGACAAGGGGACCGCGGCAGGGCTGTTGCTAGCCCCTGCCGTGCGGTCTTTGTTGGGATTCGGTGCCTAAAAACGAAGGCCCAACGGAAGCGGTAAAACGAAAATTAATTCGATCTGAATCCCTACGAGGATCGATCGAGCTATGTATATACGAATATGTAAACGAAAAACAAGAGTCGTAAGAAACTAACCCTTGAAGTCCGTTGATTAAATGGTAACCTTCTCTTGAGCTATTCCCCGAGCTTTAGTTTGATCTCTACGAGTTCAATCCGCTCCAAGCCCTTGAACGATCCAACACCGAAAACACCGCGTCTCTACTTGCCACGCACTGGAAAGACGATCGGAACAACAACACTCGATTAACCTCTAAGGTTACGGCTAGAATCAAGTGATGAAGCTTTTATTACTACACTCTAAGTGTATAATATATCTCTCAATAATTTTCTCTCAATTTTTCTCCAAGAAAAATGAAGAAGAAGTGAATGAAGAAGATGAAGATGAGTGTTAAACTCAAAGTCTATCTCTCTCTCCCTATCCTCACGTTTGGAAGCTTGTTCAAACAAGTGATGAGAGTCTTCATTTTATTCCCCATAAAATCCTCCCAAATCAAGACCAAATAATTAAAATAAATTAATTAAAAGATCTTGTTCCCTTGATAATTCAAGTCATCCACCAACTAAGGTAAAGAATATGACCAAAGGAAAGAGGAGGGAAAATGGGATGGCCATCTAGAAGGAGCTGGGATGAGTTCGGTTCGTTTCGGACTCCCGTGAGTCCAAATAGATAAACTCCTATTCCGTTCCGATGTATTTGTGTCGTTTAATTAATCCAATTAATTAATCATATCAAATACAAAATAACATAATTAATTTATCCAAGAAATAATTATATTCATGAATTAAATTAATCACCCAGTAATATATTTTATTCATTAGGCCGTAAATTAATTTATCCAATAAATTAATTTAGAGATCCAATGTCCCAAAATCAATTAGACATCCAATGTCCAATAAATTAGATATCCAATATCTAATATTTATAATGAGAGAACAAGCTCGATTCATTCCGTCGTAAACCCTATTGCGCGACTCGGTGGGTTCGTCTCAGTCAGCAATTGGAGGAACCAAAGAGTAGTAGCACCACCTAGCCAGCCTGACGGCCTACACTGTACCCCAACTGAGAACGGATGATTTGGATCATTCAAGAAACATTCTGTCATGAATACCAGTATACGGATAAACCCTTCTTTCAAATGTCCCGATCAAGTTATAGGGTTACGGTCAGTTAAACCCTATCTGTACTTGACGCTATGCATGCGTTAATCCAAATTGAGATCATCGAGCTCTCGTGTATCTAATACAGCTAGCTCCAATGCTTTGGCCAAAGACTTATAATCTCATCTGCTAATAACTGCATAGGACATATAAACCGTTCACTAACATGAGAAAGAATTCTATCTTGGTATTCAGTAGGACCTGCTACTTGCCCGTCAAGATGCACGTCGAGGTTGACCCCCGCCTCCCGGTTTATAGGGTCGAACTACTCTAATGAAAATCTTGACGTCACAAGCACATCCCTACTAAATCCTCAAGTCGAAGGTTCACGAATACCTATCACAACCTTTAGATTCTATCATTGACTGTCCCGGAGTGAAATCCGTGTGACGAATCGAGGGTGAGTCGGTTCGAGTATACTAATCCAATTAGCATACCTATAACGTATGCTCCCACTAACCATTAGCGTTCGACAGGCACTCTCCATGTCAAAGAACATGTCATACAAGTCTTCACATACACTTAATGCCCAGTCAAGTTTCATCGACTTGCGAACGATTAAGTATTTGAGCTACAAACCTTTCCAGTGCCGACCTCCTTATCCAATAAGGAGTGGAACGTTTTGCTCTCAAATACATAGACTAGTTTCTATACGTATATTTACGAGTTAGGAACGCCAGTAACTACCGGTAAATAAAGAAACATTCATTGCTTATATAAATGATTTACATAATTACAAGTACAATACCCTCACTCAACATCCTCTGAGTGGCATTCGAGGGCAAATTCCTAACAATCTTCCACTTACACTCAATGCCACACACTATGGTATCTAATACCCATATTCTCCAGATGACGCTCCAAGCTATTCTGAGAAAGTGGCTTGGTCAGTGGATCAGCGACATTGCCGGCTGAGTCTACTCTGTGCAGCACAATGTATCCCTTGCGAACAAATTCTCTTACGAGATTATACTTCCTCTCAATATGTTTGGTGCTGTTGTGAAACCTCGGCTCCTTGGCCTGCGCTACAGCTCCGTCGTTGTCGCAGTACAGTGGAACAGGCAGCTCAGCACATGGTATCACTTGAAGTTCTCCCAGAAACTTCTTAATCCAGAACCCTTCCTCGGAAGCCTCCGAGGCTGCTTGATACTCAGCCTGACAGGTGGAATCAGCAGTCGCGCTTTGCTTGGCGCTACGCCAAGATACTGCTCCTCCATTAAGAGTAAATATGTAGCCAGAAGTAGACATCGAGTCGTCCTTTAGTCCTTGGAAGTCCGAATCAGTGAATCCCACCACATCCAATTCTCCACCGCCATACATCATAACCATATCTCTAGTCCTTCTCAAGTACTTGAGAACGTTCTTTACGGCATTCCAATGTTTCCTACATGGGTTTGCCTGAAACCTACTCACCACGCTTACAGCATGCGCAATGTTAGGTCTCGTACACAACATAGCATACATAAGGCTACCCACGGCCGAATCATATGGTATATTACTCATTTCCTTTCGTTGTTCCTCACTTTGAGGACACATCTTCAAGGAGAGTTTTATTCCATGTTGCATCGGTAGGAACCCTCTTTTAGAATCATCCATCTTAAATCACTTTAAGATTTTATCTATATAGAGGGCTTAGGAAAGACCTATTGTTCTCTTCGCTCTATCCCGGCTGAGTCGAATACCAAGAATATAGGTAGCTTCTCCTAAGACTTTCATGGAGAAATTACTCGAAAGCCAAGCTTTCACATAACTGTGCATTCCCACATCATTTCCTATTAGTAGAATGTCATCTACATATAGTACTAAGAATGCGATCTTGCTCCCACTAACATTCTTGTATACACAAGGTTCCTCTTCATTTTGCACGAAGTCAAACTCTTTGACTGTCTCGTCAAAACGAAGGTTCCAACTACACGACGCTTGCTTCAGTCCATAAATGGAACGCTGAAGCTTGCACATTTTCTGAATATCGACTTCGGACACAAAGCCTTTAGGCTGCAACATATAGATTTCCTCCTTGAGGAATCCATTAAGGAAAGCCGTCTTTATGTCCATTTGCCATATCTCATAATCGTGATAGGCAGCTATAGCAAGCATCATGCGAATAGACTTGAACATGGCTACGGGCGAGAAGGTATCGTGGTAATCGATCCCTTCCTTTTGGGTATAACCCTTTGCCACAAGCCTGGCCTTATAGGCGTCAACCTTGCCATTACCATCAGTCTTTCTCTTGTATATCCACTTATTCCCAATGGGCACTATGCCCTTGGGGCGGTCTACTAGAGTCCAGACCTGATTGACATGCATCGAGTCTATCTCAGCTTCCATAGCTTCACGCCATTTCGCGGAGTCTACATCAACCATCGCTTGGTCATAGGTCGTCGGGTCAGTCTCTTGGCTATCACTTGGAACCTCATGGAGACCCAGCTCATCCAAGTGCACAAGCCCATACCTCTCAGGTAAATGAGACACCCTACTAGACCTACGAGGTGGTTGTACTCGTGTTTTAGAAAGTTCGGTTCCAGTTTCTTGCACAGGTGTCTCCCGAGGAGTTTCATTGTATTCTTTTAAAGAAATACTTCTACCTGCTCCGCCTTCCTGAATGAACTCATATTCCATGAAGTGTGCTTGTAAAGCAACAACGATCTTTCGATCTACGGGCATGTAGAAGAGATATCCCATTGTCCCAGATGGGAATCCAATGAAACGTCCCTTCGCGGACCTAGCTTCCAACTTTTCCACCTTAGTCTTCTTGACATAGGCGGGACATCCCCAAATCCTAATATGATTAAGACTTGGTTTCCTTCCCTCCCACATCTCATGTGGAGTTTTAGGAACAGATTTGGAAGGACATCTGTTTAAGATATAAGCGGCAGTCAGGAGTGCATACCCCCACAGGTAAATCGGCAAGTCAGTATAGCCCAGCATGGAATGGACCATGTTCAACAGGGTCTGGTTCCTTCTTTCTGACACACCATTTAACTGAGGAGTACCTGGAGGTGTTAGTTATGAAACTATTCCATGTTCCATAAGGAAGTCGTCAAACTCCAGACTCATATACTCGCCACCTCGGTCCGACCGAAGTGCTTTGATGTGATTACAAGTTTGTTTCTCGACTAGGGCATTGAATTCCTGGAATTTCTCAAAGTCCTCGGATTTATGTTTCATTAAGTATACATAACCATACCTAGTATGATCATCTGTAAACGTAATGAAATATTGATATCCGTCACATGCTGCTTCTAAAGCACCACATACGTCGGTATGTATTAATCCCAGTTTATCATCGGCTCTTACAAAAGTCCCTGTGAAGGGGGACTTAGTCATTTTGCCTTTAAGGCAAGATTCACAAGTAGGAAAGGGATCCGATCCCAATTGACCCATAAGTCCATCTTTTTCCATCTTATAAACTTTGGTCTGACCAATATGACCAAGTCTAAGATGCCATTTAAAAACTTGATTGGTTTCATCCCTACCACGTTTTCTAGTCATAGTATTCACAACTACTTTGTTGCTGAGATTTAGATGATACAATCCATTCAACAATGTAGCAGTACCCACTAGTTTATTTCTAAAATAAATTTTGCAGGAACCATCACCAATGAAAAATGAAAATCTTTTTCGGTCCATGACTGGAATGGATACAATATTTTTGTGCCCCTTGGGCAAAACAAGTACATCTTCTAAAGTCAAAACAAAACCGGATTCTAAACCCAAAAGAAGTGATCCTATGTCGGTCGCTTCGACACTATGCCCGCTTTCGACTGTGATCATAACTTCTCCAGCTCCAAGCTTCCTACTTTGTTCCAGATCCTGATTCACGGTACATATATGAGAACTAGCACCAGAATCAAGTATCCAGGAAGTAGAAAATACAGTAGCAGAACAATTTGTTTCCAAAACTAAAAGTTCTGTACCTGAAGTGCCATGAAAAATCGGACAGTCTCTAGCTCAGTGGCCCAGCTCACCGCACTTGAGACAAGCATCCTTCTTATTCTTGTTCTTCGGAACCATCGGGGCCTTGCCCTTTCCCTTAAGGTCCTTAGCTTGCGGTCCAGTCCGCTTCTTGGTCTTTTTCTTCTTATTCTTAGACCTCCGAGGTCCAGAAGAAATCACAAGAGCAGACTCCTTCATCTGCGGAGTCTTTATATGAGACTGAGCGGTCACAAGTTTGTTCATTAGCCTAGCCAAATTACATGCAATCTCATTGCAGTTGAAGTTCATAACAAACTGTGAGAAGGAATCAGGGAGAGACTGTAGGATAAGGTCGGTTTGGAGAGAAGTATCCATTTTAAAATCAAGAGCCTCCAATCTCTCGATCATGGATATCATTTTGAGGACGTGTTCCCCAACCTTCTCACCTTCCTTCATCCTTGCACCGAACAGTTGCTTGGATATCTCATATCTAGCAGTTCTGCTGTGCTCACCATAAAGTTCAGTTAAGTGAGATAGAATCTGCCTAGCAAAAGTCATTTTCTCATGAGCTCTCTGAAGCTCATTAGACATGGAAGCCATCATATAAGCACGGAATTTCACGTCATCCTTAACCCACTTTTCGTGGTTTTCAATATCTTCCTGATTGGCTCGGGTCCGCACTGTAACACCCCAGAATCAAACCGGGAATATTACACGCCGCAGACCCTCTCCGTGAGGATCCACCAGGCTAGACATCAAAACCACTCAATAAATTACATACCGACATGATAAAATACCAAATCCGTAGACCAACTTGGTTTTTTCGTCACTAACATACAAGTCAAAAATACACATTTCTATCTCGACTAATACCCATGCAAGGGTAAAATACACTCACAAACCAAAAGTACGACAGAAGAAAGACCATACACAAACTCCGACTGACTGTATCCAACACTGGCCTTCGTGTGATTAGTATCATTCGCCTTCCATCATCCTTCGCGCCAATCCTGTGTTTTGCTCCCAAACCTGCATGTACCTGGATGCAAAAACAGACATCCACCCCCCGAATACTCGGGGGTTAGCAAAACTCCACTGTTTTGCTAGTGCAAATATAAAGTGCAAATACGAGCCATACAAAACACATTCCGAGAATATAACAAAAGACTTCCCGAGCTATTTGATAATTAAAATAGTTCAAGTCTTGAAAGTAGAAACCAAAACAAGAAAGCACTTTGAAAACATTTTCAAATCTCGGAAGTTTTCGAAAACATTTGCGATAGTAAAGTTCTTAATTCTTCAAAAGGCTCTTAGGGTCACCGCCCCAAAGTTCATTTTCCAAAAATGCAAAACCGATTAACAAAACACGGGGTTCACAACCCAACTCATTCCAGTCACAAAACACAGGGTCCACGACCCAACCATTTCGATTACCAACACAGGGTCCACGACCCGTTCATTCACTTCAATTCACTTTCAAAAATACAATACACATAACACATTATGTTTATGCCATTTTAGCCAAACACCAAGACTCGATATATAATGTCTCTCAACTCCGAGCAACAAGCATTGTGATACTCCGGACATATCACAATTAATCAACACTACAAACACTCTGGCAATTCTCGCGACCCGGTCCATCCCTCCGGTCCCGCCGTAAGGCCACCAAGTCCCTGTGTGCCCCGTCGAGCAATCCCCAGGTGAGAATGCCCACTCGAAGTAACTCTCGCGACCCGGTCCAGCCGCTAAGCCACCAGGTCCCCGTGTGACCCCGTCGAGTCAATCCCCGAGTGAGAGTACCCGAGAAAAACCTTACAACTCTCATCAATTCACATTTCCAAAACCGCAATCCTCAAGAGTCAATCACAATATATATAGTCGAGGTATTTTGCTAAAATGGCCATATTATCCAACACATACTCACGACCCAAAATTTATACTATCCACAAAGAAACACACCATCTAAACAGCACCAATCGACACAACCAATATCACACAAGTTCACACATTCACACACATCCGCATGACTCCACACAAAATCTTAACAAAATGATTGAACTTTAACTTACCAACAACAAAATCACACATAATGGCATCACTCTTTAAATCGACACCAATACGCATAGTCAATTAAGCACCTTAATTCCCGAACACAAGAATCTTCTTTAAATAAAACCATGATTATAGTTATAACGATTCTTTAGAAAAATGGTTGTAAACAATTGTTTAACACGTATCGTCAATTTTCAATCATCATATTCACAAAATACGTAATGTATGGGCAAGATACTTGCCTCAGTAGTTGATACCGGACACTCCGATGAACGTGGATTAACCGGAAAACCTCGAATGCCCAAAACTCTCCGGCGGAAACGACGGTAGAACCACCGATCGGAAAACGGCGAACGACAAGGTTCCGGCTCGAGTTCTTCGCAAGGAACCTGACCCTAATATAATACCGTCAAAATCAATGATCTTACGAGGAAGAATAATCGTAGAATGCCCAAAACCCCCCTCTAAGGATTTTTACCGGACACCTTCAAGGCACCGATTAGGAACTCAACAAAACGAAGAATACTTGGTAATCCAACCATGGAAAAACAAGGAATTAGATATAAAACAACTTAATAATAAACAATCCCTCACTATTCTAAGTTATAACGAATCAAACGGACGAAATCAACAAAATCCCCAATTTTTCCCAAAACTATGATTTTAGGAAACCTAACCTTGATTCGCTGGATTGAAGGATGTTATGGAGTCATAAATCGATGTTATCTGCTCCCAAACTTCGTAGATTAGTTGTATAACAACATGCCTTCGTCACCTCCAAGACTCCAGCCACGTACACGAAATGAAGGAAATGAAAAATGAGTGCAAACAGGACTGCTCGGTCATATTTATACTGGTGCAGCCTAGCGTACGCTAGACTGCCGAGCTAGCGTGCGCTAGCTGGCGGTCATGGTCGAGAATGTTCGGCCGGGCCCGCCATCATGCACTGAACACGTGCGCTGTCGGCCCAGCCACAATCCAGAGACTTCCTGGCTCGGCTAGGTAGCGTGCGCAGCCTTCCGGCCAGAAGCGTCGCTCTGGCCGGCCGAAGCGTCGCGATGTCCGGCGATGGCGTGCGCTACTGCCGATCTCCCGATCGAGTAACCTTCGCCCTTATCGCCTCGGCCGAATAGCGCGCGCAGCCAATCGCCATAGCGTGCGGCGCCTCCCGGCCGTGCGTGCGCTACTTCCGGCCAGTGGCGTGCGCTACGCCGGTTCTCGCCGCAACCGCCCGGCCATTGCACACTCGTCCGGCCGATTACTGCCTCGCCCACCGTCCCCAACCGTCCGGCCAATGTCCGACCACCATGATTCGACGACTCGATTTTCCGAAATCGCACTGAACGAACAGGACAAAATACTCGGGGACAACATCATCGGTCCGAAATGAAAACAACGTATAACAAATCATCACCTACGGTCTTAAACGCCAAAATCAGTCGTCGAGAAAATAATACCGGAACTCGACAACCGGGAAAATCCGGAAAAAATCCAAAATAACCGGAA
This sequence comes from Orobanche coerulescens, assembly GCA_033398695.1. Lineage (NCBI taxonomy): Eukaryota > Viridiplantae > Streptophyta > Magnoliopsida > Lamiales > Orobanchaceae > Orobanche > Orobanche coerulescens. The sequence goes on from CM065803.1 coordinate 160,488,092, forward strand.
CGAAAATCGTGGGTATTACATTCTACCCCCCTAAAAATAAGTTTCGTCTCGAAACTTAAAACAAAAGCAAGGCGGCTCTCGACAACACACCAGAACTCCAGGCAGTATAAAGCCACTACGATCCGATTCAATACGCAAGAATGCTTACGAAAAGCAACGAGCATGAATCGCTGCGTTTGATAAAACCGAGCAATACAAAAATCGAATCACGATTCCAACGCTGAAAGGTATGCAATTCCAATAACTCACAGATTTGGAAGATCAAATACGAAAACAATTTCCCAACACTTATGGAAATCGCAAAATGGCCCAGATGTTCAATAATCACGGTTTTGAGGTCAAACGATAATGATTGGACAACGACGAACGAATAGCAATGATCGAACAACAACGATAACCTTTGAACTTCATACCTCAAATCAAGACATCAATAACTTGTAGGAAGCACGAGGTGTTAGTTTCGAACACGGTTCACAAGAAATCGGTCCGAACTTGGAAAGATCACAACGATATGCACATCAATTTTTAACAATATCAGAACTCGCTCGAATAACAAATGAGAGAAACAACACAAGGTCAGAAGCATTAACGAACACAATCGCCTCAATACGGTCGAACGAAATGGAAACGAGAAGAAGAAGAAAAAAATGCGGGCATTACATCATATCACCTTTAAAAGAGGTTTCGTCCCCGAAACCTAAATAACGAAAACGAAGTGCTTGAATATCAACCATCCCGGCCATATCATCTTGGTCCCGCATCTAATCTCCATAACCAACTGTACCGTGGTCACGGTCGCGTCCTCTGTCCCTCGACATACTAAGCGGATTCTCACTCAATATGATTGCACCACTTCGCAAAAATAAATATGCTAAAGTACCAACTTAGCATGACATATCACATAAGGTAACCAATAACAACTCGGAAAGAAAATCCACGAGGTATCCCTTTAAAGAAAATCTTTTGAAAATCATTGGATTTGTATGTTAGTCAAAATAAACTTTAAAAGTACTTTTGGTACCTCGGGTTATTTCATCAAAACTTGTAATCAACATACTCTAACCGCCTCAGTTGAAATCATTTGCCAAAATAATAATTCCTTGTAACCGGCGTTATGAAAATCGTCATGCATTTACTCATCACCATCACCGTTAACAACCAACACGTTAACCATGCAAGATCATCAAACCATTCCTACATACTCTAACATTTCCAAATCCGAGTTTGAACTTTACATCGAGTGAGATTTTTCATCTTTCACTATATATTTTTGAAAAAGAAATCGTATTGGTTTTTGAAAAAAAAATATTTTTTGATGTGAAAGATTTTTGAAAATCATGTACTCGAATTATTCGAAAATACAATAGTACGTTAAAGTCATTTTTGAAAATTCTCCCAACACTACACAAGAATCAACGACGGTAACATTTTACAAAATGTTCAAGGTATTTTAAAACAACTCTTTCAATACCGTCGAGGTTTTATTTGAGAATCCTAGGCCGGCTCGCAAATTTCAAACAATTTCCAAAGTTCATACGAAGCCGCCGGCTTAATCGCAACGTCAAATTAGTTTAAAAAAAATTGATTTCCACAACTTGCACAAACTTATGAAAGTTTCAGGAAAACATTTTCGAACACACACATACAGCAGATATAATTTATCAACTCACCGAACAAAATCAATTATCACTTAGCGCGAATGAAAGGTCACAACACACATTCACACAAAACGGTTGTCATCACTAGACAACGCACATAGAATACAGTCACAGACGACTGACTGCAGAAAGTTAGACCTAACGGCAAAAATGTGGTTCCACATCCTCTGGCCCAGCTAACTAACGCACGCTACAACAATTATTTAGCGTGCGCTATTCATGCTGTATTAGCGCGCGTTACAACAACTTTAGCGTGCGCTACTCATGCCACATTAGCGCGCGCTAGCCTTGTACTTAGCGTGCGCTAACAGCTCAAATTCAGCACGTGATTACGAACATATATACGACATTACTAAAACCGATAGTTACAAATGAACAACGACAACATATGAATCTAAATGCCATCGATTCACATGCTTACAACACTTCGCGAGCAACCATCAAAGGACAACTGTCATCCAAAATCGAAATCTCGTCTATTAATAAAGAGAGCTGTCTTAACTCATACCGAACGACTTAGCATTCACATCACTGTTTTAATCTAAAACTGGCAACACTGCCCAAACAACAAGAACATCATCACGTATTTCTCGACTAACAGCCATAAAACCGATAAGTTGAAAACGAGAGTCATGTTTGTCTACATTTTGTAGACTTCACTTGAGTTCAAAAATCGTGTTTTGAAAACTTATAATACAAGATAAAAATAAAATATCGGTAGTTTGAATTCTTAAAAAAAAATTGGCCTTGAGGTCATAATACGAAAATCAAACTTTTTCCTCCCTTTGGAGGATGTTTTAAAACAAAAATATATGTGTCTCTCCAAAACATGTAAAGTTTTAAAATATCACATTGATGAATTTTTTCTTTGCGTAACCTCACCAAGGCCATTATTCTTGTAAAAACGACTTATATCAGGATGTGTGTATATATACATATACGTTGGTACCACTTTCATTCTAGCATCATACGAGGATCAAACAACATAGGCCACATAATCACAAATCACCTTTAAACTCCACGTCATAACACAAAATCATACAAGCTCGTATATCATAAGGCACAATATAGTAGGGAGACTTACATCCACAGGTCGCACGAAGATGATGGCTGCACCTCGATACTAATCACGGCCGACATCACAGACGACGCGTCGCGACACGACTTAGACAGACACAATCTGACAGAACAAGACACGACAATACCGACTGGACCCGACAGCCTAGGTTTCCGCAACCTAAGCTCTGATACCATAAATGTAACACCCCAGAATCAAACCGAGAATATTACACGCCGCAGACCCTCTCCGTGAGGATCCACCAGGCTAGACATCAAAACCACTCAATAAATTACATACCGACATGATAAAATACCAAATCCGTCGACCAACTTGGTTTTTCGTCACTAACATACAAGTCAAAAATACACATTTCTATCTCGACTAATACCCATGGAAGGGTAAAATACACTCACAAACCAAAAGTACGACAGAAGAAAGACCATACACAAACTCCGACTGATTGTATCCAACACTGGCCTTCGTGTGATTAGTATCATTCGCCTTCCATCATCCTTCACGCCAATCCTTTGTTTTGCTCCCAATCCTGCATGTACCTGGATGCAAAAACAGACATCCACCCCCCGAATACTCGGGGGTTAGCAAAACTCCATTGTTTTGCTAGTTCAAGTATAAAGTGCAAATACGAGCCATACAAAACACATTCCGAGAATACAACAAAAGACTTCCCGAGCTATTTGATAATTAAAATAGTTCAAGTCTTGAAAGTAGAAACCAAAACAAGAAAGCACTTTGAAAACATTTTCAAATCTCGGGAGTTTTCGAAAACATTTGCAATAGTAAAGTTCTTAATTCTTCAAAAGCCTCTTAGGGTCACCGCCCCAAAGTTCATTTTCCAAAAATGCAAAACCGATTAACAAAACACGGGGTTCACAACCCAACTTATTCCAGTCACAAAACACAGGGTCCACGACCCAACCATTTCGATTACCAACACAGGGTCCACGACCCGTTCATTCACTTCAATTCACTTTCAAAAATACATTACACATAACACATTATGTTTATGCCATTTTAGCCAAACACCAAGACTCGATATATAATGTCTCTCGACTCCGAGCAACAAGCATTGTGATACTCCGGACATATCACAATTAATCAACAGTACAAACACTCTGGAAATTCTCGCGACCCGGTCCAGCCCTCTGGTCCCGCCGTAAGGCCACCAAGTCCATGTGTGCCCCGTCGAGCAATCCCCAGGTGAGAATGCCTCCTCGAAGTAACTCTCGCGACCCGGTCCAGCCGCTAAGCCACCAGGTCCCCGTGTGACCCCGTCGAGTCAATCCCCGAGTGAGAGTACCCGAGAAAAACCTTACAACTCTCATCAATTCACATTTCCAAAACCGCAATCCTCAAGAGTCAATCACAATATATATAGTCGAGGTATTTTGCTAAAATGGCCATATTATCCAACACATACTCACGACCCAAAATTTATAATATCCACAAAGAAACACACCATCTAAACAGCACCAATCGAGACAACCAATATCACACAAGTTCACACATTCACACACACCCGCATGACTCCACACAAAATCTTAACAAAATGATTGAACTTTAACTTACCAACAACAAAATCACACATAATGGCATCACTCGAAAATAATGTGATCCTATACTCAACACCAATACGCATAGTCAATTAAGCACATTAATTCCCGAACACAAGAATCCTCTTTAAGTAAAACCATGATTATAGTTATAATGATTCTTTAGAAAAATGGTTGTAAACAATTGTTTAACATGTATCGTCAATTTTCAATCATCATATTCACAAAATACGTAATGTATGGGCAAGATACTTGCCTCAGTAGTTGATACCGGACACTCCGACGAACGTGGATTAACCGGAAAAACCTCGAATGCCCAAAACTCTCCGGCGGAAACGACGGTAGAACCACCGATCGGAAAACGGCAAACGGAAGGGTTCCGGCTCGAGTTCTTCGCAAGCAACCTGACCATAACATAATACCGTCAAAATCAACGATCTTACGAGGAAGAATAATCGTAGAACGCCCAAAACCCCCCTCTAAGAATTTTCACCGGACACCTTCAAGGCACCGATTAGGAACTCAACAAAACGAAGAATCCTTGGTAATCCAACCATGGAAAAACAAGGAATTCGATATAAAACAACTTAATAATCAACAATCCCTCACTATTCTAAGTTATAACGAATCAAACGGATGAAATCAACAAAATCCCCAATTTTTCCCAAAACTATGATTTTTGGAAAACTAACCTTGATTCGCTGGATTGAAGGATGTTATGGAGTGATAAATCGATGTTATCAGCTCCCAAACTTCGTAGATTAGTTGTATAACAACATGCCTTCGTCACCTCCAAGACTCCAGCCGCGTACACGAAACGAAGGAAATGAAAAATGAGTGTAAACAGGACTGCTCGGTCATATTTATACTGGTGCAGCCTAGCGTGCGCTAGACTGCCGAGCTAGCGTGCGCTAGCGGGCGGTCATGGTCGAGAATGTTCGTCCGGGCCCGCCATCATGCGCTGAACACGTGCGCTGTCGGCCCAGCCACAATCCAGAGACTTCCTGGCTCGGCCAGGTAGCGTCTGTGACCTTAGGCCGTGGCGTGCGCTCTGGCGGCCGTAGCGTCTTGGATGTCCGGCAGTAGCGTGCGCTACCTGCTGATCTCCCTAGTCCAGAACCTTTCTGCCCTTACTGCCTCGGCCGACTAGCGCGCGCGGCCAATCGGCCATAGCGTGCGCTGCCTCCTGGCCATAGCGTGCGCTGCCTTCCGGCCGTAGCGTGCGCTACACCGGTTCTTGTCGCAACCGCCCGACCAGTGCCTGCACTCGTCCGGCCAGTGCCTGTAGCCGTCCGGCCACTGTCCCCAACCGTCCGGCCAGTGTCCGACCACCATGATTCGACCACTCGATTTTCCGAAATCGCACGGAACGGACACGACAAAATACTCGGGGACAACATCATCGGTCCGAAATGAAGACAACGGATAACAAATCATCACCTACGGTCTTAAACGCCAAAATCAGTTGGCGAGAAAATAATACCGGAACTCAACAACCGGGAAATATCCGAAAAAAATCCAAAATAACCGGAACGAAAATCGTGGGTATTACACGCACAGGAGGCACCGGAATGTCCGTCTCCAAGACATATCCCAGTGCCTCTATACTGAGGACAATCATCAGATTGCGGAGCCAATCCACAAAGTTAGGTCCAATTAAGGTGTTCTTTTCGAGCAAAATTGCGAGTGGATTCATTGTCATATTGAGATTTGAGTCTGCATTAAGTACGATAGATTAATTAGTGACTCATTTAATTATGTTCTGAGTATAGAATTAAGGTCTTTTCTATTCTTGTACCCAGCTCCCACTATTTTTTATCGGAATAACACACTCCCATGTGAAATCCGGAAGTATTGTCGCTCTACTTCATAGTGGTGATCGAGTTCTTTATAAATCTTAATAGAGGGCAACCGAATAGGTTTCTAGTCTATTAATTTTCATAAAGTGGTGTCCAACACCAACCCATCTAATGGATGATTCGATCTTCTTTTTCCCCTTGTTCATTCCCCTCAACCTATACGGTTTCTATGGTTCGTGAACAAGTTAAGTTTATACCATCGACGCAAATCAGTTTCACAATTGAATCTTATCCGGCAACCTATCAGGTTTCTAGGGATAAAATTTGATCCAAACGAAGGCATCTAATGCGCTCCCGGTAATTTATCCGTCCTCCCCGAACGACTACCCCGATAACTCGGAAGCATAGCACACCCGGTTTGGATTTCAATTTCCCGAAAACTCGATGGAGGGAAGGAAAACCTTGAAACCATATAAACTTAATAATTTATCGTGGGAGAATTTTCGCGATTAGCGTTACACTTTGCACATTAATCGTTTAAGCGCGTTTGTGGCATTCATACAATATGAAACAACCATTCACAACCTAGTTTCTACCAACATGTGGTTCATGGACCGTTCCTAGAAAACAAAAACTCCGTAATCTAATTACAAGTCTTCGTCTTGAATCTTCGTATTCTCGAAATGGATTTTCCTTCGGTCTTCGTCATTACATATAAATTTTACATTGAAAATTGCATCCAAGATACAAATATTTCTAGTAAAATAAATAGGCTCAAAACGGCCTTTACAACCCAATCGAATAAAACGAACGATTCAAAACTAAGTCCACGAACCACATCCCCATTCAAAAAGCATTCATCCAATAAATACTATATGAATGGAAAGCGTAGAGATACATTGATCCAATCAACAATACGAACCGATCCAATCGATTCACACAATTGGTAATATGATAACGTCAAAATAATTCGGTCGACCATAAATATTCCAATTAATCAAATTTCCCTTATAAAATGAAATACCATAAATCATTTTAATCATATTAAATCCAATTTAACATGAGGGAGATTAATTTTCAAGAATACACGAAAAAATCGAGCCGGGGCAAAAAAGACCTGCCATGGCCGAGTCATCGCTTGAGCATGCCGTGACAGAGCTGGCATGGCCGAGTCACGCTCGGCACCGGCCGCCGCCGCCAAGCAGCCCCGGTCCGCGGCCCCCAAGATGGCGCCTGTGCCGGCTAAAACAGCCGGGCCGCGCCCCGAGCCACGGGCCGCGGCCCTCGCTTCCGACCCTCCCGACCGTCCCAACAAAGATTTCGGGCTAGTTTTTGTCCGGATATCCAATATCTATATTCTCCAACATTCATATCTTCAATATAAATCATATTTCCAAGAAATTAGGATTTATATGTAATACCCGGTTGAATTTCATTTATTTTTATTCAATATTGATCAGTCAGTAATTATCATTCAGTAAACTTCACTCATTATTACTCACTCATCATTCATGATTCATTCATTGCGTTCACTGTTGGTATGTTGTAAATTGTATATCAGTTACCGATCGTCATTTCATCTCCGTTTATAGATCGAGACGGGAATATTATCATTTTCATCGGGATTGGTAGTCTTACTGGGAGTATCATTTTCGGCATGTGTTGGACCTGTTCACTTTCACATTTGTATGATTTGTCGGATCATTCATCAGTCATAGCGAGGAGTCAGAGTTATCGGATTTTTCACCATGTCCAGCATTGAGTTACGGCCGTAAGGATTGTAGGTTACGGCCGTAACAAGGGTTCGTTGATGTCAGGCCATTTAGGACGAACGGGACTTACGGCCGTAAGGTTTCGGAATACGGCCGTAAGTTGAGCAGGTACGGCCGTAAGGTTTGGCCGGTTACGGCCGTACGAGTCGAGCAGGGTGTCCGGGTGTTTTTGGCCGAAGGGCGAGTTACGGCCGTAAGAGGGGCAGGATACGGCCGTAAGGAGTGTTCGTGTTTTTCAGGATGTGTCCGACGAGAGGGACTTACGGCCGTAAGGGTTGCGGCATACGGCCGTAAGACGAGGAAAGTATGGCCGTAAGGCTTGGCCGGATACGGCCGTACGTTACAGGCAGGGTGCCTGGCCATTTTCGACGAAGGGGGCTTACGCCCGTAAGTTTGTCTGGATACGGCCGTATCATTCGAGTTACGCCCGTAAGGTGTGCGGGTACGGCCGTAAGGATGTCAGCAGATGTTTTAGACGAGGGCGAGTTATGCCCGTAAGTCAGGGCGGATACGACCGTAAGGCTGTCGGTAGGTTTTTGGACGAAGCCGAGTTACGGCCGTACGAGTTGGCCGGTTACGGCCGTAAGGCCGTTGACCTGGAATGTTACGGCCGTAAGAAGGCCGAGTTACGGCCGTAACTTCCGGCAGTTTATATATGTCTTGGACGGGACTTTTCCTCATTTTTCTCATTTCCTTCATCTTGTTCGAGAGAGAGAGCTTGAGGGAGATATTTTGTCATCATCAATCACTTGTGTGTTCGAATTTCATCATCTTGATTCGTTGGGAAGCTTGGATAGTTGATTTAATGCGTTTTCATCGGATCGAAGTGTCTGGATCTTCAAAGGTAATATTCTTCAACATCTTGGATTTCGATTTTGTATTGAGATATGTTTTTTTAGCCGTTAAAATCATGTTGTATGAAGTGATGTACGCATGATTATGAATATGTATTATTATTCATTGGATTATTGAAGGATTATTCAAGAACACTTTGAATATTAAGTTGGATTTGGGAGTTTTCGATTAATTATCGTTGTAATCACGATTTTGGATATTCATAACGGATTATTGATCGTATTGAAGATGTTTTGTTGGTTTGAAACACTTCTTGGGGATTTGATGTTGGTATTTTTGAAGTTTGGTTATGAACAATCATAGTTGGCCACAAAGTGTTCGATATAATGCCCCAATGAACTTGGTTTAGTCGTTTTGACGCCTTGAGTTCGTTATAATCGTGTTTGATTCGTTTATTGAGCGGATTGTTGGTATTTGTGTTATTCAAGGTTGTTCGAGCGACCGACACTTCATTTAGGACGTTTGTTCGTGGAAGGACATTCTTCATCGGTATTGTGTAAGTTAATTCTTACTCGGTTAAAAGGATATTCATTCCTTTTGTTGTTGTTCATTCATAATCATAACTCATTCATCATTATATTAACCGTATAAAAACTTGTCATTGTCAATTAATCACTTCAGTCACGAGGAACGACGGTTCCAATTATTACATTGAGCTATCATTCATTTCACTATCATTTCATCTTGGTGAGTCATTATTGATTTTGATGCCACTTTTGTTATATCGTGACATTCCGGGTCGCACTGGCGTGCCGGTTGGTATGTGTAGGATTTTCATGTCGGGCACATTTAAGTCGTGTGTTGGTTGGTGGCCTCACATTGGACTGTGCACACGAGTTGATGGCTTCGTGAGACTGATTAGGTACAAGGCCACACGTGTATTCAATCGATACTCGTTGGTGGCTTGTACACGGACACATTTCCATCCCGGACGTAGTGTGGCGCCATTCCTTTGAGCCATACCGTTAGTCGATTCATATAGCATGTTTGATTGCGTATGTTTCGACAGGATATTTCATAACTTCAGATATATCATGATTGTGTATTTTCAACCCTTGAGGATTGTTGTTCTCAGGTAATCGACTCTACCGGGATTCTGCTGTGTCATGGCAAGGCAAAAGCACGGGAATAGCATGTTGACGTCGAGGAGTCCTAGTGATACTAGTAGGGGGCCCCGATCTTTGATTATTCATGTTGTTGTCCTTTAATTTCCATTGCATACTTTCATTTGGATACTCCGTTTCAATCTGTGTTGTGTATTTTATCTTTATTTTAAATATACTAGTATTCGGTATTGTCATGGTGTGTTGTACTTTATATCCTATTCGGAGTATTTGGTAATCTTATGTGGTTCGGTACTACAATTATATTATTTAATTCATCATTTTCATTCGCCTGGTGGGTCCCAGTCGGGGATTCACGGCACTGTAATATCCGCCTAGTTTGGGGTGTTACAGAGTTGGTATCAGAGCGTGGTTTTGAATACTACCTTCCGAGTCATGTCTCATTTGAAATCATCGTCATCATACTAGTACCATTGGACTTTCGCGTCACGTGTGACCTGTGCAAATGCCGAGCCAATCAGACCGAAAGAACTGTAAGATTTCTAACGCCATGGTATAATTTCTGGCAATAGTCATTCATTCATCATTCATCAAGTAACAATCCTCAAACATCATCATTCATTGTGATTAGGACGATCATGTTAACTCATTAATCGCTTAATTCATTTCATTACTCAGTTAATGATCAGGACGATCATGTTAACTCATTAATCACTTAATTCATTTCATTACTCAGTTAATGATCAGGACGATCATGTTAACTCATTAATTACTCAATTCATTTCATTACTCAGTTGTCGATCTGGATGATCATATTATTAATCTTGTTAAGTTATTCAAGATAATCATTTCAAGAATTTCATCAGATAACCATGTCACTTCAGTAAATCATTCATATAATCACTAAGTTAGAGCATGTATACTCCTTTTCATCATCTCATGACATAATCATAACGTGATAATCATGCGGGAAATATAATCATTATGCGACCTTCCTACTTCAGTATGGGGAGAGCTGTCAGGGGATGCACGGGGAGAGGCCACGGTGCGGGCCGAAACCCGGGAAATAATCACTCGCTGTCGGGAAATCGTGCCCAGGACTCGGATCGATCAGAAGATGTTCAGGTTGATCCACTCACTTTTATGCAGGCCATGATGACCCATGTGCAATTGCTCAATCATCATTGCGCCACTCTGGCCGGATTAATCGAGAGAACTCTCCCGTATGAGCCGGCTACTAAGGAAATTGCTGAACAACAACCTTCATCTGTCAGCAAGAAATCAACGAAGCGTAATCAATTCGAAGGCGGTCAGTCAACCTTCAAGAAGCCTCGTGTGAGTCCTATCATTTCTGAGCGATCTACTACGGCGCATAATCGTGCGGGATCTCAGTCCCGAGCGGCCAGTTCGGCCATCACCTGTTTCAATTGTGGAATGCCGGGTCATTACAGCACTAAGTGTCTGAGACGATCTATCACGTGCTATAATTGTGGGAATTTTGGGCATAAGGCCCGTTTTTGCCGAAAGGACTCCAAGTCGGCTCCGGCGGCATCTCAGGCCCCGAAGCAATTAGCGATTCGTAATCGACATACCTGTCAACGCTGCTTGCATAATGGAAGCAAATAAAGTTGGAGCTCATATTTATCAGACGGGAGCGTCCGGTTCGGGGACCGGCAAGTCCCGGATTCATGTGATGAAGAGGATCGACGATCCGGTGGCCCGAATGATCTCAAGTATACTCGTAATTTTATTTCAACCTATGTGTACCTTTTGTTACTGGTACACCGCATTCATTCATTTTCGAATCATGTTTGAATAGACTTATTTTGGGATAGTCCTATTGCTTGTGGACCTCATACCATCGGTCTACCTGACGATGGAAGAATTTTCGAAAATCATACCGAAGTAAGCTTAGTGACCGCGATTGGTTGGTGGACCTAATCGTGGTGGATTTACCTTAGGACGTTGTAATTTTGGATATTAGTTGGATTGATCGTCTTGATACTATCCTCAGTGTTTGTAAGTGTTTGGTCGCTATCTTTCCGTCGTTGGTTATCGAATGTGTGCTTCAGGGAAATAATCCCCGTTGTTCCAGAAGAATTATTATTATGACGAGAGCAGAGAAATTCCGCAATCAAGTTATTCAATCATTCATCGTATCATTTTCATCGATTGGCCTTTCTAAGGCAATCGAGTTATTCAATCATTCATCATATCATTTTCATCGATTGGCCTTTCTAAGGCAATCGAGTTATTCAATCATTCATCGTATCATTTTCATCGATTGGCCTTTCTAAGACAATCGAGTTATTCAATCATTCATCGTATCATTTTCATCGATTGGCCTATCTAAGGCAATCGAGTTATTCAATCATTCATTGCATCATTTTCATCGATTGGCCTTTCTAAGGCAATCGAGCTATTCAATCATTCATTGTATCATTTTCATCGATTGGCCTTTCTAAGGCAATCGAGTTATTCAATCATTCATTGTATCACTTTTTATTGATTGACCATTCTAGGGCAATCGAAATGTTCAATCATTCGTGGTATCATTGTCATCGATTGACGATGTTTTCCCAGACGAGTTATCTGGTTGCCTTCACATAGAGTAGTGAATTCAGGAGTGAGTTGGAGCCCGGTACGTCCCCGTTGTCGAAGGCACCGTATCGAATGACCCCGACCGAAATGCAGGAGTTGAAGATTCAACTTGAGGAATAGTTCGAGAAAGGTTATCTCCGACCGAGTGCGTCCCCGTGAGGAGCACCAGTGTGATCTGTCAAGGAGAAGGATGGCTCGTCTCGTGTGTGTATTAATTATCAGGAGTTGAACAGAGTGATGATCGAGATTAGTATCCTCTACCCCGTATTGATGATCTCTTAGATCAACTTCTGGGAACTTCAATATTCTTCCCAGATCGACTTAAGATCTGGATATCATCAGTTACGAATTCAAGAGTCGGGTATCGCAAGGACGGTGTTTCGTACACGCTATGGTCATTATGAGTTTGTAGTTATGCCGTTCGGGCTAACTAATGCACCTGCGGTATTCATGGAGTTAATGAATCGGGTTTTCATCGACTTTTTGGATTAGTTAGTTGTTGTCTTCGTCGATGACATTTCGATTTATTCTCGTGATCGAGAGGAACACGAGGTACGTCCTCATCAGGTTCTCGACGTGTTAAGACGCGAGCAACTTTATGGAAAGTTTTCTTAATGTGAGTTCTGGATGTCCGAAGTGACTTTTCTCGGGCATGTAATTTCATCTGCCAGAGTTCGTGTCGACCCTCAGAAGACGGAGGCTATCCGAGATTGGCAACCTCTGAAAGATGTTAAGGAAATCCGAAGTTTCCTCGGATTAGCTGGTTAATTATCCGACCCACGACCTGGAGCTAGCAGCCGCAGTTTTCGCGTTGGAAATTTGGCGTCGTTACCTTTATGGCGTCACCTGTCAGATCTTCACTGATCACAAGAGTTGAAGTATATATTTACTCAGAAGGAGTTAAATATGCGAAAAAGACGGTGGTTGGAACTAATCAAAGATTATGACATCGAGATCCTTTACCACCCGGGCAAGGCGAACATTGTCGCCGACGCCTTGAGTCGTAAGTCCGTTCAGAAGCAGCTGCTTGCTCGTTTATCAGTTCAGAAGGAGCTTCAGCAGGAATTCCTTAGACCCGAGATCGAGGTCTGGCATAAGCGACTGGCGGGTATGCTGAAACCGCTCCCTATTCCAGAATAGAAGTGGGAAGACATTTCTATGGATTTCTTCACGAGAGTGTCGACGAGTCGTCGGGGCATGAATACGATCTGGGTGATCGTAACCGCTTAACTAAGTCAACTCATTTCCTTGAGATTAAGGATACGTGGGGTCCCGATAGACTTGCCCAGCTGTTCATTAAAGAGATAATGAGATTGCACGGTACTCCTAAGAGTATCGTTTCTGATCGTGATGGGCGATTCGTGTCTCATTTTGGGAAATTAGTTCATCGTGCTATGGGAACTCAGCTTAATCTTATTACCATTTTTCATCCTCGGTCCTACGGACAATCAGAGAGGACTTTTCAGACATTGGAGGACATGTTAAGGGCATGCGTCCTCGATAAGTAGACGATTGGGAAGCCTAATTACCATTGATTGAGTTCACGTACAATTATAGTTTGCATGCTGCGATGAAGATAGCACCTTACGAGGCCTTGTACGGTCGTCGTTGTCGATCTCCCTTGTGTTGGGATGACCCATCAGAGTCAATCAGCACCGAGCCCGATATGTTTATAGCCGCCCCGGAGAAGGTAGCTTTGATCAGGAGTCATCTGTTGACTGCTCAGAGTCGACAGAAATTATATGCAGATAATCGTCGACCACAAGAGTTCGAGATGGGTGACCACGTTTTGGTCAAGGTATCCCCGAGTCGAGGTATCTTCCGTTTCGGAAAACGGGGGAAGTTGAGTCCAAGATTCATTGGATCGTTTGAGATTTTGGATCAAGTAGGCGAGTTAGCTTATCGATTGGCTTTATCTCCGGCGTTGAGCCAAATTCATAATGTATTGCACGTCTCGCAGTTGCGGAAGTATGTTGCCGACCCGAGTCACATACTTCAGTTCGACGAAGTCGAGATCGCGGATGATTATTCGTACGAGGAGCGTCCTGTACGAGTTTTAGAACGGCGAATCAAACAGTTGAGGAACAAGACGATTCCTTTGGTCAAGATTCAGTGGTCTAGACACGGAGTCGAAGAGGCTACTTGGGGAACCGAAGAGAATATGCATGAGAGTCATCCCGAGTTGTTTGGCCCTTAGTTTCGAGGACGAAACTCTTTTTAAGGGGGGAGTATGTAATACCCGGTTGAATTTCATTCATTTTTATTCAATATTGATTAGTCAGTAATTATCATTCAGTAAACTTCACTCATTATTACTCACTCATCATTCATGATTCATTCATTGCGTTCACTGTTGGTATGTTGTAAATTGTATATGAGTTACCGATCGTCATTTCATCTCCGTTTATAGATCGAGATGGGAATATGATCATTTTCATCGGGATTGGTAGTCTTACTGGGAGTATCATTTTTGGCATGTGTTGGACCTGTTCACTTTCACATTCGTATAATTTGTCGGATCATTCATCAGTCATAGCGAGGAGTCAGAGTTATCGGATTTTTCACCATGTCCAGCATTGAGTTACGGCCATAAGGATTGTAGGTTACAGCCGTAACAAGGGTTCCTTGATGTCAGGCCATTTAGGACGAACGGGACTTACGGCCGTAAGGTTTCGGGCAGGGTGTCCGGGTGTTTTTGGCCGAAGGGCGAGTTATGGCCGTAAGAGGGGCAGGATACGGCCGTAAGGAGTGTTCGTGTTTTTCAGGATGTGTCCGATGAGAGGGACTTATGGCCGTAAGGGTTGCGGCATACGGCCGTAAGACGAGGAAGGTACGGCCGTAAGGGTTGGCCGGATACGGCCGTACGTTACAGGCAGGGTGCCTGGCCATTTTCGATGAAGGGGGCTTACGCCCGTAAGTTTGACCAGATACGGTCGTATCATTCGAGTTACGCCCGTAAGGTGTGCGGGTACGGCTGTAAGGATGTCGGCAGATGTTTTAGACGAGGGCGAGTTACGCCCGTAAGTCAGGGCGGATACGGCCGTAAGGCTGTCGACAGGTTTTTGGACGAAGCCGAGTTACGGACGTACGAGTTGGCCGGTTACGGCCGTAAGGCCGTTGACCTGGAATGTTACGGCCGTAAGAAGGCCGAGTTACGGCCGTAACTTCCGGCAGTTTATATATGTCTTGGACGGGACTTTTCCTCATTTTTCTCATTTCCTTCATCTTGTCCGAGAGAGAGAGCTCGAGGGAGATATTTTGTCATCATCAATCACTTGTGTGTTCGGATTTCATCATCTTGATTCGTTGGGAAGCTTGGATAGTCGATTTAACACGTTTTCATTGGATCGAAGTGTTTGTATCTTCAAAGGTAATATTCTTCAACATCTTGGATTTCGATTTTGTATTGAGATATGTTGTTTTAGCCGTTAAAATCATGTTGTATGAAGTGATGTACGCATGATTATAAATATGTATGATTATTCATTGGATTATTGAAGGATTATTCAAGAACACTTTGAATATTAAGTTGGATTTGGGGGTTTTCGATTAATTGTCGTTGTAATCACGATTTTGGATATTCATAACGGATTATTGATCGTATTGAAGATGTTTTATTGGTTTGAAACACTTCTTGGGGATTTGATGTTGGTATTTTTGAAGTTTGGTTATGAACAATCGTAGTTGGCCACAAAGTGTTCGATATAATGCCCCAATGAACTTGGTTTAGTCGTTTTGATGCCTTGAGTTCATTATAATCGTATTTGATTCGTTTATTGAGCGGATTGTTGGTATTTGTGTTATTCAAGGTTGTTCGAGCGACCGACACTTCATTTAAGATGTTTGTTCGTGGAAGGACATTCTTCATCGGTATTGTGTAAGTTAATTCTTACTTGGTTAAAAGGATATTCATTCCTTTTGTTGTTGTTCATTCATAATCATAACTCATTCATCATTATATTAACCGTATCAAAACTTGTCATTGTCAATTAATCACTTCAGTCACGAGGAACGACGGTTCCAATTATTTCATTGAGCTATCATTCATTTCACTATCATTTCATCTAGGTGAGTCATTATTGATTTTGATGCCACTTTTGTTATATCGTGACATTACGGGTCGCACTGGCGTGCCGGTTGGTATGTGTAGGATTTTCATGTCGGGCACATTTAAGTCGTGTGTTGGTTGGTGGCCTCATATTGGACTGTGCACACGAGTTGATGGCTTCGTGAGACTGATTAGGTACAAGGCCACACGTGTATTCGATCGATACTCGTTGGTGGCTTGTACACGGACACATTTCCATCCCGGACGTAGTGTGGCGCCATTCCTTTGAGCTATACCGTTAGTCGATTCATATAGCATGTTTGATTGCGTATGTTTCGACAGGATATTTCATAACTTCAGATATATCATGATTGTGTATTTTCAACCCTTGAGGATTGTTGTTCTGTGTAACTGACCCCGGCTGGGGATTCTGTTTTTCAGGTCATGGCAAGGCAAAAGCATGGGAATAGCATGTTGACGTCGAGGAGTCCCAGTGATACTAGTAGGGGGGCCCCGATCTTTCAGTTATTCATGTTGTTGTCCTTTAATTTCTGCTGCATACTTTCATTTGGATACTCCGTTTCATTCAGTGTTGTGTATTTTATCTTCATATAAAATATACTAGTATTCGGTATTGTCCTGGTGTGTTGTACTTAAACTCCTCATCGGAGTATTTGGTAATATAATGTGGTTCGGTACTACAATTATATTATTTAATTCATCATTTTCATTCGCCTGGTGGGTCCCAGTCGGGGATTCACGGCACTGTAATATCCGCCTAGTTTGGGGTGTTACATTATATTTAGACATAAACTTACGAAAAATATAACTACAACGAACGTAAAAACATATACCACGATTATGACTAAAATGATTTCAAATCATTCACCATCTAATCGAGCATTCCAAATTCCAATATTGTATATACGATCGCAAGACCTACGCTCTGATACCACTGTTGGGATTCGGTGCCTAAAAACGAAGGCCCAGCGGAAGCGGTAAAACGAAAATTAATTCGATCTGAATCCCTACGAGGATCGATCGAGCTACGTATATACGAATATGTAAACAAAAAACAAGAGTCGTAAGAAACTAACCCTCGAAGTCCGTTTGTTAAATGGTAACCTTCTCTTGAGCTATTCTCCAAGCTTTAGTTTGATCTCTACGAGTTCAATCCGCTCCAAGCCCTTGAACGATCCAACGCCGAAAACACCGCGTCTCTACTTGCCACGCGCCGGAAAGACGATCGGAACAACAACACTCGATTAACCTCTAAGGTTACGACTAGAATCAAGTGATGAAGCTTTTATTACTACACTCTAAGTGTATAATATATCTCTCAATAATTTTCTCTCAATTTTTCTCGAAGAAAAATGAAGAAGAAGTGAATGAAGAAGATGAAGATGAGTGTTAAACTCAAAGTCTATATCTCTCTCCCTATCCTCACGTTTGGAAGCTTGTTCAAACAAGTGATGAGAGTCTTCATTTTATTCCCCATAAAATCCTCCCAAATCAAGACCAAATAATTAAAATGAATTAATTAAAAGATCTTGTTCCCTTGATAATTCAAGTCATCCACCAACTAAGGTGAAGACTATGACCAAAGGAAAGAGGAGGAAAAATGGGATGGCCATCTAGAAGGAGCCGGGACGAGTTCGGTTCATTTCGGACTCCCGTGAGTCCAAACAGATAAACTCCTATTCCGTTCCGATGTATTTGTGTCGTTTAATTAATCCAATTAATTAATCATATCAAATACAAAATAACATAATTAATTTCTCCAAGAAATAATTATATTCATGAATTAAATTAATCACCCAGTAATATATTTAATTCATTAGGCCGTAAATTAATTTATCCAATAAATTAATTTAGACATCCAATGTCCCAAAATCAATTAGACATCCAATGTCCAATAAATTAGATATCCGATATCTAATATTTATAATTAGAGAACAAGCTCGATTCATTCCGTCGTCAACCCTATTGCGCGACTCGGTAGGTTCGTCTCAGTCAGCAATGGGAGAAACCAAAGAATAGTAGGACCACCTAGCCAGCCTGGCGGCCTACACTGTACCCCAACTGAGAACGAATGATTGGGATTATTCAAGAACCATTCTGTCGTGAATACCAGTATACGTATAAACCCTTGTTTCAAATGTCCCGATCAAGTTATAGGGTCACGGTCAGTCAAACCCTATCTGTACTTGACGCTATGCATGCGTTAATGCAAATTGAGATCATCGAGCTCTCGTGTACCTAATACAGCTAGCTCCAATGCTTTGGCCAAAGACTTATGATCTCATCTGCTAATAACCGCATAGGACATACAACCCGTTCACTAACAGGAGAAAGAATTCTATCTTGGTATTCAGTAGGACCTGCTACTTGCCCGTCAAGATGCACGTCGAGGTTGACCCCCGCCTCCCGGTTTATAGGGTCGAACTACTCTAATGAAAATCTTGACGTCACAAGCACATCCATACTAAATCCTCAAGTCGAAGGTTCACGAATACCTATCACAACCTTTCGATTCCGTCATTGACTGTCCCGGAGTGAAATCCGTGTGACGAATCGAGGGTGAGTCGGTTCGAGTATACTAATCCAATTAGCATACCTATGACGTGTGCTCCCACTAACCATTAGCGTTCGATAGGCACTCTCCATGTCAAAGACCACGTCATACAAGTCTTCACATAAACTTAATGCCCAGTCAAGTTTCATCGACTTGCGAACGATTAAGTATTTGAGCTATAAACCTTTCCAGTGCCGACCTCCTTATCCAATAAGGAGTGGAACGTTTTGCTCTCAAATACATAGACTAGTTTCTATACGTATATTTACGAGTTAGGAACATCAGTAACTACCAGTGAATAAAGAAACATTCATTGCCTTATATAAATGATTTACTTAATTACAAGTACAATACCCTCACTCAACATCCTTTGAGTGGCATTCGAGGACATATTCCTAACAGTCTTCCCCTTTGGACCGTGGTCCAGGGCTGCTGGGCAGGCCCTACCATGCTGTTTGGGGTGTTTGAGCGCGGTCCAGCCCCCTTTCGGACCTGTTTCGGGCTCGTTTTCTTCGTGTACTCCTGAAAATTAATTTTCCGCATTTTAAATTGGATTTAATATTATTAAAATTATATGTGGTATTTCATTTTATAAGGAAAAATGATTTATTGGAATACTTGTGATTGACCGAATTACTTTGAACGATTTCATATTACCGATTATGTGAATTGATTGGATCAATTCTATTTAATAGTTATTTATATATATTGGTTGGATCAATATATTTATTTGCAATCTATTTATTTAGTATTTATTGGATGAATGCTTTTGAATGGGGATGTAGTTCATGGATCTAGTTTTGAATTGTTCGGTTTTATTCGATTGGGTTATAAAGGCCATTTTGAGCCTATTTATTTTACTATAAATATTTGTATCTAGGATGCAATTTTTCAATGTAAAATTTATATGTAATGACGAATACCGGAGGAAGATCCGTTCGAGAAGATGAAGATTCAAGACCGAAGACATGTAATTAGATTACGATGTTTTTTGTTCTAGGAACGGTCCATGAACTACATGTTGGTAACAACTAGGTTGTGAATGTTTATTCATATGGTATGAATGCTACAAATGCGCTTAAATGAATTAATGTGCAAAGTGTAACATTAATCGCAAAAATTCTCCCACGACAAATTATTAAGTTTAAAAGGTTTCAAGGTTTTCCTTCCCTCCATCGAGCTTTCGGAAAATTGAAATCCAAACCGGATGTGCTATGATTTCGAGTTATTGGGGTAGTCATTCGGGGAGAGTCAATAAATTACTGAGAGTGCATTGGATGCCTTTGGTTTGAGCAAATTTTAGAAACCTATTCGATTGCCGGATAAGATTCAATTGTGAAACTGATCAGCGTCGATGGTATAAACTTAACTTGTTCACGAACTATAGAAACTATATAGGTTGAGGGGAGTGAACAAGGGAAAAAAGAAGATCGAATCATCCATTAGATGGGTTGGTTTTGGACACCACTTTATGAAGATTAATAGACCAGAAACCTATTCGGTTGCCCTCTATTAAAATTTATAAAGAACTCGATCACTGCTATGAAGTAAAGCGAACAAGTACTTCCGGATTTCACAAGAGAGTGTGTTATTCCGATAAAAGTAGTGGGAGCTAGGTTAAAAGAATAGAAAAGACCTTAATTCTATACTCAGATCATAATTGAACGAGTCACTAATAAATCAATCGTACTTAATGCAGACTAATATTAACTCTCAATATGACAATGAACCCACTAGCTATACTACTCGAAAAGAACACCTTAATTGAAGCTAACTTTGTGGACTGGCTATGCAACCTGATGATAGTCCTCAGTATAAAGGTACTGGGATAAGTCTTAGAGGTGGACATTTCGGCGCCTCCGGTATGGACTAGAGCCAATCATGAAGAAGTTGAACACCAAAAAAAGTGGGTTAAGGATGACATAAAAGTTCGTGACTATATGATGGCTTCTATGTCTAATGAGCTTCATAGAGCTCATTAGAAAATGACTTCTACTGGGCAGATTTTATCTCACTTAACCGAGCTTTATGGTGAGCATAGTCGAAATGCTAGATATGAGATATCTAAAGAGCTTTTCGGTGACAGGATGAAGGAAGGTGAGAAAGTTGGAGACCATGTCTTCAAAATGGTCTCTATGAACTGGAGGATCTTGATTTAAGGATGCATGATTCCCTTCAAATCGACCTCATCTCACAATCTCTTCCAGATTCCTTCTCACCGTTTGTTGTGAATTTCAACTGCAATGAGATTGCTTGCAATTTAGCAGGGTTGATGAACAAACTGGTAACCGCTCAGTCTCACACGAAGACTCCGCGGGTGAAGGAGTCTGCCCTTGTGATTTCTTCTGGACCTCTGAGGTCTAAGAATGAGAAGAAAAATACCAAGAAGCAGATAGGCCCACAAAGCAAGGACCTTAAGGGTAAGGGCAAGGCCTCGATGGTCACAAAAGGCAACAAAAAGAAGGACGCATGTCTCAAATGCGGTGAGTTGGGCCACTGGGCAAGAGACTGTCCAATTCTTCCTGGCACTTCAGGTACAGAACTTTTAGTTTTGGAAATAAATTGTTCTGCTGCGGTATTTTTTACTTCTTGGATACTGGATTCAGCTGCTAGTTCTCATATTTGTACCGTGAATCAGGATCTGGAACAAAGTAGGAAGCTTTGAGTTGGGGAAGTGATGAGTACTATCGGAAGTGGGCATAGTGTCGAAGCAACTAACATAGGATCACTTCTTTTAGATTTGGAATCTGGCTTTATATTGACATTAGATGATGTAATTGTTTTGCCCAATGGGCATAAAAACATTGTATCCATTCTGGTCATGGATCGAAAAGGCTTTTCATTTTTGATTGGTGATGGTTCCTGCAAAATTTATTTTCGAAATAAACTAGTAGCCACTGCTATATTGTTAAATGGATTGTATCATCTAAACCTATGTAACAAAGTCATTGTGAATACTATGACTAGGAAGTGTGGTAGGGATGAAACTAATCAATTCTTGAAATGCATATTAGACTTGGTCATGTTGGTCAGACCAAGGTTTACAAAATGGAAAAGGATGGACTTATGGGTCCATTGGGATCGGATCCCGTTCTAATTTGTGAATCTTGCCTTAAAGGCAAAATGACTAACTCCCCCTTCACAGGGACTTTTGATAGAGCCGCTGATAAACTTGGATTAGTCCATACCGACGTATGTGTTGCTTTGGAAGCAGCACATGACGGATATCAGTATTTTATTATATTTACGAATGATCATAGTAGGTATGGTTATGTATATTTAATGAAACATAAATTCGAGGCCTTTGAGAAATTCCAGGAATTTAAGGCCCTAGTCGAAAAACAAACTAGTAATCATATCAAAGCACTTCGGTTGGACCAATGTGGTGAGTATATGAGCACTGAGTTTGACGAGTTCCTAAAGGAACATGGAATAGTGTCACAACTTACACCTCGAGGAACTCCTTAGTTAAATGGTGTGTCGGAAAGAAGGAACCGAACCTTGTTGAACATGGTCCGTTCTATGCTTAGCTACACTGACTTATCAGTTTACCTATGGGGGTATGCACTCCTGACTGCTGCTTATATCATGAACAAATGTCCTTCCAAGTCAGTTCCTAAAACTCCACAAGAGATATGGGAGGGTAGGAAACCAAGACTTAATCACATTATGATTTGGGGATGTTCCGCCTATGTCAAGAAGACTAAGATGGAGAAATTGGAAGCTAGGTCCGTGAAGGGACGTTTCATTGGATTCCCATCTGGGATGATGGGTTATCCATTCTACATGCCCGAAGATCGAAAGATCATTGTTGCTTTACAAGCACACTTCCAGGAAGATGAGTTTGTTCAGGAAGGCGGGTCAGGTAGAAGTATTCCTTTGGAAGAATACAATGAAACACCTCAGAAGACAGATGTACAAGAAATTGGAACTGAACCTTATGAACCACAAGTACAACCACCTCGTAGGTCTAGTAGGGTGTCTCAATTACCTGATAGGTATAGCCTTGTGGACCTGGAGGAGCTGGGTCTCCAAGAGGTGTAACGCACCAAAAGGGCGTCTATTACAGTGCTGTGGACCCCACATTGGGACCCACCAGGCGATACCAAAATATAGATTAAATATGTATTACCTTGTGATAACAAACCACAATAAATAGTCATTACTCCAATTTGGAGTTTATAAATAGTATGTCCAATGGCCTTAACATACACAGGATCCAAATATAAGTATAAACCATATGGAGATAGAATATACTTCAAATAACAATACAATCGGACAATAGTTTAAATGAAGCAGAAATAACATTACACGGTTTGAACATAACCGGACAACAAAAGACTTGGGGCCCCCGAACTAGTATCCTTCGAACCCTTCGCTGTCACCATGCTCTTCCCGTGCCTTGCCTTTGCCTCAACCTAAAATACAACACAAGTAATTCGCCCAAACCACAGGGTCAGATATACATGATAAATGATTCTCCAGACATTATACAATTCACATATATTAGATCTGAAAGAAAATATCCCGACTATTGAACATACCCCTCGGGCATATGAACAATCAGTCACAAACTGTCAAACATATCCAATCATACATAGACTATGAACGATCAAACAATATGTCTCAAGATGGACATCACAGTATGCCCGATCCGGAAATTTGTCCGTGTACATGTCCACCCCGTACATGGAATCCAGAATATATGTGTGACAATGTACCTAATTAGCCTCACGAACTACGTATCGTGTGCACAGTCCAATACGGAAAAGTCCACGTACGGCTATATATGTGCCTGGCTAAAAATCCTACACAATAACCAATCAGCACGCAGATATGATTCCAGATATATCACGATACAACATGACAACGAATTCAATAAATCATATATCCGATTAAAGATGAAGAAACTCACCGAAGTGACAATAAGGATCAACGAGATCAACAATTCAAAGTGATGAACTTTGGGATGCAATCCCATGATGAAAAACGGAACATCATCAAGAACAATATCGAACTACGAATCACAGATTCATAAGTGTTTCATATACACAAAATGCATAACCATCACAAGAATCCAAACATCATTATATCCAAGAAAGATAACTTGCCTCAATACGGAGATGAGAATAATCCTCCCTTGTCGAACGAAAGGATGGTCCTCGACTAATATCGGTTACTCGAACAATCGACCTTGAATGAAATGTACATTTCACTCAATAACACATCCATATAATCATCGATAATGAATTAAGTGAGACGACACCCTAAATTCAATTTGAATAGTTCAACTATCTCAAGATATCAAAATTCTATTCCAAGAACTCTATTTACCTCAATTCATTCTTATGATCGATTTACAAGATATTCTCAAATACTCGCATGGTTCTTATGAATAAGAATTTATCAAGAACATGTTAAATAATCATTTATGTTCGTTAATATCATCTTACATCGTTTAAACTTTCCAATAACATCACAAATGTTTGAAAGTGATAATCTAAACAACCTTGTTTCATCATTATATCAAATTTAGATTGAATATAGTAAGCTACAATAAGGTTATACTAAATTCATTTAGTTACAAGACTATATCATAATCATGAAGATTATCTCATATTAACACCATCCTTACAACCCCATACTAACTTGGAGAATCAACTATCATCATCTATGAATTCACCTAGCTTAGGTTATTTTGTAATCAAGTCATTCATCACAAGAATATCACGAAATCATCATCAAGGTACGTTAAAAATCTCTGAAACTATAGCCTTATGATGAATATATTTAAGGTTCAACCAAAATCGATGAAGAATATAAGAACCAAAATCATGTTCCATACTTAGTTTGTTAATAAATTCAATAATTATCATGTTGTACTTGATTAATTCAACACTAGGTGTAGTATACCATATCACTAACATCATAACTACGAAAATATAGAGTAGAATCATACAACATACCTTCAGAAATGAATAAACTGTTGATAGTATGGTTGGGATCTAGTAACTTTGTATATCCATGTTGCTCGTTGTTTATATTCGCAAAAATCTGTGACCTTGAAATGTGGGTGCGTAGATAAAAAGCTGGAGAAATAAGGTGGATTAAGATTGTTGTTTTCCATTCGATGATGTGTTCTTATTAATATTTTGATTAGAGGCTGGCACTACCAATATGAGAACTTTGGCCCACAGTCGAAAGTCGTTGGCTAAAGTCCTCTGCTATGGTGGATCCCCTATCCCTTTAGTCCGATCAAATGGTGCAGCATCCATACGCTATACATGCATCCTCTCAATGGAATATCCGGATATAATTTTTCATTTTTATATTGTTGTATTGTACGTATGGTGCGTGTATCGTTGTATTATATTTTAATTTATACAATGTTTATTATATCGGGATGTTTTAGGGTCAAAATACTCATAACTGATGTCCATATTATTTTGTCTGTTGGATATTGTGTGGTGAGTTATGGTTTTGGCTAAGTACATTAGCGCTAACATACGCTATGTCAAACATCCAGCGTACGCAATCTTTACGAGTGTCACATACATTAAGCTTAATAGATTACGTATGTAACCAAGGGTATAAGATCGCATCTCAACTTTCGGTGTGTAGTACCGTGCATGGCCGCGCATGGCTGGAACTTTTGGCTTGATTCAGACAACCAAATCAACTGGTATTACATACGCAACGTCATTATGTTAGTGTACGTAATGATGGTGAGATATTGTATGTAATTTTTTATCGATGTACGCAAGGCAAAATCTACGAATTGAGGTGGTAGCCTCTGGAGGAGGTTTACGTCTATAACATTATGGTGTCAGCAAACATAGAGGATGTTAGCGCACGTTAACCTTTGTAGGTAGCATACATCAAGGAAAATACAGATATAAATATATATCTTGTCTTTCATTTTTGCACGAACCAACTCTGAGTATTCTCTCTAGAAATCATCCTCCTGCCCTCCTAAGTGATTATAAGCCTCTTCAATCTTGTCTTGGAGCTTCATCTCTTGGATTGGAGCTTGGGAGCTTGAGCACTACTATGGATTCTTTAAGTCTTTTAGGTTGTTCTTCATCTTCAAAGAGGTATGTTGTTTACTATTGTTTTAATTCCGGGATGATGATCATTACTTCATGTCTTGTTGAATTGTTGGAAGATAACATGATTATTGTTGGTTATTATGAACACATGGTAAATAACATGATGATTAGAACTTATAGATGAGTACATGATAAAGAGATGATGATTAGAACTTAGAGATGAGTATGCTCTTAATGCTTAGAGATTCTTAGATGTTATAATCATGTTTTGGAAGGATTATTAACTTGCTTGATGATTAATATAATTGGGGATGACTACTGATACATTGGGTGTTGTTGAAAGTTTTAACTAATTCAATGGAAGATAATAAGGAATTATGAGATAACTATCATTGTTTTGACATATTTAAGTTAAACTTGATGTTAAATCCGAAATTCTTGATAAGATGATGATTTAGGATTGTCTAGAACATCATGTTCAAATACTGATAATGTTCTGGAGAGGATTATGATGATATACGATAATATTATCATAATAGGATGATTAATTGATGTTGTTCGTGATAATCCCTATTTAATGGATTATCGTGGGTATTAAAGAACATTATGAATATGTTAATCTAATTATAGAGATGATCTGGGGGTATTGAAGTTCATAAATTAGGACTTTAATCTTCATTGGAATTAGTTTCAACTATACATGTTGAATTATAGATATTAATTTCCATGAATTCGGTATAGGTGTTATAGGATTGTGTTATTAAATGAATTATATTTCATTCAAGGTTGCTTGCTCGAGTGAGTGTTATTTATCGAAGGACGCCATTCGTTCATTCAAGGAAAGACCATTTTTCGTCTCCGGAATTGAGGCAAGTTATCATTCTTGATTATAATGATAAGTGATTCTTGTGAATGTTATACATTTCATGTATGTGTAAAGCTTTATGAATCTATGATTCATATTGAGGTGTTGTTGTTGACCGTTTCGATCATTCAGTTGTGGGATTGTACTCCCAAGTTCACTACCTTTGATATCGTTGGTCTCATTGACCGTTGTTGTCATTTTGGTGAGTTCCATGATCCCTGTTGGATATGTGATTAGTTGAGTTTCATTGTCATGTTGCATCGCGATATTTTCGAAATCATATCTGCGTGTCGATTGGTTATTTGTAGGATTTTTAGTGGGATCTTTTCCCTGTTTATAATAAATCATGTACTTTCATTTCCGATTTGTAGTGTTTCTTTTCAGTTGTATTATTTGCACTACACCATATATGACCTATTGCAAGCCCATTACATGTTTGTATCGCATAAAGTGTTGCTATAGATAAGAAATTTGCTAATCTATTGCAATATTTTCGAGAAGTGTTGTATGAAATGGGAAAGTGTTGCAAGCCTAGGAATCATTTTGAAAATTTTAGAACTATTGCAATACATTACAAAATTGTTATAATACACGTAACAATTTTGGTCAACTTGAGCCAAATTTGCAGACAGGAGTATAATTCTTTGAGTGGGCGGGAAAAAACTAGCAGCAAATATTTTGCGACCAAAACTCTTATTACACAAAACTAAGTTTTATTACACAAAAACTCTCTCTCGACCTCACTTTCTCAAGTCTCTCTCTCGACCTCGCTCATTATACATGGCAGCCTCCTCACTCTCTCTCTCTCTCCCTCCATCTTCTTATTCATTAAGCTCCCCTATTAAACTTCAAGGTCCAAGCTCCGAAGACTTCACATCGGACCGTCAAATCGACGATCCAAGACCACCAAAATGTAAGAATCAACACCCTCTCCCTTCCTACAGTTTTAAATTCAAAATCTAAGCACGTTAAGTTTCAGGGTGTTGTTGGATGAAGCTATATATGATATATCTTGTAGATTCAAGCATGTATATGCATAATAATCGAAGAAACGTAAAATTGATCGATAAAAATGATAGACCTAGGGTTGACCGAAAATGTGGAGGCATGTTTGAGTATGTTCTCAAATTTTCTTCTGTATTTTGAGTTCATATCCATGTTTAAGCGAATGATTTAGGTCTAATATGATTTTATTGGGATTTATGAAGCATGATTTAAGAAATAATTTTTATGAGTTTTGAAACCCTAGATTTGCTACTGTCCTATTCTGTTCATCCCCATCATGCATGAGTTTTACGCTTTTCAATTTATTTTCATGTAGTATTATGAGTTAGGAGTCTATGATTAAAATTTCATGCAAATGGGAGTTCGTTTGGTACTTTTATAATATCATATGAGTCGACTGTACAAAATTGCTAGTTTTGGTAGGCAGTAGTAAAACGGCCATAACTCTAAAACCACTTGGAGTTTTCAAGCATCTTGGTCAACTTAGATGTCACTAGTCAAGAGGCTCAGGACGAACTCCTGCCTTTATGAACAGTTATTTGTAGATATGCAGTTGTATTTCACAAAATATGATTTTTACTTCTGTTCGTTTTTCCACCTTTCTTTTGCATGCATTTCTATTTTAGTTCTGCAGACCTACATAGTTCGGTGGAGGATTTATTGCACAAGTGATACATTGCTAGTTTACGAAGGCTAAACTCATCTTATTTTCTTCAGTACTTTCTCCATAAACATGCTTTCATCTTTCTGAGTCCTCTCTCCCACCCCACCCCCCTCCCAAAAAAAAAGCTCTTGAAACTGAACACCATGTTTTTATGCCTTCCAAAGTCTAGTTGAAGTTACTTTTCATTGGCTGGAGTATTGTTTTTATTAGGCAATGATGTTTTTGTAACTCTTTCACTTGATATCTTCAGATGAAGAAACGCCTTTGATGCCTTGCAGACTCTGGCTGATTTATCGTTAATGTGCCACATTGTTTCTTTTCCATCACAGATCAATTAGTACTCCTAGTATAATTCTAGGTAGCATCAACACGAACATCAGTTTTATTTATCAGTAGAATAAATAAAAGTATAGTGTAAAAATCGAATCTTTGCAATGTGCTACCGCAGGACTACAAGTTGACAAATATCAACTCCATTGTATACCGCAGGAGTTTAATCCCACCCTTGTTCTATCTTTTCACTTATTTTAATCTTTAAAATTGGAGTTTAATTTTGCTTCCTTTGTTTGAATGTGCAAGCTGATGTTTTTTCTTCAATATATACTTAAACAGGTTTCCTGATACTCGTGTGACCATGGTTCTAAAAAACGCTAGGCGCTAGGCGTTCGGATTGCTAATGCCTAGCGCCCAGAGGATTACTCGGGGATTAATCGGGGATTAATCGGGCTAGGCGGATTTTTTTTATTATTATTTTAATCATTTTTATATATAAAAAATTATATATATGTAAAATAATTAAAATTTAACCATTTAAACATATATATAATCAATTATGTATTAAATTTGAAATACTTATATAGATATTAATGAGTCCATATTATCCATAATATCTCAGTTTAGGAATTTGTAGTACTATTAGAACAAAATAAAAAAACAAAAAAGTATAACCGCCTAGGCATCCGCCTAGTCGCCCACGTAGCTAGGAAATTTGAAACGTTGATATAGGTATAAAGTAGTCCATAGTATCTTAGATTGCATTCATAGGTCCCCGCGGCCAGCCTAGACGATCGATTCATTACCCAAATGCCTAGTACAAGCGCCTAGGCCATAATCGGAACGGCAAAGGACCTTCTAGGGATTAATCGGAGGATTAATCGGCCTAGGCGGGGATTTTTAGAACACTGCGTGTGACTTCTGATATCTCGGTTACTATAAAGGGAAATTTTGAGGATGCATGGGCAACATGGAGGTCTGTACCTCAAAATATTAAGAACCTATACTGAGACAAGTTCAAAGTAAACTATTGAAACATATCTTTTTATAAGTAATTCTTCAATAGCCTTGTATTAGATATTATACACTTTGTCTGTTACTGCTTACTTGATTACTAGTTCAAGCTTAGTTGATGTTAGAAGATATACGAGTTGTACAACACTAAATATTTTGAATAAGATGTCATATGTTTGTGTTTATGATATCCTGTCTATTATTGTAGAAACATTTCAAATGGCCTTTGCAGGGAGAAAATCAGATATATAGAGCATGATGTCAGACTTCCTCTGAATAGTATGTCCAACATTTAAAAGATACTTCCATTTTCTATGTGTTTTTGAAATCCCCACTTTGATATTTTCTAGCATTATATAGTTTTAATATTTCCATTCCTTGCATTAACTTGGCAGAAAGCAGAAAAGAATATTGAACCTCAGAAACTGGCTCCGAAAGACGATATTTATGTGAAAACCCGTAAACGGAAACCAGGACATGAATACAAGGTAATGATGCAATCATTTAATTATTTTAGTCCTTTCATCTTTTCAAGTTTCTGTAACTTTTTCTTTAAAGGTAGGCTATCAGTTTTAATATGTTTGTATTTTTGTTTAAGCATGTTTAGTTGTAGACAACAATTGTTGCTGAAGATGACAGTGGGGAGCAAGTCAAAAAACCAAGCCATGGACCGAATTGGCTTCTAGGTAGATCTAGAAAATGCAGAAAAATAATGAAAAGATCAGCAGCCAAAACCTTTTAGTTTCGGTACTGCAGCTACTGATATTGATGATTTGAAAAAGACTATAAGGGAGGAAATCATGGCTGAAATGCAGGAGATGGTAGACAGAAAGGTGTGTGAGAAAATGTCGACACTAATAGCAAAATTGGGAGAAATCAATCCACATTTCAAACACCTTGACGTTGAAGAGTTGTGTGCTGGTGGTGATGAAAGTGAGGACAGTGATGAGGATGACGATCATCGTGAGGATGACAATTATCACCAGGATGACGAAAGTGATGATTGATGATCAGTTCTTAACTACTTGTAGTTTCTATGTGCATACTTTTGGTAGTAGGTTGGTATTTTGACATGAAAGACTATGTTTAATATAGAATTGTGGTGTAAGGTGACATGTATGTTTCGACTTTAGACTTAAGTACAAGATGTAAGATGATATTGTAATAAAAGGTGACTATATTTAGGCTTTATTGACATATGTTTTGTTGGATTTGCCATTTGAGATATTTGAAATGTGATTTCTGGTTTGGTATGCTTTTGTGCATGGTATTTTGAAATTTCAAACTGGACTTTGCAATTTGGATTAAGAAAAAGTTTTGTAATTAAGTGTTGCCAATAAAGTCTACAAATATTACAATAGGGATAAAAATACTGCAGATAAATAATGCTAAAAAACCACAAAGCATTGCAACAAGTATCAAAATGTTGTAATAAATTGACTTTGTAATATTTTAACTCAATAAATGTTGCAAGAAAGTGTTGCATTAGTCTATTACATCAGCTTAAAAGTGTTATTGAAGCAGACAAAAATGTTGCAATAAAGGTATTATTGTAATACTTCAAAAATGTTGAAATAAGTACATAAAACGTTGCTATAGGGGTCATAGGCAAAGGCCGCAAATGCAACGCCGAATTTTGGATAAAATGTTACATAAAACTCTAATATAACATATATGGGGTCTAACAATACACTTTTTTGGGCTTGCAATAGTCCATATATGGTATAGTGTTGGGGTATACTCCATCCTCATATGGTTTATACTTGTATTTGAATCTTGTATGTCGTGACGATTATAGTCGTATGATGTATAAACTCCTCGTTGGAGTGATGGTTTATATTTTGTGGTTCGGTACTACAATTATATTATGGATGATTTGTGTAATTGTATCGCCTGGTGGGTCCCAGTGTTGAATCCAGGACACTGTACGTTTTTGGGATATTACAGAAGATGGTACATAAGAGAGAATTATTTCTCCTTATGAGTTATTGTTAATTGAACTAGTATCAAGAAACCTTCACGTCACGTGTGACCTGTGCAAGTGCCACACCCTGCGAGCCAAATACGGTATGCCAAGATTTAGTTACTGTCAAGAGGTTTATTTACGGAATTGATCCTTTTTGTTGATCTTGCTATTCTGTGTGGTTTGTGGTGGAAGTTTATCTTACGGATATATCCTGAGGAATTAGGAATCTCTTTAGCAGTAGGTTCATACCCAAGGGCTTTATCAATGAACTCCGATAGAGTCGTACAGTGATGATTAAGTAACTGCATTCTCATCCGAGGTTTCAACCTCTTAAGGATGTATCTGATCTTATCAGCCTCTGTTCGAACAATTAACAAGGCAAACAGAAGAAGCCCTTGAAATTTCTCGACAATCGATAACACATCATCATCATATGAGTTTTAATTCAGAAGCTCTGATAGCCTAGCCTCACGGAGTGGAGCTGGATAATAACGATCCAACATGAAATTTTTTAATTCGTCCCAGTTGTACAATCCATCAGCCGGTTTCAAAGAAAGTCACCATGTATGGGTGCTCTTACTAAGGTAGTAAGCTGCCACAGAAACTCGATTTTCCCCAGAATAATCTACCATTTCAAACAACTTATCAAATTGTTCGATCTAGTGAATAATATCAGTAGGCTCAGAGGAGCCCTCAAAAGTCGGTTGACGAGAGATGTCACTAACAATCCGACTCATGATCCCACCGTGCACAGGAGGCGGTGGCTGAGGTCTTCGCTGCTGATCAGTAGCAGCAGCATTATGCATACTTTGCAGCAGTCGACCCATTTGGGTCATTTGGGCCATCATGCCCTACATAAGTACATAAGGGTCTACATGCGCACCCTCATGCTATTCGGTGTGGTGCGAACGGTTTCCAGTAGACGAATCACTGCCTGTCGAACTTTGTTCCACATTCGAATGCGTGTTGGCTCGTGGCCTCAGGATTCGACCCCTTCCGTGGCCTCGGCCCTCTATCACGACCTCTCAAGTTTCTTTCCATACTGAAAGAATCAAATAATAATCATGAGCACAATTCATACCAGCCTTTACGGCAAATCACAAAATTACACTAAGTTAATATCAACAATGAGACTACACGTTCAGGAGTAATTCATGAAGAATTAATTGCACTACGAGTGGTATAAAAATATCATATTGACACAAGGTCGAAACAAGATCAATCATATATTCAAATTCATCCACTACACCAGAATCACGATTTTGTGATCACAAAAATCACACAAATGGCAAAAATAAATACAAAGGATCATTATAAAATCACAAATACAGTTTCTTTGTGATCACAAAAACAAATACAAAACAAAGGACAAAACCACATTTATATGACTTTACAATACCACTTTCCATGGCAGTCACAAATATCATTTATGACTGTCATTAGCAGTCACGAATTTCCACTTTTGTGACATTCATTATCAGTCACGAATTTCAACTTTCGTGACTTCCATGGACAGCCACAATTATCATTTTTCTTAACTGTCTTGTGACTGTTTTTAGAAGTCACAAATGTTGAAAAAAATACCAAAAAAACAAAAAATAAAACCCCATTTTTCTCTGAATGCAATCTAATCATTTTCACAATGAATTCATAATACAATCCAAACATATTTCTCAAAGTATTCATACAACACTCCAATTAATTTTTACAAGACATAAAAATCACAATGTAATGCTGAAAATTAACACATGTAAAGAAAACTCCGAACAAACCCATTGAAAATAAAATAAGTATGGAGCATTAGTTATATATTGAAAAATATCAACAACTAACAAGTTAAACTAATAGAATCATAAGCTTCATTCGTGGAACAAACAGGTGGAGCAACGCCTGCTAAGACAATGGTTTCAGGAGCACCTTTTGTCTGAACAACAAAATAAAATATATAAATCAGTCATTAACCAAAATAAATAAAGATAAATGGACATGGATAGAAAGAAGGGTGGGGGGCTGGAAGTTCCCTTACATGTTGGAAATTTCTCATTCGTCCAAGATCATAAAGCCATTTTGGAGTGGTCTTCTTCTGATCATAAGCCTACATACAAAGACAATAAAAACATCAGCTAAACATCTTCGAATAATCTGCAATTAGAATATGTATTAAGGAAAATAATGACAACCTCTTTGTATATACAAGTTCAGTAAAGGCATTTCGACTTTCATTATCTCAATTCCAGCATAACATTACCAATTAACAAAGAACTAAAAGCATGATATTGGGGGAGAAAATCAAGGGAAATCAAAAGTAGAAGTACTATCTAACTAACATCCATCTGAGAAATGCTTTTGAACTACAACCGAGGCATCAAACACAATTTTAAACTTACACAGAAAGTTGGACTACAAGGACTATCCCTTCACGATATTAAGTCCCTAATTATAAAATACCGATTCCGAATTGACAGCGATAGAACCAATGATATGTGCATAATCAGGAATCCCAGAACACTCAAAGCCAATGCCAAATGTAATACTGCAACAATTAGATATTTATGAGCCGAGCACAGAAAAGGACCAGGAAGGCTAAGCAAAAGGAAATATTACTGTACCAAAGGCAAGAAAAGTTGTTGCAAGACTTCCTGGAGTCCTAGGGATTTCTCAATCGCTAAAGAAAGCAATAAAATGTGGCAGTAACGATAAAGTAATTTTCTGGCAGATCAGTATGTTCAATCAAAATGAAGTGGAAAATAAAACAAATTGCAATTTTCTGTCAACTTCTCAAATAAACTTTGTACTTTCGTCCTCTTAATAATTTTCCACTAAAACAAAAGAAGATATATTGTCAACTTGAAATAGCATAAGATATCAAAAGCAATGCATGTGAAAGCAACTTAAAGATTGAGATAACTGCAAAAACTAGAAAAGTTGACAAACATTAAACGAATAGAATGAAAAAGGTGAAAATAAAGCAAATAGAAACAATATGAATGCATTAACCCATGAAAATGGAGAGAGAGAGAGAGAGAGAGAGAGAGAGAGAGAGAGAGAGAGAGAGAGAGAGAGAGAGAGAGAGAGAGAGAGAGAGAGAGAGAGAGAGAGAGAGAGAGAGAGTATTAAGATAACAACATCAAATAGAATGTTCCCAAGGAATGGACAAGCATAAAATATTAAGAGATTATCAAGTTCCGGATACCTGAATGCTTTCTCGCTGTGCATGCTTTTGGTTTCTATTATCATGAATACTTAAAATCTAGGAACAAAAGACATGGCCATTATTATCAAAAACATGAATAAGACAAAATATCCAAAAATGTCATGAATGAGATAACTTCGAAGTTGGTACAAAGATAACAACCTGGGAACGCTACAGAAAAGGCACATTTTCATACCTCATAATTTACAAGAATATTGATGAAAATGGCAGACAGCAAAAATTGAATCAGAAATTACTCACAGTTCCTTCCAGCATTTCTAGTAAAGCTTCTTGAACACCCTCTCCAGATACATCTCTTCCTGAGTTTAGGCTCTCATTCTGAAAAGGGATTCCCAAAAGAAGGTTCATCAACTAACAACAAAAAACAGCTGCCGACTTTATGACTCCAAGATCAACTTATTAAACATCTGCCGCACCTTTTTGGTTATCTTGTCAACTTCATCGATATACACAATCCCTCGCTGAGCTGCTTCAACATCGAAGTCAGCAGCCTGGTATGGACATGACAAGAAAATATTTTATACTAAAACCTGGAGGAAGGGAAGAAATAATGTAATCAAATATGCCCAAAGATTATGGTAGGCTGATCACATTTAATGAAGAACGGCATTCCTCTGCATAGTCCATTTTCTAAAGTATTTTTCCCTCCAACCTATTCAAAACAGATCACAAAAATCATACAAGGTTACTCGTGAAGACTCCATAATATCTAACTTTGGCAAATGAATTTCGTACAGACCTTGAAATTCATATTCAAAGCGATATTCAACATGTAACATTCCTGGTCTTGTAACGCATCCCCAAGACGACAACATTGAGTTAGAAGCTCCAAATCACTCTTGCAAAACTGATCCATTTCTGCATTTAGTTTTATGTGGTCAGGATAATCATAATAGGTTAAGTGAAACATGTCTCCGATTAAATAAACACAGTTCCAATGAATCAATAAACTGTATTGCTATTCTAAATTTAGACTGAGAAATTAAAATAAAATTCACGTAATAACAGCAACTATTGACAAAATAACGACAACAATCCATATCTCCAGACTTCAATTTGAGACTTGGTGTTGAATATCAATTTAAGACCTGGAGATGGTTAATTAAACAGCCGCCGGAAATACCTCATGTCGCCGTTAAATTAGGAGAGAACAGAACTTTAGTCACCGACAGCCATTGATTCCCCTGAATAAAACTCCCGACCGCGAACTGAGATGCCTCCATCGAACTATTAATAACCCAGGCCACTTCACCCTTCTAGTCGTATTAGATCCCGGCCCCCGGTTCTTGTACTCCCTGTAGTAGAGGGTACGCAGGGCGAAATCTCCATCCAACTCCAACCAACCATTCGGATGCACCACCACCTCCATGTTCGACAGCATAAAAATAGTCCGGGAGTATTGTTTCCACGGCCGCCCCAAATATGTTCGGAATTGCGACAGGATGGGTGTTTGCTTGGCCCAGCGTAGTTCTCGAAGGTGATGCCTTTCGCTACGAATCCGGTACCTACTACAGCTGCAATTTTGGGGAAAAACATATTAGTTTGATTGCAATAAAAAGAAAAAAGAAAAAAAAAAGAAAAATGTATTACCCTTATTTCAGATGTGGCCGTCGCCTATGCTAAGGGTTTGCCAAAATGTATTTATACATAAAACTGAAAGGTTTATGACTGCTCAAGACCGTCACAAATATTTGAATTTGTGACTGCTCAAGACAGTCAGAACACTTGTAATAGTCATTAACAGTCACAAATATTTGGATTTATCACTGTTTGGTCTTTGTGACTGTTATTGGCAGTCATAGAGTTGTGACTGTCATTGACAGTCACAAATCCAGCTAGTTTCAATGTCATAAAATCCTGTTTTCGGTGTAGTGTAAGAAGCAGCTGTCGTCTGCTAATAAGAGATCAAGGAACCAGAACAAAGCTGATGGTAATCGGGAATATTCAAGAAACCACAAAGTGGACTGACTTTTTCTAAGCAGCTACTTATGGCGCCTAAGCGAGTGGGATGGCATTCTTGAGGTGCCAGTTCAGCCATTATGTGCTTTAATTATGGAGAGCAGGGTTACATCAACTATAAATGTTCGAGGCCAGCTGTTTCATGCCTTACCTACGGATTTGCTAGACATCATGCTCGTTTTTGTAGAGGTGGATCGGGACGTACTCTGATGGCCTCATATGCTCCAGTTCAGTCTATAACCCCGGACCGTACACCTCCATCCATTTTCCACCAGACTACAGGGGCAAATAGAGGAGTAGGCTATGGAGGTCAAGCTGGTACATCTGGTACCGGGACTGCAAAGGCCAGAATTTATGAGATGAAGAAGGCTTATGATCCCGAGGCCAGCCTGATTACAGGTAAACTCGAGATCCTTTCTCAGCCTGTATGTACTTTTTCTGATATTGGTGCTTCGCATTGTTTTATATTTGCATCTTGCTTGAGGCAATTGCATCTAGATAATATTGCCGAGTGCGAGCCTTATGTGATTGATCTACCTCACCATAGAAGAATTGTTGGGAATTGTGAAGCTTAGAATTGTCCAACTCGAATGAACGATCGCAGTGGTTGTCAGATTTGATTGTGGTTGATTTACCTAAATATGATGTAATCTTGGGTATTAACTGGATGGATCGTCATGATGCCACAATTAGCGTCCGTAAGTTTATTGTGACTGTCACTTCTGATGATGGCTTTGAGTGTGTGTTTTCAGGGTGATAATCCCAGTGGTTGTGGAAGAATAATTAGTGAAATGAAAGCAATGAAACTGCTTACTCAGGGATGTGTTGGTTATTGGTGCTACATGACCAAGACAGAGGATCGACCAGTTAAATTGACCGATATTTGTAATACCCGGTTGTGAATTCATTTATTATCATTCAGTAACTGTCACTCAGAAATTTTTTTCACTCAGTAATAATCATTCATCATTCATATTCAATCAACTATGTTCACCATTCGGCGTATTTTGGGATCATCACTGTTTGAGATCGAGCCGAGATTATTGTCATCATCATCATCATGTTTTGATTTTCAGTTTGAGAGGTAGCGCACGCTACACATTGTAGTTAGCGCGCGCTAATGAGGTGCATGTAACGCACGCAATGATTCAGTACTAGCGCACGCTAGCGCAAGTGAGGCGCAGATACCCGTAAGGTACTGGGCTGATTTGGGAAATTCGTAGCGCACGCTACGAGTGGTAAGTAGCGTACGCTAACTATGCGGGTAACGCACGCTAAGACTTCAGAGTAGCGCACGCTAGCGCGCTCAGAACAGAGGACAGTAGGTTCTGGACTCCAGGATTTTGGATATCAACTATCAGGTAGCGCACGCTAACATAAGGTTAATGTACGCTAAGGACAGGCTGTTAGCGCACGCTACCAAAGGTACTTAGCGCACGCTAACGATTCAGTCAGAGGGTACTGGACTACCCGGTACACGCGTTAGCGCACGCTAACATCAGGAGTTAGCGCGCGCTAAGCTGAGACGGTATAAGTAGGACAGTTCGGTCCAACTTTCGTCATTTCTTCATTTCTCAATCATTTCGGACGAGCTCGGGCGATTCGGAAAGGTCTTTTCGAGCTACAATCATCTAGCATCATCTTCAACCTTCTAAGTTGGATTAATCATCATCTAAATCGGTTTCTTCACTCCAAATCAAGGTAATGATTCTTGGATCTAGAGTTTCGGATCTTGGGTGTTTTGCTTTCGATCTCTTCGTATAAATCGATATTATGTTGGAATATGTTAGATATGGATTATCTATCTTGGATACATGTATTTCTACGGATTCATTGGTATAATTTTCGGAATTTACGAATAATTGAAGAATTGTTCAAGAACCCTTACGGGTTGACTTTGGAATTTTGGGGGTTTTCGACTAAATGTTGTTGAAATATCGTTCTAAGTATTCCTATTGGATTATTGATAGTATTCATGAGTTTTTGTGGGTTTGAATCATTCTTTGGGAGTTGGTTTCGGATGTAATTGAGTTTTGGTTGTAAACAATTGGAGATTGTTTACAACGCGTTGTGTAAATGCCCCAATGAGTTTCGAGTATTGTTGTATCGACTTTTGAGTTGGTTGTGATTATGCTTGATTCATGTATTAAGAGAATTGTTGGTTTTTGTGTTGTTTAAGGTTGTTCAAGCCGTAATTTCATTAAGGACGTTGATCGTGGAAGTACCTTCTCGCCTTCGGTTTGAGGCAAGTTTTATACTTGTACCGTCAATGAGCTAATGTCATCATGTATGTGTATGAATGTGTTGTATCATTCCGAGACTTAGTCTCTTCATGAATTCATTGATATCAAGAGATCGCTCGATACGATACCTTCCGGCAATTTTGCCAAATGTTGATTGTTGTTCGTTAACGGCCTATTCAAGGCATTGTAGTACTCATTATTAATGTCATTGTCGATAGCCGGTTCGCGGTATCGATGTATCGATTGTTGTTAATATAGATGTCAATTTAAGACATCGTTGAGATCTTTGTTATTCTGTTTGATCGTCATTAAAAGCATGTGCCGATTAACGGTATTGGCTTATTCATTTCTCACCTTCGCCGCTTCGGAATCGATTAAAGGTGCCGAGGCATCATTCGTATCATTGTTATCGATTGACCTTTCTAAGGAAATCGAGGTATTCACTCATTCATCGTGTCATTGTTATCGATTGGCCATTCTCGTGCAAATCAAGTGTTTAATCATTCATCGCATCATTGTTATCGATTGACCTTTCTAAGGCAATCGAGGTATTCACTCATTCATCGTGTCATTGTTATCGATTGACCTTTCTAAGGCAATCGAGGTATTCACTCATTCATCGTGTCATTGTTATCGATTGCCGCTCTCGTGCAAATCGAAGTGTTCAATCATCCATTGCATCATTGTTGTCGGTGGCCGTTCTAAGGCAATCGAGGTGTTAATTTGGGATCCAAGGACGGTGTCTATCCGTGCTACTATCATCGTGTTGGCCACTCAAGGCAAGACACTATCATTCATTGTGATACGGCTTCGCACGTGGCTTCGGCCCTAATTGTGATACGGCTGGATGCCGTGGCTTCGGCCCTAATTGTGATACGGCTGGATGCCGTGGCTTCGGCCCTAAGTGTGATACGGCTGGATGCCGTGGCTTCGGCCCTCATTGTGATACGGCTTCGTCCCGTGGCTTCGGCCCTCATTGATACAGCTTCGGGCTGTTCTGACTTCAGGTGTTTGTGATATTTGTTAATTTCCACTGAAGGGCTTGTAAGCCTTTATTATTGTCCTGGTAATTTCATTGGAGCCTTCGGGCATTGTGATTCATAATTAATTCAGTCCTGGTTTGGTTCATGTCTTGTAATTCATTGTGGTATTCTGTGATTTTGATTCGCCGTCGGGCACTTATGTTCTAACCTGTCGAACAGGTATTAATAGTATGCCGTGGGCATAGTATTTCACGAATGCTCGGTTCTTACCTTGGTTGTGAGCATCTCGTATTATTATTATCATTGTACCGTTTCATTCTGCCTTTGGATGCATATCATGTTATACATGTATTTGGTGTTCATTATCTGGATGACTGACCCCGTGGGGGCGGAACATGTTTTCATGTTTTAGGTGCTTGCGAGGAGAGAGTTGAGACACAGGGGCATGACGATGGCAACGAGGCATTCGAGCGATACTAGTACGAGTTGTTCATTGTCGGTAGATGCATTTGGAGTGTACTCACTTGTCGATTGTTGTCGTGTTGTATTACCCGAACAGATGTTCGTGGATGTTGTTGTATTTCATTTTCGGCCATGTAGGCCACTTCTGTCATTGAAATTCCTTATCGGAATATTGTGTCGGACATCATGGTAAGGACTATGATTTTCCCTTGTTGTTCAATTTAATGTTTATTAGTCATGTTCGCCTGGTGGATCTCCTGGCGTGGGGTCCACGGCACTGTAATAACCCAATAGGATTTGGGGGTGTTACAGAAATGGTATCAGAGCTTTGGGTTGTGAAATACCCTGAGATGTGAGTTATGTGGTCCTACCGACGCGGTAGTAGTGGGATTGTCAGGTTATGACAATCTAGTCACCAGTTTTGTGAGTCGTAATATTAGTGCGACTGCACGAGTCATTCATTCATCGAGTCGTCGTCAGTGAAGACTAGTATCGCGAGACCTC
Source organism: Orobanche coerulescens (assembly GCA_033398695.1). Lineage (NCBI taxonomy): Eukaryota > Viridiplantae > Streptophyta > Magnoliopsida > Lamiales > Orobanchaceae > Orobanche > Orobanche coerulescens. Next base: position 160,529,296 of record CM065803.1, read on the forward strand.
GAAGCTTCGTATGACCTGTGTAAGGACTCGATTCTCTTTATGTTCATACATTCATCATGTCATTAATTGTTCATGCTTTGCTGAAACCTATATGTGATATTAGTGTTATGATTGATTCATGACTAATTGTTTTGGGACACGTGTGGCTTGTGTAAGCATTAAGGATCAACTCATTCATCGGTTCATAATCCTCAATCGTCATGCTGATCTTGTCGATTATGTTAATTCATTCATTACTCAGTCAATATCATTACCCAGTTAATTCATCACTCAGTTAACTCATTCATCACTCAGTTAATTCATTCATCATTCAGTCAATATCAATTACTCAGTTGCTTCGTTCATCACTCAATTAACCTCATCGTTCAGCTAATTCATTCATCACTCAATTAATCTCATCGTTTAGCTAATTCACTCGTCACTCAGTCAATCTCATTGCTCAGTTAATTCATTCCTCATTGATAATCTCATTGTTCAGTTAATTCATTAATCATTCAGCCCATCTCACGGTTCAGTTGTTGATCTTGAGGATCTAATTTTCAACCTTGTTAACTTGTTCAAGGTAATCATTTCAGGAATTTCATCAGGCAATCATGTTACCTCATTTGATGTTTCATACGGTCTTATCATACTCTGACGTAATGTCGACGATCATTTAATTAAATCATTAATGCATTCATTGTGTTAGAGCGTGTATGCTCATTGTTGTCACTCTGTAACGTAATCATAATACGATATTCATGCGGAATCTATCATCATGTGACCTTCCTACTTCAGTATGGATAGAGCTGTCAGAGGACGCAGGGAAAGAGGCCGCGGTGCGGGCCGGAACCCGGGATCTCGTGTGCATGCCCACACGAACGCGAGGGATATCATTAATTCATCAAATAGCGAGGCTACTCATTCATCAGCGGATAATCATTCACTGTCAGGGAGTCGTACCCGAGAGGCATCTCACTCGGAAGGTGTCCGGGTTGATCCATTCATATTTATGCAGGGCATGATGGCCCAGATGACTCAGATGACGCGGATAGTGGAGACCATGCAGACCTCGATGGGTTGTGGTCCACCGCAACAGGGATACCAGGTGCCATTTCATGGACAGACTGGAGGAGTGAATCAGATTGTTGGCGATATCTCTCGTCAGATGCCGCCTACTTTTGAGGGTTCGTCAGAACTAGCTGATATTGTTCATTGGCTCGAGCATTTTGATAAACTCTTCGACATGGTTCAGTGTCCGGAGGAGAGTAAAGTGGCAGTAGCGGCTTATTACTTGAGTAAGGGCGCTTATTCGTGGTGGCTTTCTGTGAAACCCATCGATCGTGATTGTATTTGGAGCGAGTTCAAGACTCTCATGTTAGAGAGGTATTATCCGGCCCACTTCGTGAAGCTAAGTTGTCGATGTTTTGAACCCCGAACCCGATGGGGACGAGGGTGTTATTGTCATCGCCGAGAAGTTTCGTGGACTACTTCGCTTTGCTTCACAATTATCCGTCTCGAGGCGGATAAAATTAAGTATTTTAGCAAGAGGCTAAATCCGCAGATTGAGGATGCGATTGTTCAATCACAATTGTAATTCACTTAGTGAGTTCATCGGGAAGGCTCTTGGAGCAGAGCTTTTGATCAAGGAGCTTACTCGAAGCATCCTTCGCTTCTTCAGTGAGAGGACTAGAATGCCGGCTCGTTCGCAGGGACATCGGGCTCCGTCATCCAAGGGGTCATTTTCTAGTCGTCTTCGTGGCCGGGACAGATCTTCCTCTCAGCGACGAGTTCGACCGCCGCTTGCTTTAATCGTGATTCGGCAGTCACGTTAGTACCTGTACGGTGCCGGCTATTGGGTGTTTTCGTGGTGGGAGGCAGGGACACCGGCGTAAATACTGCAGGGTTCTAGCGCCAAGAATCTCAATAGAGCTCAAGAGCCTCGAGGATTTTGTTACTCCACCCATACTTCTTTCGGGGGCCCTATCAGCTTCGAGAACCCGAGGTAAGGACATTCATCACCGCTTTGAGTAAGTTAATTCTTGCTCGGTAGGAGGATAATCATTCATTTCATTGTCGTTCATTGATTCATATAATTCATTCATCATGTATATCAATCATGTTGGGACTCATAATTATCGATTAATCATTCAATTCACGAGGAACGGCGGTTCCAATCACTTCAAGGAACTATCACTCATGACGTTATTAATTCACCTTGGTGAGTCATTCCAAATCCTTGTCGGATTTGTAGTCATTTATCATTCATCATTCATTTTTGTCACTTTCATTCTCGTGACCTTCTGAGATCATAGTTAGTGGCGAGTTCATCGTCGGATATACCTTAAATCGTTGAGATAGAGGAAATCGATGATATGGAAGGATATCGATGTTGGGTACATTTGAGATGTAACCTTGTTTTCGGATGACTGTGTAAATCTATCCGTAATAATGTATCGTGACTGTGAATCATTTATTGTTGATCTATCTTATTATGATTATATTTGAGAATCTTGAGTTTTGGGTCATTTGTTGGGAGTTCATCCCTTCGACGTTGTGCTCGAGATTTCGTGATAATTTGGGAAAATCGTCCACTGTGTTTCGAGACGTCAAGTCTTGGGGACTTGGGCTTGCGGTTGATTTGGTCCCGAGGACTATTTGGGCGTTATTGTTTTCAGATCGTGATGGATAGTTCATATCCCGAGTTGTTTACCCTCAGTTTCGAGGACGAAACTCTTTTTAAGGGGGGGAGTATGTAATACCCGGTTGTGAATTCAATTATTATCATTCAAGAATCGTCACTGTAAATTTTTTTCACTCATTAATAATCATTCATCATTCATATTCATAACTATGTTCACCATTCGCGTATTTTGGGATCATCACCGTTTGAGATCGAGCGAGATTATTGTCATCATCATCATCATGTTTTGATTTTCGTTTGAGAGGTAGCGCACGCTACACATTGTAGTTAGCGCGCTAATGAGGTGCATGTAACGCACGCAATGATTCAAGATTAGCGCACGCTAGCGCAAGTGAGGCGCATACCCAAGGTACCGGGCTGATTTGGGAAATTCGTAGCGCACGCTACGAGTGGTGGTAGCGACGCTAACTATGCGGGTAACGCACGCTAAGACTTCAGAGTAGCGCACGCTAGCGCGCTGCAATGCAGGACAAGAGGTTCGGACTCCGTGATTTCGATATCAACTATCAGGTAGCGCACGCTAACATAAGGTTAACGTACGCTAAGGACAGGCTGTTAGCGCACGCTACCAAAGGTACTTAGCGCACGCTAACGATTCAGTCAGGGGGTACTGGACTACCCGGTACACGCGTTAGCGCACGCTAACATCAGGAGTTAGCGCGCGCTAAGCTGAGACGGTATAAGTAGGACAGTTCGGTCCAACTTTCGTCATTTCTTCATTTCTCAATCATTTCGGACGAGCTCGGGCGATTCGGAAAGGTCTTTTCGAGCTACAATCATCTAGCATCATCTTCAACCTTCTAAGTTGGATTAATCATCATCTAAATCGGTTTCTTCACTCCAAATCAAGGTAATGATTCTTGGATCTAGAGTTTCGGATCTTGGGTGTTTTGCTTTCGATCTCTTCGTATAAATCGATATTATGTTGGAATATGTTAGATATGGATTATCTATCTTGGATACATGTATTTCTACGGATTCATTGGTATAATTTTCGGAATTTACGAATAATTGAAGAATTGTTCAAGAACCCTTACGGGTTGACTTTGGAATTTTGGGGGTTTTCGACTAAATGTTGTTGAAATATCGTTCTAAGTATTCCTATTGGATTATTGATAGTATTCATGAGTTTTTGTGGGTTTGAATCATTCTTTGGGAGTTGGTTTCGGATGTAATTGAGTTTTGGTTGTAAACAATTGGAGATTGTTTACAACGCGTTGTGTAAATGCCCCAATGAGTTTCGGTATTGTTGTATCGACTTTTGAGTTGGTTGTGATTATGCTTGATTCATGTATTAAGAGAATTGTTGGTTTTTGTTGTTTAAGGTTGTTCAAGCGGCCGGTAATTTCATTAAGGACGTTGATCGTGGAAGTACCTTCTCGCCTTCGGTTTGAGGCAAGTTTTATACTTGTCCGTCAATGAGCTAATGTCATCATGTATGTGTATGAATGTGTTGTATCATTCCGAGACTTAGTCTCTTCATGAATTCATTGATATCAAGAGATCGTTCGATACGATACCTTCCGGCAATTTTGCCAAATGTTGATTGTTGTTCGTTAACGGTCTATTCAAGGCATTGTAGTACTCATTATTAATGTCATTGTCGATAGCCGGTTCGCGGTATCGATGTATCGATTGTTGTTAATATAGATGTCAATTTAAGACATCGTTGAGATCTTTGTTATTCCTGTTTGGATCGTCATTAAAACCAGATAGCCGATTAAAGGTATTGGCTTATTCATTTCTCACCTTCGCTTCAGAATCGATTAAAGGTGCCGAGGCATCATTCGTATCATTGTTATCGATTGACCTTTCTAAGGAAATCGAGGTATTCACTCATTCATCGTGTCATTGTTATCGATTGGCCATTCTCAGGCAAATCGAAGTGTTCAATCATTCACTGCATCATTGTTATCGATTGACCTTTCTAAGGCAATCGAGGTATTCACTCATTCATCGTGTCATTGTTATCGATTGACCTTTCTAAGGCAATCGAGGTATTCACTCATTCATCGTGTCATTGTTATCGATTGGCGCCTCGTGCAAATCGAAGTGTTCAATCATCCGCTGCATCATTGTTGTCGGTTGGCCGTTCTAAGGCAATCGAGGTGTTAATTTGGGACTGTCAAGGACGGTGTCTATCCGTGTGCTACTATCATCGTGTTGGCCGACTCAAGGCAGCACACTATCATTCATTGTGATACGGCTTCGTGCCGTGGCTTCGGCCCTAATTGTGATACGGCTGGATGCCGTGGCTTCGGCCCTAATTGTGATACGGCTGGATGCCGTGGCTTCGGCCCTAAGTGTGATACGGCTGGATGCCGTGGCTTCGGCCCTCATTGTGATACGGCTTCGTGCCGTGGCTTCGGCCCTCATTGATACAGCTTCGGGCTGTTCTGACTTCAGGTGTTTGTGATATTTGTTAATTTCCGCTGAACGGCTTGTAAGCCTTTATTATTGTCCTGGTAATTTCATTGGAGCCTTCGGGCATTGTGATTCATAATTAATTCAGTCCTGGTTTGGTTCATGTCTTGTAATTCATTGTGGTATTCTGTGATTTTGATTCGCCGTCGGGCACTTATGTTCTAACCTCGAACAATGTATTAATAGTATGCCGTGGGCATAGTATTTCACGAATGCTCGGTTCTTACCTTGGTTGTGAGCATCTCGTATTATTATCATTGTACCGTTTCATTCTCGCTTTGATGCATATCATGTTATACATGTATTTGGTGTTCATTATCTGGATGATCGACCCGTGGGGGCGGAACATGTTTTCATGTTTTAGGTGCTTGCGAGGAGAGAGTTGAGACACAGGGGCATGACGATGGCAACGAGGCATTCGAGCGATACTAGTACGAGTTGTTCATTGTCTGGCCATTGGAGTGTACTCCAGTCTTGTCAGTTGTTGTCGTGTTGTATTACCCGAACAGATGTTCGTGGATGTTGTTGTATTTCATTTTTGGCCATGTTGGCCACTTCTGTCATTGAAATTCCTTATCGGAATATTGTGTCGGACATCATGGTAAGGACTATGATTTTCCCTTGTTGTTCAATTTAATGTTTATTAGTCATGTTCGCCTGGTGGATCTCCTGGCGTGGGGTCCACGGCACTGTAATAACCCAATAGGATTTGGGGGTGTTACAATATTAAGGTGGTTCTAGAACCCAGATGTTTTTCGGATGAATTGCCGAGTTTACCTCCACAACAAGAGGTAGAGTTTACCTTTAAGTTAGAGCCAGGTACGTCCCCACATTGAAAAGCCCCGTATTGTATAGCTCCGACTGATATGTAGGAACTGAAGAATCATCTTGAGGATTTGATTAAGAAGGGTTATATTCGACCAAGTGCGTCCCCTTGGGAAGCACCAGTGCTATTTGTATGGAAGAAGGACGAATATTTGCGTCTATGTATCGATTACCGTGAGCTGAACGGGGTGATAATCAAGAACAAATATCCTTTACCTCGTATTGATGAGTTATTAGATCAACTTCAGGGTGAAGTTGTGTTCTCCAAGATCGACTTGAGATCTGGTTATTACTAGTTGAGGATCCGAGAGTCTCATATTTCTAAGATGGCCTTCCGCCCATTATGGGCACTACGAGTTCGTCGTAATGCCATTTGGACTGACCAATGCATGATTGGTATTCATGGAATTAATGACCGAGTGTTCACTAACTATCTGGATCATTTTGTGGTTGTTTTCATCGATGATATTTTGATTTACTTCTCTAGCCGTTAGGAGCGTGAGTGTCATCTTCATCAGGTTCTCGATGTGCTGAGGTGAGAACAGCTTATAGGAAATTTTACAAATGTGATTTCTGGATGTCTGAGGTGACTTTTATCGGGCATGTGATATCAGTTGATGGGTTAGTGTGGATCCACAAAAGACAAATGCTATCCGATATCGGCTACCTTCGAAGAACGTCAAGGAAGTCCGTAGCTTCCTTGGACTAGCAAGTTATTACAGACGATTTGTGGAAGGATTCTCTTGTTAGGAATATGCCCTCGAATGTAACTCAGAGGATGAGAGAGTGAGAGCATTATATTGTAATTATGAACATTTATTAAATAAGGCATTTATTATTACTATATTATTATATATATCAGTGGCATCGTGATTGGTATATAGAATAATAGTCCTTGCATTCGAGAGCAAACATTCCACTCCTTGTGGAGATAAGGAGATTGTAACACCCCGAGATATTCGGAATAATTACAGCGCCGTAAACCCTTTAGGTAAGGATTTACAAGGCTAATTTTAAAAAGGAGTGTAAATATAAACCAATCGTACAACTGAAGTTCAAATACAGATTTGATTCAACCGATCAAATGAGTTAACTTATACAACCATATCGAAAAGACATTATTAAAACAGACGTACTCGAGTACTAAATAGACCAAGAAGACAAATCACAATAACAATAAACATCAACCACATCACTGAGCCATTTCATCGTCTCCGTTTGCATCGTGGTTGCTTCCCCGCTCCTCGGCTACCTGAACATTAAAACAATGTCCACCCCCGAAGGGGTTAGCAAAACAATGCTAGTATAAGTATCGTACTACATAAATCATCAATGCATCATAAAACATGCAAAACGGACTTCCATCATCGGAATCCAACGATGTGAATCCTCACGATTCCATCAACACAATACAGGGTAATCCAGCGATCCAGCGCCCTTGGTATAGATCCCCATGATGATCCCGTCGGACCAACGCATGGTGGAAAACCCGTCCGCCGATCCGGGCCTCAAGATAGATCCCCATGATGATCCCGTCGGACCAACGCATGGTGGACATTCGATCCAGCGCCCTCAGCATAGATCCTCATGATCCCCTCGGATCATTTATACCATAAATCAATCAACTATGCATACATATATGCATTTCAATATGCTCATCAATATGAACAAATAACAACGAATACCACGAGAAATTTCAGAAATACATCTTATATTCAACAACATGAACAAAACCATAAGCATGATCAAAGTTTCAATATAAATCGAACTCGACATATGATACTTGCCTCGAAAATGGCAAGAACGAAACACTTCAATGATCTCAACACACTCGAAGGCCGCCTCCTTCGATCAACGTAACAAGCTCGAACCTTAACAAAAGGAAAGATATACAAATCATCTCAAGTCGAACGATGGCCTAACAATTCGGTCTACGGCCCAAAAGCTCAAAATAAACAATCTGCCTGAACTACTTAGCGTACACTACGTACTCTATGTAGCGTGCGCTAAGCCTGCCTGTTAACGCTATCGTATAAGCCTAGCGTACGCTAGCCACGGACTGACAGTTCTCTCTGATCAGCCGACTGACTCAGCTGATATCGTAACGTACGTTACGTACCACATGATAGCGTGCGTTAACTTATCCCTGATAGCGCACGTTAACTTACGTATGTTAGCGTGCGCTAACCTTGCATGGCAGATTACTACAGACAGAAAAGTGGATTGAATGGTGATGAACTCATAAATTCTATGGTGATAAAACCAGTCATCCTCGAGCATATCATGCTAATAAGGTTTGTGAAAGCTCTATACGTATAAAATGACTATGAGATACAAAGATACATATATCATCACAACACCATAGTTCATCTTAGATCTTCAAGGAAATATTCTAAGTTCCGTTCGTCCTACGTTCCAAAACGCATGATTCCAATGTGTAAAACGTAACAACTAGGTAAATCCGTCTACTGATCACAAATAGGTTTGAAGCTTCAGAATATGCTAGGAGTTCAAACACCAAGAGGTTCAATGGTTTATACGGTGAATAAGTATCGAAACATCGAAAATATCCTTCTACACATGATGTTCGACTACTTAAGAATCTAACTGACAAGATAAGCATGATCAAACGTCCTTTAGAATGCTACTAGTATTGGTGAAGAATCACCTACCTCAAAGTAGTGAAGAACACGGAGGAAATCGAAGCAATCCAACGCCGAAGGCTTGAACACCAGTCCCCAATGATATACGATCTTCAATCACGAACTAGGATGTTGATATGAAGTGTTTAGGATGAAGGAAGTTATGTTCTAAGTGTAAGAATTCGGGTATGGGAGAAGAAAGAACTGAAATCACGAATAGATGTCATCTCTATTTATAAGAAATGGCTATTAGCGCGCGCTAGTCCCTGCTCGTAGCGTGCGCTAACGGCTCACTGACTTAACTGTACTCAACACTTAGCGCGCGCTATGCACATGCCTGTAGCGTGCGCTAAGGCGTTGACTCGGCTTTTCCCGAAAGCCGTCCAGGTTCATCTCGACACGATCCGACAAGGGTCCCCCGGCCAGATCTCACCTACCGCACGTCTCAATCAAATTGACCACGCATAGCGTGCGCTAATGTTCCTTTGTAGCGTGCGCTATGAATCCATGTTAGCGTACGCTACACATAGCTGATAGCGTGCGCTACATGCGCAGAATTACAATCTTTAAATCACATACACGAAATCATACGCTCGACAACATCGGATTATGAAATACGGAGAATAATACTCAGACAAAAGTACAATAATTACAATATCACAAGTTCCAAATACATATCAGAAATCTCGGGTATTACATCCTTCCTCCCTAAAAAGAAGTTTCGTCCCGAAACTTAAGATGAAAATAACTCCGGATATTTAGTCTTCATACTGTCTTCTGTTTCCCAAGTGGCCTCTTCAACTCCGTGTCGCGACCATTATACTTTAACCAAGTGTATTGGTTTATTCCTCAACTGTTTGATCCGACTCTCAAGTATCTTGATTGGTCTCTCTTCGAAAGTGCCATCATTAGCTACCTCGATCTCGTCGAAATCAATGACGTGACTGGGGTCCGGTACATACTTCCGCAGTTGGGATACGTGAAACACATTGTGAACGTGCCAACCTGTATGCTAAATCTCCAACCCTCTCGAGGATCTCGAATGGTCCGATATATCTAGGGCTAAGCTTGCCTCTCCTTCCAAAACGGAAAATCCCTCGTGTAGGAGACACCTTCAATAGTACATGGTCCCCTGCGTCGAACTCTAGAGGACGACGACGTACGTCTGCGTAAGACTTTCATCGACTCTGGGCAGTCAACAGTCTTCCTCGAATCAAAGTTATCTTCTCTTGAGTCTGAATTATCAATTCCGGTTCCGTCCTGATCAAATCCGAAGAATCATCCCAACACAGGGGTGATCGGCATCTTCTCCCGTACAAAGCTTCAAATGGTGCCATCTTAATAGAAGCATGCCAACTATTATTGTAAGTGAACTCGATCAAAGGCAAGTGAACTTCCCAATCAGTTGACCAATCCAACGCACAAGCTCTAAGAATGTCTTCTACTGTTTGAATAGTCCTTTCGGACTGACCGTCCGTTTGGGGATGATAAGCCGTGCTAAAATTGATCTCAGTCCCCAAAGCCCTGTGAACTGCTTTCCAGAAGTGTGACACGAAACGACCATCTCGATCTAAAATAATGGTCTTCGGCGTCCCATGCAATCTGACTATCTCCGCAATAAATACTCGCGCCAATTTTTCGGGTCCCCATGTATCTTTAATTCCTAGGAAATGAGCCGACTTGGTTAGTCGATCAACTATAACTCAAATCATGTTCATTCCCGTTCTAGTCCTTGGCATACTGGTGATGAAATCCATCGAGATATCCTTCCACTTACATTCGGGGATCGGAAGCGGCTTTAACATTTCGGCAGGTCGCTGATGTTCAATCTTAACTTGTTGACACATCAAACACCTCGAAACATAATCTGCTACGTCCTTTTTCATATTCCCCCACCAGAAATTTTGTTTTAAATCCTTATACATCTTACTAATGCCTGGGTGAATAGAATAGGGCGCGCTATGAGCTTCCTTCAGAATAGTCCGTCTCAGGTCATCATCATCGGGCACGCAAAGTCGACTCTGAAATCTCAGAACTCCATCGTCTCGTATCACGAATCCTGGGGCTTTTCCCTTTTTTACTTCATCACATAATCGAATGGTCAGAGAATCGTTCAACTGCTTAGATTTGATCTCCTCGACTAGTGATGAAGTCAGTTCCATCGCATATAGTTGCCCTTGGATTCCTGGTGCCCATACTTCAACCCCTTCACGGATCGGGCCTCGCCGAATTCTCGGTTTGGGATGTAAGTGCTTCCAACACTCGAAGAGAAACAGGTTTACGGCTCAAAGCATCGGCTACTACGTTTGCTTTCCCCGGATGATAGAGAATCTCCAAGTCGTAATCCTTGATCAATTCCAGCCACCTTCTCTGCCTCATGTTTAATTCTTTATGACTGAAAATGTACTTGAGGCTCTTATGGTATGTAAAGATCTGGCAACGAGTGCCGTACAAATAATGTCACCAAATTTTCAAGGCAAAGACCACAGCTGCTAGCTCCAGATCGTGAGTCGGGTAATTAACCTCATACGGTTTCAATTGCTGAGAAGCATAAGCAATCACCTTATCCTTTTGCATCAACACACAACCTGCACTCGATTCAAGCGTCAGTATACCATGAATCCATCAGTTCCCTCTGGTAGCGCTAATATAGGTGTTGTCGTCAGTCTTCTCTTAAGTTCGTCAAAACCAGCCTGGCACTTCTCATTCCACGTGAACTTTTGAGTTTTCTGCAACAGCTGAGTGAGTGGACGAGCAATTTTGGAAAATCCCTATACAAAGCGGCGATAATATCCGGCAAGTCCTAGGAAACTCCGGACTTCTTTCACGTTACTAGGAACTTCCCATTCCAAGATTGCTTCGACTTTCTTCGAGTCCACCTGAACCCCGTCGGCTGATATCACATTCCCAAGGAAGGTTACTTCCCTAAGCCAGAACTCGCACTTGGAAAGCTTTGCATACAGTTGTTCCTTCCTCAAGGTGCTCAAAACTACACGCAAATGTTCGGCATGCTCCTCTGCGTCCTTCGAATATATCAAGATGTCATCAATGAAGACGACCACAAATTTATCCAAGTATTCTAAGAATACCCGATTCATCAATTGCATGAACACCGCATGAGCATTGGTAAGTCCAAATGGCATTACTACAAATTCATAATGCCGGTACCGGGATCTGAAAGCAGACTTCGGTACATCCGATTCCTTAATTCTCAACTGATGGTATCCCGATCGCAAGTCAATCTTCGAGAATACCCTTGCCCCTTGCAGTTGATCAAACAAGTCGTCGATCCGAGGTATAAGATACTTATTCTTGATCGTCATTTTGTTAAGCTCCCTGTAATCAATACACAGTCGGAGGGATCCGTCTTTCTTCCAGACAAAGAGAACGGGCGCTCCCCAAGGAGAAACGCTAGGTTGAATATAACCCTTCTGTGACAATTCCTCCAGTTGCTTCTTGAGTTCATACATCTCGGTTGGTGCCATGCGGTATGGTGCTCTGGAAATAGGGGCTGCTCCAGGTTCTAATTCGATGGTGAATTCCACATCTCTCTGCGGAGGTAACCCAGGTAGTTCGTCAGGAAATACGTCGGAGAATTCATTCGCAACTGGAATCGATGAGAGCTCTATTCTTTCCTCTTTCCTCATGGAATAGCACCAAAGTCCATGACATCCCTGCTTCAGTAATTTCACGGCTTTCATTACCTTGATCAATTTTCCCGAGCTTCCCGGTCTCCATCCTTGGAATAAGTGTTCAGATCCGTCATCAGCAATGATAGAAATAACTCTCTTTCGGTAATTCAGAATAGCTCCATAACGGTTGAGCCAATCGTCTCCGAGAATTAAATCGTCACCGTAGATGTCAACCACAATAAGGTTCGATAGCCAATCTCTCCCTCCTATAGTTACTGTAAAATCCCTAGCTTCTAGGGTTCCCACAATTTTCTCTCCGCTCGGTAATCCCACAACATAAGGTTCACAATCATACAAGCACGAGATTTTCAAACGATTAACACAGTTTAAAGATATAAAAGAATGCGTAGCTCCCGAATCGAACAAGACACTAACTGGTTGCAAAAGGATCTGAATCGTACCTGATGCAACAGCTGTGTTCTGATCATCCTTCTTCATCTCGTAAATACACGGAGGAACGGACCCAGCGCTGGATGCCTCTCTTTTCCCAACATTCTGCTGCGGGAAACCGCTCTACTGCGTCTGGTTTACACTAGTGTCCTTCGGAACCGGTACAGGAGTGCGAGTACCAAAAGATCGGGTCGCATTCCCACAAAATGTTGCGCGATGTCCTTCCTGTCCACACTAGAAACAGGTCACAGCAGGCGCGAAACAATCTCGTCGAACATGTCCCACTTTGCCACAGTTATAACACTTCTTCCCTGTGTCTGAAACAGTTGGTGCTGCCCGGAACTTCTTTTCACCTCGAGAAGGATGCGGAGGTCTCCTGGATGAATGAAAAGAGGACTGACCCCTGCGAGGCCCGCTACTCTTATTCTCCGTGAAGTTGCCAGACACCTTCTGTTTCTTTGCTTCCGTCGATTTCTCTCTGCGCTCCTTCATATCATAGCCAACGCCTTGTCCTGCATCTGCCGCAAGGTGGTACATTCAAATCCGGACATATATTGCTGAATTTAAGTATTCATTAGCATGTCAAAATGGAAAATACTTTACGCCTCGGTACTTACCAAGTGGCGCACAAAAGTCAGCAGGTGATTAAAGGTCTTAATAACCTCCGTCACAGATTCTTAAGAATTTTTTTGTGAGAAAAACACCCGAACTCGGGCTTCTAATCAAGGGCGAGGATAATATCGCGCCCATCATCAATTTGAATTCCTCCACCAACATTGTGCTCCTCGGTCGAATGGCCTCCCACCGCCGAAAGCCTCCTGGCCGAAGATACCGGGCGACCGGAACCTTCCTATCGTTGGGACAGCTTAATCCTCGCAAAATCTTCTCTAATTCCTTGACCGGTGATCCCAAGAAAGCGTCTCAAAGAGAACTGGCCAAATTTCGGAGGATGCAATTTGATCACTTCGGTAAGCCATTTATCTCCTCGATTATCCACGTTATGCTGCTGTCCCATCGCCGACTGCATGCGATCCACAACTTGAGCAAACTGGTTTATCTGGGCAACCACCTGCTGAAGCACTCCCGGCATGTTAGGATCTGCATTATTATTTGCCGATCCCTGCTGTCCCCCGGAATGGGAATCCATTCGACTAGCGGTTATTTCTGGGGTAGATACCGACTCTTTTTGTCTCGCATTTCCACGTCCGCGTCCACGACCGCGTCCGCGTCCACGACCTCCTCTCAACATACTGTAAACATAAATACTCAATATCCAGGGCAAACTTTCTAAAAGTACATCCATCAATGTTCACAAAACATGAATAAAATAAAACGGTAGTATTTGAGATTTAGAAACTTACAACCACAGTCCACACGACGATGCTGGCTCAGCAGTGATGTTATGAACGACCAATAATCAAATAACGTAAACTGACCCAACTAACCCGACTGCCAAGATATCCATGAATCTTAGCTCCGATACCATATTCTGTAACACCCCGAGATATTCGGAATAATTACAGCGACGTAAACCCTTTAGGTAAGGATTTACAATGCTAATTTTAAAAAGGAGTGTAAATATAAACCAATCGTACAACTGAAGTTCAAATACAGATTTGATTCAACCGATCAAATGAGTTAACTTATACAACCATATCGAAAAGACATTATTAAAACAGACGTACTCGAGTACTAAATAGACCAAGAAGACAAATCACAATAACAATAAACATCAACCACATCACTGAGACATTTCATCGTCCTGTCGGTACTGTGGTTGCTTCCCCGCTCCTCGGCTACCTGAACATTAAAACAATGTCCACCCCCGAAGGGGTTAGCAAAACAATGCTAGTACAAGTATCGTAATACATAAATCATCAATGCATCATAAAACATGCAAAACGGACTTCCATCATCGGAATCCAACGATGTGAATCCTCACGATTCCATCAACACAGTACAGGGTAATCCAGCGATCCAGCGCCCTTGCTATAGATCCCCATGATGATCCCGTCGGACCAACGCATGGTGGAAAACCCGTCCAGCGATCCAGCGCCAAAGATAGATCCCCATGATGATCCCGTCGACCAACGCATGGTGTACATTCGATCCAGCGCCTCAAAGATAGATCCTCATGATCCCCTCGGATCATTTATACCATAAATCAATCAACTATGCATACATATATGCATTTCAATATGTTCATCAATACGAACAAATAACAACGAATACCACGAGAAATTTCAGAAATACATCTCATATTCAACAACATGAACAAAACCATAAGCATGATCAAAGTTTCAATATAAATCGAACTCGACATATGATAATTGCCTCGAAAATGGCAAGAACGAAACACTTCAATGATCTCAACACACTCGAAGGCCACCTCCTTCGATCAACATAACAAGCTCGAACCTTAACAAAAGGAAAGATATACAAATCACCTCAAGTCGAACGATGGCCTAACAATTCGGTCTACGGCCCAAAAGCTCAAAATAAACAATCTGCCTGAACTACTTAGCGTACGCTACGTACTCTATGTAGCGTGCGCTAAGCCTGCCTGTTAGCATACGCTATCATATAAGCCTAGCGTACGCTATCCACGGACTGATAGTTCTCTCTGATCAGCTGACTGACTCGGCTGATATCGTAATGTACGTCACGTACCACATGATAGCGTGCGTTAACTTATCCCCGATAGCGCACGTTAACTTTCGTATGTTAGCGTGCGCTAACCTTTCATGGCAGATTACTACAGACAGAAAACTGGATTGAATGGTGATGAACTCATAAATTCTATGGTGATAAAACTAGTCATCCTCGAGCATATCATGCTAATAAGGTTTGTGAAAGCTCTATACGTATAAAATGACTATGAGATACAAAGATACGTATATCATCACAACACCATAGTTCATCTTAGATATTCAAGGAAATATTCTAAGTTCCGTTCGTCCTACGTTCCAAAACGCATGATTCCAATGTGTAAAACGTAACAACTAGGTAAATCCGTCTACTGATCACAAATAGGTTTGAAGCTTCAAAATATGCTAGGAGTTCAAACACCAAGACGTTCAATGGTTTATACGGTGAATAAGTATCGAAACATCGAAAATATCCTTCTACACATGATGTTCGACTACTTAGGAATCTAACTGACAAGATAAGCATGATCAAACGTCCTTTAGAACGCTACTAGTATTGGTGAAGAATCACCTACCTCAAAGTAGTGAAGAACACGGAGGAAATCGAAGCAATCCAACGCCGAAGGCTTGAACACCAATCCCCAATGATATACGATCTTCAATCACGAACTAGGATGTTGATATGAAGTGTTTAGGATGAAGGAAGTTATGTTCTAAGTGTAAGAATTCGGGTATGGGAGAAGAAAGAACTGAAATCACGAATAGGATGTTGTCCTATTTATAAGAAATGGCTATTAGCGCGCGCTAGTCCCTGCTCGTAGCGTGCGCTAATGGCTCACTGACTTAACTATACTCAACACTTAGCGCGCGCTATGCACATGCCTATAGCGTGCGCTAAGGCGTTGACTCGGCTTTTCCCGAAAGCCGCCCAGGTTCATCTTGACACGATCCGACAAGGGTCCCCCGGCCAGATCTCACCTACCGCACGTCTCAATCAAATTGACCACGCATAGCGTGCGCTAATGTTCCTTTATAGCGTGCGCTATGAATCCATGTTAGCGTACGCTACACATAGCCGATAGCGTGTGCTACATGCGCAGAATTACAATCTTTAAATCACATACACGAAATCATACGCTCGACAACATCGGATTATGAAATACGGAGAATAATACTCAGACAAAAGTACAATAATTACAATATCACAAGTTCCAAATACATATCAGAAATCTCGGGTATTACAGAGATAGGCACTGGAAGTGTTTAGGGCTCGAATGCTCAAATTGGTTCGCAAGTTGGTAGAAACTTAATTGGGCAATAAGTTTAGACAATGCTTGTATAACATGTACTTTGACATGTAGAGTGCCTATCTTCACTAAAGGTTAATGGGAGCACACGTTATAGGTATGCTAATGGGATTAGTATACTCGAACACGACTCAACACGATTCGGTCACATAGATATCACTCAGAGATTGTCAATGACTGAATCGAAAGGTTGTGATAGGTATATGTGGACCTTTGACTTGAGGTTTCAGTAGGAGATGTTCTTGTGAAATTAATTTTGTCAGTCTTCCCTTTGGATTCATACAAAAGAAAATTAACTTCCCACTTATACTTATATAGTAGTGATAGTAGTGGGGTCAACCTCGAAATGCAACTTCGTGGACAAGTAGCAGTCCCTACTGAATACCAGGATAGGATTCGTTCTCCTGTTAGTGAGCAGGTAAGTGTCTTATGCGTTTCATGGCAAATGAGATCATAAGTCTTTGGCCAAAGTAGTTAGAGCTAGTTGTATTTGATACATGAGTGCTCCGTGATCTCGATTTGCATTAACAAATGCATAGAGTCAAGTTACAATAGGATTTGACTTTACCATGACCCTAATACTTGACCGGGACATATAATTGAAGGGTTTATACGTAGATAGTATTCACAACATAATGGTGTTGGAATGATCCGATCATTCGTTCTTAGTTGGGTTCTGGTGCAGAGCACTAGACTAGCTAAGTGTTACCCGTACTTCTTGGTTCCTCCCATTGCCGACTAAGACGGACCTATGGAGTCACGCACAAGGATATTTGATGGATAAAATATGTATATATTATCTCTTCATTAATATTGGATATTGGATATCTAATTTGATTTATTTGATAAATCATAGCGGTCTTGTGAATTGAAATTAATTACCGAGTGACTAATTTAATTCATAAATAATTATTTCTTGGAAATATATTATTATAATTTTGTGTTTGATAAAATTAATTAATTGGATTAATTGATTAAGTATAAATACATTTGAGATAAAACGAAGTGTACTTAACGGACTAGACACGCGAACGTCCGGTACATAAACTGAGTGGCTCAGCTTGTTTTTCTCACCTACTACCAAGTGGGCCGCCCCTCACATGCTTCTTAGCTTCCTCACTTGTCTCCATGTGGTGCGATGTGTGGTGGGATGGATGATATCTCATTTGTGGACAAATGAATGAGATATCATTATTTCTTTATTTGATCCCATCATGTATTATATATGAAGTAATTATTATGCACCAAGTTGAGTTGAAAACACACACACACACACACACATACAAGGACTACTGTCTGTGAGCTTAGTAAGATAAGAGGAAGAAACCTTTTCTTCATTTTTTGTTCATTTTAGAGAGAAAGAAAAGGAAGAAGAGAAGGGAAGAAAAATACTATATCAATTCCTAGTCGTGTTCTTTGACAATGAATTGATATATAATTTTCTCGATCAATATCCGATACGTGTTGGATCCATGCTCGTGTTGGTGACCGGAAACGATCAAATCTTGGCTCGGGAATTTTCCTTCAAGAAGAAATTATCAAAGGTCTACGAGGGTATGACTTCTTTAATTTTATCTTCGTCAATTTATATTCATTTATAAGATGCTTGATCCATCCTCTTAGGGGTTAGGTTTTTATCCGGTTAGACCGGTTTATTTTTCCACTACGTAACTCATTATTAATCATTGAATACCAAGAGTGGTGTCATAGAAAGGTTTATGCGATTGTATATTCAATATTTGTATTTGGTAGAATCATAATTGTTTTAATTGTTAATATTTAACTGTTCATCTAAAAATTTATTTTTCATGATTTTATGTCATAATATAAATCTATTTTTCTTTTGAAAAACTGATATATGTGTAAAATAAAAATTAGAAAAATATTATTTTTGGATTCGGGACGAAAAGACGAGCCGAAAAAGTGGCCGGACTCGGCAGCTCGAGGCTGTCGGGACTGGCGGCAACAAAGCTGGCAGGCAGCGGCCGAGCCATATACCCTCCGTCAAACTCATGGAAAATTGAAATCTAAACTGAAATATTATTCTTCCGAGTATGTCGGGGTAATATTTTTGGGAAGGTTTTAAAATTACTAGAGTGCATTAGATGCCTTTGGTTGCGACAAATCAAACCCCTAGAAACCGTATGGGTTGCCGGGAGAGATTCAATTATCAGACTAATAGGAGTTGACGGTTTAAATTTAGATAGTTCAGCGAGCCATATAAACCGTATGGGTTGAGGGCAAGTGAACTAGGGGTAAAAGAAGATCGAATCATTCATTAGATGGGTTGGTGTTAGACACCACTTTATAAAGAATGATATAATACAAAACGAATGAGTTGCCCTCCATTAAACTTTATAAAGAACTCGATCACCACTATGAAGTCAAACATGGATCCTGGATTTCACATGGGAGTGTTTAAATGCCTATAAAATAGTGGGAGCCGAGTTATGAATAAAGAAAGTCCTTAAATTCTTTACTCAGATAATAATTAAACAATCACTAACGAATCTTAAATTATTCTCTGCAGTTAACAAACATCTCTTAAAATGACAATGAGCCCACTCACAATACTGCTTGAAAAGAACACCCTGACTTGTCCTGTAACTCCCTGACTTTCTAGGGTAATTATAGGGGAAAATAAGTAAAAAGGTAATTTTGATGAAAAATGATTTCTTTTGAGAATATTATAATTCTCGCCTACAAATTCGAGTCGCTACACTGACTAAAAGTAAATACCTTTTAATTAAGGCAAGAATACGTCATAGACAAGAGATAATAATTGCGGCGGAAGAACATGTAACACCCTCAAGATATTCGAGGTATATTACAGTGCCGTGAATCCCTATATGGGACCCACCAGGCTGAACAGCATCATACTCATCGACTCACAGAAATGACAAAATAACACCTCGTCATAAAGACGCAAAACAGAATAATCCACCCGGTTCAACCGGTCTACATAACATCATCATCCAACACAAACATAATAGGCAACAATACAATCCGGACGAACAAGAACTCTCGAGTACTCGAGTACAACTATTAGTTCAAAAACCACAAAAGATGAAAAGATAAAAGATACTAAGACGACACTCGTGCACAATCATCACGCACGGACATCATCCGTGTACTGGTCCAGCGCCCGCTCGTCTCGATGAACCTGACCTGAAATTCATAAAACGAATTTCCCCAAAACGAGTCCCCAAAGGGATTAGCAATTACGCTAGTACAAGTAACCAAATGAACTACTTACATCTTACACATATAGTAAATGCATGCAATCAAGAAAACATAGTTCTAAAACACTCATTTCCGGAAATGCCAATAATCCAAATCACATTTGTAAAAATGCACCACAATTAACCGTGGATCCACCCCTCCGTGGACCCCTACCGAGACCCCGTCGGATCTAACCCATAGTGGTTAAAAACAAGCTCGCGGATCCACCCCTCCGTGGACCCCTACCGAGACCCCGTCGGATCTAACCCATAGTGAGCATACACACACACACAAGTCTCATGCAATACTACTACGTTAAGATTGTGAGTTCATAAGGATACTTGCCTCAATTGATATACGGTGACAAGAACGGAACGGAAGAATCAAGCACGACCGCGAGGAACCGACGAATGAACCTAACGATTCGAATAACACAATCACAACCACTCCTAAACGATTACGGAAATGGAATACACCCGAAAACCCGCCTACGATTCATGTGTATTTGTACAAAAATAACAACGAGCGCGGACCACAACCAAACCCTCTCGATTTCGCAAAACCATGAAAATATACCATGAATCCGTAGGAAAACTAATTATACCAACAAGATTAATCATATTCATCATGAATCCACCAACAAAACGCAACGGATCGGAAGAAAATCTCAAAACCCCCAAATCGCCCAAAAGTAGGGTTCTAAGAGATTTACCTTGGATTAGGATGAAAGATTTGTGTTGATGTTGATATAATACACCAAGAACTTAACGAAGATGTTGGATGAGATGATTAGAGGAAGAAATCGCCAAGAATCGCCCGAAATCGCCACAACCGCGGAAAGGAGGAGGAAATGGAAATAATACGCTCATCTCGGTCAACTCCCTGGTTTATATAGCCAGGGAGTGTTAGCGCGCGCTAATCCTAAAGGTTAGCGTGCGCTAACGAAACAGACTACAGTCCAGTAGCCAGATTTCTGGCCGTTAGCATGCGCTACTCCAAACGTAGCGTGCGCTAATAACCTCTCGGTAGAGCGCGCTATCGACCAATAGCGTGCGCTACCTGGACATCAGCCGAGTCCAGAAGCAACTGTCAGTACACACCTGATCCGGTTAGCGCGCGCTATCGACCAAACATAGCGTGCGCTAAAGTGTATCGGTAGCGCGCGCTATCGACCAATAGCGTGCGCTACCTGGGCATCAGTAGAGTCCAGTGGCAAATTGTCCAGCACTGGACATCCACACTAGCGCACGCTACCGGGCGTCTCAGCGTGCGCTAACTCCCAACATTAGCGTGCGCTAGGCTACGTAGCGTACGCTAATCCACCAGTCCAGGATCGAATCAAGATCGCCACTCCTGTGGCTTGCCCTCTAGCGCGACATTTAAATCGTAGCGTGCGCTACCAAGTGACCCCTAGCGTGCGCTATGCAGAAAATATAGCGTGCGCTAGGTACGAGATATAAATGGTTCACAACACCGGAATATGAACGAAACATCAAACGGAACACCTCAAAGCGCATCAAAACATAGAATGGATCCACGGCAACCCCGAAACAGCGGTTCCGCACAACAATAACGAGTCTCAGATCAATAGATGACGGGAAAGATACACTGAAAGATACACGAGGGTCACTACGATCGAGAAATACACCGAAAAAATGGAAATACAAGGGAAAGAAAAATGCGGATATTACATTCTACCCATCTAAAAATAAGTTTCGTCCCGAAACTTAAGAAACAAACAACTCAGGGTAGCTAGCACGCATGCTATCTTCGGTTTCCCAAGTCGCCTCCTCGACACCGTGTCTCGACCACTGCACCTTGACCAAAGGGAAGGTCTTGTGCCTCAGTCGTTTCTCACGATGCTCCAAAATCTTCAAAGGACGCTCTTCGAAAGTAATATCCTCGGCGACATCAATCTCGCCATAATCGATTATGTGACTAGGATCCGGGACATATTTCCTCAGCTAGAAAACATGAAAAATGCTATGAACATGACTCAAGTCCGGAGGTAACGCCAAACGGTATGCCAACCCACCGACTCGCTCGAGAATCTGAAAGGGTCCAATAAATCTTGGACTCAACTTCCCTTTCTTCCCGAAACGAAAAACTCCCTTCGTCGGCGACACCTTTAGTAAAACGTGGTCTCCCATCTCGAATTCCAAAGGTCGACGACGGACGTCGGCATACGACTTCTGTCGACTCTGGGCAGTCAACATCCATTCCCAAATTAATTCTATCTTCCGCCTCGTCTATAAAACGACATCCGGCTCGGTCCCGACCACATCGGACGCCTCATTCCAACAAATCGGTGATCGACATCGCCGCCCATAAAGTGCCTCATACGGTGCCATCCGAATCGACGCGTGCCAACTATTGTTGTACGTGAATTCGATCAATGGCAAATACTCCTCCCAGTCACTGCTCCAATAGAGAGCACAAGCACGCAATATATCCTCGAATGTCTGGATAGTGCGTTCCGACTGTCCATCTGACTGGGGATGAAAAGAGGTACTCAATTGCAAACGGGTACCCAACGCCTTATGCACCGCCTGCCAAAAATGCGATACGAAACGGCCATCACGATCCGAAACAATAGACTTTGGAGTACCGTGAAGCCTCACTATCTGCGCAATAAACACACGAGCCAATTTCTCTTGACCCCAAGTGTCCTTGATGCCCAGAAAATGTGCCGACTTGGTCAGACGATCAACAATCACCCATACCATATTCATGCCCGACCTCGATCTCGGCAAACTCGTAATGAAATCCATCGATATATCTTCCCATTTACATTCCTAACAGAAGTGATCGCAATAACTTGACCGATGCTCGATTTTGACTTGCTGACAAGTCAAACATCTCGCTACTAACTGTGCGACCTCCTCCTTCATATCATTCCACCAGAAATTCCTTCTCAAGTCCTTGTACATCTTACTCGAACCAGGATGAACGGAGTAAGGTGTAGCATGGGCCTCCCGCAAAATACTCTGTCTCAACTCTGAGTCGTTCGGCACACAAAGCCGACTCTGTAATCTCAAAATACCATCCTCGTGAATCACAAACCCAGGAGACTTTCCCTTAAGGACGTTCTCTCGGATTTGAGTAATCATCGGATCCTCTAACTGTTTCAGCTTAATTTCATCGATCAAAGATGACGAAATCTCTAAAGCACAAAGTTGCCCGACAGCTCCAGGCAACAAAACCTCAGCATCTAACTCGATCAAAGCCCTCCGAAGCTTAGACTGAGATGTAAGGATCTCAAGCATTCACAACGCCACCGGTTTTCGACTCAAGGCGTCGGCCACGACGTTCGCCTTGCACGGATGATAAAGGATTTCGAGGTCATAATCCTTAATCAGCTCTAACCACCTCCTCTGCCTCATATTCAACTCCCGCTGAGTAAATATGTATTTCAGACTTTTATGATCGGTAAAAATCTGACATGTAGAGCCGAAAAGATAGTGACGCCAAATCTTGAGCGCAAAAACAACTGCTGCTAACTCCAAATCATGAGTAGGGTAGTTAAGCTCATACGGCCTCAACTGTCTCAATGCATAAGCAATGGTCTTACCGTGCTGTATCAATACGCACCCAAGACCCTGACCCGAAGCATCGCTATAAACGGCAAAACCCTCATTGCCACATGGCAACGCCAAAACCGGGGCTGAAGTCAAATGCTTCTTCAGTTCCTCAAAACTCGACTGCCTCTCGTCATTCCAGACGAACTTCTCGGATTTCTGGAGCAACTGCGTAAGTGGCCGAGCCAGTTTCGAGAAACCCTCGACGAACCTACGATAGTAGCCAGCCAAACCCAAGAAACTACGCAGCTCCTTCACATTCTTGGGCGGTGCCCAATCCAACACTACCTCAATATTCTGCGGATCCACACGAACCCCCTCGGCTGAAATCATGTGACCTAAAAACATCACTTCCTTCAGCCAGAACTCACATTTCGAGAACTTTGCATAGAGTTGCTCGGTCCTCAAAATGTCTAATACTACCCGCAAATGATGGGCATGCTCTTCCTCATTCCTCGAATAAATAAGAATATCGTCAATGAAGACGACGACACACTTATCCAAATACTCGATAAAGACTTTGTTCATCAACTGTATGAACACCGCCGGCGCATTAGTTAACCCGAAGGGCATAACTACGAACTCATAATGTCTGTATCTCGTCCGAAAAGCTGTTTTCGGCACATCGGATTCTCTCACCCGGAGCTGATAGTACCCCGATTTCAAATCAATTTTCGAGAACACCGCAGCTCCCTGCAGCTGATCGAACAAGTCATCAATTCTCGGCAAAGGATACTTGTTCTTGATGGTCACCTTGTTTAGTTCGCGATAGTCGATACACAAACGTAGTGAACCATCCTTCTTCCGCACAAACAGGACCGGTGCGCCCCAAGGCAAGGCGCTCGGTCGAACATACCCCGACTCAAGAAGCTCACTCAACTGCTTCTTCAACTCGGACATCTCTGAAGGTGCCATACGATACGGCGCCTTCGAAATAGGAGCCGCGCCCTGCTCTAACTCTATAGCAAACTCGACCTCACGATCCGGTGGCAATCCCGTCAACTCATCAGGAAATACATCAGGAAACTCACTAACGATTGGAATCGAAGACAGCTCAACTCCACTACTCTCTGCCTTCAAGGCGTAGCACCAATAGCTAGTACACCCCTTACGCAGGAGCCTCATTGCCTTCAAGGCATTAATAACGAACTTCTGGTTTCCCCTCTTTCGCCCCGCGAAAGAGTGCTCGGTGACGTCCTCGGCTAACATAGTGATGATTCTCGTGCGGTAGTTCATGATCGCACCATGCCGCTCGAGCCAATCATCCCCAAGAATCAAATCCTCACCCTCGATACCCATAACAATAAGATTAGAGGGCCAAGTCCTCTTACAAATAAACACAGAACAGTCTCGAACCTCCTGATCACCAACGATCCTATCACCGCTAGGAAGTTTAACGATGAAGGGTTCACAAGGCATCAAACAGTCGAGACTCAAACGGCGCACACACTCCAGAGATATGAACGAATGCGTAGCACCAGAATCGAAAAGCACACTGACAGGATGAGAAAGAATATGAACGGTACCTGTCGCCACAGTAGCTGCTGGGTCATCGGCTCTCCGCATTTCATAGACACGCGGGTGAGCTGAGCTGGCACTGGAAGCTCCCCCCTTAGCGGGCTGACCCCGACCTCTCCCTCGACTAGCACTCGGTGGATATTGAGAAGCAAACGATCCTTGATTCACACTCGGTTCCCTAGGTGCAGGAATGGAAGTCCGGGCACCCACGATTCTCTCCCTCTCGGCACAGAAAGCCGCCTTGTGGCCCGGTTGGCCACACTGATTACATGTCAACAAAGGACTCGGACAATTACGACTGATGTGGTCTGGCTGGCCACAGTTAAAACACTTCACTTCCCGAGAAGGGGCACGGGCAGCCCTATGGGGAAACCCAGTAGATCGAGCTGGGCCACCACCAAATAAAAGCAGACCGGAATTTCACGACCCCCACCTTTGTGGCCCGAAAATTCCGGCGGACTGCTCGCTTGCTCGCGGCCGCCTCACTCGCCACGCACATATCGTAAGCAAGGGCCCTACTCTGATAATCCTTCAAGGTAGTACAGACGAGCCCCGACATATAGTCCCGAATCGGCAACTTCATCCGTTTGGAAAAATGGAAAATTTTGTCGCTCTCCTCGACAACTTGGGTCTTCACATAACCCAACTCCTTGTTAAAATCAGCAATAGCTTGAGATACGGGGATATCCCGTGGTTGAGCATCATAGTAAGCATGTACCGAGCCTCGTCCGACGCCACGGCAATATTCAGTCTCCATCAATTCTTGAAACTCAGCCCATGAAGCAGCACGATCTTTGGGCCCAACGGCCTCCCACCAGTCCGTAGCATCCCCAGTGAGAAAGTACTGGGCAATAGGGACCTTACGGTCCTCGGGACAGTTGGTAGCAATTAAGACTTTAGATATCTCCTTGATCCACCCTTCCCAGCCAATCGGGTCTGAAGCTCCCGAAAACTGAGGAGGATGCATCTTGATGACATCTTGGAGCCAACGGTCCGCTCCGCCCCGATTAACATGGGCCTGATCCGGGTTCTGAACCGCCTGAGCTATTGCCGCCATTTGGTTCACCATTTGCTGCATAACGGCCGCAATACCAAGGTCGGCGCGCTCCTGAGAAGAAGCATGACTGTGGCGGTCGCCGGTACTGCCGGCTCCCGAAGACTACGATGTGGCCGCCCCACCGGCTGCCCCACGTCCCCGGCCGCGTCCACGACCACGTCCACGACCACGGCCTCTTCTAGCATCCATACTGATGTTAAATAAGTAGCAAAAGCCATACGATGGTAAGTACAAGAAAAGAACAATCACAAATCGAGAATCAAAGGTGCGATAGAACGGAATAAGGAACAGAGGAAGGAAAAACTTACGGACACTGGAAGTACCAGAATCATGGCAGCGTGACGATGATGTGCAAAACAAAACACAACAAGACCCAATAAACCGACAAGCCTAGGTATCCATAAACCTAGAGCACCGATACCATTTTCTGTAACACCATCAAGATATTCGAGGTATATTACAGTGCCGTGAATCCCTATATGGGACCCACCAGGCTGAACAGCATCATACTCATCGACTCACAGAAACGACAAAATAACACCTCGTCATAAAGACGCAAAACAGAATAATCCACCCGGTTCAACCGGTCAACATAACATCATCATCCAACACAAACATAATAGGCAACAATACAATCCGGACGAACAAGAACTCTTAAGTACTCGAGTACAACTATTAGTTCAAAAACCACAAAAGATGAAAATATAAAAGATACTAAGACGACACTCGTGCACAATCATCACGCACGGCCATCATCCGTGTACTGGTCCAACGCCCGCTCGTCTCGATGAACCTGACCTGAAATTCATAAAATGAATTTCCCCAAAACGGGTCCCCAAAGGGGTTAGCAATTACGCTAGTACAAGTAACCAAATGAACTACTTACATCTTACACATATAGTAAATGCATGCAATCAAGAAAACATAGTTCCAAAACACTCATTTCCGGAAAT
This sequence comes from Orobanche coerulescens, assembly GCA_033398695.1. NCBI lineage: Eukaryota > Viridiplantae > Streptophyta > Magnoliopsida > Lamiales > Orobanchaceae > Orobanche > Orobanche coerulescens. The sequence goes on from CM065803.1 coordinate 160,556,235, forward strand.
GCCAATAATCCAAATCACATTTGTACAAATGCACCACAATTAGCCGTGGATCCACCCCTCCGTGGACCCCTACCGAGACACCGTCGGATCTAACCCATAGTGGTTAAAAGCAAGCTCGCGGATCTACCCCTCCGTGGACCCCTACCGAGACCCCATCGGATCTAACCCATAGTGAGCATACACACACACACAAGTCTCATGCAATACTACTACGTTAAGATTGTAAGTTCATAAGGATACTTGCCTCGATTGATAGACGGTGACAAGAACGGAACGGAAGAATCAATCACGACCGCGAGAAACCGACGAATGAACCTAACGATTCGAATAACACAATCACAACCACTCCTAAACGATTACGGAAATGGAATATACCCGAAAACCCGCCTACGATTCATGTATATTCGTACAAAAATAACAACGAGGGCGGACCACAACCAAACCCTCTCGATTTCGCAAAACCATGAAAATATACCATGAATCCGTAGGAAAACTAATTATACCAACAAGATTAATCATATTCATCATGAATCCACCAACAAAACGGAACGGATCGGAAGAAATCCCAAAACCCCCAAATCGCCCAAAAGTAGGGTTCTAAGAGATTTACCTTGGATTAGGATAAAAGATTCGTGTTGATGTTGATATAATACACCAAGAACTTAAGGAAGAAGTTGGATCAGATGATTAGAGGAAGAAATCGCCAAGAATCGCCCGAAATCGCCACAGCCGCGGAAAGGAGGAGGAAATGGAAATAATACGCTCATCTCGGTCAACTCCCTGGTTTATATAGCCAGGGAGTGTTAGCGCGCGCTAATCCTCAAGGTTAGCGTGCGCTAACGAAACAGACTACAGTCCAGTAGCGTGCGCTACTCCAAACATAGCGTGCGCTAATAACCTCTCGGTAGCGCGCGCTATCGACCAATAGCGTGCGCTACCTGGACATCAGCCGAGTCCGATAAATCACAAGACACCTGATCCGGTTAGCGCGCGCTATCGACCAAACATAGCGTGTGCTAAAGTGTATCGGTAGCGCGCGCTATCGACCAATAGCGTGCGCTACCTGGGCATCAGTAGAGTCCAGTGGCAAACTGTCCAGTACTGGACATCCACACTAGCGCACGCTACCGGGCGTCTCAGCGTGCGCTAACTCCCAACATTAGCGTGCGCTAGGCTACGTAGCGTACGCTAATCCACTACCCGAGGATCGAATTAAGATCGCCACTCCTGTGGCTTGCCCTCTAGCGCCATTTAAACAAATCGTAGCGTGCGCTACCAAGTGACCCCTAGCGTGCGCTATGCAGAAAATATAGTGTGCGCTAGGTACGAGATATAAACGGTCCACAACACCGTAATATGAACGAAACATCAAACGGAACACCTCAAAGCGCATCAAAACATAGAATGGATCCACGGAAACCCCGAAACAGCGGTTCCGCACAACAATAACGAGTCTTAGATCAATAGATGACAGGAAAGATACACTGAAAGATACACGAGGGTCACTACGATCGAGAAATACACCGAAAAAATGGAAATACAAGGGAAAGAAAAATGCGGATATTACAGAACAAATTATAAATTATTAATTTCTAGTCAAAGTTTCCCCAAATAAATTTCAAAACATTAGACATAAAGAAAAACATCATTTATTAAAAATTTCATCATATGCCCTCTCGACCTCACTCATTATACACGACAGCCTCCTCACTCTCTCCCTCCATATTCTTCTTCATTAAGCTTCCCCCTTTAAACTTCAAGGTCCAAGCTCCAAAGACTTCATATCGGACCATCATGTTAGGAATACTTGTTAGATTTTGATGATGTCATCATTGTACCTGTTTATTCAAATGTATGCTTACTACTTAGCAAATGTAAGGAAGAACCAAATGAGTATCTTCCATAGGCCAAATTATTTTAAGTTAGATACTTGGCAAAATGTAAAAAAGAACCAACTGAGTATCTTCTATAGGCGATTTAAGTTAGGCTTAAAATCGGCTAAGTACAAAGTACAGAAAAGTACATCAGAGAAGTTTCGGTCAGACAAGCAACATCAGACAAGTTTGACCAAACACTGCAGAAAGCCGAGTCACAGTCAAGTGAAAATCAGAGAAGTTCTGGTCAACAATTTTTATCAGAGAAGTTTGACCAGACTGCAGTTAAAGTGATCAGACGGAGACCAAGTCATCTGAAGTTTGACCATCAGATCAGTCAAGTGCATCAGGTCAGAAGACTTCAGACAAGTCGTCTGATCAGAGAAGTCTCGTCAGGACATCAGAGAAGTCATCGTCAGAGTAGTCCGACGACAGAGAAGTTTGACTACACATCAGACAGATTGACTTAAAGAGATCAGATAAGTCATGTCTGAGTAATCAGCCAAGTAAACATGTCCACGTCAGCATGCGTTGAAAAAGTCAATAATTACGGAAAGTCAAATGCGGGCAATAAGGGACAGGTTGGAGAGATTCCCGGAAGAATATGAATTAAATAACTCATCAAGACCCACCTCTGAAGACTTTAAACATATTAAAATCAAAAGATTCGGCGCCATCACATGAAAGTCTTCACAACGGTCGGAAATGGATTAAAATAAGGGAATCCAGCCTTGCAACATTCGGAAAGAAAAACAAAGAAGTCTATTTCTCCAACAGACGGATTTGTTACAGATTTGCAACGTCTATGAAGAAAAGCTCTAAGGATTGACAAGCTATAAATATCTGAAGATTTGAAATAGCAAAGTACAATGCGAACTATACTCTCATGCAATTAAAGCAATCAAGCGATCAAGAAATCTATAGCATCGTGAAGAGCGGCATTCACATTTCACATACGAAGAAAGCTCTTAGTTGGAGAAGACAAAACACTCTTGTCTTAAAACCTGAGTATGGGATACTTCACTAGTTGAAGTTGCACGACTGATAGGCAACCAAGGATTTGGAGATCGAGTGGTGCTAGGCAGTCAGAAAGAATTGCAACGACAAGATTTCCACTGGTTGGAAGTTGTTGTAGCTAAGTTGTAGAATCACTGTAATATATATCACTGGTTGAAAATTATAGTGGATTAATCTTCAACTGGTTTGGAGAAAAGTGGATTAGTAGAGGATTACCCCACCTTTGAGACCACAATAAATTTCCTGTGTGTTTTATTGTTTTCATCATACTTAACTGCTGCATTCATAATTAGTGTTTCATTGCTTATATTTCTGTAGTCGTCATCAGCTGACTTCCGCACTTATACTATCTACAGACGACTCTAAGTCATCTGTACCATCAGCTGAGAAACTCCTTAATTCCTGCTTTGAGGAAAGAGTTTCAATAAGTCTATTCACCCCCTGGTCTTATTTATGACGACTTCTGACCTACAAGTGGTATCAGAGAGGTTGGTATATTTATTTCCAGAACCAGATTCATATATCTTGCATTTATTTTTATCTCTCATTTAGAACGGAACACATGCACTCTAGATTACCCGTGTTTTCAGTTGACGAGTATGATCTTTGGAAGGTAAGTATGCAGGCACACTTATCTTATATCCATGACGACATGTGGTGCATTATTGAAGATGGTCCTTTCATCTTTGAGAAAGACAACACACCTGAGGAGATTGCAGTCGGGAAGTCGGAAAAGATCCCCAAGAAGAGGACGGAGCTGACCATTAAAGAAAGGAAGTTGGCCAACCTTGACAACTGGTCCAGAGATATGTTATATCAAACTCTTGACAAGTCAACCATGGTTAAAATCAAGAATTGCCAAAATGCCAATGAAATTTGGGATACCCTTGCCGTGATGTGTGAAGGTACAGAGCAGACAAAAGAAAACAAGTTGTCAATCTCTACCCAAAATTTTGACAACTTCAAGATGAAGATTGGAGAATCAATAGACCAGGTGGACACAAGGTTCACAGAGATCATCAACGAAATAAACTCCCTCGGAAAAACTTATGGCAACAGGGAGATGCCTTGAAGGTGTTAAGATCACTGAACCCCGAATGGAGCATGAAGGCGGTGGCCATGAGGGAATCCAAAGACCTCAATAAAATAAAGATTCAAAAACTATTCTCTGACCTGAAGGCTTATGAATTCGAACTCCCAAGTTCATCATCAAACGAGCCTGCAGAGAAGGGAATAGCATTTGCAGCCGAGTCCCCCGCCAAGAACCTGTCTGATGTCAAACCTCCAAATCCACTCGATTTCGAGGAACAGATGGCGTTTATAATACAAATATTCAGCAATTTCCGAAAGAATTACTCCAAATATAAGAAGAATTATAAGGAAAATCCAAGGAGAAATCAAAAATCCGGAATCTAGAGGTGGAATGCTATAACTGTCATAAGACATGACACATTTAAATCGACTGTCCTGATCTTAAGAAGGATGAGAGCAAGAAAGACGTGAGCAAAAAAGAAGACCGAAGGAAAGCCCTCATTGGAAAAGACCAAGAGAAAGTGGAATCAAGCAGCGGATTCTTCTCTGATGATGAGGAATATGACTGTCTGATGGCCAACCTAGCTGATGAAGAGGTAACATCAAAACCCTCTAATTCGAATAATAGTTCAGACATGTCACAAGACATGGACTTGCACAAATCTGTAAATAAAGTTCTCAAGGATTTTGAGAAATTAAAATCTACACACCTATCTGTATCAGCCGAGAAGACCCAACTGCAAGATGAGAATAGGCAGCTGAAAAATGATTTTGAAAAACTCAGCCTAGAGTTGAATAAAACCAAATCTGATATTGAAAAACAAGTTGCAGACAACTTTAAAAACTAGGATGATATCACTATAGCTGAGATAAAACGATGAACTACTTTCAATACTGAAAAATCAGCTGCACTTGCTCATGTCAAAGCTGAGTTTACTAAACTGACTCAGCTAAGTAAAACTCAGGCGAAGGAAATAACCTCCCTGAAGGCGTCTCTAACCTTGGACGAATTGTTTATGAACAAAAGGCCACTATATTCCAGATCAGGCCTTAGATATGACCCCAACAATCTCTCTAGTTCTAAAACTACTTTCATCAAGGGAGAAACACTTGTCCTGTCTGCTGAACCTAATGACAAACCAGTGTTTCAAAATAGGCAGCCGCCAAGTCACAAGTCTAGGCTGCAGCCAAGGTATACAAGGCAGCCACCTAGATATGAGACTAGGCAAGGCAGAAGTAGCAGCCCTAACAACATGCCCATTATTATCAAAGACTCCCCAAAAATAGATTTCAAAATGGGAGGGGCAAATGGAAACCTCAAGGTTATCCAAGTTTTCAAAATGAACAGATATGGAGACCCCAAAGATTTTATAAATGGTATCAGCCAAGATTTAGAAATGGCCCACATCAAATTTATGAGGAATATCCAATACACAATCCTAGCAGAGGATACAGGACCAGACATCACACACCATTTAGGGGCAATAATAACAACTTTCACAATCCCAGGAGAAATCAGTTCTCCAGGAAACCAACTAACCCCCGAGGACCCACACAGATTTGAGTACCTAAATCTCTGCTTGTTTGATTGCAGAAAAGGTGGAAGGACTACTACCACATCTCCACAAATTCAAATATTAGAGGTGAAGAATGTTTTGTAGATTCTAGATGCTCAAGGCCCATGACCGGGAACAAGAAGGTGTTGTCAAACTATATCAAAGAAAGAGGTCCAGACGTATCCTTTGGAGATAGCTCTAGAGGTCAGACTAAAGGCTTTGGAGAGCTGCACAGAGGAAACATCACTATCTCAAAAGTTCATTATGTCAAAGGGCTCAAATACAACCTTTTGAGCATAAGCCAATTTTGTGATGAGAAGAATCTAGTAGTCTTCACCATTTGGAAATGTATGGTGATAGACATTCTATCTGGAGAAGTGAAGCTACAAGGATTCAGAAGGATAGATGTCTATATGATAGATTGGAAAACAGGAACTCCCAACACCTGCTTTCTATCCAAGACAATAGCAGAAAATGGATGGATGTGGACAAGAGACTATGTCACCTAAACTTCAAAGCCATCAACAAGATTAGCTCTCAGAAGCTGGTCAAAGGACTTCCAGAAGAAGTTTTCTGAAAGGAAGCTCTCTGTGATGCTTGTCAGAAAGGGAAACATACGAGAGCATCATTCAAGCCAGCCCAACCTACCACTCTCACAACAAGGATCTTATATCTACTTCACATGGATCTATTTGGCCCTATCAAGCCAAGGACCCTAAGTGGCAGAAAGCATGCTATAGTAGTAGTAGTAGATGACTACTCAAGGTACAAATGGATTGTCTTTCTATATAAGAAGAGTGAAACCTTGACAAAGCTGCCTGAGCTGCTGAGAAGGATCCAGAATGAGAAATCTCTCTCAATCATCAAGATCAGATCAGATAGAGGAGGGGAATTTCTCAACAGAGCAATCACTGAGTACAGTGATCAGAATGGGATTCAGCACGAGCTCTTTGTAGCCAAGACTCCACAGCAGAATGGTGTTGCCGAAAGAAGAAACAGAACCTTGAAGGAAGCAACAGTCCATGATTGCGTAAGCACTCGCCAAGAGGTTCGGGTCAAGTCACAACACAAAGATGCCACACTCAGAATAGGAGTATGATTGTAGGGAGACATGGCAAAACTCCCTATGAGGTTTGGAATGGCAGAACACCAACTGTTGCATATTTTCATATTTTTGTTTGTAAGTGTTTCATCCACAACAATGGTAAAACCCAACTAAATGCCTTTGATGCTAAAACTGATGATGGTCTCTTTATGGGATATTCACAAAGAAGCAAGGCATATAGAGTTTTTAACAAAAGAACCTTAGTTGTGGAGGAAACACCTCATGTGGTATTTGATGAATCTACTGTTGAGTACAGGAAACAGGTGGAATTAATTGAGAATAAACTCAAATCTGCAACCCTAGAAAAAGTTATCATCCATGATACAGGAATGATGGACTCATCTGAAGATCAGCGTGAAGACCCAACTGCAGATCAGATAGTACCTCAACACCTACCTGATCCAGTTGCTGCTGATAAAGACCCATCTGTAGCTGAAAAAGATGCATCTGCATATCAGAAAGGATGTTCACCTGCAGATGACAAGACCGTAGCTGATCCAATTACAGACCAAGGAAGCTAGAACCAAGCTGAAGCAGAAAGAGAATGAGTCCACCAGAGCATATCTGTAGGGGAAATAGGCCCTGAAGAAGAATATATTCCTAAGTGGCTTAGAGATTACCCCATTCAGCAGATCATCCGAAACCTAACTGATGGAATCAAGACCAGATCGTCCACTCAACCATCAGGAATGGCAATGTTTTCATGCCTTATGCTTCAAATAGAACCCAAGACTGCAGAACAAGCCTTGGAAGACTACTCATGGATCAATGCAATGAAAGAAAAGCTCAACCAGATGGAAAGGAACAATGTTTGGGAACTAACAGACTGACCAGATCACAAGAATGTTATTGGCACCAAATGGGTGTACAAGAACAAATGCGATGAAGATGGAGCCGTTGTTAGGAATAAAGCCAGACTTGTTTCTAAAGGCTATGCACAATGTGAAGGAATAGATTTTGATGAAACCTATGCACCTGTTGCAAGATTAGAAGCCATCATATTATTTCTTACATATGCAGCATTCAAGGATTTTGAAGTCTACCAAATGGATGTGAAGAGTGCCTTTCTAAATGGAATTTTAGAAGAAGAAGTCTATGTGGAACAACCCCCGGGATTTGTCAAAGGAGACAAAGTCTACAAGCTTCTAAAAGCTCTATATTGACTTAAGCAGGCACCAAGAGCATGGTATGAAACCTTATCTGTGTTTCTTGAGAAAAATGGTTTCAGCAAAGGAAAAGTATATAAGACTCTATTCAGAGTGGAGCATGAAGGCCACATATTATTAGTGCAAATATATGTGGTTGATATAATATTTGGCTCAACCAATCCAGAGCTGTGTGAGAAATTCTCAAATCGCATGCAAGGAGAATTTGAGATGAGTATGATGGGCAAACTGAATTTCTTTCTAGGTTTGCAAGTTAAACAAATGAAAAATGGAATTTTCATGAAACAAGCCAAATATACCAGAGATTTAATCAAGAGATTTGGAATGGAATCAGCCAAACCAGCAATAATCCCTATGAGCACAAGCACACATTTAGATGCAGATGAAGGAGGCATATCGATGGATCCAACCCACTACAGAGGACTTAATGGATCACTCCTTTATTTGACTGCAAGCAGACCAAACATATCTTATGCCGTAGGAGTATGTGCTAGATTTAAATCCAAGCCAAAGTAGTCTCACCAGGATGCGGCTAAGAGGATAATCAAATACCTTAAATCTACAGTCATTGTTGGATTATGGTATCCTAAGGATGATAATTTTGACCTATCAGGATACTCAGATGCAGACTTCACAGGATGCAAAATTAATAGGAAAATCACCAGTGGAACGTGCCAATTCCTAGGAACCATACTGATATCCTGGTTTAGCAAGAAGCAGGTATCTAACTCTATATCAACAACAGAGTCAGAATACCTAGCTTCAGGTAGCTGTGGTGCTCAGATTCGATGTATCAGACAACAGCTAAGGGACTACAACATCATTGCAAATGAAGTCCCAATATGGTGCGATAACGACAGTGCGATCGCTATAACCAACAATCCAGTATTGCACTCAAGGACGAAGCACATTGATGTTAAACATCATTTCATAAGAGGCCATGTGCTTAACAAGAGAGTCAGAGTAGAAAGAGTCAGCACAGAATACCAGGTTGCTGACATATTCACCGAACCTTTACCAGAAGAAAGGTTTTTGGAGCTGAGCAGAGAACTTGGATTACTAGATTAGGAATATAGTACAGACGAGAAAGCTAGCTGAGCAAATCAGACAAGAAGACGAAGACCAGACGAAGAAACCGAGATGATCAAGACTACAGGGGACAAAACTCACCTAATGCAGAGCAGTCAAGAAGTCAAACGCTCAACCAGCTAAGTTCTCTATCCCTGACCGACTCATAAATATTAAATTTTTATTATTCTACACATGGAAACTACACGTTCACTCGACCTCCCCAATGACCAATTAAATACAACCGTCATTTTTTTTCAAATTTTCAAAAGCTGGACCACCGATTAATTTAATTTAAATTTTAAAAACTCAAAAGGTGGAATACCGCTTAAATAAATGAATAATAAAATCCAAACATCTCTTCATTTTTCTATTTAAAGATAGGAAAATCATTTCACAACTTTACCTTCTTCAAAGCACTCAAATCCTAGTTTTTAAAAAGCAGAAATCCTCTTGAATTTTCAATACACTCATAAACAAATTTCTTGTGCAGAAATGGAATCGTACTTCGACGGAGTGAATCTAAAGACTGTGAAGGACTAGATTATTTTTAGTCTGGTGGTCGATTTCGAGGGGCTGCTCGAATCAAATCTGGACAACAAAGTGTATGACATGTGTCTTTCATTAATGTCTATGACGAATGGAATTCTTTAAATCACTTCCATTCTCTCAATTACATATACTCATAGAAAATAGTAGTTGGGATCTTCCCCAGGCTACAAAGCAGCTTCTCATGAATTTCTGTCATGAGACTGATGTTCTCTTAATGCTCAAACCAAACTGGTTTCTGTCCAATTTCAAAACAAATATGGACAAATGTGTTTTTCTTGCAATGGAAAGTGTCCTGGCTGGCACTGTTCCTGGTGATGGGAGTGGGAGTGGAGAGAAGAGCATAAGGATTGAAGTAGTAAAAGGAGAAGAGTCTGAAAAGAGAAGTTGAAAAAGAAGAAAAAATTATAGTTGAAGAAAAAGGAGAGGAAGTGAGAGAGGATGAAGAAGATGAAAAAGAGGAAGAAAATAATGAAGTTGAAAAACAAACTGGTGAAGAAGAAGAGGAAAAGACAGAAGAATTGGTGGAGGAAAAAGAAGATGATGAAGGAGAAGAAGTTGAGAAGGAAGAAAAAGATGATGAAAAAAGAAAAAGATAATGATGATGATGAGAAAAAGAAGGATGGAGAGGAAGAAAAGGAAGTAGAAGAAAAGAAGGCAGGAGAAAAAGAAGACAAGGATGAAGGCATAGCAGATGAGGCTGGGGCACCTGCCCAAAACCCTAGCTCAGATGAAGAAGAAGACAGATTGGGGACATCAGACCAAACCCCATCTGCTCAGATGCCTGCAGACAGGAGTCTGCAGACAGGTAGGTCTAGTGCACACCTACCTGCAGGCGCAGAAAGCTCAGGTGAGCACTCTCCTCAGGCAACACCCATCTCACCAGTGATGGTTGGCCTGATCCGCAATATTGTCAAAGAAACTGTTGGGGAGTTGCTTGCCATAGAAATCAAACCTGACCTGCAGATTATGCACACCCTAAACTCCAATCTACACACCTTACTACGGAGAGGTGTACCTCATCCTCCCACAAACTCCAGGATGCCTCTTGGCATGTCAGACTGGATGATAAGAGTTGAGCAACAGCCGACTATGCTAGTTGATGCTGGCAAAAAGGGGGAAGGAAGTAAGCAGGGGGGAGCAAGGGAAGTAACAGATCAGAAACAGGCTGAGGCAGTTAGACAGGAGCTCAGATCCAAAAAGAGGCAAGATATCCCATTACTTGAAGCTGGTCCATCAAGTCTAAAAAGAAAGGAAGTAGCTAATCCTGAGCATATTGAAGACCAGCCTGACCTGAAGAAGAAAAGAACAAGGCAAGGAGATGAGCACAGATTCGAATGGGAGGGCAAACAACTGTGGCATGTTGAAGAATTTCTACCTGCATAGTTTATGATTGTTTGGGAGGATGCCAAAAAGGAGTTCACAGAGACGTATTATCTCTGGGAGATACTCCAGGACAAGGAAAGGTCCCCTCAACAAATTTTCATAAACTATATGGATACCAGATGGACTACACTTTGGAATCTCGTGTAACACCCCAATCCGCTCAGGGATATTACACGCTGTAGAACCTTTCCTCAAGGTTCTACCAGGCGGGTAACAAAATCGAACAACTCAACAATGCCTTTAAGGCTAAAAAGACTCAGTAGAACGATTTGGTATTTCAATAAAGACATACAACTCAATTAAAATACATGCCCACGCAGGGGTCGCATACAGCACACTCCCGTACAATGGGGAAAAAATACTGCAGCGGAAATAAAATACAACTAAACCAATATAACATCAAACGGGTCCTCGTGTGATTAGTATCGTTCATCTTTCATCGTCCTTCATGCCGACCCTGTGCTATGCTCCCCAAAACCTGAATGCAATACAGACATCCACCCCCCGATTACTTGGGGGTTAGCAAAATTCCACTATTTTGCTAGTTTAAGTACAAAGTGCAAATTCGATCCATACAATTCAAGTTCCAAGAACAATAATAACCAGAAATCCTCAAAGATTCAAATACAACGAAACAAACACTTCCCGAGGCAAGAGTTTGGGTAAAACGTTCCAAAACCAAAAGATCACAATCCCGGAGAAAACAATTTACAAAATGGTTTAATAAGCCTTCGGGAGTTTTAGTAGAAAACAATTTAGGATTATCAAATCCTTCCCTTTCCAAGATCAACAGGGGTCACAACCCAAAGGTTTTGTTTTCACAAAATAAAACCAACAACAGTTCACTGGGTTAAAACCCACATCACGTGTCCTCGACGAACATAAAATCAACACAACATAACCACCCAAGACACACAAATCTTGGTCACACAAATACAACACCAACTCATGAATCTAGAGTGAAGTCATAGATCACACGTGCTTAGGATAGGGACGAACCCACAAATCCCACCCGAGGCCTCTAAGGACCCTCCCGAGCTGGCCACAATCATAAAAAAAATCACGCACAGGCATCACCTAGGACCAGGACGAAGCCACAAATCCCACACTAGGCCTCTAAGGACCCTCCCGAGCTGGCTAGCGAAACACATTCACAAATCATAAACACACCAGCGTGAACACTTTTCACGGCATCTCACGGTTGGATTAATCACTTGTTGTCTCCTGACCATATGATCACATGCCATATGTCACCGTAGGTATTCTTTGGCGCTCACGGTTGGATCAATCACTTGTTGCATCCTGACCACATGATCGCGTGCCATGTGTCACCGTAGTTTTTATTAGGCTCTCACGGTTGGATCAATCGCTTGTTGCATCCTGGCCACATGATCGTATGCCATGTGCCACTGTAGGCCCCGCCCAAATCCATACATTCACACACAGCACAATACAACACAGATATTCAAACAATTCACCCAGAGGCATCAAACAATTAGCAAAACACCACGTCAAACCACAACGCACCGAAATGAAACAATATACGTACACACCCAATACCAAGTCTAACATCAACACCAAACATATCCATAGGATTCACATAGTCATTCACAAACCACACCATTCACAAAACACACACGTTTTGAAAGCAAGCCTTTAACAAGGCTAAACCGAATCTTTTAAAAGTTCAATTCAAACGACCAAACAAATACATTTAGACGATCACTAATTATCATATCCACAAAACCAGAATTGTATGGACAAGGTGCTTGCCTCGAATAACCACAATGCGGAGAATCGACCGAAGTAGGTTGGCACGAACTGACCACGAACCCGCCGACTCCACCGAACGCTAACCCGCGACAATAAACTACGAACAACAATAACAACAATGAAAACGAATTCCATAGCATGACCTAAAGACGTTGAATTGAAGGGACGAACGACACAAATTCAAGGGTATCCCCCAAAAGGCCAAGAACACAAAGATACGATCACAATGAGAATCAAGGTAAAAAACAACGGAAATCCCACCAAACTATCGAAGGGAAACTCATTGGGACATTTAATCGAACACTCGATGTTCGATAACTTCCAAGAACACTCGAATCACTAATCGAGTTCAACAAACTCGAAATATGGATATACAACCTATAGAACACGATTAATAACATCATACTACACCAACCGATGTATCAAAATCGGACTAGAATCGAAACCAAGAACAAATTCTCTAAAAAGTCAACTTGAAGGAAAATCAAGAAATATACCTTGATTCGACGAAAAATACGGATTAGATGTTGATATAATTAACAAGAATTTTCCAAAACGCCTTGGAATCGGTTAGAATCGACCAAGAACTCTATTTCCTGTCGCACCCATCCGATAGCCGCAAGAAAATGAGGAAAAAGTGAGAAAAACAAAGATTGGCCGAGCCCAGGCTATATATAGCTGGCAGGGTTACGGCCGTAACCGGCATTCGTCAAAATCCACCCATCGCCTGCCGATCGCTTACGGATGTAACTTACAGGACCTTACGGCCGTAACTCGGCACTTACGGCCGTACTTGGCAGGTCCTTACGGCCAGAATCGCATTCGTCGAGCACCGCTGCACCCGTCGGCCAGAATCCGGCGCCTTACGGCCGAATCGCATTCGGCCCCATGTCTCCGCCGAAAGCACGACGTCAGAATGCACCTTACGGTCGTAACTCGGCCAGGCCAGGCCCTGCTCCAAGAAGTGCGGCCGTGACTCGGCCGTGGCCACTCCGACAGCCCGGACGACCCAGAAACCCGAACCTGAATATGAATCTAAGATATGGTTACAAAGTACTCGCAAAGACGAATCCAGGCGCTAAGACAACATACGATTACGACCACCCGATGGCTTGAAATGCGACAACGGAAAGTAATTACCCCAAACTTTAGGAAATTACGAAAACGGCCCAAAACGTCCGAAATACACGATACACGATCGAAACACCAAGCCAAAGCTCGCAACACGAATAATGACATTAAATGAACTTACGAGAAACTCGAAACAACAGTTTCAGACGAGATTCACAAGAATCAAACTCAAGTGCGGAAAAGCCGCTTAAGAACACGGAACTCAACAAAATGATACCGAAACGAACTCAGATGACAAAAACTGCAGAATTTATCATTCTCGAAATGACGAAACGGTGATGTGCGAGTTGTTAAAACGGACTCCCGCCAAAAAAAAAAGAAATGAACAGAAATCGAAATTGCGGATATTACATACTACCCTCCTTAAAAGAAGTTTCGTCCCGAACTTAAAACAAGTAGGGAGAAGCAATATCCCGCCAGGAAAACTCAACGAGGTACACAATAAATGCGTAACTTACGCCCAACGGCGAAACGTTACAAGCAAGGCAAAGGAATATATGGCGTGAAAACACGCTCCACGACGACCAACACAACGCCACCGGTAGAGACATATTAAAACCAACAAGTGACAAGCATCATCGAACAGATAATACAATCAAGTCAATTATCCGATCGATCACAAAACACAAAGTACCTATTACAAGAGAACAAGCACAGTCGAGAAAACAGAAAATAAACACAAAACGATCCACAAGGATAATCACAAACAATTCGGACTACGCCGAAATCCTCAAAAAGCACACTGGGCATCTCCGTGTCCTTTCGGAGTAGAGATGCAACCTCGATCCCCAAACCTCTCAGCTACCGTCTCGCAATCAACGACTTAGTGACCCACCCGGCCACACTCGAAACAGCTGACTAACAGTGAACGACAATTCTTCGCGGTACGAGATCAGGCAACAACAGTCAGACGACCCCTATCGAACAACAACGATCGAATAACAACGATCAAATAACAGTGATCGGACAACAACGATCAAATAACAATGATGGAACAACAACGATCGAAAAACGATGATCGAACAACAATGATCAAAAAACAATGATCGAGCAACAACGATCAAATAACAATGATCGAACAACAACGATCAAAAAGCAATGATAAGTAACAACGATCAAACAACAACGATTGAACAACAATGATCGAATAACAACGATCGAACAACAATGATCGAATGACAACGGCCGAACAATGACTCCGAAGTTCACACATGAAATGCGTTACTGACGAGAAGGACAATTGGTACGTGCATGCCTCCGTGTCATAATCATACCAGTAACTCATGTCACATGAGGCACAACACATAGGACGGAGGCTTACATCCACAGGTCGCACGAAGATGATGATCGCCCCACGATACTAATCACGACCAACCAACTCAGACGACGTGTCGCGACACGACTCAGTCAGACAAAATCCGACGAGACAAAAACTCAACAGACACCACTAAACCCGACAGCCTAGGTTTCCACAACCTAAGCTCTGATCCCATTTCTGTAACATCCTCAATCCGCTCAGAGATATTACACGCCGTTAAACCTTTCCTCAAGGTTCTACCAGACTGGTAACAAAATCGAACAACTCAACAATGCCTTTAAGGCTAAAAAGACTCAGTAGACCGATTTGGTCTTTCAATAAATACATACAACTCAATTACAATACATACCCACGCAGGGGTCGAATACAAAACACTCCCATACAACGGGGAAAGAATACTGCAGCAGAAATAAAATACAACTAAACCAATATAACATCAAACGGGTCCTCGTGTGATTAGTATTGTTCATCTTTCATCATCTTTCATGCCGACCCTATGCTATGCTCCCCAAAACCTGAATGCAATACAGACATCCACCCCCCGATTACTCAAGGGTTAGCAAAATTCAACTATTTTGCTAGTGCAAGTACAAAGTGAAAATACGAGCCATACAATTCAAGTTCCAAGAACAATAATAACCAGAAATCCTCAAAGATTCAAATACAACGAAACAAACACTTCCCGAGGCAAGAGTTTGGGTAAAACATTCCAAAACCAAAAGATCACAATCCCGGAGAAAACAATTTACAAAATGGTTTAATTAGCCATCGGGAGTTTTAGTAGAAAACAATTTAGGATTATCAAATCCTTCTCTTTCCAAAATCAACAGGGGTCACAGCCCAAAGGTTTTGTTATCACAAAATAAAACCAAAAATAGTTCACAGGGTTAAAACCCACGTCACATTTCCTCGACGGACGTAAAATCAACACAACATAACCACCCAAGACCCACAAATCTTGGTCACACAAATACAACACCAACTCATGAATATGGGGTGAAGTCATAGATCACACTTGCCTAGGACCGGGACGAAGCCACAAATCCCACCCGAGGCCTCTAATGACCCTCCCGAGCTGGCCACAATCATAAAACAAATCACGCACAGGCATCACCTAGGACCGGGACGAAGCCACAAATCCCACCCTAGGCCTCTAAGGACCCGCCCGAGCTGGCTAGCAAAACACATTCACAAATCATAAACACACCAGCGTGAACACTTGTCACGGCATCTAATGGTTGGATAAATCACTTGTTGTCTCCTTACCATATGATCACATGCCATATGTCACCGTAGGTATTCTTTGGCGCTCACGGTTGGATCAATCACTTGTTGCATCCTGACCACATGATCGCGTGCCATGTGTCACCGTAGTTTTTATTAGGCTCTCACGGTTGGATCAATCGCTTGTTGCATCCTGGCCACATGATCGCATGCCATGTGCCACCTTAGGCCCCACCCACATCCATACATTCACACACAGCACAATACAACACAGATATTCAAACAATTCACCCAGAGGCATCAAACACTTAGCAAAACACCACGTCAAACCACAACGCACCGAAATGAAACAATATACGTACACAAGCAATACCAAGTGCAACATCAACACCAAACATATCCATAGGATTCACTTAGTCATTCACAAACCACACCATTCACAAAACACACGCATTTTGAAAGCAAGCCTTTAACAAGGCTAAACCGAATCTTTTGAAAGTTCAATTCAAACGACCAAACAAACACATTTAGACGATCACGAATTATCATACCACAAAACCAGAATTGTATGGACAAGGTACTTGCCTCGAATAACCACAATGCGGAGAATCGACCGAAGTAGGTTGGCACGAACCGACCATGAACCCGCCGACTCCACCGAACGCTAACCCGCGACAATAAACTACGAACAAAAATAACAACAATGAAAATGAATTCCATAGCATGACCTAAAGACGTTGAATTGAAGGGACGAACGACACAAATTCAAGGGTTTCTCCCAAAATGGCCAAGAACACAAAGATACGATCACAATGAGAATCAATGTCAAAAACAACAGAAATCCCACCAAACTATCGAAGGGAAACTCATTGGGACGTTTAATCAAACACTCAATGTTTGATAACTCCCAAGAACAGTCGAATCACTAATCGAGTCGAACAAACTCAAAATATAGATATACAACCCATAGAACACGATTAATAACATCATACTACACCAACCGATGTATCAAAATCGGACTAGAATCGAAATCAAGAACAAATTCTCCAAAAAGTCAACTTGAAGGAAAATCAAGAAATATACCTTGATTCGACGAAAAACACGGATTAGATGTTGATATAATCAACAAGAATCTTCCAAAACGCCTTGTAATCGATTAGAATCGACCAAGAACTCTATTTCCCATCGCACCCGTCCGATAGCGGCAAGAAAACGAGGAAAAAGTGAGAAAAACGAAGACTGACCGAGCCCAGGCTATATATAGTCGGCAGGGTTACGGCCGTAACCGGCAGGGCCTTATAGCCGTAACCGGCATTCGTCAAAATCCACTCAGTGCCTGCCGATCACTTACGGCCGTAACCTACAGGACCTTACGGTCGTAACTCAGCACTTATGGTCATACCCGGCAGGTCCTTACGGCCGTAACCGGCATTCGTCCGAACACTTCCTGGCACCCGTACGGCCATAACTGACAGCCCTTACAGCCGTAACCGGCATTCGTCCAGCCATGTCTGCCGAGCACGTACGGCCGTAACTGGCACCTTACGGCCGTAACTCGGCCAGGCGAGGCCATGCTCCAAGAAGTGCGGCCGTGACTCGGCCGTAGTCACTCCGACGGCCCAGACGACCCCGAAACCCAAACCTGAATATGAATAGAAGATATGGTTACGAAGTACTCGCAAAGACGAATCCAGGCGCTAAGAGAACACACGATTCCGACCAACCGAAGGCTCGAAATTCGACAACGGGAAGTAATTACTCCAAACTTTGGGAAATTATGGAAACGGCCCAAAACGTCCGAAATACACGATACACGATCGAAACACCAAGCTAAAGCTCGCAACACGAATAATAACATTAAATGAACTTACGAGAAACTCGAAACAACAGTTTCAGATGAGATTCGCAAGAATCAAACTCAAGTGCGGAAAAGCCGCTTAAGAACACGAAACTCAACAAAATGATACCGAAACGAACTCATATGACAAAAAGTGCAGAATTAATCATTCTCGAAATGACGAAACGGTCATGAGAAAGTTGTCAAAACAAACTCCCGCCAAAAAAAAGAAATGACCGGAAATCGAAATTGCAGATATTACAGCTCGCACTTAAATATGCAAACAACTGGGATGCTTATCACATGATCCCGGAATTCAGAGCAGAAGAAGCTCCTACCAGATTGGATGGAGAATTGGATGAGCTAGAGCTGCAAGAAGAAATCAGAGCACTGTGCGAGAAGAATAATTTCTCAACTATAGACGAGCAGAACTTTGCCTCCCAGATCATAAAAGGGAAGTACGGACTTGAACCTGTCTGTAAGAGGCCTATTGGAGCCAAATTATATAGGCCTCCCAAGCAAACTGTCCGCAAAGGCAGAGGTAGATAGGATATGATTTATTGTACTTGTACTTTCCATGTAATTTTTTTTAAAGTACTTGTAATTTTTCTGTATTTGCTTTATCATTGAAAGCAATGTACTTGTAAACAATACAGAAAATTAATATAACAGTCATTTGAACGAAAACCTCTAGTTGTCTCAAAACAAGACTGATTTTAGTTTGTGTATTGCACTTGACTATGTGCAGACCTGTTCCTCGTTTGAATAATCTGCTTAAAGTTTTGCCATCATCAAAATAGGGGGAATTTGTTAGGAATACTTGTTAGATTTTGAGGATGTCATCATTGTACTTGTTTATTCAAATGTATGCGTATTACATGGCAAATGTAAGGAAGAACCAAATGAGTATCTTCCGTAGGCCAATTATGTTAAGTTAGATACTTGGCAAAATGTAAAGAAGAACCAAATGAGTATCTTCTATAGGCCATTTAAGTTAGGCATAAAATCGGCTAAGTACAAAGTACAGATAAGTACATTAGAGAAGTTTTGGTCAGACAAGCAACATCAGAAAAGTTTGAACAACCACTGCAGAAAGCCGAGTCACAGTCAAGTGAAAATCATAGAAGTTCTGGTCAACAAATTTTTATCAGAGATGTTTGACCAGACTGCTGTCAAGTGATCAGACGGAGCCCAAGTCATCTGAAGTTTGACCATCAGATCAGTCAAGTGCATCAGGTCAGAAGACTTCAGACAAGTCGTCTGATCAGAAAAGTCTCGTCAGGACATCAGAGAAGTCATCCTCAGAGAAGTCCGACGATAGAGAAGTTTGACTGCACATCAGACAGATTGACTTAAAGAGATCAGATAAGTCATGTTTGAGTAATAAGCTAAGTAAACATGTCCACGTCAGCATGCATTGAAAAAGTTAATAATTATGGAAAGTCACATGCGGGCGATAAGGGACAGGTTGGAGAGATTCCCAGAAGGATATGAATTAAATAATTCATCAAGACCCACCTCTGAAGACTTTAAACATATTAAAATCAAAAGACTCGGCACCATCACGTGAAAGTCTTCACAACGGTCGGAAATGGATTAAAATAAGGGAATCCAGCCTTGCAACGTTCGGAAAGAAAAACAAAGAAGTCTATTTCTCCAACGAACGGATTTGTTACAGATTTGCAATGGGTATGAAGAAAAGCTCTAAGAATTGACAAGCTATAAATATCTGGAGAAAGCAATTAAACCAATCAAGCAATTAAAGTAATTAAAGCAATCAAGCGATCAATAAATCTATAGCATCGTGAAGAGCAGCATTCACATTTTACATACGAAGAAAGCTCTTAGTTGGATAAGACAAAACACTCTTGTCTTAAAACCTGAGTACGGGGTACTTCATTGGTTGAAGTTGCACGACTGATAGACATCCAAGGATTTGGAGATCAAGTGGTGCTTGGCAGTTGGAAAGAAGTTGCATCGACAGGATTTCCACTGGTTGGAAGTTGTTGTAGCTAAGTTGTAGAATCACTATAATATTTATCACTGGTTGAAAATTGTAGTGGATTCATCTCCAACTGGTTTGGAAAAAGGTGGATTAGTAGAGGATTACACCACCTCTGAGACCACTATAAATTGCCTGCGTGTTTTACTGTTTTCATTATACTTAACTACTGCATTCATACTTATTGTTTCATTGCTTATATTTATGTATTCGTCATCACCTGACTTCCGCACTTATATTGTCTCTAGATGACTCTAAGTCATATGTACCATCAGCTGAGAAACTCCTTAATTCCTATTTTGATGAAAGAGTTTCAATAAGTCTATTCACCCTCCATAGACTTATTTCTGACGACTTGTGACCTACACGTCAAATCGACGATCCAAGACCACCAAAATGTAAGAATCGACACCCTCTCCCTTCCTATAGTTTTAAATTCGAAATCTAAGCACGTTAAGTTTTAGGGTGTTGTTGGATGAAGCTATATATGATATATGTTGTAGATTGAAGCATGTATATGCATAATAATCGAAGAAACATTAAATTGATCGGTAAAAATGCTAGACCTAGGGTTGAGCGACAATGTGGAAGCATGTTTGAGTATGCTCTCAAGATTTCTTCTGTATTTTGATTTAATATCCATTTTTAAGTGAATGATTTAGGTCTAATATGATTTTATTGGGATTTATGAACCATGATTTAAGAAATAATTTTTATGAGTTTTGAAACCCTAGATTTACTATTCTCCTGTTCTGTTCGTCCCCATCACGCATGAGGTTTGGGGTTTTCAATTTTTTTCATGTAGTACTATGTGTTAAGAGTCTATGATTAAAATTTGGTGCAAATGGGATCTAGTATGTTATTTTTATAATATCATATGAGTCGATTGTGCAAAATTGCTAGTTTTGGTAGGCTGTAGTAAAACGGCCATAAATCTCAAACCACTTGGAGTTTTCAAGCATCTTGATCAACTTAGATGTCACTGGTCAAGAGGCTGAGGACGAACTCCTGCCTTCATGAACAGTTATTTGTATATATGAAGTTGTATTTCACATAATATGATTTTTACTTCTGTTCCTTTTTCCACCTTTCTTTTGCATGCATTTTTATTTTAGTTCTGCAGACCTACATAGTTCGGTGGAGGATTTATGGCACAAGTGATACATTGCTAGTTTACGAAGGCTAAACTCATCTTATTTTCTTCAGTACTTTCTCCATAAACATGCTTTCATCTTTCTGAGTCCTCTCTCCCACCCCACCCCCCTCCCAAAAAAAAGCTCTTGACACTGAACACCATGTTTTTGTGCCTTCCAAAGTCTGGTTGAAGTTACTTTTCATTGGCTGGAGTATTGTTTTTATTAGGCAATGATGATTTTATAACTCTTTCACTTGATATATTCAGATGAAGAAACGCCTTTGATGCCTTGCAGACTCTGGCTGATTTAACGTTAATGTGCCACATTGTTTCTTTTCCATCACAGATCAATTAGTACTCCTAGTATAATTCTAGGTAGCATCAACATGAATCTCAGTTTTATTTATCAGCAGAATAAATAAAAGTATAGATTAAAAATCGAATCTTTGCAATGTGCTACCGCAGGATTGCAAGTTGACAATATCAACTACATTGTATATCGCAGGAGTTTAATCCTGCCCTTGTTCTATTTTTCACTTATTTTAATCTTTACAATTGGAGTTTAATTTTGCTTCCTTTTTTTGAATGTGCAAGCTCATGTTTTTCTTCAATATATACTTCAACAGGTTTCCTGATACTCGTGTGACTTCTGTAATATCCGACGGAAATTCTTACTTACTGTTGTACTATTCAGATAATTCAATACTGTTGTAGTCTTGTTGCATTTGTGAAATGAATATTGATGTTAGAATATATCATAATATACTTAATAAAAAAATGATCACTCGCACTATGTTTGAATTTTCAGCGTTGTATAGATAAGTGCATATTGAACTATTAAAACCTGAGCCTAACGTACGTTAATCATTAGTCATAGCGTACGCTATTTTGAGGCCATTACGTACGTAAAGGGGTATCTGTTACGTACGTAACCTGTGCAATCGTATCCGATCTCAACTTTCGGCGTGTGGGGCCGGATGGGATTCGAATATCTGATCTTTTGGAGCCAACCTAGTTGACCTACATTACGTACGTAATGCTTCTAGAGGTAACGTACGTAATGAAGTTCGTATTTCAGTCCAGTAGCCTCTGGACTTAGCTTACGTACGTAACACTTTTTGCGTAGCGTACGTAAAGATGTTAACGTACGTTATCCTCTTGTGATAACGTACGTAGCAACTTGTCTTTATTATAAAGACAACTTGTGTCTTTCATTTTGCACGTCCAAACTCCGAATTTCACCCATATAATCATCCCCCTTCATCCCTAGAGCAAGTTTACATTCTTCCAACTTGTGTTGGATTTTTATATTTTGATTTTGGAGCTTGTTGATTGGAAGTTGGAGACATTCTTGAAGCTTATATTGTGTTCTTGTGGTTTGGTGTATTGTTCTGCATTTCTGAAGGTATGTTCTACGATTTAACCCTATAATCTCGAATTTATTATGATAGTGATTAAGTATATTTCAACTAGTGATGAATTAATCAAAATAAACATGTTGTAGTTAAGCTTTCAACAAACCTAATGATGAACATGATGATTAGAGGATTTGTAATGGTGTGTTCTTGGTGTTTTAATATGGTAAGGATCATGTTTAGTTTAACCACACTCTCCTTGCTAGACTTATAACACCATTGGTATAATAATAATCCTTGTTTCATTGTAATGTAAATGACTTGTTGGAATAATTACCATAAATGTTTTAAGTAACCCTTGTTGATCATTAGAAGAATGAAATGATCTTCTTGAACCTAGGCTAAGTGATTTCAGAGGTATGATGTTTGAATCCCCAAGTCAGTTGGAAGAGTATAAGGGTGGTGCTAAACTTGAAATAGTCTTCATAACCATGATATGTATTTACAACTAATTAACTCAACATAAGTAATTGTGTGTAGTGCAGATTTTACTTTTAATCATTTGAGATGTTCTTGATAAGATTAAAGGATAGGAGATTATTGTTTAACACATTATGGAATGATTCTTAATCCAACAAACATTTGGTATCATCTTGTAATCA
This sequence comes from Orobanche coerulescens, assembly GCA_033398695.1. Lineage (NCBI taxonomy): Eukaryota > Viridiplantae > Streptophyta > Magnoliopsida > Lamiales > Orobanchaceae > Orobanche > Orobanche coerulescens. The sequence continues at coordinate 160,579,425 of CM065803.1, forward strand.
ATTGTAAGAATTAAATGGTATGAATAAGGTTCTTGAAGTAACACTCCAAAAGTTGAACTACTCAATCGGGAATTAAGATGTTAACTCGTTAAAAATTCGGTATAGATGATCATATAAACGTATTAATGAGCAAAATATACTTCATTCAAGGTTGATTGTTCGAGTACACAATATTAGCCGAGGACCGTTCGTTCATTCCGACAAGAAGAGGACTATTCTCGTCTCCGTATTGAGGCAAGTTATCTTGCTTGGTTATAATGATGATTAGATTCTTATGATAATTATATATTTCATATGTATGAATTGTTCATGTAATGTTTGTCGTGATTTGACATTGTCCTTGACGTTATTCCGTTTTCTTCATGGGGTTGCATTCCCAAGTACGTCGCTTTGAATCGTTGATCTCGTTGGTCTTATTTTCACTTCGGTGAGTTTTTCTTGATCCTTAATCGGATATGTGATTTATTGAATTCGTTGTCATGTTGTATCGTGACATATTCGGAATCATATCTGCGTTCCGATTGGTCATTGTGTAGGATTTTTAGCCAGGCACATATATAGTCATGCGTGGATATTATTCCGCATTGGACTGTGCACACGGGACGTAGTTTCATGAGGCTAATTAGGTACATTGTCCCACGTATATTCTGGATTCCGTATACGAGGCGGACATGTACACGGACACATTTCCGGATCGGGCGTACTGTGATGTCCATCTTGAGCCATATTGTTAATCGTCCATAGTATTGGATGTGTTCGACGGTTTGTGACTGATTGTTTCATACGCCCGAGGGGTATGATTAATAGTCGGAATGATTTCTTTGAGATCTATATATATGTGAATTGTATATTGTCGGAAGAATTAATTATCATGTATATCTGACCCTGTGTTCTGGGAGAAATACTTGTATTGTATTTTAGGTCGAGGCAAAGGCAAGGCACGGGAAGAGCATGTTGACGGCGAAGGGTTCGAAGGATACTAGTTCGGGGGGGCCCCACATCATTTCTTGTCCGGTTATGTTAAACCGTGTCATGTTATTTTATTTTCTGCTTCATTTAAATTACTATCTAGTTGTATTGACATTTGAAGTATTTTCCATCTCCATATGGTTTATACTTGTTTTTCGGATCCTGTGTATAATAAGGCCGTTGGCCATTTCTTTTTGATAAACTCTTAATCGGAGTAATGACTATTCATTGTGATTCGGTATCACGAATAATATTTATTTAAATCTGTTTTGGTTATACTTTGGTGGGTCAGTGTGGGATCCACGGCACTGTAATAGCCGCCTTTTGGGGTGTTACAGAAGATGGTATCGGAGAGTTGTTTCCTTTTTATGAGTCATTGTGAAATGAACTAGTATCAGAAGAAAGCTGACGATCCTAAGGCCAGCATGATTTCAGGTATACTCGAGATCCACTCTCAGCCTGTGTGTGTTCTTTTTGATACCGGTGCTTCACACTCCTTTATATCTTCTTCTTGTTTACGTCGTTTGCCTCTAAACCATGTTCTCAATTGTGAGCCCTACGTGATTGGTCTACCTGATGGTAGAATAATTATTGGAAATCGTGAAGTCGGAATTTGTCCAGATTCGTTTGAGCGACCGTGAGTGGTTGTCAAATCTGATTGTAGTCGATTTACCTAAGGATGATATAATCTTGGGTATCGATTGGATGGATCGTCATGATGCAATACTCGGTGTCATAGCGGATGGTAACCGTCACCTCGATGATGGTTTGAGTGTATCTTTCGAGGATAATCCCGGTCGTTACGGGAGAGTCGTCGGCGCTATGAAAGCGGTGAAAGCTTAATCAAGTGTATTGGTTATTGATGCTACATGGCCAAAGCAGATCGACCAGTTGAATTGGCCGACATTCCGGTAGTCCGAGATTACCCAGATGTATTTCCAGATGAGTTGCCAGGCTTACCTCCTCATCGTGACGTGGAGTTTATTATAGAGTTAGAACCAGGGACATCCCCACTTTCAAAAGAACCGTATCGTATGGCTCCGACTGAGATGCAAGAATTGAAGAACCAGCTTGAGGAGTTGACTGACAAGGGCTATATTCGACCTAGTGCGTCCCCTTGGGGAGCACCAGTGTTATTTCTACGGAAGAAAGATGGATCGCTGCGCTTATGTATTGATTACCGTGAGCTGAATTAGACCAACTTCAGGGAGCTGCCGTGTTTTCTAAGATCGACTTGAGGTCTAGTTATCATCAGTTGAGGATTCAAGAGTCTGACATTTCGAAGACAGCATTCCGTACTCTCTATGGGCATTATGAGTTTGTGGTGATGCCATTTGGACTGACTAATGCACCGGAGGTATTCATGGAATTGATGAATCGAGTTTTTATTATCTGGATCGCTTTGTAGTCGTTTTTTATTGACGACATTCTTATTTACTCTCGTGACCACGAAGAGCACGAGTGTCACCTCCACCAAGTTCTCGATACATTGAGGCGGGAACAGCTTTATGGGAAATTTTCTAAGTGTGAATTCTGGATGCCTGAGGTTGACTTTCTCGGGCATGTGATATCATCTGAAGGGGTGAGAGTGGACCCACAAAAGACGGAAGCCAATCGAGATTGGCTACCACCGAAGAACGTGAAGGAAGTTCTTAGTTTCCTCGGCCTAGCAGGTTACTACGGACGGTTCGTAGAAGGATTTTCTAAAATTGCGCAACCGATGACTAACCTACTGCGGAAGGACAAGAAGTATTTGTGGTCAGAAGCATGTCAGCAAAGTTTTGATGAGCTCAAGAGTCGATTGATTTCGGCACCTGTTTTGGTCTTACCAAAAGGAACGGAAGGATTTGTGGTGTATAGTGACGCGTCGAGACAGGGTCTGGGATGTGTACTAATGCAGGAAGGGAAAGTGATTGCCTATGCATCGAGACAATTGCGACCCTATGAAGTTAACTATCTGACCCATGACTTGGAACTAGCAGCCGTGGTGTTTGCTTTGAAAATCTGGCGTCACTATCTTTATGGAGTTACCTGCCAGATCTTCACAGACCACAAGAGCCTAAAGTACATTTTTACTCAGAAGGAGTTGAACATGAGACAGAGAAGATGGCTAGAATTTATCAAGGACTATAATCTCGAGATCCTTTATCATCCGGGTAAAGCAAATGTGGTTGCCGACGCTTTGAGCCGAAAGACACGAGAGCAGAATCTTTGAGCCATTTGACAGCACAGAGAGAGTTGCAGTTGGACCTTATGAGGCCAGAAATTGAAGTTTGGTTACAGAATATTCAGGGACAACTTTGCACCCTTGAGATTTCTTCATCTCTTGATGATATGATCAAATCGAAGCTAATTATGGACCCATTCTTATCTCGAGTTCGGGATGAGGTAACCCAAGGGAAAACCCCTGGGTCCGTGATCCACGAGGATGGATTGATACGCTTTAGAAATCGAATTTGTGTACCCGCTGACAAAGAATTGAGGAACTCTATCATGAGAGAAGCCCATGCTACCCCGTACTCTGTTCAACCGGGCTCTATCAAGATGTATAAGGATTTGAAGCAGAATTATTGGTGGGGGAATATGAAACGTGAGGTAGCCGAATTCGTTTCGAGATGTTTAACCTGTCAGCAGGTTAAGATTGAACACCAGCGACCCGCAGGAATGCTGAAACCGCTTCCGATTCCCGAGTGGAAATGGGAGGACATATCTATGGATTTTATCACTAACTTGCCGACGAGTCGTAGAGGAATGAATACGATTTGGGTGATTGTGGACCGTCTGACCAAATCAGCCCGCTTCTTAGAGATTAAGGACACGTGGGGTCCCGAGAGATTGGCCCAGCTGTTTATTAAGGAAATCGTGAGATTGCATGGTACCCCCAAGAGTATTATATCAGACCGTGACGGGCGATTTGTGTCGCACTTCTGGAAGGCAGTTCATCGTGCGATGGGTACGCAGTTGAATTTCATTACGGCTTTTCATCCACAGACCGATGGTCAGTCTGAAAGAACTATCCAGACTCTAGAGGATATGTTGAGAGCATGTGCTCTTGATTGGAAGGACGATTGGGAAGCCCAGCTGCCTTTGGTGGAATTCACTTATAATAACAGTTGGCACGCTTCGATTCAGATGGCACCGTATGAGGCATTGTATGGCCGTCGCTATAGGTCCCCTTTGTGTTGGGACGAACTGTCAGAATCTCTGGGTACGGAACCCGATATGTTAATAGCAGCCCGTGAGAAGATCACCTTTATTAGGAGCCGGTTGTTAACGGCTCAAAGTCGACAGAAGTCTTATGCTGACCACCGTCGACGACCGCTTGAGTTCGAGGTTGGTGACCATGTGTTAATGAAGGTGTCTCCTACCCGAGGAGTCTTTCGTTTTGGGAAACGAGGCAAGCTGAGTCCGAGGTATATCAGGCCGTTTGAGGTGTTGGAACGAGTCATGTACTTCAGTTCGATGAGATCGATTTAGCGGAGGATCATTCGTATGAGGAGCACCCCTTACGGATACTTGAGAGAATGATCAAACAATTATGGAATAAGACGATTCCCCTACTGAAGGTTCAGTGGTCACGACACGGGGTCGAGGAGGCCACATGGGTGACGGAGAACAGCATTCAAGAGAGGTATCCTGAATTGTTTACCCCTTAGTTTCGAGGACGAAACCCCTTTTAAGGGGGGAGTATGTAATATCCGACGGAAATTCTTACTTACTGTTGTACTATTCGGATAATTCAATAATGTTGTAGTCTTGTTGCATTTGTGAAATGAATATTGATGTTAGAATATATCATAATAGACTTAATAAAAAAATGATCACTCGCACTATGTTTGAATTTTCAGCGTTGTATAGATAAGTGCATATTGAACTATTAAAACCTGAGCCTAACGTACGTTAATCATTAGTCATAGCGTATGCTATTTTGAGGCCTTTATGTACGTAAAGGGGTATCTCTTACGTACGTAACATGTGCAATCATATCCGATCTCAACTTTCGGCGTGTGGGGCCGGATGGGATTCGAATATCTGATCTTTTGGAGCCAACCTAGTTGACCTACATTACGTACGTAATGCTTCTAGAGGTAACGTACGTAATGAAGTTCGTATTTCAGTCCAGTAGCCTTTGGACTTAGCTTACGTACGTAACACTCTTTGCGTAGCGTACGTAAAGATGTTAACGTACGTTATCCTCTTGTGATAACGTACGTAACGAACTGTGCTGTTATAAAAAGACAACTTGTGTCTTTCATTTTGCACGTCCAAACTCCGATTTTCACCCATATAATCATCCCCCTTCATCCCTAGAACAAGTTTACCTTCTTCCAACTTGTGTTGGAGCTTTATATTTTGATTTTGGAGCTTGTTGATTGGAAGTTGGAGACATTCTTGAAGCTTATATTGTGTTCTTGTGGTTTGGTGTATTGTTCTTCATTTCTGAAGGTATGTTCTACGATTTAACCCTATAATCTCGAATTTATTATGATAGTGATTAAGTATATTTCAACTAGTGATGAATTAATCAAAATAAACATGTTGTAGTTAAGCTTTCAACAAACCTAATGATGAACATGATGATTAGAGGATTTGTAATGGTGTGTTCTTGGTGTTTTAATATGGTAAGGATCATGTTTAGTTTAACCACACTCTCCTTGCTAGACTTATAACACCATTGGTATAATAATAATCCTTGTTTCATTGTAATGTAAATGACTTGTTGGAATAATTACCATAAATGTTTTAAGTAACCCTTGTTGATCATTAGAAGAATGAAATGATCTTCTTGAACCTAGGCTAAGTGATTTCAGAGGTATGATGTTTGAATCCCCAAGTCAGTTGGAAGAGTATAAGGGTGGTGCTAAACTTGAAATAGTCTTCATAACCATGATATGGATTTACAACTAATTAACTCAACATAAGTAATTGTGTGTAGTGCAGATTTTACTTTTAATCATTTGAGATGTTCTTGATAAGATTAAAGGATAGGAGATTATTGTTTAACACATTATGGAATGATTCTTAATCCAACAAACATTTGGTATCATCTTGTAATCAATTGTAAGAATTAAATGGTATGAATAAGGTTCTTGAAGTAACACTCCAAAAGTTGAACTACTCAATCGGGAATTAAGATGTTAACTCGTTAAAAATTCGGTATAGATGATCATATAAACGTATTAATGAGCAAAATATACTTCATTCAAGGTTGATTGTTCGAGTACACAATATTAGTCGAGGACCGTTCGTTCATTCCGACAAGAAGAGGACTATTCTCGTCTCCGTTTTGAGGCAAGTTATCTTGCTTGGTTATAATGATGATTAGATTCTTATGATAATTATATATTTCATATGTATGAATTGTTCGTGTAATATTTGTCGTGATTTGACATTGTCCTTGACGTTATTCCGTTTTCTTCATGGGGTTGCATTCCCAAGTACGTCGCTTTGAATCGTTGATCTCATTGGTCTTATTTTCACTTCGGTGAGTTTTTCTTGATCCTTAATCGGATATGTGATTTATTGAATTCGTTGTCATGTTGTATCGTGACATATCCGGAATCATATCTGCATTCCGATTGGTCATTGTGTAGGATTTTTAGCCAGGCACATATATAGTCATGCGTGGATATTATTCCGCATTGGGTATGCACACGGGACGTAGTTTCGTGAGGCTAATTAGGTACATTGTCCCACGTATATTCTGGATTCCGTATACGGGGCGGACATGTACACGGACACATTTCCGGATCGGGCGTACTGTGATGTCCATATTGAGCCATATTGTTAATCGTCCATAGTATTGGATGTGTTCGACGGTTTGTGACTGATTGTTTCATACGCCCGAGGGGTATGATTAATAGTCGGAATGATTTCTTTGAGATCTATATATATATGTGAATTGTATATTGTCGGAAGAATTAATTATCATGTATATCTGACCCTGTGTTCTGGGCGAAATACTTGTATTGTATTTTAGGTCGAGGCAAAGGCAAGGCACGGGAAGAGCATGTTGACGGCGAAGGGTTCGAAGGATACTAGTTCGGGGGGGCCCCACATCATTTCTTGTCCGGTTATGTTAAACCGTGTCATGTTATTTTATTTTCTGCTTCATTTAAATTACTATCTAGTTGTATTGACATTTGAAGTATTTTCCATCTCCATATGGTTTATACTTGTTTTTCGGATCCTGTGTATAATAAGGCCGTTGGCCATTTCTTTTTGATAAACTCTTAATCGGAGTAATGACTATTCATTGTGATTCGGTATCACGAATAATATTTATTTAAATCTGTTTTGGTTATCGCCTGGTGGGTCCCAGTGTGGGATCCACGGCACTGTAATAGCCGCCTTTTGGGGTGTTACAGAAGATGGTATCGGAGAGTTGTTTCCTTTTTATGAGTCATTGTGAAATGAACTAGTATCAGAAGAAAGCTGACGATCCTAAGGCCAGCATGATTTCAGGTATACTCGAGATCCACTCTCAGCCTGTGTGTGTTCTTTTTGATACCGGTGCTTCACACTCCTTTATATCTTCTTCTTGTTTACGTCGTTTGCCTCTAAACCATGTTCTCAATTGTGAGCCCTACGTGATTGGTCTACCTGATGGTAGAAGAATTATTGGAAATCGTGAAGTCCAGGACTGTCCGATTCGTTTGAACGAGCGTGAGTGGTTGTCAAATCTGATTGTAGTCGATTTACCTAAGGATGATATAATCTTGGGTATCGATTGGATGGATCGTCATGATGCAATACTCAGTGTCCGCAAGCGGATGGTAACCGTCACCTCTGATGATGGTTTCGAGTGTATCTTTCGAGGGGATAATCCCAGTCGTTCTGGGAGAGTCGTCAGCGCTATGAAAGCAGTGAAACTGCTTAATCAAGGGTGTATTGGTTATTGATGCTACATGGCCAAAACAGCAGATCGACCAGTTGAATTGGCCGACATTCCGGTAGTCCGAGATTACCCAGATGTATTTCCAGATGAGTTGCCAGGCTTACCTCCTCATCGTGACGTGGAGTTTATTATAGAGTTAGAACCAGGGACATCCCCACTTTCAAAAGCACCGTATCGTATGGCTCCGACTGAGATGCAAGAATTGAAGAACCAGCTTGAGGAGTTGACTGACAAGGGCTATATTCGACCTAGTGCGTCCCCTTGGGGAGCACCAGTGTTATTTCTACGGAAGAAAGATGGATCGCTGCGCTTATGTATTGATTACCGTGAGCTGAATTAGACCAACTTCAGGGAGCTGCCGTGTTTTCTAAGATCGACTTGAGGTCTAGTTATCATCAGTTGAGGATTCGAGAGTCTGACATTTCGAAGACAGCATTCCGTACTCTCTATGGGCATTATGAGTTTGTGGTGATGCCATTTGGACTGACTAATGCACCGGAGGTATTCATGGAATTGATGAATCGAGTTTTTATTATCTGGATCGCTTTATAGTCGTTTTTTATTGACGACATTCTTATTTACTCTCGTGACCACGAAGAGCACGAGTGTCACCTCCACCAAGTTCTCGATACATTGAGGCGGGAACAGCTTTATGGGAAATTTTCTAAGTGTGAATTCTGGATGCCTGAGGTTGACTTTCTCGGGCATGTGATATCATCTGAAGGGGTGAGAGTGGACCCACAAAAGACGGAAGCCAATCGAGATTGGCTACCACCGAAGAACGTGAAGGAAGTTCGTAGTTTCCTCGGCCTAGCAGGTTACTACGGACGGTTCGTAGAAGGATTTTCTAAAATTGCGCAACCGATGACTAACTTACTGCGGAAGGACAAGAAGTATTTGTGGTCAGAAGCATGTCAGCAAAGTTTTGATGAGCTCAAGAGTCGATTGATTTCGGCACCTGTTTTGGTCTTACCAAAAGGAACGGAAGGATTTGTGGTGTATAGTGACGCGTCGAGACGAGTGCAGGATGTGTACTAATGCGGGAAGGGAAAGTGATTGCCTATGCATCGAGACAATTGCGACCCTATGAAGTTAACTATCCGACCCATGACTTGGAACTAGCGTAGTGGTGTTTGCTTTGAAAATCTGGCGTCACTATCTTTATGGAGTTACCTGCCAGATCTTCACAGACCACAAGAGCCTAAAGTACATTTTTACTCAGAAGGAGTTGAACATGAGACAGAGAAGATGGCTAGAATTTATCAAGGACTATAATCTCGAGATCCTTTATCATCCGGGTAAAGCAAATGTGGTTGCCGACGCTTTGAGCCGAAAGACGGCAGAGCGAGATCTTGAGCCATTTGGCAAAGACAGAGAGAGTTGCAGTTGGACCTTATGAGGCCAGAAATTGAAGTTTGGTTACAGCATATTCAGGGACAACTTTGCACCCTTGAGATTTCTTCATCTCTTGATGATATGATCAAATCGAAGCTAATTATGGACCCATTCTTATCTCGAGTTCGGGATGAGGTAACCCAAGGGAAAACCCCTGGGTTCGTGATCCACGAGGATGGATTGATACGCTTTAGAAATCGAATTTGTGTACCCGCTGACAAAGAATTGAGGAACTCTATCATGAGAGAAGCCCATGCTACCCCGTACTCTGTTCAACCGGGCTCTAGCAAGATGTATAAGGATTTGAAGCAGAATTATTGGTGGGGGAATATGAAACGTGAGGTAGCCGAATTCGTTTCGAGATGTTTAACATCGGCGGAGTTAAGATTGAACACCAAATGACCGCAGAATGCTGAAACCGCTTCCGATTCCCGAGTGGAAATGGGAGGACATATCTATGGATTTTATCACTAACTTGCCGACGAGTCGTAGAGGAATGAATACGATTTGGGTGATTGTGGACCGTCTGACCAAATCAGCCCGCTTCTTAGAGATTAAGGACACGTGGGGTCCCGAGAGATTGGCCCAGCTGGTTATTAAGGAAATCGTGAGATTGCATGGTACCCCAAGAGTATTGTATCAGACCGTGACGGGCGATTTGTGTCGCACTTCTGGAAGGCAGTTCATCGTGCGATGGGCACGCAGTTGAATTTCAGTACGGCATTTCATCCACAGACCGATGGTCAGTCTGAGAGAACCATCCAGACTCTAGAGGATATGTTGAGAGCATGTGCTCTTGATTGGAAGGACGATTGGGAAGCCCAGCTGCCTTTGGTGGAATTCACTTATAATAACAGTTGGCACGCTTCGATTCAGATGGCACCGTATGAGGCATTGTATGGCCGTCGCTGTAGGTCCCCTTTGTGTTGGGACGAACTGTCAGAATCTCTGGGTACGGAACCCGATATGTTAATAGCAGCCCGTGAGAAGATCACCTTTATTAGGAGCCGGTTGTTAACGGCTCAAAGTCGACAGAAGTCTTATGCTGACCACCGTCGACGACCGCTTGAGTTCGAGGTTGGTGACCATGTGTTAATGAAGGTGTCTCCTACCCGAGGAGTCTTTCGTTTTGGGAAACGAGGCAAGCTGAGTCCGAGGTATATCAGGCCGTTTGAGGTGTTGGAACGAGTAGGCGATTTAGCTTATCGCCTGGCTTTACCACCAGCCCTGAGCCGGATCCATAACGTGTTCCATGTCTCCCAGTTAAGGAAATACGTTGCTGATCCGAGTCATGTACTTCAGTTCGATGAGATCGATTTAGCGGAGGATCATTCGTATGAGGAGCACCCCTTACGGATACTTGAGAGAAGGATCAAACAATTATGGAATAAGACGATTCCCCTACTGAAGGTTCAGTGGTCACGACACGGGGTCGAGGAGGCCACATGGGAGACGGAGAACAGCATTCAAGAGAGGTATCCTGAATTGTTTACCCCTTAGTTTCGAGGACGAAACCCCTTTTAAGGGGGGAGTATGTAATATCCGACGGAAATTCTTACTTACTGTTGTACTATTCGGATAATTCAATAATGTTGTAGTCTTGTTGCATTTGTGAAATGAATATTGATGTTAGAATATATCATAATAGACTTAATAAAAAAATGATCACTCGCACTATGTTTGAATTTTCAGCGTTGTATAGATAAGTGCATATTGAACTATTAAAACCTGAGCCTAACGTACGTTAATCATTAGTCATAGCGTACGCTATTTTGAGGCCTTTATGTACGTAAAGGGGTATCTCTTACGTACGTAACATGTGCAATCATATCCGATCTCAACTTTCGGCGTGTGGGGCCGGATGGGATTCGAATATCTGATCTTTTGGAGCCAACCTAGTTGACCTACATTACGTACGTAATGCTTCTAGAGGTAACGTACGTAATGAAGTTCGTATTTCAGTCCAGTAGCCTTTGGACTTAGCTTACGTACGTAACACTCTTTGCGTAGCGTACGTAAAGATGTTAACGTACGTTATCCTCTTGTGATAACGTACGTAACGAACTGTGCTGTTATAAAAAGACAACTTGTGTCTTTCATTTTGCACGTCCAAACTCCGATTTTCACCCATATAATCATCCCCCTTCATCCCTAGAACAAGTTTACCTTCTTCCAACTTGTGTTGGAGCTTTATATTTTGATTTTGGAGCTTGTTGATTGGAAGTTGGAGACATTCTTGAAGCTTATATTGTGTTCTTGTGGTTTGGTGTATTGTTCTTCATTTCTGAAGGTATGTTCTACGATTTAACCCTATAATCTCGAATTTATTATGATAGTGATTAAGTATATTTCAACTAGTGATGAATTAATCAAAATAAACATGTTGTAGTTAAGCTTTCAACAAACCTAATGATGAACATGATGATTAGAGGATTTGTAATGGTGTGTTCTTGGTGTTTTAATATGGTAAGGATCATGTTTAGTTTAACCACACTCTCCTTGCTAGACTTATAACACCATTGGTATAATAATAATCCTTGTTTCATTGTAATGTAAATGACTTGTTGGAATAATTACCATAAATGTTTTAAGTAACCCTTGTTGATCATTAGAAGAATGAAATGATCTTCTTGAACCTAGGCTAAGTGATTTCAGAGGTATGATGTTTGAATCCCCAAGTCAGTTGGAAGAGTATAAGGGTGGTGCTAAACTTGAAATAGTCTTCATAACCATGATATGGATTTACAACTAATTAACTCAACATAAGTAATTGTGTGTAGTGCAGATTTTACTTTTAATCATTTGAGATGTTCTTGATAAGATTAAAGGATAGGAGATTATTGTTTAACACATTATGGAATGATTCTTAATCCAACAAACATTTGGTATCATCTTGTAATCAATTGTAAGAATTAAATGGTATGAATAAGGTTCTTGAAGTAACACTCCAAAAGTTGAACTATTCAATCGGGAATTAAGATGTTAACTCGTTAAAAATTCGGTATAGATGATCATATAAACGTATTAATGAGCAAAATATACTTCATTCAAGGTTGATTGTTCGAGTACACAATATTAGTCGAGGACCGTTCGTTCATTCCGACAAGAAGAGGACTATTCTCGTCTCCGTTTTGAGGCAAGTTATCTTGCTTGGTTATAATGATGATTAGATTCTTATGATAATTATATATTTCATATGTATGAATTGTTCGTGTAATGTTTGTCGTGATTTGACATTGTCCTTGACGTTATTCCGTTTTCTTCATGGGGTTGCATTCCCAAGTACGTCGCTTTGAATCGTTGATCTCATTGGTCTTATTTTCACTTCGGTGAGTTTTTCTTGATCCTTAATCGGATATGTGATTTATTGAATTCGTTGTCATGTTGTATCGTGACATATCCGGAATCATATCTGCATTCCGATTGGTCATTGTGTAGGATTTTTAGCCAGGCACATATATAGTCATGCGTGGATATTATTCCGCATTGGACTATGCACACGGGACGTAGTTTCGTGAGGCTAATTAGGTACATTGTCCCACGTATATTCTGGATTCCGTATACGGGGCGTACATGTACACGGACACATTTCCGGATCGGGCGTACTGTGATGTCCATCTTGAGCCATATTGTTAATCGTCCATAGTAATGGATGTGTTCGACGGTTTGTGACTGATTGTTTCATACGCCTGAGGGGTATGATTAATAGTCGGAATGATTTCTTTGAGATCTATATATATGTGAATTGTATATTGTCAGAAGAATTAATTATCATGTATATCTGACCCTGTGTTCTGGGCGAAATACTTGTATTGTATTTTAGGTCGAGGCAAAGGCAAGGCACGGGAAGAGCATGTTAACGGCGAAGGGTTCGAAGGATACTAGTTCGGGGGGGCCCCACATCATTTGTTGTCCGGTTATGTTAAACCGTGTCATGTTATTTTATTTTCTGCTTCATTTAAATTACTATCTAGTTGCATTGACATTTGAAGTATTTTCCATCTCCATATGGTTTATACTTGTTTTTCGGATCCTGTGTATAATAAGGCCGTTGGCCATTTCTTTTTAATAAACTCCTAATCGGAGTAATGACTATTCATTGTGATTCGGTATCACGAATAATATTTATTTAAATCTGTTTTGGTTATCGCCTGGTGGGTCCCAGTGTGGGATCCACGGCACTGTAATAGCCGCCTTTTGGGGTGTTACAACTTGTGATATCTCGGTTACTATAAAGGGAAATTTTGAGGATGCATGGGCAACATGGAGGTCTGTACCTCAAAATATTAGGAACCTATACTCGGACAAGTTCAAGGTAAAGTATTGAAACATATCTTTTTATAAGTAATTCTTCAATAGCCTTGTATTAGATATTATACACTTTCTCTGTTACTGCTTACTTGATTACTAGTTCAAGCTTAGTTGATGTTAGAAGATATACGAGTTGTACAACACTAAATATTCTGAATAATATGTCATATGTTTGTGTTTATGATATCCTGTCTATTATTGTAGAAACATTTCAAATGGCCTTTGCGGGGAGAAAATCAGATATATAGAGCATGATGTCAGACTTCCTCTGAATAGTATGTCCAACATTTAGAAGATACTTTCATTTTCTATGTGTTTATGAAATCCTCACTTTGATATTTTCTAGCATTATATAGTTTTAATATTATTCCATTCCTTGCATTATCATGGCAGAAAGCAGAAAAGAATATTGAACCTCAAAAACTGGATCCGAAAGACGATATTTATGTGAAAACCCGTAAACATAAACCAGGACATGAATACAAGGTAATGATGCAATCATTTAATTATTTTAGTCCTTTCATCTTTTCAAGTTTCTGTAACTTTTTCTTTAAAGGTATGCTTTCAGTTTTAATATGTTTGTATTTTTGTTTAATCATGTTTATTTGTAGACAACTATTGTTGCTGAAGATGATAGTGGGGAGCAAGTCAAAAAACCAAGCCATGGACCGAACTGGCTTCTAGGTAGATCTGGAAAATGCAGAAAAATAATGAAAGATCAGCAGTCAAAACCTTTTAGTTCCGGTACTGCTTCTATTGATATTGATGATTTGAAAAAGACTATAAGGGAGGAAATCATGGCTGAAATGCAGGAGATGGTAGACAGAAAGGTGTGTGAGAAAATGTCAAAGGTAATAGCAAAATTGGGAGAAATCAATCCAGATTTCAAACACATTGATGTTGAAGAGTTGTGTGCTGGTGGTGATGAAAGTGAGGACAGTTATGAGGATGACGATCATCGTAAGGATGGAAATGATCACCAGGACGACGAAAGTGATGATTGCTGATCAGTTCTTAACTACTTATATTTTCTATGTGCATACTTTTGGTAGTAGGCAAGTTCTAAAATAATAAATCCTACAGGACTAAGTGTATTACAACTTAAATTATGATTGTCGTGTAAGCACAATCTTACATGAAGTGATCACAGTTGAATACAACTTAATCTATAAACTGTTCGCAGACAAGCTCTTACAGCTTTGAGACTTATCGATGTTTTATACTTAGTAAAACATTACAACACAAAATATAATCAAAGTAACAACATTGGATCACGAGCTGTAATCTTTGGGATAAAATATGATATTTTATTGATAATCGATTACAGTACTGCTGGTAGAATTGGAAATTAAATTAGAAGGAGACAGGAAACATAAATGTGTAGAAAAACAGAAGTATTATCCCCTGTATGACTCATGTCTCAAAGTTCTCAATCATAATGCGATATTCAGACGAGATCTATAATTATCATGTGACTTTCCTACTTCAGTATGGATAGAGTTGTTAGAGGACGCAGGGAAAGAGGCCTCGGTGTGGGCCGAAACCCGGGAGCTCGAGTGAATACCCGTGCAAACGCGAGGAATAATATTAATTCAACGAGCAGCGACGCTGCCACTCATTCACCTGGAAATAATCATTCATCGTCAGGAAGTCGTACCCGAGATACAGCTCAATCATAAGGTGTTCGGGCTGATCCACTCGCTTTTATGCAGGGTATGATGGCCCAAATGACTCATATGGCACGTCTGATGGAGACTATGCAGAACTCAACCGCTCAGAATCAACAGGCTCTTCCACCGCCACCTCAGAGGCAAGAGAGGAGTGTGAGCAGTATAATTGGTGACATCTCTCGCCAGAGACCACCTACTTTTGAGGGCTCATCTGAGCCGGCGGATATTATTCACTGGCTTGAACATTTTTAGAAGTTTTTTGCTATGGTGGAGTGTCCTGAAGGGCACAAAGTTTCAGTCGCGGCTTACTATCTGGGTAAGAGTGCTCACTCTTGGGGGCTATCTCTAAAGCCCACTGATGGATCTTTAAAAAATGTTTTAGTCGATGACTATTGTTAAATGGTCGGCTAAACTTTAGCCGATGGATAAAGGTCGTCGGCTAAACTTCAAAGTTTAGCCGACGACTACCAAAAAAGTCGTCAGATAAACCTTGGCCGACGAATATCGACCGACGGTTTTTTAGCCGACGACGGATAGGATTAGGTGACGACATTTACCTTTAGCCGACGAATTTAAGTCGTTGGCTAAACCCCCGATTTTGGTAGTGTCATTTCATAGCATATATCATCAGATTCACCATATCCATAATTTATGCCGGGGAAGGTGGCCACCTCCCGCGAACGTTACTCTCCGAGATCGTCCACTCCGAAGAGAGCTCACAATCCCGAGTACTGTGTATACTAACCCTGGTCAGCGACCTTTGTCTAGATCAGGATCCGATCATTTCATAGGTTGGCAAGCCAACAGTGATAGGTTCATAAGAATCCACATAAAAGTTTTTATGCATCATAATCATTTGAAATCATAATTTGCTTGTAAAACATTTCATCAAAGTAGATCAAACCTCAAATTATTTTCGTATAGAAAGCCCACCTAGACAAGTAATAAACGCATGCAAAATGATTCTCGGATCTTCCTTATTCTTCGGTTTGCTGCTCCACCTTTCATCGGAAACAACTAAGTTTAGCGGTCGATCGAACTTAACGAAGTCTAACGGACAACGGACTCGATCTACATGTTTGGACTTTAGAGTTTTGCATTCGAATTAAGTTTAATAATAAAAGCTATAATTATCTTAGAGAACCTAACTGGCCATATAACATATAAATATAATAACAACGGTAACTGATACTCAATTCCATTACACATTCTTTGGTTCGAAAACCATCATCAAACACTTAACATAATCATAACATAATGTGCATCAAGGCTGTAATGAAATAGCATTCTATTAATGTACACTAAGAACTAGATAGTGTATCTTATACCACTAGAAAGCCACTGAAGTCAAGTTTCATGTCCATTTTACAGATCTCAAAAATATTAAACTTAGAGCAAGTTATGTCCATTTACGTGAAGTGTAATGAAACTACCAATATCCGACGAAAATGGGAAAAACATCATATTACCCTAGAGCTCGTTTCTAGCAACGAAAACCCTAAACATGTAAACACTAATCATACATATCATACTTATAACACATATAGGTGTCATCATACAAGCATGCTTCTCGACATTACAAACTCCATTTTATAATCTTTTCTTTTGAAAACATGACTACTTACTCATTTTTATTTCCCAACATTAAACCTTCAAACATCATTAATATGAAGTATAATAAGGCATCAATTGTTTCCAACATCAAACGACACACTTAGCATACACTCATGTTGTTAATCGTAGTCTTTGTCCTAACATACAAATGAGCTAAACATGACTTTAAAATCCTCAATACATAACATGTTCCTTAACTACATCAAATATTACCAACACATCTTCCAACTTCATAAATCTAACTTCATGCTCTTGTTTTCAAATAAATTTTCAAAAATATTTTATAAAAATCTAACAAAAACATATCATGTACTCATTTCATACCTCATCACAATTATCAAGTCACTTTTGAACATATAACAACATATCAACAACTAAACATGTTTCTTCCTTACTTTCAAAATACCAAACATTTTATAAAAATCCCATAAATTCATCATAGCATCAGAGCATCATATAACAACATATTGTGTAAGAAAATCATAAGAAAAACAACACATGATTGGGTTTTAAAACCTTAAAATTTTTGGCCAAGACATGAAAATGAAATCATGATTAAAACTTGTTCTAAACACTTTCAAGAACCTTAAAATCAACTTAGAGACAACATACAAAACATTATAACTTTAAACCTAAACTCTTCATATATTCCCAAATTTTAAAGTTACCTAAAACCTATTTTTATTTGGATAGAAATGAAGAGGAGATTGTTACTTACTTGAATATGAACTTTGTTTCAAGTTTGGAACACAAAGTGAGCTTGTAACTTGAGTTCTTAATGACGAACAATGGTGAACATCAATGGTGAAGGTGGAGGGCGCGGCTAAAGTGAGAATAATAGAGGAAGAAGATGAAGTGAGGAGGAAAAATGAAAGGGAGGTGAAGTCCCTTTATATACTAGGTTAACCCTAGACGTCATCATAAAGCGGTCGAATAATATTCTACGTTTCGCTCCTCCACAGATAAAATTACTCGGGTATTAAATATATGACATATACTTAACTTATAGTATCGCACTTACAGATTAAAGTCGGAGAAAAGTTTCGCTATTTACGGAACGGGAATTATCCGGGAAAACGATTCGATATAAAATATACCCGAAAATTCAAAAAGTAAACTTTTGAAAATCGTACTCATAACGTAAAAGTGGTGTATATAGAAGGTGACGGAATCACGATTCTATCTATCAATACATAAAAATCAAAATCGGAAAATAAACCCAACCGGATAACCGAACATCCAATTTCTGAATTTAAAACGTGTAAATAGTTCTAAACTTACTTCATTAGTCGGAATTTTATTATTGAATGCAAAACCCTAATGTCTCACTTGAGGTCATAATAATTCATGCATATAAAAGACCGGGGCATTACATCCTACCCCTCTAATAAGAAATTTCATCTCGAAATTTACATACCTTATCAAAAAGTTTTGGGTATTTCTCCCTCATCTTGATTTCGAGTTCCCACGTAGCTTCTTCCTGACCGTGGTGACTCCATAATACTTTCACCAAAGGAATCGACTTATTCCTCAGTTCTTGAACCTTATGGTCTAAAATAGCTTCAGGCCTCTCTACATAACTCGTATCATGACTAAGAACTATGTCACTCTGATGAATCACATGCTTGGGATCAAATACATACTTCCTCAGCTGAGAAACATGGAAAACATTGTGAACATTCCCAAGACTAGGTGGCAGAGCCAACCTATAAGCAACTGGGCCGATCCTCTCAAGAATCTCATATGGCCCTATAAAACATGGCCTAAGCTTGCCTTTAACGCCAAACCGGATTATTCCTTTAGAAGGGGAAACCTTGAGGAAAACCTTATCCCCACTTTTGAAATGCAATTCAATTCAGCGTGTATCAACGTATGACTTCTGTCAAGTCTGGGCCTCTTATATTCTCTGTCGTATCTTGCGGATAATCTCGATCATCTCGCTTACTGTGTCTGGCCCTAAAATATTTCTCTCACCCACTTCATCCCAATAAAGTGGTGACCTGCATTTTCTGTCGTATAAGGCTTCATACGGCGCCATACCTATCGTTGCCTGATAACTGTTGTTGTAAGCAAATTCGATTAACGGCAAAACATGCTCCCAATTCGCACCTTGATCCAAAACTACAGTTCTTAACATGTCTTCTAGTTTTTGAATCGTCCTTTCCTATTGTCCATCGGTCTGCGGGTGGAAAGCGGTACTAAAGTTCAGGTGTGTACCCAATTCCTTCTGCAGACTCGTCCAAAATCTAGAGGTAAATTTTGGATCTCGATCTGACGTGATTTATATTGGCACTCCGTGCAAACGTATAATTTCACGGTCATATGATTATGGTAACTTCTCAGATCCGTAAGTGATTGGGATAGGCAAAAAGTGAGCTGATTTTATGATTCTGTCAACTATAACCCATATAGCAGTGTTAGCTCATTTGGTCCTCAGCAAACTAGTCACAAAATCCATAGCTACTCCTTCCCACTTCCATTCTCGAATGGTCAATGGCTGTAACTTTCCATACGGTCGTTGGTGTAGTGCTTTCACTTGCTGACAAGCCAAACACCGCTCGACAAATGAAGCTACATCCCGTTTCATACCGTCCCACCAGAAATTTCTCTTTAGGTCTTGGTACATCTTGGTACTTCCGGGGTGAGCAGTGTAGGGAGTATCATGAGCCTCACTCATAATCTCATTCCTTAATTCCTCATCATGTGGAACACATATTCTCTCTTCGAACATAATTGCGTTATTAGCTGCTTCGCGGTAACTTCCTGGGTTATTGGACCTAATTCTCATACGTAGTTTCTCTAATGCTTCATCTCTCCTCTGCGCATTCAGTATCCGTCCTCTCAGATCTGGTGTCATCACTAACGTCGCGACATGACCCATTATCGTTTCCGGTGGATGAACCACCTCTAAACTCATTCCTTCAAAATATTGGATTAGATCCCCTTTCGAGGTAAGTAGGTATCTTAATTGCGATGGAGTCTTACAACTCAAGGCATCTGCTACCACATTAACCTTGCCGGGGTGATAGTTAATACCATAATCATGTTCAAGTCCTTCTGCTCGAAAAAGTACTTTAGACTCTTGTGGTCAGTGAAAATTTCACATCTTACCCCATAAAGGTGATGCCTCCATATCTTCAATAAGTGCACAACTGTAGCTAGTTCCAAATTATGCGTGGGATAATTCACCTCATACGGCCTAAGTTGTCTTGATGCGTAAGCTATCACTTTCCCATCTTGCATTAATACACAACCTAGCCCATTCTTAGAAGCATCCGTGTACACCACATACTCCTTATTCGCTTCTGGTACTGCTAAAACTAGCGCAGTAGTCAATCTTTTCTTGAGTTCCTGAAAACTCTCGTCACATTCATCCGTCCATAAATACTTAATTACTTTCCGCAATAGCTATGTCATGGGTCTCGCAATCTTGGAAAATCCTTCGATGAATCTTCGGTAGTACCTAGCTAGTCCCAAGAAACTTCTAATCTCATTAGGGTTGGTTGGTGACTTCCAATCACGTACTTCTTCCACTTTAGCTGGGTCCACCTTAATACCATATGCTAACACAATGTGCCCAAGAAACATTACTTCTCTCAACCAAAATTCGCACTTACTGAATTTGGCAAAAAGTTTCTCCGTTCTCAGTGTTTCCAACACTATCCTGAGATGTTCTTCATGCTCCTTCTCATTTCTAGAGTAGATGAGAATATCGTCTATGAACACCAATACAAACTTATCCAAGTACGGGTGTAAAACTCTATTCATAAGGTCCATGAATACTGCGGGGGCATTAGTTAATCTAAAAGGCATGACTATAAACTCATAGTGTCCATATCTTGTTCGGAAAGCTGTCTTGGGTATATCCTCTGGTCGAATCTTCAACTGATGATACCCAGACCTAAGGTCTATCTTAGAAAACACAGTTGTTCCCTTGAGTTGGTCAAACAAGTCATCTAATCTTGGCAGAGGATACTTGTTCTTGAGTGTGAGCTTGTTCAGCTCCCTGTAATCTATACACATTCTCAGTGTACCATCCTTCTTTTTCACAAAAAGGACAGGTGCTCCCCATGGAGAAACACTCGGTATAATGAAACCTAAATCCAATAGCTCTTGCAGTTGGATCTTGAGTTCTTGCAGTTCCTTCTGTGCCATCCTATATGGTGCTTTCGACACTGGGGCTGACCCTGGCTCCAGGTCGATGTTGAAATCCACTTGTCGATCTGGTGGTAAACCCAGTAACACTTCTGGAAATACATCCTCGAATTCCCACACAATTCGCACATCACCTATCGTCTGCTCTTCTCCAGCTTCTCCATTAAGGTAAACAAGGAAAGCCTGACAGTCCTTCTTTATCATCATCTTCTTGGCTTGGAGAGCAAAGATAACGGGTGATCCTCTACCCATTCTTATGCCGTGAAAGTCTGTGGGCTCCTTTCCCAGTGGTCTGAAGGAAATTTTCCTCTCATAACAAACAATTGTGGAATAATTCTCAGCTAACCAATCCATTCCTAGGATTACATCAACATCCCACATCGTCATAACATTCAGATTATTAGTTACCACTTTAAGATTCCCGAGTTCTAATTCAAGATTAGAACAAACATGCGTGGTAGTTGAAATTTCTCCTGGTGGTGAAGATACTATCATGACATGACTAGCACATTCTGGTATAATACTAAAATTATCCACACATGCTCTAGCAATAAATGAATGCGATGCTCCAGTATCAAACAAAATAATTACAGGTAGGTTAAGAAGTTTTCCCATACCTGCCAAGTTACCCTTATCCTTCTCGGGTTGCTTCTGATTGATGGCATATGACCTAGCATTCTGATTCTGCTGTTTAGGTGGTGGCGGTAGTTGCGGCTATCCTTGTATTGCTCTCAGTGGATGGGGTTGACCCTGGTGGTTTGGTCTCTCTCCCTGCTGCTGCTTAGGACAATTTCTCATAATATAGCCTTTCTAACCAAACGTGTAACAACTTCCAGTGCCCAACAGACAGGCACCATGATGCTTCTTGTTACACTTGGGACATACGGGGTTTGCAACTCGCCCCTGATTATTTCCTCCCTAAGCATGAACCATCTGTCGTCCCTGATTGTTGCCTCCTTGAGCCTGAGGCTGTCCATGAGGTA
The DNA here is from genome assembly GCA_033398695.1 of Orobanche coerulescens. NCBI lineage: Eukaryota > Viridiplantae > Streptophyta > Magnoliopsida > Lamiales > Orobanchaceae > Orobanche > Orobanche coerulescens. The sequence goes on from CM065803.1 coordinate 160,601,420, forward strand.
TATTTCCCTGCCACGGCTTCCTGTTAGCCTGGTTGTTCCCATTGCCATCATTATTTCGTCCTTCCCACTTATGCTTCCCCTTATATTCGTGGAAATTTGTCTGAGTGGGTGGTGGTGTAACTGTGGGCGCTCATTTCTCTTCTGGCATTGCTGCCTCAATATCCAGAGATCTGTTCAGCGATTTTGTGTAGTTCAGCCTTCCATGGCTAGCTAGAGACATGCCTATCTCATGCCTCAGTCCTGATCTAAATTTTCCTTCTATCTTCTCATCCGTATCAACTTGGTCTGGAGCATAACTTGATAACTCACAAAACATTCTATCATACTCGGTCACTGACATCCTTCCTTGCTTCAGATTATAGAACTCAGCTTCCTTCTTGACCTAGAAGGTTTTTGGAACATACTTGTAATACAGTGACTCCTTGAATTCATCTCAAGAGTAGTTTTCGAGTTGCTCGGCCGTCAGGATCTTCCTGCGCACTTCCTACCAGAAGTCTGCAGATCCAGTGAGTTGGAAGAGCACGCAAGAAAGACGCTCTTGCTTGGTACACCTTAGGAAGTTAAAAATTCATTCCATAGCTCTAACCCAAAGCTCAGCATCGCTTGGGTTTCCTGACCCATTGAAAGTAGGGGGATTCTGCTTGAGGAAAAGCTCTTCAATAGCCCGTTGGGGTGGAGTAGGAGGTGGTGTAGGGGCGCGTTCATGCCATCCTCTCCTTCTTTCTCGTATGGGTGGCATTCTGTGGTGCACATAATCATCATTAGTTTATTCTCTCATTGGTCCGTAATTATCATCATACTGGGTCATAGAAAGGAGTTCGCGACTACATAATCATAACGCATCGACACATACTCATAGATAACTCTCATAGCAAGGTCGAGAAAGAGCTCAGAAATAACAACATCGTACTCATGAGAAGAAAAGCCCACGAAGGGTCAAAATATATATCAATATATCATATGCATCATAATAGTACAATTGCCTTCAATGAGGTCTTACTAACTATCAATACAACCTGATCTAGGCTACCTGCCTACACATATGCCAAAATGCGGGATGCTCTAACAAATAGCATTACCGTCTATAAAATAAGAAAGTGCTAGACATCGGAACGACACGTATAAGCAAAAGAAGTGACGTTCCGCATACAAAATACAAAATAAATGGCTAGCACCATCCTTGTAATATCCGGATTTATTATTGAGTATTTCATCTGTATTTGAGCCCTGTATTATTCAGAATTGTGATATCGATAATTGGAGTATGATATTTCCTATATTTGTATCCTTATTCATGAGTATAACAACATGTAAATCTTCTCATGCGAACACGAGATAACGTACGCTAAGAATGTAGCTTAACGTACGTTATCGGCTAAAACTAGCGTACGCTACGAATGAAGAATTGCGTGTGCTAGGCAGTCAATTATTGAGATAGGCAGCTAGCACATGCGCCAGCCGGACATGGGTCCGGATAATATTCCCGTGGGTGAACCTGGACAATTTTGGATTCAACGCTAATTAGCATGCGCTAAGGATAGTAAGATAGCGTGCTCTAATCAGCTAACGTGCAGAAACATTATATAAGGGACAGCACCCTCATTTCATTTGGTTTACGTTTCCATCACTTGTTCTCCATTCCTTGGAAATCCATAGAGCCTTCCCTACTTCTTAAACATATATAAACCCTCCTTACATGATCATTGAAGATTGGAGAGTACTTACACTTGATCATTAAAGAAGAAACTCACTTTGAAGTGACACACAAGCAACCGGGGTTGAAGTCTACCTATTGTTCCAGTGTTTTATTCATCATAAGGTATGTTAATACTATCTCCTACCTTGGAGTCGTGTTATTAAGGATATGAGGATTATGTTATCAAGATATTGAGTACCATTGATGAATTATCCAAACAACATCATGTTTATAAGTTGAAATGTTTATACTTAAGATATCATCGTTGGAAACATTATGACTAGCATCTTACCACGTCGAATGATGAGAGAAATATTTTGAGACTGATTATCCGTATTGATGACATTACCATAATTCGTAGATGTAAAGTTGTTATCACTTTTGTTAAACGGACTTAGGAAAGAATCGTAGAAGTTTTGCATCCTTTCTTATAAGTTAGAATTGTTAATTCATCTGCATGGTTTAATCGGGATGTAATGATGATATCGGAATCTGGTGCATCGATCTTAAGAACACCGAACTTTGCATAAGAATTGTAATCAAGATGGAATATGGTGTTGTGATAATTATGCGTATTCTTGTATCTCGAAGATGTTTGAATCCGTGAGATCATTTGTAATGAGATGAACATGATATGCATGGAGATAATGTATATTAAACACTGAGGATTTCGTAAGTTTCATCACCGTTAGAACAGTCGACTGCCCAGGGAAGAACTGTCATACATGTTTAGCGTGCGCTAAGCTTTATAGTTAATGTGCGCTATCGGGCATAAGTTAACATACGCTACGCTTGGAACGTAATGTGCGTTATATCATCAGATGAGTCAATCGACTAATCAGTGAGGTACTGTCAGTGCATGGTTAGCGTACGCTAGACTTTGTATAATTGCGTGCGCTAACAAGTAACACTAACGTACGCTACATAGGATACGTAGCGTGTGTTAAGCAAGCCAGGCAGATTACGTTTTATGAGATTTCGGCCATAATTTGGATTGTTAGATGTCCGTACGACGTGAGATGAACTTTGTATTATTTCTTTTGTTTAAGGTTCGAGCTTGCTACATGATTGATTGAAGGGGCGACCTTCGAGTGTTTCTTTTTTCGTGGAAGTAGTATTCTTGTCTTCGAATCAAGGCAAGTAACTTAATTGTTTTATGTATTGATGTTATACATATTGTTGTACATGTATATCGTTGTTGTATGCCCACCTCGTGTTGGTCCGATGGGATCACTGGGGGATCTATGCTAGCGTGCGCTGGATCATCGGATGGGTTTTTCCACCACGGGTTGGTCTGATGGGATCATCATGGGTTCTAAGCAGTGAACGCTGGATTGTCGGAATTACCATGTGTATGTTGTTATATCATGTTGTGATTATCATTTGTGTATGTTATTTATGAGTTTCTCGTAGGAGAAGACTCGTTGGTATTTTGTCATTTACGTTATTGTTATTCTTCGTGAGATGTTGAATAATATGTTGTGGTACTTGTCCTAGCATCGTTGTGCTAACCCCTTCGGGGGTTAACATTTGTTTATGTTCAGGATCCAAGAGAGCAGGGAAACAACCACTGGAGCTGCATGACGATGAGGGTGCAGAGTGATGTTCCGGCTGGGTTTATTGTATGTTGTTGGTTATTTTAATAAGTACTCGAGTACGTCGTAATTTGCGATGTTTGGATTTCAGTGATGTATTAATATTCTTCATTTGGATATTTATATTTTTGGTATTGAACCAGAACTGTCGTATTTTATTTCAGTGATTTCATAATTTGGTATCGGTCATTGTCTTTTCATTTATTCAGCCTTCTAAATTCTTATGTAAAGGATTTACGGTGCTGTAATATTTCTGAATATATCGGGAGTGTTACAGAATATGGTATCGGAGCTAAGATTATGGATATCTTGGCCATTGGGATAAAATAGGGGTCATATATGTCTTTTGAGGTAACCGGCTGTGAATAACATCACTGTACTGCCTACGTCTTCTTGCGAACGGTGGTTGTAAGCTCCTAAACTCTATCTCATCCTTTATATGTTGTAACTCTTTATACTTGAACATAGAACGATATTGTTTCCTGTATATTGAGTATTTATGCTTACAGTATGTTGAGAGGTGGACGTGGACGTGGTCACGGTCGTGGAAGCGGACGAAGGAATGCCGAAACAGAAGCTTCGCCTTCTAATCAGGCCAGCCACAGCTCAGGCGAGCCACAGAGATCTATTAATAATGAAACGGAACCTTCTGTGCCCGAAATCCTTCATCAAGTGGTGAACCAGATGACTCAATTCGCCCAGGTCGTGGACCGAATGCAGGTGGCAGTAGGGTTACAACAGGGAGATCGACAACAGGGTATCCCAGACATGGGAAATCGAGGTGACTGATGGCTGCAAGAGGTGGCGAAGATGCAACCACCTAAATTCGATAGTATTTCTGAGACTCCCACCTGGGATCATTGGTTAAAGGAATTGGAGAAAATTTTTGCCGGGATTAATTGCCCAGACGACTGGAGAGCCTCTATTGCTCAGTACTTTTTGATAGGGGAAGCATCCGAGTGGTGGGAAGCCATCCGGCCTGCAGATCATGATGCGGACTGGACAGAATTTACATTGATGATGGAAGAAGCTCAGTATTGCCCTCGTCCTGCGAAGGAAGCCAAAGTGCGGGAGTTTTTCTCCGCTCAGTCTTCAGATGTGCCAGTATCTCAGGCAATTAAGATGTTTAACCAGCAGCTGGCATTTGTTCAACACCTGGTCAGAATAGATGCAGAAATGATGATCCATTTTGATATGAGAATGAAACCAGAAATCCAGATGTACATGTCCGGTTTTGAATGTACCACTCTCCGTCAATATCAGGTCAAAGAATTGGCGTATGAAATCAAGGAAGCAGCAATGGAAAAGTTGGCAGAGTCCAAGAAGCAGAAAGTCTCCAGTAGTTTCACGAAGCATAAGAGTAGTGGGCCCCGCAAATCCCAGTCATCCTTTAGTTCTTTCAAGAAACCTCCGCACCCATCTAAGAGCGGAAGGAACTTCGGAGCAGTATCAACCACGACGGATGTCACCAGGAAATGCTTCAACTGTGCCCAGACGGGGCACTATCGACAAAATTGCCCCCTACCTGCTGTGACTGGTTTTGATTATGGTCGAGAGGGACATCGTGCGGTGTTCTGTGAAGAGGCTGCAAAGTCTTTTAGAGCCCGTACACCACAGCTAGTTCAGAAGGAAGCCAGTATCCAACAGATGCAGCAAAGTGTTCAGATGCCTCAGAATTTTGGCCGCAGACGAGGCAGAGGACAGTGGGACCTACAGGGTACATCGAGTGCCGGATCTGTTCCCCCACATCTGTACGAGATGAGGAGAACAGACGATCAGGATGCTGCTATCGGATCAGGTACTGTTCAGATCCTTTCCCAGCCAGTTAGCGTTTTATTCGATATAGGAGCTACGCATTCATTTATATCCTTGTCTTGTGTAAATCGTTTGAATATTTATTGTTTTCATAATTGTGATCCTTATGTTGTTGGTTTACCGAGCGGAGAGAGAATTGTTGGAAACTTAGATACTAGAGATTTCCCTGTATCATTTGGAGGCAGAGAGTGGCTCTCAAATCTAATTGTGATAGAAATGCAAGGAGACGACCTGATACTCAGAGATGATTGGCTTAATCGATATGGAGCTATTGTAAACTACCGAGAGAGGATTATATCTCTGATCGCTAATGATGGTTCCGAAATACTGTTTGAAGGATGGAAACCAGGAAGCTCAGGAATGGTGATCAAGGCGATGAAAGCTGTCAAATTGTTGAAACAGGGTTGTACCGGATACTAGTGCTATGCAATGAAGAAAGAAGACAAAATTGTGGAACCTTCATCCATTCCTATTGTGAACGAATTTCCGGATGTATTCCCTGACGAGTTACCTGGACTACCTCCACGACGGGATGTAGAATTCACCATCGAGCTGGAACCCGGAGCTACACCAATTTCTAAGGCGCCGTATCGTAAGGCACCGACTGAGATGTATGAACTGAAAAAGCAACTGGAGGAGTTACTGGACAAAGGCTATATCCACCCAAGTGTTTCGCCCTGGGGAGCACCAGTTCTTTTTGTCCGGAAGAAGGATGGATCGCTTCGACTGTGTATTGACTATCGAGAGCTGAACAAGATGACGATTAAGAACAAGTATCCGTTGCCACGGATTGATGATTTGTTTGACCAGTTACAAGGAGCAACAGTTCTAAAATTGATCTGAGATTAGGATATCATCAGCTGAGGATTAAGGAATCTGATGTTCCAAAATCAGCGTTCAGAACTCGCTACGGACACTATGAGTTTGTAGTGATGCCGTTTGGTCTCACTAACGCACCTGCTGTATTCATGCAATTGATGAACCTAGTGTTCATCGAGTATTTGGATAAATTTGTGGTTGTGTTCATTGGTGACATTGTGGTGTATTCTAAGAGCCCGGAAGAGCATGCACAGCATTTACGTATTGTGTTAGACCTGTTGAGAAATGAACAATTGTACGCCAAACTTTCTAAGTGTAGATTCTGGCTAGAGGAAGTAATGTTCCTCGGCCATGTGGTATCAGCTGAAGGAGTCCGATTAGATCCGCAGAAGATCAAAGCAGTTATGGATCGGAAGCCTCCAAAGAACGTGAAAGAAATCTGGAGTTTCTTAGGACTTGCTGGGTATTATCGTCGGTTCGTGGAAGGGTTTTCCAAAATTACACGCCCACTTACTCGACTACTGCAGAAAACTCAAAAGTTTGAGTGGAACGAGTTGTGTCAGAATAGCTTCGATGAATTGAAGAAGAGATTGACGACGGCACCGATTTTAGCACTCCCACAGGGAACTGGAGGATTTATAGTTTACAGTGATGCTTCGAACCAAGGACTCGGATGCGTATTGATGCAGAATGATAAGGTGATCGCTTATGCGTCACGACAGCTGAAACCTTATGAAGTGAATTACCCAACGCATGATTTGGAGCTAGCAGCAGTAGTTTTTGCTTTGAAAATCTGGAGACATTACCTGTACGGGACTAATTGTCAGATCTTTACAGATCACAATAGTCTCAAATACATCTTCAGTCAGAAAGAGTTGAACATGCGGCAAAGGAGATGGCTGGAACTTATTAAGGACTATGACTTGGAGATTCTTTATCATCCAGGCAAAGCAAATGTAGTGGCCGATGCACTTAGCCGCAAGCTTGTTTCTATTCAGATGCTGGAGACTCCGACCTCCCAGCTTAGCATTCAATGAGAGATGATTTGAGAAGGAATTGAAGTATGGTTACAAAGAGTCCAAGGACAACTGTGCGTGATGGAAATAACTTCATCGTTAACCGAAGTAATCAAATCTAAGCAAGTAGATGATCCTCTGATGATTCGGTTACGTGATGAAGTGATCAAGGGAAAGGCCCCCGGATTCGTAATTCATTATGATGGAGTTTTGAGATTTCAGAACCGACTTTGCGTTCCCGATGTTGATGTTCTGAAACAGACGATTATGAATGAAGCTCACAGCACGCCCTATTCTATCCACCCGGGCACCAGTAAGATGTATAAGGACGTGAAGCAGAACTTTTGGTAGTCCGATTGCATGGTACACCGAAGACCATTATTTCTGACCAAGACGGTCTGTGTCTCATTTTTGGAAAGCAGCTCATAAAGCCTTGGGGATCGAATTGAACTTCAGCACAGCTTATCACCCACAGATAGACGGACAATTCGAGAGGACTATTCAAACGGTGGAAGATATGATGAGGACTTGTGCCTTAGATTGGTCAACTGATTGGGAAGTTCATCTACCGTTTATTGAATCCACTTACAATAATAGTTGGCATGCTTCCATTAAGATGGCACCGTTTGAGGCATTATATGGGAGGAGATGTAGATCGCCCCTATGTTGGGACGATTCATCAGACTTGAACGGGACAGAACCGGAGTTGATCGTACAGACACGAGAGAAGATAGCCTTGATTCGTGAAAGGTTGTTGACCACCCAGAGTCGACAGAAATCTTATGCAGACGTACGCCGTCGCCCAATAGAGTTCAGTACTAGAGACCACGTACTTTTAAAGGTTTCTCCTACTAGGGGAATCTTTCATTTTGGAAAGAAGGGAAAGTTGAGTCCGAGATATATCGGACCATTCGAGATCCTTGAGAGAGTTGGAGAGTTGGAATAAAGATTGGCATTACCGCCGTCATTGATCCATGTTCATAACGTGTTCCACGTATCCCAGTTACGGAGATGTATACCGGATCCTAGTCATGTCATTGATTTCAGCGAAATCGAAGTCACTCAGGATGGAACGTTTGAAGAAAGAGTGGTCAGGATACTCGAGAGCCGAGTTAAGCAGTTGAGGAACAAACCAATCGCTTTGGTCAAAGTTCAGTGGTCACGCCACGGAGTGGAAGAAGCCACTTGGGAAACGGAAGATAGCATGAAGTCCAGATATCCAGGGTTATTTTCGTCTTGAGTTTCGGGACGAAACTCCTTTTTAGTAGGAAAGTATGTAATATCCGGATTTATTATTGAGTATTTCATCTGTATTTGAGCCCTGTATTATTCGGAATTGTGATATCAATAATTGGAGTATGATATTTCCTATATTTGTATCCTTATACGTGAGTATAACAACATGTAAATTTTTTCATGCGAACACGTGATAACGTATGCTAAGAATGTAGCTTAACGTACGTTATCGGCTAAAACTAGCGTATGCTACGAATGAAGAATTGTGTGCGTTAGGCAGTCAATTATTGAGCTAGGTGGCTAGCACATGCGCCAGCCGGACATGGGTCCGGATAAGATCCCCGCGGGTGAACCTGGACAATTTTGGAGTCAACGCTAATTAGCGTGCGCTAAGGATAGTAATATAGCGTGCGCTAATATGCTAACATGCAGAAACATTATATAAGGGACAGCACCCTCATTTCATTTGGTTTATATTTCCATCACTTGTTCTCCATTCCTTGGAAATCCAGAGAGCCTTCCCTACTTCTTAAACACATATAAACCCTCCTTACATGATCATTGAACATTGGAGAGTACTTACACTTGATCATTGAAGAAGAAACTCACTTTGAAGTGACACACAAGCAACCGGGGTTGAAGTCTACCTATTGTTCCAGTGTTTTCTTCATCATAAGGTATGTTAATACTATCTCCTACCTTGGATTCGTGTTACTAATGATATGAGGATTATGCTATCAAGATATTGAATTCCATTGATGAATTATCCAAACAACATCATGTTTATAAGTTGAAATGTTTATACTTAAGATATTATCGTTGGAAACATCATGACTAGCATCTTACCACGTCGAATGATGAGAGAAATATTCTGAGATTGATTATCCGTATTGATGACGTTACCATAATTCGTAGACGTAAAGTTGTTATCACTTTTGTTAAACGGACTTAGGAAAGAATTATGGAAGTTTTACATCCTTTCTTATAAGTTGGAATTGTTAGTTCATCTTCATGGTTTAATCGGGATGTAATGATGATATTGGAATCTAGTGCATCGATCTTAAGAACACGGAACTTCGCATAAGAATTGTAATCAAGATGGAATATGGTGTTATGATAATTATGCGTATTCTTGTATCTTGAAGATGTTTGAATCCGTGAGATCATTTGTAATGAGATCAACATGATATGCATGGAGATAACATATATTAAACACTAAGGATTTCGTAAGTTTCATCACCGTTAGAACAGTCGACTGCCCAGGGAAGAATGGTCATACATGTTTAGCATGCGCTAAGCTTTATAGTTAACGTGCGCTATCAGGCATAAGTTAACGTACGCTACGCTTGGAATGTAACGTGCGTTATATCATCAGACGAGTCAATCGGTGATCGGTGAGGTCTCGATTGCATGGTTAGCGTACGCTAGACTTCGTATAATTGCATGCTCTAACAAGTAGCATTAACGTACGCTACATAGGATACATAGCGTGCGTTAAGCAAGCCAGGCAGATTACGTTTTATGAACTTTCGACCGTAATTTGGATTGTTAGATGTCCGTACAACGTGAGATGAACTTTGTATTATTTCTTTTGTTTAAGGTTCGAGCTTTCTACGTGATTGATCGAAGGGGCGACCTTCGAGTGTTTCGTTTTTCGTGGAAGTAGTATTCTTGTCTTCGAATCAAGGCAAGTACCTTAATTGTTTTATGTATTGATGTTATACATATTTTTGTACATGTATGTCGTTGTTGTATATCCACCTCGTGTTGGTATGACGGGATCATCGGGGGATCTATGCTAGCGTGCGCTGGATCATCGGACAGGTTTTTCCACCACGGGTTGGTCTGACGGGATCATCGTGGGTTCTAGGCAGTGAACGTTGGATTGTCGGAATTACCATTTGTATGTTGTGATATCATGTTGTGATTATCATTTGTGTATGTTATTTATGAGTTTCTCGTAGGAGAAGACTCGTTGGTATTTTGTCATTTACGTTATTGTTATTCTTCGTGAGATGTTGAATAATATGTTGTGGTACTTGTACTAGCATCGTTGTGCTAACCCCTTCGGGGGTGAACATTTGTTTATGTTCAGGATCCAGGAGAGCGAGAAAACAACCACTGGAGCTGCATGACTATGAGGGTGCAGAGTGATGTTCCGGCCGGGTTTATTGTCTGTTGTTGGTTATTTTAATAAGTACTCGAGTACGTCGTAATTTGCGATGTTTGGATTTCAGTGATGTATTAATATTCTTCATTTGGATATTTGTATTTTCGGTATTGAACCAAAACTGTCGTATTTTATTTCAGTGATTTCATAATTTGGTATCGGTCATTGTCTTTTCATTTATTCAGCCTTGTAAATTCTTATGTAAAGGATTTACGATGCTGTAATATTGCTGAATATATCGGGAGTGTTACAATCCTGAGCTATCTCAAGTCGCCCTCGACTTGGCGGTCGAGCTGTCTTCCTCAGAGAACTCCTCCAGATCCTGTTCCGGATCTTCTTCTGACTCCTCGTCTAAAGCTGGAGAGCCTGCAACAGGGTCTTCACTGACTCTGCGCTTCTTCGGGAAAAATAGATGAGCATCGTCTGCGATCGGTCGTGGGTGGACTGGATCGATGATTGGCATGGGTCGAAGTGGCGGAGACGTCCTCCTGAGAATAAAAGGCTCGGTCCTCACGTTCCTGCGGCGAGGTGCTGAGGTCCCTGCCTCCATGTCTAACCCATCCTGAGCATGAGGCGGTGCAACAAGAACCACCTGGCTCGGTAGAGGTGTAGCTAGCCTCTCCGGCAAAGCTCCCCTAACATAAGGTTGGTACACGCAAGCTCCAGGGGGAGGTGCATGGTGCTGGAGGTACTGAGTGGTGATGCGGATAGCAAAGGCCACAAAATCTCCGGACGGTACTAAAGTGGGCTCACACAAAAAGATATAGTACCATGAGACTGCAGCAGCCCACTCCCTCCACTCAATCGGAAGGAGGTCGATAAGGCGCTGAATGCCCTCATAGTCTGAGACACCATGAGGAGCATCTAAGCACCATGTCGCCTCGAGGTCTGCCATGTACTGGCCCACGGTGGCACCTGTGCCTCGATACGTGCTGCGGAAAGCCTCCACAAGGTCGCACGGTGTACGCCTTCTCCTTGTTGACTTATGTGGCGGCCTCTTCGTGGTCGCCATCCTATGAAGAAGGTATACGTATAATACATCAACGTCTCAACACAATATAACAACTCTACTAAAGGGTTCTCAGAAGAAGGATATAAATCTCGTCCTAAGTTCTCGACTCGAACTCTGGACTCTGAGAAACACCTAACATAAAAATAATAATATACTCCCTGACGGGGTATCTTATGAAAGTTATTCGGGTTCCGCCATAAATGGACATCCCGATAAAAATAACCATACTCGTATTACTCGTACGTAAGTCATATTCGTTGGAGACGTCACTGCATAATCGATCCTCGTTATTACATCGTCACTGTTCGCCCTTCACATTCGTACATGTGCTGAAATACTTAAGGAGCATAAGTTCTCGTTCGCGTAATATAAGACACTAAGGAAGTTTCTAAGTTCTCGTCTTTTGTGTTTCTTCGTCAAAAAAGATCGTAATTAACATTTCATAAAAGCTCGTAAAGAGATACATTTTCATGGAAAAAGAAGTTTGAATCATAAAGACTAGTAAATCTTTTACCTTACTCTTCAGTTGAGCATGACGTGACGGGGTGTTGAGTTGACAATTGATTCTTAAATCAGTTTAGAGAATCAAACTAAACTTCGCTTGAAAGAACATAGACTTAGAGCGAACGAACCGCTCCGATACCATTCTGTCATGGCCCCTTATCCCTAAGGACGGCTAAGCCAGGGCATGACCCGGGGTAGGAATTAAGAAGCGGGGAAGAAAGGGGGAGACATATGTTTCATAAGAAATAGGGTGAATTTCCATGAATAACCTATCAAGGCATCATGAAGGGGAGTTAATCTCAGAGGAATGACTTAGAATCCAAAGTCGGATACATAGTTATAATATTAGCCTTGAAGTTTAGAAAAAGGCTTCATAGCATATTACAATCAACATAACTTAGAAAGTAAAATCATAAAGAGTGTTTGCAGCGAAAAAACATGGTTGGTTACATATATGAAAATATGTAACCGGGGCTTACCATTGATCGTAAACAAAAGACTTCCATTCAACACCCTCCGTCACATCTCTTGCTCAACCTGCACATTTTTAAAACATAAACAGGGCTTAGTACAACGTACTCCGTGAACATATTGCCAAAAATAAAACATGCTTTCGTATTTGTCATCATGCATATAAGCAGTAAGACACGAGGGTTTTAAGAAAAAAACCCATGTTTACTAAATCATTTCATTTCATAGCATATATCATCAGATTCACCATTTCCATAATTTACACCGGGAAAGGTGGCCACCTCCCGCGAACGTTACTCCCCGAGATCGGCCACTCCGAAGAGAGCTCACAATCCCGAGTACTGTGTACACTAACCCTGGCCAGTAACCTTTGTCTATCTCAGGATCCGATCATTTCATAGGTTGGCAAGCCAACAGTGATAGGTTCATAAGAATCCACATAAAAGTTTTTATGGATCATAATCATTTGAAATCATAATTTGCTTGTAAAACATTTCATCAAAGTAGAGTAAAGCTCAAATCATTTTCATATAGAAAGCCCACCTGGACAAGTAATAGATGCAAGCAAAATGATTCTCGGCTCTTCCTTACGCTTCAGTTTGCTTCTCCACCTTTCATAGGAAACAACTATGTTTAGCGGTCGATCGAACTTAACGAAGTCTAACGGACAACGGACTCGATCTACATGTTTGGACTTTAGAGTGTTGCATTCGACCTAAGTTTAATAATAAAAGCTATGATTCTCGTAGAGAACCTATCTGACCATATAACATATAAATATACTAACAACGGCAACCGATACTCAATTCCGTTACACATTCTTTGGTTCGAAAACCATCATCAAACACTTAACATAATCATAAAATAATGTGCATCAAGGTTGGAAAGAATTAGCATTCTGTTAATGTATATTAAGAACTAGTTAGTGTATTATATACCACTGGAAAGCCACTGAAATCTAGTCTCATGTTCATTTTACATATCTCAAAAACATTAAACGTAGAGAAAGTTACGGCCATTTCCGTGAAGTGTAAAGAAACTGCCAATATCTGGCGAAAATGGGAAAACATCATATTACTCTAGAGCTCGTTTCTAGCAACGAAAACCCTAAACATGTAAACTCTAATCATGCATATCATACTTATAACACATATAGGATTCGACATACAAGCAGGCTTCTCGACATTACGAACTCCATTTTATAATCTTTTCTTTTGAAAACATGACTACTTGCTCATTTTTATTTCCCAACATTAAACCTTCAAACGCCATTAATATCAAGTATAATCAAGCATCAATTGTTTCCAACATCAAACGACACACTTAGCATACACTCATGTTGATAATCAAAGTCTTGGTCCTAACATACAAATGACCTAAACATGACTTTAAAATCCTCAATACATGACATGTTCCTTAACTACATCAAATATTACCAACACATCTTCCAACTTCATAAATCGAACTTCATGCTCTTGTTTTCAAATAAATTTTCAAAAACATTTTATAAAAATCTAACAAAAAAATTTCATGACCTTAAGGGGACATTTTGGTGGGAAGGTTTGAAAAGAGATGTGGCAGACTTGGTCAGAAGGTATATAGTTTGTCAACAAGTGAAGGCAGAACACCAACGCCCCTTTGGATTACTTAAATCACTTCATATTCCATAATGGAAATGGGAACACATTACGGTGTCATCTACATATAGTACTAAGAATGCGATTTTTCTCCCACTAACCCTCTTGTATACACAAGGTTCCTCTTCATTTTGCACGTAGTCAATCCATTTGACCGTCTCGTTAAAATGAAGGCGCTATCGCTTGTAGCTTCAGTCCAGTAGCTATTGTCTCTCTTCCTTAGCGTGCGTTAGCTTCTTCATTACGTACGTTAAGTACACATATTTAGCGTGCGTTAAGATATCTTGTATTACGGCCGTAACATGCTTGTATTACGGCCGTAACATACATTAGTTGTTTCAGGATATGTCGGACGAAGAGGGCATATGGTCATAGGGGTTGCGGCATTCGGCCGTAAGTTGAGGCAAGTACGGCCGTAAGGCTTGTCCGGTTATGGCCGTACGATCAAGCAGGGTGTCCGGTCAGTTTAGACGTAGGCTTCATACGCCCGTACTACTCATTTCATACCTCATCACAATTATCAAGTCACTTTTGAACATATAACAACATATCAAGAACTAAACATGTTTCTTCCTTACTTTCAAAATACCAAACATTTTATAAAAATCCCATAAATTCATCATAGCATCATATAGCAACATATTGTGTAAGAAAATCATAAGAAAAACAACATATGATTGGGTTATAAAACCCTAAAATTTTCGGCCAATACATGAAAATGAAGGCATGATTAAAACTTGTTCTAAACACTTTCAAGAACCTTAAAATCAACTTAGAGACAACATACAAAACATTATAACATTAAACCTAAACTCTTCATATATTCCCAAATTTTAAAGTTACCTAAAACCTATTTTTATTTGGATAGAAATGAAGAGGAGATTGTTACTTACTTGAATATGAACTTTGTTTCAAGTTTGGAACACAAAGTGAGCTTGTAACTTGAGTTCTTAATGATGAACAATGGTGAACATCAATGGTGAAGGTGGAGGGCGCGGCTAAAGTGAGAAGAATAGAGGAAGAAGATTTAGTGAGGAGGAAAAATGAAAGGGAGGTGAAGTCCCTTTATATACTAGGTTAACCCTAGACGTCATCATAAAGCGGTCGAATAATATTCTACGTTTCGCTCCTCCACAGATAAAATTACTCGGGTATTAAATGTATGACATATACTTAACTTATAGTATCGCACTTACAGATTAAAGTCGGAGAAAAGTTTCGCGATTTACGGAATGCGAATTATCCGAGAAAACGACTCGACATAAAATATACCCGAAAATTCAAAAAGTAAACTTTTGAAAATCGTACTCATAACGTAAAAGTGGTGTATATAGAAGGTGATGGAATCATGATTCTGTCTATCGAAACATAAAAATCAAATTCGGAAAATTAACCCAACCGGATAACCGAACATCCGATTTCTGAATTAAAACGTGTAAATAGTTCTAAACTTACTTCATTAGTCAGAATTTTATTATTGAATGCAAAACCCTAATGTCGTACTTGAGGTCATAATAATTCATGCATATAAAATACCGGGGCATTACATTGTGTAAAGCTCGCATTGGTTGAAATGTCGACTTCGCGCTATGTGTGCTAGTTGTGTGAAGTTGTGATATACAATGTGATTGGAGAGTTGTGTGCGACCGTTAAGTTCACTCGGGTGGGTTCGACGGGACCTATGAGGATTCGTGGCAGAAGATCACGGGATCAGAACTTAATGAGGTGCTAAAGTCCAATCGTGCGGGTCTGATGAGGGCTACGATAACACATGGCAGTAGATCATAGGTTTAGGGCACAGTACGTCCAGCCGTGTGACTTCGATGGGACCTACGGTGACACGTGGCGAAGGATCATGGAGTCAGGACTGTTGGTTGATTATTGTGTTTGGCTTACTCCGTGCGGGTTGTTGAACCTACGAAGACACATGATGGTGGATCACGGTGTCAGTCATATTAGGATTTGGGGATGTCCCGCCTATGTCAAGAAGACTAAGGTGGAGAAGTTGGAAGAAAGATCCATGAAGGGACATTTCATTGGATTCCCATCTGGTACGATGGGTTATCTATTCTACATGCCCGAAGATCGAAAGATCATCGTTGCTTTACAAGCACACTTCCTTGAAGATGAGTTCATTCAGGAAGGTGGTGTTAGGAGTATGCCCTCGAATGCCACTCAGAGGATGTCGAGTGAAGGCATCGTACTTGTTATTATGTAAATCATTATCATAAGGCAAATAAATGTTTCTTTATTTACTGGTAGTTACTGGCGTTCCTGACTCGTAAATATATATCTAGAAACTAGTCCGTGTATTTGAGAACAAAATGTTCCACTCCTTATTGGATAAGGGGTCCGCACTGGAAAGGTTTATAGCTCAATTACTTAATCGTTCGCAAGTCAATGAAACTTGACTCGGCGTTAAGTTTATGTAAAGACTTGTATAACGTGTTCTTTGACATGGAGAGTGCCTGTCGAACGCTAATGGTTAGTGGGAGCACACGTTATAGGTATGCTAATTGGATTAGTATACTCGAACCGACTCACCCTCGATTCGTCGCACGGATTTCACTCCGGGACAGTCAATGATGGAATTGAAAGGTTGTGATAGGTATTCGTGAACCTTCGACCTGAGGATTAAGTAGGGATGTGCTTGTGACATCAAGGTTTTCATTAGAGTAGTTCAACCCTGTAAACTGGGAGGTGGGGGTCACCCTTGGCGTGCATCTTGACGGACAAGTAGCAGGTCCTACAGAACACCAAGATAGAATTCTTTCTCCCATTAGTGAGCGGGTTATATGTCCTATGCGGTTATTGGCAGATGAGATCATAAGTCTTTGGCCAAAGAATTGGAGCTAGTTATATTGGATACACGAGAGCTCGATGATCTCGATTTGAAATAACTCATGCATAGCGTCAAGTACATATAGGGTTTGACTGACCGTGACCCTATAACTTTATCGGGACATTTAAAAGAAGGGCTTATACGTATACTGCTATTCACGACATAATGGTTCTTGAATGATCCCAATCATTCGTTCTCAGTTGGGGTACAGTGTAGGCCGCCAGGCTGGCTAGGTGGTGCTACTACTCTTTGGTTCCTCCCATTGCTGACTGAGACGGACCTACTGAGTCGCGCAATAGGATTGACGACGGAATGAATCGAGCTTATTCTCTTATTATGAATATTAGATATTGGATATCTAATTAATTGGGACATTGAATGTCTAAATTAATATATTGGACAAATTAATTTACGGCCTAATGAATTAAATAAATTACTGGGTGATTAATTTAATTCATGAATATAATTATTTCTTGGAGAAATTAATTATGTTATTATGTATTTGATATGATTAATTAATTGTATTAATTAATTGATATAAATACATCGGAACGAAATCGGAGTTTATCTGTTTGGACTCGCGGGAGTCCGAAACGGACCGAACTCCTCCTACCCTTCTTGATGGCCGCCCCAACTTTGTCTTCCACCTAATGTGGTGGAGGACTTCATGATTTAATATCATGAAGTGTTTTGTCTTAGGGGACATGGAATCTCCCTTTTATATTGTAAAGATGATTTCATGTGGTGATTGAAGAATATAAGGAAGACTAACTCTCACTTACCATACCCTTGGCATTTTCATACGTGAGAAAGAGTTCAAGAGAGAGAGAAAAAGTTTTTCTCATAGTCTTTTTCTTCTTCATGTGTTCTTGGTGATTCTTGGAGAAAAATCAAGAAATTAAAGAGAGAAAGTGAGTTATACACTTAAAGTGTTGTAATCACAAATCTATAGCTTCATCACCTAGATCTAGCCGTATCCTTGGAGGATAGCAAGATGATCGTCATCCCATTCATTTCTCCGGCATGTGGCAAGTAGAGGCGTTTTATTTTTCGAAGTTGGATCATCCAAGGTCTTGGAGCACATTGGATCGTAGGGATATACAACTAAAGCTTGAGGAATAGCTCAAGAGAAGGAATCCATTTAATCAACGGACTACAAGGGTGAGTTTCTTACATCTCTTGTGTTTTCGTTTATATATTCGTATATACGTAGCTCGATCGATCCTCGTAGGGATTTGGATCGAATTAATTTTCATTTTACCGCTTCCGCTGGGCCTTCGTTTTAGGCACCGAGTCCCAACGGGTGGAGCAGGTAGAAGTATCTCTTTGGAAGAATACAATGAAACTCTTCAGGAGGCACCTGTATAACAAGTTGGAAACGAACCATCTGAAACACAAGTACAACCACCTCGTAGGTCTAGTAGGTTGTCTCAATTACCTCAAAGGTATGGCTTTGTGCACTTGGATGAATTGGGTCTCCATGAGGTTCCAGGTGATAGCCAAGAGACCGACCCCACGACCTATGACCAAGCGATAGTGGATGTAGACTCCGCGAAGTGGCGAGAGGCTATGGAAGCTGAGATAGACTCGATGCATGCCAATCAGGTGTGGATTATAGTAGACCGTCCCAAGGACATAGTGCCCATTGGGAACAAGTGGATCTACAAGAAAAAAACTGATGGGGATGGCAAGGTTGATACCTATAAGGCCAGGCTTGTGGCAAAGGGTTATACCCAAAAACAAGGAATCGATTACCATGATACCTTCTCGCCCGTAGCTATAATCAAGTACGATTACAATTAAAGCATGTCACCTCACAAGTCGAGGTGTCTGGAGCATAACAAAAACTTTTCCCACCCTTGAAAGAACGTGATGGCTTCCCGACAGGGCGATTAACTGACAGGGATCTCTAAAGTTACCACCCTTATTACCAAAAATGTTCCCGGTAGTTTTCTGTTTCTTCAGCTCAATAGTTGTCTTAGTCACTGAACTCAACAAGTCATAGGTCAATGCCTTATCTTGGTACTCTCTAAGTGTAGGGTAGTTTGCCCATCATGCTCATTTCAAATTCTCTTTGCATCAGTTTAGAGAATTTTTCACACAATTCTGGATATGTTGATCCAAAAATAATATCATCCACATATATTTGGACAAGTAATATGTGGCCTTCATGTTCAATCCTGAATAGTGTTTTGTCTACTTTTCCTTTGGTGAATCCATTTGTCTCCAAGAATATGGACAGAGTATCATACCAGGCTCTAGGTGCCTGTTTGAGTCCATATAGAGCTTTGAGCAATTTCTACACTATCTCCTTTGACAAATCCAGGGGGCTGCTCCACATAGACTTC
This sequence comes from Orobanche coerulescens, assembly GCA_033398695.1. Classification (NCBI taxonomy): domain Eukaryota; kingdom Viridiplantae; phylum Streptophyta; class Magnoliopsida; order Lamiales; family Orobanchaceae; genus Orobanche; species Orobanche coerulescens. The sequence continues at coordinate 160,620,581 of CM065803.1, forward strand.
TTCTTCCAGCACTCCATTTAGAAATGCACTCTTGACATCCATTTGGTACACTTCAAAATCCTTGAAAACTGCATAGGCTAGGAATAGTCTTATTGGTTCCAATCTTGCTACAGGTGTAAAGGTCTCATCAAAATATATGGTTTCACATTGAGCATATCCCTTTGCAACAAGTCTTGCTTTATTCCTAACAATAGTTCCATCTTTATCACATTCGTCTTGTACACCCACTTGGTGCCCATAACTTTCTTGTGAAGTGGCCTTTCTACCTCTTCCCATACTTTGTTTCTTTCCATCTGGTTGAGATCTTCTTACATGGCATTTACACATGTGTAGTTTTCCAGGCTTGTTTAGTTGTTTTAGGTTCCATTTGAGACATGAAACATGAGAACATGGCCATTCCTTTTGGTTCTTTTGAATTCCTGGTTTTGACTCCATCTGATATGTTTCCAATGATCTTTAAGCCATTTGGTAATTTAATCTTTGTCTTCTGCTTTGGATTGAGAGTTTTTATTGTTCAATCCCCCTATTGAATTGCTTGGAGGAACTGCGTCTGACTCTGCATCAGCTTGGACTTGATGGTCTCCAGCTGCATTAGGTTCAGCTATGGTTTTATCAGCTGCAGTTGTGTCTTGAGGATTTTCATCAGCTGTGGTTGGTTTAGCTGTAACTTTATCAACTGTAGATGGATCAGCTAGGATTAGATCAACTATGTTTGGAGATCCTGGCTGATCTGCAGTTGGGTCTTCATCAGCGGTGTCTATTATTCCTGTGTCATTGATGACGACTTCTTCCAAGGAGGTGGTTTTGAGCGTTTTCTCAATTAATTCTACCTATTTTCTATACTCAACGGGAGATTCACCAAAGACAACATGAGGTGTTTCTTCCACAACTAATATTCTTTGTTAAATACTTTGTATGCCTTGCTTATTTGTGAGTATCCCATAAAAAGACCATCATCAATTTTAGCATCAAAGGCATTCAGTTGGGTTTTACCATTGTTGTGGATGAAACACTTACAACCAAAAATGTGAAAATATGCAACAGTTGGTATTTTGCCATTCCAAACCTCATAGGGAGTTTAGCTATATCTCCCTACTATCATACTCCTATTGTGAGTATCGCATACTGTGTTGACAGCTTTATCCCAAAACCTCTTTGGTAGGTCAGTCTCAGCAATCATTGACCTGGCTACTTCCTTCAGGGTTCTGTTCCTTCTTTCAGGTACACCATTTTGTTGTGGTGTTCTTGCGGCAGAGACTTCATGTTGGATTCCATTTTGATCACTATATTCAGTGATTACCTTGTTGAGGATTTATCCTCCTCTGTCTGATCTGATCTTTATGATGGAGAGGGATTTCTCATTTTGAATCTTTCTCATCAGCTCAGGAAGCTTTGTCAATTTTTCACTCTTTTTATGGAGGAAAACAATCCATATATATCTAGATTAGTCATCCACAACTACTAAGGCATGCTTCCTTCCACTCAGCGTTCTTGGCTTGATGGGAACAAATAAATCCATGTGAAGTAGGTCCAAAATTCTGCTGGTGAGAGTAGTAGGCTGAACTAATTTAAAAGATGCTTTGTTTTGTTTTCCCTTCTGGCATGCATCACAAAGAGTCTCTTTCTTGAATATTTCTGTTGGAAGTCCTCTGACCAACTTTTGAGAACTTATTTTGTTGATGGCTTTGAAGTTAATGTGACAGAGTCTCTTGTGCCAGAGTCATCCATTCTCAGCAATTATTTTTGATAAGAAACAAGTGTTTGGTGATCCTGATTTCCAATCTATCACGAAGATATCTCTTCTTCTGTATCCTTGTAGCTTCACTTCTCCAGTGAGGAGATCAATCACCATATATTTCCATCTTGTGAAGATTACCGGGTTCTTCTCATCACCGAATTGGCTTATACTTAGGAGATCGGATTTGAGCCCTTTGACATACTGCACTTTTGTAATGATTATTTTTCCTCTGTGCAGCTTCCCATAACCTTTGGTTTGTCCACTTGAGCTATCTCCAAATATTACATTTGGACATCTTTATTTAACATATTCTGACAGAGTTGTCTTGTTTCCTGTCATGTGTCTTGAGCATCCAGAGTCTACAAACCATTCGTCACCTCCTATTGTTGAACTTTAGGAGATATGGTAGTAGTTCTCCCACCTTTTCTGCAATCAGGAAAGAAGAGATTTAGGTACCCAAATCTGAGTGGGTCCTTTGGGGTTAGTGATTTTTCTTGAGAATTGGTTTCTCCTTGTGTTATGAAAATTATGTTGATTACCCCTATAAGGTGCATACTTATATACAATCCTTGGTTAGGATTGTATATAGGAAATGCCTGATAATTTGAGTGGTATGGGACATTGTAAAGTCTTGGCTGAGACTATGATGAAAGTTTTGAGATCTCCATACCTGATTATTCTGAAAGTTTGGATAATCTTGAGGTTTCCATTTACCTCTCCCATTGTGAAATCTATTTTGTGGGAGTCTTTGGTAATAAGCAGAATATTATTTTGACTGCTGATGCTTCTTTGGCCATTGCCTAGTCTATTGTATAGGTGGCTGCCTTGTAAACCTTAGCTGTTGTCTATACTATTGACTAGGTTGCTGCCTATTTTTAAATACAGGTTTGTCTGTTGCCTCAGCAGTCTAGACATATGTTTCTACCTTTATAAATTTAGAAGTGGAGGGAGTGTTGGGGTCATATTCAAGGCCTGATTTTAAATAGAGTGGCCTTTGGTTTATACACAGTCCATCAAGGGTTACAGATGCTTTTATAGATGTTATGTCTTTAGCTTGTTCACTATTCAATTGTTTCAATTTTGAAAGCTCAGTTTTGATATGAGTAAGTGCAGCTAACTTTTCACTATTTAAAATAGTCAGCCTATTAATCTTAGCTTTAGTAATTTCAGCTGAGGTTTTCAAATTATTTTCAAAGTGTTTTTCAGACTCAGCTATGATGTTTTTAGTTTTGCTGACTCTAGGATGAGTTTGTCGTGATCATTTTTCAACTGGACTTTCTCATTTCTCAGCTATGCATTCTCAATTGTCACAGTCAGGTGAGCAGTTTTTACAGTTTCAAAATCTTTTAGCAGTTGATTTACAGAGTTTTGAAGATCAATATCTTCAGACATATCAGAACTGAAACCTTCTGTAGTTTGAGGTTTAGATGTTACCTCTTCATCAGCCATGTTAGCCATAAGGCAGTTGTAGTCATCATCATCATCATCAGAGAAGAATCAACTCTTGATTCTACTCTCTCTTAAATTTTATCTTCACCAATGAGGGCTTTTCTTTTGTAATCCCTCTTGCCTACTTCCTTCTTGTCTTCATCTTTCTTGAGATCAGGACAGTCAAACTGGATGTCCCCTATTTTGTGGCAGTTGTAGCACTCAACTTTTCAATTTCCAGCTTTTGGATTTCTCCTTGGATTGTCTTTGTAGTTCTTCTTGTACTTGGAATAATTCTTTCTGAAGTTGCTGAATCTTTGCATGCTGAATGCTATTTCTTTCTCATTGTCTAGAGGGCTTGGAGGATTGACTTCAGCTTGATTCTTTGCAGGGGACTCACCGCAAATGTTATTCCTTTCTCGGATGGCTCATTTGATGATGAGCAGGGCAGCTCAAATTCATAGACCTTCAGGTCTGAGAACAGCTCCTGGATATTTATTTTATTAAGATCCTTTGATTCTGTCAAGGCCACAGCCTTTATATTCCATTCTGGATTGAGAGATCTTAAAACTTTCAGAGCCATCTCCATGTTGCCATATGTCTTTCCAAGGGAGTTTATATCATTGATGAATTTTGTGAATCTTGTATCCACATGGTAAATTGTTTCACCTGTCTTCATTTTGAAATTCTCAAAATTCTGAGTTGCTATTAACAATTTATTCTCCTTGATAAGCTTTGTTCCTTCACACATTACAGCTAATGTGTCCCATATCTCTTTTGCATTTTTGCAATTCTTGATTTTCACCATTGTGGCTTTGTCAAGAGTCTGGTACAAGACATATCTGGCCCAGTTGTCAAGGTTGGCCAGCTTTCTTTCTTCAGGGGACATCTCTGTTCTCTTCTTTGGAATCTGGTGTGGTATCTCAGCTGCTATTTCCTCATCTGTATTATCTTTCGGGAAGATGAAGGGTCCATCCTCGATTATACACCACATATCATCATGGATGGGTGATATATGTGCCGGAATTCTTATTTTCCACAAGTTATATTCATCAACAGAGAAAACGGGTAATCTAGAATGCATATATTTCATGTGTTCCATTTATGAGAGATTAAAATATATATGCTCAAATATATATGGATCTGGTTCTGTAAAATTGAACCAACCTATCTAATACCACTTGTAGGTCACAGATACTCAGAGGACAGTCTAGATGGGGGGAGGGTGAATAGACTGTCTAAAATCTTTTCCTAAATATACCAGTTGAGAAACCTCAGCTGTGATTGTGTGCAGCTAATAAACCTCGGCTGCAGATAAGTAATGCGGAAGACATAGCTGATAATAATGCAGATGACTTATGTCAGCTATAAAACTTGTTTTGCAAAAAGATAGCTGACTCTATAATGGAACAGTAAATATGTATGCATCAGTTAAATATGATGATAAAGTAGTAAACCACACAACACTTTTATAGTGGTTTCAGAGGTGGGTGAATCCTCTACTAATCCACTTCTCTCCAAACCAGTTGGAGATAAATTCACTATAACTTTCAACCAGTGAAATTATGTTACAATGAACTTCGTTACAACAGCTTCCAACATGTGGAAACCCATGGCCGTTGCAACTCCCTTTGGCTGCCTAGCACCTCTTGATTGAAAACCCGTTGCAACTCCCATGTGGAAACCCATGGCCGTTGCAACTCCCTTTGGTCTTCTCCAACTTTTAAGAGCTTCTCAGTATAATACTTTGGAAACTAGCTCTTCACGATGCTATAGATTGCTTTGTTTGCTTTCCTTGATTTGATCGCTTGTAAGTATTGTTCGCATTGTACTTCTGCTCAATCGTTCTTCAGATATTTATAGTACAATCATGAGATTCTTCATAGTCGTTGCATCTTGTAACAATTCCGTCCATTGGAGAATGGACTTTATTGTTTATTTGTTCATTTCTTTGCAAGGTTTTGTCTCTTTCTTAAAATCTTGACCGTTTGAAGATGTATATTCTCGTTGCACCACTTTCCTTAATTACTATATTTAGATTATCTTCCGGGCACGGATCTTAATGAATATTCTATTCCTTACTTTTAGGGAATCAATCATTTTGTCTCCTTGGCTTTTTACGTCTTCATGTGTTTTGCCCTCCTTGTTGACTTTTCAACATTTGCTGACGTGGACAGTTGATATCTAGGACTTGGCTGATATATCGTCTGAGGTAAACTCATCTGATACTTTCTTTGGTCAAGCCTCTCTGATGGGTTGGTCAAACCTCTCTGATGTGTTGTCTGGATAAAAGCTATCTGATATACGATCTTTAGAAAGTTGGTTGTTATTCCCTTGGTCAACCTTAGCCAATATCATGCTTTGACCAAATTTCGCCTGATATTATGTCTGGTCAAACTCAGCTGATATGTCCTTTGATCGAAACTTGCCTGATAAAAATTCGTCAGATGTTTTATCGTCAAATCTATCTGATATCTTGCATTGACCAAACCTCAAGTGATAATTGGCCTGTTCTATACTTAGCCAAATTTCTACTTGATCAACATGATCAATATTTAGCCTAATCATATTAAAGCATATAGAATATACTCATTTTGTTCTTCTCTACACTGCCAAGTATAGGGCTGAGCACAAATGGTCTGGACCCGGTTTTTACCCGGACCCAGACCGGACCCGGATCGGACCTGTCAATTAGGTCTGGGTCCTGGGTCTGCATTTTGTCTAAATCCGGGTTCCGGGCCGGACTGGGTCAAAACTCGAAAAATCTGGGTCCAGCCCGGAATGACCCGGTAAAAATAAAAATACATAAAAAAATATTTTTTATTGTAATTTTCCCTCGGTGGTGATGAAATAATGATGATTAATGGCTCGATTATGATTGCACATTATTCTAATTAAGTTTATTTATACTAAAATATTGTTGAACTTGAGAGTTTGGAGACTAAATGAAGATATTAAGATTGATAATTGTATTTTATGGGAGTATGTAAAGAAGAAAATAGTTTATATGTAATAAAAGGACACTTAATATGCAACAATTTTTTTTTACAAAATCGGGCTAGAAACGGGCCAGCCCGGACCGACCCGGTTTTACCGGGTTGATCCGGTTCCGAACAGGTCCGAGCTTCGGGTCGATAAAGTCTAACCATTTATAGTCTGGTCCATTCCGGACCGGGTCGGTCCGGGCCGGGTCAGACCCGGTGCTCAGCCCTAGACAAGTACATACATTTGAAATAATCATGAATACAGGAATGACATCATCAAAGTCTAAAATAATATTCCTAACACTTAGTGATCTCAATTTGCATTAACACATGCATATCATCAAGTTAATAGGATTTGAAATTATCGTGACCTAATACTTGATTGGGACATCTGATTGAAGGATTATACGTATATAATATTCTTGATGAAAAAGTTTTTGGAATGATCCTTATCATTCATTCTCAATTAGGTTATGGTTGTAACACCCCCTGAATTCGACCGAGAATGTCACATGCCGTAGACCCTTCTCACAAGGATCTACCAGGCTAAACTCCAAAAGACTACTCAATGATTGACCGAACGGGGTTAAATTAATTACAAAACAGACCGACAAGGTCATTAAACAATTCAGAAACTAACGTAATTCATATTTCAACGACAATAATAAATTTGAACACATAAAGGAATGACAACTCAATTTAATAAATGAAAACTACACCCATGCAAGGGTGAATACTCGACCAAAAGTGAAAATACCGACCAAAATGAAACAAAAGAATAGACTCTGACTCTTGTGTGATTAGCATCATTGTCCTCCATCTCCTTCCAAGCCAATCCCATGACTACTCCTGAGCTGCAAAACCTGAGCGCATAACAGGCACCCACCCCCCGAAAACTCGGGGTTTGCAAATGGGAATTTTGCTAGTGCAAGTACATAATATACAAGATATACGAAAAATATCAACACAAAACTCAACAGCTGCGAAGCCTTAACATAAACCACGTGTTGTGTCGATATTTATACATCTTCACAGGCGATCGGCACAGAGACCGAGCGACCGGGCCAGGGTCGAATGAACCACGGCACACCTACAAGAACAGAGATTCCAGATCAAGTCCGAGTGCCGAGCGATCGACACCCAAGGCGATCGTCTCTTGGCACTTGGCGATCGACTCTTGTCACTTGGCGATCGACTCTAATGACCGATCATCGACGATGGCCTCATGCCGTATAATGCCGGCACCCATCAAGTCGGCAAAGGCCAAAGCTTGGGACAGAGACCCACATGCAGATCCGGAACATGCGCAACAGAACATGGATCGTTGACCACAGCCTGTCACCATCTGCTCACCTACCGACAGACCCGCCGAAAGGTGCAAAGTGGGACCTCCCAGGACAGCGACTCAGTACGCGTACAGGATCCTCATTGGCTCACATAGCTGGCTGCCAGCAGCAGCTATGGACTTTAAGGAAACCAGCCCATGTGCTAAAAGACGGTCGCCCCCTTTATTATATTACAAGAAAGGCGATCGCCCATCAGCAAAAGGTATCCCAGCTCCTATAAATAGAAGGCTTCCTGCACTTGGAAAGGGGCTGCGCGCTGGCTCTCTGCTTATTCATTCTTGGCAACGCTATACACTTCGGACATTTCTCTCTCTCACTCTTGAGACCTCTTAACCCATAAGATGGTCGGCAGAAACGAGAATAAGAACTCAGAGAAACTCTAGTTCTTCCGGCAAGCACTCAAGAGCTAGATAACTAGGATCTTTTACACTCATTGTAATTGCATTCTTACATTAATATTTGTACTCCAACGTATTCGTATTAATAACATCTCGCGAGAGCATTCAAGCCCAAACCCGGCAAATCTTGTGTTACTTCCATTCCCACGGACGTGCTCTCACACTTTGTTTGCTGCCCGTCCATTCCAGCAATATCTATCTCCGGATAATATTTCGGGTAGCAATAATTGGCGCTAGAGGAAGGGCATCTTAACCTTCATTTTTATTCCGACCGTCTCGAAGAACACTCACTGTTCTCCGAGGCATATACCTGAAGAAACACTCACTGTTCTTCAGAGAAAAACCTTCAGAATCATGTCATCTGCCAACACATCGAAGAGAGCCACTCACAAAACAGCCGAACGTCTTGTTCCAGCCCAATCCGAGCTTCAACCTATGGCGGAGGATAGTCGCGGAGGCGCAAGACTCTCGATCCCGCCCCCGAGGAACGGCCCTAGCCTCTCGCTCGATTAGTTCCAAACAGCGGAACAGATCGAAGAGGCAATGGCCATCCTAAGGGTGCGAGGGAGAGCATTCGACGCGCCCGCAATTACCCCATCGGCCATCCTCCGCGCGGGCAAGCGGAAGCTCAAGGGGTTACTTGACGAGCGACTGTCAGAAAGCCCCGATTCACGAGCAGAAGCACTCGCGAGGCGGAGCGGTTCCATTTTCAGTTGCCTAGGCAGCGACCTATCATGGCGACCGGGGCATTCTGGCCCCAGCCACGAGTTGATGGAGCCTGAATCCGTCACCAGGAGTTCAGCTTATCCAATTCCCAGAAGGCAGGATAGCCATCTGTCACCTTTTCGCCGAAGAACCGAGATCGGCGACGACCTCATCGCCTACTGCGGAGCCAGGAGATCGGTACACGATCGCCTCGTCTCCCGCTCTGAGAGCCACACTGCAAGCGACCAAGCTACGGCGATGGCCGCAATACAACGTCAGCTCGATGACATGAAGGCACTCCTGGAATCTGGGGTAGGCGCCAAGAGAAAGATCGCCGGGCTGAGCGAGCCACTCGCGATCCACATCGAGCTCGCCCCCGTGCAGCCAAGGATCGTTCCTCCTCAAACACCTTTGTATGAGGGGAGGTCGGACCACGAGACTCACCTGAGCAAGTTCCGGGTCTACATGACCGGATGTGGGGCATCAGACGCAACCAGGTGCCGAATGTTCCCCCTAATGCTGGGCGACCTGGCCCATAGGTGGTACGTCTCATTGCCACCACGATCCATCAGTTCCTTTGAGCAACTGGCGAACGACTTCACATCGTACTTCGCCACCAAGCTCGCTCGACCAGAAGGCCCCACCGCATGATGAAAATCAGGCAGGGGGAAGACGAGTCCGATGCAGACTACATCGACCAGGTGGATGAGATAATCCTCAACGGAGAGCCCGTGAGCGACGAGATCGCCCTCTACTCGGTTCTAAGGGGATTCGATGGTCTTTCGCCTATGTTCAGGCATCTTACGAAGGACATCCCCACGACCTACGCGATCTTCCGCGCCAAGGCCGCAGACTTTTTGGCCAGGCAAAGGTTAATTTTCCACCTATGAGTAACGCGATCGGCGGAAGAACGACGATCATCAGTCTTCCAACTCGATCGCCAGAATCAAACAACATCTCCCAAAAATGGAGGACTCGCTTGCCCCTAAGGCTCATCATCTAACATGATGGACCTAAGCACGAGATCGCCTCCCCCAGCATAATGTATACCGTCGAGGGTCGACGTCTAACATGACGATCCGAGGTAGAAGAGTGCAGCCATGGTCCTGGTGGTCGATGGAACCAACTGCTTCGGCCATGCAAGGTTCCTTTGGGCTGCGATCGCTCGCCCTTCGTTTAAATACGAGGCGGGCGTAGCCGAAGGACCCTCCAAACAAATCAGTGGACACGCTCGCCCGCCCTCAAAGGTTCATCATCTAACTTGACGGACCCGGACAATGCGATGCGACCCTACCCCCGTCACAACGTATACCGTCGAGGATTGCCATCTAACATGACGATCCGAGGTAGAAAAGTGCTAACAAGCCGCGGACGTGGAGTCGATTAATCCGACAACGCCCCGCGCAAGGACTTCTCCAGACCGAGACCGCACGCCCTTCATTTAAATACGAGGCGGGCGCAACCTAATGGAGGACCCTCACAATAAAGTGAGTCACGAGACAAACCTACAGTTGGAATGTCGCTCGCACATAAGACACGGTCATGGAGGTCGGTCCATCGAACTCCGCGACTCTGCACGGTTCCTCAATGACGAAACAATCAGCTTTCCACGAGGGATCGGCAAAATTGAAGAAACTCCTTACAGTTCAGGTACAAGACCGAAGATAGCTCGCCAATCGACCAAAGTCCGCTCAACGGATCGCCCGTCTTTATCCTAAACGATCGCCAGTAATACCACCTCACCCCATATATTCGACATCGGAGCAAGCTGGGGGGCAATTGTTGTGTCGATATTTATACATCTCCACAGGCGATCGGCACAGAGACTGAGCGACCGGGCCAGAGTCCAATGAACCACGGCACACCTACAAGAATGGAGATCCCAGATCAAGTCCGAGTGCCGAGCGATCGACACCCAAGGCGATCATCTCTTGGCACTTGGCGATCGACTCTTGGCACTTGGCGATCGACTCTAATGACTGATGTTGGACGACCGCCTCATGCCGTATAATGCCGGCACCTAACAAGTCGGTGAAGGCCGAAGCTCGGGATAGAGACCCACATGCAGATCCGGAACATGCGCCGCAGAACATGGATCGTTGACCACAGCCTGTCACCATCTGCTCACCTACCGACAGACCCACCGAAAGGTGCAAAATGGGACCTCCCGGGACAGCAACTCAGTACGCGTGCAGGCTCCTCATTGGCTCACACAGCTGGCTGCCAGCAGCAGCCACGGACTTTAAGGCAACCAGCCCATGTGCTAAAAGACGGTCGCCCCCTTTATTATATTGCAAGAAAGGTGATCGCCCGTCAGCAAAAGGTATCCCAGCTCCTATAAATAGAAGGCTACCTGCACTTGGAAAGGGGCTGCGCGATGGCTCTCTGCTTATTCATTCTTGGAAACGCTATACACTTCGGACATTTCTCTCTCTCACTCTCGAGACCTCTTAACCCATAAGACGGTCGGCAGAAACGAGAATAAGAACTCAGAGCAACTCTAGTTCTTCCGGCAAGCACTCAAGAGTTAGATAACTAGGATCTTTTACACTCATTGTAATTGCATTCTTACATTAATATTTGTACTCCAACCTATTCGTATTAATAACATCTCGTGAGAGCATTCAAGCCTGGGCCTAACAAACCTGGCAAACCTTGTGTTACTTCCATTCCCACGAACATGCTCTCGCACTTTGTTTGCTGTCCGTCCATTCCAGCAATATCTATCTCCGGATAATATTTCGGGTAGCAACACCACGCATTCCCATAGTCAGCACAGAATAGCACTCATTTACACAAGGTGAAAGATAATCACATAGTCATATTCTATTTACGAAACATAACACCAATTAAACTTTAAACGAGCCCAATGAGTCAAAAGATCTAGCTTGAAAACCCCCTTTTAAAAAGGAAAAATATTTTGATAAGATAGTTTGTAAAAATTATTATTGACTCGGTCCGTCTTGAGGTTTTGAAAATCGAAAGAGAATACTTTTAGAAAATAACTTCAAAAGCTCTCGGGTCCTTGACCCAGCATGTGGAAAACAATTTTACAAGAAAACCATTACAACATTATTCGGGGTCCTCGAACCAATTTGTAGAACACTATTACAAACGGATCATTACAACATCTCACGGGGTTCTCAATCTAATCTAAAGAATATCATCACGAGATCAATCATCTCAACATTTCACGGGGTTCTCGACCCAATTTAAAGAATATCATCACGAGATCAATCATCTCAATATTTCACGGGGTTCTCGACCCGATTCCACAGAATATCATCACAGCACAATCAATGACACAGCCTCTCATATCGACAAATCCTGCTCAAGACCCTTGATTAATTAACCCTCGGAGATCTCGTCAAATATCCTTGGTTAATTAACCCTGATACCAACATTTAAAACAAGTTGAAACAAACTTTCGGAAACACGAATCTCGGTCTATATCGAGACCAATATTTAAAACGAGTTGAAGGAACTTTGGATTACGAACATCGTTCGGTAACGGGGTCTTAGCTGTCACTCGAATATCCATAACCAATAAGCCTTCCAGGCGCCTCCCTTGCACACCTGTGCACCGGCATTCACTCCACTATGTTGGCCGCCCCTTGAACATGTCACCGCGCCGGCGTTCACTCCCGCAAGAGCCGCCCCTTGCACACGCATTAGGTAACACCGGTATTCACCAACCATATGGAGCCGCTCATTGCAGCGTACACCAGGACGGTGTACATGACCCGCCCTCAGAGGCTCCCGGATACGACGTCTCTCACAACAAGTATTCACATTGTTACAAACATCAAGCACACAGTCAATCGTTGCAACAATTATCAAATCAGCACACCAATTCACACAAATTATCTGTTAGTCATAACCACACAAATAAACAACAACACGCACGTTATCAATCAAGACTCAACACAATAAGCCTTCGGCATAATCAACCAACGCTACACATATATCCTTATATCGTAACTCAACCGAATACATAAACCTAACTATATTATCTCTATAAATATGGTTCGTACTTTAATCCAAGTTGAGTACGTCAACTAGTATCGGTATTAATCACCCAAAACTCACCGACATATGTATATAGATATATATATATATATATATATACACATACATATATATATACACACATACATATATTTAACATATAAATATAATATGTGTATATTCGTAAAATGATTCACGCACTTCGGCAACAATGGCTTCACGTAGTTATAATTCGTATATCAAGGTGCTTGCCTTGGTAATTGTAACACCCCAAACTAGGCGGATATTACAGTGCCGTGGACCCCCGACTGGGACCCACCAGGCGAATGAAAATGAATGAATTACACAGGTAAATGTAGTACCGAACCACATTACAACATCAATTACTCCGACGAGGAGTTTTATACAACACACCCAGGATAAAATAGAATACATGTGTATTTTATGTGACGATAAAATACACAACACTGAATGAAATGAGCATTCAAACGGAATGTCTGCAGCGGAATAAATAAAGGAAACACAAATGGTGAATAAATGATGAGCAATCGGGGCCCCTAATAGTATCACAGGACTCCTCGCCGTCACCATGCTCTCCCGTGCCTTAGCCTTGCCATGACACAGCAGCATCCCCAACGGTCGATTTACAGAACAACAATCCTCAAGGGTTGAAAATACACAATCATGATATATACGAAATTATGAATTATTCTCAAAACATACGCAATCAAACATGCTATATGAATCGACTAATCGATGCGGCTCAAAGGAATGGCGCCACACTACGCCCGGGATGGAAATGTGTCCGTGCACAAGCCACCAACGATCAAACACGCGTGGTCTTGTACCTAATCAGTCTCACGAGCAATCGACTCGTGTGCACGATCCAATGTGAGGCCGCCAACCAACACACGACTATAATGTGCCCGACATGAAAATCCTACACATACCAACTGCACGCCCGATATGACCGGAATGCCACAATATGACAAAAGTGACAATGAAAATGAATAATGACTCACCAAGATTGAATGATGGTGAAATGAATGATAGCTCAATGAAATGATCGGAACCGCTGTTCCTTATGGTGAGGTGATTAATTGACAATGACGAGCTTTGATACGATTAATACAATGATGAATGAGTTATGATTATGAATGAACAACGACAAAAGGAATGAATATCCTTTTAACCGAGTAAGAATTAACTTACACAATACCGATGATGAATGTCCGTCCACGAACAACGTCCTAAATGAAATATCGGTCTCTCGAACAACCTTGAATAACACAATTACCAATAATCCGATCATTACGCAAATCAAAAACGATCATAAACGACTCAAACATCGACACAACGATATCCGAGTTCGAATGAATCGAAACCAACTCCAAGATGAGTATTTCAAACCATCAAAACACTTTCAAGGATATCAATAATCCATTAGGAATCCATAACTCATGATTACAACAACATCAATCGGAAAATCCCCAATTAACCGAAGTCAACCCCAAGGTTTCTTGGAATAATTCAGATTATTACCGTTAAAATCCGTAGGAATATATTTATCCAAGTTAGATAATCCATAACTAACATATTCCAATGATAATCCAAGCTTACACGAAGAAATCGGAAGGAAAACCCAAAAATCCGAAATTCTAGATCCAAGAGTTTAATACCTTTGATTCGATGTGATGAAGATGATGAAATGATGATCAATCGAAAGATGAGCTTGAAAATGATGATTGATGATTACACCTCGAAGAATCCTCTCAAACGCTCGAAATCGCCCAAAACTACCGAAGGAATGAAATGAGATGGGAAATGACGAACTCGACTAAAGCTGTACAATTTATACTCGATCCATGTTAGCGTTCGCTAGCCGCTGTGCATAGCGTGCGCTAACGTGTAATTTGGGTAGTCCGGTAACCCTGTCCGAACACGGTAGCGCGCGCTACGTACCTATTTGTAGCGTGCGCTACGGCCATATTACTAGCGTGCGCTAATATCCATTGTTAGCGTGCGCTAGCGAATATTCGACGCCCGATCGGAGTCGGAAAACCGTCGCCCTCGATCTAACCTCGATAGCGTGCGCTACAACCAATTAGCGTGCGCTATAATATTGATTGCGTCGCTAAATATAACTCATAGCGTGCGCTATGAATTAATCGGTGCGATCCGGTAGCCACTGGACTCAGCACGATCCGTCCCTAGCGCGCTACTCCACACATATAGCGTGCGCTACTACAACCCGTTAGCGCGCGCTACTCACCACTCGTAGCGTGCGCTACAATTATTCTCACTGCGGTCCGGTACCTTACGGGTGCGGCCAAGGTAACCTTAGCGTGCGCTAAAGTTGAGCGGTAGCGTGCGCTACCTATACCCAATTAGCGTGCGCTAAAGGAGTATGTAGCGTGCGCTACCCTCAAGCACGACTTGCAGCGAAAATGACAATGATGATAAACACGGCACGAAACTCCAATCAGTTAGTGATGAATGACGATTGATACACGATACAATTACTCTGAATGATGAATACCATGGTGAATCGAGTGATAAATGATCAATAATGAAATTACGAGTACCAATTCTTGAATGATAAATCTTGAATGATAATTCTTGAGTGATAATTCTTGAATGATAATTCTTGGGTATTACATACACCCCCTTAAAGAGTTTCGTCCCGAAACTAAGGGTCAAACAACTCGGGATAACTCTCCCGCATACTATCCTCGGTTTTCCAAGTAGCCTCTTCGACTCCGTGTCTAGACCACGAATTTTAACCAAAGGAATCGTCTTATTCCTCAAGCTGTTTGATTCGCTCTAAAACTCGTATAGGACGTTCCTCATATGAATGATCGTCGGCGATCTCGATTTCGTCGGCGAAGTATGTGACTCGGGTCGGCAACATACTTCCGCAATCGAGAGACATGAAACACATTATGAATTCGGCTCAACGCCGGAGGTAAAGCCAATCGATAAGCTAACTCGCCTACCCGATCCAAAATCTCAAACGGTCCAATGAATCTCGGACTCAATTTCCCCCTCTTCCCAAAACAGAAGATACCACGACTCGGGGATACCTTGACCAACACGTGGTCACCTGTCTCGAACTCTAAAGGTCGGCGGCGGTTATCCGCATATGATTTACGCCGACTACGGCGGTCAACAAACGACTCACGATCAAAGCTACCTTCTCACGGGCGGCTATAAGCATATCGGGCTCGGTGCCGATTGATTCGATAAGTCGTCCCAAAACATCGGAGATCGACATCGTCGACCATTCAAGGCCTCGTATGGTGCCATCTTGATAGAAGCATGCCAAATATTATTATACTGGAACTCGATCAATGGTAGTTTGGCTTCCCAATCGTCTTTCCAATCGTGGACGCATGCCCTCAACATGTCCTCTAATGTCGAATGGTCCTCTCGATTGCCCGTCGGACGAGGATGAAAAGCGGTGCGAGATTAAGCCGAGTTCCCATAGCGCGATGGCGATTTCCAAAAGTGCGACACAAACCGTCCGTCACGATCGGAAACAATACTTTTAGAGTGCAGTGCGATCGACTATCTCTTTAATGAACAAGCTGGGCAAGTCTCTCGGGACCCCACGTATCCTTGATCTCAAGGAAATGAGCTGATTTGGTTAAGCGGTCCACGATCACCGGATCGTGTTCATGCCACGATGACTCGTCGGCAAACTCGTGATGAAATCCATAGAAATGTCTTCCCATTTCCACTCGGGAATAGGAAGAGGTTTTGACATACCCTTGATCGGCGATGTTCAATCTTAACTTGTTGTGAGTTAAGCATCTCGAAACAAATTCTGCGACTTCTCGCTTCATATTACTCCACCGTAATTTTGTTTCAAGTCCTTGTACATCTTGCTAGACCCCGGATGAACGAGAATAAGGGGTAGCATGAGCTTCTCTCAAAATAGAGTTTTTCAACTCGTCGATCGCGATACGCACAACCGATTCTTAAACCTCAAAAGTCCATCCTCGTGGACCACAAATCCAGGGCTTTCCCGAGCCACATCCTCTCGGATGCGCAACAATGATGGGTCGAACCACGATTCTCTCGGATTTCCTCCTCGAGTGACGATGAAATCTCTAACATACAAAGGCCCCCGAACTCATGAAGCCGGACCTCGATCTCGGGTCTAAGGAATTCCTATGAAGCTCCTTCGAATCATTAAACGGGCAAGCATCGCTCTGAACGGACTTACGACTCAAGGCGTCGGCGACAACATTCGCCTTGCCGGGTGATAAAGGATCTCGATATCATAATCTTTGATTAATTCCAACCACCGCCTCGGCGCATATTTAACTCCTACGAGTAAATATATACTTTAAGCTCTTATGATCGGTGAATATCGGATGTAACGCCATAAAGATAATGACGCCAAATTTTCAAAGCGAACACCACGGCTGCTAGCTCCAGGTCGTGGGTCGGATAATTAATCTCGTAAGGTCTCAACTGCCGTGAAGCATAGGCAATAACCTTCCCGTTCTGCATGAGCACACATCCGAGACCCTGTCCGGACGCATCACTATAGACCACAAATCCTTCCGTCCCCTGCGGCAAGGAAAGTACAGGTGCTGACATCAACCGGCTCTTGAGTTCCTCAAAACTCCGTTGACACGCGTCGGACCACGTGTATTTCTTATCCTTCCGCAAAAGGTTCGTTAAGGGTTGAGCGATTCGAGAAAATCCCTCTACAAATCGCCGATAATAACCCGCTAATCCGAGGAAAGTTCGGATTTCCTTAACATTCTTCGGAGGTAGCCAATCTCGAATAGCCTCCGTCTTCTGAGGATCGACGCGAACTCCGTCTGATGAAATTTCTTGTCCGAGAAAGCGTCACTGGACATCCAAAACTCACATTTGGAAAACTTCCCATAAAGTTGTTCTCGCCTCAACACGTCGAGATCTATATGAAGGTGAGACTTGTGTTCCTCCGGTCACGAGAATAAATCAAAATGTCATCGATGAAGACAACAACAAATCGATCCAAAAGTCGATGAAGACCCGATTCATTAATTCCATGAATACGCAGTGCATTAGTCAATCAAACGGCATAACCACAAACTCATAATGACCATAGCGTGTTCGAAACGCCGTCCTCGCGATGTCCGACTCTCGAATCCATGGCTCGATGATATCCGGATCTTAAGTCGATCTTGGAAAATCGAAGCTCACGAAGTTGATCTAATAGATCATCAATACGGGGTAAGGGATACTTATTCTTGATCGTCACCTGTTCAACTCCCGATAATCAATACATAAGCGGAATGAACCATCCTTCTTCTTGACAAACAACACTGGTGCTCCCCACGGGGACGCACTCGGTCGGATATAACCTTTCTCGAACAACTCCTCAAGTTGGTTCTTTAATTCTGCATTTCGGTCGGGGCCATCCGGACGGTGCCTTCGATATCGGGGGCGTACAGGGCTCCAACTCAATCGTGAATTCCACATCCCTCTGTGGAGGCAAACCGAGTAACTAAATGCGGAAAAACATCGGCATATTCCCTCACCACCGGAATATCCGTTAACATTCTTGATGATTTCTCGGTTTTGGCCATAAAGCACCAATAACCGACACATCCCCGATTGAGTAATCTTCGCTTTCATCAAATTAATGACTTTGCGAGCAGTAGGGATTACCTCCTGAAACACATATTCAACTCCATCGTCAAATGATAGTGACCAAACGCTTTCGGACACTAATGATGGCATCATGACGATCCATCCAATCAATACCCAAGATGATGTCGTCCCTCGGTAAATCTACTACGATTAGGTCCACGGCCATACCGACCATGGCCAGATCGGACAATTACAATCTCACGGTTCCGATAATCGTCTACCATCGGGTAGGCCAATGACATATGGCTCACAACTAGTAGCACTACCCGGACGTAGTCTACTCAAACATGACTCGGAAATGAATGAATGAGATGCACCGGTATCAAAAAGGGTACACACGAGGTTGAGATAGAATATCGAGTGTACCGAGATCATCCGGCCTCGGGATCATCGGTCTTCTTCATCTCATAAATTCGGGGCTTGGCCCCGACCGGATGCTCCGTCGATAGCTCTTGGCTCCGCCTTTAGCTCTGTCGTTTTGAGCGATCTTGAGTGAGTGGCACGATTACGCACCTGAATGACACAGGGCTTGAGATGGCCGGAGTGGGTTTAGAGTCCCTACGGCAAAACGGGCCCTATGCCCAGCAATCCCACAGATTGTGGCACGTGATGTTATTTCGGACATAGTCTGAAATGACCACCATTCCTCACAGTTGAAACAAGTGATGGCAGGCGGCCGCTCGCGGCCGAGATTCGCGGGTTTAGACGCGGGGAAGTCGCTCGAGAAAAAGTAGAGCCCGCACGTGGTTTCTTGAAAGTGGCACGACTCCGTCGGTGATTACGATTCTTGGACTTCTTGCTAGCGAGACGAAGGTTCTTTGCTTAGCAATTTCCTTAGCGATAAGCTCGTAGGTGAGAGCTTTCTCGATGAACTCGGCAGTGGTACGGTTATGATTAAGCAGCGAAGTCTCATACGGGGTTTCACCTCTTCTTTGAAATACTTGATCTTGTCCGCTTCGAGTGAATGATAGATGAGGCGACGGAAGAAGTTCTGAAATTTTTCGGCGATGGCGAGAACGTCATCATCCGCCGAAAGGTCGGGAGTGAGTAATTCCGACAACTTGGCCTCCCCGAGTGGGGCCGGATAGTACCTCTCCATCATGAGAGTCTTGAACGATCCCAAGTACATGTTCCGTCTGTGGGCCTCAACGATAACCACCATGAATGAGCGCTCTTACGAGATAGTAAGCCGCATCGAAACTTTATGCCCTTCGGGGCAATCCACCATAGCAAATAACTTCCCAAAATGCTCAAGCCGGTGAACAATATCCGCGGCTCGAGATGAGCCCTCAAAAGTAGGTGGTCGGCTGGCGAGAGATATCGGATGATATTGCTTACACCCCTCTCTTGCCTGCGAGGTGGCGGCGGAGGAGCCTGCTGATTTTGATTGACGGAGTTATGCATCGTCTCCATCAACCGAGCCATCTGGGTCATTTGGGCCATCATGCCACTGCATAAATGCGAGTGGGTCGACCGAACACCCTCGGTGAGCCGTGTCCGGAGTCGACTCCTGACGATGAATGATCGCGTCCGAGGTGAGTGAGTGGCGGCGTCATTGCTCGATGAGTTAGCATTATTCACGGCATTTGCACGGGTATTCGCACGAGTTCTCGGGATTCGGCCCGCTCCACGGCCTCGTCCTCCACGTCCTCTGCCGACCCTTTCCATCGAAGTGGAAAGTCATATGATGATTATATATCTCGCATGAGTATCACATTATGATTATATTATGAAATGATGAAAATGAGCATACGCGCTCAAATACGGCGATTACATGAATGATTGATTGACGTGACATGATTATCGATGAAGTTCTTGAAATGATTATCTTGGATGAGTTAACAAGATTAATGATCCGATCTTCCCGATCAACAAGCGAACAATGAAATGAATTGGTGATTAATGAGTTAACTCGACCGTCCGGTCAAAATGACAATGATGATTGAGGATTGTTAATCGATGAATTATGAATGAATGATTTATGCGAGAAATTATACCGTGGCATTAGAAATCTTACGATTCTTGGTCCGATTGGCTCGGCTTTTGCACAGTCACACGTGGCGCGAGTCCAATGATACTAGTCCGATGATGATTTCAAATGAGACATGACTTGGAGGGTAGTATTCAAAACCACGCTCGATACCAACTCTGTAACACCCCAAACTAGGCGGATATTACGGTCTGTGGACCCCGATTTGGGACCCACCGGGCGAATGAAAATGAATGAATTACAGGTAAATGTAGTACCGAACCACATTACAACATCAATTACTCCGACGAGGAGTTTTATACAACACACCCAGGATAAAATAGAATACATGTGTATTTTATGTGACGATAAAATACACAACACTGAATGAAATGAGCATTCAAACGGAATGTCTGCGGCGGAATAAATAAAGGAAACACAAATGGTGAATAAATGATCGAGCAGTAGGGCCCCTACTAGTATCACTGGGACTCCTCGCCGTCACCATGCTCTCCCGTGCCTTAGCCTTGCCATGACACAGCAGCATCCCCAGCGGGAAGTCGATTACAGAACAACAATCCTCAAGGGTTGAAAATACACAATCATGATATATCCGAAATTATGAATTATTCTGTCAAAACATACGCAATCAAACATGCTATATGAATCGACTAATCAAGACGGCTCAAAGGAATGGCGCCACACTACGCCCGGGATGGAAATGTGTCCGTGCACAAGCCACCAACGATCAAACACGCGTGGTCTTGTACCTAATCGGTCTCACGAGCAATCGACTCGTGTGCACGATCCAATGTGAGGCCGCCAACCAACACACGACTATAATGTGCCCGACATGAAAATCCTACACATACCAACTGGCACGCCAAGATGACCCGGAATGCCACAATATGACAAAAGTGACAATGAAAATGAATAATGACTCACCAAGATTGAATGATGGTGAAATGAATGATAGCTCAATGAAATGATCGGAACCGTCGTTCCTTATGACTGAGGTGATTAATTGACAATGACGAGCTTTGATACGATTAATACAATGATGAATGAGTTATGATTATGAATGAACAACGACAAAAGGAATGAATATCCTTTTAACCGAGTAAGAATTAACTTACACAATACCGATGATGAATGTCCGTCCACGAACAACGTCCTAAATGAAATATCGGTCGCTCGAACAACCTTGAATAACACAATTACCAATAATCCGATCATTACGCAAATCAAAACCGATCATAAACGACTCAAACATCGACACAACGATATCCGAGTTCGAATGAATCGAAACCAACTCCAAGATGAGTATTTCAAACCATCAAAACACTTTCAAGGATATCAATAATCCATTAGGAATCCATAACTCATGATTACAACAACATCAATCGGAAAATCCCCAATTAACCGAAGTCAACCCCAAGGTTTCTTGGAATAATTCGAAAATAACCGTTAAAATCCGTAGGAATATATTTATCCAAGTTAGATAATCCATAACTAACATATGCCAATGATAATCCAAGCTTACGAAGAAATCGGAAGGAAAACCCAAAAATCCGAAATTCTAGATCCAAGAGTTTAATACCTTTGATTCGATGTGATGAAGATGATGAAATGATGATCAATCCGAAAGTGAGCTTGAAAATGATGATTGATGATTACACCTCGAAGAATCCTCTCCGAAACGCTCGAAATCGCCCAAAACTACCGAAGGAATGAAATGAGATGGGAAATGACGAACTCGACTAAACATCGCCCAATTTATACTCGATCCATGTTAGCGTCGCTAGCCGCTTGCATAGCGTGCGCTAACGTGTAATTTGGGTAGTCCGGTAACCCTGTCCGAACACGGTAGCGCGCGCTACGTACCTATTTGTAGCGTGCGCTACGGCCATATTACTAGCGTGCGCTAATATCCATTGTTAGCGTGCGCTAGCGAAATATTCGACGCCCGATCTGGAGTCCAGAAAACCGTCGCCCTCGATCTAACCTCGATAGCGTGCGCTACAACAACCAATTAGCGTGCGCTATAATATTGATTGCGTACGCTAAATATAACTCATAGCGTGCGCTATGAATTAATCGGTGCGATCCGGTAGCCACCGGACTCAACAATCCGTCCCTAGCGCGCTACTCCACACATATAGCGTGCGCTACTACAACCCGTTAGCGCGCGCTACTCACCACTCGTAGCGTGCGCTACAATTATTCTCACTGCCGATCCGGTACCTTCCGGATCGGCGGCCAAGCCTTAGCGTGCGCTAAAGGCGGCGGTAGCGTGCGCTACCTATACCCAATTAGCGTACGCTAAAGGAGTATGTAGCGTGCGCTACCCTCAAGCACAGCTTGCAACGAAAATGACAATGATGATAAACACGGCACGAAACTCCAATCAGATTAGTGATGAATGACGATTGATACACGATACAATTACTCTGAATGATGAATACCATGACTGAATCTGAGTGATAAATGATCAATAATGAAATTACTGAGTACCAATTACTGAATGATAAATACTGAATGATAATTACTGAGTGATAATTACTGAATGATAATTACTGGGTATTACAGTAATCTCTCGCGAATACTCCGAAAAATACGGTCGATCGGAAAAATACGGAACTCCAATGAAAACGACGATTAGAAAGGTTCAACACCAGATATTCGTAGGAAATTCGTCCCTAATATCCTATCATAAAATAAACAATCAATCATATAAGGAAAAACATCGTAAAACGACTGAATCTCCCTCTGCGGCATTTTCCCGGACACCTTGAACACGTCAATTGGGAACTCATTTAAAAGACGAATCGGTAATGATAAAACCGTCGTAAAATGATTAAATTGATAGAATACAACTTAATCTTCGATTATCCATCAGTAATCTGAGTTAATACGATTAAAACGGACAAAATCAACCAAAATGCCCAAAACTAGATTTTTAGGAAATCATATCTTGATTCGATGGATCGGAGAAGGTTATAAGATGATTAATCGATGTTATAAACTCAAAAACGACGTGGATCGGTAGTTATACACCATGCCTTCCTGTTCTCCAATTCTTGGCTGCGGAAGAGGTGAGTTCGGGGAAGAAAATAGGTGAGGAACACGTTTGCCCAGTCATTTATATAGAACCCGCACGACGCACGAGCAGACACGCACGAGCACCGGCCGTGCGTGATTCGTGCGCCAAGAACCTGCCGGAACACATATGGGAGTCTTCCGGACATGCACGAGCATGATGCTCGGGCGTCCGGTCGTGTGGCCTGCTCGTGCGCGGCACTGCCTGGCCTCTGTCGCACCGCACGAGCACTGGTCGTGCGCGTTTGCTACTTCCTACCCAGTACCGCACGAGCGCCGGCCCGCGTGCCTTGCTCGTGCACCACCTCGTCTGCGGCCTCTGTGGATCGCCCAGGTGCACATCGCCTTACGAGTGCGGTGTATCAGATGCTCGTGCGTACTGGCGATCGCGCTGCCGTGGCGGTGCCACCGCCATGACTCGACGACCCGATTTTCCGAAATCGCACGGAAACGAACATGACAAAACGCTCGTGGACAACAATATCGATCTGAAATAAAAACAACATACAACAAATCACCACATATGGCCGAAAACACAAAATCAATCATCGAGAAAAATAATACCAACGCTCGACAACCGCTCTGGTCTAAAAAGAAAAATTCAAATAAATCAGAATAAAAATATCGCGTATTACATTCTACCCCCCTTAAATTAAGTTTCGTCCCAAAACTTAAAATAGAGAAAGGTGGAACAATCAAGAGAAAGAAAAAAAAATAACTACTTGCTCAGCCCCAAAACATCACGAGCATTGCGCGAACGCGAGGATCCTAAAAATACAATAAATTGAACTAGCAAGCATCTGGTGCGTGAGTCGAGGCGATAAAATATATGTGAACATGAGAAGTAGAGGTGGAGGAGTATGAGTTTGGAGATAAAAGCTCCAAGAGTTAAGGAAAATAACAAAATGGCTCAGACATACTGAAACCATGTTTGAGCTCGACCAACCGCATCCAAGTACATAACACATTTGGAAAAGTTAATTGCACGTGTGGGAACAATAGTTTCGAACAAAATTTGCAAGAATCATGTTCATATGTGGAAAGACCACAATAATCCACGGAGTCAAACAAACAGCTCTGAAATTCGTTCGGGGGACGGTAGGCTACGTAGAACAGGGTAGTTTAAAATTGTCGAGAGGATTATAGATGAATCACCAACAATGAAAGTCACCCAGCACCGAAAATACTAAGAAGAGTATGGATAATACATTTCCCCATACTAAGAAGACATTTCGACCCCGAAACTTAGAACAACAAGAGTTGGAAACGTAAAGCAATGAAACGAAAAACGATCAAAGTCATGATTGTTGGAAACAGCAACGATTAGGACATAGTACAAAATCTTCATTCTCCCATGTTAGGCTCTTCAGAAGGAGACATAGGGTTTCGGGACATTCTCCGGTCACTTGCTCTACTCGCCAACAGGGTAGCATTCTTTGCCAATTTGGAAACTATCTCACAATGTTTCTCCCGATGACCTTCACACCCGCACAGGTAAGAAGTCAAGAGTGGAAAGGGACAATTTGCATGAACATGTCCCTGACGGTTGCAGTTGAATCACCCTCTATTCTTGCCGAGAGTCACCGATGCTGGCTTGGGATTCCCAGCACTCACTCCCGACCGTGAAGACGATGCGTTCGAACGACGTGGGGGTTTGGGAGCCTTAGTCCCTTCACCGCCTAAAATTTTTCTAGATGCCTTGGGCCTCTTCGCCTCGCTCGTGAGCTCGATCACTGAGGAGATTTCATAGGATATCGTTTGATCTTGATACTCCTTCACCGTAGCGTGAATCGTTGTCGTAAGAACCACCTTACCGCTGTAACACACCAAACTAGGCGGCTATTACAGTGTCGTGGACCCCCGACTAGGACCCACCAGGCGAATGAAAATTAATGAATTAAATAATATAACTGTAGTACCGAACCACATTATATTACCAATTACTCCGATGAGGAGTTTTAAGTACAATACACCCAGGAAATACAGAATACTTGTATATTTTATATGAAGATAAAATATACAACACTGAATAAAATGAATATCCAAACGGAAATTTGCAGCGGAAATAAAAATGAAGAAACATGAATGACTGAAAAGGACTGGGGGCCCCTACTAGTATCATTGGTACTCCTCCCCGTTAACGTTCTCTTCCCGTGCTTTTGCCTTGCCATGACCTAAAAACAACATCCCCAACGCGGTCAGTTGCACAGAACAACAATCCTCAAGAGTTGAATAAACACAATCATATATATCTTAGTTATGAAATTAAGCTGAAGAGGGGCATCATAGTACGCCCGTAATGGGATGGGCAAGTGCACAAGACGAATGTCCGGACACACCCTCACTTGTACCTAATTAGTCTCACGGAGGCACGTTACCGTGTGCACAGTCTATTGTGTCGGTGAACCCGTATCACATGACTATCGTGTGCCCAACTAAAAATTCCACACATAACCACCCGGCCATGCAATATGAACCCAAAAGGTCACACGAACAAAAGTGACCATGAAGAATATCAATGAATAGAAAATCGACAAGGGTCAAGAATGACTCACCGAGATGAAATAATAATGAAATGAATGATAGCTCACTGAAATGATTGGAACCGTCGTTCCTCGTGAAATGAATGATTAGTTTGATATTACAATTCTCGACATGATTAATACATTATGAATGAATTATGAATATGAATGAACAACAATGAAAGGAATGAGTATCCTTTTAATCGAGTAAGAATTAACTTACTCAATACCGGTGAAGAAAGTCCTTCCTCGAACAAACGTCTTAAATCGAAATGTCGGTCGCTCGAACAACCTTGAATAACACAATTACCAACAAACACTTAATATACGAATCAAGCATGATCACAACCAACTCAAAACGTCGATACGATAATCCCAAACTCATTGGGGCATTATAACAAACACGTTGTAACCAATCTTCAATAGTTTACTACCCACCTTCATATCGATACCGAACCTCCAAAGAGTGATTCAATCCAACAAAATATCTTCAACACAATCAAATAACTCAATATGAATACACAATTCGAGATTTCAACATCATCTAATCGAAACCCCCAAATCCAAAATCAACATTCAAAGTGTTCTAGAAATAATCCTTCAATAATCCAATGAATATTCATACAAAC
Organism: Orobanche coerulescens; assembly: GCA_033398695.1. NCBI lineage: Eukaryota > Viridiplantae > Streptophyta > Magnoliopsida > Lamiales > Orobanchaceae > Orobanche > Orobanche coerulescens. Next base: position 160,647,059 of record CM065803.1, read on the forward strand.
TCATAATCATATGTATATCGCTTCATATATCATGATTATCACATCCAAAACATCATATTTCACCTTAAAATCAAAATCTAAGGTTTGGGGAAAATTACCTTTGAAGATCCAACCTCTTCGATCCATCGAAACTCGTTTTAATCGACTTCCCAAGCTCCACAAACGAATAAAGATGATTAAACCCGAACACACAAGTGTTTGATGATGAAAAATCTCTCCCACAATATCTCGCTCTTGGAACCAAAATGAAGAAGTGATAAAATGAGCATAAAAATCCCGTTTATGTCTTTAAATACTGCGCAGAGTTACGGCCGTAACTCTGCCACCTTACGGCCGTAACTTCCCAAGTCAACGGCCTTACGGCCGTAATCTCTATTACATATGGCCGTAACAACACTTCGTTGAAAACACTATAATTCCCGCACTGTCCGAGTTACGGCCATACCAGGACTACCTTACGGCCGTAACAACAACACTTACAGCCATATCCTGCCGAACTTACGGCCGTAAGTTGTATTCGTTGACAACCCCTTCCTGCACAAACGAATGCATGTTACGGCCGTAGTATATAAATCATACAGCCGTACCTTCCTGCTTACGGCCGTAACTAGTATAACTTACGGTCGTATGACATCTTCATCCAGAAAGACATCAACTCCACGAATGCATGTTACGGCCATAATGCATAATCAGTTACGGTCGTAACTCACTGCTGCAAATGACAAAAATCTGAAAACTCCGTCGTCTCGTTACAAATGATGAATGATCCGACATACAATACTTTTATGAATGTAATTAAGTCCAATAACATGCAATAGGTGATACTTCCAACACAAGACTACCAATCACAATAATTATGATAATACTCTCATCTCGATTCTCAAACGGAGTTGAATGACGATCGGTAATTGATACACGGCTCCAAGTATGCCAACGATGAATATAAATGAATGAACGTGAATGATGAATGATTATTAATGAGTGAAAAATTACTGAGTGACAATTACTGAATGATAATGAATGAATTTACAACCGGGTATTACAAACTCTCCCCCTTAAAAAGAGTTTCGTCCTCTAAACTAAGGGTCAAACAATTCGGGATAACTCTCCCGTATACTATCCTCGGTTTCCCAAGTAGCCTCTTCGACTCCGTGTCTAGACCATTAAATTTAAGCAAAGGAATCGTCTTGTTCCTCAACTGTTTGATTCACCGCTCTAAGACTCATACAGGACGCTCCTCATACGAATGATCATCTGCGATCTCGATTTCATCGAACTGAAGTATGTGACTCGGATCGGCAACATACTTTCGAAACTGAGAGATGTGAAACACATTATGAATTCGGCTCAACGCCAGAGGTAAGGCCAATCGATAAGCCAGACTGCCTATCCGATCCAAAATCTCAAACGGTCCAATGAATCTCGGACTCAACTTTCCCTGCTTCCTGAAATGGAAGATACCTCGACTCGGGGATACCTTGACCAAAATGTGGTCACCTGTCTCGAACTCTAATGGTCGACGACGATTATTTGCATAAGATTTTTGTCGACTCTGAGCGGTCAACAAACGACTCCTGATCAAAGCTACCTTCTCACAGGCAGCTATAAGCATATTGGGCTTGGTGCCGATTGATTATTATAAGTCATCCCAACACAAGAGAGATCGACAACGACGACCGTATAAGGCCTCGTAAGGTGCCATCTTAATCGAAGCATGCCAACTGTTATTATACGTAAACTCGATCAATAGTAGTTGGGCTTCCCAATCATCCTTCCAGTCGAGAACACATGCTCTCGGCATGTCCTCTAACGTCTGAATAGTTCGCTCTGATTGTCCGTCGGATTGAGGTGAAAGTCTGTGCTGAGATTAAGCTGAGTTTCCATGGCACGATGAACTGATTTCCAAAAATGTGACACGAATCGTCCATCACGATCGGAGTACCATGCAATCTCACTATCTCTTTGATGAACAACTGGGCAAGTCTCTCGGGACCCCACGTATCCTTAATCTCAAGGAAATGAGCTGACTTAGTTAAGCTGTCTACAATTACCCAAATTGTATTTGTGCCACGACGACTCATCGGAAAACTCGTGATGAAGTCCATTGAAATATCCTCCCACTTCTACTCTGGAATAGGGAGGGGTTTCAGCATAACCTCCGGTCGCTGATGTTCTATCTTGACTTACTGACAGGTTAAACATATCGAAACAAATTCTGTGACTTCTCGCTTCATATTACTCCACCAGTAATTTTGTTTCAAGTCATTGTACATCTTGCTAGAACCCGGATGAATGGAATAAGTGGTAGCATGAGCTTCTCTCAAAAGCGAGTTTTTAAACTCATCATCCACCGGTACGCATAACCGGTTCTTAAATCGCAAAAGTCCATCCTCGTGGACCACAAATCCAGGGGCTTTCCCCTGAGCCACATCCTCTCGGATGCGCAACAAAAATGGGTCTGAACACTGATTCACTCTGGTCGCCTCCTCAAGTGGCGATGAAATCTCTAACATGCAAAGTTGCCCTTGTACTCGCTGTAACCAGACCTCGATCTCGGGTCTTAGGAATTCCTGTTGAAGTTCTTTCTAAACTATTAAACGAGCAAGTATTTGCTCGCTGTAACCAGACCTCGATCTCGGGACTTACGACTCAAGGCGTCGACGACAATGTTCGTCTTGCCCGGGTGGTATAGTATCTCAATATCATAATCTTTGATTAGTTCCAACCACCATCTCTATCACATATTTAACTCCTTCTGAGTAAATATAGACTTCAGACTCTTATGATCGGTGAAAATCTGACAGGTGACGCCATAAAGATAATGACGCCAAATCTTCAATGCGAATACCATGGTTGCTAGCTCCAGGTCATGGGTCGGATAATTGACCTTGTAAGGTCTCAGTTGCCGTGAAGCATAGGTAACAACTTTCCCATTCTGTATTAATACGCATCCAAGACCGTGTCCAGACGCGTCACTATAAACCACGAGTCCTTCCGTCCCTCGTGCCAATGAAAGGACAGGTGCTGAAATTAAACGGCTCTTGAGTTCTTCAAAACTCTGTTGACACGCATCAGACCACGTATATTTCTTATCCTTCCACAAAAGGTTCGTCATAGGTGAGTGATTTTAGAAAATCCTTCCACAAATCGCCGGTAATAGCCTGCTAATCCGAGAAAGCTTCGGATTTCCTTAACATTCTTCGGAGGTTGCCAATCTCGGATAGCCCCCGTCTTATGAGGTATGCACTCCGTCTGATGAAATCACATGTCCGAGAAACGTCACCTCGGACATCCAGAACTCACATTTAGAAAACTTTCCATAGAGTTGCTCTCATCAACACGTCGAGAACCTGATGAAGGTGAACTTCGTGCTCCTCTCTGTCACAAGAATAAATCAAAATGTCGTCTATGAAAACAACCATGAACAGATTCAAAAAGTGGATGAAAACCCGATTCATTAACTCCATGAATACCGCTGGTGCATTAGTTAACCCAAACGGCATCACTACAAACTCGTAGTGCCCATAGCGTGTTCGAAACGCCGTCTTTGCTATATCCAACTCTCGAATTTGCAACTGATGATACCCAGATCTTAAATTGGTCTTGGAAAATACTGAAGCTCCCTGAAGTTGATCTAAGAGATCATCAATACGGGGTAGGGGATATTTATTCCTGATCGTCACCCTGTTCAACTCTCGATAATCAATACACAAGCGAAATGAACCGTCCTTCTTCTTGACAAATAACACTGGTTCTCCCCACGAGGATGCACTCGGTCGGATATAACCCTTCTCGGTCAAATCCTCCAATTGATTCTTCAGTTCCTGCATTTCGGTCAGGGCCATCCTATATGGTGCCTTCGATAATGGGGACGTACCAGGCTCCAACTCTATCATGAATTCCACATCTCTCTGTGGAGGCAAACCAGGTAACTCGTCTGGAAATACATCGGCATATTCTCTCACTACAGGAATATCTGCCAACATCACTGATGATTTCTCGGTCTTGGTCATATAGCGCCAATAACCAACACACCCCTCGTTGAGTAATTTCACTGCTTTCATCATATTAATGATTCTTCCGGAACAGCTGGGATTACCCCCCTGAAATACACACTCGACTCCATCGTCTAAAATGATAGTGACTACTGTGTAATAATCTAATTTATATTATTTCTTAGAGAAATTATATTTAATAAAATTAATTAGTTGGATTAGTTAATTATATTAATATATTGAGACGTACCAAGATGTACCTTTTGGACTAGGCACACGAGGACCGTTTCACGGACAACGAACCAACTTCCCAATAGTGCCTCTTTTAATGTTTAGTGGTGATATGGGGAAGGTTCAAGGAATAATGTAACGCATAAATACAAGACATTTAGTCCAAAAACACTCATGACCCAACCCAACTTAAAAAGACTACCTAATACTCAACAAATACAACCAAAGTACGCCATACATATATCAATACATATATAAATCAGCCTACATCAAAAATTGGAGGAGAAGACTTTGAGGTATTGTAATACCCGGTTGTAATTCAGTCATTATCATTCAGTAATTATCATTCAGTAATTATCATTCAGTAATTGTCACTCAGTAATTTTCACTCGTTAATAATCATTCATCATTCATATTCAATCATTGGATTCACCGTTCAGAGTAATTTGTATCGTGTATCCATTTTTATTCTCCTTTCTACCTAGTTGGAGGATCGAGTCGTGTTTATTATCTTTGTCATTGTCGTAATGGGATGTGTGTGAGGAGTAGCGCACATTATGTACTCTCTTTAGCGCACGCTAATTGAGTACGGGTAGCACACGCTACCTCTCCGTATTAGTGCACGCTAATGTGGTTCAGTCCTGCAGTCCAGAAGGCACTGGACTGCAGTCGAGTTGTAGTAGCGCACACTACGAATGGTAAGTAGCGCACACTAGTAAGTTTGGATAGCGCATGCTATGCAGTCAGTGTAGCGCGCGCTAAGGCCGATCAGGCAGAGTCTAGTGAGTACTGGACTGATCTGGAATAATTCATAGCGCACGCTATGAGTAGATTTTAGCGTATGCTAATGGTGTAGTAGCGTACGCTGAGTTTTGGGTGTAGCATACGCTATCGAGAGCAGATCAGATGACAGGAGGTTCTGGACTTCAGTTACTGGGCATCATATATTCAGTTAGTGCGTGCTAACATTATGGGTTAACGCACATTAACGAGGCAGTTAGAGCTCACTGGACTGTCCGGTTAACCCATTAGCGCAGGCTACATATCAGTTCATAGCGTGCGCTAAGCTGGGACAAGTATAAATTGGACAGTGCTGTCCAGATTCGTTATTTGTTCATTTCACTTCATTCCTTTGATGGTTTTGGGCGATTTCGGGCATTTTGGAGAGATTTCTTCGAGCTGAATCCATCTACCATCATCTTCAAGCTTATCATTCGGATTAATCATCATTTCATTCTCTCCAACACATCAAATCAAGGTAATAACTTTTTGGATCTGGAATTTCGGATTTTTGGGTTTTTCCTTTCGATCTCTTCGTGTAAGCTTGGTTTTAAGTTGGAATATATTATATATGGATTATCTACCTTGGATAAATGTATTCCTATGGATTTATTGATATGTTTTTCTGATATGATGAATATTTGGAGAATTAATCAAGAACCCTTGATGTTGACTTTGGTTATTTTTTGGGATTTCCGATTATAGTTGTCGTAACCACGAGTTGTGGTTTCCTATTGGATTATTGATATTATTGAAGGTGTTTTGTTGGATTGAACTACTCATTTTGGAGTTGGTTCCGATATATTTGGGATTGGTTATAATCAGAGGATGATGTTCGCTAAGTGTTTGTTTGAATGCCTCAATGAGATTGGATATTGTTGTATCGACCTTTGAGATAGTCGTGATTCATGATTGATACGTATATTGAGTGTTTGTTGGTAATTATGTTATTCAAGGTTGTTCGAGTGACCGACATCTCATTGTAGGATGTTTGTTCGAGGAAGGATATTCTTCACCGGTGTTGTGTAAGTAAAATCATACTCGGTTAAAAGGATACTCATTCCTTTCGTTGTTGTTCATTCATAATCATAATTCATTCATAATGTATTAACCATATTGAGACTTGTAATTCTCAAATAATCATTTCATTCTCGAGGAACGACGGTTCCAATCATTTCAATGAGCGATCATTCATTTCATTATTAATTCATCTCGGTGAGTCACTCTTGACCCTTGTCAGATTGTTATTCATTAATACTCCTCATGGTCATTCTTGTTCATATGACCTTCTGGGGCCGGGTGAGGATGTGTGGAATTTTTAGTTGGGCACATGATAGTCATATGATCGGGTTCACCGATACGATGGATTATGCATACGGTAACGTACCTCTGTGAGACTAATTAGGCACAAGGGTGGGTGTGTCCGGACGCTCGTCTTGTGCACTTGCATATACCATTACGGGCGTACTATGATGCCTCTCTTCAGCTTAATTTCATAATTAAGATATGTCATTATTGTGTTTATTCAACTCTTGAGGATTGTAGCTCTGTGTAACTGACCACGTTGGGGGATGTTGTTTTCAGGTCATGGGAAGGCTAAAGCATGGGAAGAGAGCGTTGACGGCAAGGAGTCCCAGTGATACTAGTAGGGGGCCCCAGTCCTTTTCAGTCATTCGTGTTTCTTCATTTATTCCGCTGCAGATTTCCGTTTGGATACTTATTTTCATTCAGTGTTGTATATTTTATCTTCATATAAAATATATGTGTATTCTGTATTATACTGGGTGTGTTGTACTTGAAACTCCTCATCGAAGTAATTAGTGATATAATGTGGTTCGGTACTGCAATTATATTATTTAAGTCATTAATTTTCATTTGCCTAGTGGGTCTCAGTCGGGGGTCCACGGCACTATAATATTCGCCTAGTTTGGGGTGTTACAGAGTTGGTATCGGAGCGTGGTTTTGAATACTACCTTTCGATTCATATCTTATTGAAATCATCGTTCATCAGACTAGTATCATTGGACTTTCGCGTCACGTGTGACCTGTGCAAGAGCCAAACCCCTAAGATCAAATAACAGTAAGATTTCTGACGCCATGGTATAATTTCTGGCAATAAGAATCACTCGTTCATCATTCAACAGTCAACAATCCTCAATCATTATTTTCATTTTTGATCATGTCGATCATGTTAATTTATTAATCACTCAGTTCATTTCGTTGTTCGGTTGTTGATCTTGAGGATCATATCATTAATCTTGATAACTTGTTTAAGATAATCATTTCAAGAATTTCATCAGATAATCATGTCACCTCAGTTAATCATTCATGTAATCATTGTGTTAGAGCGCGTATGCTCATCATCATCAATTCATAACACAATCATAATGTGATATTCATGCGAGATATATAATCATCATGTGACTTTCCCACTTCAGTATGGAAAGAGCTGGAAGAGGACGCGGGGGAAGAGGTTGCGGTGCGGGCCGAATCCCGAGAACTCGTGTGAATACACGTACGAATGTGAGGAATAATGTTAATTCATCGAGCAGCGATGCCGCCACTCATTCTCCAGGAAATGATCATTCACTGTCAGGGAGTCGTACCCGGGACACAGCTCATTCAGAAGTCGTTCGGGTTGATCCACTCGCATTTATGCAGGGCATGATGGCCCAGATGACTCAGATGGCACGCCTCCTAGAGACGATGCAGAACTCAGCTACTCAGAATCAGCAGGCCCCTCCGCCGCCACCTCAGAGGCAAGAGAGGAGTGTGAACAGTATTATTGGTGACATCTCTCGCCAAAGAATCAGTAGGCTCCTCCGGATATTGTTCACTGGCTCGGGCATTTCGAGAAGTTGTTTGCTATGGTAGAGTGTCCTGAAGGGCACAAAGTTTTAGTCGCGGCTTACTATCTGAGTAAGAGCGCTCATTCATGGTGGTTATTGTTGAAGCCCACCGACGGATCTTGTACTTGGGATCAATTCAAGACTCTCATGATGGAGAGGTATTATCCATCCCCACTCAGAGATGCCAAGTTATCAGAATTACTCACTCCCGACCTCTCAGCAGACGATGATGTTCTCGCCATTGCCGAGAAATTTCAAGAGCTACTTCCTTTCGTCTCATCTATTATTCACTCTGAGGCGGACAAGATCAAGTATTTCAGCAAGAGGTTGAAACCTCGCATGCGGATGCAGTTGCGTAATCACAATTGCACCACTCTGGCCGAATTCATCGAAAAAGCTCTTACTTATGAGCTTACTGCTAAGGAGATTGCTAAGCAACAACCTTCATCTGCTAGCAAGAAGTCTAAGAATCGTAATCAGTCTAAAGCCAGTCAGGCAACTTTCAATAAGCCTCGTGCGGGCTCTACTTTTTCTGAGAGACCTCCTATGGTTCCTTGACCCGCAGAATCTCAGTCCCGAGTGGCCAGTTCGGCGATCACCTGTTTCAACTGTGAAGAACAGGGTCATTTCAGCACCAAGTGTCCGAGGCAGACTGTCACATGCCATAACTGTGGGATTGCTGGGCATAATGCCCGTTTTTGCCGAAGAGACTCTAAACCCACTTCGGCGTCATCTCAGGACCCGAGACAGTCAGTGGTTCAGAATCAGGCCACTCAGTCCGCGTCGTTCAAGATAACGGGAGCAAACAAAGGCGGAGCCAAAAGCTATCAGACGGGAGCGTCCGGTTCAGGGGGCGGCAAGCCCCGAATTTATGAGATGAAGAAGGCCGACGATCCAGAGGCCCGAATGATCTCAGGTACAGTCGAAATTCTATCTCAACCTGTGTGTACCCTTTTTGATACTGGTGCATCGCATTCATTCATTTCTGAGTCATGTTTGAGTAGACTATGCCTGGATAATCCTTCTAGTTGTGAACCTTATGTCATTGGTCTACCTGATGGTAGAAGAATTATCGGAGATCGTGAGATTAAGAATTATCCGATTCAGCTTCATGGCCGTGCTTGGTTAGCAGACCTAATCGCGGTGGATTTACCGAGAGACGATGTTATCTTGGGTATTGATTGGATGGATCGCCATGATGCCACCATTAGTGTCCGTAAGCATATGGTCACTATCATTTCAGGCGATGGAGTCGAATGTGTATTTTAGGGAGGTAATCCCATCTATTCCGGTATAGTTATTAATATGATGAAAGCAGTGAAATTACTCAATCAGGGGTGTGTCGGTTACTGGTGCTATATGGCCAAGACCGAAAAACCATCAGTAATGTTGACGGATATTCGTGTAGTGAGAGAATATGCCGATGTATTTCCAGACGAGTTACCTGGTTTGCCTCTACAGAGAGATGTGGAATTCACGATTGAGTTGGAGCCCGGTACGTCCCCAATATCGAAGGAACCGTATCGGATGGCCCCGACCGAAATGCAAGAACTGAAGAATCAATTGGAGGATTTGACCGAGAAGGGTTATATCCGACCGAGTGCGTCTCCGTGGGGAGCACCGGTATTATTTGTCAAGAAGAAGGACGTATCATTTCATTTGTGTATTAATTATATCGAGAGCTGAACAGGGTGACGATTAAGAATAAATATCCTCTACCCCATATCGATGATCTCTTAGATCAGCTTCAGGGAGCTTCGGTATTTTCCAAGATCGGTTTAAGATCTGGATGTCATCAGTTGTGAATTCGTGAGTCGGATATCGCAAGGACGACGTTTCGAACACGCTATGGTCATTATGAATTTTTGGTAATGCCGTTTAGATTAAATAATGCACCTATGGTATTCATGGAATTAATGAATCGAGTTTTCATCGACTATTTGGATCAGTTTGTAGTTGTCTTCATTGAAGACATTTTGATTTATTCTCGTGACCGGGAGGAGCACGAATTTCACCTCCATCAGGTTCTCGACGTGTTGAGATGAGAGCAGCTCTATGGGAAGTTTTGCAAATGTGAATTCTGGATGTCCGAAGTGACGTTTCTCAGACATGTGTGTAGGTCACAAGTCGTCCAGGAATAAGTCTAGAGGGGGGGTGAATAGACTTATTGAAACTCTTAAACTCTTTTCTTCGAAGAGTGAGTTTCTCAACTGATAGATATGCGGAAATCAGCTGATGACGAAAATAAAACTAATCAATTGAACAGTAAAGTGTGAATGCAACAGTTAAGTATGATGCTGAAAATAGTAAAACACTCAGGCAGTTATAATGGTCTCAGAGGTGGGGTAATCCTATACTAATCCACTTTCTCCAAACCACTTGGAGATTAATCCACTATAATTCTCAACCAGTGATAAATATTATAGTGATTCTTTTACTTAGCTACAACAACTTCCAACCAGTGGAAATCCCATCGTTGCAACTCCTCTTTAACTGCCTAGCACCACTTGATTCTTCAAATACTCGGATGCTTATCAGTCTCGCAACTTCAACCAGTGAAGTACCCCGAACTCAGTTTTAAGACAAGAGTGTTTGTCTTATCCAACTAAGAGCTTTCTTCAAATAAGAACTTCGAGTACTGCTCTTTTCACAATGCTATATGATTGCTTTGATTGCTTTGATAATTTTGATCGCTTGAGAGTTTTGTTCGCATCGTACTGCTCAACTTCAAATCTTCGGATATATATAAGTGTCGATCATTGAGCATACTTCATAGCCATTGCAAATCTTGTAACAAATCCGTCCATTGGAGAAATAGACTTCTTTGTTTATTTTTCTGAACGTTGCAAGGCTGGATTCCCATATTTTAATCCATATTTCGACCGTTGTGAAGACTTTTCATGTGAGGCGCCGAATATAATAATATTAAAATCTTCAGTGGTAGGTCTGGATGAATTATTTAATTCATATCCTTTGCGGGAATCTCTTCAATTTGTCGCTTCACGCTTGCATGTGACTTTCCGTAAGTATTGACTATTCAACGCGTGCTGATGTGGACTTGGAGTACTTGGCTGATCTCTTATACGTCAAGCTATCTGATGTCCAGTCAACTTCTCTGCAGTTTGGACTTCTCTGCTGATGATTTCTCTGATATCCTGTTGAGACTTGCCTGATCAGATCACTTGTCTGAAGTTTTATGTCTTTGATGAATTTTGACTTATCTGTTGGTCAGACTTCAGATGTCTTGGTCTGCTGATCACTCGAATGCAGTCTGGTCAACCATCACTGATGAATTTTTGTTTCTCTGATTTAGACTGACTGTGACTTCAGCTTTACTGCAGTGTTTGGTTTACACTTCTCTGAAGTACTTATCTGTACTTTTGTACTTAGCCGATTTTGAGCCTAACTTAAATGGCCTATAGAAGATACTCATTTGGTTCTTATTTACATTTTGCCAAGTATTTAACTTAACATAATTTGGCCTATGGAAGATACTCATCTGGTTCTTCCTTACGTTTTTTGCCAAGTAATAAACATTTGAATTACAATAATGACATCATCAAAATCTAACAAGTATTCCTAACAATGTGATTTCATCAGACGGACTATGTTTCGACCCTCAGAAGACGGAGGCTATCCGAGATTGGCAACCTCCGAAGAATGTTAAGGAAATCCGAAGCTTTCTCGGATTAGCTGGTTATTATCGGCGATTTGTGGAAGGATTTTCTAAGATCGCTCAGCCCATGACGAACCTTTTGTGGAAGGAAAAGAAATACACGTGGTTCGACGCGTGTCAGCGGAGTTTTGAGGAACTCAAGTGTCGTTTGATTTGAGCGCCTGTTCTTTCTTTGCCACAAGGAACGGAAGGATTCATGGTTTATAGTGACGCGTCCGGTCACGGTCTTGGATGTGTATTAATGCTGAATGGGAAAGTTATTGCCTATGCTTCACGGCAATTGAGACCGTACGAGGTCAATTATCCGACCCACGACCTGGAACTAGCAGCCGTGGTTTTCGCATTAAAGATTTGGCGTCATTACCTTTATGGCGTCACCTGTCAGATTTTCACCTGTCATAAGAGTTTGAAGTATATATTTACTCAGAAGGAGTTGAATATGCGACAGAGACGGTGGTTGGAACTAATCAAAAACTATGACATTGAGATCCTGTACCACCTGGGTAAGGCGAACGTGGTCGCCGATGCCTTGAGTCGTAAGTCCATCCAGGAGCAGATGCTTGCTCGTTTAACTGTACAGAAGAAACTTCAGCAGGAATTCCTTAGGCCCGAGATCGAGGTCTGGTTACAGCGAGTACAAGGGCAACTTTGTACATTAGAGACTTCATCGCCACTTGAGGAGGCAATCACAGTAAATCAGGGTTCGGACCCATTTTTGTTGCGCATTCGAGATGATGTGACTCGGGGGAAAGCCCCTGGATTTGTGGTCCACGAGGATGGACTTTTACGATTTCAGAACCGGTTATGCGTTTCGGCGAATGACGAGTTGAAAAACTCGATTTTGAGAGAAGCTCATGCTACCCCTTATTCCATTCATCCGGGGTCTAGCAAGATGTACAAGGACTTGAAACAAAATTACTGGTGGAGTAATATGAAGCGAGAAGTCGTAGAATTTGTTTCGAGATGCTTAACCTGTCAGCAAGTCAAGATAGAACATCTGCGACCAGCGGGTATGCTGAAACCGCTCCCTATTCCAGAGTGGAAGTGGGAGGATATTTCAATGGACTTCATCACGAGTTTGCCGACGAGTCATCGTGGCATGAATACAATTTGGGTAATTGTGGACCGTTTAACTAAGTCAGCTCATTTCCTTGAGATTAAGAATATGTGGGGTCCCGAGAGACTTGCCCAGTTGTTCATCAAAGAGATAGTGAAATTGCACGGTACTCCTAAGAGTATCGTTTTCAATCGTGACGGGAGATTCGTGTCACATTTTTGGAAGTCAGTTCATCGTGCCATGGGAACTCAGCTTAATCTCAGCACAGCTTTTCATCCTCAGTCCGACGGATAATCAGAAAGGACTATTCAGACTTTGGAGGACATGTTGAGGGCATGTGTTCTCGATTGGAAAGATGATTGGGAAGCCCAACTACCGTTGATCGAGTTCACGTACAACAATAGTTGGCCTGCTTCGATTAAGATGGCACCTTACGAGGCCTTGTACGGTCATCGTTGTCGATCTCCTTTGTGTTGGTATGACTTATCAGAATCAATAGGCACTGAGCCTGATATGCTTATAGCCGCCCGTGAGAAGGTAGCTTTGATCAGGAGTCGTTTGTTGACCGCTCAGAGTTGACAGAAATCATATGCAGATAATCGTCGTCGACCATTAGAGTTCGAGACAGGTGACCACGTTTTGGTCAAGGTATCCCCGAGTCAAGGTATCTTCCGTTTCGGGAAGCGGGGAAAGTTGAGTCCGAGATTCATTGGACCATTTGAGATTTTGGATCGAGTAGGAGAGCTAGCTTATCTATTGGCCTTACCTCCGGTGTTGAGCCGAATTCATAATGTGTTTCACATCTCTCAGAGGAGGAAGTATGTCGCCGACCCGAGTCACATACTTCAGTTCGACAAAATCGATATCGCGGATGATCATTCGTATGAGGAGCATCCTATACGAGTTTTAGAGCGGCGAATCAAATAGTTGAGGAACAAGACGATTCCTTTGGTTAAAATTCAGTGGTCTAGACACGGAGTCGAAGAGGCTACTTGGGAAACCGAGGATAGTATGCGGGAGAATCACCCCGAGTTGTTTGACCCTTAGTTTCGAGGACGAAACTCTTTTAGGGGGGTGTATGTAATACCCGGTTGTAATTCAGTCATTACCATTCAGTAATTATCATTCAGTAATTATCATTCAGTAATTGTGACTCAGTAATTTTCACTCGTTAATAATCATTCATCATTCATATTCAATCATTAGATTCACCATTCAGAGTAATTTGTATCGTGTATCCGTTTTTATTCGCCTTTCTACCTAGTTGGAGGATCGAGCCGTGTTTATCATCTTTGTCATCGTCGTAATGGGCTGTGTGTGAGGAGAAGCGCACGCTACGTACTCTCTTTAGCGTGGGCTAATTGAGTACGGGTAGTGCACACTACCTCTCCGTATTAGCGCACGCTAATGTGGTTCAGGCCTGCAGTCCAGAAGGCACTGGACTACAGTCTAGTTGTAGTAGCGCACGCTACGAATGGTAAGTAGCGCACGCTAGTAAGTTGGAATAGTGCACGCTATGCAGTCAGTGTAGCGCGCGCTAAGGCCAATAAGAAAGAGTCCAGTGAGTACTGGACTGATCTGGAATAATTCATAGCGCACAATCTGAGTAGATTTTAGCGTACGCTAATGGTGTAGTATCGCACGCTGAGTTTTGGGTGTAGCGTACGCTATCGCGAGCAGATCAGAAGATAGGAGGTTCTGGACTTTAGTTACTGGGCATCAGATATTCAGTTAGCCCGTGCTAACATTATGGGTTAACGCACGTTAACGAGTCATTCAGAGCTCACTGGACTGTTCGGTTAACCCGTTAGTGCACGCTACATATCAGGTTATAGCGTGCGCTAAGCTGGGACCAGTATAAATTGGACAGTGCTGTCCAGATTCGTCATTTGTTCATTTGACTTCATTCCTTCGATGGTTTTGGGCGATTTAGGGCATTTTGGAGATATTTATTCGAGCTGAATCCATCTACCATCATCTTCAAGCTTATCATTCGGATTAATCATCATTTTATCCTCTCCAACACATCAAATCAAGGTAATAACTTCTTGGATCTAGAATTTTGTATATTTGGGTTTTTCCTTCCGATCTCTTCGTGTAAGCTTGGTTTTAAGTTGGAATACGTTAGATATGGATTATCTACCTTAGATAAGTGTATTCCTATGGATTTATTGATATGTTTTTCGGATTTGATGAATATTTGGAGAATTAGTCAAGAACCCTTGATGTTGACTTTGGTTATTTTGGAGGTTTCCGATTATAGTTGTCGTAACGACGAGTTGTGGTTTCCTATTGGTTTATTGATATTATTGAAGGTGTTTTGTTGGATTGAACTACTCATTTTGGAGTTGGTTTCGATATATTTGGGATTGGTTATAATCAAAGGATGATATTCGCTAAGTGTTTGTTTGAATGCCTCAATGAGTTTGGATATTGTTGTATCGACCTTTGAGATAGTCGTGATTCATGCTTGATACATATATTGAGCGTTTGTTGGTAATTATGTTATTCAAGGTTGTTCGAGCGATTGACATCTCATTGTAGGACGTTTGTTCGAGGAAGGATATTTTTCACCGGTGTTGTGTAAGTAAATTCTTACTCGGTTAAAAAGATACTCATTCCTTTCGTTGTTGTTCATTCATAATCATAATTCATTCATAATGTATTAACCATATTGAGACTTGTAATTGTCAAATAATCATTTCATTCACGAGGAACGACGGTTCCAATCATTTCAATAAGCGATCATTCATTTCATTATTATTTCATCTCGGTGAGTTACTCTTGACCCTTGTCGGATTGTTATTCATTTATACTCCTCATGGTCATTCTTGTTCATATGACCTTCTGGGTTCATATTGCGTGGCCGGGTGGGGATGTCTGGAATTTTTAGTCGGGCACATGATAGTCATGTGATCGGGTTCACCAACACAATAGACTGTACACATGGTAACGTACCTCCGTGAGACTAATTAGGCACAAGGGCGGGTGTGTCCGGACACTCGTCTTGTGCACTTGCACATACCATTACGGGCATACTATGATGCCTCTCTTCAGCTTAATTTCATAATTAAGATATGTCATGATTGTGTTTATTCAACTCTTGAGGATTGTTGTTCTGTGTAACTGACCCCGTTGGGGGATGTTGTTTTTAGGTCATGGCAAGGCTAAAGCACGGGAATAGAACGTTGACGGCGAGGAGTCCCAGTGATACTAGTAGGGGGGCCCAGTCCTTTTCAGTCATTCATGTTTCTTCATTTATTCTGCTGCAGATTTCCGTTTGGATACTTATTTTCATTCAGTGTTGTATATTTTATCTTCATATAAAATATACATGTATTCTGTATTATCCTGGGTGTGTTGTACTTGAAACTCCTCATCGGAGTAATTAATGATATAATGTGGTTCGGTACTGCAATTATATTATTTAAGTCATTAATTTTCATTCGCCTAGTGGGTCCCAGTCGGGGGTCCACGGCACTGTAATATTCGCCTAGTTTGGGGTGTTATAGGTATCACAATTTCAAGTTCTTTCAAAGACACTTGTTACCCATACATGATAGGTTGACCACACCTCACCCTCTCACCTCCACCGATATAAATGTTTACCTTTAAAACTCCTCCCCTGTTTCACAATACCAAAAAAAAAATCTGCACTCCTAAGAAAGAAGAGAGAGGGCCGAAGCGAAGAAGAAGAAAGAAAGAAAGAAAGAAAAAGGTAAGAACCACACCTCAAAACTTAGATTATATTTCTTCCTTCTTCTCTTTCCAACTTAAAACCTAACATGCGAATAAAATTATCATCCATGGTGTGATGATGCATGGGCCGAAATGCAGAGGAAGAGGAAGAGGGTTTCTTTTCAAGCTACAAGACACATTCAAGTGGATAAAATATTAATTCATATCTTATTTGAAAAATTTATGCAAGGACATGGTATGTATATCGGTGCATGCAAAGACTAATTAGTTAAACTTTGATTGATCAGTGATGATTTTAGTGATTATTGAGTTTTTATTATGATATACTTGATGATTTGAGCAATCCTTTCAATTATGAAAGTTATTGATAAATATTATAAATCTGAACCTTGAATTCTAAATTCCCTAATTATAAATTTAATACTGAACCACGGTAGGAGGACAATTAGTCACCGAAAGATTTCACAAATTCTAACCTAAACTCGAAGAATAACTACAGTAACCTAATTTAGATGAATCATGGAAAAATCGATGAAGCCATAATTCTGGACTTATATCCTGAAAATTTGGCTTAATATATCAAAGACAAGTTAATCATAAAATTTTATCTAAATCGGAATTCATTAAAATAGAAAGTTGGGGAAAAAATACAATTTTCAAGAATTTGAGGCCAAAACTGTAAATTTCAGAAACTTAAGATTTCGAAAATAAAATTTCCAGAAAAGTTGAACTCACTGAACTCATAATAACATAAGGAATTTATTCCGAAAAAAGTTGATCCGATAAGAAACGAAAGAGTTATAATCCGATTAGTAAAAATTCCAATTAAGATTTAATTAAACAGTAAATTATAATTTTGAAAGAATAAAATTCTAATCTGTATAGAAATTGAAAATACAAGACTTAAAGATCAAAATGCAACTGTAATTATAATATTTAGAGTTAAAACGAATCCGAATGAATTAATTACAGTTATAATAATATAGTAAAAATAATAATAGTACTTAAAACTTGGAAGGGCAGAATTATAATTTTCGAAAGGTAAAATTTTCGTGCAACCTATGACCTTAAGTCCCTATGTCATAGCGGACTTTTTGCAATAAATTTCATAATTTCCGAACGTATAATCATTATGTTCCGACTTAATAAAATTTAAAATAATATAGTAAAAATAATAATAGTACTTTAAATTTGGAAGGGCGGAATTGTAATTTTCAAAAGGTAAAACTTTCATTCAATCTATGACCTTAAATCCTTATGTCATAACGGACTTTTCGCAATAAACTTCGTAATTTTCGGACGTATAATCATTCCGATCCGACTTAATCAAATTTATAACAATTTAGTAGAAAGTAATAATAGTACTTGAACTTGAAAGGGCGGAATTGTAATTTCGGAAAGGCAAAACTTTCATGCAACTTTTGACCTTAAATCTCTATGTCGTAACAACTTTTCACAATAAAGTTCGTAATTTTCGGACGCATAATCAACTCGTACCGAACTAATCAAGTTTATGAGTTTATCATAAGAATCTGTTAGAACACGCACAATAGACATCTGATCATCAACCGGTTGAACTAATTCCTCTCATTTATCCAAGTCCATTTATTACTAAACAATCATGATGACATCTTATAATATGCATGATCGTCGTTAATCACGATATTTATTATTCAGTAGAAATTGAGAGTAAGTGTTGTGCGGAGCTAAGTGCTACGACCTTCGGGCGGTAGCCACCGCTAGAGTTCGCACGAGTACCTTTAGAGTACATTTTCCTATCTATATGCATTGAGGGGCAGTTAGTCTAAATCTTGAATCGAGAAGCGTTGCTGCGGTTCTAGGCAATGTTAGGAGTATGCCCTCGAATGCCGCTCAGAGGACGTTGAGTGAGGGCATTGTACTTGTAATTATGTAAATCATTAATATAAGGCAATGGATGTTTCTTTATTTACTAGCAGTTACCGGCATTCCTAACTCGTAAATATACATATAGAAACTAGTCCGTGTATTTGAGAGCAAAACTTTCCACTCCTTATTTGATAAGGGGGTCGGCACTGGAAAGGTTTATAGCTCAAATACTTAATCGTTCGCAAGTCGATGAAACTTGAATGGGCATTAAGTTTATGTGAAGACTTGTATGACGTGTTCTTTGACATGGAGAGTGCCTGTCGAACACTAATGGTTAGTGGGAGCACACGTTATAGATATGCTAATTGGATTAATATACTCGAACTGACTCACCCTCGATTCGTCACACGGATTTCACTCCAGGACAGTCAATGACGGAATCAAAAGGTTGTGATACGTATTCGTGAACCTTCGACTTGAGAATTTAGTAGGGATGTGCTTGTGACGTTAAGATTTTCATTAGAGTAGTTTGACCCTATAAACTGGGAGGTGGGGGTCAACCTCAACGTGCATCTTAACGGGCAAGTAGTAGGTCCTACTGAATACCAAGATAGAATTCTTTCTCCCGTTAGTGAGCGGGTTATATGTCCTATGCGGTTATTGGCAGATGAGATCGTAAGTCTTTGGCCAAAGCATTGGAGCTAGTTGTATTGGATACACGAAAGCTCAATGATCTCGATTTGCATTAACGCATGCATAGCGTCAAGTACAGATAGGGTTTTACTGACCGTGACCCTATAACTTGATCGGGAAATTTGAAAGAAGGGTTTATACGTATACTGGTATTCACAACAGAATTGTTCTTGAATGATCCCAATCATTCGTTCTCAGTTGGGGTACGGTGTAAGCTGCGAGGCTGGCTAGGTGGTGCTACTACTCTTTGGTACCTCCCATTGCTGACTGAGATGGACCTACCGAGTCGCGGAATAGGATTGACGACAGAATGAATCAAGCTAATTCTCTCATTATGAATATTAGATATTGGATATCTAAATTTGGGACATTGGATGTTTAAATTGATTTATTGGATAAATTGATTTACGGACTAATGAAATAAATAAATTACTGGGTAATTAATTTAATTCATGAATATAATTATTTCTTGGAGAAATTAAATATATTATTTTGTATTTGATATGTTTAATTAATTGAATTAATTAATCGATATAAATACATCGAAACGGAATCGGAGTTTATCTGTTTGGACTCTCGGGAGTCCGAAACGAACTAAACTCGTCTGTTTCATCCTCATGGACGCCGCCCCCCACTAATATACATGTGTATGTATTGACTTTTCCATATCATGATGTTTGGAATATCATGTGAGGGGACAAGTATCATACACATTATATGGTGGGGTTAGATTCTCATTACATGGGTTGTATTCTTGTGAGTTGATAATGCATAAGAAGAGGACTTTGATCTCTCATTCACATTACATTATTCCTTACATGAATTGTAGTGAGAGAAAGTGAGAAAGGAGTTCTTCTTCATAGTTATCTTCTTCATCAACTTAGTTCTTGATTGTTCTTAGAGAAACATCAAGAAATATTAAAAGATATATATTATACACTTAGAGTGTAATAATAATAAAAGACTTCATCACTTGATTCTAGCCGTAACCTTAGAGGTTAATCGGGTGTTGTCATTCCGGTCATTTTTCCGGCGCGTGGCAAGTAGAGACGCGGTGCTTTCGGCGTTGGATCGTTCAAGGGCTTGGAGCGGATTGGATTCGTAGAGATCAAGCAAAGCTTGGGGAATAGCTCAAGAGAAGGTTACCATTTAATCAACGGACTTGGAGGGTTAGTTTCTTACAACTCTTGCTTTTCGTTTATATATTCGTATATACGTAGCTCGATCGATCCTCGTAGGGATTCAGATCGAATTAATTTTTGTTTTACCGCTTCCGCTGGGCCTTCGTTTTAGGCACTGAATCCCGACAGTGGTATCGGAGCGTAGGTCTTGCGATCGTATATACAATATTAGCATTTAGAATGCTTGATTAGATAGTGAATGATTTGGAATCATTTTAGTCATAATCGTGGTATATGTTTTACGTTCGTTGTAGTTATATTTTTCGTAAGTTTATGTCTAAATATAAATCTTAATTTCTTGGAAATATGATTTATATTGAAGATTTGAATGTTGAAAAATATAGATATTGGATATCCGGTCGAAAAACTAGCCCCGAATCATCGTTGGACGGTCCGGGAGTGGTCCGAAAGAAGGGGGTTGCGGCCCAGGGCTGCTGGGCAGCCCACTGGAAGTTACTGGACTGGGGGCCAAGGCCCAGGCTCAGGGAGTTGCGGCCCAGGGCTGTGGCGCCACTTCTTTACTGGCTCGTTTGAGCGTGATCTAGCCCTTTCGGACCCGTTGCGGGCTTGTTTTCTTCGTGTATTCTTAAAAATGATTTCCCACATTTTAAATTGGATTTAATATGATTAAAATGATTTATGATATTTCATTTTATAAGGGAAAATTTATTAATTGGAATACTTGTGATCGACCGAATTATTTGAACGTTTTTTCCTATTATCGGTTGTGTGAATCGATTGGATCGGTTCGTATTGTTGATTGGATCAATGTATCTCTACGCTTTCCATTTATTTAGTATTTATTGGATGGATGCTTTTGAATGGGGATGTGGTTCGTGGACTTAGTTTTTGAATCGTTCATTTTATTCGATTGGGTTGTAAAGGCCGTTTTGAGCCTATTTATTTTACTAGAAATATTTGTATCTAGGATGCAATTTTCAATGTAAAATTTATATGTAATGACGCAGACCGGAGGAATATCCGTTTCGAGAAGATGAAGATTCAAGACGAAGACTTGTAATTAGATTACGGAGTTTTTGTTTTCTAGGAACGGTCCATGAACCACATGTTGGTAGCAACTAGGTTGTGAATGGTTTTTTCATATTGTATGAATGCCACAAATGCGCTAAAATGATTAATGTGCAAAGTCTAACGTTTATCGCGAAAATTCTCCCACGATAAATTATTAAGTTTATAAGGTTTCAAGGTTTTCCTTCCCTCCATCGAGTTTTCGGGAAGTGAAATCCAAACCGGATGTGCTATGCTTCCGAGTTATCAGGGTAGTCATTCGGGGAGGATGGAAAAATTACCGGGAGCGCATTGGATGCCTTCGGTTGGAGCAAATTTTATCCCAAGAAACCTGATAGGTTGCAGGATAAGATTCAATTGTGAAACTGATTTGCGTCGATGGTATAAACTTAACTTGTTCACGAACCATAGAAACCGTATAGGTTGAGGGGAGTGAACAAGGGGAAAAAGAAGATCGAATCATCCATTAGATGGGTTGGTGTTGGACACCACTTTATGAAAATTAATAGACTATAAACTTGTTCGGTTGCCCTCTATTAAGATTTATAAAGAACTCGATCACCACTATGAAGTAGAGCGACGATACTTCCGGATTTCACATGGGAGTGTGTTATTCCGATAAAAATAGTGGGAGCTGGGTAACAAAAATAGAAAAGACCTTAATTCTATACTCAGAACATAATTAAATGAGTCACTAATTAATCTGTTATACTTAATGCAGACATAACTCTCAATATGACAATGAATCCATTCGCAATTCTACTCGAGAAGAACACCCTGATTGGATCTAACTTTGTGGACTGGCTCTGCAATCTGATGATTGTCCTCAGTATAGAGGCACTGGGATACATCTTGGAGACGGACATTCCGGCGCCTCCTATGCGGACCAGAGCCAATCAGGAAGAGATCTAAAACCACGAAAAGTGGGTTAAGGATGACATAAAAGTCCGTGCTTACATGATAGTTTCTATGTCTAATGAGCTTCAGAGAGCTCATGAGAAAATGACTTCTGCTAGGCAGATTCTATCTCACTTAACCAAACTTTATGGTGAGCACAACAGAACTGCTAGATATGATATATCCAAGCAACTGTTCGGTGCAAGGATGAAGGAAGGTGAGAAGGTTGGGGAACAGGTCCTCAAAATGATATCCATGATCGAGAGATAGAGGCTCTTGATTTTAAAATGGATACTTCTCTCCAAACCGACTTCATCCTACAGTCTCTCCCGGATTCCTTCTCACAGTTTGTTATGAACTTCAATTGCAATGAGATTGCGTGTAATTTAGCTGGGCTAATGAACAAACTTGTGACCGCTAAGTCTCAAATGAAGACTCCGCGAATGAAGGAGTCTGCTCTTGTGATTTCTTTTAGACCTCAGAGGTCTAAGAATAATAAGAAATAGACCAAGAAGTAGACTGGACCACAAGTTAAGGACCTTAAAGGTAAGGGCAAGGCCCCGATGGTTCTGAAGAACAAGAAGAATAAGGATGCTTATCTCAAGTGTAGTGAGCTGGGCCACTGGGCTAGAGACTGTCCGATTCTTCATGGCACTTTAGGTACAGAACTTTTAGTTTTGGAAACAAATTGTTCTGCTACTGTATTTTCTACTTCCTGGATACTGGATTCTGGTTCTAGTTCTCATATTTGTACCGTGAATCAGGATCTGGAACAAAGTAGGAAGCTTGGAGATGGAGAAGTTATGATCACAGTCGGAAGCGAGCATAGTGTCGAGGCGGCCGAAATAGGATCACTTCTTTTGGGATTAGAATCCGGCTTTGTTTTGACTTTAGAAGATGTACTTGTTTTGCCCAAGGGGCACAAAAACATTGTATCCATTCCGGCATGGACCGAAAAGGCTTTTCATTTTTCATTGGTGATGGTTCCTGCAAAATTTATTTCAGAAATAAACTAGTGGGTACTGCTACATTGTTAAATGGATTGTATCATATAAATCTCTGCAACAAAGTAGTTGTGAATACTATGACTAGAAAACGTGGTAGGTACAAAACCAATCAAGTTTTGAAATGGCATCTTAGACTTGGTCATGTTGGTCAGACCAAGGTTTACAAGATGGAAAAAGATGAACTTATGGGTCCATTGGGATCGAATCCCTTTCCTACTTGTGAATCTTACCTTCAAGGCAAAATGACTAAGTCCCCCTTCACAGGGACTTTTGAAAGAGCCGCTGATAAACTGGGATTAATCCATACTGACGTATGTGGTGCTTTGGAAGCAGCATATGATGGATATCAATATTTCATTACGTTTACGGATGATCATACTAGGTATGGTTATGTATACTTAATGAAATATAAATCCGAGGCCTTTGAGAAATTCCAGGAATTCAAGGCCTTAGTCGAGAAACAAACTGGTAATCATATCAAAGCACTTCGGTCGGACCGAGGTGGCGAGTATATGAGTACGGAGTTTGACAAGTTACTTAAGGAACATGGAATAGTTTCACAACTAACACCTCCAGGTACTCTTCAGTTAAATGGTGTGTCAGAAAGAAGGAACCGGACCTTGTTGAACATGGTTCGTTCCATGCTGGGCTATACTGACTTACCAATTTACTTGTGGGGGTATGCACTTCTGACTGCCACTTACATCTTGAACAGATGTCCTTCCAAATCCGTTCCTAAAACTCCACATGAGATGTAAGAGGGCAGGAAACCAAGTCTTAATCATATTAGGATTTGGGGATGTCCCGCCTATGTCAAGAAGACTAAGGTGGAGAAGTTGGAAGCTAGGTCCGCGAAGGGACGTTTCATTGGCTTCCCGTCTAGGACGATGGGATATCTATTCTACATGCCCGAAGATCAAAATATCGTTGTTGCTTTACATGCACACTTCCTCGAAGATGAGTTCATTCAGGAAGGCGGAGTAGGTAGAAGTATTTCTTTAGAAGAATACAATGAAACTCCTCGGGAGACACCTGCAATAAACTGGAACCGAACCTTCTGAAACACAAGTACAACCACCTCATAGGTTTAGTAAGGTGTCTCATTTACCTGAGAGGTATGGGCTTGTGCACTTGGAGGAGCTGGGTCTCCATGAGGTTCTAAGTGATAACCAAGAGACCGACCCAACGACCTATGACCAAGATATGGTGGATGTGGACTCCGCGAAATGGAGAGAAACTATGGAAGCTGATATAGACTCGATGCATGTAAATCAGGTCTGGACTCTAGTAGACTGCCCCAAGGGCATAGTGCCTATTGGGAACAAGTGGATCTACAAGATAAAGATTGATGGTGATGGCAAGGTTGACGCCTATAAGGTCAGGCTTGTGGCAAAGGGTTATACCCAGATAGAAGGGATCGATTACCACGATACCTTCTCGCTCGTAGCCATGATCAAGTCTATTCGCATGATGCACTATAGTTGCATACCACGATTATGAGATATGGCAAATGGACGTAAAGACGGATTTCGTTAATGGATTCCTCAAAGAGGAAATTTATATGGAGCAGCCTAAAGGCTTTGTGTCCGAAGTCGATATTCAGAAAGTGTGCAAGCTTCAGCGTTCCATTTATGGACTGAAGCAAGCGTCACGTAGTTGGAACCTTCGTTTTGACGAGGCGGTCAAAGATTTTGACTTCGTGCAAAATGAAGAGGAATTTTATGTATACAAGAGGGTTAGTGGGAGCAAGATCGCATTCTTAATACTATATGTAGATGACATTCTATTATTAGGAAATGATGTGGGAATGCTCAGTTCTGTGAAAGCTTGGCTTTCGAGTAATTTCTCCATGAAAGACTTGGGAGAAGCAACCTATATTCTTGGTATTCGGCTCTACCTAAATAGAGCGAAGAAAACAATAGGTCTTTCCCAAGCCCTCTATATAGATAAGATCTTAAAGCGATTTAAGATGGAAGATTCTAAAAGAGGGTTCCTACCGATGCGACATGGAATAAAACTCTCCTTGAAGATGTGTCCTCAAAGTGAGGAACAACGAAAGGAAATGAGTAATATACCATATGCTTCGACCGTGGGTAGCCTTATGTATGCTATGTTGTGTACAAGACCTGACATCGCGCATGCTGTAAGCGTGGTGAGTAGGTTTCAGGCAAACCCAGGTAGGGAATATTGGACTGCCATAAAGAACGTTCACAAGTACTTAAGAAGGACTAGAGATATGGTTCTGATGTATGGTGGGATTTACTGATTCGGACTTTCAAGGACTGAAGGACGACTCGATGTCTACTTCTGGCTAGAGATGTTAAACGGGCTCGGGCCCGTAGGGCTGGCCCGTTTAACCCGCCAAAAAACCGGGTTAGGGCCGATATTTCCTAGCCCGTTTAAATCCGGGCTTTTTTGGCCCGGACCGTTTAGCCCGAAGCCCGTTAGGGCTAGCCCGAAGCCCGCTAGGGCTAGCCCGAAGCCCAATATATATATATATATATATATGCACTATATTAATATTATATATATACACTATATTAATATTATCTATATAATATATATTAATATTATATATAATATATATTATTACTGTATTTGTTAATATAGTGTGTGTGTGTATATATATATATATATACACATAAAAGTATATTTTTTGTTATATTTATTATAGTATAGTTGTTACTATATATATAAAATATATTGTTATTGTTTTTTTACTTATAAAAAAATAAAAAATAGGTTTTTTAAATATTTAGCCCGTTTAGCCCGTTTAGCCCGAAACCCGTTAGGGTTAGGGTTAGGGCCAATATTTCCTAGCCCGTTTAAATCCGGGCTTTTTTAGCCCGGACCGTTTAGCCCGAAGCCCGCTAGGGCTAGCTGTTGCGATATTTCTTACACGCAAGTGCACGTCATCGTTTACAAGTAATAAAGTGATAAGTAGAGTATCGTTCCCACAAGGATTGAATCTCTAACTACCGATTTTTGTGTATTCCAATTTTATTTGAACAATCGAATTTGGGTTTTTTTTGCAATTAATAACTAAAAGAATTACTAAAAGACTAGTAGAAAACGATAGCTTGAATAAAATAAATCAAATGATGAATAAGTCTAGGATTCTGAATCCACCTCAGTTTATCCGAATTTACTCTCGATTATCCGTAATAAATGATTTTCCCAATTTATTGAAGGCGGAGATTGCTAATATATTCTACCGCCTCTCCCGAGGTCAATAGATTTATCTAAAGGCGAATAACGCACTCTATCCCTAGGTGAATTAATTCGTCAATAGGCGAAAAGCATAAAATCTCCCAAAGGCCACGTAGTTCCTATGAGTATATTCCTATCTCACAGAATAAAACGGTCCTCACCAATAGTTCCTCACCAAATCTCCTCTCCCGATTCGAAGTGAATGATTAAATCAATACAACTATTGGCCAGATAATTGCAAGCATTAAACACAATTGGGAAAACTCAATAAAAAGGTAATTAATTGGATAATCTCAAGAAATTCGTCAAAACATAGGTTTCATCAAAACCCTAGATTAGGGCTTTAGCCTGACATACTAATAATTGAAAATACAGAATAGATAAATGAAAGCATAAAAATCAAACGCAGATGAAGCTCGGATTCCTCCGTTCTTCAGCTTCCGCCCTCTGCCCTTGAAGTCTTCTACTTCCCTCTTCTTCTGCCGTCTCCAAGCTTAAGCTCCAACAGATTAAAAGATCCAAAGATAAATTAATTAGGGTCTTAAACCCTATTTATAGCTCAGCACATCTCCAAATCGCGTCCGTATCAGTCGGTCGAAAACTGGCTTCGAAACGGCCCAAAATCCGCGCGGAAAACCAAAAACCGCCAAGTGTGCCGCGGCGCACTAAACCTGTGCCGCGGCACAGAGCCTTCAGCTGGATGCACAGGCGTCTCGGTTTCTTCGTGCGCGGCTCACAGGCGTGCCGCGGCCTGAGTCTGATTTACTCGCCTTTGGTGGGTGTCTTCTGTGCCGCGGCTCTGCTTCCTTGTGCCGCGGCTCGAGTCAATTTGCCGTTTCGCCCGTTTTGCCTCGTTTTAGCTTCTGGACTTCAATTTCCTGTCAATCATACAAAATTAAGGCATTAAAGGCTCATTTAGACAATTTCACTCTCCAAAATACTACAAAATAATGATAAATAAGCGTATAAAAATACGCCTAACAAATACCTCCAAACTTAAGCCTTTGCTTGTCCTCAAGCAAAAAGAATTAAATTCAATAAAAGAATGTCGTGAATCATCGTGCAACTCATAGTGTTCAACCTAATCAATACTATCCTGTAATTCTCTCTAAATAATGCAAGTGTCATAATAGCAAGTTGCACTCAGAATAATGATTCCGCAAAGTAATCAAGTTCAGTCCTGATCACTCGTTCATGAAGAAAATCCAGCTCAAAGATTAACAAAACGTGAGTCAAATCAACCGTCAATATGAAAGGCTAAAATAAACAAGCTAGTTCGTCCCGTTCCACAGTCTAGTGGCACAATTTTCACGAGTTTCATAACAAATAAACCTCGGACAGTATCCCCTTATATATATGTTCAAAAATTTGATTCGAGTTGACCACTAGGTTAGGATCTCGGGATGTTTCATCGGGATAATCCTAGGGTGGAACCTCCATTCTCATGTATTGGAAAACCGTTTGACGTAAAAGACACTCATGGGGCACATGGATGCTTCTAGTTACTAAGTTCCCGTCTACAGCAGAGAAACAACTCGAATATATAATTTCCGCATGTCCGAATCAAGGTTGCCGTTTTACGCGAGAGTAAACAGCGGGTCACGCGAATACCCCCGGTTACTAGGCTCCCTATCATTGGCACATGTGAAATATCTAAATCACTAGTCTAATCAGGGTCGTCGTTTTACGCGAGAGTAAACAGCGGGTCACGCGAATACCCCCGGTTACTAGAATTCCCTTCATAGAACACATTATCTCGACTTTTGGGAAAAACTGACCGACTCTAAACTTAATCTAAGTGCCAACACAACTAATATAACTGGACGACTAACTAACCGAAAAATGTAACCAAGCGTATTGACGGTGATTTTAAAACAAGTATGTATCGTCTCTTATCTGCCAAGACCTCTACAATCACGAAAAAAATTTCGGACCTAAATGAATACTAAGCAGAAACCGAAATTACTGACTACAACTCGACTAAAATTCGACCGTTTCTTCAGAGAGAAAAACAGTGTCGTAACATCAGTATCACACAAATAGAAGCACGAAAATTTCACGAATAAAGGAAAACTAAGACAAGCAAGGCTATCTAAAAAAAAATTTACGCAAAGTAATGAAAAGTGCAACGAAATAAAGTACAGCAATGAAATAAAGTACAGCAATGAATGTAGCAACTGAAAGTAAATCCCCCCCCCCCCCCAAACTTAGGACGTACATTGACCTCAATGGACAAAAAAATGATATGCAATAAAAGTAAAAGGTCAAGTACTCCCCTCCAGTCCGCTCAGGAGCTGGTGCCGGCATCATCCGGTGAGCTTGCACGCTTCTTGACTACATCATGCGGAGTGTGAATAAATGAGCTTGCATCATCAAAAAGGAAGTTAAGTACGAGCTCTCAAGTTTAACATGATGGAAGGGTTGGGGATAATGTAATTCGATAACATGATTCATTGCATATAATTTTGAAAATGCCTAGCTTACCAATTTTCCATTGCTGCAATTTATCAAACACCTTGTGTGCACAAGTTAAAATGAAGACTAAACATGACTATAGCTCAATTCAACCCCCAAGAACAGAAACACAGTTCAATCATCATCAACACAACACACTCAACTCATTCATATTCCAAACTAACCATGAAAATTCGATTAAAACTACCCTGTTATACTCTAAACAATCCTAAAACTTTTTTTTTTTTGAAGGAAAATAACATGCTCAATCCATCCAAAGCATAAACAACTTCAAATCTAAACCATAAACAAGTGGAGATTAAAGATTTGAACATACCTTTTGGTTTTGTGAAGAATGCAAGAAGAAATCGCAAGAAAAATTGGAAGAAATCTTCGGCCGAATCGCGCGCTGGGGAGGGAAAGAGAAGGGAAGAAGAAATACCTGGGTGTTCGGCCGATTGAGAATTATAAGCTACCAGGTCCTTTCAGATTCCGCATTGTGTGCCGCGGCACAGTTAAAGTGAGCCGCGGCCTGAGTCTGATCCATTTTACACCTTGCTCGTTACGTGTGCCGCGGCACAGATTTCGTGTGCCGCGGCTCAGTGCTCAAGTGTGCCGCAGCTCATTTATGCCGTGCCGCGGCACAAGGTACAGTGTGTTTAGCTCAACTCCTTCGTTTTGTATGTGCCGCGGCTCACAATACTTGTGCCGCGGCTCATACTTCAGTTTCTTCCCTGGGACTTTCCTGCACAGAATTTTGAGAAGAACACGTTAAAAGCGAGAGGCATAAGCAAATTGAAGCACAAAAATGATGAAAAATAAGAATCACGAATGCAAGAAAAATAAAGAAACGCAAAAATCTACAACTACGAACTCGGGTTGCCTCCCGAGAAGCGCTAAGTTTATAGTCTTCAGCCGGACACATTGGAAAACATTAGTTCACTTTTCGCAAACTCCATTTGGTTTCCGCCCCGTTCATCGAACCGTTCATATATTTGTTAAAATTATGACCATTGGTCGTCAGCGATTCTACTTTCGGTTCGGTCATCAAATGTTGTTTGCGGAAAGGTTTCGATGTGAACAACTTCCCGAAACACCCGGTTTTTCCATGACTAATTGTCCGCTGGGCTTTCGTCTTACTCTCCTCCTTCACAAACGCACTCAAGACTGCAGCAGAATTGTCCTCATGCTCGAGGAACGCCACTCGTTCTACATCCTTCTTAAGACATGGACCATTTAACACAAAATCTGAATTTTCCCACCGACGATGTTTTCGGTGCTTTCCTCTTTCAACGGCATTTACACTTTCAATTTGTGACCTTTTATCAATACTTCCGGGACATGGAAACGATTTGAATACTTGAAAAGTAACTTGCTCGTCTTGGACCCTCAGAGTTAACTCCCCTTTTTCCACGTCTATAAGGGTTCGGCCAGTCGCTAAAAATGGTCGTCCCAAGATGATTGGAATATCTTCATCTTCCTCCATGTCGAGTACGATGAAATCGGCCGGAAAGATGAACTTATCAACTTTGACTAAAACGTCCTCAATCACTCCCCTTGGGTATTTGATGGATCGATCCGCCAATTGTAAGGAGACTGTTGTTGGCTTGGCTTCCCCAATATCCAGCTTTTTGAAAATCGACAGAGGCATGAGGTTGATACTAGCACCAAGATCGCATAGTGCCTTATTAAAAGAAAGATTCCCCATGGTGCACGGTATGTTGAAGCTTCCCGGATCTTTCAATTTAGGTGGGAGCTTCTTTTGAAGAATTGCACTGCACTCCTCTGTCAAGGCGACCGTTTCAAACTCCTCAAGCTTTCTTTTCTTCGATAATATCTCTTTCATGAACTTAACGTAACTCGGCATCTGTTCCAACGCGTCGGCGAATGGAATGTTTATGTAAAGCTTTTTAAACACATCAAGGAACTTAGAAAATTGTTTGTCCGCCCTTCTTTGCTGTAATCTCTGCGGAAACGGGACGGGGGACATACATGTCTTCGGGTTATCCGGCAACGTTATTGAAGGTTTCAATTCATGCGACTCCTCTGGCTTTAAATCCTTCTCTTCCTTAATTTCCTTCTTCTTTTCACACCGCTCGGGCTGATCCAGCACCTCTTTCCCGCTTCTCAAGCTGATTGCGTTTAGACTCTCTCTAGGATTTGTCTCTGTTGTACTCGGCAATGCTCCCTCCGGGCGAGCTGTAAACACATTAGCAATTTGGCCCAGCTGGACCTCCAAGTTCCGAATGGAAGCGGAATGATTTTGCAATGTTGCTTCAGTACGGGTCATAAATTGACTCGTATTTGCCGCCAATTTTGCAAGTGCTTCCTCGAGAGACACTTTGGGAGCGGGAGGGGGCTGCTGTTGATTCTGAGCGAACGGGGGTTGGTTTGAGTTCTGTCCGTTTCTCCATGAAAAGTTGGGATGATTGCGCCACCCCGGATTATAAGTGTTGGAGTACGGGTTATTCTGCCGATTTCCATTTCCCACGAATTGAGCCTGCTCTATCTGATGTTGCTCGAAAGGGTTTCCAACTTGACATTCCGCGCTCGGGTGTGATCCGTTACACCAATTGCATGTCTCTATGGTAACGGGGGCTGGTGCGTGCGAAAATGCCTGGAGCTGTTGTGTCAAAGCGGCGACTTGAGCTGACAAGGTGGAAATCGGATCATTACTTGAAACTTCCATAACTCTCTTCGGTGTCAATCTTTTCGATGGCCATTGGTATGCGTTTGCGGCCATAGCTTCCAAAAGCGAGTGTGCCTCGGCCATACTCTTTCCCATCAAGGCCCCTCCAGCGGCCGCGTCCACAAGAGTGCGTGTAGAAGCACTCAAACCAAGATAGAACGTCTGAATCTGAATCCAATCAGGAATGCCGTGATGAGGGCATCTCCGTAACAAATCTTTATATCGCTCCCACGCCTCGTGGAGCGATTCCATGTCGTACTGGCCAAAGGTGGTTATTTCGATTCTCAACCTCGCCGTCTTAGCAGGTGGGAAGAATTTGGCAAGGAAGGCTTGCGCTAACCCCTCCCATGTTGTAATCGATCCCGGCGGTAAGGAATTTAACCAAAATTTTGCTTTATCCCTCAAAGAGAAAGGGAAAAGCCTCAATCGGATGGCATCGTCGGTGACACCATTGGTCTTGAACGTGTCGCATATCTCAAGGAAAGAAGCAATATGGGCATTCGGGTCGTCATTCGGCATTCCACAGAATTGGCTCGCCTGCACCATCTGAATAATAGCGGGCTTGATCTCAAAATTATTGGCTTGGATAGTGGGACGCCGAATTCCCGAAAAATTAGCATTGATCTGCGGCATGGCATAATCTCGAAGAGCTAGTTCCGGTTGAACTTGCCGCACTTGGTTATCTCCTCCTTGGACTTCGATATTCTCGGCCATGTTGACCGTCATCTGCAACTCTCTTTTCTCCTTCTTGTTCCTTCTTAGAGTGCGCTCGAGCTCGGTATCCAAAGGTAGTAGGCCTTCGTTACCGAGTTTTCTCATGCACTACACGAAAGGTCCTGAAAGGAAAAACAAATAAACAAAATTAAATACACAAAAATAAAATTAAAACGTTCAAATTAAGACTAGAAATACTTAAATCGATATTAGAAAATTTGAATCCCCGGCAACGGCGCCAAAAACTTGTTGCGATATTTCTTACACGCAAGTGCACCTCATCGTTTACAAGTAATAAAGTGATAAGTAGAGTATCGTTCCCATGAGGATTGAATCTCTAACTACCGATTTTTGTGTATTCCAATTTTATTTGAACAATCGAATTTGGGTTTTTTTTGCAATTAATAACTAAAAGAATTACTAAAAGACTAGTAGAAAATGATAGCTTGAATAAAATAAATCAAATGATGAATAAGTCTAGGATTCTGAATCCACCTCAGCTTATCCGAATTTACTCTCGATTATCCGTAATAAATGATTTTCCCAATTTATTGAAGGCGGAGATTGCTAATATATTCTACCGCCTCTCCCGAGGTCAATAGATTTATCTAAAGGCGAATAACGCACTCTATCCCTAGGTGAATTAATTCGTCAATAGGCAAAAAGCATAAAATCTCCCAAAGGCCACGTAGTTCCTATGAGTATATTCCTATCTCACAGAATAAAACGGTCCTCACCAATAGTTCCTCACCAAATCTCCTCTCCCGATTCGAAGTGAATGATTAAATCAATACAACTATTGGCCAGATAATTGCAAGTATTAAACACAATTGGGAAAACTCAATAAAAAGGTAATTAATTGGATAATCTCAAGAAATTCGTCAAAACATAGGTTTCATCAAAACCCTAGATTAGGGCTTTAGCCTGACATACTAATAATTGAAAATACAGAATAGATAAATGAAAGCATAAAAATCAAACGCAGATGAAGCTCGGATTCCTCCGTTCTTGACTTAGCCCTCTGCCCTTGAAGTCTTACCTTCCCTCTTCTTCTGCCGTCTCCAAGCTTAAGCTCCAACAGATTAAAAGATCCAAAGATAAATTAATTAGGGTCTTAAACCCTATTTATAGCTCAGCACATCTCCAAATCGCGTCCGTATCAGTCGGTCGAAAACTGGCTTCGAAACGGCCCAAAATCCGCGCGGAAAACCAAAAACCGCCAAGTGTGCCGCGGCGCACTAAACCTGTGCCGCGGCACAGAGCCTTGTTGGATGCACAGGCGTCCTCGGTTTCTGTGCCGCGGCTCACCTGGACTGTGCCGCGGCACAGAGTACAGTTTACTCTGCCTTTGGCTGGGTGTCTTCCTGTGCCGCGGCTCTGCTTCCTTGTGCCGCGGCTCAGAGTCCAGATTTGCCGCTTTCGCCCGTTTTGCCTCGTTTTAGCTTCCGGACTTCAATTTCCTGTCAATCATACAAAATTAAGGCATTAAAGGCTCATTTAGACAATTTCACTCTCCAAAATACTACAAAATAATGATAAATAAGCGTACAAAAATACGCCTAACACTAGCCCGGAACCGCTAGGGCTAGCCCGTTTAACATCTCTACTTCTGGCTACATATTTACTCTTAATGGAGGAGCAGTATCTTAGCATAGTGCCAAGCAAAGCACGACTGCTGATTCCACCTGTCAGGCTGAGTATCAAGCAGCCTCGGAGGCTTCTAAGGAAGGGTTCTCGATTAAGAAGTTTCTGGGAGAACTTCAAGTGATACCATGTGCTGATCTGCCTGTTCCGCTGTACTGCGACAACGATGGAGCTGTAGCACAGGCCAAGGAGCCGAGGTTTCACAACAGCACCAAACATATTGAGAGCATCTCGTAAGAGAATTTGTTCGCAAGGGATACATTGTGCTACATAGAGTAGACTCGGCCGACAACGTCGTGATCCACTGACCAAGCCACTTTCTCAGACTAGCTTGGAGGGTCATCTGGAGAACATGGGTATAAGATACCATAGTGTGTGGCATTGAGTGCAAGTGGGAGATTGTTAGGAGTATGCCCTCGAATGCCACTCATAGGATGTTGAGTGAGGGCATTGTACTTGTAATTATGTAAATCATTAATATAAGGCAATGGATGTTTCTTTATTTACTGGGAGTTACTGTTCCTAACTCGTAAATATACATATAGAAACTAGTCCGTGTATTTGAGAGCAAAACATTCCACTCCTTATTTGATAAGGGGGTCGGCACTTGAAAGGTTTATAGCTCAAATACTTAATCATTCGCAAGTCGATGAAACTTGACTGGGCGTTAAGTTTATGTAAAGACTTATATGACGTGTTCTTTGACATGGAGAGTGCCTGTCGAACACTATTGGTTAGTGGGAGCACACGTTATAGGTATGCTAATTGGATTAGTATACTCGAACCGACTCACCCTCCATTCGTCATACGGATTTCACTCCGGGACAGTCAATGACGGAATCGAAAGGTTGTGATAGGTATTCGTGAAGCTTCGACTTGAGGATTTAGTAGGGATGTGCTTGTGATGTTAAGATTTTCATTAGAGTAGTTCGACCCTATAAACCGGGAGGTGGGGGTCAACCTCAATGTGCATCTTAACGGGCAAGTAGCAGGTCCTACTGAATACCAAGATAGAATTCTCTCCCGTTAGTGAGCGGGTTATATGTCCTATGCGGTTATTGGCAGATGAGATCGTAAGTCTTTGGCCAAAGCATTGGAGCTAGTTATATTGGATACACGAGAGCTCAATGATCTCGATTTGCATTAACGCATGCATAGCGTCAAGTACAAATAGGGTTTGACTGACCGTGACCCTATAACTTGATCGGGACATTTGAAGGAAGGGTTTATATGTATACTGGTATTCACGACAGAATGGTTCTTGAATGATCACAATCATTCGTTCTCAGTTAGGGTACGGTGTAGGCCGCCAGGCTGGCTAGGTGGTGCTACTACTCTTTGGTTCCTCCCATTGCTGACAGAGATGGACCTACCGAGTCGCGCAGTAGGATTGACGACGGAATGAATCAAGCTAATTTTCTCATTATGAATATTATATATTGGATATCTAAATTTGGGACATTGGATGTTTAGATTGATTTATTGGATAAATTGATTTACGGCCTAATGAAATAAATAAATTACTGGGTGATTAATTTAATTCATGAATATAATTATTTCTTGGAGAAATTAATTATATTATTTTGTATTTTATATGTTTGAAAAGATAAATTCACCACTAGAAGGGGGGTTGAATAGTGCTAATGCGGAATATCGAACTTTCTCGCGACTAAAAGAAAATAGAGCAGAAAGTAAAAGACTCAATGATTTATAGAGGTTCGACAACTTGCCTACGTCCTCTCTTCGACTTCTTTTTCTATTGGCTCAAGAACAACCACACACTTGACTCATCTTCGATCGGTCCGAGTACAACAACCGTTACAACCGCTTGTCTTCTATTGGTCCAAGCTCAATCACTCTCAAAATAAACTTTGTTTATCTAGTGTTTTATTGGAACTAGATAATCCTTAATTACGAATATTGGAGTGTAATCCTAATAATGCCAGATCAAAGATCCTAATAACATCGGATTAGTGACTCTAAATTCGTTTCTCTAACGCTATTGTATGAGTGATGCAACACTCACAACCATATAAAAGAATACAAAGTATAATAAATATTACAAGATGTATCACTCTTTGTATCTTTCTCCTCATAGCTTAGAATGCAATAATAGATAGAAAACTGAGCTCAAGAATGCTTTGATTGCTTGTATACTTGAATGCTTGAAGTTGTGTATGAGATACCCAAGTCCTATAGGTATTTATAGTATCAAGTCCTTCTTTATATGCTGAAGTCTGTATTATTAGCGTGCGCTAACAATACCTCCATAGCGTGCGCAATCGTTCTCTGACTTGGCCGATCTGAACGGTCACAAAACTGTTCCAACGGTAAAATTATATTTCTAGTGTGCGCTAGTCATACCTTCGTAGCGTGCATTAACGGTTGGTCAACAGGTCTTCAATCTTGACTTTAGATTATGTCAGTTTGTCTCCCCAACGATTCTTTCCCAATGGATATATTTATACTTAGCATACGCTACCAATTGTACATAGCGTGCGCTAGTATTATTTAATATTAACTTTCCAGATTTCTCGGATCTCCTTTTGACTTCTGCGTTCCAAGGGATAAATTGTCCAATAGTAGAAATTTGAATGTTTTAGCGTGCGCTAATAAGTGTTGAATAGCGTGCGCTATATACTTTCCTCACTAACATACGTTAGCTTGTATAGCGTACGTAAGTGCTTCCTTATTTTGAGTCCAGAGGCTACTGGACTACCAAACATGTTTTCCGGTAGCGTGCGCAAGATTTGCTAGGTAACGTGTGCTAATGAGTCACAACAGCGTGCGTAAATATTCTTCCGTAGCGTGCGCGATGAATTCCTTCTTTTCTTTCCAGACCTTACTGTCCTCTCTGACTGAGATGCGATAGCGTGCGTTAGATAAGGAATATAGCGTGCGCTAATTTTGTAATATAGCGTGCGCTGATAATAGATACTTTGCGTGCGTAAGCCATCAGGTAGGATTCCAACTTAACTGCAGCTGATTTGACTTGCGTACATATGAGCTTCGATAGCGTGCGCTACGATGCATTATGTAGCGTGCGCTAGGAACATTTTCCACCTTCAATAGAGCAGCTTACTGAGATAGATTTTATTAAATGTTTTAGATCTAATCATCATCAAAATACTTTTGTGTCAACAATCTCCCCCTTTTTGATGATGTCAAAACATTTAATATTTTCCTGCAAAACCATTTAAAAATTTCGAATCAAAGTGATTTGTTCGATATGTTAGTATGTTCGGTTTTGGAGTGTTTTCTCCCCCTTTTTGACATTAACAAAACGGACTCCCCCTAAAGATTTGCATATATAACACAATATGGTACGAACATATGAACAAAATGTCCGTAAGACAATAACCAAGAGACATAGAGAATGAATGCGCATTTTATTAATTAAATGATCCAAACATTACATAATCAAGGCACATGACATCAAAAACAAAGTTCGCTACATCGAAAATCAAACTCCTAGAATCTAAGAAGCTTGGTCGGATGAAGAGGATGGGAACGGGAATGACGGGTAGGTTAATCGAATGAAATCTGAAATCAGCCCACAAACTTCTCGGACTTCCGAACGTAGAGACCGAATATCCTCACGAATTTCCATCTGTGAGGTCTCGATGCTCCGCATCCGGGCAATGAGGTCACTCTCTTCTTCCTCGGTGACAGAATCTTTCATCGGTCGTTTGCCTTTGGTTTTCGAATGACGAACAAACGTTCTGAATTGTAGTTCCCGAAGCGTTTGTGGTCCTCGATGAAGAACACGTTCGGCCGGAGTCGATGTTCGCGTTCCTTTTAAAACTTGGTCGTCTTCCTGGAGATACGAGAATAACACCCAACCTCTATTAATGGTTTCAACATAATGCATCGCTTTGAGGGTGAGGTCGCTAATCTCGTGTCCCCGATACACCGGAATCGATGCCTCGCCCGACAAGTCAACATTGAAGCGACGGAAAATCACAGTCAAAACAGATCCGAATGGAAGCCCAGATTTCCGCGTTCTTGACAAATAGTGTTTGGAGCGGAAAGAGTCTCCTTTCGCCTTCATCCAATTTATAACAATTGAGGTGACATTCACCTTATCCTCGTTCAACACCCGGTATACCACATGTTTATCGACGCCGACAAGTTTATGTTACGTGTTCACTTTAGGCATCAAACATTTCGTAAGTGCGACCAACAATAATCGGATTTGTATACCAAAATCGTTGTTCTCGAAAACTTCATCGGTAACCTCGATGACAGCTTTCGAACCCAGAAAATTGGCAACTTCATTCTCAGTCAAGTCCGATTGAGCAACAATGGACTTCCCACTATAAGTAAAACCTTCAAACGACAATCCAAATAGCTCGTGAAGAATTTCCGAAGAAACCTTCACTACAGTTCCGTTAACCAAGCTAATGAGCACTAAGACACCAGAGGAGCCCTCACCATCTCCCAGATGCAAGTTAGCATAGAACTCTCGAACAAATGAAGGATAGATAATTTTTTTGCATTCTACGAGTCGAGCAATACTCAAGGCTTCAAAGAATTCACGTATATTTACCTTGGCTCGTTCAAGACTGCCGAAATTGAAGAAATAGCAGTCGGTTAAGTGCTCCTGAGGGAGGATTTCCGAAAATACCTTGAAAGCGGTATAAGACACAAAACGAGATGCATCATATTTTGGTTCGCGGGTACGTTTTGTGCTTTTGTAAGCCTTTTCCATAACTTTTCTTCCCTTGCTCGACATGATTGTGACAGGAATTGAAGGATTGGAGGGAAGAGATCGAGATTATATGAATTGGATTATAGCTAGGGTTCTTGCTGTGAAAAGGGGATCTTCGTTTGCGTGCGTTATGAAAGGGTATTTGTTTTTCTGGATTGTTCAGGGTTTATATAGGAAACTGAAAAGGTTTAGTTAGCGTACGCAAGGTGTGTATAATTAGCATACGCTATGAATATATGGGTAGCTTACTGGACTGTCCAGTAGTATATATCGAAATAAGAGATTCTTAGTTAGCGTACGCAGAAGAGAAGGGGTTAGCGTGCACTATCGAAGGGAAAACATACAGGAATGGGAAATTAGCACGCGTTAAAAAGATGAAGTTAGCGCGCGCTAGCGAATGAAGCGATTGATTTCTCGAGTAGACAACTAGTTTCAAAAATTGTCAAGATGTCCCATACCAAGTTGCAAACAAATAGAATTAAATGATTCCTTGGGAAGAGGTTTCGTAAAGATATCAGCTAGTTGATCTTTCATCCCGACAAAAATTAAGCAAATGTCTTTCTTTTGCACATAATCGCGTAGAAAGTGATGTCTAATATCTATATGCTTAGTCCTACTATGAAACACAGGATTTTTGCTCAAATTTATTGCACTAGTATTATCATATAAAATAGGGGTATTTTCAAAATAAATGCCGTAGTCGCGGAGTTGATTTTTAATCCATAGTACCTGAGCACAGACACTCCCTACAGCAACTTATTCGGCCTCAGTTGTAGACAATGCTACACTGGTTTGCTTTTTACTTCCCCAAGATATTAAGCATGAACCGATGAAATGACATGTACCACTATTACTCTTTTTATCAATTTTGCATCTGCCGAAATCGGCGTCACTATATGCAATCAAATTAAAGTCCAAGCAAGAGGGATACCATAGACCTAGTTCGATGGTCCCTTTCAAATAATGAAAAATGCATTTACAAGCAATTAAATGTGATTCCTTGGGATTAGCTTGTGTTGTTACCCAAAATATTATCCGGAGATAGTATTGCTGGAACGATCGAGTAACAAACAAAATGCGAGAACACTTCCGTGGGAAAATAGATAACACAAGATTTGCCGGGGTTGTTAGTCCCGGGCTTGAATGCTCTCGCGAGATGTTATTAATAAATATACTGTCGAGTACAAATATTAATGTTAGAATCTAATACAATGAGTGTAAAAGCTTCTAGTTATCTAGGCTTTAGAGCGCGTAGATTGCCGGAAGAACCAGATGGATGAATCTGTGAGTTCTTGCTTGGAATTTATGATGAATGTGTGTGAATATCACTATGAATATGTTAGTGCTTGCCAAAAGAGCCTTTTGTTCTCTCTTTGGTGTGTATTCGCACTTAATTCGTGGTAGGATCCGTCCCTTTGGCCGCAACGGTGAGTTCTCTATTTATAGGGGGCTAAGTAGTTGGGATCCTCAGGCGAGCGCGGGCGATCGCCGTTTTCTATATTAAAATAAACGGCCGATCGTCCCGTCACGTGGGCCTGTTCCTCAGAGGTCCGAGGTTGCAGTTGGAGGCCAGCTGGGTGGACCAATGGGAAGCCAGCACGCGTCGCGAGTCGCTGTCCGAGGAGGGTCCACTACGTACCTTTCGGCGGCCTTGTCGGTAGGTGCGGTAGGTGACAGCCGGGGTCAATGATCCTTTTGTTGGTATCTGTGAAGATCCGCGGTGGGCCATCGTCCAAGATTCGGTCTTCGACGACTTTGACGGATGCCGGATCCCCACGTGGCATGAGGCGATCGCCTGCGAACTGTTAGACAAAGACGATCGCCAGGTATCAAAAGACGATCATTGGTTACCAAAAGACGATCGCTATATTATGCCGGACTTTAGGTGTTCGTCCGGAGTTTGGCTTCTATGGTTGACTTTTCAGGGAGGTCGCCGATCGCCTACCGCGGCGAATGAATCGTCGCACAACAATTGCCCCACTCGCCTTGATGTTGAAAACACGGGGTGAGGTGGCACCGTTGGCGATCGCCGATGTTTAGACGACCGGCCGATCTGAATTCAAATATGGACGACCTTCTTTCGCGTCGGGAGCAGCGGGAAAAGAAGGCGGGCCTTTCACAAGCGGGCCGACACGCGTCGTCCGCCGCTGGGGGAATCCGACGGTTTGTCGACTGGCCGGCCCGGGCGTGCCCTCGAAAAGACGCGTATGCGGGATTCGAGGGCCGCATTTAATGCGCCCCACGTGACGGTTCCGATTCGATCCCGAGGTTTCTCCTTTTTGCACTTAGGCCCTCGTTCCCATCTATAAAAAGGGGAGGGCTTCTTCTCCTTCACTTTTTACGCGCCCTTAGCATCCATAGCCGAATTTCTGCAGAAATTTCTGGAGCCTTTGAGTGCCGATCTTCTTCTTTTTCTTAGGTAAGATCAAATTCAACCTTTTCCTTATTTTTACTTTCCAATATGTCGGGAGGATCGAAAACCTTCGAGACCGGAAGTTCTTCCGCTGCCGCCGCGTTGCCTGAACGGGAGGAGGTTCCCGTTAGAGTGGATATGGAGACGGCCGCGAAGCTATTCGAGCGGGGATTGCACCGAAGAACTCGAAAAACTTTTCAACGAGGCCGAGGTGGCGAGGACGGCGGAGACGGCGGAGCAGGGGGTTCGCGGTAGATGAAGACGATCCAGTGCGGGAGGCACGGGAAAGAGAGAGCAGATTCGGCCCCTCCTATGTGGCTTTTGCCCAGATGATGGAAACGATCACTGGACCTTGCCCGGAATTCGATTTCGAGGCCTACTCCGCCGCTCACCCTTACAAACATGTGAATCGGACGGTCTTCCAGCCGCCGTCCGTCTCCGTGGACTCTTGGCCGATCCGAGTACGGCGACCAAGAATGACTCGAGCTACCGGAGGGCCAAATATCACACCCTCGACGTTTCCCTTCACGTGCCTTTGGAGAATGAGCGCGCCGACCAACCGCCCTGTGGTATGGTCGCCGCCAACGAGATGATTATGGAGGCGGGTGCGATTCCCGTTGCCACTCGCCTCCTATTTGCCGATCGCACGGAATTTGGCGCCTCTTCAATCGACGCCGAATGCTTGGCTGCAGATCATCCGCACGTTGACCTTGTTCGGCGGTCACGGTTATTTCGTCACCTTAGCTACTGGAGATGAATTATCTGTTTAAATTAGGCTGTGAAAGGGACGATCGGCGGTTATCATATCCAGGGCCGACTCGGGAGAGTGGTTCTTGGCGTGCGAATAAGACCAAGGGCGACTGGCAAAATGGTGTTGGGTCGGCGGGGCATGGCGATCGGCGTTGAGTGAAGGGTGAATGAAGAGTTGGAGATTCCCACTATTTTCAGGAGAGGAATCCGAGTAAGGATTTAAACTCTCCCTTTGATTGAGCTTGTCTTGACTGATCTAATTTCGTTTTCTTTTGCAGACCTCTTGTACGGCGACCAATGACCTCCCATTTGATTTCTTGATCGTTTGGGAGCGTATTCGTGCGTTGCCGAACTCCTTTATTGACGTTCGATCGCTTGCACCGAAGCTCATCGGTTGGGGGCTCGTTTGTTTTGCTACCCTCGTCACTTGAAAGTTCCGGTATGAGGTTAAATGGTGTTTCCTTTCTTTGACGATCGTCTCCAAGATGTTGTTTTATTTTATCTAACTTGTTTGCACCTTTTCTTTGACAGAGGCTTATTTTCCCCGAATCGCCGAACCTCCGCCAGAGATAGCTATGTCGGACTTGGGAGTTCTTGGTCGCCTTAATTTGGGCAAGCAGACTGGTCGCGTTCTTGCGACGACGTCTCAACCTGCCCCGGTGACGAGACCCGCTGAGGCGCCGGTCGCCAAGCCGGTGGTCGAGGGAGAGGAACAGCTCAAACGCCGCAAGAGGCGGAGGTCGGAGTCCCCGTCGATCCCTGAGGCGGACGTATCGATTCTTGAGCCTCCGGTCGCTGCGGCTCCTATCTCCGCCATCCCGATGATGGAGCGTTCTGGCGCCAAGCCCACGGTCACCGGACCCCGGTCATCTGGCAGCTCGGCGAAGAAGATGGCGATCGCCGATGCGGAGACACCCCGGGGCAAGCCTTTTTTCGGACGTGACCCCGAGCTGGTCAACAGGTAAGAGTGGGTTAAAAGTTTTTCTGAGTTAGGCATTCCGAGCATGGTATGGGCTAACTCCTTGATTTCCTTGGTTTGCGCTGCAGGGT
Organism: Orobanche coerulescens; assembly: GCA_033398695.1. Classification (NCBI taxonomy): domain Eukaryota; kingdom Viridiplantae; phylum Streptophyta; class Magnoliopsida; order Lamiales; family Orobanchaceae; genus Orobanche; species Orobanche coerulescens. Next base: position 160,689,636 of record CM065803.1, read on the forward strand.
TCGCCTCGCCGACCCGGACGTCGCCCCCATGGTGCTGGATTTCCTGTCGAGCAAGGCTCCACAAGGTTCTGTCGAAGTCCCTGCTTATGTTCGCCAGGCGATCACTTCCCTGCCCAAGGCTTGGACGACCGACCTTGACGCGATCGCTCGTCGGCGATCTGGAGATGCCATGCAGGCGACCGTTGCCCTGGCTCTTCAGGCTGCGACGATGGCCGTCCAAGTGCCGGGATTTTGTGGGGCGACCCTCAACTGCTCATCTCCATCGCGAGCTCGAGACCGCCCTAACAGAAATATCAAGATGCCAACCGGATCCGGTCGATGGAGAAAGAGTATGAGGAGACCGCCAAGCGGGCTAAGCAGGACGTGGATCGATTGAAGCAGGAGCTGAGTCGCTCCAAGGAAGCTGCCGATCGATCCAGTAATAAGGAGAAGGAGACTCGTCAGAAGCTCGAGGCTTCGCAGGAGGAGGCGACCGGGCTGAAGGCTGCGGTGGATCGGCTCAGTGGTGAGCTGGAGGCGGCGAAGAGAGAGCTGGAGAAGGCCAGGGGCGAGAATGTTGCCAAGGCGGCCGAACTGGCGGAGGTCGAGAAGACGGCGGCAGATCTGAAAGGGCAGCTGAAAGCGATCGAGGTCGATCCCTACCTAAACGTCGGGCACGTCGGCGAGTTCGCTTACTATTTGGCCTATGCTGACGCTGTCCGAGTTGCTAAAAAGGCAGGGGTCGAGACCGGTCCTCTGATGGAAAGCTTCAGATCCTATGTCTCCAAGCATCCTCTGCATCCAGAATTCTCTCTGCCGATCCTTGATTTGGTCGACCTCGGGATTGACTTGAGTTGGTATACCGGCAAACTCATTCATCCCGAGGCCGATGCCCAAGCCGATCCGCGACCCGAGGGCGAAGACCAGCAGGCGGGGCTTTGAGAGGCTTTTTGTTTTTCCTCTGTAACTTGTACTTTTTTGTTGTAATGCCTTCAGGCCTTGAGATGTATGACGCTTGTGTTTATGAATAAAATACTTCTTCTCTCATTCCGCGTAATGCATTATATGCGATCGCCTTTGACTATTTGTGTGCAATTTTTTCGAGTATGCGTATATTTGCTTTTCGATTTTTTGTTCGACCGGCCGATTGTCTGAGTGTTGAAAGTATTGACATGTTTTGAATTGGGATTCTTACTTGTAATTTTCGTCGGACGATCTCGATCGCCCTGCATGTTTTTGAGCGAAGCCGATCGAATATGGTTTCTCTTTGTTCGATCGTATTTGAGAGTAGCTCGGCCTATCCCTGCCCCCTTGTTTTTGTTCACTTATTGTAAGTAAGGGAACAAAGACTAGTCTGTCTGGCGAGCTATCTTCATTTCGCCGATTCTGAAGAGTCATGTGTGGTTGCGGTGTTCGATGGACCGATCTCCCCAATCGTGTCTTCGTGTGCGCGGGATATTTAGTATCCTGCGACTCACTTTTTGTGAGGGTCCTCCGTTAGGCTACGCCGCCTTGTGTTAAAACGAAAGGCGGGCGATCTCGGTCTGGAGGAGTCCTTGCGCGGAGTGTTGTCGGCTTATTCGACACCACGTCCGCGGCTTGTCGGCTCTGTTTCCACCTCGGCCCGCCATGAAGATGGCGATCCTCGACGGTGTACGTTGAGACGGGGGTAACGGCACGTCGCATTGTTCGGGTTCACCATGTTAGATGATGTACCTTGAGAACGTGCGATCGCGCCTACGACTATTTTGGAGGGTCCTTCGGCTACGTCCGACCTCGTATTTAAACGAAGGCGGACGATCTCACCAAAGGAACCTTGCATGGGCGAAGCTGTCGGTTCCATCGACCTCCGTGACCATGGCCGCAATAATTTTTCCTAGGATCGCCGTGATCGGCGATCGTCGAAGATATGCGATGCTGGTGGGGCGATCGCCATAACAGATGGGATAACAAAAATCTCATTATAATCCTTGTACATCATTGAAATCGAATACAAATTTATCACCGATAGTATTTTTTCGGATGCACGGCGTTCAGGGTATTGGTCGAGTACCGTCGGGATGTTCCATTCGTAGGCTCCTTTAGTTAACCATCTGGATACTCCGAAAGGTCCTTTGATTTGGACCAAAGACGCTGTATGGGTTTGGATTTTCTTGAGGACGAGATCGCCCACTTGAAATCTTCTCTCTCGACCTTTGAATTGAAGAACTTCTCGGCTCTCCTTTTGTGGATTGTGTTCTTCATTTCGAGGTCACCGTCTTTCTTCAAGCATGTCTAGGTCGATTCGCGGCTACATCGTTGTCGGTCGTCATCTCTGTTCGGTTCGATGGCGAGGACGGCGATCTCCGAAGGAATCACCGCTTCATTCGAAGGTAAGGGCGAACGGGGTTTCGCGGTTGAATTGCGGGTCGTCGCTCGGTAGGACCATAAAACGTCTCGGGAGCTCGCCGCCCATCTTCCTTGCCGGGATTCGAGTCGTGCTTTGATCGTGTGTTTGAGGATCTTATTCACCGCCTCTACCTCGCCCGTTCGTCCGAGGGTGATAGGGCGCCGAGAATAACCTTTTGACTCCCCACTTTTCTGCAATTGCATGACTTCTATACCGCCGAATCAAGCTTTTCCGTTGTCGGAGATGATGGCCTGGGGCAAACCGAATCGGCATATTATGTTTTTCCATATAAACTTGATCACTTGTTCTTGGCCGATCTTGTTGAGCGGTTCGGCCTCAGCCCATTTGGTGAAATAATCGACCCAACGATGGCGAACTTACCCCACTGGAGCCGTCGGCAAGGGACCTATAAGGTCGATGCCCCATTGCGCAAATGGCCAAGGGCTATACATGGAGGTGAGTCATTCGGGTGATAGTTTTATGTTGGGGCCCATTATCTCGACATCTATGACAAGATCTCGGCATAAGCGATCGCATCTTTCCGAAGTGATGGCCAAGAATCCTTGTCTGTCGTCTTATGGAGGAGGGCTCGCCCGCCCGCGTGGTTCCCACAAATCCCGTCATGGATTTCGGCTAAAACGAGCCGACCTTCCTCCGGTGTAATACACTTGAGGAGGGGAAGGCTGAAAGCTCGCTTGTAAAGCCGATCGTCCAACAGGTATACCTAGTCGCACGGCCGGAGTTGGCGAGCCTTAACACGGCCGCCGTGGGACCGTTCCGTCTTTTAAGTATTTGATGAACGAGTCATCCAATTCTCTTCGGCGATGGCGACCGTGGTAACCAAATTCTGTCGATCGCCGGCCTTGCCGACTTTGTGATTTGGATGTTGGAGAAGTCGGTGCCCCATCCGATGATGCTAGTTTGGAAAGTGCATCGGCCTGGGAGTTGTGCTCTCTCGGGACTTGCTCGATTAGTACTTCTTCAAATTTTGTGCACATTTCGGCGACCGGCTCTTGGTATTTGACCATCCGTCACGCGTGCCTCATATTCCCCCTTGACTTGGTTCACGACCAAAAGGGAGTCCATGTAGATATGGAGGCGTCGAACATCTAGGGCGAGGGCTAGATCAAGCCCGCCTACTGAGCTTCGTATTCGGCCGTTGTTGGTCGCACGAAACCAAACGCACGGCATTTGTGAAACTCGACCGTCTGGGCTAATGAGGACAATCCGCCCCGCTCTCGCATTGGTCGCCGAGCCATCCACGTATAATTTCAGCAGTGTCGGCCGACTGGCCTGACCGTGAGGGAACGTTAATTCCACCACGAAGTCCGCGAGCTTGGCCATTGATAGCCGAGCGATGAGCGTAAGTGATACCGTATTGTGCGATCTCCGACCACTTGAGGAGTCGCCCGTTGGTGTCCTCGGTGCGGTGACTTGTCTTAGAGGTAGAGTGGTTAGGACCTCCACTGGTGATCGAAGAAGTAAGCTCTCGGCCGTACACTCATGACAAGGGCATGGCGATCTTCTCCAATGGTGTGTAACGTGTCTCGGCGTCGTGGAGCGCCTGGCTAACATAGTAGATCGGCAAGTGGGCTTGCCCCTCTGCTCGCACCAGAACGGCACTCAGTGCGACCTCCGAGGCCGCTAAGTAAAGGAATAATTTTTCACCGGGGATCGGCTTTGCCAGGATCTGGGGGTTGGATAGATATTCCTTTATTTTGGCGAATGCTATCTGGCTTTCTTTCGTCCATGCGAACTTCTTGTTCTTGATGGTCGCGAAGAAAGGCTTGCTTTTATCGCCGAGCCGTGATATGAAACGGTTGAGGGCGGCTAGACAGCCTGTGAGGCGTTGCACTGCTTGATGTTCCGCGGTTCCTGCATGTCAAGGATAGCTCGTATCTTGGCGGGGTTCGCCTCGATCCCCCTTTGGCTCACTATGTGCCCCAAGAACTTCCTGAGCCCACCCCGAAGTTGCATTTCTTGGGGTTCACTTCATGTTAAACTTCTCAAGGATGGCGAACGTCTCGGCAAGATCGTTGAGGTGATCTTCCTTCTTGAGGCTTTTGACCACGATATCGTCAATGTAGACCTCCATGGTCTTGCCGATCTGATCGGCGAACATCCTGTTGACTAATCGCTGGTAGGTCGCCCCTGCGTTTTTCAAGCCGAACGGCATTCTGACCCAAAAGTATATGTCTTTTTCTGTGTGGAAAGATGTGTGTTTTATGTCTTCCTCTGCCATTGGGATTTGATGATATCCGGCGAAGGCATCCATAAACGACATCATTTCGCAACCTGCCGTGCTATCGACCAGATGATCGATATGAGGCATTGGGAAGTGATCTTTTGGACATGCCGCGTTGAGGTCGGTGAAGTCTATGCATAATCTCCAGGAGCCAGTCGGCTTTTTGACGAGCACCGCGTTGGCGACCCACTGTGGTTCGTCCGTCGCTACTCCGATCAGTCTGTTGTTGAGTAACTTCTGGACTTCTATGTCGAGCGCTGCGTATTTCTCGGGACCGAACTTCCTACGCTTCTGGTGAACAGGTTTCATTGCCCGGTCGATCTTCAGATAATGGCAGGCGTGTTCGGGACTTATGCCAACCATATCTTGATGCGACTGCAAAGACACCGATGTTCTTACGTATCAAGTTGATCGATCTCCCTTTAATTCGCGGTCGATGCTCGCGCCGATCCGTACCTCCCGCTCTGGATGATCCGGATCCATCGTAATGCTTTCCAACTCTTCGACAGAACGGCCGCCTCTCGTTGGTACGATCTCCGGACTCGGTCCTTGGATCGATGTCGAGACTTGGCTCAAACCGATCCTTGGCTCGATGTCGTCCGTCCGATCGATGAGAGATGGCGTCCCCGAGTCGGGTTGGTACGGTCTCGTGCTCGTCGATCTCCATGGGTTGATCGTCGGTCGCTTCAATGTGACATACAGTACGGGAAGTGTTGAAAGAATTAACAACATAGGAGTAACTCAAACATCTCTTTGCCATTAGCTGATCTCCTTTTACAGTACCGACCGTCCCATCGGCAGTGGGGAATTTGATACAGTAAAAGAAAGATGAGGCGACCGCCTCAAAAGTTTCTAAAAAGGGGCGACCTAGGAACCCATTATAGATGCTGGGCCTATCTATGATTACAAAGCTCAGGTTCCTAGTAATCCTAACCTTGGGATCATAAAAGCATATTAGCTCGACGGAGAGCTTGATCCTCCCGTAGGCTTGGACTGTGTTGTCGCCGAACCCTTGAAGCACGGTGTCGAAAGGCTTGATGAATTTGATCAGGTTGCCGAGTTGGTCTAGGGCGGATTTGAATATGATGTTGCAAAAACTCCCATTGTCGACCAACACGCGATCGACCGTCTTCCCAAGGATGCAAGCGGAGATCACTAGTGCATCCTCTTTGGGACATTGCACTCCTCCCCTGTCCTTGTTGGAAAAGGTGATGAGCGCGTCTCTAGAGATGGTCGGCTCCGGAGGTACTACAACATGGACTCCGGCGAATGCCCTCAGCTCGGCTTTTCGCTTCCTGTTTGACAAGGTGGAAACCGGGGAAAGGCCCCGAGGCTCCCACCTCCTGCTTGGAGCATGTTGATCCGACCGCCGTGGTTGATCGGAGGGATCGATTCATCGAGTACTCGGCTCATGCTCGATCCCGGCGATCGGATTGGGAGGAATTCTCTCGCTCGGTCGGCGTTCGCGCCCTCCGGCTCTTTCCGTCCCGGGTTACGGCTTGGTGATCAAATTATCCAGTTTGCCTTCCTCAAACAGCCGCGAGCCGTTCGAGGAGGTCGCGGCATTGGCTAGTGTTGTGGCCGGGACTCTTATGATAGGCACAGAATTTGTCATGTCTAGATGACCGTGGTCCCTTATCGGCTTTGGCTTGGAAAGCCACTCGCGACCCTTGATCGCGTTGAAGATGTGGGCCGGAGATAAGTTGAGGTTGTGAAGAAGGTGGACCTCTACATCCTCGAAGGCTTTGAACTCGCCAGCGGCTTGGCGACCGCCTTCGGGCTTGGCGACCGTCTTCTTCTGGACATGGGAAGGTGCTTTCCCTTCTTCGGTGTCCCTCGTCCAGGCGGAGCGAGAGCATTTTCTGCTGGCCGATAATCGGCGGCTCGACGCGGAACGCTGTATAGGTCGGTGGAAAATCTTTTGTGAGGTGCCCGAACATGGGCGATCGTCCGTGGAATCCGTTCAGATCGCGTGATGAGCGATCTCGCCGGCCGACGGCTCACCGGTGAGGACTATCTCGTCCACCTTGGCCGATATAATCCTCATCCGATTCATCCTTCCCCGCCCGATTTTCATCATGCGGTGGGGACCTTCCGGCAGCGACTTTGGCGGCGAAGTATGATGTGAAGTCGTTCGCGCCTTCTCAAAGCAATCGATTGAGCGAGATGGTAGCGAGATGTACCACTGTGGGCGAGATCGCGAGTTAGCGGGAACATACGACATTTTGTCGCATCCGAAGCTCCGCATCCAGTCATGTAGATCCGGAATTTGCTTAAGTGGGTTCGGATCCGTTCTCCCTCGCATGCAGGTGTTTGTGGGGATTGATCGTTGATTGACCGGAGCGATCTCGATCTGGACCGCGAGTGGCTCATTTAGCCCGGCCGATCGGTCTCTGGCGTTTGCCCCAATTTCTAGGAGCGTCTTCATCTCGCCGAGTGGCGTTGCATAGCGGCGATCTCTGCCGCTCGATCGCCGCCGATTGGCTCTCGATCGCGAACCAAGGCGATCGTGTGCGATCCCCTAGCTCCGTGGTGAATGACGATCTCCCCGCCGAGGGTTCCCTTCGGGCGAGCAGGCTCGTTGACCGGTCTGTCTCTTGGGAGTCGGATAAGCCGAACTCTGGTAAAGGATTCGAGATATCGATGTCTCTACTGGGCCTCGAGTGCCCTGGCCGCCATGAGGGATCGCTCCTAGGCGGTCAAGACGGAATCGCCCCGCCTCACGAGAGCCTTCTCCGGCCAGGGCTTTCGCCGATTTCTCAACATAGATCCCCTTGAGCTTCCGTTTGCTTGCCGGCGGTCGTGACGGGGGTGATGGTAGGCGTATCGCGGGCCTCTGCCGTTCCTCGAGGATGGCTATAGCCTCCTCAACTGCTCCGATGTCTGAAGGCCGGGTCGAGTGAGAGGCTAGAACCGTCCCTCGGGGCGGGAGTGAGCCTAGCGTCGCCACGGTCGCCTTCCGCCGTGGGCTGGGATTCGGTCCTCGCCGGAATAAGATTTCCGGCAGATCTCAGGGTGGCCCTCTTGGAGGTTGTTGCTGATGTCATTTTCTGATGGTTTTTCTATTGAAGAACAGTGAGTGTTTCTTCAAGTATATGTCCGGAGAACAGTGAGTGTTCTTCGAGACGGTAGGAATAAAAATGAAGGTTTAGATTACACCCTTCCTCTAGCGCCAATTGTTGTTACCCAAAATATTATCCGGAGATAGTATTGCTGGAACGATCGAGTAACAAACAAAATGCGAGAACACTTCCGTGGGAAAATAGATAACACAAGATTTGCCGGGGTTGTTAGTCCCGGGCTTGAATGCTCTCGCGAGATGTTATTAATAAATATACTGTCGAGTACAAATATTAATGTTAGAATCTAATACAATGAGTGTAAAAGCTTCTAGTTATCTAGGCTTTAGAGCGCGTAGATTGCCTAAGAACCGGATGGATGAATCTGTGAGTTCTTGCTTGGAATTTATGATGAATGTGTGTGAATATCACTATGAATATGTTAGTGCTTGCCAAAAGAGCCTTTTGTTCTCTCTTTGGTGTGTATTCGCACTTAATTCGTGGTAGGATCCGTCCCTTTGGCCGCAATGGTGAGTTCTCTATTTATGGGGGCTAAGTAGTTGGGATCCTCAGCGATCGCGGCGATCGCCGTTTTCTATATTAAAATAAACGGCCGATCGTCCCGTCCACGTGGGCCTGTTCTCTCGAGGTCCGAGGTTGCGGTTGGAGGCCGGTGGGTGGACCAATGGGAAGCCGGACGCGTCGCGAGTCGCTGTCCGAGGAGGGTCCACTACGTACCTTTCGGCGGCCTTGTCGGTAGGTGCGGTAGGTGACAGGCTGGGGTCAATGATCCTTTTTGTTGGTATCCTGTGAAGATCCGCGGGTGGGCCATCGTCCAAGATTCGGTCTTCGACGACTTTGACGGACGCTGGATCCCCACGTGGCATGAGACGATCGCCTCTGATCCGTTAGACAAAGACGATCGCCGGGTATCAAAAGACGATCGCTGGTTACCAAAAGACGATCGCTATATCATGCCGGACTTTAGGTGTTCGTCCGGAGTTTGGCTTCTATGGTTGACTTTTCAGGGAGGTCGCCGATCGCCTATCGCGGCGAATTAATCGTCGCACAACAGCTTGGAATCGAGCACATAAGCATGTAGCAAATATTATGTCTGGCCTAGAAGCAGTCAAATATAGCAAAGATCCGATCATACCTCGATATAATTTTTGATCTACGGATTTGCTATTTTCATATTTTTCAAGCTTTAATGAAGAGGACATTGGCATTGAAATCACTTTGCTACTCTCCATTTTGAATTTCTTTAGGAGATCGTTTGAGTACTTTGTTTGATGAATAAAGATTCCATCTTCGCATTGCTTGATTTGAAGCCCGAGGAAGAATGTTAATTCTCCCATCATACTCATCTCGAACTCTCCTTTCATAAGATTAGAGAAATCTTGGCACAATGATTCGTTAGTAGCTCCAAAAACAATGTCATCAACATAGATTTGGCAAACAAGTATATCATTATTCAATATTTTCACAAACAAGGTATTATCGACTTTACCTCTTTTATAATCATTTGCAATTAAAAATTGACTTAAACGATCATACCATGCTCGGGGTGCTTGTTTCAACCCGTAGAGTGCCTTGTTGAGCTTGTAGACATGATCCGGAAATTGGTGATCTTCAAAACCGGGAGGTTGCTTGACATAGACTTCTTCTTGAATGTAGCTATTCAAGAATGCACTTTTCACATCCATTTGAAATAGTTTGATCTTTTTGTGAGCGGCAAATGCACATAACAAACGGATGGCTTAGAGTAGAGTCATGGGAGCAAAACTTTCTTCGTAATCAAGGCCTTCCTCTTGATTATACCCTTGAGCGACCAAACAAGATTTATTTCAAATTGGGTAACCGTCTTCGTCATTCTTGATTTTGTGCACCCATTTAGTTCCGATAATCGTTTTATCTTTAGGAGCAGGAACTAAATTCCATACATTATTGTGCATGAATTGTAAAAGCTCCTCTTGCATTGCCATCATACAACTTTCATCATCAAGAGCCTCGGATATATTCTTGGGAACTATTTCGGATATAAAAGCACAATGAGCCATATATTCGATGGTTCTCCTTCGGGTTTGAATACCATCTTCAATGTTTCCAATCACAAGATCTTTTGGATGGTCTTTGATGTGCCTCCAATCTTTCGGTAGACTCTCGATTTTCTTCTTTTGAATTTCCGAAATTTTCTCCATTTCGTTTGAGGGATGAGATTCCGTAAAAATACCTGCATCATCAAAATATTCTACCTTTCTCGGGGGTGAGATCATATCGTTGAATTTAACATGAATGGATTCTTCAACTTTATTTGTTCTAATGTTATAAACACGATATGCTTTGCTATTTGTAGCATAACCAAGAAATATTCCGGAATCGGATTTAGCATCAAATTTTCCCAAGTTATCCTTACCATTATTTAGGATAAACACATTGCAACCAAAAGGATGGAAATAAGATATATTTGGCTTTTTTCCCTTCCATAATTCATACGGAGTTTTAAGGTTAGTTCTGCGAACATGAACACGGTTAATCACATAACATGCCGTAAAAATTGCTTCGGCCCAAAAGTATTGTGGAAGAGAGTATTCATTAAGCATAGTCCTTGACATTTCCTCCAAAGATCGATTTTTCCTTTCAACAACCCCATTTTGTTGAGGAGTTCTAGGAGCCGAAAAATTGTGATTAATACCATATTTGTCACATAAAAGCTCAAACGGAGTGCAACTAAATTCACCTCCGTGATCGGTGCGCATTGAAATTATAGAAAGATTTTTCTCATTTTGCACCAAACGACACCATTTGGAAAACTCGGAAAATGTGTCATCTTTATGAGCAATAAATCTTACCCAAGTGAAACGGGAATAATCATCAACAATGACCAAAGTATAAAGCTTACCATTTAGACTAACATATCTAGATGGTCCAATTAAATCCATATGCACAAGTTCAAGAATACGACTAGTGGAAACCTCGAATTTTGGTTTGAAAGATTCTCGAGTATATTTCCCTTTTATGCATGATTCACACAAATGCTTTCGATTAAATTTGAGTTTGGGTAAACCACGGACAAGATCGTGTCATGATAAAATAGAAATGATGGATAGAGTTGTATGCCCCAATTTACGATGCCATAAATATGCATTATCATCCAAAGTAATAAGACACTTTTCATTGAATGAACTTTTATCATTAAGATCGACAATATAAATGTTTCCACATCTCAAACCGATGAATGCAATTTTATTATTTCTAAATGTTGTGCAATGAGTTTGCTCGAAGAGAATTTTAAAACCTTCATCACAAAGTTGAGAAACGCTAAGCAAGTTGTGATACAAACCTTCAACAAATAATACTTTGTTGATAGAGGGAGGAGGTTCCTTACCGACCTTTCCGGTGCCTTTAATTTTTCCCTTTTGATTGTCGCCACATGTCCTTGTTCTTGATATTCGAGGTCTTCAAATAAGTCCTCGGAGCCGCACATGTGCCTTGAGCATCCACTATCAATGTACCACTTGCTTTTCCTTGGTGCCTGTACCTACAAAAATAGTGTTTCTCGGTTTTTAGGTACCCAAGCCCTTTTGGGTCCTCCAAAGTTAACGATACTTATAGCATTAGGAACAATTGTCCCTTTTGGAACCCATATTTGTTTAACTTTGATGGTTCTTAACTTTGAACGAACGTTATCATGAACTTGTTGTTTGAAAGGAGTTTTTGAATTCTCGGCTTCGGTTATCTTTATTTTGTCAAGATTGATAAGGGATTGTTCCCTTTTAAACGGGTCGAAACCAAGGCCGTGTTTTAACAATGGAGATTTTTGAATGGATAAGATCTTTTCGAATTTCTCGTTTTCGAGAGTAAATTTGTTCAAAATATATTTTAGCTCCTTTTGAGTTTTCGTCAACTCGATTTTCAAAACGTTTTCCTTTTCAAGGCATAAGGTATGGTCGAGTTCAATAGTTTTGCCTTTGTTTTGAAGAGAGGATTTTTCGAGTTCTAAAGATTTTATTTTCCTCTTTAAAGATATATTTAATTTAACCATCTCGTCGTATTCTATGTTTAAAGATTCAAACGCACTTAATAACTCATCGTCATGATGGACTTCTTGTGAATCGCAAAAATCGAAATGATTTAAGTTTAGAACTTACCTCGATATTGCTTTCGGAGTCGAGTGCCATAAATGTGAGATTAGCATCGAGAGATCTTTCAATCTCCTCCTCGTCATCACTCCAAGAAGCGATTAGAACCTCCTTCTTTTTGAATCTTTCGACTTGAGGCTTTGAAGAGGATCCTCCACAATCCTTGGCATAGTGACCGGCTTGACCGCATTTCCGACAATTATTGTCGAACTTCTTTATAGGAACATAGCTATTCTTCTTTTGTTCCGCCTTACCATCCCGACCAAGGAAATTTCGACTTCTTTGAATTAGATTTTTATATCTTCTAAATTTCTTGGCAGAGAGCAAGTTCCTCGTCGTCTTCATCCTCGAGAACATCTTCCTCAACATCGCTATCAACATCGAATGCGAGCACCTTTTCACGAGGCTTTGGTTTGGTACCTCTAGACTTGAGAACGATCTCATAATTGATGAGTGACACGATAAGGGCACTAAACTCGAGCTTGTTGAGATCTTTGGACTCCATGATCGCAGTAACCGTGGCATCCCATTCACGTGGCAACGAGCGAAGAATTTGCTTAGCTTTGTCGCTACTAGATATAGGCTTTCCAAATGATGCAAGCCCATTGGTTATAGCCGAGAACCAATCCAACATATTGGTGATCGTTTCCTCGTCCTTCATGGAGAAGAGTTCGTAGTCATGAAGAAGCATGTTGATTTTAGTCTCCTTAACTTGGGTGGTTCCTTCATGAGTTAGTTCGAGGATTTCCCAAATTTCCTTTGCGCTTTTGTAGGAATATATCCTATTGAGTTCTTCGGGATTAAGGCGCAATAGAGAAGTTGAGTAGCACGTGAATTGATGTGCGTGTTCCTTCAGTCCTCGTCGTTGAACTCGTCGAACTTTTTCAACGATCCATCTTCTTTCTTGGCGAGTTTCGGACCAAGTGCAATGACTTTCCAAATTTCAATATCATAGGCTTGAACGAATATAGCCATTTTCTTTTTCCATGTTATGAAATTGGAACCGTCGAAGAAGGGAGGACGGTTGAGAGCATTTCCTTCGATTTGGCCAAGAAGTGCCATTTGCGGATCTTTTTCCCTTAGGTGGTTAAACCTTTAAAAAGAGACCCGCTCCGATACCAACTGAAAAGATAAATTCACCACTAGAAGGGGGATTGAATAGTGGTAATGCGGAATATCAAACTTTCTCGCGACTAGAAGAAAATAGAGCGGAAAGTAAAAGACTCAAGGATTTATAGAGGTTCGGCAACTTGCCTACGTCCTCTCTCCGACTTCTTTTTATATTGGCTCAAGAACAACCACACACTTGACTCGTCTTCGATTGGTCCGAGTACAACAACCGTTACAACCGCTTGTCTTCTATTGGTCCAAGCTCAACCACTCTCAAAATAAACTTTGTTTATCTAGTGTTTTATTGGAATTGGATAATCCTTAATTACGAATATTGGAGTGTAATCCTAATAATGCCGGATCAAAGATCCTAATAACACCGGATTAGTGACTCTAAATTCGTTTCTCTAACGCTCTTGTATGAGTGATGCAACACTCACAACCAAATGAAAGAATACAAAGTATAATAAATATTACAAGATGTATCACTCTTTGTATCTTTCTCCTCACAACTTAGAATGTAATAATAGATAGAAAACTGAGCTCAAGAATGCTTTTATTGCTTGTATACTTGAAGGCTTGAAGTTGTGTATGAGATACCCAAGTCCTATGGGTATTTATAGTATCAAGTCCTTCTTTATATGCTGAAGTCTGTATTATTAGCGTGCGCTAATAATACCTCCATAGTGTGCGCAATCGTTCTCTGACTTGGCCGATCTGAACGGTCACAAAACTGTTCCAATGGTAAAATTATATGTCTAGCGTGCACTAGTCATACCTTCGTAGCATGCGCTAACGGTTGGTCAACAGGTCTTCAATCTTGACTTTAGATTATGTCGGTTTGTCTCCCCAACGAATCTTTCCCAACGGATATATTTATACTTAGCGTGCGCTACCAATTGTACATAGTGTGCGCTAGTATTATTTAATATTAACGTTCCAGATTTCTCGGATCTCCTTTTCACTTTTGCGTTCCAACGGGTAAATTGTCCAACGGTAGAAATTTGAATGTTTTAGCGTGCGCTAATAAGTGTTGAATAGCGTGCGCTATATACTTTCCTCACTAACGTACGTTAGCTTGTATAGCGTACGTAAGTGCTTCCTTATTTTGAGTCCAGTGGCTACTGGACTACCAAACATGTTTTCCGGTAGCGTGCGCAAGATTTTCTAGGTAACGTGCGCTAATGAGTCAAAATAGCGTGCGTAAATATTCTTCCGTAGCGTGCGCAGATGAATTCCTTCTTTTCTTTCCAGACCTTACTGTCCTCTCTAACTGAGATGCGATAGCGTGCGTTAGATAAAGAATATAGCGTGCGCTAATTTTGTAATATACACTACGCCATAAGTGCTCATATGCAACACATATCTCCAGTGTTGCAAGAAAAAGTATTGCAATAGCCCTTTGATCTTTGGTCTTTTGCAATACTACTCAACTAGTGTTGCATTAGACCTGAATGCACTGTTGCAAAAGACATTAATGCAACACCAACCTAAATTGTTGGATTATACGTGAACTTAAAGTGTTGCAATAGACTAAATTATCTTAATAATTACGAAAAATATTTTAAATTTTTTTAAAAAAATATCGTCCAATTTAATTTTTTTACACTAAAACAAAATAAATTATTTGAATTTGTTTAATCATTTTATAACAGACTTTTTATAAGAGCACATATAGTTTTTTACTTAAAAAATTTTCGGATTAAAATTAATAAATTTGAAAATATTAAAAAAGAAAATAATTCCTTAAAATTATAATAAATAAAATATATTATATGAATACATATATTTTTATTTTGAAAATTATAATCTAAAATTAAAATAAAAATTTGAATTTATATATTGAACTCTTTAAAATATAATAAGAAATACTCCCTCCGTCCCAGTCTAAGTCGCTCCTTTTTTAATTTTAGGTGTCCCACTCTAAGTTGTCCGTTCTATTTTGATGAATATTGAAAAATAAAATATGATTGTGTGATTTGATTGCGTAAAAATAATAAATTCTACTCCCTCCCTTACATGTGTGGTCACATCTTTTAAGTACGAATTTTAGGTAATAGTATTTTAATATATACTAAAATATCGTATCATTTTTTTCTATTTTTTATGGGCTCTATTTTGTAATCTATCCTTCGCACCCAACACTCTCACAGCCCATGAGCCATCAGGAGTGGATCGGTCCAATATAGGAAATGAAAAAAGATAGGGTTTCACACACTTTCTCCCATCGGCCATCATGTGATTCATCAGCAGAGTCCAGACTTCTCCGGCTCTCCCATTTCATTTCCGACTTCCCACACTTCTCACACATCACAGTTCCGATTTCTCCGTCCGTTCTCCCACTATAGTTTTCTCTTTTCAGGCGGGAACTATTTTGGTAGCCAGGCGACTCAGACTTCTCTTTTCCGATCATTCCAGTTCCCGCCGACTCCGCCTTTCCAGATCCGACCGCCTATCCGCCGACTCCGCCTTTCCGTATCTGACCGCCTCTTGCCTCCGCCTTTCCGGATATTTACTTCACTCCTTTAGGTATGTAAATGCAATTCATCTCTTCATTTTTTCTTACAAAAAATAAAAGGGAGACTTAATTTTGTTCGAACACAAAGAATGAAGCGAATGTGAAGGTTTTGGAGCGATGGAGGTTTGACCCAAACCCTGTATGTAAATCAGTTTGATGTTTGATTTAATCTGTTGAGGTTTACCTTGTTGGAGAAAAATTTAGGTGTTGGATGAAACCAAGATTATTCTTGTGAATGATTATTTGAGGTGCATTCGATGATTTATTTTCTTTTATACTTCAAGTTGGTAAACTTTTATTTGGCTACTGAAAAAATAGATCTGATGGATTTTACCTAGCCCTTTGAGTTTAGCATATTCCTGTTTATGGTCGGAGATATATTTCTTGATAGAAAAATTTGATAATAGTATATTTATTTTCTGGAAGTTTAACATCTTTGTAGTCACTTGGTCTTGGTCCACTTAAAGATACAATTCTTAATGAGAAACTGTTGTGTTTCGTGTTTTTGGTGAAAGATGAGCGTGCCAGCAATTTATCTTACATTGCACTTGCTGGTGAACTTTTCTAGGCTTGGACTTGAGTGCTCTCGTTTTTTTGGTTTTTAAACGAGCAAAACTAATTATGCTTAGGCCTTCATGTAGTGTTGTATATGACTTGTGTAATGGCATACACTTCTGTTTCATTGTTTTTGAAGTCTGTATGTGTTGATATTGTATAGATTGATTTTATATAGGCCTTACTTAATGCATGGTGTGATGGTATCATTCAGGCATTCTTCTCCTTGTTGAGATTTTGGAGCAGCTGACTTCGAAGCCCTTAAATAGTACTTCAATTCGTAGCCTCATAGGATTCTTCACAGAAAGACTCGTGAGTAAATAAGGATATAGAAAGCCTTGATCGGATTTCCTTAATTTTACTGAATTTACTTCATTCTTGCTTTTCTCTAGCAACATTTTCTTTTGATTCTCTTTAATTGGTGCACTGGAGCTCCAAATATATTGTTATAAAGACAAATAATATATTTTATTCGTATATTAGGCAGATTGGAAAGCAGTACGCGGTGCAATTGTTGGTTGCTTGGCATTACTGAGAAGAAAAAATGATGTTGGGATAGTAACTGATGATGAAGCGAAGACTGTTGCTCAGTCTTATCTCCATTTTCAACTATAAAATGTCTTGTTAATGTTTTATTTGGTCAATTGGAGATATAATGAGGTGTATAGTTTATTCATTATTCCGTGGTTCTTCTTTATTCAATCTAACTAAGAAACTTTGTGTGAGAAGGGGATGGGGCATATTGATTAAACTATTTTCTTTTTTGCTTTGTAACCTGTCTTTCACATTTTTTCGGCTGAAATTAATTCGTTCATCCTCTATTTACTTGTATGCTGCAGGGGCGCTTACTAGATACAATGTCTTTTATCGATCTCCTGTATTTAGGATGAAGCAATGGTATGTTATTATAATTCCGTCACTGACGCAATATATGCTGGGTAGAAGAATTCTACGTCCCAAGGTGAGGCACTTATATCGTAAGCCTTATATGTTATGTGCTTGCATAGTGGACACTAGCAAGTTAGACCTCTGAAATCTTGTAGAAATCTTTTGAAGTTCCTCTGGGCTTCATGAGTTGCTTCACTGACAACTGACAATATCAGAGCTGCATTCTTATATATGAGTTGCTCTTTGAATGAGAAGACTTGTTATATTAGCTTCTTACCAATTTGAAAGTGCAGCTTTAGTATGTTTTGATTTGTAGTGTCAAAAATATCAGGGTATTTTTGTAATTTCAGAAGAATATTTGTTTTTTATTGTAATCAGGCGATACCCCACATATAGGTTTTTGTATTTAATCCCTTTGTTTTATTTTATTCAGAGCAGAGATATAGAGAGAAAGAGACTAAATAAGGGTTAATAACAAAGTACTCTTCAGGTTTGACCTAAATATAAGAAAACCCAACCAACTTTCAGAATTTAATATTAATTGCTTACTGTTTTGGCTTTATGCATATGAATTTTATGAATTGCACTAATACGAAACTTAATTGTAGAGAGCCAAAGATGCTAAGAAAAAGAAGTTTACATGGGGACCGAGAACCCGTTCGTGAGCGAGTGCAGCTGCAGCTGGAAAGGAACCAAGGAACACTCGAACTGAAAATGAGAAGGAAGTGACAAGTTCATACCGTGCACCAGCTTTAAAACCAACATAAGTGTTTCAACAGGCAACCAATGGAGCAGCTCGTGATTCTGTAAATATGCTTACTTAGCGCTGAGGGTGTTGCGTGCCGAATTATTAGTATAAGATTTGTTGGATAGTAGTTGGAGTTGGTATTTTGCGTCGACTGTTTGTTGGAATGTTGGTACTTGGTACTGAATGACAGGATGTGAATATTGGATGGTATTTTATTTGTATGGAATGATGTACGTACGAAATGGTTATTGCAAATTTTTTATTTAAAGTGTTGCATTTATCTTTCAGTTATTGTTGTATATTCTCAAATTAGTGTTGCATATTCTCAAATTAGTGTTGCATATAACAATTATATTACTGTTGGATATAAGAATAGTGTTGCATTATGTCTGGTGGGACCCACTGGTGATGTGGCCGAAGTGGGATCCACTGCTGACGTGGTAAAAGGGCCCACTGCTGATGTGGCAAAAGGGCCCATCACTGACATTGATGAAGTGGGACCCACTGCTGATGTGTCATTAGTTTGAACCCCACTTTTCTTAACTGTATTCTCCTCTAAGCCAACATTATTTTCTGTTGCATATATTTTGTTTTGTGTTGCACTATGTACATAATGCAATACTTTCCCTCTGTTGCATTAGAAAGGAAAAGTGTTGGATTAGAGGTCAAATGCCACGCGATCAGATGCAACACCCACAAAGTGTTGGATATATCAATTTCTGGCCTAAGGCAACAGAAAATGGGGCATAATGCAATAATAGGAAGCGTTGCATATGAACACTTATGGCGTAGTGATAGCGTGCGCTGATAATAGATACTTTGGGTGCGTAAGCCATCAGGTAGGATTCCAACTTGACTGCAGCTGATTTGACTTGCCTGCATATGAGCTTCGATAGCGTGCGCTACGATGCATTATGTAGCGTGCGCTAGGAACATTTTTCATCTTCAATAGAGCAGCTTACTGAGATAGATTTTATTAAATGTTTTGGATCTAATCATCATCAAAATACTTTTGAGTCAACAATGTTTAATTAATTGATATAAATACATCGAAGCGGAATCGGAGTTTATCTGTTTGGACTCTCGGGAGTCCGAAACGAACTAAACTCGTCCGTTTCATCCTCATGGCCGCCGCCCCCCACTAATACACGTGTATGTATTGACTTGTCCATATCATGATATTTGGAATATCATGTGAGGGAACAAGTATCATACACATTATATGGTGGGGTTAGATTCTCATTACATGGGTTGTATTCTTGTGAGTTGATAATGCATAAGAGGACTTTGATCTCTCATTCACATTACATTATTCTATACATGAGTTGTAGTGACAGAAAGTGAGAAAGGAGTTTTTCTTCATATTCATCTTCTTCATCAACTTAGTTCTTGATTGTTCTTAGAGAAACATCAAGAAATATTGAGAGAGATATATTATAAACTTAGAGTGTAATAATAATA
Source organism: Orobanche coerulescens (assembly GCA_033398695.1). NCBI lineage: Eukaryota > Viridiplantae > Streptophyta > Magnoliopsida > Lamiales > Orobanchaceae > Orobanche > Orobanche coerulescens. Next base: position 160,708,730 of record CM065803.1, read on the forward strand.
AAAGGCTTCATCACTTGATTCTAGCCGTAACCTTAGAGGTTAATCGGGTGTTGTCATTCCGATCGTTTTTCCGGCGCGTGGCAAGTAGAGACGCGGTGCTTTCGGCGTTGGATCATTCAAGGGCTTAGAGCGGATTGGATTCGTAGAGATCAAGCAAAGCTTGGGGAATAGCTCAAGAGAAGGTTACCATTTAATCAACGGACTCCGAGGGTTAGTTTCTTACAACTCTTGCTTTTCGTTTATATATTCGTATATACGTAGCTCGATTGATCCTCGTAGGGATTCAGATCGAATTAATTTTCATTTTACCGCTTCCACTGGGCCTTCGTTTTAGGCACCGAATCCCAACAGGCAAAGCTATCGTCGTATCCTATTCCCCTGAAGCCGAATGATGGAGTGTTCCTAAGGTGACTGGGTCGTAGATTCGGGTATAGTCGCGATTATGATATGATTCGGGCATAAACCCAAGCTAATAACATATCGAGCCCAGATAAGAGATAAGGTAGTACGTCACCAAGTGTGAGAGCGATGAGCTCAAAGGCCAATGTTATAGTGACAGTCCGACAAACGCCCAATACTACGGTTATTAAACCAAAGATCGTGGAGATAGTCAAAGGCTAAATATTGATAACGCTCAAAGACGTTATAAGGAGGTTAAATGATTTAGTCATATAGACAACCTCCCGAAGCTAAATATTCACCGGGTTCTCGACGCCGCACGTCATCGTACTCAATAGCAATCTACGAAGACTGTACATTCATGTTATAGTCATTATATTCTTGCACCAATAATTAATAATAATATTTTCAAACGTGAGAGAAAATATATTATGTTTCAAAAAAAAAGTACCATAAACTCGTAAAATACCCCCAACTCATTGAGAATCCATTATTCTCACCCCACTTTGATTTTTGACGAAGAGGAAGAAGAGGCAGATGCTGGCAAGAAGTGAAGACTGACCTCGAGACATAGGATTCATGAAGCTGTGTTTAACATTTCTTTTATTCCTGTGTCGAAATTGTAGTTTTATTTCCGCTGTGACCTTTTGTACTTTGATGTAATAATTCCGCTGTACGCATGAATATTTCTTCTCTATCAACTAACCAGTCTTAGATCACCAGGCTAAGATCTGGCACATGTATGCCTTACTAAAATTTATTATCATAAACGTTACTTAATACGTTAACTGTCACGTTCTCGTCCAACCCCGGTGTGAAACCGTGACAAGAGTGGTATCATATAAATACTAGATACTTCTAGAACATACTAGATTCTACAATTTTTTTACCATGTATGAAATCTCTGTTTCAAAGGACTCTCCTTAGGTGTTTTTTAGCAATACTTTTTTTCCTTCAACACAATTAAGAATAATAATAATACTCTCTTCGTTCACGATATAAAATCCTATTTTGATATTTTTCAGTCAAACTTTAAAACTTTTGACCGTAAATTACGACCAATATACAAAACAATTATAGTCATGTAAATACTTAATAGATTTGTCTTAATGTGTACTTTCAAAATTTAACTTTCGTGACTATAATTTTTTAATATATTAGTCATAATTTGCGGTCAAAAATTTTAAAATTTGACTTAAAAATGTCAAAATAGGACCTTATATCACAGGAGTAGTAAACATAACACCTGTAATTAATATCCAATAATAATTTTCTTATGTGGTAAACCCATAACTGAGATTAACAAAAACAATATTCTAATTTACGAAAATGAAAATCCATTCCAAGCGTGCGATGCATTTGACAAACCAATTTTTTGTTCACGAACTAAAGAGTCCCAGTCACCGATCACCATAGTAACTCCAGAAACTCAAATGGTAAAGTGCTCAGGCTCAATAAGGGAGGTGGCAAGGGGCGGTCAGGCTTCATATACCCCGAGGTTAAACAGGAGAAAAAGGCATCGCATGTAAATTTTTCTGCAGAATTAGTATATCTCCCGATGCAAGTTGCATATACCCCCTGGTTAAACAACCATCCATGTACTAAAAACGGTGTGGAGGGCAATAGCAACCTCATTTTCAACATGGGCAAAAACAACGTGACCACTAATGCAATCAATTTATTGTTTTAAATTGAGAAACAACCTCATTTTCAACATGGCCAAAAACGACGTGACCACTAATGCAATCAATTTATTGTTTTAAATTGAGAAACAAGACGACGAAGAAGATATATAACAGCTCAAACTAACAATAATTCAGCCACAAACAGATTTATCACCATGAAAAACAGCTATAGATTATGGGACTATAAGGAAGAACTCAGCTGATGGTCTGAGATTAAAACAAACGTCACCAAATCAAATACAGACACAATCGTTGCGCCATGAAGATGACAACTACAGTAGAGTAAAGTTGGGCACTCTATGGAGTGCGTCTCTTAATCTAAAGCAAACATGATATTTGAGTCTTCATGATTGTTCTTCTCGCTTCAAACACACCTGCAACTAATCTGATAGTACATTTCACCTAGAACCCCGTGTATAGTTCCTCTCAGGACTCCTTCGAGAAGAATACGACATGGATCTGGACCTGGACCTGTCCCTTCTTGATCTTCCACCATAAGGCGAACGTCTAGGAGAGTAATCACGTCCACCTCTATAAGGTGAGCGTCTGGGAGACCTCCGGTATCCATAATCATCACGTCTGGAACTTCCACCATACCTACCACGATCACCACGATAACCTTTCACACAAGCAACAAATTAGTTTTAATATAAATTAAGAATAATAACAATTCACACTCAAGTAATGACAGCAGCGAGAACACACCATCACCCCGAGTGCTTTTGAGCCCAAGATAGTGTCCAGGAGTTGGCGTCCGCGCACGTTTCCGCCGGGACTAAAGAAAAACAAATGATCTCGCTTCAAAATTTAATAAAAGGAGGCTTAGAGCTCAAAAGTGGAAGTAAAACGTGATAACAAAGCGTATGTTAGATATTAAATTGCATAATGGGATCTCTAGCCGGAATTATATTATATGTAAAAGCGAAATGATGACTATGCTTTTATATGGTCCTACGTGAGGGTAACACAGCTGATATGTTGATTGGGAAACCAACTGCAGCATGTATTTCACACTTGGTTAATCAATCATATACAATAAATAATCAATGCCAGGTATGAGATACCATAATAGCCTGATTACAATGTTGACAAAGACCCTTGATTAAGTGAGAGTTGAGAGTATTTGCTGAGGTTGTATAGTTGTTGGGCAATATAGATGCTATTTAGTTGATCAGATGCAAGTGAAAAGCTGTTTTAGCTTGTTGCGATGGATGGACTGATTGATTGATCATCTTTGATTTCTGCCAACAAAGCTGACGCAACCAAAAAACCTTCTGGTCAAATAGATATTTTTTCAATGAAACAGGTCAGATGCCAGCTTCTATCACACTGGTAGCTTACCCTCTCCACAGTTATGTACCGGCCCTCCAGCACTGATTGGTTGAGGTGTTTGATACATCGATTAGCATCTTCAACATTGTCCATTGTTATAAATGCAAAACCACGAGAGACACGAGACCGCGGTTCAACAACCAAAAATACTGATTTCACCTATAAAATCGGAGCAAATAGACAATGTCAACAACATATAGAAAAGTCCATACTAATCTGCTAAAGGCTGCAGGGAGATGGAGAAACTACTGTCAGATCAACCCATTCAAAATTCAAATTTTCCTACATAACATTTCAAGAACTCATCCAGCTATTCTTAGACCAACTTGTTAAAAAAGCCTCTAGAGCCTCACCATTTTCAATAACAAAATATTATAACAATTCCACATTTAATATAACACCTTCATATCCAATCTGCCATGTTCAACCACATCAAAGAACAAACCAAAAGTATTTAAATATCATCAGCAACAAACCTTCCCTTCCTTAGAGAAATGATCTTCAAGGTTTCTTTCAGTGACTCTTGTAGATAGGCCAGTCACGTAGAGAGTATTCCCTGGATTAACAACTTCAGTCCTGCAGTGACGGACACCATTTCTGAGAAACAATTCAGGAGGATTGCATGTAAGCTAATCAACCGCAATATTTACCAATTACCTGCCACGACCTCTTGACCTAGATCTGTCCCTTGGCCTTGACCATGATCTAGAAGGAGATCTGGATCTGGACCGGGTTCGTGACCGTGATCGGGACCGCGATTTCTCCTCACACGAAGGAGACTGGGGATACCTAAAAATATCATACAAAGAAGAGTGTCAAACACTCAAGGCATGAAACAAAAGTAGAAAGAGCTTAAACTTCACAACAAGATAAATGACTGCAACACAATATTAGCTCAAAATTCAAACTACAGCAATTTACACACAAACTGTACCAACTGTAAAGTAAGGTAACAACCAGAGTTAGAAAGGAGCAGAACACTCATAGAACCATCTCATGAATAACTTCACGCAAACATCTTGTATTTAAAGTAACAGGATAGTCGCAAGACTTATGACTGAAAATAATGCTGACAATTCTCAGCAACAAGCATGTATATGAAATCAGGGAGCAAAGATTGAACTTCAACAAATCAGCTACATCATTAGCAATTTAATAAGATATAGAAGAAATTGCAGAAAGAGAAGGTGCAAATTCCCATTCACAGTAAAATGAAATAAATAATGATCAGTACATTAATGCATGGAGATTGATGAAGTTCATATTCAAGGTTGATAACTAATAAACACCTAGTACAGCTTATACGATCAATTATCAGAAAAATACTTTATATTACACATTTATATTTTTCACATTTAAGTTCAATACGCCTTTCATTATTGAAATTATCGAGTATCAGCCTCCTGATTTACAAAATGAAAGTCAAACCCAACTTTAAGAACTCTTGCCCAATGCGCATGCAGTGTTCTCCACAATAAACCATAATGCTGTTCAGCTTTGAATGCAGAGAGTCCATGTTCTCTTTCAAACCATTTTATTTAATTAAAATAGAATCCCACAAATCATTTTGGGACCAAGGCTTAGTTGTTGTTGTTGTAGAATCCCACAAATAATCTTCATGACTACCAAGAAACCAAGACCACCTACCATCCACATCTAAGCAAAACATTTAACCAATTCCAGCGAAAAGAAGAAACCCTCAAAATAATCATTCAAGTTACTCAAACAAAAATCATGGATACCCAAGTAATATTCAAATCTAAGAGCGGTCATAATGTTGCAACCTTTCCAAAAGTGCAAACTCAACCTGCAAGACAGATGGAACCGCTTCCAACAATAGCGATCAATATTCAATCACAAAAGTTCCTATCAAATAATAGGAATGATAGCTGCAAATGTCCCCCAAATGAATTCTAGGAGCTCTATAGTATCTTTAGTCAAAAATGAAATAATCAAAATAGCCCATCTAACTAAAAAATATAGATCAAAAATCCTAGAATTATTCTACGTGAAACAAAACCCGACCAATTAAGGGGAAAAAATAGCAAAAGAAAAACAGAAAAGTAGTATTTCCGAGTATTACCGTTTGCGTGGAGAATGAGCCTGCCAACAAGGAAAAAGGAATTTCTTGTCAACATCTACCAAGCGGAAATGTCGTACATACCTACTACTAAAAAAATCATATATGATAGATGAGAAGAGAGATCTCACCATGGGCAAGAGCAGATACGAGAAAACCCTAAACCCCGTCGCTTATTCCGAGAGTTCTAATAGAACTTCATTTATAGGCGATTCGCCAAATAATCGACCCGCTTCACTTACCCTTTTTTCTTTTTTTGGTAGTTCTACACTTTTCCTTTTAACTAGTACAAAACGCGTTCACGGGATATTAATAAGTACGTATCTATATATTTATTTTTTATATGTTAAGCTATAAAACAAATAACTCTGTCTGTGAATGTCTTCTTGACATTTATTGTCGATCTCAAGCTCGGATAAAAGACGAGGGTTGCGGTAGGTTAGTGGCAGCCAGCGTAAAACTCGTCACATTTTATGGATATGAATCAAATTTTGAAAATCGTTGGGGCGTCTCATCAGAAGCGACGCGCTGCATTTCATAGGCTCGGGTGCAGTGAAAAGTATGCGAGGGTTGCTAGGTCGTCGCCCAGAAGCGGTGCGCCAGCTTTACATCTGAGAGTAGTGTCAAATGAGCAAGGATGCGCTACACTTCATAGGCCCGGATGTAGTGGAAAATATGTAAGGATTGTTATGTCATCGCCCGGAAGCGGTGCGCCACCTCGATGTATGGGTGTGGTGTCAAATGTGCAAGGACCCTTGCAGCGTGGACGAGGACAGACAGAGAAGTTAGTTCATGCGGCAAGTAAGGGTAGTAAGGTGCGGTTTGGAACTTGGAATGTTGGCTCTTTGATGGGGAGATCAGCAGAAGTGGGGGAGGTTATGAAAAGGAGGAGGATTCACATAATGTGTCTACAAGAGAATAAGTGGGTTGGCGAAAAGGCAAGAGTGTAATACCCGATTGTAAATTCATTCATTATCATTCAGTAAATTGTCACTCAGTAAATTTTTTTCACTCATTGATAGTCATTCATCATTCATGTTCGTTCATTGTGTTCACCGTTTCGCGTATTTGGAACTTGGATCAGTTATCATTCGCCTTTCATCATTGTTTGAGATTCGAGTCGAGAATATTATCATTATCGTCGTTGTTGGCGGCTTGTGTGTGTTGAGTAGCGCACGCTACATACTATTTATAGCGCGCGCTAATTGTATACTGGTAGCGCACGCTATCGGACTTCATTAGCACACGCTACTAGTGTATTTGTGGCAGGCAGTCCAGTAGGCACTGGACTGAGTTAGAGAATTGTAGTGCACGCTATGAGTGGGAATTAGCGTACGCTAGTTGTGGGTGGTAGCGCACGCTATCGCTTCATCAGTGCACGCTAACGTTTTGGAGACAGGCAGTCCAGTAGGTACTGAACTGAAATGAGAAAATGTTAGCGCACGCTAAGCAATCCGTGTAGCGCGCGCTAAGGGCTCGATCAGACTTTGGACGGTAGGTTCTGGACTCCAGTTGTTGGGTATCAAACATCAGTTAGCGCACGCTAATTTTGGGGTAACGCACGCTAAGAGGAGGGCGTTAGCGCACGCTACCAAGTTTGTAGCGCACGCTAACGAGGCAGGCAGAACTCACTGGTCTACCCGGTACACCCGCTAACGCACGCTAATGTCAGGAGCTAGCGCGCGCTAAGCTGGGTTTAGTATAAATAGGACAGTTTAGCCCCATTTCGTCATTTCTTCATCTCTCCTCCTTTCTTGGGCGATTTTGGACGATTTGAGAAGATCTTTTTGAGCTGCAATCATCTAGCATCATCTTTAAGATTCTAGTCTGGATTAATCATCATTTAATCCTCTCCATCTCACCAAACAAGGTAAACATTTCTTAAATCTAGAATTTCGGGATTTGAGTGTTTTCCTTCCGATCTCTTCAAGTTAACTTGTTATTATGTTGGAATATGATAAATATGGATTATCTACCTTGGATACATGTGTTCCTATGGATTATTGGTGTATTTTTCGGATTGGTTGAGTATTTGGGAAATTATTCAAGAACACCTTAAGGGTTGACTTTGCAATTTTGGGGTTTCGACTAGATGTTGTCGTAATCTCGAATGGAGTATTCCTATTGGATTATTGATTGTATTGATGATATTTTGTTGGATTAAATTACTCATCTGGAGGTTGTTTTCGATATTATTGGGGCTGTTTGTAATCAATGGAAGAAGGTTTGCAACATATTCGTTAGAATGCCTCAATGATTTTGGATATTATTGCATCGACTTTTGAGTTGGTTGTGATCATGCTTGACTCGTATATTAAGAGGATTATTGGTAATTGTGTTATTCAAGGTTGTTCGAGCGGCCGATAATTCATTTAAGGACGTTTGTTCGAGGAAGGACTTTTTCTTCACCGGTATTTGTGTAAGTTAATTCTTACTCGGTTAAAAGGATACTCACTCCTTTCGTTGTTGTTCATTCATACATATAATTCATTCATAGTATATCAATCATGTTGAGACTTATAATTATCAAACTAAACATTCAATTCACAAGGAACAATAGTTCAAATCATTTCATTTGAAGCTATCACTCATTGTGTCATTATTTCACATCGGTGAGTCATTCTTGACCCTTGTCGGATTTCTATTCATTATTCTTCATCATGGTCGCTTTTGTTCGTGTGACCTTCCGGGATTGTATTGCGTTCCAAGTGGTATATGTGTGGAATTTTTAGTCGGGCACACTAAGGTCATTGTGTTTGTAGGGATCTGGACACATTGGACTGTGCACACGGTAACGTGCCTCCGTGAGACTAATTAGGCCAAGATTTGCGGGTGTTTATACGGGACGCCGGGCACTCGGTAGGCTTGTGCACTTGCACATCCCATTCGTGGCGTACTATGATGCCCATCATTCAACTTGATTTCATAACTCATTCATGTGATTCTTGTATTTTGTTCAACTCTTGAGGATTGTTGTTCTGTGTAACTGTCCCGTTGGGGGATGTTGTTTTCAGGTCATGGCAAGGCAAAGGCACGGGAAGAGAACGTTGACGGTGAGGAGTCCCAGTGATACTAGTAGGGGGCCCCAGTCTCTCCATTTATTCTTGTGTCTTTGATGTGTTCCGTTTGGATTTTCATTTTATTCAGTGTTGTATATTTTATCTTCATATGAAATATACATGTATTCTGTATTTCCTGGGTGTGTTGTACTTGAAACTCCTCATCGGAGTAATTAATGATATAATGTGGTTCGGTACTATAATTATATTATTTAATTTATTAATTCTCATTTGCCTGGTGGGTCCCAGTTGGGGGTCCACGGCACTGTAATATCTGCCTAGTTTGGGGTGTTACAGAGTTGGTATCGGAGCGTGGTTTTGAATACTACCTTCCGAGTCATGTCTCATTGAAATCATCATTCGTCAGACTAGTATCATTGGACTTTCGCATCACGTCTGACCTGTGCAAGCGCCGAGCCCCTCAGACCAAAGAAGCAGTAAGATTTCTGACGCCATGGTATAATTTCTGGCAGTAAGAATCACTCATTCATCAGTCAACAATCCCCATTCATCATTTTCTTGTAGATCTTGTCGATTGATGTTAATTCATTAATCACTCAGTCAATCTCATTATTCAGTTGTCGATCTTGTGGATCGCATTATCAATCTTGTTAACTTGTTCAAGATGATCATTTCAATAATTTCATCAGATAATCATGTCACCTCAGTTGATCATTTATGTAATCATTGTGTTAGAACGCGTATGCTCATTATTATCATTTCATAACATAATTATAATGCGATATTCATGCGAGATCTATAATTATCGTGTGACTTTCCTACTTTAGTATGGATAGAGCTGTCAGAGGACGCAGGGGAAGAGGCCGCGATGCGGGCCGAAACCCGGGATCACGAGTGAATACCTGTGCGAACGCGAGGAATAATGTCAATTCAACTAGCAGCGACACTGCCAATCATTCACCTGGAAATAATCATTCACCGTCAGGAAGCCGTACCCGAGATACAACTCAATCAGAAGGTGTTCGGGTTGATCCACTCGCTTTTTTGCAGGGCATGATGGCCCAAATGACTCAGATGGCACGTCTGATGGAGACGATGTAGACTCAACCACTCAGAATCAACAGGCTCCTCCGCCGCCACCTCAGAGGCAAGAGAGGAGTGTGAGTAGTGTAATTAGTGATATCTCTCGCCAGAGACCACCTACTTTTGAGGGCTCATCTGAGCCGGTAGATATTATTCACTGGCTTGAACATTTTGAGAAGTTGTTTGCTATGGTGGAGTGTCCCGAAGGGCACAAAGTTTCAGTCGCGGCTTACTATCTGGGTAAGAGCGCTCACTCTTGGTGGCTGTCTTTGAAGCCCACCGATGGATTTTGTACTTGGGACCAGTTCAAGACCCCCATGATGGAAAGGTATTATCCGGCACCACTCAGGGAGGCCAAGTTATCGGAGTTACTCAGTCCCGACCCCTCAGCGGAAGATGATGCTCTCGCCATCGCCGAGAAGTTTCAGGAGTTACTTCCCTTTGCCTTATCCATTATCCACTCCGAGGCGGATAAGATCAAGTATTTCAGTAAGAAATTGAAACCTCGTATGCGGATGCAGTTGCTTAATCATCATTGCGCCACTCTGGCCGAATTCATCGAGAAAGCTCTTACTTATGAGCTTACTGCTAAGGAAATTGCTAAGCAACAACCTTCATCTGCTAGCAAGAAATCAAAGAATCGTAATCAGTCCGAAAGCGGCCAGGTAACCTTCAAGAAACCCTGTGTGGGCCCTACTTTTTCTGAAGGACCTCCTATGGCGCCTAAACCTACGGAATCTCAGTCACGAGCAGCCAGTTCGGCCATCACCTGTTTCAACTGTGGAGAGCAGGGTCATTTCAGCACTAAGTGTCCGAGGCAGACTATCACGTGTAATAACTGTGGAATTGTCGGGCATAAGGCTCGTTTCTACCGAAGAGACTCCAAACCTACTCCGACGGCATCTCAGGCCCCGAAGCGGTCAGCTGTTCAGAATCAGGCCACTCAATCCGCGTCGTTTAAGATGACGGGAGCAAACAAAGGCGGAGCCCACAGCTATCAGATGGGAGCATCCAGTTCAGGGGACGGCAAGCCCCGAATTTATGAGATGAAGAGGACCGACGATCCGGAGGCCCGAATGATCTCAGGTACACTCGAAATTCTATCTCAACCTGTGTGTACCCTTTTTGATACTGGCGCATCACATTCATTCATTTCCGAGTCATGCTTGAGTAGACTTCATCTGGATAGTGCTACTAGTTGTGAACCTTATGTCAACGGCCTACCAGACGGTAGAAGAATTATCAGGAATCGTGAAGTTAAGAATTATCCGATTCATCTTAATGGCTGTTGCAATATTTCGTTAAACGCAAGTGCACGTTATCGTAGACAAGTAATAAAGTGATGAGTGAGTATCATTCCCACGAGGACTGAATCACTAAGTACCGATTTATATGTATTCTAATTTTATTTGAACAGTCGAAATTTGGATTGTAATTAATGACTAAAGAAATTAATAACAAACAGAAAAACAATCGCTCGAAGAAAGAAAATTAAATAATGAAAAAGTCTAGGATTGTGAATCCACCTCGGTTTATCCGAATTTACTCTCGATTATCTGAAGTTAATGATTTCCCCAATTTATTGAAGGCGAAGATTGCTAAAATACTCTACCGTCTCTCCCGAGGTCAATAGATTTTTCTAAAAGCGAATAACTCACTCTATCCCTAGGTGAATTAATTCAACAATGGGCAAAAAGCACAAAATCTTCAAAAGGCCACGTAGTTCCTATGAGTATATTCCTATCTCACAAGATAAAACGGTTCTCACTAATAGTTCCTCACCAACTCTCCTCTCCCGATTCGAGTTGCGTGATTAAAACAATCTAATTATTGGCCAGACAATTGAAAGTATAAAAATCGATTAGGAAAACTCAACAGAAAAAGGAATTATATAGATAATCAAATGCAAATCCGTCAAAACTTTGGTTTCATCAAAATCCTAGAACAGGGTTTTAGCCTGACATGCTAAAAGATAAAAATACAGAATTAATGAATGAAAGCATGAAAATCAAACGCAGATGAAGAGCTTGGATTCCTCCGTTCTTATGGCTTCCGCCCTCTGCTCTTGGTGTCTTCTGCTTCTTCTGCTTGATGATAATCCTCTGATTCCAAGATGATCTCCTTATGACCTTAAACCCTTATTTATAATCCTCTTTTGCCTCAAAAACGCGTCCGTGTAATTAGGTCGAGAACAGGCTCCAAAACGGCCCAGAAACGCGGCACTTTCTATCAAAACCGCCCCGTGGGCCGCGGCTCACTTAATCTGTGCCGCGGCTCACGGCACTCAGCTTAAAACCTGGGCGCTATTTTTTTCTTCTGGGCCGTGGCTCAGAGTACAGTTTACTCGGGGGGGTCGCTGATCACCTGCGTGTGCCGCGGCCCGCTTGCCTTGTGCCGCGGCCCCAGGCCAAAATTCGCCGTTTTCGCCCGTTTTCATCGTTTTAACTTCCGGACTCCAATTTCCTGCAAAACATATAAGAATAGGGCATTACAAGCTCATTTATGCAGATTTACTCATGAAAAGAATACAAAATAATGATAAATAAGCGTATAAAAATACGCCTAACAAATACCCCCAAACTTGAGCCTTTGCTTGTCCTCAAGCAAAAAATAATCAATTTCAAACAAAAGAATATCGTGAATAATCGTGCAACTCATAGTGCTCAACCTAATCAATACTACCCTAAAAATCTCAAAGAATAGTACAAGTATCGTAATAGTGAGTCACATCCAGGACACTGATTCCACAAAGTAACCAACTTCAGTCCTAATCACTCGTTCATGAAGAAAATCCAGCTCAAAGATTAACAAGTGTGAATTTAATCGACCGTCAATATGAAGGGTTAAAATAAACAAGCCAACTCGCCCAGTCCCACAGTCTAATGGCAAAAATTCCAAGAGTTTCATCAAAAATAACCCTCGGACAGTGTTCCCTTATATATGATCAATAAATTGATTCGAGTTGACCACTAGGTTCGGATCTCGGGATGTTTCATCGGGATAATCCTAGGGTGGAGTTCCATTCTCATGTGTTGGGGAACCGTTTGACGTAAAAGACACTCATGGGGCACATGGATGCTTCTAGTTACTAAGTTCCCCTCCACAGCGGAGAAACAACTCGAATGGCTATTCCCGCATGTCCGATTCAAGGTTGCTGTTTTACGCGAGAGTAAACAACGGGTCACGCGAATACCCCCGGTTACTAGGCTCCCCATCATCGGCACATGCGAAGTCTCTAAACCACTAGTCTAATCCGGGTTGTTGTTTTACGCGAGAGTAAACATCGGGTCACGTGAATACCCCCGGTTACTAGACTTCCCATCATGGAACAAATAACATCTCGACTTTTGGGAAAAAACTTGTCCGACTCTAAACTCACATTAAGTGCCAACACGACTTATGTTACTGGACGACTAGCTATTGGGAAAAATGTAACCAAACGTATAGGCGGCGATTTGAAAACACGCATGTCTCTTCTCTTATCCGCTAAGATTTATACAAAAACAAAAAGAATTTCGGACCTAGATGAATACTCAACAGAAACAGATATCACTGACTGCAACTCACTAAAACTCAACTGTTTCTTCAGAGAGAAATCAGTATCGTAACATCATTTTTACACACAAAGAAACACGAAAAATTCACGAATGCAATTAAAAACACGACAAGCAAGGCTAGCAACAAAAATATAACTAAAAATAACAAAAGTGCAAACGAATAAATACAGCAATAATAATAGCAACAGAAAGTAACCCCCCCCCCCAAACTTAGGACGTACATTGACCTCGATGTACACAAAATGTAATATGCAATTAAATAAAAAGGGTCAAGTACTCCCCTACAGTCTGCTCACGAACTGGTGTCGGCGTCGTCCGGCGAGGAGGGTGGTGTGGCTGGCCGAACAGGTGGAATGCATGGCCCGTCCGGGTGCATAATGTGGGCCGTCCATGCAGCAAGGTGCTCCTGGTGGTAGGCATCCCTCGCTGCCAAGCGCCTCGTCTCACGCCGGTTGGCCCGGCAGGCCTGCTCTCTCATCTCATCTCGGACGGCAACAATGATGCTCTCCCTCTCCGTCCGCCTCTCCTCTCTTAGTGCAGCCAAGAGGCTCTCTCTCTCTCCTCATCTCCTCTCTCTCTCTCTCCTCATCTTCTCTCTCAACCCGTCGAACATCGCCTGCAAGTGCTCTCTGTCAGGCGGCGGGCTGGACTCCATCTGCCCCTGCGTCAGAAGAAGAGGCTCGGGGGACTGCTCGTGTGCCTCATCAAGTAGAAATCCTCGCCCCCGAGCGTGTGCCGGTGCTCCACCCCACTGGTCGAAGTGCGAAATGATGCGATGATCAATCGGACCATGGGGGGCTAGCATCGGTTCATCATCCGACCACATCATCCCCCACTGCCGGCAAAGAGCGCAAATAAGAGAGGGGTGCTTCAGCCCTGTCTTGGCCCCTCCCTGAATACACTGGAAGATAGATCAGACCAGCAGAGGGGCCACATTGAATCTGACCCAGGAAGTGATAGCATATAAAGTACGGGCACGAGAGAGTAGAACAGTGCAGATCTGCGAGGTAGGGTCAATACGTACGCAGATGAAGTACAACCAGGCTCGCCCAAGCCGGCTGAGACGCGAGCTCTTAAAGTAGAAGGTGGAAGAAGCCGGGGCGCGCCTCTCCCAGTTGGAGTCGGGCTGTGTAAGAGTCTCGAGTAGAGCCTCCTTCGTGAGGCTACCCATAACTCGCGTATAAGCCGTCTCATCAACCACAGGCAGCTCAAATAACCTCCGAATAGCAGCCACTGAAAAATCCACCGTAATGCCTCGGACTACGACCTGAGTCCGAGTATCTAACTGCTGTATCATCTGCCCCGCCCGAATGTGATTCAACAAAGCGCTCGCATAAAACTCCTGCACAATAGATATCACCGCCGGCTCGGGAGGTGCAGCGAAACGGGCCCACCCCATCTCGTCGATCATGGTCAGAAGCTCCCCGTCCTGGGGAGGGTGGGGTGAATCCCCTCTCCGGGATCAGAGGTCGAGGGCGGATCTTCTCGTTGAAGATTTTATAGATCTCCGGGTCAGAGAATTGGTGCGCCTCCGACTCGGCTCGACTATGAGAAGTTTCCCCTCGTGTGGGGGACGACTGAGTCCTGGCCCTTTTGCTAATCTTTTTGGTTCTAGCCATAGCGAGTCCTGAAAAGATAAACACCGGAGTTTACTTACTTAAGCAATAATGAGAACAACATTACTCGGCTAAGGATATCCAAACATGAATCAAGAATTTAACGAGCTAGCACCGCCGTGAGAGAAAAATAAAATTTGAGCTTTAACGTTTAAAATTGTCATAAAGGTTGGGGTCGCTGTAATTCTAGAAACGAGTTCGTTGCACAAAGATTCAAAATATTGACTTAACAAAGAAAAATTTTCATTCAAGCATTTCATCAAACACCTTGTGTGCATGAATTCTAATGAAGAAAAACAATTGTAATAGCTTGATTTAATTCCCAAAAACAACATCCTCAATCGATCCTCATGAAAAACAACATAAAAAAAACAATAACAACTCATTCATAATCGAAAGATAATCATCCATGATCAATCAACGTCTTCATATTCCCAACTCAAATTTTGTTGATAGGATTTTGAAAAAGAAAAACTAATAACTTAATCAATCATCAAATGAAGAAAAACATCTCCTTTCGCAATTCATGAAGCAATTCATACAAGGGATTGAGAATTACCTTGAGTAGATTTGAAGAATGCAAAAAGACGAAGGGGAGAAGGATACCGGCCGATTGCTGTGCAAAGGAAGAGGAGGAGAAGTTACCTGGATGTCGGCCGAATGCGTGTTATAAGGATACCTGGGCTGTTCAAATTCCGAACGGGGGCCGCGGCACAGCTTAAGTGAGCTGCGGCCCAGAGTACAGTTAGACTGGGTGTGGACGTTATGTCGCCATGTGCCGCGGCTCAGAATACGGGTGCCGCGGCTCAGAGTTTTGATGTGTCGCGGCTCACTTGGTTTGTGCCGCGGCACAAAGTACAGTGTCCTGGGCTCATCATTTGGCAATTGGTGTGCCTCGGCTCAGTAGCAACGTGCCGCGGCTCAGGAATCAAGTGTGCCGCGGCTCAGTAAGGTGGTGCCGCGGCACATAGTACAAGAAGTTTAGCCTTCTGGTTCGATTTGTGTGTGCCGCAGCTCACAAGCCTTGTGCCGCGTCTCAGGCATAAATTTTTCCCCTGGGACTTTTTTTGCACAGAATTTTCAAAGGAACACGTCAAGAATGAGAGGGATAAGTAAATCAAAGCAAAAATGATGAAAAATAAAAATTCAAAAAATGCAAGAAAATATTGAAACACAAAAATCTACTACTAAAACTCGGGTTGCCTCCCGAGAAGCGCTAAGTTTATAGTCTTCAGCCGGACCTATTGAAAAGTCAGTTCGCTTTTCGCAAACTCCATTTGAACTCCGCCCCGTCCATCGAACCGTTAATGTGTGTTTTAAAATTTTGACCATTGGTCCTTAACGATCCGATTTTTGGTTTGGACACCCAATGTTGTTTGCAAAAAGGATTTGCCAACTTTCCGAAGCACCCATTTTTCTCATGATTTGGCCTCCGTTTTACGTCCGGCTTATTCTCCTTTTTCTCAAACGAACTTATAGCAGCATCGGAATTTCTCATTGATGGATGAATGGTTGATGATGATGGCATGTCCACATGCTTGAGATATGCAATTCGTTCTACATTTTTCTTAGAAGTCGGACCCTCTGAAACGGTTTCTGAATTTTTCGACCGACGATTCTTCTGGCGTGTGTCTTTCGCAACGGTATCCACACTTTCAATTTGCGAGCTCTTCTCAACACCACCTGGACATGGAAAGGATTTAAATACTTGAAAAGTGATATGCTCGTCTTGAACCCTTAGAGTTAGTTCCCCTTTTTCCACG
Source organism: Orobanche coerulescens (assembly GCA_033398695.1). Lineage (NCBI taxonomy): Eukaryota > Viridiplantae > Streptophyta > Magnoliopsida > Lamiales > Orobanchaceae > Orobanche > Orobanche coerulescens. The sequence goes on from CM065803.1 coordinate 160,725,265, forward strand.
TCGATTAAAGTTCGGCCGGTTGCCAAAAATGGTCTTCCCAAGATAATTGGGATGTCGTGGTCCTCCTCCATGTCAAGCACAATGAAATCGTCCGGAAAGATGAACTTATCGACTTTTACTAAGACGTCCTCTATCACTCCCCTTGGATATTTGATGGATCTATCAGCTAATTGTAAGGAGACCGTCGTCGGTTTCGCTTCCCCAATTCCAAGCTTTTTGAAAATATAAAGAGGCATCAGATTAATGCTGGCCTCGAAATCACACAATGCTCTATCAAAACTCAAATTTCCCATAGTGCACGGTATATTAAAACTTCCCGGATCCTTCAATTTTGGCGGAAGCTTATTCTGAAGAATAGCGCTGCACTCCTCCGTCAATGCGACTGTCTCATACTCCTCGAGCTTTCTTTTGTTTGACAAAATTTCCTTCATGAATTTCGCGTAACTTGGCATTTGCTCCAAGGCGTCGGCAAATGGGATGTTAATATGCAGTTTCTTAAAGACGTCGAGGAACTTAGAGAATTGCTTGTCCACCTTTTTCTGTTGTAATCGCTGCGGAAACGGGATGGGTGGCACATATGCCTTGGGATTATCCGGAAACAGCATCGAGGGTCTCAAATCTTATGATTCCTCAGTCACTGAAATTTTCTTCTCCTCATCCTCACTTCTCTTATTGTTCTGCCCGGGCAGCTCGCACAATTCCTTCCCACTTCTCAAACTAATGGCATTGACACTCTCTCTGGGATTCGTTTCAGTCGTACTTGGCAAGGTACCTTCCGGGCGGGCTGTTAATACATTAGAAATCTGGCCCAGTTGGACTTCCAAGTTGCGGATAGAAGCGGAATGGTTCTGCAAGGTCGCCTCCGTACGGGCCATGAACTGACTCGTGCTCCCTAAAAATTTCGCCATTGCTTCTTCTAGAGAGATTTTTGGAGCGGGAGAAGGTTGCTGTTGGTGTTGAGCAAACTGAGGCTGGTTCGAGCTTTGTCCGTTCCTCTATGTGAAGTTAGAATGATTTCGCCATCCCGGATTATACGTGTTGGAGTACGGATTGTTTTGTCGATTCCTACAAACTGAGCTTGTTCAATTGGGGGCTGCTCGAAAGGGTTTCCGACTTGGCACTCTGCGCTAGGGTGAGATCCGTTACACCAATTGCACGATTCAATGGTAACGGGAGAAGGAGCATGCGAAAAGGCTTGAAGTTGTTGCGTCAGTGCGGCGACTTGGGCTGATAATGTAGAGATCGGATCGTTGTTTAAGATTTCCATGACTCGCTTCGGGATTGCTCGTTCGGATGGCCACTGATACGCATTTGCGGCCATCACTTCCAATAAAGAGTGTGCCTCGGCCATCGTTTTGCCCATCAATGCTCCTCCAGCGGCTGCATCAACAAGAGTGCTTGTAGGAGCACTCAATCCATTATAGAACGTCTGAATTTGTATCCAGTCCGGCAAGCGGTGGTGTGGGCATCTTCGTAATAAATCCTTGTATCGCTCCCATGCCTCGTGAAGCGACTCCATATCAAATTGACCAAAAGTAGTAATTTCGTTTCGTAACCTCGCTGTCTTTGATGGTGGGAAGAACTTATCCAGGAAGGCTTGCGCTAATTCTGCCCATGTCGTGATCGAGCTCGGCGGTAGAGAGTTTAACCAAAATTTGGCTTTGTCCCTCAAAGAGAAAGGGAAAAGCCTTAGACGGATGGCATCATCGGTGACACCGTTGTTCTTGAAGGTATCACAAATCTCGAGAAAAGACGCAATGTTTGCGTTGGGGTCATCGTTCGGCAATCCACAGAACTGGCTCGCTTGCACCATCTGAATAATTGCAGGCTTGATTTTGAAATTGTTCGCCTGGATGATGGGATGCCGAATCCCCAAAAAGTTCGCGTTGATTTGCAGCATAGCATAATCGCGAAGTGCTAGTGCCGGTTGAGCTTGTTGTACAAGATTATCACCTCCGTGATTTTCGGTATTTTCGGCCATGGTGACTATGGTTGGTAACTATCGTTTCTCCTTTTTGCTTCTCCGAAGAGTGCGCTCGAGTTCGGTATCCAAAGGTAGTAGGCCTTCGTTACCGAATTTTCTCATGTACTAACCGGAAACTCCTGAAAGGAAAAACAAATAAATAAAATTACACAAAAACAATAAAAATGTTCAAACTAAGACTAGAAATACTGAAATCGATATTAGTAGAAAAATCAGTCCCCGGCAACAGCGCCAAAAACTTGTTGCAATATTTCTTTAAACGCAAGTGCACGTTATCGTAGACAAGTAATAAAGTGATGAGTGAGTATCGTTCCCACGGGGACTGAATCACTAAGTACCGATTTATATGTATTCTAATTTTATTTGAATAGTCGAAATTTGGGTTGCAATTAATGACTAAAGAAAATCAATAATAAACAGAAAAACAATCGCTCGAAGAAAGAAAATCAAATAATGAGAAAGTCTAGGATTGTGAATCCACCTCGGTTTATCCGAATTTACTCTCGATTATCTGAAGTTAATGATTTCCCCAATTTATTGAAGGCGAAGATTGCTAAAATACTCTACCGCCTCTCCCGAGGTCAATAGATTTTTCTAAAGGCGAATAACGCACTCTATCCCTAGGTGAATTAATTCAACAATAGGCAAAAAGCACAAAATCTTCAAAAGGCCACGTAGTTCCTATGAGTATATTCCTATCTCACAAGATAAAACGGTTCTCACCAATAGTTCCTCACCAACTCTCCTCTCCCGATTCGAGTTGCGTGATTAAAACAATCCAATTATTGGCCAGACAATTGAAAGCATTAAAATCGATTGGGAAAACTCAACAGAAAAGGCAATTATATAGATAATCAAAAGCAAATCCGTCAAAACTTTGGTTTCATCAAAATCCTAGAACAGGGTTTTAGCCTCACATGCTAAAAGATAAAAATACAGAACTAATGAATGAAAGCATGAAAATCAAACGCAGATGAAGAGATCGGATTCCTCCATTCTTCTGGCTTTCGCCCTCTGCTCTTGGTGTCTTCTGCTTCTTCTCCTTGATGATAATCCTATGATTCCAAGATGATCTCCTTATGACTTTAAACCCTTATTTATAATCCTCTTTTGCCTCAAAAACGTGTCCGTGTAATTAGGTCGAGAACAGGCTCCAAAACGGCCCAAAAACGCGGCACTTTCTGTCAAAACAGCCCCGTGGGCCGCGGCTCACTTAATCTGTGCCGCGGCTCACGGCACTCAGCTTAAAACCTGGGCGCTATTTTTTTCTTCTGTGCTGCGGCTCACTATACTTGTGCCGCGGCTCAGAGTATAGTTTACTCGGGGGGTCGCTGATCACCTGCGTGTGCCGCGGCCCGCTTGCCTTGTGCCGCGGCCCCAGGCCAAAATTCGCCGTTTTCGCCCGTTTTCATCGTTTTAGCTTCCGGACTCCAATTTCCTGCAAAACATATAAGAATAGGGCATTACAAGCTCATTTATGCAGATTTACTCATGAAAAGAATACAAAATAATGATAAATAAGCGTATAAAAATACGCCTAACAATGGCCGTGTATGGCTGGCAGACCTAATCGTGGTGTATTTACCTAGAGACGATGTTATTTTGGGTATTGATTGGATGGATCGTCACGATGCCATCCTTAGTGTCCGTAAGCGTATGGTCACTATCATTTCAGACGATGGAGTCGAGTGTGTATTTCAAGGGGGTAACCCCAGCTGTTCCAGAAAAGTTATTAATATGATGAAGGCAGTGAAGTTACTCAATCAGGGGTGTGTAGGTTATTGGTACTATATGACCAAGACCGAGAAATCATCAGTGATGTTGGCAGATATTCCTGTAGTGAGAGAATATGCCGATGTATTTCCAGACGAGTTACCTGGTTTACCTCCGCAGAGAGATGTGAAATTCACGATTGAGTTGGAGCCTAGTACATCTCCAATATCGAAAGTACCATATCGTATGGCCCCGACTGAAATGCAGGAATTGAAGAATCAAATGGAGGAATTAACCGAGAAGGGTTATATCTGACCAAGTGCGTCTCCGTGGGGAGCACCAGTATTATTTGTCAAGAAGAAGGATGTCTCTTTTCACTTGTGCATTGATTATCGAGAGCTGAACAGGGTGACGATCAACAATAAATATCCCCTACCCCGCATCGATGATCTCTTGGATCAACTTTAGGGAGCTTCAGTATTTTCCAAGATCGATTTGAGATCTGGGTATCATCAGTTTCGAATTCGAGAGTCGGATATCGCTAGAACAGCGTTTCGAACACGCTATGGACATTACGAGTTTGTAGTGATGTCGTTTGGGTTAACTAACGCACCTACTGTATTCATGGAGTTGATGAACCGAGTTTTCATCGACTATTTAGACCGGTTCGTGGTTGTTTTCATAGATGACATTTTGATTTATTCTCGTGACCAAAAGGAACACGAACTTCACCTTCATCAGGTTCTCGACGTGTTGAGACGAGAGCAACTCTATGGAAAATTTTCCAAATGTGAGTTCTGGATGTCCGAGGTGACGTTTTTCGGGCATGTGATTTCATCAGACGAAGTACGTGTTGACCCTCAGAAGACGGAGGCTATCCGAGATTGGCAACCTTCGAAGAATGTTAAGGAAATTCGAAGCTTTCTCGGATTAGCAGGCTATTACCGGCGATTTGTGGAAGGATTTTCTAAATTCGCTCAACCTATGACAAAACTTCTGCAGAAGGATAAGAAATACACGTGGTCTGACACGTGTCAATAGAGTTTTGAAGAGCTCAAGAGCCGTTTAATTCAGCACCTGTCCTTTTCTTACCACAAGGGACGGAAGGATTCGTGGTTTATAGTGACGCGTCCGGACACGGTCTCAGATGTGTACTAATGCATAATGGGGAAGTTATTGCATATGATTCGCAACAACTGAGACCTTACGAGGTCAATTATCTAACCCATGACCTGGAGTTAGCAGCCGTGGAAGATTTGGCGACATTATCTTTATGGCATCACTTGTCAGATTTTCACCGATCATAAGAGTTTGAAGTATATATTCACTCAGAAGGAGTTAAACATGTGACAGAGACGGTGGCTGGAACTAATCAAAGAATATGATATTGAGATACTATACCACCCGTGCAAGGCGAACATTGTCGCCGACGCCTTGAGTCGGTAAGTCCATTCAGGAGCAAATGCTTGCTCATTTAACTGCTCAGATGGAACTTCAGCAGGAATTCCTAAGGCATGAGATCGAGGTTTGGTTACAGCGTGTACAAGGGCACCTTTGTATGCTGGAGATTTCATCGCCACTTGAGGAGGCGATCAGAGTGAAACAAGGTTCAGACCCATTTTTGTTGCGCATTCGAGATGATGTGGCTCAGGGGAAAGCCCCTCGATTTATGGTCCACAAGGATGGACTTTTGAGATTTAAGAACCGGTTATGCATTCCGGCGGATGACGAGTTGAAAAGCTCTATTTTTAGAGAAGCTCTCATGCTACCTCTTATTCAATTCATCCGGGGTCTAGCAAATGTACAAGGACTTGAAACAAAATTTTTAGTGGAGCAATATGAAGCGAGAAGTCGCAGAATTTGTTTCGAGATGTTTAACCTATTAGCAAGTCAAGATAGAACATCAGCGTCCAGCGGGTATGCTGGAACCGATCCCTATTCCATATTGGAAGTGGGAGGATATCTCAATGGACTTCATCACGAGTTTGCTGATGAGTCATCGTGGCATGAATACAATTAGGGTAATTGTGGACCGTTTAACTAAGTCAGCTCATTTCCTTGAGATTAAGGATACGTGGGGTCCTGAGAGACTTGCCCAGTTATTCATTAAAGAGATCGTAAGATTGCACGGTACCCCTAAGAGTATCGTTTCGGATCGTGATGGGCGATTCGTGTCGTATTTTTGGAAATTTGTCATCGTGCCATGGGAACTCATCTCAATTTTAGCACAACTTTTTACCCTCAGTCCGACGGACAATCACAGAGAACTATTCAGACGTTGGAGGACATGTTGAGAGCATGTGTTCTCGATTGGAAAGATGATTGGGAAGCCTAACTACCGTTGATTGAATTCACGTACAATAATAGTTGGCATGCTTCGATTAAGATGGCACCTTACGAGCCCTTATACGGTCGTCGTTGTTGATCTCCCTTATGTTGGGATGACTTATTAGAATCAATTGGCATCGAGCCCGATATGCTTATAGCCGCCCGCGAGAGGTAGCTTTGATCAGGAGTTGTTTGTTGACCGCTCAGATTCAACAAAAATCATATGCAGATAATCGTTGTTGACCATTAGAGTTCGAGGCAGGTGACCATGTTTTGGTCAAGGTATCCCCTAGACGAGGTATTTTCCATTTCGGGAAGAGAGAAAAGTTGAGTCCGAGACTCATTGGACCATTTGAGATTTTGGATCGGGTACGCGATCTGGCTTATCGATTGGCTATACCTCCAGCCTTGAGCCGAATTCATAACGTATTTCATGTCTCTCAGTTGTGGAAGTATGTTGCCAACCCTAGTCACATACTTCAGTTCGATGAAATCGAGATCATGGATGATCATACGTACGAGGAGCGTCCTGTACGAATCTTAGAGCAGCGAATCAAACAGTTGAGGAACAAGACGATTGCTTTGGTTAAGGTTCAGTGGTCTAGACATGGAGTCGAAGAGGCTACTTGGGAAATTGAGGATAGTATGCGGGAGAGTTATCCCGATTTGTTTGACCCTTAGTTTCGAGGACGAAACTCTTTTTAAGGGGGAGAGTATGTAATACCCGATTGTAAATTCATTCATTATCATTCAGTAAATTTTTTTCACTCATTGATAGTCATTCATTATTCATGTTTGTTCATTGTGTTCACCGTTTGGCGTATTTGGAACCTTGGATCCGTTATCATTCACCTTTCATCATTGTTTGAGATTCGAGTCAAGAATATTATCATTATCGTCGTTGTTGGCAGCCTGTGTGTGTGTGTACGCTACATACAATTATAGTGCGCGCTAATTGTGTTCTGGTAGCGCACACTATTGGACTTCATTAGCGCACACTACTAGTGTACTTGTGGTAGGTACTCCAGTAGGCACTGGACTGAGTTGGAGAATTGTAGCGCACGCTATGAGGGGGAATTAGCGTACGCTAGTTGTGGGTTGTAGCGCACGCTATCACTTCATCAGCGCACGCTAACATTTTGGAGACAGGCAGTCCAGTAGGTACTGGACTGAAATGAGAAAATGTTAGCGCACGCTAAGCAATCCGTGTAGCGTGCGCTAAGGGCTCGATCAGACTTTGGACAGTAGGTTCTGAACTCTAGTTGTTGGGTATCAAACATTAGTTAGCGCACGCTAATTTTGGGTAACGCACGCTAAGAGGAGGGCGTTAGCGCACGCTACCAAGTTTGTAGCGCACGCTAACGAGGCAGGCAGAACTCACTGGTCTACCCGGTACACCCGCTAGCGCACGCTAATGTTAGGAGCTAGCGCGCGCTAAGCTGGGTTTAGTATAAATAGGACAGTTTAGCCCCATTTTGTCATTTCTTCATCTCTCCTCCTTCCTTGGGCGATTTTGGACGATTTGAGAAGATCTTTTTGAGCTGCAATCATCTAGCATCATCTTCAAGATTCTAGTCCAGATTAATCATCATTTAATCCTCTCCATCTCACCAAATCAAGGTAAACATTTCTTAAATCTAAAATTTCGGGATTTGAGTGTTTTCCTTTCGATCTCTTCAAGTTAGCTTGCTATTATGTTGGAATATGATAAATATGGATTATCTACCTTAGATACATGTGTTCCTATGGATTTATTGATGTATTTTTCGGATTTGTTGAGTATTTGGGAAATTATTCAAGAACACCTTAAGGGTTGACTTTGGAATTTTGAGGTTTCGATTAGATGTTGTCGTAATCTCGAATGGAGTATTTCTATTGGATTATTAATTGTATTGATGATGTTTTGTTGTATTAAATTACTCATTTGGAGGTTGGTTTCGATATTATTGGGGTTGGTTGTAATCAATGGAAGAAGGTTTGCAACATATTCGTTAGAATGCCCCAATAATTTTGGATGTTGTTGCATCGACTTTTGAGTTGGTTGTAATCATGCTTGACTCATATATTAAGCGGATTATTAGTAATTGTGATCGGCCGATAATTCCTTTAAGGATGTTTGTTCGAAGAAGGACTTTTTCTTCACCGGTATTTGTGTAAGTTAATTCTTACTCGGTTAAAAGGATACTCATTCCTTTCGATGTTGTTCATTCATACATATAATTCATTCATAGTATATCAATCATGTTGAGACTTATAATTATCAAACTAAACATTCAATTCACAAGGAACAACGGTTCCAATCATTTCATTTGGAGCTATCACTCATTGCGTCATTATTTCACATCGGTGAGTCATTCTTGACCCTTGTCGGATTTTTATTCATTATTCTTCATCATGGTCGCTTTTGTTCGTGTGACCTTCTGGGATTGTATTGCGTTCTAGGTGGTATATGTGTGGAATTTTTAGTCGGGCACACTAATGTCATTGTTTTTGTAGGGATCCGGACACATTGGACTGTGCACACGCTAACGTGCCTCCGTGAGACTAATTAGGCCAAGTTTTGCGAGTGTTTATGCGGGACACTGGGCACTGGGCACTCGGCAGGCTTGTTCACTTGCACATCCCATTCGTGGCATACTATGATGCCCATCATTCAACTTGATTTCATAACTCATTCATGTGATTATTGTATTTTGTTCAACTCTTGAGGATTGTTGTTCTATGTAACTGAACCCGTTGGGGGATGTTGTTTTTAGGTCATGGCAAGACAAAGACACGGGAAGAGAACATTGACGGCGAGTAGTCCCAGTGATATTAGTGTTGGGATTCCGAAAATAAAACGAAATACGCAGCGGAAATAAAAACGAATCTCAAACAGGATCGATCAAGTAACGTATATACGAAAAAATAAATACGAAGATAAAGATTCATACCCTTGAAGCCTTTGAAATAAATCTTCGTAAAGTGTAGCCGATGATCACGATCCCGTCCCGAACACGAAATCCCTTCGTTCCAAGCACCGAAAATTCGAAGCCTCTACTTCACACGCGTCGGAAGTTGCCCGGAAAAATCTACAACACTCCGTTCTATGAAGAACACGGCTAGGAAGTATTGTAGGAATTTTTTCTCTCTTAATTTTTCTTACTTCTTTTCACCTCAAAGATGAACAATATGAAGAAGAAAATTTTTTCTCTCTCCTCACTTGAAGAACTCACGGCCGGCTCCATTTTTGCAAGTGTGTGTGTATTTTCCTTCATCAAGAGTTGGTTATATATATAATATATAACAACTCATCATAATGAATAAAAATAATATGAGAGGAATCTCAAACATTATTAAGATGACTTTACAACAAACACAACATGCAAAATGTAATGGCCATGTGAGGTGGGGTTGGCCTATAAGGAAGCTTCCTAGAAGCGAGTAAGTCACTCGGCTCGTGTCGGACGTTAAATCAAACGACTCCGATTAAATACACTCCTTTTAATCATCAATGTATTTATATTAATTAATTAATCTAATTAATTAATTATATCAAATACAAATATATATTTCTCTAAGAAATATAATTTATGAATTAAATTAATTACCGGTAACTTAATTTAAATTCATAAGACCGATATTTGATTTATCGATAAATCATAATTAGATATCCAATATCTAATATTAATAGAGAGATAATAAATTCACATTTATCCGTCAATGCTCCCGATGCGCGACTCAGTAGGTCCGTCTCGGCCGGCATTGGGAGGAACCAATGAGTGCGGGCGGCACTTAGCGACTAGCGGGCCGCATTGTAAACCCCCGAGAGAACGAATGAAGGGATCATTCCGAACCATTATGTCGTGAATACTATATACGTATAGACCCTTCATCGGATGTCCGGTCAAGTCTTCGGGTCACGGTAAAGTCAAACCCTACTTGACTAAACTCTATACATGTGTTAATGCAAATCAAAAACCGGCGATTAATAGTGTATCTAATACGACTATATCAGAATGCTTTGGCAAAGACTTATGATCTTATTTGCCATTAACCGTATAGGACATTCGCCGCTCACTAACAGGAGATAGAATCCTTTCTTGGCGTACGGTAAAGATCGCTACTGCCCGTATAGTCCGCACTTGAGGTCGACTCGGCAATTAAGCAAATGAGTCTAACTACTCTAATGACAAACTAAACGTCACAGGCACATCTTCTACTGAACCCTCAAGTCAAAGGTCCACGTATACTATCACAACCTTTCGATTCGTCATCATTTGTCCGAGAGTGAATACCGTGTGGTAGATCGAGTATGAGTCGTGTTCGAGTATCTTGGCCCCACCAATATACTTATAACTATGCTATCAAGACGTGCACACGTCCTAGCATCGATTATACAAGTCATATTAAAACTTAATGCCCATTTTAAGTTTATTGACTTGCGAACAATTTACGTAAATAAACTTTAAACACTTCCAAGTACATTTTCTCTTATCCCATAACGAGAATGGAATGTTCGATTTATTTACATGGACTTCACTTCAATGTTTACCAAGTCAAGAATGCAATTGAAATACAATAAGCGTGAATGAATCGTATTGCCTTTTTATTAATTATTCCATAATTACAAGTATAATGCCCTTACTCTCTCATCCCCGAGTGGCATTCGAGGGCATATTCCTAACAATCTCCCACTTGCACTCAATGCCACACATCATGGTATCCAATACCCATGTTCTTGAGATGTCTTTCCAAGACGGCTGAGATAATGGCTTAGTCGGCGGGTCGAGACATTGTCTTACGAGTCTACTCTTTCCAATGAAACATATCCTTTTTCCACCATCTCTCGAACGATGTGGTACTTTCTCTCTATATGCTTGGTGTTGTGGTGAGCCCTCGGCTCCTTGGCTTGGCGATAGCTCCATCATTATCACAGAATAGTGATATAGGCAACTCCGCGTTAGGCACCACTTGAAGTTCTTGTATAAACTTCGCATCCAAAATGCTTCTTTGCTAGCCTCTGAGGCAGCTTGATACTCTGCTTGGCAGGTGGAATCTGCAGTAGCGGTTTGCTTGGAGCTTCTCCAAGATACTGCTCCTCCATTGAGAGTAAATAAATACCCAGATGTCGACTTAGAGTCGTCATTGTCTCCTTGAAAATCGAATCGGTGAATCCAATCACCTTCAGTTCTCCACCACCATAAGTAAGAACTAAATCTCTAGTTCTTCTTAAGTACTTAAGAATGTTCTTTACGGCAGTCCAATGTTCCCTTCCTGGGTTTGCTTGAAATCGACTTACCATACTCACAGCGTAGGCTAAGTCTGGTCTCGTACACAACATAGCGTACATGAGGCTACCCACTGCCGAGGCATAGGGTACCTTACTCATCTCTCTCTTGTCTTCCTCACTTTGAGGACACATTTTCGTGGTGAGATGAATTCCATGTCGCATGGGAAGGAACCCTCTTTTAGATTCATCCATCTTGAATCTTCTCAGGATTTTATCGATATAAAGGGTTTGGGAAAGTCCTATCATTCTTCGTGGTCTATCTCTGTAAAGACGGATCCCTAGAATATAGGAAGCTTCTCCCAAGTCTTTCATGGAGAACGTTTTAGAAAGCCAAGCTTTCACAGTGCTGAGCATTGCTACGTTATTTCCTATAAGCAGAATATCATCTACATATAGTACTAAGAACGCAATGTTGCTCCCACTGACCTTTTTGTAAACACACGGTTCCTCCTCATTTCGTTCGAAGAAGTCCTTAACTGCTTCGTCAAATCGAAGGTTCCAACTCCGAGAAGCTTGCTTCAGACCATAAATGGCTCGTTGCAGCTTACACACTTTATGAATATTAGCTTTGGACACAAAACCTTTAGGCTGTTCCATATAGATTTCCTCCTCGAGGTATCCATTTAGAAAAGCCGTTTTGACATCCATTTGCCATATTTCATAATCATAATAGGCAGCAATGGCAAGCATCATGCGAATCGACTTTATCATAGCTACGGGCGAGAAGGTATCATGATAATCGATTCCTTCCCTTTGGGTATAACCCTTTGCCACAATCTTGGCCTTATAGGCATCAACCTTGCCATCCCCATCAGTCTTTCTCTTATAGATCCATTTATTTCCAATAGTCCTCATGCCAGTTGGAAGATCTACTAGAGTCCAGACCTGATTGGTATGCATCGAGTCTATCTCAGCTTCCATTGCTTCTTTCCATTTATCAGAGTCTACATCCACTATCGCTTGGTCATAGGTGACAGGGTCGTTTTCACTGCTATCAGGTGTGTCGTGGAGACCCAGTTCCTCGACATGTGTATAGCCATACCTCTCAGGTAAGTGAGATACCCTATCAGACCTTCGAAGTGGAGGTTGTGTTACAATAGGTTCGGTTCTTGATCCCCGATCGATGTCTCCTTAGGAGTTTCATTATGCTCTTCCAAAGAGATATTTCTACCCGAGCCACCTTCTGAATGAATTCATCCTCAAGGAAGTGTGCTTGTAATGCCACAACGACCCTATGGTCTTCTCGGCATGTAGAATAGATAACCCATCGAGTCCTCTGGGTATCCTATGAAACGTCCTTTTATGGACCTCGCTTCGCTTGTCCACCTTAGCCTTTTTGACATAGGTGGACATCCCAGATCCTTATGTGATTAAGGCTTGGTTTCTTACCCTTCCACATCTCATGCGGAGTGATAGGAACAGATTTGGAAGGACATCTATTTAGGATATAGGCGGTTAGTAAGGCATACCCCACGTGTAAATAGGTAAATCGGTGTAATTTAACATGGAGCGAACCATGTCCAACAAAGTCCGATTTCTCCTTTCTCAAACACCATTTAACCGTGGGGTTCTGGAGGCGTGAATTGTGAAACTATTCCATGTTCCTTAAGGAACTCATCAAACTCTGCTCATATATTCGCCACCTCGGTCCGACCAAGTGCTTTGATATGACATCCAGTTTGTTTTTCAACTAGGGCCTTAAATTCTTTGAATTTAGCAAAGGCTTGATTTATGTTTCATTAAGTACACAATCCCATACCTAGTATGATCATCTGTGAACGTTATGAAATATTGATATCCGTCTCGGGCTACTTCTAAAGCACCACAAACATCGGTATGCACCAATCCAAGTTTATCGGCGGCCCTTTCAAAAGTCCTGTGAAGGGGAACTTAGTCATTTTGCCTCTAAGGCAAGATTCACAAGTTGGATAGGGTTCTACACCCAATGGACTTAAAAGTCCATCTTTCTCCATTTTCGAACCTTGGTCGACCAACATGACCAAGTCTAAGGTGCCATTTAAGAGCTTGATTAGTATCTTGCCTACCACGTTTCCTAGTTATAGTGTTCACTTGCTTTATTTTGCATGTTCGGATGATATAAACCATTCAACAATGTAGTTTGTTCCAACCAATTTATTTCGAAAATAAATTTTACAACCGCCATTGCCAATGAAGAAACAAAATCCTTTCCGGTCCAAGACGGAATGGATACAATGTTTTTATGCCCTTGGGCAAAACAAGTACTTCATCTAATGTCAAAATAAAACCATATTCTAAACCCGGAAGGATTGATCCAATATCGGTTGCCTCGACACTTTGTCCGCTTCCAACGGTGATCATTATTTCCCGACTTTAAGTTTTCTACTTCGTTCCAGATCCCGATTCATAGTACAAATGTGAGAAGTGGCACGAATCCGTAATCCATGAAGCGAATATACGAGCGGAACAATTAGTTTCAAAAACAAAAAGTTCCGCACGATGCGCCATTAATCTTGGGACAAGTCCTTCGCCAAAGGGCTCCACCACCGCATTCAAGGCATTTGTCCGTAGGTTTTGGACCGCCTATCTTTTGAACCTTTCGGGCCTTGCCCTTTCCTTTGCACCCCTTTCTTGGGTTTGTCTGCTCGTAGGTCTTTTTCTTCTTGTTCTTGGACCTCTTAGGCCCAGAAGAAATCACAAGAGCAGCCTCTCTCGGTTTAGTCTTCATGTTAGACCGTGACGTCACCGGTTTATTCATTAGCCCGGCTAATGTGCATGTAATTTCATTACGGTTGAAATTCATTACAAGCTGCGTGAAAGAGTCGGGTAGAGATTGAAGGATGAGATCAATTTGAAGGGATAAATCCATATTAAAGTTGAGCACCTCGAGCCTCTCAATCATAGAGATCATCTTAAGGACGTGGTCTCCCACTTTCTCCCCTTCTTTCATCCTAAGACCGAACAACCGCTTTGATATCTCATATCTAGCGATCTACCGTGCTCTCCATAAAGTTCGGTCAAGTGTGCGAGAATCGCCAGCGAAGTCATTTTCTCGTGCGCTCTCTGACTCATTAGTCATTGAGCCCATCATAAAACCACGAACTAGCACATCATCCTTGACCCATTTTTCATGGACGTCAATGTCTTCTGATTACCCTAGTCCGGATTGGAGTCGGTGGAATGTCCGCCTCCAAGACGTATCCCGAGACTCCATACCGAGTACAATCATCGATTCCACAACCACCAACAAAGTTAGGGCCGATTAGGAGATTCTTTTCAAGTAGTATTGCAAGTGGGTTTTTAGCCATTTTAGAGAGATTCAATTTCGTTTTACGCAAAGATTTAGACAAGATTAAATTAGTGACTTGTTTAATTATGACCGAGTATAGAACTTAAGGGCTTGTATAATTCTTGTCTCGCTCCCACTAATTTTATCGAATTATACACTCCCATGTTATAATCAGGAAATCATGGTTAGATCGACTTCTTAGTGGTGATCAAGTTCTTTACAAATTTTAACAGACGCAACCTATCGGGTTTCTTGCCAATTAATTTACGTAAAGTGGTGTCTAACACCAACCCGTCTGACGGATGATTTGATCTTCTTTTACCCCTAGTCTTCATGCCCTCAACCTATCGGGTTTCTTGGCAATCCAGACTATCTAAGTTGTTGACCATCAACGTCTATCGGTTTGACTATTGAATCTCACCCGGCAACCTATCGGGTTTCTAGGGGTGAAATTTATCACCAACCGAAGGCATCTAATGCACTCAAGAATTTTTCAACCTCTACCAAATGTACTACCCGATAACTCGGAAGCATAGCACACCGGCTCGGGTATCAATTTTCTACGAGTTTGATGGAGGGTAGGAAACCTCGTAACCTTTTTCAAACTTAGTCTGTTTGTAGTCGGGAGAATTTCGCGATTAATGTTACACTTTGCACATTAATTCAATTATACGCGTTTGTATGTTTGTCAATCATTCAAAATGAAAATGTAAAATAGTAACCTAGTTACTACCAACATATAGCTCATGGACCTAATTCCTGGCACCGGGTCAAGCGAATGACCCAATAAAAAAATACGATCTTCGATTCTTCGTCTTCTCGGTCGGTTGTCTTCGGTCTTCGTCATACCCAAAATAATACTTACATCATTGAAAAAATGCATCCTATACAAATTTTCTAGTAAAAATAAATATGCTCAAAACGGCCTTTACAACCCAATCGAATCGAACAAATCAAAAACTAAGTCAACGAGCTATATCACCATCACATAAGGATTCCATACAACATGTAATGGCAACGAAATTAAACAATTAATTTTAATATAAATTAATCTAATTAATCTATAAAATTAATCTATTCAATTTCTACTATATTAATCCAATTAATATAATGTGGTATTAAAATTAAATAATCAATTAATATATTAATCCAATCAATATAAAATTAATCTATTCAATTTTAATGGTATTAATCAAATTAATACTAATAATCATCATTTTAATTCGTTCGAAGTAATCCGGCCAAAAATAATATTCTCGTTTAATTTATTTCCCTTAACTCAAAAATATTCCAAATATTAATTTAGTCAAATTAAAATCCAATTTAAATTTTGGGAAATAATTACAACAAAATATAAACTTAAAACGGAGTCCCGGATAACCGGTTTTAGGCCCGACCATGGCCCGATTCAAAATCGGGCCAAAAATCCGAGGGCCGCGGCCGAGCCATCGCTGGCGGTGGCGATCATTCTCTACCTTGGCCGAGCACTCTCGGCCGAGTCATGGCCGAGCACGCCGCACTGGCAGCTTCAGCAAAGGCTGCCATCACCACCTTGCCCGCTGACCCGCTTTCGCTTTTCGCCCGTTTCCAAAAACGTGATGCTACAACGAACAATTTAAAATCTAAAATTATTCCAAATATGATTCTAAATCATAATCATCATCCAAAAGCATTCAAAATGCACAAATAATCGTATATACGATATCATTGACCTCGCTCCGATACCACCGTTGGGATTAGAAAATAAAACGAAATACGCAATGAAATAAAAACGAATCCCAAACAGGATCGATCAAGTAACGTATATACGAAAAATAAATACGAAGATAAAGATTCATACCCTTGAAGCCTTTGAAATAAATCTTCGTAAAGTGTAGCCGATGATCACGATCCCGTCCCGAACACGAAATCCCTTCGTTCCAAGCACCGAAAATTCGAAGCCTCTACTTCACACACGTCGGAAGTTGCCCGGAAAAATCTACAACACTCCGTTCTATGAAGAACACGGCTAGGAAGTATTGTAGGAATTTTTTCTCTCTTAATTTTTCTTACTTCTTTTCACCTCAAAGATGAACAATATGAAGAAGAAAATTTTTTCTCTCTCCTCACTTGAAGAACTCACGGCCAGCAACTCCAATTTTTGCAAGTGTGTGTGTATTTTTTCCTTCATCAAGAGTTGGTTATATATATAATATATAACAACTCATCATAATGAATAAAAATAATATGAGAGGAATCTCAAACATTATTAAGATGACTTTACAACAAACACAACATGCAAAATGTAATGGCCATGTGAGGTGGGGTTGGCCTATAAGGAAGCTTCAGAAACGAGCCGAGTCACTCGGCTCAGTATGCGGACGTTCACAAACGACTTCGTTAAATACACTCCTTTTAATCATCAATGTATTTATATTAATTAATTAATCTAATTAATTAATTATATCAAATACAAATATATATTTCTCTAAGAAATATAATTTATGAATTAAATTAATTACCCAGAACTTAATTTAAATTCATAAGACCGATATTTGATTTATCCAATAAATCATAATTAGATATCGATATCTAATATTAATAGAGAGATAATAAATTCACATTTATCCGTCAACGCTCCCGATGCGCGACTCCGTAGGTCCGTCTCAGGCATTGGGAGGAACTAATGAGTGCGGGCAAAGACTTAGCCCGGCTAGCGGCCGCATCAGAACCCCGATCGAGAACGAATGAAGGGATCATTCCGAACCATTATGTCGTGAATACTATATACGTATAGACCCTTCATCGATGTCCGGTCCAAGTCTTCGGTCACGGTAAAGTCAAACCTCATCGTTGACTAAACTCTATACATGTATTAATGCAAATCAAAACCGATCGATTAATAGTGTATCTAATACGACTATATCGAATGCTTTGGCCAAAGACTTATGATCTTATTTGCCATTAACCGTATAGGACATTCGCTGCTCACTAACAGAGATAGAATCCTTTCTTGGCGTACAAGAAAGATCGCTACCGCCCGTATAGTCCGCACTTCGAGGTCGACTCGGCAATTAAGCAAATGAGTCTAACTACTCTAATGACAAACTAAACGTCACAGCACATCTTCTACGAACCCTCAAGTCAAAGGTCCACGTATACTATCACAACCTTTCGATTCGTCATCGATCGTCCGAGAGTGAATACCGTGGTGATGAATCGAGTATGAGTCGTGTTCGAGTATCTGCCCCACCAATATACTTATAACTATGCTATCAAGACGTGCACACGTCCTAGCATCAGTTATACAAGTCATATTAAAACTTAATGCCCATTTTAAGTTTATTGACTTGCGAACAATTTACGTAAATAAACTTTAAACACTTCCAGTACATTTTCTCTTATCCCATAACGAGAATGGAATGTTCGATTTATTTACATGGACTTCACTTCAATGTTTACCAAGTCAAGAATGCAATTGAAATACAATAAACAGTGAATGAATCGTATTGCCTTTTTATTAATTATTCCATAATTACAAGTATAATGCCCTTACTCTCTCATCCCCTGAGTGGCATTCGAGGGCATATTCCTAACAATTAGTAGGGCCCCCCAGTCTCTCCATTTATTCTTGTGTCTTTGATGTGTAATTTCCGCTGCATTTTCGTTTGGATTTTCATTTTATTCAGTGTTGTATATTTTATCTTCATATGAAATATACATGTATTCTGTATTTCCTAGGTGTGTTGTACTTGAAACTTCTCATCAGAGTAATTAATGATATAATGTGGTTTGGTTCTACAATTATATTATTTAATTCATTAATGCTCATTTGCGTGGTGGGTCCCAGTTGGGGGTCCACGACACTATAATATCCGCCTAGTGTGGGGTGTTACAAAGAGTGTTAGCTCCTTGGGGTTATAAGCTTTGGTACCCTAGAAAGGATAGAAGTAGAAATGGAGTGGGTATCGTCATTGATAAATAAATCATTGATGATGTGGTGGAAGTGTCAAGAAAGAGCGATAGAATAATGAGTATTAAGATTGTGATAGGGGATGAGTTTCTAACTATCATAAGTGCTTATGCACCACAAGTAGGATTAGATGCATCGATCAAACAAGAATTCTGGGAAGATTTGGAAGAGGTTGTCGAACGAATTCCTATGGGTGAGAAATTGATCATTGGTGGTGACCTCAATGGGCATGTCAGTGTTAGCAGAGATGGCTTTGAGAGCGTTCATGGTGGCTTTGGTTTTGGGGATAGGAATGAAGCAGGAAATGGTATATTGGATTTTGCAGCTTATGACTTGGGTATTTTTGAACACTTGGTTTGAGAAAAGGGACTCTCATTTGGTGACATATAGAAACAGAGGTAATGCAAGTCAGATTGATTTCTTTTTAGTAAGGAATGTTTGGAGGAAAAGTTTTACTAATTGCAAGGTGATACCCGATGAGAGTGCTGTAACGCAGCATCGGGTTGTGGTGCTTGACTTTCGAGGTAAGAGGCAATTAAGAAAGAGAAGACCACAAGTTGACCCTCGAATTAAGTGGTGGAAGCTCCAAGAGGAGAGTCGACATACTTTTGTGGCTAAGATTGCTGATAGTGGTATATGGTCTGATTGCACGGAGATGGATATAGATTCGATGTGGAACTTGTTGGAGCATAACATAAAGGAAGTTGCAAAAGAAGTCCTAAGAGAATCTAAAGGAAACAGACCATCAAGTAAGGACACATATTGGTGGAATGATGAAGTTAAGCAAGCGATTAAGATCAAACGTGAATGTTGTAAGTGTTAGGAGTATGCCCTCAAATGTCACTCAGAGGATGTTGAGTGAGGGCATTGTACTTGTAATTATGTAAATCATTAATATAAGGCAATGGTTGTTTCTTTATTTAGTGGTGGTTACTGGCATTCCTAACTCGTAAATATACATATAGAAACTAGTCCGTGTATTTGAGAGCAAAACGTTCCACTCCTTATTGGATAAGGGGGTCGGCACTGGAAAGGTTTATAGCTGAAATACTTAATCGTTCGCAAGTCGATGAAACTTGACTGGGCGTTAAGTTTATGTGAAGACTTGTAGGACGTGCTCTTTGACATGGAGAGTTCCTGTCGAACACTAATGGTCAGTGGGAGCACACATTATAGGTATGCTAATTGGATTAGTATACTCGAACCGACTCACCCACGATTCGTCACACGGATTTCACTGCGGGACAGTCAATGACGGAATCGAAAGGTTGTGATAGGTATTCGTGAACCTTCGACTTGAGGATTTAGTAGGGATGTGCTTGTGACGTCAAGATTTTCATTAGAGTAGTTCGACCCTGTAAAACGGAAGGCGGGGGTCAACCTCGACGTGCATCTTGACGGGCAAGTAGCAGGTCCTACTGAATACCAAGATAGAATTCTTTCTCCCGTTAGTGAGCGGGTTATATGTCCTGTGCGGTTATTGGCAGATGAGATCGTAAGTCTTTGGCCAAAGCATTGGAGCTAGTTGTATTGGATACACGAGAGCTCGATGATCTCGATTTGCATTAACGCATGCATAACGTCAAGTACAGATAGGGTTTGACTGACCGTGACCCTATAACTTGATCGGGACATTTGAAAGAAGGGTTTATACGTATACTGGTATTCACGACATAATGGTTCTTGAATGATCCCATAATTCGTTCTCAGTTGGGGTACAGTGTAGGCCGCCAGGCTGGCTTGGTGGTGCTACTACTTTTTGGTTCCTCCCATTGCTGACTGAGACGGACCTACCGAGTCGTGCAATAGGATTGACGATGGAATGAATCAAGCTTGTTCTCTCTTTATGAATATTAGATATTGGATATCTAAATTTGAGACATTAGATGTCTAAATCGATTTATTAGATAAATTGATTTACGGCCTAATGAATTAAAATTACTCGATGATTAATTTAATTCATAAATATAATTATTTTTTGGAGAAATTAATTATGTTGTTATGTATTTAATGTGATCAATTGATTGGATTAATTAATCAACACAAATACATTGGAACAGAATCGGAGTTTATCTGTTTGGACTCACGGGAGTCCGAAACGAACCGAACTCGTCCGTTTTTCATGATAGCCGCCCCCTTTGCTTCCACCCACTTTCCCATTGTCTTTTCTTCCATTTATTAATATATTATAATGACTTGGTGGGACAAGACTTCATGTGACATGAGTTGTACACATGAGGGTGGAAATAATATAAGATTGATGTCTTTGACAAACTCTCCCAACACATATGACATTCCTACGTGAAAGTGAGATAGAGAGAGAGACAGAGAGAGAGAGAGAGAGAGAGAGAGAGAGAGAAACCATTTTCTCAACTGTCTTCATCATCTTCTTCATATCATCTTAATTGTTCTTGGAGAAAATTGAGAGATTCATTTAGAGTAAGTGAGTTATACACTTGGAGTGTTGTAATCACAAATCGATAGCTTTATCACCTAGATCTAGCCGTATCCTTGGAGGATAGCAATGTGATTGTGATCCCATTCGTTTCTCCAGCGCGTGGCAAGTAGAGGCGTTGTATTTCGACGTTGGATCTTTCAAGTGCTTGGAGTGTTTTGTTCATAGGGATATACTTCTAAAGCTTGGGGAATAGCTCAAGAGAAGGAATCCATCTAATCAACGGACTACAAGGGTGAGTTTCTATATCTCTTGTGTTTCGTATTATATTCGTATATACGTAGCTCGATCGATCCTCTTAGGGATTCAGATTGAATTAATTTTCGTTTTACCGCTTCCGCTGGGCCTTCGATTTAGGCACCGAATCCCAACAGTGGTATCGGAGCGTAGGTCTTACGATCATATATACGATATTAGCATTTGGAATGCTTGATTAGATGGTGTATGAATTGGAATCATAATCGTATTAATCGTTGATTTTCTATTGTTCATCTAAAAATTAATTTTTCATGATTTTATGTTACAATATAAATCTATTTTTCTTTTGAAAAACTGATTTAAATGAGTAATATAAAGATTAGAAAAATATTATTTTTGGAATCGGGCGAAAAACGAGCTAAAACGTAAACAAACCCGATGACTTGAGTCGCCAGTGGCACGCCGCGATGCGCTGTATGGACTGCTCCGGCAGCAGGAGCGAGTCTCGATCGGCAGCCCTTCCGGCCGTGCTCGGCACTGTGGCTGCCTCAGCGGCAGCTGGCAAGTGTCCCGGGCTTGGCCCGTCCGTGTTTTCCGACTCCGTTTTTTATATTTCGTTCGATAATTAATTTCCCACAAATTAAATTAAATTTAATTTGACTAAGATTTAATTATGGTAATTTTATTCTTAGGGGAATTAATTTAATGAAATATTTTCTCGTCCGGAACAAGTTAAAATTGACGGTTGTTTGAATTAATTGGATTAATTCGTTTTGGATGGATTGTTTTATATTGATTGGATCAATATTCATATTTATTATGAATGCCATTTATTTAATGTGTTGGATGCATTATTTTTTAATGGTGATGTGGTTCATGGACCTAGTTTTTGAATCGTTCGATTTTATTCGATTGGGTTGTAAAGGCCGTTTTGAGCCTATTTATTTTACTAGAAATATTTGTATCTAGAATGCAATTTTCAATGTAAAATTTATATGTAATGATGAAGACCGGAGGAAGATCCGTTTCGAGAAGACGAAGATTCAAGACGAAGACTTGTAATTCGATTACGGAGTTTTTGTTTTCTAGGAACGGTCCATGAACCACATGTTGGTAGCAACTAGGTTGTGAATGGTTGTTTCATATTGTATGAATGCCACAAACGCGCTTAAATGAATTAATGTGCAAAAGTGTAATATTAATCGCGAAAATTCTCCCACAACAAATTATTAAGTTTATAAGGTTTCAAGGTTTTCCTTCCCTCCATCGAGCTTTTGGGAAATTGAAATCCAAACCGGATGTGCTATGCTTCCTAGTTATCGGGGTAGTCGTTCGGGGAGGATGGATAAATTACCGGGAGCGCATTGGATGCCTTCGGTTGGAGCAAATTTTATCCCTAGAAACCTGATAGGTTGCCGGATAAGATTCAATTGTGAAACTGATTTGCGTCAATGGTATAAACATAACTTGTTCACGAACCATAGAAACCGTATAGGTTGAGGGGAGTGAAGAAGGGGAAAAAGAAGATCGAATCATCCATTAGATGTATTGGTGTTGGACACCACTTTATGAAAATTAATATACTAGAAACATGTTCGGTTGCCCTCTATTAAGATTTATAAAGAACTCGATCACCACTATGAAGTAGAGCGACAATACTTCCGGATTTCAAATGGGAGTGTGTTATTCCGATAAAAATAGTGGGAGCTGGGTAACAAGAATAGAAAAGACCTTAATTCTATACTCAGAACATAATATAACAAGTCACTAATTAATCTGTTATACTAATGCAGACATAACTCTCAATATGACAATGAATCCACTCGCAATTATACTCGAAAAGAACACCCTGATTGGACCTAACTTTGTGGACTGGCTCCGCAATCTGATGAGATATCCAAGCAACTGTTCGGTGCAAGGATGAAGGAAGGTGAGAAGGTTGGGGAACACGTCGTCAAAATGATATCCATGATCGAGAGATTGGAGGCTCTTGATTTTAAAATGGATACTTCTCTCCAAACCGACCTTATCCTACAGTCTCTCCCTGATTCCTTCTCACAGTTTGTTATGAACTTCAACTGCAATGAGATTGCATGTAACTTAGCCGGGCTAATGAACAAACTAGTGACCGTTCAGTCTCAGATGAAGACCCCACGGATGAAGGAGTCTGCCCTTGTGATTTCTTCTAGACCTCGGAGGTCTAAGAACAAGAAGAAAAAGACCAAGAAGCAAACTGGACCACATGTCAAGGACTTCAAGGGCAAGGGCAAGGCCCCTACGGTTTCGAAGAACAAGAAGAAGAAGGATGCTTGTCTCAAGTGCGGTGATCTGGGCCACTGGGCTAGAGACTGTCCGATTCTTCATGGCACTTCAGGTACAGAACTTTTAGTTTTGGAAAAAAATTGTTCTCCTACTGTATTTTCTACTTCCTGGATACTGGATTCTGGTGCTAGTTCTCATATTTGTACCGTGAATCAGGATCTGGAACAAAGTAGGAAGCTTGGAGCTAGAGAAGTTATGATCACAGTCGAAGCGGGCATAGTGTCGAGGCGACCGACATAGGATCACTTCTTTTGGGTTTAGAATCCGGCTTTGTTTTGACTTTAGAAGATGTACTTGTTTTACCCAAGGGGCACAAAAACATTGTATCCATTCCGGTCATGGACCGAAAGGGCTTTTCATTTTTCATTGGTGATGGTTCCTGCAAAATTTATTTCAGAAATAAACTACTGGGTACTGCTACATTGTTAAATGGATTGTATCATCTAAACCTCAGCAACAAAGCAGTTGTGAATACTATGACTAGAAAACGTGGTAGGGATGAAACCAATCAAGTTTTGAAATGGCATCTTAGACTTGGTCATGTTGGTCAGACCAAGGTTTACAAGATGGAAAAAGATGGACTTATGGGTCCATTGGGATCGGATCCCTTTCCTACTTGTGAATCTTGCCTTAAAGGCAGAATGACTAAGTCCCCCTTCATAGGGACCTTTGAAAGAGCCACTGATAAACTGGGATTAATCCATACCGACGTATGTGGTGCTTTGGAAGCAGCACGTGACAGATATCAATATTTCATTATGTTTATAGATGATCATACTAGGTATGGTTATGTATACTTAATGAAACATAAATCCGAGGCTTTTGAGAAATTCCAGGAATTCAAAGCCCTAGTCGAGAAACAAACTGGTAATCATATCAAAGCACTTCGGTCGGACCGAGGTGGCGAGTATATGAGTTCGGAGTTTGACGAGTTCCTTAAGGAACATGGAATAGTATCACAACTAACACCTCCAGGTACTCATCAATTAAATGGTGTGTCAGAAAGAAGGAACCGGACCTTGTTGAACATGGTCCGTTCCATGCTGGGCTATACTGACTTACCGATTTACCTGTGGGGGTATGCACTCCTGACTGCCGCTTACATCTTGAACAGATGTCCTTCCAAATCCGTTCCTAAAACTCCACATGAGATGTGGGAGGGCAGGAAACCAAGTCTTAATCATATTAGGATTTGGAGATGTCCCGCCTATGTCAAGAAGACTAAGGTGGAGAAGTTGGAAGCGAGGTCCGCGAAGGGACGTTTCATTGGATTCTCGTCTGGGACGATGGGGTACCTATTCTACATGCCCGAAGATCGAAAGATTGTTGTTGCTTTACAAGCACACTTCCTGGAAGATGAGTTCATTCAGGAAGGCGGAGCAGGTAGAAGTATTTCTTTAGAAGAATACAATGAAACTCCTCGGGAGACACCTATGCAAGATACTGGAACAGAACCTTCTGAAACACAAGTACAACCACCTCGTAGGTCTAGTAGGGTGTCTCATTTACCTGAGAGGTATGGGCTTATGCACTTGGAGGAACTAGGTCTCCATGAGGTTCCAAGTGATAGCCAAGAGACCGACCCAATGACCTATGACCAAGCGATGGTGGATGTAGACTCCGCGAAATGGCGTGAAGCTATGGAAGCTCAGATAGACTCGATGCATGTCAATCAGGTCTGGACTCTAGTAGACCGCCCCAAGGGCATAGTGCCTATTGGGAACAAGTGGATCTACAAGAGAAAGACTGATGGTGATGGCAAGGTTGACGCCTATAAGGCCAGGCTTGTGGCAAAGGGTTATACCCAAAAGGAAGGGATCGATTACCACGATACCTTCTCGCCCGTAGCCATGATCAAGTCTATTCGCATGATGCTTGCTATAGCTACCTACCACGATTATGAGATATGGCAAATGGACGTAAAGACGGCCTTCCTTAATGGATTCCTCGAGGAGGAAATCTATATGGAACAACCTAAAGGTTTTGTGTCCGAGGTCGATAATCAGAAAGTGTGCAAGCTTCAGCGTTTCATTTATGGACTGAAGCAAGCGTCGCGTAGTTGGAGCCTTCGTTTTGACGAGGCGGTCAAAGAGTTTGACTTCGTGCAAAATGAAGAGGAACCTTGTGTATACAAGAGGGTTAGTGGGAGAAAGATCGCATTCTTAGTACTATATGTGGATGACATTCTACTAATAGGAAATGATGTGGGAATGCTCAGTTCTGTGAAAGCTTGGCTTTCAAGTAATTTCTCCATGAAAGACTTGGGAGAAGCAACCTATATTCTTGGAATTCGACTCTACTGGGATAGAGCAAAGAGAACAGTAGGTCTTTCCCAAGTCCTTTATATAGATAAAATCTTAAAGCGATTTAAGATGGATGATTCTAAAAGAGGGTTCCTACCAATGCGACATGGAATAAAACTCTCCTTGAAGATGTGTCCTCAAAGTGAGGAACAACGAAAGGAAATGAGTAATATACCATATGCTTTGGCCGTGGGTAGCCTTATGTATGCTATGTTGTGTACAAGACCTGACATTGCGCATGCTGTAAGAGTGGTGAGTAGGTTTCAGGCAAACCCAGGTAGGGAACATTGGACTGCCTTAAAGAACGTTCTCAAGTACTTGAGAAGGACTAGAGATATGGTTCTGATGTATGCCGGTGGAGAATTAAATGTGGTGGGATTCACTGATTCGGACTTCTAAGGACTGAAGGACGATTCGATGTCTACTTCTGGCTACATATTTACTCTTAATGGAGGAGCAGTATCTTGGCGTAGTGCTAAGCAAAGCGCGACTGCTGATTCCACCTGTCAGGCTGAGTATCAAGAAGCCTCAGAAGCTTCCAAGGAAGGGTTCTGGATTAAGAAGTTTCTGGGAGAACTTCAAGTGATACCATGTGCTGAGCTTCCTGTTTATTGTCACAAAACGACGAGCCAGAAGCATGTGCCAAGGAGCCGAGGTTTCAAAACAGTACCAAGCACATTGAGAGGAAGTATCATCTCGTAAGAGAATTTGTTTGCAAGGGATACATTATGCTGCATAGAGTAGACTCAGCCGACAACGTTGCTGATCCACTGACCAAGCCATTTTCTCAGACTAGCTTGGAGCGTCATCTGGAGAACATGGGTATTAGATACCATAGTGTGTGGCATTGAGTGCAAGTGGGAGATTGTTAGGAGTATGCCCTCGAATGCCACTCAGAGGATGTTGAGTGAGGGCATTGTACTTGTAATTATGTAAATCATTAATATAAGGCAATGGTTGTTTCTTTATTTACTGGTGGTTACTGGCATTCCTAACTCGTAAATATACATATAGAAACTAGTCTGTGTATTTTAGAGTAAAATATTCCACTCCTTATTGGATAAGGGAGTCGGCACTGGAAAGGTTTATAGCTCAAATACTTAATCGTTCACAAGTCGATGAAACTTGACTGGGCGTTAAGTTTATGTGGAGACTTGTATGACGTGTTCTTTGACATGGAGAGTGCCTGTCGAACACTAATGGTCAGTGGGAGCACACATTATAGGTATGCTAATTGGATTAGTATACTCGAACCGACTCACCCTCGATTCGTTACACGGATTTCACTCCGGG
The DNA here is from genome assembly GCA_033398695.1 of Orobanche coerulescens. Taxonomy (NCBI): domain Eukaryota; kingdom Viridiplantae; phylum Streptophyta; class Magnoliopsida; order Lamiales; family Orobanchaceae; genus Orobanche; species Orobanche coerulescens. The sequence goes on from CM065803.1 coordinate 160,752,353, forward strand.
ACAGTCAATGACGGAATCGAAAGGTTGTGATAGGTATTCATGAACCTTCGACTTGAGAATTTAGTAGGGATGTGCTTGTGACGTCAAGATTTTCATTAGAGTAGTTCAACCCTGTAAACCGGAAGGCAGGGGTCAACCTCGACGTGCATCTTGACGGGCAAGTAGCAGGTCCTACTGAATACCAAGATAGAATTCTTTCTCCCGTTAGTGAGCGGGTTATATGTCCTGTGCGGTTATTGGCAGATGAGATCGTAAGTCTTTGGCCAAAGCATTGGAGCTAGTTATATTGGATACACGAGAGCTCGATGATCTCGATTTGCATTAACGCATGCATAACGTCAAGTACAGATAGGGTTTGACTGACCGTGACCCTATAACTTGATCGGGACATTTGAAAGAAGGGTTTATACGTATACTGGTATTCACGACATAATGGTTCTTGAATGATCCCATCATTCGTTCTTAGTTGGGGTACAGTGTAGGCCGCCAGGCTGGCTAGGTGGTGCTACTGCTCTTTGGTTCCTCCCATTGCTGACTGAGATGGACCTACCGAGTCGCGCAATAGGATTGACGACGGAATGAATCAAGCTTGTTCTCTCTTTATGAATATTAGATATTGGATATCTAAATTTGGGACATTAGATGTCTAAATCGATTTATTGGATAAATTGATTTACGGCCTAATGAATTAAAATTACTTGGTGATTAATTTAATTCATAAATATAATTATTTCTTGGAGAAATTAATTATGTTGTTATGTATTTAATGTGATTAATTGATTGGATTAATTAATCGACACAAATACGTCAGAACGGAATCGGAGTTTATCTGTTTGGACTCACGGGAGTCCAAAACGAACCGAACTCGTCCGTTTTTCATGATAGTCGCCCCCTTTGCTTCCACCCACTTTCCTATTGTCTTTTCTTCCATTTATTAATATATTATAATGACTTGGTGGGACAAGACTTCATGTGACATGAGTTGTACACATGAGGGTGGAAATAATATAAGATGATGTCTTTGACAAACTCTCCCATCACATATGACATTCCTACGTGAAAGTGAGATAGAGAGAGAGAGAGAAACCATTTTCTCAATTGTCTTCATCATCTTCTTCGTATCATCTTTATTGTTCTTGGAGAAAATTGAGAGATTCATAGAGAGTAAGTGAGTTATGCACTTGTAGTGTTGTAATCACAAATTGATAGCTTCATCACCTAGCTCTAGCCATATCCTTGGAGTATAGCAAGGTGATCGTCATCCCATTCGTTTCTTCGGCGCATGGCAAGGAGAGGCGTTGTATTTCGATGTTGGATCTTTCAAGTGCTTGGAGTGTTTTGTTCGTAGGGATATACTTCTAAAGCTTGGGGAATAGCTCAAGAGAAGGAATCCATTTAATCAACGGACTACAAGGGTGAGTTTCTATATCTCTTGTGTTTCGTATTATATTCATATATACGTAGCTCGATCGATCCTCGCAGGGATTCAGATCGAATTAATTTTCATTTTACCACTTCTGCTGGGCCTTCGATTTAGGCACCGAATCCCAACAATAAGGTACTAGGTAAATGCTCGAGCGATGAGAATTATGAGAAGTACAAGAAAGCTCGAACAGAAGCTAAAAAAGTAGTGCGAAATGCCCTATCAAAGGTCAATCAAGAATTATATGCAAGATTGGATACAAAAGAAGGGGAAAAAGATATCTATAAACTTGCTCGAATGAGAGAGAAGAAGAGGCGAGATATTGGAAAAGTTAAATGTGTGAAAGATACTGACCAAAAAGTTTTGGTTCAAGATAAAGAGATAAAAGAGAGATGGAGGTCATACTTTGATACCATATTCAATGGCCATCAAGAACAAGATATTGGGAATTTAAACATCCCCTCAAGTATGGTTAACCAGTTTAAGAGGATAATTCAAAAGGGTGAAGTGATAATGGCATTGAAGAAAATGGAGACAAAGAAAGCAGAAGGACCAGATGGTATACCTATTGAAGTTTGGAGATGTTTGGGGGAGAGAGGGATCGAATGGGTAACTATGCTTTTCAATAAGATATGGAGAAGCAATAAGATGCCATCAGCATGGAGGAAAAGTATTCTCGTCCCTTTGTATAAGAACAAAGGTGATGTTTAAGAATGTTCTAATTATTGCGGAATTAAACTAATGAGTCATACCATGAAGTTGTGGGAACGAGTGATTGAACAAAGGATCAGGATATGTGTGAAGATAATAGAAAATCAGTTTGGATTTATGCCTGGAAGATCGACCATGGAAGCAATTTATCTTATCCGGCAGTTGATGGAACATTATCGAGATAAAAAAGAAAGATCTACATATGGTTTTTATTGGTTTAGAGAAAGCATATGATAAAGTACCAAGGGAAGTACTTTGGTGGGCCTTAGCAAAGAAGGGTGTATCGCAGAAATGTATTGACATTATAAAGGACATGTATGAGGGAGCACTAACAAGTGTACGTACTAATGTTGGGAGGACAGAAGAATTCCTTATTACAATTGGGGTGCATCAAGGATCTCCTCTTAGTCCTTTTTCTCTTTGCCATAGTCATGGACGAATTGACAAGAGAAATACAAAATGACGTTCCGTGGTGTATGATGTTCGCAGCTGATATTGTGTTGATTGATGAAACGAAGGTTGGAGTGCAACAGAAATTGGAACTTTAGAGGGATACTTTAGAAGCTCGATGCTTTAGGCTGAGCAGAAGTAAGGCTGAATATATGGAGTGTAGGTTTAGCAAAAATAGTGATATAGAGACGGGGATGATCACATTTGATGGGAAAGTTGTTCATGGATCCACTTTATTTTGGTATCTTGGATCTATTATCAAAAAGGATGGAGAGATAGATGGCGATGTGGCTCAAAGAATAAAGGCTGGGTGGTTGAAGTGGAAGAGTGCCACAGGGGTTTTATGTGATCCTCACATGCCTCATGGATTAAAGGGTAAATTTTACCGCACGGCAATTAGGCCTGCACTGTTATATAGAACCGAGTGCTGGGCTGTAAAACAGTGTCACATTCAAAAGATGAATGTGGCGGAGATGCATTTGCTACGATGGATGTGTGGTCATACAAAAAAGGATCGGCTCATAAATGAGGTGATTAGAGAGAAGGTAAGAGTTGCGTCTATGGAAGACAAGATGATGGAGAATCGATTATGATGGTTTGGTCATGTGAGAAAAAGACCCTTTGATACCCCAGTGAGGAGGCTATAAAGTTGGGGAACAAGTAATATTGTGAAAGGTAGAGAAAGACCCAAGAAAACTTGGATAAAGATGATTGAAAATGATATGCAGTTTCTTGGAATTGGAGAAAGTATGCGATGGAGAGGCAAATGTGGCGGGAAAGAATACGGATGGTGGATGGAATTTGATTCTTTTTTTTATTCCTATTTTCTTTTATTTCATGTTATCTTTTAATTTACTTTTCAGGATTTTTCATTTTTTTTTCTTTCTTTTTTTGTTAACATTCATTCTCCTTGTTTTTTTTTTTGCTTTTTTCTCTTCTTTTTTCCCTCTTTTTTTTCCTTTTATGTTATTTATGTAACGATCATTGACGGTTTCAAAGTTTAATTCATGTTAGCCGACCCCAAATCATTTTGGGACTAAAGCTTAGTTGTTGTTGTTGTTGTTGTTGTAAGCTATAAAACAAATGGACAAATATTAAATTATTATCTAGAATGTATATATTTATATATATCAAAATTATATATTGTATAAAAAAAAGAAAAAGAAAATAAAAATAATATATAATCACAAGATAAATTTATTATTAAATAATATTTAGTATATACTATATTATATGTTAAGGATGGCAATGGCCAATGAGTAGAATGATGATGGATATACATACTTAAATAATTGAAACTAATAATACTCTTATATATATTGATTTTAAATTAACATTATTATCTGTAAGCGGCAAAAATTCAATCGTTGATACCTAAATAATATTGTTGTCTGCCCAATATATATATATATATATGAAAAATAACTAACACATAAAATAGGGAACGATGATGTATTTTTATTAATGATATCCCTATATATATAGGGAGATATTACAATGTGGCAGACATAATCACGCACTAACTAGGAAAGCCCATAACTTGCAAACTAAGGCACACAAGGGTATTATTCCTTCAACACCCCCATTGTGTCTAGTCTATTAGTGGATGTCATGTTGCTTTGTTAAAACCTCGTCAAGCAAAAACCAATGAGAAAAATATCTTGATCGTAGGGAAAAGAGTAGGACTGTTCTTGGTCCGGTTCGATCCGGGTATTGTCTTCCTGGGTCTGGACCGTTAAGGTATCGAGTATTACCGGTTTTGGTTCTTACCGGTTTCGGATCCCAACTTCAATACCTGTATCCGGACCGCAAAAGTTTCGGGTGAGTATCGGTCCCGAGTATTTCTGGCGGGTTCTCGGGTATCTTGGATCGTTAAAAGACCTGGTCACCAAAACCTCATAATCGAAACAAGAATGGAGGGGTTTTTTTCAAATGCATGCCAAGGAAATTAAGAGACAAGGTCTTTTAAACTTATTTTTTCTATATATACTATTAACTTGTAATACCCGGTTGTAATTCATTCATTATCATTCAGTAATTGTCACTCAGTAATATTCACTCATTAATAATCATTCATCTTTCACGTTCATTTATTTATATTCATCGTTGGCGTATTTTAGCCGTGTATCAGTTACCGGTCATCATTCATCTCCGTTTGAGAATCGAGACGAAAGTATTATCATAATCATCGTGACTGGTAGTTTTGTATTGGAAGTATCACCTATTGCATGTTATTGGACTCAATTACATTCATACAGGTATCATATGTCGGATCATTCATCATTGGTAACAAGAAGACGGAGTCGTCGGATTTTTGTCATTTCCAGCGGTGAGTTACGGTCGTAACAGATCATCATTACGGCCGTAACATGCGTTCGTGGAATTGGTGTTTTTCTGGACGATGGCAACTCATGGCCGTAAGTCATTTTAGTTACGGCCGTAAGCACGAAGGTACGACCGTATGTTTTGGGATACTACGGCCGTAGCATGCATTCGTTGTGCAGGAGGGTGATTTGACGAAGACAACTTACGGCCGTAAGGTCGGCAGGATACGGCCGTAAGTGTTGTTGTTACGGCCGTAAGGTAGCTTTGGTTACGGCCGTAACCCGGTCAGTGCAGGCATTATTAGTTTTCGACGAATCATTGTTACGGCCGTATGAGATGGATATTACGGCCGTAAGGCCTTTGACTTGGAAAGTTACAGCTGTAAGGTGGCAGAGTTACGGCCGTAACTCTGCGCAGTATATAAAGGATTGAACGGGATATGTTATAATAATGTTATATGAAGAGGTATACATATGATTATGAGTCCATATGAATATTCATTGGATTATTGAAGGATTATTTGAAGAAAATTTTGAATGTTGATTTGGATTTGGGGGTTTCGATTAGATATTGTTGAAATCTCGAATTGTGTATTCATATTGGATTATTGATTGTGTTGGAGATGTTTTGTGGGATTGCATGGTATCGATATAATTAAGGATTGGTTGTAAACAATCGAAGCTTGGATACAACGTGTTTGTTATAATGCTCTAATGAATTTTGGTTTTGGCGTATCGACGCTTTGAGTTGGTTGTGATCATGTTTGATTCATTTATTAAGTGGATTGTTGGTAATTGTGTTATTCAGGGTTGTTCGAGCGACCGAAATCCCAATTTTAGGACGTTTGTTAGTGAGAGGACTTTCCTCACCGGTATTTGTGTAAGTTGATTCTTACTCGATTAAAAGGATATTCATTCCTTACGTTGTTGTTCATTCATACATGTAATTCAGTCATAATATATCATTCATGCCGAGACTTGTAATTGTCAACTAATCATGTAACTCACGAGGAACGACGGTTCCAAATCATTTCATTGAAGCTATCACTCGTTGTATCATTATTTCATCTCGGTGAGTTGTTCTTGATCCTTGTCGGGTTTTATTCATTTTCTCTAATCTTGGTCGCTTTTACCTTCCGGTATTGTATTGCATGGCCGGGCGGCGTATGCGTGGAATTTTTAGTCGGGCACACTATGGTCATGTGTATATGCGGGACTCCGGACACATTGGACTGTGCATACGGTAAAGTACCTCTGTGAGACTAATTAGGCCGAGTTGCTGGTGTATATGTGGGACTCCGGACACTCGGCTACTTGTGCACTTGTACATTCCATTCGGGCATACTATGATGCCCATCATTCAACTCTATTTCTTAATTCATTCATGTGATTGTTGTATATTGTTCAACTCTTGAGGATTGTTGTTCTGTGTAACTGACCCCGTTGGGGATATTATTTTTAGGTCATGGCAAGGCAAAAGCACGAGAAGAGAACATTGACGGCGAGGAGTCCCAGTGATACTAGTAGGGGCCCCCAGTCTCTTCATTTCATTCATGTTTCTTGTTATGTATTTTTTTCCGCTGCACTTCCTTTCGGTTTGTCAATTGTTTAGTGTTGTATATTTTATCTTCATATAAATATACATGTATTTCAGTGTTCCCTGGGTGTGCTGTATTTGAAACTCCTCATCGGAGTAATTGATGATGTAATGTGGTTCGGTACTACATTTGTATTGTATAATTTATTCGCCTGGTGGGTCCTAGTCGGGGGTCCACGACACTGTAATATCCGCCTAGTTCGAGGTGTTACATAACTCATACAATATTTTGTACGATGTATGTTTACGAAAAATTACCGGTTTTTTTACCAGGTTAACGGTTTCGGTCCCTATAGATTTTGGTTCTAACTTCGGTACCAATATCTGAACCGCTAACATTTCGGGTGAGTATCGGTCCGAGGTATTGTCGGGCGGTTCTCGGGTATTCTTGGATCGCTAACAGCTCTAGAAAAGAGTACAACATATAGACATATCGTGTTTAGACTTAGCCCTTTGAGCCTTTCCTTTCATATGAACGTTACATTAATCATAGCACTACCAAGTTGATCATTCCATCGTTCCCTAAGATCGATACATCTGGTTACCTCGTTAAGAACCTTTCTAAGTGATAAAAAATCATGTGGAAAATGATAATTGGAAGGAAAAGAGTATAATATATAACACCCCGACTTTCTAGGGTAAATATTGTTATCCCAACAATTTCGATACAGGGTATCGTTATCCCAACAAGATTATATCATGATTGTGTTTATTCAACTCTTGAGGATTGTTGTTCTGTGTAACTGACCCCGTTGGGGATATTGTTTTTAGGTCATGGCAAGGCAAAAGCACGGGAAGAGAACGTTGACGGCGAGGAGTCCCAGTGATACTAGTAGGGGGCCCTAGTCTCTTCATTTCATTCATGTTTCTTGTTACGTATTTTCTTTTTCCGCTGCACTTCCTTTCGGTTTGTCAATTGTTCAGTGTTGTATATTTTATCTTCATATAAAATATACATGTATTTCAGTGTTCCCTGGGTGTGTTGTATTTGAAACTCCTCATCGGAGTAATTGATGATGTAATGTGGTTCGGTACTACATTTGTATCGTGTAATTTATTAATTTTCATTCGCCTGATGGGTCCCAGTCGGGGGTCCACAGCACTGTAATATCCGCGTAGTTCGTGGTGTTACAGAGTTGGTATCGGAGCGTGGTTTTGAATACTACCTTCCGAGTTATGTCTCATTTGAAATCATCGTCGTTAGACTAGTATCATTGGACTTTCGCGTCACGTGTGACCTGTGCAAATGCCAAGCCCCTCAGACTGAAGGAACTGTAAGATTTCTGACGCCATGGTATAATTTCTGGCAATAAGAATCATTTATTCATTATTCATCAGTCAACAATCCTCAATCATCATTTTCATCTTGATCATGCCGATCACGTTAACTCAATAATCACTCAATTCATTTCATTTCTCAGTTGTGGATCTTGAGGATCGTATCATTAATCTTGTTAACTTGTTCAAGATAATCATTTCAAGAATTTCATCAGATAATCATGTCACCTCAGTTGATCATTCATGAAATCATTGTGTTAGAGCGCGTATGCTCATTATTATCATTTCATGACGTAATCATAATGTGGTATTCATGCGAGATCTATAACTATCATGTGACTTTCTTACTTCAGTATGGAGAGAGCTGGAAGAGGATGCAGGGGAAAAGGCCGCGGTGCGGGCCGAAACCCGGTAGCTCATGCGAATACACGCACGAATGCAAGGAATAATGCTAATTCATCGAGCAGCGACGCTGCCACTCATTCACCTGGAAATAATCCTTCACTGTCCGGGAGTCGTACCCGGGACATAGCTCAATCAGAAGATGTTCGAGTTGACCCTCTCATTTTTATGCAGGACATGATGGCCCAAATGACTCAGATGGCACGTCTGATGGAGACAATGCAGAACTCAATGGCTCAGAACCAGCAGTCTCCTCCGCCGCCACCTCAGAGGCAAGAGAAGAGTGTGAGCAGAATCATTAACGACATTTCTCGCCAGAGACCGCCTATCTTCGAGGGCTCATCTGAGCCGGTGGATATTATTCACTAGCTGGAGCATTTCGAGAAGTTGTTTGCTATGATGGAGTGTCCCGAAGGACACAAAGTTTCAGTCGCGGCTTACTATCTGGGTAAGAGCGCTCACTCATGGTGGCTATCTCTGAAGCCCACCGACGGAGCGCGTGGGACCAGTTCAAAACTTTCATGATGGAAAGAAATTATCCGGCCCCACTCAGGGAGGCCAAGCTGTCGGAGTTACTCAGTCCCGACCCCTCAATGGAAGAAGATGTTCTCGCCATTGCCGAGAAATTTCAGGAGCTGCTGCCTTTCGCCTCATCTATTATCCATTCGGAGGCGGTTAAAATCAAGTATTTCAGTAAGAGGTTGAAACCTCGTATGAGGCTTCAATTGCTTAATCATCATTGCACCACTCTAGCTGAATTCATCGAGAAAGCTCTTGCTAATGAGCTTACTGCTAAGGAAATTTCTAGGAATCAGACTTCATCTTCCGGCAAGAAATCCAAGAAGCGTAATCAATCCGAAGGCAGTCAGGCCACTTTCAAGAAGCCTCATACAGGCTCTACTTTTTCTGGGCGACCTCCTTTGGCGCCTAGACCCGCGGAATCTCAGTCCCGAGTGGCCAGTTTGGCCGTCACCTGGTACAACTGTGGTGAACAGGGCCATTTCAGCACGAAATGTCTGAGGCAGACTGTCACGTGTAATAACTATGGGATTGCTGGACATAAGGCCCGTTTTTGCCGAAGAGACTCCAAACCTACTCCGGCGACATCTCGTGCCCCAAACAACAATCGGTTCAGAATCGCCACTACCAAGGCTGCTCAAGACGACGGGAGCGAATAAAGGCGGAGGCCACAACTATCAGACAGGAGCATCCAGTTCCGGGACTGGCAAACCCCTAATTTACGAGATGAAGAGAGCCGACGATCTGGAGGCCCGAATGATCTCAGGTACACTCGAAATTTCATCTCAACATGTGTGTACCCTTTTTGATACTGGTGCATCGCATTCATTCATTTCCGAGTCATGCTTGAGTAGACTTTACCTGGATAATGCTACTAGTTGTGAACCTTATATCATTGGTCTACCTGACGGTAGAAGAATTATCGGAGATTGTGAGATTAAGAATTGTCCGATTCATCTTAATAGCTGTGTGTGGTTAGCATACCTAAATCATAGTAAATTTACCCAAAGATGATGTTATTTTGGGTATTGATTGGATCGATCGTCATGATGCCATCCTTAGTGTTCGTAAGTGTATGGTTACTATCATTTCAGACGATGGGGTCGAGTGTGTATTTCAGGGGGGTAACCCCAGCCGTTCCGGAAAAGTTATCAATATGATGAAAGTTGTTAGATTATTCAATCAGGGGTTTGTTGGTTATTGGTACTATATGACCAAGACCGAGAAATCATCAGTGTCATTGGCGGACATTTCGGTAGTGAGGGAATACGCCAATGTATTTCCAGACGAGTTACCTGGTTTGCCTCCACAGAGAGATGTGGAATTCACGATTGAGTTGGAGCCTCGTACATCTCTAATATCGAAAACACCATATCGAATGGCCCCGACAGAAATGCAGGAATTGAAGAATCAACTTGAGAAATTATCCGAGAAAGATTATATCCGACCGAGTGCGTCCCCGTGGGGAGCACCTGTATTATTTGTCAAGAAGAAGGATGGTTCATTTCGCTTGTGTATCGATTATCGAGAGTTGAATAGGGTGACAATCAAGAATAAATATCCCCTACCCCGTATTGATGATCTCTTAGATCAACTGCAGGGAGCTTCAGTATTTTCAAAGATCGATTTAAGATCCGGGTATCATCAGTTGCGAATTCGAGAGTCGGATATCGCGAGGACGACTTTTCGAACACGCTATGGACATTAGGAGTTTGTGGTGATGCCGTTTAGGTTAACTAATGCACCTGCGGTATTCATGGAATTAATGAATCGGGTTTTCATCCAATATTTGGATCTGTTCGTGGTTGTCTTCATTGATGACATTTTGATTTATTCTCGTGACCGAGAGGAACACGAATTTCACCTTCATCAGGTTCTCGACGTGTTAAGACGAGAGCAACTCTATGGATAGTTTTTCAAATGTGAGTTTTGGATGTCCGAAGTGACGTTTCTCGGACATGTGATTTCATCAGACAAAGAGCATGTCGACCCTCAGAAGACGGAGGCTATCCGAGATTGGCAACATCCGAAGAATGTTAAGGAAATCCGAAGCTTTCTCGGATTAGCTGGTTATTATCGGCCATTTGTAGAAGGATTTTCTAAAATCGCCCAACCCATGACGAACCTTTTGCGGAAGGATAAGAAATACACGTGGTCTGATGCCTGTCAACAGAGTTTTGAAGAAATCAAGAGCCGTTTAATTTCATCACCTGTCCTTTCTTTGCCACAAGGGACGGAAGGATTCGTGGTTTATAGTGACACGTACGGTCTTGGATGTGTATTAATACAGAATGGGAAAGTGATTGCCTATGCTTTGCGGCAACTGAGGCCTTATGAGGTCAATTATCTGACCCACGACCTGGAACTAGCAGCCGTGGTTTTTGCATTGAAGATTTGGTGTCATTACATTTATGGCGTCACCTGTCAGATTTTCACCGATCATAAGAGTTTGAAGTATATATTTACTCAGAAGGAGTTAAATATGCGACAGAGACGGTGGTTGGAACTAATCAAAGATTATGATATTGAGATTCAATACCACCCAGGTAAGGCGAACGTTGTCGCCGATGCCTTGAGTCGTAAATCCGTTCAGGAGCAAATGCTTGCTCATTTAACAGTTCAGAAGGAACTTCAATAGGAATTTCTGAGACCCGAGATAGAGGTCTGGTTACAGCGAGTGCAAGGGCAACTTTGTATGCTGGAGATTTCATCGCCACTTGAGGAGGCAATCAGAGTGAATCAGGGTTCAGACCCATTTTTGTTGTGCATTAGAGATGATGTGACTCAAGGGAAAGCCCCTAGATTTATGGTCCACGGGGATGGACTTTTGCGATTTAAGAACCGTTTATGCGTACCGGTGAATGATGAGTTGAAAAACTTGATTTTGAGAGAAGCTCATGCTACCCCTTATTCCATGGGGTCTAGCAAGTTGTACAAGGACTTGAAACAAAATTATTGGTGGAGCAATATGAAGTGAGAAGTCGCAGAATTTGTTTCAAGATGTCTGACCTGTCAGCAAGTCAAGATAGAACATCAGCGACCGGCGGGCATGCTGAAACCGCTCCCTATTCCAGAGTGGGAGTGGGAGAATATTTCAATGGACTTCATCACGAGTTTGCCGACGAGTCGTCGTGGCATGAATATAATTTGGGTAATTGTGGACTGTTTAACTAAGTCAGCTCATTTCCTTGAGATTAAGGATACGTGGGTTCCCGAGAGACTTGCCCAGTTGTTCATTAAAGAGATAGTGAGATTGCACGGTACTCCTAAGAGTATCGTTTCTGATCGTGACGGGCGATTCCTGTCACATTTTTGGAAATCAGTTCATCGTGCTATGGGAACTCAGCTTAATCTGACACAGCTTTTAAGCCTTAGTCCGACGGACAATCAGAGAGGACTATTCAGGCATTGGAGGACATGTTGAGGGCATGTGATCTCGATTAGAAGGACGATTAGGAAGCCCAACTACCGTTGATCGAGTTCACGTACAATAATAGTTGGCATGATTCGATTAAGATGGCACCTTACGAAGCCTTGTACGGTCATCGTTGTCGATCTCCTTTATGTTGGGATGACTTATCAGAATCAATCAGCACCGAGCCCGATATGCTTATAGCCACCCGCGAGAAGGTAGCTTTGATCAGGAGTCGTTTGTTGACCGCTCAGAGTCGACAAAAATCTTATGCAGATAATCGTCGTCGACCATTAGAGTTCGAGGCAGGTGACCACGTTTTGGTCAAGGTATTGCCGAGTCGAGGTATCTTCCGTTTCGGGAAGCGGGGAAAGTTAAGTCCGAGTTTCATTGGACCGTTTGAGATTTTGGATCGAGTAGGTAGTCTGGATTATCGATTGGCTTTACCTCCGATGTTGAGCCGAATTCATAATGCGTTTCACGTCTCTCAGCTGAGAAATTATATTGCCGACCCGAGTCACATACTTCAGTTCGATGAAATCGAGATCGCGGTGATCATTCGTATGAGGAGCATCCTGTACGAGTCTTATAGTGGCGAATCAAACAGTTAAGGAACAAGACGATTCCTTTGGTGAAAATTCAGTGGTCTAGACACAGAGTCTAAGAGACTACTTGGGAAACCGAGGATAGTATGCGCGAGAGTTATCCCGAGTTGTTTGACCCTTAGTTTCGAGGACGAAACTCTTTTTAAGGGGGGGAGTATGTAATACCCGGTTGTAATTCATTCATTATCATTCAGTAATTGTCACTCAGTAATTTTCACTCATTAATAATCATTCATCTTTCATGTTCGTTCATTTATATTCATCTTTGGCGTATGTTAGCCGTGTATCAGTTACCGGTCGTCATTCATCTCCGTTTGAGAATCGAGATGAGAGTATTATCATGATCATCGCGATTGGTAGTCTTGTGTTAGAAGTATCACCTATTGCATATTATTGGACTCAATTACATTCATACAAGTATCATATGTCGGATCATTCATCATTGGTAACGAGAAGACGGAGTTGTCGGATTTTTGTCATTTCCAGCCGTGAGTTACGGCCGTAACAGATCATCATTATGGCCGTAACATGCATTCGTGGAATTGGTGTCTTTCTGGACGAAGGCAACTTACGACCGTAAGTCATTTTAGTTACGGCCGTAAGCATGAGGGTACGGTCGTATGTTTTGGGATACTACGGTCGTAACATGCATTCGTTCGGCAAGAGGGTGATTTGACGAAGACAACTTACGGCCGTAAGCTCGGCAGGATACGACCATAAGTGTTGTTGTTACAGCCGTAAGGTAGCTTTGGTTAAGGCCGTAACCCGGTCAGTGCAGGCATTATTGGTTTTCGATGAATCATTGTTACGGTCGTATGAGACGGATATTACGGCCATAACACCGTTGACTTGGAAAGTTACAGCCGTAAGGTGGCAGAGTTACGGCCGTAACTCTGCACAGTATATAAAGGGTTGAACGGGATTTTTATGCTCATTTCACCCTTTCATAATTTTGGTTCCGAGAGAGAAGTTTTGTGAAAGAGATTTTTCATCATCAAACACTTGTGTGTTCGGGTTTTATCATCTTCATTCGTTTGTGGAGCTTGGGAAGTCGATTAACACTAGTTTTGACAGATCGAAGAGGTTGGATCTTCAAAGGTAACTTTCTCCAAATCTTAGATTTCGATTCTATGATGGAATATGATGTTTGGGATGTTATTATCATGTTATATGAAGAAGTATACATATGATTATGAGTTCGTATGAATATTCATTGGATTATTGAAGGATTATTTGAAGAACACTTTGAATGTTGATTTGGATTTGGGGTTTCGATTAGATGTTGAAATCTCGAATTGTGTATTCATATTGGATTATTGATTGTGTTGGAGATGTTTTGTGGGATTGTATCACTCCTTGGAGGTTTGGTATCGATATAATTAAGGATTGGTTGTAAACAATCGAAGATTGGTTACAACGTGTTTGTTATAATGCCCCAATGAATTTTGGTTTTGTTGTATCGACGCTTTGAGTTGGTTGTGATCATGTTTGATTCGTTTATTAAGCGAACTATTGGTAATTGTATTATTCAAGGTTGTTCGAGCGACCAACATCCCACTTTTAGGACGTTTGTTCGTGAGAGGACTTTCTTCACCGGTATTTGTGTAAGTTGATTCTTACTCGGTTAAAGGGATATTCATTCCTTACGTTGTTGTTCATTCAAACATGTAATTCACTCATAATATATCATTCATGCCGAGACTTGTAATTGTCAACTAATCATGTAACTCACGAGGAACGACGGTTCCAAATCATTTCATTGAAGCTATCACTCGTTGTATCATTATTTCATCTTGGTGAGTCGTTCTTGATCCTTGTCGGATTTTATTCATTTTCTATCATCTTGGTCGCTTTTATTCTTGTGACCTTCCGGGATTATATTGCGTGGCCGGGTGGTGTATGTGTGGAATTTTTAGTCGGTCACACTATGGTCATGTGTATATGCGGGACTCCGGACACATTGGACTGTGCACACGGTAAAGTTCCTCTGTGAGACTAATTAGGCCGAGTTGCTGGTGTATATATATGCGGGACTCCGGACACTCGGCTACTTGTGCACTTGCATATTCCATTCGGACATACTATGATACCCATCATTCAACTCTATTTCTTAATTCATTCATGTGATTGTTGTATATTGTTCAACTCTTGAGGATTGTTGTTCTGTGTAACTGACCCCGTTGGGGATATTATTTTTAGGTCATGGCAAGGCAAAAGCACGGGAAGAGAACATTGACGGCGAGGAGTCCCAGTGATACTAGTTGGGGGCCCCAATCTCTTCATTTCATTCATGTTTCTTGTTATGTATTTTTTTTTCCGCTGCACTTCCTTTCGGTTTGTCAATTGTTCAGTGTTGTATATTTTATCTTCATATAAATATACATGTATTTCAGTGTTCCCTAGGTGTGTTGTATTTGAAACTCCTCATCGGAGTAATTGATGATGTAATGTAGTTCGGTACTACATTTGTATTGTGTAATTTATTCGCCTGGTGGGTCCCAGTCGGGGGTCCACGACACTGTAATATCCGCCTAGTTCGGGGTGTTATATAACTCATACAATATTTTGTACGATGTATGTTTACGAAAAATTACCGGTTTTTTTACCAGGTTAACGGTTTCGTTCCCTATAGATTTTGGTTCTAACTTTGGTACCAATATCCGAACCGCTAACATTTCGTGTGAGTATCGGTCCGAGGTATTGTCGGGCGGTTCTCGGGTATTCTTGGATCGCTAACAGCTCTAGAAAAGAGTACAACATATAGACATATCGTGTTTAGACTTAGCCCTTTGAGCCTATCCTTTCATATGAACGTTACATTAATCATAGCACTACCAAGTTGATCATTCCATCGTTCCCTAAGATCGATACATCTGGTTACCTCGTTAAGAACCTTTCTAAGTGATAAAAAATCATGTGGAAAATGATAATTGGAAGGAAAAGAGTATAATATGTAACACCCCGACTTTCTAGGGTAAATATTGGGGAAAATAAATAAAAAGATAGCTTTTGACAAAAATAATTTTTTTTGAGAATATTAAAATTCTCGCCTACAAAGTCGAGTCACTACACTGACATAACTTTAATACCTTTAAATAAGGCAACATTTCATCATAGATATGAGATAAAATTTTTGCGGCGGAAGAATAAATCATAAATTAAAATTTCTAGTCAATGTTTCCCCAAATAAGTTTCAAAACATTAGACATAACAAAAAACATCATATAATAAATTCTCTTTCATATACCCTGTCGGCTCGCTCCTTCGCCCATACGGATCGGTTCAACCTGCGGGATCAATAAAGGTGGGGGTGAGCTTCCTTCAGCTCGTGGAAATCACACTGATCACAGTAATATACAATCTCATGGAAAACATAACATGAATAATCTACCATATTTTTCCTCAACGTCAATGCATACTCACAATATTACGTGTAGCATGAATTGAGCACGCATAACACAAATATTGAGGTTGCACAGGTGCCCCCGCACAACATCAAACATACACACAATACCACATATAACATGAATAGTCTATGCACATCCTCAAACTTCCATCCTCAAACATGAATAGTCTATGCACATATAACATGAATAGTCTATACCACATTTATCGTGAGTCGATTAAGTTTACGATAGTCTATGCACATCCTCAAACTTCCATCCTTTTTCTTCACGAAGAGTACTGGCGCACCCATGGCGAAACACTCGGTCGGATAAATCCAGATTCGAGCAGTTTCTGAAGTTGTACTTTCAGCTCTTGTAATTCCTTGGGCGCCATTCTATAGGGAGATTTCGATATTGGTGCCGCTCCTGGCACTAAATCAATCGAGAACTCAACTTGACGATTCGGCGGAACTCCGGGCAAGTCTTCGGGAAAGACGTCTGGATACTCCTTGACGATAGTTACATCAGCTACCGTCTTCTCCGAAGTTGGTTTTTCCCATCACATTCACCAGAAATCCTTGACAACTACGCTTCTTCAACATCTTCACAGCTTTCATGGCTGATATCACCTTCGGGGTACTGCTGTGTCCTACTCCTTCGAATATGGTCGTGACATCAATAGACGGACATAAGGTTACCCTCCTTTCGGAGCATTCAACTACAACTCTATGCTTGTCCAACCAATCCATACCCAAAATGACATCAAAATCGCTGAGTTCAACTATGTGCAAGTCAGCTAAGAAGCTATGTTCGTTAATATCTACCTTCATCTTGTTAGTTATCGAGTCTACACGCACTACTCCCGTCGCATGCATACTAACTAACAAAGATCTAGGGGCTTTACTACTTCTACAACCAATCATAGTACAAAGCTTCCTAGAGATGAATGAATGAGATGCACCCGTATCAAACAACACCAAAGCAGGAATATTTGCAACTGACAACATACGTGACATGGTTTGGGGTTCAATCTCTTTCTCTTCCTCGTGTAGGACATCCTCCCATGGCCAGCAAACTGTGATGGATCCAGTCACGAAGTCCATCACAAAACTTCTGCTTCTTCATCCCATCAGTCTTAACCATATGCAGTGTAAAACAGCGCATGTGGTTGAATTTCTCTCGTAACCCATCACAATTATGCTACCATGCGTCAAGTCTAAGAACTCCCTCTATATCTTAGCCTTGTACACACTCGGGTAGTACTTCTCTATGACCATCTCCTTGTCCTTGCTACTGGACTCACTATCAGCCATCTCAGCACCATTCGAGTCTCCCATCTACCTCATATCCAACTCTTCCTCTGGTTCTCATTGTTTGGGATCCTCCTCAGGGTCTTCTTCATCCGTAGAGTCGGAACTCCAATTTGCAGCTGGTATCGCCTCTCGGGCGTACAAATCCAATAAGCGTCTAGCTATGAACTGGAAATCATCTGCGGTCTCTCGCTCTTCTGGTGATCTCTTGATGGCCTTTTTCCAAAGCCGGAAGATGCAACAACTCCAGTTTTTGGATAACTTCTCCATTAGGTGCTCTAGCTCTCGCGTGACGGAACCTCGTTTCCCAGATTGCAGCCACTTGCTCAGCCTATTAATGCCATAGTGTGGTGCATTTTTTGGTAAACTCGGATCGTCCCACCAGTCTTTGCGTGCCAGAAGACGCGAGTCAAAAGTAGTTGGGACCTTCTTATGTGGCGTCATTCTAGGTTTGGCCATTCTAACATTTCTTACATACGTATATAATAATGTAAATAAATTGAAATGACACATGCATGAATAATGACTGAAATTTGGTACCTCGGACGGACTGACGAAGTGGCGAAGCTGAGACCATATGATACTTTTACATTTTAGCGAGTCTACAGAAAGGTAAACCTCGCTCTGATACCACAATGTAACCCCGATTTTCTAGGGTAAATATCGGGGAAAATAAAAAAAATAGCTTTTGACAAAAATAATTTTTTTTGAGAATATTAAATTCTCGCCTACAAAGTCGAGTCGCCTCGGAGTGAATAATAGATGAGGCGAAAGGAAGAAGCTCCTGAAATTTCTCGGAGATGGCGAGAACATCATCATCCGCTGAGAGGTCGGGAGTGAGTAATTCCAATAACTTGGCCTCTCTGAGTGGGGCGGATAATACCTCTCCATCATAAGAGTCTTGAATTAGTCCCAAGTACATGATCCGTCGGTGGGCTTCAACGATAACCACCATGAATGAGCGCTATTACCCAGATAGTAAGCCGCAACTGAAACTTTATGCCCTTCGGGGCAATCCACCATAGCAAATAACTTCTCGAAATGCTCAAGCCAATGAACAATATCCGCCGACTCAGACGAGCCCTCAAAGGTAGGTGGTCTTTAGCGAGAGATGTCGCCAATAATACTGCTCACACCCCTCTTCTGCCCCTGAGGTGGCGGCGGAGGAGCCTGTTGATTCTGAGTAGCTGAGTTCTGCATCGTCTCCATGAGGCGTGCCATCTGAGTTATCTGGGCCATCATGCCCTGCATAAAAGCGAGTGAGTCAACCCGAGCACCCTCTGAATGAGCTGTGTCCCGGGTACGACTCCCTGACAGTGAATGATCATTTCTAGGAGAATGAGTGGCGGCGTCGCTGCTCGATGAATTAACATTAATCCTCGCGTTCGCACGTGTATTCACACGAGTTCTCGGGGTTCGGCCCGCACCGCGGCCTCTTCCCCCGCGTCCTCTGCCAGCTCTTTCCATACTGAAGTGGGAAAGTCACAAGATGATTATATATCTCGCATGAATATCACATTATGATTATGTTATGAAATGATGAAAATGAGCACACGCGCTCAAACACAATGATTACATGAATGATCAACTGAAATGACGAGATTATCTGATGAAATTCTTGAAATGATTATCTTGAACAAGTTAACAAGATTAATGATACGATCTTCAAGATCAACAACTGAACAGCGAAATGAACTGAGTGATTAATGAGTTAACATGATCGACATGATAAAAAATGAGTGATTGTTGGCTGTTGAATGATGAAAGAGTGATTCCTATTGCCAGAAATTATACCATGGCGTCAGAAATCTTACTGTTCTTTGGTCTGAGGGGCTCAGCTCTTGCACAGGTCACACGTGACGTGAAAGTCGAATGATAATAGTCTGATGAACAATGATTTCAATGAGACATGACTCGGAAGGTAGTATTCAAAACCACGCTCCCATACCAACTCTGTAACACCCCAATCTAGGCGGATATTACAGTGTCGTGGACCGCTGACTGGGACCCACCAGGCGAATGAAAATTAATGACTTAAATAATATAATTGTAGTACCGAACCACATTATATCATTAAATTACTCCGATGAGGGTTTTCATTACAATACACCCAGGATAATATATAATACATGTATATTTTATATGAAGATAAAATATACAACACCAAATAAATGGGTATTCGAACGGAAGTCTGCAGCGGAAATAAAAATGAAGAAAACATGAAGACTGAAAAGGACTGGGGCCCCCTCCTAGTATCACTGGGAATCCTCGCCGTCAACATTCTCTTCCCGTGCCTTAGCCTTGCCATGACCTGAAAACAACATCCCCCAACGGGGTCAGTTACACAGAACAACAATCCTCAAGAGTTGAACAATATACAACAATCACATAAATGAATTAATGAATTAAGTTGAATGATGAGCATCAATGTATGCCCGAATGAAAAGCATGAGAGCACAAATAGCCAAGTATCCGGAGCCCCGCATATACACTCGCTATCGGCCCAATTAGTCTCACGGTCCAATGTGTCCGGAGTCCCGCGTATACACATTACCGTGCGCACAGTCCAACGGGTCCGGAGTCCCGCATATACACATGACCATAGTGTGCCCGGCTACAATTTCACACATGCGCCAACTAGCCATGCAATATAATTCTGGAATATCACCAGAACAAAAATGACCAAGGTGAGGAGTAATGAATAGAATCCGATATGTATCAAGAACGACTCACCGAGATGAAATAATGCTACAACGAGTGATAACTTCAATGAAATGATTTTGGAACCGTCGTTCCTCGTGAGTTACATGATGAGTTGATAAATACAAGTCTCGGCATGAACGATATATTATGAGT
Organism: Orobanche coerulescens; assembly: GCA_033398695.1. Classification (NCBI taxonomy): domain Eukaryota; kingdom Viridiplantae; phylum Streptophyta; class Magnoliopsida; order Lamiales; family Orobanchaceae; genus Orobanche; species Orobanche coerulescens. The sequence continues at coordinate 160,772,626 of CM065803.1, forward strand.
GAATTACATGTATGAATGAACAACAACGTAAGGAATGAATATCCTTTTAACCGAGTAAGAATTTACTTACACAATACCGGTGTTGAAATGTCCTTCCTTGAACAACGTCCTAAAAAGTGATGTCGGTCGCTCGAACAACCTTGAATGACACAATTACCAATAATCCGCTCAATAAACGTATCAAACACGATTATAACCAACTCAAACGCCGATACAACAATATACCAACTCATTGAGGCATTCTAACGAATACTTAGCAAACATACATCCTTTGATAATATTCAATCCCGAATATATCGAAACCAAACTCCAAAATGAGTATTTCAAACCACAAAAGACCTTCAATGATATCAATAATCCCATAGGAATCCACAACTCGACTTAATGACAACATCTAATCGAAAACTCCCAAAAATATCAAAGTCAACCAAAAAGTGTTCTTGAATTAACCCCAATATCCATGAAATCCGAAATATATGCCTATAAATCCATAGGAATACATTCATCCAAGGTAGATAATCCATATCTAACATATTCCAATAACAATCCAAACTTACACAAAGAAATCGGAAAGAAAATACCCAAAATCCAAAATTTTAGATCCAAGAAATTATTACCTTGATTTGATGTGATGGAGATGATGAAATGATGATTAATCCGAATGATAAGCTTGATGATGATGATAGGTGAGTGCACCTCGAAAAGATCTCTCCGAATCGCCCGAAATCACCCGAAATCGCCGAAGGAGTGAAGAGAGAATGACAAATGACGAATCTGGACTGCACTGTCCAATATATACTGTTCCCAGATTAGCGCACGCTACGACCTGTTATTTAGCGTGCGCTAACGGGTTCAACGGACAGTCCAGTGAACTCTAACTGCCTCGTTAGCGTACGCTACGAACTTGATAGCGTGCGCTAACGCCCTCCCGATAGCGTGCGTTAACTCCGAAAGTTAGCGTGCGCTAGCTAAATACCTGATGTCCAGTGACCGAAGTCCAGAACCTCCTGTACTCTGACCTGCTTGCGATAGCGCGCGCTACGTCCATTAATCAGCGTGCACTACTGCCCCAATAGCGTACGCTAAAATCTACTCATAGCGTGCGCTAGGAATTATTCCCAAAATCAATCCAATACCCATTGGACTCTGCCTGGTCGGCCTTAGCGCGCGCTACACTGACTGCATAGCGGGCGCTATCCAAACTTACTAGCGTGCGCTACTTACCATTCGTAGCATGCACTACTCCAACTCGGCTGCCGTCCAGTGCCTTCTGGACTGCAGGCCTGAACCACATTAGCGTGCGCTAATATGGAGAGGTAGCATGCGCTACCCGTACTCAATTAGCACGCGCTAAAGAGAGTACGTAGCGTGTGCTACTCCTCACACACAGCCCATTATGAAGATGATAATGATGATGGCCACGGTTCGATCCTCCAACCAGGTAGGACGACGGATAATAACTGATGTACGATACAATAACTCTGATCGGTGAATACAATGAATGAATATGAACGATGGATGATCATTAATGAGTGAAAAATTACCGAGTGGCAATTACTGAATAATAATTACGGAATGATAATGACTGAATTACAACCGGGTATTACAATATATTACTGTGATATATGTGATTTACACGAGCTGAAGGAAGCTCACCCCCACCTATATTGATCCCGCAGGTTAAACCGAGCCGGATGGATGAAGGAGTGAGCCGAGAGGGCATATGATGAAATTTTTAATAAATGATGTTTTCTTTATGTTTAATGTTTTGAAATTTATTTGGAAAAACTTTGACTAGAAATTAATAATTTATAATTTGTTCTTTAGCCGCAATTATTATCTCTTATCTATGACGTATTGTTTCCTTAATTAAAAGGTATTTACTTTTAGTCAGGATAGCGAATCGACTTTGTAGGCGAGAATTTTAATATTCTCAAAAGAAATTATTTTTCATCAAAATTTACCTTTTTACTTATTTTCCCCTATAATTACCCCTAGAAAGTCGGGGCGTTACATAGTGGTATCAGAGAGGGTTTTATCTTTCTGTAGACTCACTAAAATTTAAAAGTATCATATGCTCTCAGCTTCGCCACTTCGTCACTCTGTCCAAGGTACCAAATTTCAGTCATTATTCATGCATATATCATTCCATTTTATTTTCATGATTGTATATGTATGTACAAATTGTTAGAATGGCCAAACCTAGGATGACACCACATAAGAGGGTTCCTGCTACATTTGACTCGCGTCTTCTAGCACGCAAAGATTGGTGGGACGATCCGAGTTTACCATAAAATGCACCACACTATGCCATCAATAGGCTGAGCAAGTGGTTGCAGTTTCGGAAATGAGGTTCCGTCACGCAATAGATGGACCACCTAATGGAGAAGTTACCCGATGATTGGAGTTATTGCATCTTCCGAATTTGGAAAGAGTCCATCAAGAGATCACCAGAAGAGTGAGAGACTGCAGATGATTTCCAGTTCGTAGCTGGATGTTTATTGGATATGTACGCTCGAGAGGCGATACCAGCTGCAAATTGGAGTTTCGACTCTACGGATGAAGAAGACCCAGAAGAGGATCCCGAAGAAGACCCTGAGGAGGATCCTGAAGAAGACCCAGTGGAAGGTCCAGAGGAAGTTCCCGATGAGAGCTCAAAGGTAGACCTCGCAGAGAATATAAAGGATGTTTTGATGGCAGAAATTAAGTTTGGTGATGACGTTACCTCATGGATTAAGCCGCGACCCCCTATTCCTGTTATAGAGATTATTAGCAGTGACGATGAGGAATAGCCGTAGGCTTAGTTTATTTTTTTATATAACTATTATGTTGAGATTTCCAGTGGATGTTTTTAGTTTCATTTCTTTAAAAACATATTATATAATGAATATCAGTTATTCTATTGTCTTTATATTTTTATGTGTTGCGACTATTATATGCGTTCTACCAGTATCTTCTTATTCTTTATTTCTCGCACTGCGTCGACTAATGGGTTTTACAACTCGTTGGCAGACTCATGGCTAACCGAGGAAACCGCAACGCTCAACCCACCCAAGATCAGCTTTTGGCTGGATTGGTCACATTACTTCAAGGCGCAACCATTTTACCGCCTAATAATCCTGATCAAGCTCAAGCTCAAGTTATCAAGCGATTCAATCATTTCAAGCCGCCCGTTTTTCTTGGTCATGAGGGACCAGCAGCAATAGAAGAGTGGTTGTTGAACCTAGACAACATCTTCGACTACATGTCATGCACTGATGCTTAGAAGGTGTCATGTGCCATGTTCCAGCTTAAGGAGGATGCTAGGACATGGTGGATTAAGGTGTGGAGACTCAAAACCCAAGATGATGTTTTTATGCGGTGCTAACGATTTAATAACTATGTAGCTCCAAAATGCCCAACCCTTGGAACATCCTACTGCCCAGGTGGTTATATATTCGTGTCAGCAAATCTCAATAACTACACAAATTCCATAAAGATTACTTCTCAATACAATTTCTTTCAAATTAAGAAAGACGCATTCACTTGGGACCAGTTCAAGGAAACAGTTATGGAAAAGTACTACCCGAGGGCGTACAAAACCAAGATGCAAAAGGAATTCCTCGATCTGACCCAAGGAGGAATGTCGGTCACCGACTATGAGCACAAGTTCAACCACATGTTTCGATTTGCTCCTCACATGGTCGAAATGGATGACATGAAGTCTCAGAAATTCCGAGATGAACTACGTGACCGGATTCGTCACCACCTGGCTGGTCATGGGCATCTGACCTATAACACCCCCAAAACCGACCGGGAATATTACAGCGCCGTGGGCCCCATATTGGAACACACAAGGCTAAAATCAATTTCGCAAACGTTTAAAAATGCCAAAAGGCCAATGACGGTAATATTTTAAATATTCAAATATTTTTCAAAACGTTGTTCCCAATTACCGTCAGAAAATACCGTTTGAAAACTTAAGGCAAAGACGCCAAAAGGGCGTTTAGAAAGTAAACACGAGTTGGAAAATACTGAAAACCATTATAAAATTTCACACGCAGCGAATAGAGACACAATTAAATACATTTCCAGCGGAATAAAAACAGAAAGAACTCTCGAATCACAATAACCACGTCATAACCAGTATCACCGGAAAACTCATCCCTTCACGACCGATACTAGCTCGAACTCCGAGTACCTAAAAGATAAAGCCCACGACGGGGTCAGCCATAATACTCAACAATGATAACGATCACATACAGCAATAATTACATATCAATGTAATTACAAGGTAAGAATATTTCCAATGTAATCTTATCGACATAACCTTACCAACCCATCACAATCCATATCAAATCATTCCTTACCATAATCCACATCTCACGTTCTTAAGTGATGAACGAATTCAAAGTAACCATCTGTACTGTATCTGAAACGATACCAAGATTCTCAAACATAAACATATCCCCAATATAGAATAATCTGGACAAATCCGATTCTGTCCGCTGGATCGCATAATCGGATCCCAATCCTGATAAAACTGATATCACACGGCAAATCTGTAAACCAATAATCCCGAGACAAAGGCAAGTCCCAGATATCCATACAAATCATGAATGCTCACACAATTAATAATGATAAGCAAGCAATGCATCAAAACGGGAATATCAATGACATGATAACTCCACACAAGATCGACAAAGGATCAACCACGAACGAGAATACCATGATGTGGTAACTCCAACAAGATCAATGAAGGATCAACAACCGGGAATACCAACAATACAGTAAACCCCAACAAGATCAAAAAGGGTCAACAACCGAGAATACCAACGACATGGTAAACTCCAACAAAATCGATAAAGGATCAACGACCGAGAATATCAATGACACGGTAAACTCCAATAAGATCAATAAAGAGACTATAGCCGACAATACCGACAACACGATAAACTCCAATAAGGTCAACAGAGGGAACAGAGGGACAATAATCGATAATACTGACCACACAGTAAACTCTAATAAGATTAATAAAGGAACAATATCCGAGAATACCGACGACACGGTAAACTCCAGCAAGAATCAATCAAGGACCAACAACCGAGAATACCAATGGTAAGGCAACTCCCAATGGGATCAATAAGAATCAATAACGAACGAGATTACCAATGATAGGGAAAACTCCAAACGAGATTAATAAAGGGTCGATGGCAAACGAGTTGGCCATCGATATGGTAACTCCAAACGAGATCAGAAAAGGGTCAACGGGGACAGATGCACGAGAGAATAAAATCGTCAACCATATACAAATCATATATGCGGGATTTCAAGGACAACCCGACTATCGAACAGATCCAGTTATACATGGACTGTGAACGACCAATCAACAAGACTCAAGATGGACGTCACAATACGCCCGATCCGGACATATGTCCGTGTACAAGTCAACCACGGGTATTGATCAATACTCGTCTGATCTTGTACCTAATCAGCCTCAAGAAGTATGTCTCGTGTGCACGGTTCAATATGAGGTCGAAACCAACATATGTTACACGTACCCGCCCCGAAAATCCTACACATGAACGATCAAAGCGTATCTGACTCCAGATATGCCACGATGCAACATGACAACAAATCTCGAAGAAACGCATATCCAACAAGGATCAGAAGACTTTCCAAGAGGGCAACAATAACTCGATCATGAAGGACCGACACGAACACAATGTCGTATTCCGTCAGACAACAGTTCACAGCATGCTCAACAATGCATATAATAATAGCACATAAACTCCCAAGGCAGCAGCCAAGGGTTACGGAAGCATCTACTCAGGAATACTCCAGACAATATCACATAAACTCCCAAGGCAGGAGCCAAGGGTCACAGAAGCATCTACTTAGGAATACTCCGGACATAGGTGCCATTTAGGTCTTATCCCCTAATACATTTCCATATGGGTACCATACAGGTTTTATCCCCAACACTTCGGCCCCACAGATTACAGCTCAAAGAAAGAGCACATCACAAAACGTAACAAACAACGATGCACACTCACCACATGAAATATCAACACACACATACAATAATGTAACAGGATGATTATCATAACCTAGCAATATTAACTTACCTCAAGCTGGAGACGCTAACCTTTCCACGACCAACATCCCTGAACGAACACACAGTTATCCGAATAGTCCAAAATGAAGTACAGTCCATAACTAGTACCAAACCACCACTTCGAGTTCAATGTCGGCAAGATAACTAACCTTGATATCTAATCTCTCACACAATAGACCAATATAATTCACGTCTCCGTTCCCACTAGACACCCTTAGATCATATACATTATGATTTATCTTAATCCAAGCATAATATACATATCATCATCCCGACAATTCATATTCCATGATACTATTGCTATATGAATCATAAATGAAATTAAAACCAAATCATTTATTAACATTATGAACTGAGCAAGCATAACTTGCCTCGATACCGATATGATGAAGTTGTGACCAATCCCGTCGTCTTCATCTACAAGCTCCGTAGCCCCGTCCAAGGCAATCCATGCATCCTCCAATTCCAATCGCAGCACAACGGTTAATCATCAACGGTCACTTAACGCAACCTAGCGCAATGATCAATTAACAATACATTTGTTAACAATCAATACAACCAATATAACCACCTAATCAAACTCACGGTTCAACGACATTTCGATCATACGAAACCAACCATATCGACTCTTAACAATACGAATACAAGCCGAGATTCGATAATCAATAATTCTAACAATGTCTTCAACATCCTTGGTTCCGACTTCAATCTTAATTACGGATTAACACGACTCATCTTTGTAAATTCATTGGAATAAATTTACCGATTATCATCACGAATAATCATAGGCCAAAATTAACCGCAATCCTTCCCAATTCCATAAAATCACGACATGTATAATTCAAGTGTTCTTCAAGGATATGAATCAATCAAATTCATAATCATGTTCGTAGCCAACAAAATGACATGATTCGATGGGTTCTATAATCTAAACCATCATTTAGTTTATAATCCAAGGTATATATCATCATATTCCTTAACATACGATTCATACAACCTCAAGAATCACAACAACACCGTAAACATCATCATACGAGGAAGACATCAACAACAACATAAAAATTCGAAGTAGAAGAGAGGGATTATCCAACATACCTCTTGAAGATGAATAATACCATCTAACACTTGAAGAATCATCAATATCTCTTCTTCTCAAGCTCCAATCCCATGTTCCCAAACTTAAAATCAACTTAGAAGAATTAAGAATCCATTTCTGAGGGTTGGAGGTGAAAAACGAAGTGAACTTCCGGAGAGAAATGAAATGACGAGCGTCCACTTATAAAACATTTCTGTGCGTTACGTACGTAACATGTCCATGTTAACGTATGTAAAAACCTATTACGTGCGCTATCTTTCCTTGGTAGCGTACGTAATGACAGTCCAGAGTTAACTGACTCATTTTGTGTACTTCCTTACGTACGTAACCATTGCCACATAACGTACGTAATACGTACGTTGACTTGATACAGTAACACACCTTCTTAACGTACGTAATGGTACATCCTTAACGTGCGTAAGGCTCGAAGTTGACTCGCTTGCGCCGAAAGATACCGACACCGGGCCCACCTGCCGACCACAAATCGATCCTGTCTGGTTCCCTTCTTAACGTACGTTATGTACTTAACGTACGTTAAGCTTGCTTATTTACATACGTAAGCTTCATCACTTAACGTACGTAATGGCTTTCGTACTTAGTCATTTTTGCTCCTGTCTGTCGTCTCAATATATTGAATATGTACACACGACATACTGAATACATATGCTCGTTCCGATAACATTCTCATACGATACATCTGATGCACGATATCCTCAAATACAACTGTCGACCAAGTACGGAAATTGTATAAATACTCATACAGCATACCCGACATCGAAAAACACATCAAGCATGTAATATCCTAGAATTAAAATAACCTCGATAGACATACTGGCACGACTGTCACAGTTCCCAAAATTATCCACCCATACTGTGTCGGTCCCACTCTATACAGTGCAACTCAGATAAAATAATGCAAAAAATCATAGCGAAATTCTAGGATATTACATGACCTATAATGAAGCAGTTGCAAGGGCCGAGGACATTTCTGCCAGTTTGGATGTGGAGAAGGCAAGAGCACCACCAGTCGCGGCAAAAATTAGCGCAAGTGGCACAATCAAGGGAGTGATAGTAAGAAGATGCTAAGACTAGATTTTCGGGGGCGAAACCCCAATCCGATAAACCTACATGTGCTACTTGTGGCAAGGGACATAAAGGTACATGTATGCTTGGTCAGAAATGGTGCTACTTCTGCCGTGAGGAAGGACACATGGCCTCAGCATGTCCGAAGAAAGGAAAAGACCAAGCAATAGTGTGCAAGGTCAAGGCTCAGGAGGCAAAGCTTGATTGTATAGCATGGGCAAGGCCGAAGAAGAGACCGAACCCTAAACTATGTCAGGTATGTTGTCAGTTGCAAATATTCCTGCTTTGGTGTTGTTTGATACGGGTGCATCTCATTCATTCATCTCTAGAAAGCTTTGTACTATGATTGGTTATAGAAGTAGTAAAGCTCCTAGATCTCTGTTAGTTAGCATGCCAGCGGGGGAGTAGTGCGAGTAGACTCTATAACTAACAATGTGAAGATAGAAATTAATGAACATAGCTTCTTAGCCGACTTGCACATAGTTGAACTCAGTGATTTTGATGTTAGACATGGGCAATAATTGGGTACGACTGGTGCCTTTGGTAGAATTTGCTTACAACAATAGTTATCAGTCGACGATCGGTATAGCACCGTATGAAGCCTTATACGGTAGGAAGTGTCGATCACCACTATATTGGGACGAAGTAGGTGAAAGGAGAATCTTGGGTCCCGAGATGATTGAACAGACAGTAGGTGCGGTGGATAAGATTTGTGAGAGGATCAAGATAGCACAAGATCGTTAGAAGTCTTACGCCGACAAGCGTAGGAAAGATCTCGAATTCTATATTGGTGACAAAGTATTCTTGAAGGTATCTCTTACTAAGGAAATTGTTCGTTTTGGTTCAAGGAGCAAGTTGAGGCCGAGATACATTGGACCGTTCGAAATTCTTGAACTAATTGGAGAATTAGCTTACCGCTTAGCTTTACCCCCACAACTTTCGGCTGTGCACAACAGTTTCCACGTATCGTTGTTGAGGAAGTATTTCACGATCCCAGCCACGTTATCAATTATACCGCCGTGGAGGTGAACAAAGATCTTACTTATGAAGAGCAACCAGAAGTGATTCTCGACCGATCAGTCCGACAGTTGAGGAACAAAGAGAAGGTGTTTGTCAAGATCCAATGGCGTAACCACAGTAAAGATGAAGCCAGTTGGGAGCGCAAGGAAGAACTTCAAGCTCGTTATCCGAATTTCTTCAATCGAGGTATGTCATTTATTTTCGAGGACGAAAATTTTTCTAAGAGGGGATGTAATACCCGCCATTTTCATAATGCAATATTATTATTTATAATGATATTATAGTGTATTTCATATTATTTAATTTTATTTAGAAGATCATGACATTTATTTCGACGTATCACAAGTTCTAGCCCGAGTCATTTTGTTAGATATATATTCAAATAGTCATTATTTATTTTTTATAATACTGTTATTATTCATCCAAGCATAATACTAACACTATAATAGTATTATTATTATCATTATCATTTTTCATATTATTATTACCAATATTACCAAATTATTATTTTTACATTTACTATTATTATTATATTATTATTTATATTTAATCATGTATTATAACTTAACCAACCACGATTAAACTTAATTAACCACAATTAGAACTCTTTTTTCCCCCACCGATCGTTCCCCTATTACAGTTCTCTCACTTCATCAAAACTCTTCGATGTTTATCCTAACACAATCCTATTTCTACCAAATCACTCCAAAAATCTATACCTATAAATATATTAATAATCCTACTGCAAATCTTTTACTAATCATCCATCAGCATCCAGAGAAAAAAAAAGAAAACACAATACACAATACATTCATCGACCGAAAGCTGCCTGTGAGTTCATCGCCGGAAAATTTACGATACAAAGAAGTAGAAGAAGACATCATCAAACCCCATCCCTGATCATTCAAAGAAGAACGAGAAAGAAATTTTTACAATACAGAAAAAAGGAAAAGATAGCTGCGGCCTATCATCGAGTTTCCAGCCGATTTCTATCAATCTCTGTTCAAATACTTCGAAGGTAACCCAATCTCCATCCTAATGAGATTCATAAATTGTGTTTATTCAGCTATTACTGTGCCATGGTCGTAAATACTCAATGTCAGAGTTACTTCTCCGTGTTCTTCACCACTGTTTCCATATACTACAATATATTCAATTTGTTAAAAATCTGGTTACACTAAATTAATCAAAACCCAAATGATTCAAGCCAAATACCAAATCAAAAACTCAATATTTTTCACTTACCTGGACAAAAGAAACCTGAAACTGGGCTAAGCCTGACACTGAACATTCGAAACCAACTCAGACCCGACATACCTTTTTTATCCGAGTTCGTCTGACTCAGAATCCCAAATCCGGGCTGAGCATGAATCCAGAAATTTCCGGCCTTCAACCCTTGCACCTAAAGCTCAATTTTAACAACAAATCAGAAAACCCCCAATTCTATTTCAGAAACCTGAATATCAACTAAGAGACGACCAAAACCAAATCCTTACCAAAGTTTAAACAGAACCCATATGAGAAGCCTTAATCGCCCCTCTATCTGTCTATCGTACTACTGTAGCCACCGTATGCCGTCGTGCATGACGTAATCTAGGAATCTCAGCCGAATCGGACTCACCTGAAATCCAGAAGCAGTCGCCGGCGCACTGCCGAGTCGAACCACCACTAGAGGTCCAGGGTTGCAGCCCTTCTATTTTGCTGCCGGTGATTTCATGTCAGTGGGCGTGTTTCTTCTTCTTCAGTGCATGAGTTTGTGTCTGTGTGTGTTCGATTTGTATGCGGCAGGTGTGTGAGGAACGTTTTGCAGAGGCATCTTTAGTGAGAGATTGAAACTTGTTTTTTGCGGACGATTGATTTTGAGATAGGGTGAATAGAGAGAGAGGAGAGGGTTTATGTAGATTGCAGGATAGAGAGAGAGGCGAGAGGTAAGAGAGAAATGAGTGTGTACGTGTCCGATCTAGCAGCAGTGCGCACAAAGACTACGCCACAGACTGCAGAGATCCTACCCTCAAGAGAGGGTTAGGCTATTTATACCCGCGAGATTTTAGGGTTTTCAATTTAGCCCTCATATTTTCCAGCAACTTTCAATTTAACCCCAGACACCTTTTAATTATTTCAAATCGACCCCAGACAGATTTTTGCACCTTCAATTCAGTCCTATTTTCACCCAAGACATTAAAATGTTGACTCTTCAATTAATGTTAATAATTTGTCCAATTTATACATATATTTTTAATTTCAGTCATTATATCATATTATTTTATAATGATTAAATTATTATTATATGTAGACATTAACAAGGATTTACGGCTTAGGACTGTGAGTCGAGTATCTTCATATTCAAGTTCAAGCAGCATCATTTATTCAGGTGCAAATTTTTACTATCACTTTAATTGCTTTAATTGGATTGTATACGTGATATTCTATTTATGTTTAAAATTGATGATACATGTTGTAAATCAGGCTCACATGTATACGTGTAAAGAGGCTATCTTAAGATATATATTGTGTCGGGACACCTGCATAACCTCAGTATTCACATGCATGCTCGATTCATGTTATATGTGGTATTGTGTGTATGTATTCATGTTGAGGAAAATTTTATTGATAGAATAATCATTTAAATGCTTTTCATGAGATTGTATATTACTGTGATATGTGTGATTTCCACGAGCTGAAGGAAGCTCACCCCCACCTATATTGATCCCGCAGGTTAAACCGAGTCGGATGGACGAAGGAGTGAGCCGAGAGGGCATATGATGAAATTTTTAATAAATGATGTTTTATTTGTCTAATGTTTTGAAATTTATTTGGGAAAACTTTGACAAGAAATTAATAATTTATAATTTGTTCTTCTGCCGCAATTATTATCTCTTATCTATGATGTATTGTTGCCTTAATTAAAAGGTATTTACTTATAGTCAGTGTAGCGACTCGACTTTGTAGGCGAGAAGTTTAATATTCTCAAAAGAAATCATTTTTCATCAAAATTTACCTTTTTACTTATTTTCCCCTATAAATACCCTAGAAAGTCAGGGCGTTACAGGGTGTTCTTTTCAAGCAGTATTATGAGTGGGGTCATTGTCATTTTGAGAGATGTTTGTTAATTGCAGAGAATAATTTAAGATTCGTTAGTGATTGTTTAATTATGATCTGAGTAAAGAATTTAAGGACTTTCTTTATTCATAACTCGGCTCCCACTATTTTATTGGCATTTACACACTCCCATGTGAAATCCTGGAGTCATGGTTGACTTCATAGTGGTGATAGAGTTCTTTATAAAGTTTAATGGAGGGCAACCCATTCGGTTTGTATTATATCATTCTTTATAAAGTGGTGTCTAACACCAACCCATCTAATAAATGATTCGATCTTCTTTTACCCCTAGTTCACTTGCCCTCAACCCATACGGTTTACATGGCTCGCTGAACTATCTAAATTTAAACCGTCAACTCCTATTAGTCTGACAATTGAATCTCTCCCGACAACCCATATGGTTTCTAAGGGTTTTATTTGTCGCAACCAAAGGCATCTAATGCATTCTAGGAATTTTAAAACCTTCCCCAAAATATTATCCCGACATACTCGGAAGAATAATATTTCAGTTTAGATTTCGATTTTTCATGAGTCTAACGGAGGGTAGGAAACCTCGTAACCTTTATAACTTAGTGTTTGTAAGTGGGAGTTTAACGCGATTATATGTTACACTTTGCACATTAATCCATTTATAAGAGCGGTTTGTCGGTTGTTTGCTTGTCATATAATATGAAACATACACAAGCTAAATCTAACAACATGCAGTTCATGGATCGTTCCTAAGTACTAAGTCATCATCGACTCAATAAAAATACAAGAAAATATGAGTACTAAGTCCCCATGGCGGTTCGTCCTCGGCCCATCGTCATAGCTAATTTATTACATTAATAAAATTTGCATCCTATATAAATTTACTAAAAAAAATAAATTAGCTCAAGACGGTACCCATCGAATAAAGATTCAATAAACTAAGTTCGTGAACTACATCACCATTCAAATAATAATGCAACAGTTACATTAAAATTAATGGCAAAAATAATTAATTTAAATATTGATCCAATCAATATAAAATTAGTTCATCTATTAGAATTAATCCAATTAATTCACACAACCGTTAATATTAATTTATTCCAGACGAAATTTAATATTTCATTAAATTAATTCCCTTAAGAATAAAATTAGCATAATTATATTTTAGTCAAATTAAATCCAATTTAATTTGTAGGAAATTAATTTACCGAACAAAATATAAAAAATGGAGTCATAAAATACAAGGCCCGGGCCAAACTCGCGGCCCGGCAGGGACTGCCTAGCCCTTGCCGAGCAGCCCAGCACGCTGCCAACTTTGCTGCTTGATCCGTGACCTCTCTGACCATTCTGCGAAGTCCGCCACTTTTCCGGCTCGTCTTTTCGTCCCGAATCCAAAAATATTATTTTTCTAATTTTTATTTTACACATATAAATCAGTTTTTCAGAAGAAAAATAGATTTATATTATGTCATAAAATCATGAAAAATAAATTTTTAGAAAAACAGTTAAATATTAACAATTAAAACAATTATGATTCTACCAAATACAAATATCGAATATACGATCGCATAAACCTTTCTATGACACCATTGTTGGTATTCAGTGATTAATAATGAGTTACGCAGTGGAAAAATAAACCGGTCTAACCGGATAAAATCCTAACCCTAAGCATCGTATAAACGAATATAAATTGAGAAAGATAAAATTAAAGAAGTCATACCCTCGTAGACCTTTGATAATTTCTTCTTGAAGGAAAATTCCCGAGAAAAGCTTTGATCGTCTCCTGTCACCAACACAAACACGAATCCAATTCGTTCAAACATGATGAATGATCAAACACCGAATATGTCAAGTGTCTCTACGTTATCACGCATCGGATATTGATCGAAAAAATTATATATCAATTCGTTCTCGAAGAACACGGCTAGGAATTGATATAGTATTTTTCTTCCCTTCTCTTCTTCCTTTTCTTTCTCTCTAAAATGAACAAGAAATAAAGAAAAGGTTTCTCCCTCTTCTCTTACTAAGCTCACGGCCAGTAGTCCTTTTATGTGTGTGTGTGTGTGTGTATTTTCAACTCAACTTGGTGTATAATAACCACTTCATATATAATACATGATGAGATCAAATAAAGAAATAATGATATATCATTCATTTGTCCACAAATGAGATATCATCCATCCCACCACACATCGCACCACATGGAGACAAGTGAGGAAGCTAAGAAGCATGAGAGGGGCGGCCCACTTGGTTGTAGGTGAGAAAAACGAGTTGAGCCACTCAGTTTATCTACCGGACGTTCGCGTGTCTAGTCCGTTAAGTACAATTCATTTTATCTCAAATGTATTTATACTTAATCAATTAATCCAATTAATTAATTTTATCAAACACAAAATTATAATAATATATTTCCAAGAAATAATTATTTATAAATTAAATTAGTCACTCGGTAATTAATTTCAATTCACAAGACCGCTATGATTTATCAAATAAATCAAATTAGATATTCAATATCCAATATTAATGAAGAGATAATATATACATATTTTATCCATCAAATATCTTTGTGCGCGACTCCATAGGTCCGTCTTAGTCGGCAATGGGAGGAACCAAGGAGTACGGGTAATACTTAGCCAGTCTAGTGCTCCGCACCAGAACCCAACTAAGTACGAATGATTGGATCATTCCGACACCATTATGTCGTGAATACTATATACGTATAAACCCTTCAATTATATGTCCCGGTCAAGTATTAGGGTCACGGTAAAGTCAAACCCTATTGTAACTTGACTCTATGCATTTGTTAATGCAAATCGAGATCACCGAGCTCTCATGTATCAAATACAACTAGCTGTAACTGCTTTGGCCAAAGACTTATGATCTCATTTGCCAAGAAACGCATAGGACATTTACCTGCTCACTAACAGGAGAACAAATCCTATCTTGGTATTCAGTAGAGACTGCTACTTGCCCACGAAGTTATATTTCGAGGTTGACCCAACCAATCGGTGATTGGATCGAACTACTCTATCACTACTATATAAGTATAAGTGGGAAGTTAATTTTCTTTTGTATGAATCCAGAGGGAAGACTGACGAACTTAATGTCACAAGAACATCTCCTACTGAAACCTCAAGTCAAAGGTCCACGTATACCTATCACAACCTTTCGATTCAGTCATTGACAATCTCTGAGTGATATCTATGTAACCGAATCGTGGTGAATCGTGTTCGAGTATACTAATCCCATTAGCATATCTATAATGTGTGCTCCCATTAACCTTTAGTGAAGACAGACACTCTACATGTCAAAGTATACGTTATACAAGTCTTGTCTAAACTTATTGCCCAATTAAGTTTTTACCGACTTGCGAACCAATTTGAGCATTCGAGCCCTAAACACTTCCAGTGGCTATCTCATTATCTCCATAAGGAGTGGAATGTTTGATCTCGAATGCAAGGACTATTATTCGATATACCAATCACGATGCCAGTGATATACAATAATATAGTAACAATAAATGCCTTATTTAATAAATGTTCATAATTATAATACAATGCACTCACTCTCTCATCCTCTGAGTCACATTCGAGGGCATATTCCTAACAGGAGAATCATTCTACGAATAGTCGGTAATAACTTGCTAGTCAAAGGAAGCTACAGACTTCCTTGACGTTCTTCGGAGGTAGCTGATATCGGATAGCGTTTGTCTTTTGTGGATCCAAACTAACCCCATCAACTGATATCACATGCCCGATAAAAGTCACCTCAGACATCCAGAACTCACATTTGGAAAATTTCCTGTAAGCTGTTCTTGCCTCAGCACATCGAGAACCTGATGAAGATGACACTCATGCTCCTCACGGTCAGAGAAGTAAATCAAAATATCATCGATGAAAACAACCACAAAATGACCCAGATAGTTAATGAACACTCAGTTCATTAATTTAATGAATACCGATGGTGCATTGGTCAGTCCAAATGGCATTACGACGAACTCGTAGTGCCCATAATGGGTAGAAGGCCATCTTAGAAATATGAGACTCTCGGATCCTCAACTAGTGATAACCAGATCTCAAGTCGATCTTGGAGAACACAGCTGCACCCTGAAGTTGATCCAATAACTCATCAATACAAGGCAAGGGATATTTGTTCTTGATTATCACCCCGTCCAGCTCATGGTAATCGATACATAGATGCAAATATTCGTCCTTCTTCTATACAAATAGCACTGATGCTTCCCAAGGGGACGCACTTGGTCGAATATAACCCTTCTCAATCAAATCCTCAAGCTGATTCTTCAGCTCCTGCATCTCAGTCGAAGCCATACAATATGTAATACCCGTACTTTTTGTAAATTTTTCCGTTTTGGTGCTCCTGTATTTTAACACTCATTGTAAGTATTTAGTGAATTGATGTTGATGTTGGAGTTCATATCATTTCGAATTTACTCTTTCTTGTTTTGGTGTTCCCGCAATTCCATTTCGTGTTATTATTCCTAAGTTTGGAGTTCTATTACGTTTATTCTCTTCCCAGTGTAACACCCAAAAAGGCGGCCATTACAGTGCCGTGGACCACACACTGGGGCCCACCAGGCAATACCAAAAATAGATTTAAAACGCAACACTTGTGATACTTGTGCACATGCACTTCCCGCAGCCACATATTCTGCTTCAGCTGTGGAAGTAGCGACACTAGTCTGTTTCTTACTACCCCATGAAATTAGACAAGAACTCATGAAATGACAAGTTCCAGTGGTGCATTTTCTATCAATTTTACATCCACCGAAATCAGCATCACTATATGCAAAAAGTTCAAAATCAATGCTTGATGGATACCACAGACCTAAGCCAGCAGTACCTTTTAAATATCGAAAAATTTGTTTGCATGCAATAAGATGAGATTCTTTCGGATTAGCTTGAAAATGAGCACACAGACAAGTAGCAAACATAATATCAGGCCTAGAAGCAGTTAAATAAAGCAGAGAACCAATCATACCTCGATACTATTTCTGGTCAACAGACTTACCTTTCTCGTCTTTGTCGAGTTTAAGAGTGGAAGACATAGGAGTAGAAATTTCTTTGCACCCATCCATCTTAAAGCTCTTTAAGAGCTCATTGACGTACTTTTATTGGTGAATAAATATTCCGTCATTGAGTTGCTTAATTTGGAGTCCAAGAAAGTATTTCAACTCTACATTCATACTCATTTCAAATTCTCCCATGCTTTCGGAGCTTGTTTTAATCCATAGAGAGCTTTATGGAGCTTGTAAAAATGATCTAGATGATCATAGTCTTCAAATTCCGGCGGTTGCTTGACATACACCTCCTCCTGGATGACTCCATTTAGGAACGCACTCTTTACATCCATTTGATGGAATTTGATTTTCTTGTAAGCGGCAAAGGCACAGAGAAGTCGAATAGCCTCAAGACGGGCAACAGGAGCAAAAGTTTCTTCATAGTCCAAACCTTATTCTTGATTGTATCCTTGGGCAACCAATCTTGATTTATTCTTTATTGGGAGACCATTATCATCAGTTTTTACTTTATGAACCCATTTAGTACCAATGATTATTTTGTCCACCGGTGCCGGAACTAATTCCCAAACTTTATTCCTTTCGAATTGATTAAGCTCTACTTACATAGCAATAGCCTGGTTCTCGTCATTTATGGCTTCGTTGACATTCTTTGGTTCTGTAAGAGAAATAAATGCAATATTGTTTAGACAATCATTTATATTTCTCCTAGTTCGCACACCTTCATCGATTTTCCCAAGAATTTGCTCCATGGGATGATCTTTCACATTAGCCCATTCTTTAGGAAGGTTGAAAGGATTTTCCTCATGCTTGTCCGAACTTAAGTCGAGCTTCTCTAATTTTTTGGACGCTTCTGACACTTCTTTAGCCGGAACCATACTTGCATCATCATCAAAAACAACCTTTCTCAGAGGTAAAACTGTATCATTGAATTTTACGTGAATTGACTCTTCTATCGAGCCTCTTCTACAATTAAATACATGATAAGCTTTACTATTAGTCGAATAACCAAGAAATATTCCAATATCCGATTTAGAGTCAAATTTTCCCAAATTATCCTTACCATTATTATGAATAAACACCTTATAACCAAATAGATGAAAATAAGATAAATTGGGTTTTTTACCTTTGAATAACTCATATGGAGGCATCATCTTGTTCCTCCGGAGATGGACTCGATTAATAACATAGCATGCGGTGTTAACGGCTTCGGCCCAGAAATATTTTGGTAGACCATATTCATTGAGCATTGTTCGGCTTATTTTTTCTAGAGAGCGATTCTTCCTCTCGACAACTCCATTTTGTTGAGGTGTTCGAGGTGCCGAAAAGTTATGCCCAATACCATATTTATCGCACCAATCTTCAAAATCATTTGAATCGAATTCTCCACCATGATCGGATCTGATGGCGATAATTAGTAACTCTTTTTCTTTCTGGGTAACCTTACACCACTTAACAAACTCGTTGAATGCATCATTTTTATTTGTTAAGAATTTTACCCAAGTAAATCTCGAATAATCATCAACAAGCATTAATGTATAGAGTTTACCTGTTAAGCTAGCATGCCACGATGGACCAATCAAATCTATATGAATTAATTCAAGAATGCAGCTAGTGAAAATTTTCATTTTTGGTTTAAATGAACCTCTAGCATGTTTACTTTAATACATGCCTAAAAAATGTGGTCTTTTTTGAAATTTAATTTTGGTAGACCACGGACAATATCATTTTTGGCCAATTTTGAAAGAAGTGGTAAAGAGGCATGACCCAATTTTCTGTGCCAAATAACGGAATTTTCATCATATGAAAGTAAGCATTTTTCATTAAAAGAAGATTTGTCTTGAAGATCAACAATATAGATATTTCCCTACCGCAATCCAATAAAAACAATTTGGTCTTTTCTCATTGCAGTACAATGCATAATTTCAAAAATTAATTTAAGACCAGTATCAAAAAGTTGGGAAACACTTAGAAGATTATGACAAAGACCATCAACAAAGAGAACATTTTCTATAGCGGGTAAAGGTTTCTTATCTATCTTACCTGTCCTTTTTATTTGGCCCTTTTTATTATCACCAAATGTTACAGAGCCTCGATCTTCCTTTTTCCGCTCCGTGAAGAGATGTTCGTTCCCACTCATGTGATTTGAACATCCACTATCAACATACCATTTATTTGATAATGTTGTTTTCCTTGCTTGTACCTACAAAAATAATTTTCTTCCGTTTTAAGGTACCCAGGCTAATTTGGGTCCTGAAGAGTTAGACATATCAACTTGGTTTTTGTAACACCCGCTAAATTTAGAAAAATTAATTTATTAGTTATTATTTTTATAATAAATGTTAAATGATAATCCAATTTAAATTATCAGCTGGGCTTATGATTATTTAGTGAGCCCAATTCATGAATTTCTAATTTAATTATAGACCCAAGTTAATTAATTATCGAGCCCAAATATTATAAGTCCATTAAGTCCAATATTCACAAGCCCATTTTAATTAATTTGAATACATTCACATTTTTGGGCCAACCAATCATTATAATGTTCAGCCCAACAAATATTAATTCTCAAGACCAAGTGAAATTAATAATCAATTACTATTAATTCCCAAACCCAACTCTCATAATTTTTACCCAGCCCAATTATCATTTTAATGTCCAGCCCATTTCTCTCCTATACTCACGCACGATCAGGGAAGACAGTTTTCTGCAAATCTCAGTGGAAGAAGTGGGCATCATGGGGAGGGAATGTGGCATTGTGGGATTAATCAGCAGTTAATAAATTCAATATAAAAAGGAAACTGATCTGCAGAAGAAGATTCAAGTTACAGAGCAAAAATCGCATACACCATAAATCTCACACACACACACACTAAGAAATATCATTTACAGCAACTATTCTTCGGATTCTTTTCTGCAATCGTTCGTTTCGAACCCGCCCTTCAATCCCTACGGCAATCAACTCTTCATCAGGAAAGGTAAACTCTCTCAAAAGTTCATCTCCCTTCTCCCTGCAGAATTTATGAAAGTTTTCCCTGTTCAGATGGTTCCACACTCAATCTCAGTGACATTTCACAAAATTTGAACCACCATTAACCTACCCGGGTCTATCAAAAAAAAAAAAAAAAAGAAAAGGGGGGGAACCAAACCTTTCATTTTCATCTGAAACCATTTCCAGGCCCTAGCCATGGCCACCGTGTTCCATCGCTCTCAATTCAAACTCGCGGCCAACGAGCAAAACCACCACCACCATTGCTGCGCTCCGCCACCCCATCCAGTCTAATGTCCAAATCAATCCCACCGCCTCGATTCAGGGTGCTGCTTTTTCCCCTGGACTTCTCAATCGTCTGCTTTCTCTCTCTCCAGCGGCGAGCGGCATCGAGCAAGGAACAGACGTCCGGCGCTCGGGACTTAGCAATCTCCGCCGATATTTTCGTCAAACGGAATTGGGATATTAGGATCGTGATGCTCAGAAGCCGTAATGAGATAGAGAAGAGGGTTACAGGAGATGAGTTCGGCAGACGTGTTATATA
This sequence comes from Orobanche coerulescens, assembly GCA_033398695.1. NCBI lineage: Eukaryota > Viridiplantae > Streptophyta > Magnoliopsida > Lamiales > Orobanchaceae > Orobanche > Orobanche coerulescens. Next base: position 160,793,559 of record CM065803.1, read on the forward strand.
ATATGATCAATTGGGCCAACTTTAGCCTCAGGCCCAAAATTTCTTTAATTCCATAAGCAATAAACCGCCCGGCCCGTTTCACACTTGAAATTCCAAATTTTCCTACTCAGCCCATAAATTTATTTCACTTCCTTATTTTTACAACCTACCCACTATCTTCAAGCCATTAGCCAAGTCAATTCTTATTCTTTAGAAATTCAATTACTTCAAATTATTTATGAAATATTATATCAATAAAAACTAAGACATTCGCCTCTTTAATTGTAGGCCACGAGAATCAAGAGCTCGAGTAAGACACATTCATAAACATTTCAAGCATTTTTGCATTCAAGTCATCTCAATTCAGGTGGGAATTATTACTTGTTAATTTTAATTGCTTTATTTGGATTGTATAGATGATATGTTATATTTACGATTAACATGCAGTCACATGTTTTTCGTACCAAGTATCAGTTTATGATTAACATGCAGTCACATGTTTTCATACCAAGTATCAGTATATGTTTACATGCAGTCACATGTTTACATGCTCAAGTTGATATAACAAGTATTCATGCTATGCCTCCGTTATGTATTGTGATTATTGTTGACTTGTGATATTCCCACGAGCGATAGAAAGCTCACCCCATTTTTATGTAAAATTTTCAGGTTAATTCGGAATGGAGAGGACGGGTTGTCGAGCAGGCCGACATATGATTAATGTTATAATGAGTTCTTTTAATTCCGCTCAAGTTACTCTGAAACAATTAATTTATTTTTAGTAATTATTTTCCGCTGTCATATTTTACGATCGTATTGGAGATTCGAAATCCTTTTTAGTTCCGCAAATATTTTAGAAAATGTATGTTTAGTAACGACTTGAAATTTCTACAAGTTTTCTCATTATTAATATTTTATTTATAAAATACCTTAGAAAAATCGGGTCGTTACAGTATGGTATCGGAGAAAAATCCGGTCTACTTTCCTGGTACGCCGGAAGATTTTTAAAGTTAAAATATTTTTCACTTGCAAGGAAATATCATATGTTCGACTGCCGCTACTTCGCTACTCCATTCCAAGGTAAACAGCTTAAAGTCATGTTTATATCATACATTTAAATTAATCGTAAAACTTAATAATTTTACGCAAATATGCATGTATCCTGTTAGTATGGCCGGTTTCACAGTAACTCCACGTAAGAGGACCCAGGCGGGATCCAGCTCGCGGCCCCTAGCACATAGAGACTCTTGGGGAAACCCAGGACTCCCCGAGAATGCCCCGTACTACGTGATCGAGAGAATTCAGAAATGGTTCATGTCTGGGAAGACGGGAGATCCGGTCGAAGAAGTCGAGCACTTAATCATCACTCTGCCGAATGACTGGAGTCTCACCATATATCGCCTGTGGCACGAGGCGAACCGCAGGACCCCGGAGGAAAGAATAGTCGTAGATGACTTTCAGTATGCTGCTGGAAGAATTCTCGACTTGTTTTCAAGGGGCGAGATTCCCAAGATATATGAGATGCATGATACCCCATTACAGCCGATGGAGGAATTTGAGGAGGATCCCGAGGAGGATCCAGAGGAAGAGGACCCAGAGCTCGAACCGATGGTTGACTCGGATGACGAGGATATCACCTCCTGGACTGAGTCCCCACCCCCTGTTCCTGTTATTGAAATCCTTAGCAGTGACGATGAAAATTAATTTTGTTATGTCGTGATTTTAATATTTTAGTAGTAACTATTAGTCTCAGCCCCCATTTCAGTATTTTATGTTGACTATCAAAAGTTATCATTAATAGAATATTTAATTTCTCGTATTAATCAATTCCAAATGTAATGAATTATTTTATCTTATGCCACACGTATAAATATCTTTATCTCTACCTCATTTCTCGCACTCAAGAACTTACAAGAACAACGATTCGTGGGCAGGATATGGCTCCCCGCGAAACCACCCCGAATGCCGAGTCTCGAAACCAAGCCCAAGGCACACTTAATACGTCTGCAAGCGGGAGTGATGCCCCTAGTCAGCAGCAACTGCTCTCAGGTCTAACCAATCTTCTCCAAGGAGCGACTATAACGCCTCCAGCCACTCAAGGGCAAGTTCAGGCCAGAGTAATAAATCAGTTCAACAAGTTCAAACCTCCAATGTTCCTCGGGAGGGAAGGGCCAGCTGCCATCGAGGAATGGCTATTGAACTTGGAGAGTATTTTCGATTACATGGCTTGCACGGATGAGCGAGAAAGTTTCATGCGCGATCTTCCAACTCAAGGAGGACGCCAGACTTGGTGGAATGGATCACGGAGACTCCGGCGAAGAGGAACGTAGAACCTTTGTCTTGGGAAGGATTTAAAGAAACGGTGATGGACAAGTATTATCCACGGTCGTATAAGGCCAAAATGCGTAAGGAGTTCCTAGATCTAACTCAAGGAGGCATGACGGTCACGGAATACGAAAGGAAGTTCAATCACATGTGCCGATTCGCACCATTCATAGTTGCGAATGATGACATGAAGGCACAAAAGTTTCGTGATGGACTTCAAGACAGAATCCGACATCATCTGGCTAGCCATGGAAAGAAGTCGTATAAGGAAGCCGTGTCGAGTCAAGATATATCAGCTAGCTTGGATATGGAAAGGGCTAGGGCTCTGCCAGTTGTGAATACGAACAAAAGAAAGTGGCAAGGACCGAATAATAATACGAGCAACAAGAAGGGTAGTAGAGAAGGACCATCCGGGTCAAAGACACAGTACGACTACCCAACCTGCTTGAAATGCGGGAAGAGGCACAAAGGAGTTTGCATGCTCGGACAGAATCGATGTTACCGATGCCATGAAGAAGGACACATGGTCTCTCAGTGCCCACAGAAGAACAATGGCCCAGATAGAAGGGTCCAGAATCAAGGTTCTGGGGGAAAGGCTCGTATGTACAGCCTATCGGAAATTGACAAGGAGAAACCCGGAACGATGTCAGGTATGTTATCTGTCGCTGGAATTCCTGCTTTGGTGTTATTTGATACTGGCGCATCCCATTCATTTATCTCTAAGAAGTTGTTTAGCATGACTGAATTTAGAAGTAGAAAATCTTCTCAAAGCCTTGAAGTTAGTATACCAGCAGGAGAAATAATTTCTGTTGATGATATAGCTAACAGTATAACCATAGAGATAAATGAACGTTTATATCTAGCCGATCTATACATATTAGACATGAATAACTTCGACGTAGTCTTGGGTATGGATTGGTTGGATAAGTATGATGCCGTTTTGCAATGCGCAAGGAGGAACGTGGTCTTACATCCAGCAGCCGGAGTAGAGGACGTATTTCAAGGGGTTAAGCGTAACAAAGCCCCTCCAGTGATATCAGCCATGAAAGCAACGAAGATATTGCGTAAGGGAAATTGTCAAGGATATTTAGTGAATATCATGGGGGAGTCGAAGTCCGAAGTAACGATCGAAGACGTTCATATCGTTAAGGATTATTCAGATGTTTTTCCGGAGAACTTACCGGGTGTTCCACCGGATAGACAAGTGGAGTTTACAATTGACTTGGTGCACAGGCGGCCCTATATCAAAGGCCCCATACAGGATGGCGCCAAAAGAACTACAAGAACTGAAGGTGCAGATTCAGGAGTTACTCGATATGGGATATATCCGACCAAGCGTATCACCTTGGGGAGCACCGGTGTTATTCGTGAAGAAGAAGGATGGAAGCATGAGAATGTGTATCGATTATCGTGAGTTGAATCGACTCACGATAAAGAACAAGTATCCACTTCCCCGAATCGAAGACTTATTTGACCAGCTTGAAGGTTCAGGAGTGTTCTCAAAGATAGATTTGAGGTCAGGATACCATCAACTAAAGATCAAGGACGAGGACATTCCGAAGACTGCTTTCCGAACAAGATATGGTCACTACGAGTTCGTAGTAATGCCATTTGGGCTAAGTAATGCCCCAGCAGTCTTTATGGACTTGATGAATAGAGTTTTCCAACCCTATTTAGATCAGTTTGTCATCGTGTTTATAGATGACATACTAATTTATTCGAAAGATGAAGCAGAACATGAGAAGCATCTACAGACGGTTTCGGATATGCTTCGCAAAGAGAAACTGTATGCGAAGTTTAGCAAGTGCGAATTCTGGCTCAAGAGAGTGGCATTCCTTGGACATGTTATTACTGCGCAAGGAATTGAAGTTGATCCGTCTAAAATAGAGGCTATCAACGATTGGAAAACACCAACTAACGCGAATGAAGTTCACAGTTTCTTGGGGTTAGCAGGATATTATAGGAGGTTTATTGAAGGATTTTCTAAGATGGCCACACCGATGACTCGACTAACGAGGAAGGGAGAACAGTTCCTGTGGGATGAGAAGTGCGAACAAAGTTTTCAAGAACTTAAGCGGAGACTAACATCAGCTTCAGTTTTGACGATTCCAGATCCGTTTAGAGAATTCGTGATCTATAGTGACGCATCCAAGCAAGGATTAGGATGTGTTCTAATGCAGCAAGGTAAGGTCATCGCTTATGCGTCAAGGCAATTAAAGCCGCATGAGTTAAATTATCCGACGCATGATTTAGAATTAGCCGCGGTAGTTCACGCCTTGAAGATATGGCGACATTACCTCTACGGAGGCAAATGTGAGATCTATACCGACCACAAAAGCTTAAAGTATCTATTCACTCAGAAGGAACTTAATATGAGACAAAGAAGATGGTTGGAGTTAGTGAAAGACTACGATTGTACAATTCACTATCATCCAGGGAAGGCGAACGTGGTCGCAGATGCTTTAAGTCGCAAGGTCAGAGGAGAATTGAATTGCATTTTGACTAAGGAAGACAAATTGGTCAGTGAATTTTCAAAGATGAACCTAGAAGTGGCTACACCGTTAAAGCCGGTGAAAGCAATTTTAATGACGTTGTCAGTTCAACCGACCTTGAGAGAGAGGATCAAGGAAGGTCAGGGTCAAGACAATTTCTTGACCAAAATGAAGGAGCGTGTTATAGCTGGAGAAGATAAAGGATTTAGTATATCAGAAGATGGTACGATATACTACAAGGAAAGGATTTGTGTGCCCGACAATACGGATTTGAAGAAGACGATTTTGGAAGAAGCACACAACACACCATATACTGCTCATCCTGGTAGTACAAAGATGTACCAAGATTTGAAAAGCAAATTTTGGTGGGAAGGTTTGAAGAGAAACGTGGCTGATTTCGTCAGGAGATGTATTATTTGTCAGCAGGTGAAAGCCGAACATCAACGCCCATTTGGTTTGTTAAAATCACTCCACATTCCAGAGTGGAAATGGGAACACATCACTATGGACTTTGTGGTGAGCTTACCTCGATCGGAAAGAGGAAATCAGGCGATTTGGGTTGTGGTTGATCGCCTCACTAAGTCAGCTCATTTCATCCCAGTGAAGATGAACTTCACAATGTATCAGTATGCGCAATTGTATATTAAGGAGATCATAAGGCTGCACGGAGTACCAGTGGCTATAGTTTCGGATAGAGATACCCGCTTCACGTCACGTTTTTGGGAAAGTTTGCAGGAAGCATTGGGAACTAAATTAAATTTTAGTACAGCCTATCACCCACAAACTGACGGTCAATCAGAAAGGACGATACAAATACTTGAAGACATGTTGAGAGCTTGTGTGCTGGACATGGGTAATTGTTGGGAACAGTTACTACCTTTGGTAGAATTCGCATACAATAATAGTTTCCAAGCAACGATCAGAATGGCCCCGTACGAGGCACTTTATGGGAGAAAGTGCAGATCGCCGGTTTATTGGGATGAAGTAGGTGAAAGAAAAATTTTGGGTCCCGAGATAATCGAGAGGACCGTGGGTGTAGTAGAAAAGATTCTTGAAAGGATTAAGACAGCACAAGATCGCCAAAAGTCTTATGCCGACAAGCGAAGGAAGGACCTTGAGTTTAATGTTGGCGAAAAGGTCTTCCTAAAGGTAGCCCCGACTAAAGGAGTCGTTCGATTTGGATCGAGGAACAAGCTGAGGCCAAGATACGTCGGACCATTTGAGATCCTCGATCGGATTGGAGATTTGGCATACCGTTTGGCATTACCACCGGAATTTTCAGCAGTACATAATGTTTTTCACGTCTCACAGTTGAGAAAATACGTTTACGATCCTAGTCACGTGATCAACTATTCAACGGTGGAAGTGAACAAAGATCTCACCTACGTCGAACAACCAGTTGCGATAATCGACAGAAAGATTATTCCATTAAGGAATAAAGAGAGAGTACTCGTCAAGGTTCAATGGCGAAATCACACCAAAGATGAAGCTACTTGGGAGCGTGAAGAAGAAATTCGAACTCGTTATCCCGATTTCCTTATTTACAGTAAGTATACTATTTTCGAGGACGAAAATTTTTCCAACAGGGGTAGGATGTAACACCCGCTAAATTTAGAAAAATTAATTTATTAGTTATTATTTTTATAATAAATGTTAAATGATAATCCAATTTAAATTATCAGCTGGGCTTATGATTATTTAGTGAGCCCAATTCATGAATTTCTAATTTAATTATAGACCCAAGTTAATTAATTATCGAGCCCAAATATTATAAGTCCATTAAGTCCAATATTCACAAGCCCATTTTAATTAATTTTAATACATTCACATTTTTGGGCCAACCAATCATTATAATGTTCAGCCCAACAAATATTAATTCTCAAGACCAAGTGAAATTAATAATCAATTACTATTAATTCCCAAACCCAACTCTCATAATTTTTACCCAGCCCAATTATCATTTTAATGTCCAGCCCATTTCTCTCCTATACTCACGCACGATCAGGGAAGACAGTTTTCTGCAAATCTCAGTGGAAGGAGTGGGCATCATGGGGAGGGAATGTGGCATTGTGGGATTAATCAGCAGTTAATAAATTCAATATAAAAAGGAAACTGATCTGCAGAAGAAGATTCAAGTTACAGAGCAAAAATCGCATACACCATAAATCTCACACACACACACACTAAGAAATATCATTTACAGCAACTATTCTTCGGATTCTTTTCTGCAATCGTTCGTTTCGAACCCGCCCTTCAATCCCTACGGCAATCAACTCTTCATCAGGAAAGGTAAACTCTCTCAAAAGTTCATCTCCCTTCTCCCTGCAGAATTTATGAAAGTTTTCCCTGTTCAGATGGTTCCACACTCAATCTCAGTGACATTTCACAAAATCTGAACCACCATTAACCTACCCGGGTCTATCAAAAAAGAAAAAAAAAAAAGAAAAGGGGGGGAACCAAACCTTTCATTTTCATCTGAAACCATTTCCAGTCCCTAGCCATGGCCACCGTGTTCCATCGCTCTCAATTCAAACTCGCGGCCAACGAGCAAAACCACCACCACCAGTGCTGCGCTCCGCCACCCCATCCAGTCTAATGTCCAAATCAATCCCCCCGCCTCGATTCAGGGTGCCGCTTTTTCCCCTGGACTTCTCAATAAATGCCTTTCTCTCTCTCCGGCGAGCGGCATCGAGCAAGGAACAGACGTCCGGCGCTCGGGACTTAGCAATCTCCGCCGATATTTTCGTCAAACGGAATTGGGATATTAGGATCGTGATGCTCAGAAGCCGTAATGAGATAGAGAAGAGGGTTACAGGAGATGAGTTCGGCAGACGTGTTATATAATATGATCAATTGGGCCAACTTTAGCCTCAGGCCCAAAATTTCTTTAATTCCATAAGCAATAAACCGCCCGTTTCACACTTGAAATTCCAAATTTTCCTACTCAGCCCATAAATTTATTTCACTTCCTTATTTTTACAACCTACCCACTATCTTCAAGCCATTAGCCAAGTCAATTCTTATTCTTTAGAAATTCAATTACTTCAAATTATTTATGAAATATTATATCAATAAAAACTAAGACATTCGCCTCTTTAATTGTAGGCCACGAGAATCAAGAGCTCGAGTAAGACACATTCATAAACATTTCAATAATTTTTGCTTTCTAGTCATCTCAATTCTTGTGTGAATTATTAATTGTCTATTTTAATTGCTTTTTTTGGACTGTATAGGTGATATGTTATATTTACGATTAACATGCAGTCACATGTTTTTCGTACCAAGTATCGATTTATGATTAACATGCGATCACATGTTTTCATACCAAGTATCGATATATGTTTACATGAAGTCACATGTTTACATGCTCAAGTTGATATAACAAGTATTCATGCTATGCCTCCGTTATGTATTGTGATTATTGTTGACTTGTGATATTCCCACGAGCGATAGAAAGCTCACCCCATTTTTATGTAAAATTTTCAGGTTAATTCGGAATGGAGAGGACGGGTTGTCGGCGTGCCGACATATGATTAATGTTATAATTATTTCTTTTAATTCCGCTCAAGTTACTCGAAATAATTAATTTATTTTTAGTAATTATTTTCCATTTGTCATATTTTACGATCGTATTGGAGATTCGAAATCCTTTTTAGTTCCGCAAATATTTTAGAAAATGTATGTTTAGTAACGACTTGAAATTTCTACAAGTTTTCTCATTATTAATATTTTATTTATAAAATACCTTAGAAAAATCGGGTCGTTACTGTTGTGTCAAGAATTAACACCTTCCGACTGGCGATCGCCTAGGAGGTCGGGCGACCAAGTCGCTGCCGAGCGTCCGAGGAAGAACCGCCGACCAGCGACCAGGCGACCTAGCCTTAGCCCGGCAGACAAGCATGAATCGCCCAGCCGAAGGTCCCAGGACAAGTCCCGGTGCCGAGCGATCGACCTCAGATACGATCGCCTCTCGGTACTCGGCGACCGACTTCTGGCGACCGACTTATGAACGATCATCTCTCAGCGCTTTGCCGACCGACCCTTGGTGATCGACCATTGCCGACCTTCAGTGGCTGGCCGAGAACGATCCCCGGTGTCCAGCTAGAGACGACCGCATCATGACGATCTGGGCCGATGGCCATCCAGTCGGCCAAGGCCGAGCAAACAGGACAGCACCCACGTGCAGATCCACAAAAGGCTCTGACAAACCTGTCACCTACCTCACCTACCAACAGGCCTGTGCTGCGAAAGGAGCCGACGGACAAGGCGGTGACCACACTGTCACCTACCACCCGCCATCGACAAAGTCCGCCGAAAGTAACAAAGTGGGACCTCCCGTGATAAGATTTCCGGACGCGTGCCGGCTCCTCATTGGGCCACTCAGCTGGCTGCCGGCTGGATCTCTGGACTTTTGGCAGGCAGCCCATGTGACCTTTAGGACGATCGCCCCATTACATTAATGGCCGAAAGGCGATCGCCCACTAGGAAACAAGGCATCTCAACCCCTATATAAAGAGGGCAGCCTGCACTTGGAAACAAAACACTCTGCATTCTCGCATTTCACACCATACAGAAGCAAAATACTTGCACTTGGCTAATCTCCAACTCTTGGCAACAGCTATCATTCGGTCTTACTTCTCCCGGCCTATCTCATCCAGCAGATTACCGGCGGGGACGAAGAACACCGAGCTTCGCTCAAGAGCCGGATTAACAGAGTCTTTTTACACTCATTGTATTTAAATTTCTCTCATTAATACTTGTATCCACGAATATTCGTATTAATAACATCTCGCGAGAGCATTCAAGCCCGGGCCTAACAAACCCGGCAAATCTTGTATTATTTATCTACTCTCGGAAGTGCTCCCGCAATTGTTGTTTGTTGTCCGTCTTCCAGCAGTATTAATCTTCGGATAAATATTTTGGGCAACAACAATTGGCGCTAGAAGGAGGGGATCCGACCCTCGATTTTTTACCTACCGTCCCGAAGAACACTCACTGTTCTCGGGGCAGATACTTGAAGTGACACTTACTGCACTTCAAAGAAATCCTTCAGAAATCATGTCTTCCGCCTCCGCGTCGAAGAAAGCCGCTGACCAGCTGGCCAAACCCCCTGTTCCGTCCCAGTCCGAGCCACAGCCGATGGTTGAAGGTAGCCACCGCGGTCAGAGACGCTCGATCCCGTCCCTGGACGGCGGCCCAAGCCTCTCGCTCGATCGGTTCCGAACCAAGGAACAGATCGAAGGGGCCCTGGCCGTCCTACAGGAGCGACGGAGTGCTCTCAACGCGCCTCCTGCTATCGCCCCCTCGGCCGTCCGCCGGAAGTCCAAGCTTCTCTCAAGAGCCGGATTAACAGAGTCTTTTTACACTCATTGTATTTAGATTTCTCTCATTAATACTTGTATCCACGAATATTCGTATTAATAACATCTCGCGAGAGCATTCAAGCCCGGGCCTAACAAACCCGGCAAATCTTGTATTATTTATCTACTCTCGGAAGTGCTCCCGCAATTGTTGTTTGTTGTCCGTCTTCCAGCAGTATTAATCTTCGAATAAATATTTTGGGCAACAACAGTTACAGTTTTGAACAATGGTCCCTTTAGGTACCCAAATCTGTTTGACTTTTATAGTTCGTCTAAAACTTCTATAATAAGTTTCGGTATGTCCTGGTTTTAAGCATTTTGGACATGATGGAATTCCCGTTTTTAAAATATCCGAATCTTTTGTGGTAATATCTAAGGACCTTTTTACTGGAAATGAATTATATCCGAGTCCTTGTTTTGAAAGAGAAAATTTTTGACCAAATAATAGTTGCTCAAATTTGTCATTACCACACGAGAATTTTCTAACATAAAGTTTGAGTTCTTTCTGAGTATTGTGTAACTCCTCTCTCAGAATTTTCTCGGTTTCCAAAGAATTTGAATGATCAAAGGATACATCCTTGTTTTTCAATAATTTTGAATTTTCATTTTCGAGGGACTTTATTTTCTTTTTCAAATCTTTATTAATATTGCAAACCTTGTCGTATTCATTATTTAAAGATTCGAAAGCATCAAGAAGTTCTTCATGAGAAGAATCAATTACCTCATCTTCTCCATCACTGTCTTCAGATGCACGGGCCATTAGAGAAAGATTGGTTTGAACTTGAGGTTCATCATCCTCATCATCATCGCTCCATGTGGCAACATAGACTTCTTTATTTTTGAACTTCTCATGAGGTGGTTTTGATGAACTCATAGATGCAGCAGCACGACAATCTTTAGCAAAATGACCTAGAACGCCGCATCTTCGACAAGTATTGTCGAACCTTTTATTTTGTGGGAAGTGAATCTTATTGGATTCATCCCTCAGTTCTTGTTTGATATCTCTTCGGCGCCTTTGTAAAAGATTTTTGAATTTATTTATGTTCTTAGCATAAAAGTGTAATATCCGGATAAATTGTTGAGTATTTCATATGTATTGAACCATGTATTATTCGAATTTGTGATATCAATAATCGAAGTATGACCTTTCTCGTATTCGTATCCATGTGCATGATAATATCAACATGTAAATTTTCACATGCAATTACGTTATAACGTACGCTAAGAAGAGAGCTTAACGTACGTTATATGCCAAGGTTAGCATACGCTACGAATGAAGTGTAGCGTACGTAAGGTAGCCAATAATGGAGCAAGGTGGCTAGCACATGAGCGAGCTGGTCGATGGGTCCGGATAAGATTCCCGCGGATGAACCTGGACAGTTTTGGGGTCAACGGGAGTTAGCATTCGCTAAATGATGTGTATAACGTATGCTAATTCTAATCGATTACGTACGTAACTTGGATGAGGTAGCGTACGTAAGTGTGTACAGGAACGTGACAAAAAGCTATTATTGAACGTTAACATACACTAAGGATAACAGATAGCGTACGCTAAGAGGATTACGTCCGTTATGCATGAAGGCTAACGTACGTAAAGTAAGCAAAATTATAAAAGGGACAACACGCCATTTCATTTCATTTCGTTTCTTTCACTTGGCCTTCAACTTACTCCATCTCCAGAGAGTTCCCAACCACCTAAAACACCCATAGATCATCTCTAATTGATCATTGAAGATTGGATATCACTTATACTTGATCATTGAAGTTGAGAAACATCTTGGATTGGCACACAAGCAACCGGAGTTGGATTGAGGCAAAATTGACTTGGTGATCTTTCAAAACATGATACACAATTTCCATGTCAATCTTAACTAAGCGATGTTGGGCATTTACTTTCGGCATTAGGCACCTAGTTATGGCATCATGAAGTAGAAGAATATTCAAGCCAAAATCGTTATTCTCAAATCGACCGGTATTAACTTCAAGCACCGCTTGAGATTTCAAGAAATCACGAACAGCAAACTCATTAGAATTTTCACATTCATCATCGGAAAAACCATCATGAACTTCATCGGGTGAAGCAAACATCCCTTTACAACAAATTCTTTCATTCGGAAGACCAAAAATTTCGGATAATTTCACAGCATCAAAAACAACTTGTTTTCCACGAACAAGTGAGTTTACAATAACAAATCCATCAGAATCATATGATGTAAAGAAGTTGGCATAAAACTCACGGACACATTCAACAAACACCAGACGAGAAAGACTCACGAACCAATTTATACCAAGCATATCAAAGAATTCTTCGATATCAATACCAATGGATTTCAAGGACTCGAAATCAAAGTGGTGACTAGGATTTACCTCTTCATCGATTAGAATCTCGTTGAAAACTTTGGCGGATTGGGAGTTTCGGAACTGTGGTCTGTCGGTTGGTGTGGATGAGGTTTGGGAGGTATCTCATCTTCTTTTCTTCCCTGATCTTGTTGCCATGATGCTTGAAGGAGGAAAAGGGATGAAATTGGTGGAGTTTGGTCGGATTTTGTGTTAGATTTGAAAGAGAGGCGATCTGGATGAAAATAGGGATTTAGGGAAGTGAGAAAAGAGAAGGCAGGTCGGGAATTAAAGTAACAGGTTTAAACAGTGTTACGTACGTAATGTCCGATTACGTACGTAAGAAGGATTAATAACGTACGTTATAGTATGATGCAATGTACATAAAGGAATACCCAAAACAATCTGACCAATTTCCTGTGTTGCGAAACGTACGTAGCCTTTCCCTGCATTACATACGTAATTCCTTTTACGCACGTAATTCTCTGAGTATAACGGCCGTAAGGCTGACCAAATGAACAGTGAACTTCTGATGATATCCGAACGTTTTTCAATGATCATTTTTGCTGTATATGATGAGTATGCAAAATTAAAAATGATCAACATGACCCATTCTTAAATTTATGCGAATGAAATTGAAAGCATCTTCGGGTAATGGTTTTGTAAAAATATCCGCAAATTGTTTATTTGTACCAACAAAATAGAGACGTACATTCCCGTTTTGGACATGGTCACGAATAAAATAATGACGAATTTCAATATATTTTGTCCTACTATGCAATATGGGGTTTTTGCTCAAATTTCTGGCACTCGTATTATCACAAAAATAGGTGTATTTTTAAGCTCAATGCCATAATTTAGTAATTGATTTTTAATCTATACTTCATTCCACTCTTACAATTGGTTTACAAGACATTACCGGATATTTTCAAGAATAGGAATTGATCAATAATATGTTAAACAATCATCTTGTATCATTTAAGCCTATCAAGAACATCACAATTGATCAAAGTGATAATCTGCATAACCTTGTTCAATCACTATGTTAAGTTTATTTAGTTATAAATCCATATTATGATCATGAAGATTAACTCATATTAACACCATCCTTATAATCTTCTTACCAACCTGGAGAATCAAATATCACACATATGAATTCACCTAGCTTGGGTTTAAGAACATCATTGTAATCTTCCAATATTCATCAAGGTGTTCTTAAAACATTTTATGACAATAATTCCAACAATCAACCTTAACTACAAGGAAACAAGGATTATTACTATCCTAATGATGTTATTAGTCCACCAAGAAGAGTATGATTCTAGTAAACATGCTTACCACCATTTAAAACATCAAGAATACATCATTCCAAACCCTTAATTATCCTATCTATCACTAAGTTGTTAAAAGCTTAACTACCAACATGTTTTACTTGATTAATTCAACACTAGGTGTAGTATACTCTATCACTAACATTATAACTACGAAATTATAGAGTGAAGTCGTACAACATACCTTCAGAAATGAAGAACAAAACACCAAAACTACAAGAACACACTCCAAGCCTCAAGAATGACTCTAAACTTCCAATCAACAAGCTCCAAATCAAGATGCGAAGCTCAAACACAAGTTGGAAGTAGGTAGAATTGGTCTAGCGAGGCAGGGGGATGATTATAGGGGAGAAAAATCGGAGTTTGGACGTGCAAAATGAAAGACACAAGTTTTCTTTTTATAACTGCACAGTTCGTTACGTACGTTATCCACATGTGTATAACGTACGTTAGCCTCTTTACGTACGCTACACCAAAACTGTTACGTACGTAATCTAGTACCAGAGGCTACTGACTCAAAACACGAACATCATTACGTATGTTATGGCTTAGAGCATTACGTACGTAATGTAGGTCAACTAGGCTGCCTCAAAAAGGTCAGATATTCGAATCACGCCCGACCCCACACGCCGAAAGTTGAGATCAGATAAGACTACAAGCATTACATACGTAAACAGCACTCCCTTACGTACATAAATCCAACAAGATAGCGTACGTTAGGCTAAAGTCTTAGCGTACATTAAACACAGAATTACTAACCCAAAAATGTACCTATCTATACAACGTCAAGAAATCAATCACAGTGCGAATAATAGTTATATTCAAGTCTATTATGATATATTCCAACATCAATAAACATTAAACAAATGCAACAAGACTACAACAGTATTTGAATTATCCGAATAATACAACGGTAGGTATTTCCATCGGATATTACATACTCCCACCTTAATAGGAGTTTCCTCCCCGAAACTAAGGGGTAAACAATTCGGGATACCTCTCTTGCATGCTGCTATCTGTCTCCCACGTGGCCTCCTCGACTCCGTGTCGTGACCACTGAACCGTCAGTAGGGGAATCGTCTTGTTCCGCAACTGTTTGACCCTCCTCTCAAGTATCCGTATGGGACGCTCTTCGAATGAATGATCCTCCGCTATCTCGATCTCATCGAACTGAAGTATATGACTCGGATCAGCAACATATTTCCTCAACTGCGAGACATGGAACATGTTATGAATCTGACTCCGAGCTGGTGGCAACGCCAGGCGATAGGCTAGATCGCCTACTCGTTCCAAAACCTCAAACGACTTAATATATCTCAGACTCAGCTTGCCCCTCTTCCCAAAACGAAAAACACCTCGAGTAGGAGATACCTTGATTAACACATGGTCACCAACCTCGAACTCAAGTGGTCGTCGACGGTTGTCTGCGTAAGACTTCTGTCGGCTTTGAGCCGTTAACAAACGACTCCTAATCAGAGCGATCTTCTCACGGGCTGCTAACAACATATCGGGTTCCTTACCCAAGGATTCAGATCGATCGTCCCAACACAAAGGAGATCTACAATGACGGCCATACAATGCTTCATAAGGTGCCATCTGAAACGAAGCGTGCCAGCTATTATTATAAGTGAATTCCACCAAAGGTAGTTGGGCTTCCCAATCGTCCTTCCAATCAAGAACGCACGCCCTCAACATATCCTCTAGAGTCTGGATAGTCCTCTCAATCTGACCATAGGTCTGCGGATGAAATGATGTGCTGAAGTTCAAATGCGTACCCATCGCACGATGAACTGCTTTCGAAAAATGGGACACGAATCGCCCGTCATGATCTGATACAATACTCTTGGGGGTACCATGTAACCTTACAATCTCTTTGATAAACATCTGAGCTAATCTCTCGGGTCCCCATGAGTCTTTAATCTCCAAGAAGTGGGCTGATTTGGTTAGACAATCCACAATCACCCAGATTGTATTCATCCCTCGGCGACTTGTCGGCAAGCTAATAATAAAATCCAGTGAAATGTCTTCCCATTTCCACTCGGGAATCGGAAGCAGTTTCAGCATTCCTGTGGGTCGCTGATGCTCAATATTAACCTGCTGACAGGTTAAACACCTCGAAACGAACTCTGCAACTTCACGTTTCATATTCCCCCACCAATAATATTGCTTCAAATCCTTCTACATTTTGCTAGACCCCGGGTGAATGGAGTACGGGGTAGCATGAGCTTCTCTCAGGATAGAGTTCCTCAACTCTTCGTCTGCGGGTACATAAGCTCGATTCCTAAAGTGTATCAATCCATCCTCGTAGATCACAAATCCGGGGGATTTCCGCCGAGTTACTTCATCCCGAACTCGAGTTAAGAATGGGTCCGTAGCCTGCTTCGATCTAATTATATCGTCAAGGGACGATGAAATATCAAGGGTGCAAAGCTGTCCCTGGAAAAGCTGTAACCAAACTTCAATTTCCGGCCTCACAAATTCTAACTGCAATTCCCTCTGAACTGTCAAGCGGGCCATCATTTGTTCCTGAACTATCTTACGACTCAAGGCATCGGCAACTACATTTGCTTTGCTCGGATGATAAAGGATATCGATATCATAATCTTTGATTAGTTTTAGCCACCTTCTTTGCCTCATATTTAATTCCTTCTGAGTAAAAATATACTTTAGACTCTTGTGGCCCGTAAAAATCTGACAGGTAACTCCGTACAGATAGTGACGCCAGATTTTTAAAGCAAACACCACGGCTGCAAGCTCCAAATCATTGGTGGGGTAGTTAACCTCGTAAGGTCATAGTTGTCTTGATGCATATGAGATCACCTTCCCGTGCTGCATTAGCACACATCCAAGGCCCTATTTTGACGTGTCACTATACACCACGAATCCTTCCGTTCCTTTTGGTAGAGCCAAAATAGGTGCTGAAATCAATCGGCTCTTGAGTTCATCGAAACTCCACTGACATGCCTCTCACCACAAATACTTTTTATCCTTTCTCAACATATTATTCATCGGTTGGGAAATCTTGGAAAAACCTTCCATGAACCGTCGGTAATAACCGTCTAGTACCAAGAAACTGTGTACTTCCTTCACGTTCTTTGGTGGTAGCCAGTCTCGGATAGCTTATGTATTCTGTGGGTCTACTCTCACCCCATCAGCTGATATCACATGGCCTAGAAAGATAACCTTGCACATCCAGAACTCACATTTAGAAAATTTCCCATAGGCTGTTCCCGCCTCAACGCATCGAGAACGTGATGGAGATGACGCTCATGCTCTTCATGATCGCGAGAGTAAATCAAAACGTCATCAATAAAATCGACTACGAAGCGATCCAAATAATTAATAAAGACCCGATTCATCAACTCCATGAATATTGCTGGTGCATTTTTCAGTCCAAAAAGTATCACTACGAACTCATAATGCCCATAGCGATTACAAAAAGCGGTCTTCGAAATGTCAGACTCACGAATCCTTAGCTGATGATAACCGGACCTCAAGTCGATCTTGGAAACCATAGCAGCTCCCTGGAGTTGATCTAATAAATCATCAATACGAGGCAATGGATATTTGTTCTTAATGGTCACCCTGTTCAGCTCACGGTAATCAATACACAAACGCAGAGATCCATCTTTCTTTCGTACAAATAGCACTGGTGCTCCCCAAGGGGACGCACTAGGTCGAATATAGCCCTTCTCTGTTAAGTCCTCAAGCTGGTTCTTCAATTCTTGCATCTCGGTCGGAGCCATACGATATGGTGCTTTCGAAAGTGGGGATGTACCTGGCTCTAATTCAATATTAAACTCTACTTCACGATGTGGAGGTAAACCCGACAACTCATCTGGAAATACATTGGGGTAGTCTCGGACTACCGGAATGTCGGCCAGTTCAACTGATCGACCTGTTGTTTTGGTCATGTAACACCAATAACCAATACACCCTAGATTAAGTAGTTTCACTGCTTTCATAGCGCTGATGACTCTCCCGGAACGGCTGGGATTATCACCCTGAAAAATGCACTCAACACCATCGTCAGATGTGACGGTCACTATCCATTTGCGGACACTAAGTATGGCATCATGATGATCCATCTAGTTAATACCCAAGATCACATCATCTTTAGGTAAATCGACCACAATCAGATTTGACAACCAGTCACGGTCGTTCATACGAATCGGACAGTTTTGCACTTCCCGATTTCCAACAATTCTTCTACCATCGGGTAGACCAATTACATAAGGTTCACAATTGATAACATGATCTAATTGCAAACGACGCAAACAAGAAACAGGTAAAAAGGAGTGTGAAGCACCAGTATCAAAAAGAACACAGACGGGCTGAGATCGAATCTCGAGAGTACCTACAATCATGCTGGATCTAGAAACAGATTAAAAACGCAATACTTGTGATATCGAACCACAATAAATAGTCTTTACTCCGATTAGGAGTTTACAATAACATGACCAATGTCCTTATTATACACAGGATCCAGAAACACAAGTATAAACCATATGGAGATGAAATATACCTCAAATAATAATACATTCGGTAAACAATTTAAACAAAGCGGAAAGATAAAATTACACGGTTTTGGGCATAACCGGACAACAGAAAGACTTGGGGGCCCGAACTAGTATCCTTCGAACCCTTCGTCGTCACCATGATCTTCCCGTGCCTTGCCTTTTCCTCGACCTAAAATACAACACAAGTATTTCGCCCAACACAGTGTCAGATATACATGTTAAATGATTTCTCAAGACATTATACAATTTCACATATATATTAGATCTCAAGGAAAACATCCCGACTAACGAACATACCCCTCGGGCGTATGAACGGTTAGTCACAAAATGTCGAACACAGCTAAATATACATGGACTATAAACGACCAAAATAGTACGACTCAATATGGACATCACAGTACGCCCGATCCGGAAATGTGTTAGTGCACATGTCCACCCCGTATACGGAATCTAGGATATACGTGGGATAATGTACTAATTAGCCTCACGAACTATGTATCGTGTGCACAGTCCAATACGAAAACATCCACACATGACTATATATGTGCCCGGCTAAAATTCCTACACAATAACCAATCGGAATGCAGATATGATTCCGGATATGTCACGATAAACATGACAACGAATTCAATAAATCACATATCCGATTAAGGATCAAGAAACTCACCGAAATGACAATAAGGATCAATGATATCAACGGTTCAAAAGTGACGAACTTGGGAATGCAATCCCAAAATGAAAACGGAACATCATCAAGAATAATATCAAATCACGGATCACAAATTCATAAGTGTTTCATATACACAAAATGCATAACCATCACAAGAATCCAAACATCATTATATCCAAGCAAGATAACTTGCTTCAATACAGAGACAAGAATAATCATTCCTTGTTGGACGAATGAGCGTTCCTCGACTAATATCGGTTACTCGGACAATCAACCTTGAATGAAATATACTTCACTCAATAACACATTCATATAATCATCGATATCGAATTTAGTGAGACGACATCCTAATTTCCATTTTAATAGTTCAACTTTCTCAAGACATTGAAGTTCTATTCCAAGAAATCTATTTACTTCATTCCACTCTTACAATTGGTTTACAAGTGTAATACCCGTAATTTTGTTTCCCGGAAATTTTCTATTTTTGGCGGAAGTCCGTTTTTGACAACTTGCTTGGGACCGTTTTGTCATCCCGAGAATAATTAATTCTACACTTTTTGTCATCCGAGTTCGTTTCGGTATCGTTCTGTTGAATTCCGTGTTCTTTAGCGACTTTCCCACGTATGAGTTCGACTTTGTTAAATCACCGTAAATTATTGGAAACTCCAAAAATTCTGAATCTTTGCAATATTATAAAGCATCGAGTTAGATTTCCAATGGTTCAAACGGTGAGTCAATCGGAGTCCAGACGAGGGAGTTATGGTCGAAATAGCTAAGTCACTCTCATTTTCCAGATTCGTCCAAAACTGCCTGTACCCGGTGCCGCGGCACACCTGGGCTGAGCCGCGGCACACTGCCGAGCCCTGGGAGCGAATTTTGGGCCTGTGCCGCGGCACACATATAATGAGCCGCGGCACACATGACAGATTACCCCTATATCTGCGTTTTTTGTGCGATTCAACCTATACTTTTCCCATTTCTTCACTTGGGCGAGAGAGGAGATTTGAGAGGAAGATGTTTCTCCACCTATCACTTGAGTGAGTGATTTCTCTTCATCTATTCTCGATTTTTAAGCCCGGATCATCGTTCTATCGCGTGCTCTTCGAATCATAGTGCTTGGATCTTCAAGAGGTAATTTCTTCAACATCTTGGATTTCGATTTTGTATTGGGTAATGATGTTTTGGATGTTAAAATCATGGGGTATGAAGTGATATACGCATGATTATGGTCTTGTTGGAGTATTCATCGGATTATTGAAAGATTATTCAAGAACACTTTGAATTTTGTGTTGGAAATTGGGGATTTTGTTTGACTTCATCCTTTTAATCCGTAGAAATTTAGATTAGTGATGGATTGATGATGATTTAGGTGTATTCTATCATTCCCATCGTTATTCCTTGGTTGGAGTGTATTGATTCGCTGCTTTTGGTTGAGTTATTAGTCGACGCCTTCAAGGTGTCCGACAAAAGGTCTAGGAGGGGGGGTTTGTGCGTTGTACGATTATTATTCATCGTACGATTGTTGATTTATCATTGATATGACTTAGGGACGGAATCCTTGTGAAGAACTCAAGTGAAAACCCTTCGTTCGTTGTCTTCTTCGTGGTTCAAGCTTCACGGTCGAACCGTGTTCTTCGGGATTTTCGGTAACGTTTATTAAGGCAAGTATACATTTATGATTATGCGTTCTCGACTTTGAAAGTATGAAATATTGATGATATGATTATTTCTAGCCACTCCGGACGGGCCTATGGTCCTCTCGAGGGTTTCGTAGCCTGCAGTGCGATTCCATGGTTGATATGAACGAACCGTTTCTACGGCATTCATATGAAATAATGTTGGCATGTAATGAACGAACCGTTTTGACGGCATTCCTACATGTAACGGCGTATGATGTGAACGAACCGTTTTTACGGCATTCACATACGTCTTGAGATTTTAGTCATTCCGGAATACTAGTCTTAAATTGATGAATTGACGGATATTGATGAATTGACGGATTACATTTACTTTATTGTCGAGGAGTATCATGTTTCATATTGTTATACTTGCACTAGCTATTCGACGGCTAACCCCTTTATGGGGGAAATACGTTTCATGTATTTCAGGTTCCAGGAGAGCGGACAGACGGGTATCGGGTCTGCATGAAGATGATGGGCAAGTGTGATACTGTGTTTTGTCTCGGTTATTTTTCTTGGATTCCTCCATTCGGTGTTGTTGTCTTGGAATGGATTTTTAAATACTCGAGTATTGTATTTCTGTTTCCTTGTTGTTCCGGCCTGTGTTGCCGAGGTATTGATTTGCACAGTGATGTATATGTTTTCATTGGTTATGGTTTTGAATACCATTTGTATCGTCTTTCTTTCTATTGTATGTAGACCTTATCGGTCAAGTTTATAGTTCCGCGTATTTTTAGCCTTGTGGGTCCCACGACGGGGCTCACGGCGCTGTAATATACCCTGAATAACTTGGGGGTGTTACAGAATATGGTATCAGAGCTTAGGTTTATGGATACCTAGGCTGTCGGTCTTTTGGGTCGATTGAGTCGGCATTTGCCCACAGTATCACTACTCTGCCATCATCACAGTGCGACCGGTACTTGTAAGTCCTCTCACTCTTCTTGTATTCTTCTTAATCGTTTCGTCTATAGCTTGGTATTCTTGGAAATTGGTCACTTCGAGAATGTGCGATTCGGATTATACTTACGCATGTATGTGCCCTTCAGATTGTTGGCTGAAAGTAGGAAGAATCGTGGCCGTGGTCACGGACGTGAACTCTTCCTTGAGATTTTGTTAAGTTGCTAATTTCGATAATGGTGTGTATCGGTATTATGTTGAGACTTTGTTTAGGAGTCGCATGCTAGTATCACGGGAGATCTTCGTCTTCACTGACCTGTAAGTATATTGTTCGGATTATTCGATAATTCTTGGTTATCTTGGTGATTTTGGATTTTCCGTTGAAATGTTGTTTGTGCGAGTGATTGCAAGTTTCGAGGACGCTACTTCTTTTTAAAGGGGGTAGAGTGTAATACCCCTATTTTTTCGGATATATTTTTCGTTTATATATATTGGATATCGTGGATGGTTAATTATGCTCGAGGACGTTGGGAACGTTTGATAATGTTATTGAATTGAGTATATGTATTGATTCTGCCGTATCTTCGTATTTGTTATGTCGAGACGTTGGACAGGAATTGCTGTAAATGGCTAAGTATGGAACCCATTACGTACGTTATGTGTTGAAGCTTACGTACGTTAAATTGGTAGAGTTACGTATGTTATGGCCGAGACATTACGTACGTAACATGGGAATCCGACAATCGAGTCGTGGTCGGCAGGTGGGACCCTATGTCGGCAACTTTCGGCGGAGGATGTTGACAGGTGAGTCAACGTATGTGTTACGTACGTTATACAGGACGTGTTACATACGTAACACGACCAGTATACTGTAGTAAGTCAACTGGTATATTACGTACGTTATATGGTATGGGTTACGTACGTAATGGACTTCACAGAATGAGACAGTGAGTTTGTTACGTACGCTATGGATTTCGCATTACGTACGTTAAAGTTGTTACGTACGTTAAGTAAGGACACTTACGTACGTAACGAGATGCGATTTATATAATAAGAGTTGGTCTTTCATTTGTTCACCAAAGGAAACTCATTTCTCCCATCCCAACTCGTCCCTCTTCACTTCTAAGAGTGTTTTAAACACTTCTAACATGATTGTGAGCTTGGAATCATGGAATTAGAGCTTGGTTATGGAACTATTGTTGATTCTTGAAGTGATTTCTTGTGTTATCCATATTCTATGAGGTATGTTGGATATTTCTCCTTTTCATTTCGGATTTTTGATGTTATAGTTGATGAATGATTCGTATGAAGATGATTATGATGTTGTTATTGCGATTCTTGAGGATATATGAGGTTTATGTTGAAGGGAGATAATGATATGCTTTGAATATGTTGATTATGATTATGGAATCATAGAGATCTCGATGTTCTTGAGGCCATATGATGACTATGATGATTTAATGATTCTTGGAATGGAGTTCAATTATTCTTTTCTTCGTGGTTCGTCCATACAAGGTAATCCTCGTATCCCTTTGATAGTGGCTCATTTTTTTTTCTTTTTGGATTACTACTTGGGAGGGAGTATGTTGGGAATCGTGTATTTTGATTTTCGTCTTATTTCAATGAAAATGCATAAATTGGACTGTACTTTTATCCGCGGCGTGAGTATTTTTGAAACGGATTTTTGGTATTTTGCCAACTGAAATTTTATTTTGTAAAACCGATTCCCTAAACTGAGTTTTTGGCATTTTAACCTTGATCGTTTTGACGGTATTTGGAAAATGATTTTTTTTAGTATTTGAAAAATATTACCGTCATCAGTCTTTTTGACATTTTTGAAATGACGTGGAAAATTGTGCTTAGCCTGGTAAATCCTTGTGAGAAGGGTTTACGGCGTGTAATACTCCCATAAGGTTTGGGGTGAAGATTGTAGTATTCGGATATTGTTGATGTCATTTTGGATATTCTTGGTCTATGGTATACATTTCGGAAGGAAGTCCGGATAGAGGTATGTTTTGTGGTAATCGTACATAGAAGATTGTGTACGGGAAGGTATTCGGTATTGAGGTATTATATGGTATCATGTGATAATGCTATACGAGATTTATTGGAATCGTAATAAGAGATTTCGGATGTTGATATGATTATTGAGATCTTCTTCATATGACGATAAGGGTTACATTGTTATTCTTTTGGTTGTATGAATGACATGATGAAAATTTTTAAGAAGTGTTGATGTTTTGAATATGAATATGGAATATTCATATCTAGAGCTAAACTATGCGTTGGAAATAATATTCGTATAGGAAATACGAATGTGATTATGAGCTTGATGAGACTATTATTCATCTCTGAATTTGAAAGCCCATACGTACGGAGCAAATATTCAAATCGAATGATTGGAGTGTTTGATAACCTTAAAATACGATTATCTATAATGCTGAACTAATTGGATGGTTAGAATTAACGATGATCATCGGAAAATTTTAACTACGGATTTACGAGAAGGGAACCTTGTCAATTCGTATTTAAGAATTGAGTTTGGAACCGATAATATTTAGACCCTTATTATTGGTCCGAATTGGTTCCGATATGATCATCGGATTTCGGCTCGTATTGTGGACATGGATTCGTGAGGGTCTGAGTTGGACAGTTCAGACTATGATTGGTCGAGATATGGTGAAACGATTGAGTTCGTGGTTTGGTGGTATTGATATTGGTCGTCATCGAACCGGTTAATTATCAATCCTTCGTTTCTGAAGATATGATGTTTGATCATAGATTATGACTTTTGTGTTGCGGTTAAGGTTGAAGGGTTCGTAGATTAACTTAGTCGAGACTCGTAAGACGAAAGCGGCCGAATTGGTAATTCGTTGTATTGATATCGAGGCAAGTTTTATACTCGTACTAATCAATGAGACTAATGTTATTGTGTAGGCGTACGAATGTGTGTATCATTTCGGGACTTGGCCTCTTTATGATTGTATTGATATCAGGGGATCATTGATACGACGCCCGTCGGAAAATTATGCCAAATGTTACTGTTGGTTGTAAATGGCCGGTTCAAGGCATTACGATACTTGTTGGTAAAGTTGCTGTCGATAGCCGGTTCGCGGTATCGATGTATCGATTATTATTGTTCGCGATTAATGTCGTTCTGAGACATCGTTGAATCTTTGTCGTCAAATTGGAACTGTTGCTATGATGTTGCGTTAACCGATTGGGGACGTTTGATATATCCTTTTGTCATCTCCGTTTCGGTGGTCGGTTTAAGACACCGGGACTTCTATTCTATCGTATCATTGATTATCGATTGACCGTTCTAAGGTAATCGATATATTGAATTGGGATTATCAAAGATAATTCCCATCCGTTGTCAAAAATATTCTCATCTGTTGTATAATTTTTATCGATTGGCCATTCTACGGTAATCGAAGTATTGAATTGGGACTGTCGAGGATAGTTCCCATCCGTTGAATTATTATTGTCGTGTTGGCCGATTCAAGGCAGCACACTATTATTCTTGTAAACTCGGTAATTTTGTGATCGTTGAAGGTTGAGGATTTTCCCGAACTGTTGTGTTGTGATCGTTGCTCGTATTAATCGGTCCTTAGGGAATTCTGATCCCAGGATGGTTGTTTTGAATATCGTTGGTCGTATCGATCTTTCATTATTCGTGTGTCATCGTTCACTTGGTGAGTCGTATGATCCGTATTGGATGTTTTATCCCTTGAGTTTCGTTGTCATGTTGTATCGTGGCATATCTGGAATCATGTCTGCGTGCCGATTGGTTATGTGTAGGATTTTTAGCCGGGCACCCGATGGTCATGCGTGGATATTTCCGCATTGGACCGTGCACACGAGACGTAGTTCTTGAGGCTAATTAGGTACATTGTCACACGTATATTCTGGATTCCGTATACGGGGTGGACATGTGCACGGACACATTTCCGGATCGGGCGTACTGTGATGTCCCTCTTGAGCTTTATTGATTGATCGTTCGTAGTCCATGTTGTATTGGATATGTCCGACGATTTGCGGCTGGTTGTTCATACGCCGAGGGGTATGCCCGATACCACGTTTGCTTCTTTGAGATCTGTATTGTGATGATTCTGACTTTGGGCTGTCGGCTTTCAGGCCATTGTGATGTATCGGTATTTCCGTTGGAGCCTTCGGGCATTGTGAATTCGTATCTTTTTCGGCATTGGTTTGGTTTACCTTCGGGTAATGTATTGTTGTGTTCTATATTGATTATTCGCCGTTTGGGCGTAAGTTTCGGCTCTTGTGTATCTCGTCGAGTTTTTCCTGGCGAAATATTTCTTCTCCCTGCCTGTTTTAAGTTTCGGGACGAAACTTCTTTTAAGGAGGGTAGAATGTAATACCCGTAATTTTGTTTCCCGGAAATTTTCTATTTTTGGCGGAAGTCCGTTTTTGACAACTTGCTTGGGACCGTTTTGTCATCCCGAGAATAATTAATTCTACACTTTTTGTCATCCGAGTTCGTTTCGGTATCGTTCTGTTGAATTCCGTGTTCTTTAGCGACTTTCCCACGTATGAGTTCGACTTTGTTAAATCACCGTAAATTATTGGAAACTCCAAAAATTCTGAATCTTTGCAATATTATAAATCATCGAGTTAGCTTTCCAATGGTTCAAACGGTGAGTCAATCGGAGTCCAGACGAGGGAGTTATGGTCGAAATAGCTAAGTCACTCTCATTTTCCAGATTCGTCCAAAACTGCCTGTACCCGGTGCCGCGGCACACTGGCTGAGCCGCGGCACACCGCCGAGCCACGGGAGCGAATTTTGGGCTGTGCCGCGGCACACATATAATGAGCCGCGGCACACATGACAGATTACCCCTATATCTGCGTTTTTTGTGCGATTCAACCTATACTTTTCCCATTTCTTCACTTGGGCGAGAGAGGAGATTTGAGAGGAAGATGTTTCTCCACCTATCACTTGAGTGAGTGATTTCTCTTCATCTATTCTCGATTTTTAAGCCGGATCATCGTTCTATCGCGTGCTCTTGAATCATAGTGCTTGGATCTTCAAGAGGTAATTTCTTCAACATCTTGGATTTCGATTTTGTATTGGGTAATGATGTTTTGGATGTTAAAATCATGGGGTATGAAGTTATATACGCATGATTATGGTCTTGTTGGAGTATTCATCGGATTATTGAAAGATTATTCAAGAACACTTTGAATTTTGTGTTGGAAATTGGGGATTTTGTTTGACTTCATCCTTTTAATCCGTAGAAATTTAGATTAGTGATGGATTGATGATGATTTAGGTGTATTCTATCATTCCCATCGTTATTCCTTGGTTGGAGTGTATTGATTCGTCGTTTTGGTTGAGTTATTAGTCGACGCCTTCAAGGTGTCCGACAAAAGGTCTAGGAGGGGGGGTTTGTGCGTTGTACGATTATTATTCATCGTACGATTGTTGATTTATCATTGATATGACTTAGGGACGGAATCCTTGTGAAGAACTCAAGTCGAAACCCTTCCGTTCGTTGTCTTCTTCGTGGTTCAAGCTTCCCGGTCGAACCGTGTTCTTCGGGATTTTCGGTAACGTTTATTAAGGCAAGTATACATTTATGATTGTACGTTCTCGACTTTGAAAGTATGAAATATTGATGATATGATTATTTCTAGCCACTCCGGGACGGGCCTATGGTCCTCACGAGGGTTTCGTAGCCTGCAGTGCGATTCCATGGTTGATATGAACGAACCGTTTCTACGGCATTCATATGAAATAATGTTGGCATGTAATGAACGAACCGTTTTGACGGCATTCCTACATGTAACGGCGTATGATGTGAACGAACCGTTTTTACGGCATTCACATACGTCTTGAGATTTTAGTCATTCCGGAATACTAGTCTTAAATTGATGAATTGACGGATATTGATGAATTGACGGATTACATTTACTTTATTGTCGAGGAGTATCATGTTTCATATTGTTATACTTGCACTAGCTATTCGACGGCTAACCCCTTTATGGGGGAAATACGTTTCATGTATTTCGAGTTCCAGGAGAGCGGACGACGGTATCGGTCTGCATGAAGATGATGGGCAAGTGTGATACTGTGTTTTGTCTCCGGTTATTTTTCTTGGATTCCTCCATTCAGTGTTGTTGTACTGGAATGGATTTTTAAATACTCGAGTATTGTATTTCTGTTTCCTTGTTGTTCCGGCCTGTGTTGCCGAGGTATTGATTTGCACAGTGATGTATATGTTTTCATTGGTTATGGTTTTGAATACCATTTGTATCGTCTTTCTTTCTATTGTATGTAGACCTTATCGGTCAAGTTTATAGTTCCGCGTATTTTTAGCCTTGTGGGTCCCACGGCGGGGCTCACGGCGCTGTAATATACCCTGAATAACTTGGGTGTGTTACAACAAGACATTACCGAATATTTGCAAGGATAGGAATTGATCAATAATATGTTAAACAATCATATTATATCATTTAAGCCTATCATGAACATCACAATTGATCAAAGCGAAAATATGCATAACCTTGTTCAATCACTATGTTAAGTTTATTTAGTTATAAATCCATATTATGATCATGAAGATTAACTCATATTAACACCATCCTTATAATCTTCTTACCAACCTGGAGAATCAAATATCACACATATGAATTCACCTAGCATGGGTTCAAGAACATCATTCTAATCTTTCAATATTCATCAAGGTGTTCTTAAAACATTTTATGACAACAATTCCAACAATCAACTTTAACTACAAGGAAACAAGGATTATTACTATCCTAATGATGTTATTAGTCCAGCAAGAAGAGTGTGATTCTAGTAAACATGCTTACCACCATTTAAAACATCAAGAATACATCATTCCAAACCCTTAACTATCATATTCATCACTAAGTTGTTAAAAGCTTAACTACCCACATGTTTTACTTGATTAATTCAACACTAGGTGTAGTATACTAATACCATGCTCTAGGGGCTTGCTTAAGTCCATACAGTGCTTTCCTCAGCCTGTATACTAGATCGATGCCGTATGTGTTGGCAAACCCTAGTGGTTGTTCAACATAAACTTCTTCGGCAAGGTCTCCATTTAGGAATGCACTTTTGATGTCCATTTGGTATACAATGAAGCTCTTATGGGCGGCAAACGCTAAAAATATCCTAGTGGCCTCTGGTCTGGATACAGGGGCAAACGTTTCATCATAGTCTATGCCTTCTTCCTATCTATAGCCTTGAGCGACTAGTCTGGATTTATTCCTTATAATTAGCCCATTTCGATCCATCTTGTTTCTAAATACCCATTTGGTTCCAATAACTGATTGATGCGTAGGTCTGGGTACAAGATACCATACATTGTTTCTTTTAAAACCGTTAAGTTCTTCTTCCATAGATGTTATCCAATGAGAATTATTGAGAGCTTCTATGGTAGAAACAGGTTCGGACTGGGCTAAGAATACAACAATAGTGCACATATTGAGTCTTCTAAGCTCGGATTGAGATTTCCATTCCGGAAATGGTGATATCTCAGTATCTAGTTCTTCTTGTGCACACAGTACATTTCCTTGTGTACTCTGTATTCTCCTTCGGGTAGAAACACCATCATTAATGTTTCCAATGATCAGCTCTTGCGGGTGATCTCTCAACCATCTTCGGCCGGGTTCTAATTTGGGGTCCTGTACTGTATCTTGAGTTGCTGTAGTTTCAGCTTCAACTTGTATAGCATCGGCTTCATCTACGTCGATTCTTACAGCTGCGGGGTTGATTTCTAGGTCAACAACAGGTTATATGGGAGTTGGTGGATCTAAGATGGAAAGTTGTTGGATTGTAATATCCTAGAATTTCACTATGAATTTTTCGCATTATTTTATCTGAGTTGTACTGTACAGAGTGGGACCGATACAGTATGGATAAATAATTTTGGAAACCGTGACAGTCGTTCCAGTATGTCTATCGAGGTTATTTTGATTCTAGGATATTATGCTTGGTGTGTTTTTTGATGTCGGGTATACCGTATGAGTATTTGTATGATTGCCATACTTGGTCGACAGTTGTAATTGAGGATATCGTGCATCAGACGTACTGTATGAGAATATTTTGGGTTGAGTATATGTGTATTTAGTGTGCCTTATGTTCATATCCGGTATGTCGAGACGGACCAGAAGAGTTGGATTTTGGCTAAGTACATAAGGCCATTACGTACGTTAAGTTTATGGGCTAACGTACGCTAAGATGGTACGTTTTACGTACGTTATGCGTAAGGTATTACGTACGTAACAAGAGGAATCGGACAGTTGGGCCCAGTGTCGGCAACTTTCGGCGCGGATGTGGACAAGTGAGTCAATGGATGGAGTTACGTACGTTATACAGGGTGTATTACGTACGTAATACGAGTATAATACTATAGCAAGTCAACGTACGTATTACGTACGCAACGGAATAAGTGTTACGTACGTTACGGGGTGGCTGGCCGAGTCGTGGCCAAGAGGACCTGCAGTGGCCGAGCCTGGTCGGCACTGACTCGCAGGGATGGCCGATCACGGTCGGCAGTGACTCGCTGGGGGCAAGGACTGGCCGATAATGTATGTAAGTCTGTGGCCGGTTATGGCCGTAAGGGCCCATTACGTACGTAAGCAGCTGCCGGTTACGTACGTAAGGGTGTCGGACAAAATGGACATTAGGGTAGGCCACGGCCGGTTACGTACGTAAGCCACGGCCGGTTACGGCCGTAACGTGCCGGCAGGTCCCACCTATATAAGGCCTGGACCGAGTCACCTTGAGCATTTTTCGTTTTTCTTCATTCCTTTCGTGATTTCTTCAGCAAAGATGATGGATTTGAGTAAGAGAAACTTAGAACAACATGTTTTGGAAGTTTGATTCATGGACTAACATTATCTTCCACCCGGATCGAAGGTATGAACACAAAAAACTTTTGGTTTTTGGATGTTCTTGAGGTTTCTTGGTGTTTTGGCCGATTTGATTTGTTTTGATTCAGATTATTGATAGAACTTGATTGTATACTCGTAATCATTTAATACTCTTGAAGTTTTGTGGAACAAATTCGAGTATTTCTTCGTTAAACGATTAAATTGGATTATGACTTCAAAGTGTTCGATGAAATGCCTCAACGAGTAGAACTTGGGAAATTCTATACGTTTTCGTATGAATGGTGATTGAATTGATATTATTGTGATTTAGGAATGAACTTTTGAAGGAGGTTGAATCGGTACCCTTTCCTTTCGTCGATTTCTTCGCACCATGTTATTCAAAACGAGTGATTACTTGTGTATTTCATCTTCTAAGAGGTATGTTGGGTAATCCTCTTCTTAAATTAGGATTTTGATGTTATCATTGGAGAATGATTCATATTAAGATGATTATGGTTTTGTTGTTATGATTCTTGCGGTTATATGAACTATATGTTGAAGACATTGTTAGGACTATTGAATATCGAATTTCGGCTTGTATTCGTATTGTTAAGAGTTGATACGGTTTGGTTTAGTATGATCGAGATATCTTTGAACCATCGAGTTTGATTAGTTGGTCATTTCGGTTGTTGATTGTTATTGAACGTATCGTTAATTTATTATTGCATTAGGTTGCGTTTAGTGATCGTTGATGTTAACCGTTGCGATGCGGTTGAGGTTGGAGAATGCATGAATCGTCTTGGTCGGGGCTGAGGAGCTTGTAGATGAAGACGGCGGGATTGATAGCGGTTGCATCAAATTGGTATCAAGGCAAGTTATGCTTGTTCAATTCATAATGTTTAATAAATGGTTTTGCTTTCATTTCATTTATGATTCATATAGCAATGGTATTATGAAATATGAATTGCCGGGATGATGGTATGTATATTATGCTTGGACTAAGATAAATCATAATGTATATGATTTTAAGACGTCTAGAGGAAACGAAGACGTGAAATAAATTGGTCTATTATATGAGAAGTTAGATATCAAGGCTAGTTATCCTGCCGATGTTGAACTCGGGATGGTGATTTGGTATTAGTAATGGACTGTATTGCATTTTGGATTTTTCAAATAAACCGTGTATTCGTTCAGGGCGGTTGGTCGTGGAAAGGTTAGCGTCTCCAGCTTGAGGTAAATTAATATTGTTAGATTATGATAATCATCATGTTGCATTATTGCATGTGTGTGTTGATATTTCATGCGGTGAATGTGCACCATTGTTTGTTACGTTTTGTGATGTGCTCTTTCTTTGAGATGTAATCTGTGGGGCCGATGTGTTGGGGATAAAACCTGTATGGTACCCGAATGGAAATGTGTTAGGGGATAAAACCTAAATGGCACCTACGTTCCGGAGTATTCCTGTGAGATGCTTCCGTGACCCTTGGCTGCTGCCTTGGGGTTTATGTGTTAATATTATACGCATTGTTGAGCATGATGTGGACTGTTGTCTGATGGAAATACGACATTGTGGTCGTGCCGGTCTTTCATGATCGAGTTGCTGTTGCTCTTTTGGGAAGTCTTCTGATCCTTGATGGATATGCGTTTCTTCGAGATTTGTTGTCATGTTGTATCGTGGCATATCTGGAGTCAGATACGTTCTGATCGTTCATGTGTAGGATTTTCGGGGCGGCCACGTGTAGCATGTGTTGGTTTCGACATCATATTGAACCGTGCACACGAGACGTACTTCGTGAGGCTGATTAGGTACGAGACCAGACGAGTATTTGATCAATACCGTGGTTGGCTTGTACACGGACACATGTCCGGATTGGGCGTATCGTGACGTCCATCTTGAGTCTTATTGATTGGTAGTTCACAGTCCATGTATAATTGGATCTGTTCGATATTCGGTTTGTCTTTGAAATCCCGTATATATGATTCGTTTATGGTTGATGATTTTATTCTCTCGTGTATCTATCGCCGTTGAACCTTTACTAATCTCGTTCGGAGTTACCATATCGATGGTCAACTCATTGATATCGATCCTTTATAAATCTCGTTTGGAGTTCACCCTGTCATTGGTAATCTCGTTCGTTATTGATCCTTATTGATTCCGTTTGGGAGTTGTCTCACCGTTGGTATTCTTGGTTATTAGTCCTTGATTGATGTTATTGGAGTTTACCGTGTCGTCGGTATTCTCGGTTGTCGATTCCTTATTGCTCTTGTTGGAGTTTACCGTATCGTTGGTATTCCCGGTTGTTGGTCCTTATTGATCTTGCTAGAGTATACTGTGTCGTCAGTATTCTCGGTTGTTGACCCTTTATTGATCTTATTGGAGTTTATCGTACCATTGGTATTTTTGGTTGTCGACTCTTATTGATCTTGTTGTAGTTTACCATATCGTCGGTATTCTCGGTTATTGATTCTTCATTGATCCTTACCGTGTCGTCGGTATTCTCGGTGATTGATTCTTTGTTGATTCTTACCGTGTCATCGGTATTCTCGGTTGTCGACTTTTTATTGATCTTGTTGGGATTTTCCGTATTGCTGGTATTCTCGGTTATTGATTCTTCATTGATCTTGTTGGAGTTACCACATCATGGTATTCTCGTTCGTGGTTGATCCTTTGTCGATCTTGTGTGGAAATATCATGCCATTGATATTTCCGTTGTGATGCATTGATTGTTTATCATTATTGATTGTGTGAGCATTCATCCTTTGTATCGATATCCGGGACTTGCCATTGTTTCGGGACAGTTGATTTGCAGATGTATCGTGTGATATCAGTTTCTATCAGGATTGGGATCCGATTGTGCGACCCAACCGGCAGAATCGAACTTGGCCAGATTATTCTATACTCGAGATATGTTTATGTTTGGAAATCTTGGTAGTGTTTCGGATACAGTACAGGTGATTACATTTGAATTCGTTCATTACTTAAGGACGCAGGACGTGGATTATGGTAAGAACTGATTTGATATGGATTGTGATGGTTCAGTAAAGTTACACTGGATTAATTCTTGCCTTGTGATTACATTGATATGTAATTGTTTTTCTGATGTGATCGTTATCATTGTTGAGTATTATGGCTGACCCCATCGTGGGATTTATCTTTTAGGTACTCGGAGTTCGAGCTAGTAGCGGTCGTGAAGGGATGAGCTTTCCGGTGATACTGGCTATGGCGTGATTGTTCGGATTGTGTATTCTTTTCTGGTTTTTCTAATTCCTCTGCAAATGTATTTAATTATATTTTTATCCGCTGTGTGTGTATGTTTCTAAATGGCTTTTTGGTATTCTTCTGAACTATGTTTTTATCCGCTGTGTGTGTGTACTTCAAAAGGGCCTTTTGGCATTTTTTAACGTTTTCGAAAATGATTTTAGCCTTGTGGGTTCCAATGTGGGGCCCACGGCGCTGTAATATTCCCGTATGGTTTTGGGGGTGTTACAGAAGATGGTATCAGAGCTTGGGTTTCGTAAAACCCGGGCGTGTGTGTTATGTGGCTCTACCGGTGCGGTAGTAGCGTGACTTTTGAAAATGATTTTCTAACTTTTGAGTCAAACCGATTTTGGAGGTTTCAAAATTTTTGAAATATTTTCAAATTGTTGTATTTGCGTTGTCGGTGTGTTGTTAGTGTGTTGAGACTTTGTATGTGAGTTGTATGCTGGTATCACGAAAGATCATCGACTTCACGGACCTGTAAGTATGTTCTTTCAGTTATTTTAGTTTTGATGATGATTATTTGAGTATGGTGTCGTGATTTTGAGATATTTCGGGATTGAGAAACTGATTATGACAGGTGTTGAGTTTCGAGGACGAAACTTATTTAAGTGGGTATATATGTAATATCTTAGAATTTCACTATGAATTTTTCGCATTATTTTATCTGAGTTGTACTGTACAAAGTGGGACCGATACAGTATGGATAATTAATTTTGGAAACCGTGACAGTCTTGCCAGTATGTCTATCGAGGTTATTTTGATTCTAGGATATTACATGCTTGGTGTGTTTTTCGATGTCGGGTATACCATATGAGTATTTGTATGATTGCCGTACTTGGTCGACAGTTGTAATTGAGGATATCGTGGATCAGACGTACCGTATGAGAATATTTTGGGTTGAGTATATGTGTATTTTGTGTGCCATATGTTCGTATCCGGTATGTCGAGACGGACCAGAACAGTTGGATTTTGGCTAAGTACATAAGGCCATTACGTACGTTAAGTTTATGGGCTAACGTACGCTAAGTTGGTACGTTTTACGTACGTTATGCGTAAGGTATTACGTACGTAACAAGAGGAATCGGACAGTTGGGCCCGGTGTCGGCAGCTTTCGGCACGGATGTGGACAGGTGAGTCAACGGATGGAGTTACGTACGTTATACAGGGTGTATTACGTACGTAATACGAGTATAATACTATAGCAAGTCAACGTACGTATTATGTACGCAACGGAATAAGTGTTACGTACGTTACGGGGCGGCTGGCCGAGTCGTGGCCAAGAGGACCTGCAGTGGCTGAGCCTGGTCGGCAGTGACTCGCAGGGAAGGCCGATCACGGTCGGCAGTGACTCGCTGGGGGCAAGGACTGGCCGATAACGTACGTAAGGCTGTGGTCGGTTACGGCCATAAGGGCCCGTTACGTACGTAAGCAGCTGCCGGTTACGTACGTAAGGGTGTCGGACAAAATGGACAGTAGGGTAGGCCACGACCGGTTACGGCCATAACGTGCCGGCAGGTCCCGCCTATATAAGGTCTGGACCGAGTCACCTTGAGCATTTTTCGTTTTTCTTCATTCCTTCCGCGATTTCTTCAGCAAAGATGATGGATTTGAGTAAGAGAAACTTAGAACAACATGTTTTGGAAGTTTGATTCATGGATTAACATTATCTTCCACCCGGATCGAAGGTAAGAACACATGAACTTTCGGTTTTTGGATGTTCTTGAGGTTTCTTGGTGTTTTGGCCGATTTGATTCGTTTTGATTCAGATTATTGATAGAACTTTATTGTATACTCGTAATCATTCAATACTCTTGAAGTTTTGTGGAACAAATTCGATTATTTCTTCGTTAAATGATTAAATTGGATTATGCCTTCAAAGTGTTTGATGAAATGCCTCAATGAGTAGAACATGGGAAATTCTATACGTTTTTGTATGAATGGTGATTGAATTGATATTATTGTGATTTAGGAATGAACTTTTGAAGGAGATTGAATCGGTACCATTTCCTTTTGTCGATTTCTTCGCACCGTGTTATTCAAAACGAGTGATTACTTATGTATTTCATCTTCTAAGAGGTATGTTGGGTAATCCTCTCCTTGAATTAGGATTTTGATGTTATCGTTGGAGAATGATTCGTATTAATGATTATGGTTTTGTTGTTACGATTCTTGTGGTTATATGAACTATATGTTGAAGACATTGTTAGGACTATTGAATATCGAATTTCGGCTTGTATTCGTATTGTTAAGAGTTGATACGGTTTGGTTTCGTATGATCGAGATATCGTTGAACCATCGAGTTTGATTAGTTGGTCATTTCGGTTGTTGATTGTTATTGAACGTATCGTTAATTGATTTATTGCATTAGGTTGCGTTTAGTGATCGTTGATGTTAACCGTTGCGATGCGGTTGAGGTTGGAGAATGCATGAATCATCTTGGTCGGGGCTGAGGAGCTTGTAGATGAAGACAGCGGGATTGATAGCGGCTTCGTCGAATTGGTATCAAGGCAAGTTATGCTTGTTCAGTTCATAATATTTAATAAATTGTTTCGCTTTCATTTCATTTTTGATTCATATAGCAATGGTATTATGGAATATGAATTGTCGGGATGATGGTATGTATATCATGCTTGGACTAAGATAAATCATAATGTATATGATTTTAAGACGTCTAGAGGAAACGGAGACGTGAAATAAATTGGTCTATTATATGAGAAGTTAGATATCAAGGTTAGTTATCCTGCCGATGTTGAACTCGGGATGGTGATTTGGTATTAGTAACGGATCAGACGATTTGGATTTTTCGGATAAACCGTGTATTCGTTCAGGGCGGTTGGTCGTGGAAAGGTTAGCGTCTCCAGCTTGAGGTAAATTAATATTGTTAGATTATGATAATCATCATGTTGCATTATTGCATGTGTGTGTTGATATTTCATGCGGTGAATGTGCACCATTATTTGTTATGTTTTGTGATGTGCTCTTTCTTTGAGATGTAATCTGTGGGGCCGATGTCTTGGGGATAAAACCTGTACGGTACCCGAATGGAAATGTGTTAGGGGATAAGACCTAAATGGCACCTACGTTTCGGAGTATTCCTGTGAGATGCTTCTGTGACCCTTGGCTGCTGCCTTGGGGTTTATGTGTTAATATTATATGCATTGTTGAGCATGATATGGACTGTTGTCTGATGCAAATACGACATTGTGGTCCTGTCGGTCTTTCATGATCGAGTTACTGTTGCTCTTTTGGGAAGTCTTCTGATCCTTGATGGATATGCGTTTCTTCGAGATTTGTTGTCATGTTGTATCGTGGCATATCTGGAGTCAGATACGTTCTGATCGTTCATGTGTAGGATTTTCGGGGCGGGCACGTGTAGCATGTGTTGGTTTCGACCTCATATTGAACTGTGCACACGAGACGTACTTCGTGAGGCTGTTTAGGTACGAGACCAGACGAGTATCTGATCAATACCGTGGTTGGCTTGTACACGGACACTTGTCCGGATCGCGTGTATCGTGACGTCCATCTTGAGTCTTATTGATTGGTTGTTCACAGTCTATGTATAATTGGATCTGTTCGATATTCGGGTTGTCTTTGAAATCCCGTATATATGATTTGTTTATGGTTAACGATTTTATTCTCTCGTGTATCTGTCGCCGTTGAACCTTTACTAATCCCGTTCGGAGTTACCATATCGATGGTCAACTCATTGATATCGATCCTTTATAAATCACGTTTGGAGTTCACCCTGTCATTGGTAATCTCGTTCATTATTGATCCTTATTGATTCCGTTTGGGAGTTGTCTCACCATTGGTATTCTTGGTTATTAGTCCTTGATTGATGTTATTGGAGTTTCCCGTGTCGTCGGTATTCTCGATTGTCGATTCCTTATTGCTCTTCTTGGAGTTTACCGTATCGTTGGTATTCCCGGTTGTTGGTCCTTGTTGATCTTGCTAGAGTTTACTATGTCGTTAGTGTTCTTGGTTGTTGACCCTTTATTGATCTTATTGGAGTTTATCGTACTGTTGGTATTTCTGGTTGTCGACTCTTATTGATCTTGTTGGAGTTTACCGTATCGTCGGTATTCTCGGTTATTGATTCTTCATTGATCCTTACCGTGTCGTTGGTGTTCTCGGTTATTGATTCTTCGTTGATCCTTACCGTGTCGTCGGTATTCCGGTTGTCGACATTTTATTGATCTTGTTGGGATTTGCCGTATTGCCCGTATTCTCGGTTATTGATTCTTCATTGATCTTGTTGGAGTTACCACATCATGGTATTCTCGTTCGTGGTTTATCCTTTGTCGATCTTGTTTGGAAATATCATGCCATTGATATTTCCGTTGTGATGCATTGATTGTTTATCATTATTGATTGTGTGAACATTCATGCTTTGTATTGATATCCGTGACTTGCCATTGTTTCGGGACAGTTGATTTGCAGATGTATCGTGTGATATCGGTTTCTATCAGGATTGGGATCCGATTGTGCGACCCAACCGGCAGAATCGAACTTGGCCAAATTATTCTATACTCGAGATATGTTTATGTTTGGAAATGTTGGTAGTGTTTCGGATACAGTACAGGTGATTACCTTTGAATTCATTCATTACTTAAGGATGCGGGACGTAGATTATGCTAAGAACTGATTTGATATGGATTGTGATGGATTAGTAAGGTTATACTGGATTAATTCTTGCCTTGTGATTACATTGATATGTAATTGTTTTTGTGATGTGATCGTTATCATTGTTGAGTATTATGGTTGACCCCGTCGTGGCTTTATCTTTTAGGTACTCAGAGTTCGAGCTAGTAGCGGTCGTGAAGGGATGAGCTTTCCGGTGATACTTGCTATGGCGTGATTGTTCGGATTGTGTATTCTTTTATGGTTTTTCTAATTCCCCTGTAAATGTATTTAATTATATTTTTATCCGCTGTGTGTGTATGTTTCTAAATGGCTTTTCGGTATTCTTCTGAACTGTGTTTTTATCCGCTGTGTGTGTGTACTTCAAAAGGGCATTTTGGCATTTTAAATGTTTGCGAAAATGATTTTAGCCTTGTGGGTTCCAATGTGGGGCCCACAGCGTTGTAATATCCCGTATGGTTTTGGGGGTGTTAGAGAAGATGGTATCAGAGCTTGGGT
Organism: Orobanche coerulescens; assembly: GCA_033398695.1. NCBI lineage: Eukaryota > Viridiplantae > Streptophyta > Magnoliopsida > Lamiales > Orobanchaceae > Orobanche > Orobanche coerulescens. The sequence goes on from CM065803.1 coordinate 160,832,418, forward strand.
TTCGTAAAACCCGAGCGTGTGTGTTATGTGGCTCTACCGGTGCGGTAGTAGCGTGACTTTTGAAAATGATTTTCTAACTTTTGAGTCAAACCAATTTTGGAGGTTTCAAAATTTTTGAAATATTTTCAAATTGTTGTATTTGCGATGTCGGTGTGTTGTTAGTGTGTTGAGACTTTGTATGGGAGTCGTATGCTGGTATCACGGAAGATCATCGACTTCACGGACCTGTAAATATGTTCTTTCAGTTATTTCAGTTTTGATGATGATTATTTGAGTATGGTGTCGTGATTTTGAGATATTTCGGGATTGAGATACTGATTATGACAGGTGTTGAGTTTCGAGGACGAAACATATTTAAGTGGGTATATATGTAATATCCTAGAATTTCACTATGAATTTTTCGCATTATTTTATCTGAGTTGTACTGTACATAGTGGGACCGATACAGTATGGATAAATAATTTTGGAAACCGTGATAGTCGTGCCAGTATGTCTATCGAGGTTATTTTGATTCTAGGATATTACATGCTTGGTGTGTTTTTCGATGTCGGTTATACCGTATGAGTATTTGTATGATTGTTGTACTTGGTCGACAGTTGTAATTGAGGATATCGTGCATCAGACGTACCGTATGAGAATATTTTGGGTTCAGTATATGTGTATTTAGTGTGCCGTATGTTCGTATCCGGTATGTCGAGATGGACCAGAACAATTGGATTTTGGCTAAGTACATAAGGCCATTACGTACGTTAAGTTTATGGGCTAACGTACGCTAAGTTGGTACGTTTTACGTACGTTATGCGCAAGGTATTACGTACGTAACAAGAGGAATCGGACAGTTGGGCCCGGTGTCGGCAGCTTTCGGTGCGGATGTGGACAGGTGAGTCAACGGATGGAGTTACTGTAATATCCGGATTTATTATTGTGTAATTCATCTGTATTTGAACCCTGTATTATTCGGAATTGTGATCTCGATAATTGGAGTATGATATTTCTCACATTTGTATCCTTGTACATAAGTATAATAACATGCAAAATTTCTCATGCAAACTCGTGATAGCGCACACTAAGAATGTAGCTTAACGTGCGTTATCGGCTACAACTAGCGCACACTACGAATGAAGAATTGCGTGCGCTAGGCAGTCAATTATTGAGCTAGACGGCTAGCACATGCGCCAGCCGGACATGGGTCCGGATAAGATTCCCGCAGGCGGAACTGGACAGTTTTGGAGTGAACGCTTATTAGCGTGCGCTAAGGAAAGTAGGATAGCGTGCACTAATCGGCTAATGTGCAGAAATGTTATAAATGGGACAGCAACCCATTTAACTTGGTTTACATTTCCTTCGGTTATCCTTCGTTCTTGAGAGACCAGAGAGCATTATATCCTCCTTAAACACTTAGACCACCTCTACTTGATTCATTAAAGATTGGATATCACTTGTGATTGATCATTGAAGTAGAGTAGCACCTTGGATTGACACACAAACAACTGGAGTTGGATTCTACCTTTTTGGCTCAGTGATTTCTTCATCTTAAGGTATGTTAATTCTTTCTCCAGCCTTAGATTCGTGTTCTGAAGAATAAGATGAATCATGCAATCAATATATTGAGTTCCATTAGTGAATTATTCAACAAAAATCATGCTTAGAAGTCGGAATAACTACGCTTATGATATCATCGTTGAAAACCTCATAGTTGGAATCCTAGTACGTCAAATGATGAGAGGAACATTCTGAGGTTGATTATCCGTATGATTTATGTTGTCATATTGATCATAAACTTGGAGGTGATATCACTTTTGTTTATAAGGACTTAAGAAAGAATCGTCTTAGGTTGTATCCTTTCGTATAAGTTGGAATTGTTAGTTCACCTTCAAGATGAAGTCTGAATGTGATAATGATAATGGAATCTAATGCATCAACCTGAGATCACCAAACTTCACATGAGAATGATAATCGAGTTTGAATATAAGAGTTGTGATGATATTCATTTCCTTGAAATTCAAAGATGTTTGAATCCGTAAGATCATTCATAAGTTTATAAACATGACATGTAGACGGATAACGTACGTTAATCACTGAGGAGTTCGTAAGTTTCATCACCGTTAGAACAAGTCTGCTACCCAGTAGTGAAACTGCCATGCACGCTTAGCATACGCTAAGCTATGAAAATTAACGTACGCTATCGGGCATGTTTAGCGTACGCCATGCTTGGAACTTAGCGTGCGTTATATCATCAAACGAGTCAATCGACTGATCAGTGAGGTATTGACCATGCATTGTTAGCGTACGCTAGGCTGCGTATAATTGCGTGCGCTAACGAGTAACCTTAACATACACTACATAGGATACGTAGCGTGCGTTAAGCAAGCCAGACAAATTTCATTTTTAAGAACTTTCGACCGTAATTTGGATTGTTAGATGTTCGTTCGACTTGAGATGAATTCTATATTATTTATTTTGTTAAGGTTCGAGCTTAGAAACGTGATTGATCGAAGGGGACAACCTTCGAGTATTTTGATATTTGTGGAAGTTTTATTCTTGTCATCAAACCGAGGCAAGTACTCTAATTAGAATTGTTTATATTATGACAGTTATATTGTGATTGTATTGTGCATATGTATTGTGATTAAATGTCCACCATGCGTTGATCCAACGAGAATCATCATGGGAATCTATAGCTGTGTGCGCTAGATCGTTGGACAGGTAGTTCCACCATGCGTTGGTCCGACGGGATCATCATGGGAATCTATAGCTGTGTGCGCTAGATCGTTGGAATACCATCAGTATGTTGAGACTGTTGTATTGTGATAAGTGTTGTTGTTATTTCTCATTGGAGAAACTTGTTATGATGATTGTTGATTACATCACTGTTGTATGATTATTGTACTTGTACTAGTATCGTTGTGCTAACCCCTTCGGGGGTGAACATTTATTTATGTTCAGGATCCAGGAGAGCGGGGAAACAACCACTGGAGCTGCATGACGACGAGGGTGCAGAGTGATGTTCCGGCCGGGTTTATTGTCAGTTGTTGGTTATTTTAATAATTACTCGAATACGTCGTAATTTGTGATGTTTGGATTTCAGTGGTGTATTAATATTCTCCTTTTGGATATTTGTATTTTCGGTATCGAACCAGAACTGTCATAATGTATTTTCAGTGATTTCATAATTTGGTATCTGTCATTGTCTTTTCATTTATTTAGCCTTGTAAATTCTTATGTAAAGGATTTACCGCGTTGTAATACTCCAGAATATATCGGGGGTGTTACAAAATATGGTATCGGAGATATGATTATGGATATATTGACCATTGGGTTAAAATAGGGGTCGTATATGTCTTTTGAGATAACCGGCCGTGAATAACATCACTGTACTGCCTACGTCTTCGTGCGAACGGTGGTTGTAAGTTTATAAACTCTATCTCGTCCTTTACATGTTGTATCTCTTTATTCTTGAACATTAGAACGATATTGTTTCCAGTATATTGAGTATTTATGCTTTCAGTATGTTGAGATGTAGACGTAGACGTGGTCGCGGTCGCGGATGCGGACGAAGGAATGCCGAAAGAGAAGCTTCGCCTTCTAATCAGGCCAGCCACAGCTCAGGCGAGCCACAGAGATCTATTAATAATGAACCGGAACCTGCTGTGCCCGAAATCCTTCATCAGGTGGTGAACCAGATGACTCATTTCGCCCAGGTCGTGGACCGAATGCAGGTGGCGGTGGGATTACAGCAGGGAGATAGACAGCAAGGGATCCCAGACATGGGAAATCTAGGTGACCGATGGCTGCAAGAGGTGGCGAAGATGCAACCACCCAAATTCGACAGTTTTCCTGAGACTCCCACATGGGTCAATTGGATGAAGGAATTGGAGAAATTTTTTGCCGGAATTAATTGCCCACATGACCGGAGAGCCTCTATTGCTCAGTACTTTCTGATAGGGGAAGCATCCGAGTGGTGGGAAGCCATCCGGCCTGCAGATCATGATACTGACTGGACAGAATTTAAATTGATGATGGAAGCTTAGTACTGCCCTCGTCCTGTAAGGGAAGCCAAAGTTCGGGAGTTTTTCTCCGCTCAGCCATCAGACGAACCTGTATCCTATACAATTAAGACGTTTACCCAGCAGTTGGCATTCGTTCGACATCTGGTCAGAACAGATGCAGAAATGATGATCCATTTTGATATGAGAATGAAACCAGAAATCCGGAGGTACATGTCCGGTTTTGAATGTACCACTCTCCGTCAATACCAGGATAAGGCGTTGGCGTATGAGATCAAGGAAGCAGCAATGGAGAAGTTTGCAGAATCCAAGAAGCAGAAAGTCTCTGGTAGTTTCACAGAGCACAAGACCAGTGGGCCCCGCAAGGCCCAGTCATCCTTTCACCCTTTCAAGAAACCTCCGCAGCCATCTAAGAGTGGAAAGAATTTCGGAATAATGTCAGCCATGACGGATACAACTAGGAGGTGCTTTAACTATGGTCGCCCAGGCCACCTTTGACATGATTGTTTGCGCACTACAGTTACATGTTTTGATTGCGGACAGGAAGGGCACCGTGTGACGTTTTGCAAGGATGCCACCAAGTTAAATGGAACCCGTACATCACAGCCAGTTCAGAAGGAAGCCAGTCCAACAGACGCAGCAAAGTGTTCAGATGCCTCAGAATTTTGGCCGCGGATGAGGCAGAGGACAGTGGGACCGAAAGGGTACATCGAGTGCTGGATCTGTTCCCCCACATCTGTACGAGATGAGGAGAACATACGATCGTGATCTTCTTGTCGCATCGTGCAATCGTGAGATCCTTTCCCAGTCAGTTAGCGTTTTATTCGATACAGGAGCTACGCATTCATTTATATTCTCATCTTGTGTAAATCGTTTGAATATTTCTGGTTTTTATAATTGTGAACCTTATGTTGTTGGTTTACCGAGTGGAGAGAGAATTGTTGGAAACTTAGAAACTTGAGATTTCCCTGTATCGTTTGGAGGCAAAGAGTGGCCCTCAAATATGATTGTGATAGAAATGCAAGGAGATGACCTGATACTCGGAGACGATTGGCTTAATCGATATGGAGCCATTGTAAACTACCGAAGGAGGAATATCTCGCTGATTGATGACGATGGTTCCGAAATATTGTTTGAAGGATGGAAACCAGGAAGCTCAGGAAAGTTGATCAAGGCGATGAAAGATGTCAAATTGTTTAAACAGGGCTGTACCGGATACTGGTGCTATGCAATGAAGAAAGAAGACGAAATTGTGGAACTTTCATCCATTCCTGTTGTCAACGAATTTCCGGATGTATTTCCTGACGAGTTACCTGGACTACCTCCACGATGGGATGTAGAATTCACCATTGAGCTGGAACCTGGAGCTACACCAATTTCTAAGGCGTCGTATCGTATGGCACCTACTGAGATGTACGAACTGAAAAAGCAGCTGGAGGAGTTACTGGACAAAGGCTATATCCAGCCAAGCGTTTCGCCCTGGGGAGCGCCAGTTCTTTTTGTCCGGAAGAAGGATGGATCGTTTCGACTATGTATTGACTATCGAGAGCTGAACAAAATGACGATTAAGAACAAGTATCCATTGCCACGGATTGATGATTTGTTTGACCAGTTACAAGGAGCAACAGTATTTTCTAAAATCGATACGAGATCAGGATATCATCAGCTGAGGATTAAGGAATCTGATGTTCCGAAATCAGCGTCCAGAACTCGCTACGGACACTATGAGTTTGTAGTGATGCCGTTTCGTCTCACTAACGCACCTGCTGTATTCATGCAATTGATGAACCGAGTGTTCATCGAATAATTGGATAAATTTGTGGTTGTGTTCATTGATGACATTCTAGTTTATTCCAAGAGCACGGAAGAACATGCGCAGCATTTGCGGATTGTATTAGAACTTTTGAGAAGCGAGAAATTGTACGCCAAACTTTCTAAGTGTGAATTCTGGCTAAAGGAAGTAATGTTCCTCAGCCATGTGGTATCAGCTGAAGGAGTCCGAGTAGATCCTCAGAAGATCGAAGCGGTTATGGACTGAAAGCCTCCAAAGAACGTGAAAGAAGTCCGGAGTTTCTTAGGACTTGCTGGGTATTATCGTCGGTTCGTGGAAGGGTTTTCCAAAATTTCCCGCCCACTTACTCGACTACTGCATAAAACACAAAAGTTTGAGTAGAACGAGTTGTGCCAGAATAGCTTTGATGAATTGAAGAAGAGATTGACGACATCACCGATTTTAACAGTTCCACAGGGAACTGGAGGATTCATAGTTTACAGTGATGATTCGAACCAAGGACTCGGATGTGTATTGATTCAGAATGATAAGGTGATCGGTTATGCGTCACGACAGCTGAAACCGTATGAAGTGAATTACCCGACGCATGATTTGGAGCTAGCAGCAGTAGTTTTTGCTTTGAAAATCTGGAGGCATTACCTGTTCGGGACTCACTGTCAGATCTTTACGGATCACAAGAGTCAAATATATCTTCAGTCAGAAAGAGTTGAACATGCGGCAAAGGAGATGGCTGGAACTTATTAAGGATTATGACTTGGAGATTCTTTATCATTCAGGCAAAGCAAATGTAGTGGCCGATGCACTTAGCCGCAAGCCTGTTTCTATCCAGATGCCGGGGACTCTGACCTCCCAGCTCAGCATTCAACGAGAGATGATTCGAGAAGGAATTGAAGTGTGGTTACAAAGAGTCCAAGGACAGCTGTGCGTGATGGAAATAACTTCATCATTAATCGAAGAAATCAAATCTATGCAGACAGATGATCCTCTGATGATTCGGTTACGTGATGAAGTGATCAAGGGAAAGGCCCCCGGATTCGTAATTCATGATGATGGAGTTTTGAGATTTCAGAACTGACTCTGCGTTCCTGATGTCGATGTTCTGAAACAGACGATTATGAAGGAAGCTCACAACTCGCCCTATTCTATCCACCCGGGCACCAGTAAGATGTACAAGGACTTGAAGCAGAATTTCTGGTGGGGCAACATGAAGAAGGATGTAGTGGACTATGTTTCAAAATGCTTGACTTGTCAGCAGGTTAAGATCGAGCATCAACGACCTGCCGGGATGCTGAAGCCGCTCCCGATTCCTGAATGGAAGTGGGAGGACATATCGATGGACCTTATCACTAGTATGCCGAGAACCAAGACAGGAATGAACATGATTTGGGTGATAGTTGATCGTTTAACCAAATCAGCTCATTTTCTAGGCATTAAGGACACGTGGGGACCAGAGAGGTTAGCACGAGTATTTATTTCAGAGATAGTCCGATTGCATGGTATGCTGAAGACCATTATTGCTGACCGAGACGGTCGCTTTGTATCGCATTTTTGGAAAGCAATTCATAAGGCCTTGGGGACCTAATTGAACTTCAGTACAGCTTATCACCCGCAGACTGGCGGACAATCCGAGAGGACTATTCAAACGGTGGAAGATATGCTAAGGGCTTATGCCTTAGATTGGTCAACCGACTGGGAACTTTATCTACCGTTGATTGAATTTACCTACAACAATAGTTGACATGCTTCCATTAAGATGGCACCGTTTGAGGCCTTGTACGGGAGAAGATGCAGATCGCCCCTATGTTGGGACGATTCATCAGACTTGATCGGGACAGAACCAGAGTTGATCGTGCAGACACGAGAGAAGATAGCCTTGATTCGTGAAAGGCTGTTGACCGCCCAGAGTCGACAGAAATCTTATGCAGACGTACGTCGTCGCCCATTGGAGTTCAATAATGGAGACCACATACTTTTAAAAGTTTCTCTTACTCGGGGAATCTTTCGTTTTGGGAGAAAAGGTAAGCTGAGCCTAAGATATATCAGACCATTCGAGATCCTCGAGAGAGTTGGAGATATATCGGACCATTCGAGATCCGCCGTCATTGAGCCATGTTCATAATGTGTTCCATGTAACACCCCCAGAAACCATCGGGAATATTACACGCCATAGACCCTTTTTTCCATAAGGATCTACCAGGCTAACCACCACGATACGAACAATGTTTGACCGGCCGAGGTCAAACAACTTACTAACACAGACCGATAGGGTCAAATATTAATTACACTGACCGATGAGGTCTCACGATTAAATCAACCCAAAGGTAAACTCATTATTGTACATACCTACGCGGGGGTCAAAGTATAATACAGCGGAAGACTTAAAATAACTCAACAATACAACGACATCAAACGGGACTCTTAACTCTTGATTAGTATCGCGACTCGTCTTCTTCCATGCCGTCCCTGTGGTTGCTTCAACGAACTAAGCACACCTGAAATGCATGATACGCATTTCCCCCATTTAAGGGGTTAGCATTTGAATGGCTAGTACAAGTAATTCAGTCTATACAAAATATATCACGCCAATATCGATTATAATACAATAACAACAGTAGTGAAAGAAGTTCCCGAGGGGTTTTCAATATTTAAGGTGCAACTCAAGTCTTTGAAGATGAGATATATAAAAACTCGAGAGTTTTGGAAAACGACAGAAAGTCCTTTGGAACTTCAAGTTCAAGATTATAAAGCCTTATTCGAAAATAATGGGGTCTCGGCCCAAATCTCTTTGTGAAACAAACATTTTCATAAATAGTAAATTCTTCTGGACCTCACGTCCTAAATTCCGAAATCATTTCGAAACAAATGGGTCTCGACCCAAAGTCATTTTCCGCAAAAGCAATCTTAACACAACCATTGGGATCTCATCCCATGATTTCCTCAACCACAGTACACGAAAACAATAACAAGTTCATTATCCAACACCAAAACCTCACGGTCAAGGGTTAAACACTTACGACACAAATCCTAGTGCCATTCTAGCCAAGTACCAAAATCCTATATATAATGTATCTCAACATCGAGAACAAAAACGTCGTGATATTCCAGACATATCACGATTTACATCAAAACAGTATATCAACATGTTCCAACATCACAACTATCCACACTTGGTAACCCGCGGCCGTACCCATTAGTATCGACCCCTAGAGGCCCCGTCGGACCGTCCCCGGGTGGGAAACCACTTCCGCGGCCGTACCCATTAGTATCGGCCCCCAGAGGTCCCGTCGAACTATCCCCGAGTGGAAGAACAACAACACACGCACCCAAGTCCACTTCCGTGGCCGTACCCATTAGTATCGGCCCCCAGAGGCCACACATGCCATCCCCGGGTGGAAGAACGACAACACATCCACACGTTACAAAACTGCAAGTCTCGATTGCTAGTCACAATATATATAATTAAGGCACTTGCTAGAATTGGCCATTACCGACACGTAACTACGACCAAGGATTTGACACAACAACTATCCCTATTATATGTCAACACACAACAATCCCCACTTAAATATGACCGATGATTTTACACGATTTAACCCACACGACGCAATGATCCTCTAGACATTTCAACACACGTCTAAGTGTACTATCTAACCAACATCTCGCCTCCAGTGACGTACTTCTACTTCAAGCAACAACTGACACTAAATTGATCTAATAACATAACACCTACGACGATTTACATAACGCACAATTGACAAAATGAACAAGCATCACAGATTCGTTAAACAACCTCAATTCACATAATATAAATCGTATAGACAAGAATACTTGCCTCGATAATTGATGTGGAAAGCTCCGACGAATACAGCTCACCCGATCGATCCATTGAAATCCCATCCTTTAATATAAATACATAATAGACAATTTAATATAAGGGTTCAATTTAATATCTTATAATTATAAGAAAATAAATTGGATGATATAATACCTCCATTGTGCCCTTAATTTATCGATCGAATCAGACGACTAACGATAATTAACCCGGATCCAAGTTCCTGAATGATTACTCCAAATACGAACCCCGAACTCGAAATCACTTCGTAGGTATAATTACCCCACTCCAAATTTACCAAAACCTTCATCTACATCTATGTTTTTCCCGTCCGAATTCCAATACGAACACACACTCACAACCACGACTACACACACATATATATACATACATAAATGTATATACATACATAAATGTATATATATGTACATAAATGTATCTATACATACATAAATATATATATATATATATATATTTATATATAGAAAACACACACACTGTAGACTTGCACACACACACACTGCAACTACTCACACACACACCAGCACACACAAACTTACACACACTCACACACCTGCACACACCACATGCACCTGTATATATACATACAACACACATTTATATATATATATATATATATATATATATATATAAGACACACCCATACGGTTCACGCACACAACACACACTACACACACTCGACGTCCAACACACACATATATATATATATATATATATATATATATATATATATATATATACGGTACACACACATATTCACAATCCTGCAAAACACACACCCACACACACAGAAGCCCAACAACACACACACAATCGAGGTTTAGCTGCCGCTCGACACAACCCAGTTAAACTTTCAGTCCAGTCCATAGTTGACTCCGTTCAAATGACAAAAACAACACCCCGTCGTCGCCTCAGTCCAGTTCTGACGCCGCCCTACCCCGCCATCAAGACTTCGACCTTAAATCCTCCCCGCCGTCAAATCTCATCTCGAACCCTCATATCACTCACTGGAACCGAAAGTGGAGGTCGTCGGAATATTAAACCAAACTTTCAAAAGTCCAACTGCCGAGCTCCGACCACCGTATACCGAAAACTTGTCGCCGAAAAATTCCAGCACATTGACGATCTGCACCAAAAACCAAACCTCAATAGTCATTCCTACATCAGGAACCCAATTAACTCATCCGCCATATCCAACGTTCGCACACCGTCACCGCCGCAGACACCGCCGCACCTTCGATTTCTGCCACCCAGGCTCGCGGCGACCTGCTGCTGAGAGTTCGGATGAAAACGCGTAATAGAATCGTCCGCCTACTCGAGATCCCTTCACCCGATCGCTCCTTGTGTCAATCGCTCGCTGCTACGGGATGGTGGTTGACCGAGCAGGGGTTAGATCGGGGAAAAAGGGAATTGAGAGAGAGAGAGAGAGACAGAGATGAATCTGTGAGGGGGAAAGAAATATTATACATGTATATATGTATATATTTTACATATAGTGGGTTAGTTGGGTATTGACCCAATAAAGTTTTAATTATTAAAAAAAATCGATTCCCCATTGTTATATCGTTTCTTGGTTTGATTATCCGATTAATTCATTCCGCGTCCGGTAAAATCAATAACTCACCAATATTTTCGTTCAACATCTCAGAGTCCGCCCAACTATTAAATAATCAGCTAGTAAAATAAATTAAAAATAAAAATAATAGAGATTATATCGCCAACATTCAAATTTAAAATTTCCGGATATTACATTCCATGTATCCCAGTTACGGAGATATATACTGGATCCTAGTCATGTCATTGATTTCAGCGAAATCGAAGTCGCTCAGGATGGAACATTTGAAGAAAGACCGGTCAAGATATTCGAGAGTCGAGTTAAGCAATTGAGGAACAAACCAATCATTTTGGTCAAAGTTCAGTGGTCACGCCACGGAGTGGAAGAAGCCACTTGGGAAACAGAAGAAAGCATGAAGTCCAGATATCCAGAGTTATTTTTGTCTTGAGTTTCGGGACGAAACTCCTTTTTAGTAGGAGAGTATGTAATATCCGGATTTATTATTGTGTATTTCATCTGTATTTGAACCCTGTATTATTCGGAATTGTCATCTCGATAATTGAAGTATGATATTTCTCACATTTGTATCCTTGTACATAAGTATAACAACATGCAAAATTTCTCATGCAAAGTCGTGATAGCGCATGCTAAGAATGTAGCTTAACGTGCATTATCGGCTACAACTAGCGCACGCTACGAATGAAGAATTACATGCGCTAGGCAGTCAATTATTGAGATAGATGGCTAGCACATGCGCCAGCCGGACATGGGTCCGGATAAGATTCCCGCGGGCAGAACTGGACAGTTTTTGAGTCAACGCTTATTAGCGTGCGCTAAGGAAAGTAGGATAGCGTGCGCTAATCGGCTAATGTGCAGAAATGTTATAAATGGGACAGCAACCCATTTTACTTGGTTTACATTTCCTTCGGTTATCCTGCGTTCTTGAGAGACCAGAGAGCATTATATCCTCCTAAACACTTAGACCACCTCTACTTGATTCATTAAAGATTGGATATCACTTGTGATTGATCATTGAAGTGGAGTAGCGCCTTGGATTGGCACACAAACAACCGGAGTTGGATTCTACCTTTTTGGCTCAGTGATTTCTTCATCTTAAGGTATGTTAATTCTTTCTCCAGCCTTAGATTCGTGTTCTGAAGAGTAAGATGAATCATGCTATCAAGATATTTAGTTCCATTAGTGAATTATTCAACAAGCATCATGCTTAGAAGTCGGAATAACTATGCTTATGATATCATCGTTGAAAGCCTCGTAGTTGGAATCCTAGTACGTCAAATGATGAGAGGAACATCCTGAGGTTGATTATCCGTATGATTTATGTTGTCATATTGATCATAAACTTGGAGGTGATATCACTTTTGGTTATAAGGACTTAAGAAAGAATCATCTTAGATTGTATCTGTAATATCCGGAAATTCTACTACTGTTGTTGATATTATTTTATCCGAGTTATATTGTACAGCGTGGAATCTGTACAAGTAGAGATAAAATAAATAAATAACTGAGACATTTGTATTGGTATAATTGTCATATTTGGTTGATAATTACATTTAAGAAGTATATGTATTCAGTATGCCGTATGTTCGTATTCTGTATGATGAGACGTTGGACGAGAAGAGTTGGAAATGGCTAAGTATAGCCTGACTAGAGCGCGCTAATGGTCAAGTATAGCGCATGCTATCGTTCATGGTTAGCGCACGCTAGAGGCAGAATGTAGCGCACGCTAAAGCAGTCAGATCAGAAGGAATCTACGCGTGGACCAGGCCACTTTCGGCGCACGTTTTGATAAGTTAACGGATGTTGTAATGTAGTGTTAGCGCACGCTAATGCATGTTGACTAGCGCACGCTAACTATATATCGGTCAATAGGGAATCTTGGCTTTATTGGTTGATTTCGGCTTGTGGGGTCATGAGCATCTTCGTGGTAGGTGTAGACTGTAGCAAGTCAACTGGTATTAGCGCACGCTAAGGTAAATGACTTGCGTACGCTAAGCAGGATGATTTACGTACGTTAATGCATGGGCATTACGTACGTAAGTTAGTTTACGAAGCAAGATAGTAGCCTCTGGGCCTCGATAGCGCACGCTAACAAAGTCAGTTAGCGCACGCTAAGGCGGTAGCGCACGCTAAATGTGAGATGTTAGCGCACGGTAATAATGAATATTATAAAAAGGGACAGAAGGGTGTTATTAAACATTTCGTCTTTCTTCCTTCTTTCAGCCGAGAGAGAGAGTTGGGATATATTTGAGGTTCCAAACACTGGATTAAGGTGAAGTTAATCATCCATAACAACGTTTGAAGCTTGACATCATTGGTGATTCTTGGAAATGGATTCAACCTTGGAAATCAATCCATTCCTTCAAAAAGGTAATTACTCTACACTTTGAGATTTCGTTTTGGATTGTATATGATGTTCTTGAGCTGATGATTATCATATAAACAAGTTCATAAGTATGATTATGAGTTGGATTACCGGATTATGATAATGTTATTGTTCATATGAAGATATTAATATGAATTGGATGGTTTCGAATGTGTTGTTATCCTCAAAGGGATATGTTGGATAATGTCTTCCTTCAATTCGGATCTGTGATGTTGTTATTGTTGGTTCCTTCATAGGATTGTGAAACATGGCATGATTATGAGTTCTTGGTGTTTAGGTTGTTGATATTAAGAGAGATGAAATATGAATATATGACTTGAATTAAAAGTCGGATGATTACCTATATGTTAAAGGATATTGGATTTCGTTGTTTGATAGCTATGAACATGATTCAGAATCACTTAGAGTTTTTGATAATCGCCAGATGTTGATCGGTATCCGAAATGCATGTAACTGCACCTTATTAGCGCACGCTAAGCCTACTGGCTAGCGCACGCTATCGGGAACAACTTAGCGTACGCTACGGTTAAAGATTAACGTGCGCTAAGTCAAGAGGCAGAGTAATATATTCTGTTTTGGTTATGACTCGTTTAAGTTGGTTTGATCAGACTTGTGGTTAACTGAGATATTGTTGAGCCGTTGGGTTTGTGAATTGGTTTTAGCGGTTGTTGATTGTTATCGGATGTGTGTTATTTGATTACTTCGATAGGTTGAGATTATTGATCGGCGATTATAACCGGATGTTGTGGTCGTGTTCAAACGTGTTCGTGAATTTGCATTGTCAGGGCCGAGGAGCTCGTAGACGAAGGCATTGTGACTGGTAGCGGCTCCATCATCATCGTATCGGTATCGAGGCAAGTTATTACTTGCTCAGTTATAATATTTAATGAATGGTTTCAGTTTCATTTCGTTTATAATGCATATAGCGATGATTATTATTGTGAACTCTGGGTATTTGGATCACCGAGCATTGAGGATAATCGTCGGTGATGATTGGACATCGAGGTTGCTCCCGAAGGACTCGGGGCAGGTATTCCATATTGATTATGGTTTAGTGTTATTTATTTTGGTCTCGTACATTTTCTTTCATGTTGTTGAACATGGAGTCGTCCTAGTAAATTGTCATGTTGTCGTGCATGTTATGTTGTTCATGTTGATGAACGTGTTGAATTGCATATGTGTATGCGTATTGTGTTGTTCATGTTGTGTAATTAATCCGATGGGATTATGAGGATCTATGCTGAGGGCGCTGGATCGGATGTCCACCATGCGTTGGTTCGACGGGATCATCATGGGGATCTATGCTGAGGGCGCTGGATCGTTGGACAGGTTTTCCACCATGCATTGGTTCGACGGGATCATCATGGGGATCTATCTTTGAGAAGCTGGATCGTTGGATTACCAGTATTGTGCTGATGGAATCTTGTGAATTCGCATCATTGATTTTATCATGTGTTGTTGTTCACATGTGTATTGTTAGTTATCCACCTTATGTTGATCTGATAGGA
Organism: Orobanche coerulescens; assembly: GCA_033398695.1. Classification (NCBI taxonomy): domain Eukaryota; kingdom Viridiplantae; phylum Streptophyta; class Magnoliopsida; order Lamiales; family Orobanchaceae; genus Orobanche; species Orobanche coerulescens. The sequence goes on from CM065803.1 coordinate 160,847,537, forward strand.
TCAACAAAGGGATCTATGCTGAGGGCGCTGGATCGTCGGATTTCCATTGAGCATACATGATTGTTATTGTTGTGATCATATTGACGAGGTCATATGAGTATGCAATTGTAGGTCTTGTGTTAGGACCGTGTCCGTATTGCATTGTTCTGATCTCGGATTAGACTGATATGATTGTCGTGGCACTTCATATCTCGAGGTATGTTCCATATTTACTTTGGTCTTGTCTTTGGTGGACAATCGGTTATCGTCTTGGGATTTGATGATATTATTCGATGGATCGTATTGGTCAGAAAAGGGTAGATTTCCGTATCGTGAGTTGGTTATGATAGTTTGAGGATCTTGAGTATTGTTTGAGGTACAATACAGATATTATGTTCGAGTTTATTGGTTAATCGAGTACAGGATGTAAAATGTGATAAGGGTTATTCTGATGAGAATTACTTGAGTAAGTAAAGTTATGGCGGTAAGATTACATTGGTCGTATTCTTATTCTGTATTCTCATTGGTATGTATTATTGATGTGATGTGATTGATATCATTGTTGGATATTATGGCTGACCCCGTCGTGGGATTTCTTTTTAGGTTCTCGGAGTATCGAGCTTGTAGCGGTCGTGAAGAGATGAGCTTCCCGGAGGATACTAGCTAGGACATGTTGTGTGCATTGAGTTTCTTGATTGGTTCTTGTATTCCATTGCTAGAGTATCTTCATGGTCGGTCTTTTTCCATTGCGTGAGTATTTTGAAATGCTCTTTTGGTATACAGTAGCGAGGTTACTTTGGAAATCGTTTTCTAAACTTTTGAGTGTCGGCTGTTTGGCCTTGCGATTTCAAATGAGTTTTTACGACGGTTTTTGATAAATGGATTTTATAAGTCTTTGTGAATTTTTAAAGATAGTACCGTCGTTGGCCTCTTGGGCATTTGTAAATGTTTGCGAAAATTTCTTTTAGCCTTGTGGGTTCCATCTCGGGGCCCACGGCGCTGTAATATTTCCGGTTAAATCTGGGGGTGTTACAGTATCATTTCGCATAAGTTGGAATTGTTAGTTCACCTTCAAGATGAAGTCTGAATGTGATAATGATAATGGAATCTAATGCATCAACCTGAGATCACCAAACTTCACATGAGAATGATAATCGAGTTTGAATATAAGAGTTGTGATGATATTCATTTTCTTGAAATTCAAAGATGTTTGAATCCATAAGATCATTCATAAGTTTATGAACATGACATGTAAACGGATAACGTACGTTAATCACTGAGGAGTTCGTAAGTTTCATCACCGTTAGAACAAGTCTGCTGCCCAGTAGTGAAACTGCCATGCACGCTTAGCGTACGCTAAGCTATGTAAATTAACGTATGCTATCGGGCATGTTTAGCGTACGCTATGCTTGGAACTTAGCGTGCGTTATATCATCAGACGAGTTAATCGACTGATCAATGAGGTACTAACCGTGCATGGTTAGCGTATGCTAGGCTGCGTATAATTCCGTGCGCTAACGAGTAGCCTTAACGTACGCTACATAGGATACATAACGTGCGTTAAGCAAGCCATACAGATTTCATTTTTAAGAACTTCCGACCGTAATTTGGATTGTTATATGTTCGTTAGACTTGAGATGAATTCTATATTATTTCTTTTGTTAAGGTTCGATCTTAGCAACATGATTGATCGAAGGGGACAACCTTCGAGTATTTTGATATTCGTGGAAGTTTTATTCTTGTCATCGAACCGAGGCAAGTACTCTAATTATAATTATTTATATTATGACAGTTATATTGTGATTGTATTATGTATATGTATTGTGATTAAATGTCCACCATGCGTTGATCCGACGGGAATCATCATGGGAATCTATAGCTGTGTGCGCTGGATCGTTGGACAGGTAGTTCCACCATGCGTTGGTCCGACGGGATCTTCATGGGAATCTATAGCTGTGTGCGCTGGATCGTTGGAATACCATCAGTATGTTGAGACTGTTGTGATGCGATAAGTGTTGTTATTTCTCGTTGGAGAAACTTGTTATGATGATTGTTGATTACATCACTGTTGTATGATTATTGTACTTGTACTAGCATCGTTGTGCTAACCCCTTCAGGGGTAAACATTTATTTATGTTCAGGATCCAGGAGAGCGGGGAAACAACCACTTTGGGCGCATGGCGAGGGTGCAGAGTGATGTTCCGACCGGGTTTATTGTCTGTTGTTGGTTATTTTAATAAGTACCCGAGTACGTCGTAATTTGTAATGTTTGGATTTCAGTGATGTATTAATATTCTCCTTTTGGATATTAGTATTTTCGGTATCGAACCAAAACTGTCATAATGTATTTTCAGTGATTTCATAATTTGGTATCTGTCATTGTCATTTCATTTATTTAGCCTTGTAAATTCTTATGTAAAGGATTTACGGCGCTGTAATACTCCTAAATATATCGGGGGTGTTACAGTTACGTACGTTATACAGGGTGTATTACGTACGTAATACGAGTATAATACTGTAGCAAGTCAACGTACGTATTACGTACGCAACGGAATAAGTGTTACGTACGTTACGGGGCGGCTGGCCGAGTCGTGGCCGAGAGGACTGCGGTGGCCGAGCACAGTCGGCGGTGACTCGCGAGGATGGCCGATCACGGTCGCGATGACTCGGGGCAAGGGCGCCAATAACGTACGTAAGGCCGTGGCGATTCTGGTGTAAAGGCCGTTACGTCGTGGCGGTGCCGGTTACGTACGTAAGGGTGTCGGACAAAATGGACAGTAGGGTAGGCCACGACCGGTTACGTACGTAAGCCACGGCCGGTTATGGCCGTAGCGTGCCGGCAGGTCCCGCCTAGATAAGGCCTGGACTGAGTCACCTTGATCATTTTTCGTTTTTCTTCAATCATTTCGCGATTTCTTCAGCAAAGATGATGGATTTGAGTAAGAGAAACTTAGAACAACATGTTTTGGAAGTTTGATTCATGGATTAACATTATCTTCCACCCGGATCGAAGGTAAGAACACATGAACTTTTGGTTTTTGGATGTTCTTGAGGTTTCTTGGTGTTTTGGCCGATTTGATTCATTTTGATTCAGATTATTGATAGAACTTGATTGTATACTCGTAATCATTCAATACTCTTGAAGTTTTGTGGAACGAATTCGAGTATTTCTTCGTTAAACGATTAAATTGGATTATGCCTTCAAAGTGTTCGATGAAATGCCTTAATGAGTAGAACTTGGGAAATTATATACGTTTTCATATGAATGGTGATTGAATTGATATTATTGTGATTTAGGAATGAACTTTTGAAGAAGGTTGAATCGTTACCCTTTCCTTTCGTCGATTTCTTCGCACCGTGTTATTCAAAACGAGTGATTACTTGTGTATTTCATCTTCTAAGAGGTATGTTGGGTAATCCTCTCCTTGAATTAGGATTTTTATGTTATCGTTGGAGAATGATTCGTATTAATATGATTATGGTTTTGTTGTTACGAATCTTGCGGTTATATGAACTATATGTTGAAGACATTGTTAGGACTATTGAATATTGAATTTCGGCTTGTATTCGTATTGTTAAGAGTTGATACGGTTTGGTTTCGTGTGATCGAGATATCATTGAACCATCGAGTTTGATTAGTTGGTCATTTCGGTTGTTGATTGTTATTGAACATATCGTTAATTGATTATTGCATTAGGTTGCGTTTAGTGATCGTTGATGTTAACCGTTGCGATGCGGTTGAGGTTGGAGAATGCATGAATCGTCTTGGTCGGGGCTGAGGAGCTTGTAGATGAAGACGGCGGGATTGATAGCGGATTCGTCGAATTGGTATCAAGGCAAGTTATGCTTGTTCAGTTCATAATGTTTAATAAATGGTTTCGCTTTCATTTCATTTATGATTCATATAGCAATGGTATTATGGAATATGAATTGTCGGGATGATGGTATGTATATTATGCTTGGACTAAGATAAATCATAATGTATATGATTTTAAGACGTCTAGAGGAAACGGAGACGTGAAATAAATTGGTCTATTATATGAGAAGTTAGATATCAAGGCTAGTTATCCTGCCGATGTTGAACTCGGGATGGTGATTTGGTATTAGTAACGGACTATATTGCATTTTGGATTTTTTGGATAAACCGTGTATTCGTTCAGGGCGGTTGGTCGTGGAAAGGTTAGCGTCTCCTGCTTGAGGTAAATTAATATTGTTAGATTATGATAATCATCATGTTGCATTATTGCATGTGTATGTTGATATTTCATGCGGTGAATGTGCACCATTGTTTGTTACGTTTTGTGATGTGCTCTTTCTTTGAGATGTAATCTGTGGGGCCGATGTGTTGGTGATAAAACCTGTATGGTACCCGAATGGAAATGTGTTAGGGGATAAGACCTAAATGTCACCTACGTTCCGGAGTATTCATGTGAGATGCTTCCGTGACCCTTGGCTGCTACCTTGGTGTTTATGTGTTAATATTATATGCATTGTTGAGCATGATGTGGACTGTTGTCTGATGGAAATACGACATTGTGGTCGTGTCTGTCTTTCATGATCGAGTTACTATTGCTCGTTTGGGAAGTCTTCTGATCCTTGATGGATATGCATTTCTTCGAGATTTGTTGTCATGTTGTATCGTGGCATATCTGGAGTCAGATACGTTCTGATCGTTCATGTGTAGAATGTGTTGGCTTCGACCTCATATTGAACCGTGCACACGAGACATACTTCGTGCGGCTGATTAGGTACGAGACCAGACGAGTATCTGATCAATACCGTGGTTGGCTTGTACACGTACACATGTCCGGATCGAGCGTATCGTGATGTCCATCTTGAGTCTTATTGATTGGTCGTTCACAGTCCATGTATAATTGGTTGATATTCGGGTTGTCTTTGAAATCCCGTATATATGATTTGTTTATGGTTGACGATTTTATTCTCTCGTGTATCTGTCACCGTTGAACCTTTACTAATCTCGTTCGGAGTTACCATATTGAGGGTCAACTCATTGATATCGATCATTTATAAATCTCGTTTGGAGTTCACCCTGTCATTGGTAATCTCGTTCGTTATTGATCCTAATTGATTCCGTTTGGGAGTTGTTTCACCGTTGGTATTCTTGGTTATTAGTCCTTGATTGATGTTATTGGAGTTTACCGTGTCGTTGGTATTATCGGTTGTCGATTCCTTATTTCTCTTGTTGGAGTTTACCGTATCGTTGGTATTCCCGGTTGTTGGTCCTTATTGATCTTGCTAGAGTTTACTGTGTCGTCAGTATTCTCGGTTGTTGACCTTTTATTGATCTTATTGGAGTTTATCGCACCGTTGGTATTTCTGGTTGTCGACTCTTATTGATCTTGTTGGAGTTTACCGTATCGTCGGTATTCTCAGTTATTAATTCTTCATTGATCCTTACCGTGTCGTCGGTATTCTCGGTTATTGATTCTTCGTTGATCCTTACCGTGTCGTCGGTATTCTCGATTGTTGACTTTTTATTGATCTTGTTGGGATTTGCCGTATTGCCGGTATTCTCGGTTATTGATTCTTCATTGATCTTGCTGGAGTCACCACATCATGGTATTCTCGTTCGTGGTTGATCCTTTGTCGATCTTGTGTGGAAATATCATGCCATTGATATTTCCGTTGTGATGCATTGATTGTTTATCATTATTGATTGTGTGAGCATTCATGCTTTGTATTGATATCCGGGACTTGCCATTGTTTCGGGACAGTTGATTTGCAGATGTATCGTGTGATATCGGTTTCTATCAGGATTGGGATCCGATTGTGCGACCCAGCCGACAGAATCGAACTTGGCCAGATTATTCTATACTCGAGATATGTTTATGTTTGGAAATCTTGGTAGTGTTTCGGATACAGTACAGGTGATTACATTTGAATTCGTTCATTACTTAAGGATGCGGGACGTGGATTATGGTAAGAACTGATTTGATATGGATTGTGATGGATCAGTAAGGTTACACTGGATTAATTCTTGCCTTGTGATTACATTGATATGTAATTGTTTTTGTGATGTGATCGTTATCATTGTTGAGTATTATTGCTGACCCCGTCGTGGGCTTTATCTTTTAGGTACTCGGAGTTCGAGCTAGTAGCGGTCGTGAAGGCATGAGCTTTCCGGTGATAGTGGCTATGGTGTGATTATTCGGATTGTGTATTCTTTTCTGGTTTTTCTAATTCTGCTCAAATGTATTTAATTATGTTTTTATCCGCTGTGTGTGTATGTTTCTAAATGGCTTTTCGGTATTCTTCTGAACTGTGTTTTTATCCGCTGTGTGTGTACTTCAAAAGGGCCTTTTGGCATTTTTAAACGTTTGCGAAAATGATTTTAGCCTTGTGGGTTCTAATGTGGGGCCCACGGCGCTGTAATATTCCCGTATGGTTTTGGGGGTGCTACATGGATGTTCTGAGTAACAGCTTCTACTCCTGTAGGGTCATGGTGAGGTTCGTCGAACACTACATGAACTGATTCCTCGATCGTCAGCTTCCTTTTATTAAATATCCCGTAAGCTTTGCTGACGGAGGAATATCCCACAAATATTCCTTCATCTGACTTCTCATCAAAGGTTCTAAGTTGATCCTTCCCATTATTCAACACATAGCACCTGCATCCAAAAATGTGAAAATACGAAACTAACGGAGTTTTGTTGTTCCATACCTCGTATGCTATTTTGTTGTAGTGTTTGTTGACGATACAGCGGTTTTGAGTGTAGCATGTTGTATTGGTTGCTTCACCCCAGAAACGCTGTGGCAACTTGCTTGCGGCTATCATTGTCCTTGTTGCTTCTTTCAGCGTCCTATTCTTTCGCTCAGCAACACCATTTTGTTGAGGTGTATGGGCAGCTGAGTATTCGTGTTGTATCCCATTTTCCAAACAGTATTGCTCTATAAAGCGGTTAGTAAATTCTGTACCTCTGTCAGAACGAATGGACACGATACTCGATCCCTTTTCATTTTGAAGCTTTCTCAGGAGCTCGGGCAGCTTTGATGTTGTTTCCTTCTTCTTGCTTAAGAAAATTGTCCAAGCATACCTGGAGCAATCATCAACAACAACGAGACAGTATTTCTTACCTCCCAAACTTACCGGGTCTACAGGACCATAGAGATCCATGTGTAGCATCTCCAACACTCTGTGGGTTGAAAGGTAGGATTTGTTCTTCAGGGTGGACTTGATTTGCTTGCTTTTTTGACATGGTCCACAGACACTGTCTTTTTGGAATGATACATTCGGCAATACTCTAACCAGTCCCTGTCTTGAGAGCTTGTTGATCGTCTTGAAGTTGACGTGTGACATCCTCTTATGCCATAGCCAGCTTAGATCTGCAGTGCCTTTGGCAACTAAATAAGGAATTGTGGAGCTCGTAGGCATCCAATCAGCAATATACATATTACCTGATCTGCTTCCTGTAAGCACAACTTCTTTGGTCAGGATGTTCTTGACTCTACAGTGATCTATTTAGAATTTCACCGAGAACTGTTTGTCACAGAACTGGCTAATACTAAGTAGATTGTACTGTAAGCCTTCAACGTGAGCTACATCGGTGACTTTGAATTTTCCGAAAAGAAGGTTTCCTTTTCCTCTTGTTCTTCCTTTAGATTTATCACCGAAGCGCACTTTTGGACCGCGACCTTCTACGAAATCTGATAGCTTGCTTCTATCTTCTATCATGTGCCGGGAGCATCCGCTGTCGAAGTACCATATGTCCTTCTCCAAAATGTCCTGTAGCACATAAATTATGTAGATTTAGGTCCCCTTTGATTGTTGGGTCCGTGAATGTTAGTGCCTTTAGGTACCCAAATTTTCCTGACAGCAATTGGTTTACTGTAGGTTACATTTGGTACAGATTTGCAGTATCTACATGGGGCATGTACATAGTTACTGTATCTATGATAATCATTATGCATGTAGAAATCAGGGTTGTTATTATTAATCCAGTACGTATGCCGTCTCGGAGGTGGAGCCATTTTCTTTGGCCTTACAGCTTGCCTTCTGGGTCTCCAGTTGGATTCGCAACGCTGTTGTTGATACTGTGTGGATGCTTGCTGTCTCGATGGATAATGAGGCTCCTGTATCCAATACCTAGGCGTGCTGTACTGAAAGTACTGCCGTGCAGGCCTTTGGTATTTGGATACAGCCTTCTTTCAGAACGGTTGTTGGCGCTGTTGAAATGCTCGGGGAGCATGCTGTTGCGTGCACCTTATAGGTTGGAATGGCTTATGATTCCGATTTCTTAAATAGGATTGCGGGGGCGGAATGGCAGCCTTTGCTTTTCGCGGTGCAGCAGGTTCCTTCACAGGACTAGGAGTATCTTCCGATACAGGAATGTGTTCCACACTCTTGACGAACACAGTACTAGTTTTCCCTTTGTTGGAAAATGAGTTGTATCCTAAGCCACTTTTATCATGAGCATATTGCCCAGTGCTTAGAATTTCTTCCATTCTTTTAGATGATTTCTCTAAAGATTTTAGAGTGGTCTCAAGTTCGCTTACTCGTTTCTCGAGAGTATTAAATTTATCTTGAAGTAGAACAAAATCATTTGTATTGCTTCCATTTTGAGACTTAGTCTCACTTAGTTCATGAGCAAGTTTATGATTGCTCTCCACGAGTTTTTCATGCTCGACCTTGCTGTTTTCACAATCAATAGACATATTTTCATAATTTATCTTTAGCAAGTCGTTTTCTTCTTTCAGCTCTATGTTGGAAAGTTGAAGCTGAATGTTTTTATTTTCAAAGTCTCGTGGTCTTTTTGAATGTTCTTAAATTCATTCATCATGTTTTCAAAAGTATGCGATGCATTTACTGGAATAATTGAGGTTGAGCTTACCTCATCATCGCCATCTTCTTCTTCCGGAATGTCCTTTGCCATAAAGCACATATATGCCTTATCTTCGAATTCATCGTTAGATGAGTCACTTTCAGTGACTACCTGAAGACATTCTTCGGATTTGGATGGTGTGGGGGAGGCTTCTGATTCTCCTATCAGTGCCTTGAGCTTGTTTTTCCAAGCACATATTCGTTCATCCCTCTCTTGTTGCTCGGCTTCCGGCAACCTTTGAACTTTGGGATGAGGACATTTGTTTGCATAATGTCCTGGTTTCCTGCAATTATAGCATAGGTTAGCTTCACCAGAGGAAGTTTCAGTACTTACCTTGTGAACAGGCTTGGGCCTGTAGGGAGTCTTTCCAGACGGTTTGATGAACTTTTTGAATTTGTACATGAGGAGCGCCATTTCATCTTGTGACAGGATATCGTCGTCGCTATCAGCATTCTTGTAATTTGGCTTTGATGGGCTGGTCATGCTGTGTCGCTGGTTGGATACAGCGGCTAAGGCTGTAGTCCTAGCTGGAGATTCTTCAGCTTTCTCTCTCCTGTCTATATCATACTCGAAGGCTTTGAGGTCAGAAAAGAGATCAAAGGTAGATATTTCACTAAGGTTACACGACACACGCATAGCTGTGGTCTTAATGTCCCATCGGGCAGGGAGAGATCTGAAAATCTTTAAGTTTTTCTCCCTTTAGGTATAAATTTTGCCCAAAGCTTCAAGTTCACCAACAATTCGAGTGAAACTGAGGTCAAGTTCCTCAAGTGTTTCAGTTGGTTTCATTTCAAAAGATTCAAATTGCTGAGTTAGTTTTGAAATTTTATTTTCTTTGGAGAGCTCAGTTCCCTCACAAATCAACTTGAGTTTATCCCAGATATCCTTGGCTGTTTTACAGCTCTTTACCTTCGAGAATGTGCCTTTATCGAGGGTGACAAACAACGCATTCTTCGCAAAATTGTCGAGGTTGGCGCGCTTTCTTTCATCTGTGGTCCATTGATCTCGCTCCTTCTCGAGCATCTCAGCATGGGCTTGGCCTTCAATCCTTGCAGCCGGATTTACCTTCATTATCTTGATGGAGCCATCCTGTATAACAAAAATCATCTCTTCGTGCATTGCTGCAAGATGAGCCTCCATACTGATTCTCCAATCATCAAATTCATTAATAGAGAACATAGGAACTTTGTTGATCATTGATGTATCCATATGAGAATGTAGGAATGAAAAAGACTGTTTTATAAAATAAGTGATTTTGGATCTGATTCGGTTAAAAATACGACTGATTCTTTTTAGAATCAACATCTCCGATACCACTTGTTGGCCAATAAGTATACTGGATATAGCTTGGAAAGTGTTTTAAACAACAGGCTGTACGGTTTTTAAATCTGAGTGCGTAGCGAAAGTCTTAAATACAGTAAGTTGCTCAGGATACAACAACTCGATGTGCAGTGTATATTTAAATAATCACAGTTAATAAAACAATAAAGGTAGAAGGTAAATAACACAATATTTAAAGTGGTTTGAGGTAAACCCCTCTACGTCCACTGGTCCTCCACACAGGAGTAAAAAGTTTATTATAATTACTGCGTACACAACTACATAATTATAACAACACTTAATCAATATATCGTTCACACAGACTAATATAAAGATCTTAGCTTTCATCCGTTCACACAGATTGGTTTGAGCTAACACTTTGACTAGCTTCTTCACACACAGTTCTGAAGCTTCGTCTTCTTCAATGCAAGTCCTTCACACACAGTTCGGGAGTAGCAAAGATTCCTCAGTCCACACAGGGCTGATATGAGTTTGTTCAAAGATAGAACAGGGTTTGAACAACAGCTATGACTTTCTAGGCTTTAAGTTGATAATGTGTTGTTCAAGGTTTGAGCACTGTATATCTCTTCTATCTGAATAGCAGAAAGCTTGGGGAGATATGTTTTGCTCTGAATATTTCTTGTAAGCTTGATCGTTTGTAAGTCGTGAATAATCTGTAGATTTTCAGTCGTTCTTTCGTTGTTCAGTTATTTGATGATCTTCAAACTCTGGAGATATATATAGTCTCTGGAATATATCCGTTTGAAATATATCCATTGAGCAAGATTCTGCGACAACTGATATTTGACTGAGATCCAGATATTGCGGGATTTTGAAGACCTGCTGACTTACAGTATTTAAATACTTTATCCTTTAGTATTTAAATACTTCTTTATCAACGGGACTTGACTTCTAGCGAATACTGAAGATTCCTTCTTGTCCTGTTGAGAGCTGTATGGAAGGATCACTAAATTGATATTCGAGAGAGCTTCCATACTTTGGCTTTGCGGGACTCTTTGCTGTATGATCAATATACTATATGGTTGGGACTTCGAGAAGTCTTCGATACATGGTTGATACTTGATCAGCTTTTCGATACAGCTAGGGGCGGTATTCAGGATGGGCATATTGTCAAAACATTCTAACAATACGATCGATATAGGATTTTTCCAAGCAGCATCGATACAGGGATCAACATTGCTCGTAACCGACCACCATTCTTTGACGGATCAAATTTCATGACGTGGAAGAAAAAGATGTCAATATTCATCCGAGCGTATGACATCCATCTTTGGAAAGTAATATGTCTTGGTCCGAAAATTCCTCTCAAATCCGACGGTACACTTAAATCTTTCAAAGAATATGACGACGCGACTTGGAAAAATGATCATTATAATTGCAAAGCAACGCAATTATTGTATTATGCCTTAAATTCGGAAGAACACAACCGGATATCATCGTGTGGTAGTGCCAAAGAAATTTGGAAAATGCTTGAGGTAACACACGAAGGAACGTCTCAAGTCAAGGAGACAAAAATAAACATGCTCCTTCACGAGTTCGAGTTATTTCAAATGAAAGACGATGAATCCATCACAATCATGCTTCACCGATTTTCGGTTATCACAAATGGATTAGCATGTTTTGGTAAACCACTTTCGAGTAGTGAGAAAGTAAAGAAGATTCTCCGATCACTACTTCGAGAATATGACGGTACGGTGACGACTATAATGGAGTCTAAAGATTTAAATAATCTAGATTTTAGTGCTCTCGTTGGTTCTCTTATCAACTACGAGATTGTCCTAAAATCACGGAATGCCAAACCGAAGCCGAAGGAAAGAACAATAGCCATGAAGGCTAAGATGTCCAAGAGAGAAGAAATTCTGGTGGACGAAAGCGACGAAGAATCGGCATATTATGCCAAAAATATTAATAAGTTCCAACACTTATTAAACCGGAGAAAGAAAGACATCGAATCGGGCGAATATAAGAAATTCGACAACAATTGTTGAGTATGTGGTAAACCAGGCCATTTCGCAAAGAATTGCCAAGCAGCAAATCCAAAGAAAGTTCTCGTTGCAACATGGAGTGACGAAGATATTGATGATGATTTCATTGATCAAAATGACCTTGCATTTATGGCCCGGAGTTCATTCGACGATAGCGACGTCGAAAGCCAAGTAAGTAATTCTTACGATGAACTTTTTGAAGTATTCGAACTATTACATATCGATTATCAAAATGCTTTAATTGAAATCAAATCCCTTAAATCTAAAAACAAATCATTAGAAATTGAAAATTCCAAAATTCTTGAAAAAGGGAAATTTATCGAAACCAATCATTCTCATTGCATTAAAAACGAAAATATTTTAAAGGATGATCTTGTTAAAATTCAAACCGAGCTCAAAAATTTAATGAAGAAATTCTCTCTCGGAAATGAGAAATTTGAAAATATGCTCTCGGTTCAAAAATATACTTTTAATAAACAGGGGTTGGGATTCAAACAAAATTTTAAAACCGAGTCCTTAAATTTCAAAATACCCCATTGTGAAAAATGCTTAAAAATTGGGCATCATATTTCGAATTGCAAAAGTCCACGACGGACGATAAAAACTAAGAAATTTTGGATTCCCAAAGGAACTTTTATTCCAAATATCGTCTATGTTTCGAAAGAAAAACCAACTATAGGTTGGATCCCCAAAAATTAATTTTTAAACAATTGGTATTTTTCTCAAAGGGAGTAATTTTTTAAAAGGGGAGATAATATTTTCAGGGGGAGTTATACCCGTATTCATATATTGTTCATCATTAGTTGGTATCATGCATATTTATATTCAGTTGGTGTATTTTTTGTACACTTTTTGCTGAATACAAAAAGGGGGAGAAAGGAGTAGAATCGGAAAAAAAGCATCATGAAAGAAATGGCGAGAAAAATAAAAAGTAAAAAGGAGGAGAAAATAATAAAATCAAAGGAGTCGAAAAGGAGAAAAATAAAGTATACAAAGAGGGGAAGAAACGAAGGAGTCGAAAAATGAGAAACGAAGAAGTCGAAAATGACAAGAAAAGAAAAGATGGGTGAAACTAACGAAACAGACAAAGTCGAAAACTTTGATTCGTACAAATATATATATTTTATTTTTGCAGGTTTTATCCAATTCAAGGGTTATTTTGTAATCATCAAAAATGGGGAGATTGTTGGAATATTTATTCCACATATTCATTAATAGAGTTTTGATGATTAAGTTGCTAAACAAAACAAAATAACAAAGAGGCGAAGCAAAGCAAGGAAGCAGACGAAGACGCAAAAAGCTGAACAAAATACAAAGCTAGCGCACATTAGACTCAAACGTTAGCGCACGCTAACGGGTCATATCTGCAGTTCAGTCAAGTTCAAAGCTTACCTGAAGTCAAGTCATATGGTGAAGATAGCGCACGCTACACATGAACACTAACGCACGATATCGAAGGCTATTTACCATTGTGAAGACATTCAAACTCAGAATGAAGTAAGCAATGACGAAATCATAGCACACGCTAATGATGAGGAATAGCACACGCTAAGGAGTTTAAATTCAAGTAAATCAATCTGTTGGGAGATTCTGAAGCAAAGTCAAAAAGTATAAACGGATATATGACGCATGCAATGATGCAAGATTAGCGCACGCATTGACAGTAGCCACTGGACAGATTCTGGAAGACATTAACGTACGTAATCAGCAAGTAATAACTTACGTAAAGGCAATAACACATGCAAGAAGGCTAGCACACGCTAATAAAAGCTGGCAGTAACGGCTAATTTGATGGAGATGGCTATAAATACCAAACCACTTGGTATAAAACCACACAACAACATTGAGCAAAGCAATCATACTTGAGATATCATTGTAAACATTATAGTTGTTGTTCTTGAGCTTATATTGATATGTGAATGAGTGTTATACATGAAATCATACAAGATAGAGAAAAAGAATTGATACGATTGGATTCGGTGTTATTAGGATCAAGGATCCGGCATGTTAGAATCACAATCGATATCTAAGTGAGGTTTATCTAGTACCGATAGAAAGCTAGAGTGGTTGATTCCTTGTCCAATAGAAAATAAAAATGGTTTAACTTGGACCGACACAAAGACAAGTACACACGGTAATATCTCACCTGATAGAAGAGAGACTGAACGGTTTACTCGAACCGATAGAAGATGAGCTTGTAACGGTAATCCCTCGACCGATAGAAGAGAGGTGCAGAGGTTTATATCTTAAGCCTATAGAAAAACATACCAAGAGAGGACGTAGGTGCGTTTGGCCAAACCTCTATAAATCATTGTGTCGATTTACTTTCTGCACTTTTATTTTAATCGCTTCCTGAATGCGAAATAGTTTTCCAACTCTATCTCAAAATGGCGATACCGACCAATAGTACTCAAACAATTGGTATCGGAGCGGTACCTCCAATAAGAGGCTTAACATCCGAGGAGAAGATCCAAATGGCGTTTCAACTTACCCCGGTCAAAGGTCTTGCTCTTAACCGACCACCATTCCTCGACGGATGAAATTTCATGACATGGAAGAAAAAGATGTCAATATTCATCCGAGCGTATGACATCCAGCTTTGGAAAGTAATATGTCTTGGTCCGAAAATTCCTCTCAAATCTGAAGGTACGCTTAAATCTTTCGAAGAATATGACGACGCGGATTGGAAAATGATCATTATAATTTCAAAGCAACGCAATTATTCTATTGTGCCTTAAATCTGGAAGAACACAACCGGATATCATCGTGTGATAATGCCAAAGAAATTTGGAAAATGCTTGAGGTAACAAACGAAGGAACATCTCAAGTCAAGGAGACGAAACTAAACATGCTCCTTCACGAGTACGAGTTATTTCAAATGAAGGACGATGAATCCATCACAATCATGCTTGACCTATTTTCGGTTATCACAAATGAATTAGCATGTTTTGGTAAACCACTTTCGAGTAGTGAGAAAGTAAAGAAGATTCTCCGATCACTACTTCGAGAATGGGATGGTACAGTGATGGCTATAATAGAGTCTAAAGATTTAAATAATCTAGATTTTAGTGCTCTCGTTGGTTCTCTTATCAACTATGAGATTGTCCTAAAATCTCGGAATGCCAAACCGAAGCTGAAGGAAAGAACAATAGCCCTGAAGGCTAAGATGTCCAAGAGAGAAGAAATCCTGGTGGACGAAAGCGACGAAGGATCGGCAAATTATGCCAAAAATATTAATAAGTTCCAACACTTATTAAACCGGAGAAAGAAAGACATCAAATTGGGCGAATATAAGAAATTCGACAACAACTATCGAGTATGTGGTAAACCAGGCCATTTCGCAAAGAATTGCCAAGCAGCAAATCCAACGAAAGTTCTCGTTGCAATATGGAGTGACGAAGATATTGATGATGATTTCATTGATCAAAATAACCTTGCATTTATGGCCCGGAGTTCATTCGACGATAGCGACGTCGAAAGCCAAGTAAGTAATTCTTACGATGAACTTTTTAAAGTATTAGAACTATTACATACCGATTATCAAAATGCTTTCATTGAAATCAAATCCTTAAATCTAAAAACAAATCATTGAAAATTGAAAATTCCAAAATTCTTGAAAAAGGAAAATTTATCGAAACCGATCATTCTCATTGCATTAAAAATGAAAATATTTTAAAGGATGATCTTGTTAAAATTCAAGCCGAGCTCAAAAATTTAACGAAAAAATTCTCTCCCGGAAACGAGAAATTTGAAAATATGCTCTTGGTTCAAAAATATACTTTGAATAAACAGGGGTTCGGATTCAAACAAAATTTTAAAACCGAGTCCTTAAATTTCAAAATACCCTATTGTGAAAAATGCATAAAAATTGGGCATCACATTTCGAATTGCAAAAGTCCACGATGGACGATAAAAACTAAGAAAATTTAGATTCCCAAAGGAACTTTTATTCCAAATATCGTCTATGTTTCGAAAGAAAAATCAACTATAGGTTGGATCCCCAAAAATTAATTTTTAAACAATTGGTATTTTACTCAGAGGGAGTAATTTTTTAAAAGGGGAGATAATATTTTCAGGGGAGTTATACCCGTATTCATATAATATTCATCGTTAATTGGTATCATGCATATTTATATTCAATTGGTATATTTTTTACACTTTTTGCTGAATACAAAAAGGGGGAGAAATGAGTAGAATCGGATAAAAAGTGTCATGAAAGAAATGACGAGAAAAATAAAAAGTAAAAAGGAGGAGAAAATAATAAAATCGAAGGAGTCGAAAAGGAGAAAAATAAAATATACACACAGGGGAAGAAATGAATGAGTCGAAAAATGAGAAACGAAGAAGTCGAAAATGACAAGAAAAGAAAAGATGGGTGAAACTAACGAAATAGACAAAGACGAAAACTTTGATTCATATATATATATATATATATTATTTTTGCAAGTTTTATCCAATTCAAGGGTTGTTTTGTAATCATCAAAAAGGGGGAGATTGTTGGAATAATTATTCCACATATTCATTAATAGAGTTTTGATGATTATGTTGCTAAACAATACAAAACAACAAAGAGGCAAAGCAAAGCAACGAAGCAGACGAAGACGCAAAAAGCTGAACAAAATACAAAGCTAGCGCACGCTAGACTCAAACGTAAGCGCACGCTAACGGGTCCTATCTGCTGTTCAGTCAAGTTCAAATCTTACCTCAAGTCAAGTCATCTGGTGAAGATAGCGCACGCTACACATGGACACTAACGCACGCTATCGAAGGCTATTTACCGTTGTGAAGACATTCAAACTCAGAATGAAGTAAGCAATGATGAAATCATAGCGCACGAGTCAAAAAGTATAAACGGATATATGACGCATGCAATGATGCAAGATTAGCGCACTCTACAAGGAAATGTTAGCGCACGCTAACTGTCATGGACAGTAGCCACTGGAAAAATTCTGGAAGACATTAACGTACGTAATCAGCAATAAATAACGTACGTAAAGGCAATAGCGCACGCTAAGCAAGAAGGCTAGCGCACGCTAATAAAAGCTGGCAGTAACAGCTAGTTTGATGGAGATGGCTATAAATACCAAACCACTTGGTATCAAACCACACAACAACATTGAGCAAAGCAATCATAGTTGAGATATTATTATAAACATTATAGTTGTTGTTCTTGAGCTTATATTGATACGTGATTGAGTGTTATACACGAAATCATACAAGAGAGAGAAAAAGAATAGATACGATTAGATTTGGTGTTATTAGGATCAAGGATCCGGCATTGTTAGAATCACAATCGATATCTAAGTGAGGTTTATCTAGTACCGATAGAAAGTTAGAGTGGTTGATTCCTTGTCCAATAGAAAAGGAAAATGGTTTAACTTGGACCGACACAAAGACAAGTACACACGGTAATATCTCAACTGATAGAAGAGAGACTGAACGGTTTACTCGGACCGATAAAAGACAAGCTTGTAATGGTAATCCCTCGACCGATAGAAGAGAGGTGCAGAGGTTTATATCTTAAGCATATAGAAAAAGATACCGAGAGAGGACGTAGGCACATTTGGCCGAACCTCTATAAATCCTTGTGTCGATTTACTTTCTCAACTTTTATTTTAATCGCTTCCGCAACACGAAAGAGTTTTACAACTCTATCTCCGAACGGGGATACCGACCAATAGTACTCCAACATAAGCATGATTATTATGCATGTAAAATCTAGTGTTTTGGCTCCAGCACGGTTGCTGTCTTTGAGGAGGAACTATTTTCTTTAGCCTCTTTGCTTGCCTCTAGATTTCCCAGATTTGTTGTTGATAGAACTGCACGACAACTTGCTTACGGCATAGATAATTGGCTTCTTGTACCCAGTATCTAGGGGCACTGTACTATTGGTAGTACTGAGGTGCATACCTTTGATACTTAGGTACAGCCTTTCTTCTGGCCGGCTGCTGACGCATTTAGTATGCTCGAGGATACTGCTGATGACTGGAATTGCGTCCTACAGGTCTATGAGGCTGGGATTTCCGTTGCTTATGATATGAGTCAGGAGGCGAAATGATAGCCTTTGCTATTCGATAAGGGGAAGTTGTAACCTCTATAGGACTCGGGGCTTCTTCAGGTTCTAGAATGGGTTCCACTCCTTTGATGAACACCGTACTTGTTTTGTCTTTGTGGGAGAATGAGTTATATCCTAAGCCACGTTTGTCGTGGGCATGCTACACATTGCTTAGAGTGTCTTCTATCTTCCTCAATTCTCAAAGGACTTGAAGATGGTCTCGAGTTTTTCGT
This sequence comes from Orobanche coerulescens, assembly GCA_033398695.1. Lineage (NCBI taxonomy): Eukaryota > Viridiplantae > Streptophyta > Magnoliopsida > Lamiales > Orobanchaceae > Orobanche > Orobanche coerulescens. The sequence continues at coordinate 160,865,970 of CM065803.1, forward strand.
CTCTTTTCTCCAGAATTTGTATTTTAGCTTCTAACAAAGTATAATAATTTGTCTTGCAATTACTATGAGTTTTTACCTCATTTAGTTCGGTTGCAAGTTGATGATTTGTTTCCATGAGTTTTTCATGAATGATCTTGCTGTTTCCACAATCAAAGACATGTTTTCATAGTTATTTTTTAGCAGATCGTTTTCGTCCTTCAGCTCTAGATTTGAAAGAGAGAGCTTCAGATTTTCTTGTTTAAGCATCTCATGGGCTTTCTGAATGGTTCTAAACTCATTCATCATATTTTCAAAAGTACGTAATGCATTAATGGGAGTAGCTGAGGTTGAGCTTACCTTATCCTCACTGTCTTCATCATCTTTTTCCTTGGCCATAAAGCACACATATGTTTTATCTTCTATTTTATCATTGGAGGAGTCACTATCAGTGATTGCCTGTAGGCAGTCCTCTGTTTTGATCGGTGCGGGCAAGGCTACTGATTCTCCTATCAGGGCCTTGAGCTTGTTTCGCCAGACGTGCCTTTTCTCGTCCTTTTTCTTGTTGCTCGGCTTCGAGAAACTTCTGCAGTTTGGGATGAGGACATCTATTTGCATAGTGTCCTGGTTTCCTGCAGTTATAGCACAGGTTAGAATATGCGGACGAAGGTGATTCAGAACTCACCTTGTTAAATGGTTTAGGCATCCTTTTTCCAGATATTGATGAACTTCCAGAATTTATGCATGATCAAGGCCATCTCAGCTTGTGATAGGGTGTCATCATCGCTGTCAACTGCCTTGCATGCGGCTTGCATGTGCTGGGGGTAGAGTTGTATCTCTTATTAGATACAGCAACCAGTTTTGTAGTCTTAGCAGGTGACTTTTTGGCCTTCTCTCTCCTGTCAATGTCATACTCAATGGCTTTGAGGTTAGAGAAGAGATCGAAAGTAGATATATCAGCTAGATTACAAGACACATGCATAGCTGTGGTCTTAATGTCCCATCGTGCAGGGAATGTGTTGGAGCAAGATTATAGGTATCTTCGCCGTTTTAAAATAGTCGTGGAGTATATAAGAGTTATGAAACTCTTTTTGCTTTGCGGAAGCTATTCAAAGTGCTGAAATTAAACGACACAAGATTTATAGAGGTTTTGCCAATCGTGCCTACGTCCTCTCTCCATATCTTTTTCTATAGGTTAAAGATCAACCTCTGCACCTCTCTTCTATCGGTCGAGGGATTACCATTACAATCTCGTCTTCTATCGGTCCGAGATAAACCATAACACACTTGTCTTTTTGTCGGTCCAAGTTAAACCGTTTTCCTTTTCTATCGGACAAGGAATCAACCTATATAGCTTTCTATGGGTACAAGACAAACATCACGTGGATATAGATTGCGATTCTAATAATGCCAGATCCTTGATCCTAATAACACCGAATCCAGTCTTATCCTTTCTTTTTCCTCTCGTGTATGTTTTCTTGTATAACACTCAAACACTTATCAATATAAGCACAATTACAACAACGAAAGTATATATAACAATATCAAACTTGTATATCTTTTGCTTAGAGTTGTTATGTAGAATGATACGAAATGATTTGTTACTTATAGGCTCAAAGGCTTAACTAGCCATTACACACTGTTGTGCCATTACATACGTTACCACTCATCCTTTACGTACGGTATACGTATTACGTACGTTAGCATCATTATGTTATATATGTTATAATCTATGCAGATCAGTCCAGTAGCTTCATTTCTTCCCTTACGTACGTTATACTCTTCCCTTTACGTATGTTATCATAAGTCAAAATATCTGTTGCATGTTGACCTACTCCATGACGTCATCATTCCGTTCAAAGGTTCCAATATTTGAATTCCGATTCAAAACATCTCATTACGTATGTTAACCATAATGTATTACGTACGTTATATGCTGTCCTTTACGTACGTTATATTGGCTCTATTACGTATGTCATGTTCTGTCCGGATTTTTGCATCTTCGACTTCTTCGTTGTTTTGTTTTGCTTCATTGTTGATTTTTTTTGTTTAATAACTAATCATCAAAACTCAAATATAAATGTATGGAATATAAATTCCAACAATCTCCCCATTTTCGATGATTACAAAACAACACTCTTCAATAGATGGACCTGCAAAATATAAAAATATTTACAGATCAAAGTTTCGGCTTTGTCTATTTCGTTAGTTTCCATCTCCCATTTTTCTTTCCTACTTTTCAACTTCTTTATTTTTCTCGTCATTCTTCCATGACTCTTTCTCCCATTCTTATATTCTTTTCTTTTCCTCCTTTTGTTATCAACAAAAAGTGCATATACGATTATAAAATCGATAATTAAATTATGACAAAATGTATGCGGAAATGGGTAAAACTCCACCTGACAAAAATCTCCCCTTAAAAATATAAAACTCCCCCTGAGTTAAATACTAACATTAGTAAAATTAATTTTTATTTTCAAGGATCCATCTGAGAGTCGTTTTTTTTTAAACATAGACGATATTTAAAATAGTGGTTCCTTTTGGAATCCAAACTTTTTTAATATTGATCGGCCGATATGGGCTTTTACAATTCGAAATGTAATGCCCGATTTTTAAACATTTATCACATCGGGGTATTTTGAAATTTAAGAATTCGGTTTTATTATGCAGTTCGAATCCTAACCCCTGTTTACTTAAAGAATATTTTTGAACGGAAAGCATTTGTTCAAACTTGTCATTTCCGCAAGAAAATTTATTTGTTAGAGCCTTGAGTTCGTCTTGAACTTTGAAAAAATCATTTTTCAATTTATGCTCTTTCTCAATACACAGAGAATGATGGATTTCAAAGAATTTCCCTTTTTCTTTTCTTTTGGAAATTTCAATTTCCAATAGTTTATTTTTCGATTGGAGGGATTTAATTTCATTTAAAGCATTTTGAAAATCAGTGTGTAAAAGTTCGAATGCTTCAAAAAGTTCATCGTGAGAGGCTGTACTAACCTGACTTTCGACGTCGCTTTCGTAGAGTGAACTTCGTGCCATGAGAGCGAGATTATTTTGATTAAAATCATCATCTTCATTTTCATCGCTCCATGTTGCAATAAGTACTTCCTTCTTGGAAGTTGAGGCTCGACAGTTCTTAGCAAAGTGTCCTGGTTTACTACAAATTCGACAGTTGCTGTCGAATTTCTTAGATTCGCCCGATTTGATGTCCTTTCTTCTCCGGTTCAATAAGTTTTGAAACTTATTTATATTCATGGCATAATATGCCGATTCTTCATCATCTTCGTCCACCGGGATTTCTTCGATCTTTGACACCTCTTTAGCTTTTAAAGCTATTGTTCTTTCCTTCGGATTCGACTTTGCGTTTCGAGATTTTAGTATAATCTCGTAATTAATTAGCGAACCCACAAGGGCCCTAAAATCAAGATTATTTAAATTTTTCGATTCCATAATCGCCGTCACCTTGCTGTCCCATTCCTGAGGTAATGATCTTAGGATCTTCTTTACTTTTTCACTACTCAAAAGGGGTTGTCCAAAACAGGCCAATCCATTCGTAATGACTGAAAATCCATCGAGAATTATTGTAATGGATTCGTCGTCTTTCATTTGGAATAGCTCGTAGTCGTGGAGAAGCTTCATCTCCTTAACTTGATTTGTGCCTTGATGTGTGACCTCTAGCATTTTCCATATCTCCTTAGCACTATCACAAGATGAGATCCGGTTATGTTCTTCCAGATTTAAAGCACAATATAATAATTGCATTACTTTGCAATTATAATGGTCATTTTTCCAAGCAGAATCACCATACTCTTCAAAACTTTTAAGCGTACCGTTGGTGTTCGTGGGAATTTTCGGACCAAGGCATATGACTTTCCACAACTCTATATCGTATGCTAGGATGAAGATAGACATCTTTTTCTTCCAAGTCATGAAGTTCGATCCATCAAAGAATGGTGGTCGGTTCAAGGCAAGACCTTCGACTGGTGCAAATTGGAACGCCTGATCGGTCAAAAACTTATCCCAAAAATAGGAGTTTTTGAGTCGCTCGCAAATATATACGAGGTAGAAGTAGTTTGTGGTAAGTTCTACCAAGGTCTTTTCTCTCGAGGATTGTCCAACAGGGCTTCGTATAATATTTTGTTACAAATTGCGAGAAATAAATACTAAAATAGATTATTGGGTTTTTAAATATTAACTAAATTAAAATGCACTATATTTTAAACCAAACTATTTTTAATAAGACTATTTTTATACTACACTATTTATATTAAGACTATTTATACTAGACTATTTTTAACTAGTGAAAATGAATAGAATTAAAATGAGTTGGGAATTTATAAAATCTAGGGGATTACGGGTTCATTAAATTAGGTTTTTAATTAAGTATCGGAATTGATTTATACGGATATAAAAGAAAAAACGAATGTTTATCGAGTAATCAACTTTTCACCTCTGTACTTTCGTAATCAAAGATGTCTTAATCACTTTTGCTTTTTTAAGATGTTGATAACAAGATTAACACTTGATAGATTGAAAAGATGTGTTTCCAATACACTTAACAATCAATCAAGGAGGTTTCACTAGTAGAAATAGGATATGATCAATCTCTATTTAAACCAATTAGTCCTTTCATTTCTCTAACTTGACTATTTTTAGGATAAACGATCGTTCATCGAGTAATCAACTTTTCACCTCTGTACTTTCGTAATCAAAGGTGTCTTAACCACTTTCGCAATCTTAAGATGTTGATAACAAGATTAACATTTGATAGATTGAAAAGATATGTTTCCAATTCACTCAACAATCAATCAAGAAGGTTTCATTAGTAAAAATAGGATATGATCAATCTCTATTTAAACCAATTAGTCCTAAAAATAGTTTAAATCAATCAAATACTCGATATATAACCTAATAGAAATCCCCCTTCCCCTAGGAAGAAAGATTAGCTACTCATTGGTTTATACATACTAAAATTATAATAGAAATAATTGATATATATAATATATATAGAAACTTTTAATTACTAGAACTTAATGACAATAGATAAAACTTACTTGAATATGATGAATCAAAGTGCAAGAAACAAACTTCAAAATATAAATTAAAACTTGTTCAAAGGTTACAAGCTTACAAAAATTGAAAGTAAAACACTAAGTAAAATACTAAGTGCTTATTGATCAAGTACTTTTCAATTACAAACTAAATGAAAGAAAAACTTCAAACCAAAAATGAAATACAAACTAAAATTGAGAGTTCTAAGGAAAATATATTGCTAAAAGAAAGGAGTATTTCTTAGCAAGAAGATGAGGATTTGAGAATTGGTAATTAGTGATTTTGCAATGGATGAAGATGTCCTTTTATAGGTGATTTTCAAGAATACAATTGATTATTTAATTCAAAATATCTATTGTAATATCTTTGATTAATTCTTTGTTCACACTTCACCCATGTCTTTGAATTTTCAGATTTTTGACCAAAAAAATATCTTGTGGTTGAGTTCACAAGTTGGTCAAAAGTGGACTATTTTTGCATGGCATCTGTGAAAAGCGATGAAAAAGCATTGATTTTCCCCATTCCCCATGTTGTGCGCCGTTTTGTGGTGACTCGGTCTCTTAGGAATACGCGCGAGGACACGGCGCTAAATGCCGGCCGTGTGTGAAACGGCCCAAGACACGGCCCTTATTGCGCCGTATGTGAAACGGCCTACATAACACGGTCTGTTTGCGCCGTGTTGTAGGTCGTTTTGCCTTGAAAAATTCCGTCGTTGGATTTGATCTTGTTTTCCGTTCTTTTTGATGCTTCATGTCGTGTCTGTAAAATAACCATTTTTAGCTCATGTTTGGACATATCTGTAAAATATATATTTTTAATCACAAATCGGTACAATTATGCCAGGAAAAATGAATATTTTGTATATGAATTGTAGATCAATTATGCACTAATCAAATACCCCACACTTAAATTCTTGCTAGTCGAGCAAGACTCTTTATTAATCACACACAAAATAAAAATTAAAATAAGACATAAAATAAAAAATAAAAAATAATACACACAAATTTAAGAAAAATAATTATATATAAAGATAAAAAGAGATCAAAATGCCATTAATACACAATAACCAACTTTATACAGTAGATAGAAATGAATCAAGATTCAAAATAAATCTACTAACGATTTTGAAGTTAAAACACGGTTTTTATTTTTGTAATTCCAAAATGCAAGGTTTTCCCCCCAAAAGATTGATTATTTCTTTCCCACTCGTGACTTCACATGACTCCCTTTAATGGTTGCTCTCGATCACTCGTTTATTTTTCGACTCAATATGAAGAAGAATTTTATCGGCGTCATCAAATATTGTGATTTTTCACGAAATTGAGTGTATTGAAATTCAGCCGCTAATTAATTCAGATCTTGCTCATAAACTACGTCCCTTAGTGATAGCTTTCACACCGTTATTTGCTAATGTGTAGCTCTTTTCACCAACATAATTTCTATTTTTTTTTAAAAAGGTGATAGCTTTCACACCGTTATTTGCTAACGTGTAGCTCTTTTCACCAATTTTTCTGTGAGACGGCAGCTACGCACAAACAATGGTTAGTCCTTTATTTTTCATAAAATTTTAAGACTCCCAAAATTAGGCATTTATTCTTCAAAGACTTCTCCTTTTTGTCATTTTTTTTAGGTGATAGCTTTCACACCGTTATTTGCTAACGTGTAGCTCTTTTCACCAATGACTCCTTTTTTTTAGGGAATAGAATTTTTGCAGAAAATCATTTATTGGTTAAGCATGAAAATTCAAAAACTCCATAAATTAAGTAAATTTCAGTTCTATTTTTCATCAACCGACTGATTCTTCTTTTCTCAAGGTAACGAATGACTCGATTTTATATGATAACTACAAGGCTTGGAAAGAGAGATTAAGGCTCAAAAAATTTTAGAATATACAATTTTTTTACCGGTTAAAACAATTTCAGAAGCTTGTATATAGCTAAATTATTGGTGTTATGGCCAGATCTAGAAATCTCACAAATAAACAAAATAAATATATATATATATATACATAAAAAAAATCAAAGCCAAATAACAAAAATAATAAAATCACACCACAATAATTAAAACATACCACCCCCAAACTTGAAAAAGAAATTGTCCTCAGTTTTTAAAAAAAAAATAATAAAAAGTAAGAGAAAAAAAAAATACTCCCTGTTATGAAAATTGATGCTTGAGCTATGCCTTTTTGGATCTGCATGAAAAAATATACAAGGCAAACAACAACAACAACAACAAAAGTATACCCGGAAGTATAACACAATTTTTAAGATGCGCATCAAGAAAGTCCGAAGAGTCGCCTTACGCTACCATCAATGCTTTTATTAAAAACAAAAAGAAATACGGAAATAAAAATAACAATACATAAATCGCGAATAGATGCGCGTCAAGAGATCAAGAAGAAACTCCTTAAGCTGCCACCATTTAGCACGATTATTACACACGGCGGAAAGTAAAAATACAAGAGGTCTGATATGGGGTATCAAAGGGAGAGGAATGAATCCACTTTTCGTTTTTTCACGGTAAAATCTTCCATCCAGACAATTTTAGCTAGAGCTGGATCTGGTTAAGGAACAAATTCATTGAGTTTTTTGATTAGTTCTTCTGGTGTGGTTGCAACGACTATGATTCGTTTAGCACGCTGGGAAATAAAACCTTTTTCAGCAGTGCAGTCGATGAAAGATAACAAACCATCAAAGAAACCATTGACATTAAGCAGACCTATTGGTTTTTGATGAATATTTAGCTGGGCTCTGGTAACCACATGAAAAAGTTCCTCAAGGGTGCCAAAACCACCGGGAAGGGTGATAAAGGCGCCAGAATTATTTATCATGTGAGTTATGCAATCTTGCATATTTACAGATCTAAACTCATCTCCAATAGTTGCCCCGGTGATTTTACTTTCAGCCAGAGGTTTTGGAATTACTCCCAACACTCTTACTCCTTCCATATAGGCAGAAGCAGTAGCTCGTCCCATTAATCCTAGACTTCCTCCTCCGTAAACTACATGAATGCATTTTTCTCCTAAAGTACGACCCAAGTTGTGTGCTGCTTCAGTAAAGCATGCATCTTTTCCATAACTAGCTCCACCAAAAATGCAGACTGTGCTAAATTTTTTTGTGGAAGATGATGACTCCATTTTTGAAAAGAAATTTATTTGAGAGAAAAAAGAAAAAAAAAAGTACAAGTTTGAGGGATGAATAAAAGAAACAAGCACAATGTTTATTTATAGAAGAAAAATGAGAAAAAATTGTTTAACAAGTTTGTGATTGCGTTGATTGCGCTTCAACTACTCAATAGAATAATGAATGCATTTATCGCGTATCACATTTTTTATTCAGAAAATCTCACCATACGACAAAAATAAAAGATACTCACGTGTATGCACAGTAGTTGTGATTGTGGCTCACATCTTCCTCTGATTTTACGTTCAGAAATGGCCTAAACGCCTTCTATGAGTCGGGGAGAAGCTTCCCATCCAATTTTCTTACAAATTGACAAACAGGGTCTTTTAACGTTAGATTCCCAAGACGTTGTTCATATTCTGGTTTGAATTTATTCCACAAACATCGAATTCCGTAATATACAAGTCCACTAGGATGCGTGTCAAGAGAAATTTCGATATTATCTAAATTCTCTTTATTCAGACCATCATTAGTGAACTGAATTTTATCTTCTCTGTTTGTAGATGGAATTCCTGAAGATCGACATTTTAAATTACAGTTCCATCTAGCACATTTATAGAAAACGGCTAGCATCTTTGCTCGTCATTTCTTGGCATATGAACTTTTTCCAAGCCCTGGTAAAAATCTAGTAGGTGTTTCCGTGAATTCACCTGCTATTCTCACTTTGGCTTCAATTATGAACCTAATATCAAAAGGTATGCTTTTATTCATAAGCAACCTCATCCTTTCAAGCCTTGTCTTGTAAATCTTTAAAATTGCATTTTTGCTTAGAAAGGGAAATCTTTTTTCAATTTTATACAATGTTTCTTCCATGACAAAAAAAATTAAAATGAAAAACGATAAAATATCTACAAATATCAGTTGTTTGTGGGAAACTGAAAAATCCGAATTTGATAGTCACGGAGTACCGTTATCCGCCACTTGACCGGATAGAAGAATAAAAGATGCAGAAATAAAGAAAGATAACATAACAAGATATAAACAAAAGTATACAAAAAATTATATTTGGCCTAAAACAATCCCCGGCAACGGCGCCAAAATTTGATCGGTCAAAAACTTATCCTAAAAATAGGAGTTTTTGAGTTGCTCGCAAATATATACGTGGTAGAAGTAGTTTGTGGTAAGTTCTACCAAGGTCTTTTCTCTCGAGGATTGTCCAACAGGGCTTCGTATAATGTTTTGTTACAAATTGCGAGAAATAAATACTAAAATAGATTATTGGGTTTTTAAATATTAACTAAATTAAAATGCACTATATTTTAAACCAAACTATTTTTAATAAGACTATTTTTAATAAGACTATTTTTATACTATACTATTTATATTAAGACTATTTATACTAGACTATTTTTAACTAGTGAAAATGAATAGAATTAAAATGAGTTGGGAATTTATAAAATCTAGGGGATTACGGGTTCATTAAATTAGGTTTTTAATTAAGTATCGGAATTGATTTATACGGATATAAAAGAAAAAACGAATGTTTATCGACTAATCAACTTTTCACCTCTGTACTTTCGTAATCAAAGATGTCTTAATCACTTTTGCTTTTTTAAGATGTTGATAACAAGATTAACACATGATAGATTGAAAAGATGTGTTTCCAATACACTTAACAATCAATCAAGGAGGTTTCACTAGTAGAAATAGGATATGATCAATCTCTATTTAAACCAATTAGTCCTTTCATTTCTCTAACTTGACTATTTTTAGGATAAACGATCGTTCATCGAGTAATCAACTTTTCACCTCTGTACTTTCGTAATCAAAGGTGTCTTAACCACTTTCGCAATCTTAAGATGTTGATAACAAGATTAACATTTGATAGATTGAAAAGAAATGTTTCCAATTCACTCAACAATCAATCAAGAAGGTTTCATTAGTAAAAATAGGATATGATCAATCTCTATTTAAACCAATTAGTCCTAAAAATAGTTTAAATCAATCAAATACTCGATATATAACCTAATAGAAATCCCCCTTCCCCTAGGAAGAAAGATTAGCTACTCATTGGTTTATACATACTAAAATTATAATAGAAATAATTGATATATATAATATATATAGAAACTTTTAATTACTAGAACTTAATGACAATAGATAAAACTTACTTGAATATGATGAATCAAAGTGCAAGAAACAAACTTCAAAATATAACTTCAAACTTGTTCAAAGGTTACAAGCTTACAAAAATTGAAAGTAAAACACTAAGTAAAATACTAAGTGCTTATTGATCAAGCACTTTTCAATTACAAACTAAATGAAAGAAAAACTTCAAACCAAAAATGAAATACAAACTAAAATTGAGAGTTCTAAGGAAAATATATTTCTAAAAGAAAGAAGTATTTCTTAGCAAGAAGATGAGGATTTGAGAATTGGTAACTGGTGATTTTGCAATGGATGAAGATGTCCTTTCATAGGTGATTTTCAAGAATACAATTGATTATTTAATTTAAAATATTTATTGTAATATCTTTGATTAACTCTTTGTTCACACTTCACCCATGTCTTTGAATTTTCAGATTTTTGACGGAAAAAATATCTTGTGGTTGAGTTCACAAGTTGGTCAAAAGTGGACTATTTTTGCATGGCATCTGCTGAAAAACGGCGATGAAAAACGGCCCAGTTTGCCCCGTGTTGTGCGCCGTTTTGTGGTGACTCGGTCTCTTCCGGAATACGCGCGAGGACACGGCGCTAAATTCCGGCCGTGTGTGAAACGGCCCAAGACACGGCCCTTGTTGCGCCGTATGTGAAACGGCCTACATAACACGGTCCTGTTTGCGCCGTGTTGTAGGTCGTTTTGCCTTGAAAAATTCCCGTCGTTGGATTTGATCTTGTTTTCCGTCCTTTTTGATGCTTCATGTCGATGTCTGTAAAATAATCATTTTTAGCTCATGTTTGGACATATCTGTAAAATATATATTTTTAATCACAAATCAGTACAATTATGCCCGGAAAAATGAATATTTTGTATATGAATTTTAGATCAATTATGCACTAATCAACGCCATTGGATCTTCCACGGATGTTAAGCCGATTTATATGGATACCCGCTCCGATACCAATTGTTGGAGCAAGATTATAGGTATCTTCGCCGTTTTAAAATAGTCGCGGGGTATATAAGAGTTATAAAACTCTTTTCGCTTTGCGGAAGCGATTTAAAGTGCTGAAATTAAATGACACAAGATTTATAGAGATTCGGCCAATCGTGCCTACATCCTCTCTCCGTATCTTTTTCTATAGGTTAAAGATCAACCTCTGCACCTCTCTTCTATCGGTCGAGGGATTACCGTTACAATCTCGTCTTCTATCGGTCCGAGATAAACCATAACACACTTGTCTTTTTGTCGGTCCAAGTTAAACAGTTTTCCTTTTCTATCGGACAAGGAATCAATCTATCTAGCTTTCTATGGGTACTAGACAAACTTCACGTGGATATAGATTGTGATTCTAATAACGCCGGATCCTTGATCATAATAACACCAAATCCAATCTTATCCTTTCTTTTTCCTCTCGTGTAAGTTTTCGTGTATAACACTTAAACACTTATCAATATAAGCACAATCACAACAAAAAAAGTATATATAACAATATCAGACTTGTATATCTTTTACTCAGAGTTGTTGTGTAGAATGATACCAAATGATTTGGTATTTATATGCTCAAAGGCTCAACTAGCCATTGCACACTGCTGCGCCATTACGTACGTTACCACTCATCCTTTACGTACGTTATACGTATTACGTACATTAACATCATTATGTTACGTACGTTATACTCTATGCAGATCAGTCCAGTAGCTTCGTTTCTTCCCTTACATACGTTATAATCTTCCCTTTACGTACGTTATCATAAGTCAAAATATCTGTTGCATGTTGACCTACTCCATGACGTCATCATTCCGTTCAACGGTTCCAATATTTGAATTCTGATTCAAAACATCTCATTACGTACGTTAACCATAATGTATTACGTACGTTATATGCTCTCCTTTACGTACGTTATATTGGCTCTATTACGTCTGTCATGTTCTCTCCGGCTTTTTGCGTCTTCGATTTCTTCGTTGTTTTGTTTTGCTTCCTTGTTGATTTTCTTTGTTTAATAACTAATCATCAAAACTCAAATATAAATGTATGGAATAGAATATTCCAACAGAATGATCTAAAAATTTTCAGATTTTTCTCCTTTTGGGTAAACACTTTACCCAATGCTTCAATTTTACAGATAATGCCAGTAAATCTAAGGTCAAGTTCCTCAAGCGTTTCAGAAGAGTTCATTTCAAACAATTCGAATTGCTGAGTTAGTTTTGAAATTTTGTTTTCTTTTGAGAGTTCAGTTCCCTCACAAATTGACTTGAGTTTCCCCCATATTTCTTTGGCTGTCTTGCAGCTCTTTACCTTGGAGAATGTTTCTTTGTCAAGAGTGACAAATAGCCCATTCTTGGCTATGTTGTCGAGATTCTCACGCTTTATGATCAATCATCTGTTTTTCATTGCTCGTGTTCCTTCTCAAGCATTTATACATGAGGTTGTCCCTCTATTCTTGCGGCTATGTTGACCTTCATTATCTTGATAGGTCCTTCTTAGATGACGAAAATCATCTCTTCGTGCATCGCAGCAAGATGGACTTCCATCCTGATTCTCCAATCATGGAATTTGTTAATAGAGAACATAGGAACTTTATTAATCATAGATGTATCCATGATATAAGTAAGATTAATGATAAAGATGGACTTCCATCCTGATTCTCCAATCATGTAATTCATTAATAGAGAATATAGGAACTTTATTAATGATAGATGTATCCATGATAGAAGTAAGATGAATGATAAAGATACAAAAATAAAGTTTTCAAAAGCTAGTAATTTTGTATATCTAATTCAGGTTAAAATCGACTGATTCTTTGTAGAATCAACCACTCCGATACCACTTTTTGGTCATAGTATACAATATAAACAGCTCAGAAAGGGGTTTGAATAAGTTGTATCCTTTTTCGAAGTTTGTTTGCGTAGAGGAAATCTAAGGTTAATTTGCTGTAAATAGAATAACTGAATGGTATCCTGTAAGCCTGGTGCATATAGAAAATAGTAAAGACAGAAAGTAAAGACACACTGATTAAAGTGGTTAGAGGTACACCCCTCTATGTCTGCCGGTCCTCCAAACAGGGGTAAATTGTTTACTAAGATCATGGCGTACACAACTGTATGATTTTAACTAAACACATCGTTGCATCGTTCACATAGATTGATACAGTCGACAGCAGCTTTGGCCGTTCACACAAATTGGCTTCGGCTTCTTCGACTCGCTCCTTCTCACATAGTTTGAAGCTTCATCCATAATGCTATTCGTCCCACACAGGTAAGATATATCTTAGCTTAGTCCACACTGTAATACCCGTGATTTCGATTTCCGGTAATTTCTTTTTTTTCGGCGGAAGTCCGTTTTGACGACTCGCTCATGACCGTTTCGTCATTCCGAGAATGATTAATTCTGCACTTTTTGTCATCCGAGCTCGTTTCGGTGTCGTTTTGTTGAGTTCCGTGCTTTTTAGCGGTTTTTCCGCACTTGAGTTCGATTCTTGCGAATCTCGTCCGAAACTGTTGTTTCGACTTTCTTGTAAGTTCATTTAATGTTATTATTCATGTTGCAAGCTTCGGTTTGGTTATTCGATCACGTATCGTGATTTTGGGGCGTTTTGGGCCATTTTCGTAATTTCCCAAAGTTTGGGGTAATTACTTTCCGTTGTCGAATTTCGAGCCTTCGGGTAGTCGGAATCGTGTGTTCTATTAGTTCTCGGATTCGTCTTTTCGAGTACTTCGTAACCATATCTTCGATTCGTACTTAGGTTCGGGTTTCGGGGCCGTTCGGGCCGTCGGAGTTGGTCCCGGCCGAGTCATGGCCGGGCATGCTCGGGCCAGGCCAGCCCTGGCCGAGTAACGTGCGGTAGTGATCGGCAGTTACGTACGTAAGGCCCTGGCCGGTAACGTACGTAACGTTCCGGCATTTTCCAGGCAGTGAGTTCGGCCATGGCCGGTTACGTACGTAAGCCATGGCCGGTTACGTACGTAACCCGGCCGGCAGTCGGCCTATTTAAGGCCTGACAGCATTTTTCTTCAGCCATTTCTCACTCATTTTCTTCCCGTCGGCGGCTGGAGATTAGTTCATGATGGAGAGATGTTTTTGGACAATAAATCCACGAAGTTTTGGAGTTCATATCATCAATCATCAATCCTATAACATCCTCCAATCTACCGAATCAGGTCAGATTTCCTAGAAATCTAGTTTTGGGGAATTTGGGTATTTTGGTTGTTTTCGTCCGATTAATCCGATTTAACTTAGGATTATGATGGATTGATGATTTTTTAGATGTATTATATCATTTCCCTTGTTATTCCATGGTTGGATCGTATCGATTCGTTATTTGGGTCGAGTTCTTGACCGACGCCTTGAAGGTGTCCGGTAAAATGTCTTAGAGGGGATTTCGGGCGTTCTACGATTATTCTTCATCGTATGATCGTTGATTTATTGATTATATGTTGTTAGGGTCGAGTTTCTTGCGAAGAAACCGAGTTGAACCCTTCCGTTCGTTGTCGTCTTCCTTTTCGATAGCATCGGGCGTTTCGAAGCTTCCCGGTTGAGACGTGTTCGTCAGAATACTCGCGTTCCGATTTCGAGGCAAGTACCTTGTCCATATAATTCTTGTTTTGTGGATACGATAATTAGTGATCGTCTAAATGTGGTTGTTTGGTCGTTTGAATCGAACTTTCAAAAGATTCGGTTTAGCCTTGTTAAAGGCTTGCTTTCAAAACGCGTGTGTTTTGTGAATGGTGTGGTTTGAGAATGACTATGTGAACTCTATGGATATGTTTGGTGTTGATGTTGCACTTGGTATTGCGTGTGGACGTATATTATTTCATTTCGGTGCGTTGTGGTTTGACGTGGTGTTTTGCTAAGTGTTGATGCCTCTGGATGAATTATTTGGATATCTTTGTTGCATTGTGATATGTGTGTGATTGTGTGAATGTGGGCGGGGCCTACGGTGGCACATGGCATGTGATCATGTGGCCAGGATGCAACAAGCGATTGATCCAACCGTGAGAGCCTAAGGAAAACTACGGTGGCACATGGCATGTGATCATGTGGCCAGGATGCAACAAGTGATTGATCCAACCGTGAGCGCCAAAGTTAATCTACGGTGGCACATGACATGCGATCATGTGGCCAGGATGCAACAAGTGATTGATCCAACCGTGAGATGTTGTGAATTGTTTCGCTAGCCAGCTCGGGAGGGTCCTTCGAGGCCTCGGGTGGGATGTCTGTGGTAGCGTCCCGGTCCTAGGCGATGCGCGTGCGTGATTATGTTTCGTTGATTTTATGTCCGTTGAGGACACGTGATGTTGGGCTCTGGCCCTGTGAATTGTTGTCGGTTTTCTATTTGCGAAAATAAAACCTTTGGTGTGACCTGTTGATTTTGGAAAGAGAAGGATTTGATAATCCTAATTTGTTTTCTATTAAAACTCCCGAGGGTATTTTAAACCATTTTGCAAACCATTCTCGTTATTTGTGATCTTTCGGATTTGGAAAGTTTTACTCAAATTCTTGCCTCGGGAAGTATTCGTTTCGTGGTATTTTAATCTTTAAGGATTCCTGGTTATTGTTATTCGTGGAACTTGAATTATATGGCTCGTATTTGCACTTTGTATTTGCACTAGCAAAACAGTGGAGTTTTGCTAACCCCCGAGTGTAATATCCGCAAATTTTCGATTTTCGGTAAATTTCTTTTTTTCGGCCGAAGTCCATTTTGACGACTCGATTTTGACCGTTTCGTCATTCGGAGAATATTTAATTCTGCACTTTTTGTCATCCGAGTTCGTTTCGGTGCTGCTTTGTTGAGTTCCGTGCTTTTTAGCGACTTTTCCGCGCTTGAGTTCGGTTCTTGCGAATCTCGTTCGAAACTGTCGTTTGGGGTTTTTCGTAAGTTCATTTAACGTTGTTATACGTGTTGTGAGCTTCGGTTTGATTATTCGTTGTCGTATGGTGATTTTCGGGCATTTGGGCCATTTTCGTAATTTCCCAAAGTTTGGGGTAATTACCTTCCGTTGTCAAATTTTGAGCCTTCGGGTGGTCGGAATCGTGTGTCCTACTAGCTCTTAGATTCGTCTTTGTGAGTACTTCGTAACCCTATCTTCGGTTCGTTTTCAAGTTCGGGTTTCGGTGTCGTTTTGTTGAATTCAGGATTACTAAACGACTTTTCTAAGTATGAGTTCGACTTTGTTAGATCACCATTAATTTTTGGTAACTCCAAAAATTCTGAATCTTTGCAATATTATAGAGCATCGAGTTAGCTTTCCAATGGTTCGAACGGTGAGTCAATCGAGTCGGACGAGAGAGTTATGGTCGTTTTAGCTCACCCGCTCGTTATTGGCGATCCGCCGGCCGAACTTCGGCCGTGTCGTCCGACACGGCCCGTGCGAACCCTTCCGGATAAGCGAGAATCGTCGCCCGGACGCCCGGCCGTGTCGTGCAGCACGGTCGAGTCATGCCGAAGTCATTGTCGGACGGGTCATTGTCGGGAGGCCCTCCCGCCGCGGCCGTGTCAAGCGGGACACGGTCGAGTCCTGTCGGCGGTATGCGACACGACCGTGCCGACCGGCACGGCCGTGTCCGGCATGACCAACCCTATAAATGGCCCCGCAGACGCTTTTTCTTGCCATTTTTCACCTTCTTCTCCTCCTCTTCCGCACTGGCGTGTTCTAATCTTGAAGCCATGTTGTTTAACAACATATCCATGGAGTTCTTGAGGTTATATCATCAATAATCCGTCCGATATCATCCCTTAATCCAGCGAATCAAGGTTAGATCCTTAGAACCCTACTTTTGGTAAAATTGGGGGTTTTCGTGTTTTTATCCGATTCGTTCCGTTTTGTTGATTAATTCATGATGAATATGATTAATCTTGTTGGTATTCTTAGTTTCCCTACGGATTCATGGTATATTTCATGATTTTTACGGAATCGAGAGGGTTTGGTTGTGGTCCGCCCTCGTTGTTGTTTATATACGAATATACATGAATCGTAGGCGGGTTTTCGGGTGTATTCCAATTCCGTATTCATTTAGAAATGGTTGTGATTGTATTCTTCGAATCGTTAGGTTCGGTTTCATTGGTTCCTAGCGTTCGTCGGTGACTTTCCTTTCCGTTCGTTGCATCATCAATAATTCAAGGCAAGTATTTTTGGAAACCTTTAAGCTTAACATGAAATGGTGATGTATATTATTTGTGTGCAACTCACCTCGTGTTGGCCCGACGGTGTCAAGGAGGGAAATCTATGCTGCCGCCCTGGATTTCACGAGTTTCGTACCGCTAGCCAACTCGGTAGGGTCCTTGTGAGGCCTCGAGTGAGAATGTATGCTGCCGCCCTGTTCTCACGGCATAGCGTGTGCGTGGTTTTGTTTTTCTGTATTTGTAGCCAACTCGGTAGGGTCCCTGCGAGGCCTCGAGTGAGAATGTATGCTGCCGCCCTGTTCTCAAGGCTAATTGTGGACTGTATGTTTTCCGGAAAAGACATGTCTTGTATTGGTTTTCGAATTGATATTGGTGCATGTACTATGAAATGTGTAAGCGATTGGTTTGCCTTGATTACTTGTACTAGCGTAATTGCTAACCCCTCTGGGGACCCGTTTTGGGGAAATTCTTGTTATGGATTTCAGGTTATGATTATCCGGACGAGCGAGCAACAGCACAGTACGAGTAATTTGGCCAGGGTCGTTGACATCTGCATTAGGGACTACATATTTCCGTTGTCCATTTCGATATGGTTGTTCCATGAGTTTAAACTTATAGATTGTACTCGCGAGTACTTAGGCTTTTCGATTCAAACTCCGTGTTGTACTACTTTTAAATTGTCACGTTGTTGGTTGATGCTTATTTTGCCGGTTGTTTCGGGCGTATCTTTATATGTCATATTATTTAATTGTGTATCCTCGCTAACCGAGATGGTTAGTCGAGTGGAGTTTTCCTATTGTAGCCTGGTAGGTCCCATGTAGGGGTCTACGGCGCTGTAACATATTTCCGAATATCTCGGGGTGTTACAGAAAATGGTATCGGAGCGCTCTAGGTTTATGGATACCTAGGCTTGTTGGTTATTTGGGTCTAGTCGTATTTGTTTTGCACATTGTCACACCGCTGCCAGCATCCCAGTACTTCCAGTGCTCGTAAGTTTTCCTTACTAGATTCTCTTGTTTTCTCGTATTGAAATTCCACTTCTTGAGCTGTGATTGCCTCTCTCGTACTTATCGTCGAGTTGTTTTTTTTCGATCCATCCAGTTCGTGCACTTTTGATTCTAGTATTGCGCAGTTCTTTATCTCTCTGGAGTATGTGCGTCGTTCTGGGCTTGACCGTTTGTCGTTTTGCGAGCCTTCCATCGCTAAACTTCCTAGCATTGGTGAGATCGTTGGTGATCGAAAGATCCGAGTTTCGCTCCGTGGTATATTGTGAGAGGGCTTGACTCTCTAGTCTTTTGTTGTATGATGGAATCTATGTTTGGTAATTGCGATATACTAAATGTATGTTGAGCCGAATGTACCGATGAGTTGGACACTGAAGGGTGCAGTATGATGTAGAAGTTTTGAACATTGATATGTTCCGGTATAGGTATTGATGGCAGAGTTTGTTGAGAAACTCACATAGCTGGTTTCGACATACGTCCAAATTGGTGATCTTTGGTTACACTGTCAAACTTGATGAGATAGTTTGACATATGCTTGGAATTAGTATTCCCGAGTTGCGCTTGTTGAATTGGTGATTTTTGAATGCCGTATATGCGTGTGTTCGGGAATTGTTAGTACTTGGCTAATTATTATTATTTACAACCAATGTGTTTCTATTAATAATAATACATGCGGCGTGCATGCTTGAAAATTTCTTAGACTTGATCGTATTGTGGGTTTTTGAAAAGTGACATGAATTTGGGCGAGCCAGCCTTGTATTTTCAAATAAAACCTTGTGTCGTATTTAAAGGTCGTGTTTAAAAGTGTTTAGGACATTTTATAAAATGCTACCACTGTTAAGCCCTTGTCGTGTTTAAAAGGGTCTTGAAAACGATTTTTAACTTATCGGTTTTATTTTCGAATAACTAGAGTATACGATTTTAAAATCAGTTAGCTGGAAAACCTAGGCTGTCGAGCCAAGTTGTGTTGGTTGAGTTTTGTCTCGTCGGATTTTGTCTGACTTAGTCGCATCGCGACGCGTCGTTTGAGATCATTGGTCGTGATTAGTATCAAAGGGCGGTCGTCACTTACGTGTGACCTATGGATGTAAAACTCCCTTCCTTGTGTTGTGCCTCGTGTGACACGAGTTATTTGTATAATTAGTCGATTGAATGATGGAATCCTTCTGTGGATTTTGATTTCACGATATATGTTTATTAGACTCTCGTATTTGGTTTATACGAGGAGTGTCGTCACTACTGATGTATTTTCGTACCGTATTTTATCCGATGCGTGAGTTCTTTCAAACGGCTTTCGGTATTCTGCAAACTGAGTTTTATTTCGTAAAATCGATTCCTTGAATCAAGTTTTGGCATTTTGGCCTTGAATATTTCATGATGGTTTGACAAATGAGTTTGTGAGTTTTGGAAAATATCACCGTCATTGGTCTTTTTAGCATTTTCGAAATGAGATGGGAAATCATGCTTAGCCTGGTAAATCCTTTTGAGAAGGGTTTACGGCATGTAATTTTTATGATATGTTCTGTTGTTGTCTCTGTGAATTGTTAGCGCACGCTACGCTTTACGGCTTACGCGCACGAGAGTACGTTGGTAGCACGCTAAAGGGAGAATAGCGCACGCTACCTGGTAGTTTAGAGCAGTCCAGGAGCTACTGGACTGAGTCTGAAGTTCTCGTTAGCGCACGCTAACACTTGGGATTAGCGCACGCTAACAGTGTATTTTTTGTCAGGAGTTTTGTTTGGTGCCGTGATAGCGCACGCTAACCTTAATGATTAGCGCACGCTAATTGTGTCCAGTATAAATACCGGACACCAGTCTAGAAGTTGCATTTTTCTTCATTTTTCTTCTTCCTCCATGAGATTGAGACGTAGCGACTAGGTTTCGCATTGGGGCTGATTTTTTTTCTTCCATCCAAAGGTGTTTTGGAGTATCCTAGATGATTTTTAACATCATCTAATCCATTGTTCTTCGCCGAATCCAGGCAATTTTTCTTGAATACCTAGAGTTGACTTTTTGGAGTTTTGCTCTTGATGTCGTTTTCCATCCGGTTTTGATAAACCGATCGTTGTTTTAACGATGTTGTTAAGCATATCCTAGGGATTGTATATCACTGTCTTGATTGTGAACGATTTAATGAGTGTGCTATGATGTGTTTAAGTGAATATCGACAAGTGTGAATTCTGGGCATTTTGGCCTATTGTACTTCTGGAAAACCTTGAGTATCTTAGAAAATAAATTTCGAGACGTACTTTTAAAATAAATTATTTTCTCGTAGTACATACAAGGTGCCACAATACGTTTCAAAATTCTTCTACCTCGAGGACCAAAATGCTTTGAGATATTTTCAATGTTTTAGAAACACTTTTATTTAGACCCGAGGGTCGAATATTCTGAAAGTTTTCACTAAGAGAAAGTGTCCTCATTTTTATCAAATGCGAAATGGTTCTCCAAAGTCTCGATAACGATGTTTCACGTTTGTACTTTTTGAAATGTGATACTCAAGATCAACCGGTGTTCTTCTAAATTATTTTCAAAATGAGGTTTTCGTTTTTAAAACCTATCCATTCCCGTTTGAGGGCTGGGTATATATG
The DNA here is from genome assembly GCA_033398695.1 of Orobanche coerulescens. Taxonomy (NCBI): domain Eukaryota; kingdom Viridiplantae; phylum Streptophyta; class Magnoliopsida; order Lamiales; family Orobanchaceae; genus Orobanche; species Orobanche coerulescens. The sequence goes on from CM065803.1 coordinate 160,886,997, forward strand.
TATGATGTTCGCGTTGTCGTTATGATGTTTGCTCCCGAGTATGATCAGATTGGTGGCATGAACGTCGAGGCGTTGCCACGCATTTGTTGTGAGAGGTGGGATGTTAGTGTCGAATGTTACCGCCTCGTAGTGATTTCTACGTTGTCGCGCATGTACGAGCTATTAGAGCTTGGTTTGGTATGACCGTGTGCATCGGTGATCGTTCCGTTATGTGTCGGTTGTTTAATGTCTTGTTACCTTGCTCCTGTTTTTGTGAATTTCGTGGATGAGGTCGGGGGTATTACCCATACTATTTTGACTTCTGTATTTTCTCTTTCTCTAGTCTATCGGTTCGCTCGTGTTCGTTGATACTGTCTGAACTTGTTCTAGATTTCGGGTTCATCATTCGAACGAGCTGTGATCTTGTTTTGGGTCGATCTGGTCATCGCTGTGACTTTTCCGAGTTCGGTTCGATTCTTGTGAACCTTGTTCGGAAGTAACATCTTTTGGTTCTACTAGTTCTTTTATTCGAAGTGGATCGGATTTGGAACTTCTGTATTTTCGACTCTGTCGACTCGTTTATGTTCGTTGACATTTCTGAACTTTCCCTATCCCTTGCTTTTGTTGATCGAACGAGTGTGGTATTGTTTTGGAATAACTCGTTTGTCGCTGTGACTTTTCAATCGCTATTCCCTATCCTGTGGATCTTATGGGAATGCATTCCTTGTAGTTCTCACCAGATCATCCTGGGAGTTGTTGTTTGAGTTTTATTATCCTTCGTGTTTCGGACATGATTGTTCGATTTTTGTTGTCTCGATCGTTTGCTTGTTCAGTTTTTGTTCTCGTTTTGTGATCGTTGAGCATTCAGGCTCCTTCCTAATTCCCTTAAGTTTGGGAAATTAGTCTCGTTTTCGATCTTCCAACCCTTGGGCGGTGGAATTCAGTATTAGTTCAGCGATTGGCTCGCGTTTTGATTGATGTACCGTTGGGTTGGTCAATCATATTGATTTTCGTTCGTTGTGTTTTGTGATTGTCGGATAATTGACTTGGCAATATTATCCGTTTGATGACGCTTGTCATTTGTTGGTTTTATTATATCCCTAACGGCGACGTTGTGTTGGTCGCCGTGGAGCGTGTTTTCACGCCGTATATTCCTTTGCGTTGATTGTAACATTTCGCCGTTGGGCGTTAGTTACGCATTCTTGTGTATCTTGTTGAGTTTTTCCTGGCGGAATATTTCTTCCCCCTACTTGTTTTAAGTTTCGGGACGAAACTTCTTTTAAGGAGGGTAGAATGTAATATCCGCAAATTTTCGATTTTCGGTAAATTTCTTTTTTTCGGCCAAAGTCCATTTTGACGACTCTCTTTTGACCGTTTCGTCATTCGGAGAATATTTAATTCTGCACTTTTTGTCATCCGAGTTCGTTTCGGTGCTGCTTTGTTGAGTTCCGTGCTTTTTAGCGACTTTTCCGCGCTTGAGTTCGGTTCTTGCGAATCTCGTTCGAAACTGTCGTTTGGGGTTTTTCGTAAGTTCATTTAACGTTGTTATACGTGTTGTGAGCTTCGGTTTGATTATTCGTTGTCGTATGGTGATTTTCGGGCATTTGGGCCATTTTCGTAATTTCCCAAAGTTTGGGGTAATTACCTTCCGTTGTCGAATTTCGAGCCTTCGGGTGGTCGGAATCGTGTGTCCTACTAGCTCTTAGATTCGTCTTTGTGAGTATTTCGTAACACTATCTTCGGTTCGTATTCAAGTTCGGGTTTCGGTGTCGTTTTGTTGAATTCAGGATTACTAAACGACTTTTCTAAGTATGAGTTCGACTTTGTTAGATCACCATTAATTTTTGGTAACTCCAAAAATTCTGAATCTTTGCAATATTATAGAGCATCGAGTTAGCTTTCCAATGGTTCGAACGGTGAGTCAATCGGAGTCCGGACGAGAGAGTTATGGTCGTTTTAGCTCACCCGCTCGTTATTGGCCGATCACTGCCGGCCGAACTCGGCCGTGTCGTCCGACACGGCCCGTGCTGAACCCTTCCGGATAAGCCAGAATCGTCTGCCCAGCACGCCCGACCGTGTCGTCTGGCACGGTCGAGTCATGCCGAGTCGCTGTCGGACGGGTCACTGTCGGGAGGCCCTCCGCGCCGCGACCGTGTCAAGCAGGACACGGTCGAGTCCCTGTCGGCCAGCTGTGCGACACGACCGTGCCGACCGGCACGGGCCGTGTCCGGCAGACAGTCAACCCCTATAAATGGCCCTGCAGACGTTTTTCTTGCCATTTTTCACCTTCTTCTCCTCCTCTTCCGCAGCTGGGCGTGTTCTAATCTTGAAGCCATGTTGTTTAACAACATATCCATGGAGTTCTTGAGGTTATATCATCAATAATCCGTCCGATATCATCCCTTAATCCAGCGAATCAAGGTTAGATCCTTAGAACCCTACTTTTGGTAAAATTGGGGGTTTTCGTGTTTTTGTCCGATTCGTTCCGTTTTGTTGATTAATTCATGATGAATATGATTAATCTTGTTGGTATTCTTAGTTTCCCTACGGATTCATGGTATATTTCATGATTTTTACGGAATCGAGAGGGTTTGGTTGTGGTCCGCCCTCGTTGTTGTTTATATACGAATATACATGAATCGTAGGCGGGTTTTCGGGTGTATTCCAATTCCGTATTCATTTAGAAATGGTTGTGATTGTATTCTTCGAATCGTTAGGTTCGGTTTCATTGGTTCCTAGCGTTCGTCGGTGACTTTCCTTTCCGTTCGTTGCATCGTCAATAATTCAAGGCAAGTATTTTTGGAAACCTTTAAGCTTAACATGAAATGGTGATGTATATTATTTGTGTGCAACTCACCTCGTGTTGGCCCGACGGGGTCAAGGAGGGAAATCTATGCTGCCGCCCTGGATTTCACGAGTTTCGTACCGCTAGCCAACTCGGTAGGGTCCTTGTGAGGCCTCGAGTGAGAATGTATGCTGCCGCCCTGTTCTCACGGCATAGCGTGTGCGTGGTTTTGTTTTTCTGTATTTGTAGCCAACTCGGTAGGGTCCCTGCGAGGCCTCGAGTGAGAATGTATGCTGCCGCCCTGTTCTCAAGGCTAATTGTGGACTGTATGTTTTCCGGAAAAGACATGTCTTGTATTGGTTTTTGAAATGATATTGGTGCATGTACTATGAAATGTGTAAGCGATTGGTTTGCCTTGATTACTTGTACTAGCGTAATTGCTAACCCCTCTGGGGACCCGTTTTGGGGAAATTCTTGTTATGGATTTCAGGTTATGATTATCCGGACGAGCGAGCACCAGGACAGTACGAGGATGTTGGCCAGGGTCGTTGACATGTGCATTTGGGTCTACTTATTTCCTTTGTCCATTTCGATATGGTTGTTCCCGCAGTTTTAAACTTATAGATTGTACTCGCGAGTACTTAGGCTTTTCGATTCAAACTCCGTGTTGTACTACTTTTAAATTGTCACGTTGTTGGTTGATGCTTATTTTGCCGGTTGTTTCGGGCGTATCTTTATATGTCATATTATTTAATTGTGTATCCTCGCTAACCGAGATGGTTAGTCGAGTGGAGTTTTCCTATTGTAGCCTGGTAGGTCCCATGTAGGGGTCTACGGCGCTGTAACATATTTCCGAATATCTCGGGGTGTTACACCGAGTATTCGGGGGGTGGATGTCTATTTTTGCATTCAGGTTTTGGAGCATAGCACAGGGTCGGCACGAAGGATGATGAAAGATGAACGATACTAATCACACGAGGATCCGTGGATGTCGTATTGGTTTAGTTGTATTTTATTTCCGTTGCAGTATTCTTTTCCCGTTGTACGGGAGTGTGTTGTATTCGACCCCTGCGTGGTCATGTATTGTAATTGAGTTGTATGTATTTATTGAAAGACCAAATCGGTCTACTGAGTTATTTTAGCCTTAAAGGCATTGTCGATTTGTCCGTTTGTTGTTACCAGCCTCGTAGATCCTTGAGGAAAGGTTCTACGGCGTGTAATATCCCTGAGCGGATTGGGGGTGTTACAGAATGGTATCGGAGCTTAGGTTGTGGAAACCTAGGCTGTCGGGTCAGTGGTGTCTATTGAGTTTTTGTCTCGTCGGATTTTATCTGACTGAGTCGTGTCGCGACGCGTCGTCTGAGTTTGTTGGTCGTGATTAGTATCGTGGGGCGATCATCATCTTCGTGCGACCTGTGGATGTAAGTCTCCCTTCTTTGTGTTGTGCCTCGTGTGACATGAGCTATTTTTATGATTATTTGTTAAGTGACGGAATCCTCTTATGGATTTTGATTTCGTGATATGTGGTTATTTGACTCTCGTATTTCGTTCATATGAGGAGTAGTGTTGCTGGATTGTGCATGTTGAACTGTATTTCTTTTATCCGCTGCGTGAGTTCTTTTGTAATGACTTTCGGTATTTTACCGACCGAGTTTTATTTCGAAAACTGATTCCCTTAACCGAGTTTTTGGCCTTGATCGTTTTGACGGTAGTTGGGTGTTTTCAAATGATTTTGTGAGTTTTGGAAAATACTACCGTCATCGGCCTTCTTGTCGTGTAATGTTCCGTGTAATTACCTGAAATTTTTGGGCATTCTAGCCCATTGAATTATCTTTGAAAACCTTGAGTATCTTAGAAAATAAAATTCGAGACGTACTTTTAAATGGATTGTATTTTCAAGGCGCCTACTAGCGCAACTATCTGTTTCAAAATTCTTCTACCTTGAGGACCAAAATATATTTCTTTTTCTTTCCAGTAATTTTGGAAATGCTTTGGTTAGACCTGAGGGTCGAATATTTTTGAAAGTTCACTATCAGAAAGTGTCCTCATTTTTAACAAATGCAAAATGGTTTTCCAAAGTCTCGATAACGATGTTTCAAGTTTTTACTTTTTGAAAGATGATACTCAAGATCAACCGGTGTTTTTCTAAATTATTTTCAAGAGGTGGTTTTCATTTTTTTTAAACCTATCAATTCCCGTTTGCGTTTGGGAATGTATGTATGATGTTTGTATTGTCGTTATGATGTTTGCTCCCGAGTATGATCGAATTGGTGGCATGAACGTCGAGGCGTTGCCACGCATTTGTTGTACTAGCCCTCTGTGAGAGGTGTGGTGGTATTCTTGTTTTTCGCCTCGTGGTGATTTGCGTGTTGTCGCACGGGTGTGAGCTGTTGAAGCTTGAGTTTGTACGTTTGTGTACATGTGTGATTGTTTCATGATGGTTGTAATTATGTGCTGGTTATCGTTCGGGCCGTTGAGGTCGCCGAACGATATCGTCGTTGCTGTAGTGTTTGTGTGTGTATTACTTTACGATGGTAATCGTTGTATATGGTATGTGTTATGATTCTTTGTTGTGCTGAGTTGGCATCTCCGCTATGTTGTTTTGCGACGTTATGCCTCATTGTATCTAGCATTTGTATTTTCGGTATGCCGAGACGAGGCGTTTCAACCGTGATGTGCCGGGGCATGCACGTGTAAATTTGTCCTTCTCGTCGGTAACACAATTCAAGTGTGGACTCGAGGAACACCGAATTCAGTTTTGCGAATTGGCTACCGAGACTTTCGGAGTTCGCGCTTCAGCACAGTCATCGGAATCGGCTTTGAGAGGCCTTTGAAAGATGTTTCTGTCAGTTGCTTGTTGTGTTGTCACCTTGATTTCGTGTTGTGAGTTTCGGGAACGACACTTCTTTTAGAAGGGGTCGAATATAATACCCGTATTATTTTTGGACTCCTGCTTTTCCTCTTTCTCAGGTCTATCGGCTCGCTCGTGTTCGTTGATACTTACTGAACTTGTTCTGTATTTCGGTTTCATTGATCGGACGAGGTGTGATCTTGTTTTGGGTCAATATGGTTTTCGCTGTGGCTTTTCCGAGTTCGGTTCGATTCTTGTGAATCTTGTTCGGAAGTAACACCTTTTGGTTCAACTAGTTCTTTTATTCGAAGTGGATTGGTTTTTAAACTTCTGTATTTTCGACTCTGTCGACTCGTTTATGTTCATTGACATTTTCTGAGCTTGTCCTGCCCCTTGCTTTTGTTGATCAAACGAGGGTGGTATTATTTCGGAATTACTCGTTTGTCGTTGTGACTTTTCAATTGCTATTCCCTTTCCTATGGATCTTATGTGAATCACATCTTGTTGCTTTTACCGGATCATATATTGTCTCGAGCCGAGACGTGAGCCTGAGAGTTGTCGTTTGAATTTTATTATTCTTCGTGATTCGAACATGATTGTTCGATTGTTGTTGTCTCGACCGTTGTAGTTCGATCGTTTGATTGTTCGGTTTTTGTTGATCTCGTTTCGTGATTGTTGAGCGTTCGGACTCCTTCCTAATTTCCTTATATTCGGGAAATTTGTCTCGTTTTCGATCTTCCAACCCTTGAGCGGTGGAATTCCGTATTTCTTCAGCGATTGGCTCACGTTTTGATTGATGTACCGTTGGGGTGGTCAATCATATTGATTTTCGTTCGTTGTGTTTTGCGATTGTTCGGATAATCGACTTGGTTGTATTACCTATTTGATGACGTTTGTCACTTGTTGGTTTTATTATTTCTCTATCGGTGGCGTTGTGTTGGTCGTCGTGGAGCGTGTTTTCACGCCGTATGTTCCGTTGCATTTCTTGCAACGTTTCGCCATCGGGCGCGAGTTTTCGGTTTTCGGGTATCTCGTCGAGTTTTCCTGACAGTGGATATTGCTTCTCCCTACTTATTTTAAGTTTCGGGACGAAACTTCTTTTAAGGAGGGTAGAATGTAATACCCGTGATTTCGATTTCCGGTAATTTCTTTTTTTTCGGCGGAAGTCCGTTTTGACGACTCGCTCATGACCGTTTCGTCATTCCGAGAATGATTAATTCTGCACTTTTTGTCATCCGAGCTCGTTTCAGTGTCGTTTTGTTGAGTTCCGTGCTTTTTAGCGATTTTTCCGCACTTGAGTTCGATTCTTGCGAATCTCGTCCGAAACTGTTGTTTCGACTTTCTTGTAAGTTCATTTAATGTTATTATTCATGTTGCAAGCTTCGGTTTGGTTATTCGATCACGTATCGTGATTTTGGGGCGTTTTGGGCCATTTTCGTAATTTCCCCAAGTTTGGGGTAATTACTTTCCGTTGTCGAATTTCGAGCCTTCGGGTAGTCGGAATCGTGTGTTCTATTAGTTCTCGGATTCGTCTTTTCGAGTACTTCGTAATTGTATCTTCGATTCGTACTCAGGTTCGGGTTTCGGGGCCGTTCGGGCCGTCGGAGTTGGTCCCGACCGAGTCATGGCCGGGCATGCTCGGGCCAGGCCAGCCCTGGCCGAGTAACGTGCGGTAGTGATCGGCAGTTACGTACGTAAGGCCGGTTACGTACGTAAGGCCCTGGCCGTGCGTGCGTAACGTTCGGCATTTTCCGGTGATTAGTTCGGCCATGGCGATTCGTCGTAAGCCGTGGCCGATTCGTCGTAACGTGACGATCGGCTTTATTTAAGGCACAGCGGCGTTTTTCTTCAGCCATTTCTCACTCATTTTCTTCCCGTCCGCGGATGGAGATTAGTTCATCATGGAGAGATGTTGTTGGACAATAAATCCACGAAGTTTTGGAGTTCATATCATCAATCATCAATCCTATAACATCCTCGATCTACTGACCAGCCGATTTCCTAGAAATCTAGTTTTGGGGAATTTGGGTATTTTGGTTGTTTTCGTCCGATTAATCCGATTTAACTTAGGATTATGATGGATTGATGATTTTTTAGATGTATTATATCATTTCCCTTGTTATTCCATGGTTGGATCGTATCGATTCGTTATTTGGGTCGAGTTCTTGACCGACGCCTTGAAGGTGTCTGGTAAAATGTCTTAGAGGGGATTTCGGGCGTTCTACGATTATTCTTCATCGTATGATCGTTGATTTATTGATTATATGTTGTTAGGGTCGAGTTTCTTGCGAAGAAACCGAGTTGAACCCTTCCGTTCGTTGTCGTCTTCCTTTTCGATAGCATCGGGCGTTTCGAAGCTTCCCGGTTGAGACGTGTTCGTCAGAATACTCGCGTTCCGATTTCGAGGCAAGTACCCTGTCCATATAATTCTTGTTTTGTGGATACGATAATTAGTGATCGTCTAAATGTGGTTGTTTGGTCGTTTGAATCGAACTTTCAAAAGATTCGGTTTAGCCTTGTTAAAGGCTTGCTTTCAAAATGCGTGTGTTTTGTGAATGGTGTGGTTTGAGAATGACTATGTGAACTCTATGGATATGTTTGGTGTTGATGTTGCACTTGGTATTGCGTGTGGACGTATATTATTTCATTTCGGTGCGTTGTGGTTTGACGTGGTGTTTTGCTAAGTGTTGATGCCTCTGGATGAATTATTTGGATATCTTTGTTGCATTGTGATATGTGTGTGATTGTGTGAATGTGGGCGGGGCCTACGGTGGCACATGGCATGTGATCATGTGGCCAGGATGCAACAAGCGATTGATCCAACCGTGAGAGCCTAAGGAAAACTACGGTGGCACATGGCATGTGATCATGTGGCCAGGATGCAACAAGTGATTGATCCAACCGTGAGCGCCAAAGATAATCTACGGTGGCACATGGCATGCGATCATGTGGCCAGGATGCAACAAGTGATTGATCCAACCGTGAGATGTTGTGAATTGTTTCGCTAGCCAGCTCGGGAGGGTCCTTCGAGGCCTCGGGTGGGATGTCTGTGGTAGCGTCCGGTCTGGCGATGCGCGTGCGTGATTATGTTTCGTTGATTTTATGTCCGTTGAGGACACGTGATGTTGGGCTCTGGCCCTGTGAATTGTTGTCGGTTTTCTATTTGCGAAAATAAAACCTTTGGGCTGTGACCCTGTTGATTTTGGAAAGAGAAGGATTTGATAATCCTAATTTGTTTTCTATTAAAACTCCCGAGGGTATTTTAAACCATTTTGCAAACCATTCTCGTTATTTGTGATCTTTTGGATTTGGAAAGTTTTACTCAAATTCTTGCCTCGGGAAGTATTCGTTTCGTGGTATTTTAATCTTTAAGGATTCCTGGTTATTGTTATTCGTGGAACTTGAATTATATGGCTCGTATTTGCACTTTGTATTTGCACTAGCAAAACAGTGGAGTTTTGCTAACCCCCGTATTCGGGGGGTGGATGTCTATTTTTGCATTCAGGTTTTGGAGCATAGCACAGGGTCGGCACGAAGGATGATGAAAGATGAATGATACTAATCACACGAGGATCCGTGGATGTCGTATTGGTTTAGTTGTATTTTATTTCCGCTGCAGTATTCTTTTCCCGTTGTACGGGAGTGTGTTGTATTCGACCCCTGCGTTGTAACACCCCCAAAACCATCCGGGATATTACAGCGCTGTGGGTCCCGCGCCGGAACCCACCAGGCTAAAAACCATTTACAAAACCATTTCAAAAACGTTTAAAAACGCCAAAAGGCCGATGACGGTAATATTTTGCAAATACTCAAATATTTTCAAAAACAAAATTCTGAAATACCGTCATAGAATACCATTTGAAAATACAAAGCGAAATGCCAAATCTCGACAGTTCAAAGTGTACGTTAAGCCACCCCTTAAACGTACCGATAAAATAATTTAGGAAAAGGTTTAACGGAATAACCCAAGTTCGCAAAGTTCCAAAAATCCCTTTTAAAATACACACACGAGTTGGTAAAAATACCAAAGAGCTATTTTGAAATATACACACGCAGCGGATAAAGATACCGAAAAGATATTTTGAAATGTACACACGCAGCGGATAAATGTAGTTCAAAATACACATTTGCAGCGGAAATGAATAACCAGAAAAGAATACTCAATTCTCCGAAAACAAGCCACAGCCAGTATCACATCGGGAAGCTCATCCCCTCACGACCGCTACTAGCTTGATCTCCGAGTACCTAAAAATAAAGCCCACGACGGGGTCAGCCACAATACTCAATAATGATACCGATCACATCATCATAAATAATTACATACCAATGTAATAATACTGTAAGAATACTACCAACGTAATCTTATCGTTATAACCTTACCAATCCATAATAATCCAATCCTTACCATAATCCACATTTCGCATCCTCGAATGACGAAATGAACTTAACAACAATTATCTGTATTGAATTTCAAAAATACCAACAATCCTCAAAACATCATCATAACTCATAATCATGAAATAATTCATCCGTGCCAAATCCTGTCCATCGGATTACACGATCAAAACTCAACCTGGATAAACCAACAGTACACAACATATCTGTAGATCAATTACCATATGATAATGATAACAAGTCCCGAACATCGACGTACAGTCTGAATGCTTATACGATCAATAACCAGATCAACCAAAACATCACTGAGAATATCATCGACATGATAACTCCAATATGACCAACGAAGGATCAACGATGACTGAGAGTACCATCAACATGATAACTCCGACACAATCAACAAAGGATCAACAATAACCGAGAATACCATCAACATGATAACTCCGACACGATCAACAAAGGATCAACAATAACCGAGAATACCATCAACAAGGTAAACTCCGACACGATCAACAAAGGATCAACAATAACCGAGAATACCATCAACAAGGTAAACTCCAAATGATCAACAATAATGGATCTCAAGAAATAACTCCGACTGTCGAACATACCCCTCGGGCGTATGAACAACCAGTCACAAACCGTCGAACATATCCAATCATACATGGACTATGAACGACCCAACAATATGGCTCAAAAGATGGACGTCACAGTACGCCCGATCCGGAAATGTGTCCGTGCACAAGCCACCCCGGGTATCGATCAAATACACGTGTGGTCTTGTACCTAATTAGCCTCACGAACTACGTCTCGTGTGCACGGTTCAATGCGGAAATATCCACGCATAACCATCATGTGCCCGGCTAAAAATCCTACACAATAACCAATCGGCACGCAGATATGACTCCAGATATGTCACGATGCAACATGACAACGAAACTCAAGAATTACATATCCAATAAGGATCAAAAGACTCATCGAAGTGAACAACAACAGACTGACAATGAAAAGTCGACACGACTAATCAATATCCAAAACATCAATCCTGGGATCATCATCCCCAAATGAATGACCAACACGATCTACGATCTCAATACAACAATCCTGGGAACAACATCCCTCAACGAATAACCGATACGAAACTCATTACACCAAGCCTCAACATACACAACAACTCAACATACTAATTATCCACATAACTGAACAAATACTTAGATTACCTCGAAGCCGAAGACAACATCCTTTCCACGAACCACATCCCTGAACGAATACACATTTATACAAATAATCTCAAATAAAGTACCATCCATTAATTACCAAAAACCTTTATCCCGATACTTATGTCATCACGATAACTATCCTCGATATCTGATATTCTATATCCTTGACCAAAAATAACTCACGTCTTCCCTGAACACAATTAAATCATATACCTTATGATTTAATACAACCAGAGCACGATATACAAACCATTATCCCGACAACTTATATTTCTAACAACATTGCTATACGAATTATAAATGAAATGAAAACGAAACCATTCATCAAATATTATAAACTGAACAAGTATAAACTTGCCTCGATACCGATACCACGAAGCCGTTACCAAAATCCATTGCCTTTGTCTACGAGCTCCTCAGCCCCGACCAAAAGCAATCTACGAACTCTTCGACTTCAACCGCAACACAACGGTCATAATCCACGATCAAAACATATCAACCTATTGCAATAACCGATTAACACACATTCGATAAAAATCAATAACCGACTTACTCAACCAACAAACTCAACGGTTCAACGAAACCTCGATCATATACATAATACCAAATAATCCAACTCAACAAATACGAACCCATATCCACGATACAAGCCGTAACTCGATGATCACAAATAACAATCAATAACCGATCAACAACGGTTCTACAATATCCCGATTAAACACATATCCAAACAACCCGAACCAATCAAACACGAATTCAAAACCACAATACGATTCCAAAATCCGAAGATCATATCAATAATCAATTTAAACCAACAAGGGTCTAATATTACCGATTCCAAATTCAATCTTAAATATGGATATAAGTTTCCTCCTTGTAAATTCATAATATAAATCAATTACCGATTATCATCATCAATCCGGACGATCCGATTAATTCAACATCATAGATAACCATATTCCAAAGGTTTCAAATAATTCCATTATCCGAATTGAACACTTGTTAAATACCTATGAATTCTCAACTCAAAAGTGAATCATAAACTTATCAAATCCGGAATTATATTCGTATTCCTATACGAATATTGTACCAAAACACATAACTTAGTTCTATATATGAATATTCCATATTCATATATAAAACACCAACACCTCTTAAACATGTTCAACAATTCATATAATCCAAGAGTTCCTTAAGAACACAACTAATTCCGAAATCATATTCAAAATCTCCAATACGACATAATCCGATGTGTTCTAACATCTAAACAATCCTTATTCACAATTCAAGGTGTATATAATCATGTTCTTAAACATATATACTTCTCATAACATCATGAATCGCAACAAATCACCAAGAACATCGAGAATACTACGATTCCATAATCATAACAACATAATCGAATCATTTGATCATCAATTCATTATCTTCCTTTAACAAAATTCCCATAATTACCAAGAATCATCACAACAATATCATTTCCATCACCATTCATACGAAAACGTGTAGAATTTTCCAAGTTCTACTCATTGAGACATTTCATCGAACACTTTGAAGGCATAGTCCAATTCAATCGATTATTCAAAGAAATACTTGAATTCTTTCCACAAAACTTCAAGAATAATGAATGATCTCAACAATACAACAAGATTCCATCAATAATCTGAGTTAAAACGAATCAAATCGGCCAAGACATCAAGAAACTTCAAGAACATCCAAAAACCAAAAGTTTAGGTGTTCTTACCTTCGATCCGGGTGGAAGATGATGTTAATCCATGATTCCAACTTCCAAAACATGTTGCTAGATGATGATATTACTCAAATCCATCCACTTTGATGAAGAAATCGCCAAAAAACGAAGAGAAAACATGAAAATGGCCGGATGACTCGGTCCAGGCCTTTAAATAGGCGGACCCTGCCGGACCGTTACGTACGTAACCGGCCACTGCCTTACGTACGTAACCGGCCACGGCCTGCTCGCTGCCCAGTTCTGTCGGAACCCTTACGTACGTAACCGGCAGCTGGCTTACGTACGTAACTGGCCCTTACGGCCGTAACCGGCCACTGCCTTACGTACGTAATCGGCCAGTCCTAGCCATCCCTGCGAGTCACTGCCGACCGTGATCGGCCACCCCCACGAATCACTGCCGACCATGCTCGGCCATTCCAACGAGTCACGACCGGCCATGCTCGGCCATCCAGGTCATCTCGGCCACGACTCGACCGGCTACTCCGTAACGTACGTAACACTTATTCCGTTGCGTACGTAATACGTACGTTGACTTGCTCTGATATAATACTCGTATTACGTCGTAATACACCCCGTATAACGTCGTAACTCCATCCGTTGACTCACTGTCCACATCTGCGCCGAAAGCCGCCAACCACGGGCCCACTGTCCGATTCCTCTTGTTACGTGCGTTATATGCGCTATATAACGTCGTAAGCTAACACATTTTACGTCGTAAGCTCCAAGGCTTAACGTGCGTAATGGCTTTTATACTTAGCCAAAAATTCAATTTCTGTTCGACGTCTCGACGCGTCTGAAATACAAACATACGGCATCTTGAATACACATCTGAATCCAAAATATTCTCATACGGTATACACGATATCCAAATCTGTTTAACACGATACAACATATCCACGAATATATCTCACAATCAAAAACGATAATCACACCAGTATAACTGTCTCGGTTCTCAATTTATTTTATCCATACTGTATAGATACCAAACTATACAGTATCTCTCAGATAAAATAACGCGAAAAATTTATACTGAAAATCCGGGTATTACATACTACCCCCCTTAAAATAAGTTTCGTCCTCGAAACTTGCAACCTTGCCACAAACAACAGATCAATCCAAAATTTCCAACTCATCACAAAAACAATCAAGCGTCGCCACAAGCGAATAACCAAACCAATGTACTTACAGGTGCGTGAAGCCGATGATCTCCCGTGATACTAGCACACGACTCCCACACGAAGTCTCAACACAACCAACACACACCAATATCACAAATAGCAGTTTGAAAAGAATCTCAAAAATTTTGGAAACTCCAAAAATCGATTCGACTCAAAAGTCAGAAAACTCATTTTCAAAAGCCACGCTACTACCGTACCGGTAGAGCCACATAACACACACGCCTGGGTTTCATAAAACCCAAGCTCCGATACCATCTTCTGTAACACCCCCAAAACCATCCGGGATATTACAGCGCCGTGGGTCCCGCGCCGGAACCCACCAGGCTAAAAACCATTTACAAAACCATTTCAAAAACGTTTAAAAACGCCAAAAGGCCGATGACGGTAATATTTTGCAAATACTCAAATATTTTCAAAAACAAAATTCTGAAATACCGTCATAGAATACCATTTGAAAATACAAAGCGAAATGCCAAATCTCGTGATTCAAAGTGTACGTTAAGCCACCCCTTAAGCGTCCGATAAAATAATTTAGGAAAAGGTTTAACGGAATAACCCAAGTTCGCAAAGTTCCAAAATCCCTTTTAAAATACACACACGAGTTGGTAAAAATACCAAAGAGCTATTTTGAAATATACACACGCAATGGATAAAGATACCGAAAAGATATTTTGAAATGTACACACGCAGCGGATAAATGTAGTTCAAAATACACATTTGCAGCGGAAATGAATAACCAGAAAAGAATACTCAATTCTCCGAAAACAAGCCACAGCCAGTATCACATCGGGAAGCTCATCCCCTCACGACCGCTACTAGATTGATCTCCGAGTACCTAAAAATAAAGCCCACGACGGGGTCAGCCACAATACTCAATAATGATACCGATCACATCATCATAAATAATTACATACCAATGTAATAATACTGTAAGAATACTACCAACGTAATCTTACCGTTATAACCTTACCAATCCATAATAATCCAATCCTTACCATAATCCACATTTCGCATCCTCGAATGACGAAATGAACTTAACAACAATTATCTGTATTGAATTTCAAAAATACCAACAATCCTCAAAACATCATCATAACTCATAATCATGAAATAATTCATCCGTGCCAAATCCTGTCCATCGGATTACACAATCAAAACTCAACCTGGATAAACCAACAGTACACAACATATCTGTAGATCAATTACCATATGATAATGATAACAAGTCCCGAACATCGACGTACAGTCTGAATGCTTATACGATCAATAACCAGAACAACCAAAACATCACTGAGAATATCATCGACATGATAACTCCAATATGACCAACGAAGGATCAACGATGACTGAGAGTACCATCAACATGATAACTCCGACACAATCAACAAAGGATCAACAATAACCGAGAATACCATCAACATGATAACTCCGACACGATCAACAAAGGATCAACAATAACCGAGAATACCATCAACAAGGTAAACTCCGACACGATCAACAAAGGATCAACAATAACCGAGAATACCATCAACAAGGTAAACTCCAAATGATCAACAATAATGGATCTCAAGAAATAACTCCGACTGTCGAACATACCCCTCGGGCGTATGAACAACCGGTCACAAACCGTCGAACATATCCAATCATACATGGACTATGAACGACCCAACAATATGGCTCAAAAGATGGACGTCACAGTACGCCCGATCCGGAAATGTGTCCGTGCACAAGCCACCCCGGGTATCGATCAAATACATGTGTGGTCTTGTACCTAATTAGCCTCACGAACTACGTCTCGTGTGCACGGTTCAATGCGGAAATATCCACGCATAACCATCATGTGCCCGGCTAAAAATCCTACACAATAACCAATCGGCACGCAGATATGACTCCAGATATGTCACGATGCAACATGACAACGAAACTCAAGAATTACATATCGATAAGGATCAAAAGACTCATCAGTGAACAACAGATCGACAATGAAAAGTCGACGACTAATCAATATCCAAAACATCAATCACGGGATCATCATCCCCAAATGAATGACCAACACGATCTACGATCTCAATACAACAATCCACGGGAACAACATCCCTCAACGAATAACCGATCTGAAACTCATTACACCAAGCCTCAACATACACAACAACTCAACATACTAATTATCCACATAATGAACAAATACTTAGATTACCTCGGCCGAAGACAACATCCTTTCCACGAACCACATCCACGAGCGAATACACATTTATACAAATAATCTCAAATAAAGTACCATCCATTAATTACCAAAAACCTTTATCCCGATACTTATGTCATCACGATAACTATCCTCGATATCCGATATTCTATATCCTTGACCAAAAATAACTCACGTCTTCCCTGAACACAATTAAATCATATATCTTATGATTTAATACAACCAGAGCACGATATACAAACCATTATCCCGACAACTTATATTTCTAACAACATTGCTATACGAATTATAAATGAAATGAAAACGAAACCATTCATCAAATATTATAAACTGAACAAGTATAAACTTGCCTCGATACCGATACCACGAAGCAGTTACCAAAATCCATTGCCTTTGTCTACGAGCTCCTAAGCCCCGACCAAAAGCAATCTACGAACTCTTCGACTTCAACCGCAACACAACGGTCATAATCCACGATCAAAACATATCAACCTATTGCAATAACCGATTAACACACATTCGATAAAAATCAATAACCGACATACTCAACCAACAAACTCAACGGTTCAACGAAACCTCGATCATATACATAATACCAAATAATCCAACTCAACAAATACGAACCCATATCCACGATACAAGCCGTAACTCGATGATCACAAATAACAATCAATAACCGATCAACAACGATTCTACAATATCCCGATTAAACACATATCCAAACAACCCTAACCAATCAAACACGAATTCAAAACCACAATACGATTCCAAAATCCGAAGATCATATCAATAATCAATTTAAACCAACAAGGGTCTAACATTACCGATTCCAAATTCAATCTTAAATATGGATACAAGTTTCCTCCTTGTAAATTCATAATATAAACCAATTACCGATTATCATCATCAATCCGGACGATCCGATTAATTCAACATCATAGATAACCATATTCCAAAGGTTTCAAATAATTCCATTATCCGAATTGAATACTTGTTAAATACCTATGAATTCTCAACTCAAAAGTGAATCATAAACTTATCAAATCCGGAATTATATTCGTATTCCTATACGAATATTGTACCAAAACACATAACTTAGTTCTATATATGAATATTCCATATTCATATATAAAACACCAACACCTCTTAAACATGTTCAACAATTCATATAATCCAAGAGTTCCTTAAGAACACAACTAATTCCGAAATCATATTCAAAATCTCCAATACGACATAATCCGATGTGTTCTAACGTCTAAACAATCCTTATTCACAATTCAAGGTGTATATAATCATGTTCTTAAACATATATACTTCTCATAACATCATGAATCGCAACAAATCACCAAGAACATCGAGAATACTATGATTCCTTAATCATAACAACATAATCGAATGATTTGATCATCAATTCATTATCTTCCTTTAACAAAATTCCCATAATTACCAAGAATCATCACAACAATATCATTTCCATCACCATTCATACGAAAACGTGTAGAATTTTCCAAGTTCTACTCATTGAGACATTTCATCGAACACTTTGAAGGCATAGTCCAATTCAATCGATTATTCAAAGAAATACTTGAATTCTTTCCACAAAACTTCAAGAATAATGAATGATCTCAACAATACAACAAGATTCCATCAATAATCTGAGTTAAAACGAATCAAATCGGCCAAGACATCAAGAAACTTCAAGAACATCCAAAAACCAAAAGTTTAGGTGTTCTTACCTTCGATCCGGGTGGAAGATGATGTTAATCCATGATTCCAACTTCCAAAACATGTTGCCAGATGATGATATTACTCAAATCCATCCACTTTGATGAAGAAATCGCCAAAAAACGAAGAGAAAACATGAAAATGGCGGATGACTCGGTCGAGGCCTTTAAATAGGCGGACCTGCCCGGACGTTACGTGCGTAACGGCCATCGCCTTACGTACGTAATCGCCACGGCTTTGCTGCCGATTCAGCCGGAACACTTACGTACGTATCGGCGGTGGCTTACGTCGAATCGCCCTTACGGCCGTAATGGCCAGCGCCTTACGTCGTAATCGGCGATCCTAGCCATCCTGCGAAGTCACCGGCCGTGATCGGCCACCCCACGAATCACTGCCGACCATGCTCGGCCATTCCAACGAGTCACGGCCGGCCATGCTCGGCCATCCAGTCATCTCGGCGCGACTCGACCGGCTACTCCGTAACGTCGTAACACTTATTCCGTTGCGTGCGTAATCGACGTTGACTTGCTACAGTATAATACTCGTATTACGTACGTAATACACCCTGTATAACGTACGTAACTCCATCCGTTGACTCACCTGTCCACATCTGCGCCGAAAGCTGCCGACCACGGGCCCCACTGTCCGATTCCTCTTGTTACGTACGTTATGTACGCTATAGAACGTACGTAAGCTAACACATTTTACGTACGTAAGCTCCAAGGCTTAACGTACGTAATGGCTTTTATACTTAGCCAAAAATTCAACTGTTCCTGTTCGGCGTCTCGACGTACGAAATACAAACATACGGCATACTGAATACACATACTGAATCCAAAAATATTCTCATACGGTATACCTGATATCCAAATCTGTTTAACCTGATACAACATATCCTGAATATATCTGTCAATCAAAAACGATAATCACACCAGTATAACTGTCTCGGTTCTCAATTTATTTTATCCATACTGTATAGATACCAAACTATACAGTATCTCTCAGATAAAATAACGCGAAAAATTTATACTGAAAATCCGGGTATTACATGCGTGGGCATGTATTGTAATTGAGTTGTATGTATTTATTGAAAGACCAAATCGGTCTACTGAGTCATTTTAGCCTTAAAGGCATTGTCGAGTTGTTCGTTTGTTGTTACCAGCCTGGTAGATCCTTGAGGAAAGGTTCTACGGCGTGTAATATCCCTGAGCGGATTGGGGGTGTTACACACACAGGGCTAAGTAACTCAATAGTAAGATTTGTATCACGAGTTCGAACAGCAGTTGCATGCTTGATGAGATTTCATTGTAGGTGTGTTGTTCGTGTTGAGGACTTTTATATTTCTTCTCTTTAGATGAAGTTGTATGCTTGAAGAAATATAGTGCTCTTATAAGCTTGATTTTCAAATTGCCAAAGTTAGCAATGTCCTCTTGCTTAGGCTATTTATAACCTTGGAAATAGGTTTGTTATAAATGTAGTTGTTGGTCGGTTGGTGAAATTGAGACAGCTCTGATTGGGGCCTTCACAATGTTCGAATTAAAGGCAATTCGCATTTAATGCTTTAGACATTCTATTTGACCAGCATTAAATGCTCTTCAGACTGTAGTCTCTTCGACCGCATTAAATGATGTCCTCGCAGTACTAAATGCTACTTTAACCATGAATACTTTATGAATAAAGAATGTTTGCTTTCACAATGGTTTAAAGTCTCTTCACTCCTCTTGGATTTGTGTTTTACTTTTCCTAAGTAAAACACCTCCAGCTTTGTTTGCTGTATCCAATCATCTTCGTCTTGTTGTTTGAAGACTAAGCTGTAGGATTTGACTCTTGAATCGTTGTATGATCTTGCGCTGTATGGACAGGCTATTCATATAAGGTTGTATAAAGTTTTCCTAACAGTGTCCATACTTGGCTGATATTATGACTTTGAAGATTCTTGCTGTATGAGGCACTTATCAAAACATCAGGAGAATTTTTCTCAACAGAGCGTGAATATGAACTTCCAGCTCATTATTCAGATTTCTTTAATCTTTTCGAGAACAAATATTTTTCTAAGAGGTGTAGGATGTAATACCCGTTATTTTCATGATATGATAATATTATTTCTAATAATATTGATATATGCATTTTCATTTAGTTCAGTCTCATTACATTTACATCGATCATTTAGTGAGTAGTTGTTAAACAATTATCCTCACTTCACGTACAAGTCAGTTCATTTAATCTAGTTACTAAGAATCAGACATTTTCATGATAGATCACGATATAAGCCCCAATTTTTATCGGTTATTTTCAAGAGATACTTATTAATTATTAGTATAATTATTATTATTAAAAATATTAGTATTCTTAGTAATGATAACAATAGCATTATTTTAATATTAGTATTTATTTTGTTGTTATTATTGATGACATTATTAATTATTAAGGCCCAAAATAGATATTTAGGTATAAACTCTATTTTTATTTGGCCCAAATTATCTTTCTAACCCAATAATTTTTAACTTGGCGTAAATCATTTTTCTTAGTCCAATAGGCTCATTGAGAATCCACTCCAAGTTTCAGCTGGTCGATCAATATAAAAGAATTTTTCAAATTCTACACCCCTTATACTACAATCCTTCATCTCAACCTAATGGAAAAATGAAGCCATGATGGTCGAATCGTCCGAATCAACCGAGGATGTTTCATTGGATGATAAATCCATCATAGGATCGAGAAGTCATTGGAGTGATGACCAGCTATGTAAGTTAATTTAGGTGGATAATCACAATCATAATCGCAATCACGGTGTGAAAAATAAGGACAAGTTTTTGAAAAAAGTTCGCAGTTATTTATAATCGATCGAGAAGAGCGAGGGATTTGAATGTACCAGCTTTCCTGGTCGTATATCAGGAATCACTAGTGTTGTGCCAAGACAAGATATTATTCGCATGGCTAACTATCGCCCGGAATGCCTTAATTACTTAAGAACTTTGGCTGCAGACGCTATTGAGGTTTACAACCATGAAAATGGGACTCAGCTTCGTCTTATGCGTATTAACGATGTGAATTCATTGTTGGCAAATAATTGTTGTACGTTCTACTATATCACCTTCACAGCTGCGAATTTTGAGGATTACATTGAAAATACCTATGAAGCCAAGGTGTGTGCTAAGATGCTTGATTGGAAAGTTGAGTATTGCCGGCTTAAGCCGAAGGCATCTTCTAAGATTCCCTATTGAGGTCTGTATTAATCATGTGGTGGAGTTTGGCACTTTCACTCTCTGGGTTTATAATGTATTATATTCTCTCAAGTTGTTTTAATGTTATGTAACGTTATAAAAGTTATGTTGGAACAGTAAACTAATTACTTTCTTCGTTTTTTTATTATTGCAACGTGTTGACTATTACACTGTTCACATACCGTCTTTTGACCATCTTTTGTGATTCATATATATGAAAAAATATAATCATGTGATATCTTGTTAGATTCACCACGAAATATATTTTCAAAATATCAAATTTTTATAATTTTTAAAAATAAAGAATTAAAAATATTAATAGTCAAAATTGTGCATTGGCAAGCGTGAAAGTTCAGATGTTGTAATTATAGTAGAACAGGGGTAGTATTAGTATACTTATTAAGATTATGTATTTGAAAAAAAAAAACTAATGGAAAAATGATAGATTTAGGTCATGTACTTTGGTCTAATTTTGTCCGTCTTTGATTTTTTTTCACGGAGTTATTATTTTATCCCAACATATTTAACGATTTAAAGTAGATGTCTTTAACAGTTAAAAAAATATAGATATCCGTAACTATTAATTGAAGAAAAATACATGGCTTAAATCTGTCATTTTTTTTTTCATTTTTGCCGCACTCCGTTTATTAAGAAAAGTAGTAGAATTCTCTTTCTTCTTCCTCTCCTGAAATCGCAATGTGTGTATATGTTGTATAAGTATTTGGATAATTTATATTTTGCAGCATATATTATCACTTGGATGGTAGAATCCCGCAACGAAAGGAACTCTTTGTCCAGTAGGATAGTAGAAGAATTTTAAGTGAGGATGGAGACTTGGAGCTTTATTCCATTCCATAATTCTTGTTTAATGATTAAGAATTCTTAATCACGTTTAGTCATAGGATTATTTAATAGTCCTTAATATAGTGAATTTGTTTAATTTTACGATATTTATTTTGATGGGACAACTCGCTACTATGTAATATTATGAAGTTATAACAAACATAATTAGATTAGATTCGTAAGAATTAAATTTTTGCGCGCAAAAACCCCTCAACGGTATAAGAATTAAATAATAAAATATAAATTTGAAAAATCTTGCTCTGGACATGCAGTTCAAATAAATTAAGTTTAAACTTGTCGCATACTCAAAATAATGATTAGGCCTATGACTTCTCAAACCGAGAATCGTGGAGCCGATCCAAACCGTGCAGGAACAGATGGTTCGAATCGATTCCTAGAAGCAAAGTAATATTGTTTAGGCGATTCGATTCCTCGATTTATAGTGGTTCGGTTCGCTGTTCCTATTAAAGTTTTGAGAAAATGACTAATTTAGGCCATGTACTTTGGTCTAATTAACAGTTATGAACATCTATTTTCTTAACAATTATAGATAACTAGTTTAAACCGTTTAACACGTTGGGACAAAACAGTAACTCCATGAAAAAAGTCAAAGACGGAGCTACTGTTTTGTCCCAACGTGTTTAATGATTTAAAGTAGATCTCTATAACTATTAAAAAATAGATGTGCATAATTATTAATTGGATCAAAATACATAGTCTAAATCAGTCATATTTTCCAATCTACGTATTCAATTGAGACTTGAAATGAGTTTCAACGATTTTTATAGAATTTGATGGATTTGGAAAAGTTTGGGTTTATTTAATTGAGACTTTTAAAAGTTAATTAAATTTTTGTGGTATTCAATATATAATTTTATTTAAAAGTCCATTAAAGTCATTAGGTATTAAATGAAGACTTTTATAAATCTTACAAAATTATGAGGTATTCAAGTTTATTTTGGATTTTAAGGATTTTAATAGAATCATCTAAGTATTCATCATTAAGAGCAAAGTACATACATAATTTGTCTTTTAAAATCTTTGGTTCATCCCTAAGATTTTGATGGATTTTTATTCGTCACCACCACCCGCCACCACTGCTGCAGCCGCCTCCACCACCACCACGTCACCCCCTCCACCACCACCGCCTCCACACCACCATTGCCACTGTCCCGTCCCACCATAAACACCATTTTTGCTGTCACCCCGCCGCTGCCACCAGTACCACTACAACCACTGTCATTTCTTATAACTTTTTTCTTCTTTATTTTTTTATTGTTTCTGACTTTTACTATAAGAATAATGTGAATGTTTCAGGATCTAGAACATTCCATATATGTATCCTACTACCATCAGTATTAGGCAAGACACAAATAAGGGAAGAATATCCTGGAACAGTAAAGAAGTTCTTAATATTTTTATTTTTTGTTCTTCGACTTTTTATGAAAAAAAATAATTATTTATAAAAACTTGTAAAAAAATTCAACTTATAATTAAATATTTTGTATCTAACCATTACTTTAATAACTTGATATATGTTTTAATCTTTTTAATATGGGATAGTTTTTTAGTTTTTCTCGTTAAATTATATCAAATTGTTGTAAATACAATAGCAATTTATTTTTAATTAAAAAATCCGTTATGCATAGCTATTTACTGAAAATCACATATAAAACAACTATCTATTATGATAGAATGCTAATAAATGGACTTTCTGTGGTTACTATCTATTGAGAAAAATAAAGTCATTAGAAATTCTAATAGATAGAGTAGATTGAAATCAAAGAAAATTTATGAAAGTATATTGAATTTCATTAAAATCTATCAAATCCATCAAACTCTAAAATCTATCAAAATCTATTAAAATCTTAACCAAATACAACCCCTGAGTGCATAAATATAACAAACCCTACACTACAAATACACAACATATCCAACACAAAACACAATACACAATAAATTAGTCTGATTTTGGAAAATGATCGACGTTTCAGCTTCTTCTGCAAATTCTCGTCCTCTGCAGTGCGCACACAATCTTCCCAAGGGATCTTAATTGCAAATCATCCTCCGAACTACTTCTACACCCTTTATAAATTTTCCAAGTTTCAGTTTTACATAATTTGGATACGACCCAGATTAGCGTAGAAATCTCAAAATTTAAACCTAAATCCTTCATCCTAATCGACCAAAACAGATTAATACCTGCAAAATTAGACCACGCCAAATTTAAGCTAAACAACCAACCCATAGTTCACCGACCCAAGTCAGAGAAACTCATCAACCAACTTCCTGAAAATATACCAAGCTTGATTCCAGCCTCGATTTCATTGTTGATCGACATAAAAACTTCAGAACCAAACTCGGGCCGAGCCCGAACCTGTAAGCAAAACTGAACACTCAAATCCATGGCCAACAACCACCAAATATCGAAAACAAACGGGATGGGATCCCATGCAGTACACAGCACCATGCTGTGCACTGCTTTGCATCGGATGGGACACGCACACACACACACACACCCATGCGGGTGTGTGTGATCGGATGGATGGCAGTGCACAGCATGGTGCTGTGCACTGCAGAGGACCCTCCCCCAAAACAAACCTCTGCCAGAAACCTTACTGGCCCTAACCAATTCGCTGCCCATATTAGAAGCCCAAAACGGAAACCCAGAAACCACCTTAGGATTTGAACCATGAACTCGAACCTGGAATCATTTTGCCAGCCTCCACACTGATCGCCGGAGGAACCATAACCTAAGCCTCTGTTCCGACGCTGCTACAATTCCGTCGACCATCGTGAGTAGTCCGATTTGGACTTGCTTGTTTGTACCGTTCGATTCACATTTTATGTGCGTTCATATGTGTAGGTCTCGATTTCTGTGTGTGGGTGGGAAATTACTGGGTTTTTTGCAATAGTTTTTTTAGAGAGGGCAAAATTTGTTTAGAGAGAGGGAGGATTGTTTATAGTAGGCAAGTGGGAATTCTGCCCTCAATCCTCATGAAGAGAGGTTTTTTTTTTTTGAAACCAAACCAACTGAAACATTTTATTCATCACAAACGCATGGAACATGGAGAAGACCCCCCCACAAACTCCGGAGGTTTGTCCCAAACATACATATTAGCAAAATCAATAGATTTTCTAGCTAGTCAGTGAGCTAAGGAGTTAGCTTCACGCGGAACACATCTAACAATAACTCTATCGCAACTCTCCTGAATCAATCTGCAACTTGCAATCAAAACTCCAAACTCCGAGTTATCAATTTCATTAGAATTCATTGCGTTAGCCATCAATTTGCTACCCGTTGCCACCTCCACACGCCCTCTACCATTTTCCTTTATCCATGACAAAGCTTCACGTAGCCCCATTACCTCCCCTTCAGCTACTCTCATACAACCCGAGAAAATAATAGATTTAGCTTCCATGAATTCACCTCTAGAATCTTGCCATATTATTCCCACACCTGTACAATTTTGATTCTCAAAGAATGCTGCATCCACTCCACATCTGCTCCAACCCATAAGCAGATTGTGCCAATCCCTGCACACATTACTGTTTCTCCCACTCCTCACTACACTCCTTCTAGGTTGCACCTCTAACCACTCAGCCCAGGACGTGTTAGCTCTACTCACCAAGAGTGACGAAATGGGAACTTTATTGTTCCACACCTTGTCATTCCTATCCTTCCATATTTGCCACATTAACATAACAATTCCCGCCTTCTTAACCGAATCATTCATCGAGCATATCATAAATAACAAAAGTTTAAAAGAGTCGTAACTCTCAACTAGGTGTCTCATGGTATTGTCATAGCTCGACCTCTGCCAACATTGCTTAGCAAAATTACAAGTCAACAAAACGTGCTCTACATTCTCTGCCTCACTTCCACAGAGATCACATTCTTCTCCAACCACAACTCCTTTAGATTTCAAATTAACTTTTGTTGGCAATGTTTCATGTGCTGCTCTCCATAGGAAATGTTTGACCTTTGGCGGCACCAAAAGATTCCAGATATTCTTCCAATCACCCTAATGATTCAAGTCTAAGTTCATGGATCACACGAGCTCATATCTTGACTTCACAGTGTAGCTGCCCTTAGTCGTATAATGCCATATAAGTTCATTATCATCTCCATTATGAACAAGCGGAGTGCATAGAATCTCCTTAGCTTCATCTTCTTCGAACAATAACTCCACTACCTCCTTGTCCCACCATCGATCATTCCTTCTCATCAACTCATTAACCCTCATGTTATTGAAAGAGTGATCATAATTTTCCCGAACGAAAAAATCCCGATCTCTTGTTATCCACGGATCGTGAAACACACGAACAGATTGTCCGCTACCAATTCTCCATCTTATTCCATTCCGCACTAAATCCTAAGATGACCAAATGCTCCTCCAAGTATAACTTGGACTATGCCCAACAGATGCGTTCAAGAAATTTCCTCAAGGAAAATATTTTGCTTTAAGACCCCTTCACACAAGAGCATTCGGGTCAGTAATTAGCCGCCAGCCCATCTTCCCAAGCATAGCAAGATTGGATAGATGGAAACTCCGAAATCCCAATCCTCCATCCTCCAGAAAGAATTCAACATACGTTCTAACTCTTCTGCCAAACCAATAGGTAATAAGAACAATGACATGCAGTACGCAGGAACAGCTTGCGCTACTGACTTAATCATGATCTCTTTTCGTGCTTTAGAAAGTTTCTTCCCTTGCCATCCTTTGATCTTCCCCCACATTCATTCATGGATGTACTGAAAAATGGCCTTTGTATTCCTACCAACCAGAGACGAAAGACCAAGATACCGACATGTACTAAGAGGTTGATTCACTCCAAGAATATTTGAGATTATGGATCTTCCCATTTCATCAACATTCTTGCTGAAAAAAATTCCAGATTTTTGGAAGTTAATGGCTTGACCTGAAAGTTTCTCATAATTGAGCAATAAATTCCATAAAGTTGTGCTCTCCTCAACAGTAGATCGATAGAAAAATATACTACCATTAGCAAACATCAGATGTGAAATAGGTGGACCATGCCTTCCCTTACGAATCCCATGAATCGTCCCTCTCGCCATCTCAAACTGCAACATCGAAGAGAGGCCCTCTGCACACAAAATGAACAGGTAAGGCGATAATGGGTCTCCTTGTCGAATACCCCTGCCCGGTCTGATCGGTCCCACTTCATCATCATTTCACTAACACCTTATACTCTACCAAGCACACACACATCTCCATCAACGACACCCACTTGCTCGAGAATCCCATCTTCTTCAAGATAGCTAGCAAATAAAACCAATCAACTCTGTCAAAGGCTTTACTGATATCAATTTTAAGAGCGAAATCCCCACACTTCCCACGATTCTTCCTCTTCATGGTGTGGATTGCCTCGAAAGCGATGAGTGTGTTGTAATATCCGCGTTTTCTATTTTTAGTAATTTCTATTTTTGGTGTATATTCGTTCGGACAACTCGCTTGGCGCTGTTTTGGAATTCTGAACCTGTTTTGTTCTTGGAGTTCTCCGCTTGGACGGGTCTCGATGATGTTTTGCGTAATTTCATCTTGTGGTATATTTTGTCTCATGTGTATTCGATTCTCGTTAAACTAGTTCGATTTCGTCGTTTTCTTACTTCCATGAGCTCGTATGATTGAGTAGAGCATGTTGTGGGTTTCAGATTGTTAATACGACGTTGTATCGTGATTTTCGGATGTTTGGGCCGTTTTTGTAATTTCCGAGAAGTTTAGGGAATTCGTTCCTTGTTCGACTTTGGTTGTGTACCTCGGATCGCTTTGGGGTTCCGTACTTCTATTTCGTGTTATTGTTGCCCAAATATCGATTCCTATTGCTTTTATTCTCTTTCCGGATCATTTTTCGTCATTTTGGGACCCGAGAGGGGGTGTGGGCCGCGGCACACACATTACCCAGTTGTTGGCCGAGCAGGCTGTACCGTGTGCCGCGGCACAAGGATTGTGCGCCGCGGCACACAGCAGAGCCAGTGCCGCGGCACACTTGTCCGGGCCGCGGCACACCCCTGTGGCACTTGTCGGCCAAAACCGACTGTACCGCGTGCCGCGGCACACCCGGCAGGGCCGCGCAGACAAAGCCGACCCGCCGCGGCACACTTCGAATGAGCCGCTGCACAACGAGCGGCCACCGATCATCGGGCGCACTTTTGCCCCGTGCCGCGGCATGGGCCACCGAGCCACGGCACACAACGCGGTCAGCGCTATATCTGCGTTTTTATTCAGCGAGAGTCACTCATTTCCCTTCCCTTCTTCAACCGTACGAGAGAGAGTGGCTTGAGAGGGAGATTTCCTCCATCTATCACTTGATTGTGTAAATTTCTTCATCTCTTTTCGATCGGGTGGCTCGGATTGCGGATCTAACACGTGGTTTTTGGATTAGAGTGCTTGATTCTTCAAGAGGTAAGAACTGTAATGCCCGAATAAATGGTGTATTTACCTTGTACTCAACCTTGTATTATTTCGACTTCGTGATGTTATAAATCGTAGATTGGTTTCCCGTATTTGTGCCCTTATGTTTTTATATCTTTAAGCATTGCATGCATGATTTTGCACGCATTTAACGCACGTTAATGACGCTCATAACGTACTCTAAGGATTCAGTGTTACGTACGTTATCTGATGTCCTTAACGTACGTAAGCTAAGTCAACTTGGGTTCGGATAAGGGTCGGCTTGTGGGGGCCGAAGAGAGGGCCGGGGAAGATTCGTGTGATTCCCGCATGAACCTGGACATAGGCGTTACGTACGCTATGGTACATGTGTTACGTACGCTATAGACATGAGTATTACGTACGTAAAACCCGCGTGACTACGTACGTAAAGGAATGGCGAAATCACCAGGAACTCGTCGCGATTACGTACGTTAAGGCTAGGGTATAACGTACGTTAAGCTTGTTACGTACGTAAGGGGTTATTGCATAACGTACGTAATGCTTAGAAATCTATTTATAGAACATGACCCTCACTTCATTTCCCACTTTTGCCTTGGCCGATTTTTGCATTCTTGAGACTATCCTTCACCTCATATCCCTCATATCATCAATTACCTCCGAATTTGGGAAGCTTAGGCCGGGTGAGTTGGTGATCAAGCTTCCGGTGAAGAGTTTATTGAAGATTTTCTTATTCTTTCATCTCTTAAGGTATGTTACGATTCACCAAGCTAGAGTTTACATTCTTAAACTATACTTTGAGCTTGTTTTGGAAATATTTGGACTAGATAATGATCTTTTGAGTCCAGCACCATGTTTTGTAGTTTAGAACCCGATTATACCTTATCTTTCTTTCATTACGTAGAGTCTTGATTTAGCCTCGGTGGATGAAACCTTAACTTGTAGCATCCTTAATTCGTGGGAGTAATAAGCATGATTTCAGTTATATTCTCCGATTCCTTTTTATGTTCCATTGGAGAAATTCATATATGTTAGAAGAAATTGTTATGACAATGTCCTCCATGTTCTTGAGGTAATACATATATGTATCGACTAGGTCCTTGAACTTAAACCGAATCACCGTAGTGTCGTTCTCCTTGCGAAATATTTAAGCATGCTTGTCGTCTTGAGTAATATTGGGGGTCGAATCATCTTGGCCGATCATATGGGGATTTGACATTCATTTCCTTATTTAACACAAAACCCTCAACACCTTGTGAAACAATGAACTTTTAAACAACGGTACTTCATTTTCGAAACGATCGTTCAGCCCTTATAGAGTACCTTATCGTTCCCGGTTTAGTTCTTACTTAGTGTTCTAACCGTGAACCAACCTAGTGTCACTACTTTACGATATTAATATTAGTATTCGGTGAGCGTATGTTAGTGTCGAGTGGTATGTTAAGTTCCTTGTATCTCTTTTTGAACAAGGTGCGAGCCTTGCATAGGGGTCGATCGTGGGGCGGTGACATACGGACGCGTGACGTTTGTCGGAGTATTACATTCTTGCCATTTCCGAGGCAAGTATCATATGTCGAGTTCGATTTATATTGAAACGTTGATCATGCTTGTGGTTTTGTTCATATTGTTGAATATGAGATGTATTTCTGAAATTCTCGTGATATTCGTTGTTAATCGTTCGTATTGATGAACGTATTGAAGTGCATGTGTGTATGCACAGTTGATTGATTTATGGTTTAAATGATCCGAGGGGATCATGAGGATCTATGCTGAGGGCGCTGGATCGAATGTCCACCATGCGTTGGTCCGACGGGATCATCATGGGGATCTATGCTGAGGGCGCTGGATCGTTGGACGGGTTTTCCACCATGCGTTGGTCCGACGGGATCATCATGGGGATCTATACCAAGGGCGCTGGATCGCTGAATTACCCTGTATTGTGTTGATGGAATCGTGAGGATTCGCATCGTTGGATTCCGATGACGGAAGTCCGTTTTGCTTGTTTATGATGTATTGACGATTATGAATTATGATACTTGTACTAGCATTGTTTTGCTAACCCCTTCGGGGGTGGACATTGTTTTGATGTTCAGGTAGCCGAGGAGCGGGAAGGCAACCACAGTACCGACAGGACGATGTTTATTGTTATTACGATATGTTTCCTTGGTCTACTTAGTACTCGAGTACGTCTGATTTAATAAGTGTCATATTCGATATGGTTGTAAAAGTTTAACTCTTTGGATCAGTTGAATAAGTGCTATGTTTGAAATTCAGTTGTACAGTTGGATTATATTCATTTTTCTTTTAATCAGCCTTGTAAATCCTTACTAAAAGGGTTTACGGCGCTGTAATTATTCCGAATATCTCGGGGTGTTACAGAATATGGTATCGGAGCTAAGATTCATGGATATCTTGGCAGTCGGGTTAGTTGGGTCTGTTTACGTTATTTGATTATTGGTCGTTCGTAACATCATCACCGAGCCAAAGATCGTGTGGATCGTGGTTGTAAGCTTCCTAATCTCAAATACTACCGTTTTATTTAATTCATGTTTTGTGAGCATTGATGGATGTATTTTTAGAAAGTTTGCCCTGGATATTGAATATTTATGTTTACAGTATGTTGAGAGGAGGTCGTGGACGCGGACGTGTAAATGCGAGACAAGAAGAGTCGGTATCTACCCCAGAGATAACCGCTAGTCGAACGGATTCCCATTCCGGGGGACAGCAGGGATCGGCAAATAATAATGCAGATCCTAACGTGCCGGGAGTGCTTCAGCAGGTGGTTGCCCAGATAAACCAGTTTGCTCAAGTTGTGGATCGCATGCAGACGGTGATGGGACAACAGCATAACGTGGATAATCGAGGAGATAGATGGCTTACCGAGGTGATCAAATTGCATCCTCCGAAATTTGATGGTTCGGCTGAGACGCTTTCTTGGGATCACTGGCTGAAGGAGTTGGAGAAGATTTTTGCAGGGATTAACTGTCCCAACGACAGAAAGGTTCCGGTCGCCCAGTATCTTCTAACAGGGGAGGCTTTCGACTGGTGGGAGGCCATTCGACCGGAGGAGCACAATGTTGACTGGACAGAATTCAAGTTGATGATGGAGGCGCAGTATTGTCCTAGCCCAGTTAGAGAAGCCCGAGTTCGGGAGTTTTTCTCACCACAAGATTCGGGAACATCTGTGACGGACGTGATTAAGACTTTTAATCACCAACTGACTTATGTGCGCCACTTGGTCAGGACCGAGGCGGAGAAGATTTTTCATTTTGACATGCGAATGAAGCCGAAAATTCAGCAGTATATGTCCGGATTTGAATGTACCACCTTGCGACAGTATCAGGACAAGGCGTTAGCCTATGATATGAAAGAGGCAGCAGTAGAGAAATCGACGGAAGCAAAGAAACAGAAGGTGTCTGGCAACTTCACGGAGGATAAGAGCAGTGGGCCTCGCAGGGGTCAGTCCTCTTTTCATTCATCCAGGAGACCTCCGCATCCTTCTCGATGTGGAAAGAAGTTCCGGGCAGCACCAACTGTTTCAGACACAGGGAAAAAGTGCTATAACTGTGGCAAAGCGGGACATGTTCGACGTGATTGTTTCGCGCCTGCTGTGACCTGTTTCGAGTGTGGACAGGAAGGACATCGTGCAACATTTTGTGGGAATGCGACCCGATCTTTTGGTACTCGTACTCCAGCTCCAGTCCCGAGGGAGACGAGTGTGAACCAGACACAGCAGAGTGGATTTCAGCAGTAACGCCGGGAAGAGAGAGGCATCCAGTGTTGGGTCCGTTCCTCCGCGCTGCATTTGAAATGAGGAAATCGAGATCGAACACATCTGTTGCATCAGTACGATTCAGATCCTTTTGCAACCAGTTAGTGTCTTGTTCGATTCAGAGCCACGCATTCTTTTATATCTTTGAACTGTGTTAATCGTTTGAAAATCTCGTGCTTGTATAATCGTGAACCTTATGTTGTGGGATTACCGAGCGAGAGAAAATTGTGGGAACCCTAGAAGCTAGGGATTTCCCAAAGATCTATAGAAGGAAGAGATTGGCCATCGAATCTTATTGTAGTTGACATCTACGGTGATGATTTAATTCTCGGGGATGATTGGCTCAACCGTTATGGAGCTGTGCTGAATTACCGAGAGAGAGTCATTTCCATCATTGCTAATGACGGATCTGAACACTTATTCCGAGGATGGAGACCGGGAAGCTCGGGAAAATTGATCAAGGCAATGAAAGCTGTGAAATTACTGAAGCAGGGATGTCAAGGACTTTGGTGCTATGCCATGAGGAAAGAGGAAGGAGTAGAGCTCTTGTCTATTTCAGTTGTGAATGAGTTCTCAGATGTATTTCCTGACGAACTACCTGGGTTACCTCCGCAGAGGGGAGTGGAATTGACTATCGAATTAGAGCCTGGAGCAGCTCCTATTTCCAGAGCACCATACCGCATGGCGCCAACCGAGATGTATGAACTCAAGAAGCAACTGGAGGAATTGTTACAGAAGGGCTATATCCAACCTAGCGTTTCTCCTTGGGGAGCGCCCGTTCTCTTTGTCTGGAAGAAAGACGGATCCCTCCGACTGTGTATTGATTACAGGGAGCTCAACAAGATGACGATCAAGAATAAGTATCCTATACCTCGGATCGACGACTTGTTTGATCAACTGCAAGGGGCAAGGGTATTCTCGAAGATTGACTTGCGATCAGGATACCACCAGTTGAGGATTAAGGAATCGGATATACCGAAATCTGCTTTCAGATCCCGGTACGGGCATTATGAATTCATAGTGATGCCGTTTGGACTTACCAATGCTCCTGCAGTATTCATGCAATTGATGAATCGGGTATTCTTGGAATACTTGGATAAATTTGTGGTCGTCTTCATTGATGACATCCTGATATATTCGAAGAACGCAGAGGAGCATGCCGAGCATTTGCGTGTGGTTTTGAGCACCTTGAGGAAGGAACAGCTATATGCAAAATTTTCAAAATGCGAGTTCTGGCTTAAGGAAGTAACCTTCCTTGGGCATGTGATATCAGCCGACGGAGTTCAGGTGGACCCGAAGAAAGTCGAAGCAATCTTGGATTGGGAAGCTCCTAAAAACATGAAGGAAGTACGAAGCTTCTTAGGACTTGCTGGATATTATCGCCGCTTTGTAGAAGGATTTTCCAAAATTGCTCGTCCACTCACTCAGCTGTTACAGAAAACTCAAAAATTCATGTGGAATGAGAAGTGCCAGGCTGGTTTTGACGAACTTAAGAGGAGGCTGACGACAGCACCTATATTAGCACTGCCAGAGGGGACTGATGGATTCATGGTATACAGCGACGCTTCGAATCAAGGTCTGGGTTGTGTATTGATGCAGAAGGATAGAGTGATTGCTTATGCTTCTCGGCAATTGAAGCTGTATGAGGTTAATTACCCGACTCATGATCTGGAGTTAGCAGCTGTAGTCTTTGCACTGAAAATTTGGAGACATTATTTGTACGGCACTCATTGTCAGATCTTTACCGATCATAAGAGCCTCAAGTACATTTTCAGTCAGAAAGAATTAAACATGAGGCAGAGAAGGTGGTTGGAATTGATCAAGGATTACGACTTGGAGATTCTTTATCATCCGGGGAAAGCAAACGTAGTAGCCAATGCCTTGAGCCGAAAACCTGTTTCTCTTCAAGTGTTGGAAGCACTTACGTCCCAAACCAGCATTCAACGAGAACTGATCCGCGAAGGGATCGAAGTATGGGCACCAGGAATCCAAGGGCAACTTTATGTGATGGAACTGACTTCATCACTAGTCGAGGAGATCAAGTCTAAACAATTGAACGATTCTCTGATCCTTCGATTATGTGATGAAGTAAGGAAGGGAAAAGCCCCAGGATTCGTGGTACAAGACGATGGAGTTCTGAGATTTCAGAGTCGACTTTGCGTTCCCGAGGATGATGATTTGAGACGGACAATTTTGAAGGAAGCTCATGGCGCGCCCTATTCTATTCACCCAGGCAGTAGTAAGATGTATAAGGATTTAAAGCAAAACTTCTGGTGGGGGAATATGAAGAAGGACGTAGCGGAGTACGTTTCAAGTGTTTAACTTGTCGGCAGGTTAAGATTGAACATCAACGACTGCCGGAATGTTAAAACCGCTTCCGATCCCCGAATGGAAGTGGGAGGATATCTCGATGGACTTCATCACTAGTATGCCAAGGACTAGGACGGGAATGAACATGATTTGGGTTGTAGTTGATCGACTAACCAAGTCGGCTCATTTCCGGGAATTAAAGATACATGGGGACCCGAGAGGTTGGCGCGAGTATTTATTGCGGAGATAGTCGGGTTGCATGGAACGCCGAAGACCATTATTTCGGATCGAGATGGTCGCCGTGTCGCACTTCCGGAAGGCGGTTCACAGGGCTTTGGGGACCGAGCTAAACTTTAGCACGGCTTATCATCCTCAGACGGACGGTCATCCGAAAGGACTATACAAACAGAGAAGACATGCTTAGAGCTTGTGCTTTGGATTGGTCAACTGATTGGGAAGTCCATTTGCCATTGATTGAATTCACCTACAATATGATTGGCATGGTTCTATTAAGATGGCACCGTTTGAAGCTTTGTACGGAGGAGATGTCGATCACCCCCGTGCCGGGATGATTCTTCGGATTTGATCGGACGGAACCGGAATTGATAGTTCGGACTCAAGAGAAAATAGCTTTGATTAGAGAAAGACTGCTGATCGCCTGCAGTCGGCGAAGTCTTATGCGGACGTACGTCGTCGCCCTCTCGGAGTTCGACATTGGGGATCACGTACTATTGAAGGTGTCTCCTACACGGGAATTTTCCGTTTTGGGAGGAAAGGCAAGCTAAGTCCGAGATATATCGGACCGCTTTGAGATCCTCGAGAGAGTTGGGGATTTAGCATACAGTTGGCCTTACCGCCATCGCCGAGTCACGTTCACAACGTGTTTCATGTATCCCAATTGCGGAAGTATGTACCAGATCCTATCATATTATTGATTTCGACAAGATCGAGATAGCTAATGACGGCACCTTCAAGAGAGACCAATAAAGATACTCGAGAGTCGAGTCAAGCAGCTTGAGGAATAAACCGATCGCCTTGGTAAAAGTTCGATGGTCTCGACATGGAGTCGAAGAAGCAACTTGGGAGACGGAGGAGAGTATGAAGTCGAGATACCCTAATTATTTTCGTCTTAAGTTTCGGGCAAACTTCTTTTAGAGGGGTAGTATGTAATGCCCGAATAAATGGTGTATTTACCTTGTACTCAACCTTGTATTATTTCGACTTCGTGATGTTATAAATCGTAGATTGGTTTCCCATATTTGTGCCCTTATGTTTTTATATCTTTAAGCATTGCATGCATGATTTTGCACGTACTAACGTACGTTAACAGACGTTCATAACGTACGCTAAGGATTGATGTTACGACGTTATCGATGTCCTTAACGTACGTAAGCTAAGTCAACTTGGGTTCGGATAAGGGTCGGCTTGTGGGGGCCGAAGAGAGGGCCGGGGAAGATTCGTGTGATTCCCGCATGAACCTGGACATAGGCGTTACGTACGCTATGGTACATGTGTTACGTACGCTATAGACATGAGTATTACGTACGTAAAACCCGCGTGACTACATACGTAAAGGAATGGCGAAATCAGTCCAGGGAACTCTGGTCAGGCGATTACGTACGTTAAGGCTAGGGTATAACGTACGTTAAGCTTGTTACGTACGTAAGGGGTTATTGCATAACGTACGTAATGCCTAGAAATCTATTTATAGAACATGACCCTCACTTCATTTCCCACTTTTGCCTTGGCCGATTTTTGCATTCTTGAGACTATCCTTCACCTCATATCCCTCATATCATCAATTACCTCCGAATTTGGGAAGCTTAGGCCGGGTGAGTTGGTGATCAAGCTTCCGGTGAAGAGTTTATTGAAGATTTTCTTATTCTTTCATCTCTTAAGGTATGTTACGATTCACCAAGCTAGAGTTTACATTCTTAAACTATACTTTGAGCTTGTTTTGGAAATATTTGGACTAGATAATGATCTTTTGAGTCCAGCACCATGTTTTGTAGTTTAGAACCCGATTATACCTTATCTTTCTTTCATTACGTAGAGTCTTGATTTAGCCTCGGTGGATGAAACCTTAACTTGTAGCATCCTTAATTCGTGGGAGTAATAAGCATGATTTCAGTTATATTCTCCGATTCCTTTTTATGTTCCATTGGAGAAATTCATATATGTTAGAAGAAATTGTTATGACAATGTCCTCCATGTTCTTGAGGTAATACATATATGTATCGACTAGGTCCTTGAACTTAAACCGAATCACCGTAGTGTCGTTCTCCTTGCGAAATATTTAAGCATGCTTGTCGTCTTGAGTAATATTGGGGGTCGAATCATCTTGGCCGATCATATGGGGATTTGACATTCATTTCCTTATTTAACACAAAACCCTCAACACCTTGTGAAACAATGAACTTTTAAACAACGGTACTTCATTTTCAAACGATCGTTCAGCCCTTATAGAGTACCTTATCGTTCCCGGTTTAGTTCTTACTTAGTGTTCTAACCGTGAACCAACCTAGTGTCACTACTTTACGATATTAATATTAGTATTCGGTGAGCGTATGTTAGTGTCGAGTGGTATGTTAAGTTCCTTGTATCTCTTTTTGAACAAGGTGCGAGCCTTGCATAGGGGTCGATCGTGGGGCGGTGACATACGGACGCGTGACGTTTGTCGGAGTATTACATTCTTGCCATTTCCGAGGCAAGTATCATATGTCGAGTTCGATTTATATTGAAACGTTGATCATGCTTGTGGTTTTGTTCATATTGTTGAATATGAGATGTATTTCTGAAATTCTCGTGATATTCGTTGTTAATCGTTCGTATTGATGAACGTATTGAAGTGCATATGTGTATGCACAGTTGATTGATTTATGGTTTAAATGATCCGAGGGGATCATGAGGATCTATGCTGAGGGCGCTGGATCGAATGTCCACCATGCGTTGGTCCGACGGGATCATCATGGGGATCTATGCTGAGGGCGCTGGATCGTTGGACGGGTTTTCCACCATGCGTTGGTCCGACGGGATCATCATGGGGATCTAAACCAAGGGCGCTGGATCGCTGGATTACCCTGTATTATGTTGATGTAATCGTGAGGATTCGCATCGTTGGATTCCGATGACGGAAGTCCGTTTTGCTTGTTTATGATGTATTGACGATTATGAATTATGATACTTGTACTAGCATTGTTTTGCTAACCCCTTCGGGGGTGGACATTGTTTTGATGTTCAGGTAGCCGAGGAGCGGGAAGGCAACCACAGTACCGACAGGACGATGAAATGGCTCAGTGATGTGGTTGATGTTTATTGTTATTACGATATGTTTCCTTGGTCTACTTAGTACTCGAGTACGTCTGATTTAATAAGTGTCATATTCGATATGGTTGTAAAAGTTTAACTCTTTGGATCAGTTGAATAAGTGCTATGTTTGAAATTTAGTTGTACAGTTGGATTATATTCATTTTTCTATTAATCAGCCTTGTAAATCCTTACTAAAAGGGTTTACGGCGCTGTAATTATTCCGAATATCTCGGGGTGTTACAAGAACTCCTTTGACCCTAGTATGATTTTGGGGAGGGTTTGGTGGTGATCTTGTGTTTTAATCCGAATTAACCGATGTTGTTGTTAGATTTCTATAATATACTCGTGACCCTTGGTTTTCTTGTTATTGCTTGGGATGAAATCCCGTTATTACACCGTTGACCGATTTCATTTCCTTATGCGCTCGTGGTGTCCGATGAATTGTCCCAACGGGTAGAACTAGGATGAATTTCTTATTATTCACGATGTTGAGATTGGTTGTATATCATTATTGTGTTAGGGTCGGATTTGAGAGGATTGTTCGGATCGTAACCTATTCCTTCGTCGTTTCCTTCGCGTCGTATTATCCAAGGCAAGTACATGTATTATATTTCATTATGTGTGTACGGTTTGATGCGAATGATGTAAACTGGTTTATTGAACGATTGTGTTGGTTACTCTTCCACCTGGGGATGGCTTGGGGCCTCTGGGGGCCGATACTAATGGGTACGGCCACGGAAGTGGACTTGGGTGCGTGCGTTGATGTTCTTCCACCTGGGGACGGTTCGACGGGACCTATGGGGGCCGATACTAATGGGTACGGACGCGGAAGTGGTTTCTCACCTGGGGACGGTCCGACGGGACCTCTGGGGGCCGATACTAATGGGTACGGTCGTGAGTTACCAAACGTGGATAATTGTGATGTGGAAAGCTTGATAATATATTGATTTGGTGTAAATGTGATATTCCGGAATATTGATTCTTCCTAATGATTTGTTTGCATTGAATCGTGTATGTATATAATGTTGTGTAATTGTGTACTTGCACTAGCTATTCGAATGCTAACCCCTTAAATGGGGGAAATGCGTCTTATGCATTTAGTGCAGGAGGGTCGAGGAGCAAGCACGGGACATGCATGCAAAGGATGGGCTGGCTTGATGATGTGGCTCGAGTCTGCATTTTTATGTTTTGTCATTGCATTGTCAAGTATTGAAGTTAGACTGTCTATTTTGAAACTTGGTTTAAGTCCCCTGCGTGGGCAATGAATTGGTATTTAACCTCTGTTCATGTCTTACGTAAAAAAAAAATGTTTTGGCCGAGGCCACGGCCTTATTTACTTTTGAGTGCATCATTCGGAATTACATTGTGGTTTATATGTCATGTGTTAGCCTGGTAGACCTCGCAAGGGTTCTACGGCGTGTAATGTCCCAGTTGTGAATTGGGGTGTTACATTAATGGTATCAAAGCTTAGGTTTTGAATGCCTAGGCTGTCGGTTAATTTTGGGCCTGTTAGTGGCGTCATTTAGAGTCAGTCGTTGAGCCTAATATCATCATTCTACCGTCTTTTCATGCGACCCGTGGCTGTAAGTCTCCTGGAACTCTTATATTCCTGTAATTCGTTTTCTTGCGTTGTTCGGGATTGTGAATCGTAATACCAACTTTGTCAATGGTGAATCTTTCTGATTTTATCCTTTTCATTTCTTCCTCTAGTATGTTGAGAGGTCGTGGTGGTAGACCAGCTAGGGGACGCGGCCGAGGCCGTGGTCGGGGTGCTGATAATGAAGAGGGCTCACTTTCTCAGTCCTCTGCGGACTCAGCCTCTCACTCAGTGCCGTCGGGTAATAATGCCGACGCCGGGGCTACTGTCGTACTTCAGCAATTAGTAGCTCAGCTTGCTCAGATAGCTCAGGGCGGACGCCAGAATCCGCCTCCGACACCTGAAGAGGAGGCTAGTAAATGGCTTCAGACGGTGACTAAGATGCACCCTCCTCGTTTCTCCGGAGTTTCTGACTCCCTCGGTTGGTAGAATTGGCTCTTTCAGTTGTCCAGGACCTTTGATGACGTAGCTTGTCCTGAAGACAGGAGGGTACATATCGCCCAGTACCTCCTGGATAAGGAAGCTGCGGGATGGTGGGAGGCCGTTGTGCCCAGAGACCGTCGAGCTACTTGGGAGGAATTCAAGGCTGCTATGGAAGCAGAGTATTGTCCGCCGCCAGTCAAGGAGCGCAGAATTGTGGAATTATTCACCGCTACACCTCAGGATGTGCCTATTTCTCAGGCCATCATTTCTTACAATCAGCAGTTGGGTTTCGTAAGAGATCAAGTGAGAACGGAGGCTGATAAAATCCGTTACTTCAATATGC
This sequence comes from Orobanche coerulescens, assembly GCA_033398695.1. NCBI lineage: Eukaryota > Viridiplantae > Streptophyta > Magnoliopsida > Lamiales > Orobanchaceae > Orobanche > Orobanche coerulescens. Next base: position 160,927,320 of record CM065803.1, read on the forward strand.
GCATGAAGCCGCATATCAGGTAGAGTATGGCACCGCTCATGTGTGCCACTTTGAAGGAATACCAGGATCGTGCTCTGGCGATCGAGATGGCTGTCCCGGAATCAGAGTCGGTTTCGGAAGCTAAGAAGCAGAAGACTACCGGCGGGTTCTCGGCCGGTAAAGATGGGCAGTTTTCGAGGTCTCGTTCTGCTCCTACACCAGGGAAGAGGCCGTTTCATCAGGCCAGTGGATCCCAAGGTAACCGTTCGGTCCAGTCTGTGGCACCTGGCGGGAGAGTTTGTTTTAATTGCAGTCAGCCCGAGCACGTTATGAAGGATTGCTCATTTCCGTTAGTTACTTGCTTTACTTGCGGACAGACCGGACATCGGGCAGCTCATTGTGAGAGGGACACCAGGGCCGCTAGAGTTCCGACTACCTCTACCGATCAGAAGGATCACAGTATTCCAGCCACTCATGTTCCGCAGGGTTCGGGTCGTGGTAGGGGTCGGGGCCAGCCGGATCGCCGTGCAGCCTCGAGTTCGGGTTCAGTTCACCCCCGATTGTATCAGATGAGGCGCATAGAGAATGCAGATATTCCGGTGGCGTCAGGTACCACTCAGATCCTTACTCATCCAGTTTCCGTGCTTTTTGATTCGGGTGCTACCCATTCCTTTATTGCATCGGATTGTGTGAATCGTATTGGCTTTAACTGCTTGTTTGAGTGTGAACCGTTTGTGGTGGGTACGCCTAGCGGGGATCGTATGGTTGGGGACCGGGAAGTTAGGGATTGCCCCGTGAGGATCGGGAGCCGAGATTGGCCCTCGAATCTCATTGTTATAGACCTTAAGGGTGAGGATTTAATCCTCGGGGACGATTGGTTAGAGCGTCACGGTGCTATCATGAACTATCGGACTCGTACCATCTCGATAGTAGCCGAGGACGGCACCGAGCATACCCTCATCGGTCGAAAGCCGGGGAGATCGGGGAGTGTGATTAGCGCCTTAAAGGCGATGAAACTTCTGAACCAGGGTTGTGTCGGCTATTGGTGTTACGCTCTGCAGGCGGAGGATGGTGGAATTGACATGTCGTCAATTCCAGTTGTTTGTGAGTATCCCGATGTTTTCCCAGACGACTTGCCGGGATTACCACCGCAGCGAGAGGTGGAGTTTCCTATCGATCTTGAGCCGAATGCAGCCCCTATATCTCGAGCACCGTACCGTATGGCACCGTCGGAGATGATAGAGCTGAAGAATCAGTTGGGAGAATTGTTAGATAAAGGGTATATCCGACCGAGCGCATCGCCTTGGGGTGCGCCTGTACTCTTTGTTAAGAAGAAGGATGGGTCGCTTCGTTTATGCATCGATTATCGAGAATTAAACAAGTTGACCATCAAAAATAAATACCCTTTGCCCCGGATCGACGACTTGTTTGATCAGCTTCAGGGGGCGACGGTCTTTTCGAAGATCGATTTGCGATCGGGTTACTACCAGTTGAGGATTCAGGACATCGATATACCGAAAGCTGCCTTTCGGACGAGATATGGCCATTATGAGTTTGTGGTTATGCCCTTCGGGCTAACTAATGCCCCAGCAGTGTTCATGCAGTTAATGAACAAAGTTTTCATTGAGTATCTAGATAAATTCGTAGTCGTCTTTATTGATGACATTCTGATCTACTCACGGAGTCGTGAGGAGCACGCCTTACATCTCCAGATTGTTTTAGACATCTTGAGAGCGGAGCAGTTGTACGCGAAGTTCTCTAAGTGTGAGTTTTGGCTCGAGGAAGTGATGTTCCTCGGGCATGTGATTTCAGCAGAGGGAGTTCGGGTAGATCCGCAGAAGATAGAGGCAGTGATGGCTTGGGAGCCGCCTAAGAATGTGAAGGAGGTGAGGAGTCTTCTGGGTCTTGCCGGCTATTACTGTAGATTCGTTGAGGTATTTTCTAAGGTCGCTAGACCACTCACTCAGTTGCTCCAGAAAACTCAGAAGTTCGAGTGGACCGCAGACAGGCAGGACAGTTTTGACGAGTTAAAGAGACGTTTGACCACCGCACCCGTTTTAGCATTGCCTCAGGGTAACGAGGATTTCGTAGTGTATAGTGATGCTTCGGGCCTTGGTCTAGGATGTGTTTTGATGCAGAGAGACAGAGTGATTGCTTATGCGTCCCGCCAATTGAACCTTATGAGGTAAATTATCCCACGCACGATTTGTAGTTAGCTGCGGTCGTTTTCGCCTTAAAGATATGGAGGCATTATCTCTATGGATCGTCTTGTAAGATTTTTACGGACCACAAGAGTCTGAAGTATATCTTCAGTCAGAAAGAGTTGAATATGAGACAGCACAGGTGGTTGGAGCTAATTAAAGATTACGACCTCGAGATACTTTACCATCCGGGTAAGGCTAACGTAGTAGCTGATGCGTTGAGCCGGAAGCCGATGGCATTACAGATGTTAGAGGTACTTACACCACAGAGTAGGATCCAGCGAGATTTTATTTGCCAAAATATTGAGGTTTGGGTTCAGAGAGTCCAGGGCCAGTTATGTGCGTTAGAGATCACTTCGTCCTTGACTGATGATATCAAGGCGAAACAGTATGATGATCCGTTTTTAGTCCAGTTAAGGGAGGATGTGAGGAAGGGGAAAGCCCCTGGATTTGTGGTTCACGATGATGGAGTTTTGAGGTTTCGCGGCAGACTTTGTGTACCGAGTGTTGTTGAGCTGAGACAGAAGATCTTGAGTGAAGCTCATGCTACACCTTACTCCATACATCCTAGTACGAGTAAAATGTACAAGGATGTGAGGAGCAACTACTGGTGGAGTAATTTGAAGACGGATGTTGGTGAGTTTATGGCGAAGTGTTTGACCTGTCAGCAGGTTAAGATTGAGCATCAGCGACCCGCGGGGTTGCTACGACCACTTCCCATTCCGGAATGGAAATGGGAAGACATCTCTATGGACTTCATTACCGGGATGCCTAGGACTCGGACTGGAATGAACATGATTTGGGTTATTGTTGATCGACTAACCAAATCAGCTCACTTTCTGAGTATTAAGGATACTTGGGGACCGGAGAGGCTGGCCCGAGTGTTTATTGCGGAGATCGTGAGATTGCATGGGACTCCTAAGAGTATTGTTTCAGATCGTGATGGCCGATTTGTATCACATTTTTGGCAGGCGGTTCATCAATCTTTGGGGACTGAGTTGAGACTCAGTACGTCTTACCACCCTCAAACTGACGGACAGTCGGAGCGGAAGATCCAGACGTTGGAGGATATGTTGAGAGCCTGTGCCTTAGATTGGAAGGATGATTGGGGGACACACTTGCCGTTGATCGAGTTCACGTACAACAATAGTTGGCATGCCTCGATCAAAATGGCACCATTCGAAGCGTTGTATGGGAGGAGGTGCAGATCGCCGTTGTGTTGGGATGATACATCCGAACTAATCGGTACCGAGCCCGACCTGATAGTTGAGACGAGGGAGAAGATTACCCTGATTCGTGGTAGATTGTTGACGGCCCAGAGTCGGCAGAAGTCTTATGCCGATACACGTCGCCGACCGTTAGAGTTTGAGGTGGGAGATCACGTCTTGCTTAAGGTGTCGCCGACACGGGTAGTTTACCGCTTCGGTCGGAAGGGTAAACTTAGTTCGAGATATATCGGGCCGTTTGAGATTTTAGATAGAGTTGGAGAACATGCGTATCGGTTAGGCTTGCCGCCGTCCCTGAGCCACGTGCATAACGTATTTCATGTTTCCCAGCTTAGGAAGTACGTATCGGACCCTAGCCATATTATTGATTTTGGAGAGATCGAGTTGGGGCCCGACATTACCTTCGAGGAGAGGCCGATTCAGATCTTAGAGCGTCGAGTTAAGCAACTCAGGCACAAAACCATTCCTTTGGTCAAAGTGCAGTGGTCGAGGCATGGATCCGAGGAAGCCATGTGGGAAACGGAGGAGAGTATGAGGTCGAGATACCCCGAGTTATTCGTGTTGTAAGTTTCGGGACGAAACTTATTTTTAGGGGGAGATAATGTAATATCCGCGTTTTCTATTTTTAGTAATTTCTATTTTTGGTGTATATTCGTTCGGACAACTCGCTTGGCGCTGTTTTGGAATTCTGAACCTGTTTTGTTCTTGGAGTTCTCCGTTTGGACGGGTCTCGATGATGTTTTTGCGTAATTTCATCTTGTGGTATATTTTGTCTCATGTGTATTCGATTCTCGTTAAACTAGTTCGATTTCGTTGTTTTCTTACTTCCATGAGCTCGTATGATTGAGTAGAGCATGTTATGGGTTACGGATTGTTAATACGACGTTGTATCGTGATTTTCGGATGTTTGGGCCATTTTTGTAATTTCCGAGAAGTTTAGGGAATTCGTTCCTTGTTCGACTTTGGTTGTGTACCTCGGATCGCTTTGGGGTTCCGTACTTCCATTTCGTGTTATTGTTGCCCAAATATCGATTCCTATTGCTTTTATTCTCTTTCCGGATCATTTTTCGTCATTTTGGGACCCGAGAGGGGGTGTGGGCCGCGGCACAAGGATTGTGCGCCGCGGCACACACATTACCCAGTTGTTGGCCGAGCAGGCTGTACCGTGTGCCGCGGCACAAGGATTGTGTGCCGCGGCACACAGCCGAGCCAGTGCCACGGCACACTTGTCCGGGCCGCGGCACACCCCTGTGGCACTTGTCGGCCAAAACCGACTGTACCGCGTGCCGCGGCACAGTCCGGAAGGGCCGCGGCACACTTCGAATGAGCCGCGGCACAACGAGCGGTCAGCCGATCACTGGGCGCAATTTTTGGCCCTGTGCGCGCAGATTCACCGAGCCGCGGCACACAACGCGATCGGCCGCTATATCTGCGTTTATATTCAGCGAGAGTCACTCATTTCCCTTCCCTTCTTCAACCGTACGAGAGAGAGTGGCTTGAGAGGGAGATTTCCTCCATCTATCACTTGATTGTGTAAATTTCTTCATCTCTTTTCGATCGGGTGGCTCGGATTGCGGATCTAACACGTGGTTTTCGGATTAGAGTGCTTGATTCTTCAAGAGGTAAGAACTCCTTTGACCCTAGTATGATTTTGGGGAGGGTTTGGTGGTGATCTTGTGTTTTAATCCGAATTAACCGATGTTGTTGTTAGATTTCAATAGTATACTCGTGACCCTTGGTTTTCTTGTTATTGGTTGGGATGAAATCCCGTTATTACACCGTTGACCGATTTCATTTCCTTATGCGATCGTGGTGTCCGATGAATTGTCCCAACGGGTAGAACTAGGATGAATTTCTTCTTATTCATGATGTTGAGATTGGTTGTATATCATTATTGTGTTAGGGTCGGATTTGAGAGGATTGTTCGGATCGTAACCTATTCCTTCGTCGTTTCCTTCGCGTCGTATTATCCAAGGCAAGTACATGTATTACATTTCATTATGTGTGTACGGTTTGATGCGAATGATGTAAATTGGTTTATTGAACGATTGTGTTGGTTACTCTTCCACCTGGGGATGGCTTGGGGCCTCTGGGGGCCGATACTAATGGGTACGGCCACGGAAGTGGACTTGGGTGCGTGCGTTGATGTTCTTCCACCTGGGGACGGTTCGACGGGACCTCTGGGGGCCGATACTAATGGGTACGGCCGCGGAAGTGATTTCTCACCTGGGGACGGTCCGACGGGACCTCTGGGGGCCGATATTAATGGGTACGGTCGCGAGTTACCAAACGTGGATAATTGTGATGTGGAAAGGTTGATAATATATTGATTTGGTGTAAATGTGATATTCCGGAATATTGATTCTTCCTAATGATTTGTTTGCATTGAATCGTCTATGTATATAATGTTGTGTAATTGTGTACTTGCACTAGCTATTCGAATGCTAACCCCTTAAATGGGGGAAATGCGTCTTATGCATTTCAGGTACCGGGAGGGCTGAGGAGCAAGCACGGGACATGCATGCAAAGGATGGGCTGGCTTGATGATGTGGCTCGAGTCTGCATTTTTATGTTTTGTCATTGCATTGTCGAGTATTGAAGTTAGACTGTCTATTTTGAAACTTGGTTTAAGTCCCCTGCGTGGGCAATGAATTGGTATTTAACCTCTGTTCATGTCTTACGTAAAAAAAAAAAATATTTTGGCCGAGGCCACGGCCTTATTTACTTTTGAGTGCATCATTCGGGATTACATTGTGGTTTATATGTCATGTGTTAGCCTGATAGACCTCGCAAGGGTTCTACGGCGTGTAATGTCCCAGTTGTGAATTGGGGTGTTACATGTGTTATCCTGAATTGCTCTTCCTTTCACAAACGCCGATTGAGCTGGATCGATTAGCTTTGGCAGAACCTGCTTTAGCCGATTACATAACACTTTCGAGATTATTTTGTACAGAACATTACACAAAGCAATTGGTCTCAACTCCTTCATACAGCTTGCTCGCTCAACCTTTGGAATTAAGACTATATTAGTCTCGGTGATCCAATTGGGAAAGTGTCCCGTTGATAACCACTCCACACCATTAGCAAAGATCTCGTCCTTTAGTAAACTCCAAAATTTCTGGTAAAAAGCTGGATTAAAACCATATGGTCCAGGCGATTTATCGAGATGCATTTGGAATAATGCATCCCGGAACTCCTCGATCTGAAAAGGCTTAATAAGGTCATCATTTTCATCTGCTGTAACCGAACATCTGATGCAATTCAAAGCACTCTCATATTCCAACACCTCCTCCCTTGGTTGTCTACCAATATTTCAAGAGAGGGTTTTATACCGTTGTTTTCTGTTAGCTTCGATTTCAGATCACAACTTCCAAGTCAATTCAATTTAACCCTAATTTTCAACTATTTTCAATTTTTCAGTAACTAAACTCCAACTCTATTTTGACAAAGCCATTAAAATGTCTATTTTTCAGTTAATATTAATAATTAATTTAATCCATGCCAAGTATTTTGTTTTCAGTTAAAGTATCATAATAATTATAATAATTATGATAATTATTATTCTTATATGTAGATATTAACAAAGATTTATGGGCTTAGGATTGTGATTCGGGCATCTTCATTTTCAAGTTCAAGTAGTACTCCCTCCATCCCTCATATATAGGCCCACGTTTGACTTTTTTAGTCAATTGTCTCCGACTTTGACTACGAATTAATCTTGCAAATGTAAAATCTCTAATTAAATTATATAATGAAACTTTAGTACCTAAATTTTCATTATATAATTCAATCGAACATTTTACATTTGCGGTTTAAGGTTAATTCGTAGTCAAAGTCGGAGACGGTAGACCGAAAAAGTCAAATGTAAGCCTATATAGGAGGGACGAAGGGATGGATTTTATCAGGTGGAAATTTATACTATTATTTTAATTGCTTTAATTGTATTGTACATGTAATATTGTATTTTTGTTCAAAATTGAGAATGTATGTTGTAAATCTGGTTCACCTATGTACATGTTAAGATTATGTTGTATGTGGACACCTGGATAACCTCAATATTCACATGCGTGCTAGATCATATTAGATGTGATATAGCATGTATGTATTCATGCTGAGGAAAATGTTATGAGAGGATAATCATTTATTGCTTTATGCGAGATTGTATATTACTGCGATCAGTGTGATTTCCACAATTTGAAGGAAGCACACTCCCACCAAAATTGATCATGTAGATTAATTGGAGCCAGATGTACGAAGGACCGAGCAGAGCAAGCATATGATAGATGTGTAATTTTTATAAATAGTTTTAAAATGTCTTACGGGTTTATTGCCCTTCAAACAGGCATTTCCTCTCTGCATAAAATACTTCGCAATCAGTCCATGACAAAAGGGATCATCAAATCTGATTAAGGACTCCACATTGCCAGTATCTGTCACCCCCGGGACAAACTTCTCTTCATCTTCCCATTTGGCCCAGTTGTAGAATGTTTACACCACTTAACCCTAGTGTATGTTAGGTGTAAGGAGAAAAATCTTGTACTAAACTGGGAAAAATATCATTTTATGGTTAAAAAGGAATTGTCTTAGGACATGTAATTATTGAAAAAGGAATTAAGGTGGACAAATCTAATGTTGACCTAATATTCACTCTTCCACTAGACATGGTGTCATCATAACCCTAACAAAAGAAAATTACTCAGTCATAATAACAACAGAAATAAATAAATATTCTATAAAATTATTTCTCAAATATAATTTTATTACATAATTTTTTTTATCTCTTACAAATATAATCTCTCTATTCTTTTTTTTTTCTCCTCTTTTCCACACTTTTCCTCCCAACCTCTTCTCCTATTTATAGTAGTATCTTAGAATTTTTAATACAACTAAATAATAAATAAACTTATCATTGATTATTTTAATACAACACTCATCAATAATACACCTCCCAAAATGCTGAAAATCACCCCACAATCGTTCAATCCGATCTGCCACGTCATCAGCTGACGTGGCGCTTTTCTGACGCGCGCGTGTGCAACGCGTGCTGAATTGGCGATTCTAGACGGGCGCGTGTGCAACATGCGGGGGTGGGGCGACTTGGCGGGTTTCTAACACACTGGTATGACACGTGCCCGGCGTGCGCCGTGCTTACATGTCATGCTATGTGGCATTCTTTGATTGGCTGGAACATACTGACGTGTGTTTGACATGTGCTTTTGCTGACATGGCAACTGACTATGATAACACGCGTGCTTACTGACATTATGGATGATGTCACACTGTAGTTGGCTATGCTTGTCCAATCCGATTTTGACACGTGACAGAATACCATTGGTCCGTGTGTTTAACTGTCCTCCAAACTTCGAATGGTTATAACTTCTTCATACGAACTAGGATTTGGGTAAATTTTATTTCAAAACGATTATCTCTATGCGACGAATAAAATGAAACAACTCATGTCTATATTTGGATTCTAAAAAATTTCGTCCTTGAACCAATTGGTTTATCTTGTACCAGTTGGTTAACCTGCAGATATAATTTAATTCTAATTTATTATCTAAAAATGACAAAAACTTATAAAATTTTTAACAAAGTATAAATATATGGTAAAAATTGTAAATTATCACACAAAACGCACAAATATATATAAAATACTAATAAAGACACTACCAAACAGCAAACCCTGTGGTTGTTCAACATACACTTCTTCAACTAGGTCTCCATTTAGAAATACGCTCTTAACATCCATTTGATACATGATAAAGTTTTTATGAGTTATAAAAGCTAATGACTTCTAGTCTGGCTACAGGGGCAAATGTTTCATCATAGTCCATGCATTCTTCCTGTCTGCAGCCTTGGACAACTAGTCCAGACTTGTTCCTTATTACAAGGCCACTCTCGTTCTTCTTGTTTTGAAATACCTATCTGGTTCCTATTACAGCTTGGTGGGTTGGTCTGGGGGACTAGGTACCAAATATTGTTTATTTCTAAACCATTGAGCTCTTCTTCCATAGATGAAATCAGTAAGAATTATTGAGAGCTTCACTGGCCGAGATAGGTTCAGACTCTGCTAAGAATACCGCTAGTGTACATGCCAAGTCTCCTCAGTTCAGCTTTGGATTTGCATACAAGGAGTGGAGACTATTTAGAACCGGATTCTGTATCCTCTTGTGCACAGAATATAGTCCCTTGTATACTTTGTATTCTTCTTCTGATGGACACGACTCAAACCATATTTGGCTCTTCTTAAGGACCCCTATATTGTGAATTAATACTCTATTGTGTTTGTCCGGTCAAGTGGTGGATGTACTCCATGGCTATTAAAATCGGATTTTTCAGTTTGCCACAACAATGATATTTATAGATATTTTCTCTTTTTATTTTGTTAATTATGGAAGAAACTTTAAAAACTATTGAAAAAAGATTTTCCTTTCTTAGCAAAAAAGCCATTTTGAAAATTTACAAAATCAGACTTGAAAGGATGAGATTTTTTTTTGGAAAAAAACATCCATTGGGGACGGGGGATTGAGACCGGAACCACCAACCTGTGAGATAAAGAAATAATCGAGGAATACAAACAAGCCAACCGGACTATGACCAAAATTGGGCCATGGCCCGGGATGTAAGAACTAAACTGTCTACAGCCCGCTAAAGAAATATAATGTGCAACACTGTAACCGTTAGCTAATGTGGAGACAATAGGCTATAAATCAACTAACAATAATCAAAAATTTAAAATGCTATCTAAATCTAAAATAGGGGTAACCAAGCGGATCCATCCGTACGAGGGAGAGAATAAACCTGAGGAGCGGTATCTGAGGTGTAAGTCTGAATGCCGAGAGATGACGTGTCAAGATCTGAAAGGTAGTCGGCTAGCCTGTTGCCCTCCCGGAATATATGTGTGACTCTAAACTGAATATCTCTGAGGATGTGTCGGATACTCATAAGAGTGTGGCGAACCTTCCATGAGCCACGATGGCCCGATGTAAGCAGGGTCACCACAGCAGCAGCATCAAGCTTAATCCAAACATGTTTCGAATGCAGGGAAGCCAAAATCAATCCAATCGCAAGCGCCTGGATCTCCGCATCAAAAATTGACAAAGCCTGAAGAGAGGGGTGGAAAGCAAGAATGGTCTCTCCATGATGATCTCTAATCAGGCCTCCACCACCAGCAATTTGAGTGTCTCTATCAAATGAGCCATCCGTTTTCAGCTTGATCCAAAGTGTTCGGGCCACACCCAAACAACAGGAACAGGGCGATGTACCTGAGTGGGGGGGAGGGGGGAAGAGGCTCGCTGAAAACAGTAGAGGCGAGCACCCCGCCCGGAACTCTGAAGTGATAAGCCCCGCAACAGACAATAATGAGATATGGCGCTCCACCTGCACAATAATATGACAAGCAAGAAAAGTAAAGTCCCTATGCTTTACACTATTCCTTTCTGTCAGACGAACCAAAGGATCAAGCAAGGAATAATGAAAGCTGCGTGCCTAAAGTGTATGCCATGTGAGAAAAAGTCAGAAGCTCAAATATATTTTCTGTATGGGGTGGGGATACATGCGTCCACACGCCAAAATACTCCCATAAGACGCGGGCCACGCCAATCACCAAGAAAAGGTGGGCTATGGTCTCGGTATGATAGGTATGGGTAGAGGTACAGCAAGAGCATCTAGAAGCGAGGCAATCGCCCCTCATCTGCAGTATATCATCAGTGGGAATCCGACGTAATAATAGCTGCCAAATGAGAACCGATATAGTAGGTGTAAGTAAGGTATTCTAAATGGCCCCGAAAACGAAATTAGCCTGATCCCTCATCCTGATGTGAAACCAAGATGACGTCAAAGAGAAAGCACCCGAAGCGGTAAGTGTCGAATACATGCTATCCATGTCCTTCTCGGCAATAGGAGTTGCGAGAATCTCCTGAATGAAGTGAGGGGTAAATCCTAGCTCCTCTCCAAAAATAGACCCTAATTTACCCTTGTCCCAACTCCCGTGATCCCAAATCTCTCTAACTTTAAGATGAGTCTACCAGAAACCTGAGCAAAAGAAGAAATCGGCCTATCCCCAATCCAGTTATTATCCCAAAAACTAATCTCTCCGCTGCCACTATCGAGAGTCCAAAAAATGAGCTCCTGAGCCTGAATACCCACGCAGCGGAGAGCGCCAAGGGTGGCTGGCATGAGCTTTAAGCGCAGTACGCATAGGTGTAAAAAAGCCAGCAAAGCAATATTTGTGGAGCATAAACTGTAACGCCCCGACTTTCTAGGGGTAATTATAGGGGAAAATAAGTAAATGGTAAATTTTGACAAAAATAATTTCTTTTGAAAATACTAAAACCCTCGCCTACAAAGTCGAGTCGCTACACTGACTTAAAATTGATACCTTTAATTAAGGCAACAATACATCATAGATACGAGATAATAATTGCGGCGGAAGAATAAATTATAAATTGTTATTTTCTAACAAAAGTTTCCCCAAAAATTTTCGAAACATTAGACATAACGAAAAAAACATCATTTAATAAATTTTATTCATATGCCCTCTCGGCTCGCTCCTTCGTCCATCCGGCTCGATTTAACCTGCGGGATCAATAAAAGTGGGGGTGAGCTTCCTTCAGCTCGTGCAAATCACACTTATCACAGTAATATACAATCTCATGGAAAACATTTAAATGATTATTCTACAAATAACATTTTTCTCAACATGAATACATACACACAATACCACATATAACATGAATCGAGCATGCATGCGAATATTGAGGTTGTACAGGTGTCCCCACACAACATATATCTTAAGATAGCCTCTTACACGTATACAGGTGAGCCTGATTTACAACGTGTATCATAAATTTCAAACATGAATAGAATATCATATATACGATCCAATTAAAGCAATTAAAGTGATAGTGAAAATTCCAACCTGAATAAATGATGCTGCTTGACTTGAATATGAAGATGCTCGACTCACAGTCCTAAGCCCGTAAATCCTCGATAAAGTCTACATATAATAATAATTTAATCATTGTAAAATATTATGATATAATGACTGAAATTAAAATATATATATATGCATAAAATCGGACTAATTATTAATATTAATTGAAAGTCAATATTTTAATGTCTTGGTCAAAATAGGACAGAATTGAAGGTTTAAAATTGATTGGGGTCAAATTGCAAGATCAGAGAAATCTGGAGGCTTAATGCGAAGGATTGGGGTTAAAATCGAAGTAATTAAAAGTGTCTATCGTTAAATTGAAAGTTTCCGAAAAATGTGAGGGTTAAACTGAAAACCGTAAAAATTCGCGGGTATAAATACCCCTAAACCTATCCCTCCGCCGACCCAAGACTCGTTCCTCCTTCTTTCCTCTCGTGAACCCCCCTCCCTGCCTCTACTCTCTCTCTCTCTCTCTAACCTTCTTCAGAAACCCTCTCTCTCTCTCTCTCCTTAAATTCTCTCTGCAGATTCTATACTTCCCGTTCTCTCTCTAAAATTTTCTTCCTCTCGACTCTCTCTCTCACTAAGTTTCTTCTCGGCCGGAATAAAAATGGCAGAAGGGCACACACTGGAGTCGGCGGACAGAAACTCACTCCCACTAGCCCAAAGTCGACATTTCAACACTCGATATCCACAGGCACCAGCGACAAGGCGTCGGTTGTAATATCCATATTTTTCTTTTCCCGGTATTATTATTTTTGGTGTATTTTTCATTTTTAGCGACTCGCTTGTAACTGTATTGATATTTCGAGAATATTTAATGCTGGACTTTTTGTCATCGAGCTTGTTTCGGACTTGTTTTACTCAATTCCGTGTTTAATGTCATTTTCGTCGCTATTTCGTTCGATTCTCATAACCGTTGTTCGGAACCACCGTTTCGGGGTTGCTGCAGATCCGTCTCATGTTGTTATGTATGTTATGAGATTTCGTTTGTTGTTTCGATCATGTATCGTTTCTTTCGGATATTTTGGGCCATTTTGTAATTTCCCAAAGTTTTGGGGTGATTACTAGCGTTGTAGTTTTTCGAGCCATTGGGTAGTCGGAATCGTGTTTTCATTTAGCGCTTTGGTTCTGACTCGATCTTGTTGTTCTTGTGTCTTCTCCGGCCCGTTGTTTGGTGTCGGATGCGCGTTGTTTCCATCCGAGATGGAATTCGTTGTTTTCCATCCTTGAGTGCTGTCTGTGCTGCTGTCTGCACTCGTTAGCGCACGCTATCGTTATTGTGTAGCGCACGCTATCATTGGTTTGTAGCGCATGCTACGTTCGTTTAGTAGCGCGCGCTAACGACTCGAGCACATCAGTGGCAGTGAGTTGTTCCTGCTCTCTGCTCTTTGGACGAGCAGCCTAGCGCACGCTACGTTTGTATCTTAGCGCATGCTACGGTTTGGACTTAGCACACGCTGGGTGACCGGCAGCGCGCACTAACTCGGTAGTCCAGACTGGGCAGAATGTTTCTGGACTCGGTCTGGTGCCCAGGTAGCGCACGCTATGGCCCGATAGCGCGCGCTATCGAGGGGCCGTTAGGGCACGCTATTCTCTAGTAGCGCACGCTAACGGGACAGAACCGTAGGTTCTAGACTGGTTTTTGGTTGGGTAGCGCACGCTAATTTTTATCGTTAGCGCACGCTACATCTCTCTGGTTATAAAAACCAGAGAGTTGACCTAGATTCTTCATTTCTTCATTTCTCTTTCTCTTTTTGATCTGGGGCGATTCATTGGCGATTTTCGAGCGATTCGAAGTCTTGTAACTTCAAGCTATCATCTTCCTTGAGATCGTGGTGTATATTAATAACACCAACATTTGTTCTTCATCCTTAATCCAAGGTAATCTCCCAGAACCCTATTTTGGGAAATTTGGGGATTTTTGAGTTTTTGTCCGATTTGTTCCGTATTGTTGATTAATCCATGATGTATATGATTAATTTTGGTTGTATTCTTGTTTTCCAACAAGTTCATGGTAAGTTTCGTAATATTTGTGGAATCGAGAGGGTTCGGTTGCGATCCGCCCTCGTCGTTGTTTTGTATGAACTTACATGAATCGTAGGTGGAGTTTCGGGTGTCTTCCGCTAACGTTATTCCTGTCGAATTGGTTGTAATGGTGTTTGACGAATCGTCTAGGTTCGGTGAGTCCAACTTCTCGCAACCGCGATTGTTTAATCTCGTCTTTTCGTCATGATAATCGAGGCAAGTACCCTTAATGAACTTACATGCTTAACATGGTAGTATTGCATGAGTAACATCTGTGTGTATGCTCACCACGGGTTAGATCCGACGGGGTCTCGGTAGGGGTCAACAGAGGCGTGGATCCGCGAGCTTGGCTTTTAACCACTACGGGTTAGATCCGATGGGTCTCGATAGGGGTCCACAGAGGCGTGGGTCCGTGGTTAATTGTGGTGCATCTTATAAATGTGTTTTGGGTTATGGCATTTCCGGAAATATTTGTTTCAAACTAATGTTTTCTCATTTTCATGCTTTGACTATATGTGTAAGGTGTAAGTTGTTCATTTGGTTACTTGTACTAGCGTAATTGTTAACCCCTTTGGAGACCCATTTGGGGAAATTCTTGTTATGAATTTCAGGTTTTGTTCAGCAGGACGTGCACTGGGGCAGTACGAGGATGTTGGCCATGGTTGATGACGTGTGTAATTGAGTCTCTTTATTTCCGTTGTCCTCTTGAGGCGGTTGCCTTTTTTTAAATTTGTGAACTTATAGAAAGTACTCGCAAGTACTTAGGCATTTCTACTGGGATTATGGTTTATATTATTAAATGTTATTTATGATTGCCAGTGATGTCTTTTTTGTCGGTTATACCGGGCGTTTCATTTATTTTCATCGTAGGGAATATTTTTTTCTCTCTAACAGAGATAGTTAGACGAGTGGTATTTCTTGATGAGCCTGGTGGGTCCCATGTAGGGGTCCACGACACTGTAATATTCTCTAAGTATCTTGGGGGTGTTACAGAAAATGGTATCAGAGCTCTAGGTTTATGGATACCTAGGCTTGTCGGTTAATTGGGTCTAGTTGTGTTTTGTTTTGCACATTGTCACCCCGCTGCCATCATCTCGGTACTTCCAGTGCTCGTAAGTTTTCCTTACTCGATTCCTTGTTTTCTTGTATCGTACTTCCGATTCTTGAATTGTGACTGTTTTCCTCTCGTACTTATCTTCGAGTTGCTTTTGCTACCTCTTATCTCTAGTATGGATGCTCGAAGAGGCCGTGGTAGAGGTCGTGGTCGTGGTCGTGGTCGCGGATGCAGTCGGGGACGTGGGGCAGCCAGTGAGGCGTCCACGTCACACAATTCTGGGGATGGTAGTACTGAGGGTCATCAGAGCCATAGTGCTACTCAAGAGGGCGCAACCGGTGGTGGCGCCGATCTTGGTGTTGCAGCTGTGATGCAACAAATGGTGAACCAAATGGCTGCGATAGCTCTGGCGGTTCAGAACCCGACTCCGGGCCATGCTACTCGGGGAGGAGCAGACCGTTGGATTCAGGATGTCATCAAGATGCATCCTCCAAATCGGGTATGTCTTGCGGGGACTCCGAGGTTCGTGGCTTGTTAGCCCGATGCCGAGATAACTTGTGGGGTTATCATCGGGTATGTCTTGCAGGGACTCCGAGGTTCGTGGCTTGTTAGCACGATGCCGGGATAACTTATGGTTGTGGCTTGATTATGTAAGTATATATGCTTTTAGTCACGTGACTGCGGTTACGATGACATGTGATTTGATATAGTTTCCCTGTGGGTTATTCACTCGGGTTTGTTCTACGGGAGCATCTGAGGTCCGTGGCTTGCTAGCACGGGACGCGAATAATCTATGGAAACAGGTTGTTATGGTATGATCGGGTCGTGGACCCAACTTGTTGTTATCAAATTTATGTTTTGGGAAAATAACTTTTGGGCTGTGTCCCTAAATATTTTCGAAAGGCCTGAGAATTTTTAAATCCCAATGTATTCAAAACTCCCGAGGTCGTAAAATGTTTTTCACAAGATGTATATCGGGTTTACCCTATCTTTCGATTTAATCGTTTAATTAAGTGAATCACCTCGGGAAGTATGTTTATGATTAACATGTTTCGTGGAGTATGATATGTATGGCTCGTTTTTGTATTTTATACTTGCACTAGCAAAACAGTGGAGTTTTGCTAACCCCCGAGTATTCGGGGGGTGGATGTCTATTTTTGCATTTAGGTTTTGGAGCATAACACAGGGTCGGCACGAAGGATGATGAAAGATGAACGATACTAATCACACGAGGATCCGTTGATGTCGTATTGGTCTAGTTGTATTTTCTTTTCCGCTGCAGTATCTTTTCCCCGTTGTACGGGAGTTTATTGTATTTTGACCCCTGCGTGGGTATTTGTTTGTAATTGAGTTGTATATTTTATTGAAAGACCAAAACGGTCTACTGAGTCATTTTAGCCTTGAAGGCATTGTCGAGATGTTAAATGTTGTTACCAGCCTGGTAGATCCTCGAGGAGAGGGTCTACGGCATGTAATATCCCTGAGTGGATTGGGGGTGTTACATAAATGATATCGGAGATTAGGTTGAGGAAACCTAGGTTGTCGGGTCAAGTCGTGTTGTTTGAGTCTTGTTTCGTCAGATTTTATCTGACTGAGTCGTGTCGCGACGCGTCGTTTGAGTTTGTTGGTCGTGATTAGTATCGTGGGGCGATCATCATCTTCGTGCGACCTGTGGAAGTAAGTCTCCCTTCTTTGTGTTGTGCCTCATGTGACACGAGCTATTTTTATGATTATTTGTTAAGTGGTGGAATCCTTATGTGGATTTTGATTTCACGATATGTATTTAGTCGACTCTCATATTTGATTTATACGAGGAGTGTCGTCGCTTGTGATGTCTTTTTATTGTTGTTTTTGTCCGTTGCTGATGATTTTTGAATCGATTTGCACGTTTTACAAGTTCTATTGTGGAAGCTTTGTGCTTATACACGTTCGACTTGTTCACTAGTCAGTGCGGCAGGGTCCTTAGAGGCCTCGAATGGGGTTAGTGGTTTTGTTCTGAATGTGGTAATGTATCGTTTATTTCCGTTTAAAAACATGTATTGTCTTGATTTTAAACGTTTTGATGCGTGTACTAGGAGTTGTTTTAGCGAACGTCGATATGTGTGAGTTTTGGGCATTCTGGCCTATTGGATTTTTGAAAACCTTGAGTATCTTAGAAAAAATAAATTTCGAGACATACTTTTCAAATGAGTTATTTTCTTGTGGTACATCCAAGGTGCCACAATATATTTCAAAAAAATTTCTACTTCGAGGACCAAAATGCTTTGAGATATTTTCAATATTTTAGAAACACTTTTATTTAGACCCGAGGGTCGAATATTTTGAAAGTTTTCACTAAGAGAAAGTGTCCTCATTTTTATCAAATGCGAAATGGTTCTCCAAAGTCTCGATAACGATATTTCACGTTTGTACTTTTTGAAAGGTGATACTCAAGATCAACCGGTGTTCTTCTAAATTATTTTCAAAATGAGGTTTTTGTTTTTAAAACCTATCCATTCCCGTTTGAGGGCTGGGTATGTACGTATGATGTCGCGTTGTCATTTTGATGTTTTCTCCCGAGTATGATTGAATTGGCGGTGTGAGCGTTGAGTCGTTTTCCACACATTTGTTGTGTTGGCCCTCTGTGAGAGGTGGGATGTTGGTATTGAATATTGTCGCCTCGTGGTGATTTCTGCATTGTCGCGCATGTGCGAGCCATTAGAGCTTGGTTTGGTATGACCGTGTCCATCGGTGATTGTTCCGTTATGTGTCGGTTGTTTAATGTCTTGTTACCTTGCTCCCGTTTTTGTGAATTTCGTGGACGAGGTCGGAGGTAATACTCGTACTGTTTTTGACTTCTGTATTTTCTCTTTCTCCAGTCAATTGATTCGCTCATGTTCGTTGATACTTTATGAACTTGTTCGGTATTTCAGTTTCATCGTCCGAACGAGCTGTGATCTTGTTTTGAGTCGATCTGGTTATCGCTGTGACTTTTTCGAGTTCGGTTCGATTCTTGTGAATCTTGTTCGGGAGTAACATCATTTGGTTCTACTAGTTCTTTTATTCGAAGTGGATCGGATTTTGAACTTCTGTATATTCTACTTTGTCGACTCATTTATGTTCGTTGACATTTCTGAGCTTGTCCTGCCCCTTGTTTTTGTTTATCGAACGAGTGTGGTATCGTTTCGGAATAACTCGTTTGTCGTTGTGACTTTTCAATCGCTATTCCCTTTCCTGTGGATCTTATGGGAATGCATGTCTTGTAGTTCTCACCAGATCATCCTGGGAGTTGTTGTTTGAATTTTATTATCCTTCGTGTTTCGGACATGATTGTTCGATTTTTGTTGTCTCGATCGTTTGTTTGTTCAGTTTTTGTTCTTGTTTCGTGATTGTTGAGCGTTCAGGCTCCTTCGTAATTCCCTTAAGTTCGAGAAATTAGTCTCGTTTTCGATCTTCCAACCCTTAGGCGGTGGAATTCCGTATTTGTTCAGCGTTTGTCTCGTGTTTTGATTGATGAACTGTTGGGTCGGTCAATCTTATTGATTTTCGTTCGTTGTGTTTTGTGATTGTTCGGATAATTGACTTGATTGTATTATCCATTTGATGACGCTTGTCACTTGTTGGTTTTATTATATCCCTAACGGCGACGTTGTGTTGGTCGTCGTGGAGCGTTTTCACATCGTATATTCCGTTGCGTTGTTTGTAACGTTTCGCCGTTGGGCGTTAGTTACGCATTTCTTGCGTATCTCGTTGAGTTTTCCTGGCGGGATATTGCTTCTCCCTACTTGTTTTAAGTTTCGGGACGAAACTTCTTTTAAGGAGGGTAGAATGTAATATCCGCAATTTTCGATTTTTGGTAAATTTCTTTTTTCGTCCGGAGTCCGTTTTGACGACTCGCTCATGACCGTTTCGTCATTCTGAGAATGATTAATTCTGCACTTTTTGTCATCCGAGTTCGTTTCGGTGTCGTTTTGTTGAGTTTCGTGCTTTTTGGCGACTTTTCCGCACTTGAGTTCGATTCTTGCGAATATCGCTCAAATTGCCGCTTTCGAGTTTCTGTAAGTCCGTTTAACTTTGTTAGACGTGTTGTGAACTTCGGTTTGGTTATTCGATCACGTATCGTGATTTAGGGCATTTTGGGCCATTTTGTAATTTCTTAAAAGTTACTGGTATCCGTATTCTGTAATTGTTGTCTCGACCCGCTTCTTGGTCGCGTATGATTAATTATCGTATTATGTTTTCATTTCGGTCGTTGATATTGTCCGCGAACTTTTCGCCGTGTTCGCTTCGTGACGCTTCGGAAATCGGGTCGCCGAGCCCTAGTGGTCGCATCGGGCCGACGGCTATGGGATCGCCGACGATTATGGCACCGACCGGACAGGTGCGGCAGGAACCGGCGTAGCGCACGCTACGGCCGGAAGGCTGCGCGCGCTAACCGGCAGGTGTAGCGCACGCTATCGGTTGGCCTAACGCACGCTATCGGGTCTGGGCAGTGGGGTTCTGAGGTTCTGGACTCGGTCAGGATCGGCAGGTAGCGCACGCTACTGTCGGTCGTAGCGCACGCTGTCGGCCGACTAGCGTACGTTACCTGTAACACCCCCAAATCCTATTGGGTTATTACAGTGTCGTGGACCCCACACCAGGAGATCCACCAGGCAAACATGACTAATATACATTAAATTGAACAACAAGGGAAAATCATAGTCCTTACCATGATGTCCGACACAATATTCCGATAAGGAATTTCAATGACAAAAGTGGCCTACATGGCCAAAATGAAATACAACAACATCCACGAACATCTGTTCGGGTAATACAACATGACAACAACTGACGATGCCGGAGTACACTCCAACTGACTGACCAACAATGAACAACTCGGACTAGTATCGCTCGAATGCCTCGTTGCCAACGTCATGCCCCTGTGTCTCAACTCTCTCCTCGCAAGCACCTAAAACATGAAAACATGTTCCGCCCCCACGGGGTCAGTCATCCAGATAATGAACATCAAATACATGTATAACCTGATATGCATCCAAAGGCGTAATGAAACGCATAATGATAATAATAATACGAGATGCTCACAAACCAAGGTAAGAACCGAGCATTCGTGGAAATACTATGCCCACGATACTATTAATAATTGCTCGATGTGTTAGAACATAAGTGCCCGACGGCGAATCAAAATCACGTAATACCACAATGAATTACAAGACATGAACCAAACCAGACTGAATTAATTATGAATCACAATGCCCGAAGGCTCCAATGAAATTACCAGACAATAATAAAGGCTTACAAGCCGTTCAAATGAAATTAACAAATATCACAAACAATCAAGTCGAACGGCCCGTCAGTATCAATGAGGGAAGCCACGCACGAAGCCGTATCACAATGAGGGCGAAGCCACGGCATCGGCCGTATCACAATTAGGGCCACGGCATCCACCGTATCACAATTAGGGCGAAGCCACGGCATCCACCAGTATCACAATGAATGATAGTGTGCCGCCTTGAGTCGGCCAACACGATGATAGTAACACACGGATAGACACCGCCCTCGATCCCCCAAATTAACACCTCGATTGCCTTAGAACGGCCAACCGACAACAATGATGCAGCGGATGATTGAACACTTCGATTTGCCTGAGAACGGCCAATCGATAACAATGACACAATGAATGAGTGAATACCTCGATTGCCTTAGAAAGGTCAATCGATAACAATGATGCAGTGAATGATTGAACATTTAGATTTGCCTGTGAACGGCCAATCGATGACAATGATACGAATGATGTCTCGGCACCTTTAATCGGTTACCGACGACGAAGGTGAGAAATGAATAAGCCAATGCCTTTAATCGGCCTGCGGTTTTAATGACGATACAAACATGAATAACAATGATCTCAACGATGTCTTAAATTGACATCTATATTAACAACAATCGATACATCGATACCGCGAACCGGCTATCGACAATGACATTAATAATGAGTATTACAATGCCTTGAATCGGCCGTTAACGAACAACAATAAACATTTGGCAAAATTGCCGGAAGGTATCGTATCGAACGATCTCTTGATATCAATGAATTCATGAAGAGACTAAGTCTCGGAATGATACAACACATTCATACACATACATGATGACATTAGCTCATTGACTAGTACAAGTATAAAACTTGCCTCAAACCGAAGGCGAGAAGGTACTTCCACGATCAACGTCCTTAATGAAATTACCGCTCGAACAACCTTAAACAACACAAAAACCAACAATTCTATTAATACACGAATCAAGCATGATCATAACCAACTCAAAAGTCGATACAACAATACCCTAAACTCATTGGGGCATTTAAACAAACGCGTTGTAAACAATCTCCAATTGTTTACAACCAAAACTCAATTACATCCGAAACCAACTCCCAATGAATGATTCAAACCCACAAAACCTCATGAATATCATCAATAATCCAATAGGAATACTTAAATCGAGATTTCAACAACGTCTAGTCGAAAACCCCCAAAATTCCAAAGTCAACCCGTAAGGGTTCTTGAACAATTTCTCAATTATTCGTAAATTCCGAAAAATCACACCAATGAATCCGTAGAAATACAAGTATCCGAGATAGATAATCCATATCTAACATATTCTAACATAATATCGATTTGCACGAAGAGATCGAAAGCAAAACACCCAAGATCCGAAATTCTAGATCCAAGAATCATTACCTTGATTTGGAGTGAAGAAACCGATTTAGATGATGATTAATCAAACTTAGGAGCTTGAAGATGAAGCTAGATGATTGCAGCTCGAAAAGACCTTTCCGAATCGCCCGAGCTCGTCCGAAATGATTGAGAAATGAAGAAATGACTAAAGTTGGACCGAACTGTCCTACTTATATCGTCTCACTTAGCGCGCGCTAACTCCCGATGTTAGCGTGCGCTAACGCTGTACCGAGTAATCCAAGATTCCCGATCAATCGTTAGCGTGCGCTAAGTACCTTTGGTAGCGTGCGCTAACGGCTGTTCTTAGCGACGTTAACCTTATGTTAGCGTGCGCTACCCGATAGTTGATATCCAAAATCACGGAGTCCGTAACCTACCGTCCTGCATTACGAGCGCGTTAGCATGCGCTACTCTGAAGTCTTAGCGTGCGTTACCAGCATAGTTAGCGTACGCTACTTACCACTCGTAGCGTGCGCTACGAATTTCCCAAATCAGCCCAGTACCTTGTGGACTGTCTGCCTCACTTGCGCTAGCGTGCGCTAATACTGAATCATTGCGTGCGTTACATGCACCTCATTAGCGCGCGCTAACTACAATGTGTAGCGTGCGCTACCTCTCAAACAGAAAATCAAAACATGATGATGATGATGACAATAATCTCGGCTCGATCTCAAACAGTGATGATCCCAAAATACGCCGAATGGTGAACATAGTTGACTGAATATGAATGATGAATGATTATTACTGA
The DNA here is from genome assembly GCA_033398695.1 of Orobanche coerulescens. NCBI lineage: Eukaryota > Viridiplantae > Streptophyta > Magnoliopsida > Lamiales > Orobanchaceae > Orobanche > Orobanche coerulescens. Next base: position 160,950,198 of record CM065803.1, read on the forward strand.
GTGAAAAAAAATTCTGAGTGACAGTTACTGAATGATAATAAATGAATTCACAAACGGGTATTACATACTCCCCCCCTTAAAAAGAGTTTCGTCCTCGAAACTGAGGGTAAACAACCCGGGATATAAACTATCCATCACGATCTGAAAACAATAACGCCCAAATAGTCCTCGGGACCAAATCAACCGCAAGCCCAAGTCCCCAAGACTTGACGTCTCGAAACACAGTGAACGATTTCTCAATTATCACGAAATCTCGAGCACAACGGAGGGATGAACTCCCAACAAATGACCCAAATCTCAAGATTCTCAAATATGATCATAATAAGATAGATCAACAATAAATGATCCACAACACGATACATTATTACGGATAGATTTACACATATCCAAAAACAAGGTTACATCTCAAATGTACCTAACATCGATATCCTCCCATATCATCGATTTCCTCTATCTCAACGATTTAAGGTATATCCGACGATGAACTCGCCGCTAACTATGATCTCGGAAGGTCACGAATGAAAGTGACAAAAATGAATGATGAATGATAAATGACTACAAATCCGACAAGGATTTGGAATGACTCACCAAGGTGAATTAATAACGTCATGAGTGATAGTTCCTCAAGTGATTGGAACCGCCGTTCCCGTGAATTGAATGATTAATCGATAATTATGTGTCCCAACATGATTGATATATATGATGAATGAATTATATGAATGAATGAACGACAATGAAATGAATGATTATCCTCCTACCGAGCAAGAATTAACTTGCTCAAAGCGGTGATGAATGTCCTTACCTCGGCTCTCGAAGCCCGATAGGGCCCCTTGAATGAAGTACGGGCCGGAGTAACAAAATCCCTCGAGGCTCTTGAGCTCCCTTGAGATTTCTTGGCGCTAGAACCCTGCAGATTTACCGCCGGTGTCCATGCCTCCCACTCGAAAACAAACAATAGCCGGCACCGTACACCGGTACTAACGTGACTCTTGAATCACGATTAAAGCAAACAACGGTCGAACTCGTCGCTCGAGAGGAAGATGTCCCAAAGACGAAGACGACTAGAAAACGACTTGGACGTCGGACCCGATGTCCCTCGAACGAGCCGGCATCCTAGTCCTCTCACCAAGAAACCGAAAGATGCTTCGAGTAAGCTCCTTGATCAAAAGCTCGCTCCAAGAGCCTTCCGATGAACTCACTAAGTGAATTACAATTGTGATTGAACAACCGCATCCTCAATCATGATTTAGCCTCTTGCTAAAATACTTAATTTTATCCGCCTCAGTACGGATAATTGACGAAGCAAACTGAAGTAGTCCCTGAAACTTCTCAGCAATGACAATGACACCCTCGTCCTCATCGGGTTCGGGGTTCAAAACCTCTGACAACTTGGCTTCACGAAGTGGAGCCGGATAATACCTCTCTAACATGAGAGTCTTGAACTCGCTCCAAATACAATCACGATCGATGGGTTTCACAGAAAGCCACCACGAATAAGCGCCCTTACTCAAGTAATAAGCCGCTACTGCCACTTTACTCTCTTCCGGACACTGAACCATGTCGAAGAGTTTATCAAAATGCTCGAGCCAATGAACAATATCAGCTGGTTCCGACGAACCCTCAAAAGTAGGCGGCATCTGACGAGAGATATCGCCAACGATCTGATTCACTCCTCGCCTGCCCATGAAATGGCACTGCATCCTCATTGCGGACCACGAACCATCGAGGTCCGTATGGTCTCCACTATCCGCGTCATCCGAGTCATCCGGGCCATCATGCCCCGCATAAATATGAATGGATCAACCCGAACACCTTCCGAGTGAGATGCCTCTCGTACGACTCGACGGTGAATGATTATCTCGATGAATGAGTAGCCTCACTATTTGATGAATTAATGATATCCTCGCTCGTGTGGGCATGCACACGAGATCCCGGTTCCGGCCCGCACCGCGGCCTCTTCCCCTGCGTCCTCTGACAACTCTATCCATACTGAAGTAGGAAAGTTACATGATGATTATAGATTCCGCATGAATATCGCATTATGATTACGTTACAGAGTGACAATAATGAGCATACACGCTCTAACACAATGAATGCATTAATGATTTAATGAAATGATCGTCGACATTACGCCGAGTATGATAAGACCGTATGAAACATCAAATGAGGTAACATGATTGCACGATGAAATTCCTGAAATGATTACCTTGAACAAGTTAACAAGGTTGAAAATTCGATCCTCAAGATCAACAACTGAACCGTGAGATGGGCTGAATGATTAATGAATTAACTGAACAATGAGATTGACTGAGTGACGAGTGAATTAGCTAAACGATGAGATTAATTGAGTGATGAATGAATTAGCTGAACGATGAGGTTAATTGAGTGATGAACGAAGCAACTGAGTAATGATATTGACTGAATGATGAATGAATTAACATGATTGACAAGATCAGAATGATGATTGAGGATTATTAACTGATGAATGAGTTGATCCTTAATGCTTACACAAGCCACACGTGTCCCAAAATAATTAGTCATGAATCAATCATAACACTAATATCGCATATAGGTTTCAACAAGGCATGAACAATTAATGACATGATGAATGTATGAACATAAAGAGAATCGAGTCCTTACACAGGTCATACGAAGCTTCGAGGTCTCGCGATACTAGTCTTCACTGACGACGACTCGATGAATGAATGGCTCGTGCAGTCGCACTAATATTACGACTCACAAAACCCGACTGACTAGATTGTCATAACCTGACAGTCCTACTACTACCGCGTCAGTAGGACCACATAACTCACATCTCAGGGTATCTCACAACCCAGATCTCTGATACCATTTCTGTAACACCCCCAAATCCTATCGGTTATTACAGCCGTGGACCCCACACCAGAGATCCACCAGTGCAAACATGACTAATATACATTAAATTGAACAACAAGGGAAAATCATAGTCCTTACCATGATGTCCGACACAATATTCCGATAAGGAATTTCAATGACAAAAGTGGCCTACATGGCCAAAATGAAATACAACAACATCCACGAACATCTGCTCGGTAATACAACATGACAACAATCGACGATGCCGAGTACACTCCAACCGATCGACCAACAATGAACAACTCGACCAAGACGCTCGAATGCCTCGTTACCAACGCCATGCCCCCGTGTCTCAACTCTCTCTCGCAAGCACCTAAAACATGAAAACATGTTCCGCCCCACGGTCGGTCATCCAGATAATGAACATCAAATACATGTATAACCCGATATGCATCCAAAGGCGTAATGAAACGCACAATGATAATAATAATACGAGATGCTCACAAACCAAGGTAAGAACCGAGCATTCGTGAAATACTATGCCCACGGCATACTATTAATACTGCTCGACAGTTAGAACATAAGTGCCCGACGGCGAATCAAAATCTGAGAATACCACAATGAATTACAAGACATGAACCAAACCAGATCGAGTTAATTATGAATCACAATGCCCGAAGGCTCCAATGAAATTACCAGACAATAATAAAGGCTTACAAGCCGTTCAAATGGAAATTAACAAATATCACAAACACTGAAGTAACACCTAAGTCAGATTATCAATGAGGGCGAAGCCACGAAGCCGTATCACAATGAGGGCGAAGCCACGGCATCCACCGTATCACAATTAGGGCCGGCCACGTGATCCACCCGTATCACAATTAGGGGCGGGCCACGGATCCAAAGTATCACAATTAGGGTCGGCCACGGCATCCACCGTATCACAATGAATGATAGTGTGCCGCCTTGAGTCGGCCAACACGATGATAGTAACACACGGATAGACACCGTCCTGACAGTCCCAAATTAACACCTCGATTGCCTTAGAACGGCCAACCGACAACAATGATGCAATGGATGATTGAACACTTCGATTTGCACGAGAACGGCCAATCGATAACAATGACACGATGAATGAGTGAATACCTCGATTGCCTTAGAAAGGTCAATCGATAACAATGATGCAGAATGATTGAACATTTAGATTTGCACGAGAACGCCAATAGATGACAATGATACGAATGATGTCTCGGCACCTTTAATCGGTTACCGGTTTACGAAGGTGAGAAATGAATAAGACAATGCCTTTAATCGGCCCGCATGCTTTTAATGACGATCCAAACAGAATAACAATGATCTCAACGATGTCTTAAATTGACATCTATATTAACAACAATCGATACATCGATACCGCGAACCGCTATCGACAATGACATTAATAATGAGTATTACAATGCCTTGAATCGGCCGTTAACGAACAACAATGAACATTTGGCAAAATTGCCAAGGTATCGTATCGAACGATCTCTTGATATCAATGAATTCATGAAGAGACTAAGTCTCGAATGATACAACACATTCATACACATACATGATGACATTAGCTCATTGACTAGTACAAGTATAAAACTTGCCTCAAACCGATCTAGAAGGTACTTCCACGATCAACGTCCTTAATGAAATTACCGGCCGCTCGAACAACCTTAAACAACACAAAAACCAACAATTCTCTTAATACACGAATCAAGCATGATCATAACCAACTCAAAAGTCGATACAACAATACCCGAAACTCATTGGGGCATTTAAACAAACGCGTTGTAAACAATCTCCAATTGTTTACAACCAAAACTCAATTACATCCGAAACCAACTCCCAATGAATGATTAAAACCCACAAAACCTTATGAATACCATCAATAATCCAATAGGAATACTTAAATCGAGATTTCAACAACGTCTAGTCGAAAACCCCCAAAATTCCAAAGTCAACCTGTAAGGGTTCTTGAACAATTTCTCAATTATTCGTAAATTCCGAAAAATCACACCAATGAATCCGTATATATAATCCATATCTAACATATTCTAACATAATATCGATTTGCACGAAGAGATCGAAAGCAAAACACCCAAGATCCGAAATTCTAGATCCAAGAATCATTACCTTGATTTGGAGTGAAGAAACCGATTTAGATGATGATTAATCCAACTTAGGAGCTTGAAGATGAAGCTAGATGATTGCAGCTCGAAAAGACCTTTCCGAATCGCCCGAGCTCGTCCGAAATGATTGAGAAATGAAGAAATGACTAAAGTTGGACCGAACTGTCCTACTTATACTGTCTCAGCTTAGCGCGCGCTAACTCCTGATGTTAGCGTGCGCTAACGCGTGTACCGAGTAATCCAAGACTTCCCGATCGAATCGTTAGCGTGCGCTAAGTACCTTTGGTAGCGTGCGCTAACGGCTGTTCTTAGCGTCGTTAACCTTATGTTAGCGTGCGCTACCCGATAGTTGATATCCAAAATCTCGGAGTCCGTAACCTACCGCCCTCGTTTCGAGTGCGTTAGCGTGCGCTACTCAAGTCTTAGCGTGCGTTACCAAAGCATAGTTAGCGACGCTACTTACCACTCGTAGCGCGTGCGCTACGAATTTCCCAAATCAGCCCGTACCTTGTGGACTGCTCCGCCTCACTTGCGCTAGCGTGCGCTAATATCAATCATTGCGTGCGTTACATGCACCTCATTAGCGCGCGCTAACTACAATGTGTAGCGTGCGCTACCTCTCAAATCGAAAATCAAAACATGATGATGATGATGACAATAACTGGGCTCGATCTCAAACAAAGTGATGATCCCAAAATACGCCGAATGGTGAACATAGTCGATCAATATGAATGATGAATGATTATTAATGAGTGAAAAAAATTCGAGTGACGATTCTTGAATGATAATAAATGAATTCACAACCGGTATTACATTACAGGCGAGCTTTGACCAGAGGTTATCAAGGCGTCAAGCCGGGCGAAGGCTTCGGCCGTAGCGCACGCCAGAAGGAGTCGGCAGGTTTGGTCGGCAGGTTTGGTCGGTTGTGCCGGGTCGTGCGGGCCCTGGCCGAGGGTACTCGGCCGATACCGGACAATAGCGCACGCTAGTCCGGGAAGGCTAGCGCACGCTAGTTCCGGCCCAGTATAAATGTGACAGAGCAGTCACATTTTCATTCATTTCTCACTTTCTTCCTCTTCTATCCGCGACTGGCGATTCGAGGGTGGCGAAGCCATGTTGTTTGACAACAAATACACGAAGTTCTTGAGTTCATAACATCAATAAATCATATTGTATCATCCTTTGATCCAGCGAATCAAGGTAATCTTTCTTAGAACCCTAATTTCGTGAATTTGGGGGGTTTTGCATTTTTGTCCGATTCGTTCCGTGTTGTTGATTAATTCATGATGGGTATGATTAATCTTGGTAGTATTCTTGTGTTTAACGTCATTTAATCCATTGTTCTTCATCGAATCGAAGTATATTTCTTGATTTCCTTCGAATTGACTTTTTGGGGGATTTGTTCTCGATCCCGTTTTTCATCCGTTTTTGATGGATCGGTTGTGGTTAAATGATGTTGTTAAACATATTCTATGGATTGTATATCTATATTTCAACTTGGAATTCCGTTTTCGGGTTTTGGCGGAACGAATCGTGTTCTTGGCCGTTTTGGGGGAAACGCTTGAACTTTCGTCTTTCGTTCTTTGAATTCAACGGCTTTAATTTGTGTTAAGGAATTCATTTCATTGTTGTCCTTCGTAGTTTATGAATGCGAGTTGGCGATCGGTGGAGTCGGCGGGTTCGTAGTCGGTTCGTGTCAACCCACTTCGGTCAATTCTTCGCGTTGTTCTTATTCGAGGCAAGTATCTTGCCCATACATTTCATGTTTCGTTGATATAATTCTTGATAAATGATTTTATGCGAAATCCAATGTTTAATGAACGTAAAAAGGGATTGGTATGTTCTCGATAAATGTTGTCTTTCAACGATAATTCGTATACTTCGTGAATATGTATTCTTAGAATATGTGTGTTGGTTTGGTATGTTGAAAGATAACATGATCTCTTCGAGTGAGTTAATAGACCGTAATCCTTTGCCGGGGATTACGTATTGTTATTGTGTACTTGTTCGGTAAGAACGAAATGTGTGTGATATTAGTTGCTACTCCTTGAAAGGAGGTTGTGATGCTTAATGTTGTTTGGCTTCATAAGTGATTATTGTTGTGTGCTTGATGCATGTGATGTGCCTCCGGGTATGATTGTTGAATCTCTGGTATCCATACTTGCTAGTATGGGTCGGGCGTGACCGTAGGGTTATCCAAATCGGGTATGTCTTGCGGGGACTCCGAGGTTCGTGGCTTGTTAGCCCGATGCCGAGATAACTTGTGGGGTTATCATCGGGTATGTCTTGCAGGGACTCCGAGGTTCGTGGCTTGTTAGCACGATGCCGGGATAACTTATGGTTGTGGCTTGATTATGTAAGTATATGTGCTTTTAGTCACGTGACTGCGGTTACGGTGACATGTGATTTGATATAGTTTCCCTGTGGGTTATTCACTCGGGTTTGTTCTACGGGAGCATCTGAGGTCCGTGGCTTGCTAGCACGGGATGCGAATAATCTATGGAAACAGGTTGTTATGGTATGATCGGGTCGTGGACCCCACTTGTTGTTATCAAATTTATGTTTTGGGAAAATAACTTTTGGGCTGTGTCCCTAAATGTTTTCGAAAGGCCTGAGAATTTTTAAATCCCAATGTATTCAAAACTCCCGAGGTCGTAAAATTTTTTCACAAGATGTATATCGGGTTTACCCTATCTTTCGATTTAATCGTTTGATTAAGTGAATCACCTCGGGAAGTATGTTTATGATTAACATGTTTTGTGGAGTATGATATGTATGGCTCGTTTTCGTATTTTATACTTGCACTAGCAAAACAGTGGAGTTTTGCTAACCCCCGAGTATTCGGGGGGTGAATGTCTATTTTCGCATTCAGGTTTTGGAGCATAACACAGGGTCGGCACGAAGGATGATGAAAGATGAACGATACTAATCACACGAGGATCCGTTGATGTCGTATTGGTCTAGTTGTATTTTCTTTTCCGCTGCAGTATCTTTTCCCCGTTGTACGGGAGTTTATTGTATTTTGACCCCTGCGTGGGTATGTGTTTGTAATTGAGTTGTATATTTTATTGAAAGACCAAATCGGTCTACTGAGTTATTTTAGCCTTGAAGGCATTGTCGAGATGTTAAATGTTGTTACCAGCCTGGTAGATCCTCGAGGAGAGGGTCTACGGCGTGTAATATCCCTGAGTGGATTGGGGGTGTTACAGAACTAATTCTGTACCGCAGAATTAATATTTTTATAGATTTAAATTTTTAAGTGTTTAAGTTGGATTAGGATTTGTGTTGGATAAAGGTAAAGAGTTTGGTAAAGTGAAAGAACTGAGGGGAACGATCGGTGGAAAAGGAGTTCTTAATTGTGGTTAGTTTAGTTTAATCATAGTTGGTTAATTCATAACAAATGATTAAATATAAATGATATAATAATAATAATAATGTGAAAATAATAATTTGTTAATATTGATAATAATCTGAAAAATGATAATGATAATAATAATAATATTAGTACTAATAAAATAACATTAATAATATTATTATTAATAATAATGATAATATTAATAATAGTAGTGTTAGTATTATACTTGAATAATTAAAAACACTATTATAAAAATAAATAATGACTACTTGAATATATATCTGACAAAATGACTCGGGTTAGTACTTGTGATACGTCGAAATAAATATTCATGATCCTCTAAATGAAATTAAATGAAATGAAATGCATTATAATATTATTATAAAGAATAATATTATATTATGAAAAAATAGCGGGTATTACATCCTACCCCTCGTAGAAAAAATTTCGTCCTCAAAAATAAATGACATACATTGATTGAAGAAATTCGGATAACGAGCTTGAAGTTCTTCCTCGCGCTCCCAAGTCGCTTCATCTTTACTGTGGTTACGTCATTCGATCTTGACAAACACCTTCTCTTTGTTCCTCAACTGTCGGACTGATCGGTCGAGAATCATTTCTGGTTGTTCTTCATAAGTAAGATCTTTGTTCATCTCTACGGCGGTATAGTTGATGACGTGGTTGGGATCGTGCACATACTTCCTCAACAACGATACGTGGAAAACGTGTGCACAGCCGAAAGTTTCGGGGGTAAAGCCAAACAGTAAGCTAACTCTCCAATTCGTTCAAGAATTTCGAACGGTCCAGTGTATCTCGGTCTCAACTTGCTCCTTGGACCAAAACGAACAATTCCCTTGGTCGGAGATACCTTCAAGAATACCTTGTCGCCAACACAAAATTCGATATCCTTCCTACGCTTGTCGGCGTAAGACTTCTGATGATCTTGTGCTATCTTGATCCTCTCACGAATCTTATCCACCACACCTACTGTCTGTTCGATCATCTCGGGACCCAAAATTCTCCTTTCACCTACTTCGTCCCAATATAGTGGTGATCGACACATTCTACCGTATAAGGCTTCATACGGTGCCATACCGACCGTCGACTGATAACTGTTGTTGTAAGCAAATTCTACCAAAGGCAACAGTCGTTCTCAATTATTGCCCATGTCTAACGCACATGCTCGCAACATATCCTCAAGAATTTGAATGGTCCTCTCGGACTGACCATCAGTCTGAGGATGATTGGCTGTACTAAAATTCAACTTCTTGCAAACTCTCCCAAAAACGCGATGTGAAACGAGTATCCCTATCGGATACTATAGAGACTGGCACTCCATGCAACTTAATAATCTCACGAACGTAAAGTTGAGCATACTGATCCATTCAAAACTTCATCTTGACTGGGATGAACTGAGCTGACTTTGTGAGTCGGTCCACAACAACCCAAATAATGTGGTTTCGTCTTTCCATTCACGGAAAACCTACCACAAAGTCCATCGTAATGTGTTCCCATTTCCATTCCGGAATATGAAGTGATTTAAGTAGTCCAAAGGGGCGTTGGTGTTCTGCCTTCACTTGTTGACAAACTATACACCTTCTGACAAAGTCTGCCACATCTCTTTTCAAATCTTCCCACCAAAATGTCCCCATAAGGTCTTGGTACATCTTTTTAATCCGAGGATGTTCTGTATATGGAGTACTATGTGCCTCCTTCAATATTGCTTCTCTCAACTTGACAACCTTTGGCACACAAATTCTCTCTTCATAGTACATTGTGCCATCATCGGACACACTGAATCCCTTATCCTCACCTGAAAGAGTATGTTCTTTCATTTTGACCAAGAAGCCCGTATTGTCCTTGACCTTCTTTGATCTGTTCCCTCAAGGTTGGTTGTACCACCAAACTAGCCAATAACGACTCAACTGGATTCGATGGTGTAGCCATCTCAAGGTTCATCCTTGCAAATTCCTTGACCAAGCTTTCCTCTTTGGTCAACAGACAGGTTAGGTCTCCTCTCACCTTACGGCTCAGTTCATCAGCAACTACGTTTGCTTTACCAGGGTGATAATGAATTGTAAAATGGTAGTCTTTGACCAACTCTAGCCATTTGCGCTGCCTCATATTCAATTCCTTTTGTGTGAAAATATATTTCAGACTTTTGTGGTCTATAATAATTTCACACTTACCTCCATACAGGTAATGTCTCCAAATCTTCAAGGCATGAACTACCGCTGCTGACTCCAAATCATGAGCAGGGTAGTTCAGCTCGTGCGGTTTTAGTTACCTCGAAGCATAGGCAACTACCTTGACTTCTTGCATCAATACACATCCCAAGCCTTGCTTGGATGCATCACTGTAGATGACGAATTCTCTCGTCGGATCGGGAATCATCAAAACTGGTGCTACAGTCAACTTTCGCTTAAGTTCTTGGAAACTCTTTTCGCATTTCTCATTCCATAAGAAACTTCTCGCTTTCTAGTCAATCTAGTCATTGGTGCAGCTATCTTCGAAAATCCCTCGATAAATCTCCGATAATAACCGGCTAATCCCAAGAAGCTGCGAACTTCATTTGCATTACTCAGTACTTTCCAATCATTGACTGCCTCTACCTTAACCGAGTCAACCTCAATTCCTCTAGAAGTGACCACATGTCCCAAAAATGCAACTCGGTTAAGCCAGAATTCACACTTGTTGAACTTTGCATACAACTTCTCCTTGCACAGTATTACCAATACTGTTCTAAGATGCTGCTCATGTTCAACCTTGCTCTTTGAATACACAAGTATGTCATCTATGAACACAATGACAAACATAACCAAATAAGGTTGAAATACACGGTTCATGAGATCCATGAATACCGCTTGCACATTAGTCAAACCAAATGGCATCACTATAAACTCATAGTGTCCATATCGAGTTCGAAATGCTATCTTCGGGATATTGTCATCCTTAATCCTCAGTTGGTGATAATCGGATCTCATATCTATTTTCGAGAACACTCCTGATCCTCCGAGTTGATCGAATAGGTCCTCTATTCTAGGAAGTTGATATTTATTTTTTATCGTGAGTCGATTAAGTTCATGATAGTCTATGTACATCCTCAAACTTCCATTCATTTTCTTCACGAAGAGCACTGGCGCACCCCATGGCGAAACACTCGGTCGGATAAATCCAGAGTCGAGCAGTTCCTGAAGTTGCATTCTCAGCTCTTGTAATTCCTTGTGCGCTATTCTATAGGGAGCTTTCGATATTGGTGCCGCTCCTGGCACTAAATCAATCGAGAACTCAACTTGACGACTCGGCGGAACTCCGAGCAAGTCTTCAGGAAAGACATTAGGATACTCCTTGATGATAGGTACATCAGCTACCGTCTTCTCCAAAGTTGCTTTCCCCATCACATTCACCAGGAATCCTTGGCAACTACGCTTCTTCAATATCTTCATAGCTTTCATGCTAAAATAACTTTTGGGGTACTACTGTGTCTTACTCCTTCGAATACGGTCTTAACATCAACATACGAACAAAAGGTTACCCTCCTTTCGGAGCACTCAACTACCGCTCTATGTTTGTCCAACCAATCAATACCCAAAATATCATCAAAATCATTGAGTTAGACTATGTGCAAGTCGGCTAAGAAGCTATGTTCATTAATCTCTGTCTTCACATTGTTAGTTATCGAGTCTACACACACTACTCCCCCCGCTGGCATGCTAACTAACAAATATCTAGGGGCTTTACTACTTGTACAACCAATCATAGTACAAAGCTTCCTAGAGATGAATGAATGAGATGCACCTGTATCAGACAACACCAAAGCGGGGATATTTGCAACTGACAGCATACCTGACATGGTTTGGGGTTCAGTCTCTTCTTCGGCCTCGACCATGCTATGCACTTGAGCTTTGCCTCCTGATCCTTGACTTTGCACATTACTGCCTAGGCCTTTTCCTTTCTTCGGACATGCTGAGGCCATTTGTCCTTCCTCACGGCAGAAGTAGCACTGGTTCTGACCAAGCATACATGCACCTTTATGTCCCTTGCCACAAGTAGCACATGTAGGTTTATCGGACTGGGGTTTCGCCCCTGAAAATCCAGTCTTAACATTCTTATTACTACCACCTCCTTGATCGTGCCACTTTTGCTTGTTATTTGCTGCAACTGGTGGTGCTCTTGCCTTCTCCACATCCAAACTAGCAGAAATGTCCTCGACCCTTGCAATTGCTTCATTATAGCTTAGACGACCATGACCAGCCAGGTGGTGACGAATCTGGTCATGTAGTCCATCTCGGAATTTCTGAGACTTCATGTCATCCGTCTCGACCATGTGAGGAGCAAAACGGCACATGTGGTTGAACTTGAGCTCATAATCAGTGACCGACATTCCTCCTTGGGTCAGATCGAGGAATTCTTTCGCATTTTGGTTTTGTACGCCCTCGGGTAGTACTTTTCCATAAATGTTTCCTTAAACTAGTCCCAAGTGAACGCGTCCTTCTCGTCTTGGGTTTTGAGCCTCCACACTCCAATCAACCATGTCCTAGCATCCTCCTTGAGCTGGAACACGACACATGACACCTTCTGAGCATTGGTGCACGCCATGTAGTCGAAGATGCTGTCTAGGTTCAACAACCACTCTTCTATTGCTGCTGGTCCCTCACGACCAAGAAAGACGGGTGGCTTGAAATAATTGAACCGCCTGATAACTTGTGCTTGAGCTTGCTCAGGATTATTAGGCGGTAAAATGGTTGCGCCTTGAAGTAAAATGGCCAATCCAGCCAAAAGTTGATCTTGGGTGGGTTGAGCGTTGCAGTTTCCTCGATTAGCCATTTATCTGCCAACGAGTTGTAAAACCCATTAGTTGACGCATTGCAAGAAATAAAGAATGAGAAGATAGGTTGAACGCATATAATAGTCGCAACACATAAAAATATAAATGCAATAAAAGAACTAAATTTCATTATATAATATGTTTTGAAAGAAATGGAACTCGAAATATCCACTGGAAATCTCAACATAGTAGTTATATAATAAAATGAACTAAGCATATGACTACTCCTCATCGTCACTGTTAATAATCTCTATAATAGGAATAGGGGGTCGCGGCTCAATCTACGAAGTGACTTCATCATCAGACTCGATGTCTGCAATCAACACATCCTTCATATTTTCTGCGAGATCCACATTTGAGCTCTCATCGGGAACCTCCTCTGGATCTTTCTCTGGATCTTCTTCGGGATCCTCCTTAGGGTCTTCTTCCGGATCCTCCTCTAAGTCTTCTTCATCCGTAGAGTCGGAACTCCAATTTGCAGCTGGTATCGCCTCTCGAGCGTACATGTCCAGTAAACATCCAGCTACGAACTGGAAATCATCTACGGTCTCTCGCTCTTCTGGTGATCTCTTGATGGACTCTTTCTAAAGCTGGAAGATGCAATAACTCCATTCTTCGGGTAACTTCCCCATTAGGTGTTCCAGCTGTTTCGTGATGGAACCTCGTTTCCCAGACTGCAACCACTTGCTTAGCCTATTAATGACATAGTGTGGTGTATTTTCTGGTAAACTCAGATCGTCCCACCAATCTCTGCGTGCTAGAAGACGCGAGTCAAATGTAGTAGGAACCCTCTTACGTGGCGTCATCCTAGGTTTGGCCATTCTAACAATTCGTACATACATATATAATTATATAAATAAAATGAAATGACATATGCATGAATAATGACTGAAATTTGGTACCTTGGACGGAGTGATGAAGTGGCGAAGCTGAGAGCATATGATACTTTTACATTTTAGCGAGTCTACAGAAAGGTAAAACCCGCTCTGATACCACTATGTAACGCCCCGACTTTCTAGGAGTAATTATAGGGGAAAATAAGTAAAAGGTAAATTTTGAGAAAAATAATTTCTTTTGCGAATACTTAAATCCTCGCCTACAAAGTCGAGTCGCTGCACTGACTAAAAATAAATACATTTAATTAAGGCAACAATACATCACAGATACGAGATGATAATTGCGGCGGAAAAATAAATTATAAATTGTAAATTTCTAACAAAAGTTTCCCCAAAAATTTTCGAAACATTAGACGTAATGAAAAAAAACATCATTTAATAAATTTCATTCATATGCCCTCTCGGCTCGCTCCTTCGTCCATCCAGCTCGATTTAACCTGCGGGATCAATAAAAGTGGGGGTGAACTTCCTTCAACTCGTGGAAATCACACTTATCATAGTAATATACAACTTATGAAAAGCATTTAAATGATTATTCTACAAATAACATTTTCTTGAACATGAATACATACACACAATACCATATATAACATGAATCAAGCACGTATGTGAATATTGAGGTTGTGCAGGTGTCCCCACACAACATATATCTTAAGATAGCCCCTTACACGTATACAGGTGAGCCTGATATACAACGTGTATCATAAATTTCAAACATGAATAGAATATCACATATACGATCCAATTAAAGCAATTAAAGTGATAGTAAAAATTTCCATATTAATAAATGATGCTGCTTGACTTGAATATGAAGATGCTCAACTCATAGTCCTAAGCCCGTAAATCCTCGATAAAGTCTACATATAACAATAATTTAATCATTATAAAATATTATGATATAATGACTGAAATTAAAATATATATGCATAAAATCGGACTAATTATTAATATTAATTAAAAGTCAACATTTTAATGTCTTGGTCAAAATAGGATTAAATTGAAGGTTTTAAAGTTGACTGGGGTCAAATTGCATGATCTGAGAAATCTAGAGGCTTAATGCGAAGGACGGGAAAAGGACTTGGGTTAAAATCGAAGTAATTAAAACTATCGGGAGTTAAATTGAAAGTTTCAGGAAAATGTGAAGGTTAAACCGAAAACTCTACAAATTCGCGGGTATAAATACCCCTAAACCTATCCCTCCGCCGACCCAAAACTCATTCCTCCTTTCCTCTCGTGAACCCCCCTCCCTGCCTCTACTCTCTCTCTAACCTTCTTCAGAAACCCTCTCTCTCTCCTTAAATTCTCTCTCTGCAGATTCTATCCTTTCCGTTCTCTCTCTAAAATTTTCTTCCTCCCGACTCTCTTTCTCACTAAGTTTCTTCTCGGCCGGAATAAAAATGGCAGAAGGTCACACACTGGAGTCGGCGAACAGTAACTCACTCCCACTGGCCCAAAGTCGACATTTCAACACTAGATATCCACAGGCACCGACGACAAGGCATCGGTAATCTCCAACAGATCGAAGGTGAGGGCTCCGTAATATATTACGGTTTCTAATTCGGGTTATGGGTTGGATTCGGGTTATGGGTTTCTGGTTAGATTCTTATTTTTCTTTTGGTTTCTGATTCGGGTTTGAGAAAAGATTTTGGTTGGGTTCTTGAGTTTCAATCTAAGACTGAAAAAAATAGATTTTTAATGCAGTTGAATTCAAAATCTGGTTTAGGCTAGGGTTTACAGTGTTTTGATTGTTGATTTTTGATTTCTAGTGCTTTCAGATAAAACATACAAAATAACAATCGGCTGGTGGTTTTGGATTTGACCGAAAGGCATGTGGCCCTGGGATCGATCAAACACCTATGGTCAGGTCACAATTGCTCTGAATTGATCTTCGGGATCGGTTTGGTTTTGGGCAAGTGTATAGGGTTCGTGATTTCAGTCGGGTAACAGGTCTGGGTTGAAAATTGATGTTGTGATTTCTGGTTTCTGTGTTTCCGGTTGTTGAATTCGTTAAAACTAAATTTTGGTTTGATTTCTGATAATATTACAGACAAGGAAATTTAAGTTCGAAAAAAAAATATACTCGGATTAAAGGCAGGAGAAGAGGGACGATGAGTTTTACCTCCATGGATGAAACGCACACTCCTCGTGTTCTCTGTCCCTTAGTTGGTAGAAGTACTTGCAGAGGAATTTTGTGTGCACCGTGTATTCTCTCTTTTGTATTTTTTTTTGTGTGTTTGAATGTTGAACGATGTTGAATTAATTCTGTACCGCAGAATTAATATTTTTATAGTTGTAAATTTTTAAGTGTTTAAGTTGGATTAGGAATTGTGTTGGATAAAGGTAAGGAGTTTGGTAAACTGAAAGAACTAAAGGAACGATCGGTGGAAAAGGAGTTTTTAATTGTGGTTAGTTTAATTTAATCATAGTTGCTTAATTCATAACACATGATTAAATATAAATGATATAATAATAATAATAATAATGTAAAAATAATAATTTGGTAATATTGATAATAATCTGAAAAATGATAATGATAATAATAATAATATTAGTACTAATAAAATAGTATTAATAATATTAATAATAGTAGTGTTAGTATTGTACTTGAATAATTAATAACATTATTATAAAAATAAATAATGACTACTTGAATATATATATCTAACAAAATGACTCGAGCTAGGACTTGTGATGCGTCGAAATAAATATTCATGATCCTCTAAATGAAATTAAATAAAATGAAATGTATTATAATATTATTATAAATAATAACATTACATTATGAAAAAATGGCGGGTATTACATGAACTGTGATCACAAAGACGTGCGAAGGCACCGCCAGAGCTTATAACTAAAATCTCTCGCCATATTCGAAAGGCTTCGAATCTCGAAGCCTCCCCCAAAGACCGGGTGACAAATTTGCCGCCAACGGACCCGATGCGTCTTCCTCGTAGGACTGACAGCACCCCAGAAGTATCTCGCAATAATCTGCTCGAGCTCCCGGATAACATTCTGGGGTGGGTCCATCACCCGAAGAAGGTGAAGAGGAATCGTACAGAGAGTGCTCTCTTAATAAGAGTCGGGCGACGCCCACAAGCAAGTTGGCGATGAGACCAACTAGAAATCATATTCAGCATCATTTGCTCACCCCAGCAAGAGCTCTCGTCTCATAAAGCCTTTGTAAAGGGGCTCAGCAAGATAGGTGATGGGGAGATCAACTTGGCGGAAGCCAGTGAGATCATGAAATCTCTGATGCCAATGAAGCGCGTGCTTAGGAGCGAGAATAAAAGTGCTCTTCTGTATACTAACCATCTGACATGAGGACATAGAGTAATGATCTAGTAGAAGAAAAATATCAATGAGACATCATCCACAACCCGTGTGAATATAATGATGTCATCGGCATAGGAGAGATTCGAGATGGGAAAAGGCCGTCCGACAGTCCTATACCTCATCAAAGGATGATCCCGAATGAATTGATCCAAGCAACGCGATAAGTAATCAGCGGCAAGAACGAAGAGCGAATGAGAAATAGGGTCTCCCTGATGCAAACCACGGCTAGAGGCAAAGTAGCTTGTCGGGCTGCTGTTCACCAGAATAGAGAACGTACAACTCTCGACATAATGACGGATGAACAGAATCCATCTAGCGAGAAATCCCATCCTCACTAGGACCTCACGCAAAAAATGCCAGTGAACCGTATCATACGCCTTAGCCATATCAAGTTCCAGCGCAAGGTTCGGGACACCTTTCTTGTCTGCCACCAAGAGGTCATGGATTAGTTCGTGGGCGAAAAAGATATTATCAGTAATAACCTGCCCCTGAACAAAACCACTCTAATTCGGGTAGATAATAAGAGAGAGGACAGAAGCGAGCCAAGTGTTAAGAATCTTCGTGATAATCTTATTAGTCACATTACACAGACTAATAGGCTGGTAATCTGACCAACCACTCAGAACAGACTTCTTCGGGAGCAAGACGACCGTGGTCGTAGTGCAAGCCGGAAGCATGGAATGACCATCAAATACTTGAGCACAATACACTCCAAATCATATATTTTGGAGATTGATCCAAATCATATCACCGCTCGGCATCATTTGCGGCCCTCAAGGCCTCATCCATCTTCTCATGAAGATTTTCAAATGCAGACCAGTTCCATTGTTTCAGTCTGCACTTAACCCTAAGGAGCCTGGCCTGCAGGTTACACATGCCAGAGAATCCCGTCGGGGTAAGCCAGATCTCCCGAACAATGTCCAGGAATTTGTGATGCCGTATCCACATACTCTGAAAATGGAATGACGACTTGTGGCGAGTCAACGAAAAGCGACACTAAATGATTAGGGGCGCATGGTCAGAATGAAGACGAGACATGTGAGGAACAGTAGAAACTGCAAATATGTTCGATCATGTCTCATTAAATAAAGCACGATCTAGTCTTTCCTTCAGACCATTATGTTCCCAAGTGAATATGTCGCCCTCACAGCCCGCGTCAATCAACTCACAGTCAGAAATAGTCTGTGCGAAGTCGAGAAGCTCAGGTGAACGATCTGTGGAACTACCTCGCGTTCATGAAAATGCAAGAATATATTGAAGCCACCAATAACAAGCTGGGTAGAGATAATAAGTTGAGCTCTGGAAGTGGGCTGGGGTGTGAGATTGGATTTAAGCTGGGTTTGGTTGGCTGGGGAAGTAGGCTTAGAGGATGTAGAATTAATATAGGTGGGTTGGTCTAAATAAACAGGCCCGGTGCTGGGAGGTATTGTAATTGGCTGGGGATTTGATATGGGTTGGGGATTTAAAGTGGGCCAAAATAGTTACGGGCCCGAGATGGTTGGGAATTAAATTAAGAGGGCTAACCTCAATTTCACCTGGTTGAAGTCCAGTGGATCCATTTGAGAGGCCCAACGGGTTGAAACTTGGCAGCGGGACCTAGGGGTGGAAAATAATACCAAAATACCGAAATACCGCAGTTACCGTACCGACAAATACCGAAAAAAATACCGAATTTTCGGTATACCGTAGAATATGGTACGGTATATTGCCGTACCTGTCATTTTCGGTACGGCAACGGTTTGAATATTTGCATACCGGTGGTATAACGTACCATACTGAAATTACGGTATACCATTACGTACTGGTTTATACCGCGGTATACCGCCATACCGTAATAAATAATATATATCAATTATATTATCTTAATACTTAATAAATATTAAGATAAGGGGCGGCTAAACCTAATTGCTAATTCACACAGTCAAACTCACACACACCTAATCCTAAACGGGGCGGCTAAACCTAATTCATCTCAAACTCGCTGTCTCACTGTCACACCTCACGCAGTCACACACACACATACTGCCTTCACTTTCAACACAACGGTGTGGGTCGTTCGGCGGGGCTCTTTCACGGCGGAGCTCGGTAGCCCCCTCGCTGTGGGCGGTGCTCTTTCACGGCGGTGCTCTTTCACGGCTCTTTCAGTGCGGCGGTGCTATTTTACTGCCGGAGCTCTTTCACGGCGCAGATCATTCACGACGGGCACTCAGTCCGTATTTTTGTGGTGAGTTCGAGTTCTACTGTTCTAGTGTATCTTAAATTTGTGGTGATCTTGTTTCTCAAAATGGAATAATAAGAGTTCATGGATGAGTTTTTTCAAACCAGGAAAGCAAAACTCAAAAGCCCAGAACAGTCGAAAAATGGTAATAATAAGATTTTCAGGCAAACCTTTTTACAGACAACCCTCTTTTTACAGACAAACCAGGATGAGTTTTATGTTATCAAATGTTAATAATAAGATTTTCAAGAATTATTATTTGCACACTTTCTGCGTACCCATATCTGATATTATTTTATGGAAGCTGTTGATCATTTTCTTGAAATAGAGTATACTGTATATGGAAGCTGTTTCTGATATTTACATCTTTTATTTGAGAGAAATTGATGATACCGATAAACTTGTAGAAATTGAAATAGGTCTGGAAATTGTAGTGGAAATTGTAGAAGCTTTGGTGTGTACTAATGATTGGTTAAGAGCGGAGTTCGACTTCCATAAGGATCCAACCGAAGATGACCTTATTTTATATAAGGAAATTGAAGAAATTGAAAAGAGCAAGAGTTTTTTATTTAATTATGTGTAAATATAAATTATATTTCTTTAAGTATAATGTAATTTGATGCGTACTAATAATTTTATTTATTTTTACAGCTGCAAATGCCGTTCAAGATCGTTCGTAGATTTGTACAAGTGTTAGTTGATTGTTCCAGGGGTTCTAAAACTGAAACAAGCAGTGAGTATATCAAGCAGAGCAGTGCAACCTTGCAACAACTTTAAGTTGGAACATCTTTAAGTGAGCTGTGAGCTTTTGCAACCAGTGCAACAACAAGCAGTGAGCTGAACAACTTTATGTTGGAGCATCTTCTCACTGTGATTTTGCTGACTTTTAGTTACCTTGTAACTGCTCTCATATTTCCTCTTGTTTTAAAAGCACATCTTTAGAACTTCATTATCAAACTATAATGTGACAGTGAGAGAGACTGTTGTTGTAATTTTTTTTATTGTAATGCGTTTGTTTTATGTTTTTGTGTAAGAGTTCTTTTTTTATGTTTCGTGGTGCCTTATTCAAATCGTGGATGTATGTTTTGTTTTGACTTTTGAGAATATCAACATGTCAATTCGGTACAGAACGGTATGATGGTAATTTCGGTATATCTTGAATATACGGTATGCCGAATTACCGTGTGTTATACTGAAAAGCGGTACGGCAACGGTATATGCAATGTTTCATACCGATATCTCGGTATGCCGAACGGTTCGGTCCGGTATCGGTATGTAAATTTATATAACAAAAGTTTCGGTACGATATACGATATGAGTAAAATAAATCGATACGGTACGGTATACCACTCCTAGCGGGACCAAGATGGATGGGTTGCCCTATTCCGTCTTCCTCTCTATATGACACAGGTTTTCTGCGACTAGGGTTTCGAACGACTGCAGCAAACCTACAACTAGGGTTTTGGACAGTGGAGGAGATGACCGGGCCACATCAGGAACTTGCAGGACCATCGGAAACTCATTTCCGACAATAATAGGATTAGAAAAACCTTTGCTAACCGGAGCCATGTCAGAACTTTTAACGGATGGAGGTTGCAGAACAGCATAAGATGAAGGCAACTTTTCTGATGCAGGCGACTTTTCCGATATGCGACGATCAATATCGAAAGTTTTCGGAAGAGGAGACACAGAAGTTATCTTCTCGGGTGTCCGAGATGCCCGTTTCTGCTGCGTCATGAACACAACAAGCCTTAATCGCCGGAGGGAGGGAAGGCGACAGAGGGCATAAGGAAGTAGAGCTGTTATATGCGGCTTTCTTCAGGGATGATGGATCTGTGCACAGAATTCAAGTACGATGCTGAAGATGCTCTGAAAGGCTGGGCGATGAATAAGGCGAGTTTCACCTTTAGTGTATGAAAATCGCGAATGTCGCGGGGGCGGCTACCAGCACCGAATCTGCCTGAATCTATGGGCGAAAGGTCGGGGAAGGATGGTGAGTTGGATGGTGGTGGTGGAGGCTGGAGAGGATCACCTGAAGAGGGTAGAGGAAGGCGAGTGGAGGTTTAACCCAAGTTGTACAAAATTCATCAGGACCATCCCTAAAAAAAATTCTTTTAATTCAGACGTGACATTATGGAGTGTGAAGATTGAAAGGATGAGGGGTTGCTTATGAACAAAGGCATACCTTTTAATATTCGATTCATTATTGAAGCTAAAGTGAGAATATCAGGTGAATTCACAGAACTACCTGCTAGACTTTTACCAGGATTTGGAAATAGTTCATATGCCAAGAAACGACGACCAAAGAAAATGGCTGTTTGATACAAATGTGCCAGATGGAACCGTGATTCAAAATATCGATCTTTAAGGATTCCTTCCACAAAGAGAGAAGATAAATTGAGAGAAATAAATATCTGAGGGCCGAAATTGAAAGAATTATACACCTGATTGGGTATTAATTCGAAATAGTTGGAAATTAGGGGTTCAGTTGAATGAACTTGGAAGTTGGGAGCTGAAATCGATGCTGATAGAAATTAGGATATAAGAAGCTCTCCTCATGTGGATTGAGGGCACAATTCCACTTACCTCCCAACTCATCCCTTTTCCCTCACCGACGCTCCCTATCACTCTCTCTAAACAATCCTCCCTCTCTGTAAATAAAGTGGTGCAAAAAGCTCGGTAATCTTACACACGGAAATACTGAAATTGAGATCTGCACATATGAACTCACACAAAATGTGAATCGGAGGGTACACACAAGTAAGTCCGAATCACACTACTCACGACGGTCGGCGGCATTGCAGTAGCTGCGGAACGGAGGCTTAGGTTATGGGTCCTCCGTGTTGGGAAAAAACACGACTAACGTCTCGTCACAACGAAAAATACGAAACCTCGTTTGACAAATTCCCAATCTTCAATTGCAACTTTGTGGTTACCGACGAGTAGAGCAACAATTACAACTCGAAAAAATTAATACAAATGATATCCAAAAGCGATAAATACGAGACACAATATTTTAGTGTGGAAAACCTCTCAAGACGAGAGTAAAAACCACGGGATCGAAGCCGCTTAAATCCACTATCACCAATACACACAAATACACAATCATCCCTAATACAAACTAGGGGTATACACCAATCTTCAAATACTCGGTAATAAACGTTCTTCAAGTATTTGGAACACAACAACAATAACAAGATCGAGAAAAGAAAACACCGAAAATAGCTTACACAAAAAGCTAACGAAATACCCGAACTTCCAGACTCAAAATCTCGATATACACCGGTGTAAAGATTTGCCCAATAGCTGCCAAGCTCTTGTCAAAATATCACGACGATCTGACCGATAAATTTCCGGGAAATTAAAGAATTGTATTTCTCTCTCTTGTTTCTCTCTCTATCTCTCTCTTGTTCTTCTCAAGAATGTGTGGGTGTTGAAGTGATGAAATCCCGTAAGAAATGAAGATAAAAAGGGAACCCAAAGGGGGTTCACCCCGTGTGCCGCGGCACACAACACAAAAAAATTGCCCAGGTGATCGGCAGGGGCCGCGGCTCGGCAGCTATGTGCCGCGGCCCAGAGTACAGGAGGGTCGGGCGATGCTGGGTGATTTCGGGGGCCGCGGCTCGGCAGCTATGTGCCGCGGCCCGGCAGTACAAGGTGAGAAAAAATGAATTTTCAAGCATAGTGCCACGGCCCGGAAGGTTTGTGCCGTGGCCCGGAGTCTAGTCGACTCAGAAAATGCCTATATTTTGGAAATTACTCCTACAAATCTCCCCCTTTCCGGAATATAAAAAGAGTTCGCCATCCCGACGATCAAACAACAAACTTTCACCTTATCTCTACTTAACGCCTTGGTTAACATATCAGAACCATTATCATCGGTATGAACTTTATCAAGTTCAAACAAACCATCCTCCAAAGCATCTCGGATCCAATGATACCTCACATCGATATGTTTCGTTCTCTTGTGAAAAGTGGCATTCTTAGCCAAACGAATCGCACTTTGACTATCACAAAGAACCACGTAACGTCGTTGTCGGAAGCCTAGCTCTCGTAAAAACATTTTCAACCATAAGAGCTCTTTACACACTTCCACCGCCGCAATATACTCGGCCTCCATTGTAGATAAGGCAACGCACTTTTGCAATCTTGATTGCCATGACACGGATCCCCCTGCGAACATCATCAAATAACTGGAAGTGGATTTTCGGTTATCTTCATTACCGGCCATATACGAATCGGAATAACCAACAAGCATTGCTTTCCCATTTCCAAACGTAATCCCCAATTTGGAAGTACCCCGCAAATATCTAAATATCCATTTTACGGCTTCCCAATGCTTCTTTTCCAGATTCGATAGAAACCGGCTCACCACTCCCACGGCATGAGCAATGTTGGGCCTAGTATAAACCATAACATACATTAAGCTCCCGACCGCCGAGGCATATGGAATTTTATCCATATCCTCAATCTCTCGTCAATTTAAAATTGTTAGTAAGAGGCGAACTAACAACTTTAGCTTTGTCTATGTTGAAGCGTTTAAGCACCTTCTCGATATATTGCTCTTGCGACATGTGTAATTTCCGGCTGCTCTATCACGAGTAATTCTTATCCCAAGAATTTGTTTAGCCGCCCCCAAGTCTTTCATGGCAAAAGACTTTTTCAATTCTTCCTTCAAGTTGGTAATCCTCTCGGCATTCTTGCCAACGATCAACATGTCGTCCACATAAAGCAATAGGATGATAAAATCATCATCTCCAAATTGTTAGGAATACTTGTTAGATTTTGATGATGTCATTAATTTAGAATCAAATGTTTATTAATTGGCGAAATGTAAGGAAGAACCAAATGAGTATCTTCCATAGGCCAAAATGTGTTAAGTATAAAATTGGCAAAATGTAAAGAAGAACCAAATGAGTGTCTTCTGTAGGCCAAAGTTAGTTAGGCTGAAAATCGGCTAAGTACTAAAGTACAGTCTAGTCTATCAAGAGAAGTACAGCCGACTCCAATCAGAGTAGCCCTGGTCAACTAAAAAATTGTCAGAGTAGTTTGACCAGATCGGCTGAGGAACCTCGTGGAAGTCACCGACTGCACAAGTCTCAAACAAGATATACCTGAGACGACCTACTGCCAGAGAAGTAAGCCGCACTTCGCCTACTCAACTACACCTAGTACTCCAAGTCCACGTCAAGATGCTTTGAAAAGTCAAATATTACGGAAAGCTCACATGCAACGTGAAGAGACAAATCGGAGTGATTCCCAAGAGATATGATTTATTTAAATCATCCTGACCCACCGTGAAGACTTTAATCCTTTTATATTCAAAAGATTCGGCGCTCACATGCAGAAGTCATCACAACGGTCGGAAGATGAAATTAAATAATGGGAATCCAGCCTTGCAACGTTCAGAAAAGATTAAACAATGAAGTCTCTCTCCAACGGACGGATTTGTTCAGATTTGCAATGGCTACAAGGAAGAAGCTCAGAGATCGTGATCTATATATATCCAGAGATTTGAAACTGAGCAAACTACCGGTGCAAACATATACTCTAAGCGATCAAAGCAAACCAAGCAATCCTAAGCAAACAAATAGCATCGAGAAAAAGAGCAGATCCAAAAGTTCATATTCAAGGAAGCTCTTTAGTTGGAGAAGACAAACACTCTTGTCTTTAAATCTTGAGTAAGGGGTACTTCACTGGTTGAAGTAGCAGACTGTAAAGGCATCCGAGGATCGAGGATCAAGAGGTGCAAGGCAGTCAAGTTTGTGTACAACTGCACTAATTCCACCGGTTGGAAGTGTTGTAGTGTGTAGTGAATCACTGTAATATTTATCACTGGTTGAGAATTATAGTGAATTCATCTCCAATTGGTTTGGAGAAAAGTGGATTAGTAGAGGATTACCCCACCTCTGAGACCACTATAAACTGCCTGTGTCATTTACTATTTTACTGCATCATACTCTAACTGCTGCATCCATTGTTAAGTGTTTCATTAAGTTAATATATATATATTCGTCATCAGCTGACTTCCGCACATATCCAAGAACAAACGACTCCTAGTCATTTGTTTAATCATCAGCTGAAGAAACTCACTCTTCGAGAAAAAGAGTCAAAGAGTTTCTACAAGTCTATTCACCCCCCCCTCTAGACTTGTTTCTGGACGACTTGTGACCTACAAGTGGTATCGGAGCGGTTGGTTCATTTTTTTTCACGAACCAGATCTATTAAGATATATATCTTATCTCTCACGTTATAATGGAACACATGCACTCTAGACTACCTGTCTTTTCAGTTGACGAGTATGATCTCTGGAAGATAAGAATGCAGGCACATTTATCTTCAATCCATGACGACATGTGGTGCATCATTGAAGATGGTCCATTCATTTTCGAGAAGGACAACACGCCCGAGGAAATCGCAGCTGGGAGGCCCGAAAAGATTCCTAAGAAGAGAACCGAGCCGACCCCGAAGAGAGAAAGGCGGCCAATCTTGACAACAGGGCCGAGATGTGTCAGACCAAACTCTTGACAAATCCACAATGGTCAAGATCAAAAATTGTAAGAATGCCAAAGAGATATGGGACACATTAGCTCTAATGTGTGAAGGAACGGAGCTGATCAAGGAGAACAAGTTGTCAATAGCTATCCAAAAGTTTGACAACTTTAAAATGAAGAATGGAGAATCAATAGACCAAGTGGACACAAGGTTCAGAAATTATCAATGAAATCAACTCCCGGGCAAGACTTATGGCAACAGGAAATGGCACTCAAGGTCCTCGGATCTCTAAATCCAGAATGGAGCATGAAGGTCGTAGCTATGAGAGAGTCCAAAGACCTGAATAAGATAAAGATTCGGGAGTCTGTTCTCGATCTAAAGGCTTATGAGTTCGAGCTTCCAAGCTCATCCTCAATCGAGCTCGCAGAGAAGGGAATCGCATTTGCACTGAGTCCCTGCTAAGAGCCTGCGATGTGAAACCTCCAAATCCGCTAGACTTTGAGGAGGAAATGGCTTTCA
Source organism: Orobanche coerulescens (assembly GCA_033398695.1). NCBI lineage: Eukaryota > Viridiplantae > Streptophyta > Magnoliopsida > Lamiales > Orobanchaceae > Orobanche > Orobanche coerulescens. Next base: position 160,976,836 of record CM065803.1, read on the forward strand.
TCATGCAAAGATTCAAGAACTCAGGAAGAACTACTCCAAGTATAAGAAAAACTACAAGGAGAATCCTTAAGAAACCAGAAAGTGGAAGCTGGAAAGTTGAATGTTACAATGCCACAAGATAGGACACATCCAAATGGATTGTCCCGAGCTCAAGAAGGATGAAACCAAAAAGGAGGTGGCCGTAAAGGAAGACGGAAGAAAAGCTCTCATCGGAGAAGACCAGAGCATGTCGAATCAAGCGGCGGCTTCTTTTCCGATGACGACGAGGAATATGATTGCACGATGGCAAACTTGGCTGATGAAGAGGTAACCTCTAAACCTACCGGTTCAAATAATAGCTCACCATGTCGCAAGATATGGATTTACATGAATCGGTAAATCAATTATTCAAAGATTTTGAAACACTTAAATCGCACATCAAGTCAGACACAGAGAAGACTAAGTCAAGATGAGAATAGGCAACAAAAATGATTTTGAAAAACTCGTCTAGATTTAAATAAGACCGAGACAAATACGGTGATTTTAAAAACTGTGCAAGTGCCAATACAATTGAGATAGACCGCTAAATATTTTACTTAAAGAAAAGTCACCGCACTTGCTCATGCCAAAGCCGAGTTTACTAAGCCGGCATGTATAAATAAAACTCAGCGCAGAAATAACCTCCCGAAAGCGTCGTTAACCCCGGGACGAATTGTGTACTAACAAGAGGCCACTATATTCCAGATCAGGCCTTGGATATGATCCCCACACTCCCTCTAGTTCTAAAACCACTTTCATCAAGGGAGAAACAATGGTCTCGATCACGAGCCTGCATAAACCGATTTTCAAAAGCAGTAACAGAGTCAAACGTCTAGCCGCAATGTTACACTGCATACCCACCTAGACAGCGACTAGGCAGCTGTGCAAAAGCAAGAAATTGCATAACAACATGCCCACTATTACCAACAACTCCCTAAAAATAGATTTCATAATGGGAGGGGCAGATGGAAACCTCAAGGTTATCCAAATTACCAAAACGAACAAGTGTGGAGACCACAAAGGTTTAACAAATGGTCTCAGCCTAGATTTAGAAATGGCCCACACTATTTTGAGGAATATCCGGTATACAATCCAACCAGGAGATTTAGACCTCGACCACAGGCACCTTTTAAGGGTTATAATAATAATTCTTATAATCCAAGGAGAAATCAATTCTCCAGGAAACCCACTAACCCCAAAGGACCCACACAAATTTGGGTACCTAAATCTCTGCTTGTTTAATTGCAGAAAAGGTGGAAGGACTACAACCACATCTCCTCAAGCTCAAATTTTGGAAGTGAAGAGTGGTTTGTAGACTCTGGATGCTCAAGGCACATGACCGGGAACAAGAAGATGCTGACCAAATATATCAAAGAAAGAGGTCCCGATGTAACCTTTGGAGATAGCTCTAGAGGACAGACAAAAGGCTTTGGAGAGCTGCACCGAGGAAACATTGTAATATCCAAAGTTCATTATGTCAAAGGTCTCAAATACAACCTCCTGAGCATAAGCCAGTTCTGCGACGAGAAGAATCTAGTAGTTTTCACCATCTTGAAGTGTATGGTGATAGACATCTTATCTGGAGAAATAAAGCTACAAGGTTTAGAAGAAGAGATGTATACATGATTGATTGGAACACAGAACACCTAACTCCTGTTTTCTATCCAAGATCATGGCGAGAATGGATGGCATGGCACAAAAGACTATGTCACTGAACTTCAAAGCCATCAACAAGATTAGCTCTCGTAAGTCGGGTCGAGGACTTCCAAATGAAGCATTCAAGAAGGAAGCACTCGTGATGCATGTCGAAGGGAAAGCAGACTAAGGCGTCGTTCAAGCCGCTGGCACTTACAACGCTCACAACAAGGATCTTAGATCTACTCCACATGGATCTATTTGGTCCTATCAAGCCAAGGACTTTGAGCGTAAAGCATGCTCTTGTGATTGTAGATGATTATTCAAGGTACACTTGGATCATTTTTCTATTCAAGAAAAGTGAAACCTTGACCAAGTTACCCGAGCCTGAGAAGGATCCGAATGAGAAATCCCTCTCCATAATCAAGATCGATCAGATAGAGGAGGAGAGTTTCTCAACAAGGCGATAAGTGATTTCAGCGATCGTAATGGGATCCAAAGATGAGCTCTGCGGCCAGTGACGCCCAGCAGAATGGTGTTGCCGAAAGAAGGAAACGAACCACGAAGGAAGCAAAGAAGGTCCATGATTGCGTAAGCGGACCTACCCAAAGGTTCTCGGGCTGAAGTCACAACACACTGTCACACCTGCAGCAGAGTATGATAGTAGGGAGACATGGCAAAACTCCCTATGAGGTTTGGAATAATAGAACTCCTACTTGCTTACTTTCATGTTTTTGGTTGTAAGTGTTTCATCCACAACAACGGTAAAACACAACTAAATGCCTTTGATGCTAAAGCGATGATGGTCTATTTATGGGATATTCCCAAAGAAGCAAGGCATATAGAGTTTTCAACAAAAGAACCTTAGTTGTGGAGGAAACACCCCATGTTGTTTTTGATGAATCTCTTGTTGAGTACAGAAACAACTTGAGCAAATTGAGAACAAGCTCAAGTCGGCAACCCTTGAAGAAGTCATTGTACATGACACTGGAATGGTGGACTCACTGCAGATCAGCTGATGACCCAACCGCAGCCGATGAAGACCCAATGCAGATCGACAGGATCACCAAACCTATCTCGATCCATTCTTTGGCCAAGAAGACCCAAATGGAGCCGACAAAGACTCATCTGCGATCCAGAACCAACTGCCGCAGATGACAAAGCGGTAGCTGATCCATTGCACTGTAATCCACAGATGCAGATAACCACCAGAGCAATCCAACAGAGGAACAAACCCGAAGAGGACGAGATCCCCAAATGGCTCAAGGATCATCCAATTCACAAATTATCGGAAAGTTGGTGATGGAGTAAAGACAAGACACCAACTCTACCAGCAGGAATGGCGATGTTCTCATGTTTCATGTCGCAAATTGAACCCAAGACGGCGTAACAAGCCTTGGAAGATTATTCATGGATTAATGCCATGCAAGAGGAATTGGAGCAGATGGAGAGAAACAATGTTTGGGAATTAATGCAGCACCTAATCACAAGAAAGTTATTGGCACCAAATGGGTGTATAAAAACAAGAGTGATGAAGACGGAGTCATTGTTAGGAATAAAGCGGACTCGTAGCAAAAGGATATGCACAATGTGAGGGAATAGATTTTGATGAAACTTATGCACTGTTGCAAGATTAGAAGCCATCGACTATTCCTCGCATATGCCGCATTCAAGGATTTTGAAGTCTACCGATGGATGTGAAAAGTGCGTTTCTAAATGGAATCCTAGAAGAAGAAGTCTATGTAGAGCAACCCCTGTGTTTTGTCAAAGGAGACAAAGTCTATAAGTCGTTAAAAGCTCTGTATGGACTCAAGCAAGCACCGAGAGCATGGTATGAAACACTGTCTGTGTTTCTTGAGAAAAATGGATTTTGCAAAGGAAAAGTGGACAAGACCCTATTTAGAGTGGAGCACGAAGGCCACATTCTAATAGTTCAGATTTATGTGGATGACATCATATTCGGGTCAACCAATCCAGAACTTTGTGAGAAATTCTCCAACCTCATGCAAGGAGAATTCGAGATGAGTATGATGGGAAAGCTTAACTTCTTTCTCGGATTACAAGTTAAGCAGATGGAAAAAGGAATTTTCATCAACCAGGCAAAGTATACCCGAGATCTCATCAAGAGATATGGAATGGAATCAGCCAAACCTGCAAGAATTCCAATGAGCACAAGTACTCACCTGGATGCAGACGAGGCAGGAATATCAGTTGACTCAACCCACTACAGAGGACTCATCGGATCTCTTCTGTACCTAACTGCAAGCAGGCCAGACATATCATATGCAGTTGGAGTTTGTGCAAGATTCCAGTCCAAGCCGAAGCAATCACACCTAGATGCAGCCAAGAGAATAATTAAGTACCTAAAGTCTACCATTAATGTTGGACTATGGTACCCCAAGGATGACAACTTCGAGCTATCAGGATACTCAGATGCGGATTTCGCCGGATGCAAAATCAATAGGAAGAGCACTAGTGGAACGTGTCAATTCCTAGGAACCAGATCGATATCTGGTTTAGCAAGAAGCGTGTTTCTAACTCTATCTCCACTACAGAGTCGAATACCTAGCTGCAGGTAGTGTTGTGCACAGATCCTATGGATCGACAACAATTAAGGGATTACAATATTATTGCCAACGAAGTTCCTATATGGTGTGACAACAATAGTGCTATTGCAATAACCAACAATCCGGTTTTGCACTCAAGGACGAAGCACATTGACGTTAAGCACCATTTCATTCGAGACCACGTGCTTAACAAAAGGGTTAGAGTTGAAAGAGTCGCACAGACTACCAAATAGCCGACATCTTCACCAAACCCCGCCAGAAGAGAGATTCCTAGAGCCGAGCAGAGACCTTGGATTACTAGATTGGGAATCTAGTTCAAGCAAGTTGAAGGAAGGACGAACCCCAGAATCGGCTAAGGCCGATGCAAAGGCGAAGACGAAGGCGGTCGAAGCAACTTAGTCAGACAGAGTACCGGGCGAGAAGTGAAACTCACCAGAGCAGAGCGGTCAACGGTAACGAATCGGACCCGGCTAAGTTCTCTAAACGATCTCTAATTTTCAATTTTATCGCCATATTTATAATATTATTTTGGCTTAAAGGAATAGCATTTAAAAATACATTTTATAAGCCAAGTGGCAATTTTAAATACACGCGTCACACGCCCATTTAATTAACCTCTACGGTGGCCAATCAGAATCAACCGTCAAATTTTAAATGGGGCCACCGATTCAAATTTGAAATTCAAAAGAATATGAAAAGGCGTACCACCGTTTAAACTTATAATAAACTAATCCAAACGTCACTTCATCTTCTTTATAAGGAAGAAAACCCTTTCACTTTCCTCTTTACGCTTTCAGAAACCCTAAAAATTCACAGAGCAAAATACACACTAAATCCTAAAATCTTTTTGCAGAAATGGCATCTTTTGACGGAGCAAACTTGAAGGCGATGAAGGACCAAGTTATCTTTTCCATGGTCGTCGATTTCGAAGGATTACTGGAAGCGAACCTAGAGGACTTTGATATGCTTGACTTAATCCGGGCGATGAAGCTGAACGGAATCTACCCGTTTCTTGAAATCAACCCTCAACACTTGTTCAAAGAAGATGTGGTTGAATTTTACCGCAACGCTTACCTAATTCAGCACCAGATTCAGAGCACGGTCGGTGGAGTACCAGTCACCATAGATACAGAGAAGATTCGCTCTGTATTCGGGATGAAAAATCGCGGTTTGGCGGTCGAAGCACTCAAACAATCACCCGCCGAAACATGGAAGACGATTAAGCTTGAAAATGTCCCGGAGAAGTTGAAGTTCACGGCGAAAAGAAATGAGTTGAAAAGAGTTTACCGAGTCGCTCTGGACATCACAAATAAAATAGTCATGGGAATGGCAGGAAGCTATGACCAACTATCATCCTCAAAGTTCATGGTGTTGGGTGCGCTAATTCAGCGAGAGGAAGTAGATTGGGCCGATTACATTTTTAGGCAACTTGTTCGTGAAGTGAACAAGGTCGAATGGCTCGAGGGAGAGAAGAAGTTCAAGACTAAGTTGGCGTTTGGAACGCATCTTAGTTGGTTCTTGGAACAGATGGAGTGGCCAAGGGAAACATTGACCCTTTCCACCCAAACAAGAGGCTTGGTCACATGGACCATGATAAGAAAAAGGTTGGAGTCACCGGGAGGCGGCCCGGATATTGAAGGACTTACCGGACTCAAGCTATTGCCCAAGGTACGATCTATCGGACTCGGACCAACTCAGCCTAAGGTCGGAACTGCAATGAGTCCGAGCATGAGTCCGATGATACTCAATCGCCATCCGTTTTAAGAGAAGGGGACCAGCCCCGAGAAGGACCTTCCAACTGCGGTCATCACACGAACCCTCTCCAAAGAGGCCAAGGAAGCTGCAGTTGATGAAGGAGATCACCGAACATCATGCCATCCACCGATTCGATCTCAGCTCACCCACTTACCCGCACTGACACCGAAACCGAGAATTGTACTGTCATTACTCCTCCCGTATACATGACCGAAGAAGAGGAAGCAGGTCTTGTTATATCAATCCTCGCATTACTCATTCAATCATAGAAAATAACACTTTTAATCTTTCCATAGAACAACTACGGCTTGTCAAGCCACAAGCGTAAAAACATTCTTTTGTCAATATTTTTAAGGAGTGGAAAACTCTTAAAACCATGTCCTTTTCAAATTTTCAAATTTTTATTGAAACTAGTGGTTGGGATTACCCCAAGCCACGGAGGATGTTCGACCGATTTTGCAAGGAGTCAGATTTAACCTTACTCCTCCAGGATAACTGGTTCATGTCACACTTTGAGACTAACATGGACCATTTTATCCACTCTATAATGTTGAGTGTTTTTGATGGTACTTTTGGAGAAGAGGAGGAAGAGAAAGAAGAAAAGGAGATTAGAATAGAAGAAGTTGATGAAGCGAATGAAATTATCAATTTGGTTGAGGAGGATGAAGAAGCAAAAGAAGAACAAGAAGAAAACATACCAGTTGAAAAGGAGACAGAGGAAATTGAAAAAACAGAAGAAGTGGAAGATGAGGAAGATGAAGAAGAAGGAGAAGAAGTGGAGCAAGAAAAAGAAGAAGAAAATAAAGAGGATGATGATGATGATGAAGGAGAGAAGGAAAAAGATGATGCTAAGGATGATGATGATGATGATGATGATCATGATGATGGAGGTCAAGGAGGAGCTGGTGTGGCGGCTGGAGAAGAAAAAGAAGAAGATGAGGAGAAAGAAAAGGAGAAATCTGGAGAAGTAGAAAAAGAGAAATCTGAAGAAGAAGGAGAAGAAGAAGAAAGAGAAAAGGAGCCAGAGAAGCAGCCAGAGCCTACCAACGAAGCTGCAGATAGGATTGTTGTGCCTCCCCGGTACACCAGCCTAGACGCTGATCTGGCAGAGGACTCCAGGTCAGGGACCCCAGAGAAGACTCTATCTGACCTACCTGCTGCAGACAGGAGCCTGCAGTCGAGTGGCTCCCTTGCTGAAGGATCAGGAGAACACTCCCCATCGCCTCGATTATCTCCTACCATGACCGAGCTGATCAAGCATTGTCGAGACACCATTGGGAGTCATTGCCAACACAGTCACTCGACCTTCAACGAGATAAATGCCAAGATTGACACCTTGCTTTGCAAAGACAGATCCTCGGCCTCCTCCTCCTACAAACAACAGAATGCCTTTTGGCATGTCTGACTGGATGAGCCGCATGGAGCAACAATTAACAACCCTCATTGATGCTGGCAAAAAGGGGGAAGAGAGGATTCAGGGGGAAGGGAGAGAATTCAGAAGTAAGAAAAAGCAGGATGTTCCCCAGCTTAAGAAAAAGCAGGATGTTCCCCAGCTTGAAGGACCCTCTAGCTTGAAGAGGAAGGAACCTGTAGATTCAGAAGACAAGGCTGACCAGCCTGAAGGGAAGCGCAGAAGGACCAGAGGCGGCTTCGAACCTACTCTTGAGTGGGAAGGTCTGGAGCTATGGTATGTGGAAGATTTCTGCCCACTTGAAGCTATTGAAATATGGGGAGCTGCTAGGAAGAAGTTCATCAGAGACTTTTATGTCTGGGAACTTCTTCAGGATGACAAACTCTCCCCACAGGAGATTTTCATCAACTGGATGGAAGCAGTTCATCCCAAGCTTTGGGCTATTCTAAAGAAGCATGCAAAAGAACAAAAAGCTTTTCCCATGATCCCTAAATTCAGAGCTGAAGAAGCACCAGTCCGCATGGATGGTGAACTTGATGAACTACAACTACAGGAGGAAATCAAGCGAGTCTGCCTTGAAAACAAATTCAGATCGCAGGAGGAGCAGGACTTCGCAGCCCTAGTGGTGAAAAGGAAGTATGGCCTTGCTCCAGTCAAGGTAAGACCCATTGGAGCCAAACCATTCAGACCTGCCAAGCAGCCTGTTCGAAGAGGCAGAGGAAGAGGCAGATGATTTTAATTATTTTCTTTCTTGTAATTTTATTTTTCTGTACTTAAAACATTCTTGTATAATTTCTATGATAAGTCAGAAAACTTTTATGAACAGTCTGTTGAATGACAATTTTCCAGTTGTCTCAATATTAGACTGATTTCAGTTTTGTCTTGCACTTAAGTGCAGACTTGGCCATTTGATTGCTTACTTAGTTTTGCCATCATCAAAATAGGGGGAATTTGTTAGGAATACTTGTTAGATTTTGATGATGTCATTAATTTAGAATCAAATGTTTATTAATTGGCGAAATGTAAGGAAGAACCAAATGAGTATCTTCCATAGGCCAAAATGTGTTAAGTATAAAATTGGCAAAATGTAAAGAAGAACCAAATGAGTGTCTTCTGTAGGCCAAAGTTAGTTAGGCTGAAAATCGGCTAAGTACTAAAGTACAGTCTAGTCTATCAAGAGAAGTACAGTCGACTCCAATCGAGTAGCCCGTCAACTAAAAATTGTCGAGTAGTTTGACCAGATGCAAAATGAGGAACCTCGGGAAGTCACTGACCAGACAAGTCTCAAACAGTATACAGCCGAGACGACCTACTGCAGAGAAGTAAGCCGCACTTCGCCTACTCAACTACAACCTAGTACTCCAAGTCCACGTCGGCATGCTTTGAAAAGTCAAATATTACGGAAAGCTCACATGCAACGTGAAGAGACAAATTGGAGTGATTCCCAAGAGATATGATTTATTTAAATCATCGACCCACCGTGAAGACTTTAATCCTTTTATATTCAAAAGATTCGGCGCTCACATGCGAAGTCATCACAACGGTCGGAAGATGAAATTAAATAATGGGAATCCAACCTTGCAACGTTCAGAAAAGATTAAACAATGAAGTCTCTCTCCAACGGACGGATTTGTTCAGATTTGCAATGGCTACAAGGAAGAAGCTCAGAGATCGTGATCTATATATATCCAGAGATTTGAAACTGAGCAAACTACCGGTGCAAACATATACTCTAAGCGATCAAAGCAAACCAAGCAATCCTAAGCAAACAAATAGCATCGAGAAAAAGAGCAGATCCAAAAGTTCATATTCAAGGAAGCTCTTTAGTTGGAGAAGACAAACACTCTTGTCTTTAAATCTTGAGTAAGGGGTACTTCACTGGTTGAAGTAGCAGACTGTAAAGGCATCCGAGGATCGAGGATCAAGAGGTGCAAGGCAGTCAAGTTTGTGTACAACGGCACGGAATTCCACTGGTTGGAAGCTGTTGTAGTGTGTAGTGAATCACTGTAATATTTATCACTGGTTGAGAATTATAGTGAATTCATCTCCAATTGGTTTGGAGAAAAGTGGATTAGTAGAGGATTACCCCACCTCTGAGACCACTATAAACTGCCTGTGTCATTTACTATTTTACTGCATCATACTCTAACTGCTGCATCCATTGTTAAGTGTTTCATTAAGTTAATATATATATATTCGTCATCAGCTGACTTCCGCACATATCCAAGAACAAACGACTCCTAGTCATTTGTTTAATCATCAGCTGAAGAAACTCACTCTTCGAGAAAAAGAGTCAAAGAGTTTCTACAAGTCTATTCACCCCCCCTCTAGACTTGTTTCTGGACGACTTGTGACCTACACAAATTTCTTAAAAAATACGCAATGGTCGAGAGTCATCTTCCGGTAGCCTTGCTCCCCCATAACCGACTCAAACTTCTTGTACCATTGCCGTGGTGCTTGCTTCAACCCATATAAACTCTTCCGGAGTTTACACACATAATCTTCTTTTCCTTCGACCTCAAACCCTTCCGGTTGCTTCATATAAATTTCTTTGTCAAGGTCTCCGTGAAGAAAAGGCGTCTTGACATCCATTTGCTCAAGCTCAAGATCAAGGCTAGCCGAAATACCAAGGACCAAACGAATAGATCCTATCTTCACAACCGGAGAAAAAATCTCGTCAAAATCAATACCCTTCTTTTGACTAAATCCTTTCACCACGAGTCTAGCTTTGTATCGGGGCAACGAGGTATGCTCCTCCGACTTCACCCGATATACCCATTTGTTTCTCAAAGACCTCTTGCCTTTCAGCAACTTCACCAACTCATAAGTATTATTCTCATGCAAGGAACTCATCTCGTCTTGCAGGGCATCCATCCATTCCTTCTTCTTTTCATCCTCCATAGCCTCCGCAAAATATTCGGGATCTCCCTCATCGGTGAGTAAAACGTACTCATCGGCCGAATAACGGGTGGAGGGATGACGATCCCTCGTCGACTGCCTATGTGGAACAAAAGATGGCATGTTTGTCACGGGTAGCTCGGGATGAGCTCCATCGGTGTCATCTTGTCTAAACTCATCGTTGTCTCCGACATCTTGTTGTTCATCATTTTGGACATCCTCTCCACCCGGTGTCTCAACATGTTGTGGAGGAACGGGGTCCAAATCAATAAGATCATAGTCGTGTTGTGGATCCGACTCTCCATTCTCAACATCTTTCATCGTTTTATCTTCTACAAAAACAACGTCTCTCGACTGAACAAGACTCTTTGTCACCGGGTCATATAATCTATACCCGAATTCATCATGCCCGTAGGCAATAAAATTACACGGCTTCGTCTTGGAATCAAGCTTTGATCTCTCATCATTCGGAATGTGAACAAAGGCTTTACATCCGAAAACCCTTAAGTGGCGGTATGAGATGTCTTTACCACTCCACACCTTATCCGGGACATCAAACTCCAAAGAAACACACAGCGTCAAATTAATAACATGAACCGCCGTGTTCAAAGCTTCTCCCCAAAATGACTTTGGCAATCCGGCATGTGAAAGCAAACAACGAGCGCTTTCGACCAAAGTCCGGTTCATTCTCTCCACCAAGCCATTGAGTTGCGGAGTCTTCGAGGGCGTCTTTTGATGTTGGATCCCTTGTTCACGGTAATATTCATCAAAGGGTCCGGTGTACTCTCCACCATTATCCGTCCGGATACACTTTAGCTTCTTCCCGGTCTCTCTTTCCACTGAGGCATGAAATTGTTTGAAAGTGTCTAACACTTGATATTTGGTCTTCAAAGTGTATGCCCACACCTTCCTAGAGTGATCGTCGATGAATATGACAAAGTATCAGCAACCACCGAGCGTCCTAGTCTTCATAGGACCACAAACATCGGAATGAACAAGATCAAGCACATTTTCCTTCCGTGAAGGAGTATGGCTCTTAAAAGTAACTCTACTTTGCTTCCCGGCTAGACAATGAGAGCATCTTTTAAGGTGTACCTTGTGAACCCCGGACAACGCCTCCTTCTTCGACAATAGTGCCATTCCTTTTTCACTCATGTGACCGAGCCTCTTATGCCATAGATCGGCCATGTCATTGTTGTCGATTGTGTTCACGAAATTAGTCGTGACCTTCGGAAGTGTCACGTACAATTTTCCTTCCTTTTGTCCTCACCCGACAATCAAGGAACCTCTAGTGATTTTCCACAACCCCTTACCAAAACCGCTATGATAACCGTCATCATCGAGTAAACCAACGGACATAACATTAAGCCTCATATCCGTAACATGCTTTACATTCCGTAAAACAAGTTCCATTCCGGTGTCAAATCTCAAATGCACATCTCCCACTCCAACAATCTTGGATAACCCATCGTTACCCATCTTGACTATACCAAAGTCCCCCGGAGTGTAACAGGAATAAAAATCTCTACGTGATGTAACATGACACGTAGATCCACTATCGACCACCCAACTCGAATCATCTCTAGCAAGATTCACCATATCATAGTCGCAACATACGAAGAATTCTTCGGTGGTAGTATTAACTTCGGCTTTATCATTGCTACCGCTTTCCTTCTTTTGTGAATTCTCTCGGCCTTGGCGATTCTTCTTCTTCAATTGTCGGAAAAATTTCTTAGTATGCCCATTCTTACCACAATGGTAACATTCGATATTGGCATACTTCCCCCGGGAACTACTCCTTTGTGGCCCTCTATTACTCGGACCTCTACTTTGACCTCTCCCCCATCTTTCGGTAACTAGAACATCCGACTGTGATGAAGATCCTTGTGCTTTTCTTCGGACCTCCTCATTCAACATGTTCCCTTTAGATAATTCCATCTAAATAACTCCATCGGGGGCGGAGTTAGACAACGACGTTCGGAACGTCTCCCAAGAGTCTGGCAATGTGCCTAACAACCACAAAGCTTGCACCTCCTCTTCGAATTTAATTACCATTCCGTCAAGTTGATTAATTATGCCTTGGAATGCATTTAAATGATCTGATAGAGGAGTCTCGTCTCGAAACTTCAAATTCATCATTTGTTTAATGAGGAATAACTTATTATTCCCCGTACTCCGAGCATACAATTGCTCGAGCTTGTGCCATAACTCTTGAGCATCATTTTCTCCACTAATATGGTTCAAAAAGTTTTCATCCACCCATTATCGAATATATCCGCAAACTTGGAGATGCAAAATAGTCCACTCCGCGTCGGACTTCCCTTCCGGTTTATCTTTGCTAAAAACCGGAAAATAATAATCCTTCACATATAGAAGGTCTTCCATCTTCCCCTTCCATACGTGGTAGTTTGAACCGTTCAAGTTAACCATTCTACTCGTGTTGGCTTCCATCTTACAATTGAGATACTTAAACAACCACGAAACAACAAATCCCGTGGCTCCGATACCACTTTATTGGGAAAAAAACGACTAACGTCTCGTCACAACGAAAAATGCGGAACCTCATTTGACAATTCCCAATCTTCAATTTCAACTTTGTGGTTACCGACGAGTAGAGCAACAATTACAACTCGACAAAATTAATACAAATGATATCCAAAAGCGATAAATACGAGACACAATATTTTAGCGTGGAAAACCCCTCAAGACGAGAGTAAAAACCACGGGATCAAATCCGCTTAAATCCACTATCACCAATACACACAAATATACAATCGTCCCTAATATAAACTAGGGGTATACACCAATCGTCAAATATTCGGTAATAAATGTTCTTCAAGTATTTGGAACACAACAACAATAACAAGATTGAGAAAAGAAAACACCGAAAATAGCTTACACAAAAAGCTAACAAAATACCCGAACTTCCAGACTCAAAATCTCGATCTACACCGGTGAAAAATTTTGCCCAATAGCTACCAAGCTCTTATCAAAATATCACGACGATCCGACCGATAAATCTCCGGGAAATTAAAGAACTGTATTTCTCTCTCTTGTTTCTCTCTCTATCTCTCTCTTGTTCTTCCTAAGAATGTGTGGGTGTTGAAGTAATGAAATCCCGTAAGAAATGAAGATAAAAAGGGAAACCAAAGGGGTTTGACCTCGTGTGCCGCGGCCCGGGCCAAGTGTTCTGCGGCACACAGCACAAAAAAATTGCCCAGGTGATCGGCAGGGGCCGCGGCCCAGCCGGCAGGGGCCGCGGCCCAGAGTACAGGAGGGTCGGGCGATGCTGGGTGATTTCGGGGGCCGCGGCTCGGCAGCCGTGTGCTGCGGCCCGAAAGTGCAAGGTGAGAAAAAATGACTTTTCAAGTGTAGTGCCACGGCCCGGAGTCCAGTCGACTCCGAAAATGCCTATATTTCGGAAATTACTCCTACACTCCGGCGAGCGATGTGTAGGCTGGCGAAATGCTTCCAGGTTTGAGTTCATTGTTCAAATCCTAGGGTGGTTTCTAGGTTTTTGATTTGGGCTTCTAATAGGGGTATCGAAAGGATTCGTGGTAAGGTTTTTGACTGAGGGTTGATATTGATATTTGGTGGTTCTTGGCCATGGATTTATGTGTCCAGTTTTGCTTACAGGTTTGGGCTCGGTCCTAGTTAGGTTGTGAAGATTTTATGTCGATTAACAATGAAATTGAGGCTGGAATCTAGCTTGGTAAATATTCAGGAAGTTGGTTGATGAGTTTCTTTAATTTGGGTCGACTGAACTATGGGTTGGTTGTTTAGCTTGAATTTGTCGTGTAGGAATTTTGCAGGTATTAATTTGTTTCGGCCGATTAGGACTGAAGGATTTAGGTTTGAATTTTTAAATTTCTAGGATAATCTGGGTTGTGACAAATTAAGAATACTGATACCTGGAAAGATTGTAAAATAAGGTCACTGATATTGAGATTACCCTATTACGGCCGTAGAAAATTATAAAATGAAGGAAATTTTAAGCCTCTAATAATGTTAATATTAACAATTAATAAATGCTTCTTGCAAATAACTGATAAAAATTGCGGCTTAAAACTTCTGAAATATCGTGAAAATATTTGATTCTCATTAACGAGATTAAATAAAGTGACTTGTATGTGAAGTGAGGATAATTGTTTAACAATTACTCACCCAATGATCGATATAAATATAATGAGACTGGACTAAATTAAAATAAATATATTAATATATTACAAATAATATTCACATATCATGAAATAACGGGTATTACCATAACACTACCCAAACCAATTGAAATTTTTTCCAACCGCAACACCATTCCCAATAGCAATTTCCAAGTCCTCATAATTATCAAATATCACATAATGTAAAATACCATCTTTAAGGTGAGCTTTGGAACCAAATTAAAAAGGAATTTGTGTTTACTTGTGGTTGCATTAAATTCTAATAATATCTTTAAATTATAGAGAGAAAAAAGATAATGTAAATTTTAGGAAATTGACCTTCACATATTCATCCAATACTTAATCTGGAGCAATGAACCTTTTTATAGTTGAATCAAACCCAAAACCAGAGCTGAATCCCAAAAAGTTTGAATAAGATCAATTTTGAACAATCTCAACTGGATATGATAAAGTTGTAGGTTTTTTCACATCTATATCTTGAATTAAGAATGGGAAGTATCCTTTCTTCCACTATTTGTTTGGTAAAAGTACCAATGTTGTCACGTCATCCGTGAGTCGTTGTATCAACCATAAGTTCTACCAATAAGCTGGTCTCTTCCTTGGTCCGCTGTTGATATGCCACCTTTTTTTTGATATCTTGTGTTAGGGTTCGAGCCATAATCGAATACGCAACAGAAAATAAAATCGCAGAAAATATGCTCATCTGAACTCTTAAAGAGGATCAACCAAAGATCGCATAAACGAATAATATAAAAGGATAAGAAATAGAAATCATACATTCGAAGTCCTTTGATTATTTTGTTTATGGTGATGAATATAATTCCAAATTGTGTAGCTTTTGAAAAAATTCAGAGCACCGATAATACCGTGTTGCTAGATTACGGGCATCGGAAGATGATCGAAAAATTTACAACTACCACCACTAGACCTCAGAGGCCAATGACTATTAGTGGGCTATGGTAGGATACATTTTTTTTTTCTAATTTTGTTACTCCCCAAGAATGAAATTTAAATAAAAATGATTTCTCTTTACGACTATTTTATTAGCGTTGCAAATAATCAAACCTCTCTCTCCTCAATTCTTCTTTCTCAGTTTTTTCGTTTGAATTTTTGGCAGCATTAGTGATGCCAATGGGGCGGGTGGGGCGGGTACCTGAAGATCCAGACCACCCCAAAGGGTGAAGGGGGGGGGGGGTGGACGGGTCGACCCATTGCAAATTGCAGGAAGGGGGTCGACCCGCATAGAAAAATCTTACTTCAAAATCAATAGAATAAATGTTTTTATGAGTTTTTAATCTAGTATTTCATTTTTATAATACATATTATTTATAAAACTTGTCATTATTAACATAAATATGTAAGATCTAATAATAACTATATGAAAAAAATATATAAATATGTAAACTATATATAAAATATATATTAAATCTATTAAAAGATTAAAAACTGTGCGGGGCAAGACGGGGTGGGTACCCACAGGGCAAGATTGGTACCCAGACCCGCCCCATCCCACTGTGGATTGCGGGGTGGGGCGACCCGTATGTTGCAGGTCAGGACGGGTCGGGTCAAAATTGCCATCCCTAGGCACCATGTTATGAAGCCTCCAAAACTTCGATATATATAACCAGAACTCACAATCCATATTTATTTAAAAAATCATGTCTCCACAATCAATAAATGATAAATTGTTGATAATTGCCAACATGATGAGGAATGTGGGGGAGGGGGAAGAGAAGAGGAGTTTGTGAGGAATTATTGAGAAGTTAGTTTGTTTCGGTCCGTGAATTGGATACTCATGTGTCTATTCCGATAGATACATCTTGTACGTCTCAATATATTAACATAATTAATTATCTAATTAGTTAATTGTATAAATATAATTTCTCTAAGAAATAAATGAATTAAATTAATTACTCAGTAAATTACTTAATTCATTAGACCATATAAAGTTATTCAATAAATTATATTAGAGATCAAATGTCCAATATCCACAAAGAGAGAACATCTTTAATTTAACTCGTCGTCTATTCTATGTCACGACTCTATAGGTTCGTCTCAGTTGGTAATGGGAGGAACCAAAGAGTGTGAGCAACACTTAGCCAGTCTCATGGCTCACACTCTAACCCATCTCAGAACGAATGATAAGGATCATTAAAAAACCTTTTCGATTATGAGTATCATATACGTATAAACTCTTCAATCAGATGCCCCTATCAAGTATCAGGGTCATGACAATGTCAAACCCTATTAGAACTCGATGAAATGCATGTGTTAGTGCAATTTGAGATTACAAAGCTCTCGTATATTAATTACAACTAGTTCCAATTGCTTTAGACAAGGACATACGATCTCATCTGCTACTAGCCGCATAGGAAATTCACATGTTCACTTATAGGAGAAAGAATCTTATCCTGGTATTCAGTAGAGACTGCTACTTTTCCATCAAGTTGTACTTTGAAATTGACTCCACGAGCCGGTGATTTGGTCGAACTACTCTAGTGATTAACTTAATATCACAAGCACATATCCTACTGAATCTTCAAGTCAAATATTCACGTATACCTATCACAACATTTTAATTCAGTCATTGACTATCTCAGAGTGAAATCCATGTGACTGAGTTATGGTGAGTCGTGTCAAGTATACTAATACGATTACCATACCTATAATATATAATCCCACTAACCCGTAGTGAAGACAAGCACTCTGCATGTCAAAATACGCGTTATACAACTCTTGTCTAAATTTAATGACTAATTAAGTTTTATTAACTTGTGAACTATTTAAGCATTTGAGCCTTAAACACTTGCGTGCCAATCTCATTATCTCATAAAAAGTGGAATGTTTGCTCTCATATGCAAGAATTATTATTATATCTACAAATCATGATGCCAATGATATACAATAACATATAAATAATAAATGCCTTTCAAAATTATGAGTAATGTTCATAATTATAATTCATTGCTCTGACTTTCTCATCCTCTTAGTGGTATTTAGGACATATTCCTAACAATCTCCCACTTGCAGTCAATACCACAAATTATGATATCTAATACACATACTCTTCAGATATCGCTCTAAGTCTTAGATAGTGACTCGGTTAGTAGACCATTAACATTTATTCAAATAAATCTTCTCTCTGTAGTACAACATATCAATACAAACCATCACCCTCATGGGGTGATATTAAATCTCAATATGCTTGATATTATGGTAAGACCCAGTTCCTCAGCCTGTGCAATAGTTTATGTCATTATTGCATAATAGTGATAAGAGCATATGTGTGCTAGAATCCACCTGATGTTCTCCAAAAAAATTCTATATCGAAAAATGCTTCCATAGACGCCTCTGAGGAATCCTAATAGTCATCTTGGCATGCGGAATTTTCAGTCGCGCTAAGCTTGAAACAATTTAAGATACTGCTCCGCCTCATAAAAATATGCACCATAAGGTGGACATCTTTATCGTTTATGTTGCCATGAAAATCTTGCATAAGTACAACGCTCCACTATCAATTCTCTACCACCGTACATAAGAATCAAATCTTTAGTCATTCTAAGGACTTAAAAATATTCTTTACAGAAGCCCAATGTTCCTTAACATAAGCTATGTCCGATCTTGTACATATCATAGTGTACGTTGGGTTACCCACATATGAGGCATGGTATTAAACATATATCATTTTCTACCTGCCTCACTTTGAGGACACATAGATCTAGATAGTTTTATACCATGCTTATAGATAGGAACCTTGTTTTAGAATCTTCTATCCTAAATTTCTTTACGAGTTTTCCTATATATATATAGGGCTTAGAAAGACATATCATTCTTTGCACTCTATCTCAATAGAGATGAGTTCCCAGAATATAGGTAGCTTCTCTTAAGTCCTTTATTGAGAACGTACTCGAAAGCCAAGCTTTCACTGAATGGAACATTCCTACATCATTTCCTATAAGTGGAATGTCATCCACATATAGTACTAAGAACACAATTTTAGTCCCACTAACCTTACCAACATATGACTGTTCTTCACTCTTGACTTAGCAATATCTTTGACTACCTTGCCAAAATGACGAGTCTAACTATGCGAGGTATGTTTCAGCCCATAGCGTAGACACATCTACCATTGCTCGATCATACATATAACAATCATTCTTTTAGCTACATTTTGTCATCCCATGGAGACCCAATTTCTATTAATGTAGATAGACAAACCTCTCAGGTGATTGAGAAACTTTACTAGAACTTTGAGGTTGTGGTTTGTGTTTTAGAAGGTTCAATTATAATATCTTGTATATGTGTCTCATCGGATGTTTCGTTTATTTATTCCAAAGAAAACATTTCTACCTTCGCTTCTGGAATGAACTCATATTCACGGAGTGTGCTTGTAAAGTAAATATGATTATATGATCTTCGTACATGTAGATTAGATATCCCATGGAATCCCCTGGGTATCCAATGAAACACCGCTTCACAAACCTAGCTTCCAACTTCTCCGCTTTAGCCTTCTTGATATAGGCGAGACATCTCCAATTCCTAATGTGATTAGGAATTGGATTCATATATCTCTGAATCTCATATGGAGCCTTATGAACGGATTTTGAAGGATATATGTTCAAGATATGTGCAGCAGGAAGGAGCACATATCCCCAAAGATAAATTGGTAGATCAGTCTAGTTAAGCATGGAGTGAACCATGTCCAACAACGTTTGTTCCTTCTTTCTGGCACACCATTTAATTATGGATTAGCTGGAGGTGTAAGTTGTGATGCTATTCGTATTTTTTAAACTCATCAAACTCGGTACTCATATACTTGCCACCTCAGTCCGGATGAAGTGTTTTACAATGCTGACCAGTTTGGTTTTCAACTAGGGTTTATATTCCTTGAATCTATTAAAGACTTTGGAAATATGTTTCATTAAGTACACAAACACATACCTAGGATGGTTATCAGTGGACGTAATGAAATACTGAATCCATCTCGTGTCGCTTCAAAAGGACTACATACGTCAGTATGGACTAATTCAAACTTTTCGGCGGCTCTTTCAAAGTCCCTTTGAATGGTAACTTGATCATTTTTTCTTGAAGGCAATATTCAGAAGCTGGGTAGGGATCCGATCCCAATGGACCCATGAATCTATCTTCCCTATTTTGTGAACCTTGGTCTCATCAACATGACCATGTCGAACATGCCATTCAAGTGCTTGGTTAGTTTCATCTCTGCCATGCTTCATAGTCACACTGTTCACAACAATTTTATTCTTTAGATTTAAATGGTATAAACCATTTAATAATGTCCCAGCACCAGCTAATTTATTTTAAAATAAATACAACAATATCCATCTCCAATAAAAATAAAATGCTTTACTGTCCATGACCGAAATTGTTACAATATTTTTATGCCCCTTGAGGAAAACAAGTATATAATTCAAAGTAAGAATAAAATCAAATTCTAAATCCAATATAGGTGATCCACAGCAGCCTCGACACTATGGCCGCTTTTGACTATTACCACCACTTTTCCAACTCCAAGCTTTCTACTTCCTTCCAGATCCTGATTCATTGTACAAGTGTGAGAACTTGCATCAGAATCAAGTATACATGACGAATATACAATTACAAAATAATTTCTTTCTAAAACTAATAGTTCCATACCTGAAGGCGCATTACAGTCAAATTGTGGACATCCCATGTAATTGTTAGGTTGTATATTTCAAATGATACTTTATGCTTGTATTACCTTATTTCTCTATAACTGCCTATGAGAATATTAATACATTTAATCACATGTTTTGCATATTTATTCACGTTATGGTTATGCAAATGAAATGTCTAATTACTTTATATTTTAGATAATGTGGGGTGTTGGTATCACACGGAAGATCACATAATCGGTGTCTTATAAAATAATATAATAGTTCACAACCTATATAATTATTAGACAAATTATGTGAAAGGTTGTAGTGTATGCTTGACATTAGTTGGTCTTGACTATTAGCATACATTAGCGTATTTGCATACGTTGAACTGGATCGAAGTGAGATAGTATCTTTTGTACTGACTGTAAGAAGAACTTAAATTCTCAGATAATTATTATTTCTTAATTCTAAGTATATAATATTTAATTATGTATTTATAATATTTATTACTTTGATTTACCATGGGTGATAGTCAAAATAATTGACTCAATAAGCTTCATATCTTGGGCAATAATATTATTTATATGACAATTATTATAACAAGAAATTGTGTCCCGACTCGTGCGGGTTGATGATGTCCCCTTGAGGAGCTCGATAATGATTATTATATTAAACCCTGCAGGTGGATTTAATTCCGATATAATAATAAGGTTCGAGTGGTACTACTCTTGGATAAGATATTAATTAATTAAAGCTGTCAGTAGATTAAATTAATTAATGAACATTCGATATCTTAAACACGGGAAAAAATATTTAAATGAGGAGCCAGATTTCGTAAATTGGGATATGGGTTGGAAGTGCAATATTAATTCTCTAGTGGACAGAATTGATATTACTGAACTCAACCATATTAGGAAAGGGATTAATATAGAAAGTTCGGTTGCACTAGGAGTCCTTACCCTAATCCTCCTTAAGATCCCTAGAGTAGTCCAAAAGCCTATAAATACGACATAAGGGGGAGTTGGCCGCGACATCACTTCATCATCACAAAGGTTTCGATTTTTTCTTCTTAGTGTTTAATTGTGGATCTTGACCCGTGTATTTGATTCTACAATTGAGATAACACTTTAATTCTTGTTATAAATCCGAATTACTTGAAGAAAAGAAAATCGAGAGTTGTGAGAGAAAGATTTCGGCCGATCCACTTTTGTCCAAGCAAGATTCGGCAGCTCGTTGCCCACATAACGTCTGGATTAAGGCGGATCATACTCTAGAAGATCTAAAGGTAGAAATACAAGGAGATCATGTAATACCCGGTTGTAATTCATTCATTATCATTCAGTAATTATCAGTCAGTAATTATCACTCAGTAATTTTCACTCATTAATAATCACTCATCATTCATGATTCATTCATCTGTGTTCATCGTTGGCATTTTGCAACCGTGTATCAGTTACCGATCGTCATTCATCTCCGATTGAGAGTCGAGACGAGAGCAATATCATAATTATCTTGAATATAGTCTTTTGTTGGAAGTATCATCTATCACGTGTTTTTGGACTTAATTACAATCATACAAGTATTGTACGTCGGATCATTCACCGTTTGTAACGAGTAGACAAAGTTGTCGGATTTTTGTCACTTCCAGCAGCGAGTTACGTCCGTAACTAGTCAGGCATTACGGCCGTAACATGCATTCGTTGGCTTAAGGTTGTTTTGGCCGAAGACGAGATACGGACGTAAGGTAGGCAGGCTACGGCCGTAAGATGTGTTCGTGGGTTGCAGGAAATGTCGGACGAGGAGGGGTTACGGCCGTAAGGGTTGCGGCATACGGCTATAAGTTGAGGTAGGTACGGCCGTAAGGCTTGGCCGGTTACGGCCGTACGTGTCGAGCAGGGTGCCCAGGCAGTTTCGACGAAGGCTTCATACACCCGTAAGTTTGGCCGGTTACGGCCGTATCGGTCGAGTTACGCCCGTAAGGTGTGCGGGTACGGCTGTATGGCTGTCGGCAGGTGTTTGGACGAGGGCGAGTTACACCCGTAAGACAGGTGCGGGTACGGCCGTATGATTGTCGGCAGATTCTGGACAAAGCCAAGTTACGGCCGTACGAGATGGCTGGTTACGGCCGTAAGGCCGTTGACCTGGGATGTTACGACCGTAAGTAGGCCGAGTTACAGCCGTAACATTCGGCAGTTTATAAGGACCTGGACGGGTTTTTGAGGTCATTTCTCTCATTTTCTTCACCTTGTCCGAGAGAGAGAGCTTGAGGAAGAGATTTTTCTTCATCAATCACTTTAGTACTCGGTTTTCATCATCTTCATTCGGTTGTGAAGCTTGGATAGTCGATCTAACGCGTGTTCATCGGATCAAAGTATTTGGATCTTCTAAGGTAATATTCCTCAAACATCTTGGATTTCAATTTTGTGTTGAGATATGATGTTTTGGATGTTATAATCATGTTGTATGAAGAGATGTACGTATGATTACGAGTGTGTATGAATATTCATTGGATTATTGAAAGGTTATTCAAGAACACTTTGAATATTGAGTTGGATTTGGGGGTTTTCGATTAGTTGTTGTTGAAATCACGAATTTGGATATTCATATTGGATTTTTGATTGTATTGAAGATGTTTTGTCGGTTTGAAACACTTCTTGGGGATTTGTTATTGGTATAGTTAAGTAGAACATTATCGGACCGGTCGGCCGGTTTTGTGGACCGGGCGGTCCGGTAAGGTACCGGATAGACCCGGTCCGGACCGGTAAGAAAACCGGGTCATATTTAAGATCCGGAACCGGTCCGAAATAGGTACCGGGTAGACCCGGTCCGAATCCGAAACCCGAATCCGAAACCCGAATCCGGAACCCGGAAACCCGAATCCAGAAATGAGAGAGTAGTGGAAGGGAGGAGGCATATTTATAGTTGATACCAAGGCTTTTAGATGGTTTATCCCACCAATGTGGGATGAAACCTTAAGCAAAATGGTGATGGAACTCAAGGTGAACCAAGGTTCAAGCAATGCTCAAGTTCAAGCCAATAAAGCTTAGACCATCGGGTTCAAGCTGGAAGACTCAAACCACAAGGAACCAAAAAAAGAACTCTTTATGAACCCAAAGCCGCAAGGCAAGGGTCAAGCCAATGGGCTTGAACCACCATTGATGGCTTAAGGTTTGATGTGTTAAAAAATGAAAGAGTGAGCACCTATTTATAGCAGTGGATGGGAGCTAGATTTGTTGCTCCAAGCAATGTGGGATGGGAAAAAAATCCCAATTCTCTGATGGTTTTAAATAAGGGAATTATTTTATTATTAATTATTTTGTTATTAATTATTTTGTATTAATTAGATCTATATTATATTGTATTGTTATTAATTATTTTGTATTAATTAGATCTATTATTATCGAGTTATTAATTAATTTTTTTATTACTATAATTAATAAATATAATAACAAGTTATAAAAATTTTATATACCAAAGGCCTTAGGCCTTGTTTGGTGTGTGTGTGTGTGAGTATATATATATATATATATATATATATATATATATTACCGGGTCTTTTTCCGGTTTTCTCGGTCCGGGTCTTATCGGTTTTGGTTCAATATTTAGAACTCGAATCCGAACTCGTTAATTGTCGGGTGAGTTTCGGTCCCGAATTTTTCGGTCCAGTTCATGACCGGGTTTCGGGTTCACTCGGACCGCTAACAGCCCTATAGTTAAGGTTTGGTTGTAAACAATCGAAGTTTGGTCACAACGTGTTTGATATAATGCCCCAATGAACTTGGTATAGTCGTATCGACGTTTGGAGTTAGTTATCATCGTGTTTGATTCGTATGTTGAACAGATTGTTGGTAATTGTGTTATTCAAGGTTGTTCGAGCGACAGACATCTCATTTAGGACGTTTGTTCGTGGAAGGACATTTGTCACCGGTATTGTGTAAGTTAATTTTTACTCGGTTAAAAGGATATTCATTCCTTTTGTTGTTGTTCATTCATAATCATAACTCATTCATAATGTATTAATCGTATTGAGACTTGTAATTGTCGAATAATCACTTCATTCACAAGGAACGACGGTTCCAATCATTTCATTGAGCTATCATTCAGTTCACTATTATTCTCATCTCGGTGAGTCATTCTTGACTTTGTCAGATTATTATTCATTGATATTCATTATGGTAACTCCTTCATATGACCTTCTGGGTTCATATTGCATGGCCGGGTGTGGATGTGTGGAATTTTTAGTCGAGCACACGATAGTCATGTGTTGGGTTAACCAATACATTGGACTGTGCACACGGTAACGCTTACCTCCGCGAGACTAATTAGGTACAAGGACTGGTGCGTCCGGGCACTCGTCTTGAACACTTGCCCAGAACATTACGGGCATATTATGATGCTCCTCTTCAGCTTAAATTCATAACTAAAGATATTTCATAATTGAGATATATCATGATTGTGTATATTCAACCCTTGAGGATTGTTGTTCTGTGTAACTGACCCCGTTGGGGGATATTGTTTTCAGGTCATGGCAAGGCAAAAGCACGGGAATAGAACGTTGACGACGAGGAGTCCCAGTGATACTAGTAGGGGGCCCCAATCCTTTCAGTCATTCATGTTGTCGTCATTTATTTTCCGCTGCAGTTTTCCATTTGGATACTCCGTTTCATTCAGTGTTGTGTATTTTATCTTCGTATAAAATATACATGTATTCAGTATTATCTTGGGTGTGTTGAAATCAAACTCCTCGTCGGAGTAATTGATGATATAATGTGGTTCAATACTATAATTATATTATTTAATTCATTAATTTTCATTCGCCTGGTGGGTCCCAGTCGGGGGTCCACGGCACTATAATATCTGCCTAGTTTGGGGTGTTACAGAGTTGGTATCAGAGCGTGGTTTTGAATACTACTGTCCGAGTCATGTCTCATTTGGAATCATCGTCATCAGACTAGTATCATTGGACTTTCGCGTCACGTGTGACCTGTGCAAATGCTGAGCCCATCAGACCAAAAGAACTGTAAGACTTCTAACGCCATGGTATAATTTCTGGCAATATCATTCATTCATAATTCATCAGTTAACAATCCTCAAACATCATTTTCATTTTGATCACGTTGATCATGTTAACTCATTAATCACTCAGTTCATTTCATTACTCAGTTGTTGTTCTTGAAGATCATATCATTAATCTTGTTAACTTGTTCAAGATAATCATTTCAAGAATATCATCAGATAATCATGTCACCTCAGTTAATCATTCATGTAATCACTGTGTTAGAGCGCGTATGCTCATTTTCATCATTTCATGATGTAAATCATAATGTGGTACTCATACGAGATCTATGATTATCATGTGACCTTCCTACTTCAATATGGAGAGAGCTGTCAGGGGACGCACGGGGAGAGGCCGCGGTGCGGGCCGAAACTCGGGAAATAATCACTCACTGTCGGGAAATCGTACCAAGGACTCAGCTCGATCGGAAGATGTTCGGGTTGATCCACTCACTTTTATGCAGGTCATGATGACCCATATGCTATTGCTTAATCATCATTGCGCCACTCTGGCCGAATTAATCGAGAGAACTCTCGCATATGAGCCTGCTGCTAAGAAAATTGGTGAGCAACAACCTTCATCTGTCAGCAAGAAATCAACGAAGCGTAATTAGTCCGAAGGTGGTCAATTAACCTTCAAGAAGCCTCGTGCGATTCCTAAATTTTCTGAGCGATCTCATACGGCGCCTAATCCTGCGGGATCTCAGTCCCGAGCGGCCAGATCAGCCACCACCTGTTTCAACTATGGAGCGCCGGTTCATTACAGCAATAAGTGTCTGAAACCGTCTATCATGTGCCATAACTGTGGGATTGTTGGCCATAAGGCCCGTTTTTGCCGAAGGGACCCCAAGCTGGCTCCGGCGGCATCTCAGGCCCCGAAGCAATCAGCGATTCAGAATCAGGCTGCTCTGTCAGCGTCGTTTAAGACGACGAAAGTGAATAAAGGCGGAGCTCATATTTATCAGACGGTAGCATCCGGTTCGGGGGCCGGCAAGTCCCGAATTCACGCGATGAAGAGGACCGGCGATCCGGAGGCCTGAATGATCTCAGGTATACTCGTAATTCTATCTCAACCTGTGTGAACCCTTTTTTGATACTGGTACATCACATTCATTCATTTCCGAATCATATTTGTATAGAGATCACTTAGATAGTCCTAATAATTGTGGACCTTATATCATTGGTCTACCTGACGATAGAAGAATTCTCGGAAATCATGAGGTTAAGAGCTGACCGAATTAAGCTTAATGACTGCGATTGGTTGGTGGACCTAATCGTGGTGGATTTACCTTAGGATGATGTAATATTGGGTGTTAGTTGGATGGATCGTCATGATGCCATCCTCAGTGTTCGTAAGCATATGGTCACTATCATTTCAGTCGTTGGAGCCGAGTGTGTATTTCAGGGAGGTAATCCCCGTTGTTCCAGAAGAATCATTAATATGATGAAAACAGTGAATTACTCAATCAGAGATGTTCAATCATTCATTGTATCATTGTCATCGATTGGCCGTTCTAAGGCAATCGAGGTGTTCAATCATTCATTGTATCATTGTCATCGATTGGCCGTTCTAAGGCAATCAAGGTGTTCAACCATTCATTGTATCATTGTCATCGATTGGCCGTTCTAAGGCAATCGAGGTGTTCAACCATTCACTGTATCATTGTCATTGATTGACCGTTCTAAGGCAATCGAGGTGTTCAACCATTTGTGGTATCATTGTTATCGATTGACGATGTACTCCTAGATGAGCTACCTGGTTTACCTCCACCGAGGGATGTGGAATTCACGATAGAGTTGGAGCCTGGTACGTCCCCATTATCGAAGGCACCATATCGGATGGCCCCGACCGAAATGCAGGAGTTTAAGAATCAACTTGAGGAATTGTTCGAGAAAGGTTATATCCGACCGAGTGCGTCCCCGTGGGGAGCACCAGTGTTATTTGTCAAGAAGAAGGATGGTTCGTTTCGTGTGTGTATTAATTATCGGGAGTTGAACAGGGTGACGATCAAGAACAAGTATCCTCTCCCCGTATTGATGATCTCTTAGATCAACTTCAGGGAGATTCAGTATTTTCCAAGATCGACTTAAGATCTGGATATCATCAGTTGCGAATTCGAGAGTCGGATATCGCGAGGACGGCGTTTCGAACACGCTATGGTCATTATGAGTTCGGGGTAATGCCGTTTGGGTTAACTATTGCACCTGAGGTATTCATGGAGTTAATGAATCGGGTTTTCATCGACTTTTTGGATCAATTTGTGGTTGTCTTCATCAATGACATTTTAATTTATTCTGGTGACCGAGAGGAGCACAAGTTTCACCTTCATCAGGTGCTCGACGTGTTGAGACGAGAGCAACTTTATGGAAAGTTTTCCAAGTGTGAGTTCTAGATGTCCGAAGTGTCGTTTCTCGGGCATGTAATTTCATTATATGGTGTACGTGTTGATCCTCAGAAGATGGAGGCTATCCGAGATTGGTTACCTCCGAAGAACGTTAAGGAAATCCGAAGCTTTCTCGGAGTAGCCGGTTATTATCGGCGATTTGTGGAAGGATTTTCTTAAATCGCTCAACCATTGACGAACCTTTTGCGAAAGGATAAGAAATACACATGGTCCGATGCGTGTCAGCGGAGTTTTGAGGAACTCAAGACCAGTTAATTTCAGCACCTGTCCTCTCCTTGACACAAGGGACGGAGGGATTCGTGGTTTATAGTGACGCGTCCGGACACGGTCTCAGATGTGTATTAATGCAGAATGGGAAGGTTATTGCCTATGCTTCACGGCAATTGAGACCTTACGAGGTTAATTATCTGACCCACGACCTGGAGCTAGCAGTCGTGGTTTTCGCGTTGAAGATTTGGCGTCATTACCTTTATGGCGCCACCTGTCAGATATTCACCGATCATAAGAGTTTGAAGTATATATTTACTCAGAAGGAGTTAAATATGCGACAGAGGCGGTGGTTGGAACTAATCAAAGATTATGATATTGAGATCCTGTACCACCCGGGCAAGGCGAACGCTGTCGCCGATGCCTTGAGTCGTAAGTCCGTTTAGGAGCAAATGCTTGCTCGTTTAACAGTTCAGAAAGAGCTTCAATAGGAATTTCTTAGACCCGAGATCGAGGTCTGGCTTCAGCGAGTGCAAGGGCAACCTTGCATGTTAGAGATTTCATCGCCACTTGTGGAGGCAATCAGCATTGTTGCGCATCCGTGAGGATGTGGCTCAGGGGAAAGCCCCTGGATTTATGGTCCACGAGGATGTACTTTTGTGATTTAAGAATCGGTTATGCGCACCGGCGGATGACGAGTTGAAAAACTCGATTTTGAGAGAAGCTCATGCTACCCATTATTCCATTCATCTGGGGTCCAGCAAGATGTACAAGGACTTGAAACAAAATTACTGGTGGAGTAATATGAAGCGAGAAGTCGCAGAATTTGTTTCGAGATGTTTAACCTGTCAGCAAGTCAAGATAGAACATCAGAGACCGGCAGGTATGCTGAAACCGCTCCCTATCCTAGAGTAGAAGGTAGCTTTGATCAGGACCGCTCAGAGTCAACAGAAATCATATGCAGATAATTGTCGCCGACCACTAGAGTTCGAGACAAGTAACCACGCGTTGGTCAACGCAAATGAATGATTCATGAATGATGAGTGATTATTAATGAGTGAAAATTACTGAGTGACAATTACAGACTGATAATTACTGAATGAAAATGAATGAATTACAACCGGGTATTACATACTCCCCCACTTAAAAGAGTTTCGTCCCCGAAACTAAGGGTCAAACAACTCGGGATAACTCTCCCGCATACTCTCCTCGGTTTCCCAAGTGGCCTCTTCGACTCCGTGTCTGGACCACTGAATCTTGACCAAAGGGATCGTCTTGTTCCTCAACTGTTTGATTCGCCGCTCCAACACTCGTACAGGACGCTCCTCGTACGAATGATCATCCGCGATCTCGATTTCGTCGAACTGAAGTATGTGACTCGGGTCGGCAACATACTTCCGCAACTGAGAGACGTGAAACACATTATGAATTCGGCTCAATGCCGGAGGTAAAGCCAATCGATAAGCTAACTCGCCTACTCGATCCAAAATTTCAAACGGTCCAATGAATCTCGGACTCAACTTCCCCCGTTTTCCGAAACGGAAAATACCTCGACTCGGGGATACCTTGACCAAAACGTGGTCACCCGTCTCGAACTCTAGTGGTCGACGATGATTATCTGCATATGATTTCTGTCGACTCTGAGCTGTCAACATACGACTCTTGATCAAAGCTACCTTCTCCCGGGCGGCTATAAGCATATCGGGCTTGGTGCCGATTGATTCTGACAAGTCATCCCAACACAAAGGAGATCGACAACGACGACCGTACAAGGCCTCGTAAGGTGCCATCTTAATGGAGGCATGCCAACTATTATTATACGTGAACTCGATCAGTGGTAGTTGGGCTTCCCAATCGTCCTTCCAATCGAGGACGCATGCCCTCAACATGTCCTCTAATGTACGTATAGTCCTCTCTGATTGTCCGTCGGACTGAGGATGAAAGGCGGTACTGAGATTGAGCTGAGTTCCCATAGCACGATGAACTGATTTCCAAAAATGAGACACAAATCGTCCATCACGATCGGAAACGATACTCTTAGGAGTACCGTGCAGTCTCACTATCTCCTTGATGAACAACTGAGCCAGTCTCTCGGGACCCCACATATCCTTGATCTCAAGGAAATGAGCTGATTTAGTTAAGCGGTCCACAATCACCTAGATTGTATTCATGCCACGACGACTCATCGGCAAACTCGTGATGAAATCCATAGAAATGTCTTCCCACTTCCACTCTGGAATAGGGAGAGGTTTCAGCATACCCGCCGGTCGCTGATGTTCAATCTTGACTTGTTGACAGGTTAAGCATTTCGAAACAAATTCTGCGACTTCTCGCTTCATATTACTCCACCAGTAATTTTGTTTCAAGTCCTTGTACATCTTGCTGGACCCCGGATGAACAGAATAAGGGGTAGCATGAGCTTCTCTCAAAATAGAGTTTTTCAACTCGTCATTCGCCGGTACACACAACCGGTTCTTAAACCTCAAAAGTCCATCCTCGTGGACCACGAATCCAGGGGCTTTCCCCTGAGCCACATCCTCACGGATGCGCAACAATGAAGGGTCTGAACTCTGATTCTCTTTGATTACCTCCTCAAGTGACGATGAAATCTCTAACATACAAAGCTATCCCTGAACTCGCTGAAGCCATACCTCGATCTCGGGTCTAAGGAATTCCTGCTGAAGCTCCTTCTGAACTGTTAAACGAGCAAGCATCTGCTCCTGAACGGACTTACGACTCAAGGCGTCGGCGACAACGTTCGCCTTGCCCGGGTGGTAAAGGATCTCGATATCATAATCTTTGATTAGTTCTAACCACCGCCTCTGTCGCACATTTAACTCCTTCTGAGTAAATATATACTTTAAACTCTTATGATCGGTGAATATCTGACAGGTAAGGCCATAAAGATAATGACGCCAAATTTTCAAAGCGAACACCACGGCTGCTAGCTCCAGATCGTGAGTCGGATAATTAACCTCGTAAGGTCTCAATTGCCGTGAAGCATAGGCAATAACCTTTCCATTATGCATGAGCACACATCCGAGACCCTGTCCGGACGCATCACTATAAACCACAAATCCCTCCGTCCCCTGCGGCAAGGAAAGTACAGGTGCTGACATTAACCGGCTCTTGAGTTCCTCAAAACTCCGTTGACACGCGTCGGACCACGTGTATTTCTTATCCTTCCGCAAAAGGTTCGTCAAGGGTTGAACGATTTTAGAAAATCCCTCCACAAATCGCCGATAATAGCCCGCTAATCCGAGAAAACTTCGGATTTCCTTAACATTCTTCGGAGGTAACCAGTCTCGGATAGCCTCCGTCTTCTGAGGGTCGACACGAACTCCGTCTGATGAAATTACATGTCCAAGAAAAGTTACTTCGGACATCCAGAACTCACATTTGGAAAACTTTCCATAGAGTTGCTCTCGTCTCAACACGTCGAGAACCTGATGAAGATGAACCTCGTGTTCTTCTCGGCTACGAGAATAAATCAAAATGTCATCGATGAAGACAACAACAAACTGATCTAAAAAGTCGATGAAAACCCGATTCATTAACTCCATGAATACCGCAGGCGCATTAGTTAGCCCGAACGGCATAACTACGAACTCATAATGACCATAGCGTGTTCGAAACGCCGTCCTCGCGATATCCGACTCTCGAATCCGCAACTGGTGATATCCAGATCTTAAGTCGATCTTGGAAAATACTGAAGCTCCCTGAAGTTGATCTAAAAGATCATCAATACGGGGTAAGGGATACTTATTCTTGATCGTCACCCGGTTCAATTCCCGGTAATCAATACACAAACGGAACGAACCATCCTTCTTCTTGACAAACAACACTGGTGCTCCCCACGGAGACGCACTCGTTCGGATATAACCCTTCTCGAACAACTCCTCAAGTTGGTTCTTTAATTCCTAAATTTCGGTCGGGGCCATCCGGTACGGTGCCTTCGATATCGGAGACGTACCAGGCTCCAACTCAATCGTGAATTCCACATCTCTCTGTGGAGGCAAACCAGGTAACTCGTCTGGAAAAACGTCGGCATACTCCCTCACTACGGGAATATCCGTCAACATTACTGATGATTTCACGGTTTTGGTCATGTAGCACCAATAACCAACACATCCCTGACTGAGTAATCGCACTGCTTTCATCAAATTAATGACCTTACCAGAACAGCCAGGATTACCTCCCTGAAGCACACATTCAACCCCATCGTCTGAAATGATAGTGATCATATGCTTACGGACACTAATGATGGCATCATGACGATCCATCCAATCAATACCCAAGATGACGTCGTCCCTCGGCAAATCTACTACGATTAGGTCCGCGGGCCATACACGAACATGAAACTGAATCGGACAATTCTGAATCTCACGATTACCGATAATTCGTCTACCATCAGGTAGGCCAATGACATAAGGCTCACAACTAGTAGCACTACCCAGACGTAGTCTACTCATAACTCGGAAATGAAAGAATGCGATGCACCAGTATCAAAAAGGGTACACACAGGCTGGGATAGAATATCGAGTGTACCTGAGATCATTCGGGCCTCTGGATCATCGGTCTTCTTCATCTCGTAAATTCGGGGCTTAGGCCCCGAACCGACGCTCCGTCTGATAGCTCTTAGCTCCGCCTTTTCTAGCTCCTCGTGCCTTAAACGACGCCGACCGAGTGGCTCGATTCTCGCGCTTTGAATGTCACGGGCCCGAGATGACGCCGGAGTAGGTTTAGAGTCCCTTCGAAAAACGGGCCCTATGCCCGGCAATTCCACAATTATGGCACGTGTGATACCGGACATTTGGTGCTGAAATGACCCTGTTCTTCACATTTGAAACAGGTGACGGCCGAACTGGCCGCTCGAGACTGAGATTCCGCGGGCTTAGACGCCATAGGAGGTCGCTCAGAAAAGGTAGAGCCCGCCCGTGGTTTCTTGAAAGTGGCACCTTGCCGTCGACCGATTACGGTTCTTAGACTTCTTGCCAGCAGATGAAGGTTGTTGCTTAGCAATCTCTTTGGCAGTAAGCTCATAAGTAAGAGCTTTCTCAATGAATTCGGCCAACGTGGTGCAATTATGATTAAGCAACTGTAGCCGCATACGAGGTTTCATCCTCTTGCTGAAATACTTGATCTTGTCCACCTCAGAGTGAATGATAGATGAGGCGAACGGAAGAAGTTCCTGAAATTTCTCGGCAATGGCGAGAACATCCGCGTCTGATGAGGGGTCGGGAGTGAGTAACTCTGACAGCTTGGCCTCTCTGAGTGGGGCCGGATAATACCTCTCCATCATGAGAGTCTTGAATTGGTCCCAAGTGCACGATCCTTCGGTGGGCTTCAACGACAACCACCAAGAATGAGCGCTCTTACCCAGATAGTAAGCCGCAACTGAAACTTTGTGTCCTTCGGGACACTCTACCATCGAAAATAGCTTCTCGAAATGTTCGATCCAATGAACAATATCCTCCGACTCAGATGAAACTTCAAAAGTAGGTGGCCTTTGGCGAGACATGTCGCCGATGATACTCCTCACATTCCTCTCTTGCCTCTGAGGTGGCGGCGGAGGAGCCTGTTGATTTTGATTGACTGAATTGTGCATCGTCTCCATAAGTTGTGCCATCTGCGTCATTTGGGCCATCATGCCCTGCATAAAAGCAAGTGGGTCCACCCGAACACCTTCTGACTGAGCCGTGTCCTGCACGACTCCCGATAGTGAATGATCACGTCCAGGTGAATGAGTGGCAGCGTCGCTGCTCAATGAATTAGCATTATTTCTCGCATTCGCGCGTGTATTCACACGAGCTCTCGGGATTCGGCCCGCACCACGGCCTCGTCCTCCTCGTCCTCTGCCAGCTCTTTCCATACTGAAGTGGAAAGTCACATGATGATTATATCTCTCGCATGAATATTACATTATGACTATGACATGAGATGATGAAAATGAGCATACGCTCTAACACAGTGATTACATGAATGATTAACCGAGGTGACATGATTATCTAATGAAATTATTGAAATGATTATCTTGAACAAGTTAACAAGATTAATTATATGATCTTCCAAATCAACAACTGAGTAATGAAATGAATTGAGTGATTAGTGCGTTAAAATGACCCTCCTGGTCAAAAATGAAAATGATGTTTGAGGATTGTTAACTGATGAGTTATGAATGAATGATTATTGCCAGAAATTATACCATGACGTTAGAAGTCTTACAGTTCTTGGTCTGATTGGCTCGGCATCTGCACAGGTCACACGTGACGCGAAAGTCCAATGATACTAGTCCGATGACGATGATTTCAAATGAGACATGACTCGGAAGGTAGTATTCAAAACCACGCTCTGATACCAACTCTGTAACACCCCAAACTAGGCGGATATTACAGTGCAGTGAATCCCCGACTGGGACCCACCAGGCAAATGAAAGTGATGAATTACACAGGGTAAATGTAGTACCAAACCACATTACAACAATAATTACTCCGATGACGAGTTTCATACAACACATCCAGGATATTTCAGAATACATGTATATTTTATATGGAGATAAAATATACAACACTAAGTGAAATGAGTATTCAAACGGAATGTCTGCAGCGGAATAAATGAAGGAAACATAATGACTGAATTAAATGACTGAAAGGACTGGGGCCCCCTTTTAGTATCATTGGGACTCCTCGCCGTCAACGTGCTCTCCCTGTGACTTTGCCTTGCCATGACCTGAGAAACAAATATCCCCAAACGGGGTCAGTTATACAGAACAACAATCCTCAAGAGTTGAATAAACACAATCAAATAAATATGTAGTATAAACCACAAGTTCGATCAAAATGAAACGGTTAGATTATAACCCAATCTTGTTGAAAACATACGCACTCAAACATGCTGTATGAATCAACTAACAGTACGGCTCAAGGGGTGGCGCCACACTACGCCTGGGGTGGAAATGTGTCCGTGCACAAGCCACCAACGAGTATCGATCGAATACCCGCGTGGTCTTGTACCTAATCAGTCTCACGAAGCAATCGACTCGTGTGCACAGTCCAATGTGAGGCCAACAACCAACACACGAC
Organism: Orobanche coerulescens; assembly: GCA_033398695.1. NCBI lineage: Eukaryota > Viridiplantae > Streptophyta > Magnoliopsida > Lamiales > Orobanchaceae > Orobanche > Orobanche coerulescens. Next base: position 161,011,689 of record CM065803.1, read on the forward strand.
ATAAATGTGCTCGACATGAAAATCCTACACATACCAACCGGCACGCCAGTATGACCCGGAATGTCACGATATAACAAAAGTGACATCGGAAACGAATAATGACTCACCGAGATAAAATGATAGTGAAATGAATGATAGCTCAACGAAATGATTGGAACCGTCGTTCCTTGTGACTGAAGTGATTAATTGACAATGACAAGTTTTAATACGGTTAACACAATGATGAATGAGTTACGATTATGAATGAACAACAACAAAAGGAAATGAATATACTTTTAACTGAGTAAGAATCAACTTACACAATACCGGTGACAATTATCCTTCCACGAACAACGTCCTAATTGAGATATCGGTCGCTCGAACAACCTTGAATTATACAATATCCAACAACCCGTTCAATATACGAATCAAACACGAATATAACGAACTCAAAACGTCGATACGGTCAAACTAAGTTCATTGGGGCATTATATCGAATACGTTGTGGCCAAACTCCGATTGTTTACAATCAAATCTCAATGAGCCACTATCAAATCCCCCAATAAGTGTTTCAAACCAACAAACATCTTCCAAATGATCAATAATCCAAAATAAATATCCGAAAACATGATTATAATGACAATTAATCGAAAAGCCCCAATTTCAACTCGATATTCAAAGTGTTCTTGAATAATCCCTCAATAATCCAATGAATCCTTATACAAACTCATAATCATATACATATCCCTTCATATAACATGATTATAACATCCAAAACATCATATCTCAACACAAAATCGAAGTCCAAGGTGTTGAAGAAATTACCTCTTGAAGATTCAACCACTTCGATCCGATGAACACGAGTTAAAACAAGTATCCAAGCTTCCCAAATGAATGAAGATGATGAAAATTACACACTCGAGTGATTGATGATGGAAAAATCTCTCCCTCAACCCACTCTCTCGGATAAAAGAAGAAAAGGAATGAAAATGAGGAAAAATGTCCCGGCCAAGTCCTTAAATACTGCCAGAAGTTACGGCCGTAACTCGGCCCTCTTACGGCCGTAACATTCCAAGTCAACGGCCTTACGGCCGTAACCGGCCAACTCGTACGGCCGTAACTCGACTTCGTCCGAAAGACTGCCGATAGACTTACGGCCGTAACCGCTCCTGAGTTACGGGCGTAACCCGCCTTCGTCAAAAACATCCGCCGACATCCTTACGGCCGTACCCGCACACCTTACGGCCGTATCCGGCTAAACTTACAGGCATAACCCGCCTTCGTCAAAAATGACCAGGATCCTGCCTGCAGCGTACGGCCGTATCCGGCCAAGCCTTACGGCCGTACCTGCCTCGACTTACGGCCGTATGCCGCAACCCTTACGGCTGTAAGTCACCCTTGGTCGACAACACCTGAAATTTACGAACACCACTTACGGCCGTATCCAACCCTCCTTACGGCCGTAACTCGCCTTCGGCCAAGATGCACGGGCGGCTTTGGACCACGACGGCAGAATCGCCAGCCTTTTACGTACCCATTGAACTGAACTTACGGCCGTATCCTAACCTTATGGCCGTAACTCAATGCCGCCAAGGTGAATAAATCCGATAACTCCGATTCCTCGCTACGATGAATGATCCGACATACCATACGAATGTGAAAGTGAACAAGTCTAACACGAGCCAAAGATGATACTCCCAAGACAAGGCTATCAATCACAATGAAAATGATAATACTCCGTCTCGATCTAAAAACGGAGATAAAATGACGATCGGAATCGATATACGATTACAACATGCCAACGGTGAATGCAAATGAATGATTCATGAATGATGAGTGATTATTAATGAGTGAAAATTCTTGAGTGACAATTACAGATCGATAATTCTTGAATGAAAATGAATGAATTACAGTGTATTACATACTCCCCTTAAAAGAGTTTCGTCCCGAAACTAAGGGTCAAACAACTCGGGATAACTCTCCCGCATACTCTCCTCGGTTTCCCAAGTGGCCTCTTCGACTCCGTGTCCGGACCACCGAATCTTGACCAAAGGGATCGTCTTGTTCCTCAAGCGCTTTGATTCGCCGCTCCAACACTCGTACAGGACGCTCCTCGTACGAATGATCATCCGCGATCTCGATTTCGTCGAACTGAAGTATGTGACTCGGGTCGGCAACATACTTCCGCAACTGAGAGACGTGAAACACATTATGAATTCGGCTCAATGCCGGAGGTAAAGCCAATCGATAAGCTAACTCGCCTACTCGATCCAAAATTTCAAACGGTCCAATGAATCTCGGACTCAACTTCCCCCGTTTTCCGAAATGGAAAATACCTCGACTCGGGGATACCTTGACCAAAACGTGGTCACCCGTCTCGAACTCTAGTGGTCGACGATGATTATCTGCATATGATTTCTGTCGACTCTGAGCTGTCAACATACGACTCTTGATCAAAGCTACCTTCTCCCGGGCGGCTATAAGCATATCGGGCTCGGTGCCGATTGATTATGATAAGTCATCCCAACACAAAGGAGATCGACAACGACGACCGTACAAGGCCTCGTAAGGTGCCATATTAATGGAGGCATGCCAACTATTATTATACGTGAACTCGATCAGTGGTAGTTGGGCTTCCCAATCGTCCTTCCAATCGAGGACGCATGCCCTCAACATGTCCTCTAATGTCTGTATAGTCCTCTCTGATTGTCCGTCGGACTGAGGATGAAAGGCGGTACTGAGATTGAGCTGAGTTCCCATAGCACGATGAACTGATTTCCAAAAATGAGACACAAATCGTCCGTCACGATCGGAAACGATACTCTTAGGAGTACCATGCAGTCTCACTATCTCCTTGATGAACAACTGAGCCAGTCTCTCGGGACCCCACGTATCCTTGATCTCAAGTAAATGAGCTGATTTAGTTAAGCGGTCCACAATCACCCAGATCGTATTCATGCCACGACGACTCGTCGGCAAACTCGTGATGAAATCCATAGAAATGTCTTCCCACTTCCACTCTGGAATAGGGAGAGGTTTCAGCATACCCACCGGTCGCTGATGTTCAATCTTGACTTGTTGATAGGTTAAGCATTTCGAAACAAATTCTGCGACTTCTCGCTTCATATTACTCCACCAGCAATTTTGTTTAAAGTCCTTGTACATCTTGCTGGACCCCGGATGAACAGAATAAGGGGTAGCATGAGCTTCTCTCAAAATAGAGTTTTTCAACTCGTCATTCGCCGGTACGTACAACCGGTTCTTAAACCTCAAAAGTCTATCCTCGTGGACCACGAATCCAGGGGCTTTCCCCTGAGCCACATCCTCACGGATGCGCAACAATGAAGGGTTTGAACTCTGATTCTCTCTGATTACCTCCTCAAGTGACGATGAAATCTCTAACATACAAAGATATCCCTGAACTCGCTGAAGCCAGACCTCGATCTCGGGTCTAAGGAATTCTCGCCAAGCTCCTTCGAATCGTTAAACGAGCAAGCATCTGCTCCTGAACGGACTTACGACTCAAGGCATCGGCGACAACGTTCGCCTTGCCCGGGTGGTAAAGGATCTCGATATCATAATCTTTGATTAGTTCTAACCACCGCCTCTGTCGCATATTTAACTCCTTCTGAGTAAATATATACTTTAAACTCTTATGATCGGTGAATATCTGACAGGTAACGCCATAAAGATAATGACGCCAAATTTTCAAAGCGAACACCACGGCTGCTAGCTCCAGATCGTGAGTCAGATAATTAACCTCGTAAGGTCTCAATTGCCGTGAAGCATAGGCAATAACCTTTCCATTCTTCATGAGCACACATCCGAGACCCTGTCCGGATGCATCACTATAAACCACAAATCCATCCGTCCCCTGCGGCAAGGAAAGTACAGGTGCTGACATTAACCGGCTCTTGAGTTCCTCAAAACTCCGTTGACACGCGTCGGACCACGTGTATTTCTTATCCTTCCGCAAAAGGTTCGTCAAGGGTTGAGCGATTTTAGAAAATCCCTCCACAAATCGCCGATAATAGCCCGCTAATCCGAGAAAACTTCGGATTTCCTTAACATTCTTCGGAGGTAACCAGTCTCGGATAGCCTCCGTCTTCTGAGGGTCGACACGAACTCCGTCTGATGAAATTACATGTCCGAGAAAAGTTACTTCGGACATCCAGAACTCACATTTGGAAAACTTTCCATAGAGTTGCTCTCGTCTCAACACGTCGAGAACCTGATGAAGATGAACCTCGTGTTCTTCTCGCCACGAATAAATCAAAATGTCATCGATGAAGACAACAACAAACTGATCTAAAAAGTCGATGAAAACCCGATTCATTAACTCCATGAATACCGCAGGTGCATTAGTTAGCCCGAACGGCATAACTACGAACTCATAATGACCATAGCGTGTTCGAAACGCCGTCCTCGTGATATCCGACTCTCGAATCCGCAAATGGTGATATCCAGATCTTAAGTCGATCTTTGGAAATACTGAAGCTCCCAGAAGTTGATCTAAAAGATCATCAATACGGGGTAAGGGATACTTATTCTTGATCGTCACCCGGTTCAATTCCCGGTAATCAATACACAAACGGAACGAACCATCCTTCTTCTTGACAAACAACACTGGTGCTCCCCACGGAGACGCACTCGGCCGGATATAACCCTTCTCGAACAACTCCTCAAGTTGGTTCTTTAATTCCTGCATTTCAGTCGGGGACATCCGGTACGGTGCCTTCGATATCGGAGACGTACCAGGCTCCAACTCAATCGTGAATTCCACATCTCTCTGTGGAGGCAAACCAGGTAACTCGTCTGGAAAAACGTCGGCATACTCCCTCACTACGTGAATATCCGTCAACATTACTGATGATTTCTCGGTTTTGGTCATGTAGCACCAATAACCAACACATCCCTGACTGAGTAATCGCACTGCTTTCATCAAATTAATGACCTTACCAGAACAGCCAGGATTACCTCCCTGAAACACACATTCAACCCCATCGTCTGAAATGATAGTGATCATATGCTTACGGATACTAATGATGGCATCATGACGATCCATCCAATCAATACCCAAGATGACATCGTCCCTCGGCAAATCTACTACGATTAGGTCCGCGGTCCATACACGACCATGAAACTAAATCGGACAATTCTATATCTCACGATTACCGATAATTCGTCTACCATCAGGTAGGCCAATGACATAAGGCTCACAACTAGTAGCACTACCCAGACGTAGTCTACTCAAACATAACTCGGAAATGAAAGAATGCGATGCACCAGTATCAAAAAGGGTACACACAGGCTGGGATAGAATATCGAGTGTACCTGAGATCATTCGGGCCTCTGGATCATCGGTCTTCTTCATCTCGTAAATTCGGGGCTTGCCGGCCCCCGAACCAGACGCTCCCGTCTGATAGCTCTTGGCTCCGCCTTTTCTAGCTCCTGTCGTCTTAAACGATGCTGACTGAGTGGCCTGATTCTGCGCCTTTGAATGTCCTGGGGCCTGAGATGACGCCGGAGTAGGTTTAGAGTCCCTTCGGCAAAAACGGGCCCTATGCCCAGCAATTCCACAATTATGGCACGTGATGCCGCGGACATTTGGTGCCGAAATGACCTGTTTCTTCACATTTGAAGCAGTGACGGCCGAACCGCCGCTCGAGATCGAGATTCCGCGGGCTTAGACGCCATAGGAGGTCGCTCGGAAAAGGTAGAGCCCGCCCGTGGTTTCTTGAAAGTGGCACCGCCGCCGACCGATTACGGTTCTTAGACTTCTTGCCAGCAGATGAAGGTTGTTGCTGAGCAATCTCTTTGGCAGTAAGCTCGTAAGTAAGAGATTTCTCAATGAATTCGGCCAACGTGGTGCAATTATGATTAAGCAACTGTAGCCGCATACGAGGTTTCATCCTCTTGCTGAAATACTTGATCTTGTCCGCCTCAGAGTGAATGATAGATGAGGCGAACGGAAGAAGTTCCTGAAATTTCTCGGCAATGGCGAGAACATCCGCGTCTGATGAGGGGTCGGGAGTGAGTAACTCTGACAGCTTGGCCTCTCTGAGTGGGGCCGGATAATACCTGTCCATCATGAGAGTCTTGAATTGGTCCCAAGTGCACGATCCTTCGGTGGGCTTCAACGACAACCACCAAGAATGAGCGCTCTTACCCAGATAGTAAGCCGCAACTGAAACTTTGTGTCCTTCGGGACACTCTACCATCGAAAATAGCTTCTCGAAATGTTCGAGCCAATGAACAATATCCTCCATCTCAGATGAGCCTTCAAAAGTAGGTGGCCTTTGGCGAGAGATGGCGCCGATGATACTGCTCACATTCCTCTCTTGCCTCTGAGGTGGCGGCGGAGGAGCCTGTTGATTTTGATTGACTGAATTGTGCATCGTCTCCATAAGTTGTGCCATCTGCGTCCTTTGGGCCATCATGCCCTGCATAAAAGCAAGTGGGTCCACCCGAACACCTTCTGACTGAGCCGTGTCCCGGGTACGACTCCCCGATAGTGAATGATCACGTCCAGGTGAATGAGTGGCAGCGTCGCTGCTCGATGAATTAGCATTATTTCTCGCATTCGCACATGTATTCACACGAGCTCTAGGGATTCGGCCCGCACCACGGCCTCGTCCTCCTCGTCCTCTGCCAGCTCTTTCCATACTGAAGTGGAAAGTCACATGATGATTATATCTCTCGCATGAATATTACATTATGACTATGACATGAGATGATGAAAATGAGCATACGCTCTAACACAGTGATTACATGAATGATTAACCGAGGTGACATGATTATCTAATGAAATTATTGAAATGATTATCTTGAACAAGTTAACAAGATTAATTATATGATCTTCCAAATCAACAACTGAGTAATGAAATGAATTGAGTGATTAGTGCGTTAAAATGACCCTCCTGGTCAAAAATGAAAATGATGTTTGAGGATTGTTAACTGATGAGTTATGAATGAATGATTATTGCCAGAAATTGTACCATGGCGTTAGAAGTCTTAGAGTTCTTGGTCTGATTGGCTCGGCATCTGCACAGGTCACACGTGACGCGAAAGTCCAATGATACTAGTCCGATGACGATGATTTCAAATGAGACATGACTCGGAAGGTAGTATTCAAAACCACGCTCTGATACCAACTCTGTAACACCCCAAACTAGGCGGATATTACAGTGCCGTGAATCCCCGACTGGGACCCACCAGGCAAATGAAAGTGATGAATTACACATGGTAAATGTAGTACCAAACCACATTACAACAATAATTACTCCGATGAGGAGTTTCATACAACACATCCAGGATATTTCAGAATACATGTATATTTTATATGGAGATAAAATATACAACACTAAGTGAAATGAGTATTCAAACGGAATGTCTGCAGCGGAATAAATGAAGGAAACATAATGACTGAATTAAATGACTGAAAGGACTGGGGCCCCCTTTTAGTATCATTGGGACTCCTCGCCATCAACGTGCTCTCCCTGTGCCTTTGCCTTGCCATGACCTGAGAAACAAATATCCCCAAACGGGGTCAGTTATACATAACAACAATCCTCAAGAGTTGAATAAACACAATCAAATAAATATGTAGTATAAACCACAAGTTCGATCAAAATGAAACGGTTAGATTATAACCCAATCTTGTTGAAAACATACGCAATCAAACATGCTGTATGAATCAACTAACAGTACGGCTCAAGGGGTGGTGCCACACTACGCCCGGGGTGGAAATGTGTCCGTGCACAAGCCACCAACGAGTATCGATCGAATACCCGCGTGGTCTTGTACCTAATCAGTCTCACGAAGCAATCGACTCGTGTGCACAGTCCAATGTGAGGCCAACAACCAACACACGACATAAATGTGCCCGACATGAAAATCCTACACATACCAACCGGCACGCCAGTATGACCCGGAATGCCACGATATAACAAAAGTGACATTGGAAACGAATAATGACTCACCGAGATAAAATGATAGTGAAATGAATGATAGCTCAACGAAATGATTGGAACCGTCGTTCCTTGTGACTGAAGTGATTAATTGACAATGACAAGTTTTAATACGGTTAACACAATGATGAATGAGTTACGATTATGAATGAACAACAACAAAAGGAAATGAATATCCTTTTAACTGAGTAAGAATCAACTTACACAATACCGGTGACAATTATCCTTCCACGAACAACGTCCTAATTGAGATATAGGTCGCTCGAACAACCTTGAATTATACAATATCCAACAACCCGTTCAATATACGAATCAAACACGAATATAACGAACTCAAAACGTCGATACGATCAAACTAAGTTCATTGGGGCATTATATCGAATACGTTGTGGCCAAACTCCGATTGTTTACAATCAAATCTCAATGAGCCACTATCAAATCCCCCAATAAGTGTTTCAAACCAACAAACATCTTCCAAATGATCAATAATCCAAAATGAATATCCGAAAACGTGATTATAACGACAATTAATCGAAAACCCCCAATTTCAACTCGATATTCAAAGTGTTCTTGAATAATCCCTCAATAATCCAATGAACCCTTATACAAACTCATAATCATATACATATCCCTTCATATAACATGATTATAACGTCCAAAACATCATATCTCAACACAAAATCGAAGTCCAAGGTGTTGAAGAAATTACCTCTTGAAGATTCAACCACTTCGATCCGATGAACACGAGTTAAAACAAGTATCCAAGCTTCCCAAATGAATGAAGATGATGAAAATTACACACTCGAGTGATTGATGATGGCAAAATCTCTCCCTCAACCCACTCTCTCGGATAAAAGAAGAAAAGGAATGAAAATGAGGAAAAATGTCCCGACCGAGTCCTTAAATACTGCCGGAAGTTACGGCCGTAACTCGGCCCTCTTACGGCCGTAACATTCCAAGTCAACGGCCTTACGGCCGTAACCGTCCAACTCGTACGGCCGTAACTCGGCTTCGTACGAAAGCCTTCCGACAGACTTACGGCCGTAACCGCTCCTGAGTTACGGGCGTAACCCGCCTTCGTCAAAAACATCCGCTGACATCCTTATGGCCGTACCCGCACACCTTACGGCCGTAACTCGGATGATACGGCCGTATCCGGCTAAACTTACGGGCGTAACCCGCCTTCGTCAAAAATGTCCAGGATCCTGCCTGCAGCGTACGGCCGTATCCGGCCAAGCCTTACGGCCATACCTGCCTCGACTTACGGCTGTATGCCGCAACCCTTACGGCCGTAAGTCACCCTTGGTCGACAACACCTGAAATTTACGAACACCACTTACGGCCGTATCCAACCCTCCTTACGGCCGTAACTCGCCTTCGGCCAAGATGCCTGGGCAGCCTGCTGGACCACGTACGGCCAGAATCTGACCTTACGCCGCACTACCGAACTTACGGCCGTATCCCAGAATCTTATGGCCATAACTCAATGCTGGCCAAGGTGAATAAATCCGATAACTCCGATTCCTCGCTACGACTGATGAATGATCCGACATACCATACGAATGTGAAAGTGAACAAGTCTAACACGAGCCAAAGATGATACTCCCAGTACAAGGCTATCAATCACAATGAAAATGATAATACTCCTGTCTCGATCTAAAAACGGAGATAAAATGACGATCGGTAACTGATATACGATTACAACATGCCAACAGTGAACGCAAATGAATGATTCATGAATGATGAGTGATTATTAATGAGTGAAAATTACTGAGTGACAATTACAGACTGATAATTACTGAATGAAAATGAATGAATTACAACCGGGTATTACATGTGCGGGTACGGCCGTATGGCTGTCGTCATGTGTTTGGACGAGGGCGAGTTACGCCCGTAAGACAGGTACGGGTACGGCCGTATGACTGTCGGCAGATTCTGGATGAAGCCGAGTTACGGCCGTACGAGATGGCTGGTTACGGCCGTAAGGCCGTTGACCTGGGATGTTACGGCCGTAAGTAAGCCGAGTTATGGCCGTAACATTCGGCAGTTTATAAGGACCTGGACGGGTTTTTGAGGTCATTTCTCTCATTTTCTTCACCTTGCCCGAGAGAGAGCTTGAGGAAGAGATTTTTCTTCATCAATCACTTGAGTACACGGTTTTCATCATCTTCATTCGGTTGTGAAGCTTGGATAGTCGATCTAACGCGTGTTCATCGTATCAAAGTATTTGGATCTTCTAAGGTAATATTCTTCAAACATCTTGGATTTCAATTTTGTGTTGAGATATGATGTTTTGGATGTTATAATCATGTTGTATGAAGAGATGTATGTATGATTACGAGTGTGTATGAATATTCATTGGATTATTGAAAGTTTATTCAAGAACACTTTGAATATTGAGTTTGATTTGGGGGTTTTCGATTAGTTGTTGTTTAAATCACAAATTTGGATATTCATATTGGATCTTTGATTGTATTGAAGATGTTTTGTCGGTTTGAAACACTTCTTGGGGATTTGTTATTGGTATAGTTAAGGTTTGGTTGTAAACAATCGAAGTTTGGTCACAACGTGTTTGATATAATGCCCCCAATGAACTTGGTTTAGTCGTATCGACGTTTTGAGTTAGTTATCATCGTGTTTGATTTGTATGTTGAACGGATTGTTGGTAATTATGTTATTCAAGGTTTTTCGAGCGACCGACATCTCATTTAGGACGTTTGTTCGTGGAAGGACATTCGTCACCGGTGTTGTGTAAGTTAATTCTTACTCGGTTAAAAGGATATTCATTCCTTTTGTTGTTGTTCATTCATAATCATAACTCATTCATAATGTATTAACCGTATTGAGACTTGTAATTGTCGAATAATCACTTCATTCACGAGGAACGATAGTTTCAATCATTTCATTGAGCTATCATTCACTTCACTATTATTTTCATCTCGGTGAGTCATTCTTGACTTTGTCGGATTATTATTAATTGATATTCATTATGGTCATTCTCATTTATATGACCTTCTAGGTTCATATTTCGTGGCCGGGTGCGGATGTGTGGAATTTTTAGTCGAGCACACGATAGTCATGTGTTGGGTTCACCAATACATTGGACTCTGCACACGGTAACGCTTACCTCCATGAGACTAATTAGGTACAAGGACTGGTATGTCCGGGCACTCGTCTTGTACACTTGCACAAAACATTACGGGCGTATTATGATGCTCCTTTTCAGCTTAAATTCATAACTAAGGATATTTCATAATTGAGATATATCATGATTGTGTATATTAAACCCTTGAGGATTGTTGTTCTGTGTAACTGACCCCGTTGGGGGATATTGTTTTCAGGTCATGGCAAGGCAAAAACACGGGAATAGAACGTTGACGGCGAGGAGTCCTAGTGATACTAGTAGGGGGCCCTAATCCTTTCAGTCATTCATGTTGTCGTCATTTATTTTCCGCTGCAGTTTTCCATTTGGATACTCCGTTTCATTCAGTGTTGTGTATTTTATCTTCATATAAAATATACATGTATTCGGTATTATCTTGGGTGTGTTGAAATGAAACTCCTCGTCGGAGTAATTGATGATATAATGTGGTTCGGTACTACAATTATATTATTTAATTCAATAATTTTCATTCGCCTGGTGGGTCCTAGTCGGGGGTCTACGGCACTGTAATATCCGCCTAGTTTGGGGTGTTACAGATCAAGTAGAAAAGCAACCACTATGCTTCAAAGGTAATATCCTATGATCTTTGATCTAGATTAGGATATTTAATTTACCAACATATTTATTTAATAAATAATAATATTTAAATTGCTTATTAATCTTAATAGTTAATTAATTAGCATGCCTAAATACGTTTTGTGTTCGTGGATGCGTAAAACGCTTTTAATCAAATTTTTCCCAACTTTACTTCCGCTACGTTTTATTTCCAACAATTGGTATCAGAGATAGGTTTCTGGACTTTTGCTATTTTAATTATTTTTGGTGATTAATTCATAGCAATTTAAATATTCATGCAATTTGATGTTGGAGTATTTTGCTAGATGTGTTCTTGCAGGGAATATGACCCAATTATCATGGTTATATCAATGGTTTATTTATTTATTTTTATTATGCAATTGTTGGTTTGGGCCTTTTTGAGGCATGTAATGGTTTTTCCCGTGAGAAAATCTGCGGGTAGATCTAGGATCTTATTTTTTCGTGTAACCTTGATGTAAATTCGATGTATTTTACTTTGTATAAAATTGTAATCGGATTTGGAGAAGACGAAGTCACGAAGAAGTAGAGCGTAATCGGGACAAGGATGGCCGACAACCGTGGCCGACAAGAAGACGCAGCGCCGCGAAAGCAAGACACTGTCGCCGAGCGCTGTGCTTGCCGCCGAGGCCGCAGCACTGTTTCGGCCGGGTTATTTGTTTCATGTCGGGTCGTCCAATTTTTGGTTCGGTATGTTTCACCGCCGTTCGTTGCGTCCGATGTAGAGTCGGGATTTAAAATTGAATTTTTTTATGTAATTAACTTTGCATAAAAGTAAAACTTTAATTTTGGAAATCCACGGTCCGACCGGGGAGGAGTGACGAGATGCTTGATCCAGTGGGAGAAATCGAGTCGAAGATTTTCTCAGATTCAAATCAAGGAGAACCGGACAGTAGCATTCGAAATCTGCACAACCCTTCGCTTCCGGATGATGGTGGCCATCATGTCAGGAGAAAAGGTAAATTGGTGCCAGATTCTGCTAAAAAGGATACAGGAGGAGGCTGCCAAACCTGAGTCCGCTAAGAAATATTTCGGCCTCATTCTCAACTATATCCTTACCACCTGTGGAGTTAAGCAATTAGAGCATGCCAAGAAGATTGGCCCCGGGAAGTTCATTGGAGGGATGACTTCTACTGTATTCAAGAAATCGCCGTTGATTGCTAAAAGGCCAAACCCGAAAGCCTTGCCAATCTCGAGTGACCCATTAGATGTCACTGAATGGATCGCGAGCCAGGAGAAATCAAAGAAGAGAAGTGCCCCTCATGTTGTCTAGAAAAAGAAAAAGTAGGCAAAGAAGTCTTCCAAGACTATGCCTACACTACCCGCATCAGTTATTATGGAGGCCTCTCCAATTCCTGTCGCTGATCCTATCCCATAGGGCGCAACCCCTATGGAAGAAACAGTTGGTGCACAGACAGTAGATCCCAAGCTTATGGCGGCTATGACGGAAGAACAACTGTTAGCCAAACTGGAGGGTTCTGGCGAATTGGCTGCCCCCTCGGAGCCGAAAGCCGCAACTCCTGACAGGATACCCACACCTGTATAGGATCCCTCTCCCCACAGGGTACCATCCCCTGTCCGGGATCCCTCTCCGAAATAGGCTCCCATACCTGTTGAGGATCCAATCCGAACAGTAAACCCAATTACTCTAAGGAGTCCCTCCCCAACAGAAATGATCAACAATACTCTCCTTCAAGTCCAAACAGGGCAAGCATTTGAACGCTTCAAGACAGGGTCGCCCCATATGACACCCTGTACAACTGGGCTGATTAGAAGGAAGAGGAATTGCTCATTCAGAAGGTCACGGACACCCATAATGTTGAAGTCTTGATCTGTTGGGAGTATCACTTTTGCCAAGAGCTAATTTCTGACTATTACAAGGCAAAAGAGAAGGTTATAGTGAAAGGGAAATCATAGTCTGCTGACAAAGCTCCCTCACCAAGCCATCACTCCGACCCTGACGTGGATGCTGACGATGATGCCTTATAGGCAGTTCTGCGAATAAGTTGTGAAGAGGCCAGGGAACGAGAAATAGCCAATCACCACAGCCAACAAGGTCAGGGGACATCTGACAGAAATCAGTCCCCTCCTCCGCAACACGAAGCTATCAACGATCAACAGCAGGAGGAATCAGTCCCTCCTGTTACCGCTGAAGATAAAGCAGCACCTGAACAGGAAGCCCATCCTGTCCCGCAACAACAAGAAGACGCCGCCTGCGCCGTCCGCCAAGAGGAATCAATCCCTATTTTGGATTAGGCGGAAGTTGAGAGTCGGTAGGAGGATTCAGTCCCTCTTGTACTCCCGACTACAAGAAACCAAACCGAACAGGAGGAATCAGTCCCTCCCGTCCCCAAGACTTATCAAGCCGCACAATCTTCTGAGGCACCAGCTTCTGAAGCTCCCACTCACGAAGCACCTGCTGCCGAAGAGCCCGCTCAAGATGTCCATGCATCTCCTATATCGGTGAGCTCCAAGTCAGATTACAATGAAGGTTTCTTGCCTGATGACAGATCATGAAGACCCCATCATCATGTGGTTCTCCGTAAACTCAATGAGCCTGAGGATTCTAAAATTGCATGTCCTGGCTCCCCGCGAACTGAAGCCCGCATTGAGCAACTTCATGCAATCGGCCGATAGACAGTGTTCCTACAAGATGCTGTGAAGGCACTGTATGCCGTCGGTAAAGAACTCGATTGGATGCGAGGAACTGCCCAGGATGAGCTCTCCTATCGGAAGACTGCAATCACCAATGTCGAGGACGCGTCCCGCCTAATGCCTAATGCATTATGGCAAGCGCTTGATCAGCTCTAGCAGCATTAAGAGAGTGTCCTTCGGCAAGAACGAGAATAGATCCGAATTTCAGAGGCCAATATGGTTATTGCCCTTAAGGATACCGGAACCAGACTGACAGATCATGATCAAAAGATAGAAAACATATCTCTGGTGCTCGATACCATGGTTGATAAGATCGATACTCTGACGACCAAACAAGACAATGTTATCAAGATCCTACAGGAGATTCTTACTAAGGTATCATATATTGATGATGCCAAAAAGGAGGAAGAAGACAGAGAGGTTGGCCGCCGATGGAGACAAGAGAGAGAGACAGAGAGAGAGATCGATGCTGCATTGGAAGATAGTGTTGCTGCTGCGATAGGCCGTCTAGCCGCGCCTACAAAAGGATACAGGGTATCTGGATCTCAATCGGAGTTCTAAGATCCCAACATCCCCTGGAAAAATAATGTGCGAAATCCATCTGAGATATTGCTACACACTGATTGACATTCTTCATCCGATGATCTGAAGAACTGGAAGAAAAACCAACTGATGAGATACTTCTATATGCTCATCTGGGAATCTCCCCTGTTCAACAAATTCAAAATGCTGCAGGATGCGGCAAATGAGTTCTCAAGACTATTAGCGGAAGGAAAGCTCCCTCTGTATGTTTGAACAGATGTGACAATCAGCAACAACCGCTAATCAAGTGACAGATGTCAACATCTCACCAACCAACAACAGCTTTATTTATAACGGATACATTTCCAAGGTTATAAATACCCTCAAGCCAGAGGACACAAACAGCCAAGTTATTCATAATCGCGAAAGCTCTGACAAGATCACTAATATTCTAGCGATTACAAAGAAGTATATTTTGTGAGCATACAACAGTATCCAAGCGAAGAAATATACAAGTCCTCAATGCAAACAGCACAGCATACAATGATTGTTTATCCGTGATAAAGCTGTTGTTTGAGAAGTGTTCTACCCTACTCGTTGAGTTTATCATTAGTCCTATGTGGACTAAGGATCTACCCTATAATAGCTCACTGCACTCTTAGATTCCAAGCTGTATATTATATACTTAGTGGCCAACAGAATCTTTTTAGGTTTTCCACCTATCTCCTCAGCAATGTTGTCCTTCATGTAGGTGCTAGGACCTTCCTCAATAATGCTCCACATGTAGTCGTGGATGGATGATAAGTGTGCCCGCATTCTTATCTTGTATAGATCATAGTCATCAAGAGGGAAAACATGAGGTCTAGAGTTCATGTGTTCCATCTTATGGTAAGAGAGTAGTTAAATATACGTGTGCATATGGATCTATTTTGATGGCCACCTAATGGGTGGTCTATGAACCAACCTCTCTGATATCACTTGTTGGTCACAAACACGTATGCTAAAAGTCTAGAGGGGGTGAATGGACTTTTAAAACTTTTACTAATTGAACTATTTCTTAAACTCAATTTTAATACGCAGCAGCTAGGTAAACTCGGTTGTTCCCAGTTCAAATGTCAGCTAAAAAAAATTATAGATGACTTAGCTGACTAGGTTTGTGAATGTAACAGTGAAGATGAATGCAGCAGTTAAGTATGAAGTTTAAAGCAATAAATCACGCAGTACTTATAGTGGTTTTAGAGGCTGGGTATTCCTCTACTAGTCTACCTTTCTTCGATCCACTTGGAGATGAATTCACTATAACTTTTGAGGGTTACAATGAACTAGATACAACAGCTTTCAACTAGTGAAAACTCTTGACCGCAATAACTCCTTCCCTTTGGATTCTTGTCACATATTGATCAAGAACCCATGGATGCCTCATAACTTTCAAGTTGTTTATCACCTTCTAATCAAGAACTCGTGGATGTCGCACAACCTTAAATTTCAAGAACATCATTCAAGAAAGTACCCCTTACTCATATCACAAAAGAGTTTTTTTTCTCCAACTTTAAGAGCTTATTTGAACTTGTATCTTGGAACTCAGCTCTTCTCGATGCTTAGTACATAGATTATATTTCTTTACATGGTTTGTTTGTTTTGGAAGTATTAATCGCATCGTACTTTTGCTCATTGAATCTTCAGATATTTATAGTATGATCCTTGAGCTCTTCTTCATAGACATTGCATCTCCTGAACAAATTGGTTTATTGGAGAGAGACCTCTTTGTTTAGTATTATATTCTTTTCAAGACTTTGTTGTTTTATTCAAATCTAGCCATTTTCCTTCAATAGTAAATGTCTCCGCCGCAATATTTGATTTTTTTAATGGAGAATGTCTTTTGGGTGTGAATCTAGAGGAATATTTTGTTCCTCATTTTCATGCAAGTTGTGTGAATCACTCAATTTGTCTCTTTATTATTTTATTCATGTCTGCATGTGTCTTGCCATTTTTATTGACTTTTCGACTTAGCTAATGTGGACATGGTGGATTGATACTTGATAATTTTCTAAGTATCAAACGTTCCTTGATGTCCATACTCCGCTGACTAACTTGGTTGTCCATACTTGGCTGACTAACTTGACTGTCCATTCCCAGCTAACTAACTCGGCTATCTCTTTACAGTTGGGTTACCCGGCTGTCAGACTGAGTTGTGTCATCATAGTTGGGTTACCTAGTTGTCCATACTCAACTTAAGTCTATACTTCGCTATATGAACCCGATTGATCAGTACTTAGCTTAAAATAAATTTTAAGGCTTGTAGAAGATACTCATTTGGTTCTTCTTTACCATGCTAAGTCCTTAGAACATACATTTGAATTAAACTTGAATACAGGGATGACATCATCAAAATCTTAAATGTATTTCTAACACCGCATTTTGTACACTGATGCAGGTGTTGCGTGTCTCGACGGATTTCTCGGTTGTTTTCGAGGTACAACTTTCCTTTGTTGTTGTTTGGAATGTTGTTGGTATGTTTGAGAAGATACTGTTGATGTTGGGCACCGCGTCTTACAGGTCTGTAGGTTATTCTATCTGCTGCTTATGATATGATATTGGAGGCGGAATACCAGCCTTTGTTCGCTGCAATGAAGGTATGGCTGTGGTCTTTCTTTTTTCTACAGGAATAGACCTTGGAATCTCCTCGGTCTTAGGGCTTGAAATAGGTTCAACCCATTTGACAAACACCATGTCGATTTTACAATTAGGGTCGGAGAACGAGATATATACCATTCCACGTTAATCATGAATGTGTTGGCCTATGCTTGGGATATCTTCCATCCTCCTGGAGGATTTGTTAAATGACTTGAGAATAGTCTCGAGTTCTTCTTCTTTCTTCTCAGTAAGTTGTACATTGGCTTCCAATAGGGCATACTCGTTTCTCTTACCTTAATCATGAGATTTTACCTCATTCATGTCATCTGTGAGTTGACGATTGCACTCCATTAGTTTTTCATGGTCGACGTTACTATTTTAGCAATCTAAAGACATGTTTTCAAAATTAATTTTTAGCAAGTCGTTTTCATCCTTCAGCTCTAAGTTGGAAAGTGAGAGTTGCAGGTTTTCTTATTTCAAGCTCTCGTGGGCTTGTCGAATGGTCCTAAACTCATTCATCATGTTTTCGAAAATATGAGATGTATTAACGAGATTATTCGCATTTGAAGAGGTTGAGCTTACCTCATTGTCACTTTCGTCATCCTCATCGTCATTGGCCATCATGCACATATAAGCCTTGTATTTGATTTTGTCATTAGAGAATCATTGTCGGTGATAGCTTATAGACATTCCTATTTCTTGCTTGCTGTAAACGACACATTTGATTCCCCAATCAGCACCTTCAGATTATTCTCCATATTCATCGCTTTTTATCCCTTTCCTGTTGCTCGGCTTCCGGTAGCCTTTGAACCTTGGGATGTGGACATCTATTTGCATAGTGTCCTGGCTTTCTGCAATTGTAACACATGTTAGAGTCTCCTTTGAAAGGTGACTCAGTACTCACATTGTTTGAAGGTTTCGTCCTGTATGGAGCCTCTCCGGACTTTTTAAGGAACTTCAAAAACTTCTGCATGAGCAGTGCTATCTCGTCTTGCACTAGCACGTCATCGTCATCTCCAGCAGTTTGGAGGTACTAGGGGCATGGCTTTGTCTTCTGTCAGGACTGCACGAGCTGTAGTCTTGGTAGTAACTCCTCACCCTTCTCTCTCCTGTCAATATCGTACTCAAAAGATTTAAGGTCAAAAAATAGGTCAAAAGTAGATATGTCATGAAGATTACAAGATACACACATAGTTGTGGTCTTAATGTCCCATTGGGCAGGGAGTGGCCTAAATATCTTGAGGTTTTTCCTCCTTTGGGGAGTACACTTTGCTCAGTGTTTCAAGTTCAAATACAGTACCAGTCGATCTGAGGTCATGATCCTCAAGAGTTTATGAAGGTTTCATTTCAAAGGACTCAAACTCATGTGTGACTTTAGTAGCCTTATTTTCTTTCGAGAGCTCAAGGGACTTGCATATCATCTTGAGTTTATCCCAGATAACTTTAGCTATCTCACAACCTTTTACCTTTGAGAATGTGCTTTTGTTAAGAGTGACAAATAACACATCCTTAGCTACAATGTCCAGGTTGGCTCGCTTTTATTCATTACTGATCCACTGATCAGGAGACTTCTCCAGCATCTCTGCATGTGATTGGCCTTCTAGTCTGGCTGCTGTATTAACCTTCATTATGGTGATAGGTGCTTCCTCTATCACCTAGAGCATCTCTTCGTGCGTGGCAGCAAGATGTGATTCCATTCTAATTATCCAGTCATCAAATTTGTTAATTGAAAACATTTAAACTTTGTTAATCATAGAGGAATCCATGTAGAGAGATAAAATATGATTTTCAAATACCAAAATATGCAGTTTTAAAACTAGTTATTATGGATCTGGTTCAGGTTAAAAATTGATTAGTTATTTGTAGAACCTGTTAGGAATACCTTTTGATATTTTGATGATGTCATCCTTGTATTCTAAGTTTATTTCAAATGTGTGTACTTGGAATTGTAAAGAAGAACCAAATGAGTATCTTCAATAGGCCCTTAAAAGATTAGACTAAGTATTGATCATGTTGATCAGTGAGACGACCCACTCCAACAACCTAGCCTGACTATCGCATATCATATTAATACTTATAAAGCGCCGCATAATTTCGGCAGAGTCTCTGTAATACCCGGTTGTAATTCAGTAATTATCATTCAGTATTTATCATTCAGTAATTTCACTCATTAATGATCATTTGTCACTCATATTCAATCTTGGTATTCACCGTTCAGAGTAATTGTATCGTGTATCAATCATCGTTCATCACTAATATAATTGGAGTTCCGTGCCGTGTTTATCATCATTGTCATTTTCATTGTGGGCTGTGCGTGAGGGATAGCGAACGCTACGTACTCTTTCTAGCACGCGCTAATTGAGTACAGGTTGCGCACGCTACCACTCAGCATTAGCGCACGCTAATGTTACACTGGCTGCAGTCTAGAAGGTACTAGACTGCAGGTGAATTATAAGTAGCGCACGCTACGAGTGGTAAGTAGCGCGCGCTAGTGGGTTGTACTACCGCACACTAATAATTGATGTAGCGCGCGCTAAGGATGGATCAGGTTGAGTCCAGCGGCTACTGGACTGCACTGGATTAATTCATAACGCACGCTATGAGTTGTTTTTAGCGTACGCAATCGATATTATAGCGCACGCTAAATATTGGTTGTAGCTCATGCTACCGAGGTCAGATCAGAGGACAGACGGTTTCTGGATTCCAGTACTGGGCATCAAATAATTCGTTAGCGCACGCTAACCATGGGTATTAACGCACGCTAATGGTATGGTTGTAGCGCACGCTACAAAAGGTACGTAGCGCACGCTACCATGTTCGGACAGTGGGTGTTGGACTACCCAAAACACCCGTTAGCGCACGCTAAGAGCTGGGGCTAGCGCGCGCTAAACTGGGATTGCTATAAATAGGACAATTCAGCCCTTACTCCGTCATTTATCGTTTCTCTTCGTCTCTTCGATGGTTTCGGGCGATTCCGGGCGATTTGGAGAGTGTTCTTCGAGGAGTAATCATCAATCATCATCTTCAAGCTTATCTTTTGGATTAATCATCATTTCAACATCCTCATCACATCAAATCTAAGGTATTAATCTCTTGGATCTAGAATTTCGGATTTTTGGGTTTTTCCTTCCGATTTCTTCGTGTAAGCTTGGATTATCATTGGAATATGTTAGATATGGATTATCTACCTTGGATAAATATATTCCTACGGATTTAAATTTTCGGAATTATTTCAAGAACCCTTGGGGTTGACTTCGGGTAATTGGGGATTTTCCGATTGATGTTGTTGTAATCTTGAATTGTGGGTTCCTATTGGATTATTGATATCATTGAATTGTTTTGATAGTTCGAAATACTCATTTTGGTGTTGGTTTCAATATATTCGGGATTGGATATTTTCGAAAGTTGTGTGGTTGGTTACGTATTCGTTAGAATGCCTCTACGAGTTTGGATATTGTTGTATCGACGTTTGAGCTGGTTGTAATCGTGTTTGATATGTGTATTGAACGGATTATTGGAATTGTGTTATTCAAGGTTGTTCGAGCGACCGACATTTCATTTAGGACGTTGTTCGCGGACGGACATTCTTCATCGGTGTTGTGTAAGTTGATTCTTACTCGGTTAAAAGGATATTCATTCTTTTTGTTGTTGATTATTCATAATCATAACTCATTCATCACGGTATTAATCATATTGAGACTTGTAATTGTCGAATAATCATTTCATTAACGAGGAACGACGGTTCCAAATCATTTCATTGGGTTATCAATCACGTCACTAATATTTTTATCTCGGTGAGTCATTCTTGGCCTTGTCGAATTATTATTCATTGATATTCAGTGTGGTCATTATCGTTCATATGACTTTCTGGGTTCATATTGCGTGGCCGGGTGTGGCTGTGTGGAATTTTTAGTCGGGCACACGATGGTCATGTATTGGGTTCACCGATACATTGGACCATGCACACGGTAAAGCTTAACTCCGTGAGACTAATTAGGTACAAGGACGGGTGTGTCCGGTCATTCGTCTTGTACACTTACACAGAACATTACGGGCGTACTATGATACTCCTCTTCAGCGTAATTCATAATTAAGGAGATTTCATAATTTCAGATATATCATGATTGTGTATGTTCAACCCTTGAGGATTGTTGTTACGTATGGCCCCGTTGGGGGATTTTGTTTTCAGGTCACGGCAAGGCAAAGGCACGGGAAGAGTATGTTGACGGCGAGGAGTCCCAGTGATACTAGTAGGGGGCCCCAGTCATTCCGTTTATTTCAGTCCTGCTTATTTCTCTACAGTTGTATTTTCCGCTGCAAATTCTGTTTGAGATGTTTAACTGTTCAGGGTGGTGTATTTTGTCTCCATATAAAATATACTAGTATTCGGTTTTGTCCTGGTGTGTTGTACTTAAACTCCTCATCGGAGTACTTGGTAATATAATGTGGTTCGGTACTACAATTATATTATTTAATTCACCATTTTCATTTGCCTGGTGGGTCCCAGTCGGGGATTCACAGCACTGTAATATCCGCCTAGTTTGGGGTGTTACAGAGTTGGTATCGGAGCGTGGTTTTGAATACTACCCTCCAAGTCATGTCTCATTTGAAATCATCGTCATCGGACTAGTACCATTAGACTTTCGCGTCACGTGTGACCTGTGCAAATGCCGAGCCAATCAGACCAAGAACTGTAAGATTTCTAACGCCATGGTATAATTACTGGCAAGAATCATTCATTCATAATTCATCAGTTAACAATCCTCAACCATCATTTTCATTTGACCAGGACGGTCATGTTAACTCGTTAATCACTCAATTCATTTCATTATTCAGTTGTTGATCAGGAAGATCAAATCATTAATCATGTTAACTCGTTCAAGATAATCATTTCAATAATTTCATCAGATTTTCATGTCACCTCAGTTAGTCATTCATGTAATCATTGTGTTAGAGCGCGTATGCTCATTTTCATCATCTCATGTCATAATCATAACGTGATATTCATGCGGGAAATATAATCATCATGTGACTTTCCTACTTCAGTATGGAGAGGGCAAGGAGAGGACGTGGAGGACGAGGCCGTGGAGCGGGCCGAATCCCGAGAGCTCGTGTGAATACACGTGCAAACGCGAGAAATAATGCTAATTCATCGAGCAGCGATGCTGCCACTCATTCACCTGGATGCGATCATTCACTAACGGGGAGTCCTACCCGGGACACGGCTCAGTCAGAAGGTGTCCGGGTTGACCCACTCACTTTTATGCAGGGCATGATGGCCCAAATGGCCCAGATGGCACAACTTATGGAGACGATGCACAACTCAGTTAATCAAAATCAACAGGCTCCTCCGCCGCCACCTCAAAGGCAAGAGAGGAATGTGAGCAATATCATCGGCGACATCTCTCGCCAGAGGCCACCTACTTTTGAAGGCTCATCTGAGCCGGCGGATATTGTTCATTGGCTCGAACACTTCGAGAAGTTGTTTGCTATGGTAGAGTGTCCCTCGGGACACAAAGTTTCAGTTGCGGCTTACTACCTGGGTAAGAGCGCACATTCTTGGTGGTTGTCGTTGAAGCCCACCGAAGGATCATGTACTTGGGATCAGTTCAAAACTCTCATGATGGAGAGGTATTATCCAGCCCCACTCAGGGAAGCTAAATTGTCGGAATTACTCACTCCCGACCCCTCAGCAGACGAGGATATTCTCGCCATTGCCGAGAAATTTCAGGAACTTCTTCCTTTCGCCTCATCTATCATTCATTCCGAGGCAGATAAGATTAAGTATTTCAGCAAGAGGCTGAAACCCCGTATGAGACTACAGTTGCTTAATCATAATTGCACCACGTTGGCCAAATTCATCGAGAAAGCTCTCACTTATGAGCTTACTGCTAAGGAAATTGCTAAGCAGCAACCTTCCTATGCTAGCAAGAAATCGAAGAATCGTAATCAGTCTGAAGGCGGTCAGACAATCTTCAAGAAACCACGTGTGGACTCTGCTTTTTATGAGCGACCTCCTGTGACGTCTAAACCCGCGGAATCTCAGTCACGAGCGGCCAGTTCGGCCATCACCTATTATAACTGTGGGGATCTTGGTCATGTCAGCACCAAGTGTCCGAGACAGTCTGTCACGTGTCATAACTGTGGAATTGTTGGGCATAAGGCCCATTTTTGCCGTAGGGACTCCAAACCTGCTCAGACGTCATCTCAGGCCCCTAAGCAGTCAGCCGTTCAGAATCAGGCCACTCAATCAGCGTCGTTTAAAACGACAGGAGTGACTAAAGGTGGAGCCTACAGCCAGACGGAGCGTCGGTCTGGGACTAGCAAGCCCCGGATTTATGAGATGAAGAAGACCGATGATCCAGAGGCCCGAATGATCTCAGGTACACTCGATATTCTATCTCAACCTGTGTGTACCCTTTTGGATACTGGTGCATCGCATTCATTCATTTCCGAGTCATGTTTGAGTAGACTACGTCTGGGTAGTGCTACTAGTGAGCCTTATGTCATTGGCCTACCTGATGGTAGACGAATTATCGGTAATCGTGAGATTTAAGACTGTCCGATTCAGCTTCATGGTCGTGTATGGGCAGCGGACCTAATCCTGGTAGATTTGCCGAGAGACGACGTCATCTTGGGTATTGATTGGATGGATCGTCACGATGCCATCATTAGTGTCCGTAAGCGTATGATCACTATCATTTCCGACGATGGGGTTGAATGTGTGTTTCAGGGAGGTAATCCCGGCTGTTCTGGTAAGGTCATTAATTTGATGAAAGCAGTGAGATTACTCAATCATGGGTGTGTTGGTTATTGGTGCTATATGACCAAAACCGAGAAATCATCAGTAATGTTGACGGACATTCCGGTAGTGAGGGAATATGTCGATGTTTTTCCAGACGAGTTACCTGGTTTCCCTCCACAGAGGGAGGTGGAATTCACAATTGAGTTGGAGCCCGGTACGTCCCCGATATCGAAGGCACCGTACCAGATGGCCCCGACCGAAATGCGGGAATTTAAGAATCAACTTGAGGAGTTATTCGAGAAAGGTTATATCCGACCGAGTGCGTCCCCGTGGGGAGCACCAGTGTTGTTTGTCAAGAAGAAGGATGGTTCATTTCGCTTATGTATTGATTATCGGGAGTTGAATAGGGTGACGATCAAGAATAAGTATCCTTTACCCCGCATCGATGATCTTTTAGATCAACTTCAGGGAGCTTCAGTATTTTCCAAGATCGACTTAAGATCTGGATATCATCAGTTGCGGATCCGAGAGTCGGACATCGCGAGGATGGCGTTTCGAACACGCTATGGTCATTATGAGTTTGTGGTTATGCCATTTGGATTGACAAATGCACCTGCGGTATTAATAGAGTTAATGAATCGGGTTTTCATCGACTTTTTGGATCAATTTGTTGTTGTCTTCATCGATGACATTTTGATTTATTCTCGTGACCTAGAGGAACACGAGTTTCACCTTCATCAAGTGCTCGACGTGTTGAGACGAGAACAACTTTATGGGAAGTTTTCCAAATGTGAGTTCTGGATGTCCGAAGTGACGTTCCTCGGACACGTAATTTCTTCAGACGGAGTTTGTGTCGATCCTCAGAAGACGGAGGCTATTCGAGATTGGCTACCTCCGAAGAATGTTAAGGAAATCCGAAGTTTCCTCGGATTAGCGGGTTATTATCGGCGATTTGTGGAGGGATTTTCTAGAATCGCTCAACCCTTGTCGAACCTTTTGCGAAAGGATAAGAAATACACATGGTCCGACGCGTGTCAACGGAGTTTTGAGGAACTAAAGAGCCGGTTAATTTC
This sequence comes from Orobanche coerulescens, assembly GCA_033398695.1. Taxonomy (NCBI): domain Eukaryota; kingdom Viridiplantae; phylum Streptophyta; class Magnoliopsida; order Lamiales; family Orobanchaceae; genus Orobanche; species Orobanche coerulescens. The sequence continues at coordinate 161,037,024 of CM065803.1, forward strand.
AGCACCTGTACTTTCCTTGCCGTAGGGGACGGAAGGATTTGTGGTTTATAGTGATGCGTCCGGACAGGGTCTCGGATGTGTGCTCATGCATAATGGAAAGTTTATTGCCTATGCTTCATGGCAATTGAGACCTTACGAGGTTAATTATCCGACACACGACCTGGAGCTAGCAGCCGTGGTGTTCGCTTTGAAGATTTGGCGTCATTATCTTTATGGCGTTACCTGTCAGATATTCACCGATCATAAGAGTTTAAAGTATATATTTACTCAGAAGGAGTTAAATATGCGACAGAGACGGTGGTTGGAATTAATCAAAGATTATGATATTGAGATCCTTTACCACCCGGGCAAGGCGAACGTTGTCGCCGACGCCTTGAGTCGTAAGTCCGTTCAGGAGCAGATGCTTGCTCGTTTAACAGTTCAGAAGGAGCTTCAGCAGGAATTCCTAAGACCCGAGATCGAGGTCTGGCTTCAGCGAGTTCATAGACAGCTTTGTATGTTGGAGATCTCATCGTCACTTGAGGAGGCAATCAGAGAGAATCAGGGTTCGGACCCATCATTGTTACGCATCCGTGAGGAAGTGGTTCAGGGGAAAGCCCCTGGGTTCGTGGTCCACGAGGATGGACTTTTGAGATTTAAGAATCGATTGTGCGTACCGGCGAATGACGAGTTGAAAAAGTCGATTTTGAAAGAAGCTCATGCTACCCCTTATTTTGTTCATCTGGGGTCTAGCAAGATGTACAAGGACTTGAAACAAAACTACTGGTGGAGTAATATGAAGCGAGAAGTCGTGGAATTTGTTTCGAGATGCTTAACCTGTCAATAAGTTAAGATTGAACATCAGCGACCGGCGGGTATGCTGAAACCTCTCCCTATTCCAGAGTGGAAGTGGGAAGACATTTCTATGGATTTCATCACGAGTTTGCCGACGAGTCGTCGTGGCATGAATACGATATGGGTGATCGTGGACCGCTTAACCAAATCAGCTCATTTTCTTGAGATCAAGGATACGTGGGGTCCCGAGAGACTTGCCCAGCTGTTCATCAAAGAGATAGTGAGACTACACGGTACTCCTAAAAGTATCGTTTCCGATCGTGACTGACGGTTTGTGTCTCATTTTTGGAAATCAATTCATCGTGCTATGGGAACTCAGCTTAATTTCAGCACATATTTTCATCCTCAGTCCGACGGTCAATCGGAGAGGACTATTCACACATTAGAGGACATGTTTAGGGCATGTGTCCTCGATTGGAAAGACGATTGGGAAGCCCAACTACCATTGATCGAGTTCACGTATAATAATAGTTGGCATGCTTCGATTAAGATGGCACCTTACGAGGCCTTGTATGGTCGTCGTTGTCGATCTCCTTTGTGTTGGGATGACCTATCAGAATCAATCGGCACCGAGCCCGATATGCTTATAGCCGCCCGTGAGAAGGTAACTTTGATCAGGAGTCGTTTGTTGACCGCTCAGAATCGACAGAAATCATATGCAGATAACCGTCGTCTACCTTTAGAGTTCGAATCAGGTGACCATGTTTTAGTCAAGGTATCCCCGAGTCGTGGTATCTTCCGTTTCGGGAAGAGGGGGAAGTTGAGTCCGAGATTCATTGGACCGTTTGAGATTTTGGATCGAGTAGGCGAGTTAGCTTATCGACTGGTTTTACCTCCGGCGTTGAGCCGAATTCATAATGTGTTTCATGTCTCTCAGTTGCGGAAGTATGTTGCCGACCCGAGTCACATACTTCAGTTCGATGAAATCGAGATCGCCGACGATCATTCATATGAGGAGCGTCCTATGCGAGTTTTAGAGCGGCGAATCAAACAGTTGAGGAATAAGACGATTCCTTTGGTTAAGATTCAGTGGTCTAGGCACGGAGTCGAAGAGGCTACTTGGGAAACCGAGGATAGTATGCGGGAGAGTTATCCCGAGTTGTTTGACCCTTAGTTTCGGGGACGAAACTCTTTTAAGGGGGGGTGTATGAAATACCCGGTTATAATTCAGTAATTATCATTCAGTAATTATCATTCAGTATTTATCATTCAGTAATTTCACTCATTAATGATCATTTGTCACTCATATTCAATCTTGGTATTCACCGTTCAGAGTAATTGTATCGTGTATCAATCATCGTTCATCACTAATATAATTGGAGTTCCGTGCCGTGTTTATCATCATTGTCATTTTCATTGTGGGCTGTGCGTGAGGGATAGCGCACGCTACGTACTCTTTCTAGCGCGCACTAATTGAGTACAGGTAGCGCACGCTACCACTCAGCATTAGCGCACGCTAATGTTACCCTGGCTGCAGTCCAGAAGGTACTGGACTGCAGGTGAATTATAAGTAGTGCACGCTACGAGTGGTAAGTAGCGCGCGCTAGTGGGTTGTAGTAGCGCACGCTAATAATTGCTGTAGCGCGTGCTAAGGACGGATCAGGTTGAGTCCAGTAGCTACTGGACTGCACTGGATTAATTCATAGCGCACACTATGAGTTGTTTTTAGCGTACGCAATCGATATTATAGCGCACGCTAAATATTGGTTGTAGCGCACGCTACCGAGTCGAATCGAGAGGACGAGACGGTTTACGGATTCGATCGGGCATCAAATAATTCGTTAGCGCACGCTAACCATGGGTATTAACGCACGCTAATGGTATGGTTGTAGCGCACGCTACAAAAGGTACGTAGCGCACGCTACCGTGTTCGGACAGTGGGTGCTGGACTACCCAAAACACCCGTTAGCGCACGCTAAGAGCTGGGGTTAGCGCGCGCTAAACTGGGATTGCTATAAATAGGACAGTTCAGCCCTTACTCTGTCATTTATCATTTCTCTTCGTTTCTTCGGCGGTTTCGGGCGATTCCGGGCGATTTGGAGAGTGTTCTTCGAGGAGTAATCATCAATAATCATCTTCAAGCTTATCTTTTGGATTAATCATCATTTCAACATCCTCATCACATCAAATCTAAGGTATTAATCTCTTGGATCTAGAATTTCGGATTTTTGGGTTTTTCCTTCTGATTTCTTCGTGTAAGCTTGGATTATCATTGGAATATGTTAGATATGGATTATCTACCTTGGATAAATATATTCCTACGGATTTAATGGCTATTTTCAGAATTATTTCAAGAACCCTTGGGGTTGACTTCGGTTAATTGGGGATTTTCCGATTGATGTTGTTGTAATCTTGAATTGTGGGTTCCTATTGGATTATTGATATCATTGAAGTGATTTGATAGTTCGAAATACTCATTTTGGTGTTGGTTTCGATATATTCGGGATTGGATATTTTCGAAAGTTGTGTGGTTGGTTACGTATTCGTTAGAATGCCTCTACGAGTTCGGATATTGTTGTATCGGCGTTTGAGCTGGTTGTAATCGTGTTTGATATGTGTATTGAACGGATTATTGGAATTGTGTTATTCAAGGTTGTTCGAGCGACCGACATTTCATTTAGGACGTTGTTCGCGGACGGACATTCTTCATCGGTGTTGTGTAAGTTGATTCTTACTTGGTTAAAAGGATATTCATTCCTTTTGTTGTTGATTATTCATAATCATAACTCATTCATCACGGTATTAATCATATTGAGACTTGTAATTGTCGAATAATCATTTCATTCACGAGGAACGACAGTTCCAAATCATTTCATTGGGTTATCAATCACGTCACTAATATTTTCATCTCGGTGAGTCATTCTTGGCCTTGTCGAATTATTATTCATTGATATTCAGTGTGGTCATTCTCGTTCATATGACTTTCTGGGTTCATATTGCGTGGCCGGGTGTGGCTGTGTGGAATTTTTAGTCGGGCACACGATGGTCATGTATTGGGTTCACCGATACATTGGATCGTGCACACGGTAAAGCTTAACTCCGTGAGACTAATTAGGTACAAGGACGGGTGTGTCTGGTCATTCGTCTTGTACACTTGCACAGAACATTACGGGCGTACTATGATACTCCTCTTCAGCGTAATTCATAATTAAGGAGATTTCATAATTTCAGATATATCATGATTGTGTATGTTCAACCCTTGAGGATTGTTGTTCTGTGTAACTGACCCCGTTGGGGGATTTTGTTTTCAGGTCACGGCAAGGCAAAGGCACGGGAAGAGTATGTTGACGGCGAGGAGTCCCAGTGATACTAGTAGGGGGCCCCAGTCATTCCGTTTATTTCAGTCCTGCTTATTTCTCTACAGTTGTATTTTCCGCAGCAAATTCCATTTGAGATGTTTAACTGTTCAGGGTGGTGTATTTTATCTCCATATAAAATATACTAGTATTCGGTTTTGTCCTAGTGTGTTGTACTTAAACTCCTCATCGGAGTACTTGATAATATAATGTGGTACGGTACTACAATTATATTATTTAATTCACCATTTTCATTTGCCTGGTGGGTCCCAGTCGGGGATTCACGGCACTGTAATATCCGCCTAGTTTGGGGTGTTACAGTCTCCCCTAAACTAGTACCTATCCCAAAACATGTGACATAAAACCAAGGCAACTATCACATAGAGACATCCAGTCTCAATCCGAATCAAACTCATGATATCAATATCCTCGTAGCTATAACCACAAGAGATTAGTAAACAATACAAATCTAATCTTCACAAATCACTCACTTATCTATTTTTCATTACGGTATTTAAACAATCTCACAAGTTACATAAACATAATAAGTGAACTTAAACTACACATCACAACATCAATGACACTCTAACATATGAGTACATTATTACAATACCTATTTATAAAACAAGGTTTAGAAACAAGAAGTAAAACATGTTAAGCCCATGGTTAAGCCTGACCGATTGTCATCCATGTACGTCGATCCTCAGCAATAGTGGAACTCCAACCCATCCAGCAAGGGAATATGCTCAAGCATCAGGATTATTTACAATGCATAAACTACGTGAGCTAAATCCCAATAAGTAGAAATCATGCATGTATCATGTTTGATGCTACACATGACATATGATCATCAATGAAAATCTCTTTCAAAATAATTTTCTTATCTTTGGACCCATAACGTACTAGGCACTATAAAGAGCTCAATATCATATCATATCATAAACCATGCATCTACCGCGCCAGATATATAAGGCATGCATCTACCGCGCCAGATATATAAGGCATGAACATGCATCTACCATGTCTCACACAACATATACCGTGAGAACATGCATCTACCATGTCTCACACAACATATAAGCACGCATATACCGTGCTAAACATATCATAAAAGCATACATCTACCATGCCTCGGTGCTCTAGCAGTGGCTAAACAAACATTTTTCTTTTCTTTCTTTCCATGATCATATTATGCATGCAAACACTAGTGAGTCTCCTGTTATGTATCTATGTAGAGATGCTAATGGATGTCATGTTCATGAAAGGTGCAACCAGACACTTTAAGCATAATTCGAATCAATCATACAATACAATGGAACACTCTGAAGATATCATCAACTTAAACAACTAGTTATACAAACAATACTATGTTTATGTATTGTAGTTGCAGATAGATTTTTACTTACCTTGATTGGGTAATACCCTTACTTTTATACCAATAGGGGTTGGTTGTAATGATATATCTTCAGACCCTATTTCAAGAAATCTGTTTTTCGGATTTACAGGCTATACATAAAGTTTAACTCTATATATATAAAAAGGGCTTTACCAATTCCTTGTAGATGCCTAATTGGTGTTCTATGGATTTTATGTCTGTCTGTCCATATATACCAGCCTATTAACCATTCAATTTTGGAATGTTAAGTCATTAATGAATCTATTAGATTCTGTTTATAATGTCCATTCAACTCCCACAACCAAAGACTCCAAGGTTCTATAACAATACACTTGATTAAGAGAGTTTATCAAAATCTTGCCATAATCAGATTTTATTTTGCTTATAATTCGAACAGCACAACGACCAAAACACAAGTGTAACGCTAAACAAGTATGAATTTCTGATAGCCCCAAAGATTTGGAAGATCCGATACCAAGATAAGTTGGATTTGCACCAATTTTTGACATAATATTCCTAAGATACTTATAACAAGTATATGGAAACTCCTTACTCTAAAACACAAGACTGCAATACCATATACAAATAGTTCCAAAAGGCGGCAGATTTGACTCTTTTATTATCTTAGTGAGTTTGAAGCTCTATAGATCCATAATAAACACAAGGATAAGCCACGGATGAGTACTTAAAATAATTATAACATGTCTAAGAACATAGACAAGCTCTCAAATCTTCGTAATACCTAATAAACATAGCAAGAATAAGGGAGAAACAAAGGAAATTCTCCTTGATTGTCAAAGAAATTGAGGTGTTGATGTTCTGATGGTTTCTTCTTGAAATTTTGGTGAATTTTCGAAGTGTGGAGCTTATTATTCGAGATACGACTGTAAGTGATGGTTGAGGGTCGGTTTTCATCACTTATAGAAGTGAGAGAGGCGGTTTTCGAAGTGAAATGTCCAAAATACACTCGAATAGTTAGGTTTGAAAGAATAGATCGGTTTGAGTAGTTATCATCCGGCTCTTGGAGTGTTTGGACCGGTTCCTACTATATCTTGACCTCATTTAGGGTATGGATGATCTTTCCAAGGGTTTCTAAGAAGTCTATGGTGTATTTTTATTGCTTAAACTCGGTTACTAATGCAAACAGTGTTGAAAATGCTAGTCAAGGAGTTTATTGTCAAACTTTTTAAAACTTCACACATACGACACTATAGATAATAATTGAAAGACTCATTTATTATTATGATACTATTAATTCAATAAATTAAAAGATAAGTTCAATTCCTACCTCAGTTGGAAGAAATAGGGTACAGATAGATAACTACATTTTACCACCGGTACCACATGCAATCATAGATTGCATCCTATAGGGTATTGACAAGAATCAAGGTACTTGACAAACGTTATTATATTAAATGATGGTTATTTACTTGAACCATAAATCTAAAGTGACCCAGTACACGCACCAGCTAAAATCCTGAGATGAGCTAGTTAACCTCACAAACACGTCAGTGACACCGTTAGTACTTCTAGGTTTACCATGTGTACTCTGAGTTATATAAGATCCATACATATATTTTATCTTCGTATCAAAGTAACTTCCATGAAAATTAGTTCCATAATACATACCAGGATAGGGTATTAGAGTTTAGTTCAAATGTTTAACACACTTCGGTGCAGTGAGATTAACTATAAAATATAGTGAATGAAATGTCCTGCAATGCAAACAACACATAATTAACAAGTAATGCATGAATCATATTGACCAAAAGAGTAGTGTCAGGCTCAGGTATCACAATCAGATAGAATTTTGGCTAAGTATAGAACAACATAAAATTAGTCATGCAAAATACCAGCTGAGCTTGATTAGATAAAAATATCAGTCGGGTTTTGGTCAAAGCAAATCTCAGCTAGGTTGACCAGATGAAACATCAGTCGGTTTTGGTCAAAGACAAAATATCAGCCGGGTTTGACTAAGTCATAAGTATAGTTGAGCATCAATAAAGACAATTTTGGCCAAGAATAAAATAGTCAAACATCAACCGAGTTTGGTCAAAGGAGAATATCAGCTAAGATTGACCAGATAGACATCAGTCGAATTTCGGTCAAAGCAAAATATCATCCAGGTTTGACCAAGGTAGAATATCAACCAAGTTTTTATCCAGACGGAATATCAGCCAAGTTTTGAACATCATCAATGTCTGCGTCAGCAAACGTTAAGAAGTCAACAAAGATGGCAAATCACATGCAGACGTAAAGTCAAGGAGATAAAGTGATTGATTCCCGAAATTTAAGGAATAGAATATTCTTCGAGATTCGCGCCATGTAGACTTTCCTAATATAATAATCAAATAAAAACAGCGCAGCAATCCTACATCTTCGAATGGTCGAATTTGAATAAAGAGACAAAGCCGTGCAAATAGATGAAAAGCTAAACAATGAAGTCCACTCTCCAACGGACGGATTTGTTCCAAGATGCAATGGCTATAAATAGCTCAAAGATCATACTATAAATATCTGAAGAACACTTGAGCAGAAGTACGATGCGAACTACACTGACAAGCAATCATAGCAAATGAAAGCAATATACATCTATAGCATCGTGAAGAGCAAGATCGTAAAAAATCATATACATAGAAGCTCTAAAGTTGGAGAATACAAAAACTCTTGTCTTAAAAGTTTGAGTACGAGGTACTTTCTTGAATGAGGTTCTTGAGAGTAAGAGGTTGTACGGCATCCACGGGTTCTTGATTGGAAGGTGATAGGAAACTTGCAAGTTGTTGAGGCTTCCAAGAGTTTTCGATCAAGAGGTGTTAGGCAACCAAGGGAAGCAGTTACAATGGCCATGGGTTTTCACTAGTTGAAAGCTATTGTAGCAAAAATTCATTTTAACAAGATTTCACTGGTTGAAAGTTATAATGAATTTCTATCCAACTGGTTTGGAGAGAAGTGGACTAGTAGAGGATTACCCCACCTCTGAAACCACTATAAGTGTTGTGTGATTTATTATTGTTATTATCATACTTAACTATTGCATTCATCCTAACTGTTGCATTAAAAGTCAGCTGTGTTCCACAAAACTATTTTACGACTGATAAAGCTTAATTGCATTAAACTCAGCCGAGTTAACTTAGCTTCACTAATCTCGGCTGAGAGTTTTCAAATAGTTATTAAAACAAGATTTTACAAGTCTATTCACCCCCCATCTAGACATATACCTAACGTACTTGTGACCTATAAGTGGTATCAGAGCGGTTGGTTCAAAGCACTGAACCGAATTCATATATACTTTAGTATAATTTTTAAATCTCTCATTAATAATGGAACACAAAGCACTATAGACTTCTTGTTTTCTCTGTTGATGAATATGATCTTTAGAAGATAAGAATGCAGGATCATATATCATCCATACATGATGACATGTGGTGTATAATAGAAGATGGACCCTTCACCTTCTTGAAGGGTAATTCAGATGAAGAAATTGCAACTGGGAAACCAAAGAAAATTACCAAGCAAAGAACAGAGCTGACCACCAAAGAATGAAAGCTAGCCAACCTTTACAACATAGCCAAAGATATTCTATATCAAACTCTTGATAAAGCCACCATGGTGAAAATCAAGAATTGTAAAAATGCCAAGGAGATTTGGGACACATTAGCTATAATGTGTGAAGGAACTGAGGTGATCAAGGAAAACAAATTATCAATAGCCACTCAAAAGTTTGACAATTTCAAAATGAAGAATGGAGAGACCATAGACAAAGTGGACACTAGATTCACTGAAGTCATAAATGAAATCAACTCTCTTGGTGAAACTTATGGCAATCGAGAGATGGCACTAAAAGTTCTAAGGTCTCTCACCCCATAATGGAGCATGAAGGCAGTAGCCATGAGGGAATAAAGGGATCTCAACAAAATAAAGATCCAAGAGCTATTCTCAGACTTCAAGGCCTTTGAGTTCGAACTGCCCTGCTCATCATCTAGTGAGCCAGCAGAAAAAGGAATTGCTTTTGCAGCCGAGTCCCCTGCAAAGAACCTAGCTGAAGTCAATCCTCCAAGTCCTCTAATTTGAGGAAGAAATGGCATTCATTATGCAAATGTTCAGTAATTTCAGGAAGAATGACTCGAAGTACAAAAAAACTACAAGGAGAATCCCAGAAGAAATCAAAAAACTGGGAACTGGAAAGTGGAATGCTATAACTGTCATAAGACATGACACATCTAGTTTGATTGCCCTGACCTTAAGAAGGATGAAGAAAAGGAGGACATGGACAGAAAAGAAGACGAGGAAAGCTCTGATTGGAGAAGATCATATATAAGAGATTGTGTAATCTAGCAGTGGATTCTTCTCTGATGAAGATGATAATTACAACTGCCTAATGGCCAAACTAGCTGATGAAAAGGTAACATCTAAACCGTAAACTTCAGAATGTGTCAGCTCAGACATCTCTGAAGATATTGATTTACACAAATCTTTAAATCAGCTGTTAAAATATTCTGAAACTTTAAAAACTGCACACCTAACTGTGACAGTTGAGAATACACAGCTAAGAAATGAGAAAAGGCAGCTGGAAAATGACTTGGACAAACTCAGCCAAGAGTCAGCCAAAATTGAAAACAACAGAGCTAAGTTTGAAAAACTTTTTGATATTAACTCAAAAATTCAGCTGAAATTGATATATCCACAGCTGAGAATAACAGGCTGACTATTTTATATAAAGAAAAATTAGCTGCACTAGCTCATATTAAAACTGAGTTTTCAAAACTAACACAGTTGAGCAATACACAAGCTAATGAGATAACAACTCTGAAAGCATCTATAACCTTGGATGGATTGTTCAAAAATCAGAGGCCACTCTATTAAAAATCGGGCTTTAGATATGACCCCAGTACTCCCTCAAGTTCAAAAACCACTTTTATTAAGGGAGAAACACTTGTCCAGACTACTGAGCCAATTAACAAACATGTATTTAAAAATAGGCAGCAGCACAGTCAACAGTTTAGGCAGCAGCCAAGATTTTCAAGGCAGCAACCTAGACAAAAGACTAGGCAAATGCCAAAACAGCATCAGCAGTCAAGACATTATTCTGCTTACTATCAAAAACTCCCTCAAAATAGATTTAAAAATGGGAGAGAAAAATGGAAACCCTAATTGTAACGCCCCCAAAATTAATCAGAACGTTACAGTGCCGTGAATCCCATGTGGGACCCACAAGGCACTTTTTAAGACTTTAAAATTTCTCCATTAAATAATTTTTGTGAAAATAGTTCCATGATGGTATAAGTACGAAACGAAATACTTAGAAAAACAAGTTCACATTCACGATTATTACATAAATGTGGAATATTTAAGAATTAAATTTAAAGAAACGAGATAACAAGGCTTTTTCGTAACACTGCTCAAGCTTCACCGGAACCTTTGGGAATGCCCCGCACATATTCCAAAAATTTTCCTGACACGACGAATCTTGCCAGCCAACCTTGGTCAGACAATACGATCAAAAGTTCATTGATAGAATAAGATAAATCCGCAGTACAATTTTATTATTTGGTTTAGCAATAGATCACATGATACTCAATATTATCTTTTCTATCAATACATTGTAACACCCCCAAGTTATTCAGGGATATTACAGCGCCGTAAGCCCCGCCATGGGACCCACAAGGCTAAACATACGCGGAACCATAAAATTTGACCGATAAGGTCTACACACAATAGAATGAAAAACAATACAAAGGTATTCGAAACATAACCAATGCATTCACAAACATCACAACTCGACTCAATACTTCGGCAAACACAGGCCAGAACATCAAGGAAAAGGGAAAACAATACTCGAGTATTCAAAAGCCAATCCAGTACAACAACACTGAACGGGAACTCCAAACATAACTGGAAGAAAGACACAGTATCACACTTGCCCACCATCTTTATGCCGACCCGATATCTGCCCGTCCGCTCTCCTGGAACCTGAAATACATAAAAAGTATTTCCCCCATAAAGGGGTTAGCCGTCGAATAGCTAGTGCAAGTATATCAAGTATGAAACACAATACTCCTCGACAATAAAGTAAATGTAACCGTCAATTCCTCAATTCAAGACTAGTATTCCAGAATAACTAAATCTCATAGCATCACAACAAGACGTATATGAATACCGTGGAACCGCACCAGAGGCTACGGAACCTTTAGGGGACCTGTCGGCCCGCCCCAAAGTGGTTCGTTCATATCATCTGTCATCAATACATATATGATCAACCGTGGAACCGCACCAGAGGCTACGGAACCCTCAGAGGACCCGTCGGCCCGTCCCGGAGTGGTTAATTCATATTATCCATGGAATCGCACCAGAGGCTACGAAACCCTCAGAGGACCCGTCGGCCCGTCCCGGAGTGGATATAAATAATTATGCCAAACATATATCTTACTTTTAAAGTCGAGAACGTACAATCATAAATATATACTTGCCTTTGAGACATCGAGGAACGAACGGAAAAAGGGGGTATGAGCTTGGTAGGTCCAAGAACGCGCTTCCGGCACCTAAATGATTCGCAAGGAATATGATAATCAATTATCCATATTCAAATTACACGAAGAAACCGCCGAAACCCGTCTACGATTCATAAAGATATACGGATAATCAACTAGAGGTTGGAAAATCGTCCAAATCTCACAAGTCCGAAAACGACACAATTCAACCCGTAAAATCGTAAGAAAACACTCATACGATATAGATATATAAAAACCTCAAAGTTCTCGAGCTTCAATCGGCTAAAACGGACGAATCTACGAAAACCCCCAAAATCCAACACAAAATTCAAAGTGTTCTTGAATAATCTTTCAATAATCCGATGAATACTCAAACATGTCCATAATCACGCATATATCACACCATACACCATGATTTAATCATCCAAAACGTCAATACCCACACAAAATCGAGAAGTCAAGATGTCGAAGAAATTACCTCTTGAATATCCAAGCTCTATGATCCAAGGAATACGCGTTAGATCGACTATCCGGGCTTCCCAACCGAGTGAAAGTGGTAAATCTCCAACACACAAGTGATAGATGTGAGAAAACTCCTCCCTCAAACTCTCTCTCTCGCAGGTGGAAGAAGGAAATGGGGGAAGAGGGCTGAAATCTCTCTTAAAAAGACTAATTATGCAGTTGACCGCATTGTGTGCCGCGGCTCAGCCCAGGTGTGCCGCGGCACAGGCCTAAAAATTGTTCCCAGGTTTCGGCAGTGTGCCGCGGCTCAGCATATGTGTGCCGCGGCACAGGGTACAGACGGTTTTTGGCTGAGGATGCAACACCAGTGTGCCGCGGCTCAGCATAGGTGTGCCGCGGCATTGGCTCGGCAGTGTGCCGCGGCACTGCCGGCGTGTGCCGCGGTACCCGGTACAGTCCGCTCGGCCAGGTTTAGGAAATGTGTGTGCCGCGGCGCACACTCCTTGTGCCACGGCTCACACCCCCTTCGGGTCCTAAAATGATGACAAATGACCCGGAAAAAGAATAAAAGCAATATGATTCAATGTCAGGGCAACAATAACACGAAATAGAAGTACGGGAACCCCAAAACGGTGGTTCCAAGCAATGATTACAAGGGTTCACCCAACAAATCACGATTCGAAGAACAAGAAGAGGTTTGAAATGACATGACTTTCGACCGGGTATTACATTCTTCCCCTCTAAAAAGAAGTTTTGTCCCGAAACTTAAGAAATAAATAGTTCGGGGTATTCCACCCGCATCTTCTCTTCCGTCTCCCAAGTCGCCTCTTCGACTCCATGCCTTGACCATTGTACTTTAACCAGTGGAATGGTCTTATGCCGAAGCTGTATCTCGCGACGCTCAAGGATCTTCACGGGTCTCTCCGGAAAGGTAATATCCTCGGCTACGTCAATCTCACTGTAGTCGATAATGTGGCTCGGATCCGGTACGTACTTCCTCAACTGGGACACATGAAAAACACTATGGACGTGACTCAAAGCTGGAGGCAACGCCAAGCGATAAGCTAAGTCTCCAACTCTGTCCAAAATCTCGAAAGGTCCGATATACCTTGGACTGAGTTTTCCCTTTTTCCCGAAGCGTAAAACTCCTCTAGTCGGCGATACTTTGAGCAAGACGTGATCCCCCACTTCAAACTCCAAGGGTCGACGACGAGTATCGGCATAAGATTTCTGACGACTCTGGGCAGTCAGTAATCGATCTCGAATAATAGAAATCTTTTCTTTGGTCTCCAATAAAATATCCGGTTCCGTCCCAACTAGCTCAGAAGCCTCGTCCCAACATAACGGCGACCTACATCGCCTACCATAGAGTGCCTCGAAGGGTGCCATTTTGATCGACGCATGCCAACTATTATTGTAAGCAAACTCGATCAACGACAAGTGAAGCTCCCAATCATTACTCCAGTCTAAGGCACAAGCCCGTAACATATCTTCCAACGTCTGAATCGTCCTCTCTGTCTGACCGTCCGACTGAGGATGAAAGGAAGTGCTCAATCTCAACTCAGTACCCAGAGTTTGATGAACGGCCTGCCAAAAATGCGATACGAAACGGCCGTCTCGATCAGAAACAATGGTCTTGGGGGTACCATGTAACCTCACGATCTCAGCGATAAAGGTTCGAGCCAATCTATCCGGTCCCCAAGTATCCTTAATACCCAAAAAGTGTGCAGACTTGGTCAATCGATCGACAATTACCCAAATCATATTCATTCCAGTCCGAGTTCTCGGCATGCCAGTGATAAAATCTATTGAGATATCTTCCCACTTCCACTCGGGAATGGGAAGTGGTTTCAACAACCCCTCCGGTCGTTGATGTTCGATCTTGACTTGTTGACACGTCAAGCACCGTAGTACAAACTCCGTAACATCCTTCTTCATGTTATTCCACCAAAAATTTCGCTTCAAATCTTTGTACATCTTACTCGTCCCGGGGTGGATTGAGTAAGGCGTAGCGTGGGCTTCTCGGAGGATTCTCTGTCTCAACTCTAAATCATTCGGAACGCAAAGTCTGCCCTGAAATCTCAGAATACTATCCTCATGTACCATAAAGCCAGGAGCTTTTCCTTTAATCACATCTTCCTTCAGTTGAGAAATCATCGGGTCACTCCACTGCTTCCCTTTGATATCATCAACTAAGGACAAAGTAATTTCGAGAGTACACAGCTGTCCTTGTACTCGTTGAAGCCAAACTTCTATCCCTTGATCAATTAAGTCCTGACGAATTTTCGTCTGAGGTGTAAGAACCTCGAGCATTTGAAGAGACGCCGATTTGCGGCTTAAAGCATCCGCAACGACATTGGCTTTCCCGGGGTGGTAAAGAATTTCCAAATCATAATCCTTTAACAACTCTAACCAACGTCTCTGTCTCATATTCAGCTCCTTCTGACTGAAAATATATTTCAGGCTCTTGTGATCGGTATAAATCCGGCACGGTGAACCATACAAATAATGCCGCCAAATCTTGAGTGCGAAGACAATTGCGGCCAACTCTAAATCGTGAGTAGGATAATTCATCTCATAAGGCTTTAATTGTCGAGACGCAAAAGCTATCGTCTTATCATGCTGCATAAGCACACAGCCCAGGCCTTGACCCGAAGCGTCACTATAAACTGCAAAGCCCTCGCTACCATGCGGTAAAGTTAAAATCGGGGCTGAAGTCAATCGTCTCTTCAGTTCATCGAAGCTCTGTTGTCTCTCATCCGTCCAGATAAACTATTCGGTCTTGTGGAGTAATTTTGTAAGCGGCCGAGCGAGTTTCGAGAACCCCTCGACAAACCGACGGTAATACCCAGCAAGGCCCAAAAAGCTACGAACCTCCTTAACATTCTTAGGCGGTGCCCAATCTAGCACTGCCTCAATCTTCTGCGGGTCTACACGAACCCCTTCGGCCGAAATCACATGGCCGAGGAACATAACTTCTTCCAACCAAAACTCACATTTCGAGAATTTTGCATAGAGGTGCTCGGTTCTCAAAATGTCTAAGACCAAATGCAAGTGTCGGGCATGTTCCTCTTTATCTCGAGAATAGATTAAGATGTCGTCAATAAAGACGACTACACACCTGTCGAGGTACTCGATGAATATCTTATTCATTAACTGCATGAATACTGCTGGTGCATTCGTCAATCCAAAAGGCATAACTACAAATTCATAATGCCCATATCTCGTCCGGAACACCGTCTTCGGAACGTCGGACTCCCTCACCCTGAGTTGATAATACCCGGATCTTAAATCAATTTTCGAGAAAACTGTAGCCCCTTGCAATTGATCAAATAAATCGTCTATACGAGGCAAAGGATACTTGTTTTTGATGGTTACTTTATTCAGCTCACGGTAGTCGATGCACAAACATAGTGAACCATCTTTCTTCCTCACGAAGAGAACAGGCGCGCCCCAAGGCGAAGCGCTCGGTCTGATGTACCCTTTTTCCAAAAGTTCTCCCAACTGAGTCTTCAATTCCTGCATCTCGGAAGGTGCCATCCGATAAGGTGCTTTAGAAATCGGAGCCGTATCTGGCTCTAAGTCCACGGTAAATTCTATCTCTCGATCTCGTGGTAATCCCAGGAGGTCATCCGGGAATACATCGGGGTATTCACTAACAACCGGAATCGAAGAGAAAACGATTTCATTTCCTTCCGTTTTCAAGGCATAACACCAATAGCCCGCACAACCTTTATTTAAAAGTTTTACGGCCTTCATGGCACTGATAAGTAACTTGGATTGGCCCGACTTACGTCCCAAAAATGAATACTCAGATCCGTCTTTAGTCATCATGGTGATAACTTTGGTACGGTAATTCATAATCGCCTGGTGACTATCAAGCCAATCTTCGCCAAGAATCACGTCTTCGCCTTCCATATCAACTACAATTAAATTCGATAACCAATCCATACCGGATATAGTCACCGGAAAATCTCTAATCTCCCGGTTCCCCACGATTCTATCCCCGCTCGGCAGTCTCACGATGAAGGGATCGCAAACAGTCAGACAAGTTATATTCAAACGGCGTACACACTCCAAAGAAATAAAAGAATGCGTAGCACCCGAATCAAAAAGCACACGGACTGGATAAGATAAAATATGGATGGTACCTGAAGCCACCGCCGCGTCGGGCTCGTCTGTTCGACGCATCTCATAAACTCGTGGTTGTACCGAACCGACGCTAGAGTTTCCCCCTCCAGCGTTCTGACCCCGTCCCCGACCCCTGTCAAAATTCTGCTGAGGTTGACCAGTTGGGGCAGAAGCCCGAGTGTCCAAAGTCTGATTCGGCTCGGAACAATAAGCCGCTCTATGTCCCATCTATCCGCACGTGTGATACTTCAACGGAGGAAAGTGGCATTCCAAATTAATGTGGCCTGAACGGCCACAATTATAGCAAGTCACCGCGCGATTTGTGGTACCCGAAGTGGGACGGTAACCCCTCTTCCCTTTATTAGAACGTGACGACTGTCCGGAAAAACGGTTAGTCTTCTGTGACTTCTGAAAATTGCCACCCTTAGAGCCAGAAAAATTTCCCCCGACTTTCTGCTTCTTCGGTTCTTCAACGGTATCATTGTCGGGGCTCAACATATCATGGGCTAAAGCTCTGTCCTGATACTCTTTTAGTGTGGTACAAGAAAATCCGGCCATGTACCGCCGTAAGTCCAAATTCATCCGCATATCAAAATAACGGATCTTATCACGCTCGTTACGTACTTGATCCTTCACATGGATCAATTGTTGGTTATACTCCACGATTGCCTGCGAAACGGGAATATCTTGTGGTTTAGCCTCGAAGAAGGCTCGGATTCGGCTCTCTCGTACCGGCTAAGGACAAAACTCGGCCTCCAAGAGCTCCTTAAATTCATCCCACGAGGCAATACGATCCTGTGGCTTGATGACCTTCCACCAAGTAGCGGCCTCCTTAGTGAGTAAATACTGAGCAATCGGTACTTTCCTCACCTCGGGGCAATCAACTGCCTCGAAAATCTTCTCCAATTCTGCTAGCCAATCTTCCCAGCCTAATGGGTCTGTGGCACTGCCAAACTGTGGAGGGTGCATACGGATTACATTCTGAAGCAAGGCATCCGTGTTTGGGTTCGGGTTATTCAGCTGAACAGTTTGGGCCAAAATAGTCATCTGAGTAGCCAATTGTTGAAGTGCATTCGCCACTCCAACGTCTGCGTTGTTCCCCTGACCATCTGACTCGTCGTGCCGACTCTCGGTGTCGGGATGCACCGAGTTCGACAAACTGGGGTTGGTCGACCCTGCAACTGAACTGATGGAAATGGCCGCGCCACGACCTCTTCCTCGCCCACGGCCACGACCACGGCCACGACCCCTACCAGCTGATACACTGAAGAACACACAATTCACGTAAGCACAATTCAATCACGCGTCATCAAGGTGTCCGATTCTCAAGAATACCGATAAAGGAAGCAAAATGAATAAGGAAACACCAGAAGAGTGAGAGGTCTTACAAGTACCGGTCGCACTTTGATGATGGCAGAGTAGTGATACTGTGGACAATTAACGACTCGATCGACCCAAAAGACCGACAGCCTAGGTATCCATAGACCTAAGCTCTGATACCATATTCTGTAACACCCCCAAGTTATTCAGGGATATTACAGCGCCGTAAGCCCCGCCGTGGGACCCACAAGGCTAAACATACGCAGAAACATAAAATTTGACCGATAAGGTCTACACACAATAGAATGAAAAACAATACAAAGGTATTCGAAACATAACCAATGCATTCACAAACATCACAACTCGACTCAATACTTCGGCAAACACAGGCCGGAACATCAAGGAAAAGGGAAAACAATACTCGAGTATTCAAAAGCCAATCCAGTACAACAACACTGAACGGGAACTCCAAACATAACTGGAAGAAAGACACAGTATCACACTTGCCCACCATCTTTATGCCGACCTGATACCTGCCCGTCCGCTCTCCTGGAACCTGAAATACATAAAAAGTATTTCCCCCATAAAGGGGTTAGCCGTCGAATAGCTAGTGCAAGTATATCAAGTATGAAACACAATACTCCTAGAAAATAAAGTAAATGTAACCGTCAATTCATCAATTCAAGACTAGTATTCCGGAATAACTAAATCTCATAGCATCACAACAAGACGTATATGAATACCGTGGAACCGCACCAGAGGCTACGGAAACCTTAGGGGACCTGTCGGCCCGCCCCAAAGTGGTTCGTTCATATCATCCGTCATCAATACATATATGATCAACCGTGGAACCGCACCAGAGGCTAGGGAACCCTCAGAGGACCCGTTGGCCCGTCCTGGAGTGGTTAATTCATATTATCCATGGAATCGCACCAGAGGCTACGAAACCCTCAGAGGACCCGTCGGCCCGTCCCGGAGTGGATATAAATAATGATGCCAAACATATATCTTACTTTTAAAGTCGAGAACGTACAATCATAAATATATAATTGCCTTTGAGACATCGAGGAACGAACGGAAAAAGGGGGTATGAGCTTGGTAGGTCCAAGAACGCGCTTCCGGCACCTAAACAATTCGCAAGGAATATAATAATCATTTATCCATATTCAAATTACACGAAGAAACCCCCGAAACCCGTCTACGATTCATAAAGATATACGGATAATCAACTAGAGGTTGGAAAATCGTCCAAATCTCACAAGTCCGAAAACGACACAATTCAACCCGTAAATTTGTAAGAAAACACTCATACGATATAGATATATAAAAACCTCAAAGTTCTCGAGCTTCAATCGGCTAAAACGGACGAATCTACGAAAACCCCCAAAATCCAACACAAAATTCAAAGTGTTCTTGAATAATCTTTCAATAATCCGATGAATACTCAAACATGTCCATAATCACGCATATATCACACCATACACCATGATTTAATCATCCAAAACGTCAATACCCACACAAAATCGAGAAGTCAAGATGTCGAAGAAATTACCTCTTGAATATCCAAGCTCTATGATCCAAGGAATACGCGTTAGATCAACTATCCGGGCTTCCCAACCGAGTGAAAGTGGTAAATCTCCAACACACAAGTGATAGATGTGAGAAAACTCCTCCCTCAAACTCTCTCTCTCGCAGGTGGAAGAAGGAAATGGGGGAAGAGGGCTGAAATCTCGCTTAAAAAGCCGAATTATGCAGTTGACCGCATTGTGTGCCGCGGCTCGGCCAGTGTGTGTGCCGCAAAGACAGCCTAAAAATTGTTCCTGTGTTTCGCGGTGTGCCGCGGCTCAGCATATGTGTGCCGCGGCACAGGGTACAGACGGTTTTTGGCTGAGGATGCAACACCAGTGTGCCGCGGCTCAGCATAGGTGTGCCGCGGCATTGGCTCGGCAGTGTGCCGCAGCTGCGGCGTGTGCGGCACCCGCATACCCGCTCGGCCAGGTTTAGGAAATGTGTGTGCCGCGGCGCACACTCCTTGTGCCGCGGCTCACACCCCCTTCGGGTCCTAAAATGATGACAAATGACCCGGAAAAAGAATAAAAGCAATATGATTCAATGTGAGGGCAACAATAACACGAAATAGAAGTACGGGAACCCCAAAACGGTGGTTCAAAGCAATGATTACAAGGGTTCACCCAACAAATCACGATTCGAAGAACAAGAAGAGGTTTGAAATGACATGACTTTCGACCGGGTATTACATACATAAACTTCCAAGGTCGCAACCAAGGGTCACGGAAGTATCTACGCAAGAATACTCCGGACGTGGGTACCATTCAGGTTTTATCCCTCAATATAGTTCCGTACAGGTATATCAACACCTAAACTCCCACGGTCGCAAACAAGGGTCACAGAAGTATCTACACAAGAATACTCCAGACATAGGTACCATTCAAGTTTTATCCCTCAACACGTCGGCCCATCAATCAAGTTTTCTAGTAAAACAAAATACACTTTCCACAAATAGTGACACACATTAAATTTTGAGATTTAACATAACATAGTATGAGCAAGGTATCACTTGCCTTAATTCCGACGAGAGTCCCTTGATGACACAACGGCTCGAATGCCCACAATCGAGAACTCAACCTATTAGATATTCGTCGATTAATACCTCATGGCGATAATGACGAATAGCGACAATTACCCCCGTCCCGATAGGATTCTAAACCTAGTTCGATTCATAATGTTGAAACCAAAATTCTATGTTTAATAACAATGCGAATTACTTAAATACTCATTCCATCGATCATCAATTTATCAATTCATTACCACAATGTTCTTATACAATATTTTTACGATACGACTACAACTATAACCACTTGTAAATTCGCTAATTACTCAAATTCAAAATTCCACAACTCTAGGGTAGAACGGACAAGTACAATTCCAGTGAAATCCTAATATATGTGATTGTTTATCTAATTCATATTTTGATAACTAATTCATCTTAACAATTTGAACGAGTTTAACAAACGAAAATCGAACAACTAAACACAATCTATTACGTAACTAACCCAATAGCATTGGCAAGGTAGGTTTACTCATAAGGTTACAGTCCAATATGCAATTTTCACAACAAGATATACGAAATGCTAGTCCAAGATAGGCTTAGATTAAGGTTAGTGCTAGTTTTCCACTGTTCGATTATCGTCAAGAGTTCTAAACTACCCAAAACATCCAAAATCTGGTACAACATAACTATCATCATCAAAATGGATTCAAAGACTTGACAAAACTTACCTTACTTGACGAGGGACGAGGAAGAACAATGAAGAACGATGAATACCGGAAGACAAGACCTTCAAAACCCTCTCCGGAACTTGAACAATCCTTTCTACTATGATAATATGTGGCTAGGAAGGCTAGAACTTTAGTGAGGAGCCTGGAGGATAATTTTAGAGAGAGAGAGAGAGAGAGAGAGACGATTTTTGCTTCGTGCAAAATGAAAGGGGAAGTGTTGATTTATAATAGCATGATGTTCCTTACGTACGTTATATCTGAAGGTTTACGTACATAAGGATTCTTACGTACATTATATAAAACAAGTTAAACGTACGTAAGGCATGCCCAGAACTCTCTACCCGAAATGACCCCCAACATTATGTACGTAATGTCAGACTAGCGTACGTAAAGGTTCTCACATAACACATGTAATGTTCATTAATTTATGTATGTAAGGCTCCGTTGACTAGTTTGTCTGATTGCGTCGAAAGTTGTCCTGATAAGGCATAATTGGAGATTCTTGTCGGTAGACTGAAGGATGGGTTACCTACGTAAGACCTACATTCTTACGTATGTAGAACGAGGTCGTTAACGTACGTAAATCCCAAACTTTAACGTACGTAAAACGAAGCAAATAACATACGTAGTGCATATATTTTAACGTACGTAGATATGTTTAAACCACTTAATTATAAATGAACTTAATCATCACAATGTGACTTCCTTTAGGCGCGTAAGGTAATTTCCTCGGGGAACAAGATGTTGGCCATATCCGCACCAGGAATTACTTCTGCATCATCAAGGTGCGTCACCGACACGTCATCAATCATCCCATAATTTCGCCACCGTAGTAAGTAAATGCGGACAAGGTTTAATTCCAAACAACATGGTCTAAACACAACACAACATATAAAAGTACAAGCATCGTGGGATGGAGCACACTATTTAATTATTAAAAACGAGATACACATTAATAAACAGCATGGAATGCCCGTGGTATTACATACCACCCTCCTTAAATAATTTCATCCCGTAACTAAGAAAATAACTCGGGATGACTCTCCCTCATGCTCGACTCGGTCTCCCAAGTTGCTTCTTCAATGCCATGATGCGACCACTGAACCTTCATGAGAGGTATGTCTTTATTCCTTAGTGTTTTTATGCATCGATCAAGAATCACAACTGGCACTTCTTTGAAGGTAGCATTAGAAATCTCTACTTCTTCGAAATTGATCCTGTGACTCGGATCGTGAACGTACTTCCTCAATTGCAAGATGTGGAAGACATTATGTACTCCGTCTAATAATGGCGGTAGTGCTAATCAATAAGTGAGTCTACCATCTCGGTCCAATATCTCGAACGGGCCGATTAATCTCGGGCTCAATTTGCCCTTCTGGACGAAACGTCGAATGCCCTGCATTGGCGAGACTTTGACCCAAACGTGGTCCCCGACTAGAAATTCCAACGGTTGCTGGCAATCCATAGCATATGACTTCTGGCGGCTCTGTGCTGCTAACATGTGCTTCCGAACAATGGAAATTTTCTTAATAGATTCATGGATCAGATCTAACTCGGTAGTGACGACATCAGAAGCATCATCCCAACATAGGGGAGACTTGCATCTCCTACCATACAAGGCTTCAAAGTGTGCCATGCCTATGCTTGCATGCCAGCTGTTGTTGTATGAAAACTCCGCTAAATAGAGATGTTTAACCCAGTCTTTGCCCCAATCGAGTACACATGCTCTCACCATATCCTCCAGGGTCTGTGTCGTACGTTCTGTTTGTCCGTCTGTTTGAGGGTGATAGGTTGTGTTGAAATGTAGCTGAGTACCAATAGCCTTGTGGACAGCTTTCTAGAAGCGGGACACATACCTGGTGTCTCTATCTGATATGATTGCTGAGGGAACGCCATGTAGTCTCACGACTTCCCTGATAAAGATGGTGGTTAACTGCTCTGTTCCGGTAGTCTCCTGGATCAGAATAAAATGTTCCGACTTCGTCAGTTGGTTTATATGACCTATATCGTGTCCTTTCCTCCAGTCGTCACTGGTAACTTATTGA
Organism: Orobanche coerulescens; assembly: GCA_033398695.1. Classification (NCBI taxonomy): domain Eukaryota; kingdom Viridiplantae; phylum Streptophyta; class Magnoliopsida; order Lamiales; family Orobanchaceae; genus Orobanche; species Orobanche coerulescens. The sequence goes on from CM065803.1 coordinate 161,060,296, forward strand.
CAAAAACCATGGATATGCTCTCCCATTTCCATTCTGGAATGGGCAAGGGTTGCCTGATTCCGGTCGGTCTGCGGTGTTAGATCTTCACTTGTTGACACATCATACATCGAGCAATGAATCTCGCTACTTCTTGTTTCACGTTTTTCCACCAAAAGCTATTCTGTAGATCTTTGTAGATTTTGTTTGCCTCGGGATGCACAGAATAGGGATTAGAATGAGCTTACTTCAGTATAGATTGTTTAGTTCATCATTTAGCGAGATACAGATCCTGTTCTTAAATCTTACCAAGACCCCTTGGATCCTGTAGTCTGAGATAACTCCCCCCTCGGCTCTTGCGCCGATCGCACGTAGTTCGGAGTCTTCCATCTGCGCTAGGCATATCTCATCCAGCAAGGATGAATGAATATTAATTGAGAACAACTATCCCTGGCAGTGTTGTATCCATACTTCAATACGATTCCTCTTGAGATCCTGTTGCAGTTCCGACTGTGCCGTTAAACCGGATAGTGTCATCTCTGGCACGGTCTCTCAACTAAGTGCATCTGCTATGACGTTGGCCTTCCCAGGGTGATATAAAATCTCCACATCATAATCCTTGATTAGCTCCAGCCAACGCCTTTGCCTCATGTTTAACTCCCTTTGGGTGAAAATATATTTTAAACTCTTGTGGTCCGTAAAATCTTACAGGTAACCCCGTAAAGGTAGTGTCTCTAGATCTTAAGAGCGTGGACCACTGCAGCCACTTCCAAGTCATGCGTTAGGTAGTTCACCTCCTACGTCTTAAGTTGTCGAGAGGCGTATGCAATAACTCTGTCGTTTTTCATGAAGACACATCCTAGTCTATGCTTAGATGCATCCCTGTATATTACGAATACTTCCATGCCCTGCGGTAGTACTAACACCGGTGCGGTGGTCATTCTCTTCTTTAGCTCGTCGAAGCTCTCCTGACAATCTATTGTCCACACAAACTTGGTACTCTTCCTTAGTAGGTTCGTCAATGGCCGAGCAATACAATAAAAAGCCTCGACGAACCATCGATAATAACCTGCCAATCCCAGGAAACTCCTTACCTCTTTGACATTCTTTGGTGGTTCCCAACTCATCACTATCTCGATCTTTTGTGGATATACCTTGATGCCTTCTGCTGAAATAACATGTCCCAGAAAGGTCACCTCCGGCATCCATAACTCACATTTAGAAAGTTCTGCATAAATTTGGTGTTGTCTTAAAACACTTAACACTTGTCTCAAGTGTTCCTCATGCTCCTGTCGGCTCCGGGAGTAGATTAAAATGTCATCAATAAAAACCACCACACACTTATCGAGAAAGTCTATCATAACCTTGTTCACCAATTCCATAAAAATGGCTGGGGCATTAGTCGAGCCGAACGACACTAGCATGTACTCATAATGTCCATATCTTGATCGAAATGCAGTCTTAGGAATATCCTCCTCCCGAATCCTCAATTGGTGATATCCGGACCGTAAATCAAATTTTGAGAACACAGTCGCCCCTTGTAATTGATCCAGTAGGTCATCAATCCTCGAAAGTGGATAATGGTTCTTGATAGTGACTTTGTTTATCTCTCTGTAATCGATACAGAGGCATAGGGAGTTGTTCTTTTTCTTCACAAAAATGACCGGTGCACCCCACGGCGAAGTACTCATACGGATCAGTCCCTTCTTTAACAGTTCTTCGAGTTGAATTTTTAATTCCTTTATTTTAGATAGTGCCATCCTGTATGGTTCTTTGGAGATAGGTGTATTTCCCGACTCAAGTTCAATCGAGATATCAACCTCCCGTCATGGCGGAAACCCTGGTAATTCATCGGGAAAAACGTATAGAAATTCGCTCAACGCGGGAATGTTAACAACCAATAGTTGTGATGTGTCCTGAAGAACATAACACCAGTAATACATTTCTTGAGTGTCACAAGATACTCCCACTGTAAGGAGGCTGAGAGACCCTTTAGTACTGAAATGTTCTCGACCCCTGATTATGTTAGTGGCACCGTCACAAGTCATAATGGAAATAGTCAGGTGATAGGTGTCTAATATCGTCCTGTGCATGGTCAACCAATCCATACCCAAAATGATATCCTCGTTCTGAAGTGGGAAAACCATGATATTTGCTGTCTAGCCCCGATCATCAATTCGGATCGGACAGTTTCGAACTTCTAAATTACCCCCAACTTTGCTACCCTCGGGTAGTTTAACAGCGAAAGATTCACAAGGTACACAAGGAAGGTTCAAACGATTAACACATTCCATATATATAAACGAGTATGTCACTCCAGTATCAAACATTACATGAACAGGCTGGGAATTAACAAGAGTGTACCTGAGACAGCAGGTGCGGTTTGGTCATCAGTATCCCTCAATTCAAACATGCGGGATGGTAGTGTCCTCGAGGAGGGTGCAGTGCCTCCCCCATCCCACGTCCTCTTCCAGTACCACATAATAGGGGTTGAGTTCGGTAGGGTGGAGCTCGATAGTTGGAAATGGTGGGTGCCCTGGATGTCTGTACTGAACCTTGGTGACTCTGAGAAGATAGATTTGGTGTAGAATTAACCCGCGAACAATAGCGAGACATATGCCCACTCTTTCCGCATGTAAAGCACTTCTTAGCCATCTTACGACACTGACTCATGGTAAGTCCAGCTATGCCATAATTGAAACAGCTCCGGCGGAGGGGCCGGTCGGATGTGCCCTTCTGTTGGTACAAGACCGATGATTTAGAGGAAAACCCAGTTCCCGAGTTCATTCTACTGGTGCAACCAGACAGGTTAGACGTCTTCTGCTTCTTTTGATTATGCCCGGTGTCAGAACTAACAACAGTACCTGCATATACTGTGACTACGTCCTCATATGCCCTCAGAGTTGTGCAGTGAAAGCAAGTTGCGTAACGTTGAACATCTTCCGGCAACCATTGTGCAAGGTGATAGATTCGTTGTTCCTCAGAGGAACCATCTGCGAGACATAGCTTAGTTCGGTCCTATAGGCTCGAATGATTTCTGGCACCGCCAAGTTTTGTGGTCCAGTATTGAAGAAATTCTGTGCACGAGAAGTTTGAGCTGACCTGGGGCAGTACTCGTCTCTCAACAGTTTGGAAAACTGGGTCCACCCTGTTGGGAATAGTGCCCTAGGACATTCGATGTGCCTAGATTTGTAATTGCCACATTTAAATAAAGTTATTTGATACCATTTATTTCTCGTTGATTATTATAATGTGTGCATGTTTTAATATTATAATAATCGAATAATAGTTATTCACGAATAATAAGATTATTCAAATGTCCCTGGTACAATCGCATTGAGTAGAGACTCAAGTGATTAATATACTAGTATAAGTTTGATTGATAATCATCGGATGATTATGCGTATGGTACGGATCAATCTTATGGGTATTGGTTGGAGAACCAATACTGGACAGACCCATATTGAGATCACTGTATGGAAATGTCATAAGTGAATCTCAATATAACAGTATGTCAATAAATCCTTGAACCTGAGATTATCATAGAGTCCAACATGATAACTGCTATGCCTTGACGTAATCCAACATCATCTGAAACATGGTGATCATAAAGGTTAGCGATCGGGATTAGTGCCATGTAATGGGCAATGAATAATCAAGATGGGGATTTGTCCCTCTCTTAAGTGAGAGAGATATCTGTTGGGCCCCTCGATAAGTAGGACTGAAATAAATGCATGGCCATGCTCAAATGAAGAGTCATTTGATTCAATCAGTCTACTTAAGATCGAGAAAGCATTTGAACATAAATAAGTATGACAGACTCCATGACTTAGTTCAAATATGATATCGCGTGACAAAAGGATTTGACACGTTAAAAGGTTTAATGGACTATTAACTTATATTATTTGGGTAATCATAATGTCTTGCTAGAGGCCGCTTATGATTTATTATTTAATAAGGTATTAAATAATTGCCAACATAATATAAGCCTTTTGGGTCGCACGTACGACAATTATAGACAAGTAGGAATAAATATCAACTGGGAATAATAAATATAATATTGGATATTATATTTATAAGGAGATTAAGTAATAAGTAATATATATAATATTGGATATTATATATATTGTATTATTTAATAAGTTGAGGGGCAACTAAGCAAATACTATATTCTTGAATCTAGGGATTACTTAGTATAAATAAGAGATCCATGACAAGGAGTTGTCATAAGAACTCAAAGAAAAATCGCCCCCTTCCAAGAAGAAGAAAAAAATCGGCCTGTTCCACTTACAGTAGAAGAACGACGTCGGTCGTCTAATCCTCTTTCCTTAGTTGATCTTGATCAATAGTACAATCCTTCTAGTAAGGAATTTGTGCTGTACTATTTATCTATATTATTCGTAAGGATCTAGCAATCCGGCTTGTAAAATTGTTCGTGTGTGGATCACCAAAAGAGGAAGGAGATATTCATCTGCGTCTAGTCCGGATCTAGAATTGTTCAATCGGATTAAGGTAATTCGATTAACCCTTTAATTAAGCAATTAAATTACTGCATGAGATCCTAAATTGGGTTTTCACATTTATTGTTCCGCTCCGTTTTTACTCTGATTATTTTGTATTCGATGCATAGAAAACCCAACACACCGGACTACCTTGTCCTCCAGCTTATAGGTCCTCCACCATCGGGCTGTAGTGTCGCGGAGCTGGTTGATTCCAAGTGGTACCTTTCGGTTTCCTGGGAAACCAATTACCCCGAAAGCAGTCTCCATTTCGAAGCTCAGTCGTCCACATGTTTATCTCCCAAACCGTCGAATAATGATGGCCTGGACTTCAACATCTCTCCCAGCCATCGGTCATTCCTGACATTCCTTTCCATGTTAGTGACTGGTACCCGCTCCGATAGGTTGATTTGAGCGATTCCCATTACAATGGCCTGGGCGAGAGTCTGAATGGAAGTCGGATCTATTCCTCCATTGTTCTGGTTTTCTGCCTCCTGCTCATTCTGATTATTGGACCGTGGCTGGTTTCCGGATGGAACGGTTTCAGCGGTGTTCCCGTCTTCCTGCTGGTTCACAGCGGAGCCGTGAGCGTCGTTCACGATTATCCTAGCTCCACGACGAGCCATTGTGATAAATGTTTGATCTAGAGGGTCAGTTCAGTATAATTATCCTTTGAGTTCTACAGATTTCAAACATCATACTTGATTCTCAAGAAACATACGTGTTCCTCTCTTTGACATTCTTCGAGGAGTTACGGTCGCTTGGAGTGTTGGACTTTGAAAACTCTCAAACATTTTCAAAACATTTTGGTAAAACTTTCAATGTGGTCGTCTCTGATACCATTTTCTGTAACGCCCCCAAAATTAACCGGAATGTTACAGTGCCGTGAATCCCGTAAGGCAATTTTTTAAGACTTCAAAATTTCTCCATTAAATATTTTTGTGAAAATAGTTCCATGATGGTATAAGTAAGAAACGAAATACTTACAAAAACAAGTTCGCATACACGATTATTACATAAACGTGGAATATTTCAGAATTCAATTTAAAGAGACGAGATAGCAAGGCTTTTTCCTTACACTGCTCAATCCTGACCGGAACCTTCGGGAATGTCCTACACATATTCAACAAATTTACCTGACACGACGAATCGTGCCAGCCAACCTCGGTCAGACAATACGATCAAAAGTTCATTGAGAGAATAAGATAAATTTGCAGTACAATATTATTATTTGGTTTAGCAATAGATCACATGATACTTAACATTATGTTTTCTATCAACAGATAAACTCCCAAGGTCGCAACCAAGGGTCACGGAAGTATCTAGACAGGAATACTCCGGATGTGGGTACCATTTAGGTTTTACCCCTCAATACAGTTCCGCACAGGTATATCAACACATATACTCCCAATGTTGCAACCAATGGTCATGGAAGTATCTACGTAAGAATACTCTGGACGTGGGTACAATTCAGGTTTTATCCCTCAATACATCGGCCCATCAATCAAGTTTTCAAGTAAAACAAAATACACTTTCCACAAATAGTGACACACATTAAATTTTGGGATTTAACATAACATAGTCTGAGCAAGGTATCACTTGCCTTAATTCCGACGAGAGTCCCTTGATGACATAACGTCTCGAACGCCCACAATCTAGAGCTCAACCTATTATATATTCGTCGATTGATACCTCATAGCAATAATAACGAATAGCGACAATTACCCCCGTCCCGATAGGATTCTAAACCTAGTTCGATTCATAATGTTGAAACCAAAATTCTATGTTTAATAATGCGAATTACTTAAATAGTCATTCCATCGATTATAAATATATAACATCATTTTAACCACGATGTTCTTATGCAATATTTCTACGATACGACTACAACTATAACCACTTTTAAATTCGCTAACTACTCAAATTCGAAATTCCACAACTCTAGGGTAGAACAGACAAGTACAATTATGCCGAAATCCTAATATATGTGATTGTTTATGTAATTCTTATTTTGATAACTAATTAATCTTAACAATTTCAACGAGTTTAACAAACAAAAATCGAACAACTAAACACAATCTATTGCGTAACTAACCCAATAGCATTGGCAAGGTAGGTTTACTCATAAGGTTACAGTCCAATATACAATTTTCACAACAAGATATACGAAATGCTAGTCCGGGATAGGCTTAGATTAAGGTTAGTGCTAGTTTCCCACTGTTCGATTATCGTCAAGAGTTCTGAACTGCCCAAAACATCCGAAATCTGGTACAACATAACTATCATCATCAAAATGGATTCAAAGACTTGATAAACTTACCCTACTTGACGAGGGACGAGGAAGAACAATGAAGAACGATGAATACCAGAAGACAACACATTCACAACCTTCTCTGGAACTTGAACAATCCTTTCTACTACGATAATATGTGGCTATGAAGGTTAGAACTTGAGTGAGGAGGCTGGAGGATGATTTTAGAGAGAGGGAGAGATGATTTTTGCTTCATGCAAAATGAAAGAGGAAGTGTTGATTTATAATAGCAGGATGTTCCTTACGTATGTTATATATAAAGGTTTACGTATGTAAGGCTTTTTACGTACGTTATATAAAACAAGTTAACGTACGTAAGGCATGCCCAGAACTCTCTGCCCGAAATGACCCCCAACATTGCGTACGTAATGTCAGAGTAGCTTACGTAAAGGTTCTCACATAACATACGTAATGTTCATTGATTACGTACGTAAGGCTCAGTTGACTAGTTTGTCTGATTGCACCGAAATTGTCCTGATAAGGCATAATTGGAGATTCTTATCGGTAGACTGAATGATGGGTTACGTACGTAAGACCTACATTCTTATGTACGTAGAACAAGGCAGTTAACGTACGTAAAGCCCAGACTTTAACGTACGTAAAACGAAGCAAATAACATACGTAGTGCATACATTTTAACATATGTAGATATGTTTAAACCACTTAGTTATAAATCAACTTAACCATCACAATGTGACTTCCTTTAGGCGCGTAAGGCAATGTCCTCATGGAACAAGACGTTATATTCGCACCGGGAATTGCTTCAGCGTCATCAAGGTGCATTACCGACACGTCATCAGTCATCATATAATTTCATCGCCGTAGTAAGTAAATGCGGACAAGGTTTAATTCGAAACGACATGGTCAAAACACAACACAACATATAAAAGTACAAGCATCGTGTGATGGAGCACACTATTTAATTATTAAAAACGAGATACACATTAATAAACAGCAGGGAATACCCATGGTATTACATCAAGGTAATCCAAACTTTCAAAATTACCATGTATAGAGATCCCAAAACTTTTATCATAGGTCGCAGCCAAGATTTTTAACAGAGGCTCATACCAAACAAATTATCAGCCATATCCTATATACAATCCAAACTAGGGATATAGACCCAAACACTATGCACCTTATAGGAATAACCAACATTATTTTTGAAACACCAGGAGAAACTAATTCTCGGGGATATTCACTAATCCTAAAGGACCCACTCAAATTTGGGTACCTAAATCCTTTCTTGTCTGATTGCAGAATAGATGGAAGGATTACCATCAAGTCAACTCTAATTCAATAGTAAGAGGTGAAGAATGGTTTGTGGACTCTAAGTGCTCAAGACATTTGACAGGAAACAAGAAGGTTCTGTCAAACTACATTAAAGAAAGAGGCCCACGTGTAACCTTTGGGGATAGCTCAAGTGCACAAACCAAAGGTTATGGAAAGCTGCACAGAGGGAACATTGTCATTTCAAAGGTGCAGTACGTTAAAGGACTCAAATACAATCTCCTAAGCATAATCTAGTTCTGTGGTGAGAAAAACCTCGTAGTTTTCACTAAATAGAAATATATGGTTATTGATCTCCTAACTGGAGAAGTGAAGCTACAAGGCTATAGAAGAAGATATGTATACCTGATAGATTGGAAAACAGGTATACCTAATACATGTTTCATATCCAGAAAAATAGCTGAAAATGGATGGCTCTGGCACAAGAGACTATGTCATCTGAACTTCAAAGCTCTCCACAAAATAAGCTCACAAAAGTTGATCAGAGGGGTTCCAGAAGAAGTATTCAAGAAGGAGACTCTCTGCGATGCCTGTCAGAAGGGAAAGTAAACAAATGCTTCTTTCAAATCAGTTCAACCTACCACTCTTACCAGCAAAATTCTGGACCTACTTCACACGGATCTATTTGGTCCTATCAAGCCAAGAACTATAAGTGGAAGGAAGCATGCATTAGTAGTTGTGGATGACTACTCAAGATACACTTGGATAGTTTTTCTCTACAAGAAGAGTGAAACTCTAACCAAGCTACCTGAACTTTTGAGGAAAATTCAGAATGAGAATGTAACACACCCGTGAGTTACAGAGATATTACAGTGCCGTAGATTTTTTTTGGAGAACCTACCAGGCTTAGTCCAACATAAAACACATTAACAATCAACAAAACCGAGACATTCACACCTTAAAACCAACATCAACTTCAGTACAACATACATCACAAAGCAATCCAATAGATGGTCCTGTATGATCACAATAGATACAACAACTCACAACTGATCCAACAACATCAACAACAACTAACACCAACACATTAAACAATATATGACAGTACCCACGTGAGTACAAAACCAAAACACGACTTTGACCATTATAAAATGATCTCCGACTCAAAATAGTACATGATATCAGTGTTTCTCGCCATCCTCATGCCCTTCTTGTGCCGGCTCACCACTAAGACCTATACCTAAATACACAACAAGTATATTCACCCCTAAAGGGATCAGCAAATAGCCGGTGCAAGTACAACGATTCATGAATATGTACTACAAGTGAATAAACCACCAAAGCACAGTGCCATCACATATATTACGGAATTCAATACCACAATCATCATTATTATACGTGCAATGCAATGCAATTCCCATACATGCAATGACTGTTAGGAGCATGCCCTCGAATGCCACTCAGAGGATGTTGAGTGAGGGCATTGTACTTGTAATTATGTATATCATTAATATAAGGCAATGGATGTTTCTTTATTTACTAGCAGGTACTGGCATTCCTAACTTGTAAATATACATATAGAAACTAGTCCGTGTATTTGAGAGCAAAACGTTCCACTCCTTATTTGATAAGGGGGTCGGCAATGGAAAGCTTTATAGCTCAAATACTTAATCATTCGCAAGTCGATGAAACTTGACTGGGCGTTAAGTTTATGTGAAGACTTGTATGACGTGTTCTTTGACATGGAGAGTGCCTGTCGAACACTAATGGTTAGTGGGAGCACACGTTATTGGTATGCTAATTGTATTAGTATACTCGAACCGACTCACCCTCGATTCGTCACACGGATTTCACTCCGGGAGAGTCAATGACGGAATCGGAAGGTTGTGATAGGCATTCGTGAACCTTTGACTTGAGGATTTAGTAGGGATGTGCTTGTGATGTTAATATTTTTATTAGAGTAGTTCAACCCTATAAACCGGGAGGTGGGGGTCAACCTTGACGTGCATCTTAACGGGCAAGTAGCAGGTCCTACTGAATACCAAGATAGAATTCTTTCTCCCGTTAGTGAACGAGTTATATGTCCTATGCGGTTATTGGCAGATGAGATCATAAGTCTTTGGCCAAAGCATTGGAGCTAGTTGTATTGGATACACGAGAGCTCAATGATCTCGATTTGCATTAACGCATGCATAGCATCAAGTACAGATAGGGTTTGACTGACCGTGACCCTATACCTTGATCGGGACATTTGAAAGAAGGGTTTATACGTATACTGGTATTCACAACAGAATGGTTCTTGAATGATCCCAATCATTTGTTCTCAGTTGGGGTACAGTGTAGGCCGCCAGGCTGGCTAGGTCTTGCTACTACTCTTTGGTTCCTTCCATTGCTGACTGAGACGGACCTACCGAGTCGCGCAATAGGATTGACGACGGAATGAATCAAGCTAATTCTCTCATTATGAATATTAGATATTGGATATCAAATTTGGGACATTGGATGTCTAAATTGATTTATTGGATAAATTAATTTATGGCCTAATTAACTAAATAAATTACCGGGTGATTAATTTAATTCATGAATATAATTATTTCTTGGAGAAATTAATTATGTCAGTATGTATTTGATATGATTAATTAATTGGATTAATTAATCGATATAAATACATCGGAACGAAATCGGAATTTATCTGTTTGGACTCACGGGAGTCCGAAATGAATCGAAGTTTTCATCTTGGCCGCCCTCCCCCTTCCACCTAACTTCATCTTGTCTTTTGTTTTCATTTTTAAATGATAGACAAGGACTTGTGGGGTGACTTCTCATGTGGATGAGTTGGAGGTTGGTTGGAGGTGAATAAAGAATGAAGGAGAAGACAATCTCATTATAAGACTATTCCTCACTTCTCCATTCATTCAATCAGCAGTAAGATATATATATAGAAAGAGAAACCATTTTTCTCTAAGTCATCTTCTTCTTCTTCATTAACTCTTGATTGTTCTTAGAGAAACATCAAGAAATATTGAGAGATCAAACATTAAAACAGTTAGAGTGTTACAATCAAAAGCTTCATCACTTGATTCTAGCCGTAACCTTAGAGGTTAATCGGGTGTTGTCATTCCGGTTGTTTTTCCGGCGCGTGGCAAGTAGAGATGCGGTGCTTTCGGTGTTGGATTGTTCAAGGGCTTGGAGCGGATTGGATTCGTAGAGATCAAGCAAAGCTTGGGGAATAGCTCAAAAGAAGGTTACCATTTAATCAACGGACTTCGAGGGTTAGTTCCTTACAACTCTTGCTTTTCGTTTATATATTCGTATATACGTAGCTCGATCGATCCTCGTAGGGATTCAGATCGAATTAATTTTCGTTTTACCGCTTCCGCTGGGCCTTCGTTTTAGGCACCGAATCCCAACAGTAATACCGGAGCGTAGGTCTTGCGATCTTATATACGATATTAGCATTTGGAATGCTTGATTAGATGGTGTATTATTTGGAATCATACGTATTAATCGTTGATTTTCTATTGTTCATCTAAAAATTAATTTTTCATGATTTTATGTTACAGTATAAATCTATTTTTCTTTTGAAAAACTGATATAAATGAGTAATATAAAGATTATAAAAATATTATTTTTGGAATCGAAGGCGAAAAACGAGCAGGCAACGTAAAGACCCGGCGGCTTGGAGTGCCAGAGCCGCCTCATGGTGCACTGTATGGACCGCGGTCTGGCATGCAGAGCGAGTCCAGACGGCAGCCTTCCGCCGTGCTCGGGACTGTGTAGGCTTCTGCGGCGACTTTGGCGGTGTCCGGCTTGCCCGCCATTTCGACTCGCTTTTTTATATTTTGTTCGATAATTAATTTTCCACAAATTAAATTGGATTTAATTTGATTAAGATTTAATTATGGTAATTTTATTCTTAGGAGAATTAATTTAATGAAATATTTTCTCGTCCTGAACAAGTTAAAATTGACGGTTGTTTGAATTAATTAGATTAATTCATTTTGGATGGATTGTTTTATATTGATTGGATCAATATTCAGATTCATTATGAATGCCATTTATTTAATGTGTTGGATGCATTATTTTTGAATGGTGATGTGGTTCATGGACCTAGTTTTTGAATCGTTCGATTTTATTCGATTGGGTTGTAAAGGCCGTTTTGAGCCTATTTATTTTACTAGAAATATTTGTATTTAGGATGCAATATTCAACGTAAAATTTATATGTAATGACGAAGACCGGAGGAAGATCTGTTTCGAGAAGACGAAGATTCAAGACGAAGACTTGTAATTAGATTATGGAGTTTTTGTTTTCTAGGAACGGTCTATGAACCACATATTGGTAGAAACTAGGTTGTGAATGGTTTTTTCATATTGTATGAATGCCACAAACGCGCTAAAATGATTAATGTGCAAAGTGTAACGTTAATTGCGAAAATTCTTCCACGATAAATTATTAAGTTTATAAGGTTTCAAGGTTTTCCTTCCCTCCATCGAGTTTTCGGGAAATTGAAATCCAAACCGGATGTGCTATGCTTCCGAGTTATCGGGGTAGTCGTTCGGGGAGGACGGATAAATTACCGGGAGCGCATTGGATGCCTTCGGTTGGAGCAAATTTTATCCCTAGAAACCTGATAGGTTGCCGGATAAGATTCAATTGTGAAACTGATTTGCGTCGATAGTATAAACTTAACTTGTTCACGAACCATAGAAACCATATAGGTTGAGGGGAGTGGACAAGGGGAAAAAGAAGATTGAATCATCCATTAGATGGGTTGGTGTTGGACACCACTTTATAAAAATTAATAGACTAGAAACCTGTTCGGTTGCCCTCTATTAAAATTTATAAAGAACTCGATCACCACTATGAAGTAGAGCGACGATACTTCCGGATTTCACATGGGAGTGTGTTATTCCGATAAAAATAGTGGGATCTGGGTAACAAGAATAGAAAAGACCTTAATTCTATACACAGAACATAATATAACAAGTCACTAATTAATCTGTTATACTTAATGCAGACATAACTCTCAATATGACAATGAATCCACTCGCAATTCTACTCGAAAAGAACACCTTAATGGGACCTAACTTTGTGGATTGGCTCCGAAATGTGATGATTGTCCTCAGTATAGAGAAACTGGGATACGTCTTGGAGACGGACATTCCAGCGCCTCCTGTGCGGACCCGAGCCAATCAGGAAGAGATTGAAAACCACAAAAAGTGGGTTAAGGATGACGTGAAAGTCCGTGCTTATATGATGGCTTCCATGTCTAATGAGATTCAGAGAGCTCATGAGAAAATGACTTCTACTAGGGAGATTCTATCTCACTTAACTGAGCTTTATGGTGAGCACAGCAGAACTGCTAGATATGAGATATCCAAGCAATTGTTCGGTGCAAGGATGAAGAAAGGTGAGAAGGTTGGGGAACACGTCCTCAAAATGATATCCATGATCGAGAAATTGGAGGCTCTTGATTTTAAAATGGATACTTCTCTCCAAACCGACCTTATCCTTTAGTCTCTCCCTGATTCCTTCTCACAGTTTGTTATGAACTTCAACTGCAATGACATTGCATGTAACTTAGCTGGGCTAATGAACAAACTGGTGACCGCTCAGTCTCAGATGAAGACTCCGCGGATGAAGGAGTCTGCCCTTGTGATTTCTTATGGACTTCGGAAGTCTAAGAATAAGAAGAAAAAGACCAAGAAGCAGACTGGACCACAAGTTAAGGACCTTAAAGGAAAGGGCAAGGCCTCGATGGTTCCAAAAGGCAAGAAGAAGAAAGATACTTGTCTCATGTGTGGTGAGCTGGGCCACTGGGCTAGAGACTGTCCGATTCTTCATGGCACTTCAGGTACAGAACTTTTAGTTTTGGAAACAAATTGTTCTGCTACTGTATTTTCTACTTCCTGGATACTGGATTCTGGTGCTAGTTCTCATATTTATACCGCGAATCAGATATGGAACAAAGTAGGAAGCTTGGAGCTGGAGAAGTTATGATCATAGTCGGAAGCGGGCATAGTGTCGAGGCGGCCGACATAGGATCACTTCTTTTGGGTTTAGAATCCGGCTTTGTTTTGACTTTAGAAGATGTACTTGTTTTGCCCAAAGGGCACAAAAACATTTTATCCATTCCGGTCATGGACCGAAAAGGCTTTTCATTTTTCATTGGTGATGGTTCCTGCAAAATTTATTTCAGAAATAAACTAGTGGGTACTGCTACATTGTTAAATGGATTGTATCATCTAAATCTCAGCAACAAAGTAGTTGTGAATACTATGACTATAAAACATGGTAGGGATGAAACCAATCAAGTTTTGAAATGACATCTTAGACTTGGTCATGTTGGTCAGACCAAGGTTTACAAGATGGAAAAGGATGGACTTATGGGTCCATTGGGATCAGATCCCTTTCCTACTTGTGAATCTTGCCTTAAAGGCAAAATGACTAAGTCCCCCTTCACAGGGACTTTTGAAAGAGCCGCTGATAAACTGGGATTAATCCATACCGACGTATGTGGTTCTTTGGAAGCAGCACGTGACGGATATCAATATTTCATTACTTTTACGGATGAGCATACTAGGTATGGTTATGTATACTTAATGAAATATAAATCCGAGGACTTTGAGAAATTCCTGGAATTCAAGGCCCTAGTCGAGAAACAAACTGGTAATTATATCAAAGCACTTCGGTCGGACCGAGGTGGCAAGTATATGAGTATGGAGTTTGTCGAGTTCCTTAAGAACATGGAATAGTTTCACAACTAACACCTCCAGGTACTCCTCAGTTAAATGGTGTGTCAGAAAGAAGGAATCGGACCTTGTTGAACATGGTCCGTTCCATGCTGGGCTATACTGACTTACCGATTTACCTGTGGGGGTATGCACTCCTGACTGCCGCTTACATCTTGAACAGATGTCCTTCCAAATCTGTTCCTAAAACTCCACATGAGATGTGGGAGGGCAGGAAACCAAGTCTTAATCACATTAGGATTTGGGGATGTCCCACCTATGTCAAGAAGACTAAGGTGGAGAAGTTAGAAGCTAGGTCCGCGAAGGGACGTTTCATTGGATTCCAGTCTGGGATGATGGGATATCTATTCTACATGCGCGAAGATCAAAAGATCGTTGTTGCTTTACAAGCACACTTCTTGGAAGATGAGTTCATTCAGGAAGGCGGAGCAGGTAGAAGTATTTCTTTAGAAGAATACAATGAAACTCCTTCTGAAACACAAGTACAACCACCTCGTAGGTCTAGTAGGGTGTCTCATTTACCTGAGAGGTATGGGCTTGTGCACTTGGAGGAGCTGGGTCTCCATGAGGTTCCAAGTGATAGCCAAGAGACCGACCCAACAACCTATGACCAAGCGATGGTGGATGTAGACTCCGAGAAATGGCGTGAAGCTATGGAAGTTGAGATAGACTCGATGCATGTCAATCAAGTCTGGACTCTAGTAGACCGCCCCAAGGGCATAGTGCCTATTGGGAACAAGTGGATCTACAAGAGAAAGACTGATAGTGATGGCAAGGTTGACGCCTATAAGGCCAGGCTTTTGGCAAAGGGTTATACCCAGAAGGAAGGGATCGATTACCACGATACCTTATCGCCCGTAACCATGATCAAGTCTATTCGCATGATGCTTGCTATAGCTACCTACCACGATTATGAGATATGGCAAATGGACGTAAAGACGGCTTTCCTTAATGGATTCCTCGAGGAGGAAATATATATGGAGCAGCCTAAAGGCTTTGTATCCGAAGTCGATATTCAGAAAGTGTGCAAGCTTCAGCGTTCCATTTATGGACTGAAGCAAGCATCGCGTAGTTGGAACCATTGTTTTGAAGAGGCGGTCAAAGAGTTTGACTTCATGCAAAATGAAGAGGAACCTTGTGTATACAAGAGGGTTAGTGGGAGCAAGATCGCATTCTTAGTACTATATGTGGATGACATTCTACTAATAGGAAATGATGTGGGAATGCTCAGTTCTGTGAAAGCTTGGCTTTCGAGTAATTTCTCCATGAAAGACTTGGGAGAAACAACCTATATTCTTGGTATTCGGCTCTATAGGGATAGAGCGAGGAGAACAATAGGTCTTTCCCAAGCCCTATATATAGATAAGATCTTAAAGCGATTTAAGATGGATGTATCTAAAATAGGGTTCCTACCGATGCGACATGGAATAAAACTCTCCTTGAAGATGTGTCCTCAAAGTGAGGAACAACGAAAGGAAATGAGTAATATACCATATGCTTCGGTCATGGGTAGCCTTATGTATGCTATGTTGTGTACAAGACCTGATATCGCGCATGCTGTAAGCGTGGTGAGTAGGTTTCAGGCAAACCCAGGTAGGGAACATTGGACTGCCGTAAAGAACGTTCTCAAGTACTTGAGAAGGACTAGAGATATGGTTCTGATGTATGGCGGTGGAGAATTGGATGTGGTGGGATTCACTGATTCGGACTTCCAAGGACTGAAGGACGACTCGATGTCTACTTCTGGCTACATATTTACTCTTAATGGAGGAGCAGTATCTTGGCGTAGCACCAAGAAAAGCGCGACTGCTGATTCCACCTGTCAGGCTGAGTATCAAGCAGCCTCGGAGGCTTCCAAGGAAGGGTTCTGGATTAATAAGTTCCTAGGAGAACTTCAAGTGATACCATGTGCTGAGCTGCCTATTCCACTGTACCGCGACAACGACGGAGCTGTAGCGCAGGCCAAGGAGCCGAGGTTTCACAACAGCACCAAACATATTGAGAGGAATTATCATCTCGTAAGAGAATTTGTTCGCAAGGGATACATTATGCTGCACAGAGTAGACTCGGCCGACAACATCGCCGATCCACTGACCAAGCCAATTTCTCAGACTAGCTTGGAGCGTCATATGGAGAACATGGAAAATAGATTCCATAGTGTGTGGCATTGAGTGCAAGTGGGAGATTGTTAGGAGCATGCCCTCGAATGCCACTAAGAGGATGTTGAGTGAGGGCATTGTACTTGTAATTATGTAAATCATTAATATAAGGCAATGGATGTTTCTTTATTTACTGGCAGTTACTGGCATTCCTAACTCGTAAATATACATATAGAAACTAGTCCGTGTATTTGAGAGCAAAACGTTCCACTCCTTATTTGATAAGGGGGTCGGCACTGGAAAGGTTTATAGCTCAAATACTTAATTGTTCGCAAGTCGATGAGACTTGACTGGGCGTTAAGTTTATGTGAAGACTTGTATGACGTGTTCTTTGACATGGAGAGTGCCTGTCGAACACTAATGGTTAGTGGGAGCACACATTATAGATATGCTAATTGGATTAATATACTCGAACCGACTCACCCTCGATTCGTCACACGGATTTCACTCCAGGACAGTCAATGACGGAATCGAAAGGTTGTGATAGGTATTCGTGAACCTTCGACTTGAGGATTTAGTAGGGATGTGCTTGTGACGTTAAGATTTTCATTAGAGTAGTTCGACCCTATAAACTGGGAGGTGGGGGTCAACCTCAACGTGCATCTTAACGGGCAAGTAGTAGGTCCTACTGAATACCAAGATAGAATTCTTTCTCTCGTTAGTGAGCAGGTTATATGTCCTATGCGGTTATTAGCAGATGAGATCGTAAGTCTTTGGCTAAAGCATTGGAGCTAGTTGTATTGGATACACGAAAGCTCAATGATCTTGATTTGCATTAACGCATGCATAGCGTCAAGTACAGATAGGGTTTTACTGACCGTGACCCTATAACTTGATCGGGACATTTGAAAGAAGGGTTTATACGTATACTGGTATTCACAACAGAATTGTTCTTGAATGATCCCTATCATTCGTTCTCAGTTGGGGTACAGTGTAGGCCGCCAGGCTGGCTAGGTGGTGCTACTACTCTTTGGTTACTCCCATTGCTGACTGAGACGGACCTACCGAGTCGCGCAGTAGGATTTACGACGGAATGAATCAAGCTAATTCTCTCATTATGAATATTAGATATTGGATATCTAATTTGGGACATTGGATGTCTAAATTGATTTATTGGATAAATTAATTTACGGCCTAATTAATTAAATAAATTACCGGGTGATTAATTTAATTCATGAATATAATTATTTCTTGGAGAAATTAATTATGTTAGTATGTATTTGATAGGATTAATTAATTTGATTAATTAATCGATATAAATACATCGGAACGAAATTGGAATTTATCTGTTTGGACTCACGGGAGCCCGAAACGAATCGAACTCGTCCGACTTTTCATCTTGTCCGCCCTCCTCCTTCCAACTTGTCATGCCCCCAACATCGGGAAGGACGAGGGTGCGACGCATCGGTCGATCAATCAATCAAGATGCAATAATAAATAGCGGAAGCAAAATAACGATTGGATAACATTTTAAACAACCATCTTAGCCCGATGTACTAAGATTCGCTGTGACAAAGATGATAATCGAAATTACACTGTTCATAAGTTTGCAGCGGAAAAATACCAAACGAATTAAGTACGAAGCATAACTAACTATTACAAGTTGGGATAACAACAGAAATTCTAAGTCTTGATGGCAGTCTTCTAATCAGTCTCTTACTCGAGAATCTCTTCGTCTTCGGTTGGTGGATCGTTCTCTGGTCTAAAAGGGAAAACGGTGGGGTGAGACAAAAGGTCTCAGTGAGTGGGTGATCATGTGTGAGTGTGGCTATTTTTTTTGAAAATCTTTAAGTGATGCATGATTTTATCAATTATAAAAGAAATGAAAACAATTACAATTATGTCGAAATTTTATAAACAATAGTCATTGTGTAGTTATAATATTGTAATCCAGTACCCGTGGACAGATGTCAAGTTAGGCAGTCAGTCAATCAGTCGATCAGTCAATTCAGTTTCGAATCCTGCCGATGTGGACTTTGGATTCTAAACTCTCCTTATCACTCCTAGCAAGATAGGCCGTCGCCCCAGAATTTGGACCGTCGCCCCAAGATGCTCAGCCTTCGCTCTCACACTTAGCGTGTGCTTCCTTATCTCTTATCTGGGCTCGGCATGTCCTTAGCTGTGGGTCAATACCCGGATCACACCATAATCGCGATTATACCCCAAGTCTACGACCCAGGTCCCTCAGAACACTCCGTTCCTCGGTTATTAGAATTGGAAACAACGTTAGCCTCGTTCATGAACCACAGCCGCACTGCTCGATCCAAGACTCGGTCTAACCGTCCCGACTCGATTTGGGACTCTAGTGGTGGATCCTACAGCTCAAGAGGTGGCCCTCAGATTGTAGGTCGGCACTCTGTTTCATATGGACTCAAGAGGTGGCCCCCGTCCGTCGACGTGGCACTTTGTTCCAATAGAGTTAGAGGCGGACCCGTCCGTGGCACTTTGTTTGTATAGCACTTAGTTCCCGGACAGACATAGTTATCAATTTGACGCGTTTCACAAGTATCACGTAAACGTTCAGTCAGTGAGGTTAATAGTGTCTTTTGATTAAGTATGGGATATTGGTTAATTTTATTTGTGGCCCGGTAATGCGGAATAGGACTTGTATGTAAATTTGAAAATATTCTCAATAATTTATTAACGGTCTGATGGGTTCAGATCGGATATATTAAATGGGTAGGTTCAACGAAACGAAACGAGAGTTTCGTAAATAGTTTGAAAGGACGTTTTTGCCCTTAGGTTCAAACCTAAGCGTTGGAGTATGAAACGAAGTCGGATGGTTATCAAATTTTATGAGGAAGCCAAAAATAATTCCTCGACTCCAGATTTATGGAAAATTTGGAAATTTCCAGTTTCGGGACTGAAATTTCCAGAAATTACGATATTGCCCCAAAACTTAAGGAAATCGTTCCGAGGCATATAGGGTTATGAATTTAACTCGGAATTTTACGAAATTTTACGAGATGACTTATGATGAATCTGGAATTACAGATTTTTGAAAATTCCAGAAAATTTCGGACCTGGTACAGAAGTTTGAAATTCTTGCGTTTTGGCCCCAAAATGATTTAAAATTTGCGATTTGGACTATTAAGTTTAGATATCGAACTCCGAATCACTTGAAACTTTATGGACAGACTATACATAATATAATATATACTGTACAAGGTCCAGAATGTTGTATTTTCGAAATTTTCAGTTTAGTCCTCAAGCTTTGAGAAATTACAATTTATGCCCAAAAGCTCTGTTTACTCGTTTCAAGTCCCGTTTTGGCCGCAAATAAATTATCCATATAGCATAACATAATCATATAATATAAGATTTCAGATTTTGGTAGGGTTTCAACAACACATAGAAGAAAACATATAACTTTCAAGTTATCACAAAATCGGCACCCGACTACCAAATCGGTTGTCGTTTAAATTCGATAAATCATATTTAATGTTGTTATAACCATATCATTCATCTTTAAAAACATGTATTTATACAATAATTTCAGATTAGTACATACTTTCAGATTTTTCATAATATTTGATGATTATGTTTAAGAAAAACGAATTTCACATAGTTACACATAAAATCATAACATGAAATTATAACATGAATATTTTAACAAAGATCATATCAAAAGAATCTTGAAATACTTCAGATTTAACATATGCATCATAAGAAAAAGAATAGATTTCTACTTTGAAGTTTGAAAGAGTTTTCACCCACCTTGATTTAGCCGGATTTCGTCGGTTCCAAGTCTTGAAAGTTGGAAAACGACTTCTCCTCTACTACTACATGGTTTGTCCGATCCACATGCAACCACAAGGTGAGAATTATGTTTGCATGTATTAAGATTAAGGTTAGATTATGGAGGATTTTATAAGAAATTATGGGAATAGTTATAAAGGATGAGATTACATATTTCTTGTTGAGATTTTTCTTCCTCCTCCTTCTTCTTCCTCTTGGTTCGTCCCTCTCTCTCTCTCTCTTAGACTCTCAAATGCAGATTTTTGTTGTTGTAGTAAGTGTAAAGGGTGGTTAGGTTAAGGTGTAAGTATTTAAAGTTGGGATAAGGAGGGTTGGGAAGTGAAATGTGTAGAAGACTTGTTACATGTGTCAAGATGTTTTATGCAAGTCTTGCATGTGATGAGTGAAGAATCTAGAGCTATACTTTTCTACTCCCTTATATGTATATATGTATGTATATTTATTTATTTATTTTTTGTTAAATTAAAAGTATAATTAAAATGGTAAAGGATTTAATTAGTTGGGTTGGGCTTTGAAGTGTAACTTCAAGTCTTATGGTTTTTAATAAGTTGGGTTGAGTCCATTAGTGAGTCCACACGTAGTTAGGTGTTGACAATTAGCCCAATAGGTGAATCAACACACTATTTTAATTTTTATTATTTGGTTTATTAAGTAAATTACAAAGTTAAAGAGTGAAATAAAATAAAATAAAATAGATGTAGGTTATATCATGACATAAAATAACTATTATTAAATTACATCATGATTTGATACATTGTACATGTGATAAGTTACCGAATTTAGGGGGTTTTACATCCTCCCCTCCTTAAAAGAATTTGGTCCTCAAATTCCTACTTAAACAACTCGGGGTAAGATTTCTTCATTTCTTCCTCAGCCTCCCACGTCGCATCTTCCTCTCTGTTGTGATTTGACCAAATGACTTTAATCAAAGGAATTCGCTTCTTCCTCAATTCGCGTACTTTCCGGTCGAGGATCTTGATTGGCTTCCCTTCATAAGACAAGTTATCCTTGATCGGTGGAATGTCAGAAGTAAGAATGTGCATTGGGTCTGGATGATACTTCTTTAATCTCGAAACATGGAAAACGTCGTGCATTCCAGACAAATTGGGTGGTAGTTCGAATTGGTACGCTAGTCGTCCAATCCTTTCCGTGATTTTGAATGGTCCTACATATCGGGGACTTAACTTTCCCTCTTTTCTTGATACTATCAAACCTTTCCATGGTGTTAACCTCAGGAAGACTTGATCTCCTACTTCAAATTCTAGATCCTTCCGACGTTGATCGGCGTAACTCTTCTGTCTGCTTTGCACTGTGCGGATCCTATCCTTGATTAGTCGTACTTTATCTACAGCTTCCTTCCCCAAATCTGTACTCATTGCTGAAGGTTCTGATCGTTGAGTCTTCGACATCCAATGGTCATCAATTTCCCAATGGAGCGGGGATCGACACTTTCTCCCATACAGAGCTTCGTAAGGTGCCATTCCGATTGTCGCTTGGAAACTGTTGTTGTATGCAAACTCGGCCAATGGCAGGTGGTGATCCCAATTTCCTTGAAAGTCCAGTACGCAAGCTCGTAACATGTATTCAAGGGTTTGAATGGTTCGTTCAGATTGCTCGTCGGTCTGGGGATGCGCACTTGTGCTGAAGCTTAAGGAAGTTCCTAATTCCTTATGAAAGACTTTCCAAAAACGAGATACGAATCTAGGATCTCTGTCTGATACTATGTCTGTTGGCACTCCATGGAGTCGAACGATTTCTCTAATATAGGTCCTAGCCAGCTTTTGCAAGCTGTTGTCTTTTTTAACCGGCACAAAATGTGATGATTTTGTCAATCTGTCGACGATCACCCAAATGGTGTTATAACCTCCTTTTGTGGTCGGTAAATCCGTGATAAATTCCATGGTTACCATTTCCCTTTTCCATTCAGGGACTTCTAGTGGCTGTAGTAGTCCTGAGGGTCGCTGATGCTCAGCTTTGACTCTCTGACATGTGAGGCATCGCGCCACGAATTCTGCCACTTGGTTCTTCAGGTTTACCCACCAAAAGTGTTTCTTCAAGTCTCGGTACATATTGTTACCTCCTGGGTGTATCGTATATCTCGAGAAATGAGCTTCCTTGAGAATTTGCCTTTTGAATTACTCGTGGTGAGGAATGCATAATCATCCCTTAAACCTTACAATTCCATCCTCGGTAATTGTAAACTCGGGTTTCTCGCCCTTAGCGATCTTGTCCTTAAACTCTTGAAGTTTTGGATCTCTCTCTTGGGCTAATCGAATATCGTCCAATAGATTTGGTTTAACCATGAGGTTGGCGCAACTTAAACGAGTACCTTCATGAATGGGTTTCAGGTAGCTCAGTTCTTCAAGAGCTTGCCATTCCCGAACCATGAGTCAGGCCACTCTAGCCCTTCTACTTAGGGCATCAGCCACGACATTCGCTTTTCCTGGGTGGTGTTGAGTTTCACAATGGTAATCTTATAAAAGCTCTACCCATCTTCTCTATCGGAGATTAAGTTCCTTCTGAGAAAATAGGTACTTGAGACTTTTATGATCAGTAAACACGGTGAATTAAACGCCGTATAAATGATGTCGCCATTTCTTTAAGGCGAATACTATTGCAGCAAGTTCGAGGTCGTGTGTTGGATAATTCTTCTCGTGCGTCTTGAGTTGTCTGGAGGCATATGCAATAACTTTACCATTCCGCATCAGTACGGCGCCGAGGCCATCCTTTGAGGCATCACTATATACGACAAATCCTTGGGTTCCTTATGGAAGTGTCAGTATAGGTGTGGTGGTAAGTCTCTTCTTGAGTTCCTGGAAACTTGACTTGCATTTATCCGTCCATTCAAATTTTACTTGTTTCTGGGTTAACCGGGTGAGGGGTCCTGCTATCTTCGAGAAGTCTTTGATGAATTTACGGTAGTAGCCCGCAAGTCCAAGAAAACTTCTGATCTAAGTTACATTTTCTGGCCTCTTCCAATCCATAATAGTTTCTATCTTAGATGGAACTGCAATCCCTTCTCCAGAAATAATATGGCCTAGAAATGCCATTTCCCTCAACCAAAATTCACACTTGCTGTACTTGGCGTACAACTTGTGCTGCCTTAGTGTATCCAACACTAGTCTAAGATGTCTCTCGTGATCTTTTTCCAATTTAGAGTACAAGAGTATGTCATCGATGAAAATTACTACGAATTGGTCGAGATATGGTTGAAATACTCTGTGCATTAAATCTATAAATGTCGCAGGAGTGTTCGTGAGTCCAAAAGGCATCACTACGAACTCGTAGTGGCCGTATCTAGTTTGGAATGCAGTTTTAGGAACATCTTCATTCCTAATTTTTAACTGGTAGTATCCTTGTTGAAGATCGAACTTGGAATGCACCGTAGCTCCTTGGAGTTGTTCAAACAACTCAGCTATCCTCGGGAGAGGATACTTTTTTTTAACTGTAACGTTGTTGAGTTCACGGTAATCTATGCAAAGCCTCAATGTTCCGTCCTTCTTTTTGAGAAATAATACCGGAGCTCCCCATGGTGATACACTGGGTTGCACAAAACCCACGTCGAGTAACTTCTTCACTTGGACCTTCAACTCTTGCAGCTCCAGTGGTGCCATTCGGTATGGTGCCTGTAATACCCTGATTTTTCGGATATATTTTTCGTTTATATGTTGGATATCGTTGATGGATAATTGTGATTGAGGATGTCGTGAACGTATGATAATGTTATTGAAATGCGTATATGTATTCATTGTGTCGTATGTTCGTTTGGTATGTCGATATGTTGGTCGAGGATAGCTGAATATGGCTAGGCATAGCAACGATAGCGCACGCTAGGAGATATACTTAGCGCACGCTACTGGGTACGCGTAGCGCACGCTACGAAGCGTAGGTAGCGTACGCTAAGAGGTTCGGTTACGTACGCTAAGGAGGACCCCTAACGTACGTAACGACTTGCTGGGTGAGTTTCGGAAGGTGGCCGACAGGTAGGCCCAGGTTAATTTTTATATGAAGCTAGTGCACGCTAACGCATGTTGGTTAGAGTACGCTAACATCAGACCGCCAATAATGGAATCTTAGCTTTCGGCGGGTAGACCCGGCTATTTTCGTCGCGTGTCCAGATAAGGTCAACAAGTGTTTGTCGTGTAGAGCTAGCGCACGCTAAATCGTATGATTAGCTCACGCTAATTCCAGATCGGACAGAGGAATCCCGATAATCGCGGATGCTTTCGGCATGTGGGGGCACGAGTGGTAGGTGTGTACTGTAGCAAGTCAACTTCGGATAGCGCACGCTAAGGTCAATGACTTGCGTACGCTACGCAGGATGTTTTACATACGTTAATGCATGGGCATTACGTACGTAAGCTAGTTTACGAAGCCAGGCTGTATCCTATGGACTGCAATAGCACACGCTAACAAAGTCAGTTAGCGCACGCTAAGACTGTAGCGCACGCTAAATATGAGATGTTAGCGCACGCTAATAATGAATATTATAAAAGGGGACAGACGGGTGCCGAGAGGCATTTCATCCATTTTTCTTCCTTCAGTCGGGAGAGAGAGAGTTGGGATGTATTTGAGGTTCCCAAACACTGTATAATGATAATCTTTAACAACATTAGATTTAGAGCATGGATTCAAGCCTTGTTCTTCCAGTTATTCATGATTCTTTTAATGGAGTTCAATTCGGGGCTAAAGAGCTCGTAGACGAGGGCGATGAGTTCGGTGTTGGTTTTGTCATGTTGGTATCCAGGCAAGTGTTTACTTGTTTGGTTGTAATGTTTTGATGAGTAATTCCATTTACATTTCATAAGTATTTTATGTTGTATTGCATATTGACGAATGTTCAGTGATGTTCTAAAAGGATTAGATTGATGATTGTTGAGATACTTGGACAATCTTGGGAAGATTGTAGTATTCGGATATTGTTGATGTTATTTTGGATATTCTTGGTCTGTGGTATGCATTTCGGAAGGATGTCCGGATAGAGGTATGTTTTATGGCAATCGTACATAGAAGATTGTGTGCGGGAAAGTATTCGGTATTGAGGTATTTTGTGGTAATATCGTGATATTGGGATTTTGATGAGAATCGTTGGATTACCGGAAGTGGTAAAGTTATCGTTGAGGTTATTATTCTCATGATACATGGCATGTGAATATTTATGTTTATGTACTTGTGGTTATTTGTCGCGCATTATTGCTGACCCCGTTGTGGGACTTGTTTTTCAGGTATTGAGGACTTTGATGGTACCGGTCGTGAGGTGAAGATTCCGGACGATACTGGCTATAGCATATTGTTGGGGAATCGTGTATTTTGTCTGTGTATTAGTTATTGATGTATATGTATCTTGGACTGTATTTCTATCCGCTGCGTGAGTTCTTTCAAATGGCTTTCGGCTTTTTGCCAACTGAGTTTCATTTTGAAAACCGATTCCCTTAACCGAGTTTTTGGCCTTGATCGTCTTGACGGTAGTTAGGTGTTTTCAAATGGTTTTGTGAGTTTTGGAAAATACTACCGGCATCGGCCTTATTGGGCGTTTTTGTAATTATTTTTTAGCCTGGTGGGTTCCGGCGCTGGGCCCACGACGTGTAATACTCCCGTAAGGTTTTTGGGGTGTTACAAATATGGTATCGGAGCCCAAGGTTTTGTGATAACCGGGCATGTGTGTTATGTGGCTCTACCAGTATGGTAGTAGCGTGATTTTTGTGTGACTGGATTTCTGCTTATTTTGAACTGTATTGTTTTGGTTCTCTGTGATTTTTGAGTACTGTCGTGGTGATGTGTGGGTTTGGCGATTGTTGGTGTTCCCGAGACCGACGAGGCAGGGAGTGAATGCCGGTGCCGTGGTCATGTGCAATGTGCGGCTCCAATCGGGAAGTGAACGCCGGTGCGAGGCACGTGCAATCTGTGGCTTTCGATGTGGAGTGGAATGCCGGTGATACGTGCATGTGACAATGAGCGGCTCATGCGCTTTAGGTGAGGAGACACAGCATCACATATCCCACAAAACTCGACAGTGCTCTAAACTTGTTGTGGTCTTGGCGGAGACCAATCGTTTTCAAATTGTGATTATTCCTATTAGGGCATTCTTGTTGTGTCAAGATTTTTGAAATGGTGTCATATGGTAGTATCAAGGGAGATCTTAGACTTCACAGACCTGTAAGTATGTTGTTCGGATTATTCGATAATTCTTGGTTATCTTGGTGATTTTGATTTTCTGTTGAATTGATGTTTGTACGAGAGATTGCAAGTTTCGAGGACGAAACTTATTTTAAGGGGGGTAGAGTGTAATACCCAGATGTTTCGGATATATTTTTTGTTTATATGTTGGATATCGTTGATGGATAATTGTGCTTGAGGATGTCGTGAACGTACGATAATGTTATTGAAATGCATATATTTATTCATTCTGTCGTATGTTCGTTTGGTATGTCGAGATGTTGGTCGAGGATAGCTGAATATGGCTAGGCACAGCCACGATAGCGCACGCTAGGAGATATGCTTAGCGCACGCTACTGGGTACGCATAGCGCACGCGACGAAGTGTAGGTAGCGTACGCTAAGAGGTTCGGTTACGTACGCTAAGGAGGACCCCTAACATACGTAACGACTTGCTGGGTAAGTTCCAGAAGGTGGACGACAGGTAGGCCCAGGTTAATTTTTATATGCAGCTAGTGCACGCTAACACATGTTGGTTAGCGCACGCTAACGTCGGACCGCCAATAATGGAATCTTAGCTTTCGGCGGGTGGACCCGGCCATTTTCGACGCGTGTCCAGATAAGGTCAACAAGTGTTTGTCGTGTAGAGCTAGCGCACGCTAAATCGTATGATTAGCTCACGCTAATTCCAGATCGGACAGAGGAATCCCGATAATCTCGTTTGCTTTTGGCATGTGGGGGCACGAGTGGTAGGTGTGTACTGTAGAAAGTCAACTTCGGATAGCGCACGCTAAGGTCAATGACTTGCGTACGCTAGGCAGGATGTTTTACATACGTTAATGCATGGGCATTACGTACGTAAGCTAGTTTACGAAGCAAGGCTGTATCCTCTGGACTGCGATAGCGCATGCTAACAAAGTCAGTTAGCGCACGCTAAGACTGTAGCGCACGCTAAATATGAGATGTTAGCGCATGCTAATAATGAATATTATAAAAGGGGACAGACGGGTGCCGAGAGGCATTTCGTCCATTTTTCTTCCTTCAGTCGGGAGAAAGAGAGTTGGGATGTATTTGAGGTTCCCAAACACTGTATAATGATAATCTTTAACAACATTAGATTTAGAGCATGGATTCAAGACTTGTTCTTCAAGTTATTCATGATTCTTGGAATGGAGTTCAAGTGTTCTTCTTTTTTTTTGGTTCGTCTAATCCAGGTAAATTTGGTATCCCTTTTGTTTATGGTTCATTTTTAAGGATGATTACATGTGAGGAACATGTTGGATAATCATATAACGATATTATATGAGATTCAATGGAATTTTGATAAGAGTTTCGGATATTTCTTTATATTATAAATATGATGGTTCGTTTAAACATTTTTGAGATACATTTATGGATCATGATAATTTCAGTGATCGATTTAGAGGAGTTAAATCATGATACAAGGTTGAATTCCATATTGAGTATATTATGATCCTTGTTACCAAGTTGGTTCGATTATTGATATGATTATTGTTCTGGGTTGATTAATCAATAGGTATAATCGATGTGTTGCGTTGAAGGCCGTAGATTCCGTCCAGTCGGGGCTGAAGAGCTCGTAGACGAGGGCGATGAGTTCGGTGTTGGTTTTGTCATGTTGGTATCCAGGCAAGTGTTTACTTGTTTGGTTATAATGTTTTGATGAGTAATTCCATTTACATTTGATAAGTATTTTATGTTGTATTGCATATTGACGAATGTTCAGTGATGTTCTAAAAGGATTAGAATGCACAGTTGATGATTGTTGAGATACTTGGACAATCTTGGGAAGATTGTAGTATTCGGATATTGTTGATGTTATTTTGGATATTCTTGGTCTGTGGTATACATTTCGGAAGGATGTCCGGATAGAGGTATGTTTTA
The DNA here is from genome assembly GCA_033398695.1 of Orobanche coerulescens. Taxonomy (NCBI): domain Eukaryota; kingdom Viridiplantae; phylum Streptophyta; class Magnoliopsida; order Lamiales; family Orobanchaceae; genus Orobanche; species Orobanche coerulescens. The sequence continues at coordinate 161,089,042 of CM065803.1, forward strand.
TGGCAATCGTACATAGAAGATTATGTACGGGAAAGCATTCGGTATTGAGGTATTATGTGGTAATATCGTGATATTGGGATTTTGATGAGAATCGTTGGATTACCGGAACTGGTAAAGTTATCATTGAGGTTATTATTCTCATGATACATGGAATGTGAATATTTATGTTTATGTACTTGCGGTTATTTGTCGGGCATTATTGCTGACCCCGTTGTGGGACTTGTTTTTCAGGTATTGAGGACTTTGATGGTACCGGTCGTGAGGCGAAGATTCCGGACGATACTGGCTATGGCATATCGTGGGGGAATCGTGTATTTTGTCTGTGTATTAGTTATTGATGTATATGTATCTTGGACTGTATTTCTATCCGCTGCGTGATTCTTTCAAATGGCTTTCGGCTTTTTGCCAACTGAGTTTCATTTCAAAAACCGATTCCCTTAACCGAGGTTTTGGCCTTGATCGTCTTGACGGTAGCTGGGTGTTTTCAAATGATTTTGTGAGTTTTGGAAAATACTACCGTCATCGACCATTTTTGGGCGTTTTTGTAATTGTTTTTTAGCCTGGTGGGTTCCGGCGCGGGGCCCACAGCGTGTAATATTCCCGTAAAGTTTTTAGGGTGTTACAAATATGGTATCGGAGCCCAAGGTTTTGTGATAACCGGGCATGTGTGTTATGTGGCTCTACCAGTGTGGTAGTAGCGTGATTTTTGTGTGACTGGATTTCTGGTTATTTTGAACTGTATTGTTTTGGTTCTCTGTGATTTTTGAGTACTGTCGTGGTGATGTGTGGGTTTGGGGATTGTTGGTGTTCCCGAGACCGACGAGGCAGGGAGTGAACGCCGGTGCCATGGTCATGTGCAATGTGCGGCTCCAATCGGGAAGTGAACGCCGGTGCGAGGCACGTGCAATGTGCGGCTTTCGATGTGGAGTGGAACGCCGGTGATATGTGCATGTGACAATGAGAGGCTCATGCGCTTTAGGTGAGGAGACACAACATCACAGATCCCACAAAACTCGACAATGCTCTAAACTTATTGTGGTCTTGGCGGAGACCAATCGTTTTCAAATTGTTATTATTCATGTTTGGGCATTCTTGTTGTGTCGAGATTTTTGAAATGGTGTCATATGCTAGTATCACGGGAGATCTTCGACTTCACAGACCTGTAAGTATGTTGTTCGGATTATTCGATAATTCTTGGTTATCTTGGTGATTTTGATTTTCTGTTGAATTGATGTTTGTACGAGAGATTGCAAGTTTCGAGGACGAAACTTATTTTAAGTGGGGTAGAGTGTAATACCCCGATTTTTGGGATATATTTTTCGTTTATATGTTGGATATCGTTGATGGATAATTGTGCTTGAGGATGTCGTGAACGTATGATAATATTATTGAAATGTGTATATGTATTCATTGTGTCGTATGTTCGTTTGGTATGTCGAGATGTTGGTCGAGGATAGCTGAATATGGCTAGGCACAGCCACGATAGCGCACGCTAGGAGATATGCTTAGCGCACGCTACTGGGTACGTATAGCGCACGCTACGAACTGTAGTTAGCGTACGCTAAGAGGTTCGATTACGTACGCTAAGGAGGACCCCTAACGTACGTAACGACTTGCTGGGTAAGTTCCGGAAGGTGGCCGACAGGTAGGCCCAGGTTAATTTTTATATGCAGCTAGTGCACGCTAACACATGTTGGTTAGCGCACGCTAACGTCGGACCGCCAATAATGGAATCTTAGCTTTCGGCGGGTGGACCCGGCCATTTTCGACGCGTGTCCAGATAAGGTCAACAAGTGTTTGTCGTGTAGAGCTAGCGCACGCTAAATCGTATGATTAGCGCACGCTAATTCCAGATCGGACAGAGGAATCCCGATAATCGCGGATGCTTTCGGCATGTGGGGGCACGAGAGGTAGGTGTGTACTGTAGCAACTCAACTTCGGATAGCGCACGTTAAGGTCAATGACTTGCGTACGCTAGGCAGGATGTTTTACGTACGTTAATGCATGGGCATTACGTACATAAGCTAGTTTACGAAGCAAGGCTGTATCCTCTGGACTGCGATAGCGCACGCTAAGACTGTAGCGCACGCTAAATATGAGATGTTAGCGCACGCTAATAATGAATATTATAAAAGGGGACAGACGGGTGCCGAGAGGCGTTTCATCCATTTTTCTTCCTTCAGTCGGGAGAGAGAGAGTTGGGATGTATTTGAGGTTCCCAAACACTGTATAATGATAATCTTTAACAACATTAGATTTAGAGCATGGATTCAAGCCTTGTTCTTCCAGTTATTCATGATTCTTGGAATGGAGTTCAAGTGTTCCTTTTTTTGGTTCATCTAATCCAGGTAAATTTGGTATCCCTTTTGTTTATGGTTCATTTTAAAGATGATTACATGTGAGGAACATGTTGGATAATCATTTAACGATATTATATGAGATTCAATGGAATTTTGATAAGAGTTTCAGATGTTTCTTCATATTATAAATATGATGGTTCGTTTAAACCGTTTTGAGATAGATTTCTAGATCATGATTATTTCAGTGATCGATTTAGAGGAGTTAAATCATGATACGAGGTTGGATTCTAGATTGAGTATATTATGATCCTTGTTAACAAGTTGGTTCGATTATTGATATGATTATTGTTCTAGGTTGATTAATCAATAGGTATAATCGATGTGCTGCGTTGAAGGCCGTAGATTCCGTCTAGTCGGGGATGAAGAGCTCGTAGACGAGGGCGATGAGTTCGGTGTTGGTTTTGTCATGTTGGTATCCAGGCAAGTGTTTACTTGTTTGGTTGTAATGTTTTGATGAGTAATTCCATTTACATTTCATAAGTATTTTATGTTGTATTGCATATTGACGAATGTTCAGTGATGTTCTAAAAGGATTAGATTGATGATTGTTGAGATACTTGGACAATCTTGGGAAGATTGTAGTATTCGGATATTGTTGATGTTATTTTGGATATTCTTGGTCTGTGGTATGCATTTCGGAAGGATGTCCGGATAGAGGTATGTTTTATGGCAATCGTACATAGAAGATTGTGTACGGGAAAGTATTCGGTATTGAGGTATTATGTGGTAATATCGTGATATTGGGATTTTGATGAGAATAGTTGGATTACCGGAAGTGGTAAAGTTATCATTGAGGTTATTATTCTCATGATACATGGCATGTGAATATTTATGTTTATGTACTTGCGGTTATTTGTCGGGCATTATTGCTGACCCCGTTGTGGGACTTGTTTTTCAGGTATTGAGGACTTTGATGGTACTGGTCGTGAGGCGAAGATTCCGGACGATACTGGCTATGGCATATTGTTGGGGAATCGTGTATTTTGTCTGTGTATTAGTTATTGATGTATATGTATCTTGGACTGTATTTCTATCCACTGCGTGAGTTCTTTCAAATGGCTTTCGGCTTTTTGCCAACTGAGTTTCATTTCGAAAACCAATTCCCTTAACCGAGTTTTTGGCCTTGATCGTATTGACGGTAGTTGGGTGTTTTCAAATGATTTTGTGAGTTTTGGAAAATACTACCGTCATCGGCCTTTTTGGGCATTTTTGTAATTGTTTTTTAGCCTGGTGGGTTCCGGCGCGGGGCCCACGGCGTGTAATACTCCCGTAAGATTTTTGGGGTGTTACAAATATGGTATCGGAGCCCAAGGTTTTGTGATAACCGGGCATGTTTGTTATGTGGCTCTACCAGTGTGGTAGTAGCGTGATTTTTGTGTGACTGGATTTCTGGTTATTTTGAACTGTATTGTTTTGGTTCTGTGTGATTTTTGAGTACTGTCGTGGTGATGTGTGGGTTTGGGGATTGTTGGTGTTCCCGAGACCGACGAGGCAGGGAGTGAACGCCGGTGCCGTGGTCATGTGCAATGTGCGGCTCCAATCGGGAAGTGAACGCCGGTACGAGGCACGTGCAATGTGCGGCTTTCGATGTGGAGTGGAATGCCGGTGATACGTGCATGTGACAAGGAGCGGCTCATGCGCTTTACGTGAGGAGACACAGCATCACAGATCCCACAAAACTCGACAGTGCTCTAAACTTGTTGTGGTCTTGGTGGAGACCAATCGTATTCAAATTGTGATTATTCCTGTTTGGGCATTCTTGTTGTGTCGAGATTTTTGAAATGGTTTCATATGCTAGTATCACGGGAGATCTTCGACTTCACAGACTTGTAAGTATGTTGTTCGGATTATTCGATAATTCTTGGTTATCTTGGTGATTTTGATTTTCTGTTGAATTGATGTTTGTACGAGAGATTGCAAGTTTCGAGGACGAAACTTATTTTAAGGGGGGTAGAGTGTAATACCCTGATTTTTCGGATATATTTTTCATTTATATGTTCGATATCGTTGATGGATAATTGTGCTTGAGGATGTCGTGAACGTATGATAATGTTATTGAAATGCGTATATGTATTCATTGTGTCGTATGTTCGTTTGGTATGTCGAGATGTTGGTCGAGGATAGCTGAATATGGCTAGGCACAGACACGATAGCGCACGCTAGGAGATATGCTTAGCGCACGCTACTGGGTACGCGTAGCGCATGTGACGAAGTGTAGGTAGCGTACGCTAAGAGGTTCGGTTACGTACGCTAAGGAGGACCCCTAACGTACGTAACGACTTGCTGGGTAAGTTCCGGAAGGTGGCCGACAGGTAGGCCCAGGTTACTTTTTATACGCAGCTAGTGCACGCTAACACATGTTGGTTAGCGCACGCTAACGTCGGACCGCCAATAATGGAATCTTAGATTTCGGCGGGTGGACCCGGCCATTTTCGACGCGTGTCCAGATAAGGTCAACAAGTGTTTGTCGTGTAGAGCTAGCGCACGCTAAATCGTATGATTAGTGCACGCTAATTCCAGATTGGACAGAGGAATCCCGATAATTGCGGATGCTTTCGGCATGTGGGGGCACGAGTGGTAGGTGTGTACTGTAGCAAGTCAACTTCGGATAGCGCACGCTAAGGTCAATGACTTGCGTACGCTAGGCAGGATGTTTTACGTACGTTAATGCATTGGCATTACGTACGTAAGCTAGTTTACGAAGCAAGGCTGTATCCTCTGGACTGCGATAGCGCACGCTAACAAAGTCAGTTAGCGCACGCTAAGACTGTAGCGCACGCTAATAATGAATATTATAAAAGGGGACAGACGGGTGCCGAGAGGCATTTCATCCATTTTTCTTCCTTCAGTCGGGAGAGAGAGAGTTGGGATGTATTTGAGGTTCCCAAACACTGTATAATGATAATCTTTAACAACATTAGATTTAGAGCATGGATTCAAGCCTTGTTCTTCAAGTTATTCATGATTCTTGGAATGGAGTTCAAGTGTTCTTCTTTTTTTTGGTTCGTCTAATCCAGGTAAATTTGGTATCCCTTTTGTTTATGGTTCATTTTTAAGGATGATTACATGTGAGGAACATGTTGGATAATCATATAACGATATTATATGAGATTCAATGGAATTTTGATAAGAGTTTCGGATGTTTCTTCATATTATAAATATGATGGTTCGTTTAAACCATTTTGAGATAGATTTCTGGATCATGATAATTTCAGTGATCGATTTAGAGGATTTAAATCATGATACGAGGTTGAATTCCAGATTGAGTATATTATGATCCTTGTTACCAAGTTGGTTCGATTATTGATATGATTATTGTTCTAGGTTGATTAATCAATAGGTATAATCGATGTGCTGCGTTGAAGGCCGTAGATTCCGTCTAGTCGGGGCTGAAGAGCTCGTAGACGAGGGCGATGAGTTCGGTGTTGGTTTTGTCATGTTGGTATCCAGGCAAGTGTTTACTTGTTTGGTTGTAATGTTTTGATGAGTAATTCCATTTACATTTCATAAGTATTTTATGTTGTATTGCATATTGACGAATGTTCAGTGATGTTCTAAAAGGATTAGAATGCACAGTTGATGATTGTTGAGATACTTGGACAATATTGGGAAGATTGTAGTATTCGGATATTGTTGATGTTATTTTGGATATACTCAATAAGGAGATTATATTCATAAGGAGATTAAATAATAAGTAATATATATAATATTGGATATTATATATATTGTATTATTTAATAAGTTGAGGGGCAACTAAGCAAATACTAGATTCTTGAATCTAGGGATTACTTAGTATAAATAAGAGATCCATGACAAGGAGTTGTCATAAGAACTCAAAGAAAAATCGCCCCCTTCCAAGAAGAAGAAAAAAATCGGCCTCTTCCTCTTACAGTAGAAGAACGACGTCGGTCGTCTAATCCTCTTGCCTTAGTTGATCTTGATCAATAGTACAATCCTTCTAGTAAGGAATTTGTGTTGTACTATTTATCAATATTATTCGTAAGGATCTAGCAATCCGGCTTGTAAAATTGTTCGTGTGTGGATCACCAAAAGAGGAAGGAGATATTCATCTGCGTCTAGTCCGAATCTAGAATTGTTCAATCGGATTAAGGTAATTCGATTAACCCTTTAATTAAGCAATTAAATTACTACATGAGATACTAAATTGGGTTTTCACATTTATTGTTTCGCTCCATTTTTACTCCGATTATTTTGTATTCGATGCATAGAAAACCCAACACACCGGACTACCTTGTCCTCCAGCTTATAGGTCCTCCACCATCGGGCTGTAGTGTCGCGGAGCTGGTTGATTCCAAGTGGTACCTTTCGGTTTCCTGGGAAACCGATTACCCCGAAAGCAGTCTCCATTTTGAATCTCCAGTCGTCCACATGTTTATCTCCCAAACCGTCGAATAATGATGGCCTGGACTTCAGCATCTCTCCCAGCCATCGGTCATTCCTGACATTCCTTTCCATGTTAATGACTGGTACCCGCTCCGATAGGTTGATTTGAGCGATTCCCATTGCAATTGCCTGGGCGAGAGTCTGAATGGAAGTAGGATCTATTCCTCCATTGTTCTGGTTTTCTGCCTCCTGCTCATTCTGATTATTGGACCGTGGCTGGTTTCCGGATGGAACGGTTTCAACGGTGTTCTTGTCTTCCTGCTGGTTCACAGCGGAGCCGTTAGCGTCGTTCACGATTATCCTAGCTCCACGATGAGCCATTGTGATAAATGTTTGATCTAGAGGGTCAGTTCAGTATAATTATCCTTTGAGTTCTACAGATTTCAAACATCATACTTGATTCTCAAGAAACATACGTGTTCCTCTCTTTGACATTCTTCGAGGAGTTACGGTCGCTTGGAGTGTTGGACTTTGAAAACCCTCAAACATTTTCAAAACATTTTGGTAAAACTTTCAATGTGGATGTTTCGTCTCTGATACCATTTCTGTAACGCCCCCAAAATTAACCGGAATGTTACAGTGCCGTGAATCTCGTAAGGCAATTTTTTAAGACTTCAAAATTTCTTCATTAAATATTTTTGTGAAAATAGTTCCATGATGGTATAAGTAAGAAACGAAATACTTACAAAAACAAGTTCGCATACACGATTATTACATAAACGTGGAATATTTCAGAATTCAATTTAAAGAGACGAGATAGCAAGGCTTTTTCCTTACACTGCTCAATCCTGACCGGAACCTTCGGGAATGTCCTACACATATTCAACAAATTTGCCTGACACGACGAATCGTGCCAGCCAACCTCGGTCAGACAATACGATCAAAAGTTCATTGAGAGAATAAGATAAATTTGCAGTACAATATTATTATTTGGTTTAGCAATAGATCACATGATACTTAACATTATGTTTTCTATCAACAGATAAACTCCCAAGGTCGCAACCAAGGGTCACGGAAGTATCTAGACAGGAATACTCCGGATGTGGGTACTATTTAGGTTTTACCCCTCAATACAGTTCCGCACAGGTATATCAACACATATACTCCCAATGTTGCAACCAATGCTCATGGAAGTATCTACGCAGGAATACTCTGGACGTCGGTACAATTCAGGTTTTATCCCTCAATACATCGGCCCATCAATCAAGTTTTCAAGTAAAACAAAATACACTTTCCACAAATAGTGACACACATTAAATTTTGGGATTTAACATAACATAGTCTGAGCAAGGTATCACTTGCCTTAATTCCGACGAGAGTCCCTTGATGACATAACGGCTCGAACGCCCACAATCGAGAGCTCAACCTATTATATATTCGTCGATTAATACTGTAATACCCAGTTGTAACTCAGTAATTATCATTCAGTATTTATCATTCAGTAATTGATACTCAGTAATTTCATTCATTATTGATCATTTATCACTCAGATTCAGTCATGGTATTCATCATTCAGAGTAATTGTATCGTGTATCAATCGTCATTCATCATTAATCTGATTGGAGTTTCGTGCCGTGTTTATCATCATTGTCATTTTCGTTGCGAACTGTGCGTGAGGAGTAGCGCACGCTACGTACTCATTTTAGCGTACGCTAATTGAGTATAGGTAGCGCACGCTACTACTCAGCCTTAGCGCACGCTAAGGTTACCTTGGCTGCAGTCCAGAAGGTACTGGACTGCAGGTGAGTTATAAGTAGCGCACGCTACGATTGGTAAGTAGCGCGCGCTAGCGGATTGTAGTAGCGCACGCTATATGTGTGGAGTAGCGCGCGCTAAGGACGGATCGTTGAGTCCGGTGGCCACCGGAGTGCACCGATTAATTCATAGCGCACGCTACGTATTGTTGTTAGCGACGCAATCGATATATATATTAGCGCACGCTAAACAATGGTTGTAGCGCACGCTATCGAGTTCAGATCAGAGGGCAGACAGTTTTCTGGACTCCAGTACTGGGCATCAATATTTCGCTAGCGCACGCTAACAATGGATATTAGCGCACGCTAGTAGTATGGCCGTAGCGCACGCTACAAATAGGTACGTAGCGCGCTACCGTGTTCGGACAATGGGTACCGGACTACCCAAATTACTCGTTAGCGCACGCTATGCACAAGGGCTAGCGACGCTAACCTCGGACCGAGTATAAATTGACAGCTTTAGTCGAGTTCGTCATTTTCATCTCATTTCACTCCTTCGGTATTTTTGGGCGATTTCGAGCGATTCGGAGAGGATTCTTCAAGTGTAATCATCAATCATCATCTTCAAGCTCATCTTTTGGATTGATCATCATTTCATCATCTTCATCACATCGAATCAAAGGTATTAATCTCTTGGATCTAGAATTTCGGATTTTGGGGTTTTCCTTCCGATTTCTTCGTGTAAGCTTGGATTATCATTGGAATATGTTAGTTATGGATTATCTAACTTGTATAAACATATTCCTACGGATTTAATGGTTATTTTCGAATTATTTCAAGAACCCTTGGGGTTGACTTGATTAATTGGGGATTTTCCGATTGATGTTGTTGTAATCATGAGTTATGGATTCCTAATGGATTATTGATATCCTTGAAAGTGTTTTGATGGTTTGAAATACTCATCTTGGAGTTGGTTTCGATTCATTCGAGCTCGGATATCGTTGTGTCGACGTTTGAGTCGATTATGATCGTTTTTGATTTGCGTAATGATCGGTTGTTGGTAATTGTTGTTATTCAAGGTTGTTCGAGCGACCGGTATATCGATTAGGACGTTGTTCGTGGAAGGACTTTGTCATCGGTATTGTGTAAGTTAACTCTTACTCGGTTAAAAGAATACTCATTCCTTTTGTTGTTGATTGCTCATAATCATAATTCATTCATCATAATATTAATCAATTTGAGACTTGTGGTTGTCGAATAATCATTTCATTCACGAGGAACGACGGTTCCAAATCATTTCATTGGGTTATCAATCACGTCACTATTACTTTCATATCGGTGAGTCATCTTGGTTTTGTTTAATTATTATTCATTGGTATTCATCATGGTCATTCTCGTTCATGTGACCTTCCGGGTTCATATTGCGTGGCCGGGTGTGGCTGTGTGGAATTTTTAGTCGGGCACACGATGGTCATGTATTGGGTTCACCGAAACATTGGACCGTGCACACGGTAACGCTTACCTCCGTGAGACTAATTAGGTACAAGGACGGATGTGTCCGGACATTCGTCTTGTACACTTGCACAGAACATTACGGGCGTACTATGGTACTCCTCTTCAGCGTAATTCATAATTAAGAATATTTCATAACTTCAGTTAATTCATGATTGTGTAATTTCAACTCTTGAGGATTGTTGTTCTGTGTAACTGACCCCGTTGGGGGATTTTGTTTTCAGGTCACGGCAAGGCAAAGGCACGGGAAGAGCATGTTGACGGCGACGAGTCCCAGTGATACTAGTAGGGGCCCAGGCATCCCGTTTGATTCAGTCATTTCAGTCATTTGATTATTACGTCATTTGTATTTTCCGCTGCAAATTCCGTTTGAGATATTTTATTTATTGAGGGTGGTGTATTTTATCTTCATATAAAATATACTAGTATTCGCTATTGTCCTGGTGTGTTGTATTAAACTCCTCATCGGAGTACTTGGTAATATAATGTGGTTCGGTACTACAATTATATTATTTAATTCATCATTTTCATTGCAAGGTGGGTCCCAGTCTGGGATTCACGGACCGTAATATCCGCCTAGTTTGGTGTGTTACAGAGTTGGTATCGGAGCGTGGTTTTGAATACTACCCTCCAAGTCATGTCTCAATTGAAATCATCGTCATCGGACTAGTATCATTGGACTTTCGCGTCACGTGTGACCTGTGCAAATGCCGAGCCAATCAGACCAAGAACTGTAAGATTTCTAATGCCATGGTATAATTTCTAGCATTAATCATTCATTCATAATTCATCAGTTAACAATCCTCAATCATCATTGTCACGTTGACCAGGACGGTCAGGTTAACTCATTAATCACCAATTCATTTCATTGTTCAGCTTGTTGATCGTGAAGATCGAATCATTAATCTTGTTAACTCATTCAAGATAATCATTTCAAGAACTTCATCGATAATCATGTCACGTCAATTGATCATTCATGTAATCGCTGTATTTGAGCGCGTATGCTCATTTTCATCATTTCATAATATAATCATAATGTGATACTAATGCGAGAAATATAAACATCATATGACTTTCCACTTGATGGAAAGGGTGGCAGAGGACGTGGAGGACGAGGCCGTGGATCGCGCAGAATCCAGATAGCTCGTGTGAATACACGAGAAAACGCGAGGAATAATGCTAATTCATAGAGCAACACGCCGCCACTCATTCACCGACGCGATCATTCATTATCGTGAGTCGTACAGGATACGGCTACCAGAGGGTGTCCGGGTTGTTGCACTCGCATTTATGCAGGGCATGATTGCCCAAATGACTCATATGGCTCGATTGATGGAGACGATGCATAAATGTCAATCGACCGCAGCTCCTCCGCCGCCACCTCGAGGCAAGAGAGGAATGTGAGTAACATCATTGGCGATATCTCTCGCTGAGGCCACCTACTTTTGAGGGCCTGTCTGAGCCGGCAGATATCATTCATTGGCTCGAGCATTTCGAGAAGCCGTTTGCTATGGTAGAGTGTCCCGAGGGACACAAAGTTTCTGTTGCGGCTTACTACCTTGGTAAGTTCGCACTTTCTTGGTTGTTTTCTTTGAAGCCCAACGAAGGATCTTGCACTTGGGATCGATTCAAGACTCTCATGATGGAGAGGTATTATCCGGCCCCACTCAGAGAGGCCAAGTCGTCGAATTGCTCACCCCGACCCCTCAACAGACGAGGATGTTCTCGCCATTGCCGAGAAATTTCGTGAACTTCTTCCTTTCGCCTCGTCCATCATTCATTCAGAGGCGGATAAAATCAAGTATTTCAAAGAAGAGGTGAAACCCCGTATGAGACTTCGCCATTTAATCATAATTGCACCACGTTGGCGAATTCATTGAGAAAGCTCTCACCTACGAGCTTACTGCTAAAGAAATTGCTAAGCAGCAACCTTCGTCTGCTAGCAAGAAGTCCAAGAATCGTAATCAGTCTGACGGGAGTCAGGCCACTTTCAAGAAACCTCGTGCGGGCTCTGCTTTTTCTGAGCGACCTTCGGTGTCGTCTAAACCCGCGAAATCTCAATCTCGAGCGGCCAGTTCGGCCATCACCTGTTTTAACTGTGGGGAACTTGGTCACCTCGCACCAAGTGTCCGAGACAAACTATCACATGTCATAATTGTGGGATTGCCGGGCATAAGGCCCGCTTTTGCCGTAGGGACTCCAAACCTACTCGACGTCATCCCAGCACCTAAACAGTCTGCCGTTGAGAATCAAAGGCCACTCAATCAGCGTCGTTTAAAACGACAGGAGCGACTAAAGGTGGAGCTTTTAGCCAGCAGACGGGGGCGTCCGGTGCCGGGACTAGCAAGCCCCGGATTTATGAGATGAAGAAGACCGATGATCCAGAGGCCCGAATGATCTCAGGTACACTCGATATTCTATCTCAACCTGTGTGTACTCTTTTCGATACTGGTGCATCGCATTCATTCATTTCCGAGTCATGTTTGAGTAGACTACGTCTGGGTAGTGCTACTAGTTGTGAGCCTTATGTCATTGGCCTACCTGATGGTAGACGAATTATCGGTAATCATGAGATTCAGAATTGTCCGATTCAGTTTCATGGTCGTGTATGGCTAGCGGACCTAATTGTGGTAGATTTACCGAGGGACGACGTCATCTTGGGTATTGATTGGATGGATCATCATGATGCCATCATTAATGTCCGTAAGCGTATGGTCACTATCATTTCAGACGATGGAGTTGAATGTGTGTTTCAGGGAGGTAATCCCGGCTGTTCTGGTAAGGTCATTAATTCAATGAAAGCAGTAAGGTTACTCAATCAGGGATGTGTCGGTTATTGGTGCTATATGGCCAACACCGAGTAGTCATCAGTAATGTTAACGGATATTCCGGTGGTGAGGGAATATGCCGATGTTTTTCCAGATGAGCTACCTGGTTTGCCTCCACAGAGGGATGTGGAATTCACGATTGAGTTGGAGCCTGGTACGTCCCCGATATCGAAGGCGCCGTACCGGATGGCCCCGACCGAAATGCAGGAATTAAAGAACCAACTCGAGGAGTTGTTCGAGAAAGGTTATATCCGACCGAGTGCGTCCCGTGGGAGCACCGGTGTTGTTTGTCAAGAAGAAGGATGGTTCATTCCGCTTATGTATTGATTATCGGGAGTTGAACAGGGTGACGATCAAGAATAAGTATCCCTTACCCCGTATTGATGATCTCTTAGATCAACTTGAGGGAGCTTCAGTGTTTTCAAAGATCGACTTAAGGTCCGGATATCATCGATGGATCCGAGAGTCGGACATCGCGAGGACGGCGTTTCGAACACGCTATGGTCACTATGAGTTTGTGGTTATGCCGTTTGGATTGACTAATGCACTGCGGTATTCATGGAGTTAATGAATCGGGTGTTCATTGACTTTTGGATCAGTTTGTTGTTGTCTTCATCGACGACATTTTGATTTATTCTCGTGACCGGGAGGAACACGAGTTTCACCTTCATCAAGTGCTAGACGTGTTGAGACGAGAACAACTTTATGGGAAGTTTTCCAAATGTGAGTTACGGATGTCCAAGTGATTTTTCTCGGTCATGTAATATCATCAGATGGATATATTGTCGACCCTCAGAAGACGGAGGCTATTCGAGATTGGCCACCTCCGAAGAACGTTAAGGAAATCCGAAGTTTCCTCGGATTAGCGGGTTATTATCGGCGATTTGTAGAGGGATTTTCTAGAATCGCTCAACCCTTAACGAACCTTTTGCGGAAGGATAAGAAATACACGTGGTCCGACGCGTGTCAACGGAGTTTTGAGGAACTCAAGAGCCGATTAATGTCAGCACCTGTACTTTCCTTGCCGCAGGGGACGGAAGGATTTGTGGTCTATAGTGATGCGTCCGGACAGGGTCTCGGATGTGTACTCATGCAGAACGGGAAGGTTATTGCCTATGCTTCACGGCAATTGAGACCTTACGAGGTTAATTATCCGACCCACGACCTGGAGCTAGCAGCCGTGGTGTTCGCTTTGAAAATTTGGCGTCACTATCTTTATGGCGTTACCTGTCAGATATTCACCGATCATAAGAGCTTAAAGTATATATTTACTCAGAAGGAGTTAAATATGCGTCAGAGACGGTGGTTGGAATTAATCAAAGATTATGATATTGAGATCCTCTACCACCCGGGCAAGGCGAACGTTGTCGCCGATGCCTTGAGTCGTAAGTCCGTTCAGGAGCAGATGCTTGCCCGTCTAACAGTTCAGAAGGAGCTTCAGCAGGAATTCCTTAGACCCGAGATCGAGGTCTGGCTTCAGCGAGTTCAGGGGCAGCTTTGTATGTTAGAGATTTCATCGTCTCTCGAGGAGGAAATCCGAGAGAATCAGGGTTCGGACCCATCATTGTTGCGCATCCGAGAGGATGTGGCTCAGGGGAAAGCCCCTGGATTTGTGGTCCACGAGGATGGACTTTTGAGGTTTAAGAATCGGTTGTGCGTACCGGCGAATGACGAGTTGAAAAACTCGATTTTGTCAGAAGCTCATGCTACTCCTTATTCTGTTCATCCGGGGTCTAGCAAGATGTACAAGGACTTGAAACAAAATTACTGGTGGAGTAATATGAAGCGAGAAGTCGCAATTTGTTTCGAGATGCTTAACTCAACAAGTAAAGATTGAACATCGCCGATCAAGTGGTATGTCAAACCCCTTCCTATTCCCGAGTGGAAGTGGGAAGACATTTCTATGGATTTCATCACGAGTTTGCCGACGAGTCGTCAGGCATGAACACGATCCGGGTGATCGTGGACCGCTTAACCAAATCAGCTCATTTCCTTGAGATCAAGGAGACGTGGGGTCCCGAGAGACTTGCGAATGCTCATCAAAGAGATAGTCGATCGCACGGTACTCCTAAAAGTATCGCTTCCGATCGTGACGGACGGTTTGTGTCGCATTTTGGAAATCGATTCATCGTGCTATGGGAACTCGGCTTAATCTCAAGACCGCTTTTCATCCTCAGTCAGACGGACAATCAGAGAGGACCATTCAGACATTAGAGGACATGTTGAGGGCATGCGTCCTCGATTGGAAAGACGATTGGGAAGCCCAACTACCATTGATCGAGTTCACGTATAATAATAGTTGGCATGCTTCGATCAAGATGGCACCTTACGAGGCCTTGTATGGTCGTCGTTGTCGATCTCCGTTGTGTTGGGACGACTTATCAGAATCAATCGGCACCGAGCCCGATATGCTTATAGCCGCCCGTGAGAAGGTAGCTTTGATCAGGAGTCGTTTGTTGACCGCCGTGAGTCGGCGTAAATCATATGCAGATAACCGTCGTCGACCATTAGAGTTCGAGGCTGGTGACCATGTGTTGGTCAAGGTATCCCCGAGTCGTGGTATCTTCCGTTTTGGGAAGAGGGGAAAGTTGAGTCCGAGATTCATTGGACCGTTTGAGATTTTGGATCGAGTGGGCGAGTTAGCTTATCGATTGGCTTTACCTCCGACGTTGAGCCGAATTCATAATGTGTTTCATGTCTCTCAGCTGCGGAAGTATGTTGCCGACCTGAGTCACATACTTCAGTTCGACGAAATCGAGATCGCCGACGATCATTCATATGAGGAGCGTCCTATACGAGTTTTAGAGCGGCGAATCAAACAGTTGAGGAATAAGACGATTCCTTTGGTTAAAATTCAGTGGTCTAGACACGGAGTCGAAGAGGCTACTTGGGAAACCGAGGATAGTATGCGGGAGAGTTATCCCGAGTTGTTTGACCCTTAGTTTCGGGACGAAACTCTTTTAAGGGGGTGTATGTAATACCCGGTTGTAACTCAAGAATTATCATTCAAGATTTATCATTCAAGAATTGATACTCGGAATTTCATTCATTATTGATCATTTATCACTCGATTCACCATGGTATTCATCATTGAGTAATTGTATCGTGTATCAATAGTAATTCAACATTAATCTGATTGGAGTTTCGTGCCGTGTTTATCATCATTATCATTTTCGTTGCGAACTGTGCGTGAGGAGTAGCGCACGCTACGTACTCATTTTAGCGTACGCTAATTGAGTATAGGTAGCGCACGCTACTACTCAGCCTTAGCGCACGCTAAGGTTACCTTGGCTGCAGTCCAGAAGGTACTGGACTGCAGGTGAGTTATAAGTAGCGCACGCTACGATTGGTAAGTAGCGCGCGCTAGCGGATTGTAGTAGCGCACGCTATATGTGTGGAGTAGCGCGCGCTAAGGACGGATCAGGTTGAGTCCAGTGGCCACTGGAGTGCACTGGATTAATTCATAGCGCACGCTACGTATTGTTGTTAGCGACGCGATCGATATATTAGCGCACGCTAAACAATGGTTGTAGCGCACGCTATCGAGTTCGAATCGAGGCGCATAGCTCGACTCGATCGGGCATCAATATTTCGCTAGCGCACGCTAACAATGGATATTAGCGCACGCTAGTAGTATGGCCGTAGCGCACGCTACAAATAGGTACGTAGCGCGCGCTACCGTGTTCGGACAAGGTACCGGACTACCCAAATTACTCGTTAGCGCACGCTATGCACAAGGGCTAGCGCACGCTAACCTCGGACCGAGTATAAATTGGACAGTTTAGTCGAGTTCGTCATTTTTCATCTCATTTCACTCCTTCGGTATTTTTGGGCGATTTGAGCGATTCGAGAGGATTCTTCAAGTGTAATCATCAATCATCATCTTCAAGCTCATCTTTCGGATTGATCACCATTTCATCATCTTCATCACATCGAATCAAAGGTATTAATCTCTTGGATCTAGAATTTGGATTTTTGGGGTTTTCCTTCCGATTTCTTCGTAAGCTTGGATTATCATTGGAATATGTTAGTTATGGATTATCTAACTTGTATAAACATATTCCTACGGATTTAATGGTTATTTTCGGAATTATTTCAAGAACCCTTGGGGTTGACTTCGGTTAATTGGGGATTTTCCGATTGATGTTGTTGTAATCATGAGTTATGGATTCCTAATGGATTATTGATATCCTTGAAAGTGTTTTGATGGTTTGAAATACTCATCTTGGAGTTGGTTTCGATTCATTCGAGCTCGGATATCGTTGTGTCGACGTTTGAGTCGATTATGATCGTTTTTGATTTGCCTAATGATCGGTTGTTGGTAATTGTTGTTATTCAAGGTTGTTCGAGCGACCGGTATATCGATTAGGACGTTGTTCGTGGAAGGACTTTTTCATCGGTATTGTGTAAGTTAACTCTTACTCGGTTAAAAGAATACTCATTCCTTTTGTTGTTGATTGATCATAATCATAATTCATTCATCATAATATTAATCAATTTGAGACTTGTGGTTGTCGAATAATCATTTCATTCACGAGGAACGACGGTTCCAAATCATTTCATTGGGTTATCAATCACGTCACTATTACTTTCATATCGGTGAGTCATCTTGGTTTTGTTTAATTATTATTCATTGGTATTCATCATGGTCATTCTCGTTCATGTGACCTTCCGGTTCATATCATGTGGCCGGGTGTGGTCGTGTGGAATTTTTAGTCGGGCACACGATGGTCATGTATTGGGTTCACCGATACATTGGACCGCACACGGTAACGCTTACCTCCGTGAGACTAATTAGGTACAAGGACGAATGTGTCCGGACATTCGTCTTGTACACTTGCCTGTAACATTACGGGCGTACTATGGTACTCCTCTTCCGTAATTCATAATTAAGAATATTTCATAACTTGATTAATTCATGATTGTGTAATTTCAACTCTTGAGGATTGTTGTTCTCAGAATCGACCCGTTGGGGGATTTTGTTTTCGTGTCACGGCAAGGCAAAGGCACGGAAGAGCATGTTGACGGCGAAGTCCCAGTGATACTAGTAGGGGGCCCTGATCATCCCGTTTGCTTGATCATTTGAGTCATTTGATTATTACATCATTTGTATTTTCCGCTGCAAATTCCGTTTGAGATATTTTATTTATTCAGGGTGGTGTATTTTATCTTCATATAAAATATACTAGTATTCGCTATTGTCCTGGTGTGTTGTATTAAACTCCTCATCGGAGTACTTGGTAATATAATGTGGTTCGGTACTACAATTATATTATTTAATTCATCATTTTCATTGCCTGGTGGGTCCCAGTCGGGGATTCACGGCACTGTAATATCCGCCTAGTTTGGGGTGTTACAAATACCTCATAGCAATAATAACGAATAGCGACAATTACCCCCGTCCCGATAGGATTCTAAACCTAGTTCGATTCATAATGTTGAAACCAAAATTCTATGTTAAATAATGCGAATTACTTAAATAGTCATTCCATCGATTATAAATATATAACATCATTTTAACCACGATGTTCTTATGCAATATTTCTACGATATGACTACAACTATAACCACTTGTAAATTCGCTAACTACTTAAATTCGAAATTCCACAACTCTAGGGTAGAACAGACAAGTACAATTCTGCCGAAATCCTAATATATGTGATTGTTTATGTAATTCTTATTTTGATAACTAATTAATCTTAACAATTTCAACGAGTTTAACAAACGAAAATCGAACAACTAAACACAATATATTGCGTAACTAACCCAATAGCATTGGCAAGGTAGGTTTACTCATAAGGTTACAATCCAATATACAATTTTCACAACAAGATATACGAAATGCTAGTCCGGGATAGGCTTAGATTAAGGTTAGTGCTAGTTTCCCACTGTTCGATTATCGTCAAGAGTTCTAAACTGCCCAAAACATCCGAAATCTGGTACAACATAACTATCATCATCAAAATGGATTCAAAGACTTGATAAACTTACCCTAGTTGACGAGGGACGAGGAAGAACAATGAAGAACGATGAATACCAGAAGACAACACATTCAAAACCTTCTCTGGAACTTGAACAATCCTTTCTACTACGATAATATGTGGCTATGAAGGTTAGAACTTGAGTGAGGAGGCTGGAGGATGATTTTAGAGAGAGGGAGAGATGATTTTTGCTTCGTGCAAAATGAAAGAGGAAGTGTTGATTTATAATAGCAGGATGTTCCTTAATATGTTATATATAAAGGTTTACGTATGTAAGGCTTTTTACGTACGTTATATAAAACAAGTTAACGTACGTAAGGCATGCCCAGAACTCTCTGCCCGAAATGACCCCCAACATTGCGTACGTAATGTCAGAGTAGCATACGTAAAGGTTCTCACATAACGTACGTAATGTTCATTGATTACGTACGTAAGGCTCAGTTGACTAGTTTGTCTGATTGCACCGAAATTGTCCTGATAAGGCATAATTGGAGATTCTTGTCGGTAGACTGAATGATGGGTTACGTACGTAAGACCTACATTCTTATGTACGTAGAACAAGACAGTTAACGTACGTAAAGCCCAAACTTTAACGTACGTAAAACGAAGCAAATAACATACGTAGTGCATACATTTTAACATATGTAGATATGTTTAAACCACTTAGTTATAAATCAACTTAACCATCACAATGTGACTTCCTTTAGGCGCGTAAGGCAATTTCCTCAGGGAACAAGACGTTATATTCGCACCGGGAATTGCTTCAGCGTCATCAAGGTGCGTTACCGACACGTCATCAGTCATCATATAATTTCATCGCCGTAGTAAGTAAATGCGGACAAGGTTTAATTCGAAACGACATGGTCAAAACACAACACAACATATAAAAGTACAAGCATCGTGTGATGGAGCACACTATTTAATTATTAAAAACGAGATACACATTAATAAACAGCATGGAATACCCATGGTATTACATCAAGGTAATCCAAACTTTCAAAATTACCATGTATAGAGATCCCAAAACTTTTATCATAGGTCGCAGCCAAGATTTTTAACAGAGGCTCATACGAAACAAATTATCAGCCATATCCTATATAGAATCCAAACTAGGGATATAGACCCAAACACTATGCACCTTATAGGAATAACCAACATTATTTTTGAAACACCAGGAGAAACTAATTCTCGGGGATATTCACTAATCCTAAAGGACCCACTCAAATTTGGGTACCTAAATCCTTTCTTGTCTGATTGCAGAATAGATGGAAGGATTACCATCAAGTCAACTCTAATTCAATAGTAAGAGGTGAAGAATGATTTGTGGACTCTAAGTGCTCAAGACATTTGACAGGAAACAAGAAGGTTCTGTCAAACTACATTAAAGAAAGAGGCCCACGTGTAACCTTTGGGGATAGCTCAAGTGCACAAACCAAAGGTTATGGAAAGCTGCACAGAGGGAACATTGTCATTTCAAAGGTGCAGTACGTTAAAGGACTCAAATACAATCTCCTAAGCATAATCCAGTTATGTGGTGAGAAAAACCTCGTAGTTTTCACTAAATAGAAATATATGGTTATTGATCTCCTAACTGGAGAAGTGAAGCTACAAGGCTATAGAAGATGATATGTCTACCTGATAGATTGGAAAACAAGCATACCTAATACATGTTTCATATCCAGAAAAATAGCTGAAAATGGATGGCTCTGGCACAAGAGACTATGTCATCTGAACTTCAAAGCTCTCCACAAAATAAGCTCACAAAAGTTGATCAGAGGGGTTCCAGAAGAAGTATTCAAGAAGGAGACTCTTTGCGATGCCTGTCAGAAGGGAAAGTAAACAAATTCTTCTTTCAAATCAGTTCCACCTACCACTCTTACCAGCAAAATTCTGGACCTACTTCACACGGATCTATTTGGTCCTATCAAGCCAAGAACTATAAGTGGAAGAAAGCATGCATTAGTAGTTGTGGATGACTACTCAAGATACACTTGGATAGTTTTTCTCTACAAGAAGAGTGAAACTCTAACCAAGCTACCTGAAGTTTTGAGGAAAATTCAGAATGAGAATGTAACACACCCGTGAGTTACAGAGATATTACAGTGCCGTAGATTTTTTTTGAAGAACCTACCAGGCTTAGTCCAACATAAAACACATTAACAATCAACAAAACCGAGACATTCACACCTTAAAACTAACATCAACTTCAATACAACATACATTACAAAGCAATCCAATAGATGGTCATGTATGATCACAATAGATACAACAACTCACAACTGATCCAACAACATCAACAACAACTAACACCAACACATTAAACAATATATGACAGTACCCACGTGAGTACAAAACCAAAACACGACTTTGACCATTATAAAATGATCTCCGACTCAAAATAGTACATGATATCAGTGTTGCTCGCCATCCTCATGCCCTTCTTGTGCCGGATCGCCACTAAGACCTATACCTAAATACACAACAAGTATATTCACCCCTAAAGGGATCAGCAAACAGCCGGTGCAAGTACAACGATTCATGAATATGTACTACAAGTGAATAAACCACCAAAGCACAGTGCCATCACATATATTCCGGAATACAATACCACAATCATCATTATTATACGTGCAATGCAATGCAATTCCCATGCATGCAATGACTGTTGGGAGCATGCCCTCGAATGCCACTCATAGGATGTTGAGTGAGGGCATTGTACTTGTAATTATGTATATCATTAATATAAGGCAATGGATGTTTCTTTATTTACTAGCAGTTATTGGCATTCCTAACTCGTAAATATACATATAGAAACTAGTCCGTGTATTTGAGAGCAAAACGTTCCACTCCTTATTTGATAAGGGGTCGGCAATGGAAAGCTTTATAGCTCAAATACTTAATCGATCGCAAGTCGATGAAACTTGACTGGGCGTTAAGTTTATGTGAAGACTTGTATGACGTGTTCTTTGACATGGAGAGTGCCTGCCGAACACTAATGGTTAGTGGGAGCACACGTTATAGGTATGCTAATTGTATTAGTATACTCGAACTGACTCACCCTTGATTCGTCACACGGATTTCACTCCGGGACAGTGAATGACGGAATCAAAAGGTTGTGATAGGCATTCGTGAACTTTCAACTTGAGGATTTAGTAGGGATGTGCTTGTGATGTTAATATTTTCATTATAGTAGTTCGACCCTATAAACCGGGAGGTGGGGGTCAACCTTGACGTGCATCTTAACGGGCAAGTAGCAGGTCCTACTGAATACCAAGATAAAATTCTTTCTCCCGTTAGTGAACGGGTTATATGTCCTATGCGGTTATTGGCAGATGAGTTCATAAGTCTTTGGCTAAAGCATTGGAGCTAGTTGTATTGGATACACGAGAGCTCAATGATCTCGATTTGCATTAACGCATGCATAGCATCAAGTACAGATAGGGTTTGACTGACCGTGACCCTATACCTTGATCGGGACATTTGAAAGAAGGGTTTATACGTATACTGGTATTCACGACAGAATGGTTCTTGAATGTTCCCAATGATTTGTTCTCAGTTGGGGTACAGTGTAGGCCGCTAGGCTGGCTAGGTCGTGCTACTACTCTTTGGTTCCTTCCATTGCTGACTGAGACGGACCTACCGAGTCGCGCAATAGGATTGACGACGAAATGAATCAAGCTAATTCTCTCATTATGAATATTAGATATTGGATATCTAATTTGGGACATTGGATGTCTAAATTGATTTATTGGATAAATTAATTTATGGCCTAATTAACTAAATAAATTACCGAGTGATTAATTTAATTCATGAATATAATTATTTCTTGGAGAAATTAAATATGTCAGTATGTATTTGATATGATTAATTAAGTGGATTAATTAATCGATATAAATACATTGGAACGAAATCGGAATTTATCTGTTTGGACTCACGGGAGTCCGAAATGAATCAAACTCGTCCGACTTTTCATCTTGGCCGCCCTCCCCCTTCCACCTAACTTCATCTTGTCTTTTGTTTTCATTTTTAAATGATAGACAAGGACTTGTGGGGTGACTTCTCATGTGGATGAGTTGGAGGTTGGTTGGAGGTGAATAAAGAATGAAGGAGAAGACAATCTCATTATAAGACTATTCCTCACTTCTCCATTCATTCAATCGGCAGTAAGATATATATATAGAAAGAGAAACCATTTTTCTCTAAGTCATCTTCTTCTTCTTCATTAACTCTTGATTGTTCTTAGAGAAACATCAAGAAATATTGAGAGATCAAACATTAAAACAGTTAGAGTGTTACAATCAAAAGATTCATCACTTGATTCTAGCCGTAACCTTAGAGGTTAATCGGGTGTTGTCATTCCGGTTGTTTTTCCGGCGCGTGGCAAGTAGAGATGCGGTGCTTTCGGTGTTGGATTGTTCAAGGGCTTGGAGCGGATTGGATTCGTAGAGATCAAGCAAAGCTTGGGGAATAGCTCAAAAGAAGGTTACCATTTAATCAACGGACTTCGAGGGTTAGTTCCTTACAACTTTTGCTTTTTGTTTATATATTCGTATATACGTAGCTCGATCGATCCTCGTAGGGATTCATATCGAATTAATTTTCGTTTTACCGCTTCCGTTGGGCCTTTGTTTTAGGCACCGAATCCCAACAGTGGTACCGGAGCGTAGGTCTTGCGATCTTATATACGATATTAGCATTTGGAATGCTTGATTAGATGGTGTATGATTTGGAATCATAATCGTATTAATCGTTGATTTTCTATTGTTCATCTAAAAATTAATTTTTCATGATTTTATGTTACAGTATAAATCTATTTTTATTTTGAAAAACTGATTTAAATGAATAATATAAAGATTATAAAAATATTATTTTTGGAATCAGGGCGAAAACGTAAACGCAGCCTAGACTGAGCGCCAGTGGCACCGCCGCTGATGCCTGTATGGACCGCGGTCTGGCAGCAGGAGCGGGTCCTGATCGGCAGCCTTCCGGCCGTGCTCGGCAGCCTGTGTAGGCCTTGCTCGGCATCCTGCTGGGCAGTGTCCCGGGCTTGGCCCGGCCGTTTTTTCTGACTCCGTTTTTTATATTTTGTTAGATAATTAATTTTCCACAAATTAAATTGGATTTGATTTGATTAAGATTTAATTATGGTAATTTTATTCTTAGGAGAATTAATTTAATGAAATATTTTCTCGTCCTGAACAAGTTAAAATTGACGGTTGTTTGAATTAATTAGATTAATTCATTTTGGATGGATTGTTTTATATTGATTGGATCAATATTCAGATTCATTATGAATGCCATTTATTTAATGTGTTGGATACATTATTTTTAAATGGTGATGTGGTTCATGGACCTAGTTTTTGAATCGTTCGGTTTTATTCGATTGGGTTGTAAAGGCCGTTTTGAGCCAATTTATTTTACTAGAAATATTTATATTTAGGATGCAATTTTCAACGTAAAATTTATATGTAATGACGAAGACCGGAGGAAGATCTGTTTCGAGAAGATGAAGATTCAAGACGAAGACTTGTAATTAGATTATGGAGTTTTTGTTTTCTAGGAACGGTCTATGAACCACATGTTGGTAGAAACTAGGTTGTGAATGGTTTTTTCATATTGTATGAATGCCACAAACGCGCTAAAATGATTAATGTGCAAAGTGTAACGTTAATTGAGAAAATTCTCCCACGATAAATTATTAAGTTTATAAGGTTTCAAGGTTTTCCTTCCCTCCATCGAGTTTTCGGGAAATTGAAATCCAAACCGGATGTGCTACGCTTCCGAGTTATCGGGGTAGTCGTTCGGGGAGGACGGATAAATTACCGGGAGCGCATTGGATGCCTTCGGTTGGAGCAAATTTTATCCCTAGAAACCTGATAGGTTGCCGGATAAGATTCAATTGTGAAACTGATTTGCGTCGATGGTATAAACTTAACTTGTTCACGAACCATAGAAACCATATAGGTTGAGGGGAGTGGACAAGGGGAAAAAGAAGATTGAATCATCCATTAGATGGGTTGGTGTTGGACACCACTTTATAAAAATTAATAGACTAGAAACCTGTTCGGTTGCCCTCTATTAAAATTTATAAAGAACTCGATCACCACTATGAAGTAGAGCGACGATACTTCCGGATTTCACATGGGAGTGTGTTATTCCGATAAAAAAAGTGGGATCTGGGTAACAATAATAGAAAAGACCTTAATTCTATACTCAGAACATAATATAACAAGTCACTAATTAATCTGTTATACTTAATACAGACATAACTCTCAATATGACAATGAATCCACTCACAATTCTACTCGAAAAGAACACCTTAATGGGACCTAACTTTGTGGATTGGCTCTGAAATGTTATGATTGTCCTCAGTATAGAGACACTGGGATACGTCTTGGAGACGGACTTTCCGGCGCCTCCTGTGCGGACCCGAGCCAATCAGGAAGAGATTGAAAACCACAAAAAGTGGGTTAAGGATGATGTGAAAGTCTGTGCTTATATGATGGCTTCCATGTCTAATGAGATTCATAGAGCTCATGAGAAAATGACTTCTACTAGGCAGATTCTATCTCACTTAACCGAGCTTTATGGTGAGCACAGCAGAACTGCTAGATATGAGATATCCAAGCAATTGTTCGGTGTAAGGATGAAGGAAGGTGAGAAGGTTGGGGAACACATCCTCAAAATGATATCCATGATCGAGACATTGGAGGCTCTTGATTTTAAAATGGATACTTCTCTCCAAACCGACCTTATCCTTCAGTCTCTCCCTGATTCCTTCTCACAGTTTGTTATGAACTTCAACTGCAATGACATTGCATGTAACTTAGCTGGGATAATGAACAAACTGGTGACCGCTCAGTGTCAAATGAAGACTCCGCGGATGAAGGAGTCTGCCCTTGTGATTTCTTCTGGACTTCGGAAGTCTAAGAATAAGAAGAAAAAGACCAAGAAGTAGACTGGACCACAAGTTAAGGACCTTAAAGGAAAGGGCAAGGCCCTGATGGTTCCAAAAGGCAAGAAGAAGAAAGATACTTGTCTCATGTGTGGTGAGCTGGGCCACTGGGCTAGAGACTGTCCGATTCTTCATGGCACTTCAGGTACAGAACTTTTAGTTTTGGAAACAAATTGTTCTGCTACTGTATTTTCTACTTCCTGGATACTGGATTCTGGTGCTAGTTCTCATATTTATACCGCGAATCAGGATCTGGAACAAAGTAGGAATCTTGGAGCTGGAGAAGTTATGATCATAGTCGGAAGCGGGCATAGTGTCGAGGCGGCCGACATAGGATCACTTATTTTGGGTTTAGAATCCGGCTTTGTTTTGACTTTAGAAGATGTACTTGTTTTGCCCAAGGGGCACAAAAACATTGTATCCATTCTGGTCATGGACCGAAAAGGCTTTTCATTTTTCATTGGTGATGGTTCCTGCAAAATTTATTTCAGAAATAAACTAGTGGGTACTGCTACATTGTTAAATGGATTGTATCATCTAAATCTCAGCAACAAAGTAGTTGTGAATACTATGACTATAAAACGTGGTAGGGATGAAACCAATCAAGTTTTGAAATGGCATCTTAGACTTGGTCATGTTGGTCAGACCAAGGTTTACAAGATGGAAAAGGATGGACTTATGGGTCCATTGGGATCAGATCCCTTTCCTACTTGTGAATCTTGTCTTAAAGGCAAAATGACTAAGTCCCCCTTCATAGGGACTTTTGAAAGAGCCGCTGATAAACTGGGATTAATCCATACCGACGTATGTGGTTCTTTGGATGCTGCACGTGACACATATCAATATTTCATTACGTTTACGGATGATCATACTAGGTATGGTTATGTATACTTAATGAAATATAAATACGAGGACTTTGAGAAATTCTAGGAATTCAAGGCCCTAGTCGAGAAACAAACTGGTAATTATATCAAAGCACTTCGGTCGGACCGAGGTTGCAAGTATATGAGTATGGAGTTTGTCGAGTTCCTTAAGAACATGGAATAGTTTCACAACTAACACCTCCAGGTACTCCTCAGTTAAATGGTGTGTCATAAAGAAGGAATCGGACCTTGTTGAACATGGTCCGTTCCATGATGGGCTATACTGACTTACCGATTTACCTGTGGGGGTATGCAGTCCTGACTGCCACTTACATATTGAACAGATGTCCTTCCAAATCCGTTCCTAAAACTCCACATGAGATGTGGGAGGGTAGGAAACCAAGTCTTAATCACATTAGGATTTGGGGATGTCCCGCCTATGTCAAGAAGACTAAGGTGGAGAAGTTAGAAGCTAGGTCCGCGAAGGGACGTTACATTAGATTCCAGTCTGGGATGATGGGATATCTATTCTACATGCCCGAAGATCAAAAGATCGTTGTTGCTTTACAAGCACACTTCTGGAAGATGAGTTCATTCAGGAAGGCGGAGCAGGTAGAAGTATTTCTTTAGAAGAATACAATGAAACTCTTTCCGAAACACAAGTACAACCACCTCGTAGGTCTAGTAGGGTGTCTCATTTACCTGAGAGGTATGGGCTTGTGCACTTGGAGGAGCTGGGTCTCCATGAGGTTCCAAGTGATAGCCAAGAGACCGACCCAACAACCTATGACCAAGCGATGGTGGATGTAGACTCCGAGAAATGGCGTGAAGCTATGGAAGCTGAGATAGACTCGATGCATGTCAATCAAGTCTGGACTCTAGTAGACCGCCCCAAGGGCATAGTGCCTATTGGGAACAAGTGGATCTACAAGAGAAAGACTGATAGTGATGGAAAGGTTGACGCCTATAAGGCCAGGCTTGTGGCAAAGGGTTATACCCAGAAGGAAGGGATCGATTACCACGATACCTTATCGCCCGTAGCCATGATCAAGTCTATTTGCATGATGCTTGCTATAGCTACCTACCACGATTATGAGATATGGCAAATGGACGTAAAGACGGCTTTCCTTAATGGATTCCTCGAGGAGGAAATCTATATGGAGCAGCCTAAAGGCTTTGTATCCGAAGTCGATATTCAGAAAGTGTGCAAGCTTCAGCGTTCCATTTATGGACTGAAGCAAGCGTCGCGTAGTTGGAACCATCGTTTTGAAGAGGCGGTCAAAGAGTTGACTTCGTGCAAAATGAAGAGGAACCTTGTGTATACAAGAGGGTTAGTGGGATCAAGATCGCATTCTTAGTACTATATGTGGATGACATTCTACTAATAGGAAATGATGTGGGAATGCTCAGTTCTGTGAAAGCTTGGATTTTGAGTAATTTCTCCATGAAAGACTTGGGAGAAACAACCTATATTCTTGGTATTCGGCTCTACCGGGATAGAGCGAGGAGAACAATAGGTCTTTCCCAAGCCCTATATATAGATAAGATCTTAAAGCGATTTAAGATGGATGTATCTAAAATAGGGTTCCTACCGATGCGAAATGGAATAAAACTCTCCTTGAAGATGTGTCCTCAAAGTGAGGAACAACGAAAGGAAATGAGTAATATACCATATGCTTCGGCCGTGGGTCGCCTTATGTATGCTATGTTGTGTACAAGACCTGATATCGCGCATGCTGTAAGCGTGGTGAGTAGGTTTCAGGCAAACCCAGGTAGGGAACATTGGACTGCCATAAAGAACGTTCTCAAGTACTTGAGAAGGACTAGAGATATGGTTCTGATGTATGGCGGTGGAGAATTGGATGTGGTGGGATTCACTGATTCGGACTTCCAAGGACTGAAGGATGACTCGATGTCTACTTCTGGCTACATATTTACTCTTAATGGAGGAGCAGTATCTTGGCGTAGCGCCAAGAAAAGCGCGACTGCTGATTCCACCTGTCAGGCTGAGTATCAAGCAGCCTCGGAGGATTCCAAGGAAGGGTTCTGGATTAATAAGTTCCTGGGAGAACTTCAAGTGATACCATGTGCTGAGCTGCCTATTACGCTGTACTGCGACAACGACAGAGCTGTAGCGCAGGCCAAGGAGCCGAGGTTTCACAACAGCACCAAACATATTGAGAGGAAGTATCATCTCGTAAGAGAATTTGTTCGCAAGGGATACATTGTGCTGCACAGAGTAGACTCGGCCGACAACATCGCCGATCCACTGACCAAGCCAATTTCTCAGACTAGCTTGGAGCATCATCTGGAGAACATGGAAAATAGATTCCATAGTGTGTGGCATTGAGTGCAAGTGGGAGATTGTTAGGAGCATGCCCTCGAATGCCACTCAGAGGATGTTGAGTGAGGGCATTGTACTTGTAATTATGTAAATCATTAATATAAGGCAATCGATGTTTCTTTATTTACTGGCAGTTACTGGCATTCCTAACTCGTAAATACACATATAGAAACTAGTCCGTGTATTTGAGAGCAAAACGTTCCACTCCTTATTTGATAAGGGGGTCGGCACTGGAAAGGTTTATAGCTCAAATACTTAATCGTTCGCAAGTCGAAGAAACTTGACTGGGCGTTAAGTTTATGTGAAGACTTGTATGACGTGTTCTTTGACATGGAGAGTGCCTGTCGAACACTAATGGTTAGTGGGAGCACACGTTATAGATATGCTAATTGGATTAATATACTCGAACCGACTCACCCTCGATTCGTCACACGGATTTCACTCCAGGACAGTCAATGACGGAATCGAAAGGTTGTGATAGGTATTCGTGAACCTTCGACTTGAGGATTTAGTAGGGATGTGCTTGTGACGTTAAGATTTTCATTAGAGTAGTTCAACCCTATAAACTGGGAGGTGGGGGTCAACCTCAACGTGCATCTTAACGGGCAAGTAGTAGGTCCTACTGAATACCAAGATAAAATTCTTTCTCCCGTTAGTGAGCGGGTTATATGTCCTATGCGGTTATTGGCAGATGAGATCGTAAGTCTTTGGCCAAAGCATTAGAGCTAGATGTATTGGATACACGAAAGCTCAATGATCTCGATTTGCATTAACGCATGCATAGCGTCTAGTACAGATAGGGTTTTACTGACCGTGACCCTATAACTTGATCGGGACATTTGAAAGAATGGTTTATATGTATACTGGTATTCACAACAGAATTGTTCTTGAATGATCCCTATCATTCGTTCTCAGTTGGGGTACAGTGTAGGCCGCCAGGCTGGCTAGGTGGTGCTACTGCTCTTTGGTTCCTCCCATTGCTGACTGAGACGGACCTACCGAGTCGCGCAATAGGATTGACGACAGAATGAATCAAGCTAATTCTCTCATTATGAATATTAGATATTGGATATCTAATTTGGGACATTGGATGTCTAAATTGATTTATTGGATAAATTAATTTATGGCCTAATTAATTAAATTACCGGGTGATTAATTTAATTCATGAATATAATTATTTCTTGGAGAAATTAATTATGTTAGTATGTATTTGATATGATTAATTAATTGGATTAATTAATCGATATAAATACATTGGAACGAAATCGGAATTTATCTGTTTGGACTCACGGGAGTCCGAAATGAATCAAATTCGTCCGACTTTTCATCTTGGCCGCCCTCCCCCTTCCACCTAACTTCATCTTGTCTTTTGTTTTCATTTTTAAATGATAGACAAGGACTTGTGGGGTGACTTCTCATGTGGATGAGTTGGAGGTTGGTTGGAGGTGAATAAAGAATGAAGGAGAAGACAATCTCATTATAAGACTATTCCTCACTTCTCCATTCATTCAATCGGCAGTAAGATATATATATAGAAAGAGAAACCATTTTTCTCTAAGTCATCTTCTTCTTCTTCATTAACTCTTGATTGTTCTTAGAGAAACATCAAGAAATATTGAGAGATCAAACATTAAAACAGTTAGAGTGTTACAATCAAAAGATTCATCACTTGATTCTAGCCGTAACCTTAGAGGTTAATCGGGTGTTGTCATTCCGGTTGTTTTTCCGGCGCGTGGCAAGTAGAGATGCGGTGCTTTCGGTGTTGGATTGTTCAAGGGCTTGGAGCGGATTGGATTCGTAGAGATCAAGCAAAGCTTGGGGAATAGCTCAAAAGAAGGTTACCATTTAATCAACGGACTTCGAGGGTTAGTTCCTTACAACTTTTGCTTTTTGTTTATATATTCGTATATACGTAGCTCGATCGATCCTCGTAGGGATTCATATCGAATTAATTTTCGTTTTACCGCTTCCGTTGGGCCTTTGTTTTAGGCACCGAATCCCAACAGTGGTACCGGAGCGTAGGTCTTGCGATCTTATATACGATATTAGCATTTGGAATGCTTGATTAGATGGTGTATGATTTGGAATCATAATCGTATTAATCGTTGATTTTCTATTGTTCATCTAAAAATTAATTTTTCATGATTTTATGTTACAGTATAAATCTATTTTTATTTTGAAAAACTGATTTAAATGAATAATATAAAGATTATAAAAATATTATTTTTGGAATCAGGGCGAAAAACGTAAACGGACGGCGGCTTGAGTCGCCAGGCATCGCCGCTGTATGGACTGATCATGGTCCGGCAGCAGGAGCGGTCTGATCGGCAGCCTTCCGGCCGTGCTCGGCAGCCTGTGTAGGCCCTGCTCGGCATCCTGCTGGGCAGTGTCCCGGGCTTGGCCCGGCCATTTTTTCTGACTCCGTTTTTTATATTTTGTTAGATAATTAATTTTCCACAAATTAAATTGGATTTGATTTGATTAAGATTTAATTATGGTAATTTTATTCTTAGGAGAATTAATTTAATGAAATATTTTCTCGTCCTGAACAAGTTAAAATTGACGGTTGTTTGAATTAATTAGATTAATTCATTTTGGATGGATTGTTTTATATTGATTGGATCAATATTCAGATTCATTATGAATGCCATTTATTTAATGTGTTGGATACATTATTTTTAAATGGTGATGTGGTTCATGGACCTAGTTTTTGAATCGTTCGGTTTTATTCGATTGGGTTGTAAAGGCCGTTTTGAGCCAATTTATTTTACTAGAAATATTTATATTTAGGATGCAATTTTCAACGTAAAATTTATATGTAATGACGAAGACCGGAGGAAGATCTGTTTCGAGAAGATGAAGATTCAAGACGAAGACTTGTAATTAGATTATGGAGTTTTTGTTTTCTAGGAACGGTCTATGAACCACATGTTGGTAGAAACTAGGTTGTGAATGGTTTTTTCATATTGTATGAATGCCACAAACGCGCTAAAATGATTAATGTGCAAAGTGTAACGTTAATTGAGAAAATTCTCCCACGATCAAAGATTAAGATTATAAGGTTTCAGTTTTCCTTCCTCCATCGAGTTTTGGAAATTGAAATCCAAACCGGATGTGCTACGCCCGAGTTATCGGGTAGTCGTTCGGGAGGACGGATAAATTACCGGGAGCGCATTGGATGCCTTCGGTTGGAGCAAATTTTATCCCTAGAAACCCGATAGGTTGCGGATAAGATTCAATTGTGAAACCGATTTGCGTCGATGGTATAAACTTAACTTGTTCACGAACCATAGAAACCATATAGGTTGAGGAGTGGACAAGGGGAAAAAGAAGATTGAATCATCCATTAGATGGGTTGGTGTTGGACACCACTTTATAAAAATTAATAGACTAGAAACCCGTTCGCTGCCCTCTATTAAAATTTATAAAGAACTCGATCACCACTATGAAGTAGAGCGACGATACTTCCGGATTTCACATGGGAGTGTGTTATTCCGATAAAAAAAGTGGGATCTGGGTAACAATAATAGAAAAGACCTTAATTCTATACTCAGAACATAATATAACAAGTCACTAATTAATCTGTTATACTTAATACAGACATAACTCTCAATATGACAATGAATCCACTCACAATTCTACTCGAAAAGAACACCTTAATGGGACCTAACTGTGAGGATTGGCTCAGAAATGTTATGATTGTCCTCAGATAGAGACACCGGATACGCCTTGGAGACGGACTTTCCGGCGCCTCTGTGGACCCGAGCCAATCAGGAAGAGATTGAAAACCACAAAAAGTGGGTTAAGGATGATGTGAAAGTCTGTGCTTATATGATGGCTTCCATGTCTAATGAGATTCATAGAGCTCATGAGAAAATGACTTCTACTAGGCAGATTCTATCTCACTTAACCGAGCTTTATGGTGAGCACAGCAGAACTGCTAGATATGAGATATCCAAGCAATTGTTCGGTGTAAGGATGAAGGAAGGTGAGAAGGTTGGGGAACACATCCTCAAAATGATATCCATGATCGAGACATTGGAGGCTCTTGATTTTAAAATGGATACTTCTCTCCAAACCGACCTTATCCTTCAGTCTCTCCCTGATTCCTTCTCACGCTTGTTATGAACTTCAATCGCAATGACATTGCATGTAACTTAGCCGATAATGAACAAACCGGTGACCGCTCAAGTCAAATGAAGACTCATGATGAAGGAGTCTCGCCCTTGTGATTTCTTACGGACTTGGAAGTCTAAGAATAAGAAGAAAAGACCAAGAAGTAGACTGGACCACAAGTTAAGGACCTTAAAGGAAAGGGCAAGGCCCTGATGGTTCCAAAAGGCAAGAAGAAGAAAGATACTTGTCTCATGTGTGGTGAGCTGGGCCACTGGGCTAGAGACTGTCCGATTCTTCATGGCACTTGTCAGTAACTTTTAGTTTTGGAAACAAATTGTTCACATCGTATTTTCTACTTCTGGATAATCGGATTCTGGTGCTAGTTCTCATATTTATACCGCGAATCAGATCTGGAACAAAGTAGGAATCTTGAGTGGAGAAGTTATGATCATAGTCGGAGCGGGCATAGTGTCGAGGCGGCCGACATAGGATCACTTATTTTGGGTTTAGAATCCGGCTTTGTTTTGACTTTAGAAGATGTACTTGTTTTGCCCAAGGGGCACAAAAACATTGTATCCATTCTCGGTCATGGACCGAAAAGGCTTTTCATTTTTCATTGGTGATGGTTCTGCAAAATTTATTTCGTAAATAAACTAGTGGGTATCGCTACATTGTTAAATGGATTGTATCATCTAAATCTCAAAGAACAAAGTAGTTGTGAATACTATGACTATAAAACGTGGTAGGGATGAAACCAATCAAGTTTTGAAATGGCATCTTAGACTTGGTCATGTTGGTCGACCAAGGTTTACAAGATGGAAAAGGATGGACTTATGGGTCCATTGGGATCGATCCCTTTCCTACTTGTGAATCTTGTCTTAAAGGCAAAATGACTAAGTCCCCTTCACAGGGACTTTTGAAAGAGCCACGATAAATCGGGATTAATCCATACCGACGTATGTGGTTCTTTGGATGCCGACGTGACACATATCAATATTTCATTACGTTTACGGCTGATCATACTAGGTAGGGTTATGTATACTTAATGAAATATAAATACGAGGACGTTGAGAAATTCTAGGACTTCAAGGCCCTAGTCGAGAAACAAACTGGTACTTATATCAAAGCACTTGGTCGGACCGAGGTTGCAAGTATATGAGTATGGAGTTTGTCGAGTTCCTTAAGAACATGGAATAGTTTCACAACTAACACCTCCAGGTACTCCTCAGTTAAATGGTGTGTCATAAAGAAGGAATCGGACCTTGTTGAACATGGTCCGTTCCATGATGGGCTATACTGACTTACCGATTTACCTGTGGGGGTATGCAGTCCTGACTGCCACTTACATATTGAACAGATGTCCTTCCAAATCCGTTCCTAAAACTCCACATGAGATGTGGGAGGGTAGGAAACCAAGTCTTAATCACATTAGGATTTGGGGATGTCCCGCCTATGTCAAGAAGACTAAGGTGGAGAAGTTAGAAGCTAGGTCCGCGAAGGGACGTTACATTAGATTCCAGTCTGGGATGATGGGATATCTATTCTACATGCCCGAAGATCAAAAGATCGTTGTTGCTTTACAAGCACACTTCCTGGAAGATGAGTTCATTCAGGAAGGCGGAGCAGGTAGAAGTATTTCTTTAGAAGAATACAATGAAACTCTTTCCGAAACACAAGTACAACCACCTCGTAGGTCTAGTAGGGTGTCTCATTTACCTGAGAGGTATGGGCTTGTGCACTTGGAGGAGCTGGGTCTCCATGAGGTTCCAAGTGATAGCCAAGAGACCGACCCAACAACCTATGACCAAGCGATGGTGGATGTAGACTCCGAGAAATGGCGTGAAGCTATGGAAGCTGAGATAGACTCGATGCATGTCAATCAAGTCTGGACTCTAGTAGACCGCCCCAAGGGCATAGTGCCTATTGGGAACAAGTGGATCTACAAGAGAAAGACTGATAGTGATGGAAAGGTTGACGCCTATAAGGCCAGGCTTGTGGCAAAGGGTTATACCCAGAAGGAAGGGATCGATTACCACGATACCTTATCGCCCGTAGCCATGATCAAGTCTATTTGCATGATGCTTGCTATAGCTACCTACCACGATTATGAGATATGGCAAATGGACGTAAAGACGGCTTTCCTTAATGGATTCCTCGAGGAGGAAATCTATATGGAGCAGCCTAAAGGCTTTGTATCCGAAGTCGATATTCAGAAAGTGTGCAAGCTTCAGCGTTCCATTTATGGACTGAAGCAAGCGTCGCGTAGTTGGAACCATCGTTTTGAAGAGGCGGTCAAAGAGTTGACTTCGTGCAAAATGAAGAGGAACCTTGTGTATACAAGAGGGTTAGTGGGATCAAGATCGCATTCTTAGTACTATATGTGGATGACATTCTACTAATAGGAAATGATGTGGGAATGCTCAGTTCTGTGAAAGCTTGGATTTTGAGTAATTTCTCCATGAAAGACTTGGGAGAAACAACCTATATTCTTGGTATTCGGCTCTACCGGGATAGAGCGAGGAGAACAATAGGTCTTTCCCAAGCCCTATATATAGATAAGATCTTAAAGCGATTTAAGATGGATGTATCTAAAATAGGGTTCCTACCGATGCGAAATGGAATAAAACTCTCCTTGAAGATGTGTCCTCAAAGTGAGGAACAACGAAAGGAAATGAGTAATATACCATATGCTTCGGCCGTGGGTCGCCTTATGTATGATATGTTGTGTACAAGACCTGATATCGCGCATGCTGTAAGCGTGGTGAGTAGGTTTCAGGCAAACCCAGGTAGGGAACATTGGACTGCCATAAAGAACGTTCTCAAGTACTTGAGAAGGACTAGAGATATGGTTCTGATGTATGGCGGTGGAGAATTGGATGTGGTGGGATTCACTGATTCGGACTTCCAAGGACTGAAGGATGACTCGATGTCTACTTCTGGCTACATATTTACTCTTAATGGAGGAGCAGTATCTTGGCGTAGCGCCAAGAAAAGCGCGATCGCGATTCCACTGTCAGGCTGAGTATCAAGCAGCCTCGGAGGATTCCAAGGAAGGGTTCTGGATTAATAAGTTCCTGGGAGAACTTCAAGTGATACCATGTGCTGAGCTGCCTATTACGCTGTACTGCGACAACGACAGAGCTGTAGCGCAGGCCAAGGAGCCGAGGTTTCACAACAGCACCAAACATATTGAGAGGAAGTATCATCTCGTAAGAGAATTTGTTCGCAAGGGATACATTGTGCTGCACAGAGTAGACTCGGCCGACAACATCGCCGATCCACTGACCAAGCCAATTTCTCAGACTAGCTTGGAGCATCATCTGGAGAACATGGAAAATAGATTCCATAGTGTGTGGCATTGAGTGCAAGTGGGAGATTGTTAGGAGCATGCCCTCGAATGCCACTCAGAGGATGTTGAGTGAGGGCATTGTACTTGTAATTATGTAAATCATTAATATAAGGCAATCGATGTTTCTTTATTTCTTGCGCGATTCGGCATTCCTAACTCGTAAATACACATATAGAAACTAGTCCGTGTATTTGAGAGCAAAACGTTCCACTCCTTATTTGATAAGGGGGTCGGCACTGGAAAGGTTTATAGCTCAAATACTTAATCGTTCGCAAGTCGAAGAAACTTGACTGGGCGTTAAGTTTATGTGAAGACTTGTATGACGTGTTCTTTGACATGGAGAGTGCCTGTCGAACACTAATGGTTAGTGGGAGAACACGTTATAGATATGCTAATTGGATTAATATACTCGAACCGACTCACCCTCGATTCGTCACACGGATTTCACTCCAGGACAGTCAATGACGGAATCGAAAGGTTGTGATAGGTATTCGTGAACCTTCGACTTGAGGATTTAGTAGGGATGTGCTTGTGACGTTAAGATTTTCATTAGAGTAGTTCAACCCTATAAACTGGGAGGTGGGGGTCAACCTCAACGTGCATCTTAACGGACAAGTAGTAGGTCCTACTGAATACCAAGATAAAATTCTTTCTCCCGTTAGTGAGCGGGTTATATGTCCTATGCGGTTATTGGCAGATGAGATCGTAAGTCTTTGGCCAAAGCATTAGAGCTAGATGTATTGGATACACGAAAGCTCAATGATCTCGATTTGCATTAACGCATGCATAGCGTCTAGTACAGATAGGGTTTTACTGACCGTGACCCTATAACTTGATCGGGACATTTGAAAGAATGGTTTATATGTATACTGGTATTCACAACAGAATTGTTCTTGAATGATCCCTATCATTCGTTCTCGGTTGGGGTGCAGTAGCCGCCAGCCGGCTAGGTGGTGCTATCGCTTCTTGGTTCCTCCCATTGCCGATCGAGACGGACCTACCGAGTCGCCATCAGATTGACGGTAATGAATCAAGCTAATTCTCTCATTATGAATATTAGATATTGGATATCTAATTTGGGACATTGGATGTCTAAATTGATTTATTGGATAAATTAATTTATGGCCTAATTAATTAAATTACCGGGTGATTAATTTAATTCATGAATATAATTATTTCTTGGAGAAATTAATTATGTTAGTATGTATTTGATATGATTAATTAATTTGATTAATTAATCGATATAAATACATCGGAACGAAATCGGAATTTATCTGTTTGGACTCACGGGAGCCCGAAACAAATCGAACTCGTCCGACTTTTCATCTTGGCCGCCCTCCCCCTTCCAACTTGTCACGCCCCCAACATCAGGAAGGACGAGGGCGCGACACATCGGTCGATCAATCAATCAAGATGCAATAATAAATAGCGGAAGCAAAATAACGATTGGATAACA
This sequence comes from Orobanche coerulescens, assembly GCA_033398695.1. Lineage (NCBI taxonomy): Eukaryota > Viridiplantae > Streptophyta > Magnoliopsida > Lamiales > Orobanchaceae > Orobanche > Orobanche coerulescens. Next base: position 161,126,904 of record CM065803.1, read on the forward strand.
TTTCAAACAACCATCTTAGCCCGATGTACTAAGATTCGCTGTGACAAAGCTGATAATCGAAATTACACTGTTCATAAGTTTGCAGCGGAAAAATACCTAACGAATTAAGTACGAAGCATAACTAACTATTACAAGTTGGGATAACAACAGAAATTCTAAGTCTTGATGGCAGTCTTCTAATCAGTCTCTTCCTCGAGAATCTCTTCGTCTTCGGTTGGTGGCTCGTTCTCTAGTTTAAAAGGGAAAATGGTGGGGTGAGACAAAAGGTCTCAGTGAGTGGGTGATCATGTGTGAGTGTGGCTATTTCTTTTGAAAATCTTTAAGTGATGCATGATTTTATCAATTATAAAAGAAATGAAAACAATTACAATTATGTCGAAATTTTATAAACAATAGTCATTGTGTAGTTATAATATTGTAATCCAGTACCCATGGACAGATGTCAAGTTAGGCAGTCAGTCAATCAGTCGATCAGTCAATTCAGTTTCGAATCCTGTCGATGTGGACTTTGGATTCTAAACTATCCTTATCACTCCTAGCAAGATAGGCCGTCGCCCCAAGATGCCCAACCTTCGCTCTCACACTTAGCGTGTGCTTCCTTATCTCTTATCTGGGCTCGGCATGTCCTTAGCTGTGGGTCAATACCCGGATCACACCATAATCGCGATTATACCCCAAGTCTACGACCCAGGTCCCTCAGAACACTCCGTTCCTCGGTTATGAGAATAGGAAACAACGGTAGCCTCGTTCATGAACCGCAGCCGCGCTGCTCGATCCAAGACTCGGTCTAACCGTCCCGACTCGATTTGGGACTCTAGAGGTGGATCCTACAGCTCAAGAGGTGCCCCCCAGATTGTAGGTCGGCACTCTGTTTCATATGGACTCAAGAGGTGGCCCCCGTCCGTCGACGTGGCACTTTGTTCCAATAGAGTTAGAGGCGGACCCGTCCGTGGCACTTTGTTTGTATAGCACTTAGTTCCCGGACAGACATAGTTATCAATTTGACACGTTTCACAAGTATCACGTAAACGTTCGGTCAGTGAGGTTAATAGCGTCTTTTGATTAAGTATGGGATATTGGTTAATTTTATTTGTGGCCCGGTAATGCGGAATAGGACTTGTATGTAAATTCGAAAATATTCTAAATAATTTATTAACGGTCTGATGGGTTCAGATCGGATATATTAAATGGGTAGGTTCAACGAAACGAAACGAGAGTTTCGTAAATAGTTTGAAAGGACGTTTTTGCCCTTAGGTTCAAACCTAAGCGTTGGAGTATGAAATGAAGTCGGATGGTTATGAAATTTTATGAGGAAGCCAAAAATAATTCCTCGACTCCAGATTTATGGAAAATTTGGAAATTTCCAGTTTCGGGACTGAAATTTCCAGAAATTACGATATTGCCCCAAAACTTAAGGAAATCGTTCCGAGGCATACAGGGTTATGAATTTAGCTCGGAATTTAACGAAATTTTACGAGATGACTTATGATGAATCTGGAATTACATATTTGTGAAAATTCCAGAAAATTTCGGACCTGGTACAGAAGTTTGAAATTTTTGCGTTTTGGCCCCAAAATGATTTAAAATTTGCGATTTGGACTATTAAGTTTAGATATCGAACTCCGAATCACTTGAACCTTTATGGACAGACTATACATAATATAATATATACTGTCCAAGGTCCAGAATGTTGTATTTTCGAAATTTTCAGTTTAGTCCTCAAGCTTTGAGAAATTACAATTTATGCCCAAAAGCTCTGTTTACTCGTTTCAAGTCCCGTTTTGGCCGCAAATAAATTATCCATATAGCATAACATAATCATATAATATAAGATTTCAGATTTTGGTAGGGTTTCAACAACACATAGAAGAAAACATATAACTTTCAAGTTATCACAAAATCGGCACCCGACTACCAAATCGGTTGTCGTTTAAATTCGATAAATCATATTGCATGTTGTTATAACCATATCATTCATCTTTAAAAACATGTATTTATACAATAATTTCAGATTAGTACATACTTTCAGATTTTTCATAATATTTGATGATTATGTTTAAGAGAAACGAATTTCACATAGTTACACATAAAATCATAACATGAAATTATAACATGAATATTTTAACAAAGATCATATCAAAAGAATCTTGAAATACTTCAGATTTAACACATGCATCATAAGAAAAAGAATAGATTTCTACTTTGAAGTTTGAAAGAGTTTTCACCCACCTTGATTTAGCCGGATTTCGTCGGTTCTAAGTCTTGAAAGTTGGAAAACGACTTCTCCTCTACTACTACATGGTTTGTCCGATCCACATGCAACCCCAAGGTGAGAATTATGTTTGCATGTATTAAGATTAAGGTTAGATTATGAAGGATTTTATAAGAAATTATGGGAATAGTTATAAAGGATGAGATTACCTATTTCTTGTTGAGATTTTTCTTCCTCCTCCTTCTTCTTCCTCTTGGTTCGGCCCTCTCTCTCTCTCTCTTAGACTCTCAAATGCAGATTTTTGTTGTTGTAGTAAGTGTAAAGGGTGGTTAGGTTAAGGTGTAAGTATTTAAAGTTGGGATAAGGAGGGTTGGGAAGTGAAATGTGTAGAAGACTTGTTACATGTGTCAAGATGTTTCATGCAAGTCTTGCATGTGATGAGTGAAGAATCTAGAGCTATACTTTTCTACTCCCTTATAAGTATATATATATATATATATATGTATATTTATTTATTTATTTTTTATTAAATTAAAAGTATAATTAAAATGGTAAAGGATTTAATTAGTTGGGTTGGGCTTTGAAGTGTAACTTCAAGTCTTATGATTTTTAATAAGTTGGGTTGAGTCCATTATTGAGTCCACACGTAGTTAGGTGTTGACAATTAACCCAATAGGTGAATCAACACACTATTTTAATTTTTATTATTTGATTTATTAAGTAAATTACAAAGTTAAAGAGTAAAATAAAATAAAATAAAATAGATGTAGGTTATATCATGACATAAAATAACTATTATTAAATTACATCATGATTTGATACATTGTACATGTGATAAGTTACCGAATTTAGGGGGTTTTACATACTCCCCTCCTTAAAAGAATTTGGTCCTCAAATTCCTACTTAAACAACTCGGGGTAAGATTTCTTCATTTCTTCATCAGCCTCCCACGTCGCATCTTCCTCTCTGTTGTGATTTGACCAAATGACTTTAATCAAAGGAATTTGCTTCTTCCTCAATTCGCGTACTTCCGGTCGAGGATCTTGATTGGCTTCCCTTCATAAGACAAGTTATCCTTGATCGGTGGAATGTCAGAAGTAAGAATGTGCATTGGGTCTGGATGATACTTCTTTAATCTCGAAACATGGAAAACGTCGTGCATTCCAGACAAATTGGGTGGTAGTTCCAATTGGTACGCTAGTCGTCCAATCCTTTCCGTGATTTTGAATGGTCCAACATATCGGGGACTTAACTTTCCCTCTTTTCTTGATACTATCAAACCTTTCCATGGTGTTAACCTCAGGAAGACTTGATCTCCTACTTCAAATTCTAGATCCTTCCGACGTTGATCGGCGTAACTCTTCTGTCTGCTTTGCACTGTGTGGATCCTATCCTTGATTAGTTGTACTTTATCTACGGCTTCCTTCCCCAAATCTGTACTCATTGCTGAAGGTTCTGATCGTTGAGTCTTCGACATCTAATGGTCATCAATTTCCCAATGGAGCGGGGATCGACACTTTCTCCCATACAGAGCTTCGTAAGGTGCCATTCCGATTGTCGCTTGGAAACTGTTGTTGTATGCAAACTCGGCTAATGGCAGGTGGTGATCCCAATTTCCTTGAAAGTCCAGTACGCAAGCTCGTAACATGTCTTCAAGGGTTTGAATGGTTCATTCAGATTGCTCGTCGGTCTGGGGATGCGCACTTGTGCTGAAGCTTAAGGAAGTTCCTAATTCCTTATGAAAGACTTTCCAAAAACGAGATACGAATCTAGGATCTCTGTCTGATACTATGTTTGTTGGCACTCCATGGAGTCGAACAATTTCTCTAATATAGGTCATAGCCAGCTTTTGCAAGCTATCGTCTTTTTTAACCGACACGAAATGTGATGATTTTGTCAATCTGTCGACGATCACCCAAATAGTGTTATAACCTCCTTTTGTGGTCGGTAAATCCGTGATAAAATCCATGGTTACCATTTCCCTTTTCCATTCAGGGACTTCTAGTGGTTGTAGTAGTCCTGAGGGTCGCTGATGCTTAGCTTTGACTCTCTGACATGTGAGGCATCGCGCCACGAATTCTGTCACTTGGTTCTTCAGGTTTACCCACCAAAAGTGTTTCTTCAAGTCTCGGTACATCTTGTTACCTCCTGGGTGTATCGTATATCTCGAGAAATGAGCTTCCTTGAGAATTCGCCTTTTGAATTCCTCGTCGTGAGGAATGCATAATCATCCCTTAAACCTTACAATTCCATCCTCGGTAATTGTAAACTCGGGTTTCTCGCCCTTAGCGATCTTGTCCTTAAACTCTTGAAGTTTTGGATCTCTCTTTTGGGGTAATCGAATATCGTCCAATAGATTTGGTTTAACCATGAGGTTGGCGCAACTTAAACGAGTACCTTCATGAATGGGTTTCAGGTAGCTCAGTTCGTCAAGAGCTTGCCATTCCCGAACCATGAGTCAGGCCACTCTAGCCTTTCTACTTAGGGCATCAGCCACGACATTCGCTTTTCCTGGATGGTGTTGAGTTTCACAATGGTAATCTTCTAAAAGCTCTACCCATCTTCTCTGTCGGAGATTAAGTTCCTTCTGAGAAAATAGGTACTTGAGACTTTTATGATCAGTAAACACGGTGAATTCAACGCCGTATAAATGATGTCGCCATTTATTTAAGGCGAATACTATTGCAGCAAGTTCAAGGTCGTGCGTTGGATAATTCTTCTCGTGCGTCTTGAGTTGTCTGGAGGCATATGCGATAACTTTACCATTCTGCATTAGTACGGCGCCGAGGCCATCCTTTGAGGCATCACTATATACGACAAATCCTTGGGTTCCTTCTGGAAGTGTCAGTATAGGTGTGGTGGTAAGTCTCTTCTTGAGTTCCTGGAAACTTGACTCGCATTTATCCGTCCATTCAAATTTTACTTGTTTCTGGGTTAACCGGGTGAGGGGTCCTGCTATCTTCGAGAACTCTTTGATAAATTTACGGTAGTAGCCCGTAAGTCCAAGAAAAGTTCTGATCTCAATTACATTTTTTGGCCTCTTCCAATCCATAATAGTTTCTATCTTAGATGGAACTGCAATCCCTTCTCCAGAAATAATATGGCCTAGAAATGCCACTTCCCTCAACCAAAATTCACACTTGCTGTACTTGGCGTACAACTTGTGCTGCCTTAGTGTATCCAACACTAGTCTAAGATGCCTCTCGTGATCTTTTTCCAATTTAGAGTACAAGAGTATGTCATCGATGAAAATTACTACGAATTGGTCGAGATATGGTTGAAATACTTTGTGCATTAAATCTATAAATGTCGCAGGAGTGTTCGTGAGTCCAAAAGGCATCACTACGAACTCGTAGTGGCCGTATCTAGTTTGGAATGCAGTTTTAGGAACATCTTCATTCCTAATTTTTAACTGGTAGTATCCTTGTTGAAGATCGAACTTGGAATATACCGTAGCTCCTTGGAGTTGTTCAAACAACTCAGCTATCCTCGGGAGAGGATACTTTTTTTTAACTGTAACGCTGTTGAGTTCATAGTAATCTATGCAAAGCCTCAATGTTCCGTCCTTCTTTTTGACAAATAATACCGGAGCTCCCCATGGTGATACACTGGGTTGCACAAAACCCACGTCGAGTAACTTCTGCACTTGGACCTTCAACTCTTGCAGCTCCAGTGGTGCCATTTGGTATGGTGCCTATAATATCCTGATTTTTCGGATATATTTTTCGTTTATATGTTGGATATCGTTGATGGATAATTGTGATTGAGGATGTCATGAACGTATGATAATGTTATTGAAATGCGTATATGTATTCATTGTGTCGTATGTTCGTTTGGTATGTCGAGATGTTGGTCGAGGATAGCTGAATATGGCCAGGCACAGCCACGATAGCGCACGCTAGGAGATATACTTAGCGCATGCTACTGGGTACGCGTAGCGCACGCTGCGAAGTGTAGGTAGCATACGCTAAGAGGTTCGGTTACGTACGCTAAGGAGGACCCCTAACGTACGTAACGACTTGCTGGGTGAGTTTCGGAAGGTGGCCGACAGGTAGGCCCAGGTTAATTTTTATATGCAGCTAGTACACGCTAACGCATGTTGGTTAGAGTACGCTAACATCAGACCGCCAATAATGGAATATTAGCTTTCGGCAGGTAGACCCGGCCATTTTCGTCGCGTGTCCAGATAAGGTCAACAAGTGTTTGTCGTGTAGAGCTAGCGCCCGCTAAATCGTATGATTAGCGCACGCTAATTCCAGATCGGACAGAGGAATCCCGATAATCGCGGATGCTTTCGGCATGTGGGGGCACGAGTGGTAGGTGTGTACTGTAGCAAGTCAACTTCGGATAGCGCACGCTAAGGTCAATGCCTTGCGTACGCTAGGCAGGATGTTTTACGTACGTTAATGCATGGGCATTACGTACGTAAGCTAGTTTACGAAGCCAGGCTGCATCCTATGGACTGCGATAGCGCACGCTAACAAAGTCAGTTAGCGCACGCTAAGACTGTAGCGCACGTTAAATATGAGATGTTAGCACACGCTAATAATGAATATTATAAAAGGGGACAGATGGGTGCCGAGAGGCATTTCATCCATTTTTCTTCCTTCAGTCGGGAGAGAGAGAGTTGGGATGTATTTGAGGTTCCCAAACACTGTATAATGATAATCTTTAACAACATTAGATTTAGAGCATGGATTCAAGCCTTGTTCTTCAAGTTATTCATGATTCTTGGAATGGAGTTCAAGTGTTCTTCTTTTTTCGTCTGCCTAATCCGTAAATTTGGTATCCCTTTGTTTATGGTTCATTTTTAAGGATGATTACATGTGAGGAACATGTTGGATAATCATATAACGATATTATATGAGATTCAATGGAATTTTGATAAGAGTTTCTGATGTTTCTTCATATTATAAATATGATGGTTCGTTTAAACCGTTTTGAGATAGATTTTTGGATCATGATAATTTCAGTGATCGATTTAGAGGAGTTAAATCATGATAGAGGTTGAATTCCAGATTGAGTATATTATGATCCTTATTACCAAGTTGGTTCGATTATTGATATGATTATTTTTCTAGGTTGATTAATCAATAGGTATAATCGATGTGCTTGGTTGAAGGCCGTAGATTCCGTCCAGTCGGGGCTGAAGAGCTTGTAGACGAGGGCGATGAGTTCGGTGTTGGTTTTGTCATGTTGGTATCCAGGCAAGTGTTTACTTGTTTGGTTGTAATGTTTTGATGAGTAATTCCATTTACATTTCATAAGTATTTTATGTTGTATTGCATATTGACGAATGTTCAGTGATGTTCTAAAAGGATTAGAATGCACAGTTGATGATTGTTGAGATACTTGGACAATCTTGGGAAGATTGTAGTATTTGGATATTGTTGATGTTATTTTGGATATTCTTGGTCTGTGGTATGCATTTCGGAAGGATGTCCGGATAGAGGTATGTTTTATGGCAATCGTACATAGAAGATTGTGGTAATGGAAAGTATTCGGTATTGCGGTATTATGTGGTAATATCGTGATATTGGGATTTTGATGAGAATCGTTGGATTACCGGAAGTGGTAAAGTTATCGTTGAGGTTATTATTCTCATGATACATGGCATGTGAATATTTATGTTTATGTACTTGTGGTTATTTGTCGGGCATTATTGCTGACCCCGTTGTGGGACTTGTTTTTCCGGTATTGAGGACTTTGATGGTACCGGTCGTGAGGCGAAGATTCCGGACGATACTGGCTATAGCATATTGTTGGGGAATCGTGTATTTTGTGTGTGTATTAGTTATTGATGTATATGTATCTTGGACTGTATTTCTATCCGCTGCGTGAGTTCTTTCAAATGGCTTTCGGCTTTTTGCCAACTGAGTTTCATTTTGAAAACCGATTCCCTTAACCGAGTTTTTGGCCTTGATCGTCTTGACGGTAGTTAGGTGTTTTCAAATGATTTTGTGAGTTTTGGAAAATACTACCGTCATCGGCCTTTTTGGGCATTTTTGTAATTGTTTTTTAGCCTGGTGGGTTTCGGCGCGGGGCCCACGGCGTGTAATACTCCCGTAAGGTTTTTGAGGTGTTATAAATATGGTATCGGAGCCCAAGATTTTGTGATAATCGGGCATGTGTGTTATGTGGCTCTACCAGTGTGGTAGTAGCGTGATTTTTGTGTGACTGGATTTCTTGTTATTTTGAACTGTATTGTTTTGGTTCTTTGTGATTTTTGACTACTGTCGTGGTGATGTGTGGGTTTGGGGATTGTTGGTGTTCCCGAGACCGACGAGGCAGGGAGTGAACGCCGGTGCCGTGGTCATGTGCAATGTGCGGCTCCAATCGGGAAGTGAACGCCGGTGCGAGGCACGTGCAATGTGCGGCTTTCGATGTGGAGTGGAATGCCGGTGATACGTGCATGTGACAAGGAGCGGCTCATGCGCTTTAGGTGAGGAGACACAGATCCCACAAAACTCGACAGTGCTCTAAACTTGTTGTGGTCTTGGCGGAGACCAATCGTTTTCAAATTGTGATTATTCCTGTTTAGGCATTCTTGTTGTGTCGAGATTTTTGAAATGGTGTCATATGCTAGTATCACGGGAGATCTTCGACTTCACAGACCTGTAAGTATGTTGTTCGGATTATTCGATAATTCTTGGTTATCTTGGTGATTTTGATTTTCTGTTGAATTGATGTTTGTACGAGAGATTGCAAGTTTCGAGGACGAAACTTATTTTAAGGGGGGTAGAGTGTAATACCCCGATTTTTCGGATATATTTTTCGTTTATATGTTGGATATCGTTGATGGGTAATTGTGCTTGAGGATGTCGTGAACGTATGATAATGTTATTGAAATGCGTATATGTATTCATTCTGTCCTATGTTCGTTTGGTATGTCGAGATGTTGGTCGAGGATAGCTGAATATGGCTAGGCACAGCCATGATAGCGCACGCTAGGAGATATGCTTAGCGCACGCTACTGGGTACGCGTAGCGCACGCGACGAAGTGTAGGTAGCGTACACTAAGAGGTTCGGTTACGTACGCTAAGAGGTTCGGTTACGTACGCTAAGGAGGACCCCTAACGTACGTAACGACTTGCTGGGTAAGTTCCAGAAGGTGGCCGACAGGTAGGCCCAGGTTAATTTTTATATGTAGCTAGTGCACGCTAACACATGTTGGTTAGCGCACGCTAACGTCGGACCGCCAATAATGGAATCTTAGCTTTCGGCGGGTGGACCCGGCCATTTTCGACACGTGTCCAGATAAGGTCAACAAGTGTTTGTCGTGTAGAGCTAGCGCACGCTAAATCGTATGATTAGCTCACGCTAATTCCAGATCGGACAGAGGAATCCCGATAATCGCGGATGCTTTCGGCATGTGAGGGCACGAGTGGTAGGTGTGTACTGTAGCAAGTCAACTTCGGATAGCGCACGCTAAGGTCAATGACTTGCGTACGCTAGGAAGGATGTTTTACGTACGTTAATGCATGGGCATTACGTACGTAAGCTAGTTTACGAAGCAAGGCTGTATCCTCTGGACTGCGATAGCGCACGCTAACAAAGTCAGTTAGCGCACGCTAAGACTGTAGCGCACGCTAAATATGAGATGTTAGCGCACGCTAATAATTAATATTATAAAAGGGGACAGATGGGTGCCGAGAGGCATTTCATCCATTTTTCTTCCTTCAGTCGGGAGAGAGAGAGTTGGGATGTATTTGAGGTTCCCAAACACTGTATAATGATAATCTTTAACAACATTAGATTTAGAGCATGGATTCAAGCCTTGTTCTTCAAGTTATTCATGATTCTTGGAATGGAGTTCAAGTGTTCTTCTTTTTTTTGGTTCGTCTAATCCAGGTAAATTTGGTATCCCTTTTGTTTATGGTTCATTTTTAAGGATGATTACATGTGAGGAACATGTTGGATAATCATATAACGATATTATATGAGATTCAATGGAATTTTGATAAGAGTTTCTGATGTTTCTTCATATTATAAATATGATGGTTCGTTTAAACCGTTTTGAGATAGATTTTTGGATCATGATAATTTCAGTGATCGATTTAGAGGAGTTAAATCATGATAGAGGTTGAATTCCAGATTGAGTATATTATGATCCTTATTACCAAGTTGGTTCGATTATTGATATGATTATTGTTCTAGGTTGATTAATCAATAGGTATAATCGATGTGCTTGGTTGAAGGCCGTAGATTCCGTCTAGTCGGGGCTGAAGAGCTCGTAGACGAGGGCGATGAGTTCGGTGTTGGTTTTGTCATGTTGGTATCCAGGCAAGTGTTTACTTGTTTGGTTGTAATGTTTTGATGAGTAATTCCATTTACATTTCATAAGTATTTTATGTTGTATTGCATATTGACGAATGTTCAGTGATGTTCTAAAAGGATTAGAATGCACAGTTGATGATTGTTGAGATACTTGGACAATCTTGGGAAGATTGTAGTATTTGGATATTGTTGATGTTATTTTGGATATTCTTGGTCTGTGGTATGCATTTCGGAAGGATGTCCGGATAGAGGTATGTTTTATGGCAATCGTACATAGAAGATTGTGTACGGGAAAGTATTCGGTATTGCGGTATTATGTGGTAATATCGTGATATTGGGATTTTGATGAGAATCGTTGGATTACCGGAAGTGGTAAAGTTATCGTTGAGGTTATTATTCTCATGATACATGGCATGTGAATATTTATGTTTATGTACTCGTGGTTATTTGTCGGGCATTATTGCTGACCCCGTTGTGGGACTTGTTTTTCCGGTATTGAGGACTTTGATGGTACCGGTCGTGAGGCGAAGATTCCGGACGATACTGGCTATAGCATATTGTTGGGGAATCATGTATTTTGTCTGTGTATTAGTTATTGATGTATATGTATCTTGGACTGTATTTCTATCCGTTGCGTGAGTTCTTTCAAATGGCTTTCGGCTTTTTGCCAACTGAGTTTCATTTTGAAAACCGATTCCCTTAACCGAGTTTTTGGCCTTGATCGTCTTGACGGTAGTTAGGTGTTTTCAAATGATTTTGTGAGTTTTGGAAAATACTACCGTCATCGGCCTTTTTGGGCATTTTTGTAATTGTTTTTTAGCCTGGTGGGTTTCGGCGCGGGGCCCACGGCGTGTAATACTCCCGTAAGGTTTTTGAGGTGTTATAAATATGGTATCGGAGCCCAAGATTTTGTGATAATCGGGCATGTGTGTTATGTGGCTCTACCAGTGTGGTAGTAGCGTGATTTTTGTGTGACTGGATTTCTTGTTATTTTGAACTGTATTATTTTGGTTCTTTGTGATTTTTGACTACTGTCGTGGTGATGTGTGGATTTGGGGATTGTTGGTGTTCCCGAGACCGACGAGGCAGGGAGTGAACGCCGGTGCCGTGGTCATGTGCAATGTGCGGCTCCAATCGGGAAGTGAACGCCGGTGCGAGGCACGTGCAATGTGCGGCTTTCGATGTGGAGTGGAATGCCGGTGATACGTGCATGTGACAAGGAGCGGCTCATGCGCTTTAGGTGAGGAGACACAGCATCACAGATCCCACAAAACTCGACAAAGGTTTCAAACTTGTTGTGGTCTTGGCGGAGACCAATCGTTTTCAAATTGTGATTATTCTGTTTAGGCATTCTTGTTGTGTCGAGATTTTGAAATGGTGTCATATGCTAGTATCACGGAGATCTTCGACTTCATGCACTGTAAGTATGTTGTTCGGATTATTCGATAATTCTTGGTTATCTTGGTGATTTTGATTTTCTGTTGAATTGATGTTTGTACGAGAGATTGCAAGTTTCGAGGACGAAACTTATTTTAAGGGGGGTAGAGTGTAATACCCCGATTTTTCGGATATATTTTTCGTTTATATGTTGGATATCGTTGATGGGGAATTGTGCTTGAGGATGTCGTGAACGTATGATAATGTTATTGAAATGCGTATATGTATTCATTCTGTCGTATGTTCGTTTGGTATGTCGAGATGTTGGTCGAGGATAGTTGAATATGGCTAGGCACAGCCATGATAGCGCACGCTAGGAGATATGCTTAGCGCACGCTACTGGGTACGCGTAGCGCACGCGACGAAGTGTAGGTAGCGTACACTAAGAGGTTCGGTTACGTACGCTAAGAGGTTGTTACGTACGCTAAGGAGGACCCCTAACGTACGTAACGACTTGCTGGGTAAGTTCCAGAAGGTGGCCGACAGGTAGGCCCAGGTTAATTTTTATATGTAGCTAGTGCACGCTAACACATGTTGGTTAGCGCACGCTAACGTCGGACCGCCAATAATGGAATCTTAGCTTTCGGCGGGTGGACCCGGCCATTTTCGACACGTGTCCAGATAAGGTCAACAAGTGTTTGTCGTGTAGAGCTAGCGCACGCTAAATCGTATGATTAGCTCACGCTAATTCCAGATCGGACAGAGGAATCCCGATAATCGCGGATGCTTTCGGCATGTGAGGGCACGAGTGGTAGGTGTGTACTGTAGCAAGTCAACTTCGGATAGCGCACGCTAAGGTCAATGACTTGCGTACGCTAGGAAGGATGTTTTACGTACGTTAATGCATGGGCATTACGTACGTAAGCTAGTTTACGAAGCAAGGCTGTATCCTCTGGACTGCGATAGCGCACGCTAACAAAGTCAGTTAGCGCACGCTAAGACTGTAGCGCACGCTAAATATGAGATGTTAGCGCACGCTAATAATTAATATTATAAAAGGGGACAGATGGGTGCCGAGAGGCATTTCATCCATTTTTCTTCCTTCAGTCGGGAGAGAGAGAGTTGGGATGTATTTGAGGTTCCCAAACACTGTATAATGATAATCTTTAACAACATTAGATTTAGAGCATGGATTCAAGCCTTGTTCTTCAAGTTATTCATGATTCTTGGAATGGAGTTCAAGTGTTCTTCTTTTTTCGTCTGCCTAATCCAGGTAAATTTGGTATCCCTTTTGTTTATGGTTCATTTTTAAGGATGATTACATGTGAGGAACATGTTGGATAATCATATAACGATATTATATGAGATTCAATGGAATTTTGATAAGAGTTTCTGATGTTTCTTTATATTATAAATATGATGGTTCGTTTAAACCGTTTTGAGATAGATTTTTGGATCATGATAATTTCAGTGATCGATTTAGAGGAGTTAAATCATGATAGAGGTTGAATTCCAGATTGAGTATATTATGATCCTTATTACCAAGTTGGTTCGATTATTGATATGATTATTGTTCTAGGTTGATTAATCAATCGGTATAATCGATGTGCTTGGTTGAAGGCCATAGATTCCGTCTAGTCGGGGCTGAAGAGCTCGTAGACGAGGGCGATGAGTTCGGTGTTGGTTTTGTCATGTTGGTATCCAGGCAAGTGTTTACTTGTTTGGTTGTAATGTTTTGATGAGTAATTCCATTTACATTTCATAAGTATTTTATGTTGTATTGCATATTGACGAATGTTCAGTGATGTTCTAAAAGGATTAGAATGCACAGTTGATGATTGTTGAGATACTTGGACAATCTTGGGAAGATTGTAGTATTTGGATATTGTTGATGTTATTTTGGATATTCTTGGTCTGTGGTATGCATTTCGGAAGGATGTCCGGATAGAGGTATGTTTTATGGCAATCGTACATAGAAGATTGTGTACGGGAAAGTATTCGGTATTGCGGTATTATGTGGTAATATCGTGATATTGGGATTTTGATGAGAATCGTTGGATTACCGGAAGTGGTAAAGTTATCGTTGAGGTTATTATTCTCATGATACATGGCATGTGAATATTTATGTTTATGTACTTGTGGTTATTTGTCGGGCATTATTGCTGACCCCGTTGTGGGACTTGTTTTTCCGGTATTGAGGACTTTGATGGTACCGGTCGTGAGGCGAAGATTCCGGACGATACTGGCTATAGCATATTGTTGGGGAATCGTGTATTTTGTCTGTGTATTAGTTATTGATGTATATGTATCTTGGACTATATTTCTATCCGCTGCGTGAGTTCTTTCAAATGGCTTTCGGCTTTTTGCCAACTGAGTTTCATTTTGAAAACCGATTCCATTAACCGAGTTTTTGGCCTTGATCGTCTTGACGGTAGTTAGGTGTTTTCAAATGATTTTGTGAGTTTTGGAAAATACTACCGTCATCGGCCTTTTTGGGCATTTTTGTAATTGTTTTTTAGCCTGGTGGGTTCCGGCGCGGGGCCCACGGCGTGTAATACTCCCGTAAGGTTTTTGGGGTGTTATAAATATGGTATCGGAGCCCAAGATTTTGTGATAATCGGGCATGTGTGTTATGTGGCTCTACCAGTGTGGTAGTAGCGTGATTTTTGTGTGACTGGATTTCTTGTTATTTTGAACTGTATTGTTTTGGTTCTTTGTGATTTTTGACTACTGTCGTGGTGATGTGTGGGTTTGGGGATTGTTGGTGTTCCCGAGACCGACGAGGCAGGGAGTGAACGCCGGTGCCATGGTCATGTGCAATGTGCGGCTCCAATCGGGAAGTGAACGCCGGTGCGAGGCACGTGCAATGTGCGGCTTTCGATGTGGAGTGGAATGCCGGTGATACGTGCATGTGACAAGGAGCGGCTCATGCGCTTTAGGTGAGGAGACACAGCATCACAGATCCCACAAAACTCGACAGTGCTCTAAACTTGTTGTGGTCTTGGCGGAGACCAATCGTTTTCAAATTGTGATTATTCCTGTTTAGGCATTCTTGTTGTGTCGAGATTTTTGAAATGGTGTCATATGCTAGTATCACGGGAGATCTTCGACTTCACAGACCTGTAAGTATGTTGTTCGGATTATTCGATAATTCTTGGTTATCTTGGTGATTTTGATTTTATGTTGAATTGATGTTTGTACGAGAGATTGCAAGTTTCGAGGACGAAACTTATTTTAAGGGGGGTAGAGTGTAATACCCCGATTTTTCGGATATATTTTTCGTTTATATGTTGGATATCGTTGATGGGGAATTGTGCTTGAGGATGTCGTGAACGTATGATAATGTTATTGAAATGCGTATATGTATTCATTCTGTCGTATGTTCGTTTGGTATGTCGAGATGTTGGTCGAGGATAGTTGAATATGGCTAGGCACAGCCATGATAGCGCACGCTAGGAGATATGCTTAGCGCACGCTACTGGGTACGCGTAGCGCACGCGACGAAGTGTAGGTAGCGTACACTAAGAGGTTCGGTTACGTACGCTAAGAGGTTCGGTTACGTACGCTAAGGAGGACCCCTAACGTACGTAACGACTTGCTGGGTAAGTTCCAGAAGGTGGCCGACAGGTAGGCCCAGGTTAATTTTTATATGTAGCTAGTGCATGCTAACACATGTTGGTTAGCGCACGCTAACGTCGGACCGCCAATAATGGAATCTTAGCTTTCGGCGGGTGGACCCGACCATTTTCGACACGTGTCCAGATAAGGTCAACAAGTGTTTGTCGTGTAGAGCTAGCGCACGCTAAATCGTATGATTAGCTCACGCTAATTCCAGATCGGACAGAGGAATCCCGATAATCGCGGATGCTTTCGGCATGTGAGGGCACGAGTGGTAGGTGTGTACTGTAGCAAGTCAACTTCGGATAGCGCACGCTAAGGTCAATGACTTGCGTACGCTAGGAAGGATGTTTTACGTACGTTAATGCATGGGCATTACGTACGTAAGCTAGTTTACGAAGCAAGGCTGTATCCTCTGGACTGCGATAGCGCACGCTAACAAAGTCAGTTAGCGCACGCTAAGACTATAGCGCACGCTAAATATGAGATGTTAGCGCACGCTAATAATTAATATTATAAAAGGGGACAGACGGGTGCCGAGAGGCATTTCGTCCATTTTTCTTCCTTCAGTCGGGAGAGAGAGAGTTGGGATGTATTTGAGGTTCCCAAACACTGTATAATGTAATCTTTAACAACATTAGATTTAGAGCATGGATTCAAGCCTTGTTCTTCAAGTTATTCATGATTCTTGGAATGGAGTTCAAGTGTTCTTCTTTTTTCGTCTGCCTAATCCGTAAATTTGGTATCCCTTTTGTTTATGGTTCATTTTTAAGGATGATTACATGTGAGGAACATGTTGGATAATCATATAACGATATTATATGAGATTCAATGGAATTTTGATAAGAGTTTCGGATGTTTCTTCATATTATAAATATGATGGTTCGTTTAAACCGTTTTGAGATAGATTTCTGGATCATGATAATTTCAGTGATCGATTTAGAGGAGTTAAATCATGATATGAGGTTGAATTCCAGATTGAGTATATTATGATCCTTGTTACCAAGTTGGTTCGATTATTGATATGATTATTGTTCTAGGTTGATTAATCAATAGGTATAATCGATGTGCTGCGTTGAAGGCCAAAGATTCCGTCCAGTCGGGGCTGAAGATCTCGTAGACGAGGGCGATGAGTTCGGTGTTGGTTTTGTCATGTTGGTATCCAGGCAAGTGTTTACTTGTTTGGTTGTAATGTTTTGATGAGTAATTCCATTTACATTTCATAAGTATTTTATGTTGTATTGCATATTGACGAATGTTCAGTGATGTTCTAAAAGGATTAGAATGCACAGTTGATGATTGTTGAGATACTTGGACAATATTGGGAAGATTGTAGTATTCAGATATTGTTGATGTTATTTTGGATATTCTTGGTCTGTGGTATGCATTTCGGAAGGATGTCCGGATAGAGGTATGTTTTATGGCAATCGTACATAGAAGATTGTGTACGGGAAAGTATTCGGTATTGAGGTATTATGTGGTAATATCGTGATATTGGGATTTTGATGAGAATCGTTGGATTACCGGAAGTGGTAAAGTTATCGTTGAGGTTATTATTCTCATGATACATGGCATGTGAATATTTATGTTTATGTACTTTCGGTTATTTGTCGGGCATTATTGCTGACCCCGTTGTGGGACTTGTTTTTCAGGTATTGAGGACTTTGATTGTACCGGTTGTGAGGCGAAGATTCCGGAAGATACTGGCTATGGCATATTGTTGGGGAATCGTGTATTTTGTCTGTGTATTAGTTATTGATGTATATGTATCTTGGACTGTATTTCTATCCGCTGCGTGAGTTCTTTCAAATGGCTTTCGGCTTTTTGCCAACTGAGTTTCATTTTGAAAACCGATTCCCTTAACCGAGTTTTTGGCCTTGATCGTCTTGATGGTAGTTGGGTGTTTTCAAATGATTTTGTGAGTTTTGGAAAATACTACCGTCATCGGCCTTTTTGGGCGTTTTTGTAATTGTTTTTTAGCCTGGTGGGTTCCGGCGCGGGGCCCACGGCATGTAATACTCCCGTAAGGTTTTTGGGGTGTTATAAATATGGTATCGGAGCCCAAGATTTTGTGATAATCGGGCATGTGTGTTATGTGGCTCTACCAGTGTGGTAGTAGCGTGATTTTTGTGACTGGATTTCTGGTTATTTTGAACTGTATTGTTTTGGTTCTTTGTGATTTTTGAGTACTGTCGTGGTGATGTGTGGGTTTGGGGATTGTTGGTGTTCCCGAGACCGACGAGGCAGGGAGTGAACGCCGGTGCCGTGGTCATGTGCAATGTGCGGCTCCAATCGGGAAGTGAACGCCGGTGCGAGGCACGTGCAATGTGCGGCTTTCGATGTGGAGTGGAATGCCGGTGATACGTGCATGTGACAAGGAGCGGCTCATGTGCTTTAGGTGAGGAGACACAGCGTCACAGATCCCACAAAACTCGACAGTGCTCTAAACTTGTTGTGGTCTTGGCGGAGACCAATCGTTTTCAAATTGTGATTATTCCTGTTTAGGCATTCTTGTTGTGTCGAGATTTTTGAAATGGTGTCATATGCTAGTATCACGGGAGATCTTCGACTTCACAGACCTGTAAGTATGTTGTTCGGATTATTCGATAATTCTTGGTTATCTTGGTGATTTTGATTTTCTGTTGAATTGATGTTTGTACGAGAGATTGCAAGTTTCGAGGACGAAACTTATTTTAAGGGGGGTAGAGTGTAATACCCCGATTTTTCGGATATATTTTTCGTTTATATGTTGGATATCGTTGATGGATAATTGTGCTTGATGATGTCGTGAACGTATGATAATGTTATTGAAATGCGTATATGTATTCATTCTGTCGTATGTTCGTTTGGTATGTCGAGATTGGTCGAGGATAGCTGAATATGGCTAGGCACAGCCATGATAGCGCACGCTAGGAGATATGCTTAGCGCACGCTACTGGGTACGCGTAGCGCACGCGACGAAGTGTAGGTAGCGTACGCTAAGAGGTTCGGTTACGTACGCTAAGGAGGACCCCTAACGTACGTAATGACTTGCTGGGTAAGTTCCAGAAGGAGGCCGACAGGTAGGCCCAGGTTAATTTTTATATGTAGCTAGTGCACGCTAACACATGTTGGTTAGCGCATGCTAACGTCGGACCGCCAATAATGGAATCTTAGCTTTCGGCGGGTGGACCCGGCCATTCTCAACGCGTGTCCAGATAAGGTCAACAAGTGTTTGTCGTGTAGAGCTAGCGCACGCTAAATCGTATGATTAGCTCACGCTAATTCTAGATCGGACAGAGGAATCCCGATAATCGCGGATGCTTTCGGCATGTGAGGGCACGAGTGGTAGGTGTGTACTGTAGCAAGTCAACTTCGGATAGCGCACGCTAAGGTCAATGACTTGCGTACACTAGGCAGGATGTTTTACGTACGTTAATGCATGGGCATTACGTACGTAAGCTAGTTTACGAAGCAAGGCTGTATCCTCTGGACTGCGATAGCACATGCTAATAAAGTCAGTTAGCGCACGCTAAGACTGTAGCGCACGTTAAATATGAGATGTTAGCCCACGCTAATAATGAATATTATAAAAGGGGACAGACGGGTGCCGAGAGGCATTTCGTCCATTTTTCTTCCTTCAGTCGGGAGAGAGAGAGTTGGGATGTATTTGAGGTTCCCAAACACTGTATAATGTAATCTTTAACAACATTAGATTTAGAGCATGGATTCAAGCCTTGTTCTTCAAGTTATTCATGATTCTTGGAATGGAGTTCAAGTGTTCTTCTTTTTTTTGGTTCGTCTAATCCAGGTAAATTTGGTATCCCTTTTGTTTATGGTTCATTTTTAAGGATGATTACATGTGAGGAACATGTTGGATAATCATATAACGATATTATATGAGATTCAATGGAATTTTGATAAGAGTTTCGGATGTTTCTTCATATTATAAATATGATGGTTCGTTTAAACCGTTTTGAGATAGATTTCTGGATCATGATAATTTCAGTGATCGATTTAGAGGAGTTAAATCATGATACGAGGTTGAATTCCAGATTGAGTATATTATGATCCTTGTTACCAAGTTGGTTCGATTATTGATATGATTATTGTTCTAGGTTGATTAATCAATAGGTATAATCGATGTGCTGCGTTGAAGGCCGTAGATTCCATCCAGTCGGGGCTGAAGAGCTCGTAGACGAGGGCGATTAGTTCGGTGTTGGTTTTGTCATGTTGGTATCCAGGCAAGTGTTTTCTTGTTTGGTTGTAATGTTTTGATGAGTAATTCCATTTACATTTCATAAGTATTTTATGTTGTATTGCATATTGACGAATGTTCAGTGATGTTCTAAAAGGATTAGAATGCACAGTTGATGATTGTTGAGATACTTGGACAATATTGGGAAGATTGTAGTATTCAGATATTGTTGATGTTATTTTGGATATTCTTGGTCTGTGGTATGCATTTCGGAAGGATGTCCGGATAGAGGTATGTTTTATGGCAATCGTACATAGAAGATTGTGTACGGGAAAGTATTCGGTATTGAGGTATTATGTGGTAATATCGTGATATTGGGATTTTGATGAGAATCGTTGGATTACCGGAAGTGGTAAAGTTATTGTTGAGGTTTTTATTCTCATGATACATGGCATGTGAATATTTATGTTTATGTACTTTTGGTTATTTGCCGGGCATTATTGCTGACCCCGTTGTGGGACTTGTTTTTCAGGTATTGAGGACTTTGATTGTACCGGTTGTGAGGCGAAGATTCCGGAAGATACTGGCTATGGCATATTGTTGGGGAATCGTGTATTTTGTCTGTGTATTAGTTATTGATGTATATGTATCTTGGACTGTATTTCTATCCGCTGCGTGAGTTCTTTCAAATGGCTTTCGGCTTTTTGCCAACTGAGTTTCATTTCGAAAACCGATTCCCTTAACCGAGTTTTTGGCCTTGATCGTCTTGACGGTAGTTGGGTGTTTTCAAATGATTTTGTGAGTTTTGGAA
The DNA here is from genome assembly GCA_033398695.1 of Orobanche coerulescens. NCBI lineage: Eukaryota > Viridiplantae > Streptophyta > Magnoliopsida > Lamiales > Orobanchaceae > Orobanche > Orobanche coerulescens. Next base: position 161,147,376 of record CM065803.1, read on the forward strand.
AATACTACCGTCATCGGCCTTTTTGGGCGTTTTTGTAATTATTTTTTAGCCTGGTGGGTTCCGGCGCGGGGCCCACGGCGTGTAATACTCCCGTAAGGTTTTTAAGGTGTTACAAATATGGTATCGAAGCCCAAGGTTTTGTGATAACCGGGCATGTGTGTTATGTGGCTCTACCAGTGTGGTAGTAGCGTGATTTTTATGTGACTGGATTTCTGGTTATTTTGAACTGTATTGTTTTGGTTCTGTGTGATTTTTGAGTACTGTCGTGGTGATGTGTGGGTTTGGGGATTGTTGGTGTTCCCTAGACCGACGAGGCAGGGAGTGAACACCGGTGCCGTGGTCATGTGCAATGTGCGGCTCCAATCGGGAAGTGAACGCCGGTGCGAGGCACGTGCAATGTGCGGCTTTCGATGTGGAGTGGAATGCCGGTTGTTGCTACCCAAAATATTATCTGGAAATAGATATTGCTGGAATGGATGGGATAGCAAACAAATGCAAGAGCACTTCCGTGAGAAAGATAAATAACACAAGATTTGCCGGGGTTGTTAGTCCCGGGCTCGAATGCTCTCGCGAGATATTATTAATACCGATATTCGGGGATACAAGTACTAATGTAAGAATACAATTACAATGAGTGTAAAGTTTCTTGTTATCTTAGCTAGTGAGCGTGTAGATTGCCGGAAGAAACAGATTTGATGCTCTGTGAATTCTTGTAACAAGGGTGATGAACAGTCGCGGCGGTGAGAGATCGACCGCCTCTCACGGCGAGTATTTAGCTGGATGTTTGGGCTTCTGGGCTTATGAATCTCTTGGAATCTGTCTAGTGGCGACTTGCTGCTTCTACCGATCGTCTTCTGGACGAGAGATTTGGAGAGAGAAGTCACGAGATGGATTCGGTGAGATAGCCGGGAGCTTGATGATATGTGTGTTCTTCAAGATTTCCGTGGATGTATCGGAATGTGAGAGAATGTGAACTTTTGGTGGAATGTATTTCGGACGTAAGTCAAATGAATTCGAACCGTATCTTGATGAACTGGGAACCTTTTTCCAGTAGGAGGAGGTTCTCTATTTATAGGGCTTGGACATGCCGGGCGATCGCCTTCTCTGCAATATAATAATCGGGCGAACGTCTTTTAGCACATGGGCCTGTCCCCTCAAAGTCTGCAGGAGTTGCTGGCAGTCAACTATGCGGTCCAATGGGGAGCTTACACGCGTCCTGAGTTGCTGTCACGGGTGGTCCCACTGACAACTTTCGGCGCGCATGCTGGTAGGTGAGGTAGGTGACAGGCTGTGGTCAAATGTCTTGTCTGTCAGCAAAAGATCTTATCTGCTGGCGAAGATCTCGTCAGCGCCTTTGGTGGATCTGCACGTGGGTGCTTTTCCTGAGATCCAGTCCTTGATGGTTTGACGGGCGATCGTCTCTGTTCGGGGCGCAGGTCGATTGCCCTTAGCCGGTTAGTAGAGTAGATCGCCAGCTGCCAAAGGGCGATCGCCTTGGGGGTCGATCATTTGGATAAGCGATGGGGTCTGATATCTTTGATTTGGCGAGCTAGCCATAGTTTGACTGATGTTGACTTGGTCGCTCGGCCTTATAGTCGATCGCCTGTCGGGATGAATAAATCGTGACACAACAATTGCCCCCCAGCTCGCTCATATGTTGGAAACGTGGGGTGAGGTGGCTCTCTTGGCGATCGCTGAACTATTGACGAGCGACTTCGTGTTTAATGGAACTGGCGATCGTCTTTGAGCTGATATATCCTGAGTTTCGGACGACCTGGTTGGCCGCTGAACTGCGCGGGAAAAAGCAACGGGCGTTGAAAAGTCTCCGCGCACGTGTCGGGCTTCTATTGGAGGACGCCAACGGTCATTAATGACTCCTCGGCTGACGCGTCCTCGAAAAGACGCGTACGCGGGTCTCGAGGGGGTCAACTGGTGCGCCGTTTGAGATCCGACCCCTGAGGTTTTCTCTTATTGCAATCGGGTCCCTGCCTTCTCCTATAAAAGGGGGCGCGGGGTTGCAGTCTCACTCACGCGTACGTACTGGAGAAAGAAGGTCCTGCTGCCGAATTTTCTGAAGATCTTAGCGCCGATCGTCGATCGATTTCACTTTAGGGTAAGAAAAATCCTTTTCTTCTTTTCTATCTCTGAAAATGGCCGGAACCTCATCATCGTTTGGAGCGGGAACCGTTACGCCACGGGACATCGGCCCGGGAGAAACTTCTTCCGTCTTCCACCGAGACGGCGGTGAAAGCTATTCGAGCCGGAATCGACCCTGAAGTTGAGGCTTTGTTCAATGAGGCCGATGTTGCTAGGAGTCGGCTGCCGAGGAGAGACGATCGCAGATCGAGAGATCCGCGATCGTGGCTTACCGGGAGCAACATAGTGATTTTGACGGGCCTATAGGGCCTTTCTCGAAATAATGGAGAGGTTAGCCGGTCCTACTCCGAGATTCGACTTCCGGGATATTCGGTCGCTTATCCCTATGTGCTTCCCAAGCGGTCGCAGATCGTGCCGCGCAATGATCGTTGTGGTCGCTCGCCAAACAGAGCTCGACGACCGTGAGAGATCCGCCGTCTGGAGGACAAGATTCCATGTTCCTTCAGATGTGGACATGTTCGCGCCCGGAGAATGAACGAGCCGACCACCTCCGATGGGTATGGTCGCAGTGAGTGAGGCCGTTATGGAGGCCGGCTACGCTTCCCTCTCGTCCTTGCGGTCTCCCATCTGCCGGCCGCTTGGAATGTGGCGCCACTTCACCGACGCCGAACGCCCGGCTCCAAATCATCTCGCACTTTCACCCTATTCGGCGGTCACGCCCGTACGCCTCCGTCGCCGTTGGAGATGAATCATTTGTTTAAACTGACGGCTCACAGAGGGTTGGTCGGCGGTTACCATATTCAAGGCCGATCTGGACGGGTGATTCATGGAGTCCCAAATAAGATACGGGGCGATCAGACGAAGTGGTTCTGGGTCGCCGGTAAGTGGAGAGCCTCGGCGAGCGACAATCCCACGGGCGAGCTGGAGATCCCCACCGAATTTCGGGAGAGGAATCCCGGTAAGGGTTTTGACTCTCCCTTCGTTTGGATGCGATTTGGACTGATCTAATTTGATTGCTTTGCAGCTTCCATATCCGGTGATCGAGGAGCCGCCTTTCGACTTTCTCGTTGTTTGGGAGCGAATTAGAGCTTGCCTGACGACGACCTAGACGCCACTCGGATCAACAAGGAGAGTCGCCGGTTGTCGGCTCGACTATTCCGTTTCCGAGACATCTCGCGGTGCAGTATGAGCTTGCGATCTTCACTTTCTGTGCGATCGCCTTACTTGAGGAAAGTGTCCGACCGTTAGTCGATCGTCTTTAACCGCAGAGGTTCGTTTCTCGCTTTTGAGCCTCCGGTGAGATCGCTATGTCGAACCCGGGAGTCCCAGGCCGTATTCACGCGAAAGGTCGACTCGGGTTCCACCGCCGCATTGCTATAGTTCGGAGGCGGAGCCTCGTGCGGAGCCGGAGCCTCGCGTAGAGCAGTCGTGGTTGAGGAGGAAATTCGGAGGAGGGGCTTCGGCGACCGCAAGAGGCCGAGGCGGAAGAAACCGCTTCGCCCGGCGATGAAGTGCCGATCGCCGCGCCTCCGATCACCATCGTTGCTCCGGAGCGCGATCCGCCCTCTGCGGCTTTTCTGCGGGAGACGGCGATCGCGGATGCGGAAACTCCTCGAGGGAAACCGTTTTTCGGTCGGGATCCCGAGAAGGCTGAGAGGTAGATAGCATTTCTGTGTTGACAATTGCATCTGCGTAGGAGTTGTACTAACTTAGCTGTTTTGATGCAGGATCCGTCGCGCAGATCCTTCTTGTCCACCGATGGTCGTGGATTTCCTGGCGAGCCAATCTCCTCGCCATTCCTGCGACATTCCTCCCTATGTTAGCAAGGCTGCTTCTACTTTGCCGAAGGCGTGGACAACTGATCTGGATGCGATCGCTCGGCAGCGATCGTCGATTTCGATGCATGCTGTTGTCGCCCTTTCTCTTCAGACGGCGACCATGGCCTTCCAGGCTGCTCAGGAGTTTGAGGGGAGGCCCTCCACTATTCGCCTTCAGGAGGATCTCGAGGCGGCTCGGAAAGAGAACGCCGAGTTTGCTGACAAGATCGTGGCGATGGAGAAGGACTCCCTGGAGGCGGCCAAGCGGGCGAGCCATGAGCTTGAGTTGGAGAAGAAAGAGACAGAGAAATATCGCATGGCGGTCGACCGATTTCGGGACCAGATGCAGAGTGCCGTCCAGGCGCGGAATGCTGCTGAAGAGGAGGCCGATCGCCAGAAGGTGACGATCGCTCTGAATGAGCCGAGTCAAGTGAGGCGAAAGAGAAGGTTGCCGCGAGGAGGCCGAGCTCAGTGGATCGCAATGTGCGATGGCCGATAGGAGAGAGGTTGAGGCGACCAGGGCCGATCCCTTCCAAAACTTGGAGTATGTCAGCGAGTTCGCCTATTATTTGGCGTTCGCCGACTCGATCCGAGCGGCTAAGAAGGGAGGCTTGGAGGTCGGTCCTCTTGCCGAGAAGTTCAAGTCATATGCATTGGAGCATCCTCTCCATTCGGCTTACTCCTTGCCGATCTTGGACCTGGCGGACATCGGCGTGGATTTGAGCTGGTATCCGTCCCCAGCCAATCTTGCTCATCCCGACGCTCCGGAGGATGAGGGGACCGCGCCGAATGCTGATGGCGAAGGCCAGGCAGGGGCCTGAGGCGCTTCATTTTTGATGTTTTTAGCTTACTTTCTTTGTAGTTTGTAGCTTTCTTTTGTAGCACTTAGGCCTTCGGGCGATCGTGTACTCTATTTTTTCAAGTAATGAAATGAGCATTTGTCTTTCTGACTTATCACTTGGATGAATGGTTATTTTTAAGTCTTTGTTTGACTTTGTACAAATGTGTGAGGAGAGATCGCTAGGGTAGTTCCAAATGAATTGATAAACTCATAAAGATAACTTTTACAACATATTCGATCGCCGCACTACGTCCAAAAATGACGATCGTCGTGGTAGGTAGTCCGCACTCTTATTGCCCCTTGTTTTTATTCACTTAGTGGAAGTAAGGGGATGAAAATAATTCCTTGAGTGAGCGGTCTTCAACTTTGTCGAATCCTCGGGGACGGTCGTCCGTCTTGAGGAACCGTGCACGATCGCGGAGTTCGATGGACCAGACTCCTTGATCATGTCTTGATGCGCGAAGACATTGAGTGTCTCGTGACTCACTTTATTATGAGGGTCCTCCGTTAGGCTGCGCCTCGTATTTAAACGAAGGGCGTGCGGTCTCGGTCTAGAGGAGTCCTTGCGCGGGGCAGCGTCGGATGAATCAACTCCGCGCCCGCGGATTGTTAGCTCTGCTTTCACCTCGGCCAGCCATGGAGATGGCCGACCTCGACGGTGTACGTTGAGACGGGGTTGTGGCACGTCGCATTGTCCGGGTTCACCATGTTAGATGATGAACCTTTGAGGGCGAGCGATCGTGTCCACTGATTTATTTTGGAGGGCCCTCAGACTACGCCGGCCTCGTATTTAAACGAAGGGCGGGCGATCTTGGCCTAAAGGGACCTTGCATGGCCTAAGCAGTCGGTTCCATCGACCACCAGGACCATGGCTGCACTCTTTCACCTTGGATCGTCATGTAGATGTCGATCTTCGACGGTGTACGTTGTGCGGGGGAGGCGATCTCGTGCATTAGTCCATCATGTTATATGGTGAACTGTAGATGGCGATCGAGTCCTCCGGTTTCTTGAATAAGGAGGGAGATCGGGGAGACTTCCGAGGTCTCCTTTTCTTGATTGAAGCATGTAGAGACGGTCGTCGAGGTTGATCTAGGGGTCGGCTCGTATGAGCTTTCCAGCCTGTTTTGTGTTCGACTCGGACGATCGTCTATAGAGATAGGCGGGGGCTTCGGCTAAACCAATAAGCTGTCCAACTTGCCCTCCTCGAACAATCTCCAGAGCTGTTTGAGGAGGTCGCGGCAATTGTTGGTGTTGTGGCCGGGACTCTTGTGGTAGGCACAATATTGATTGTTGTCCAGGTGACCGTGGTCCCTTATCGCCTTTGGCTTTTTGAGCTCTTCGTGCCCCTTGATGGCATAGAAAATATGTGTCGGAGTTCTGTTGAACGTATGGAGGAGATGGGCTTCCATGTCCTCGAAAGCCTTGAGATCTCCGGGTGTCTTGGCGATCGCCTTCTTTGCTTTGGCGATCGCTATCTTCTGGGCAAGAGGTGGCGTTTCCTCGTCTAAGCGGAGGGTGAGTAGCCTTTGCCTGGCCAGGAAGTTGGCAGCTTTAGCGCGGAAGGTCGCGTAAGTTGGGGGAATATCCTTGGAGAGATGTCTGAACATGGGAGAGTGACTGTGGAATCCCCCCATGATCGAATAGAGAGCGAGCTCATCACTGACGGGTTCGCCGGTGAGGATGATTTCGTCTACCCGGTCGATGTAATCTGCGTCAGTTCGTCCTTCCCCTGCTTGATTTTTATCATGCGGTGGGGGCCTTCTGGTCTGGCGACCTTGCTGGCGAAGTATAACGTGAAGTCATTCGCCAGTTTCTTAAAAGAGGTGACCGATCGTGGTGGTAGTGAGACGTACCACTTATGGGCCAGCTCGCCCAATGTCAGCGGGAAGATCCGGCACTTGGTTGCATTAGATGCCCCACACACAGTCATGTAAATTCGGAATTTACTCAGGTGGGTTTCGGGGTCCGATCTCCCCTTATACAGAGGTGTTTTAGGAGGAGCGATCGTTGGTTGTATGGGGGCAAGCTCGATGTGGACCGCGAGTGGCTCGGTCGGACCGGCGATCTTCTTGCTGGTGCTTGCCCCAGTGTCCAAGAGTGCTCTCATTTCGTCGAGCTGGCGTTGCATGGCGGCCATCGCCGTGGCCTGACTGTTAGCGGCTCGGCGATCGGAGCGGGAGCCGAGGCGATTGAGTACTGAGTCCCTGGCGATCGGGGCGGGAGTCAGATGGCTGATATGCGTTCGGCTGTGAGGTGAGTAGGCCGAACTCCTGGTGACGGATTCGGATTCCGTCTTTTCAAGGTTGGAAATAGAGTGCCCCGGTCGCCGGGATGGGTCGCGTCCCAAGCGATCGAATATGGATCCGTCCGGTCGTGCGAGAGCCTTTCCTCGCGAATTGGGGCTTTTTGACGATCGCTCGTTCAGTAGCCCACTGAATTTCCGTTTTCCCATGCGGCGGATGATCGAGGGAGTTATCGCGGGCGGCGCGCATGCTCTCCGTCGCTCCTCCAGGATGGCCATAGCCTCCTCGATCTGTTCCTCGGTTTGGAACTGATCGAGTGAGAGGTTGGGGCCATCTCTCGGATGCGGGATCGAGAGTCTCGCGTTGCCGCGACTTCCCCCTGTCGTCGGCTGGGGTTCGGACTGAGCCGGGAAATGGTGTCCGGCGGTTCGGAGAGCAGCTTTCTTCGATGGACCGGCGGATGTCATGATTCTGGAGGTTTTCTTTGAAGTGCAGTGAGTGTCACTTCAAGTATTTGCCCCGAGAATAGTGAGTGTTCTTCGGGACGGTAGAAATAAAAATATGAGGGTTAGATGCCCTTCCTCTAGCGCCAATTGTTGCTACCCAAAATATTATCCGGAGATAGATATTGCTGGAATGGATGGGATAGCAAACAAATGCAAGAGCACTTCCGTGAGAAAGATAAATAACACAAGATTTGCCGGGGTTGTTAGTCCCGGGCTCGAATGCTCTCGCGAGATATTATTAATACCGGTATTCGGGGATACAAGTACTAATGTAAGAATACAATTACAATGAGTGTAAAGTTTCTTGTTATCTTAGCTAGTGAGCGTGTAGATTGCCGGAAGAACCAGATTTGATGCTCTGTGAATTCTTGTAACAAGGGTGATGAACAGTCGCGGCGGTGAGAGATCGACCGCCTCTCACGGCGAGTATTTAGCTGGATGTTTGGGCTTCTGGGCTTATGAATCTCTTGGAATCTGTCTAGTGGGGACTTGCTGCTTCTGCCGATCGTCTTCTGGACGAGAGATTTGGAGAGAGAAGTCCTGAGATGGATTCCGGTGAGATAGCCGGGAGCTTGATGATATGTGTGTTCTTCAGTATTTCCGTGGATGTATCGGAATGTGAGAGAATGTGAACTTTTGGTGGAATGTATTTTGGATGTAAGTCAAATGAATTCCGAACCGTATCTTCAGTGAACTGGGAACCTTTTTCCAGTAGGAGGAGGTTCTCTATTTATAGGGCTTGGACATGCCGGGCGATCGCCTTCTCTGCAATATAATAATCGGGCGAACGTCTTTTAGCACATGGGCCTGTCCCCTCAAAGTCTGCAGGAGTTGCTGGCAGTCAACTATGCGGTCCAATGGGGAGCTTACACGCGTCCTGAGTTGCTGTCACGGATGGTCCCACTGACAACTTTCGGCGCGCATGCTGGTAGGTGAGGTAGGTGACAGGCTGTGGTCAAATGTCTTGTCTCACGCAAAGATCTTATCTCGCCGCGAAGATCTCGTCGGCGTCTTTGGTGGATCTCGCACGTGGGTGCTTTCACGAGATCCAGCCTTGATGGTTTGACGGCGATCATCTCTCGCTCGGGCGCAGTCGATTGCCCTTAGCCGGTTAGTAGAGTAGATCGCTACCAGCAAAGGGCGATCGCCTTGGGGGTCGATCGCTGGATAACTGATGGGGGTCTGATATCTTTGATTTGGCGAGCTAGCCATAGTTTGACTGATGTTGACTTGGTCGCTCGGCCTTATAGTCGATCGCCTGTCGGGATGAATAAATCGTGACACAACACCGGTGATACGTGCATGTGACAAGGAGGGGCTCATGCGCTTTAGGTGAGGAGACACAGCATCACAGATCCCACAAAACTCGACAGTGCTCTAAACTTATTGTGGTCTTGGCGGAGACCAATCGTTTTCAAATTGTGATTATTCCTGTTAGGGCATTCTTGTTGTGTCGAGATTTTTGAAATGGTGTCATATGCTAGTATCACGGGAGATCTTCGACTTCACAGACCTGTAAGTATGTTGTTCGGATTATTCGATAATTCTTGGTTATCTTGGTGATTTTGATTTTCTGTTGAATTGATGTTTGTACGAGAGATTGCAAGTTTCGAGGACGAAACTTATTTTAAGGGGGGTAGAGTATAATACCCCGATTTTTGGGATATATTTTTCGTTTATATGTTGGATATCGTTGATGGATAATTGTGCTTGAGGATGTCGTGAACGTATGATAATATTATTGAAATGCGTATATGTATTCATTGTGTCGTATGTTCGTTTGGTATGTCGAGATGTTGGTCGAGGATAGATGAATATGGCTAGGCACAGCCACGATAGCGCACGCTAGGAGATATGCTTAGCGCACGCTACTGGGTACGCATAGCGCACGCTACGAACTGTAGTTAGCGTACGCTAAGAGGTTCGGTTACGTACGCTAAGGAGGACCCCTAACGTACGTAACGACTTGCTGGGTAAGTTCTGGAAGGTGGCCGACAGGTAGGCCCAGGTTAATTTTTATATGCAGCTAGTGCACGCTAACACATGTTGGTTAGCGCACGCTAACATCGGACCGCCAATAATGGAATCTTAGCTTTCGGCGGGTGGACCCGACCATTTTCGACGCGTGTCCAGATAAGGTCAACAAGTGTTTGTCGTGTAGAGCTAGCGCACGCTAAATCGTATGATTAGCGCATGCTAATTCCAGATCGGACAGAGGAATCCCGATAATCGCGGATGCTTCGGCATGTGGGGGCACGAGAAGTAGGTGTGTACTGTAGCAACTCAACTTCGGATAGCGCACGGTAAGGTCAATGACTTGCGTACGCTAGGCAGGATGTTTTACGTACGTAAGCTAGTTTACGAAGCAAGGCTGTATCCTCTGGACTGCGATAGCGCACGCTAACAAAGTCAGTTAGCGCACGCTAAGATTGTAGCGCACGCTAAATATGAGATGTTAGCGCACGCTAATAATGAATATTATAAAAGGGGACAGACGGGTGCCGAGAGGCATTTCGTCCATTTTTCTTTCTTCAGTCGGGAGAGAAAGAGTTGGGATGTATTTGAGGTTCCCAAACACTGTATAATGATAATCTTTAACAACATTAGATTTAGAGCATGGATTCAAGCCTTGTTCTTCAAGTTATTCATGATTCTTGGAATGGAGTTCAAGTGTTCTTCTTTTTTTTGGTTCGTCTAATCCAGGTAAATTTGGTATCCCTTTTGTTTATGGTTCATTTTTAAGGATGATTACATGTGAGGAACATGTTGGATAATCATATAACGATATTATATGAGATTCAATAGAATTTTGATAAGAGTTTCGGATGTTTCTTCATATTATAAATATGATGGTTCGTTTAAACCGTTTTGAGATAGATTTATGGATCATGATAATTTCAGTGATCGATTTAGAGGAGTTAAATCATGATACGAGGTTGAATTCCAGATTGAGTATATTATGATACTTGTTACCAAGTTGGTTCGATTATTGATATGATTATTGTTCTAGGTTGATTAATCAATAGGTATAATCGATGTGCTGCGTTGAAGGCCGTAGATTCCGTCCAGTCGGGGCTGAAGAGCTCGTAGACGAGGGCGATGAGTTCGGTGTTGGTTTTGTCATGTTGGTATCCAGGCAAGTGTTTACTTGTTTGGTTGTAATGTTTTGATGAATAATTCCATTTACATTTCATAAGTATTTTATGTTGTATTTCATATTGACGAATGTTCAGTGATGTTCTAAAAGGATTAGAATGCACAGTTGATGATTGTTGAGATACTTGGACAATATTGGGAAGATTGTAGTATTCGGATATTATTGATGTTATTTTGGATATTCTTGGTCGGTGGTATGCATTTCGGAAGGATGTCCGGATAGAGGTATGTTTTATGGCAATCGTACATAGAAGATTGTGTATGGGAAAGTATTCGGTATTGAGGTATTATGTGGTAATATCGTGATATTGGGATTTTGATGAGAATCGTTGGATTACCGGAAGTGGTAAAGTTATCGTTGAGGTTATTATTCTCATGATACATGGCATGTGAATATTTATGTTTATGTACTTTCGGTTATTTGTCGGGCATTATTGCTGACCCCGTTGTGGGACTTGTTTTTCAGGTATTGAGGACTTTGATGGTACCGGTCGTGAGGCGAAGATTCCAGACGATACTGGCTATGGCATATTGTTGGGGAATCGTGTATTTTGTCTTTGTATTAGTTATTGATGTATATGTATCTTGGACTGTATTTCTATCCGTTGCGTGAGTTCTTTCAAATGGCTTTCGGCTTTTTGCTAACTGAGTTTCATTTTGAATACCGATTCCCTTAACCGAGTTTTTAGCCTTGATCGTCTTGACGGTAGTTGGGTGTTTTCAAATGATTTTGTGAGTTTTGGAAAATACTACCGTCATCGGCCTTTTTGGGCATTTTTGTAATTGTTTTTTAGCCTGGTGAGTTCCGGCGCGGGGCCCACGGCGTGTAATACTCGCATAAGGTTTTTAGGGTGTTACAAATATGGTATTGGAGCCCAAGGTTTTGTGATAACCGGGCATGTGTGTTATGTGGCTCTACCAGTGTGGTAGTAGCGTGATTTTTGTGTGACTGGATTTCTGGTTATTTTGAACTGTATTGTTTTGGTTCTGTGTGATTTTTGAGTACTGTCGTGATGATGTGTGGGTTTGGGGATTGTTGGTGTTCCCGAGACCGACGAGGCATGGAGTGAACGCCGGTGTCGTGGTCATGTGCAATGTGCGGCTCCAATCGGGAAGTGAACGCCGGTGCGAGGCACGTGCAATGTGTGGCTTTCGATGTCGAGTGGAATGCCGGTGATACGTGCATGTGACAAGGAGGGGCTCATGCGCTTTAGGTGAGGAGACACAGCATCACATATCCCACAAAACTCGACAGTGCTCTAAACTTATTGTGGTCTTGGCGGAGACCAATCGTTTTCAAATTGTGATTATTCCTGTTTGGGCATTCTTGTTGTGTCGAGATTTTTGAAAGATGTCATATGCTAGTATCACGGGAGATCTTCGACTTCACAGACCTGTAAGTATGTTGTTCGGATTATTCGATAATTCTTGGTTATCTTGGTGATTTTGATTTTCTGTTGAATTGATGTTTGTACAAGAGATTGCAAGTTTCGAGGACGAAACTTATTTTAAGGGGGGTAGAGTGTAATACCCCGATTTTTGGGATATATTTTTCGTTTATATGTTGTATATCGTTGATGGATAATTGTGCTTGAGGATGTCGTGAACGTATGATAATATTATTGAAATGCATATATGTATTCATTGTGTCGTATGTTCGTTTGGTATGTCGAGATGTTGGTCGAGGATAGCTGAATATGGCTAGGCACAGCCACGATAGCGCACGCTAGGAGATATTCTTAGCGCATGCTACTGGGTACGCATAGCGCACGCTACGAACTGTAGTTAGCGTACGCTAAGAGGTTTGGTTACGTACGCTAAGGAGGACCCCTAACATACGTAACGACTTGATGGGTAAGTTCCGGAAGGTGGCCAATAGGTAGGCCCAGGTTAATTTTTATATGTATCTAGTGCACGCTAACACATGTTGGTTAGCGCACGCTAACGTCGGACCACCAATAATGGAATCTTAGCTTTCCGCGGGTGGACCCGGCCATTTTAGACGCGTGTCCAGATAAGGTCAACAAGTGTTTGTCGTGTAGAGCTAGCGCACGCTAAATCGTATGATTAGCGCACACTAATTCCAGATCGGACGAGGAATCCCGATAATCGCGGATGCTTTCGGCATGTGGGGGCACGAGAGGTAGGTGTGTACTGTAGCAACTCAACTTCGGATAGCGCACGCTAAGGTCAATGACTTGCGTACGCTAGGCAAGATGTTTTACGTACGTTAATGCATGGGCATTACGTACGTAAGCTAGTTTACAAAGCAAGGATGTATCCTCTGGACTGCGATAGCGCACGCTAACAAAGTCAGTTAGCGCACGCTAAGACTGTAGCGCACGCTAAATATGAGATGTTAGCGCACGCTAATAATGAATATTATAAAAGGGGACAGACGGGTGCCGAGAGGCATTTCGTCCATTTTTCTTCCTTCAGTCGGGAGAGAGAGAGATGGGATGTTTTTGAGGTTCCCAAACACTGTATAATGATAATCTTTAACAACATTAGATTTAGAGCATGGATTCAAGCCTTGTTCTTCAAGTTATTCATGATTCTTCGAATGGAGTTCAAGTGTTCTTCTTTTTTTTGGTTCGTCTAATCCAGGTAAATTTGGTATCCCTTTTGTTTATGGTTCATTTTTAAGGATGATTACATGTGAGGAATATGTTGGATAATCATATAACGATATTATATGAGATTCAATGGAATTTTGATAAGAGTTTTGGATGTTTCTTCATATTATAAATATGATGGTTCGTTTAAACCGTTTTGAGATAGATTTCTGGATCATGATAATTTCAGTGATCGATTTAGAGGAGTTAAATCATGATACGAGGTTGAATTCCAGATTGAGTATATTATGATCCTTGTTACCAAGTTGGTTCGATTATAGATATGATTATTGTTCTAGGTTGATTAATCAATAGGTATAATCGATGTGCTGCGTTGAAGGCCATAGATTCCGTCCAGTCGGGGCTGAAGAGCTCGTAGATGAGTGCGATGAGTTCGGTGTTGGTTTTGTCATGTTGGTATCCAGGCAAGTGTTTGCTTGTTTGGTTGTAATGTTTTGATGAGTAATTCCATTTACATTTCATAAGTATTTTATGTTGTATTGCATATTGACGAATGTTCAGCGATGTTCTAAAAGGATTAGAATGCACAGTTGATGATTGTTGAGATACTTGGACAATATTGGGAAGATTGTAGTATTCGGATATTGTTGATGTTATTTTGGATATTCTTGGTATGTAGTATGCATTTCGGAAGGATTTCCGGATAGAGGTATGTTTTATGGCAATCGTACAAAGAAGATTGTGTACGGGAAAGTATTCGGTATTGAGGTATTATGTGGTAATATCGTGATATTGGGATTTTGATGAGAATCGTTGGGTATGAATTTTCTTGCACCGAAATTTTCGGTACGGTATACGGTATTAGCAAAAATGTTCGGTACGGTACGGTATACCACCCTATATATAACAAATCTATTTCCAAGGTTATAGATAGATCAATCCAGATGACTTACTCATTATTGATCAATTGAATAACTAAAATATGAAGCACTTATTATCTTTACGAGCAATCAATTTCTTCAAGAATACTACACCTACCTTGACTGACTAAATATTCAGTCCTCAATTGAGAACGACACACTACAGTCAGGATCTTAAAGCCTGCAGCTGCTGTTCATGAAACTTGTAATATCAAACCTTATATTTTGAGTACATTAGCCCTATGTGGACTAATTATAACCTTTATGACCTGTGTGGGACTCAATCTGTGTGAACTATACAGTGATCAGTATATTCAGAATCACGTAATTGTGTATGCCTTGATTTTAATTAATATTTGTTAGGATAAGTGCCCTAGGACATTCGGTGTGCCTAGATTTGTAATTTTCACATATTAATAAATTTATTTGATATCATTTATTTCTCGTTGATTATTATAATGTGTGCATGTTTTAATATTATAATAATCGAATAATAGTTATTCACGAATAATAAGATTATTCAAATGTCCCTGGTACAATCGCGTTGAGTAGAGACTCAAGTGATTAATATACTAGTATAAGTTTGATTGATAATCATAGGATGATTATGCATATGGTACGGATCAATCTTATGGGTATTGGTTGGAGAACTAATACTGGACAGACCCGCATTGAGATCACTGCATGGAAATGTCATAAGTGAATCTCAATATAACAGTATGTCAATAAATCCTTGAACCTGAGATTATCATAGAGTCCAACATGATAACTGCTATTCCTTGACGTAATCCAACGTCATCTGAAACGTGGTGATCATAAAGGTTAGCGATCGGGATTAGTGGGAGTCATGTAGAGGGCAATGAATAATCAAGATGGGGATTTGTCCCTCTCTTAAGTGAGAGATATCTACTGGGCCCCTCGATAAGTAGGACTGAAGGAAATGCATGGCCATGCTCAAATGAAGAGTCAATTGATTCAATCAGTCTACTTAAGATCTAGAAAATATTTGAACATAAATAAGTATGACAGACTCTATGACTTAGTTCAAATATGATATCGCGTGACAAAGGGATTTGACACGTTAAAAGTTTTAATGGACTATTAACTTATATTATTTGGGTAATCATAATGTCTTGCTAGAGGCCGCTTATGATTTATTATTTAATAAGGTATTAAATAATTGCCAACATAATATAAGCCTTTTGGGTCGCACGTACGACAATTATAGACAAGTAGGAATAAATATCAACTGGAAAAAATAAATATAATATTGGATATTATATTTATAAGAAGATTAAATAATAAGTAATATATAATATTGGATATTATATATATTGTATTATTTAATAAGTTGAGGGGCAACTAAGCAAATACTAGAGTTTGACTCTAGGGTTTACTTAGTATAAATATAAGGTCTTGGACAAGGAGTTGTAATCAGAAAATAAGACCAAAAATCGCCACCTTTAAGAACAAGAAAATCGGCCCTCTACTTCCTACTGTAGGAGAACAAATTCAGTCGTCTAATCCTCTTCCCTTAGTTGATCTTGATCAATAGTAAAATCCTTCTAGTAAGGAATTTGTGTTGAACTATTTATCAATATTATTCGTAAGGATCTAGCAATCCAGCTTGTGGAATTGTTCGCGTGTGGATCACCAGAAAAGGAAGGAGATATTCATCTGCTTCTAGTCTGGATCTAGAACTGTTCAATAGGATTAAGGTAATTCGATTAACCCTTTAATTAAACAATTAAATTACTGCATGAGATCCTAAATTGGGTTTTCATATTTATTATTCCGCTGCGTTTTTACTCCGATTATTTTGTATTCGATGCATAGAAAACCCAACAATATTTACTCTTGTGTGGAGGACATGTAGATGTAGAGGTGTTGCCTTGAACCACATTGAACCTGTCTTTACTTGCTGTATTTACTATTCATCAATTGCCTGTGATTATTGTACATTTATTCTGAAAACCATGTATGTGCCAAACTACAAGAGATCACTTAGATGCTGTAGTTACATCATCTTGTATTAGTCTTCCGCTATGCATATTTAAAAACTTCAGAAAAGAGTAAAACTTATCCAACCTACCATTCTAAGCTGTCATTAAAGTATACCGTGACCAACAATATCTAATACTGATATATTTAGATGTCTCTCCAAGACAATCTGCAATAGTGGCTTGGTGAGCAGAACAGCGAGATTATTTGCTGAGTATACGCTCTGGAAATCATTTTATTGATTCTTTACCATGTCTTTGACAATGTAATTGTAATATCCGGATTTATTACAGTGTATTTCATCTGTATTCAACCATGTATTATTTCGGATTGATGATTTTGATTATTGGAGTATGATATTTAGTGCATTAATATCATTATGCATAAGTATAGAAACATGTATAATTGCTCAAACAACCTTGTGATAGCGCACGCTAAGAATGTATCTTAACGCGCGCTATCGGGCCACTATTAACGTACGCTACACAGGTAGTAGTAACGTGCGCTAAGGACTCAATTATTGAGGCGGCACTGGCTCAGGCGCCACGGGACATGGGTCGGATAAGATTCCCGCCAAGCACCGGACAAAATCTGAAGTCAACCATTATTAGCGCACGCTAAGGGATGCTTAGTAGCGTGCGCTAACTTATCAATAATGCAGAAATTATAAATGGGACATCAACCGTGTTGGCTTGCATTTCTTTCGCACTTTCCTCAATCTTGAGAGTTCAGAGAGTTGTAGAAATACTCTTATACACTTAGAACACATATTGTTGATGTTTATACATTGGTTACCACGGGGAATATTCATGGAAGTGGAATAGCACCTTGGAAGGGCATACAACCAACCGGAGTTGGATTCTACCTTACGGTTCAATGATTTCGTCATTTTAAGGTATGTTCAATCTATCTCCAGACTTAGAGTTGGATTCTAACGATTTGGATAATCATGTTAACAAGATATGGATTTTCATAGATGAATTATCCAAGTATATCATGTTTGGAATAATGAGTTGTATAAGCCTGGAATACCTTGATTATAATCATCATGATTCGAATCTTAGTACACTGGATATGTGAAGAGAAGCTTCTATCTTTGGTTAACCGAATCTAATAGATGATTTCATAGTAATCTTGGACTAGACGTTAACATCCTTATTGTTAGATAAATCTAAAGGTTTGATCATGGAAGGATTTATCTAGTATATATAGGACGTTTATCAACTTGATAGGATAATATGGACTGATATAGAGGTGTTGATATCAACCATTTAGTTTTTCGTATTATCGTATGAAGATTTGAAGTCGGAAAAGAATATGGTTTTATATTGGCATGCATATCCTTGAATCCGAAGCTGTCTTTATCCGTATAATCATTCATGAGGGTGTAGACATAGTATTCATGGAAGTAACATGAATTATCACGCAAGATTTCGTTCTTTCAAACATGGCAAGAACAGCCATCGCTCACCAAGAATCGCCATGCATAGATAGCGCACGCTATGCTATGCAATGTAACGTGCGCTATCGAACAGTTGTTAGCGTGCGCTACGTTTGGTACGTAACGTACGCTAGACCATCAGACGAGTCAATTGGCTGGTCAGTGAGGTACTGACCATGCATCGTTACCATGCGCTAGGCTTTGTTGTTTGCGTTCGCTATTGGACAGACGTAACGCACGCTACACAGAGTACTTAGCGTGCGCTAAACTATTCGGGCAGATTGCAGTTTATGAACTTTTGACCGTTAATCGAATTGTTTAACATTTGTACGACGTGAGATAAATCCTGTATTATTTCTTTTGTTAAGGTTTGGTCTAGTTACGTGATTGATTGAAGAGGACGATCGTCGAGTGTTCTTTTCCGTGGAAGTGTTATTATTGTCTTCAAATCGAGGCAAGTACCTTAATTGTTTTATGTATTGTTGTTATACATATTGTCGTGCATGTATGTCGTTATTGTGTGTCCACCTCGTGTTGGTCCGACGGGATCATCGGGGGATCTATGCTAGCGTGCGCTGGATCATCGGACGGGTTTTTCCACCACGGGTTGGTCTGACGGGATCATCGTGGGTTCTAGGCAGTGAACGCTGGATCGATGGAATTACCATGTGTATGTATTGATATCATGTTGTGATTATCAGTTGTGTATGTTATGTTTGAGTTTCTCGTAGGAGAAGACTCATTGGTATTTTATTGTTTACGTTATTATCATTATTCACCGTGAGATATGAATAATATGCTGTGGTACTTGTACTAGCATCGTTGTGCTAACCCCTTCGGGGGTGAACATTTTGTTTGTGTTCAGGATCCAGGAGAGCAGGGAAACAACCACTGGAACAGTATGACGACGAGGGTGCAGAGTGATGTCCCGACCGGGTTTATTTATCTGTTGTTTATTCGTTATTTCAATAAGTACTCGAGTACGAAGTCGGTTGTGATGTACTGAAATTCCGTTATTTCCATTTATTAGTACCTTTTTATACTTGTTCAATTCTTCAGCCTTGTAATTCCTTACGTAAAGGATTTACGGCGCTGTAATATTCCCGAATATATCGGGGGTGTTACAGAATATGGTATCGGAGCTAAGATTATGGATATCTTGGCCGTTGGGTTAAAATAGGGGTCATTTATGTCTTTTGGGGTAACCGGCCGTGAATGACATCACTGCACTGCCTACGTCTTCATGCGAACAGTGGTTGTAAGTTCCTAAACTCTATCTCGTTCTTTGCATATTGTATCTCCTTATACTCGGATATTAGAACGATGTTGTTTTCTGTATATTGAGTATTTATGCTTACAGTATGTTGAGAGGCGGACGTGGACGTGGTCGCGGTCGTGGACGCGGACGAAGAAATGCCGAAAGGGAGGCGTCGCCTTCTAACCAGGCCAGTCATAGCTCCGGCGAGCCGCAGCAATCTATTAATAATGAACCAGATCCTGCTGTACCAGAGATCCTTCGTCAAGTGGTGAACCAGATGACTCAGTTCGCCCAGGTCGTGGATCGAATGCAAGTGGCGGTGGGACTACAGCAGGGAGAGAGACAGCAAGGGATCCCAGATATGGGAAACCGAGGTGACCGGTGGCTGCAAGAAGTGGCAAAGATGCAACCACCCAAATTCGACGGTATTTCTGAGACTCCCACCTGGGATCATTGGTTAAAGGAGCTGGAGAAAATCTTTGCCGGAATCAACTGCCCAGACGACCGGAAAGCCTCTATCGCTCAATATTTTCTGATAGGGGAAGCGTCCGAATGGTGGGAAGCCATCCGGCCTGTAGACCATGATGCCGATTGGACAGAGTTTAGATTAATGATGGAAGCTCAGTATTGCCCTCGTCCTGTGAGGGAAGCCAAAGTTCGGGAGTTTTTCTCCGCTCAGCCTTCTGATGTGCCAGTATCCCAGGCGATCAAGACGTTTAACCAACAGTTGGCATTTGTTCGACATCTGGTCAGAACAGATGCAGAAAGGATGATTCACTTCGATATGAGAATGAAACCAGAAGTTCAGAGGTACATGTCCGGATTTGAATGTACCACACTCCGCCAATACCAGGATAAGGCGTTGGCATATGAGATCAAGGAAGCAGCCATGGAGAAATTTGTGGAAACCAAGAAACAGAAAGTCTCTGGTACTTTCACAGAGCACAAGAACAGTGGGGCCCGTAAGGCCCACTGCCCTTTCACTCTTTTCAGAAACCTCCGCACCCGACTAGGAGCGGAAAGAACTTCGGGGCGACATCAACTCTTACCGATGTTACCAGAAATGCTTTAATCGCGCCAGACGGGCACTATCGACGGAATTGCCCCTTCCCGCCGTGATTTATTTTGATTGTGGACGAGAGGGACATCGGGCGGTGTTTTGTGAAGAGGCCGCAAAGTCTTTAGAGCCCGTGCACCACAAATACCCGTAAGGAGGCCAAGATTCCACGACGCAGCAAAGTGTTCGGATGCCTCGAATTTTGGCCGCGGGCGAGGCAGAGGACAATGGGACCGAAAGGGGACATCGAGTGCCGGATCTGCTCCCCACGCCTCGTACGAGATGAGGAGGACAGACGATCAGATCTTCTTGCCGCATCGTACTTTCGAGATCCTTTCCCGGCCGCTTAGCGTTTTATTCGATACAGAGCTACACATTCTTTCATATCTTTGTCTTGTGTAAATCGTTTGAATATTTCCGGTTTTCATGCTTGTGAACCTTATGTTGTTGGTTTACCGAGTGGAGAGAGGATTGTCGGAAATTTAGAAACTAGAAATTTCCCGTATCATTTGGAGGCAGAGAGTGGCTCTCAAATCGATCATGATAGAAATGCAAGGAGATGACTGATACTCGAGACGATTGGCTTAATCGGCACGGAGCAATTGTAAATTACCGAAGGAGGAATATCTCGCTGGTCGCCGACGATGGTTCCGAGACTGCTTTGAGGGATGGAAACCGGGAAGCTCAGAAGGTTGATCAAGGCGATGAAAGTCACAAATTGTTGAAACAAGGTCAGATCGGTAATCGGTGCTACGCAATGAAGAAAGAAGAAGAAATTGTGGAACTTTCATCCATTCTGTTGTGAACGAATTTCCAGATGTGTTTCTGACGAGTTACGGACTACCTCCACGAAGGGATGTGGAATTTACTATCAATTGGAACCCGGAGCGACACCAATTTCTAAGGCGCCGTATCGTATGGCACCTACCGAGATGTACGAATCAAGAAGTAGCCGGAGGAGTTCTTGGACAAGGGCTATATTCACCAAGCGTTTCACCCCGGGAGCGCCGCTTCTTTTGTCCGAAAGAAGGATGGATCGCTCCGATCGTATTGACTATCGAGAGCCGAACAAGATGACGATTAAGAACAAGTATCCGTTGCCACGGATTGATGATTTGTTTGACCGATTACAAGGGGCAACGGTATTTTCTAAAATCGATCCGAGATCGTGGATACCATCAATCGAGGATTAAGGAGTCCGATGTTCCGAAATCGCTCGTAACCCGCTACGGGCATTATGAGTTTGTAGTGATGCCGCTTTGGTCTCACTAACGCACTCCGTATTTATGCAATTGATGAACAGAGTGTTCATTGAATTTTGGATAAATTTGTGGTCGTATTTAATGATGACATTCGGTGTATTCTAAGAGTCCTAAGAACATGCGCAAAGATTTGCGGATTGTATTGGAGCTTTTGAGAAACGAGCAATTGTACGCCAAACTATCTAAGTGTGAATTTTGGCTAAAAGAAGTAATGTTCCTCGGCCATGTGGTGTCAGCTAGAGGAGTCCGAGTGGATCCTCAGAAGATCGAGGCAATATTGGATTGGAAGCCTCCAAAGAACGTGAAAGAGGTCCGAAGCTTCTTAGGACTTGCTGGATACTATCGTCGATTCGTGGAAGGGTTTTCTAAAATCCCCCGCCCACTTACTCGACTCCTTCAGAAAACTCAAAAGTTTGAGTGGAATGAATTGCGTCAGATTAGCTTTGATGAATTGAAGAAGAGATTGACGACGGCACCGATTCTATCACTTTCGCAGGGAACTGAGGGATTCATAGTTTACAGTGATGCTTCGAACCAAGGACTTGGGTGTGTGTTGATGCAGAACGATAAGGTGATCGCTTATGCGTCGCGACAACTGAAACCTTATGAAGTAAATTACCCGACACATGATTTGGAACTAGCAGCAGTGGTTTTTGCCTTGAAGATTTGGAGGCATTATGCAGACGGGACTCACCGTCGATCTTTACGGATCATAAGAGTCTCAAGTACATATTCATGTAAAGAGTTGAACATGCGGCAAAGAAGATGGTTGGAACTGATTAAGGACTATGACTTGGAGATTTTATATCATCCAGGCAAAGCGAATGTAGTGGCCGATGCACTTAGCCGCAAGCCTGTCTCTATTCAGATGCTGGAGACGCTGACATCCCAACTTATCCTTCAACGAGAGATGATTCGTGAAGGAATTGAGGTTTGGTTACAAAGAGTCCAAGGACAGCTGTGCGTGATAGAGATAACTTCGTCATTAACCGAAGAAATCAAATCTAGACAGGCAGATGATCCTCTGATGATTCGGTTACATGATGAAGTGATCCAAGGAAAGGCCCCCGGATTCATAATTCATGACGATGGAGTTTTGAGATTTCAGAACCGACTCTGCGTTCCCGATGTTGATATTCTGAAACAGACGATTATGAAGGAAGCACATGGTTCGCCCTATTCTATCCACCCGGGCACCAGTAAGATGTATAAGGACTTGAAGCAGAACTTCTGGTGGGGCAACATGAAGAAAGACGTAGCGGACTATGTTTCGAAATGCTTGACTTGTCAGCAGATTAAGATTGAGAATCAACGGCCTGCTGGAATGTTGAAGCCGCTCCCGATTCCTGAATGGAAGTGGGAGGACATATCGATGGACTTCATCACTAATATGCCGAAAACCAGGACAGGAATGAACATGATTTGGGTGATAGTTGATCGTTTAACCAAATCGGCTCATTTTCTAGGCATTAAGGATACGTGGGGACCAGAGAGGTTGGCACGAGTCTTTATTTCAGAGATAGTTCGATTACATGGTACGCCGAAGACCATTGTTTCTGATCGAGACGGCCGTTTTGTGTCTCACTTTTGGAAGGCAGTTCATAAGGCCTTGGGGACCGAATTGAACTTCAGTACAGCTTATCACCCGCAGTCTGACGGACAATCTGAGAGAACTATACAAACGGTGGAAGACATGCTAAGGGCCTGTGCCTTAGATTGGTCAAACGATTGGGAAGTTCATCTACCGTTGATTGAATTTACTTATAACAATAGTTGGCATGCTTCCATTAAGATGGCACCGTTTGAGGCATTATACGGAAGGAGATGCAGATCGCCCCTATGCTGGGACGATTCATCAGACTTGATCGGAACAGAACCAGAGTTGATCGAGCAGACTCGAGAGAAGATAGCCTTAATTCGTGAAAGGTCGCGACCGCCTGAGTCACGAGAAATCCTATGCGGACGTACGCCGCCGTCCATTGGAGTTCGATCGAGACCACGTACTTTTGAAGGTTTCTCCTACCCGGGGAATCTTTCGTTTCGGTAGGAAAGGAAAGCTGAGTCCGAGATACATCGGACCATTTGAGATCCTCGAGAGAGTTGGGGAGTTGGCATACAGATTAGCATTACCGCCGTCATTGTGTCATGTTCATAACGTGTTCCACGTATCCTGCCATGGAGATATATATCGATCCCACCATATCATCGATTTCGGCGAGATCGAAGTCGAACAGGATGGGACATTTGAAGAAAGACCAGTCAAGATACTCGAGAGTCGAGTTAAGCAACTGAGGAACAAGTCAATCGTTTTGGTCAAAGTTCAGTGGTCACGTCATGGAACGGAAGAAGCCACTTGGAAAACAGAAGCCGATATGAAGTCTAGATATCCCGAGTTGTTTTCGTCTTGAGTTTCGAGACGAAACTCCTTTTTAGTAGGAGAGTATGTAATATCCGGATTTATTACAGTGTATTTCATCTGTATTCAACCATGTATTATTTCGGATTGATGATTTTGATTATTGGAGTATGATATTTAGTGCATTAATATCATTATGCATAAGTATAGAAACATGTATAATTGCTCAAACAACCTTGTGATAGCGCACGCTAAGAATGTATCTTAACGTGCGCTATCGGGCCACTATTAACGTACGCTACACAGGTAGTAGTAACGTGCGCTAAGGACTCAATTATTGAGCGGGGCAGCTGGCTCGTGCGCCAGCGGGACATGGGTCCGGATAAGATTCCCGCTGACGCACCCGGACAAAATCTGAAGTCAACCATTATTAGCGCACGCTAAGGGATGCTTAGTAGCGTGCGCTAACTTATCAATAATGCAGAAATTATAAATGGGACATCAACCGTGTTGGCTTGCATTTCTTTCGCACTTTCCTCAATCTTGAGAGTTCAGAGAGTTGTAGAAATACTCTTATACACTTAGAACACATATTGTTGATGTTTATACATTGGTTACCATGTGGAATATTCATGGAAGTGGAATAGCACCTTGGAAGGGCATACAACCAACCGGAGTTGGATTCTACCTTACGGTTCAATGATTTCGTCATTTTATGGTATGTTCAATCTATCTCCAGACTTAGAGTTGGATTCTAACGATTTGGATAATCATGTTAACAAGATATGGATTTTCATAGATGAATTATCCAAGTATATCATGTTTGGAATAATGAGTTGTATAAGCCTGGAATACCTTGATTATAATCATCATGATTCGAATCTTAGTACACTGGATATGTGAAGAGAAGCTTCTATCTTTGGTTAACCGAATCTAATAGATGATTTCATAGTAATCTTGGACTAGACGTTAACATCCTTATTGTTAGATAAATCTAAAGGTTTGATCATGGAAGGATTTATCTAGTATATATAGGACGTTTATCAACTTCAGTAGGATAATATGGACTGATATAGAGGTGTTGATATCAACCATTTAGTTTTTCGTATTATCGTATGAAGATTTGAAGTTGGAAAAGAATATGGTTTTATATTGGCATGCATATCCTTGAATCCGAAGCTGTCTTTATCCATATAATCATTCATGAGGGTGTAGACATAGTATTCATGGAAGTAACATGAATTATCACGCAAGATTTCGTTGTTTCAAACATGGCAAGAATAGTTTACTGCTCACCAGTAAACTGCCATGCATAGATAGCGCACGCTATGCTATGCAATGTAACGTGCGCTATCGAACAGTTGTTAGCGTGCGCTACGTTTGGTATGTAACGTACGCTAGACCATCAGACGAGTCAATTGGCTGGTCAGTGAGGTACTGACCATGCATCGTTAGCATGCGCTAGGCTTTGTTGTTTGCATGCGCTATTGGACAGACGTAACGCACGCTACACAGAGTACTTAGCGTGCGCTAAACTATTCGGGCAGATTGCAGTTTATGAACTTTTGACCGTTAATCGAATTGTTTAACATTTGTACGACGTGAGATAAATCCTGTATTATTTCTTTTGTTAAGGTTTGGTCTAGTTACATGATTGATTGAAGAGGACGATCGTCGAGTGTTCTTTTCCGTGGAAGTGTTATTATTGTCTTCGAATCGAGGCAAGTACCTTAATTGTTTTATGTATTGTTGTTATACATATTGTCGTGCATGTATGTCGTTATTGTGTGTCCACCTCGTGTAGGTCCGACGGGATCATCGGGGGATCTATGCTAGCGTGCGCTGGATCATCGGACGGGTTTTTCCACCACGGGTTGGTCTGACGGGATCATCGTGGGTTCTAGGCAGTGAACGCTGGATCGATGGAATTACCATGTGTATGTATTGATATCATGTTGTGATTATCAGTTGTGTATGTTATGTTTGAGTTTCTCGTAGGAGAAGACTCGTTGGTATTTTATTGTTTACGTTATTATCATTATTCACCGTGAGATATGAATAATATGCTGTGGTACTTGTACTAGCATCGTTGTGCTAACCCCTTCGGGGGTGAACATTTTGTTTGTGTTCAGGATCCAGGAGAGCAGGGAAACAACCACTGGAACAGTATGACGACGAGGGTGCAGAGTGATGTCCCGACCGGGTTTATTTATCTGTTGTTTATTCGTTATTTCAATAAGTACTCGAGTACGAAGTCGGTTGTGATGTTTTGAATTTGGTAATGTATTATTGAGTTCGGTTGAACAATTGTATTATTCCTGTATTGGGTCAGAACTGATGTACTGAAATTCCGTTATTTCCATTTATTAGTACCTTTTTATACTTGTTCAATTCTTCAGCCTTGTAAATCCTTACGTAAAGGATTTACGGCGCTGTAATATTCCCGAATATATCGGGGGTGTTACAGTAATACTTCCTCTCAATATATTTGGTCTTGTGATAAGAACTAGTTTTTAGCATGTGCAATATCTACTTCATTGTCACACTAAAGCGTCACCGACAGCTCTACACTTGGGACCACTTGAAGTTCTTAGAGAAAAATCTTGATCCATAATGCTTCTCTTGATGCCTCCGAGGCAGCTTGGTCCTGACAAGTGGAATGTGCAGTTGTAGTTTTCTTGGAACTCATCCAAGAAACTACTCCACCATATAAAGTAAATATATACCATGAACTGGATTTCCCTTTATCCACCTTGCCTCCAAAATCAAAATCCGTGAATCCATCCACCCTAAGTTCTCCACAACCATATGTGAGAATCATTTCTTTAGTCCGTTTAAGGTACTTCAGAATGTTCTTAATGACTGTCCAATGTTCTTTACCTGGATTAGCTTGAAACCGACTAACCACGCTTATAATATATGCAACATCCTCTCTCAAGCATAACATTGCTTACATGAGGCTACCAATTGTCGAGGCATACGACACCTATCTTATATCCATTTTAGCTTCCTCACTTTGAGGACACAGATCGATGGAGAGTTTTAGTCCATGTCGCATGGGTAATAACCCTCTTTCAGAATCTTCTATCCTAAATCTCTTTAGGATATTTTCTATGTAGAGGGCTTGAGATAGTCCTATGATTCTCTTTGATTTATCCTTGTAGATGTGAATTCCCAGAATATAGGAAGTTTTTCCCAAGTTTTTCATGGAGAATGTGTTGGAAATCCAAGCTTTCACTAAACTCAGCAACCCCGTGTCATTACTTATTGGCAGAATGTCATCTACGTATATTACTAGAAATACGATCTTGCTCCCACTCAATTTTCTATAAACACGAGGTTCTTCCTTATTTTGTACGAAGTCAAATTCTTTGACTGCTTCATCAAAATTATGATTCCAACTTTATGATGCCTTCTTTAAACCATAAATGGCATGTCGAAGCTTCCATACTTTATGAATATCTATAGTAGACACGAAGCCTATAGGCTGTTCAATATAGGTTTTGTTGGGAACATTGTATTTTGGTAAATGAAGCATATGCTGTAGGTGTTTTACTTAGGAAAAGTAAAACACAAAATCAACGGGACTGGGAAGGAAATTTACACCATTGTGGAACAATAGTCATAAAGTATTCATGGTTTTAATGTAGCATTTTATGCTGACAGGACAAAATTTAATGCGGCCGAAGATACTACAAACAGAAGAACATTTAATGTGTATCAAAGAGAATGTTTGAAGCATTAAGTGTGAATCACTTTTAATTCAAACATTCTGAAGCCGCCAGTTAGAGCTGTCTCAATCTCACCATCTGTCCAATGGCTATATTTATAATAGATCTATTTCCAAGGTTATAAATAGCATAAGCAAGAGGACATTCCTCAGACACTAAACTACTGAAGAACTGAATAACTCATTCTACTAAAAACTGAAAGTTGAACATCAAGCTTATAAGAGTAATATATTTCTTCAAGCATGTGATATCTTGAGTGAAGAAATATACAAGTCATCAACAACGAACAACACATCTATAGCAAAAGCTTACCAAGCCTACACCTGTTGTTCGAGTGGTGATAATCCTAAAACTTACAGTTGAGTTCCATAGCCTTGTGTGGACTAAGTAAAGCTATTCTGACCTGTGTGGGATGAATAGAGTTAAGGATGAAGCTTCAATCTATGTGAGAAGAAGCTAGTCGAAGAAGCCCAAGCAATCTATGTAAATGGCCAAAGCTACTATTGACTGTATCAATCTGTGTGAACGATACAACGACGAGTTTAGTTAAAATCATACAGTAGTGTACGCCTTGATTTTAATAAACTGTTTACTCATGTGTGGAGGACCTATGGATGTAGAAAGGTTTACCTCGAACCACATTAAACTGTGTGCCTTTAGTTACTTTCTTAATTGTTTTCATACTGCCAGTATCTTGAAAACCATGTAAGCACCAAGATAGTGAAGACTATCCAGTTGTATTCTGACAACTTAGTTTCGAACACGCTATGAAAACTAACTTCAAAAATTAATACAACTTATTCAACCCCCTCTTCTGAGGTGTATAATTGTATATTGTGGCCAATAGATTTCCTCCTTGAGGTATCCATTAAGTAAAAGCCTTCTTCACATCCATCTGCCATATCTCATAATCATAGTGGGTAGCTATGACAAGCATCATAAAAATAGACTTAATCATGAAAACTGGTGAGAAGGTCTCATGGTAATGTATCCCTTCATTTTGGGTATAACCATTATCCACAAGCCTAGCTTTATGGGCTTCCATGTTTTCATCCCCATCAGTCTTTATTTGAAAGATCTATATGTTCTCGATAGGCACTTGGCCCTCGGGTTTATCTGCCAAAGTCCATACCTAATTCGCATGCATTGAGTTTATCCCAGCTTCCATGGTCTCTTGCCACTTTATGGTGTCCACATCTACCATCGATTGGTCATATGATGTAGGATCATTCTCTGCGATACCATCTATCTAATGGAGACCTAGTTCCTCTAATTACATGTAGCCATACCTCCCAAGTACTTGAGAAATCCTACCAGATCTACATGGTGGTAGCGGTTGTGTTTAGAAGGTTCAGTTCTATCTTCTTGCACTTGTGTCTCTTCAGATGTTTCTCTATGTTCTTACAAAGAAACATTTCTACCTAGTCCACCTTCCTGAATGAAGTTATCTTTCAGGGAATGTTCATGTAAAGCAACAACAATCCTATTGTAATACTAGGGGTATTCCATGCTATTAAAAAAATCATGTATTTCATTTTTAACGGTTTAACACTGTACTCCACCTCTCGACACTTGTACTTTTATACGTTATGTTTAGACCGTGTTGTCACGTATAAAAGCTTGTGGCATTTATTTGTTTTTGTGATTTAATTGTATGATATTTATGATATGTCGGTGACATACCTTGATGTCGTTGAGCAATTATCAGTGCGAATATGAAGGCGGCCAGCATCTTGTTCCCCGAGAAATTGCTGGATGAGTCTAAAGGGAAGTCATTTTATAAGGATTAAACATGATAATACAACTTAGTGTATTAAATGAACCTTACGTACGTTATTCCAACCGCATTACGTATGCTATCCTCATCGTGTTACATACGTTAAAGCTTAAGCCTTACGTATGTAATGCAGTCTTCAGCCTTCGGACGATAATCTTGATTCCGCGTGGTCAGGACAACTTTTGGCATGATAACGATAGTAAGTCAACTGAGCATTACGTACGTAACTCTGTAATACATTATATACATAATGGACGATGTCACTTCGGGCAGTAGGCTCTGAGAAACCCTTTTACGTACGTTAACCTTTTGGCAAGAATATACGTAACGAAGTTTATGTATGTAAACCCTTGGGCATAATGCACATAATGCCATCCTGGTGTTATAAAATGACATTTCCTCTTTCACTTCCCCGACCCTCAAACATATCTCCTCTCCCAAATATCATTCTCCAGCCCTCCTAATAGAATTCTAGCCTCCCTAGCCGCGTGTTATCATAGTAAGAGTGGATTGATCAAGCTCTGGATGAGGTTTTGAAGATGTTGTCCTCCCGTTCTCATTGTCCTTTGTTGGTCTTCCTCGTATCTCGTCAAGTAAGGTAAGCTTATCAAACCTTTGAATACATCTCAGTGTTGTTAGTTAGGTTGTACTAGATTTCGGATGTTTTGGGTAGTTTAGAACTGTTGATGATGATCAAACCAGTGAAACTAATCATAATTGTTAAACTATCAAGCTAGTATTTTGTATGACTTGTGGTAGTAAACATAGTTGGATTGTAAAACTCATTATCGAACTTGTAAATCACCAACACCACGGAATCGTCATGTTATGGATTGTGTTTGTAATCCGATTATCATATGGTAAACTCGTTGGTAATTCCATGATGAATTAGTTATCAATTATCAAATTGGATAGGTAATCAATATTAGATTTCGTGGGAATTGTACTTGTCCGTTCTACCCTAAAGATATGGAATTTCATTTTGAGTAATTAGCAAGATAACAGGTGGTTATTCTAACACCCCGACAACGGAGGCCAATACAGTGCCCTAGACCACACACTGGGACCCACCAGGCGATACCAAAACACAACTTTAAACATAACATCATTGCGATATCGAATCACAAAACAAGAATTATAACTACGATCAGGAGTCTACGAATGGTACGACTGTTAGCCTAAAAATACACAGGATCCAAATACTAGTATAAACCATATGAAGATGGAATATACTTAAGATAATAGTACAATAGTTTAAATGAAGCAGAAAATTAATATTACACGGTTTTAAGTATAATCGGAAAAATAAAGACTTGGGCCCCCCGAACTAGTATCCTTTGAATCCCTCGCTCTCGCCATGTTCTTCCTATGCCTTACCCTTGCCTCGACCAAAAATACAATACAAGTATTTCGCCCAAACCACAGGGTCAGATATACATGATAATAAATTCTAGAGACGTTATACAATTCACATATATTGGATCTCAAAGAGACGACACGACTGCTGAACATACCCCTAGGCGTATGAACAACTCATCGCAAACCGTCAATCATAATTAATCAAACATGGAATACGAGTGACCAATCAGTATGGATCAAGATGGATATCATAGTACGCCCAATCCAAAAATGTGTCAGTGTACATGTCCACCCCGTATATGGAATCCAGAATACACATGGGACAATGTAACTAATTAGCCTCACGAACTACGTCTCGTGTGCACAGTCCAATGTGGAAACATCTCGCATGACTATATGTGCTTGGCTTACTACAATATACAAATCGGAATGCAGATATGATTCCAGATATGTCACGATATAACATGACAACGAAACTCAACGAATAACATAACCAACCAAAATCAATAAAAACTCACCGAAGTGACAACGTCGATCAACGAGATCGACCGTACGAAGGTAGTGAAACTTGAGAATACAATCTCATAACAAAACGATAAGTATGATCAAGAGTATTTCCACGTTAGGAATCGTAGATTCATAAAACATTACATATACATGAAAGGTATAATGTACAAGAATTCAATCATCATTATAACCAAGCAAGATAACTTGCCTCACTTCCTTAGACGAAAGATAGTCCTTCTCCAAATGATCGAACGGATGGTATCCTCGACTAAATACTCACTCGAACAAGAAACCTTGAATGAAACGTAATTCATTCAACAATACGTTCACACAATATTGATATCAATTCGTAGGAAACAACACCCAAAACCTACCCGAATAATTCAGTCTATCCCAATGAACATTCTACCGACTATCGATGAATTTCAGTACTTCTAATTCGTCTTTCACAATCGATTTATTGTATCAAAATGTCCTTTTAATACTCTTGTTATCACTACGAACAAGCTTCTGCATTAAACATCTTCAATTCACCATTAACAATCGGTTTAACCAAATTCCTAAGGTTCATCAACATATACTTCATCTAAACACAAGGATTCGTCATCTATAATCGCTGAAATCTTCCTAAGAACATTATCAGCTTATGAATACGGTGATGAATACATCATTAGATCAAGTATCCGATTAACTTGAATATATGACAGTTACATTTGTGTTCTTCATAATCCATATTATCTCCTAAAGAATTTGTTAACCCATATCAAAAACATAGTTTTAACATTTAGGGTTTTCTGAATCATAAGAACATCATCGGAATATTCATCATTCCTCAATTCATTCCCAATAAATTGGTTAAAACCTAGCATGATGTTCTAACACATTCGATGTTAACAATCCATCAGTTTTAGCTCAAATATATCGAAACTTGTGATCAACATCTCTCAACAATGTTAATCAATCCAGCAAGTTTAGTATGATTCTAATAAACATGATTATTATCATTTAAACATCAAGAACATCTTCATTTTAAACCTTAATCACTATATTCTTTAATGATTATTCAACATAACCACAATCATGTTTTACTTGATCAATTCGACATTATGAGGAGTATTCTATATCAGTATCATCATTAATACAGAGTATAGAGTACGATTGAACAACATACCTTAAGACATGGAGAACAAACCACAAAAACTACAAGAATGCACTCCAACTTTCAAACACTAAGCTCCAATCCAAGATGTAAGGATTAAAGACAATATGGAAGAGGCTAGAATCGATCTAGGGAGGAATAGGGATGACAACTTGGAGAAGAAGTCGAGTTTGGATCGTGCAAAATGAAAGACTAACCTGTCTTTTTATAAACTGTACAATACATTATGTATGTCATAGCACAACGCCAACATACGTTAGTCTATTTACGTACGCTACACACAAGGTGTTACGTACGTAATAAGCCTCCAGAGGCTACTGCCTCACAACACTAATCTCATTACGTATGTTATAGCATGATCATTACGTACGTAATGTAGGTCAACTTGGCTGCCTCGAAAGACCTCATTATCCGAATCTTGCATGGTCTCCCATGCCAAAAGTTGAGATCGGATTAGATTCTCTGCATTACGTACGTAATATATACTCCATTACGTACGTAATGTAATACCAGGTTGTAATTCACTCATTATCATTCAGTAATTATCATTCAGTATTTATCATTCAGTAATTATCATTCAGTAATTGTCGCTCAGTAATTTTCACTCACTAATAATCTTTCATCATTCACGTTCATTCATTTGTATTCATCGATGGCGTACTTGGAACCCTGTATCAATTACCAATCTTTATTCAACCCTGTTTGAGTATTGAGACAAGAGTATTTCCATAATCATCGTGATGGGTAGTCTTGTGTTGGAAGTATCACCTAATGCATGTTATTGGACTCAATTACATTCATACAAGTATCATATGTCGGATCATTCATCATTGGTAACGAGAAGATGGAGTTGTCATATTTTCGTCATTTCCAGCAGTGAGTTACGGCCGTAACTGATCTTCATTACGGTCGTAACATGCATTCGTGGAAATGGGTGTCTTTTTGGACGAAGACAACTTACGGCTGTAGGTCATTCTAGTTACGGCCGTAAGCACGAGGGTACGACCGTATGTTTTGGGAGACTACGGTCGTAGCATGCATTCATTGGGCAGGAGGGTGTCTTTTGACGAAGATAACTTACGGCCGTAAGTTCGGCAAGATAAGGCCGTCAGTGTTGTGTTACGGCTGTAAGGTAGCTTTGGTTACGGCCGTAACTCGGTCAGTGCAGGCATTATTGTTTGTCGACGAATCATTGTTACGGCCGTATGAAATGGATATTACGGCCGTAAGGCCGTTGACTTGGGAAGTTACGGCCGTAAGGTGGCAGAGTTATGGCCATAACTCTACGCAGTTTATAAAGGCTTGGATGGGATTTTTACGCTCATTTCACCCTTTCATCATTTTGGTTATGAGAGAGGAGTTTTGTGGGAGAGATTTTTCATCATCAAACACTTGTGTGTTCGGCTTTAATAATCTTCATT
The DNA here is from genome assembly GCA_033398695.1 of Orobanche coerulescens. NCBI lineage: Eukaryota > Viridiplantae > Streptophyta > Magnoliopsida > Lamiales > Orobanchaceae > Orobanche > Orobanche coerulescens. Next base: position 161,180,861 of record CM065803.1, read on the forward strand.
AGTTTGTGGAGCTTGGGAAGTTGACTAACACGAGTTTTGACGGATCGAAGAGGTTGGATCTTCAAAGGTAATTTTCTCCAAACCTTAGATTTCGATTCTATGATGGAATATGATGTTTTGGATGTTATAATCATGATATATGAAGAGGTATACATATGATTATGAGTTTGTATGAATATTCATTAGATTATTGAAGGATTATTGGAAGAACACTTTGAATGTTGATTTGGATTTGGGGTTTTCAACTAGATGTTGTTGAAATCTCGAATTGGGTATTCATATTGGATTATTGATTGTGTTGGAGATGTTTTGTTGGATTGTATCACTCCTTGGAGATTTGGTATCGATATAATTTAGGATTGGTTGTAAACAATCGAAGATTGGTTACAACGTGTTTGTTATAATGCCCCAATGAATTTGGATTTGTCGTATCGATGTTTTGAGTTAGTTGTGATCATGCTTGATTCATATAGTAAGAATTTGTTGCTAATTGTGCTATACAAGGTTGTTCTAGTGACCGACATTTCTATTTAGGACGTTTGTTCGAGGAAGGACATTCTTCACCGGTGTTGTGTAAGTTAATTCTTACTCGGTTAAAAGGATACTCATTACTTTCATTTTTGTTCACTCATAATCATAATTCATTCATAGTGTAATAATCATGTTGAGACTTGTAATTATCAAACTAATCATTCAATTCACGAAGAATGACGGTTCCAATCGTTTCAGTGACCTATCATTCATTTCATTATTATTTCATCTCGGTGTGTCATTCTTGACCCTTGTCGGATTGTTATTCATTAATATTCATAATTGTCATTCTTGTTCATGTGACCTTCTGGGTTCATATTGCGTGGACGGGTGGTTATGTGTGGAATTTTTAGTCGGGCACCCTATAGTCATGTGGCGGTTTCACCGACACAATGGACTGTGCACACGGTAATGTGCCTCCGTGAGACTAATTAGGTACAAGTGTGGGTGTGTCCGGACACTCGTCTTGTGTACTTGCACATCCCATTACGGGCGTACTATGATGCCCCTCTTCAGCTTATTTTCATAATTAAGATATATCACGATTGTGTTTATTCAACTCTTGAGGATTGTTGTTCTGTGTAACTGACCCCGTTGGGGGATGTTGTTTTTAGGTAATGGCAAGGCAAAGGCACGGGAAGAGAAAGTTGACGGCGAGGAGTCCCAGTGATACTAGTAGGGGCCCCCAGTCCTTTTCAGTCATTCATGTTTCTTCATTTTATTTCCGCTGCAAGCTTCCGTTTTGAATATTCATTTTATTCAGTGTTGTATATTTTATCTTCATATAAAATATACAGGTATTCTCTATTTCCTGGGTGTATTGTACTTAAAACTCCTCATCGGAGTAATTGGTGATATAATGTGGTTCGGTACTATAGTTATATTATTTAACTCTTAAATTTTCATTCGCCTGGTGGGTCCCAGTCGGGGGTCCACGGCACTGTAATAGCCGCCTATTTTGGGGTGTTACAGAGTTGGTATCGGAGCGAAGTTTTGAATACTACCTTCCGAGTCATGTTTCATTGAAATCATCATTCATTAGACTAGTATCATTGGACTTTCGCATCACGTGTGACCTGTGCAAGAGCCAAGCCCCTCAGACCAAAAAACAGTAAGATTTCTGAAGCCATTGTATAATTTTTGGCAATAAGAATCACTCATTCATCATTCATCAGTCAACAATCCGCAATCATCATTTTCATTTTGATCATGTCGATCATGTTAACTCATTAATCACTCAGTTCATTTCATTGCTCAGTTGTTGATCTTAAGGATCGTATCATTAATCTTGTTAACCTGTTTAAGATAATCATTTCAAGAATTTCATCAGATAATCAAGTCACCTCAGTTGATCCTTCATTTAATCATTGTGTTAGAGTGCGTATGCTCATTATCATCATTTCATAACGAAATCATAATGTGATATTCATGCGAGATCTATAATTATCATGTGACTTTCCTACTTCAGTATGGAAAGAGCTGTCAGAGGACGCAGGGGAAGAGGCCGCGGTGCAGGCCGAAACCCGGGAGCTCGTGTGAATACACACGCGAACGCAAGGAATAATGCTAATTCATCGATCAGCGACGCTGCCACTCATTCACCTGGAAATAATCATTCACTGTCAGGGAGTCGCACCCGGGGCACAGCTCATTCAGAAGGTGTTCGGGTTGACCCACTCCCATTTATGCAGGACATGATGGCCGAGATGACTTAGATGGCACGCCTCATGGATACGATGCAGAACTCAACCGCTCAGAATCAACAGGATCCTCCACCGCCACCGCCAAGACAAGAGAGGAGTGTGAGTAGTATCATTGGCGATATCTCTCGCCAGAGACCACCTACTTTCGAGGGTTCATCCGAGCCGGCGGATATAATTCACTGGCTTGAACATTTTGAGAAGTTATTTGTTATGGTGGATTTTCCCGAATGGCATAAAGTTTCCGTCGCGACTTACTTTCTGGGTAAGGGCGCCCACCCTTGGTGGTTATCTTTGAAACCCACCGACGGATCTTGTACTTGGGATCAATTCAAGACTCTCATGATGGAAAGGTATTATCCGGACCCACTCAGGGAGGACAAGTTATCAGAATTACTCATTCCCGACCCCTCAGCGGAAGATGATGTTCTCGCCATCGCCGAGAAATTTTAGGAACTTCTTCCTTTCGCCTCATCTATTATCCACTTCGAGGCAGATAAGATCAAGCACTTCAGTAAGAGGTTGAAACCTCGTATGCGGATGCAGTTGCTTAATCACAATTGCACCACCCTGGCCGAATTCATCGAGAAAGCTCTTACTTATGAGCTTACTGCTAAGGAGATTGCTAAGCAACAACCTTCATCTGCTAGCAAGAAATCAAATAATTGTAATCAGTCTGAAGGCAGTCAGGCAACATTCAAGAAGCCTCGTACGGGCTGTACTTTTTCTGAGCGACCTTCTATGGCACTGAAACCCGCGGAATCTCAGTCCCCAATGGCCAGTTCGGCCATCACCTGTTTCAACTGTGGAGAATAGGGTCATTTCAACACTAAGTGTCCGAGGCAGACTATCACGTGCAACAACTGTGGAATTGCTGGGCATAAGGACCGTTTTGCCAAGAGATTCTGCACTGCCCGACGGCATCTCGTGCCCCGGCACCGTTTTTGAATTAGCCGCCACCAAGGCTGCTTAAAATGACAAGAGTGAATAAAGGCGGAGCCCATAGTCGTCAGACATGAGCGTCCAGTGCAGGGACTAGCAAGCCCCGAATTAATGAGATGAAGAGGATCGACGATCTGAAGGCCTGAATGATCTCAGGTACACTCGAAATTATATCTCAACCTGTGTGTTCCCTTTTTGATACTGGTGCATCGCATTCATTCATTTCCGAGTCATGTTTGAGTAGAATACGTCTGGATGGTGCTACTAGTTGTGAGCCTTATGTGATTGGTCTACCAGATGGTAGAAGAATTATCGGAGATCGTGAGATTATAAATTGTCCGATTCAGCTTCATGGACGTGTTTGGTTGGCAGACCTGATTGTGGTAGATTTACCTAGAGATGATGTCATTTTGGGTATTGATTGGATGTATCGTCATGATGCCATCCTTAGTGTCTGTAAACGTATGGTCACTATCATTTCAGATGATGGAGTCAAATATGTATTTCAGGGAGGTAATCCCAGCTGTTCCGGAAGAGTTATTAATATGATGAAAGCAGTGAAATTACTCAATCAGGGGTGTGTTGGTTATTGGTGCTATATGACCAAGACCGAGAAATCATCAATGATGTTGGCGGATATTCCTGTAGTGAGACAATATGCCGATGTATTTCCAGATGAGTTACCTGGCTTGCCTCCACCGAAGATGTGGAATTCACGATAGAGTTGGACCCTGGTACGTCCCCATTATCAAAGGCACCATATTGGATGGCCCCGACCAAAATGCTGGAACTAAAGAATCAATTAGAGGATTTGACTGAGAAGGGTTATATCCAACCGAGTGCGTCTCCGTGGGGAGCACCGGTATTATTTGTCAAGAAGAAGGACGGTTCATTTCACTTGTGTATTGATTATCGAGAGTTGAACAGGGTGGCGATTAAGAATAAATATCCTCTACCCCGTATTGATGATCTTTTAGATCAACTTTAGGGAGCTTCATTATTTTCCAAGATCGATTTAAGATTTGGGTATCATCAGTTGCGAATTCGAGAGTTAGATATCGCAAGGACGACGTTTCGAACACGCTATGGACACTAGGAGTTTGTAGTAATGCCGTTTGGGTTAATTAATGCACCTGCGGTATTCATGGAATTAATGAATCGAGTTTTCATTGACTATTTAGATCAGTTCGTGGTTGTTTTCATAGACGACATTTTGATTTATTCTCGTGACCGAGAGGAGCACGAAGTTCACCTTCATCAGGTTCTCGACATGTTGAGACGAGAGCAATTCTATGGAAAATTTTCCAAATGTGAGTTCTAGATGTCCGAGGTGACATTTCTCGGACATGTGATTTCATCAGATGGAGTACGTGTCGACCCTCATAAGACCGAGGCTATCCGAGATTGGCAACCTCCGAAGAATGTTAAGGAAATCCAAAGCTTTCTCGGATTAGCAGGCTATTACTGGCGAGTTTGTGGAAGGATTTTCTAAAATCGCTCAACCTATGACGAACATTTTGCGTAAGGATAAGAAATACACAAGAGCCCTTTAATTTCAGCACCTGTCCTTTGTTTACCGCAAGGGACGGAAGTATTCGTGGTTTACAGTGATGCGTCTGGACACGGTCTTGGATGTGTATTAATGTAGAATGGGAAAGTGATTGCCTATGCTTTGCGGCAACTTAGATCTTACGAGGTCAATTATCCGACCCACGACTTGGGACTAGGAGCCATGGTTTTTGCATTGAAGATTTGGCGTCATTACCTTTATCCGAGGTGACATTTCTCGGACATGTAATTTCATCAGATGGAGTGCGTGTTGATCCTCAGAAGACGGAGGCTATCCAAGATTGGTTACCTCCGAAGAATGTTAAGGAAATCCGAAGCTTTCTCGGATTAGCCGGTTATTATCGGCGGTTTGTGGAAGGATTTTCTAAAATTGCTCAACCATTGACGAACCTTTTGCGAAAGGATAAGAAATAAACGTGGTCCGACGCGTGTCAACGGAGTTTTGAGGAACTCAAGAGTCGGTTAATTTCAGCACCTGTACTTTCCTTGCCACAAGGGACGGAAGGATTTGTGGTTTATAGTGATGCGTCCGGGCAGGGTCTCGAATGTGTACTCATGCAGAATGGGAAGGTTATTGCCTATGCTTCGCGGCAATTGAGACCTTACGAGGTTAATTATCCGACCCACGACCTGGAGTTAGCATCCGTGGTTTTCGCGTTGAAGATTTGGCGTCATTACCTTTATGGCGTCACCTGCCAGATTTTCACCGATCACAAGAGTTTAAAGTCTATATTTACTCAGAAGGAGTTAAATATGCGACAGAGATGGTGTTTGGAACTAATCAAAGATTATGATATTGAGATTCAATACCACTCGGGTAAGGCGAACGTGGTCTCCGATGCCTTGAGTCGTAAATCCGTTCAGGAGCAAATGCTTGCTTGTTTAACAGTTCAGAAGGAACTTCAACAGGAATTTCTGAGACCCGAGATCGAGGTCTGGTTATATCGAGTGCAAGGGCAACTTTACATGTTAGAGATTTCATCGCCACTCGAGGAGGCGATCAGAGTGAATCAGGGTTCAGACCCATATTTGTTGCGCATTCGAGATGATGTGGCTCAGGGGAAAGCCCCTGGATTTGTGGTCCACGAGGATGGACTCTTGAGATTTAAGAATCGGTTATGCGTACCGGCGAATGACGAGTTGAAAAACTTGATTTTGAGAGAAGCTCACGCTACCCCTTATTCCATTCACCCGGGGTCTAGCAAGATGTACAAAGACATGAAACAAAATTACTGGTGGAGTAATATGAAGCGAGAAGTCGCAGAATTTGTTTCGAGATGTTTAACCTATCAGCAAGTCAAGATAGAACATCAGCGGCCGGCGGGTATGCTTAAACCGCTTCTTATTCCAGAGTGGAAATGGGAGGATATTTGAATGGGCTTCATCACGAGTTTGCCGAAGAGTCGTTTTGGCATGAATACAATTTAGGTAATCGTGGGGTCCCGAGAGACTTGCCTAGTTATTCATCAAAGAGATCGTGAGATTGCACGGTACTCCTAAGAGTATCGTTTCTGATCGTGACGGGCGATTCGTGTCACATTTCTGGAAATTAGTTCATCGTGCTATGGGAACTCAGCTTAATTTCCACACATCTTTTCATCCTCAGTGCGACGGACAATCAGAGCGAACTATTCAGATGTTGGAGGACATGTTGAGAGCATGTGTCCTCGATTGGAAGGATGATTGGGAAGCCCAACTACCGTTGATCGACTTCACGTACAATAATAGTTGGCATGCTTCGATTAAGATGGCACCTTACGAGGCCTTGTACGGTCGTCATTCTCGATCTCCTTTGTGTTGGGATGACTTATCAGAATCAATCGGCACCGAGCCCCATATGCTTATAGCCACCGGCGAGAAGGTAGATTTGATCAGGAGTCGTTTGTTGACCGCCCAGAGTCGACAAAAATCATATGCAGATAATCGTCGTCGACCATTAGAGTTCGAGGCAGGTGACCACATTTTGGTCAAGGTATCCCCGGGTCGAGGTATCTTCCGTTTCGGGAAGTGGGGGAAGTTGAGTACGAGATTCATTGGACCGTTTGAGATTTTGGATCGAGTAGGAAGTCTGGCTTATCGATTAGCTTTACCTCCGGCATTGAGCCGAACTCATAATGTGTTTCACGTCTCTAAGTTGCGGAAGTATGTTGCCAACCCGAGTCACATACTTCAGTTTGACGAAATCGAGATTGCAGATGATCATTCGTATGAGGAGCATTCTATACGAGTTTTAGAGCGGCGAATCAAACAGTTGAGGAACAAGACGATTACTTTGGTTAAGATTCAGTGGTCTAGACATGGAGTCGAAGAGGATATTTGGGAAATCGATAATAGTATGTGGGAGAGTTATCCCGAGTTGTTTGACCCTTAGTTTCGAGGACGAAACTCTTTTTAAGGGGGGGAGTATGTAATACCCGGTTTTAATTCACTCATTATCATTCAGTAATTATCATTCAGTATTTATCATTCAGTAATTATCATTCAGTAATTGTCACTCAGTAATTTTCACTCATTAATAATCATTCATCATTCACGTTCATTATTTGTATTCATAGTTGGCGTACTTGGAACCGTGTATCATTACCAATCGTTATTCAACCTCGTTTGAGTGTTGAGATGAGAGTATTTTCATAATCATCGTGATGGATAGTCTTGTGTTGGGAGTATCACCTAGTGCATGTTATTGGACTCAATTACATTCATACAAGTATCATATGTCGGATCATTCATCATTGGTAATGGGAAGACGGAGTTATCAGATTTTTGTCATTTCCAGTAGTGAGTTAACGCCGTAGCTGATCGTCATTACGGCCGTAACATGCGTTCGTGGAAATGGGTGTCTTTCTGGATGAAGACAACTTACAGCCGTAAGTCATTCTAGTTACGGCCGTAAGCACGAGGGTACAGCTGTATGTATTGGGAGACTACGGTCGTAGAATGCATTCGTTGGGCATGAGGGTGTCTTTTGACGAAGACAACTTACGGCCATAAGTTCGGCAGGATACGCCCATAAGTGTTGTGTTACGGCCGTAAGGTAGCTTTGGTTACGGCAGAACCTTGGCCAAGGCGAGCATTATTGTTTTTCGATAAATCATTGTTACGGGCGTATGAAATGGATATTACGGCCGTAAGGCCGTTGACTTGGGAAGTTACGGCCAGGTGGCAGAGTTACGGCCGTAACTCTACGCACTTTATAAAGGCTTGGACGGTATTTTTATGCTCATTTTACCCTTTCATCATTTTGGTTCCGAGAGAGAAGTTTTGTGGGAGAGAATTTTCATCATCAAACACTTGTGTGTTCGGGTTTAATCGTCTTCATTCGTTTGTGGAAATTGGGAAGTCGATTAACACGAGTTTTGATGGATCGAAGAGGTTGGATCTTCAAATGTAATTTTCTCCAAACCTTAGATTTCGATTCTATGATGGAATATGTTGTTTTGGATGTTATAATCATGATATATGAATAGGTATACATATGATTATGAGTTTGTATGAATATTCATTGGATTATTGAAGGATTATTTGAAGAAAACTTTGAATGTTGATATGGATTTGGGGGTTTCGACTAGATGTTGTTGAAATCTCGAATTCGGTATTCATATTGGATTATTGATTGTGTTGGAGATGTTTTGTTGGATTGTATCACTGCTTAGAGATTTGGTATCGATATAATTGGGGATTGGTTGTAAATAATCGAAGATTGGTTACAATGTGTTTGTTATAATGCCCCAATGAATTTAGATTTGTCGCATCGACGTTTTGAGTTGGTTGTGATCATGGTTGATTCGTATATTAATCATTTGTTGGTAATTGTGTTATTCAAGGTTGTTCGAGCAACCAACGTTTCTATTTAGGACATTTGTTCGAGGAAGGACATTCTTCACCGGTGTTGTGTATGTTAATTCTTACTCGGTTAAAAGGATACTCATTACTTTTGTTGTTGTTCACTCATAATCATAATTCATTCATAGTGTAATAATCATGTTGAGACTTGTAATTATCAAACTAATCATTCAATTCACGAGGAATGACGGTTCCAATCATTTCAGTGAGCTATCATTCATTTCATTATTTTTTCATCTCGGTGAGTCATTCTTGACCCTTGTCGGATTGTTATTCATTAATATTCATCATGGTCATTCTTGTTCATGTGACATTTTGGGTTCATATTACGTGGCCGGTGTTGGTATATTATCGGATATTTGCGCCGTTTTGTGCGGAAGAGTAATTAAATTGTGGAAATAAATCACACAAAGACTTATAGAGGTTCGGCTATTAATGAAGCCTACGTCCTCTCTCGATGTATCTTTTTCTTTAGGATTAAGATCAAAACCTCTACGCCTCTCTTCTATCGGTCGAGGGATTACCGTTACAAGCTCGTCTTCTATCGGTCCGAGTAAAACCGTTTTTCCTTTTCTATTGGATAAGGAATCAAACACTCTAGCTTTCTATCGGTACTAGATAAACCTAACTTAATATAGCGATTGTGATTCTAACAATGCCGGATCTTTGATCCTAATAACACCGAATCAAATCGTATCTTTTCTTTTTCTCGCTCGTGTATAATGTTGAATGTATAAACACTCAAACTAACAATATAAGCTCAATATTACGACAACAATGTAAGTATATGATTCTCAGATGAATATCTCATTTGCTTGAAGTTGTTCTCAAACAATACCATAGGGATGATATTTATAGGCATTTCCCATAAACTAGCCGTTGCTGGCTGTTTTGACTTGCTAGCGTGTGCTAGCCTTCCTCTGGTAGCGTGCGCTAATATCTTAGCATGCCTGTAGCGTGCGCTAGACTGTTCCCAGTTTCAGTCCAGTAGCTTCGTTTCTTCTTTTGCGTACATTATGCCTTCTGCCTTACGTACGTAACCTTCTTGTATTAGCGTGCATTAATAACACATTGTAGCATGCGCTAATCCAATATATCCGTTGCATGGATTGTCAAAGTATCTGTTTGATATGCTGACTTTGACCTGCTTTTCCCAACATTATGATTGACTTGATTCAAACTTCTTAGCGTGCGCTATTCATACTTTGTAGCGTGCGCTAATGCTGACTTCATTGCATACGTTATTCTGTGTTTGAATTCCTTCACAACGGTAACAAGACTTCGATAGCGTGCGTTAACATTTATGTCTTAGCGTGCGCTAGACATGCATTATGCTCAGCTTTTTGCGTCTTCGTTTGCTTCGTCGTTTTGCTTCGCCTTAATGTTGTTTTGTTGTTTAGCAACTTTAATCATCAAAACACAAATTAAATAATGTGTGGAATAAGTATTCCAACAATCTTCCCCTTTTTGATGATTACAAAACAACTCTTGAATTGGATAATCTGTAAAAATAATATAAGTATATTTCTATGAATCAAAGTTTTCGGCTTTGATCGCTTTGTTAGTTTCTCCAATCCTTTTCTTTTTCTTCTTTTTCGACTTCTTCATTTTTCAATTTTTCAACTCCTTCGTTTTAACTCCCCCTTTTTGTATGCTTTCTTTTTTCTTTTCGACTTCTTCGATTTTATCTCAATTCGACTTCTTCGATTTTTATCTCAATTCATCTCCTTCTCCCCCGTTTTGTCTTCATCAAAAAGTATAAAAAATATAGAGTATATCAAATGAAATATAAATATGCATGATACCAATTTATGCATTAACAAGCAAAAAATACTCCCCCTGAAAGTATTATCTCCTTCTCCCCTTAAAAAAAAAATTAAGTTTTGGGGATCCAACCGATAGATGATTTTTGTTTTGAAACGTGAACGATGTTTGGAACGATTGTTCCTTTAGGAACCCAAATTTTCTTAATTTTTATCGTCCGGTGAGGGCTTTTGCAATTTGAAACGTGATGCCCGATTTTAAACACTTTTCGCAATGGGGTATTTTGAAATTGATGGATTCGTTTTTCGAACGTGGTTTGAATCCTAACCCCTCTTTATTTAGAGTATATTTTGGAACACATAACATTTGTTCAAATTTATCGTTGCCGCACGAGAATTTTTTGTCAAAATTTTTAGTTCATCTTGAACTTTTAAAAGATCATTCTTTAAAATATTCTCGTTTTCAATGCATTTCGAATGATTGATTTCAACAAATTTCCTTTTTTCAAGTATTTTGGAATTTTCAATTTCCAAAGTTTTATATTTAGACTTGAGGGATTTAATTTCATTTAAAGCATTTTGATAGTCCGTATATAATAACTCGAATGCTTCAAAGAGTTCGTCGTAGGAGTTACTTACTTGGCTTTCGACGTCGCTATCGTCGAATGAACTCCGGGCCATGAGCGCGAGATTATTTTGGTCAAGAAAATCTTCATTGGGATCTTCGTCGCTCCATGTTGCGATTAAAACCTCCTTTTGCTTTACTCAATAGTTCTTGGCAAAGTGGCCTGGTTTACCACATAATCGACAGGTGTTGTCGGGTTTCTTCAATTTTCCCGCTTGGATGTCCTTCTTTCTCCGGTTTAATAAGTGTTGGAACTTATTAATATTCTTGGCATAATATGCCATTTCTTCGTCGCTGTCGTCCACCGGAATTTCTTCTTTCTTTCTCGGCACCTTAGCCTTGAAGGCTATCGACCTCTCCTTCGGTTTCGGTTTGGCATTCCGAGATTTTAGAACATTCTCATAGTTGATAAGAGAACCAACGAGAGCACTAAAATCGAGAGTATTTAAATCTTTGGATTCCATTATTGCCGTAATCGTACCGTCCCATTCTCGAGGTAGTGATCGTAGAATTTTCTTTACTTTCTCACTACTCGAAAGTGGTTTTCCGAAACATGCTAATCCATTAGTGATGACCGAGAATCGTTCGAGCATAATCGAGATGGATTCATCGTCCTTCATTTGGAATAATTCATAATCGTGAAGGAGCATGTTTATCTTCGTCTCTTTGACTTGAGACGCACCTTCGTGTGTTACCTCAAGCATTTTCCAAATTTCTTTGGCACTATCACACGATGATATCCGGTTGTGTTCTTCCGGATTTAAGGCACAATAAAGGAGTTGAGTTGCCTTACAATTGAAATGGTCGTTTTTCCAATCGGAGTTGTCATATTCTTCAAAAGTTTTAAGCGTACCGTTGGAATTCATTGGAATTTTTGGACCAAGACAAATCGCCTTCCAAAGTTCGATGTCGTAAGCTCGAATGAATATCGACATCTTCTTCTTCCAAGTCATGAAGTTCGCGCCATCAAAAAATGGTGGTCGGTTGAGAGCAAGGCCTTCAGCTGGAGAGATTTGAAACGCCATTTTGGATCTTCTCCTCGGATGTTAAGCCGCGTATTGGAGTACCGTTCCGATACCAATTGTTGGTATATTATCGGATATTTGCGCCGTTTTGTGCGGGAGCGTAACTAAATTGCGGAAATAAATCACACAAAGATTTATAGAGGTTCGGCTATTAATGAAGCCTACGTCCTCTCTCGATGTATCTTTTTCTTTAGGATTAAGATCAAAACCTCTACGCCTCTCTTCTATTGGTCGAGGGATTACTGTTACAAGCTCGTCTTCTATCGGTCCGAGTAAAACTGTTTTTCCTTTTCTATTGGATAAGGAATCAACCACTCTAGCTTTCTATCGGTACTAGATAAACCTCACTTAAGATAGCGATTGTGATTCTAACAATGTCGTATCCTTGATCCTAATAACACCGAATCAAATCGTATCTTTTCTTTTTCTCGCTCGTGTATAATGTTGAATGTATAAACACTCAAACTAACAATATAAGCTCAATATTACAACAACAATGTAAGTATATGATTCTCAGATGAATATCTCGTTTGCTTGAAGTTTTTGTTCTCAAACAATACCATAGGGATGGTATTTATAGGCATTTCCCATAAACTAGCCGTTGCTGGCTGTTTTGACTTGCTAGCGTGCGCTAGCCTTCCTCTAGTAGCGTGAGCTAATATCTTAGCGTGCCTGTAGCGTGCGCTAGACTGTTCCTAGTTTCAGTCTAGTAGCTTTGTTTCTTCTTTAGCGTACGTTATGCCTTATGCCTTACGTACGTAACCTTTTTGTATTAGCGTGCGTTAATAATACATTGTAGCATGCGCTAATCCAATATATCCGTTGCATGGATTGTCAAAGTATCCATTTGATATGCTGACTTTGACCTGCTTTTCCCAACGTTCTGATTGACTTGATTCAAACTTCTTAGCATGCGCTATTCATACTTTGTAGCGTACGCTAATGCTGACTTCATTGCATACGTTATTGTGTGTTTGAATTATTTCACAACGGTAACAAGACTTCGATAGCATACGTTAACATTTATTTCTTAGCGTGCGCTAGACATGCATTATGCTCAGCTTTTTGCGTCTTTGTTTGCTTCGTCGTTTTGCTTCGCCTTAATGTTGTTTTGTTGTTTAGCAACTTTAATCATCAAAACACAAATTAAATAATCTGTGGAATAAATATTTCAACAGCCGGGTGGTTATGTGTGGAATTTTTAGTCAGTCACACGATAGTCATGTGGCGGGTTCACCGACACAATTGACTATGCACACGGTAACGTGCCTCCGTAAGACTAATTTGGTACAAGTGTGGGTGTGTCCGGACACTTGTCTTGTGTACTTGCATGTCCCATTACGGGCGTACTATGATGCCCCCCTTCAGCTTATTTTCATAATGAAGATATATCACGATTGTGTTTATTCAACTCTTAAGGATTGTTGTTCTGTGTAACTGAACCCATTGGGGATGTTGTTTTCAGGTCATGGCAATGCAAAGTCACGGGAAGAGAACGTTGACGGCGAGGAGTCCCAGTGATACTAGTAGGTGGCCCCAGTCCTTTTCAGTCATTCATGTTTCTTCATTTTATTCCCGCTACAAGCTTCCGTTTTGAATATTCATTTTATTCAGTGTTGTATATTTTTCCTTCATATAAAATATACATGTATTCTATATTTCCTAGGTGTATTGTACTTAAAACATGTCATCGGAGTAATTGGTATATAATGTGGTTCGGTATTACAGTTATATTATTTAACTCATATATTTTCATTCACCTGGTGGGTCCCAGTCGGGGGTCCACGACACTGTAATAGCCACCTATTTTGGGGTGTTACACATAAGGCCGCGGTCATAGCATACGTTAGACTGAAACCTTAGGGTACGCTAAACACAGAAAACCTAGCCAAAAATGTAGCAATCTACACAACATCTAGAAATCAACCACAATGCGAATGACAATATGTTTAATTCTATTCTGATGTATCCCAATATTAATAATCATTAAACTAAATGTAACATGATTACAACGCTACTCACATTATCCAAATAATACAACAATATATAAGAAATTACTATCGGATATTACATACTCCCCCCCTTAAAAGGAGTTTCGTCCTCGAAACTAAGGGGTAAACAACTCGGGATACCTCTCTCGCATGCTGCTCTCGGTCTCCCACGTAGCCTCCTCGACTCCGTGTCGTGACCACTGAACCTTCAGTAGGGGAATTGTCTTGTTCCTCAATTGTTTGATCCTCCTCTCGAGTATCTGCACGGGACGTTCCTCGTAAGAATGATCATAGGCTATCTCGATCTCTTCGAACTGAAGTATGTGGCTCGGATCAGCAACATACTTCCTCAACTAGGAGACATGAAACAAGTTATGAATCCGACTCAAAGCTGGTGGTAATGCCGGACGATTGGCTAGATTGCCTACACGTTCCAATATCTCAAAAGGTCCAATATACCTCGGACTTATCTTGCCCCTCTTCTCAAAACGAAAAACACCTCGAGTAGGAGACACCTTCATTAGCACATGGTCACCAACCTCGAACTCGAGCGGTCGTCGACAATTGTCTGCGTAAGATTTCTGCCGGCTCTGATCCGTTAACGAATGACTCCTAATCAGGGCGATCTTCTCACAGGCTGCTCACAACATATCAGGTTCCGTACCTAGAGATTCAGATAGGTCGTCCCAACACAAAGGGGACCTACAACGACGACCATACAATGCTTCATAATTGAGGCATGCCAACTGTTATTATGGGTGAACTCCAGCAAAGGTAGTTGGGCTTCCCAATCGTCTTTCCAATCGAGAGCACACACTCTCAACATATATTCTAGAGTCTGTATAGTCCTATCTGACTGGCCATTGGTCTGAGGAGGAAATGCAGTACTAAAGTTAAACTGTGTACCCATCACCCGATGAACTGCTTTCCAAAAATGTGACACGAACCGACCATCACGATCCGATACGATACTCTTAGGAGTACCATGTAACCTTACAATTTCTTTAATAAATAGCTGGGCCAATCTCTCAGGACCCCATGTGTCTTTAATCTTCAAAAAGTGGGATGATTTGGTCAGACGATCCACAATCACCCAAATCGTATTCATATATCGATGACTCATCGGCAAGTTAGTGATAAAATACATCGATATGTCCTCCCATTTTTATTTGGGAATCGGGAGTGGTTTCAGCACACCTGCTAGTCGTTGATGCTCAATCTTAACCTACTGTCAGGTCAAACATCTCGAAACGAATTCTGCAACTTCTTGTTTCATATTCCCCCACCAATAACATTGGTTTGAATCTTTATACATCTTGTTAGACCCCAGGTGAATGGAGTATGGGGTAGCATGACCCTCCCTCAGATAGAGTTCCTCAACTCTTCGTCTACCGGTACACATACTAGATTCCTGAAGCGTATCATTCCATCCTCGTGGATCACAAATCCAGGGGCTTTCCCTTGATTTACTTCATTCCGAACCCGAGATAAGAATGGGTGCGTAACCTACTTTTATCGGATTATATCATCAAGGGACGACGAAATCTCAAGTGTAAAATAATGTCCCTGAACACGCTGTAACCAAACTTCAATATCTGACCTCATAAGATCTAACTGTAATTCTCTTTGGGTTGTCAAACGGCTAAGCATTTGCTCCTGTAATGTCTTACGACTCAGCGGCAACTACATTCGCCTTCCATGGATGGTATAAAATCTCAATGTCATAATCCTTAATCAGCTCTAGCCACCTTCTCTGTCTCATGTTCATCTCCTTCTGAGTAAAGATATACTTCAGACTCTTATGATCAGTAAAAATCTGATAGGTGACTCCATACAAGTAGTGGCGCCAAATCATCAAAGCAAACACCACGGCTGCTAGTTCCAAGTCATGTGTCGGATAGTTAACTTCATAGGGTCACAACTGTCTCGATTCATAGGCAATCACTTTCCCATTCTGCATTAATACACATCCAAGGTCTTGTCTTGACGCATCACTATATACCACGAATCCTTCGATCCCCTGTGGTATGAATAAGACTGGTGCCGAAATTAATCGACTCTTGAGTTTGTTAAAGCATTGTTGACATGCCTCTGACCATGTATACTTCTTTTCCTTTTCTCAACAAATTAGTCAGCGGTTGAGCAATCTTGGAAAAGCCTTCCACAAAGCATCTGTAATAACCTTCCAGACCGAGGAAACTACGAACTTCCTTCACATTATTCGTAGGTAACCAATCCCTGATAGCCTTTGTCTTCTGTGGGTCCATACTAACCCCATCAACTGATATCACATGCCCAAGAAAAGTAACTTTAGACATCCAGAACTCGCATTTGGGATATTTTCCATAGAGTTGTTCTCGTCTCAACGCTCCAAGAATCTAACGGAGATGAAACTCGTGTTCTTCACGATCACGGGAATAAATCAAAATGTCATAGATGAAAATAACCGCAAAATGATCCAGAAAGTCAATCAAAACTCGGTTCATCAATTCCATGAACACTGCCGGTGCGTTAGTCAGTCCAAACGGTATCACCACAAATTCATAATGCCCATAGCGAGTACGAAATGCTGTCTTAGAAATATCAGACTCTCGAATCCTCAGCTGATGATAGACGGATCTTAAGTCGATCTTGGAAAATACAGTGGCGCCTTGGAGTTGATCCAACAAATCATCAATGCGAGGCAACAAATATTTGTTTTTGATTGTTACCCTATTCAACTCTCAATAATCAATACATAGACACAAGGATCCGTCTTTCTTCCGCATAAATAGCATTGGTGCTCCCCAAGGGGACGCACTTGGTTGAATATAACCCTTCTCAGTCAAATCCTCGAGCTGACTCTTCAACTCCTGCATCTCATTTGAAGCCAATTGATACGGTGCCTTGGAAAGCGGGGACGTACCTGGCTCTAATTCACTAGTAAACTCTACCTCACGATGTGGAGGCAAGCCTGGCAACTCATTTGGGAAAAACATCTGGGTAGTCTTGGACCACTAGAATATCAGTCAATTCAGCTGGTCGATCCACTGTCTTGGTCATGTAGCACCAATATCCAATTCACCCCTGATTAAGCAGTTTAACTGCTTTCATTGCGCTGATAACCCTCCTGGAGCGACTGGGATTATCACCCTGAAAAGTACACTCGAAACCATCGTCAGAAGTGACGGTCACCATCCGCTTGCGGATGCTAATTATGGCATCATGATGATCCATCCAATCAATACCCAAAAGCACATCATCAGTAGGTAAATCGACCACAATCAAGTCTGACAACCATTCACGGTTGTTCATACGAATCGGACAGTTCTATACTTCATGATTTCCTACAATTATTCTTCCATTGGGCAGACCAATAACATAAGGTTCACAACTGATAACATGATCTAATTATAAACGACTCAAGCAAGAGGCATATATAAAGGAGTGTGAAGCACCAGTATCAAAAAGAACACATAGAGACTGAGACTGAATCTCGAGTGTACCTGCGATCATAGATTCTTGGTTTTGCAGTTCCAGTACTAGCTGCATTAGATTGACTTCCACGTCCCATCCCTCTGTTTTCCCCAGTAGTCTGATAGGAGGCAGATGGAGGTGCCCGGTCATGAACCAAAGACTGAATATGAGAGGCTACTGGTGTACGTCTCGGTCCACCTCTGCAAAAACGAGGACGATGCGCAGTAATTCCACAAGTATGGCACGCAGCGGCCGGCTTCGGACATTTGGTGTTGACATGCCCCTGATCTCCACAGTTAAAACACACAATAGATGAGCTTGCTGCCTGAGAATGTGATCCTGTTAGTTTTGGTGCCATAGAAAAAGTTGATACATATGAGGTTTTCTTGAACATTCCCCGATTACTGTCAGCTTGGGTATGGTTCCTGGATCTCTTATTGTTGGACTGTGGCTGCTTTTTGGAAATCTCCTTCGCATTATGTTCATATTCCAGATCTTTCTTGATGAACTCCAGTAGAGTTGTGCAGTGGTGATTAAGTAAATGCATCCTCATCCGGGGTTTAAGCCTCTTGAGAAAATACTTGATTTTATCCGCTTCTGTCCGAACAATCGACGTACCGAACGAAAGTAGTGCCTAAATTTTTTCATAAATCGATAACACATCCTCCTCCTCCGATGAATCTGGTTCAGCAATTCTGACAGCTTGGCCTCATGAAGTGGACCTGGATAATAACTATCCAGTATGTGGTTCTTGAATTCCTCCCAAGTGCACGCACCATCAGCTGGTCTCACCGAAAGCCACCAAGTGTGGGCGCCCTTGCTAAGGTAGTAAGCTGCCATGGAGACGCGGTTCTCTTTCAGACACTCTACCATCTCGAACAACTTCTCGAAGTGCTCGATCCAGTGTACAATATCCATAGGCTCAAAGGAGCCTTCAAAAGTCGGAGGCCGCTGACGGGAGATGTCGCTAATGATCCGACTCACGGGTCCGCCGTGTACAGGAGGTGGTGGATGAGGTCCTTATTGCTGGCCAGTAGTAGATATCTGCATAGATTCCATCAATTGACCCATATTGGTCATCTGGGCCATCATGCCCTGCATAAAAACATATGGGTCAACGCGCTCGCCCTCGCGTCGCTCGATGTGGTGTGATTGATTCTCAATAGGCGAATCACTACCCGATGAGCTCTGTTCTACATTCGAACGTGCATTGGCTTGTGGTCTCCGTATTCAGCCCCTTCCGCATCCTCGACCCCCTCAACCACGGCCCCTCAAATTTCTTTCCATACTAAAAGAATCAAACAATAATCATAAGCATAGTTCAAGACCGTCTTTACGACCGATCAAAATTCATGCTAAGCTAATAGCAATAATGAAACTACTTATTCAAGAACACAGTTCATAATGAATTATCGACACTGCGAATGCCACACAAAATATCACATCAACATTAAGTCAAAACAAATTCAATCACGTAATCAATTCAGAATTTTCCTCGAAAAAATTCAAATAGATAAATCCCGCCACATATTCTCGAAATATAAAGATCAACAAAGAGATCAATTTCGTCATCAATATCATGCCAGTAATTAAATCATGTGTCAAAAGTAACATACAATATTTGGCTCGTCGGTCAGGCGCTTGCACAGGTCACACATGACGCGAAGGTTTCTTGATACTAGTTCAACTCATAACGACTCTTAAAGAGAAATGACTCTCCGATACCATCTTCTGTAACACCCCGAAAACGGCGGCCATTACAGTGCCGTAGACCCACACTGGGACCTACCAGGCAATACCAAAACACAACTTTTTAAACATAACATCATTAAGACACCGAATCAAAAAACAAGAATTATTACTCCGATCAGGAGTCTACGAATGGTACGACTGTTAGCCTAAAAATACACATGATCCAAATACTAGTATAAACCATGTGAAGATGGAATATACTTAAGATAATAGTACCATAGTTTAAATGAAGCGAAAAAGTAATATTACATAGTTTTTAGTAAAACCAGAAAAAAAAAACTTGGGGCCCCCGAACTAGTATCCTTCGAATCCAACGCCGTCACCGTGCTCTTCTTGTGCCTTAATCTTGCCTCGACCTAAAATACAATACAAGTATTTTGCCCGAACCATAGGGTCAAATATACATGATAATAAATTCTGGAGATGTTATACAATTCACATATATTGGATCTCAAAGAGACAACATGACTGTTGAACATACCCCTAGGAGTATGAACAACTAATCACAAATCGTCAATAATAACCAATCAAACATGGAATATGAGTGACCAATCAGTATGGCTCAATATGGATATCACAATACGCCTGATCCGGAAATGTGTCAGTGCACATGTACACCCGGTATATGGAATACAAAATACATGTGGGATAATGTACCTAATTAGCCTCACGAACTACATCTCGTGTGCACAGTCCAATGCGGAAACATCCATGCATGACTATATGTGCCCGGCTAAAAATCCTACACAATAACCAATCGGAACGCAGATATGATTCCACATATGTCATGATACAACATGACAACAAAACTCAACGAATAACACAACCAACCAAAATCAAGAAAAACTCACCGAAGTGACAACGACGATCAACGAGATAAACGGTACGAAGGTAGCGAAACTTGAGAATACAATCTCATAACAAAACGATAAGTATGATCAAGAGTATTACCACGTTATGAATCGTAGATTCATAAAACATTACATATACAGGAAAGGTATAACGTACAAGAATTCAATCATCATTATAACCAAGCAAGATAACTTGCCTCACTTCCATAGACGAAAGATAGTACTTCTCCAAATGATCAAAAAGACGGTATCCTCGACTAAATACTCACTCGAACAAGCAACCTTGAATGAAACGTAATTCATTCAACAATACGTTCACATAATATTGATATCAATTCGTATGAAACGACACCCGAAACCTATCCGAATAACTCATTCTATCCCAATGAGCATTCTACCGACTATCATTGAATTTCAATACTTCTAATTCGTCTTTCACAATCGTCTTATTGTATCAAAATGTCCTTTTAATACTCTTTTTATAACTAAGAACAATCTTATGCATTAAACATCTTCAATTCACCATTAACAATCGGTTTAACCAGATTCCTAATGTTCTTCAACATATACTTCATCTAAACACAAGGATTTGTCATCAATAATCACTGAAATCTTCCTAAGAACTTTATCATCTTATGAATACGGTGATTAATACATCTTTAGGTCATCAAGTATCCGATTAACTTAAATATATAAAGTTTACATTTGTGTTCTTCATAATCCATTATTATGTCCTAAAGAATTTGTTAATCCATATCAAAAACTCAGTTATAACATTTAGGGTTTTGTGAATCATAAGGACATCATCCAAATCTTCATCATTCATCAATTCATTCCCAAGAAATTGGTTAAAACCTAAATTGATGTTCTAACACATCCTATGTTAACAATCCATTGGTTTTAACTCAAATATATCGGAACTTATGATCATCATCTCTCAATAATGTTAATCAATCCAGCAAGTTGAGTATGATTCTAATAAACATGATTATTATCATTTAAACATCAAGAACATCTTCATTTTAAACCTTAATCACTGTATTCTTTAATGAGTGTCCAACATCTTAACCACAATCAGGTTTTACTTGATCAATTCGACATTATGAGCAGTATTCTATATCAATATCATAATTACTACAAAGGATAGAGTAGGATTGAACAACACACCTTAAGAAATGCAGAACAAACCACCAAAACTACAAGAATGCACTCCAACTTCCAAACACTAAGCTCCAATCCAAGATGTAAGGCTCAAAGACAAGATGTAAGAGGCTAGAATCGATCTAGGGAGGCAGAGGGACGACAACTTGGAGAAGAAGTCGAGTTTGGATCATGCAAAATGAAAGACTAACCTGTCTTTTTATAAACTGTACAATCCATTACGTACATTATAGCACAAAGCTAACATACGTTAGTCACTTTACGTACGCTACACACAAGGTGTTACATATGTAATAAGCCTCCAGAGGCTACACTTATCTCACTACGTACGTTATAGCATGATCATTACGTACGTAATGTAGGTCTACTTGGCTGCCTCGAAAGACCTCATTATTTGAATCTTGCATGGTCTCACATGCCGAAAGTTGAGATCGGATTAGATTCTCTACATTACGTACGTAATATATACTCCATTACGTATGTAAGGCCGCGGTTATAGCATATGTTAGGCTGAAACCTTAGCGTACACTAAACACAGAAAACCTAGCCAAAAATGTAAAAATCTACACAACGTCTAAAAATCAACCACAATGCGAATGACAATATATTTAATTCTATTCTGATGTATCCCAATACTAATAATCATTAAACTAAATGTAACATGATTACAATGATACTCAAATTATCCGAATAATCAATAGATAAGAAATTACTGTCGGATATTACAGTTATAGTCGTAGTCGTAAAGGGGAAATAATGTATAAAAACATTGTTGTTAAAATGATGTAATAAATTGAAAATCGATGGATTGAGGATTTATGTAATTCGCATTAAACATAGAAATTTGGTTTCGACATTATGAAACGAACTAGGTTTAAAATCCTATCGGGACGGGGGCAATTGTCGCTATTCGTCATTATCACCATGAGGTATTAATCGACGAATATGTAATAGGTTGAGCTCTCGGTTGTGGGCATTCGAGCCGTTGTGTTATCAAGGAAGTTACTCTCGTTGGAACTAAGGCAAGTGATAATTTCTCAGTCTATGTTACGATAAATTCAAAAATTTAATGTGTCTCTATTCCTGGAAATTGTATTTCGTTTTACTTGAAAACTTTATTGATGGGCCGATGTGTTGAGGGATAAAACCTGAATGGTACCCACGTCCGGAGTATTCATGTGTAGATACTTCTGTGACCCTTGGTTGCGACCTCGGGAGTTTATGTGTTGATATATCCGTACAAAACTGTGTTGAGGGATAAAACCTGAATGGTACCCACGTCTGGAGTATTCCTATGTGGATACTCCAGTGACCATTGGTTGCGACCTTGGAGTTTATGTGTTGATAGAAATGAGAATGTTGGGTATGTTGTTATCTTATGCTAAACCGAATAATGATATTGTATTGCAGGTTTATCTTATACTTTCAATGATTTTTCGTTCATATTGTCTGACTTAGGTTGGCTGGCACGATTCGTCGTGTCAGGCAAATTTGTTGAATATGTGCAGGACATTCCCGAAGGTTCCGGTCAGGCTTGAGCGGTGTTGGGAAGAAGCCATGTTATATCGTTTCTTTAAACTTGATTTCTAAATATTCCAAGTTGATGTAATAACCGTGTATTCAACTTATATTTCTAAAATTATTTCGTTTCATAATTGTATGATTGTGGAGCTACTTTCATTAAAATTATTAATAGATAAATTAAATCTTAAAAATTACCTTGTGGGTCCCACATAGGGTTCACGGCACTATAACATTCCAGTAAATTTTGGGGGCGTAACAGAAAATGGTATCACATATGAAACATCCACGTTGAAATTTTTACCAAAACGTTTTGAAATTGTTTAAGGGTTTCAAAGTCCAACGCTCCAAATGACCGTAACTCCTCGGGGAATGTCAAAATGTGGAACATGTATGTTTCTTGAGAATCAGGTATGATGTTTGAACTCAGTAGAACTCAAAGAATAATTATATTGAACTGACCCACTAGATCGAACATTTATCATAATGGCACATCGTGGAGCTAGGAGAATCGTGAACGATGCTCAGGGCTCCGCTGTGAACCAGTAAGAAGACAGGAACACCGCTGAAACCTTTCCAGCTGGCAACTAGCCACCACCCAATAATCAGAATGAGCAGGAGGCAGAAAACCACAACAACGAGGGAATGGATCCGACTTTCATGCAGACTCTCGCCCAGGACATTGCAATGGGAATCGCTCAGGTCAACCGAGCAGAGCCTGTACCACTCATTAACGTGGAAGAGAATGCTGGGAAGGACCGATGGTTGGGAGAGATGCTGAAGGCGAGACCATCATTATTCGATGGTTCAGGAGATAAACATGTGGACGAGTGGATCTCTGAAATGGAGACTGCTTTCGAGGTAATCGGTTGCCTAGGAAAAAAAAAGGTACCATCGGGAATCAACTAGCTCCGCGACACTGCAGCCCGATGGTGGCATACCTAGAAGCTGGAGGATAGGGTATTTGGGCAGACCAAGTTTTCCAAAGTGTTGAGAGACGAGTATTGTCCCAGTTCAGCTCAAACTGCTCGTGCACGGAGTTTCTTCAGTGCAGGACCACAGAACTTGCCGGTGCCAGAAATCATTTGAGCCTATAAGACTGAACTAAGCTATGTCTCGCAGATTGTTCCATTCGAAGATCAGCGAATCTGTCACCTTGCACAATGTTTGCCAGAAGATGTTCAACGTTATGTACATGGATTTCAATGCACAACTATGAGGGCATATGAGGACGTAGTCATGGAATACGCTGTCACTATCGTTAGTTCTGACACCAGGCATAACCAAAAGAAGAAGAAGATGTCTTACTAGTCTGGGAGCACCAGTATAATGAACTCGGGAACTGGGTTCTCCTCTAAATCAGCAGTTTCGTACCAACAGAAGGGCACATTCGACCGGTCCCTCTACCGGAGCTGTTTCAATTGTGGCATAGCTGGACATACCATGAGTCAGTGGCGTAAGGTGTCTACGAAGTGTTTTTCATGCGGAAAGAGTGGGCATATCTCTCGCTACTGTTCTCAAGTCAATTCTACACCAAATCCAGCTTCTCGGAGTCAGCAAGGTTCAGTACAGACATCCAGGGCACCCGCCACTTCCGAATATCGAGCTCCACCTTACCAAACTCCTCTGGGACACTACCATCCCGCGTGTTCGCATTGAGGGCTACTGATGACCGAACTGCACCTGCTGTCTCAGGTACACTTCTTGTTAATTTCCAACATGTTCATGTACTGCTTGATAGTGGAGCGACGCGCTTGTTTATATATGTGGAATGTGTTAATCATTTGAACCTTTCTTGTGTACCTTGTGAATCTTTTACTGTTAAGCTGCCCGAGGGTAGCAGAGTTGGGGGTAATTTAGAAGTTCAAAACTGTCCGATTTGTATTGACGATCGGGGCTGGACAGCAAACCTCATGGTTTTCCCGCTTCAGAACGAAGATATCATTTTGGGTATGGACTGTATCACCCCGAACAGGAATATATTAGACACCTCTCACCTGACTATTTCCATTATTACTTGTGACGGTGCCACTCACGTAATCAGGGGTCGAGAACACTTCAGTACTAAGGGGTCTCTCAGCCTCCTTACATTGGGAGTATCTTGTGACACTCGAGAAACGTATTACTGGTGTTATATTCTTCAGGAGGATACATTGCAACTATCGGTTGTTAATATTCCCGCGGTGAGCGAATTTCCAGACATCTTTCCCGATAAATGACCAGGATTGCCGCCACAATGGGAGGTTGATATCTCGATTGAGCTTGACCCGGGAACGACACCTACCTCCAAAGAACCATACAGGATGGCATCAGATGAAATGAAGGAAATAAAATACAACTCAAAGAATTGTTAAGGAAGGGACTGATCCGTCCGAGTACTTTGCCGTGGGGTGTGCCGGTCCGTTTTGTGAAGAGAAAGGACAACTCCCTACACCTTTGTATCGATTACAGAGAGATAAACAAAGTCACTATCAAGAACCGTTATCCACTTACAAGGATTGATGATCTGCTGGATCAATTACACGGGGCGATTGTGTTCTCAAAAATTGATTTACAGCCCGGATATCACCAATTGAGGATTCGGGAGGAGGATATTCCAAAGACTGCATTTCGATCAAGATATAAACACTATGAGTACATGGTGGTGCCGTTCGGATTGACTAAAGCCCCAGTCGTTTTTATGAATTGATAAACAAGGTTCTGACATATTTTCTCGATAAGTGTGTGGTGGTTTTTATTGATGACATTTTAATCTATTCCCGGAGCCTACAGGAGCATGAGGACACTTGAGGCAGGTGTGAAGTGTTTTGAGGCAACACCAAATCTATACAAAACTTTCTAAATGCGAGTTCTGGATGCCAGAGGTGACCTTTCTAGGACATGTTATTTCAGCAGAAGGCGTCAAGGTTGATCCACAAAAGATTGAGACAGTGATGAGTTGGGAACCACCAGAAAACGTCAAAGAAGTAAGGAGTTTTCTGGGATTGGCAGGTCCTCAGGAGGAATGGTATTGAAGTATGGATACAACACTGCCAATGACAGTTGTGCTCAATTAATATTCATTCATCCTTGCTGGATGAGATACGTATAGCACAGATGGAAGATCCCGAACTATATGCGATTGGCGCAAGAGCCGAGGGGGGAGTTATTTCAGACTACAGGATCCAAGCGGGCTTGGTGAGATTTAAGAATAGGATCTGTATCCCTCCAAATGATGAACTAAAGCAAACTATACTGAATGAAGCTCAATATACTCCCTATTCTGTGCATCCCAGGGCGAGCAAAGTGTACAAAGGATTTGCGGTTGGTGGAAAAACATGAAGCAGGAAGTAGAAGGATTTGTTGCTCGATGTATGACGTGTCAACAACTGAAGATCGAACACCACAGACCGGCCGAAATCATACAGCCCTTGCCCATTCCAGAATGGAAATGGGAGAGCATATCAATGAAATTTGTCACCAAGTTACCTGTGTCGGCGGGAGGTAAGGACACGATATGGGTCATTGTAGACCGACTGATGAAGTCAACACATTTTATTCCGATCTAGGAGACTACCGGAATAGAGCAGTTGGCCACTATCTTTATCCGGGAAGTCGTGAGACTACATGGCGTTCGCTCAGAAATCATATCAGATAGAGACAACAGGTACGTGTCCCGCTTTTGGAAAGCTGTCCATAAGGCTATGGGTACTCAACTACATTTCAGCACAACCTATCACCCTCAAACAGACGGACAGATAGAACGTACGATATGGACCCTGGAGGATATGTTGAGAGCATGTGTACTCGATTGGGGCAAAGACTGGGTTAAACATCTCTGCTTAGCGGAGTTTTCATACAACAACAGTTGGCATGCAAGCATAGGTATGGCACCCTTTGAAACCTTGTACGGTAGGAGATGCAAGTATCCCCTATGTTGGTCGCAACAGAGTTAGATCTGATCCAGGAATCTATAAAACAAATTTCCATAGCGCAGAACCGCCAGAAGTCATACGCCATGGATCGCCAGTGACCATTAGAATTTCTAGTTGGGGATCACGTTTGGGTCAAAGTATTACCGATGCGGGACATTCGACGTTTTGGCCAGAAGGGCAAGTTGAGACCGAGATTTATTGGCCCGTTTCAGATTTTAGACCGTGTTGGTAGACTCGCTTATCGATTAGCACCTCCGCCATCATTAGACAGAGTGCATGATGTCTTCCACGTCTCCCAGTTGAGGAAGTACGTTTACGATCCGAGTCACAAGATCAATTTTGAAGAAGTAGAGATTTTTAATGATGCTACCTTCAGAGAAGTGCCAATCGTGATTCTAGATAGTCGCATAAAGACTCTAAGGAAAAAGCTATACCACTTGTGAAAGTTCGTTGGTCATATCACGGCATTGAAGAAGCAACTTGAGAGATTGAGTCGAGCATGAGAGAGTCACCCCGAGCTATTTTCTTAGTTTCGGGACGAAACTATTTTAAGGAGGATGGTATGTAATACCACGGGTATTCCATGCTGTTAATATCATCATGTAGTTAATTTTTAACGATTTAACATTATACTCCACCTCTCGACGCTTGTACTTTTATACGTTATGTTTAGACCGTGTTGTCACGTATAAAATCTCGTGGCATTTACTTGTTTTTGTGATGTAATTGTATGATGTTGATGATATGTCGGTGACATACCCTGATGTCGTTGAGCAGTTATCGGTGCGAATATGATGGTGGCCAACGTCTTGTTCCCCGAGAAATTACTGGATGAGTCTAAAGGGAAGTCGTGTTATAAGGATTAAACGTGATAATATAACTTAGTGTATTAAATGAACCTCATGTACGTTATTCAAACCGCATTATGTACGCTAGCCTCATCGTGTTACGTATGTTAAAGCTTAAGCCTTACATACGTAATGCAGTCTTCAGTCTTCAGACGAGAATCTTGATTCTGCGTGGTCAAGACAACTTTCGGCGCGATAATGACAGTAAGTCAATTGAGCTTTACGTACGTAACTCAGTAATACATTACATATGTAATGGACGATATCACTTTAGGCAGTAGGCTCTTAGAACCCCTTACGTACGTTAACCTTTTAGAAATAATGTACGTAACGAAGTTTACGTACGTAAACCCTCGAGCATAACATACGTAATGCCATCCTCGTGTTATAAAATGACATTTCCTCTTTCACTTCCCCCGACCCTTAAATATTTATCCTCTCCCAATATCATTCTCCATCTCTCCTAATCGAATTCTAACCTCCATAGCCGCATGTTATCATAGTAAGAGTGGATTGATCAAGCTCCAGAGGAGGTTTTTAAGGTGTTGTCCTCCCATTCTTCATCGTCCTTTGTTGTTCTTCCTCATACCTCATCAAGTAAGGTAAGGTTATCAAACCTTTGAATCCATCTCAATGTTGTTAGTTAGGTTGTACTAGATTTCGGATGTTTTGGGTAGTTTAGAACTGTTGATGATGATCGAACCGGTGAAACTAATCATAATTGTTAAACGAAACCTATCAAGCTAGTATTTTGTACGACTTGTCGTAGTAAACATAGTTAGATTATAAAACTCATGATCGAACTTGTAAATCACCAACACCACGTAATCGTGATGTTATGGATTGTATTCGTAATCCGATTATCTTAAGGTAAACTCGTTGTTAATTCCATAATGAATTAGTTATCAATTATCGAATTGGATAGGTAATCAATATTAGGATTTCGTGGGAATTGTACTTGTCCGTTCTATCCTAAAGATATGGAATTTTGAGCTTGATTAATTATCAAGATTACGGATGGTTATAGCCATAGTCGTAATGGGGAAATAATGTATAAAAACATTGTGGTTGAAATGATGTAATAATTTGGAAATCGATGGATTGAGGATTTAAGTAATTCTCATTAAACATAGAATTTTGGTTTCGACATTATGAACGAACTAGGTTTAGAATCCTATCAGGACGGGGGCAATTGTCGCTATTCGTCATTATTACCATGAGGTATTAATCAATGAATATGTAATAGGTTGATCTCTGGGTTGTGGGCGTTCGAGCTGTTGTGTTATCAAGGAAGTTACTCTCGTCGGAACTAAGGCAAGTGATACTGGCTCAGTCTATGTTACGATAAATTCCAAAATTTAATGTGTGTCTCTATTCATGGAAATTGTGTTTCGTTTTACTTGAAAACTTTATTGATGGGCCGATGTGTTGAGGGATAAAACCTGAATGGTACCCACGTCCGGAGTATTCCTCTGTAGATACTTCCATGACCCTTGGTTGCGACCTTGGGAGTTTATGTGTTGATATATCCGTACGAAACTGTGTTGAGGGATAAAACCTGAATGGTACCCATGTCCAGATTATTCCTATGTAGATACTTCTGTGACCCTTGGTTGCGACCTTGGGAGTTTATATGTTGATATAATAGAGAATGTTGGGTATGTTATGATCTTATGCTAAACCGAAGAATGATATTGTATTGCAGGTTTATCTTATACTTTCAATGATTTTTCGTTCATATTGTCTGACCTAGGTTGGTTGGCACGATTCGTCGTGTCAGGTAAATTTGTTGAATATTTGTAGGACATTTCCGAAGGTTCCGGTCAGGCTTGAGCAGTGTTGGGAAGAAGCCCTGTTATATCGTTTTAATAAACTGAATTATGAATATTCCATGTTGATGTAATAACAGTGTATTCGAACTATCTTTCTAAAAGTATTTTGTTTCTTAATTGTATCATCATGGAGCTACTTTCATTAAAGTTATTTAACGGATAGATTTTAAAATCTTAAAAATTACATTGCGGTTCCCACACGGGGTTCACGGCACTGTACTGTTCCAGTAAATTTTGGGAGCATTACACCTATGACCCTTGGGCATGTAGAATAGATAACCAATCGAATCGGTGGGTACCCAATGAAGCATCCCTTAACAGACCCATCTTCTAATTTCTTAACCGTTGTCTTCTTGATGTGACTAAGACTTGGTTTCCTACCTCTCCACATCTCATGTGGGGTTGTAGGAACCGACTTGGAAGGATATATGTTCAATACGTGTGAAGCAATAAGTAGAGCATGCCCCTACAGGTAAATCGTTCAGCATGGATCGAACCATGTCCAACAAGGTTCGATTCCTTCTTTCTAAAATGCCATTTAACTGGGGAGTAGCTGGAGGTGTAAGTTGTATTATGATTCAGTTTTCTTTCAAGAACATATCAAACTATATGCTCATATACTCACCTCCTTGGTCTGATCGAAGTACCTTAATATGGTTACCAGTTTGGTTTTCAGATAGTGCATTAAATTCCTTGAATTTTGAGAAAGCTTCAGATTTGTGTATCGTAAGGTAGACAAACCATACCTTGTTTGATCATCAGTGAACGTGATGCAATACTGGTATCTTCCTTGTGCTACTTTGAAAGCACCACATATTTTGGTCTGAATCAATCCAAGTTTATCATTAGCTCTTTCAAAAGTCCATATGATGGGAGACTTAGTCATTTTGCCTTTAAGGCAAGACTCAAAAGTAGGATATGATCCAGTCACAATGGACCAATGAGTCCACCTTTCTCCATCTTGTGAATCCTGGTATGAACAACATGACTAAGTCTAAGTTTCCACTTTAACGCTTGGTTAGTTTTATCACTACTATGTTTTCTAGTAATAGTACTAACAACAGTTTTATTTTGCAATTCAAATGATATACACCATTCAGCAATGTGGTTGAGCCAACTGATTTATTCTTAAAATAAGTCTTGCAATAACCATCACCAGATGAAAAAAAAATGATACCATTTTCTATCCGTAACAGGAACTAAAATAATGTTCTTGCACCTCTTAGGCAAAAGTAACACATCATCTAAACTTAAAATAAAACCAGATTCCAAATCTAAGAGAAGTGATCTAATGTCGGTAGCTTCCGCAGACTGTCCGCTTCCAAAAGTAGCGTCCCCAGCTTCAATCTGCCTACTTCATTCCAGCACTAGATTCATACTGTAAATGTGAGAACTAGCACTAGAATCAAGTATCCAAAAAGTATAAAAGACAGTAGTAGAATAATTCATTTCTAAAATTCAAAGTTATGTACCTATTGCACCATCGACCTTCGGACAATACTTCCTCCAGTGTCCCACCTCACTGCATTTCATGCATCTGTCCACTGGTTTGGCCTCACTTACTTTCTGAACCATGGGAGACTTCCACTATCCCTTCCTTACCACAACTTTGGGCCCCAACTGCTGCTTGTTTTTCTTCTTATTATTGGATTATGAGGCCCAGAAGAGATAACAAGTGCAGCCTCATCTACCCTTGGTGTCTCCATTTGTGACTGAGTGGTAAAATTTTTATTCATCAATCCTGCTAGATTACATGTAATCTCATTGCAGTTGAAAATAGTTACAAACTGTGAGAAGGAGGCAGGCAGGGACTGAAGGATAAGATCAGTCTGGAGAGAAGCATGCATCCTAAAACCAAGAGCTTTAAATCCTTGACCATAAAGATGATTTTGAGGACATGGTCCCCAACTTTCTATCCCTCCTTCATTCGAGCTTCGAATAGCTGCTTCGATATCTCATATCGAGCCATTCGTATATGCTCCCCATTAACCTCGATCTGATGATCCAATATCTGCCTAGCTAAAGTCCTTTTCTAGTGCCCTATTTACAGCTCATTTTTTATTGAGCCCATCAGGAAGCCACAGAGTCTGTCATCATCTTTGACCTACTTTTCATTGGCATCAACCTCTTCTTGATTTGCCCTGGTCTGAGTAGGAGTTGGTGGGTCATTTGCCTCTAAGATATAACCCAACATCTCAATACTGATGACTATTCTCAAATTTTTGAGCTAGTCTAAAAATTTTGGCCCGATCGGGGTGTTCTTTTCAAGTAATATATCGAGTGGATTCATAGTCATTTTTTAGAGTTGTATTTCTACAGAAAATAAAAAAGATTTATTAGAGATATGTTAGTTATGATCTGAGATTATAATTAAGGACTTCAAAATTCATTAGTCAGCTCCCATTAATTTTATCGAAAATCCACAACCCCATGTGAAAAAATTTGAAGTCATCATTCAATTAACTTTCTAGTGGTGATAAAGTTCTTTATAAAATTTAGTAGATTGTAACACATACGATTTCTAGTCTATTAGGCTTTATCAGGTGGTGTCCAACACCAACCCATATAATGGATGATTTGATCTTCCTTTACCTCTAGTTCACTTGCATCAACCCATAAGGTATATATGGCTTGTTGAACTATCTAAGTTTGAACCATCAACTTAATTAGTCTGGCAATAGAATATTATCCGGCAACCTATATTGTTTCTAGGGATAAAATTTGCCACAACCAAAGGCATCTAATGCACACTTAGATTTTATCCACCTTTCCAAAATATACCACCCCAATAAACTCGAAAAAGCAGTATACCAATTTAGGTTTATAATTTCCTAGTGTTTGATGGATGGTAGGATACTTTGCATCCTTTACTAACTTAGTGATTGTTTGTGGGAGAATTGCGCGACCACTTTGCACGTTAGTCCAGTTTAACAATCGCATTATATCAATACATCTATTCCAAATGAATATAAATAAAATGCAACCTACTTGCTAACATGCAACTGATGGGTTTTCCTAAGTACTGGGTCAAGCGAATGACCCATGAAAGAAAGAAAAAATCTTGAACTGCCATCTTCTCGACAGATTGTCCCGGGCTATCTCCATGCTAGCTACCTATTTCATTTTGGAATTTTGCAACCTATACAATGGTTCTATGAGAATAAATAGCCCTTAAATTAGCCTTTACAACTCATCTAAAAATATATTGGTTCTTAAAAGACTAATCCATGAGTTACATCCGCATCACATAATAATGCAACATCCATTATGCAATGAAAAATTAAAACCATTAATTTAATACATTGATCCAGTCAACAAAAAAAATTAATCCATTTTATTTTGCCAAAAAAATCTAATGAATTCACAATTGTTCAATTTAAAATATTCAAGATACTTGAGTCAAAGTCATTTTCAATCTAATCAAATTTTTCAATGAATTAATACTCTCTTCGCCCTTAAAGGTGGGCACCTCTTTGGGGGCACATGTTCTAATAAACTTGAAATGATAATAGGTTTTCATAAAGAAAGTGTCTCACTTTATAAAAATGAGGGGTATGTTAGTTAAAAGTGTTGTAAATAAATTGAAAAGGAGGGGTAAAAATGTAAAGTGTATTATCTAAAAATGGAATGTGCCCACTCGTGTGTGATGAACGAAAAAGAAAAATTGTGCTTACTCTTTAGATACGGACGGAGTATATAATAATGATATATATTAAAATATATTTGAAAGTATTTGGGAAAATATCATAAATGAAAGTTTCGGATAAAATGGGGTCCCGACAAAGAAAACTATACGAAAAACTACTATTGGGGGCACTCCAAGCCTAGAGACCCGGTATCTGATGCTGGGTCGCGTGTGATAATATTGTGCGGCCAGAGCATCCCTTGTTGGTGACCAAGGGCGACTTCTACCAGGCGAGGCCTGGCAGTCCTCCGGCAGCCGCGGTCTTCCACCAAAAGGGACTGATTCGTCCTACTATTGTTCTGCAACTTTGTTGGTCACAGTATACTTTAATTACAGCTTAGAAGTGGGGTTGAATAAGTTGTACTCTTTTTCAAATTTTAATATGCATAGCGGAAGTATTAGTGCATTTAAGTACAACAACTATATAGTCTCATGTAGCTTGATGCTTACATGGTTTTCAGAGTAAATATATAATAATCACAGGCAGTAATAAGACAGTAAATACATGAAGTAACAATATAGAGTTTAATGTGGTCCGAGGCAACTTCCTCTACGTCCACAGGTCCTCCACACAGGAGTAAAATATTTATTAAAATCAAGGCCTACACAACTATATGATTTTTACTAAACCGGTCATTGTTTCATTTACATAGATTGATACAGCTGACTGTAGCTTAAGGCCGTTCATACATATTGGTTGTAGGCCCCTTGAACTAACATATTCGCACACAAATTAAAGCTTCATCCTGAACTCTCTTCGTCCCATACAGGTCAGAAAGGTTCCAATTAATCCACACAGGGCTAATGTACTCAACGTATAAGATAGGTATTACAAGTATCAGAACATCAGTTGTAGGATTGAAGGTCCTTGATGTAGTGTGTTATCCTTAGTTTATGATTGATTGTTTCTTCAAATAAGACAAATGTTGTATGCTTGAAGAAATAGATTGATCGTCAAGATAGTAAGTATTTCAGATGCTTGATCAATCAGTAAGTGAGCAATGTTCTCTAGATTGGGCTATTTATAATCTTGAAAATAGATCCATTATAAATGTAACCATTAGTCGGTTTGTGAGATGTGGACAGATTAGATTGGTGGCTTATAGAATGTTTGTATTAAAGTGATCAACATTTAATGGCTCAGATGCTCCTTTTGGCCTTCATTAAAGGCTCTTCAGTCCATAGTATGTTCAGCCGCATTAAATGCGTCCTGCCAGTATTAAATACACCTTTGAAATCGTGAATACTTTGTGAATAAAGAATAATTTATTTCACAACGGTTTAATGGTCTAAGTATAAACCTATTGAATTGTATTTTACTTTTCCTAAGTAAAGTACCTAAGGCTACTTTGCTGTAGCCAACAGTCTTCTTTGCAGTAAGCAGGAATCTATATAAACTGTAGAAAGCCGTCTTTTTTAATGTTGTATGAAGATTGTTGTAGGGACATGCTATAGGATGCATTCATCAAAACACTTGGGGTATTTTTTGTTGGGATTCGGTGCCTAAAACGAAGGCCCAGCGGAAGTGGTAAAACGAAAATTAATTCGATCCGAATCCCTACGAGGATCGTTCGAGCTACGTATATACGAATATCAAAAACGAATTCACAAGAGATATAGAAACTCACCCTTGTAGTCCGTTGATTAAATGGAGAACATTCTCTTGAGCTATTCCCAAAGATTTGATTGATCTCTACGAATCCAATCCGCTTCAAGCTCTTGAACGATCCAACGCCGAAAGCACCGCGTCTCTACTTGCCACGCGCCGAAAAACGATCGGAACAACAACACTCGATTAACCTCTAAGGTCACGGCTAGAATCAAGTGATAAAGCTTTTTATTATTACACTCTAAGTGTATAATATATATCTCACAATTAATGTCTTGATATTTCTCCAAGAGAATTCAAGATAAATGAAGAAGAAGTAAACACTTGGAAAAACTAATTTTCCTTCTCACTCTCAATCAATACTCACGGTTGGTGCAAGTAAGTGTGTCTTAGAGTTGAGATTTTCTACTCCTTTTATTTGTCTTCAACAAGACAAAATCAACACCTTTAAGATCACATGAGATATGTGTTCCCTCCAAAGTCTTTTGTCTTCCAATTATAAAATTGGAGATAAAGACCAAGGATGAGGTTGGTGAGATGAGGGAGCCATATAGAAGAACTGGGATGAGTTCGGTCCATTTCGGACTCCCGTGAGTCCAAACAGATAAACTCTGATTCCGTTCCGATGTATTTTTATCAATTAATTAATCCAATTAATTAATCATATCAAATACATTATAACATAATTAATTTCTCTAAGAAATAATTATATTCATGAATTAAATTAATCACCCTGTGATATATTTAATTCATTATGCCGTAAATTAATTTATCCAATAAATCAATTTAGACATCCAATGTCCCAAATTAGATATCTAATATCTAATATTCATAATGAGAGATTAAGCTCGATTCATTCCGTCGTCAATCCTAATGCACGACTCGGTAGGTCCGTCTCAGTCAGTAATGGGAGGAACCAAAGAGTAGTAGCACCACCTAGCCAGTCTGGTGGCCTACACTGTACCCCGACTGAGAATGAATGATTGGGATCATTCAAGAACCATTCTGTCGTGAATACCAGTAAACGTATAAACCATTCTTTCAAATGTCCCGATCAAGTTATAGGGTCACGGTCAGTCAAACCCCATCTGTACTTGACGCTATGCATGCGTTAATGCAAATCGAGATCATCGAGCTCTCGTGTATCTAATACAGCCAGCTCCAATGCTTTAGCCAAAGACTTATGATCTCATCGCGATATGACATAGGACATATAACCCGTTCACTAACAGGAGAAAGAATTCTATCTTGGTATTCAGTAGGACCTGCTACTTGCCCATCAAGATGCATGTCGAGGTTGACCCCCGCCTTCCGGTTTATAGGGTCGAACTACTCTAATGAAAATCTTAACGTCACAAGCACATCCCTACTAAATCCTCAAGTCGAAGGTTCACGAATACCTATCACAACCTTTCGATTCCATCATTGATTGTCCCGGAGTGAAATCCGTGTGACGAATCGAGGGTGAGTCGGTTCGAGTATACTAAACTAATTAGCATACCTATAATGTGTGCTCTCACTAACCATTAGTGTTCGACAGGCACTCTCCTCGTCAATGAACACGTCATACAAGTCTTCACATAAACTTAACGCCCAGTCAAGTTTCATCGACTTGCGAACGATTAAGTATTTGAGCTATAAACCTTTCCAGTGCCGACCGCCTTATCCAATAAGGAGTGGAA
The DNA here is from genome assembly GCA_033398695.1 of Orobanche coerulescens. NCBI lineage: Eukaryota > Viridiplantae > Streptophyta > Magnoliopsida > Lamiales > Orobanchaceae > Orobanche > Orobanche coerulescens. Next base: position 161,217,161 of record CM065803.1, read on the forward strand.
CGTTTTGCTCTCAAATACACGGACCAGTTTCTACATGTATATTTATGAGTTAGGAATGCCAGTAACTACCAGTAAATAAAGAAACATTCATTGCCTTATATTGATGATTTACATAATAACAAATACAATGCCCAGACTCAACATCCTCTGAGTGGCATTCGAGGGCATACTCCTAACAATCTCCCACTTGCACTCAATGCCACACACCATGGTATCTAATACCCATGTTCTCCAGATGATGCTCCAAGTTAGTCTGAGAAAGTGGCTTGGTCAGTGGATTGGCGACGTTGTCGGCCGAGTCTACTCTGTGCAGCACGATGTATCCCTTTCGAACAAATTATCTTACGAGATGATACTTCCTCTCAATATGTTTGGTGCTGTTGTGAAACCTCGGCTCCTTGGGCTGCGCTACAGCTCCGTCGTTGTCGCGATGCAGTAGACAGTGACTCGGCACATGGTATCACTTGAAGTTCTCCCAGAAACTTCTTAATCCAGAACCCTTCCTTAGAAGCCTCCGAGGCTGCTTGATACTCAGCCTGCAGGTGGAATCAGCAGTCGTGCTTTGCTTGGCACTACGCCAAGATACTGCTCCTCCATTAAGAGTAAATATGTAGCCAGAAGTAGACATCGAGTCGTCCATCAGTCCTTGGAAGTCCAAATCAGTGAATCCCACCACATCCAATTCTCCACCGCCATACATCATAACCATATCTCTAGTCCTTCTCAAGTACTTGAGAACGTTCTTTACGACAGTCCAATGTTCCCTACCTGGGTTTGCCTGAAACCTACTCACCATGCTTACAGCATGCGCGATGTCAGGTCTTGCACACAACATAGCATACATAAGGCTACCCACGGCCGAAGCATATGGTATATTACTCATTTCCTTTTGTTGTTCCTCACTTTGAGGACACATCTTGAAGGAGAGTTTTATTCCATGTTGCATCGGTAGGAACCCTCTTTTAGAATCATCCATCTTAAATCGCTTTAAGATCTTATCTATATATAGGCCTATTGTTCTCTTCGCTCTATCCCGGTAGAGTCGAATTCCAAGATTATAGGTTGCTACTCCCAAGTCTTTCATGGAGAAATTACTCGAAAGCCAAGCTTTTACAGAACTGAGCATTCCCACATCATTTCCTATTAAAGGCATATCATCCACATATAGTACTAAGAATGCGATCTTGCTCCCACTAACCCTCTTGTATACACAAGGTTCCTCTTCATTTTGCACGAAGTCAAACTCTTTGACTGCCTTGTCAAAACGAAGGTTCCAACTACGCGACGCTTGCTTCAGTCCATAAATGGAACGCTGAAGCTTGCACACTTTCTGAATATCGACTTCGGACACAAAGCCTTTAGGCTGCTACATATAGATTTCCTCCTCGAGGAATCCATCAAGGAAAGCCGTCTTTACGTCCATTTTCCATATCTCATAAACGTGGTAGGCAGCTATAGCAAGCATCATGCGAATAGACTTGATCATGGCTACGGGCGAGAAGGTATCGTTGTAATCGATCCCTTCCTTCTGGGTATAACCCTTTGCTACAAGCCTGGCTTTATAGGCGTCAACCTTGCCATCACCATCAGTCTTTCTCTTGTAGATCCACTTGTTCCCAATAGGCACTATGCCCTTGGGGCGGTCTACTAGAGTCCAGACCTGATTGACATGCATCGAGTCTATCTCAACTTCCATAGCTTCACGCCATTTTGCGGAGTCTACATCCACCATCGCTTGGTCATAGGTCGTCGGGTCGGTATCTTGGCTATCACTTGGAACCTCATGGAGACCCAGTTCCTCAAAGTGCACAAGCCCATACATCTCAGGTAAATGAGACACCCTACTAGACCTAGGAGGTGGTTGTACTTATGTTTCAGAAAGTTCGGTTCCAGTTTCTTGCACAGGTGTCTCCCGAGGAGTTTCATTGTATTCTTCTGAAGAAATACTTCTACCTGCTCCGCCTTCCTGAATGAACTCATCTTCCAGGAAGTGTGCTTGTAAAGCAACAACGATCTTTCGATCTTCGGGCATGTAGAATAGATATCCCATCGTCCCAGACGGGAATCCAATGAAACGTCCCTTCGCAGACCTAGCTTCCAACTTTTCCACCTTAGTCTTCTTGACATAGGCGGGACATCCCCAAATCCTAATATGATTAAGACTTGGTTTCCTTCCCTCCCACATCTCATGTGGAGTTTTAGGAACGGATTTGGAAGGACATCTCTTTAAGATATAAGCGGCAGTCAGGAGTGCATACCCCCATAGGTAAATTGGTAAGTTAGTATAGCCCAGCATGGAACGGACCATGTTTAACAAGGTCCGGTTCCTTCTTTCTGACACACCATTTAACTGAGGAGTACCTGGAGATGTTAGTTGTGAAACTATTCCATGTTCCTTAAGGAACTCGTCAAACTCCGTACTCATATACTCGCCACCTTGGTCCGACCGAAGTGCTTTGATATGATTACCAGTTTGTTTCTCGACTAGGGCCTTGAATTCCTGGAATTTCTCAAAGGCCTCGGATTTATGTTTCATTAGGTATACATACCATACCTAGTATGATCATCTGTAAACGTAATGAAATATTGATATTCGTCACGTGTTTCTTCCAAAGCACCACATACGTCGGTATGGATTAATCCCAGTTTATCAGCGGCTCTTTCAAATGTCCCTGTGAAGGGGGACTTAGTCATTTTGCCTTTAAGGCAAGATTCACAAGTAGGAAAAGGATCTGATCCCAATGGACCCATAAGTCCATCTTTTTCCATCTTGTAAATCTTGGTCTAACCAACATGACCAAGTCTAAGATGCCATTTCAAAACTTGATTGGTTTCATCCCTACCACGTTTTCTAGTCATAGTATTCACAACTACTTTGTTGCTGAGATTTAGATGATACAATCCATTCAACAATGTAGCAGTACCCACTAGTTTATTTCTAAAATAAATTTTGCAGGAACCATTACCAGTGAAAAATGAAAAGCCTTTTCGGTCCATGACCGGAATGGATATAATGTTTTTGTGCCCCTTGGGCAAAACAAGTACATCTTCTAAAGTCAAAACAAAGCCGGATTCTAAACCCAAAAGAAGTGATCCTATGTCGGTCGCCTCGACACTATGCCCGCTTCTGACTGTGATCATAACTTCTCCAACTCCAAGCTTCCTACTTTGTTCCAGATCCTGATTCACGGTACAAATATGAGAACTAGCACCAGAATCCAGTATCCAGGAAGTAGAAAATACAGTAGCAGAACAATTTGTTTCCAAAACTAAAAGTTTTGTACCTGAAGTGCCATGAAGAATCGGACAGTCTCTAGCCCAGTGGCCCAGCTCACCGCACTTTAGACAAGCATCCTTCTTCTTCTTGTTCTTCGAAACCATCGGGGCCTTGCCCTTACCCTTAAGGTCCTTAACTTGTGGTCCAGTTTTCTTCTTGGTCTTTTTCTTCTTGTTCTTAGACCTCCGAGGTCCTGAAGAAATCACAAGAGCAGACTCCTTCATCCGCGGAGTCTTCATCTGAGACTGAGCGGTCACAAGTTTGTTCATTAGCCCAGCTAAATTACATGCAATCTCATTGCAGTTGAAGTTCATAACAAACTGTGAGAAGGAATCAGGGAGAGACTGTAGGATAAGGTCGGTTTAGAGAGAAGTATCCATTTTAAAATCAAGAGCCTCCAATCTCTCGATCATGGATATCATTTGAGGACGTGTTCCCCAACCTTCTCACCATCGTTCATCCTTGCACCGAACAGTTGATTGGATATCTCATATCTAGCAGTTTTGCTGTGCTCACCATAAAGTTCGGTTAAGTGAGATAGAATCTGCCTAGCAGAAGTCATTTTCTCATGAGCTCTTTGAAGCTCATTAGACATGGAAGCCATCATATAAGCACGGACTTTCACATCATCCTTAACCCACTTTTCGTGGTTTTCAATCTCTTCCTGATTGGCTCGGGTCCGCACAGGAGGCGCTGGAATGTCCGTCTCCAAGACGTATCCCAGTGCTTCTATACTGAGGATAATCATCAGATTGCGGAGCCAATCCACAAAGTTAGGTCCCATTAAGGTGTTCTTTTCGAGCAGAATTGCGAGTGGATTCATTGTCATATTGAGATTTGAGTCTGCATTAAGTACGATAGATTAATTAGTGACTCATTCAATTATGTTCTGAGTATAGAATTAAGGTCTTTTCTATTCTTGTTACCCAGCTCCCACTATTTTTATCGGAATAACACACTCCCATGTGAAATCCGGAAGTATCGTCGCTCTACTTCATAGTGGTGATCGAGTTCTTTATAAATCTTAATAGAGGGCAACCGAACAGGTTTCTAGTCTATTAATTTTCATAAAGTGGTGCCTAACACCAACCCATCTAATGAATGATTCGATCTTCTTTTTCCCCTTGTTCACTCCCCTCAACCTATACGGTTTCTATGGTTCGTGCACAAGTTAAGTTTATACCATCGATGCAAATCAGTTTCACAATTGAATCTTATCCGGCAACCTATCAGGTTTCTAGGGATAAAATTTGCTCCAACTGAAGGCATCCAATGCGCTCCCGGTAATTTATCCGTCCTCCCCGAACGACTACCCCGATAACTTGGAAGCATAGCACATCTGGTTTGGATTTCAATTTCCCGAAAACTCAATGGAGGGAAGGAAAACCTTGAAACCTTATAAACTTAATAATTTATCGTGGGAGAATTTTCGCGATTAACGTTACACTTTGTACATTAATCGTTTAAGCGCGTTTGTGGCATTCATACAATATGAAACAACCATTCACAACCTAGTTGCTACCAACATGTGGTTCATGGACCGTTCCTAGAAAACAAAAAACTCCGTAATCTAATTACAAGTCTTCATCTTGAATCTTCGTCTTCTCAAAATGGATCTTCCTCTAGTCTTCGTCATTACATATAAATTTTACATTGAAAATTGCATCCTAGATATAAATTTTTTCTAGTAAAATAAATAGACTCAAAACGCCCTTTACAACCCAATCGAATAAAACGAACGATTCAAAAACTAAGTCCACGAACCACATCCCCATTCAAAAGCATTTATCCAATAAATACTAAATAAATGGAAAGCGTAGAGATACGTTGATCCAATCAACAATACGAACCGATCAAATCGATTCACACAATCGGTAATATGAAAACGTTCAAAATAATTCGGTCGATCATAAGTATTCCAATAAATCAATTTTCCCTTATAAAATGAAATACCATAAATCATTTTAATCATATTAAATCCAATTTAAAATGAGGGAAATCATTTTTAGGAATACACAAAGCAAACAAGCCCGAAACGGGTCCGAAATAGGCCGAACCGCGCCCGAAAACACCACCAGGCAGCATGCAGGGCTGCCCAGCGGCCCTGGGCCGCGGCCCCTTGAGCCTAGGCCGCGGCCCCCGATCTGGCCTTTGCCCACGCCGGCTGCAACAGCCCTGGGCCGCGGCCCCCTGCTTCCGGACCACCCCCGGACCGTCCAATGGCAATTCGGGGCTAGTTTTTTGACCGGATATCCAATATCTATATTCTCCAACATTCATATCTTCAATATAAATCATATTTCCAAGAAATTAAGATTTATATTTAGACATAGACTTACGAAAAATATAACTACAACGAATGTAAAAACATATACCACGATTATGACTAAAATGATTCCAAATCATTCACCATCTAATCAAGCATTCCAAATGCTTAATATCGTATATATGATCGCAAGACCTACGCTCTGATACCACTGTTGGGATTCGGTGCCTAAAACGAAGGCCCAGCGGAAGCGGTAAAACTAAATTAATTTGGTTCGAATCCCTACGAGGATCGATCGAGCTACATATATACGAATATCAAAAACGAATTCACAAGAGATATAGAAACTCACCCTTGTAGTCCGTTGATTAGATGGATAACCTTCTCTTGAGCTATTCCCCAAGCTTTGATTGATCTCTACGAATCCAATCCGCTCCAAGATCTTGAACGATCCAACGCCGAAAGCACCGCGTCTCTACTTGCCATGCGCCGAAAAACGATCGGAACAACAACACTCGATTAACCTCTATGGTCACGGCTAGAATCAAGTGATGAAACTTTTTATTATTACACTCTAAGTGTATAATATATATCTCACAATTAATGTCTTGATATTTCTCCAAGAGAATTCAAGATAAATGAAGAAGAAGTAAACACTTGGAAAAACTAATTTTCCTTCTCACTCTCAATCAATACTCACGGTTGGTGCAAGTAAGTGTGTCTTAGAGTTGAGATTTTCTACTCCTTTTATTTGTCTTCAACAAGACAAAATCAACACCTTTAAGATCACATGAGATATGTGTTCCCTCCAAAGTCTTTTGTCTTCCAATTATAAAATTGGAGATAAAGACCAAGGATGAGGTTGGTGAGATGAGGCAGCCATCTAGAAGAACCGGGATGAGTTCGGTCCGTTTCGGACTCCCGTGAGTCCAAACAGATAAACTCCGATTCCGTTCTGATGTATTTATATCAGTTAATTAATCCAATTAATTAATCATATCAAATACATTATAACATAATTAATTTCTCTAAGAAATAATTATATTCATGAATTAAATTAATCACCCACTGATATATTTAATTCATTAGGCCGTTAATTAATTTATCCAATAAATCAATTTAGACATCCAATGTCCCAAATTAGATATCCAATATCTAATATTCATAATGAGAGATTAAGCTCGATTCATTCCGTCGTCAATCCTTATGCGCGACTCGGTAGGTCCGTCTCAGTCAGCAATGGGAGGAACCAAAGAGTAGTACCACCACCTAGCCAGCCTGGTGGCCTACACTGTACCCCGACTGAGAACGAATGATTGGGATCATTCAAGAACCATTCTGTCGTGAATACCAGTAAACGTATAAACCCTTCTTTCAAATATCCCGATCAAGTTATAGGGTCACGGTCAGTCAAACCCCATCTGTACTTGATGCTATGCATGCATTAATACAAATCGAGATCATTGAGATCTCGTGTATCTAATACAGCCAGCTCCAATGCTTTGGCCAAAGACTTATGATCTCATCTGCCAATAGCCGCATAAGACATATAACCCGTTCACTAACTGGAGAAAGAATTATATCTTGGTATTCAGTAGGACCTGCTACTTGCCCATCAAGATGCACGTCGAGGTTCACGAATACCTATCACAACCTTTCGATTCCATCATTGACTGTCCCGGAGTGAAATCCGTGTGACGAATCGAGGGTGAGTCGGTTCGAGTATACTAATCTAATTAGCATACCTATAATGTGTGCTCCCATTAACCATTAGTGTTCGACAGGCACTCTCCTTGTCAAAGAACACGTCATACAAGTCTTCACATAAACTTAACGCCCAGTCAAGTTTCATCGACTTGTGAACGATTAAGTATTTGAGCTATAAACCTTTCCAGTGCCGACCCCCTTATCCAATAAGGAGCGGAACGTTTTGCTCTCAAATACATAGACCAGTTTCTACATGTATATTTACGAGTTAGGAATGCCAGTAACTACCAGTAAATAAAGAAACATACATTGCCTTATATGGATGATTTACATAATAACAAGTACAATGCCCTCACTCAACATTCTCTGAGTGGCATTCGAGGGCATACTCCTAACATTTTTATCCCAGCAATTTCCCCCATCTTAATAATGCCAAAACTCCTTTAAAAACATAAGACATCTTCATGTCTTCTGTCGGATGATCTGATCTTCGAGATTTAGACTAAAATTTGAACCACTCACAAACATGTTCTAAATTTTAAATCCTACAAGACTACGTGTATTACAACTTAAGTTATGATTGGCTTGTAGGCACAATCTTACATCAAGTAGTCTAATTAGATACAATTTAATCGATGAACTATTCGTAGACAAGTTCTTACAGCTTTAGACTTAGCAAATTTTATATTATCAAATAATTTCAGTATATCGCAATCATAAAATAAATAAAGATCATGAGCTATAATCATTTGAGATATTTGAAATTACATCAGGAGTACAGGAAGGAAAAAATACAACATGAAGGATTTATCTTCGGAAATACTACTGTCTAGATGATCTTCTGATGAGGTCATACTTGGTCCCTCTCCACCAGTTATATAGAGAGTCTTTATCCCGATCCCGATAGATACCTCTGTAACAGACCCAGACCACATGGGAATATTACATGCAGTAGACCCTATCTACGAGGACCTACCAGGCTAAACAACACAAAAACACCATGACTTGACCGACCGAAGACAATTACTACAATGATACAGACCATTAAGGTCAATTACATTACAACCACACGGACCAATGAGGTCATACGACCAGTGCAAACGAGACAAAATACAATCCTTTACAATATATACCCACGTAGGGGTAAGGATACACAACAGCAGAAGTCTGACTATAACTTAGTAGACACCATATAACCCGACCAAACTCTCAACTCTTGATTAGTATCGTAGCTCGTCAATTCATGCGCCAGTCCTGTGACTGCTCCCTCAGACCTGGACGCAAAACAGACATCCACCCCTCTATTACTCGGGGGTTAGTAAAACTCCATTATTTTACTAGTGCAAGTATAATAGTATACGAAATGTACCAATAAGAAGAAAATCACGAATCGGATAACACAATCAGTTGTCGAACTACTCCCGAGAGATTTTATTAATCAGAAAATAAGTAATGAAGTTCTAAGAATTAAAACTTGGCATCTCGGGAGTTTTTAGAACATAATTTCTTTTGGACCTCGAGTCCCAATTTACAAAACCATTTTCGAAAATCATCAAGGCTTCAGCCCGATTCTTGTTTCAAAATACATTAGTGAAATATCATCACGTGTCCGGGATTTCAAGATCCAAACATTATCCACATAATCACTATTCGTGCACATCATGTACCGAACTCCAGAGGTCCCATGGACTGTACCTGGACCACACACACTGTTCGTACACCTCATGTATCGAATTCCAGAGGTCCCACGGACCGTACCTGGACCACACACACTGTTTGTACACCTCGTGTATCCAACTTCAGAGGACCCACGGAACATACCTGGAACACACACACTGTTCGTACACCTCATGTATCGAACTCCAGAGGTCCCACGGACCGTACCTGGAACATATACACTGTTCGTACACCTCAGGTATCGAACTCCAGAGGTCCCACGGACCGTAACTCGACCATACATACACATTTCCCAAAACATGCCAAACAACGCAACACATCACCACGAACAACACACCTTAAAACAAATATGTTCGAACATCCAATCATACACCGAAATTACATGTCCAAATGTGTAGTCAATCCAACACAATAATCATAATCCTCACCATACCTCAAACCCAAGCAATCAAGCCCAACACGAATCGTGCAACTAACATGACCAACACGACTTCACAAGGTTAAATAAGTAAGAATATCATTAATACCAACACACATTCGAATAATCAAACCGCACGAATCATATCCCCAAAGATAAACCAAATCATCGTAAATACAATATATATATATATATTCACAAGACACAAATCGTATAAATAGAATACTTGCCTCAATAACCGATACTGAACACTCCGAAAAACACGGTTCAACCGGAAAACCTCGGACCCCAAAGAAGACAATGAACGGAAGGGTTCTGACTCGAGTTCTTCACAAGAATTTAGTTCCTAAGACATATCATCAATAAATAAACGACCGAACGAGGAGTAATAATCGTATCACGTCCGAATCCCCCTCTAAGACTTTTTACCGGACACCTTCAAGGCGTTGATTAGGAACTCGATAAAATGACAAATCCTCAGTAATCAAACCACGCAACAACAAGGAAATTGGTAGAATACCACTTAATAATCAATAATCCATCAATAATCTAAGTTATTACGGAAACGGACGAAATCCAACAAAAACCCCAATTTTCCCAAAACTAGTTTTTTAGGAAATCTAACCTTGATTCGGTCGATCGGGGGAGGTTATAGGATGATTAATCAACATTAGAAACTCAAGAAATTCGTGGATTGATAGTTTAACAACACATCTTTGTGTCCTCCAAGCCCCAGTCGTGGAAAGGAAAGGAGAGAAATGAGAAAATGAGTGTAAACCCGTTTGCTCGATCATATTTATACTGCCAAGTGTGTGCCGATCACTTACGGCTGTAACCGGCATCCTTACGGCCGTAACCGGCCTTCATGAAAGTTCTGCCCAGTACCCTGCCGACCACGTATGGCCGTAGCCGATCACACCATACGGCCGTAACCGTCCTTCGTCCGGGTGCTGCCCACCGCCCTTACGACCGTACCCAATCACATCTTACGGTCGTAATCGGCCTTCGTACTGATGCTGCCCAGCACCCTTACGGCCGTACCCGATCACACCTTATGTCCGCAACCGCCCTTCGTCCGGATGCTGCCCATCCCCTGCCAAGCACTTACGGCCGTATCCGACACCTTACGGGCATAACTCGGCCAGGCGGGTCTCTGGCCCAAAACGTGCGGCTGTGACTCGGCCGTGTTCAATTCCGACAGCCCGGTTAGGCATTCGACAACGTTTCGGTCACACTAACGCACCGTTTATGATTCAAAACAATATACGAGCAAATTACAAAACACAACATACCGTTCATAACAGAAAAACGAGTCCCACATAATTATAACGACACGAAATCACCGACACCAACCGACAAATAGTTCAAGGCAACTGGAATAAAAGTCTCGGGTATTAAAATAAACACAAAAATCAATCATCGATAAAAATAATACCGATGCTCGACAACCGAGAAATATCCGGAAAAATTCAAATTAACCGGAATGAAAATTCCGGGTATTACATTCTCCCCCACTAAAAATAAGTTTCGTCCCGAAACTTAAAACAGAGACATCATAGTGCTAGCAAATCGCCACGCTCAAACACACAAATATCAACTCATGACCTCGTGATCTCCTGTCACGTGTCTCCGCACGTCCAACAACCCACATGGATTGAGCTAAAACAACAATCACAATAAACATGCTCGTGACCCCGTGATCTCCTGTCACGTGTCTCCGTAGGTTCAACAACCCACACGGATTGAGATAAAACAACCATCACAACAATCCACATGGAAATATTCAAACCAGAATATCAGATATCAAGTACCATACATCAAACATCACATATCAAGTCTACACGCAGAATAAAATCCACAAGACCAACATAAAAATGCTATCACTGGGCACCGCTATCATCTTAGCAACGGTCTCGCAGTACTGGTCTCAATGTCCTTCACGTCCACTACTATAACAAGTTACCAGCGATTTCTTACAACTCGCACGCTCGTGGCCCAGTACATTACAATTGAAACATATTGGGGTACTACCTGAAATCAAAGACGCCAACCTGGGTCTCTTAGATTCTCTAGCTGACTGAGAAGGTCCCATACTCATTTGATATGAGGCTTGAGATTTTAAAATCCCAATTTCCTTACTTCCCGAGGCATCCTCAGAAATCCTCTATTTTTTCGCTACAGATACCGACTCGGTAGATAATACAGTCATTTTAAATGCTAAGGCTCGGTCTTGATAATACTTCAATGTGGTACACATAAAAGGAGACATACACTACCGAACATGAGGTTTCATACGCATATCGAAATAACTAACCTTATCTGCCTCACTTCTCACTTGATCTCGAACATAACATAATTGCCGATTATAATCGACTATTGCCTGAGATATCGACACATCTTGGGGCGTCGCCAAGAAAAACAAGACAATCCTACACTCTTTAACAGGCGGCGGACAATACTCGGCCTCCATGGCAGCCTTTAATTCAACCCAAGTAGCTGTCTGTTCACTAGGCGCTACGGCCTCCCACCAGTCTGCAGCTTCCTTATCGAGCAGGTATTGAGCAATAGGTACTCTCCTTTCGTCCGGACAATCTACAGCATCAAATGTTCTGTCCAACTGGAAGAGCCAGTTCTCGCAACCGAACGAGTCCGAAGATTCTACAAAACAGGGCAGGTGCATTCTCATGACATCCCGTAACCATTTACTAGCTCCATTATCCTCTTCTAGGTTCTCATCCCGGTGTACGATCTGATTCATCTGCGCCAACTGATCAACCAACTTACGAAGGATGGTGGCGGCACCTACATCAACATTACCTCTTGCCGATTGCCCCTAATCACCCGACTTGTCATCCCGACCATCTACACTGAGATGATTGGCACTCGACGATGAGCGAGTCTCCCACTCATGCTACCAATTAAGATCACTACCACGACCACGCCCTCGGCCTCGACCCCTCGGCATACTGAATGGACAACCATTCAGAATATCACAACAAAACAAACATCACAGAATCAACATAGGACAACAACAGCCCAATAAATTATTCACTCCGAGTCATTACACTAATATACGAACCAACACTGCAACAGTAGGAGTTAATTTTATAAATAATCCATGTGGCCACATAAAGAGAAATGCGTGACCTTTATCAAAACAAACACTGTCAAAACCATGTATATATATATATATATATATATATATATATATATCATTGGAGTCAAGCATTTGTAGCATTCTTTAAAAATTAAATTTTCCGAGGTATTCGTCCGAATGATAATATTTTTAAAACTCTCGAGTTTGAAAGATTTTGCTTAAATGAAAAGGCTACGAGGTTTTCCACCATGTATCCTTATATACACAACATTCAACGCCTAATGTACGTAACCCTTTGATCGAGTTAACGTACTTACTCAGCTTGTAGCGTACATCATACCATGTTAACTCATTTGTCCGCACGCTCGCCGAAAGTATCCGGGTCCAGAAAATCCGAAAGTGACCCACGAGGCCGGAAGATTCCCATTGACGGATCCATCCGTATGTAATCTCCACAAATAATATATGTAAACATATCGTAATAACATAAGCAAATTTTTATGGTTAACGTACGTAACCTTTGAGAAACCGTCCATCACTTGTCCATATTTCACATGTCCCCATATGACGTCTTCGACATCCTGGATATGTATATTTATTCTAATAATATTCACATACCATATACCTGATATTGCTAATATAACATTTATGATACAGAATATCCCCAAAACTCATTGTCGACCAACTACGATAATAATATTCACATACCATATACCTGATATTGCTAATATAACATTTATGATACAGAATATAATTATAACAATTGTCGACCAACTACGATAATTATAACAATTGTCTTAATCCTCAAATTATTTTACCCATAATGTATATATTCCGCACTATCCACTACAACTCGAATAAAAAATGCATTAAAGTCATGGTGAAAATTCAGGATATTACATACTACCCCACATAAAATAAGTTTCGTCTTCGGAACTTTCCATCCGGTCACAAACAACAACTTAACCAAAATATCCAAAATCATAAAGGAAGCAAATAATCATCGCCATAATCGAATAATGAAAACAATATATTTACACGTGCATGGAGTTGAATCTCCATTAATATTAGCATATGACACAGCTTCCAAAGTCTCAACAAAATTTCAAACACAATTTCACAAGTTTCGACAAAATACATCAAAATGCCAATACCGCAATATGTCAATTTTAGTTTCATGGTATCTCGAATTTTTTTTATAAGATCAGAATTAATTATTCGAGCACTTAACACTTCAGTAGTAAGTTTGGGATTTCATGTCTCATTTTCTTAGAAGCCCGAGGGAAGCCACACCTTGACACATGCTGTCATGCCCCTAAACATCGGGAAGGACGAGGGTGCAACGCATCGGTCGATCATTCAATTTATTGGAGTAAATACACGGTAATAAATAACCAAAGCTCAATAAAATTCAAAGTAACGATCTTAGCCCGACAATTATGAGATTCATTAATACAAAAGGATAATATCTGAATTACATTGATTACAAAGTTGCAGTGGAAATAGCAAAACGATAGGTGCGGAATACAACTTTGCTTATTACATTCAAGATAACAACAGAAATCTAAGTCTTGGCAGCGGGATGATCTAATCAGTCTCTCTTTCTCTCTTTAGGTTTTCTTTACCTTCATCGATATGCTTTGTAATACCCGTACTTTTATTGACTGTTTGACTTTGCCGTCCTCCTTATTTTGTCGCTCTGTAAATGCTTGGAGATGTTGTTGATATTGTTTTTGAGTTTCGTATCTTGTTTGGGTCTCGATCGTGTTGTTCTAGACCTTGCGGAAGTGTTCTGGGCCAGAGAAATAGCGCACGTTAGGCCTAGGCTAACACACACTAATTCTGCTTGATTAGCGCACGCTAGCTTTGAGCCGTAGCGCGCGCTAAGGGGATCAGCCAGGTCAGAACCAGTAACCCAGACTGCTCTATGGACTGGCGGATTAACGCACGCTAGGAGTTGTTAGCGCGCGCTATTCGTGGTTACTAGCGCACGCTAACACCCGTCCGTAGCGCACGCTACCGGGCTGGTCGACAGAGGCAGTGAGGTTGCCAGGTTTTCTGGACTATCAGGTAACGTACGCTAGGCTTCGGCTAGCGCACGCTAAAGCTGTTGCATAATGCATGCTAAGCCATAGCGGTGGCGCACACTAAGGTTTGAGCAGGACAGAGACAGTAAGTTCTGGACTCCAGAACTGGATGCCACATTTTGGGCTAGCGCACGCTAGAGATAGACGTTTAGTGCGCGCTAACGGGGCCGGCAGAAGTCACTGGACTACCCGGTGACTTCGCTAGCGCACGCTAATGAAGGAGGCGTAGCGTGCGCTAGACTAGGTAGATATATATGGCAGTTGACTTTATTTTCGTCATTTCTCACCTTCTTCACTCCTTTTCGACGGGAATCGCTCGGGAGAGACGATCTTGGGCGATTGGAAGAGATCCCAAACCTTTGCGAGAAGAAAGGTTTTTGGAACTGAGCAGAGAACTTGGTCTTCTAGATTGGGAATCTAGTACTGAAGAAAAAGCAAGCTGAAGCATATCAGAGGAAGGACGGACCTAGCTGATTAGAGGAATCAGATCCTAGCTGATGCAGACAAAAGGACGAAGGACGGACAAAGGAACCTAGCTGATCAGAATCTCAGGAGAGAAATCCAAGGAGTCAACTCACCTGATGCACAGAAGTCAACAGTCAACAGTCAAACCAGCTAAGTTTTCTAAACTCAACCGACTTCTGAATATTTTATTATTGTTTGCTATATGTATAATAATATTATATTAATTTTTGGTTCGCAAGTGGCATTTAAATACACGTGGCGATCACTTGATAATTCAACCTCCACGGTGACCAGTTAAATCTAACCGTCCAATTTTAAAATCAAAACCTGGACCACCGATTCAAATTTGAAATTTAAATAGCATCTCAAAAGGCGAACCACCGATTCAAAAGAAATAATAATTTAATCCATACGTCTTTTCATATTCTTTATAAGGACGGAAACCCTTCACTTTACCTTTACGCTTACCAATCTTTCAAACCCTAGATTTACAGAGCAAAAATCTTTTGAACTCCAAATACACTGAAAATCTCTTATTTGCAGAAATGGAATCTTATTTCGAAGGCGTTAACATGAAGGCGGTCAAAGACCAGATTATCTTTTCTATGGTCGTTGATTTCGAAGGTCTTTTGGAAGCAAATCTGGATAACAATGACGTACTCTTCCTTATCCATTCGATGATGAAGAATGGGATCTATCCATTTCTGGATATCACTCCCAAGCATCTATAGAAGGAGGACGTCATCGCTTTCTACTGAGAAGCCCATGTGACCGAAGAAGGAATCAGAAGCACAGTCGGCGGAATTCAAGTCGACATCTCGCCGGAGTCGATTCGTAAAATCTTTGGTATGAAGCACTGCAGCATAGCCGTCGAGGCTCTCAAACAGACAGCAGCCGACGTTTGGCTAAAGATTAAGGCGATTGACCAGCCGACGAAGCTGAAACTCACTGCAAAAAGGAGCGAGATTAAAAAGGAGTATCGGTTATGTTAGATATTACCAACAAGATTATTATGGGTATGGCCGGCAGTTACGACCAAATGTCGTCGGCAAAATTCACAGTGCTGGGAGCACTTATTCAAGACGAGGCGATCGATTGGGCTGACTACATCTTTAGGCAGCTTGTTCGAGAAGTCAACAAAGCCGAATGGCTTGCTGATGAGAAGAGATTCAGATCCAAGCTGGCGTTTGGAACGCAGCTGAGTTGGATCCTTGAGAAGATGGGTGTGGCGAAGGGAAGTACTGACCCCTTCCACATCAACAAGAAACTTGGTCATCTGGACCAAGAGACCTTGAGGAAGCTAGGAGGCAATAGGAGAGCAGCTCAGATACTCACAGAATTGTGTGATTCACCGCCCTACAAATGTCCTTCATCAGACGAGTCGGACCGACCTGCAGCCGTCAACCCAACTGCAGCCGAGCTAAACTCCGAGTCAGACAACACACCAATAGTTGTCCGATTCAAAAGAAGGGGACCAGCTCCTGGAGAGCCATCCATCATGCAGTCATCTCCAGAACCCTCTCCTAAGAGGCCCAGCGTGCGATTCGGCGGGAGGAGCGGCGGAACATTATACGATCTTTGCGGCCAGTCGCCTACCCACCTGGAAGACCAGCCTGCTCTAGGCAGCCTGGAAACTCAGATCGTCCCTGTCCTCATTCCAGCATACATTCCAGAGGAGGAAGAAGCAGGTTTAATCATCTCAATCCCTGAAGCAAACTACACCTTTAATCTGCTAGACAATAATGTTTTCAACCTGTCTATAGAACAATTATAGCTTGTTAAACCACAAGCTTTAAAACACTCTTTTGTTAATATTTTTGAAGAGTGGAAATTTTTCAAATCACTTTCATTTGCTAAACTTCAATCTTATATTGAAACCAGTGGTTGGGAATATCCCCAAGCCACAGAGGATGTACTGATACACTTTTGCAAAGTATCAGACATAGTTTTGATCCTCTAGGAGAATTGGTTCATGTCTCATTTCAAAAACAACATGGACCAATTCCTCCAGTCCATAATGTACAGTATTTTTGATGGATCATTTGGGATAAAAGATGAGGAGGAAGAAGAAAAAGAAATTAGGATTGAAGAAGTGAATAAAGAAGATGAGGAGATCATTGTTATAGATGACGAAGAAGAGGAGCAGGAAGAGAGAAAAGAAGGAGAAAATATTTTAGTTGAAAAACAAACAGAAGAAGTGGAGAAAACAGAGGAGTTAATTGATGAAGAAGAAGAAAAAGGGGAAGAGGTAGAACAGGAGGATGATGAAGGAGAAAAAGATGATGAGAATGATGATCAGAATGATGGAGAAAATAAAAAGGATGAGAAAAAGAATGATGATGATGATGATAAGGATAAAGGAGGAGATCAGGGAGCTGAAAATAAAAAAGATAATGTTGATGAAGAAGAAAAGGAGGAAGAACAAGAGAAGGAAGTAGAAAAGGAAGAAGAAGAGAAAGAAAAGGAGCCGGAGAAAGAGCCAGAAGTAGAGGCTGCAGACAAGGCTGGGCGCCCGCCGTATACCACTGACGCAGAGTTGGCTGAGGACTCCAGATCAGGGACACCTGAAAAGACCCCATCTGGAGTGCCAGCTGCAGATAGGAGCCTGCAGTCTAGTGGATCATTTGCAGAAGGCTCAGGCGGGCACTCTCCACCATCGCAGATCTCACCTGCGATGACCGGGCTGATAAGGCAAATAGTGAAGGATACCATTGCAGAGTTGCTTGCATCTCAAGTCACTCCTGACCTCCCATCCATCAATGCCAAGATTGATACATTGCTGCAGCGGGAAGTCCCTCAACCTCCTCCCCCTACAAACAACATAATGCCATTTGGCATGTCTGACTGGATGCACAGGATGGAGCAACAACTGACCACTTTGGTTGATGCTGGCAAAAAGGGGGAAGATAGGATACAGGGGGAAGGCAGCATTCAAGGAGAAATAAGGGAGGATCTTAGAATGAAGAAGAGACAGGATGTCCAGATGATCACTCCTGGGACATCCTCCACTAAAAGGAGGGGAGGAGCAGAACCAGAAGAACAGGCTGATCAGCCTGCAAGCAAGAAGAGGAGGACTAGAGGAGGATTTGAGCCTACTCTAGAGTGGGAAGGCAAGGAGTTGTGGTACGTTGAAGAATTTATACCAGAGGAAGCTCTACCCATGTGGGGATCTGCAAGGAAAAAATTCATCAAAGACTACTACATCTGGGAAATACTCCAGGATGATAATCTCTCCCCACAGCAGATCTTCATCAACTTCATGGAAGAAGCTCATCCTCAACTCTGGACTATTCTGAAGAAACATGCTGAGACATACAACGCTTATCCCATGATCCCTACATTCAAAGCCAAAGAACCTCCCACCTTGGAGAAAGGTAGTGATTTAAATGAACTTGCTCTCCAGAGAAAAATGAAGAAGCTGTGTCTTGAGAATAAGTTTTCATCTCAAGAAGAGCAAGACTTTGCAGCTCTTGTTGTAAAGAGGAAGTATGGTCTTGCACCTGTCAAAACAAGACCAATTGGAGCTAAACCTTTCAGGCCTGTCAAACAGCCTATTCGAAGAGGCAGAGGCAGAGGCAGATGACTTTTCTTTTTATTTTGTACTTGTAATGATTTTATTTCTGTACTTGTAAAATTTTCTTCTAATTCAGACATGTATTTGTAATCAAGTCAGAAAATTTTATAACAGTCTTTTGAATGACAATTTCCAGTTGTCTCAAAAATAAGACTGATTTTAGTTTGTGTCTTGCACTCAAGTGCAGACTTGTTCATTTGAATATTTCCTTAAAGTTTTGCCATCATCCAAATAGCGGGAATTTGTTAGGAATACTTGTTAGATTTTGATGATATCATTAATATAAATTCAAATGTTTATTACTTGGCAAAATGTAAGGAAGAACCCAATGAGTATCTTCCATAGGGCAAATTATGTTAAGTGAAAAACTTGGCAAAATGTAAAGAAGAACCAAATGAGTATCTTCTATAGGCCAAATATAAGTTAGGCTAAAAATCGGCTAAGTACAAAAGAACAGCTAAGTTCATCAGAGAGGTACAGCTGAGTCATTTCAGAGAAGATCTGGTCAACAAAAATCATCAGGGATGTTTGACCAGACTGTAGTCAAGTAACCTCAGACAGGTCAGCTGATCAGGCGAGTTCCAAACAGTGAACATCTGAGAGGTCCAGACTGCAGAGAAGTTATCTTACATCAGCCTACTCGAAATCAGCCAAGTACTCCAAGTCCACGTCAGCATGTGTTGAAAAGTCAAGTATTACGGAAAGTCACATGCAACATGAAGAGACAAATTGGAGAGATTCCCGCAAAGGATATGAATTAAATAATTCATCCAGACCCACCTTGAAGACTTTAATCATATTATATTCAAAAGATTCGGCGCCTCACATGCAAAGTCTTCACAATGGTCGAAAGATGGATTAAATTATGGGAATCCAGCCTTGCAACATTCAGAAGGAAAAAACAATGAAGTCTACCTCTCCAACGGACGGATCTGTTGAAAAAGAAATTGCAATGGCTATGAAGGAAAAGCTCAGAGATCGTGACCTATATACACTACACCATAGATTGCATACAGCAACGTGTAAAATACGTTGCAATATGCCCTAAATTCATTGCAATAGGGCCTATTGCAACGATTATGCAAAAATCAAGCGTGCACTTTGCTCTGGTTGCCATAGGGCCCTTATGGCAACAAATTTGGTACCATATTGCAACGGCATATTATCGTTGCAAATATAGTATATGGCAACGATTTAACGGCTATAGCAACATGTTTAACACCATTGCAATATCTTGGACTACCTATGGCAACATTTTTTTGCAACGATTTTTTTGTGTTAATTGTTGCAATACATGGATTCAGGCAACCCTAAGGCAACATATATGCCCAATTGCAACGTATTTAGAATCAAATGCAATCTAATTTTATTAATGAATATGACATATATGGCAACATTTAAGCTTCTATTGCAATGCTAAATAAAAAAACTGGCATGACCATTAAATTTATTTCAATTGGTATATCGTAACATCAATCCAACCGAGCAATATTACTGTTGTTCCAACATCAAGACTAAGTTTAGGAAAATGACCAAGTTGAAGCAAAATAACTAAGTTCAAGTGACACACAATCTAACTTAGTAATACATAGACCAATATATTAGTTAAACATTATATAAACATGAGTCATGGCTCTTCTTCCTCTTCCTCTTCCTCTTCCTCTTCATCTTCATCTTCATATATCTTCATCTTCATCCGTCTCATCTCCGTCCTCAATAGAAGTAGTAGCACATCTAAATCCTTCTCTGAATCATTATGGACTTCTCCCAATCTGAAATTAGAAAAAAAAAGTTAGCTCATCACAAAGTAGTTAGCTCACCCACCTCAAGATATAATAAGACACAACCTTGAAAAACACCCACCTCAAGATATAATAAGACACAACCTTGAAAAATTCCACCGCATCATCAAAGAAGCAACAAATACTCCTCTTTGCCAATAAGAAAATAAATTCGAGCCATTAAATCAGTAACGAACATAAAAACCAAACTCCTTGTGTGTGTGAACTTCCCCTGTGTGTGTGTAAACCAATAACCATAATTACTTCCCCTCACTGCTCATAAATCATGCTACTATATCGAACCAAACACAATAAGCACAGCAGCAGAATCCAATAATGAGAAGCAGTATGCTATAACGCTAGCAGCAAGAACAATATGTAGCAGCAGCAGAATGATATACATCGAGCAGCAGAATGATCAAAGCTAGCAGCAGAATAAATTACAACTAGCATATCATCAATTATATACAGACCCAAAATGTAGACTGGAAAACAGACAGTCTCGACCTTCGGTGCTTGAATGACTGTTCTTGGAAATCCATCAAGAATAAAACCTTTCTGGCATGAAGGCTTCTTCAATACGTCGTTTATTATCTGAACAACCAAATCATCAGAAACAAGTTCTCCCTGAGGAATCATAACAAAGAGTTGGTGAGAAGGAATTATTTCTTTCCAGGTTGCAGGTATATCAGACTAAAGAATAGACCTTTTCCATGGCCTCTTTGGCCTTAATTCCAAGGGGGGTCTTGACAGAAACAGTGTATAAATTTCATCCTGTTAATGAGTGTTGTCATTAGCATTTTGAAGAAGGATTTAGGCATTTTTAGGGACTATGAATACACATTCATGCCTGATAAACAAAAAAGGCTTATTCATGCTCTTGAAGATGTGTTTCTGATGCATCTCACGTGTTTTGTGTTAGGCATTTGCACTCTAATTTCAAGGTGGCAGGATTTAAAGGATTAGCCTACAAGAATGCATTATGGGTCTTGCAAGAGCATCCACTGTTAGTGAGTGGACATTGAGAATGGATGAAATGAAGTCTTTAGGAAGAGAAGCTTTTGCTTGATTTGAGGATAAACTTCCTGAGCAGTGGAGCAAGAGTCATTTTACCTTTCATCCCAAGTGTGATATGCTCTTAAACAATTGTCATTAGTTGAGCTGCATCCATCTTCGTGTTTCGGCAGAGGTTTCACAACTAAATCATCTCAAGAAGAATCGCTTGAATTATCATTGGCTAATTTGCGTCACTCGTCCTTTTGAGCTTCTAACTTATCATGCATCTCAAGTTTGTTTCGTGCTTCATTCTTAGCCTCTTCTTTCTTTCTCGTCTCCTTCTACTTTTCTCACGCTTCTTAGAACAATCTCCCATTTGGACTTTGCATTACATGTACATCCATGGTAACCGATTATGTATTCTTTTGGTTTTATACTTGACAACCGAGACCAAAATAAGACCGTAAGAAGATATACGTAAACTGAGCACTACAAAAAACATATCAATTAATCGGGTAAAACAGTCGCCAATAATAACGGGGAGCAGTCATTCGAAACGTACATTTACTCAATGGTTCAGGTTACAAAAGACTCTTGTACACTAATCCAAGGGTACCATCAGTAACTTATAAAACACAGAATCAACAGTGCAAAAAAGTAAATGTATTTATATTAAATTCCCTTTATATTTGTTATGAGAAGAACTTGTTGTGGCTGGTTTTTACGTTGGACCTCCAGATTTTACGCTGGGCCTAGTAATAGGAGTTGCGATGAATCTATACTCTACCTAGAGGTATGAGGTTCGACTCTTGGATTGTGAAGGCAAAATAAATGGAACTGGGTCCAACAGAAGATCGGCTAAAACCGCCATTAACATCAACAGAATTAATGCAGCAGTAAGGAAAAAACAACGCACACCAAAAATAACTACAACAAAAGCAGAACCTAAATATTCAAAAATTGATAGGCAACAGGAATCTACACAACAAATAATCCAGCTTAAACAATTAAGAACTCTGCTCAAGACGAAATAAACGAATCGTGAGTATGTGTGTGTGTGTGTGTGTGGTTTAAGAAGAAAACAAGCACTACTACACCAACACAAACACACATTTGGGCTGGCTTACCTTATGGTGAAGATCAATGGCTGCGGCGTTGGCCGTTGAGCATTTGGGCGGAGTTCGGCAGGAATTGAAGCTACGTGCAATAGCGAAACACGAATATATCCTAGGGCGGGCGAGACTTACACAGTGTATCTGGTGGTGGTGATGCGGCCTGGTGGTGGAGGCGGATGCTTTTCCTGATGGTAGTCGCGGCGTATTGTTCTGGTGGTAGCGGCGGCGACACGGTTCGGAGAGAGAAGGCAAAAATACAGAGAGACAAAAATGTCGCGTGAATAAGGCAGTGTGTGGATAAACCCTAATGTAGTCGCCGGATATGTGGTGAGTTGCTTTCGACGTGAGTGTTAGGTGGCGGGTTTGGGCTGAGGGAGCGGCGAGGGTTTGAGATAATGTGGTTAGTGTTTTAATGTTTCAAAAGCTCGCTCAATTTCTTTAGTACCCGCCTAAATCTTGGGCCCAAAATTGCTATGTACAGCAACGAATTCTTAAATTGTTGCAATAGAATGTAAATTTTACACTATTTCCAACTTTTTCGCTTCAATTGCAACACTTTATAAATGCATTGCAATATATCCGAGCTGGTCTATCAATAGCAACGTTTTATGATGAAATTTTTGAAATCTGGTTGCTATAGCCAATCTATGGTGTAGTGATATATCCGAAGATTTGAAGCTGAGCATACAAACAAAAAAAGACAACAATTACAAATGGTGCGAACAAGCGATCAAAGCATTCAAGCAATCTGAAACAAAATAAAGCATCGTGAAAAGAGCAGTTTTAGAAAGTTCATACTTGAAGAAGCTCTTAGTTGGAGAAGACAAAAACTCGTGTCTTAAATCCTGAGTTCGGGGTACTTCACTGGTTGAAGTTCGAGACTGTAAAGGCATCCAAGGATCGAGGATCAAGAGGTGCAAGGCAGTCAAGTGTGTTACAACGGCACGGATTTCCACTGGTTGGAAGCTATTGTAGTTTGGTTGAATCACTGTAATATTTATCACTGGTTGAAAATTATAGTGAATTCATCTCCAACTGGTTTGGAGAAAAGTGGATTAGTACAGGATTACCCCACCTCTGAGACCACTATAATTGCCTGCGGATTTTCCTACTTTATAGCATCATACTCTAATTGCTGCATTCATTGTTAAGTATTTCATTAGTTGTTTTATTTTCGGCATCAGTGACTTCCGCACGTATTGAGAACAAACGACTCTAAGTCATTTGTATATCTATCAGCTGAAGAAACTTACTCTTTGAGAAAAAGAGTTTAAGAGTTTCAATAAGTTTAAGATTTTATCTATACAGAGGGCTTGGGAAAGACATATTGTTCTCTTCTCTCTATCCCAGTAGAGTCGAATTCCAAGAATATAGGTTGCTTCTCCCAAGTCTTTCATGGAGAAATTACTCGAAAGCCAAGCTTTCGCAGAACTAAGCATTCCCACATCATTTCCTATTAGTAGAATGTCATCCACATATAGTACTAAGAATGCAATCTTGCTCCCACTAACCCTCTTGTATACACAAGGTTCCTCTTCATTTTGCACGAAGTCAAACTCTTTGACTGCCTTGTCAAAACGAAGGTTCCAACTACGCGACGCTTGATTCAGTCCATAAATGGAACACTGAAGCTTGCACACTTTCTGAATATCGACCTCGGACACAAAGCCTTTAGGCTGCTCCATATAGATTTCCTCCTCGAGGAAT
Organism: Orobanche coerulescens; assembly: GCA_033398695.1. Lineage (NCBI taxonomy): Eukaryota > Viridiplantae > Streptophyta > Magnoliopsida > Lamiales > Orobanchaceae > Orobanche > Orobanche coerulescens. The sequence goes on from CM065803.1 coordinate 161,241,328, forward strand.
CTATTAAGAAAAGCCGTCTTTACGTCCATTTGCCATATCTCATAATCTTGGTAGGCAGCTATAGCAAGCATCATGCGAATAGACTTGATCATGGCTACGGACGAGAAGGTATCTTGGTAATCGATCCCTTCCTTCTGGGTATAACCCTTTGCCACAAGCCTGGCCTTATAGGCGTCAACCTTGCCATCACTATCAGTCTTTCTCTTGTAGATCCACTTGTTCCTAATAGGCACTATGCCCTTGGGGCGGTCTACTAGAGTCCAGACCTGATTGACATGCATTAAGTCTATCTCAGCTTCCATAGCTTCATGCCATTTCGCGGAGTCTACATCCACCATCGCTTGGTCATATGTCATTGGGTCGGTCTCTTGGCTATCACTTGGAACCTCATGGAGACCCAACTCCTCCAACTTCACAGGCCCATACCTCTCAAGTAAATGAGACACCCTACTAGACCTACGAGGTGGTTGTAATTGTGTTTCAGAAGGTTCAGATCCGATTTCTTGCACAGGTGTCTCCCGAAGAGTTTAATTGTATTCTTCTAAAGAAATACTTCTACCTGCTCCGCCTTCCTGAATGAACTCACCTTCCAGGAAGTGTTCTTGTAAAGCAACAACGATCTTTCGATCTTCGGGCATGTAGAATAGATACCCCATCGTCCCATACGGGAATCCAATGAAACGTCCCTTCGCGGGCTACGCTTCCAACTTTTCCACCTTAGTCTTCTTGACATAGGCGGGACATCCCCAAATCCTAATATGATTAAGCTTTGGTTTCCTGCCCTCCCACATCTCATGTGGAGTTTTATGAACGGATTTGGAAGGACATCTGTTCAAGATGTAAGCGGAAGTCAGGAGTGCATACCCCCATAGGTAAATTGGTAAGTCAGTATAGTCCAGCATGGAACGGACCATGTTCAACAAGGTCTGGTTCCTTCTTTCTCACACACCATTTAACTGAGGAGTACCTGGAGGTGTTAGTTGTGAAACTATTCCATGTTCCTTAAGGAACTCGTCAAACTTCGTACTCATATACTCGCCACCTCGGTCCGACCGAAGTGCTTTGATATGATTACCAGTTTGTTTCTCGACTAGGGCCTTGAATTCCTGGAATTTCTCAAAGGCCTCGAATTTATGTTTCATTAAGTATACATAACCATACCAAGTATGATCATCTGTAAACGTAATGAAATATTGATATCCGTCACGTGCTGCTTCCGAAGCACCACATACGTCGGTATGGATTAATCCCAGTTTATCAGCGGCTCTTTCAAAAGTCCCTGTGAAGGGGCACTTAGTCATTTTGCCTTTAAGGCAAGATTCACAAGTAGGAAAGGGATCCGATCCCAATGGACCCATAAGTCCATCTTTTTCCATCTTGTAAACCTTGGTCTGACCAACATGACCAAGTGTAAGATGCCATTTTAAAACTTGATTGGTTTCATCCCTACCATGTTTTCTAGTTATAGTATTCACAACTACTTTGTTACTGAGATTTAGATGATACAATCCATTTAACAATGTAGCAGTACCCACTAGTTTATTTCTGAAATAAAGTTTGCAAGAACCATCACCAATGAAAAATGAAAAGCCTTTTCGATCCATGACCGGAATGGATACAATGTTTTTGTGCCCCTTGGACAAAACAAGTATATCTTCTAAAGTAAAAACAAAGCTTGATTCTTAACCCAAAAGAAGTGATCATATTTCGGTCGCCTCGGCACTATGACCGCTTCCAACTGTGATCATAACTTCTCCAGCTCCAAGCTTTCTACTTTGTTCCAGATCCTGATTCACGGTATAAATATGAGAACTAGCACCAGAATCCAGTATCCAGGAAGTAGAAAATAAAGTAGCAGAACAATTCGTTTCCAAAACTAAAAGTTCTGTACCTGAAGTGCCATGAAGAATTGGACAGTCTCTAGCCCAGTGGCCCAGCTCACCGCACTTGAGACAAGCATCCTTCTTCTTCTTGTTCTTCGGAACCATCGGGGCCTTGCCCTTTCCCTTGAAGTCCTTGACATGTGGTCCAGTCTGCTTCTTGGTCTTTTTCTTCTTGTTCTTAGACCTCCGAGGTCCAGAAGAAATCACAAGAGCAGACTCCTTCATCTCATGAGTCTTCATCGAGGCGAGCGGTCACAAGTTTGTTCATTAGCCCAGCTAAATTACATGCAATCTCATTGCAGTTGAAGCTCATAACAAACTGTGAGAAGGAATCAGGGAGAGACTGTAGGATAAGGTCGATTTGGAGAGAAGTATCCATTTTAAAATCAAAAGCCTCCAATCTCTCGATCATGGATATCATTTTGAGGACGTGTTCCCCAACCTTCTCACCTTCCTTCATCATTGCACTGACTAGTTGCTTGGATATCTCATATCTAGCAGTTCTGCTGTGCTCACCATAAATCTCGGTTAAGTGAGATAGAATCTGCCTAGCAGAAGTCATTTTCTCATGAGCTCTCTGAAGCTCATTACACATTGAAGCCATCATGTAAGCACGGACTTTTACGTCAGCCTTAACCCACTTTTCATGGTTTCTAATCTCTTCTTGATTAGCTCTGGTCCGCACAGGAGGCGCCGGAATGTCCGTCTCCAAGAGGTATCCCAGTGCCTCTATACTGAGGACAATCATCAGATTGCGGAGCCAGTCCACAAAGTTAGGTCCAATCAGGGTGTTCTTCTAGAGTAGAATTGCGAGTGGATTCATAGTCATATTGAGAGTTATGTCTGCATTAAGTATATTAGATTAATTAGTGACTCATTTAATTATGTTTTGAGTATAGAATTAAGGTATTTTCTATTCTTCTTACCCAGCTCCCACTATTTTTATCAGAATAACACACTCCCATGTGAAATCCAGAAGTATCGTCGCTCTACTTCATAGTGGTGATGGAGTTCTTTATAAATCTTAATAGAGGGCAACCGAACAGGTTTCTAGTCTATTAATTTTCATAAAGTGGTGTCCAACACCAACCCATCTAATGGATGATTCGATCTTCTTTTTCCCCTTGTTCACTCCCCTCAACCTATACGGTTTCTATGGCTCGTGAACAAGTTAAGTTTATACCATCGATGCAAATTAGTTTCACAATTGAATCTTATCCGGCAACCTATCAGGTTTCTATGGATAAAATTTTCTCCAACCGGAGGCATCCAATGTGCTCCCGGTAATTTATCCTCCTCCTCGAACGAATACCCCGATAAATCGGAAGCATAGCACATCCGGTTTGGATTTCAATTTTCCGAAAGCTCGATGGAGGGAAGGAAAACCTTGTAACCTTATAAACTAAATAATTTGTCGTGGGAGAATTTTCGCGATTAACGCTACACTTTGCACATTAATCATTTAAGCGCGTTTATGGCATTCATACAATATGAAACAACCATTCACAACCTAGTTGCTACCAATATGTGGTTCATGGACCGTTCCTAGAAAATAAAAACTCCGTAATCTAATTACAAGTCTTCGTCTTGAATCTTCGTCTTCTCGAAACGGATCTTCCTCCGGTCTTCGTCATTACATATAAATTTTACATTGAAAATTGCATCCTAGATACAAATATTTCTAGTAAAATAAATAGGCTCAAAATGGCCTTGACAACCCAATCGAATAAAACGAACGATTCAAAACTAGGTCCACAAACCATATCCCCATTCAAAAGCATTCATCCAATAAATACTATATAAATAGAAAGCGTAGAGATACATTGATCCAATCAACAATACGAACCGATCCAATCGATTCACACAATCAGTAATATGAAAAACGATCAAAATAATTCGGTCGATCACAAGTATTCCAATAAATCAATTTTCCCTTATAAAATGAAATACCATAAATCATTTTAATCTTATTAAATCCAATTTAAAATGTGGAAAATCATTTTTAGGAATATACAAAGCAAACAAGCCCGAAACGGGTCCGAAATAGGCTGAACTGCACCTGAAACGCCACCAGGCAGCATGCAGGGCTGCCCAGCAGCCCTGGGCCGTGGCCCACAGTCTAGAAACATTTCCAGCGAGCTGCAACAGCCCTGGACCACGGCCCCCGAGCCCTGGGCCGCGGCCCCCCCTTTCCGGACCACTTCCGGATCGTCTAACGGCAAACCAATATAGTTTTTCGATCGGATATCCAATATATATATTTTCCAACATTCATATCTTCAATTTATATTTAGACATAAATACAACGAACATAAAACATATACCACGATTATGACTAAAATGGTTCCAAATCATTCACCATCGAATCGAGCATTCCAAATGCCAATATCATATATATGATTGCAAGACCTACGCTCGGATACCACTGTTGGGATTCGGTGCCTAAACGAAAGCCCAGTGGAAGCGGTAAAATGAAAATTAATTCGATCCGAATCCCTACGAGGATCGATCGAGCTACATATATACGAATATAAACGAAATCACAAGAGATATGAGAAACATATCCTCATAGTCCGTTGATTAAATGGTATCCTTCTCTTGAGTTATTCCCCAAGCTTTGCTTGTTCTCCATGAATCCAATCCGCTCCAAGCTCTTGGATGAACCAATGCCGAAATACCGCGTCTCTACTTGCCACGCGCCGGATAAACGAACGGAATGACAATCACCTGATTAACCTCTAAGGTTATGGCTAGAATCAAGTGATGCAAACTTTATATTCAAGATTATAACACTCTAAGTGCTTAATATATATCACTCAATTAATCCTCACAACAATTTCTCCAAGAAATATGAAGAAGAATGATAAGGAAAGATGAAGACTAGAAAAAATGATTTTCTCTCTCTATATCTCTCAAATCTCAAGGATGGTACAAGTTAGGAGAGGTGAGAGTTGTCTTCACATTTATTCTACAAGAATCAATATCAAACCATGACCATATCACCTTTACCATATAATAAGAGATTCCAAATCTCTTAAAGTCATTTGTCTTCCATTTATAAAATGGAGATAAAGACCAAGATGGGAGGGTGATTAGAAGGGGGCGGCCAACTAGAAGGAGCCGGACGAGTTCAGTCCGTTTCGAACTCTCATGAGTCCAAACAGATAAACTCCGATTCTGTTCCGATGTATTTATATCAATTAATTAATCCAATTAATTAATAATGTCAAATAAAAAACAATATAATTAATTTCTCCAAGAAATAATTATATCTATAAATTAAATTTAATCACCCAGTAATTTATTTAATTCATTAGGCCGTAAATTAATTTATCTAATAAATCAATATAAACATCCAATGTCCCAATAAATTAGATATCCAATATCTAATATTCATAATGAGAGAATAAGCTCGACTCATTCCGTCGTCAATCCTATTGCGCGACTCGGTAGGTCCGTCTCAGTCAGCAATGGGAGGAACCAAAGAGTAGTAGCACCACCTAGCCAGCCTGGCAATCTACACTGTACCCCAACTGAGAACGAATGATTGGGATCATTCAAGAACCATTCTGTCGTGAATACCAGTATACGTATAAACCCTTCTATCAAATGTACCGATCAAGATATAGGGTCACGGTTAGTCAAACCCTATCTGTACTTGACACTATGCATGCGTTAATGCAAATCGAGATCATTGAGCTCTCGTGTATCCAATACAACTAGCTCCAATGCTTTGGCCAAAGACTTATGATCTCATCTGCCAATAACCGCATAGGACATATAACCCGCTCACTAACGGGAGAAAGAATTCTATCTTGGTATTCAGTAGGACCTGCTACTTGCCCGTCAATATGCACGTCGAGGTTGACCCCCACCTTCCGGTTTATAGGGTCGAACTACTCTAATGAAAATCTTGACGTCACAAGAACATCCCTACTAAATCCTGAAGTCGAAGGTTCACGAATACCTATCACAACCTTTTGATTCCGTCATTGACAGACCCGGAGTGAAATCCGTGTGACGAATTGAGGGTGAGTCGGTTCGAGTATACTAATCCAATTAGCATATGTTGGGAAAACAAGAACCCTGTATCGAAACAGCCGGGATATTCAATCCCTGTATCGAAATAGTATTTGATAAGAGGTTTTGACATATATGCCAATCCACATACAGTAAAGGAAACTGTATCGAAGTGTTGAAGCATCAACCTGTATCGAAGACCTGTCTCGAATCCAGCATATAGTGAAACCCTTCAGTACAGCAAAGAAGTCTTCTAAAAGACCAAGTATGGAAACTGTCTCGAATCACCAATACAGTTATCTTCCATACAGATCTCAACAGGACAAAGAAGGAATCTTCAGAAGTCAAGTCCCGTTGAATAAAGAAGTATTTAAATACTCAAGGATAAAGTATTTAAATACTGTCAGTCAACAGATCTTCAAATCCCGCTAAATCGGATCGTGCTTTTAATCCCGTTGAAACAGAATCTTGCTCAACGGATACATCTCAACGGATATATATTTCAGAGACCATATATATCTCATGAAGTCATTGAAGATCAGTTACCGAAACCAAAATCATTCAAAGCTATCAAGTTATCATCATAGAAAAATATATCTCCAAGCTTACTGCAACTCAGATAAAAGAGATATACAGTGCTCATCCTTTTGAACAACACTTCATCAGCTACAAGCTCATAAAGTCAAAGCTGTTGTTCACTCTCTGTTCTATACTTTGAACAAACCCAGATCAGCCCTGCGTGGACTGAGTAAGACGAAGCTTCAGAACTCTGTGTGAAGAAATCAGTCAAGCTTTAGCTCAAAACAATCTGTGTGAACGGTTGAAGCTAAGATCTTTATATCAATCTGTGTGAACGATATATTGATTGTATAACTGTTATAATTATGTAGTTGTGTATGTAGTAATTATAATAAACATTTTTACTCCTGTGCGGAGAACCAGTGGACGTAGAGGGGTTTACCTCGAATCACTTTAAATACTGTGTTATTTACCTTCAGTTTTTACTGTTTTAATTACTGTGATTAATTATGTATACACTATACATTTAGTTGTTGTATCCACAACGACCTACTGTATATAAGACTTCCGCTACGCACTCAGATTTAAAATCAGTACAGTTTGTTGTTTAACCTACTTCCCAAACTGTATCCAGTATACTTAGTGGCCAACAAGTGGTATCAGAGCGGTTGATTCTAAAAAGAATCAGTCGTATTTTTAATCGAATCAGATCCAAAATCACTTACTCTTTAAAAACAGTCTCTTTCATTTCCTTACTTTCACATGGATACTTCTATGATCAACAAAGTGCCTATGTTCTCTATTAACGAATTTGATGATTGGAGAATTAGGATGGAGGCTCATCTTGCATCAATGCACGAAGAGATGATTTTTGTGATACAGGATGGTCCTATCAAGATCATGAAGGTAAACACGGCCGCAAGGATTGAAGGCCAAGCCCATGCTGAGATGCTCGAGAAGGATCGCGAGCAATGGACCACAGATGAAAGAAAGCGAGCCAACCTTGACAATGTGGTTAAGAACGCGTTATTTGTCACCCTTGACAAAGGCACGTTCTCAAAGGTAAAGAGCTGCAAAAGCGACGAGGAAATGCAGGATAAACTCAAGTTGATTTGTGAGGGAACTGAGCTCTCAAAAGAAAACAAGATTTCAAACCTGACTCAGCAATTTGAATCTTTTGATATGAAACCAACTGAGATATTTGAAGAACTTGACCTCAGATTCACTGGTATTGTTGGTGAACTTGAAGCGTTGGGCAAAATTTATACCCAAAAGGAGAAGAACTTAAAAATTGTCGGATCTCTCCCATCCCGATGGGACATTAAGACCACCGTTATGCGTGTGTCTTGCAATCTTAATGAAATAACTACTTTTGACCTCTTCTCTGACCTCAAAGCTTTTGAGTATGATATTGACAGAAGAGAGAAAGATGAAGAATCTCCCTCAAAGGTCACAGCACTAGCCGCTGTATCGAGTCGTCGACACAGCATGCCCAGCTCGTCGAAGCCTAGCCACAAGAATGCTGACAGTGACGACGACATCCTGTCTCAAGATGAAATGGCGCTTCTCATTCACAAATTTAAAAAGTTCATCAAGCAGACTCCCTACAGGCCCAAACCTGTCCAAAAGCTAAGTACCGAAAATTCATCCGGTAATTCTAACCTGTGCTATAATTGCAGGAAACCAGGGCATTATGCAAATAAATGTCCTCATCCCAAAGTTCAAAAGTTGCCGGATGCCGAGCAACAAGAGAGATGAAAGAAGATGTGCTTGGAAAAACAAGCTCAAGGTCCTGATTGGAGAATCAGAAGCCTCCCCCACACCATCCAGATCTGAAGAATGTCTTCAGGTGGTCACCGAAAGTGATTCATCTGATGATGAGTTCGATGATAAAGCATATATGTGCTTTATGGCCAAAGACATTCCGGAAGGTGAAGATAGCGATGATGAGGTAAGTTCAACCTCAGCTATTCCATCAAATGCATCTCATACTTTTGAAAACATGATGAATGAGTTTAAAAACATTCAAAAGGCCCATGAGACATTGAAAAACGAGAATATACAACTCCAACTATCTAACCTAGAGCTGAAAGATGAAAACGATTCGCTGAAGATAAATTACGAAAACATGTCTCTTGACTGTGAAACCAGCAAAGTCGATTTTGAAAAACTCATGGACAGCAATCATCAACTTGATCATGAAATAAGTGAGGTTAAAACTCACAACCAGAGCAAGACAAATGCTTTGGTTCTACTTCAAGCCAAAGTCACAACTCTCGAAAAACGAGAAATTGAACTTGAGACCACTCTGAAATCGTTTGAGAAATTGTCCAAATAAATGGAAGAAATTCTGAGCACTGGGCAACATGCTCATGACAAAAGTGGCTTAGGATACACCTCATGTTCAAACAAAGGGAAAACTAGTACAGTGTTTGTCAAGAGTGTGGAACACATTCCAGAATCGAAAGATAACCCGACTCCCGTGAAGGAACCTGCTGCACCGCGAAAATCGAAGGCTGCAATTCCGCCCCCGCAATCCTATTCCAGACAGCGGAATCATAAGCCGTTCCAACCTATGAGGCGCACTCAACAGCATGCTCCCCGAGCATATCAACAGTGCCAACAGGCGTTCAGAAGGAAGGCTGTATCCAACTACCAAAGGCCCGCACGGCAGTACTATCAGTACAGCACGCCTAGGTATTGGATACAGGAGCCTCGTTATTTCTCGAGACAGCAAGTGCCCGCTCATTATCAACAACAGCATTAGGAATCCAACTGGAGACCCAGAAGGCAAGCTGTTAGGCCTGAGAAAATAGCTCCACCTCCAAGACAGCACTCGTACTGGATTAATAATAATAACCCTGAATTTTTCATGCATAATAGTTATCATGGTTATAACGACTACGGATATGCCCCTCGTAGATATCACAACACTGTACCGAGTATGACCTTCAGTAAACCAATTGCTGCCAGGAAAAATTGGGTACCTAGAGGAACTAACATACATGGACCCAAAAATCAAAGGGGACCTAAATCTACTTAATTTCTTTGTACCAGGACATTCTAGAGGAGGATACCTGGTACTTTGATAGTGGATGCTCTCGGCACATGACCAGTGATAGGAGCAAACTATCAGATTTTGTAGAAGGTCGCGGTCTAAAAGTTCGTTTCGGTGATAAATCTAAAGGTAGAACAAGAGGGAAAGGAAACCTACTTGTCGGAAAATTCAAAGTCACCGATGTTGCATATGTTGAAGGCTTACAGTACAATCTACTTAGTATTAGCCAGTTCTGTGATAAACAGTTCTCGGTGAAATTCTATATAGATCGCTGTAGAGTCAAGAACATCCAAACCAAGGAAGTTGTGCTTACAGGAAGAAGATCAGGTAACATGTATATTGCTGACTGGAAGCCTATGAGCTCCTCAATTCCATGCTTTGTTGCCAAAGGCACTGCAGATCTTAGCTGGTTATGGCACGGGAGGATGTCTCACGTCAACTTCAAGACGATCAACAAGCTCTCAAGACAGGGAATAGTTAGAGGTTTGCCAAATGTGTCATTTAAGAAGGACAGCGTCTGCGGACCGTGTCAGAAAGGCAAGCAAATCAAGTCAACCCTGAAGAGCAAATCCTACCTTTCAACCCAAAGAGTGTTGGAAATGCTACATATGGATCTCTACGGTCCTGTAGACTCAGTAAGTTTGGTAGGTAAGAAATACTGCATGGTTGTTGTTGATGATTATTCCAGGTATGCTTGGACAATTTTCCTTAGCAAGAAGAAGGAAACAACATCAAAGCTGCCCGAGCTCCTGAGAAAGTTGCAAAATGAAAAGGCATTGAGTATCGTGTCCATTCGTTCCGATAGAGGTACAGAATTTACTAACCGCTTTATAGAGCAATACTGTTCGGAAAATGGGATACAACACGAATACTCAGCTGCCCGTACACCTCAACAAAATGGTATTGCTGAGCGAAAGAATAGGATGTTGAAAGAAGCAACAAGGACAATAATCGCCGCAAGCAAGTTGCCACAGCGTTTCTGGGGTGAAGCAACCAATACAGCATGCTATACTCAAAACCGCTGTATCGTTAACAAGCACCACAACAAAACAGCATATGAGGTATGGAACAACAAAACTCCGCTAGTTTCATATTTTCACATTTTTGGATGCAGGTGTTATGTGTTGAATAATGGGAAGGACCAACTTAGAACCTTTGATGAGAAATTAGATGAAGGAATATTTGTAGGATACTCCTGTGTCAGCAAAGCTTTCAGAATATTTAACAAAAGGAAGCTGACGATCGAGGAATCAGTTCATGTAGTGTTCGACGAACCTCATCATGACCCTACAGGAGTAGAAGATGTTACCCAAAACATCCAACAACTCTCTATCTTGGATCCTCCAACTCCCATAGAACCTGTCGTTGACCTAGAAATCAACCCCAGAGCTGTAAGAATCGACGTGGGTGAAGCCGACGCTGTACAAGCTGAAGCTGTATCCACAGAATCTCTCGATACAGTACGGGATCCTGAATTAGAACCCGACTGAAGATGGTTGAGAGATCACCCGCAAGAGCTGATCATTGGAAACATAAATGCTGGTGTTTCTACTCGTGGGATAATACAGAGTACACAAGGAAATGTACTTTGTGCACAAGAAGAATTTGATACTGAGATATCACAGTTTCCTGAATGGAAATCTCAATCCGAGCTTAGAAGACTTAATATGTGCACTATTGCTGTATTCTTAGCCCAGTCCGAACCTGTTTCGACCATAGACGCTCTTAATAATTCTCATTGGATAACATCTATGGAAGAAGAGCTTAACGGTTTCGAAAGAAACAATGTATGGTATCTTGTACCTAGGCCTACACATCAATCGGTTATAGGAACCAAATGGGTATTTCGAAACAAAAAGGATCGAAATGGACTTATTATAAGGAATAAATCCAGACTAGTCGCACAAGGCTATAGTCAGGAAGAAGGCATAGACTATGATGAAACCTTCGCCCCTGTAGTGAGACTAGAAGCCATTAGGATAATTTTAGCCTTTGCCACCCATAAGAGCTTTATTGTATACCAAATGGATGTCAAGAGTGCATTCCTGAATGAAGACCTTGCTGAAGAAGTTTATGTTGAACAACCACCAGGGTTTGCCAACACAGACGGTATCGACTTAGTATACAGGCTAGGGAAAGCGCTGTATGGACTTAAACAAGCCCCTAGAGCCTGGTACGAAACCTTGTCCCAGTATCTAACCAACAACGGATTTGAGAAAGGTGCTGTGGACAAGACCTTGTTCAAAATACAGGAAGGTGATGACCTTCTTATGGCGCAAATCTATGTGGATGACATAATTTTTGGTTCAACTAACCTTGCTTTGTGTCAAAGGTTCTCTCATCTCATGAAAAGTAAATTTGAAATGAGTATGATGGGGGAACTTAGTTATTTCCTAGGTTTGCAGGTAAAGCAGTTGCCTACAGATATTTTCATCAACCAGGAAAAATACAGCAAGGATCTTCTCAACAAATTTGGAATGAACAATTCCAAATCATCGTCAACCCCCATGAGCACTTCCTTGCAAATTGGTGCTGATGAAGCCGGAAAGCCGTTTGACCAATCTCTCTACAGGAAGCTCATTGGTTCGCTCCTGTACCTAATGGCTAGCAGGCCCGATATCCAGTTTGCTGTTGGAGTGTGTGCGAGGTATCAAGTAGCACCTAAGGTATCACACTTCAATACAGCTAAAAGAATCCTGAAGTACATTAAAGGAACAGTCGATGTTGGACTATGGTATCCTAAGGAAGGCGGATTCGATTTAGTTGGATACAGCGACTCGGATCTCAGAGGCTGCAAGCTAGATAGGAAGAGTACAAGTGGAACTTGTCATTTTCTTGGACCTAGACTCGTTTCTTGCTTCAGTAAGAAGCAATTGGCTAACTCTCTTTCCACGGATGAATCTGAATACTATGCTGCTGGTAGTTGCTGTATGCAGATCCTTTGGATGCAGCAACAGTTGTCAGATTATGGAAATGAAGCCAGAGAGACTCCAATCATGTGTGATAGCACGAGTGTAATTGTAATAACGCACAATCCCGTCCTGCACTCGCGCACTAAGCATATCAACATGAAGCATCATTTTATAAGGAATCACGTCAAGAACAAGGATGTTCGCCTTGAAAAAGTTCATACAGACATTCAGTTGGCCGACATATTCACCAAGCCTCTCGACGCAGCCAGATTCAACATGCTTAGACAAGAATTGGGAATGCTACAGCCCGACTCCCTGTAAGTAATTTACTGTTTTTACTCAACAAATTGAGGGGGAATGCTGTAAGACCCAAGAATACAGTATCCAACGTTAATTATCTGTACACTCGGAACCGTCAATACAGCACTGTAGTGAGCAAAGACATATGAATCCTACAGCTAACGTGTGTAATAATTAAGGGGGAATTCTGTAGGACCCATGAATACAGCGTTAATCCACAAGTTGTTGTATGGAATTTAAAACCTATATGTACCTTTTTAAGGGGGGACACTGTATCGACGCGAATACAGCACATACTATAGGATTTCGATTCAGTATATATATTATATTATATTGTTTCATTTTAAAATGATTTTTGTTCACGTGCCCTGTTTTTATGTCAAACGTCATGTACATTAAATGCCTTACACGACATCTGGACAACTGAATCTCAAAAGCCGCGATGTTTTTAAATTGTTTATTGTTTTAAAACCGCCGTTTCAGGCATTTAGGGTGACACAAACGTCAGAAATGGGACCCGCTTATATTTTAAACATTTTAATGGATTAGCGTACCAGTTACACTAAGTCCATCTTAACCGTTGATTTCAAAAACCGGTTCCCATCCCTTAAAATCTGACCATTCGTACTCTGCAAAACCCTATTTCGCCGCCCAACTATAAAAGGACTGAATCTGCCATTAGAGACTCTTTACGCTTTCTGCAAAAATTAAGAGTTCTCAAGCAAAAACAGCCTACACAGCTTTCTACATTTTACTGCATATTACGTGTTTTCTTCTTCACTTTTTCTTGAAAAATCATCAAATGGCTGGACAAATTTCTTCTCCCGCTCTCAAGAAAACCGCAAGCATCATCGATGGATGGATCTTCTCAAGATCTGTTGTCATTGAACGTCTTCTCGCTGAAACCAATGATGTCGAACCCATGGAGTACAGCATCACTCGTCTTCGTCAACAAGGCCTCTATCGCCTTGGAAGTCAAACTGCTAACAAATATGATGTTCATCTGGTTGAGGAATTTTACCTCAACGCCGCCGTACGCTTTTCGTCGCTGGCACCAGGAGGTCACGTTGCTGACATAACCGCTACCATTCAAGGAGTTGAGATCTGTGTTGATAGCGATCTGCTCCAGAATATCCAGAGGCTACCCACTGATGGCCTGACAATGGATCAATTTGAGACATTTGGGTCTCAAGAGCTAATAACCAAGTTTTATGGGCTGTTCACCGGCTCAACTGTTGTTGACATGGTTCAAACCACCTGCACAAAAAGAATTTATGTCTGCCTTATGTATATTTGCATGATTTCTGCTGCAGGATCATTGAGAATCGAACTGGTGCGTTCGAAATGTGTACTAATCTGAGGTTCAGGATGATGGTGGCAATTCTGACCTGTGAAAAGGTCAACTGGTGCCAGATAATCCTGAAACGCTTGCAAGAGGAGGTATGCAAGCCTGCCACCCAGAAGAAATCATTTGGTTTAATGTTAAACCATATCTTGACGAAATGCGGACTGTCGCAATTCGCTGATGCAAAGAAGAATAGCTCCAGGATATACCTAGGAGGCGTCAAGCCTACTGCGTATAACCAGAGCACCTTGGTCTGCAACCACCCGAAAATCAAACATATGCCAGTTTCTGCAAACCCAAGAGATGAGTCTTTGAAGTCCCAGGATGTGGAATCTTCAAAGAAGAGAAAAGTATCTCACAGCAAGAAACCCATTGCAAGTGAGAAGCCAAAGAAGAAACTAAGGAGGCTTTCTAAAGTCAAATTTGCCAAGCCCTCCGAAGCAGTTTCTATCGTGGCACAACCCACTGAAGAGCAACCCCAGGGCCCAACCCCTGTGGAAGAGGTGTCCACTACTGTATCGACAGTAGATCCTGAGCCTTTGGCGGCTAGGACGGATGATGGGACATATGCCAACGAAAAAGACTCTAGCAAGTCGGCTGCCCCTACGGAGCCAAACGCTCCCTCTCCTATGCGAGATTCCACACCCGTACAAAATCAATCTTCCTTCGGGGCACCATCCCCTGTAAGGAATCCCACTTCCCTACAGGATCCCACACCTGTAGAGGAACCCCTCGCTACATCGCACCCAGACGTTGTACGCAGTCCCTCCCCTGACACCATTATTCACAAAACCCTTCTCGCTGTTCAGATAGACCATGCTTATGAAAGATTTCTGAAATGGAAAGGGTACAGGCTAGCTCCGTATGAAACATTGTACAACTAGAGTGATTGGAGCCAAGAAGATAGATTTGTATCAGAAGTGACGGACTCAATAGAAATTCAGGCCCTGATCCGATGGGACAACCCTTTCTGCAAAGAACTGATTGAAAGCCATCTTCTGCAGAAATCTGACGCAAGGAGGAAAGGTAAGGATAAGTCATAGGACTCTCCCCCAAATCCAAAAGACGACGATGACAATGACTCAGACGACGATGCTTTACAAGCTGGTCTGAGAATGAGTTGTGAAGAGGCTCAAGATAGAGACGCCACTCCACCAAAGGATGACGAAGGGCCGTCAACTCAAAGCAAGCCCCCTTCGCCACAGCAAGAAAACAATCCCGACGACGAGGAATCAGTCCCTCAAGTCTAGGAGGAAGGAACAGTTTTGGAATAGGCACCCGAGCCTGCCGCCGCTCAAGAAGAAGTAATTGTCACTGAAAGACAACAGGAGGATTCAATCCCTCCTGTATCCATGTCTACCAACGAAACTTCGCAACAGGAGGACACACAACCCCTGCCGCCGAACCAGAACAAGCTGCTCCCGCCCCTTCAACCATGGAATCCAAGGACGGTAATACACCTGAGGATGTCCAACTCAATTTACGCCCAACCGTAAATCTGAGGAGGTTGAACTGCTCTGAAGATTTTGCTCAACTAGATTCTCCGATTTCTGCCGCTAGGAAAGAGCGCCTGCGTGCTCTTGGTCTTCAAACTGTATTCATTCAGGATGCAGTGAATGCTCTGTCTACAGTAGAAAAAGCCTTGAATTGGATGCATACTTCTGCCGTGGAAGAGATGACCACCTTACAGCATGAAGTTTCTCGAGTAGTCGAGGCCTTCATTATTTTGCCAGAAGTATTCAAACAAGCACTGAAAATCATGGAAGACAAGCAAGAGCAACTCCTGAAGGAAGAGGCAAACAAAACACGAATCGCTGAAGCCAAGACCGCATGTGCTATGATCGAAAACAGTTCTCAATTGCGAGCCCACAACAAATGTATCAAGGACATGTCGCAGGCACTCTCCTCCCTTATAGAAAGAATGACTAACATCGAGACGAAACAGGATGCTGCATTAGAGATCCTAGGACGTCTTGATGACGCCAAAAAGGGGGAAGAAGCAAGAGAAGCTGCAAGAAGAATCAGGTTACAGCATGAAAGGGAATTTGAGGCCGCTCAAGACAGCATCACTGCTGAGTTAAACAAGCTAGCCCCTCTCTCCCAGAGTTTTAAGATTTCAGGCTCCTGACCTGAATTTCATGATCCAAATGTCCCTTGGCAAAATCTAATCCAGAGACCTTCTGAAATTCGTCTGCTGACCAACCGCCATCCCACTACCGATGAAGTGAAGCAATGGAGGAAGAACGAACTGATGAGATACTTTGTTAAACTCATCAGGGAATCCGCCATCTTCAAGAACTATAAAACTTTAGCGGAGGCTGCAGACAAATTCACAAAGATGCTAGAAGATGGAAAACTCCCTCTCCAAATCGAGATGAAATCCAAACACAAAAGAGGAGACCGGATCACCCATCCAGAAGACTGGATTCTTGCCTTTGACAAATCCTATGAAGGAAGAGCTATATTCCAGGATCGAGGCAATGATTCCCTACAGAACTGGTGGCGTGGTACCGAGAATGATCCAGGGAGAAAGCCATGGAGACATGCGGACTATAGATAGGAGCTGAAATCCTTGTATATTAGTTTTTGTTTTTGTAATTTTTCCTTCGAAACAGCAAACCATGTACTCAATTTTTTTGAATATCAATAAAAGTGTTTGTTTGTCATGAAAGATTACAACTCGTAATCTATCGTGTTGATGTATGATTACTTAAATTGTTAGACAACAATCTCAAGTATAGAAACTTGATTGAAAATTAAGCTGTACGAACTAGTCTACGAACAGTTCATGATTTCAGTTGTAAACTTAGAAAACATTGTAAGATTGTGCCTGCGCCCCAATCATAAGCCTAAGTTGTAAAAATTCTTAGCTGTATCGAACTCGCCTGCGAGCAGTTCATTAATTAGACTAAGTTGCTGAAAGACAGACCTTTTGACGAAAGACCAAGAAATCTGCCAGAAGTCATCAAAGTAGATTATTTCATGAAGAAGGTTTTGTCATCATCAAGAAGACTTGAATGTTAGAAAGTTAAAAGTCTTGGCAAATTTTCAAAAGGGGGAAATTGCTGGGAAAACAAGAACCCTGTATCGAAACAGCCGGGATATTCAATCCCTGTATCGAAATAGTATTTGATAAGTAGTTTTGACATATATGCCAATCCGCATACGGTAAAGGAAGTTGTATCGAAGTGTTGAAACATCAACCTGTATCGAAGACCTATCTCGAATCCAGCATATAGTGGAACCCTTCAGTACAACAAAGAAGTCTTATAAAAGACCAAGTATGGAAACTGTCTCGAATCACCAATACAGTTATCTTCCATACAGCTCTCAACAGGACAAAGAAGGAATCTTCAGAAGTCAAGTCCCGTTGAATAAACAAGTATTTAAATACTCAAGGATAAAGTATTTAAATACTGTCAGTCAACAGATCTTCAAATCCCGCTAAATCCGGATCGTGCTTTTAATCCCGTTGAAACGGAATCTTGCTCAACGGATACATCTCAACGGATATATATTTCAGAGACCATATATATTTCATGAAGGCATTGAAGATCAGTTACCGAAACCAAAATCATTCAAAGCTATCAAGTCATCATTAGAGCAAAATATATCTCCAAGCTTACTGCAACTCAGATAAAAAAGATATACAGTGCTCATCCTTTTGAACAACACTTCATTAGCTACAAGCTCATAAAGTCAAAGCTGTTGTTCACTCTCTGTTCTATACTTTGAACAAATCCAGATCAGCCCTGTGTGGACTGAGGAAGACGAAGCTTCAGAACTCTGTGTGAAGAAGTCAGTCAAGCTTTAGCTCAAACCAATTTGTGTGAACGGTTGAAGCTAAGATCTTTATATCAATCTGGGTGAACGATATATTGATTGTATAACTGTTATAATTACGTAGTTGTGTACGTAGTAATTATAATAAACATTTTTACTCCTGTGTGGAGAACCAGTGGACTTAGAGGGGTTTACCTCGAACCACTTTAAATACTGTGTTATTTACCTTCAGTTTTTACTGTTTTAATTACTGTGATTAATTAAGTATACACTATACATTTAGTTGCTGTATCCACATCGACCTACTGTATCTAAGACTTCCGCTACGCACTCAGATTTAAAATCAGTACAGTTTGTTGTTTCAACTACTTCCCAAACTGTATCCAGTATACTTAGTGGCCAACAGCATACCTATAACGTGTGCTCCTACTAACCATTAGTGTTCGACAGGAACACTCTATGTCAAAGAACACGTCATACAAGTTTTCACATAAACTTAACGCCCATTCAAGTTTCATCGACTTGCGAACGATTAAGTATTTTAGCTATAAACCTTTCCAGTGCCGACCCCCTTATCCAATAAGGAGTGGAACGTTTTTCTCTCAAATACACGGATTAGTTTCAATATGTATATTTACGAGTTAGGAATGCCAGTAACTATCAGTAAATAAAGAAACTTCCATTACCTTATATAAATGATTTACATCATTACAAGTACAATGCCCTCACTCAACATCCTCTGAGTGGCATTCGAGGGCATACTCCTAACAGTTTAATCTATATCTCTCAGTTTTATCTTGATTTTCTCCAAGAACAATCAATAAGTGAAATGAATAAGATGAAGAAAAAGAACTCTTTTCTCTCTCTCTAGCCAAAACTCACGGATGGAATGGGAGGAGGAGAGAGGAGTAGTCTTCCTTTATTCTACTTACAAATCCCACAAAATCCCTATTATCCTTATTATAAGAGATATGATATCTCACAAGTTATATGTCCTTCACCAACCAAATCAAGACTAACACCAAGGTAAGGAATCAAGGTGGGGGCGGCCTCTAGAAGAAAACGGATGAGTTTGGTTTGTTTCGGACTCCCGTTAGTCCAAACAGATAAACTCCAATTTCGTTCTGATATATTTATATCGATTTAATTAATCCAATTAATTAATCATATCAAATACAAAATAATTAATTTCTTCTAAGAAATAATTATATCTATGAATTAAATTAATCACCCAGTAATTTATTTAATTCATTAGGCCATAAATTAATTTATCCAATAAATTAATTTAGACATCCAATTTCCCAAATTTAATTAGACATCCAATGTCCAATAAATTAGATATCCAATATTTAATATTCATAATGATTTAGGTCACAAGTCATCCAGGAATAAGTCTAGAGGGGGGTGAATAGACTTATTGAAACTCTTAAACTCTTTTTCTCAAAGAGTAAGTTTCTTCAGCTGATAGATAAACAAATGACTTGGAGTCGTTTGTTCTTAATACGTGCGGAAGTCAGCTGATGACGAATACAAAACCATTAATGAAACACTTAATAATGAATGCAGCAGTTAAAGTATGATGCTATAAAAATAGTAAAGTACGCAGGCAGATATAGTGGTTTCAGAGGTGGGGTAATCCTCTACTAATCCACTTTTCTCCAAACCAGTTGGAGATGAATTCACTATAATTTTCAACCAGTGATAAATATTACAGTGATTCAACCAAACTACAACAGCTTCCAACCAGTGGAAATCCGTGCCGTTGTAACACACTTGACTGCCTTGCACATCTTGATCCTCGATCCTTGGATGCCTTTACAGTCTCGAACTTCAACCAGTGAAGTACCCCGAACTCAGGATTAAAGACACGAGTTTTTGTCTTCTCCAACTAAGAGCTTCTTCAAGTATGAACTTTTTAGAACCGCTCTTTTCACGATGCTATATTTCGCGTTTAGATTGTTTAAATGCTTTGATCGCTTGAGAGTATATTCGCACCGGTCATAATTGTTGTGTGCTCAGCTTCAAATCTTCGGATATATATAGGTCACGATCTCTGAGCTTTTCCTTCATAGCCGTTGCAAATCTTTTCAACAAATCCGTCCGTTGGAGAGGTAGACTTCATTGTTTTCTTTCTGAACGTTGCAAGGCTGGATTCCCATAATTTAATCCATCTTTCGACCGTTGTGAAGACTTTGCATGTGAGGCGCCGAATCTTTTGAATATAATACGTTTAAATGTCTTCAAGGTGGGTCTGGATGAATTATTTAATTCATATCCTTTGCGGGAATCTCTCCAATTTGTCTCTTCACGTTGCATGTGACTTTCCATAATACTTGACTTTTCAACGCATGCTGACGTGGACTTGGAGTACTTGGCTGATCTCAAGTAGGCTGATGTACAGTTAACTTCTCTGCAGTCTGGACCTCTCTGATGGTGACTGTTCGGGACTCGTCTAATCAAATGACTTGTCTGAGGTGTCTTGACTGCAGTCTGGTCAAACATTTCTGATGATTTTTGTTGACCAGAACTTCTCTGACGTATAGAAGATACTCATTTGGTTCTTCTTTACATTTTGCCAAGTTTTACACTTAATATAATTTGAATTTATATTAATGACATCATCAAAATGTTAACAAGTATTCCTAACAAATTCCCCCTATTTCGATGATGGCAAAACTTTAAGCAAATATTCAAATAAACAAGTCTGCACTTGAGTGCAAGACACAAACTAAATCAGTCTAGTTTTTGAGACAACTGGAAATTGTCATTCAAAAGACAGTTATAAAATTTTCTGAATTGATTACACATATATGTCTGAAATTTACAAGAAAATTTTACAAGTACAGAAATAAATAAAAGGTCATCTACCTCTGCCTCTGCCTCTTCGGATAGGCTGCTTGGCAGCCTGAAGGGTTTATCTCTGATTGGTCTTGACTTGACAGGGGCAAGACCATACTTCCTCTTAACAACAAGAGCTGCAAAGCCTTGCTCTTCTTGTGATGAGAACTTATTCTCAACACACACTTTCTTGATTTTTCTCTGGAGTGCAAGTTCATTTAAAGCATTTCCTTTCTCCAAGGTGGGAGGTTCTTTGGCTCTGAACAGAGGGATCATGGGATATGCATTTCGTGCCTCAGCATGTTTAAGAAGAACAGTCCAGAGTTTTGGATGAGCTTCTTCCATGAAGTTGATGAAGATATGCTGTGGGGAGATTTTGTCATCCTGGAGTATTTCCCAGATGTAATAGTCTCTAATGAACTTCTTCTTTGTAGATCCCCACATAGGTAGAGCTTCCTATGGTACAAAATCTTCAATGTACTACAGCTCCTTGCCTTCCCACTCCAGAGTAGGCTCGAATCCTCCTCTGGTCCTCCTCTTCTTGCCTGAAGGCTGATCACCAGCCTGATCTTCTGGTTCTGAAGCTTCTCCCTTCTTTTTGGCTGAGGATGTCCCAGCAGTGATCAACTGGACATCCTGCCTCTTCTTTGTTCTAAACTCCTCCCTTATTTCTCCTTGAATACTGCCTTCCCCCTGAATCCTATCTTCCCCCTTTTTGCCAGCATCAACCAAAATGGTCAACTGCTGCTCCATTATGTGCATCCAGTCAGACATGCCGAATGGCATTCTATTGTTTGTAGGGGGAGGAGGTTGAGGGACTTCCCTCTGCAGCAAAGTATCAATCTTGGCATTGATGGTTTGGAGGTCAGGGGTGACCTGAGATGTAATCAATTCTCCAATGGTATCCTTCACTATTTGCCTTATCAGCTCGGTCATCGCAGTTGAGATCTGCGATGGTGGAGAGTGCTCGCCTGAGCCTTCTGCAACTGATCCACTAGACTACAGGCTCCTATCTGCAGTTGTCACTCCAGATGGGGTAGGTTCAGGTGTCCCTGATCTGGAGTCCTCATCCAACTTTGCGTCCAGGCTGGTATACCGGGCAGGCGCCCCAGCCCTGTCTGCAGCCTCTAATACTGGCTCTTGCTCCGGCTCCTTTTCTTTCTCTCCCTGATCTGGAGTCCTTAGCCAACTCTGCGTCTAGGATGGTATACCGGGCAGGCGCCCCAGCCCTGTCTGCAGCCTCTAATACTGGCTCTTGCTCCGGCTCCTTTTCTTTCTCTCCTTCTTCCTTTTCTAATTCCTTCTCTTTTTCTTCCTCCTTTTCTTCTTCATCAGCATTCTCTTTTTATTTTTCTCTCTCAGTCACTTTTTATCCTCCATCGTCCTTATCATCATCATCATCATTCTTATCATCCTTTTCATTATTTTTTCCATCATCCCCATCATCCTCCTTTCCTTCATCATCCTCCTGGTCTACCTCTTCCCCTTCTTCTTCTTCATCTACTAGTTCCTCTGTTTTTTAAACTTCTTCCTCTGTTTCTTTTTCAACTACAACATTTTCTCCTCCTTCTCTTTCCTCCTGCTCCTCTTCTTCGTCATCTATAACAATGACCTCCTCTTCTTCTTCTTCTCCATTCACTTCTTCAATCCTTATTTCTTTTTATTTTTCTTCATCATCGTCTTTCCGAAATGATCCATCAAAAGTACTGTACATTATAGAAATGATGAATTGGTCCATGTTGGTTTTTAAATTTGACATGAACCAATTCTCCTAGAGGATCAAAAGTGTATCAGTACATCCCTTGTGGCTTGGGGATATTCCCAACCACTGGTTTCAATATAGGTTTGAAGTTTAGCAAATGACAGTGATTTAAAAAATTTCCACTCTTCAAAAATGTTAACAAAAGAGTGTTTTAAAGCTAGAGGTTTAACTAATTGTAATTGTTCTATGGACAGGTTGAAAACATTGTTGTCCAGCAGGTTAAAGGTGTAATTTGCTTCAGGGATTGAGATAATTAAACCTGATTCTTCCTCCCCTGGAATGTATGCTGGAGTGAGGACAGGGACGATCTGAGTTTCAGTGCCGGAGCGGTGGTCTTCAGTGGGTAGGTGACACAGGCCGCAGGATCGTATAATGTTCATTTGCTCCTCTGGCCGACTATGATGCTGGGCCTCTTGGGAGAGGGTTCCGGTGAGGAGTGTATGAATGATGGCTCACCAGGGGCTGGTCCCCACCTCTTGAACTGGACAACAATCGGTGTGTTGTCTGACTCTGAGTCTGTCTCGGCTGCAGTTGGGTTGATGTCTGCAGGTTGGTCAGACTCGTCTGGTGAGGGTCTGGGGTAAGTCCTTGTATCAGACAACTCCTTTAATATTTGGGCTGCTCTTCTGTTGCCTCCCAACTTCCTCAACGTCTCTTGGTCCAGGTGACCAAGTCTCTTGTTGATGTGAAAGGGATTAGTATTACCCTTTACCACACCCATCTTTTCTAATATCCAACTCAGCTGCGTTCCAAACGCCACCTTGGATCTAAATTTCTTTTCATCATCAAGCCATTCGGCCTTGTTGACCTCGCGAATAAACTGCCTAAAGATGTAATCAGCCCAATCAATATGCTCATCCTGAATAATTGCTCCCAGCACTGTGAATTTTGCCGAAGACAGTTGGTCGTAACTGCCGGCCATTCCCATAATGATTTTGTTGGTAATATCCAACGCATATCGATATACCTTTTTGATTTCGCTCCTTTTGGCGGTGAGCTTCAGCTTCGCCGGCTGATCGTCCGCCTTGATCTTCTTCCAGGTGTCGGCTGCTGACTGCTTGAGAGCCTCGACGGCTATGCCGCGGTGCCTCATACCAAAAACTTTACGAATCGTCTCCGGCGAGATGTCGACTTGAATTCCTCCGACAGTGCTCTTGATTCCTTCTTCAATCACGCGGGCTTCACGGTATAAAGCGATGACGTCCTCCTTGTATAGGTGTTTGGGATTGATGTCCAGAAATGGGTAGATCCCATTTAGTTTCATCGAGCGAATCAGGTCAAGGAAGTCGTAGTTCTCCAGATTTGCTTCCAAAAGACCATGGAAATCAACGACCAGAGAAAAGATGATCTGGTCTTTGACCGCCTTCATGTTAACGCCTTCAAGATAAGATTTCATTTCTGCAAATAAGAGATTTTCAGTGTATTTGGAGTTCAAAGGATTTTTGCTCTGTAAATCTAGGGTTTGAAAGACTGGTAAGCGTAAAGGTAAAGTGAAGGGTTGTCTGTCCTAATAAAGAAGATGAAAAGACGTTGGGATTAAATTATTATTTATTTTGAATCGGTGGTTCGCCTTTTGAGATTCTTTTTAAATTTCAAATTTTAATCGGCGGTCCAGGTTTTGATTTTAAAATTGGACGGTTGGATTTTAACTTGTCACCGTAGAGGTCGATTTATCAAGTGATTGCCATGTGTATTTAAATGCCACTTGCGAACCAAATATTAATATAATATTATTATACATATAGCAGACAATAAAATATTCAGAAGTCGGTTGAGTTTAGAAAACTTAGCTGGTTGACTGTTGACTGTTGACTGCTCTGCATCAGGTGAGTTGACTCCTTGGACTTCTCGCCTGAGATTTTGATCAGCTACGTTCCTTTGTCCGTCCTTCGTCTTCTTGTCTGCATCACCTAGGATCTGATTCCTTTAGTCAGCTGGGTCCGTCCTTCCTCTGATATGCTTCAACTTGCTTTTTCTTCTGTAATAGATTCCCAATCTAGTAGACCATGTTCTCTGCTTAGTTCCAAGAATCTTTCTTCTGGCAATGGTTTGGTAAAGATGTCAGCTATTTGGTAGTCTGTGCTGACTCTTTCAACTCTAACTCTCTTGTTAAGCACGTGGTCTCTGATGAAGTGGTGCTTAACATCAATGTGCTTGGTCCTCGAATGCAAAACCGGATTGTTGGTTATTGCAATAGCACTATTGTTGTCACACCAGATAGGGACTTCATTGGCAGTGATATTATAATCCCTCAGCTGTTGTCTGATCCATAATATCTAGGCACAACAACTACCTGCAGCTAGGTATTCTGACTCTATGGTGGAGATAGAGTTAGAAACCTGCTTCTTGCTAAACCAGGATATCAGTCTGGTTCCTAGGAATTGGCATGTCCCACTAGTGCTTTTCCTATTAATTTTGCATCCTGCGAAATCTGCATCTGAATATCCTGACAGCTCGAAGTTATCATCCTTAGGATACCATAGTCCAACATTGACTGTAGACTTAAGGTATTTAATTATCCTCTTTGCTGCATCTAGGTGCGACTGCTTAGGCTTAGATTGGAATCGCGCACAAACTCCTACGGCATAGGATATGTCTGGACTGCTTGCAGTGAGGTAAAGCAATGATCCAATGAGTCCTCTGTAGTGGGTTGAATCCACTGAAATGCCTCCCTCATCTGCATCTAGGTGGGTACTTGTGCTCATAGGAATTCTTGCTGATTTGGCTGATTCCATTCCAAATCTCTTGATTAGATCTCTGGTATACTTAGCTTGGTTGATGAAAATTCCGTTTTCCATCTGCTTAAATTGTAATCCGAGAAAGAAGTTAAGCTTTCCCATCATACTCATCTCAAATTCTCCTTGCATGAGGTTTGAGAATTTCTCACACAGCTCTGGGTTGGTTGAGCCAAATATGATGTCATCCACATATATCGGAACTATCAATATGTGGCCTTCGTGCTCCACTCTGAATAGGGTCTTGTCCACCTTTCCTTTGCAAAAACCATTCTTCTCAAGAAACACAGATAGTGTTTCATACCATGCTCTTGGTGCTTGCTTAAGTCCATAGAGAGCCTTCAACAACTTGTAGACTTGTATCCTTCGACAAAACCTGGGGGTTGCTCTACATAGACTTCTTCTTCTAGGATGCCATTTAGAAATGCACTTTTTACATCCATCTGATAGACTTCAAAATCTTTTAATGTAGCATATGCGAGGAATAGTCTGATAGCCTCTAATCTTGCAACTGGTGCATAGGTTTCATCAAAATTTATTCCTTCACATTGTGCATATCCTTTAGCAAAAAGTCTGGCTTTATTCCTAACAACAGCTCTGTCTTCATCACTCTTGTTTTTATACACCCATTTGGTGCCAATAACCTTCTTGTGATGCAGTGCATGCATTAGTTCCCAAACTTTGTTCCTTTCCATCTGCTCCAGTTCCTCTTGCATGGCATTGATCCATGAATAGTCTTCCAAAGCTTGTTCTGTCGTCTTAGGTTCTATCTGAGACATGAAACAAGAGAACATAGCCATTCCTGCGGGTAGAGTTGACTGTCTTGTCTTAACTCCATCAGTCAGCTTCCCGATGATTTGCTGGATTGGATGGTCTTTGAGCCACTTGGGGATATCGTCTTTTAAGTGCATTCCCCTGTTGAATTGCTCTGGTGGATTTCTGCATCAGCTGGGATCTGGACTTCCTGGTCTGCAACTGGATCAGCTACCGTCTTGTCATCTGCAGGTTGGATCTTATCTGCAGATGAGTCTTTATCAGCTACAACTTGGTCTTCATCAGCGGCAACTGGATCAGATAGGTTTGATGTTCCTGTCTGATCTGCAGTTGGGTCTTCAGCAGCTACAGTTGCGTCTTCAGGCTGGTCTGCAGGTGAGTCTACCATTCCAGTGTCATGTACAATGACTTCTTCGAGGGTTGCTGATTTGAGCTTATTCTCAATTAGCTCAACTTGCTTTCTGTACTCAACAGTAGATTCGTCAAATACAACATGAGGTGTTTCTTCCACAACTAAGGTTCTTTTGTTAAATACTCTATATGCCTTGCTTCTTTGTGAGTATCCCATAAAGAGACCGTCATCAGTTTTAGCGTCGAAGGCATTTAGTTGTGTTTTACCGTTGTTGTGGATGAAACACTTACAACCAAAAACATGAAAGTAAGCAACAGTAGGAGTTCTATTATTCCAAACCTCATAGGGAGTTTTGCCATGTCTCCCTACTATCATACTCCTGTTCTGAGTATGGAAAGCTGTGTTGACAGCTTCAGCCCAGAACCTCTTGGGCAGGTCTGCTTCTGCAATCATGGATCTTGCTGCTTCCTTCAGGGTTCTGTTTCTTCTTTCAGCAACACCATTCTGCTGGGGGGTACTAGCTGCAGAGAGCTCATGCTGGATCCCATTTTGATCGTTGTAATCAGTGATCGCCTTGTTGAGAAACTCTCCTCCTCTATCTGATCTGATCTTGATGATGGATAGGGATTTCTCATTCTGGATCCTTCTCAGCAGCTCAGGTAGCTTGGTCAAGGTTTCACTCTTCTTATACAGGAAGATAATCCAAGTGTACCTTGAATAATCATCTACTACAACAAGTGCATGCTTTCGGCCGCTTAGAGTCCTTGGCTTGAAAGGACCAAATAGATCCATATGGAGTAGATCTAAGATCCTTGTTGTGAGAGTCACTACTACGAAAATAGGATTTCACATCGGTTTTTAAGTACTATTCACATCGGTTTTAAAACCGATGTTGTATCCACCGATGTTAAAATTCACATCGGTTTTTAAAAACCGATGTGAAAATGAGTAATTCACATCGGTTATGCCACAAATCGGTAATTCACTAGTTGTAGGCTGGACTGGCTTGAATGATGCTCTGGTCTGCTTTCCTTTATGACACGCATCACAAAGCGCTTCCTTCTTGAATGCTTCATCTGGAAGTCCTCTGACCAGCTTCTGAGAACTGATCTTGTTAAAGGCTTTGAAGTTCAGGTGACATTATCTTTTGTGCCATAGCCATCCGTTCTCAGCTATTGTCTTAGATAGGAAACAGGTGTTGGGAGTTCCTGTGTTCCAATCTATCATATAGACATCTCTCCTTCTAAATCCTTGTAGCTTCACTTCTAAAGACAGGATATCTATCACCATACATTTCCAAATGGTGAAGACTATTAGATTCTTCTCGTCGCAAAACTGGCTTATGCTCAGGAGATTATATTTGACCCCTTTGACATAGTGAACTTTGGATATGACAATATTTCCTCGGTGCAGCTCTACAAAGCCATTTGTTTGTCCTCTAGAACTATCTCAAAAGTTACGTCTGGACCTCTTTCTTTGGTGTATTTGGTCAGCATCTTCTTGTTCCCAGTCATGTGCCTCGAGCATCCAGAATCTAGAAACCATTCTTTACCTCCAAAGTTTGAATTTGTGGAGATGTGGTAGTAGTCCTTCCACATTTTCTGCAATCGTACAAGCAGAGATTTAGGTACCCAAATCTGTGTGGGTCCTTTCGGGTTAGATGGTTTCCTGGAGAATTGATTTCTCCTTGGATTGTGAAAGTTGTTATTATTATAACCCTTATAAGGTGTGTAAGGTCTAGGTCTGTATCTTCTGTTTGGATTGTATACTGGATATTCCTCAAAATACTGGTAGTGTGGGCCATTTCTAAATCTTGGATGAGACCATTTATTAAATCTTTGAGGTCTCCACACTTGTTCATTTTGGAAATTAAGATAACCTTGAGGTTTCCATCTGCCCCTCCCATTTTGAAATCTGTTTTTAGGGAGTTGTTGATAATAGTGGGCATGTTGTCTGGGCTGCTGCTTCTGCCTGGGCCATTGCCTAGTCACTTACCCATGAAGTTCCTTCGGATTTGGGTTAAAGGTTCACGAGGTTCCTATACGACTAGGCTCATGAAGTTCTTTTGGATTTGAATTAAAGGTTCGTCAGGTTCCTAGAGGACTAGACTCATGAAGTTCCTTCGGATTTGGATTAAATATTCATGAGGTTGCTAGACGACTAGGCTCATGAAGTTCTTTTGGATTCGAATTAAAGGTTTGTGAGGTTCTTAGAGAACTAGACTCATGAAGTTCCTTCGGATTTGGATTAAAGGTTTATGGAGTTCCTAGAGAACTAGTCCCCATGAAGTTCCTTTGGATTTGGGTTAAAGGTTCATGAGGTGTCTAGAGGACTAGGCTCATGAAGTTCCTTCGGATTTGGATTAAAGGTTCATGAGGTTCCTAGACGACTAGGCTCATGAAGTTCTTTTGGATTTGAATTAAAGGTTCGTGAGGTTCCTAGAGGACTAGACTCATGAAGTTCCTTCGGATTTGGATTAAATATTCATGAGGTTCCTAGACGACTAGGCTCATGAAGTTCTTTTGGATTTGAATTAAAGGTTTGTGAGGTTCTTAGACTTGTGACTTGGCTGTTGCCTATTTTTAAATATTGGTTTGTATATAGACTCAGCAGCCAAGACAATTGTTTCTCCCTTGACGAAAGTTGTTTTGGAACTAGAGGGAGTGTAAGGATCATATACAAGGCCTGATCTGGAATATAGTGGCCTCTTGTTAGTACATAATCCGTCCAGAGTTAAAGACGCTTTCATGGAGGTTATTTCCTGCGCCTGAGTCTTATTTGCTTGAGTCAGCTTAGTAAATTCGGCTTTGACAGGAGCAAGTGCAGCTGACTTTTCTTTAAGTAAAGCAGTTAGTCGATTTATCTCAGCTGTAGTGACATCACCTGGTTTTGCAAGTTAGTCGCAGTTATCTCAACTGTATTCGATTCTAGGTGAGTTTTTCAAAATCATTTTTCAAATGCCTATTCTCATCTTGCAGTGAGTCTTCTCGAGCGTCTGATTGGTGTGCAGATTTTAGTGTTTCAAAATCTTTAAATAGCTAATTTACAGATTCGTGCAGATCCATATCTTGTGACATGGCTGAACTATTATTTGAACCAGAGGGTTTAGATGCTACCTCTTCATCAGCTAGGTTGGCCATCAGGCAGTCATACTCTTCATCATCATCAGAGAAGAATCCGCTGCTTGATTCTACATGCTCCTGATCTTCTCCGATGAGGGCCTTCCTTCTGTCTTCTTTTCTGCTCACCTCTTTCTTGCTCTCATCCTTCTTAAGATCACGACAGTCGATTTGGATGTGTCCTGTCTTGTGACAATTGTAGCACTCCACCTTCCAGCTTCCGGCTTTCTGGTTCCTTCTGGGATTCTCCTTATAATTTTTCTTGTATTTGGAGTAGTTTTTCCGGAAGTTGCTGAACCTCTGCATTATGAACGCCATTTCTTCCTCAAAATCTAATGGATTTGGAGGCTTTACATCAGATAAGCTCTTGGAGGGGGACTCGGCTGCAAAAGCTATTCCCTTCTCTGCAGGCTCGGTTGAGGATGAACTTGGGAGCTCGAACTCATAAGCCTTCAGGTCTGAGAATAGCTCTTGGATCTTTATCTTATTCAGATCCTTGGATTCTCTCATGGCCACTGCCTTCATACTCCATTCAGGATTGAGAGATCTGAGTACCTTCAGCGCCATTTCCCTGTTGCCATAGGTTTTGCCGAGGGAGTTGATCTCATTAATAATCTCAGTGAACCTTGTGTCCACTTGGTCTATGGATTCGCCATTCTTCAATTTGAAGTTGTCAAATTTTTGAATAGAGATTGACAACTTGTTCTCTTTGATTAGCTCCGTTCCCTCACACATTAAGGCTAATGTGTCCCAGATTTCTTTGGCATTCTTGCAGTTCTTGATCTTGACCATGGTGGATTTGTCAAGGGTTTGATAAAGCACGTCCCTGGCCCGATTGTCAAGGTTGGCCAGCTTTGTTTCTTCGGAATTCAGCTCTGTCCTCTTCTTTGGGATCTTCTCTGGCTTCCCTGCTGCGATCTCCTCTGGAGTGTTGTCCTTCTCGAAGGTGAATGGCCCGTCCTCTATGATGCACCACATGTCATCATGGATTGAAGATAGGTGTGCCTGCATCCTTATATTCCAAAGATCATACTCTTCAACTGAAAACACAGGTAGTCTAGAATGCATGTGTTGCATTATAAAATGAGAGTGAGGATATATCTCTGATAGATCTGGTTCGTGAAATAAATGAACCAACTTCTCCGATACCATTTGTAGGTCACAAGTAGTCCAAGAATAAGTCTAGAGGGGGGGTGAATAGACTTGTTGAAACTCTTAAACTCTTTTTCTCAAAGAGTAAGTTTCTTCAGCTGATAGATAAATAAATGACTTGGAGTCGTTTGTTCTTAATACGTGCGGAAGTCAGCTGATGACGAATACAAAACTACTAATGAAACACTTAATAATGAATGCAGTAGTTAAAGTATGATGCTATAAAAATAGTAAAGTACGCAGGCAGTTATAGTGGTTTCAGAGGTGGGGTAATCCTCTACTAATCCACTTTTCTCCAAACTAGTTGGAGATGAATTCACTATAATTTTCAACCAGTGATAAATATTACATTGATTCAACCAAACTACAACAGCTTCCAACCAGTGGAAATTCGTGCCGTTGTAACATACTTGACTGCCTTGCACCTCTTGATCATTGATCCTTGGATGCCTTTACAGTCTCGAACTTCAACGAGTGAAGTACCCCGAACTCAGGATTAAAGACACGAGTTTTTGTCTTCTCCAACTAAGAGCTTCTTCAAGTATGAACTTTGTAGAACTGCTCTTTTCACGATGCTATATTTCGCTTTTAGATTGTTTGAATGCTTTGATCGCTTGAGAGTATATTCGCACCGGTCGTAATTGTTGTGTGCTCAGATTCAAATCTTCGGATATATATAGGTCACGATCTCTGAGCTTTTCCTTCATAGCCGTTGCAAATCTTTTCAACAAATCCATCCGTTGGAGAGGTAGACTTCATTGTTTTCTTTTTGAACGTTGCAAGGCTGGATTCCCATAATTTAATCCATCTTTCGACCGTTGTGAAGACTTTGCATGTGAGGCGCCGAATCTTTTGAATATAATACGTTTAAATGTCTTCAAGATGGGTCTGGATGAATTATTTAATTCATATCCTTTGCTGGAATCTCTCCAATTTGTCTCTTCACATTGCATGTGACTTTCCGTTATACTTGACTTTTCAACGCATGCTGACGTGGACTTGGAGTACTTGGCTGATCTCAAGTAGGATGATGTACAGTTAACTTCTCTGCAGTCTGGACCTCTCTGATGGTGACTGTTTGGGACTCGTCTGATCAGATGATTTGTCTGAGGTGTCTTGACTGCAGTCTGGTCCAACATTTCTGATGATTTTTGTTGACCAGAACTTCTCTGACTGACTCGGATGTACCTCTCTGATGAACTCAGCTGTATTTGTATTTAGCCGATTTTTAGCCTAACTTATTTTTGCCTATAGAAGATACTCATTTGGTTCTTCTTTACATTTTGCCAAGTTTTACACTTAACATAATTTGAATTTATATTAATGACATCATCAAAATCTTAACAAGTATTCCTAACAAATGAGAGAATAAGGTAGGCGCGACTCGGTAGGTCCGTCTCAGTCAGCAATGGGATGAACCAAAGAGTAGTAGCACCACCTAGCCAGCCTGGTGGCCTACACTGTACCCTAACTGAGAACGAATGATGGGATCATTCAAGAACCATTCTGTCGTGAATACTAGTATACGTATAAACCCTTATTTCAAATTTCCCGATCAAGATATAGGGTCACGGTCAGTCAAACCCTATTTGTACTTGATGCTATGCATGCGTTAATGCAAATCGAGATCATTGAGCTCTCGTGTATCCAATACAACTAGCTTTAATGCTTTGGCCAAAGACTTATGATCTCATCTGCCAATAACCGCATAGGACATATAACCCGCTCACTAACGGGAGAAAGAATTCTATCTTGGTATTCAGTAGGACCTGCTACTTGCCCGTTAAGATGCACGTCGATGTTGACCCCCACCTCCCAATTTATAGGCTCAAACTACTCTAATGAAAATCTTAATGTCACAAGCACATCCCTACTAAATACTCAAGTCGAAGGTTCACGAATACCTATCACAACCTTTCGATTCCGTCATTGACTGTCCCGGAGTGAAATTCGTGTGACGAATCGAGGGTGAGTCGGTTAGAGTATACTAATCTAATTAGCATACCTATAACGTGTGCTCCCACTAACCATTAGTGTTCGACAGACACTCTCCATGTCAAAGAACACGTCATACAAGTCTTCACATAAACTTAACGCCCAGTCAAGTTTCATCGACTTGCGAATGATTAAGTATTTGAGCTATAAACCTTTCCAGTGCTGACCCCCTTATCCACTAAATAGTGGAATGTTTTGCTCTCAAATACACGGACTAGTTTCTATATGTATATTTACGATTTAGGAATGCCAGTAACTACCAGTAAATAAAGAAACATCCATTGCCTTATATTAATGATTTAGATAATTACAAGTACAATGCCCTCACTCAACATCCTCTGAGTGGTATTCAAGGGCATACTCCTAACAATCTCCCACTTGCACTCAATGCCACACACTATGGTATCTAATACCCATGTTCTCCAGATGACGTTCCAAGCTAGTCTGAGAAAGTGGCTTGGTTAGTAGATCAGCGACGTTGTCGTCCGAGTCTACTCTGTGCAGCACAATGTATCCCTTGCGAACAAATTCTATTACGAGATGATACTTCCTCTCAATATGTTCGGTGCTGTTGTGAAACCTCGGCTCCTTAGCCTATGCTACAGCTCCGTCGTTGTTGCAGTACAGCGGAACGGGAAACTCAGCACATGGTATCACTCGAAGTTCTCCCATAAATTCTTAATCTAGAACCCTTCCTTGGAAGCCTCTGAGGCTGCCTGATACTCAGACTGACAGGTGGAATCAGTAGTCGCACTTTGCTTGGCGCTACGCCAAGATACTGCTCCTCCATTAAGAGTAAATATGTAGCCAGAAGTAGACATCGAATCGTCCTTCAGTCCTTGGATGTCCGAATCAGTGAATCCCACCACATTTAATTCTCCACCACCATACATCAGAACCATATCTCTAGTCCTTCTTAAGTACTTGAGAACATTCTTTACGGCAGTCCAATGTTCCTTACCTGGGTTTGCCTTAAACCTACTCACCACGCTTACAGCATATGCAATGTCAGGTCTGGTACACAACATAGCATACATAAGGATACCCATGGCCGAAGCATATGGTATATTAGTAATTTCCTTTTGTTGTTCCTCACTCTGAGGAGACATCTTCAAGGAGAGTTTTATTCCATGTCGCATCGGTAGGAACCCTCTTTTAGAATCATCCATCTTAAATTGCTTTAAGATTTTATCTATATATAGGGCTTGGGAAAGACCTATTGTTCTCTTCGCTCTATCCCGGTAGAGTCGAATTACAAGAATATAGGTTGCTTCTCCCAAGTCTTTCATGGAGAAATTACTCGAAAGCCAAGCTTTCACAGAACTAAGCATTCCCACATCATTTCCTATTAGTAGAATGTCATCCACATATAGTACTAAGAATGCAATCTTGTTCCCACTAACCCTCTTCTATACACAAGGTTCCTCTTCATTTTGCACAAAGTCAAACTCTTTGACTGCCTCGTCAAAATGAAGGTTCCAACTATGCAATGCTTGCTTCAGTCCATAAATGGAATGCTGAAGCTTGCATACTTTCTGAATATCGACTTCGGACAGAAAGCCTTTAGGCTGCTCCATATAGATTTCCTCCTCCAGGAATCCATTAAGGAAAGCCGTCTTTACGTCCATTTGTCATATCTCATAATCGTGGTAGGCAGCTATAGCAAGCATCATGTGAATAGACTTGATCATGGCTACAGGCGAGAAGGTATCGTGGTAATCGATCCCTTCCTTATGGGTATAACCCTTTGTCACCATCAGTCTTTCTCTTGTAGATCCACTTGTTCCCAATAGGCACTATGCCCTTGGGGCAGTCTACTAGAGTCCAGACCTTATTGACATGCATCGAGTCTATCTCAGCTTCCATAACTTCACGCCATTTTGCGGAGTATACATCCACTATCGCTTGGTCATAGGTCGTTGGGTCGGTCTCTTGGCTATCACTTGGAACCTCATGGAGACCCAGCTCCTCCAAGTGCACAAGCCCATAACTCTCAGGTAAATGAGACACCCTACTAGACCTACAAGGTGGTTGTACTTGTGTTTCAGAAGGTTCGGTTCCAGTTTCTTGCACATGTGTCTCCCGAGGAGTTTCATTGTATTCTTCTAAAGAAATACTTCCACCTGCTCCGCCTTCCTGAATGAACTCATATTCCAGGAAGTGTGCTTATAAAGAAACAACAATCTTTCGATCTTCGGGCATGTAGAATAGATATCCCATCGTCCCACATGGGAATCCAATGAAATGTCCCTTCGCGGACCTAGCTTCCAACTTCTCCACCTTAGTCTTCTTGACATAGGCGGGACATAAGACTTGGCTTCCTGCCCTCCCACATCTCATGTGGAGTTTTAGGAATGTATTTGGAAGGACATCTGTTCAAGATGTATGCGGCAGTCAGGAGTGCATACCCCCACAGGTAAATTGGTAAGTCAGTATAGCCCAGCATGGAACGGACAATGTTCAACAAGGTCTGGTTCCTTCTTTCTCACACACCATTTAACTGAGGAGTACCTGGAGGTGTTAGTTGTGAAACTATTCCATGTTCCTTAAGGAACTCATCAAACTCCGTACTCATATACTCGCCACCTACGTCCGACCGAAGTGCTTTGATATGATTACCAGTTTGTTTCTCGACTAGGGTTTTGAATTCCTGGAATTTCTCAAAGGCCTCGTATTTATGTTTCATTAAGTATACATAACCATACCTAGTATGATCATCTGTAAACGTAATGAAATATTGATATCAGTCACGTGCTGCTTCCAAAGCACCACATACGTCAGTATGGATTAATCCCAGTTTATCAGCGGCTCTTTCAAAAGTCCCTGTGAAGGGGGACTTAGTCGTTTTGCCTTTAAGGTAAGATTCACAAGTAGGAAAGGGATCTGATCCCAATGGACCCATAAGTCCATCTTTTTCCATCTTGTAAACCTTGGTCTGACCAACATGACCAAGTCTAAGATGCCATTTTAAAACTTGATTGGTTTCATCCCTACCACGTTTTCTAGTTATAGTATTCACAACTACTTTGTTGTTGAGATTTAGATGATACAATCCATTTAACAATGTAGCAGTACCCACTAGTTTATTTTTGAAATAAATTTTGCAGGAACCATCACCAATGAAAAATGAAAAGCCTTTTCGGTCCATGACCGGAATGGATACAATGTTTTTGTGCCCCTTGGGCAAAACAAGTACATCTTCAAAAGTCAAAACAAAGCCGGATTCTAAACCCAAAATAAGTGATCCTATGTCGGTTGCCTCGACACTATGCCCGCTTCTGACTATGATCATAACTTATATAGCTCCAAGCTTCCTACTTTGTTCCAGATCCTGATTCATGGTACAAATATGAGAACTAGCACCAGAATCCAGTATCCAGGAAGTAGAAAATACAGTAGCAGAACAATTCATTTCCAAAACTAAAAGTTATGTACCTGAAGTGCCATGAAGAATCAAACAGTCTCTAGCCCAGTGGCCCAGCTCACCGCACTTGAGACAAGCATCCTTCTTCTCCTTGTTCTTCAAAACCATCGGGGCCTTGCCCTTTCCCTTGAAGTCCTTGACATGTGGTCCAGTATGCTTCTTGGTCTTTTTCTTCTTGTCCCTAGACCTCCAAGGTCCAGAAGAAATTACAAGAACAGACTCCTTCATCCGCGGAGTCTTCATATGAGACTGAGCGGTCACAAATTTGTTCATTAGACCAACTAAATTACATGCAAGCTCATTACAGTCGAAGTTCATAATAAACTATGAGAAGGAATCAGGGAGAGACTAAAGGTTAAGGTCGATATGGAGAGAAGTATCCATTTTAAAATCAAGAGCCTCCAATCTCTCGATGATGGATATCATTTTGAGGACGTGTTCCCCAACCTTCTCACCTTCCTTCATCCTTGCACCGAACAGTTGCTTGGATATCTCGTATCTAGCAGTTCTGTTGTGCTCACCATAAAGTTCAGTTAAGTGAGATATAATCTGCCTAGCAGAAGTCATTTTCTCATGAGCTCTCTGAAGCTCATTAGACATAGAAGTCATCATGTAAACACAAACTTTTACGTCATCCTTAACCCACTTTTCGTGGTTTTCAATCTCTTCCTGATTGGCTCTGGTCCGCACAGGAGGCGCCGGAATGTCCGTCTCCAAGACATATCCCAGTGCCTCTATACTGAGGAGAATCATCAGATTGTGGAGCCAGTCCACAAAGTTAGGTCCAGTCAGGGTGTTCTTCTCGAGTAGAATTGCGAGTGGATTCATTATCATATTGAGAGTTATGTCTGCATTAAGTATAACGGATTAATTAGGGACTTGTTTAATTATGATCTGAGTATAGAATTAAGGTCTTTTCTATTCTTGTTACCCAGCTCCCACTATTTTTATCGGAACAACACACTCCCATGTGAAATCCAGAAGTATCGTCGCTCTACTTCATAGTGGCGATCGAGTTCTTTATAAATCTTAATAGAGGGCAACCGAACAGGTTTCTAGTCTATTAATTTTCATAAAGTGGTGTCCAACACCAACCCATCTAATGGATGATTCGATCTTTTTTTCCCTTGTTCACTCCCCTCAACCTATACGGTTTCTATGGTTCGTGAACAAGTTAAGTTTATACCATCGACGCAAATCAGTTTCACAATTGAATCTTATCCGGGAACCTATCAGGTTTCTAGGGATAAAACTTGCTCCAACCAAAGGCATCGAATGCACTCCCGGTAATTTATCCGTCCTCCCCGAACGACTACCCCGATAACTCGGAAGCATAGCACATCCGGTTTGGATTTCAATTTCCTGAAAGCTCGATGGAGGAAAGGAAAACCTTGAAACCTTTTAAACTTAATAATTTGTTGTGGGAGAATTTTCGCGATTAATGTTACACTTTGCACATTATTTCATTTAAGCGCGTTTGTGGCATTCATATAATATGAAACAACCATTCACAACCTAGTTGCTACCAACATGTGGTTCATGGACCGTTCCAAGAAAACAAAAACTACGTAATCTAATTACAAGTCTTCGTCTTGAATCTTCATCTTCTCGAAACGGATCTTCCTCCGGTCTTCGTCATTACATATAAATTTTACATTGCAAATTGCATCCTAGATACAAATATTTCTAGTAAAATAAATAGGCTCAAAACAGCCTTTACAACCCAATCGAATAAAAAGAACGATTCAAAACTAAGTCCACGAACCACATCCCCATTCAAAAGTATTCATACAATAAATACTATATAAACAGAAAGCGAATAGATACATTGACCCAATCAACAGTACGAACCGATCCAATCGATTCACACAATCGGTAATATGAAAACGTTCAAAATAATTCGGTCGATCACAAGTATTCCAATAAATAAATTTTCCCTTATAAAATGAAATACCATAAATCATTTTAATCATATTAAATTCAATTAAAATGTGGGAAATCATTTTTAAGAATACACGAAGAAACAAGCTCGAAACGGGTCCGAAAAGGGGCTGGACCGCGCCCGAAACGAACCAGGCAGCAAGCAGGGCTACCCAGCAGCCCTGGGCCGCGGCCCCCTTAGCCTGGGCCACGGCCCCCAATCCAAAACACTTACCAGCGGGCTGCAACAGCCCTGGGCCGCGGCCCCCTCCTTCCGGACCACTTCCAGACCGTCCAACGGCAATTCGGGGATAGTTTTTCGACCGGATATCCAATATCTATATTTTCCAACATTTA
Source organism: Orobanche coerulescens (assembly GCA_033398695.1). Classification (NCBI taxonomy): domain Eukaryota; kingdom Viridiplantae; phylum Streptophyta; class Magnoliopsida; order Lamiales; family Orobanchaceae; genus Orobanche; species Orobanche coerulescens. The sequence continues at coordinate 161,279,576 of CM065803.1, forward strand.
TATCTTCAATATAAATAACATTTCCCAGAAATTAAGATTTATATTTAGACATAAACTTACGAAAAAATATAACTACAACGAACATAAAAACACATACCACGATTAAATGGTTCTAAAATGATTCCAAATGATTCACCATCTAATCGAGCATTCCGAATACCAATATCGTATATACGATCGATGCCAAAAACGAAGGCCAAGCGAAAGCGGTAAAACGAAAATTAATTCGATCTGAATCCCTACGAGGATCGATCGAGCTACGTATATACGAATATATAAACGAATTCACAAGAGATATTAGAAACTCACCCTTGTAGTCCGTTGATTAAATGGATTCCTTCTTTTGAGCTGTTCCCCAAGCTTTAGTTGTTCTCCACGAATCAAATACGCTCCAAGCTCTTGGATGATCCAATGCCGAAATACCGTGTCTCTACTTATCACGCATCGGAAAAATGAACAGAACGACGATCACCCGATTAACCTCTAAGGTTACGGCTAGAATCAAGTGATGAAGCTTTGATTATAGCACTTTAAGTGTTTAATCTATATCTCTCAATTTTATTTTGATTTTCTCCAAGAACAATCAAGAAGTGAAATGAAGAAGATGAAGAAAAATAACTTTTTTCTCTCTCTAGCCAAAACTCACGGATGGAATGGGAGGAGGAGAGAGGAGTAGTCTTCCTTTATTCTACTTACAAATCCCACAAAATCCCTTTTATCCTTATTATAAGAGATATGATATCTCACAAGTCATAAGTCCTTAACCAACCAAATCAAGACTAAGACCAAGGTAAGGAATCAAGGTGGGGGCGGCCTCTAGAAGAAAACGGACGAGTTCGGTTCGTTTCGGACTCCCGTGAGTCCAAACAGATAAACTCCAATTCTATTCCGATATATTTATATCGATTTAATTAATCCAATGAATTAATCATATCAAATACAAAACAATTAATTTCTTCTAATAAATAATTATATTGATGAATTAAATTAATCACCCAGTAATTTATTTAATTCATTAGACATGTAATTTATCCAATAAATTAATTTAGACATCCAATGTCCCAAATTTAATTAGACATCCAATGTCCAATAAATTCGATATCCAATATCTAATATTCACAATGAGAGAATAAGCTCGATTCATTCCATCGTCAATCCTATTGCGCGACTCGGTAGGATCGTCTCAGTCAGCAATGGGAGGAACCAAAGAGTAGTAGCACCACCTATCCAGCCTGGCGGCCTACACTGTACCCCAACTGAGAACGAATGATGGGATCATTCAAGAACCATTCTGTCGTGAATACCAGTATACGTATAAACTCTTATTTCAAATGTCCCAATCAAGATATAGGGTCACGGTCAGTAAAACCCTATCTGTACTTGATCCTCTGCATTCGTTAATGCAAATCGAGATCATTGAGCTCTCATGTATCCAATACAACTAGCTCCAATGCTTTGGCCAAAGACTTATGATCTCATCTGCCAATAACTGCATAGGACATATAACCCGCTCACTAACGGAAGAAAGAATTCTATCTTGGTATTCAGTAGGACCTACTACTTGCCCGTTAAGATGTACGTCGAGGTTGACCCCCACCTCCTAGTTTATAGGGTCGAACTACTCTAATGAAAATCTTAACGTTACAAGCACATCCCTACTAAATCCTCAAGTCGAAGGTTCACGAATACCTATCACAACCTTTCGATTCCGTCATTGACTGTCCCAGAGTGAAATCCGTGTGACGAGTCGAGGGTGAGTCGGTTCGAGTATACTAATCCAATTAGCATACCTATAACATGTGCTCCCACTAACCATTAGTGTTCGACAGGCACTCTCCATATCAAAGAACACATCATACAAGTCTTCACATAAACTTAACGCCCAGTCAAGTTTCATCGACTTGCGAACCATTAAGTATTTGAGCTATAAATCTTTCCAGTGCCGACCCCTTATCCAATAAGGAGTGGAACGTTTTGCTATCAAATACACGGACTAGTTTCTATATGTATATTTATGAGTTAGAAATGCCAGTAACTACCAGTAAATAAAGAAACATCCATTGCCTTATATTAATGATTTACATAATTACAAGTACAATGCCCTCACTCAACATCCTCTGAGTGGCATTCGAGAGCATACTCCTAACACTTCTACCCCTTGGTGTTAGCCGGGGTGAGCAAGAAATTCAAGCTCGTGGCTTAGAAGCCTGTAGCACATGAGGTCGAGCTAGCAAGCAAGAAGAGAATGTTCGAGATGGTGATGGTTGTGGCGTCTCCTCTAGCTTTTATGGTGATGTTGGTCCCACGGATACAGATCAAGGGTCCTGAATGAGTTCCACTGGTGAACCTGTCCACAGGCTCTCCTGCTTGGGCTATTTCTCCTGTGATCGAGAAGGTCCGTGTGGCGATGCCAGTATGGGAGACTGGAGCGGGTCTGGATCAACCCCTTGGAGTCAATAAAGAGAGGGATCAGGCATGCAAGGCGATACAGCTGTCGTGTACCATCCGGGGAAGGCCAATGTTGTCACGGACGCTTTGAGCCACAAACTGGCATCACTTCAAATGCTCGAGGTTCTTACACCCTAAATGAAGATTCGTCAGGATTTGATCGAGCAAGGTATAGAAGTTTAGCTAAAAAGAGTGCAGGAACAGTTGTGTACCCTCGAAATTACTTCGTCCTTGGTTGATGACATCAAAGGGAAACAGTGGAGTGACCCGATGATTTCGCAACTGAATGAAGATGTAATAAAAGGAAAAGCCCCTAGTTTTATGGTCTATGAGGACAGTATTTTGAGATTTCAGGGCAGAATTTGTGTTCCGAATAATTTGGAGTTGAGATAGAGAATTCTTCCAGAAGCTCATGTTGTGCCTTACTCAATTCACTCCAGAATGAGTAAGATGTACAAGGACTTGAAGCGAAAATTTTGGTGGAATAATATGAAGAAAGACGTCACAGAGTTCGTATTGTGATGTTTGACATGCTAAGAACTCAAGATCGAGCATCAACAACCAGCGAGGTTGTTGAAGCTGCTTCCCATTCCCGAGTGGAAGTGGGAAGACATCTCTATGGACTTTATCACGTGGATGCCGAGATCTGGAGCTGGAATGAATATGATTTGGGTAATCGTTGATATATTAACCAAGTCTGTACATTTCCTTGGTATTAAGGATAATTGGGGACCGGGAGATTGGATCGAACCTTTACAGCTGAGATTGTGAGATTGTGAGATTGCATGGTACCCCTAAAACTATTGTTTCTTATCAGTATGGCCGTTTCGTGTCACATATCTGGCAAGAAGTCCATCAGGCCTTGGGTACCGAGTTGAGATTGAGTACATCTTTTCATCTACAGTCAGACGGTCAGACTGAGCAAACGATTCAAACATTAGAAGATATGTTGCGGGCTTATGCCCTACACTAGAGTAATGATCGTAAACTTCATTTACCGTTGATCGAGTTTTCCTACAATAATAGTTGGCATGCGTTGATTAAAATAGCACCATTTGAATCGCCATTATGTTAGGATGAGGTTTTGGAGTTAGTTGGAACGGAACCGGATATGTTGATGGAAACTAAGGAGAAGATTTCTATTATCCGAGACTGGTTGTTGACTGCCCAGAGCCATCAGAAATCTTATGGTGATACTCATCGTCGACCCTTGGAATCAAAGTGGGAGATCATGTTCTACTCAAGGTGTTGCCGACAAAGGGAGTTTTCCACTTTTGGAAAAAGGGGAAACTTAGTTCGAGGTATATCGGACCATTTGAAATTTTGGACAGGGTTGGAGATTTAGCTTATCGCTTGGCGTTGCCTCCAGATTTGAGTCATGTCTATAGCGTTTTTTATGTTTCTCAGTTGAGAAAGTACGTGTTGGATCCAAGTCATATTATCGACTATAGTGAGATTGATGTAGCCGAGGATGTTACCTTTCCAGAGAGACTGGTGAAGATCCTTGAACGTCGTGAGAAGCAGCTTTGGGACAAAAACCATTCCATTGGTTAAGGTGCAATGGTCGAGACATGGAGTCGAGGAAGCAACTTGGGGGACGAAAGAGAAGATCCGAACGAGATACCCCGAACTTTTTATTTCTTAAGTTTTGGGACGAAACTTATTTTTAGAGGGGGGGATGTAATACCCGTACTTTTCATGAATTTTTAGCCTTGAGTTCTTTCACTGTTGTCCCTCTTTATAAGCTCTTTCTGAGATGTTGTTGATTTTAGAATTTTGTATCTTTCGGAACATGTTCGTATTGATCGGACTTCGCAGTGGTATTATTGAGTGAAGTAGTTAGTGCATGCTAGGCGGAGAGCTAACGCGCGCTATTTGTGTTTGGTAGCGAGCGCTAGCTTCGCCAATAGCGCACGCTAATGATTCGAGTATGATAGAGACAGTAGCTGGGTTCTGTTCTATGGGTAAGTAGTTAGCGCACGTTAGGCGTGAGCTAACATATGTTATTTGTGTTTGAGTAGCGCGCGCTAGCATGCCAGTAGCGTATAAATTACTCGGGTTTGGCAGTGTCAGTAGGTTGGTTTCTTTTGTCTGGACGAACAGTTAGCGCACGCTAGGCATGAGCTAACGCATGCTATTAGTGTTGAGTAGCGAACGCTCGCATCACCAGTAGCACACGCTAACGAGTTGGGCAGTGGGTTCGGAGTCTTTGCATTGAAGTAGTTAGCGCATGCTAATGCTGTATGTAGCGCACGCTGATGACTCAGGTCAGAAGCAACTGAACTACGCGGTGGCCCATTAGTGCGCGCTATCCTTATGATTAAGGCACGCTAAGTAGCATTTTGTATATATAGGACGGAGCAAATCCCCTTTCCGTCATTTATCACTTCGTCTTCCTCCTTGGGCGATTTCGATCGATTTGTGAAGATCTCGGCTGGATATCATCATCTATCATCATTTTCAAGCTATGAGTTTGGACTATACCACGTTTCATCTTCCTCACCGTTCCAAATCAAGGTAAACTTCTTGAAAACCATACCTTGGGAAGTTCTGGGGTTTGTTTATCCGATTCGGTTGTATAATCCGATTTTTACCATAAAAATCTTGAGTTTGTGATTAATCTCACTTGTGTATACGCCAACCCTACGATTTCATGCCCTACGTTGGTGTATGTTGCGAATTCGATAGGGTTGGGTGTTTCCCAACCCTATGTTCATGATATTATAATCGAGGGGAATTGTTAGTGGGGTTTCGTGAGTTCCTTCTTGTGATTTGCATATTAATTCTTGATTATCGTATTTATTGCGAATCATTTAGGACTAAGGTTGGTAATATGACAATGATATGGGATTGAATATCTCGATGATTGAGGATTTGAGTATATGTTTACTTTATCGTGCAAGAAGTATTGTATTTCATACTTGTGTACTTGTACTAGGTATTCGATAGCTAACCTCTTTTAGGGAAAATACCTTTCATGTATTTCAGGATCCAGGAGAGCGGATAGGCATGTACCGGGTCGGCACGAAGATGATGGGAAAGAGTGATGTTGTGTCTTTTCTATGTCTGTATTTTGTACTTTATCCATTCATTATTGTTGTGCTTGGAATGGTTATGAACACTCGAGTAATGCTTCAGATGTTCTTGATGTTTGGCCTGTGTTACCCTGGGTATTAATTCCCGATGTATTGTATTCGGTCGAATTTATTATTACCTTGGTTGTCATTTCTATTCCCTTCTACTGGATTATGTTTAGAACTTATCGGTCGAAATTTATGGTTCCGCGCATGTATAGCCTTGTGGATCCCACGGAGGGCTCACGGCACTGTAATATACCTTGTATAGCCCTTAATATATCGCCTCATGAATTTCAAATCGATGGATTAGACGTCTGAGTTACATCTAAATCCATCTTGTACGTTCTTTTAAAGACGGTTCCTATCCCTTAAATCGACCATTCACTATTAACTTAATCTTCCCCGCACACTATAAAAGGACAAAGACATTGCTCTCACAAACTCTTTACGCTTCGCAAATTAAAAAGTCTACACCAATCTGTCTACATACTTTCTCACCACTTTCACGTTATTTCTTGTTCTTCACAAGTTTTGCTGAAAATGTCTTCCCAAACTTCATCGATCACTTTGAAGAAGAAAGAAACCATCACTGATGGACCCATTTTTGCTAAATACGTGCTCTTAGAAAGGATTGCTTCTGAAGATGAAGATGCTATCGAGATGAACTTAGTTGTTGCTCGTATGAAGCAACAGGGTCTATACCATCTAGGAAGTCATCACTCTGATAACTATGACGAACAGATTGTTGAGGAATTTTATCTGGATGCAACGTTCAAATATGCATCACATAGGAATGGCTCGGAAATCACTGACATCATTGGAAACGTGCAAGGGATCAAAATCCCTATGAACAAGGATCTCCTGGAGAAGATCTACAAGTTGCCCTATGACGGGCTGAAAGTGGAAGAACTGGAGACTTTCGGTCTGAAAGTTTGCTATTGGCCAAGTGGAAGATGTACACTGGCACTACCATGGCCACAAATGTCCACCCTTCTTTCCACAAGAAAAACTTCACCCTCCCCTACGTTTATCTTCACGATTTTTGCTCCAGGGTGATTGAAAACCGCACTGGTGCCTTTGAGATGTGCACCAATCTGAGATATAGCATGATGGTTGCCATCATGTCTGGTGAGAAAGTAAACTGGTGCCAATCATTCTGAAACGCATTCAGGAGGAGCCATCCAATCCGGAGTATGCAAAGAAATCTTTTGGCCTCATTCTGAACCACATTCTTACTCGATGCGGAGTATAGCACTATGCAGAGGCCAAGAAGATACTGACCGAAAAGTTCATCGGTGGATTCAAACCCACTGTCTACAACAAAGAGACCATTCTTTCTTACATGCCCAACTCTTACAGCATGCCAACCTCGAGTGATCCTCGGGATGTCACACTAAAGAGTTCTAACAATGGGAAGAAGAAGAAGAAGAAGAGAGCATTTCCCGACAGCAGCTCCTACAAAGCTGTCGAGAAGAAGAGAAAGAAGACAAAGAAATCATTGAAAGTTGTTCCTACAGTGACTACAGTGGTCCCTGTCGAAGTCCCATCTACCTCACCAAATGCTGAAACTATCCCACGGGGCACAACCCCTATGGAAGAAACAATTGCTGCTCCTACAGTAGTTCCTGAGCCCGTGGAGGCTGTGACAGAAGAATAATTGTTTGCCAAAGGTTCTGGCAAATCGGCTGCTCCTTCAGAGCCTAAAGCCACAACTCCCAACAACACACCCACCCCTGTAAGGAGTGCCTCCCCCAAAATGGCACCCCACCGTGTCAGGGATCCCTTGTAATACCCGGTTGTAAATTCATTAATTATCACTCAGTATATTGTCACTTAGTAAATTTTCACTCATTAATATTAATTCACCATTCATATTCATTCATTATATTCACCATTCAGAGTAATTTGTATTGTATATCAGTTATTATTCGTCGTTCAACCCGGTCGGAAAATCAGGCCTAAAATATCATCATTGTCATCTTTGTGGTGGGCTGTGTGTGAGGAGTAGCGCACGCTACATTCTCTCTTTAGCGCGCGCTAATTGAGTACGGGTAGTGCACGCTAACTCTCAGCATTAGGCACGCTAACGTTGTTCAGGCAGATAGTCCAGAAGGCACTGGACTGAATTTTGATTTGTAGTAGCGCACGCTACGAATGGTAAGTAGCGCACGCTAAAAGTTTGGATAGCGCACGCTAAGCAATGAGTGTAGCGTGCGCTAAGGCTCGATCAGACAGTCCAGTGGGTACTGGACTGAAATGGAATTATTCATAGCGTACACTACGAGAGGATCTTAATGTACGTAATGCTATGTATAGCGCACGCTAAGTTCTGATTGAAGTGCACGCTAACGCGAGCAAGGCCAGAGGAGGGCGGTAAGTGCACTCTGGTATTCTGGACATTAACCATCAGGTAGCGCGCGCTAACAAAAGATTAATGCACGCTAAGGAGAGGTGTTAGCGCACGCTACAAAGGTATGTAGCGCGCGCTAACGATGCAGACAGTGGGTACTAGTCTACCCGGTACACCCGTTAGCGCACGCTAAACATAGAATCTAGCGTGTGCTAAACTGAGTTTGCTCTAAATAGGACAGTCAGCCTTAATTCACCATTTCTCACATCTCATTTCGTTTTGGACGTTTTTGGGCGATTTCCGACGTTTTGGAGAGATCTTTTCGAGCTGCATCCACCTATCAACATCTTCAAGCTTATGAAATCAAGGTAAACATTTCTTTAATCATCATTTCATCCTCTCCAATACATCAAATCAAGGTAAACATTTCTTGGATCTAGAATTTCGGATTTTGAATGTCCCCCCCCCCCCCCGATTTTCTTCGTGTAAGCATGCTATTATGTTGGAATATGTTGGATATGGATTATCTACCTTGGATACATGTATTCCTATGGAATTATTGATGTATATTTTGGATTTGATGAATATTTGGGGAATTATTCAAGAACACCCTAAGGGTTGACTTTGGATTTTTAGGGGTTTTCAATTGGTTGTTATCGTAATCTCGAGTTGTTTATTCTTATTAGATTATCGATTGTTGATGGTGTTTTGTTGGAGTGAATCACTCATTTTGGAGTTTGGTTTCGATATATTCGGGATTGGTTATAATCAAAGGATGCATGTTTGCAACGTATTTGTTCGAATACCCCAATGAGTTTGGATATTGTTGTATCGACTTTTGGAGTTGGTTGTGAACTTACTTGATACGTATGTTAAACGTATTGTTGGTAATTGTGTTATTCAAGGTTGTTCGAGCGACTGGTATTTTCTACTTAAGACGTTTGTTCGAGAGAGGACGTTTCATCACCGGTATTGAGGTAAGTTGATTCTTACTCGGTTAATAGGATATTCGTTCCTTTCGTTGTTGTTCATTCATATTCATAATTCATTCATGATATATCATTCATGTCGATACTTGTAATTATCAAACTAATCATTCAATTCACGAGGAACGACGGTTCCAATCATGTGAAGGGTTCACCGACACAATAGACTGTGCACACGGTAACGTGCCTCCGTGAGACTAATTAGGTACAAGTGTGGGTGTGTCCGGACACTCGTCTTGTGCACTTGCACGTCCCATTACGGGTGTACGATGATACCCCTCTTCAGCTTAATTTCATAACTATGATATATAATGATTGTGTTTATTCAACTCTTGAGGATTGTTGTTACGTATGGCGGCCCGTTGGGGATGTTGTTTACAGGTAATGGAAAGGCTAATGCACGTGAAGAGAACGTTGATGGCGAGGAGTACCAGTGATACTAGTTGGGGCCCCAGTCCTTTTCAGTCATTCGTGTTTTCTTCATTTTTATTTTCGCTGCATATTTCCGTTTGGTTATTCATTTTTATTCAGTGTTGTATATTTTATCTTCATATAAAATATACATGAATTCTGTATTTCCTGGGTGTGTTGTACTTGAAACTCCTCATCGGAGTAATTAATGATATAATGTGGTTCGGTACTACAATTATATTATTTTATTTATTAATTTTCATTCGCCTGGTGGGTCCCAGTTGGGATCCACGACACTGTAATATCCGCCTAGTTTGGGGTGTTATAGAGTTGGTATCGGAGCGTGGTTTTGAATACTACCTTCCGAATTATGTCTCATTTGAAATCATCGTTCATCACACTAGTATCATTGGATTTTCGCGTCACGTGTGACATGTGCAAGAGCCAAGCCCCTCAGACCAAAGAAATGTAAGATTTCTGACGCCATGGTATAATTTTTGGCAATAAGAATCACTCATTCATCATTCAACAGTCAACAATCCTCAATCATCATTTTCATTTTTGATCATGTCAATCATGTTAACTCATTAATCACCCAGTTCATTTCATTGCTCAGTTGTTGAACTTGAGGATCGTATCATTAATTTTGTTAACTTGTTCAAGATAATCATTTCAAGAATTTCATCAGATAATCATGTCACCTCAGTTGATCATTCATGTAACCATTATGTTAGAGCGCGTATGTTCATTATTATCATTTCATAACGTAATCATAATGTGATATTCATGCGGGATCTATAATTATCATGTGACTTTCCTACTTCAGTATGGAAAGAGCTGTCAGAGGACGCATGGGAAGAGGCCGCGGTGTGGGCCAAAACCCGGGAGATCGTGTGAATACACGCGCGAATGCTAGGAATAATGCTAATTCATCGAGCAGCGATGCTACTACTCATTCACCTGGAAATAATCATTCACTATCAGGGAGTCGCACCCGGGACACAGCTCATTCAGAAGGTGTTCGGGTTAACCCACTCGCGTTTATGCAGGGCATGATGGCCCAGATGACTCATATGGCACGCCTCATGGAGACGATGCAGAACGCAACGGCTCAGAATCAGCAGGCTCCTCTGCCGCCACCTCAGAGGCAAGAGAGGAGTGTGAGCAGTATCATTGGCGACATCTCTCGCCAGAGGCCACCTACTTTCGAGGGCTCATCTGAGCCGGCGGATATAATTCACTGGCTTGAACATTTTGAGAAGTTATTTGCTATGGTGGATTGTCCCGAAAGTCATAAAGTTTTAGTCGCGGCTTACTATCTGGGTAAGAGCGCTCACTCTTGGTGGTAATCTTTGAAACCTACCGATGGATCTTTTACTTGGGATCAATTCAAGACTTTCATGATGGAAAGGTATTATCCGGCCCCACTCAGGGAGGCCAAGTTATCAGAATTACTCACTCCCGACCCCTCAGCAGAAGATGATGTTCTCGCTATCGCCGAGGAATTTCAAGAACTTCTTCCTTTCGCCTCATCTATTATCCACTCTGAGGCGGATAAGATCAAGTACTTTACTAAGAGGTTGAAACCTCGTATGCGGATGCAGTTGCTTAATCACAATTGCACCACCCTAGCCGAATTCATCGAGAAAGCTCTTACTTATGAGCTTACTGCTAAGGAGATTGCTAAGCAACAACCTTCATCTGCTAGCAAGAAGTCAAAGAATCGTAATTAGTTTAAAGGCACTCAGGAAACCTTCAAGAAGCCTTGTGCGGGCTCTACTTTTTCTGAGCGACCTCATATGGCGCCGAAACCCGCAGAATCTCAGTCCCGAGTGGCCAGTTCGGCCATCACCTATTTCAACTATGGAGAATAGGGTCATTTCAGCACTAAATGTCCAAGGCAGACTATCACGTGCAACAACTATGGAATTGCTGGGCATAAGGCCCATTTTTCCGAAGAGATTCCAGACCTGCTCCGACGGCATCTCAGGCCCCGAAGCAGTCAACTGTTCAGAATCAGGCTGCTCATTCGGCGTCGTTTAAAATGACGGGAGCGAATAAAGGCGGAGCCCATAGTCATCAGACAGGAGCGTCCGGTGCGGGGACTAGCAAGCCCCGAATTTATGAGATGAAGAGGACCAACGATCCGGAGGCCCGGATGATCTCAGGTACACTAGAAATTCTATCCCAACCTGTGTGTACCCTTTTTGATACCGGTGCATCGCATTCATTCATTTTCGAGTCATGTTTGAGTAGATTACGTATGGGGAGTGCTACTAGTTGTGAGCCTTATGTTATTAGTCTACCATATGGTAGAAGAATTATCAGAGATCATGAGATTAAGAATTGTCCGATTCAGCTTCATGGTCGTGTATGGCTAGCAGACCTAATCGTGGTAGATTTACCTAGAGATGACGTTATTTTGGGTATTTATTGGATGGATCGTCATGATGCCATCATTAGTGTCCGTAAGCGTATGGTCACTATCATTTAAGACGATGGAGTCGAGTGCATTTTCGAGGGTAATCCAAATTAGAAAGAATCATTAATATGATGAAAGCAGTGAAATTACTCAATCAGGGGTCTGTCAGTTATTGGTGCTATATGACCAAAACCGAGAAATCATCAGTATGTTGGCGGATATTCCTGTAGTGAGAGAATATGCTTACGTATTCCCAGACGAGTTACCTGGTTTGCCTCCACAGAGAGATGTGAAATTCACGATAGAGTTGGAGCCTGGTACGTCCCCATTATCGAAGGCACCATATCGGATGGCCCCGATCGAAATGTTGGAATTGAATAATCAACTGGAGGAATGGTCCGAGTAAGGTTATATCCGACCGAGTGCATCCCCGTGGGGAGCACCAGTGTTATTTGTCAAGAAGAAAGATGGTTCATTTCGCTTGTGCATTGATTACCGGGAGCTGAACAGGGTGACGATCAAGAATAAATATCCCTTACCCCGCATCGATGATCATTTGGATCAACTTCAGGGAGCTTCCGTATTTTCCAAGATCGATTTAAGATCTGGGTATCATCAGTTGCGAATTTGAGAGTCGGATATCACTAGAACGGCATTTCGAACACGCTATGGTCATTACGAGTTTGTGGTAATGCCGTTTGGATTGACTAATGCACCTGCGGTATTCATGGAATTAATGAATCGAGTTTTCATCAACTATTTGGATCAGTTCGTGGTTGTCTTTATTGATGACATTTTGATTTACCGTGACTGGGAGGAGCACGAATTTCACCTTCATCAGGTTCTCGATGTGTTGAGACGAGAACGACTCTATGTAATGTTTTCCAAATGTGAGTTCTGGATGTCCGAAGTGACGTTTCTAGGACATGTAATTTCATCAGACGGAGTATGTGTCGACCCTCAGAAGATGGAGGCTATCCGAGATTGGCAACCTCCGAAGAATGTTAAGGAAATCCAAAGCGTTCTCAGATTAGCAGGCTATTACAAGCGATTTGTGAAAGGATTTTCTAAAATCGCTCAAGTTTTAACGAACCTTTTGCGGAAGGATAATAAATACACGTGGTCCGATGCGTATCAATAGAGTTTTGAGGAACTTAAGAGCCGATTAATTTCAGCACCTGTCCTTTCCTTGCCTCAAGGGACGGAAGGATTCGTGGTTTATAGTGATGCTTCCGGACACGGTCTTGGATGTGTATTAATGCAGAATGGGAGAGTTATTGCATATGCTTCACGGCAATTGAGACCTTACGAGGTCAATTATCCGACCCACGACCTGGAACTAGAAGCCATGGTTTTCGTGTTGAGGGGGAATGTTGTAAGACCCAAGAATACAGTATCCACCGTTAATTAATTGTACACTCAGAACAAGTCAGATCTTACTATAAGAAAAAGGTACAAAACCTTCATACAGCTGACATGTGCATTAATTAAGGGTAAATACAGTACGACCCATTAATACAATATTAATCCAAATGTTGCTGTAAGAATTGAATCTTGTATGTAACTTTTAAGGAGGAACGCTGTATTATTCGCGGATACAGCATATACACTATTGGACGTCAATTAATATTGTATTATTATTCTATTCTTACTGAAAACCATTTTAGTCCATGTGCCCTGTTTTTAATCTTCAAACGTTTTATTCTTTAAAGCCTTAAATGACATCTGGACTTTATTACCTCAAACACCACGATATTAATGATTTCAAAACCGCCGTTTCGTGCAATGAGGGAAGATGAACTATCAGAAGTGGGACCGATTATCATTTCAAAAACAGATAGATAAGATGTACAAGTTAGTCTAAGTTCATCCTGGTCGTTCTTTTAAAAGACGGTTCCCATCCCTTAAATCTGACTGTTCACTGTATGTAACCCTAATCTTCCCTGCACACTATAAAAGGACCGTATCTTGCTCCCTTTGATTCTTTATGCTTTGTGCAATATTAAACGAGTCAAGAGCAAGCAGTCTACGCCACATAACATCAAACATTGTGACAGATCAAAGTTACCGTCGACGGGCAAAAAGAAGAGCAAACAGTCTACAAACTTTACGCAAAATTTATTGCATTCTTTCTTTGTTTCTTCAAATCTTTTTCTGAAAATCAAATGGCAACTTCACAGACTTCCTCTCTATCCCCAAAGAAGAAGAAGAAATCAATCATTGACGGGCGAATCTTCGCCAAATCTGTCGTCATGGAGAGAGTTAATCTTGATATTGATGATGTTGATGGAATGGAAGTGGTTGTATCCAGAATCAAGCACCAAGTCTTGTACCACCTTGGAAGTCAGCACCCTGAGCTCTACGATGAGCGTATTATTGAACAGTTCTATCTAGATGCCTTTATCAAGTTCTTTTCTCTGAAAAGAGGAAGAGATGTTTCTGACATCACCGCTACCGTTCGAGGAATTGAGATTTCTATGAACCAGGAGCTACTGGAAAGCTCATTCAGGCTGTCGTCCGATGGCCTGAAAATGGAGGAACTTGAGACCTTCCGGTCAGAAGAATTGTTAACGGACTGCGAAATTCTGTTGACGATTCGGATAAGAATGTCCACCCGTAATGCCACAAGAAGAAGTTTTGCTTATCGTACGTTTATCTCCACCAATTTTTGCTGTCGGGTTATTGAGAACCGGACTGGAGCATTCGAAATGTCCATGAACCTTCGCTTTTGGATGATGGTAGCCATCATGTCCGGCGGAAGGGTGAACTGGTGCCAGATTGAGTTAAAAAGGATATAAGAATAGGCCGCCAAGCCGGGAACTCAGAAGAAATCCTTCGGATCATCCTCAATTATATTCTCACTCACTATGGTGTGCCGCAGTCTCGCAGTGCCAAGAATAGTGGCCTAGGAAAATTTATAGGTGGGAGCAAGCCCAATGTCTTCAACAAGGATGGACTGATCTCTAGCAGGTCTCATCCCAGGCTTATGCCCATTTCCGATGACCCCATGGATGTTAATGTCAAGGCTGTGAGTGAAGAGAAGAATAAGAGAAAGAGAAGTGTCTCTGACAGCATGTCACCACAAGCTGCAGAGAAGGCAAAGAAGAAGCTAAAGAAATCTTCTAAGGCTAAGGCTACAGTAGCTACATCGGTCACTGTAGATGTCCCAACGGTTCAACCCGCTGTAAAAATCCCAAAGGGCGCAACCCCTTCGGAAGAAATAGTTGCTGCACAAACAGCAGATCCCGAGCCAGTGGCGGGTATGAGAGATGAACAACTATTTGCCAAATAAGAGGGCTCTGGCGAATCGGCTACCGCCTCGGAGCCGAAAGCCACCTCTCCTGTAAGGGAACCCACACCTGTACAGGATCCCTCTCCCATCAGTCTACCATCCCCTGTTAGGGATCCCTCTCCAATCAGGCTGCCATACCTGTTGTGGATCCCATCCACACAGTAAACCCAAATACTGTAAGGAGTCCCTCCCCATCAGTTCTAATCAATGAAACTCTTCTCTAGGTGCAAATTGAACAAGCCTACGAGCACTTTGTAACTTGGAATTCATACAGGGTCGCCCCGTACGATGACCTGTACAACTGGGAAGAGTGGAAGGAGGAAGAATGTTTCATTCTGGAGGTCAAAGACACCCAGAATATCGAAGTCTTGATTCAATGGGAGAATCAATTTTGCCGTGAGCTAATATCAAATTATTACCTGGCAAAAGAGAAGGCACGATTGAAAGGAAAGTCTCTCTCCGATGACAAAGCTCCTTATGACAGCCACAAATCTGACCCGACTCATATGCTGACGATGATGCTCTACAGGACAGTCTAAGGATCAGCCGCGAAGAGGCGAGCGAAGGAGAAATGGATCTAATGTAAGACCAACAGGGTCAGGGGACCTCCGAAAGACATCAGTCCCCTACCACTCAACAAGAAGCTTCTCAAGACATATAAGAGGATTCAATCCCTCCTGTATAGCAAACAGTTCCTGAACAGGCAGCCTAACCTATCTCAGATCATGAAGAAGAAGCATGTGCCATCTGTAATACCCGAGATTTTCGTTTCCGGTTATTTTTGAATTTTTGTCGGTTGTGCCGGTTATTTTGCTCTGTTAGCGATTATTTGAGTTTTCCCCTATGTTGGGTACGACATGATGTACCGTGTTGTGGTGTTCATCGGGTACGACATATCGTTATGTAAGTCGAGCTAATAGTATGTCGTGCTTTATTATTTGTTTGTTTTAGATTTGGATCGTTGGTGTTGTCCGTTAGTGTTTCGTTGCATGTTGAATAATCATTGTTTTGTCGAGGAGTATCGTTGTTGTGCAATTGGTCGACTTTGTAAGATCACCACCGGCACTTATAAAGTCTAAAAATTCTGAAATTTACAATGTGATAGAGTATCAAGTTAGCTTTCCAATGGTTAAAACGGCGAGTCAATCGGAGTCCGGACGAAGGAGTTATGGTCATAATAGCAAAGACTACACAATGTATAATTAGCGCACGCTAACGTATTTATTAGCGCGCTAACTATTAGGACAGAGCGTTCGTCCTTTACAGATCGCCTCGTTTACGCACGCTAATATATTGATTAGCGCACACTAACGGACCGACAGAGCAGGCTTCGGACTGCATTTTACCACGGTAGCGCACGCTAAGCCTTCCGTAGCGTACGCTAAACCTCTGTTAGTATATAAGGGTTTGGGAAGTCAACTTTCATCATTTTTTTCATTTCACTTCTTCTCTTCCGGCGACCCAGGCGACTCCAGGCATGAGAAGGTGGAGATCTCGGCCAGATATCATTAGATATCAACTCCTTTCAACTTCTAACACGGATTTATCGACCTTCTTTCATCTTCCACCGTCGGATTGGAGGTAAAATCCCTTAGAACCTTGGTTTTGGGAATTTTGGGGGGGTTTTCCTTGATCTCTTGAGCTCACCCAGAAATGATAAATTGATAGTGTAATTCTTGTTGTTTTGGTTGTACACTACGGATTAGAAACTCGTTTATTGATTTCATTTCACCCGAAAGTGGTTTTGATTTCCTTGGGAAACCCTTGAACCCTTGTAGTTCTTAATGTCGATTTGGATCTCGTTTAGTGTTGTTAATTCGTGGTGTATCACTCTCATAGTGTTAAATCGGACCGTCGGGTTCGTGTTTGTTCTTGGAAGTTCTGGTGATTGGCCGTGTCCGTTCGTTGTTCCAATGATTGTGGTTTCGAGGCAAGTATCTTGTCCATACATTACGTGTTTTAGGGATATAATGGTTGGTAATCGATGATATGTTCTAAATGAATGTTTACAACCATTTCTCAAAAGAATCGGTATATTTACAATCATGGTTTTCTTAAAAGACGACTCCTGTGTTCGGGGCTTAATGTGCTTAATTGACTATGTGTGTTAGTGTTGAGTATAGGATCTTCCTACTTTCGGGTGATGTCATTATGTGTCAATATGTCGTCGGTAATTTATGGTTAAATCATTTTGTTAAGAATTGTGCGAGGAGTCATTTGGTTGTCGGTGGATATGTGAGTTGTGTGATATTGGTTATGTCGTTCGGTGTTGTTGAGATAAGTGTGTTTTCTTGTGGATGGTATTAATGCAGGTCGTGAGTATGTGTTGGATAGTTTGGCCATTTTAGCAAAATACCTCGACTATATATATTGTGATTGACTCTTGAGGATTGTGGTTTTGGAAATGTGAATTGATGAGAGTTGTAAGGTTGTTCTCGAGTACTCTAACTCGGGGATTGACTCGACGGGGTCACACGGGACACAGTGGCTTAGCGGCCGGACCGGTCGCGAGGGTTACTTCGAGTGGGCATTCTCACTGGGATTGCTCGGCGGGGCACACAGGACTTGGTGGCTTGAGGGCCGGACCGGTCGCGAGAATTGCGAGTGTTTGTAGTGATGATTAATTGTGATATGTCAGAGTATCACAATGATTGGTGCCCGGTCGAGAGACATTATATATCGAGTCTTGGTGTTTGGCTAAAATGCCATAAAAATAATGTGTTATGTGTAAAGTGTTTTGAAGTAAATTGAAGTGGATGATCGGGTCGTGGACCTGTGTTTAATGATCGGAATGATCGGGTCGTGGACTCTGTGTTTGGTATTTGGATTGAATTGGGTTGTGAACCCCATGTTTTGTTAATCGGTTTTGCATTTTTGGAAAATGAACTTGGGGTTGTGACCACTAAGTGGCTTCGATGAATTTAGAACTTTTAGTCACAAATGTTTTCAAAACTCCCAAGATTTAGAAATGTTTACAAAGTGCTTACTTGTTTCGTTTTACTTTCAAGACTTAAACTATTTTTAAATCAAAATATCTCGAAGTCTTTTGTTGTATTCTATGAATGTGTTATGTATGGCACGTATTTGCACTTTATACTTGTACTAGCAAAGCAGTGGAGTTTTGCTAACCCCAGTATTTGGGGGTGGATGTCTGTTTTGCATCCAGGTACATGCGGGTTTGGGAGCAAAACACGGGATCGGTGCGAAGGATGATGGAAGGCAAATGATATTAATCACATGAAGGCCGCTTTGGGTGCGGTTAGTCGGAGTATGTGTATGGTCTTTTCATTTGTCGTACTTTTTATTTATGAGTGTATTTTACCCTTGCATGGGTATGAGTCGAGATAGAAATGTGTATTTTTGACTTGTATGTTAGTGACGAAAGACCAAGTTGGTCTACGGATTTGGTATTTTATCATGTCGGTATGTAATTTATTGTGTGGTTTCGATGTCTAGCCTGGTGGATCCTCACGGAGAGGGTCTACAGTGTGTAATATTCCCAGTTTGATTTCGGGGGTGTTACATTTATGGTATCGGAGCTTAGGTTGCGGAAACCTAGGTTGTCGGGTCCAGTCGGGTATTGTCGTGTCTTGTCCTGTCAGATTGTGTTTTTCTAAGTCGTGTCGCGACGCGTCGTCTGTGATGTCGGCCGTGATTAGTATCGAGGTGCAGCCATCATCTTCGTGCGACCTGTGGATGTAAGTCTCCCTACTATATTGTGCCTTGTGATATACGAGCCGTATGATTTTGTGTTATGATGTGGAGTTAAAGTTGCTTTGTGAGTATGTGGCCTATGTTGTTTGATTTTCGTATGATGACCTCAAGGTCAAAAATTTTGGAGAATTCCAACTACCGATATTTTATTTTCATCTTGTATTATAAGTTTTCAAAACACCATTTTTAAACTCAAATGAGGTCTACAAAATGTAGACAAGACATGACTCTCGTTTTCAACTTATCGGTTTTATGGTTGTTAGTCGGCAAATACGTGATGATGTTCTTGTTGTTCGGGCAGTATAGCGAGTTTTACATTAAAATTGTGATGTGATTGCTGAGTCGTTCGGTTTGTGTACATTGAGATAGCTCTCTTTAATAAGAGGTGAGATTTCGGTTTTTGAATAACAATTGTCTTTTGATGGTTGCTCATGAAATGTTAAATCGATGGCTTGGAGATTCGAACGTTGTTGTTGTTTATTTGTGACCATCGATTCTAGTAACGTCGTATATATGTTCGCGATCATGTTCTCGAGTTGAGCGGCTAAGCGCACGCTAAGCGCGAGGCTAGCGCGCGCTAATGCGGCATTGGTAGCGCACGCTAAATATTGTTGTAGCGCGTTAGTTATCCAGGGCGGCTAGAGAACCGCATTTCTTTTAGCCGTTAGGCCTAACCTCGTAGTCGATCACCCGTAATCGTATTCTATGTGTGTTGTCTAGTGTTGATAATCGCTTTTGTGTGACTGTGTGTTATGACTTTTCGTTGCGCTAAGTGATAATTGATTTTGTTTAGTGAGTTGATAAATTATATGCGCTTCTGTGTGTGTGTTCGAAAATGCTTTCTGAAACTTTCATAAGTTTGTGCAAGTTGCGAAAAATCAATTTTTAAAAATAATTTGACGTTGCGATTGAATCATGGCTTCATATGAACTTTGGAAATTGTTTGAAATTTGAGCCACCTAAGATTCTCAAATAAAACCTCGACGGTATTTAAAGAGTTGTTTTAAAGTACCTTGAACATTTTGTAAAATGTTACCGTCATTGATTTTTGTGTAGTGTTGGGAGAATTTACAGAAATGATTTTTAACGTACTATTGTATTTTCAAATAATTCGAGTACATGATTTTCAAAAATCTTTCACACCATAAATATTTTTTTATTCCAAAAACCAACACGATTTTTATTTTCAAAAATATGTAGTGAAAGACGAAAAAGCTTACTCGATTTAAACTTCAAACTCGGATTTGGAAAAGTTTGAATAACTCCAAACTGATTGTCGATTTGTGGAAATATTTAGTGCATGTACGAATGGTTTGATGGTATTGCGTGGTTACCCTGTTTGTTATTAACGAAAATGATGATACTGATTACAAGGGATAATTGATATTCCAAAATATTGTTTTGCAAATGATTTCAAAATAAGATAGTTACGGTATTTTGTTTACAAGTCGTGGTAAAACAGCCCGAGGTACCAAAAGTACTTTAAAAAATTCTCTTTCGAGTAAACATACAAATTCAAAGATTTTTTTTATGATATCATTTAAAAGGATACCTCGTGGATCTTCTTATCATGTTGCTATTAGATACCTTATGTCGATATGTTGTGCTACGTTGGCATTCTAATGTATCCTTTTGAGATGTTGGGTTCCATCGTGCTGAGTGGTTACTTACTCAGTATGCTGAGGGGCAGAGGTCGTGGTCGTGACTATGGTACAGATGGTTGTGGAGAATAGATGTTGGACCAAGAGAATATTGCCGAGAAGGTTGCTATGCTAACACCTCGCTTTCGTTGTTTTGGTTTCAGGGATGAAACCTCTTTTAATAGTGACAGAGTATAATAACCATATTTGTCGCTTCCGTATTGTTCGACTCTGTTGACTCGTTTGTGTTCGATGATACTTCTGACCTTGCGTTGTTTTTCGGCATTGTCAATCGAGAGAGTTTTGATGTTGTTTCGAATCAATTAGTTTAGCCTTATGACTTTTCCATGTTCGGTGCGACTTCCGTGAACCCTATGCATATGAGCATCCTGTAGTAAACGTCGGCGTTGTGGTCTAATCGTTGTTGCTCGACCGTTGTTGCTCGACCATTGTTGTTCGATCGTTGTTGTCCAATTTTTATTGTCCGATCCAAAACTGCGAATATTGAGCATCTCGGCCATTTCGTGGTTTCCTTAAAATTCGGGTAATTGTTCCCGTATGTGATTTTTTTCAAACATTTGAGGTTATTGGAATTTCATTCTTGTTCAACGTTGGAGTTGTGTTTTGATTGTTGTCTCGCTCGGATCTATCAACCGTGGGGGTTCGTGTTCGTTACTTTCGTAAACATTCTTGCGTATTGATTCGGACTGCATTAGCTCGGTACTGCATGGAGCTCTTGTGCGCTCTCAATATCAGATAGAGTGTGTTATCTAGAGTCGCCTTGCTCTTGTTTTAAGTTTCGGGACGAAACTTATTTTTAGTAGGGTAGAATGTAATACCCGAGATTTTTGTTTCCGGTTATTTTTGAATTTTTGTCGGTTGTGCCGGTTATTTTGCTCTGTTAGCGATTATTTGAGTTTTCCCCTATGTTGGGTACGACATGATGTACCGTGTTGTGGTGTTCGTCGGGTACGACATATCGTTGCGTAAGTCGAGCTAATAGTATGTCGTGCTTTGTTATTTGTTTGTTTTAGATTTGGATCGTTGGTGTTGTCCGTTAGTGTTTCGTTGCATGTTGAATAATCACTGTTTTGTCGAGGAGTATCGTTGTTGTGCAATTGGTCGACTTTTTAAGATCACCACCGGCACTTCTAAAGTCTAAAAATTCTGAAACTTTACAATGTGATAGAGTATCAAGTTATCTTTCCAATGGTTCAAACGGCGAGTCAATCGGAGTCCGGACGAAGGAGTTATGGTCATAATAGCAAAAACTACACAATGTATAATTAGCGCACGCTAACGTATTTATTAGCGCGCGCTAACTATTAGGGACAGAGCGTTACGTCGCTACAGGCTTGCCTCGTTTACGCGCTAATACATTGATTAGCGCACGCTAACGGACGAGCAGAGGCTTACGGATGCATTTTTACAGTAGCGCACGCTAAGCCTTTCCGTAGCGTACGCTAAACCTCGTTAGTATATAAGGGTTTGGGAAGTCAACTTTCATCATTTTTCATTTCACTTCTTCTCCTCCGGCGACCTGGCGACTCCAGGCGTGAGAAGGTGGAGATCTCGGCCAGATATCATTAGATATCAACTCCTTTCAACTCCTAACACGGATTTATCGACCTTCTTTCATCTTCCACCGTCGGATTCGAGGTAAAATCCCTTAGAACCTTGGTTTTGGGAATTTTGGGGGGGGTTTCCTTGATCTCTTGAGTTCACGGAAATGATAAATTGATAGTGTAATTCTTGTTGTTTTGGTTGTACACTACGGATTAGAAACTCGTTTATTGATTTCATTTCACCCGAAAGTGGTTTTGATTTCCTTGGGAAACCCTTGAACCCTTGTAGTTCTTAATGTCGATTTGGATCCCGTTTAGTGTTGTTAATTCGTGGTGTGTCACTATCATAGTGTTCGTCAGTTTGTCGGGTTCGTGTTTGTTCTTGGAAGTTCGGTGATTGACCGTGTCCGTTCGTTGTTCCAATGATCGTGGTTTCGAGGCAAGTATCTTGTCCATACATTACGTGTTTTAGGGATATAATGGTTGGTAATCGATGATATGTGCTAAATGAATGTTTACAACCATTTCTCAAAAGAATCGGTATATTTACAATCATGGTTTTCTTAAATGACGACTCTTGTGTTCGGGGCTTAATATGCTTAATTGACTATGTGTGTTAGTGTTGAGTATAGGATCTCCCTACTTTCGGGTGATGTCATTATGTGTCAATATGTCGTCGGTAATTTATGGTTAAATCATTTTGTTAAGAATTGTGCGAGGAATCATGTGGTTGTCGGTGGATATGTGAGTTGTGTGATATTGGTTATGTCGTTCGGTGTTGTTGAGATAAGTGTGTTCTCTTGTGGATAGTATTAATTCTGGGTCGTGAGTATGTGTTGGATAGTTTGGCCATTTTAGCAAAATACCTCGACTATATATATTGTGATTGACTCTTGAGGATTGTGGTTTTGGAAATGTGAATTGATGAGAGTTGTAAGGTTGTTCTCGAGTACTCTCACTCGGGGATTGACTCGACGGGGTCACACGGGGACCTGGTGGCTTAGCGGCTGGACCGGGTCGCGAGGGTTACTTCGAGTGGGCATTCTCACCTGGGGATTGCTCGGCCAGGGCACACGGGGACTTGTTGGATTGAGGGCCGGTCCGGGTCGCGAGAATTGCCCAGTGTTTGTGCGATGATTAATTGTGATATGTCCGGAGTATCACAATGATTGGTGCCCGGGGTCGAGAGACATTATCTTTCGAGTCTTGATGTTTGGCTAAAATGGCATAAAAATAATGTGTTATGTGTAACGTGTTTTTGGAAGTAAATTGAAGTGGATGATCGGGTCGTGGACCCTGTGTTTAGTGATCGGAATGATCGGGTCGTGGACTCTGTGTTTGGTGACTGGAATGAATTGGGTTGTGAACCCCATGTTTTGTTAATCGGTTTTGCATTTTTGGAAAAATGAACTTGGGGCTGTGACCCTAAGTGGCTTTCGATGAATTAAGAACTTTTAATCACAAATGTTTTTAAAACTCCCGAGATTTAGAAGTGTTTACAAAGTGCTTACTTGTTTCGTTTTACTTTCAAGACTTAAACTATTTTTCAATCAAAATATCTCGGGAAGTCTTTTGTTGTATTCTCAGAATGTGTTATGTATGGCTCGTATTTGCACTTTATACTTGTACTAGCAAAACAGTGGAGTTATTCTAACACCCGAGTATTCGGGGGTGGATGTCTGTTTTGCATCCGGTACATGCAGGTTTGGGAGCAAAACACAGGATCGGTGCGAAGGATGATGGAAGGCAAATGATATTAATCACATGAAGGCCAGTTTTGGGTGCAGTTAGTCGGAGTATGTGTATGGTCTTTTCCGCTGTCGTACTTTTTATTTATGAGTGTATTTTACCCTTGCATGGGTATGAGTCGAGATAGAAAGGTATATTTTTGACTTGTATGTTAGTGACGAAAGACCAAGTTGGTCTACGGATTTGGTATTTTATCATGTCGGTATGTAATTTATTGTGTGGTTTCGATGTCTAGCCTGGTGGATCCTCACGGAGAGGGTCTACGGCGTGTAATATTCCCGGTTTGATTTCGGGGGTGTTACACCATCCTCCAAGAGGAATAAATTCCTCTTCCGGAGCTTGCGCAAGCTGAGAGTCGGCAGGAGGATTCAGTCCCTCCAGTACTTCCAACTACGGATGATCATGCCGCACAATCTTCCGCATGACACACCTTTTGAAGCTCCGCACCCGCGGCTTTGTCGAGGCCAGACCAACAACACCCTCTGCTGTTCCAACTCAAGATGCCCCTGCATCTCCCATCTCTATGAGCTCCAAATATGGTTTCGAAAACGGTTTCCTTCCAAATGACAGACACGACGCCCTAGTCACAATCTGGTTCTCTGTCACCTCAATGAACCAGAGGATTCAAAAATTGCGCACCCTAGCTCCCCGCACATCGAGTCCCGGATCGAGCAACTCCATGCAATCGGACGACAAACAGTATTCCTGCAGGACACAGTAAAGGCACTGTATGATGTTGGTAAGGAACTTTATTGGATGTGATAGACAGTCCAAGATGAGCTCCTAAAATTGAAGTCTGCTATTAATGACGTTGACGAAGCGTTCTGCTTGATGCCTACAGCACTATGGCAAGCGCTAACTCAACAGAAACATCACCAAGAGAAAATCCTGAGGCAAGAGCATGAGAACCTCAAGATAGCTGAAGCCAAGATGGTCGCTGCCCTTAAAGAGGTTGGTACTAGACTGACATACCACGATCAAAAGATGGATAGTATGTCGCTGGTGCTCGGAACTTTAGTAGATAAAATCATTTCTCTGGAGACTAAACAGGATAATGCAATGAAACTCCTAGAGGAGATTCATTCTAAGGTGTCAGAGAGTGATGATGCCAAAAAGGGGGAAGAAGCCAGAGAGACTGGAAGGAGATGGAGGATGGAGAAGTAAAGAGAGATGGAAGCAGATTTGGAAGATAGTGTTGCTGATGTAATAAGCCGTCTGGCCTCGCCTGCAAGAGGATATAGGGTATTTGGTTCTCGTGCGGAGTTCCATGATCCCAACATTCCTTGGAATAATAACATTAAAAAACCATCCGAGATTCTTCTACCCACTAACCGACAGCCTACAGCTGATGAAGTAAAGGACTGGAGGAAAAACGAACTAATGAGATACTTTGTTAAACTCACTAGGGGGTCCTCTATGTTCAACAAGTTCAAGACGCCGGAGGATGCTGCAGATGAATTCACGAGGATGTTATCAGAAGGAAAGCTTTATATGCAAATGCTGATGAAATCAAGCCACCAAAAAGGCGATGAGCTCACCCACCTGGAAGACTGGATACTTGCTTTCGACCAATCTGCTGAAGGAAGAGCTATCTACCGGGATCGAGATAAGGATTCATTAGTCAATTGGTGGAAAGGGACCGAAAATGATCCTGACAGGAGACCTTGGAGGCATTCTCAGTACATAAATTAGCTTGTCTGGCCCTTTTCACTGTATATGTTCCTTAGTCTTATTATTGCAGTATGCACTTTTTCTATTTTTTTTCTATTTCAAGAACTTGTAATTTTCCTTGGTTATCAATAAAATTTGTTATCTTGAAAGATTACAGCTCGTAATCTACGCTTACTGTTTTAATTTTTATTACAAATTTAGTTACTGCAAACAAACAAGTATAGAACTTGTCTTAAAGCTGTAAAAACTTGTCTGCAAATAGTTCATAGGTTAAGTTGTATCCAACCTAGATAAGATTGTGCATGTGCTCCAATCATAAGTTTAAAGTTGTAATACACATCCCTGTAGATGTTTTCAATTTCTTAGAACTTGCCTGCGAGCAGTTCACATTTTTAGACAAAGTGTTGAACATCAGATCATTCGACACAAGACCGAGAGTAAGCCTCTCCGAATCAAGAAGTTATCTTGAAGAAAGTTTTGGCATTATCAAAAAGGGGGAAATTGTTGGGATAAACAATCCTGTTTTTTATAATTACCATCATACAGCAAAGAAGTCGAAAGAGTTAAAATGCCGCTAAGTATGGAATCTGTCTGGAATCTCCATACAACCCTTCCATCTGACATTGAAGATCTCACACGATCTATCCTACGAGCCTATAGCTACATCAAAAGACTTAATGCGCGGATACGGCAATCAGTGTAAGATGTTTACTTGGGAAAGGCAAAACACATCCGATGTGCCTGATTAAAGAATGCTTTAAACCGTTGTGGAATACACTTTGTTTATTCATAAAGTATTCACGGTTAAAGCAGAATTTATTGCTGATAGGACAATATTTAATGCAGCCGGCGTGAGACAAGTCTGAACGCGCAGAAGAGCATTTAATGCAAAGTAAAAAAGAATGCGTGAAACATTAAATGCTGTTGGAATATTTATTCTACATATTAATAAATAGTGTTTTTGATGATTAAGTTGCTAAACAAAGCAAAACAACATCGAGGTGAAGCAAAACATCGAAGCAGACGAAGACACAAAAAGCTAAACAAAATACATGCTTAGCGCACGCAGGAGCTGAAGGTTAGCGCACGCTAACGGGAGTTATCTGCAGATCAGACGAGTTCGAAGTTACCTGAAGTGAAGTCACCTGATGAGGATAGCACACGTTGCACATTATAACTAACGCACGCTATCGAGTCCATATTACCGTTGTGAAGATATTCAAACTCAGAATGACGTATACAGTGAAGTAACTTAGCGCACGCAACAGATGATATTTAGCGCATGCTAAATCTCAGTTTGAATCAAGTCAATCAATCCGTTGGGAAGATTCTGATGCAAAGTCAAAAAGTATAAACAGATATATGACACATGCAATGATGCAATATTAGCACACGTTACAAGAAAGTGTTAGCGTATGCTAACAGTCAGAGACAGTAGCCACTGGACTGAAACTGGAATATGTTAACGTACGTAACATAAAGGCATAACGTACGTTACAGGCAAAATACGCGATAGCACACGCTAAGAAGAAGAGTTAGCGCACGCTAGCAAGTCAGAAGTCAGTAACGGCTAGTTTGATGAAGAAGGCTATAAATACCACATCCTTGGTATCAAACCATACAACAACTTCAAGCAAACGATACATTCATCAAATATTGATATACATTATATTGTTGTTGTGAGATTGAGCTTATATTGTTAGTTTGAGTGTTTATACATTCAACATATACACGAGAGGTAAAAGAAAAGATACGATTTGGATTCAGTATTATTAGGATCAAGAATCCGGCATTATTAGAATCGCAATTGGTATCTATGTGAGGTTTATCTAGTACCGATAAAAAGCTAGAGTGGTTGATTCCTTGTCCAATAGAAAAGGAAAACGGTTTAACTTGGACCGACAAAAAGACAAGTGCAGTGGTTTATCACGGACCAATGGAAGGCGTGATTGTAGCGGTAATCCCTCGGCCGATAGAAGAGAGGTGCGGAGGTTTTGATCTTAAACCTATAGAAAAAGATACATCGAGAGAGGGCGTAGGCACGTTTGGCGAACCTCTTGTGTCATTTAATTTACGCATATTTCATTTACGCTTTCGCCTGTGGCGCAAATACCAATTTTGCCACAACAATTGGTATCGGAGCGATCGAATGGCGTTTAAATATGCTCCGTCAAGGCCTTGCTCTCAATCGAACACCATTTTTTGATGGCTCGAACTTACGTGGAAGAAAAAGATGTCAATATTCATCCGAGCATATGACATCGAGCTTTAGAAGGTGATTTGTCTTGGTCCGAAAATTCCGACAAATTCCAACAGTACGCTTAAAACTTTCGAAGAATATGACGATTCCGATTGAAAAAATGACCATTACAATTGTAAGGCAACTCAACTACTTTATTGTGCCTTAAATTCGGAAGAACACAACCGGATATCATCGTGTGATAGTGCCAAAGAAATTTAAAAAATGCTTGAGGTAACACACGAAGGTACGTCTCAAGTCAAGGAGATGAAGATAAACATGATCCTTCACGATTATGAGTTATTCCAAATGAAGGACGATGAATCCATCACTATAATGCTCGACCGATTTTCAGTCATCACAAATGGATTAGCATGCTTTGGTAAACCACTTTCGAGTAGTGAGAAAGTAAAGAAAATTCTCCGATCAATACCTCGAGAATGGGACGGTATGGTTACGGCCATCATGGAATCAAAAGATTTAAATACTCTTGATTTTAGTGCTCTCGTTGGTTCTCTTATCAACTACGAGATAGTTCTAAAATCTCGGAATGCCAAACCGAAACCGAAGGAGAGATCGATAGCCATGAAGCCTAAGATGTCAAGATCTAAATAAGAAATTCCGGTGGACGAAAGCGATGAAGAATCGGCATATTATGCCAAAATTATTAATAAGTTCCAACACTTATTAAACCGGAGAAAGAAAGATATCAATGGGCGAATCTAAAAAATTCGACAACACTTGTCAATTATGTGGTAAACCAGACCACTTTGCGAAGAATTGTCGTGTAAAACCAAAAGAGGTTTTAATTGCAACATGGAGTGACGAAGATATAGATGAAGATTTTCAAAATCAAAAAAATCTCGCTCTCATGGCCCTGAGTTCATTCGACGATAGTGACGTCGAAAGTCAAGTAAGTAATTCTTACGACGAACTTTTTGAAGCATTCGAGTTATTACATACCGATTATCAAAATGCTTTAAATGAGATTAAATCCCTTAAATATAAATACAAATCTTTGGAAAATGAATATTCCAAAATTCTTGAGAAGGGAAAATTTGTTGAAATCGATCATTCTAAATGCATTGAAAACAAAAATATTTTAAAGGATGATCTCGTTAAAGTTCAAACCAAGCTCAAAAATTTAACGAAGAAATTTTCTCTCAGAAACGAGAAATTTGAAAATATGCTCTCTGTTCAAAAATACACGTTAAACAAAGAGGGGTTAGGATTCAAACCACGTTATAAAAATGAATCCGTAAATTTTAAAATACCCCGGTGTGAAAAGTGTTTGAAAATCGGGCACCATATTTCGAATTGCAAAAGCCCAAGACGGACGATTAAAACTAAGAAAATTTGGATCCCCAAAGGAACTTTATTCCTAATATCGTCTATGTCTCAAAACAAAAACCGACTTTAGGTTGGATCCCCAAAAATTAATTTTTATCAAATTGATATTTTAAAAAGGTGGAGATAATATTTTCAGGGGGATATATTTCCTATTCATGCATATTTTTTTATATTCAATATTTGGTATAATGCATATTCAATAATTTGTATCCTCTATATTTTTACACTTTTCTTGAATACAAAAAGGGGGAGAAGAAGTTGAATCGGATAAAAGCGTCATGAAAGATATGACGAGAAAAATAAATATATAAAATCGAAGAAGTCGAAAAGGAGAAGAAAGCATACGAAAGGGGGAGAAACGAAGGAGTTGAAAAATATGAAATGTAGTAGTAAAAATGATAGAAAAAGAAAAGGATTGGAGAAACTAACGAAGCGATCAAAGTCGAAAACATTGAAACGTACATATATATATATATATATATATATATATATATATATATATATATATATATATATATATATATATATATATATATTTATTTCTGAGTTTTATCGATTCAAGGGTTGTTTTGTATTCATCAAGAAGGGGGAGATTGTTGGAATATTTATTCCACATATTAATAAATAGTATTTTGATGATTAAGTTGCTAAACAAAGCAAAACAACATCGAGGCGAAGCAAAACATCGAAGCAGACGAAGAAGCAAAAAGCTGAACAAAATACATGCTTAGCGCACGCAAGAGCTGAAGGTTAGCGCACGCTGACGGGAGTTATCTGCAGATTAGATGAGTTCGAAGTTACCTGATGAGGATAGCACATGCTACACATTATAACTAACGCACGCTATCGAGTCCATATTACCGTTGTGAAGATATTTAAAATCAGAATGACGTATGCAGTGAAGTACGCTTAGCGCACGCAATAGATGATATTTAGTGCACGCTAAATATCAGTTTGAATCAAGTCAATCAATCCGTTGGAAAGATTCTGATGCAAAGTCAAAAAGTATAAACGGATATATGACGCATGCAATGATGCAATATTAGCGCACGCTACAAGGAAGTGTTAGCGCACGCTAACAGTCAGAGACAGTAGTCACTGGACTAAAACTGGAAGACGTTAACGTACGTAACACAAAGGCATAACGTACGTTATTTGCAAAATGCGCGATAGCGCAAGCTAAGAAGAGCTAGTGCAAGATAGCAAGTCAGAACTCAATAACGGCTAGTTTGATGAAGAAGGCTATAAAACCACATCCTTGGTATCAAACCACAACTTCAAGAAAATGTTACATTCATCAGAGGTTGATATACATTATATTGTTGTTGTGATATTGAGCTTATATTGTTAGTTTGAGTGTTTATACATTCAACATATACACGAGAGGTAAAATAAAAGATACGATTGGATTCGGTGTTATTAAGATCAAGGATCCGGCATTATTAGAATCACAATCGATATCTAAGTGAGGTTTATCTAGTACCGATAGAAACCTAGAGTGGTTGATTCCTTGTCCAATAGAAAAGGAAAACGGTTTAACATGGACCGACAAAAAGACAAGTACAAGTTGTTTATCACGGACCAATGGAAGATGTGATTGTAACGGTAATCCCTCGACCGATAGAAGAGAGGTGCATAGGTTTTGATCTTCAAACTATAGAAAAAGATACATCGAGAGGGCGTAGGCACGTTTGGCGAACCTCTATAATTCCTTGTGTCGTTTAATTTACGCACATTTCATTCACACTTCCGCTGTGGCGCAAATACCGATTTTGCCATAATAATTGGTATCGGGCGGTACCTCGATAAGCGGCTTAACATCGAGGAGTAGATCGAATGGCATTTCAATATGCTCCGTCGAAGGCCTTTCTCTCAATCGACCACCATTTTTGATGTCTCAAACTTTATGACGTGGAAGGAAAAGATGTCAATATTCATCCGAGCATATGACATCAAGCTTTGGAAGGTGATTTGTCTTGGTCAGAAAATTGACAAATTCCAAAGGTACGCTTAAAACTTTCTAGGAATATGACGATTCCAATTGGAAAGCGACCATTACAATTGTAAGATAATTCAACTACTTTATTGTGCCTTAATTCAACTTCTTTATTGTGCCAAAGAAATTTGGAAAATGCTTGAGGTAACACACGAAGGTACGTATCAAGTCAAGGAGACAAAGATAAACATGCTACTTCATGATTATGAGTTATTCCAAATGAAGGGCAGCGAATCCATCACTATAATGCTCGAGATTTTCGGTCATCACAAATGGATTAGCATGTTTTGGTAAACCACTTTCGAGTAGTGAGAAAGTAAAGAAAATTCTCCGATCACTACCTCGAGAATGGGACGATGCTGATTCGGCCATAATGGAATCAAAAGATTTAAATACTCTTGATTTTAGTGCTCTCGTTGGTTCTCTTGTCAACTACGAGATAGTTCTAAAATCTCGGAGTGCCAAAGCGAAATCGAAGGAGAGATCGATAGCCATGAAGGCTAAGATTTCAAGATCTAAAGAAGAAATCCCGGTGGATGAAAGTGACGAAGAATCGGCATATTATGCCAAAATTATTAATAAGTTCCAACACTTATTAAACCGGAGAAAGAAAGACATCCAAGCGGGCGAATCTAAAAAATTAGACAACACTTGTCGATTATGTAGTAAACCAGGCCACTTTGAGATGAATTGTCATGTAAAACCAAAAGAGGTTTTAATTGCAACATAGAGTGACAAAGATATAGATGAAGATTTTCTAATTCAAAATAATCTCGCTCTCATGGCCCGGAGTTCATTCGACGATAGCGACGTCGAAAGTCAAGTAAGTAATTCTTCCGACAAACTTTTTGAAGCATTCGAGTTAATATATACCGATTATCAAAATGCTTTAAATGAGATTAAATCCCTTAAATCTAAATACAAATCTTTGGAAAATGAATATTCCAAAATTCTTGAGAAGGGGAAATTTGTTGAAATCGATCATTCTAAATGCATTGAAAATGAAAATATTTTAAAGGATGATCTTGTTAAAGTTCAAACCGAGCTCAAAAACTTAACGAAGAAATTTTCTCTCGGACACGAGAAATTTGAAAATATGTTCTCGGTTCAAAAATACACGTTAAATAAAGAGGGGTTAGGGTTCAAACCACGTTCTAAAAATGAATCCGTAAATTTTAAAATAATGAAAACCGGACACCATATTTCGAATTGCAAAAGCCCAAGACGGACGATTAAAACTAAGAAAATTTGGATCCCCAAAGGAATGTTTATTCCTAATATTGTCTATGTCTCAAAACAAAAACTGACTTTAGGTTGGATCCCCAAAAACTAAATTTTATCAAATTGATATTTTAAAAAGGAGATAATATTTTCGGGGGAATATTTTCTATTCATGCATAATTTTTATATTCATCATTTGGTATCATGCATATTCAATAATTTGTATCCCTATTTTTTTACACTTTTCGAATACAAAAGGGGAGAAGAAGTTGAATCGGATAAAAGCGTCATGAAAGATATGACGAGAAAAATAAGTAATAAAAATCGAAGAAATAAAAGGAGAAGAAAGCATATAAAAAGGGGAGAAACAAAGGAGTTGAAAAATATGAAATGAAGTAGTCGAAAATGATAGAAAAAGAAAAAGATTGGAGAAACTAATGAAACGATCAAAGTCGAAAACTTTGAAACGTATATATATATATATATTTATTTATTTTACAGGTTTTATCCAATTCAAGGGTTGTTTTGTAATCATCAAAAAGGGGGAGATTATTGGAATATTTATTCCACATATTAATAAATAGTGTTTTGATGATTAAGTTGCTAAACAAAGCAAAACAACATCGAGGCGAAGCAAAACATCGAAGCATATGAAGACGCAAAAATCTGAACGAAATACATGCTTAGCGCGCAAGAGCTGAAGGTTAGCGCACGCTAACAGGAGTTATCTGCAGATCAGACGAGTTCGAAGTTACCTGAAGTGAACTCACCTGATGAGGATAGCGCACGCTACACATTATAACTAACGCACGCTATTGAGTCCATATTACCGTTGTGAAGATATTCAAACTCAGAATGACGTATGCAGTGAAGTAAGCTTAGCGCATGCAACAGATGATATTTAGCGCACGCTAAATATCAGTTTGAATCAAGTCAATCAATCCATTTGGAAGAATGTTAAGCAAAGTCAAAAAGTATAAATGGATATATGACGCATGCAATGATGCAATATTAGCGCACGCTATAAGGAAGTGTTAGCGCATGCTAATAGTCAGAGATAGTAGCCACTGCGAGTGGACTGAAACCGGAAGACGTTAACATACGTAACACAAAGGCATAACGTACGTTACAGGTAAAATGCGCGATAGCGCTCACTAAGAAGAAGATCTAGCGCACGCGAGCAAGTCAGAAGTCAATAACGGCTAGTTTGATGAAGAAGGCTATAAATACCATATGATGCTAGCAGATGGTGGTGGACCATTAAACCTGATGATCACTAAGTAACATTAGAGGAATTCAAAGGTCTCGTAAAGCCGAAGTATTGCCCAATATTACCTATAAAGGATATAGTGATTCCTCCAATGTTGAAGAGACAAGGAGCAATAGAGTTCGTTGAAGCCAGACCCTGGCAATGCAAAAAGGCGAAGAAATAAAAAACTTCCACTAGACTCACGAAAGACAAAAGTGGCACGATTCCCAATGCTAAGACAAAATGTTATAATTGTGGATACCCCAGTCATGTTCGTAGCAATTATCGATCAACGCCGACTACATGTTACACATGCGGACAGAACAAACACCGAGCAATTTACTGCGAGTAGTTGCTAATTTTTTTTGTGCTCTGGCTGAAACCCTCAACGACCGGTGAAATCACGTGTTGAGATAAACAATACTGTTTTGATAATTGCCATTATACAGCAAAGAAGTCGAAAGAGTTAAAACACTACTAAGTATGGAAGCTGTCTGGAATCTCCATACAACCCTTCCATACAGCATTGAAGATCTCATACAGTCTATCCTACAGAGCCTACAGCTACAGCAAAATACTTAATGCGTCGGATACAGCGATCAGTGTAAGATGTTTTACTTGGGAAAAGCAAAACATATCTGACAGTTCTGATTATAGAATGCTTTAAACCGTAGTGGAATACAATTTGTTTATTAATAAAGTATTCATGGTTAAAGCAAGATTTATTGCCGATAGCACAACATTTAATGCAGCCGGAGTGAGACAAGTCTGAACGCGTTGAAGAGCATTTAATGTGAAGTCAAAAAGACAGTCTGAAGCATTAAATGCGATCTGATTTAATTTAAATATTCATCAAGCCGCCAATCAGAGACGTCAACATCTCACCTACCTGCAACAGCTACATTTATAACAGATGCATTTTCTAAAGGTTATAAATAGCCCCAAGCTGAGGACTTAAAGTAGAATGGTAATACTTGGTATATTCATACTCACGAAAGCTCTGACACAAATTCTGACAATTTAAGCTATATCAAGAGCAAGTATAATTCGCAAGCGTACAACGTATCTATAGTGAAGAAATATACTCAACAAGAACAGCACAGCATACAGCAAACATATATCAAAGATCAAGTTGCTGTTCGGAGAATTCTACCCTTCTGGGTTGAGATAATCGATTACTGTGTGGTGAAGATGCTTGTGTATTGCGACTGTGTGGGAAGAATAACATTGTAAATGAATATTCAAGCAGTGTGTGAAGAAGCGAGTCAAGAAAGAGATCAAGCCAATCTATGTGAGCGGCAAAAGCTTTGGTCCCTGTATCAATCCGTGTGAACAATACAGAGATAGGATTAGTTATAGTCACGTAGTTGTGTACATAGTGATTATAATAAACGTTTTACTCTTGTGTGGAGGAACAGTGGATGTAGAGGGGTTTACCTCGAACCACTTTAAATTGTGTGTTATTTACATTCTGTCTTTATTGTTTTCATAACTGTGATTTATACAAGTATACATTGCAAAACCCTGTACACACTAAGCAAACAGGATAACGCCTAGTTGCTGTATTTACAGCAACACACATAAACTTCCGCTACGCAAACTAACTTCGAAAAACATATAGCTTGTAGTACTATCTCTTTCCAAGCTGTTATTTGTATACTTAGTGACCAACAAGTGGTATAGGAGAGGTTGATTTTAAAAAGAATCAGTCGTATTTTAAACCGAATCAGATCTAAAAATCACTTATTTTTTAAAACAGTCTTATCTTTCCTATTTTCTCTAATGGATACCTCAATGATAAACAAGGTTCCTATGTTTTCGATTAACGAGTTTAATGACTGGAGAATCAGGATGGAAGCCCAGCCTGCTGCCATGCACAAGGATATGATATTTGTCAAACAATAAGGCCCAATAAAGATAATGAAGGTTAATCCAGCCACCAGGATAGATGGGCAACCTTATGTAGAAATGCTCGAGAAGGAGCATGAGCAATGGACAACTGACGATCTCAAGCATGCGATCCTCATTAATGTTGCTAAGAATGCGCTGTTTGTCACTCTCGACAAAGGCACATTCTCGAAGGTAAAGAGATGTAAGACAGCTAAGGAAATGTGGGAGAAACTCAAGATGATTTGCGAGGGAACTGAGCTCTCAAAAGAAAATAAAATTTCAAAACTTACTCAGCAATTTGAATCCTTTGAAATGAAATCTTCCGAAACGCTTGAGGATCTTGACCTCAGTTTCATTGGCATTGTCGGTGAACTTGAAGCATTGGGTAAAGTGTATACCCAAAAGGAGAAAAACTTGAAAATCTTTATATCACTCCCTGCCCGATGGGACATTAAGACTACAACTATGCGTGTGTCATGTATTCTTAATGATATTTCTACTTTTGACCTCTTCTGTGACCTCAAAGCCTTTGAGTACGATATTGACAAGAGAGAGAAGGCCGAAGAGTCACCTGCCAAGACTACAACACTGGTTGTTGTATCTTACAGGAGACACATCTCCGCACCTAGCACATCTAAGTCCGCCCACAAGACTGCTGATGGTGATGATGATATCCTGTCACAAGATGAAATAGCCCTTCTTATGCATAAATTCAAAAAATTCATCTCGGAAGACTCCTTTCAGGCCCAAGCCTTTTCAAAAGGTAAGTTTCGAATCTCCTTCTTCTGGTGATTCTAACTTGTGCTACAACTGTAGGAAACCCGGGCACTATGCAAATAAGTGTCCTCACCCGAAAGTGCAAAAGTTGCCGGATGCCGAGCAACAAGAAAAGGATGAAAGAAGGCATATATGGAAAAACAAGATCAAGGCCCTGATTGGTGAATCAGAAGCCTCGCCCGCATTAACCAAGACCGAGGAGTGCCTTCAAACTGTCACTGACAGTGACTCGTCCGATGATGAGATCGAAGATAAAGCCTATATGTGCTTTATGGCCAAAGAAATACAAGACGACGAAGACAGTGATGATGAGGTGAGCTCAACATCAACTACTCCTGTAAATGCATCTCATACTTTTGAAAACATGATGAATAAATTAAAAAACATTCAAAAGGCTCATGAGACTCTGAAACGAGAAAACATATACCTACAACTTTCAAATTTAGAGTTGAAAGAAGAAAATGACTTGCTGAAAAATAACTACAAAAATATGTCTATTGATTGCGAAAACAGCAAGGTCACATTTGAAAAACTCATGGAAAGCAACCATCAGCTTTCTAAAGATCTAAATGAGACTAAGTCTTATAATGAAAGAAAGAAAAGTGATTATGCTTTGCTCGAAGGCAAAGGAAAATCTCTCGAAAAGCGAGAAGGAGAATTAGAGACCATCTTGAAATCATTCGAGAAATCCTCTAAACGGATGGAAGAAATTCTAAGCAGGAAACACGCTCATGATAAAAGTGGCTTAGGATATAACTCATTCTCCATCAAAGGTAAAACTAGTACGGTGTTCATCGGGGTTGTGGAACCCATTCCTATACTGAAGAAACCCGGGTCTGTAAAGGTAGCTGTTGTCCGCGTCTGACAAAGGTGCCATTCACCACCCACCAATGTCATATCATCGGCAATGAAACCCTCGGCCTCAAGGACTGTAAGGCGTAACCAACAACATGCCCCCAAGCATATCAAAAGCTCCAATAGCCATTCGAAAGAAGGTTGTATCTAAATATCAAAGGCATGCACAAGTACTTCAACGATGCAGTGTGCCTAGATATTGGATACGGGAGCCCCGATATCTATCCAAAAGCGAGTCAGCATGCGGTATAACCAACAACTGCAGAATCAGTGGAGACCCGGGAGGCAAGCTATGGGCCTAAGAAAATGGCTCCACCTCCGAGACGGTAATCTTACTGGAATAATATTAATAATAACCCTAGATTTCACATGCATAATAATCAAGGTTACAACGACTACAAGTCTGCCCCACGTAGAAAATGCAACACTAGACCAAAAGTAACCTAAAACAAACCTATTGTTGTCAGGCAAATTTGGGTACCAAAAGGCACTAACGTACAAGGACCCAACAATCAAAGGGGACGTAAATCTACTTAAATTCAGTGCTTGCAGGATATTAAAGAAAAGGACATCTGGTACTTTGAAGGTGGATGTTCTCGGCACATGACTGGAGATATCAGCAATCTGACAGACTATGTAGAAGGTAGCGGTCCAAAAGTGCGCTTCCGTGACAAGTCCAAAGGTAGAACAAGCGTGAAGTGAACCCTGCTTGTAGGAAAGTTCAAAGTCACCGACGTAGCTTATGTTGAAGGTTTACAGTCCAATCTACTTAGTATTAGCTTGTTACGTGACAAACAGTTCTCGGTTAAATTCTATATAGATCCTGTAGAGTGAAGAACATCTTGACCAAAGAAGTTGTCCTCATAGGAAGCAGGTCATGTAATATGTATATTGCTGACTGGAAGCCTACAAGCTCCAATATTCCTTGTTTTGTTGCCAAAGGCAATGCAGATCAAAGCTGGCTATGGCACAAGAGGATGTCTCATATCAACTTCAAGCCGATCAACAAACTCGCCAAAAAGGGAATGGTTAGAAGTTTCCCCAATGTTTCATTCCACAAAAACAGCGTCTGCGGACACTATCAGAAATGCAAGCAAGTCAAAACCACCCTGAAAGGAAAATCATACATGTCCACTCATAGAGTTCTGGATATGTTACTTATGTACCTCTACAGTCGTGTAGACCCTGTAAGTTTGGGAAGTAAGAAATATTGCCTAGTTATTGTTGATGATTTCGCTAGGTATGCTTGGACAATCTTTCTAAGCAAGAAGAAAGAAACCAAAACAAAGTTGCACGAGCACTGAGAAAGCTTAGAATGATAAAGGGTCGAGTATCGTGTCCATTCGTTCCAACAGTCTTGAATTCACAAATCGCTTTATAGATCAATAATGTTCAGACAATGAAATACAACACGAATACTCAGTAGCTCGGACTCCTCAACAAAATGGTGTTGCCGAGCCAAAGAATAGGACGCTCAAGGAAGCCACAAGAAACATGATCGCCGCAAGCAAGTTGCACTTGATGGTTGCAGGCGAAGCAACAAATACAGCATGATATACATAAAACTGCTGTATTATCAACAAGCATCACAACAAAATAGCCTATGAGGTATAGAATAATAGAACTCCGTTAGTTTCATATTTTCACATCTTTGGATACCGATGTTATATTCTGAATAATGGGAAAGATCAACTCAAGACTTTTGAAGAGAAGTCAGATGAGGGATATTTGTAGGATACTCCTATAACAAAAAGAAGCTGACAATCGAGGAATCTATACATGTAGTGTTTGATGAAACTCACCATGATCCTACAGGAGTAGAAGACTTGGCTCAGAATATCCAAACACTCTCCATTAATGACCCTCCAACTCCAACAGAACCTGTCGTGGACTTAGAGATCAATCCATGACTATAAGATCGAAGTTGTCAAAGCCGAGTTGTACAAGCTGAAGCTGAAACTACAGCAACACTAGACATAGTACGGGACGCAGAACTAGAACCCGACAGGAGATGGATAAGAGATCACCCTCATGAGTTAATCATATGAGTCATTGATGCTGGAGTATCTACCCACAGGAGAATACAGAGTACACAAGGAAGCGTACTATGTGCGCAAGAAGAACCCGAATCGAGAGATCCCCATTTCCTGTATGGAAATATCAATATGAACTTAGGAGACTAGAATGTGCACCCTACCTGTATTCTTAGCTCAATCCGAACATGTTTCTACCAATGAAGATTTGAATAATTCTCACTGGATCACTTCTATGGAAGAAGAGCTTAATGGTTTGAAAGAAACAATGTATGGTATGTAGTACCCAGACACGAACATCAAGCTGTAATTGGAATCAAATGGGTATTTAGAAACAAGAAGGATGAGAATAGACTAGTTATCAGGAACAAATCGCGTCTAGTTGCACAAGGCTATAGACAGGGAGAAGGCATAGACTATGATGAAACATTCGCCCCTGTAGCCAAATTAGAAGACATCGGGATATTTTAGCTTTTGTCGCCCATAAGAGATTTATAGTATATCAAATGTATATTAAGAGCGCATTCTGAATAGAGACCTTGCAGCGAAGTCTATGTTGAACAACCACCAGGATTTGTCAACAACGAAGGCGAGACCTTATATACGGACTACGAAAGCTCTGTATGGACTTAAGCAAGCACCTAGAGCATGGTATGAAACCTGTCCCTGTACCTTACCGATAACGGATTTGAGAAAGCGTGTGGACAAGACTCTATTTAAGATACATGAAGGTGATGACACATTAATGGTGCAAATATATGTCGATGATATCATATTCGGTTCTACTAACTTTGCTTTGTGTCAAAGGTTCTCTCATCTCATGCAAAGTAAATTTGAAATGAGTATGATGGGGAACTTAGTTATTTCCTAGGATTGCAGTGAAGCAAATGCCTACATGAATCTTCATCAACCAGAGAAGTACAAGAAGGAGCTACTCAACAAGTTTGGGATGAACAACTCCAATTTCGTCAACCCCCATGAGCACTTCCGCAAATTTGTCCGCGAAGCTGAACGCCTTGATTGATCAATCACTCTACAGGAAGCTTATAGGCTCAATCCTGTACCTAATATCTAGTATACACGATATCCAGTTTGTTGTAGGAGTGTGTGCTTGGTACCAAGTAGCACCTAAAGAATCACACTTCACAACAGCCAAACAAATCCTTAAGTACGTAAAAGGAACAGTTGATGTAGGATTATGGTATCCTAAGGAAGGGGGATTCGATTTGTTTAGCTACAACGACTCGGATCTCGGTGGCTGTAAGTTGGATAGGAAGAGAACAAGTGGTACTTGTCACTTACCTAGAGTTGTGTCATGGTTCAATAAGAAGCAATTGGCCAACTCGTTTTCTACAACTGAGTCGGAATACTATGCCGCTGGAAGTTGCTGTATGCAGATTCTCTAGATGTAATAGCAGTTATCAGATTATGGAATCCTTGCCAGAGAAACACCGATCATGTGCGATAGAACGAGTGCAATTGTAATAATGCACAATCCTGTATTGCAATCGCGAACTAAGCATATTGATATGAAGCATCACTTCATCAGGAATCATGTTGAGAGTAAGGATGTTCGACTCGAAAAGATTCATATAGGCATCCATTTAGCCGACATCTTTACAAAACCTCTCAAAGACAACTGCATTATGTATGCTTCGAAAAGAATTGGGAATGTTATAGCCTGACTCCCTGTAAGTTTTTAGGCTTTTACTCATCAATTGAGGTGGAATGTTGTAAGACCTAAGAATACAGTATCCACCGTTAATTAATTATACACTCAGAACAAGTCAGATCTTACTGTAAGAAAAAGGTACAAAACCTTCATACACTTGAAATGTGCATTAATTAAGGGTAAATACAGTACGACCCATTAATACAATATTAATCCAAATGTTGCTGTAAGAATTGAATCCTGTATGTAACTTTTAAGGAGGAACGCTGTATTATTCGCGGATACAGCACATACACTATTGGACGTCAATTAATATTGTATTATTATTCTATTCTTACTGAAAACCTTTTTAGTCCATGTACTCTGTTTTTAAAATTCAAACGTTTTATTCTTTAAAGCCTTAAATGACATCTGGACTTTATTACCTCAAACACCACGATATTAATGATTTCAAAACCGTCGTTTCGTGCAATGAGGGAAGATGAACTGTCATAAGTGGGACCGATTATCATTTCAAAAATAGATAGATAAGACGTACAAGTTAGTCTAAGTTCATCCTGTTCGTTCTTTTAAAAGACGGTTCCCATCCCTTAAATCTGACTGTTCACTGTATGTAACCCTAATCTTCCCTGCACACCATAAAAGGACTGTATCTTTCTCCCTTTGATTCTTTACGCTTTGTGCAATATTAAACGAGTCAAGAGCAAACAGTCTGCTGCCACATAACATCAAACATTGTGACGGCATCAAAGTTCTGCTTCGACGGGCAAAAGAAGAAGAGCAAACAGTCTACAAACTTTCTGCAAAATTTACTGCATTCTTTCTTTGTTTCTTCAAATCTTTTTCTGCAAATCAAATGGCAACTTCACAGACTTCCTCTATGTCCCTGAAGAAGAAGAAATCAATCATTGACGGGTGAATCTTCACCAGATCTGTCATCATGGAGAGAGTTAATCTTGAAATTGATGATGTTGATGGAATGGAAGTGGTTGTATCCAGAATCAAGCACCAAGTCTTGTACCACCTTGGAAGTCAGCACCCTGAGCTCTACGATGAGCGTATCATTGAAGAGTTCTATCTAGATGCCTCTATCAAGTTCTTTTCTCTGAAAAGAGGAAGAGATGTTTCTGACATCACTGCTACCGTTCGAGGAATTGAGATTTCTATGAACCAGGAGCTACTGGAAAGCTCATTCAGGCTGTTGTCCGATGGCCTGAAAATGGAGGAACTTGAGACCTTCCGGTCAGAAGAATTGTTAACGGACTAATGGGAAAGATCAACTCAAGACTTTTGAAGAGAAGTCAGATGAGGGATATTTGTAGGATACTCCTATAACAAAAAGAAGCTGACAATCGAGGAATCTATACATGTAGTGTTTGATGAAACTCACCATGATCCTACAGGAGTAGAAGACTTGGCTCAGAATATCCAAACACTCTCCATTAATGACCCTCCAACTCCAACAGAACCTGTCGTGGACTTAGAGATCAATCCCGCAGCTATAAGATCAGAAGTAGTCAAAGCCGAGTTGTACAAGCTGAAGCTGAAACTACAGCAACACAAGAAATAGTACGGGACGCAGAACTAGAACCCGACAGGAGATGGCTAAGAGATCACCCTCAGGAGTTAATCATATGAGACATTGATGCTGGAGTATCTACCCACAGGAGAATACAGAGTACACAAGGAACTGTACTATGTGCGCAAGAAGAACCCGAATCTGAGAGATCCCCATTTCCTGTATGGAAATATCAATATGAACTTAGGAGACTAGAATGTGCACCCTACCTGTATTCTTAGCTCAATCCGAACATGTTTCTACCAATGAAGATTTGAATAATTCTCACTGGATCACTTCTATGGAAGAAGAGCTTAATGGTTTCGAAAGAAACAATGTATGGTATGTAGTACCCAGACCTGAACATCAAGCTGTAATTGGAATCAAATGGGTATTTAGAAACAAGAAGGATGAGAATAGACTAGTTATCAGGAACAAATCGCGTCTAGTTGCACAAGGCTATAGACAGGGAGAAGGCATAGACTATGATGAAACATTCGCCCCTGTAGCCAAATTAGAAGACATCAGGATATTTTAGCTTTTGTCGCCCATAAGAGATTTATAGTATATCAAATGTATATTAAGAGCGCATTCCTGAATAGAGACCTTGCCGGCGAAGTCTATGTTGAACAACCACCAGGATTTGTCAACACTGAAGGCAGAGACCTTATATACAGACTACAGAAAGCTCTGTATGGACTTAAGCAAGCACCTAGAGCATGGTATGAAACCCTGTCCCTGTACCTTACCGATAACGGATTTGAGAAAGCGCATGGACAAGACTCTATTTAAGATACATGAAGGTGATGACACGTTAATGGTGCAAATATATGTCGATGATATCATATTCGGTTCTACTAACTTTGCTTTGTGTCAAAGGTTCTCTCATCTCATGCAAAGTAAATTTGAAATGAGTATGATGGGGAACTTAGTTATTTCCTAGGATTGCGAGTGAAGCAAATGCCTACATGAATCTTCATCAACCAGAGAAGTACAAGAAGGAGCTACTCAACAAGTTTGGGATGAACAACTCCAATTTCGTCAACCCCCATGAGCACTTCCGTGCAAATTTGTCTTGCGAAGGCTGGGCAGCGATTGATCAATCACTCTACAGGAAGCTTATAGGCTCACTCCTGTACCTAATAGCTAGTAGACCCGATATCCAGTTTATTGTAGGAGTGTGTGCTTGGTACCAAGTAGCACCTAAAGAATCACACTTCACAACAGCCAAACAAATCCTTAAGTACGTAAAAGGAACAGTTGATGTAGGATTATGGTATCCTAAGGAAGGGGGATTCGATTTGTTTAGCTACAACGACTCGGATCTCGGTGGCTGTAAGTTGGATAGGAAGAGAACAAGTGGTACTTGTCACTTACCTAGAGTTGTGTCATGGTTCAATAAGAAGCAATTGGCCAACTCGTTTTCTACAACTGAGTCGGAATACTATGCCGCTGGAAGTTGCTGTATGCAGATTCTCTAGATGTAATAGCAGTTATCAGATTATGGAATACTTGCCAGAGAAACACCGATCATGTGCGATAGAACGAGTGCAATTGTAATAATGCACAATCCTGTATTGCACTCGCGAACTAAGCATATTGATATGAAGCATCACTTCATCAGGAATCATGTTGAGAGTAAGGATGTTCGACTCGAAAAGATTCATATAGGCATCCATTTAGCCGACATCTTTACAAAACCTCTCAGCACAACCAGATTATGTATGCTTCGAAAAGAATTGGGAATGTTATAGCCTGACTCCCTGTAAGTTTTTAGGCTTTTACTCATCAATTGAGGTGGAATGTTGTAAGACCTAAGAATACAGTATCCACCGTTAATTAATTATACACTGTAACAAGTCGATCTTCTTGTAAGAAAAAGGTACAAAACCTTCATACACTTGAAATGTGCATTAATTAAGGGTAAATACAAGACGACCCATTAATACAATATTAATCCAAATGTTCTTGTAAGAATTGAATCTGTATGTAACTTTTAAGGAGGAACGTTTGTATTATTCGCGGATACAGACATACACTATTGACGTCAATTAATATTGTATTATTATTCTATTCTTCGAAAACCTTTTTAGTCCA
The DNA here is from genome assembly GCA_033398695.1 of Orobanche coerulescens. Classification (NCBI taxonomy): domain Eukaryota; kingdom Viridiplantae; phylum Streptophyta; class Magnoliopsida; order Lamiales; family Orobanchaceae; genus Orobanche; species Orobanche coerulescens. Next base: position 161,323,838 of record CM065803.1, read on the forward strand.
TGTACTGCTTTTTAAAATTCAAACGTTTTATTCTTTAAAGCCTTAAATGACATCTGACTTTATTACCTCAAACACCACGATATTAATGATTTCAAAACCGCTGCTTGCAATGAGGGAAGATGAACTGTCATAAGTGGGACCGATTATCATTTCAAAAATAGATAGATAAGACGTACAAGTTAGTCTAAGTTCATCCTGTTCGTTCTTTTAAAAGACGGTTCCCATCCCTTAAATCTGACTGTTCACTGTATGTAACCCTAATCTTCCCTGCACACCATAAAAGGACTGTATCTTTCTCCCTTTGATTCTTTACGCTTTGTGCAATATTAAACGAGTCAAGAGCAAACAGTCTGCTGCCACATAACATCAAACATTGTGACGGCATCAAAGTTCTGCTTCGACGGGCAAAAGAAGAAGAGCAAACAGTCTACAAACTTTCTGCAAAATTTACTGCATTCTTTCTTTGTTTCTTCAAATCTTTTTCTGCAAATCAAATGGCAACTTCACAGACTTCCTCTATGTCCCTGAAGAAGAAGAAATCAATCATTGACGGGTGAATCTTCACCAGATCTGTCATCATGGAGAGAGTTAATCTTGAAATTGATGATGTTGATGGAATGGAAGTGGTTGTATCCAGAATCAAGCACCAAGTCTTGTACCACCTTGGAAGTCAGCACCCTGAGCTCTACGATGAGCGTATCATTGAAGAGTTCTATCTAGATGCCTCTATCAAGTTCTTTTCTCTGAAAAGAGGAAGAGATGTTTCTGACATCACTGCTACCGTTCGAGGAATTGAGATTTCTATGAACCAGGAGCTACTGGAAAGCTCATTCAGGCTGTTGTCCGATGGCCTGAAAATGGAGGAACTTGAGACCTTCCGGTCAGAAGAATTGTTAACGGACTAATGGGGGCTGTTCACAGGCGACAGTTCGGATAAGAACATCCACCTGTAATGCCACAAGAAGAAGTTTTGCTTACCGTACGTTTATCTCCACCAATTTTTGCTGTCGGGTTATTGAGAACTGGAATGGAGCATTCGAAATGTCCATGAACCTTCGCTTTTGGATGATGGTAGCCATCGTGTCCGGTGGAAGGGTGAACTGGTGCCAGATTGTGTTAAAAAGGATATAAGAAGACGCCGCCAAGCTAGGAACTCAGAAGAAATCCTTCGGCTCGTCCTCAATTATATTCTCACTCAACTATGGTGTGCCGCAGTCTCGCAGTGCCAAGAAGAGTGGGCCAGGAAAATTTATAGGTGGGAGCAAGCCTACTGTCTTCAACAAGGATGGATTGATCTCTAGCAGGCCTCATCCCAGGCTTATGCCCATTTCCGATGACCCCATGGATGTTAATGTCAAGACTGTGAGTGAAGAGAAGAAGAAGAGAAAGAGAAGTGTCTCTGACAGCAGGTCACCACAAGCTGCAGAGAAAGCAAAGAAGAAGCTAAAGAAAGCTTTTAAGGATAAGGCTACAGTAGCTACATCGGTCACTGTAGATGTCCCAACGGTTCAACCCGCTATACAAATCCCAAAGGGCGCAACCCCTGTGGAAGAAATAGTTCCGCACAAATAGCAGATCCCGAGCCAGTGCGGGTATGACAGATGAACAACTATTTGCCAAACTAGAGGGCTCTGGCGAATCGGCTGCCGCCTCGGAGCCGAAATCCACCTCTCCTGTAAGGGAACCCACACCTGTACAGGATCCCTCTCCCATCAGTGTACCATCCTGTTAGGATCCTCTCCAATCAGCCGCCATACATTGTGGATCCCATCCACACAGTAAACCCAAATACTGTAAGGAGTCCCTCCCCATGAGAGGTGGATCCCATCCACACAGTAAACCCAAACACACGAAGGTACGTCTCAAGTCAAGGAGACGAAGATAAACATTCTCCTTCACGATTATGAGTTATTCCAACTGAAGGACGATGAATCCATCACTATAATGCTCGACCGATTTTCGGTCATCATGAATGGATTAGCATGTTTTGGTAAACCACTTTCGAGTAGTTAGAATGTAAAGAAAATTCTCCGATCACTACCTCGAGAATGGGACGGTATGGTTACGGCCATAATGGAATCTGTTGTTGCCGGAAATATTATCCGGAGAGAGATATTGCTGGAATGGATGGACAACAAACAAAGTTGCGGGAGCACGTCCGTGGGAAAGTGAATAACACAAGATTTGCCGGGTTTCTTAGGCCCGGGCTTGAATGCTCTCGCGAGATATTATTAATATGAATACGTTTGAGTACAAATATTAATGTAAGAATGCGATTACAATGAGTGTAAAAGATCCTAATTATCTAGCTCTTGAGCGAAACTCTGTGTGTTCTTGTTCTCGTTTCTGCCGACCATCTTATGGGTTAAGAGGTCTCGAGAGTTAGAGAGAAATATGTCCGAAGTGTGTAGCGTTGCGAAGAGAGCAGCCCCCCTTCCTCCAAGTGCAGGAGGCCTTCTATTTATAGGATTGGCCGTAGGGGGATGATCGCCTTTCCTGTCTTATAATAAGGGGCGATCGTCTTGCAGCACATGGGTTGGTTGCCTTAAAGTCTGTGACATGGGCTGGCTGCCAGCTGTGCGGTCCAATGAGAAGTCTGCACGCGTCCTGAGTCGCTGTCCCGGGAGGTCCCACTTTGCACCTTTCGGCGGGCCTGTCGGTAGGTGAGCAGATGATGACAGGCTGTGGTCAACGATCCATGTTCTGCGGCATCTTTTCCGGATCCGCACGTGGGTCTCTGTTCGAGCTTTGTCTATCTCCGACTTAGACATGCTGGCTTTGCGTGGCAAGAGGCGGTCGTCATTGGCCGGGCACCAGAGTCGGTCGCCAGGTGCCGAGAGACGATCGCCTTAGATGTCGATCGCTCGGCACTTGGGCTTGATCTGGGATCTCCGATTGGCAACTCTGCCTTGGTCTATTCGAATTTAGCTCGGGCCGCCGGTCTCGTGCCGATCGCCTGTTGAGATGTATAATTCTCGACACAACAATTGCCCCCCAGCTTGTTCCGATGTTGAAGACATGGGGCGAGGTGGTTCTACTGGCGATCATTTAAGATAAAGACGGGCGAACCGATCGTTTGGCGTGCTATCTTCGGTCTTGTACCTGCAATATTCAATTTTGCCAGTCCCTCGAGGAAGGCCGTCCATCTCGGTCTTGAGGAACCATGCACGATCGCGGAGTTCGATGGACCAATCTCCACGATCATGTCTTGTGCGCGAGCGACATTCCATCTGATGGCTAAGTTCTCGCAACTCACTTAATTGGTAGGGTCCTCCGAAGGCTGCGCCTCGCCTCGTATTTAAACGAAGGGCGTGCGGTCTCGGTCTGGAGAATTCCTTGTGCGGGGCGTCGTCGGATTAATCAACTCCTTTGTTAGCTCTTCTTCTACCTTGAGCCGCCATTAAGGTGGCGACCCTTGATGGTATACGTTGAGACGGGGGGAGGGATGCATCGCATTGTCTGAGAAGGACCCACCACGTTAAGTGATGGACCTTTGAGGGCGGGCGAACGTGTCCACAGATTAGTTTTGGAGCGCCCTCAGACTACGCCGGCCTTGTATTTAAACGAAGGGCGGGCGATCATGGCCCAAAGGGACCTTGCATGGCCGAAGCAGTCAGTTCCATCGACCACCAGGACCATGGCTGCACTCTTCTACCTCGGATCGTCATGTTAGATGTCGACCCTCGACGGTATACGTTGTGCGGGGGAGGCGATCTCGTGCCTTAGTCCATCATGTTAGATGATGAACTGTAGATGGCGAGCGAGTCCTCCGTTGTTGGAGATGTTGCTTTATTCTGGCGATCGGGTTGGAAGACTGATGATCGCTGCTCGCCGCCAATTGTGTTACTCATAGGTGGAAAAGTAGCCTTTGTCTGGCCAAAAAGTCTACGGCCTTGGCGCGGAAGATCGCGTAGGTCGGGGGGATGTTCTTCGTAAGATGCCTGAACATAGGAGAAAAACCATCGAGTACCCCTAGGACCGAGTAGAGGGCGATCTCGTCGCTCACGTGCTCGCCGTTGAGGATTATCTCATCCACCCGGTTGATGTAGTCTGCATCGGATTCGTCAGGCAAGTTATTACTTGCTCAATTATAATGTTTAATGAATGATTTTAGTTTCATTTCGTTTATAATGCATATAGCAATGATTATACATTGTTATTCCGATTGACTCTAATCAAATCTATCGTTGTATCATTCACACAGATTGATACAAAGACTGTCGCTTTCAACCATTCACACAGATTGGTCAAAGCTATCACTTGACTTGCTTCTTCACACACAGTTCCAAAGCTTCGCCTACAATGCATATCCGTCACACACAGTTCAGGAAAGGTAAAGCTTTCTTCAGTCCACACAGGGCTGATAGATTTCTTCAATTTTAAGAACAAGGGTTGAACAACAGCTTGACTTTGTTGAGCTTTGAGCTGGTGATGTGTTGTTCAAGGTTGAGCACATGTATATTTCTTCTCTTAGGATTGGCAGTATGCTTGAAGAAATATGATTGCTCTTGATATACTGTTCTTGTGATGTTCACGGGTGTATCTCAATATAACTCAGTTTGCTCAGTTTTCAGATCTTGATCTTATGAATATTCGTGTATATGTCGTTCTGTATCTGATCTTCAAACTTCGGGGTATATATAGCCTTTGGAAATAGATCCGTTGTGAATAGATCCGTTGAGCAGATATTATGTTCCAATGAGTTGACTGACTTGTAAAATACAAGATCCGGATTTTGCTCCTTGTCTGAAGATCTTTGTCGGTTGGTATTTAAATACTTTATCCATTCAGTATTTAAATACTTCTTTACAATCGGGGCTTGACTTTAGCGTATAAAGTAGATTCCGTTCCAACAGACTTCAGTCCTGTTGGATAAGTGTTGAAGATCTGAACACTTACATCCTGTTTGCTGTATCCAACATGTTACATTTATGCTGTTGTAGCTGTATGTTCCACACTGTAGGCTATCTTAGGGCTGCTGTATGGAAAGATGTTGTATGAATGTTTCAGGACAACTTCCATACTTGGTGTCATCGGCTGATGAGCTTCATGCTGTATGATGGCACTTTGTTCTTTTGCTGTATGATTGAGGCACTTGACATCTTGCTGTATGATTGTCTTCGGGACAGCTACTTGCTGTATGTTTTGCTTTTGACTATTTGCTGTATGTTGTTTGCTGTTTGGCAATTATCAAAACAACATTGTTTTTCCCAACCGGCACCGATTGCTTGAGGTGGTAATCCTAGAGAGAGAAAGTGTATAGAGAGATAGAGAAGTAAAAAATTGAATATTGATATCGATTACTTGGGGTGGTAATTTTTGAGTAAGAAAGTGAGTAAATAGATAGACGAGTAAATATTTAAATGTTTGTATGAATACTTGGAGTGGTAAGTCTAGAGAGAGAAAGAGGGTAGAGAGGTGGGGAAGTAAAAAGTTGAATGTCTATACCGATCTTGGGGTGGTAATTGTAGAATGATAAAATGGGTAAATGGATGAGGAGTAAAAAGTTGAATATTACTTGGGTTGGTAATTAATAATTTTTTTTTATTTTATTAAGTAAAAAATGAGTTAGTGGTCAAACAAAAAGTTACCCGAGTTTGTTGTCAATTTTCAATATAAGATGAGTTATTTGTCATTCTCGTTAAAATATATGTTTCTTATATAAATTAATACTCCCTCCGTCCACAAACTACTTACCCCTTTTACCATTTTGGTCCATCCACAAAAACTTACCTCTTTTCATTTTTAGTAAGTATAACCCACACATTTCCTAAAACTCGTACCGAAATCAAAGGGGTAAGTTGTTTGTGGATGGATGGAGTATTATTTATGCATTATACCTTTCAGTTCCACCTCACATATTTACTTGGGTCCTATCTTTTTTAATACTAATCCATAAAAGGTATAAGTTAAATAGCATCACTTACAAAGTTGAAGTTATTGATATGAAAGACAATAATACCCTTAAAACTAATAGAAGCACAAACCCAGCGATCGTGTGCAACGATCATGGAAAGGATATGATCGCTGCACACATGGGGTGTAACTACCCAAATTTGGCGGCTATTACAGTGCCGTGGGCCCCACACCGGGACCCACCAGGCGATATCAAAACATAATTTAATCATACCATGGATATGGTACCGAACCACAATATAATAATCATAACCCCGACTAGGAGTTTATATAGTATACAACAACTTCGTAATAAGACACAAAACCCAAATCCGGTATAAACCATATGGAGATGGAATATACCCAAAATAATAATAATAATACAATCGGCAGGATTTTATATATAATGGGAAAGTGAAATTACACAGTTTAGACATAACCGACCAACAAACTAGCATCCTTCAATACCCTTCGCCGTCATCGTGCTCTTCCCATGCCTTGCCCTCGCCTCGCCCTGAAATACAACACAAGTATTTCGCCCAAACCACAGGGTCATCTATACATGATAATAATTCTCATGGCATTATACAATTCATATATATACAGGATCTCAAAGAAACAACCGACCACTGAACATACCCCTCGGGCGTATGAAAAATCCGTCCCAAACTGTCGGACATATCCAATCGTAGATGGAATATGTACGACCAATTAGCATGGCTCAAGAAGGACGTCACAGTCCGCCCGATCCGGAAATGTGTCTGTGCACATGTCCACCCCGTATACGGAATCCAGAATATACATGGGATAATGTACCTAATTAGCCTCACAAACTACGTCTCGTGTGCACGGTCCAATGCGGAAACATCCACGCATGACCATAATGTGCCCGGCTAAAAATCCTACACATAACGAATCGGCACGCAGATATGACTCCAGAGATGTCATGATGCAACATGACAACGAAACTTGATAAATTACACATTCATCTAAAAATCAAGAGAACCCACCGAAGTGACAACAATGCTCAATGAGACCAATTGTAATACCTCCGGTATTCCATGCTTGATTACTTTGTACTGTGTGAATGTTTGGTAATGTGACGTCATTTCTATTTATATATTCCATTGAGTGCTATATAATTGTACGATGTGAATGAAACGGCGGTGACACACCTTGACGCCGTGGGACGATTGTCGGTGCGAATATGACGGTGGCCAACGTCTTGTTCCCCGATAATTGTTGACGAGTGGAAGGGATGGTCACCCCAAGATGGTTAGAATGTGGTTTGAGGCTAAAAAGTTCTGTCTAACTCATGCTATAACCCATGCCTAACGTACGCTATATTTCGATCGTTACGTACGTTAAGGCAGCTACATTACGTACGTAACGGGTGGGTCGGTCTCCCGACCAGAATCTTTCTTTTGACACGGACAGGGCTACTTTCGGCGGGCTAGAGGACAAACGAGTCAACTGTTCATTACGTATGTTATGTCCCGAATTTAACGACGTAACACTTGGGCACATTTCGGACGGTGAGTTCTTTACGACGTTGTCATCACACGCTACGCACGTAATACACCTTACGACGTAACACTCTTATCGTTAACGTACGTTATCAAAACCAAGTTTTATAAAATGATAGTTCCCTTCTTCATTTGCACGACCCAACATCACAAACTACCACCCTTGGAGAAATTCCTAGCCCTATACCCGGTTCTTAAGCTTCTTAAACACTTGAATTAACATTGAGGAGGTGGATTCTTGAGCTTCGGTGAAGATTATCCAAGTCGTTCAAGTCACTTCTCGTTCTCCTCGTAGTTCTTGTGAATCCGTCAACTATCTTCATTAATCTTCTTCCAATAAGGTAAGCCACCAATCCCTGGAGTTATATCTTCGATGTTTTTTTATTTATACTTATTATATTGCGGGTATTGGGTAGATTTTGCTAAACTTCGTAGACAATCTTGTCGGATGAAATTGTAGTAACCGGGAATTCCGTTTCTCATATGTTTCATTTCATGCAAATGAAATTTCACTTAAAATCATCACTAGGAATGTAAAATTTGACGAATCAATTGTGGGGAAATTCGTAGTAATCCGTCACCGTATGTTCCATTGTTCGTAGCCACCCTTACCTTGTGATTTTGACACTTAGCAAACTAAGGAAAAATAATTCGATAGTATAATCAATATTGGTTGTCAAACCACCGAAGTTGTTGTGCAATAAAATCCGTCGATTGTAGTATTCGGAATATAGAATTGTATTAGAAAGCATAAGATTCGATTTCGCCATAATAATTCGTTGACAACCGAAGAATGATAGGATTATCTTCTTGAGTAAATCGATATACCTAATGTTAATCATAAGATTGAACGAGATAATGGTACACAACACTTGAAAACTTAGAAACGATACTCATACCGACAATTAAAACTACACTAGGAATCCGGTTAGGAAAGGGAGACTAGTTTTATTCATTATAATCCGTACGAGGTGTTAATCGGATGTTTCGTGGCTAGGTTAAGCTCGAGCGGGCGTGGGGACTTCGTTATCATAAAGCACCTACTATCGGATCACAGGCAAGTGAAATCTTGCTCATGAATTTTCTAATATCAATGTTATACCGTATGTGTGTATGTGCCATTTTGATAAAAGTCGACGTTTGTCTTTCTCTAAAGATGTTATAAATGGGCCGATATGTTGGGGATAAAACATGTTTGGTACCCGTGTGGAAATGTGTTAGGGGGTAAGACCCGAATTGGGCACCTATGTTACGGGGTATTCCCGTGTGGATACTTCCGTGACCCTTGGTTGCGACCTTGGGGGCTTATGTGATAAAGACAGAGACTCGTCGGTTGAGTGATGAAATATTCCCTGTGATTACTAGGTACTGTGATTGTAAAGATGTCGTATATCGTTGTTAGTAGTTGTTATTTGGTATGCATTCTTCGACTCGGTTACCCGGTATGACTCGTCGTACTGTAAAATTGTTCATCATGTGCGTGACATTCCCGAGGGGTCGGTCGAGACTTGAGCGGTGATTGAATTATCTCTATCCGATTCTTTAATTGGAATAAATTGTTTTCTTTGGAAAAACCTTTGTTGTGTAATAATTAAACTTCAAATTACATTTTCCCTTAAATCTTTTGATTCACGTTATGTAATCCTTGAATTTAAGGTTTTATCGCGATTTTCTTAAAATGCCTATTTTTCTAACTAGCCTTGTGGGTCCCGCGTGGGATTCATAGCGCTGTAATACCTCGGGATATTTTGGGGGTGTTACAGAAAATGGTATCAGAGAGAAAACTCCTGGTTTGAATAAAACTTACTCCTATATTTTTTTTCTTTCTTTCTCTCAAAATCCAACACCCCAAGCGATCGAAGCTCCTCGTGGGAATGCAAGTAAGTGATATGTGTGTGTTTCTATTTTTGTACAATGTTTAATTGTAAACCATGCGTGGAACTGGCTTTAGATTGATACCGTTAGTGATGGAACGCCGAGGAGCTAGAAGGGTGGTGAATGACACTCAGGGTTCTTCCGCGAACCACAATGAGGACGGGAACACCGCCGAGACCCATCCTGCTGGGGGCCAGCCGCCACCAGTTAACCAAAACGATCAGGAGGCGGAACGCCAAAATAACAACCCTGGAGGCATGGATCCAGCTTTTGTTCAGGCCCTTGCCCAGGCTATCGCCATGGGAATTGCTCAGGTCAATCAGCGTAACGGTACCGGTCATCAATGCGGAAGAAAACGCAGGAAGAGATCGATGGTTGGGAGAGATGCTGAAGGCTAGGCCTCCATTATTTGACGGGACAGGAGAGAAACACGTGGACGACTGGATTTAGGAAATGGAGACTGCCTTCGAAGTAATCGGATGCCCAAAAATGTAAAGGTGCCGCTCGGAATTAATCAACTCCGTGACACCGCTGCACGTTTGTGGAGGACTTACAGGCGAGAGGACCGAGTGGTCGGGTGGACCGAATTTGCCCGATGCTACGGAGCGAGTACTGTCCCAGATCAGCCCGAACCGCTCACGCACGAGACTTTTCGGTGCCGGCCCTCGAACATGCCAGTGCAGAGATCATTCAGCCTACCGAACCGAGCTAAGTTACATCTCCCAGATGGTTCCATGAGAAGATCAACGAATATGCCATCTTGCACAGAGGTTACCGGAGGATGTACAACGCTATGCCGCGATTTCACCGCACGACCACGAGAGCATACGAAGACGTAGTCACAAAGATATGCCGGTACAGTTGTTAATACCGACATCGGGCATAACTCGAAGAAGCGAAGACATCGATTCAGCCTGGGAGCAACAACAAAACGAATTCGGGGCCCGCATCTTCTTTTAAGCCGGCGGTTTCGTACCAACGAAGGGTGTATCCGATCGGCCTTACCGTAGGGACTGTTTCAATTGTGGCATGACCGGGCATACTAAGGATCGGTGTCGAAGACGGCTACCAAATGTTTCACTTGCGGAAAGAGTGGACACATGTCTCGCTACATCGGCGGGCCAATTCCACTCGAGCCCTTTCGCAACCAATTCAACAAGGCTCATGCAATCCCCTAGACGCCCGTCGTTTCCAACTACCGAGCTCCATCCCACTAGAGCCAACCACCACTGCATGGTACCGGACGAGGCCGTGGGCGCGGCAGAGGTACCTTGTCCTTTTCGGAGTCAGTACCGTCTCGTGTATTCGAGCTGAGGGCTACGGATGGTCAGCGGCGCGCCTATCTCAGTACTCTTCTTGTTAACTCTCACCGGTGCATGTACTATTTGATACCGGAGCCACCCATTCGTTTATATCTGTGGAATGTGTTGAACGCTTAAATCTTGTTTGTGTACCTTGTGAGCCCTTTACTGTTAAACTACCCGATGGTAGTAGATTAAGCGGCGATCAAAAGGTTTGAGACTGTCGGATCAGCATCAACGATCATAGTTGGACCGCTAATCTTATGGTCTTCCCACTCCAGAATGAAGATATCATATTAGGAATGGACTGGATGCCATTGCACAGAACAATCTTGGATACCTACCACCTGACTATTTCTATTTCGGCTCTTGACGGTACCACACATGTCATCAGCGGACGTGAACACTTTAGTACAAAAGGATCTCTCAGCATTATCGCATCGGAAGCCTCCTGCAGCTCTCGAAGTGAATACTACTGGTGTTATGTTCTTCGAGAGGACACTTCAAAACTTGCAATCACAAACATTCCGGTGGTGAATGAGTTTCCAGACGTTTTTCCTGATGAACTACCAGGGATGCCACCGCACCGAGAAGTTGACCTTTCAATTGAACTCGAACCGGGACGAGACCTATTTCCAAAGATCCTGCTGCAATGGCACCGCCGAGATGAAGGAATTAAAGATACTGACTTGAAAATCTGTTGGAGAAAGGGTTGATCCGCCCAAGCACCTCACCGTGGGGCGCGCCGCATTTTCGTTAAGAAGAAAGATAACTCTCTACGCTTGTGCATCACCTACAGGGAGCTGAATAAGGTTACTATCAAGAATCGTTATCCACTACCCAGGATTGATGACCTCTTGGATCAGTTACAAGGGGCAGTCGTGTTTTGAAAGATCGATTTACGGTCCGGATATCACCAATTGAGGATTCGGGAGGAAGATATACCCAAGACTGCATTTCGGTCGAGGTATGGGCATTACGAATATATCGTGGTATCATTCGGGTTGACTAATGCCCCAGCCGTTTTCATGGAACTGATGAATAGAGTTTTGATTGATTTACTCGATAAGTGCGTGGTGGTTTTTATCGACGACATCCTAATATATTCTCGAAGCCGACAGGAACACGAGGAACATTTGAGGCAAGTGCTGGGCGTTTTAAGACAACACCAACTTTATGCGAAACTGTCCAAGTGCGAATTCTGGCTGCCGGAGGTAATTTTTCTCGGACTTGTTGTCTCGGCAGAAGGTGTCAAGGTCGACCCACAAAAGATCGAGACAATAATGAGTTGGGAACCTCCGAAGAATGTCAAAGAGGTTAGGAGCTTCCTAGGACTGGCGGGTTACTATCGAAGATTCGTCAAGGCTTTTTCCTGTATCGCCCGGCCGTTAACGAACCTACTGAGAAAGAGCACCAAATTTGTATGGACTGCAGATTGCCAGAAGAGCTTCGACGAGCTCAAGAGTAGGCTAACTACTGCCCCAGTACTAGTGTTGCCACAGGGTACAGAAGGATTCATTATATACATGGACGCATCCAAGCATGGACTAGGGTGTGTCTTCATGCATAATGGCAGAGTCGTTGCGTACGCATCCCGACAACTGAAGCCGTACGAAGCAAATTACCCAACACACGACTTGGAGCTAGCCGCGGTGGTGCATGCCCTCAAGATTTGGAGGCTCTATCTTTACGGAGTTACTTGCAAAGTTTTCACGGATCACAAGAGTTTGAAATATATCTTCACGCAAAGAGAATTAAACATGAGACAGAGGCGTTGGTTGGAGCTAATCAAGGACTACGATGTGGAAATTTCTTATCATCCCGGAAAAGCCAACGTGGTAGCTGATGCTCTTAGTCGGAAAACTACACGAGGTGATAGTATCCAGCATAACCGTTCAGCCCAAACTGCAGCAAGAGATCAGGAGAAGCAACATCGAAGTATGGGCACAACGTAGGCAAGGATGATTATGCTCAATCAATATACTTTCGTCCTTACTAGATGAGATACGTCTAGCACAGATGGAAGATCCTGAATTACGTGCGATTGGTGAAAGAATCGAGAAAGGAGATGTTTCCGACTATAAGATTCAGGGTGATTTGGTGAGGTTCAAGAACAGGATATGTATTCCACCGAATGACGGACTGAAGCAAACTATACTGAAGGAGGCGCACTCCACTCCCTATTCTATTCACCCCGGAGCAAGCAAGATGTACAAGGATTTGCGACAGAGTTTTTGGTGTAAGAACATGAAGTGGGAAGTTGCTAGGTTCGTCGCCCGATGTATGACATGCCAACAAGTGAAAATCGAACACCGCAGACCAGCCGGAATTATGCAACCCCTACCCATCCCGAGTGGAAATGGGAGAGCATATCAATGGACTTTGTCACTAAGCTACCCACGGCGGTGGGAGGAAAGGATACGATTTGGGTCATTGTTGATCGATTGACAAAATCATCACATTTCATTCCTATTCAAGAGACAACCGGGACAGAGCAGTTGGCCGTCATTTTCATCAGAGAGATCGTCAGGCTACATGGTGTTCCCTCATCCATCATTTCGGATAGGGACACCAGATATGTGTCTCGTTTTTGGAAAGCCGTCCATAAAGCTATGGGGACACAAATACACTTTAGCACGGCTTATCATCCTCAGACAGATGGGCAGACCGAGCGTACGATTCAAACCTTGGAAGATATGTTGAGGGCGTGCGTGCTCGATTGGGGAAAGGATTGGGCTAGACATTTAGGATTAGTGGAGTTCTCGTACAACAACAGCTGGCATGCAAGCATAGGCATGGCACCGTTTGAGGCCCTGTATGGGCGAAGGTGCAAGTCACCGTTATGCTGGGATGATGCCTCCGACACCGCGGGTACCGAGTTGGATCTTATCCAGGAGTCCATTAAGAAGATCTCTATAGTTCGGAAACACATGCTGGCCGCACAGAGCCGGCAGAAATCTTATGCCAAAAACCGACAGCGACCGTTAGAATTTACGGTCGGGGATCATGTTTGGGTCAAAGTATCACCTATGCGAGGTATTCGGCGTTTCGGCCAGAAAGGCAAGTTAAGCACGAGATTTATAGGTCCGTTTGAGATATTGGACCGGGTAGGGAAACTCGCGTATCAATTAGCTCTACCGCCGCATCTGGATGGAGTGCATAATGTTTTTCACGTTTCCCAGTTAATGAAGTATGTCAATGACCTGAGTCACAAGTTCAATTTCGAAGAAGTGGAAATTTCCGATGACGCTACCTTTAGGGAGGTACCGACCGCCATTCTGGACCGGCGTGTGAAGATGTTAAGGAATAAAGCTATACCCCTCGTGAAGATTCAGTGGTCGCACCACGGCACGGAAGAGGCGACTTGGAAAACCGAGTCGAGCATGAAGGAGAGTCATCCCGAGTTATTTTCTTAAGTTTCGTGACGAAACTATTTTAAGAGGGGTGATATGTAATACCTCCGGTATTCCATGCTTGATTACTTTGTACTGTGTGAATGTTTGGTAATGTGACGTCATTTCTATTTATATATTCCATTGAGTAAGATGTACAAGGACTTGAAGCGAAAATTTTGGTGGAATAATATGAAGAAAGACGTCACAGAGTTCGTATTGTGATGTTTGACATGCTAAGAACTCAAGATCGAGCATCAACAACCAGCGAGGTTGTTGAAGCTGCTTCCCATTCCCGAGTGGAAGTGGGAAGACATCTCTATGGACTTTATCACGTGGATGCCGAGATCTGGAGCTGGAATGAATATGATTTGGGTAATCGTTGATATATTAACCAAGTCTGTACATTTCCTTGGTATTAAGGATAATTGGGGACCGGGAGATTGGATCGAACCTTTACAGCTGAGATTGTGAGATTGTGAGATTGCATGGTACCCCTAAAACTATTGTTTCTTATCAGTATGGCCGTTTCGTGTCACATATCTGGCAAGAAGTCCATCAGGCCTTGGGTACCGAGTTGAGATTGAGTACATCTTTTCATCTACAGTCAGACGGTCAGACTGAGCAAATGATTCAAACATTAGAAGATATGTTGCGGGCTTATGCCCTACACTAGAGTAATGATCGTAAACTTCATTTACCGTTGATCGAGTTTTCCTACAATAATAGTTGGCATGCGTTGATTAAAATAGCACCATTTGAATCGCCATTATGTTAGGATGAGGTTTTGGAGTTAGTTGGAACGGAACCGGATATGTTGATGGAAACTAAGGAGAAGATTTCTATTATCCGAGACTGGTTGTTGACTGCCCAGAGCCATCAGAAATCTTATGGTGATACTCATCGTCGACCCTTGGAATCAAAGTGGGAGATCATGTTCTACTCAAGGTGTTGCCGACAAAGGGAGTTTTCCACTTTTGGAAAAAGGGGAAACTTAGTTCGAGGTATATCGGACCATTTGAAATTTTGGACAGGGTTGGAGATTTAGCTTATCGCTTGGCGTTGCCTCCAGATTTGAGTCATGTCTATAGCGTTTTTGATGTTTCTCAGTTGAGAAAGTACGTGTTGGATCCAAGTCATATTATCGACTATAGTGAGATTGATGTAGCCGAGGATGTTACCTTTCCAGAGAGACTGGTGAAGATCCTTGAACGTCGTGAGAAGCAGCTTTGGGACAAAAACCATTCCATTGGTTAAGGTGCAATGGTCGAGACATGGAGTCGAGGAAGCAACTTGGGGGACGAAAGAGAAGATCCGAACGAGATACCCCGAACTTTTTATTTCTTAAGTTTTGGGACGAAACTTATTTTTAGAGGGGGGGATGTAATACCCATACTTTTCATGAATTTTTAGCCTTGAGTTCTTTCACTGTTGTCCCTCTTTATAAGCGCTTTCTGAGATGTTGTTGATTTTAGAATTTTGTATCTTTCGGAACATGTTCGTATTGATCGGACTTCGCAGTGGTATTATTGAGTGAAGTAGTTAGTGCATGCTAGGCGGAGAGCTAACGCGCGCTATTTGTGTTTGGTAGCGAGCGCTAGCTTCGCCAATAGCGCACGCTAATGATTCGAGTATGATAGAGACAGTAGCTGGGTTCTGTTCTATGGGTAAGTAGTTAGCGCACGTTAGGCGTGAGCTAACATATGTTATTTGTGTTTGAGTAGCGCGCGCTAGCATGCCAGTAGCGTATAAATTACTCGGGTTTGGCAGTGTCAGTAGGTTGGTTTCTTTTGTCTGGACGAACAGTTAGCGCACGCTAGGCATGAGCTAACGCATGCTATTAGTGTTGAGTAGCGAACACTCGCATCACCAATAGCACACGCTAACGAGTTGGGCAGTGGGTTCGGAGTCTTTGCATTAAAGTAGTTAGCGCATGCTAATGCTATATGTAGCGCACGCTGATGACTCAGGTCAGAAGCAACTGAACTACGCGGTGGCCCATTAGCGCGCGCTATCCTTATGATTAAGGCACGCTAAGTAGCATTTTGTATATATAGGACGGAGCAAATCCCCTTTCCGTCATTTATCACTTCGTCTTCCTCCTTGGGCGATTTCGATCGATTTGTGAAGATCTCGGCTGGATATCATCATCTATCATCATTTTCAAGCTATGAGTTTGGACTATACCACGTTTCATCTTCCTCACCGTTCCAAATCAAGGTAAACTTCTTGAAAACCCTACCTTGGGAAGTTCTGGGGTTTGTTTATCCGATTCGGTTGTATAATCCGATTTTTACCATAAAAATCTTGAGTTTGTGATTAATCTCACTTGTGTATACGCCAACCCTACGATTTCATGCCCTACGTTGGTGTATGTTGCGAATTCGATAGGGTTGGGTGTTTCCCAACCCTATGTTCATGATATTATAATCGAGGGGAATTGTTAGTGGGGTTTCGTGAGTTCCTTCTTGTGATTTGCATATTAATTCTTGATTATCGTATTTATTGCGAATCATTTAGGACTAAGGTTGGTAATATGACAATGATATGGGATTGAATATCTCGATGATTGAGGATTTGAGTATATGTTTACTTTATCGTGCAAGAAGTATTGTATTTCATACTTGTGTACTTGTACTAGGTATTCGATAGCTAACCTATTTTAGGGAAAATACCTTTCATGTATTTCAGGATCCAGGAGAGCGGATAGGCATGTACCGGGTCGGCACGAAGATGATGGGAAAGAGTGATGTTGTGTCTTTTCTATGTCTGTATTTTGTACTTTATCCATTCATTATTGTTGTGCTTGGAATGGTTATGAACACTCGAGTAATGCTTCAGATGTTCTTGATGTTTGGCCTGTGTTACCCTGGGTATTAATTCCCGATGTATTGTATTCGGTCGAATTTATTATTACCTTGGTTGTCATTTCTATTCCCTTCTACTGGATTATGTTTAGAACTTATCGGTCGAAATTTATGGTTCCGCGCATGTATAGCCTTGTGGATCCCACGGAGGGGCTCACGGCGCTGTAATATACCTTGTATAGCCCTTAATATATCGCCTCATGAATTTCAAAACTGATGGATTAGACGTACAAGTTACATCTAAATCCATCTTGTACGTTCTTTTAAAGACGGTTCCTATCCCTTAAATCTGACCATTCACTATTAACTTAATCTTCCCTGCACACTATAAAAGGACAGCACATTGCTCTCACAAACTCTTTACGCTTTCTGCAAATTAAAAAGTCTACACCAATCTGTCTACATACTTTCTCACCACTTTCACGTTATTTCTTGTTCTTCACAACTTTTGCTGAAAATGTCTTCCCAAACTTCATCGATCACTTTGAAGAAGAAAGAAACCATCACTGATGGACCCATTTTTGCTAAATACGTGCTCTTAGAAAGGATTGCTTCTGAAGATGAAGATGCTATCGAGATGAACTTAGTTGTTGCTCGTATGAAGCAACAGGGTCTATACCATCTAGGAAGTCATCACTCTGATAACTATGACGAACAGATTGTTGAGGAATTTTATCTGGATGCAACGTTCAAATATGCATCACATAGGAATGGCTCGGAAATCACTGACATCATTGGAAACGTGCAAGGGATCAAAATCCCTATGAACAAGGATCTCCTGGAGAAGATCTACAAGTTGCCCTATGACGGGCTGAAAGTGGAAGAACTGGAGACTTTCGGGTCTGAAAGTTTGCTATTGGCCAAGTGGAAGATGTACACTGGCACTACCATGGCCACAAATGTCCACCCTTCTTTCCACAAGAAAAACTTCACCCTCCCCTACGTTTATCTTCACGATTTTTGCTCCAGGGTGATTGAAAACCGCACTGGTGCCTTTGAGATGTGCACCAATCTGAGATATAGCATGATGGTTGCCATCATGTCTGGTGAGAAAGTAAACTGGTGCCAATCATTCTGAAACGCATTCAGGAGGAGCCATCCAATCCGGAGTATGCAAAGAAATCTTTTGGCCTCATTCTGAACCACATTCTTACTCGATGCGGAGTATAGCACTATGCAGAGGCCAAGAAGATACTGACCGAAAAGTTCATCGGTGGATTCAAACCCACTGTCTACAACAAAGAGACCATTCTTTCTTACATGCCCAACTCTTACAGCATGCCAACCTCGAGTGATCCTCGGGATGTCACACTAAAGAGTTCTAACAATGGGAAGAAGAAGAAGAAGAAGAAGAAGAGAGCATTTCCCGACAGCAGCTCCTACAAAGCTGTCGAGAAGAAGAGAAAGAAGACAAAGAAATCATTGAAAGTTGTTCCTACAGTGACTACAGTGGTCCCTGTCGAAGTCCCATCTACCTCACCAAATGCTGAAACTATCCCACGGGGCACAACCCCTATGGAAGAAACAATTGCTGCTCCTACAGTAGTTCCTGAGCCCGTGGAGGCTGTGACAGAAGAATAATTGTTTGCCAAAGGTTCTGGCAAATCGGCTGCTCCTTCAGAGCCTAAAGCCACAACTCCCAACAACACACCCACCCCTGTAAGGAGTGCCTCCCCCAAAATGGCACCCCACCGTGTCAGGGATCCCTTGTAATACCCGGTTGTAAATTCATTAATTATCACTCAGTATATTGTCACTTAGTAAATTTTCACTCATTAATATTAATTCACCATTCATATTCATTCATTATATTCACCATTCAGAGTAATTTGTATTGTATATCAGTTATTATTCGTCGTTCAACCCGGTCGGAAAATCAGGCCTAAAATATCATCATTGTCATCTTTGTGGTGGGCTGTGTGTGAGGAGTAGCGCACGCTACATTCTCTCTTTAGCGCGCGCTAATTGAGTACGGGTAGTGCACGCTAACTCTCAGCATTAGGCACGCTAACGTTGTTCAGGCAGACAGTCCAGAAGGCACTGGACTGAATTTTAAGTTGTAGTAGCGCACGCTACGAATGGTAAGTAGCGCACGCTAAAAGTTTGGATAGCGCACGCTAAGCAATGAGTGTAGCGTGCGCTAAGGCTCGATCGCATACCCATGGTACCGGATCAAATGGAATTATTCATAGCGTACACTACGAGAGGATCTTAATGTACGTAATGCTATGTATAGCGCACGCTAAGTTCTGATTGAAGTGCACGCTAACGCGAGCAAGGCCAGAGGACAGTAGGGTCTGCACTCTGGTATTCTGGACATTAACCATCAGGTAGCGCGCGCTAACAAAAGATTAATGCACGCTAAGGAGAGGTGTTAGCGCACGCTACAAAGGTATGTAGCGCGCGCTAACGATGCAGACAGTGGGTACTAGTCTACCCGGTACACCCGTTAGCGCACGCTAAACATAGAATCTAGCGTGTGCTAAACTGAGTTTGCTCTAAATAGGACAGTCAGCCCAGAATTCACCATTTCTCACATCTCATTTCGTTTTTGGACGTTTTTGGGCGATTTCCGACGTTTTGGAGAGATCTTTTCGAGCTGCATCCACCTATCAACATCTTCAAGCTTATGAAATCAAGGTAAACATTTCTTTAATCATCATTTCATCCTCTCCAATACATCAAATCAAGGTAAACATTTCTTGGATCTAGAATTTCGGATTTTGAATGTCCCCCCCCCCCCCCGATTTTCTTCGTGTAAGCATGCTATTATGTTGGAATATGTTGGATATGGATTATCTACCTTGGATACATGTATTCCTATGGAATTATTGATGTATATTTTGGATTTGATGAATATTTGGGGAATTATTCAAGAACACCCTAAGGGTTGACTTTGGATTTTAGGGGTTTTCAATTGGTTGTTATCGTAATCTCGAGTTGTTTATTCTTATTAGATTATCGATTGTTGATGGTGTTTTGTTGGAGTGAATCACTCATTTTGGAGTTTGGTTTCGATATATTCGGGATTGGTTATAATCAAAGGATGCATGTTTGCAACGTATTTGTTCGAATACCCCAATGAGTTTGGATATTGTTGTATCGACTTTTGGAGTTGGTTGTGAACTTACTTGATACGTATGTTAAACGTATTGTTGGTAATTGTGTTATTCAAGGTTGTTCGAGCGACTGGTATTTTCTACTTAAGACGTTTGTTCGAGAGAGGACGTTTCATCACCGGTATTGAGGTAAGTTGATTCTTACTCGGTTAATAGGATATTCGTTCCTTTCGTTGTTGTTCATTCATATTCATAATTCATTCATGATATATCATTCATGTCGATACTTGTAATTATCAAACTAATCATTCAATTCACGAGGAACGACGGTTCCAATCATGTGAAGGGTTCACCGACACAATAGACTGTGCACACGGTAACGTGCCTCCGTGAGACTAATTAGGTACAAGTGTGGGTGTGTCCGGACACTCGTCTTGTGCACTTGCACGTCCCATTACGGGTGTACGATGATACCCCTCTTCAGCTTAATTTCATAACTATGATATATAATGATTGTGTTTATTCAACTCTTGAGGATTGTTGTTCTGTGTAACTGACCCCGTTGGGGGATGTTGTTTTCAGGTCATGGAAAGGCTAAAGCACGGGAAGAGAACGTTGATGGCGAGGAGTACCAGTGATACTAGTTGGGGCCCCAGTCCTTTTCAGTCATTCGTGTTTTCTTCATTTTTATTTTCGCTGCATATTTCCGTTTGGTTATTCATTTTTATTCAGTGTTGTATATTTTATCTTCATATAAAATATACATGAATTCTGTATTTCCTGGGTGTGTTGTACTTGAAACTCCTCATCGGAGTAATTAATGATATAATGTGGTTCGGTACTACAATTATATTATTTTATTTATTAATTTTCATTCGCCTGGTGGGTCCCAGTTGGGATCCACGACACTGTAATATCCGCCTAGTTTGGGGTGTTATAGAGTTGGTATCGGAGCGTGGTTTTGAATACTACCTTCCGAATTATGTCTCATTTGAAATCATCGTTCATCACACTAGTATCATTGGATTTTCGCGTCACGTGTGACATGTGCAAGAGCCAATCCCCTCAGACCAAAGAAATGTAAGATTTCTGACGCCATGGTATAATTTTTGGCAATAAGAATCACTCATTCATCATTCAACAGTCAACAATTCTCAATCATCATTTTCATTTTTGATCATGTCAATCATGTTAACTCATTAATCACCCAGTTCATTTCATTGCTCAGTTGTTGAACTTGAGGATCGTATCATTAATTTTGGTAACTTGTTCAAGATAATCATTTCAAGAATTTCATCAGATAATCATGTCACCTCAGTTGATCATTCATGTAACCATTATGTTAGAGCGCGTATGTTCATTATTATCATTTCATAACGTAATCATAATGTGATATTCATGCGGGATCTATAATTATCATGTGACTTTCCTACTTCAGTATGGAAAGAGCTGTCAGAGGACGCATGGGAAGAGGCCGCGGTGTGGGCCAAAACCCGGGAGATCGTGTGAATACACGCGCGAATGCTAGGAATAATGCTAATTCATCGAGCAGCGATGCTACTACTCATTCACCTGGAAATAATCATTCACTATCAGGGAGTCGCACCCGGGACACAGCTCATTCAGAAGGTGTTCGGGTTGACCCACTCGCGTTTATGCAGGGCATGATGGCCCAGATGACTCATATGGCACGCCTCATGGAGACGATGCAGAACTCAACGGCTCAGAATCAGCAGGCTCCTCTGCCGCCACCTCAGAGGCAAGAGAGGAGTGTGAGCAGTATCATTGGCGACATCTCTCGCCAGAGGCCACCTACTTTCGAGGGCTCATCTGAGCCGGCGGATATAATTCACTGGCTTGAACATTTTGAGAAGTTATTTGCTATGGTGGATTGTCCCGAAAGTCATAAAGTTTTAGTCGCGGCTTACTATCTGGGTAAGAGCGCTCACTCTTGGTGGTAATCTTTGAAACCTACCGATGGATCTTTTACTTGGGATCAATTCAAGACTTTCATGATGGAAAGGTATTATCCGGCCCCACTCAGGGAGGCCAAGTTATCAGAATTACTCACTCCCGACCCCTCAGCAGAAGATGATGTTCTCGCTATCGCCGAGAAATTTCAAGAACTTCTTCCTTTCGCCTCATCTATTATCCACTCTGAGGCGGATAAGATCAAGTACTTTACTAAGAGGTTGAAACCTCGTATGCGGATGCAGTTGCTTAATCACAATTGCACCACCCTGGCCGAATTCATCGAGAAAGCTCTTACTTATGAGCTTACTGCTAAGGAGATTGCTAAGCAACAACCTTCATCTGCTAGCAAGAAGTCAAAGAATCGTAATTAGTTTAAAGGCACTCAGGAAACCTTCAAGAAGCCTTGTGCGGGCTCTACTTTTTCTGAGCGACCTCATATGGCGCCGAAACCCGCAGAATCTCAGTCCCGAGTGGCCAGTTCGGCCATCACCTATTTCAACTATGGAGAATAGGGTCATTTCAGCACTAAATGTCCAAGGCAGACTATCACGTGCAACAACTATGGAATTGCTGGGCATAAGGCCCATTTTTCCGAAGAGATTCCAGACCTGCTCCGACGGCATCTCGTGCCCCGGCGATCAACTGCTCGTAATCGCCGCTCATTCGGCGTCGTTTAAAATGACGGGAGCGAATAAAGGCGGAGCCCATAGTCATCAGACAGGAGCGTCCGGTGCGGGGACTAGCAAGCCCCGAATTTATGAGATGAAGAGGACCAACGATCCGGAGGCCCGGATGATCTCAGGTACACTAGAAATTCTATCCCAACCTGTGTGTACCCTTTTTGATACCGGTGCATCGCATTCATTCATTTTCGAGTCATGTTTGAGTAGATTACGTATGGGGAGTGCTACTAGTTGTGAGCCTTATGTTATTAGTCTACCATATGGTAGAAGAATTATCAGAGATCATGAGATTAAGAATTGTCCGATTCAGCTTCATGGTCGTGTATGGCTAGCAGACCTAATCGTGGTAGATTTACCTAGAGATGACGTTATTTTGGGTATTTATTGGATGGATCGTCATGATGCCATCATTAGTGTCCGTAAGCGTATGGTCACTATCATTTAAGACGATGGAGTCGAGTGCATTTTTCAGGGGGGTAATCCCAGCTGTTCCGAAAGAATCATTAATATGATGAAAGCAGTGAAATTACTCAATCAGGGGTCTGTCAGTTATTGGTGCTATATGACCAAAACCGAGAAATCATCAGTATGTTGGCGGATATTCCTGTAGTGAGAGAATATGCTTACGTATTCCCAGACGAGTTACCTGGTTTGCCTCCACAGAGAGATGTGAAATTCACGATAGAGTTGGAGCCTGGTACGTCCCCATTATCGAAGGCACCATATCGGATGGCCCCGATCGAAATGTTGGAATTGAATAATCAACTGGAGGAATGGTCCGAGTAAGGTTATATCCGACCGAGTGCATCCCCGTGGGGAGCACCAGTGTTATTTGTCAAGAAGAAAGATGGTTCATTTCGCTTGTGCATTGATTACCGGGAGCTGAACAGGGTGACGATCAAGAATAAATATCCCTTACCCCGCATCGATGATCATTTGGATCAACTTCAGGGAGCTTCCGTATTTTCCAAGATCGATTTAAGATCTAGGTATCATCAGTTGCGAATTTGAGAGTCGGATATCACTAGAACGGCATTTCGAACAAGCTATGGTCATTACGAGTTTGTGGTAATGCCGTTTGGATTGACTAATGCACCTGCGGTATTCATGGAATTAATGAATCGAGTTTTCATCAACTATTTGGATCAGTTCGTGGTTGTCTTTATTGATGACATTTTGATTTACCGTGACTGGGAGGAGCACGAATTTCACCTTCATCAGGTTCTCGATGTGTTGAGACGAGAACGACTCTATGTAATGTTTTCCAAATGTGAGTTCTGGATGTCCGAAGTGACGTTTCTAGGACATGTAATTTCATCAGACGGAGTATGTGTCGACCCTCAGAAGATGGAGGCTATCCGAGATTGGCAACCTCCGAAGAATGTTAAGGAAATCCAAAGCTTTCTCAGATTAGCAGGCTATTACAAGCGATTTGTGAAAGGATTTTCTAAAATCGCTCAAGTTTTAACGAACCTTTTGCGGAAGGATAATAAATACACGTGGTCCGATGCATATCAATAGAGTTTTGAGGAACTTAAGAGCCGATTAATTTCAGCACCTGTCCTTTCCTTGCCTCAAGGGACGGAAGGATTCGTGGTTTATAGTGATGCTTCCGGACACGGTCTTGGATGTGTATTAATGCAGAATGGGAGAGTTATTGCATATGCTTCACGGCAATTGAGACCTTACGAGGTCAATTATCCGACCCACGACCTGGAACTAGAAGCCATGGTTTTCGTGTTGAGGGGGAATGTTGTAAGACCCAAGAATACAGTATCCACCGTTAATTAATTGTACACTCAGAACAAGTCAGATCTTACTATAAGAAAAAGGTACAAAACCTTCATACAGCTGACATGTGCATTAATTAAGGGTAAATACAGTACGACCCATTAATACAATATTAATCCAAATGTTGCTGTAAGAATTGAATCTTGTATGTAACTTTTAAGGAGGAACGCTGTATTATTCGCGGATACAGCATATACACTATTGGACGTCAATTAATATTGTATTATTATTCTATTCTTACTGAAAACCATTTTAGTCCATGTGCCCTGTTTTTAATCTTCAAACGTTTTATTCTTTAAAGCCTTAAATGACATCTGGACTTTATTACCTCAAACACCACGATATTAATGATTTCAAAACCGCCGTTTCGTGCAATGAGGGAAGATGAACTATCAGAAGTGGGACCGATTATCATTTCAAAAACAGATAGATAAGATGTACAAGTTAGTCTAAGTTCATCCTGGTCGTTCTTTTAAAAGACGGTTCCCATCCCTTAAATCTGACTGTTCACTGTATGTAACCCTAATCTTCCCTGCACACTATAAAAGGACTGTATCTTGCTCCCTTTGATTCTTTATGCTTTGTGCAATATTAAACGAGTCAAGAGCAAACAGTCTACTGCCACATAACATCAAACATTGTGACAGCATCAAAGTTCTGCTTCGACGGGCAAAAAAAGAAGAGCAAACAGTCTACAAACTTTCTGCAAAATTTATTGCATTCTTTCTTTGTTTCTTCAAATCTTTTTCTGAAAATCAAATGGCAACTTCACAGACTTCCTCTCTATCCCCAAAGAAGAAGAAGAAATCAATCATTGACGGGCGAATCTTCGCCAAATCTGTCGTCATGGAGAGAGTTAATCTTGATATTGATGATGTTGATGGAATGGAAGTGGTTGTATCCAGAATCAAGCACCAAGTCTTGTACCACCTTGGAAGTCAGCACCCTGAGCTCTACGATGAGCGTATTATTGAACAGTTCTATCTAGATGCCTTTATCAAGTTCTTTTCTCTGAAAAGAGGAAGAGATGTTTCTGACATCACCGCTACCGTTCGAGGAATTGAGATTTCTATGAACCAGGAGCTACTGGAAAGCTCATTCAGGCTGTCGTCCGATGGCCTGAAAATGGAGGAACTTGAGACCTTCCGGTCAGAAGAATTGTTAACGGACTACTGGGGGCTGTTCACAGCCGACAGTTCGGATAAGAATGTCCACCCGTAATGCCACAAGAAGAAGTTTTGCTTATCGTACGTTTATCTCCACCAATTTTTGCTGTCGGGTTATTGAGAACCGGACTGGAGCATTCGAAATGTCCATGAACCTTCGCTTTTGGATGATGGTAGCCATCATGTCCGGCGGAAGGGTGAACTGGTGCCAGATTGAGTTAAAAAGGATATAAGAATAGGCCGCCAAGCCGGGAACTCAGAAGAAATCCTTCGGATCATCCTCAATTATATTCTCACTCACTATGGTGTGCCGCAGTCTCGCAGTGCCAAGAATAGTGGCCTAGGAAAATTTATAGGTGGGAGCAAGCCCAATGTCTTCAACAAGGATGGACTGATCTCTAGCAGGTCTCATCCCAGGCTTATGCCCATTTCCGATGACCCCATGGATGTTAATGTCAAGGCTGTGAGTGAAGAGAAGAATAAGAGAAAGAGAAGTGTCTCTGACAAAGATGTCACCACAAGTCGCAGAGAAGGCAAAGAAGAAGCTAAAGAAATCTTCTAAGGCTAAGGCTACGTAGCTACATCGGTCATCAGTAGATGTCCCAACGGTTCAACCCATTGTAAAAATCCCAAAGGGCGCAACCCCTTCGGAAGAAATAGTTGCCGCACAAACAGCAGATCCCGAGCCAGTGGCGGGTATGAGAGATGAACAACTATTTGCCAAATAAGAGGGCTCGCGAATCGGCTACCGCCTGAGCCGAAAGCCACCTCTCCCGTAAGGGAACCCACACTGCACAGGATCCCTCTCCCATCGCCTACCATCCTGTTAGGGATCCCTCTCCAATCAGCCGCCATACCTGTTGTGGATCCCATCCACACAAGAAACCCAAATACCGTAAGGAGTCCCTCCCCATCGGTTCTAATCAATGAAACTCTTCTCTAGGTGCAAATTGAACAAGCCTACGAGCACTTTGTAACTTGGAATTCATACAGGGTCGCCCGCACGATGACCTGTATAACCGGGAAGAGTGGAAGGAGGAAGAATGTTTCATTCTGGAGGTCACAGACACCCAGAATATCGAATTCTTGATTCAATGGGAGAATCAATTTTGCCGTGAGCTAATATCAAATTATTAACTGGCAAAAGAGAAGGCACGATTGAAAGGAAAGTCTCTCTCCGATGACAAAGCTCCTTATGACCACAATCAACCCGACTCATATGCCGACGATGATGCTCTACAGATGCCTAAGGATCACCAAGAGGCGAGCGAAGGAGAAATGGATCTAATGTAAGACCAACAGGGTCAGGGGACCTCCGAAAGACATCAGTCCCCTACCACTCAACAAGAAGCTTCTCAAGACATATAAGAGGATTCAATCCCTCCTGTATAGCAAACAGTTCCTGAACAGGCAGCCTAACCTATCTCAGATCATGAAGAAGAAGCATGTGCCATCTGTAATACCCGAGATTTTCGTTTCCGGTTATTTTTGAATTTTTGTCGGTTGTGCCGGTTATTTTGCTCTGTTAGCGATTATTTGAGTTTTCCCCTATGTTGGGTACGACATGATGTACCGTGTTGTGGTGTTCATCGGGTACGACATATCGTTATGTAAGTCGAGCTAATAGTATGTCGTGCTTTATTATTTGTTTGTTTTAGATTTGGATCGTTGGTGTTGTCCGTTAGTGTTTCGTTGCATGTTGAATAATCATTGTTTTGTCGAGGAGTATCGTTGTTGTGCAATTGGTCGACTTTGTAAGATCACCACCGGCACTTATAAAGTCTAAAAATTCTGAAATTTACAATGTGATAGAGTATCAAGTTAGCTTTCCAATGGTTCAAACGGCGAGTCAATCGGAGTCCGGACGAAGGAGTTATGGTCATAATAGCAAAGACTACACAATGTATAATTAGCGCACGCTAACGTATTTATTAGCGCGCGCTAACTATTAGGGACAGAGCGTTCTGTCCTTTACAGGACTGCCTCGTTTACGCATGCTAATATATTGATTAGCGCACGCTAACGGGACCGAACAGAGGCTTCTGGACTGCATTTTTACCCTGGTAGCGCACGCTAAGCCTTTCCGTAGCGTACGCTAAACCTCTGTTAGTATATAAGGGTTTGGGAAGTCAACTTTCATCATTTTTTTCATTTCACTTCTTCTCTTCCGGCGACCCAGGCGACTCCAGGCATGAGAAGGTGGAGATCTCGGCCAGATATCATTAGATATCAACTCCTTTCAACTTCTAACACGGATTTATCGACCTTCTTTCATCTTCCACCGTCGGATTGGAGGTAAAATCCCTTAGAACCTTGGTTTTGGGAATTTTGGGGGGGTTTTCCTTGATCTCTTGAGCTCACCCAGAAATGATAAATTGATAGTGTAATTCTTGTTGTTTTGGTTGTACACTACGGATTAGAAACTCGTTTATTGATTTCATTTCACCCGAAAGTGGTGTTGATTTCCTTGGGAAACCCTTGAACCCTTGTAGTTCTTAATGTCGATTTGGATCTCGTTTAGTGTTGTTAATTCGTGGTGTATCACTCTCATAGTGTTCGTCGGACTGTCGGGTTCGTGTTTGTTCTTGGAAGTTCAGCGGCTGATTGACCGTGTCCGTTCGTTGTTCCAATGATTGTGGTTTCGAGGCAAGTATCTTGTCCATACATTACGTGTTTTAGGGATATAATGGTTGGTAATCGATGATATGTTCTAAATGAATGTTTACAACCATTTCTCAAAAGAATCGGTATATTTACAATCATGGTTTTCTTAAAAGACGACTCCTGTGTTCGGGGCTTAATGTGCTTAATTGACTATGTGTGTTAGTGTTGAGTATAGGATCTTCCTACTTTCGGGTGATGTCATTATGTGTCAATATGTCGTCGGTAATTTATGGTTAAATCATTTTGTTAAGAATTGTGCGAGGAGTCATTTGGTTGTCGGTGGATATGTGAGTTGTGTGATATTGGTTATGTCGTTTGGTGTTGTTGAGATAAGTGTGTTTTCTTGTGGATGGTATTAATTCTGGGTCGTGAGTATGTGTTGGATAGTTTGGCCATTTTAGCAAAATACCTCGACTATATATATTGTGATTGACTCTTGAGGATTGTGGTTTTGGAAATGTGAATTGATGAGAGTTGTAAGGTTGTTCTCGAGTACTCTAACTCGGGGATTGACTCGACGGGGTCACACGGGGACCTGGTGGCTTAGCGGCTGGACCGGGTCGCGAGGGTTACTTCGAGTGGGCATTCTCACCTGGGGATTGCTCGACGGGGCACACAGGGACTTGGTGGCTTGAGGGCCGGACCGGGTCGCGAGAATTGCCAGAGTGTTTGTAGTGATGATTAATTGTGATATGTCCGGAGTATCACAATGATTGGTGCCCGGGGTCGAGAGACATTATATATCGAGTCTTGGTGTTTGGCTAAAATGCCATAAAAATAATGTGTTATGTGTAAAGTGTTTTTGGAAGTAAATTGAAGTGGATGATCGGGTCGTGGACCCTGTGTTTAATGATCGGAATGATCGGGTCGTGGACTCTGTGTTTGGTGACTGGATTGAATTGGGTTGTGAACCCCATGTTTTGTTAATCGGTTTTGCATTTTTGGAAAAATGAACTTGGGGTTGTGACCCTAAGTGGCTTTCGATGAATTTAGAACTTTTAGTCACAAATGTTTTCAAAACTCCCAAGATTTAGAAATGTTTACAAAGTGCTTACTTGTTTCGTTTTACTTTCAAGACTTAAACTATTTTTAAATCAAAATATCTCGGGAAGTCTTTTGTTGTATTCTATGAATGTGTTATGTATGGCACGTATTTGCACTTTATACTTGTACTAGCAAAACAGTGGAGTTTTGCTAACCCCCGAGTATTTGGGGGTGGATGTCTGTTTTTGCATCCAGGTACATGCAGGTTTGGGAGCAAAACACAGGATCGGTGCGAAGGATGATGGAAGGCAAATGATATTAATCACATGAAGGCCAGTTTTGGGTGCAGTTAGTCGGAGTATGTGTATGGTCTTTTCCGCTGTCGTACTTTTTATTTATGAGTGTATTTTACCCTTGCATGGGTATGAGTCGAGATAGAAATGTGTATTTTTGACTTGTATGTTAGTGACGAAAGACCAAGTTGGTCTACGGATTTGGTATTTTATCATGTCGGTATGTAATTTATTGTGTGGTTTCGATGTCTAGCCTGGTGGATCCTCACGGAGAGGGTCTACAGTGTGTAATATTCCCAGTTTGATTTCGGGGGTGTTACATTTATGGTATCGGAGCTTAGGTTGCGGAAACCTAGGTTGTCGGGTCCAGTCGGGTATTGTCGTGTCTTGTCCTGTCAGATTGTGTTTTTCTAAGTCGTGTCGCGACGCGTCGTCTGTGATGTCGGCCGTGATTAGTAACGAGGTGCAGCCATCATCTTCGTGCGACCTGTGGATGTAAGTCTCCCTACTATATTGTGCCTTGTGATATACGAGCCGTATGATTTTGTGTTATGATGTGGAGTTAAAGTTGATTTGTGAGTATGTGGCCTATGTTGTTTGATTTTCGTATGATGACCTCAAGGTCAAAAATTTTGGAGAATTCCAACTACCGATATTTTATTTTCATCTTGTATTATAAGTTTTCAAAACACCATTTTTAAACTCAAATGAGGTCTACAAAATGTAGAGAAGAGATGACTCTCGTTTTCAACTTATCGGTTTTATGGTTGTTAGTCGGCAAATACGTGATGATGTTCTTGTTGTTCGGGCAGTATAGCGAGTTTTACATTAAAATTGTGATGTGATTGCTGAGTCGTTCGGTTTGTGTACATTGAGATAGCTCTCTTTAATAAGAGGTGAGATTTCGGTTTTTGAATAACAATTGTCTTTTGATGGTTGCTCATGAAATGTTAAATCGATGGCTTGGAGATTCGAACG
Organism: Orobanche coerulescens; assembly: GCA_033398695.1. Taxonomy (NCBI): domain Eukaryota; kingdom Viridiplantae; phylum Streptophyta; class Magnoliopsida; order Lamiales; family Orobanchaceae; genus Orobanche; species Orobanche coerulescens. The sequence continues at coordinate 161,354,286 of CM065803.1, forward strand.
TTGTTGTTGTTTATTTGTGACCATCGATTCTAGTAACATCGTATATATGTTCGCGATCATGTTGCTGAGTTGGAGCAGCTAGCGCACGCTAAGCGCGAGGCTAGCGCGCGCTAATGCAGCATTGGTAGCGCACGCTAAATATTGTTGTAGCGCGCGTTAGTTATCCAGGACAGCGGCTAGAGAACCGCATTTCTTTTAGCCGTTAGGCCTAACCTCGGTAGTCGATCACCCGTAACTGTATTCTATGTGTGTTGTCTAGTGTTGATAACTGTTTTGTGTGACTGTGTGTTATGACTTTTCGTTGCGCTAAGTGATAATTGATTTTGTTTAGTGAGTTGATAAATTATGTCTGCTCTGTGTGTGTGTTCGAAAATGCTTTCCTGAAACTTTCATAAGTTTGTGCAAGTTGCGAAAAATCAATTTTTAAAAATAATTTGACGTTGCGATTGAATCGGCGGCTTCATATGAACTTTGGAAATTGTTTGAAATTTGCGAGCCAGCCTAAGATTCTCAAATAAAACCTCGACGGTATTTAAAGAGTTGTTTTAAAGTACCTTGAACATTTTGTAAAATGTTACCGTCATTGATTTTTGTGTAGTGTTGGGAGAATTTACAGAAATGATTTTTAACGTACTATTGTATTTTCAAATAATTCGAGTACATGATTTTCAAAAATCTTTCACACCATAAATATTTTTTTTTTATTCCAAAAAACCAACACGATTTTTATTTTCAAAAATATGTAGTGAAAGACGAAAAAGCTTACTCGATTTAAACTTCAAACTCGGATTTGGAAAAGTTTGAATAACTCCAAACTGATTGTCGATTTGTGGAAATATTTAGTGCATGTACGAATGGTTTGATGGTATTGCGTGGTTACCCTGTTTGTTATTAACGAAAATGATGATACTGATTACAAGGGATAATTGATATTCCAAAATATTGTTTTGCAAATGATTTCAAAATAAGATAGTTACGGTCTTTTGTTTACAAGTCGTGGTAAAACAGCCCGAGGTACCAAAAGTACTTTAAAAAATTCTCTTTCGAGTAAACATACAAATTCAAAGATTTTTTTTATGATATCATTTAAAAGGATACCTCGTGGATCTTCTTATCATGTTGCTATTAGATACCTTATGTCGATATGTTGTGCTACGTTGGCATTCTAATGTATCCTTTTGAGATGTTGGGTTCCATCGTGCTGAGTGGTTACTTACTCAGTATGCTGAGGGGCAGAGGTCGTGGTCGTGACTATGGTACAGATGGTTGTGGAGAATAGATGTTGGACCAAGAGAATATTGCCGAGAAGGTTGCTATGCTAACACCTCGCTTTCGTTGTTTTGGTTTCAGGGATGAAACCTCTTTTAATAGTGACAGAGTATAATAACCATATTTGTCGCTTCCGTATTGTTCGACTCTGTTGACTCGTTTGTGTTCGATGATACTTCTGACCTTGCGTTGTTTTTCGGCATTGTCAATCGAGAGAGTTTTGATGTTGTTTCGAATCAATTAGTTTAGCCTTATGACTTTTCCATGTTCGGTGTGACTTCCGTGAACCCTATGCATATGAGCATCCTGTAGTAAACGTCGGCGTTGTGGTCTAATCGTTGTTGCTCGACCGTTGTTGCTCGACCATTGTTGTTCGATCGTTGTTGTCCAATTTTTATTGTCCGATCCAAAACTGCGAATATTGAGCATCTCGGCCATTTCGTGGTTTCCTTAAAATTCGGGTAATTGTTCCCGTATGTGATTTTTTTCAAACATTTGAGGTTATTGGAATTTCATTCTTGTTCAACGTTGGAGTTGTGTTTTGATTGTTGTACTGCTCGGATCTATCAACCGTGGGGGTTCAGGTTCGTTACTTTCGTAAACATTCTTGCGTATTGATTCGGACTGCATTAGCTCGGTACTGCATGGAGCTCTTGTGCGCTCTCAATATCAGATAGAGTGTGTTATCTAGAGTCGCCTTGCTCTTGTTTTAAGTTTCGGGACGAAACTTATTTTTAGTAGGGTATAATGTAATACCCGAGATTTTTGTTTCCGGTTATTTTTGAATTTTTGTCGGTTGTGCCGGTTATTTTGCTCTGTTAGCGATTATTTGAGTTTTCCCCTATGTTGGGTACGACATGATGTACCGTGTTGTGGTGTTCGTCGGGTACGACATATCGTTGCGTAAGTCGAGCTAATAGTATGTCGTGCTTTGTTATTTGTTTGTTTTAGATTTGGATCGTTGGTGTTGTCCGTTAGTGTTTCGTTGCATGTTGAATAATCACTGTTTTGTCGAGGAGTATCGTTGTTGTGCAATTGGTCGACTTTTTAAGATCACCACCGGCACTTCTAAAGTCTAAAAATTCTGAAACTTTACAATGTGATAGAGTATCAAGTTATCTTTCCAATGGTTCAAACGGCGAGTCAATCGGAGTCCGGACGAAGGAGTTATGGTCATAATAGCAAAAACTACACAATGTATAATTAGCGCACGCTAACGTATTTATTAGCGCGCGCTAACTATTAGGGACAGAGCGTTCTGTCCTTTACAGGACTGCCTCGTTTACGCACGCTAATACATTGATTAGCGCACGCTAACGGGACCGAACAGAGGCTTCTGGACTGCATTTTTACCCTGGTAGCGCACGCTAAGCCTTTCCGTAGCGTACGCTAAACCTCTGTTAGTATATAAGGGTTTGGGAAGTCAACTTTCATCATTTTTTCATTTCACTTCTTCTCCTCCGTGACCTGTGCGACTCTGTGCGTGAGAAGGTGGAGATCTCGGCCAGATATCATTAGATATCAACTCCTTTCAACTCCTAACACGGATTTATCGACCTTCTTTCATCTTCCACCGTCGGATTCGAGGTAAAATCCCTTAGAACCTTGGTTTTGGGAATTTTGGGGGGGGTTTCCTTGATCTCTTGAGTTCACCCGGAAATGATAAATTGATAGTGTAATTCTTGTTGTTTTGGTTGTACACTACGGATTAGAAACTCGTTTATTGATTTCATTTCACCCGAAAGTGGTTTTGATTTCCTTGGGAAACCCTTGAACCCTTGTAGTTCTTAATGTCGATTTGGATCCCGTTTAGTGTTGTTAATTCGTGGTGTGTCACTCTCATAGTGTTCGTCGGACTGTCGGGTTCGTGTTTGTTCTTGGAAGTTCAGCGGCTGATTGACCGTGTCCGTTCGTTGTTCCAATGATCGTGGTTTCGAGGCAAGTATCTTGTCCATACATTACGTGTTTTAGGGATATAATGGTTGGTAATCGATGATATGTGCTAAATGAATGTTTACAACCATTTCTCAAAAGAATCGGTATATTTACAATCATGGTTTTCTTAAATGACGACTCTTGTGTTCGGGGCTTAATATGCTTAATTGACTATGTGTGTTAGTGTTGAGTATAGGATCTCCCTACTTTCGGGTGATGTCATTATGTGTCAATATGTCGTCGGTAATTTATGGTTAAATCATTTTGTTAAGAATTGTGCGAGGAATCATGTGGTTGTCGGTGGATATGTGAGTTGTGTGATATTGGTTATGTCGTTCGGTGTTGTTGAGATAAGTGTGTTCTCTTGTGGATAGTATTAATTCTGGGTCGTGAGTATGTGTTGGATAGTTTGGCCATTTTAGCAAAATACCTCGACTATATATATTGTGATTGACTCTTGAGGATTGTGGTTTTGGAAATGTGAATTGATGAGAGTTGTAAGGTTGTTCTCGAGTACTCTCACTCGGGGATTGACTCGACGGGGTCACACGGGGACCTGGTGGCTTAGCGGGGCCTGGTCGCGAGGTTACCAGTGGGCATTCTCACCTGGGGATTGCTCGACGGGGCACACAGGGACTTGGTGGCTTGAGGGCCGGACCGGGTCGCGAGAATTGCCAGAGTGTTTGTACTGATGATTAATTGTGATATGTCCGGAGTATCACAATGATTGGTGCCCGGGGTCGAGAGACATTATCTTTCGAGTCTTGATGTTTGGCTAAAATGGCATAAAAATAATGTGTTATGTGTAACGTGTTTTTGGAAGTAAATTGAAGTGGATGATCGGGTCGTGGACCCTGTGTTTAGTGATCGGAATGATCGGGTCGTGGACTCTGTGTTTGGTGACTGGAATGAATTGGGTTGTGAACCCCATGTTTTGTTAATCGGTTTTGCATTTTTGGAAAAATGAACTTGGGGCTGTGACCCTAAGTGGCTTTCGATGAATTAAGAACTTGTAATCACAAATGTTTTTAAAACTCCCGAGATTTTGAAGTGTTTACAAAGTGCTTACTTGTTTCGTTTTACTTTCAAGACTTAAACTATTTTTAAATCAAAATATCTCGGGAAGTCTTTTGTTGTATTCTCAGAATGTGTTATGTATGGCTCGTATTTGCACTTTATACTTGTACTAGCAAAACAGTGGAGTTTTGCTAACCCCCGAGTATTCGGGGGTGGATGTCTGTTTTTGCATCCAGGTACATGCAGGTTTGGGAGCAAAACACAGGATCGGTGCGAAGGATGATGGAAGGCAAATGATATTAATCACATGAAGGCCAGTTTTGGGTGCAGTTAGTCGGAGTATGTGTATGGTCTTTTCCGCTGTCGTACTTTTTATTTATGAGTGTATTTTACCCTTGCATGGGTATGAGTCGAGATAGAAAGGTATATTTTTGACTTGTATGTTAGTGACGAAAGACCAAGTTGGTCTACGGATTTGGTATTTTATCATGTCGGTATGTAATTTATTGTGTGGTTTCGATGTCTAGCCTGGTGGATCCTCACGGAGAGGGTATACAGCGTGTAATATTCCCGGTTTGATTTCGGGGGTGTTACACCATCCTCCAAGAGGAATAAATTCCTCTTCCGGAGCTTGCGCAAGCTGAGAGTCGGCAGGAGGATTCAGTCCCTCCAGTACTTCCAACTACGGATGATCATGCCGCACAATCTTCCGCAGCACCTGCTTTTGAAGCTCCCGCACCCGCAGCACCTGTCGTCGAGACTGAACCAACAACACCCTCTGCTGTTCCAACTCAAGATGCCCCTGCATCTCCCATCTCTATGAGCTCCAAATATGGTTTCGAAAACGGTTTCCTTCCAAATGACAGACACGACGCCCTAGTCACAATCTGGTTCTCTGTCACCTCAATGAACCAGAGGATTCAAAAATTGCGCACCCTAGCTCCCCGCACATCGAGTCCCGGATCGAGCAACTCCATGCAATCGGACGACAAACAGTATTCCTGCAGGACACAGTAAAGGCACTGTATGATGTTGGTAAGGAACTTTATTGGATGTGATAGACAGTCCAAGATGAGCTCCTAAAATTGAAGTCTGCTATTAATGACGTTGACGAAGCGTTCTGCTTGATGCCTACAGCACTATGGCAAGCGCTAACTCAACAGAAACATCACCAAGAGAAAATCCTGAGGCAAGAGCATGAGAACCTCAAGATAGCTGAAGCCAAGATGGTCGCTGCCCTTAAAGAGGTTGGTACTAGACTGACATACCACGATCAAAAGATGGATAGTATGTCGCTGGTGCTCGGAACTTTAGTAGATAAAATCATTTCTCTGGAGACTAAACAGGATAATGCAATGAAACTCCTAGAGGAGATTCATTCTAAGGTGTCAGAGAGTGATGATGCCAAAAAGGGGGAAGAAGCCAGAGAGACTGGAAGGAGATGGAGGATGGAGAAGTAAAGAGAGATGGAAGCAGATTTGGAAGATAGTGTTGCTGATGTAATAAGCCGTCTGGCCTCGCCTGCAAGAGGATATAGGGTATTTGGTTCTCGTGCGGAGTTCCATGATCCCAACATTCCTTGGAATAATAACATTAAAAAACCATCCGAGATTCTTCTACCCACTAACCGACAGCCTACAGCTGATGAAGTAAAGGACTGGAGGAAAAACGAACTGATGAGATACTTTGTTAAACTCACTAGGGGGTCCTCTATGTTCAACAAGTTCAAGACGCCGGAGGATGCTGCAGATGAATTCACGAGGATGTTATCAGAAGGAAAGCTTTATATGCAAATGCTGATGAAATCAAGCCACCAAAAAGGCGATGAGCTCACCCACCTGGAAGACTGGATACTTTCTTTCGACCAATCTGCTGAAGGAAGAGCTATCTACCGGGATCGAGATAAGGATTCATTAGTCAATTGGTGGAAAGGGACCGAAAATGATCCTGACAGGAGACCTTGGAGGCATTCTCAGTACATGAATTAGCTTGTCTGGCCCTTTTCACTGTATATGTTCCTTAGTCTTATTATTGCAGTATGCACTTTTTCTATTTTTTTTCTATTTCAAGAACTTGTAATTTTCCTTGGTTATCAATAAAATTTGTTATCTTGAAAGATTACAGCTCGTAATCTACGCTTACTGTTTTAATTTTTATTACAAATTTAGTTACTGCAAACAAACAAGTATAGAACTTGTCTTAAAGCTGTAAAAACTTGTCTGCAAATAGTTCATAGGTTAAGTTGTATCCAACCTAGATAAGATTGTGCATGTGCTCCAATCATAAGTTTAAAGTTGTAATACACATCCCTGTAGATGTTTTCAATTTCTTAGAACTTGCCTGCGAGCAGTTCACATTTTTAGACAAAGTGTTGAACATCAGATCATTCGACACAAGACCGAGAGTAAGCCTCTCCGAATCAAGAAGTTATCTTGAAGAAAGTTTTGGCATTATCAAAAAGGGGGAAATTTTTGGGATAAACAATCCTGTTTTTGATAATTACCATCATACAGCAAAGAAGTCGAAAGAGTTAAAATGCCGCTAAGTATGGAATCTGTCTGGAATCTCCATACAACCCTTCCATACAGCATTGAAGATCTCACACAGTCTATCCTACAGAGCCTATAGCTACATCAAAAGACTTAATGCGCCGGATACAGCAATCAGGCTGTAAGATGTTTTACTTGGGAAAGGCAAAACACATCTGACAGGCCTGATTAAAGAATGCTTTAAACCGTTGTGGAATATACTTTGTTTATTCATAAAGTATTCACGGTTAAAGCAGAATTTATTGCTGATAGGACAATATTTAATGCAGCCGGCGTGAGACAAGTCTGAACGCGCAGAAGAGCATTTAATGCAAAGTAAAAAAGAATGCGTGAAACATTAAATGCTGTTGGAATATTTATTCTACATATTAATAAATAGTGTTTTTGATGATTAAGTTGCTAAACAAAGCAAAACAACATCGAGGTGAAGCAAAACATCGAAGCAGACGAAGACACAAAAAGCTAAACAAAATACATGCTTAGCGCACGCAGGAGCTGAAGGTTAGCGCCCGCTAACGGGAGTTATCTGCAGATCAGACGAGTTCGAAGTTACCTGAAGTGAAGTCACCTGATGAGGATAGCACACGTTGCACATTATAACTAACGCACGCTATCGAGTCCATATTACCGTTGTGAAGATATTCAAACTCAGAATGACGTATACAGTGAAGTAACTTAGCGCACGCAACAGATGATATTTAGCGCATGCTAAATCTCAGTTTGAATCAAGTCAATCAATCCGTTGGGAAGATTCTGATGCAAAGTCAAAAAGTATAAACAGATATATGACACATGCAATGATGCAATATTAGCACACGTTACAAGAAAGTGTTAGCGTATGCTAACAGTCAGAGACAGTAGCCACTGGACTGAAACTGGAATATGTTAACGTACGTAATATAAAGGCATAACGTACGTTACAGGCAAAATACGCGATAGCACACGCTAAGCAGAAGAGTTAGCGCACGCTAGCAAGTCAGAAGTCAGTAACGGCTAGTTTGATGAAGAAGGCTATAAATACCACATCCTTGGTATCAAACCATACAACAACTTCAAGCAAACGATACATTCATCAAATATTGATATACATTATATTGTTGTTGTGAGATTGAGCTTATATTGTTAGTTTGAGTGTTTATACATTCAACATATACACGAGAGGTAAAAGAAAAGATACGACTTGGATTCAGTATTATTAGGATCAAGAATCCGGCATTATTAGAATCGCAATTGGTATCTATGTGAGGTTTATCTAGTACCGATAAAAAGCTAGAGTGGTTGATTCCTTGTCCAATAGAAAAGGAAAACGGTTTAACTTGGACCGACAAAAAGACAAGTACGAGTGGTTTATCACGGACCAATGGAAGACGTGATTGTAACGGTAATCCCTCGACCGATAGAAGAGAGGTGCAGAGGTTTTGATCTTAAACCTATAGAAAAAGATACATCGAGAGAGGACGTAGGCACGTTTGGCCGAACCTCTTGTGTCATTTAATTTCTGCATATTTCATTTACGCTTTCGCACAACGGCGCAAATACCAATTTTGCCACAACAATTGGTATCGGAGCGATCCAAATGGCGTTTAAATATGCTCCCGTCGAAGGCCTTGCTCTCAATCGAACACCATTTTTTGATGGCTCGAACTTACGTGGAAGAAAAAGATGTCAATATTCATCCGAGCATATGACATCGAGCTTTAGAAGGTGATTTGTCTTGGTCCGAAAATTCCGACAAATTCCAACAGTACGCTTAAAACTTTCGAAGAATATGACGATTCCGATTGAAAAAATGACCATTACAATTGTAAGGCAACTCAACTACTTTATTGTGCCTTAAATTCGGAAGAACACAACCGGATATCATCGTGTGATAGTGCCAAAGAAATTTAAAAAATGCTTGAGGTAACACACGAAGGTACGTCTCAAGTCAAGGAGATGAAGATAAACATGATCCTTCACGATTATGAGTTATTCCAAATGAAGGACGATGAATCCATCACTATAATGCTCGACCGATTTTCAGTCATCACAAATGGATTAGCATGCTTTGGTAAACCACTTTCGAGTAGTGAGAAAGTAAAGAAAATTCTCCGATCAATACCTCGAGAATGGGACGGTATGGTTACGGCCATCATGGAATCAAAAGATTTAAATACTCTTGATTTTAGTGCTCTCGTTGGTTCTCTTATCAACTACGAGATAGTTCTAAAATCTCGGAATGCCAAACCGAAACCGAAGGAGAGATCGATAGCCATGAAGCCTAAGATGTCAAGATCTAAATAAGAAATCCCGGTGGACGAAAGCGATGAAGAATCGGCATATTATGCCAAAATTATTAATAAGTTCCAACACTTATTAAACCGGAGAAAGAAAGATATCCAAGCGGGCGAATCTAAAAAATTCGACAACACTTGTCAATTATGTGGTAAACCAGACCACTTTGCGAAGAATTGTCGTGTAAAACCAAAAGAGGTTTTAATTGCAACATGGAGTGACGAAGATATAGATGAAGATTTTCAAAATCAAAAAAATCTCGCTCTCATGGCCCTGAGTTCATTCGACGATAGTGACGTCGAAAGTCAAGTAAGTAATTCTTACGACGAACTTTTTGAAGCATTCGAGTTATTACATACCGATTATCAAAATGCTTTAAATGAGATTAAATCCCTTAAATATAAATACAAATCTTTGGAAAATGAATATTCCAAAATTCTTGAGAAGGGAAAATTTGTTGAAATCGATCATTCTAAATGCATTGAAAACAAAAATATTTTAAAGGATGATCTCGTTAAAGTTCAAACCAAGCTCAAAAATTTAACGAAGAAATTTTCTCTCAGAAACGAGAAATTTGAAAATATGCTCTCTGTTCAAAAATACACGTTAAACAAAGAGGGGTTAGGATTCAAACCACGTTATAAAAATGAATCCGTAAATTTTAAAATACCCCGGTGTGAAAAGTGTTTGAAAATCGGGCACCATATTTCGAATTGCAAAAGCCCAAGACGGACGATTAAAACTAAGAAAATTTGGATCCCCAAAGGAACTTTATTCCTAATATCGTCTATGTCTCAAAACAAAAACCGACTTTAGGTTGGATCCCCAAAAATTAATTTTTATCAAATTGATATTTTAAAAAGGTGGAGATAATATTTTCAGGGGGATATATTTCCTATTCATGCATATTTTTTTATATTCAATATTTGGTATCATGCATATTCAATAATTTGTATCCTCTATATTTTTTTACACTTTTTGCTGAATACAAAAAGGGGGAGAAGAAGTTGAATCGGATAAAAGCGTCATGAAAGATATGACGAGAAAAATAAATATATAAAATCGAAGAAGTCGAAAAGGAGAAGAAAGCATACAGAAAGGGGGAGAAACGAAGGAGTTGAAAAATATGAAATGTAGTAGTAAAAAATGATAGAAAAAGAAAAGGATTGGAGAAACTAACGAAGCGATCAAAGTCGAAAACATTGAAACGTACATATATATATATATATATATATATATATATATATATATATATTTATTTTACAGGTTTTATCCAATTCAAGGGTTGTTTTGTATTCATCAAGAAGGGGGAGATTGTTGGAATATTTATTCCACATATTAATAAATAGTATTTTGATGATTAAGTTGCTAAACAAAGCAAAACAACATCGAGGCGAAGCAAAACATCAAAGCAGACGAAGAAGCAAAAAGCTGAACAAAATACATGCTTAGCGCACGCAAGAGCTGAAGGTTAGCGCACGCTGACGGGAGTTATCTGCAGATTAGATGAGTTCGAAGTTACCTGATGAGGATAGCACATGCTACACATTATAACTAACGCACGCTATCGAGTCCATATTACCGTTGTGAAGATATTTAAAATCAGAATGACGTATGCAGTGAAGTACGCTTAGCGCACGCAATAGATGATATTTAGTGCACGCTAAATATCAGTTTGAATCAAGTCAATCAATCCGTTGGAAAGATTCTGATGCAAAGTCAAAAAGTATAAACGGATATATGACGCATGCAATGATGCAATATTAGCGCACGCTACAAGGAAGTGTTAGCGCACGCTAACAGTCAGAGACAGTAGTCACTGGACTAAAACTGGAAGACGTTATCGTACGTAACACAAAGGCATAACGTACGTTATTTGCAAAATGCGCGATAGCGCAAGCTAAGAAGAGCTAGTGCAAGATAGCAAGTCAGAACTCAATAACGGCTAGTTTGATGAAGAAGGCTATAAATACCACATCCTTGGTATCAAACCACAACTTCAAGCAAATGTTACATTCATCAGAGGTTGATATACATTATATTGTTGTTGTGATATTGAGCTTATATTGTTAGTTTGAGTGTTTATACATTCAACATATACACGAGAGGTAAAATAAAAGATACGATTGGATTCGGTGTTATTAAGATCAAGGATCCGGCATTATTAGAATCACAATCGATATCTAAGTGAGGTTTATCTAGTACCGATAGAAACCTAGAGTGGTTGATTCCTTGTCCAATAGAAAAGGAAAACGGTTTAACATGGACCGACAAAAAGACAAGTACAAGTTGTTTATCACGGACCAATGGAAGATGTGATTGTAACGGTAATCCCTCGACCGATAGAAGAGAGGTGCATAGGTTTTGATCTTCAAACTATAGAAAAAGATACATCGAGAGAGGACGTAGGCACGTTTGGCCGAACCTCTATAATTCCTTGTGTCGTTTAATTTCTGCACATTTCATTCACACTTCCGCACAACGGCGCAAATACCGATTTTGCCATAATAATTGGTATCGGAGCGGTACCTCCAATAAGCGGCTTAACATACGAGGAGTAGATCCAAATGGCATTTCAATATGCTCCCGTCGAAGGCCTTTCTCTCAATCGACCACCATTTTTTGATGTCTCAAACTTTATGACGTGGAAGGAAAAGATGTCAATATTCATCCGAGCATATGACATCAAGCTTTGGAAGGTGATTTGTCTTGGTCCGAAAATTCCGACAAATTCCAAAGGTACGCTTAAAACTTTCTAGGAATATGACGATTCCAATTGGAAAACTGACCATTACAATTGTAAGATAATTCAACTACTTTATTGTGCCTTAATTCAACTTCTTTATTGTGCCAAAGAAATTTGGAAAATGCTTGAGGTAACACACGAAGGTACGTATCAAGTCAAGGAGACAAAGATAAACATGCTACTTCATGATTATGAGTTATTCCAAATGAAGGACGACGAATCCATCACTATAATGCTCGACCGATTTTCGGTCATCACAAATGGATTAGCATGTTTTGGTAAACCACTTTCGAGTAGTGAGAAAGTAAAGAAAATTCTCCGATCACTACCTCGAGAATGGGACAGTACGGTTACGGCCATAATGGAATCAAAAGATTTAAATACTCTTGATTTTAGTGCTCTCGTTGGTTCTCTTGTCAACTACGAGATAGTTCTAAAATCTCGGAGTGCCAAAGCGAAATCGAAGGAGAGATCGATAGCCATGAAGGCTAAGATGTCAAGATCTAAAGAAGAAATCCCGGTGGATGAAAGTGACGAAGAATCGGCATATTATGCCAAAATTATTAATAAGTTCCAACACTTATTAAACCGGAGAAAGAAAGACATCCAAGCGGGCGAATCTAAAAAATTAGACAACACTTGTCGATTATGTGGTAAACCAGGCCACTTTGAGATGAATTGTCATGTAAAACCAAAAGAGGTTTTAATTGCAACATAGAGTGACAAAGATATAGATGAAGATTTTCTAATTCAAAATAATCTCGCTCTCATGGCCCGGAGTTCATTCGACGATAGCGACGTCGAAAGTCAAGTAAGTAATTCTTCCGACAAACTTTTTGAAGCATTCGAGTTAATATATACCGATTATCAAAATGCTTTAAATGAGATTAAATCCCTTAAATCTAAATACAAATCTTTGGAAAATGAATATTCCAAAATTCTTGAGAAGGGGAAATTTGTTGAAATCGATCATTCTAAATGCATTGAAAATGAAAATATTTTAAAGGATGATCTTGTTAAAGTTCAAACCGAGCTCAAAAATTTAACGAAGAAATTTTCTCTCAGACACGAGAAATTTGAAAATATGTTCTCGGTTCAAAAATACACGTTAAATAAAGAGGGGTTAGGATTCAAACCACGTTCTAAAAATGAATCCGTAAATTTTAAAATAATGAAAACCGGACACCATATTTCGAATTGCAAAAGCCCAAGACGGACGATTAAAACTAAGAAAATTTGGATCCCCAAAGGAATGTTTATTCCTAATATTGTCTATGTCTCAAAACAAAAACTGACTTTAGGTTGGATCCCCAAAAACTAAATTTTATCAAATTGATATTTTAAAAAAGGGAGATAATATTTTCAGGGGGGAATATTTTCTATTCATGCATAATTTTTTTTATATTCATCATTTGGTATCATGCATATTCAATAATTTGTATCCCCTATTTTTTTTACACTTTTACTGAATACAAAAAGGGGGAGAAGAAGTTGAATCGGATAAAAGCGTCATGAAAGATATGACGAGAAAAATAAGTAATAAAAATCGAAGAAGCCGAAAAGGAGAAGAAAGCATATAAAAAGGGGAGAAACAAAGGAGTTGAAAAATATGAAATGAAGTAGTCGAAAATGATAGAAAAAGAAAAAGATTGGAGAAACTAATGAAACGATCAAAGTCGAAAACTTTGAAACGTATATATATATATATATATATATATATATATATATATATTTATTTATTTTACAGGTTTTATCCAATTCAAGGGTTGTTTTGTAATCATCAAAAAGGGGGAGATTATTGGAATATTTATTCCACATATTAATAAATAGTGTTTTGATGATTAAGTTGCTAAACAAAGCAAACCAACATCGAGGCGAAGCAAAACATCGAAGCATATGAAGACGCAAAAATCTGAACGAAATACATGCTTAGCGCGCAAGAGCTGAAGGTTAGCGCACGCTAACAGGAGTTATCTGCAGATCAGACGAGTTCGAAGTTACCTGAAGTGAACTCACCTGATGAGGATAGCGCACGCTACACATTATAACTAACGCACGCTATTGAGTCCATATTACCGTTGTGAAGATATTCAAACTCAGAATGACGTATGCAGTGAAGTAAGCTTAGCGCATGCAACAGATGATATTTAGCGCACGCTAAATATCAGTTTGAATCAAGTCAATCAATCCATTGGGAAGATTCTGAAGCAAAGTCAAAAAGTATAAATGGATATATGACGCATGCAATGATGCAATATTAGCGCACGCTATAAGGAAGTGTTAGCGCATGCTAATAGTCAGAGATAGTAGCCACTGCGAGTGGACTGAAACCGGAAGATGTTAACATACGTAACACAAAGGCATAACGTACGTTACAGGTAAAATGCGCGATAGCGCTCACTAAGAAGAAGATCTAGCGCACGCGAGCAAGTCAGAAGTCAATAACGGCTAGTTTGATGAAGAAGGCTATAAATACCATATGATGCTAGCAGATGGTGGTGGACCATTAAACCTGATGATCACTAAGTAACATTAGAGGAATTCAAAGGTCTCGTAAAGCCGAAGTATTGCCCAATATTACCTATAAAGGATATAGTGATTCCTCCAATGTTGAAGAGACAAGGAGCAATAGAGTTCGTTGAAGCCAGACCCTGGCAATGCAAAAAGGCGAAGAAATAAAAAACTTCCACTAGACTCACGAAAGACAAAAGTGGCACGATTCCCAATGCTAAGACAAAATGTTATAATTGTGGATACCCCAGTCATGTTCGTAGCAATTATCGATCAACGCCGACTACATGTTACACATGCGGACAGAACAAACACCGAGCAATTTACTGCGAGTAGTTGCTAATCTTGTTTGAGCTCAGGCAGAAACCCTCAACGACCGGTGAAATCACGTGTTGAGATAAACAATACTGTTTTGATAATTGCCATTATACAGCAAAGAAGTCGAAAGAGTTAAAACACTACTAAGTATGGAAGTCATGCGGAATCTCCATACAACCCTTCCATACAAAGATTGAAGATCTCATACGATCTATCCTACAGAGCCTACATTTCTGACAAAATACTTAATGCGTCGGATACAACAGTCAGGCTGTAAGATGTTTTACTTGGGAAAAGCAAAACATATCTGACAGTTCTGATTATAGAATGCTTTAAACCGTAGTGGAATACAATTTGTTTATTAATAAAGTATTCACGGTTAAAGCAACATTTATTGCCGATAGCACAACATTTAATGCAGCCGGAGTGAGACAAGTCTGAACGCGTTGAAGAGCATTTAATGTGAAGTCAAAAAGACAGTCTGAAGCATTAAATGCGATCTGATTTAATTTAAATATTCATCAAGCCGCCAATCAGAGACGTCAACATCTCACCTACCTGCAACAGCTACATTTATAACAGATGCATTTTCTAAAGGTTATAAATAGCCCCAAGCTGAGGACTTAAAGTAGAATGGTAATACTTGGTATATTCATACTCGCGAAAGCTCTGACACAAATTCTGACAATTTAAGCTATATCAAGAGCAAGTATAATTCGCAAGCGTACAACGTATCTATAGTGAAGAAATATACTCAACAAGAACAGCACAGCATACAGCAAACATATATCAAAGATCAAGTTGCTGTTCGGAGAATTCTACCCTTTACCGTTGAGATAATCGTCAGCCCTGTGTGGACTGAAGATGCTTGTGTATTGCGACCTGTGTGGGAAGAATAACATTGTAAATGAATATTCAAACAGTGTGTGAAGAAGCGAGTCAAGAAAGAGATCAAGCCAATCTATGTGAACGGCAAAAAGCTTTGGTCCCTGTATCAATCCGTGTGAACAATACAGAGATAGGATTAGTTATAGTCACGTAGTTGTGTACATAGTGATTATAATAAACGTTTTACTCTTGTGTGGAGGAACAGTGGATGTAGAGGGGTTTACCTCGAACCACTTTAAATTGTGTGTTATTTACATTCTGTCTTTATTGTTTTCATAACTGTGATTTATACAAGTATACATTGCAAAACCCTGTACACACTAAGCAAACAGGATAACGCCTAGTTGCTGTATTTACAGCAACACACATAAACTTTCGCTACGCAAACTAACTTCGAAAAACATATAGCTTGTAGTACTATCTCTTTCCAAGCTGTTATTTGTATACTTAGTGACCAACATGTGGTATAGGAGAGGTTGATTTTAAAAAGAATCAGTCGTATTTTAAACCGAATCAGATCTAAAAATCACTTATTTTTTAAAACAGTCTTATCTTTCCTATTTTCTCTAATGGATACCTCAATGATAAACAAGGTTCCTATGTTTTCGATTAACGAGTTTAATGACTGGAGAATCAGGATGGAAGCCCAGCCTGCTGCCATGCACAAGGATATGATATTTGTCATCCAATAAGGCCCCATAAAGATAATGAAGGTTAATCCTGCCACAAGGATAGATGGGCAACCTTATGTAGAAATGCTCGAGAAGGAGCATGAGCAATGGACAACTGACGATCTCAAGCATGCGATCCTCATTAATGTTGCTAAGAATGCGCTGTTTGTCACTCTCGACAAAGGCACATTCTCGAAGGTAAAGAGATGTAAGACAGCTAAGGAAATGTGGGAGAAACTCAAGATGATTTGCGAGGGAACTGAGCTCTCAAAAGAAAATAAAATTTCAAAACTTACTCAGCAATTTGAATCCTTTGAAATGAAATCTTCCGAAACGCTTGAGGATCTTGACCTTAGTTTCATTGGCATTGTCGGTGAACTTGAAGCATTGGGTAAAGTGTATACCCAAAAGGAGAAAAACTTGAAAATCTTTATATCACTCCCTGCCCGATGGGACATTAAGACTACAACTATGCGTGTGTCATGTATTCTTAATGATATTTCTACTTTTGACCTCTTCTGTGACCTCAAAGCCTTTGAGTACGATATTGACAAGAGAGAGAAGGCCAAAGAGTCACCTGCCAAGACTACAACACTGGTTGTTGTATCTTACAGGAGACACATCTCCGCACCTAGCACATCTAAGTCCGCCCACAAGACTGCTGATGGTGATGATGATATCCTGTCACAAGATGAAATAGCCCTTCTTATGCATAAATTCAAAAAATTCATCTCGGAAGACTCCTTTCAGGCCCAAGCCTTTTCAAAAGGTAAGTTTCGAATCTCCTTCTTCTGGTGATTCTAACTTGTGCTACAACTGTAGGAAACCCGGGCACTATGCAAATAAGTGTCCTCACCCGAAAGTGCAAAAGTTGTCGGATGCCGAGCAACAAGAAAAGGATGAAAGAAGGCATATGTGGAAAAACAAGATCAAGGCCCTGATTGGTGAATCAGAAGCCTCGCCCGCATTAACCAAGACCGAGGAGTGCCTTCAAACTGTCACTGACAGTGACTCGTCCGATGATGAGATCGAAGATAAAGCCTATATGTGCTTTATGGCCAAAGAAATACAAGACGACGAAGACAGTGATGATGAGGTGAGCTCAACATCAACTACTCCTGTAAATGCATCTCATACTTTTGAAAACATGATGAATAAATTAAAAAACATTCAAAAGGCTCATGAGACTCTGAAACGAGAAAACATATACCTACAACTTTCAAATTTAGAGTTGAAAGAAGAAAATGACTTGCTGAAAAATAACTACAAAAATATGTCTATTGATTGCAAAAACAGCAAGGTCACATTTGAAAAACTCATGGAAAGCAACCATCAGCTTTCTAAAGATCTAAATGAGACTAAGTCTTATAATGAAAGAAAGAAAAGTGATTATGCTTTGCTCGAAGGCAAAGGAAAATCTCTCGAAAAGCGAGAAGGAGAATTAGAGACCATCTTGAAATCATTCGAGAAATCCTCTAAACGGATGGAAGAAATTCTAAGCACCGGGAAACACGCTCATGATAAAAGTGGCTTAGGATATAAATCATTCTCCATCAAAGGTAAAACTAGTACGGTGTTCATCAGGGTTGTGGAACCCATTCCTATACCTGAAGAAACCCGGGTCCTGTAAAGGTAACTGTTGTCCCGCGTACAGCAAAGGCTGCCATTCACCACCCACCAATGTCATATCATCGACAGCGAAACCCTCAGCCTCAAGGACCTGTAAGGCGTAACCAACAACATGCCCCCCAAGCATATCAAAAGCTCCAATAGCCATTCAGAAAGAAGGTTGTATCTAAATATCAAAGGCATGCACAACCGTACTTCCAACAGTACAGTGTGCCTAGATATTGGATACAGGAGCCCCGATATCTATCCAAAAAGCAGGTCACTGTGCAGTATAACCAACAACTCTGGGAATCCAACTGGAGACCCAGGAGGCAAGCTGTAAGGCCTAAGAAAATGGCTCCACCTCCGAGACGGTAATCTTACTGGAATAATATTAATAATAACCCTAGATTTCACATGCATAATAATCAAGGTTACAACGACTACAAGTCTGCCCCACGTAGAAAATGCAACACTAGACCAAAAGTAACCTAAAACAAACCTATTGTTGTCAGGCAAATTTGGGTACCAAAAGGCACTAACGTACAAGGACCCAACAATCAAAGGGGACCTAAATCTACTTAAATTCAGTGCTTGCAGGATATTAAAGAAAAGGACATCTGGTACTTTGAAGATGGATGTTCTCGGCACATGACTGGAGATATCAGCAATCTGACAGACTATGTAGAAGGTAGCGGTCCAAAAGTGCGCTTCCGTGACAAGTCCAAAGGTAGAACAAGAGGGAAGGGAACCCTGCTTGTAGGAAAGTTCAAAGTCACCGACGTAGCTTATGTTGAAGGTTTACAGTACAATCTACTTAGTATTAGCCAGTTCTGTGACAAACAGTTCTCGGTTAAATTCTATATAGATCACTGTAGAGTGAAGAACATCTTGACCAAAGAAGTTGTCCTCATAGGAAGCAGGTCATGTAATATGTATATTGCTGACTGGAAGCCTACAAGCTCCAATATTCCTTGTTTTGTTGCCAAAGGCAATGCAGATCAAAGCTGGCTATGGCACAAGAGGATGTCTCATATCAACTTCAAGCCGATCAACAAACTCGCCAGAAAGGGAATGGTTAGAAGTTTCCCCAATGTTTCATTCCACAAAAACAGCGTCTGCGGACACTATCAGAAATGCAAGCAAGTCAAAACCACCCTGAAAGGAAAATCATACATGTCCACTCATAGAGTTCTGGATATGTTACATATGTACCTCTACAGTCGTGTAGACCCTGTAAGTTTGGGAAGTAAGAAATATTGCCTAGTTATTGTTGATGATTTCGCTAGGTATGCTTGGACAATCTTTCTAAGCAAGAAGAAAGAAACCAAAACAAAGTTGCCTGAGCACCTGAGAAAGCTTCCGAATGATAAAGGGTCGAGTATCGTGTCCATTCGTTCCAACAGAGGTACTGAATTCACAAATCGCTTTATAGATCAATAATGTTCAGACAATGAAATACAACACGAATACTCAGTAGCTCGGACTCCTCAACAAAATGGTGTTGCCGAGCCAAAGAATAGGACGCTCAAGGAAGCCACAAGAAACATGATCGCCGCAAGCAAGTTGCCGCAGTGGTTCTGGGGCGAAGCAACAAATACAGCATGATATACATAAAACTGCTGTATTATCAACAAGCATCACAACAAAATAGCCTATGAGGTATGGAATAATAGAACTCCGTTAGTTTCATATTTTCACATCTTTGGATACCGATGTTATATTCTGAATAATGGGAAAGATCAACTCAAGACTTTTGAAGAGAAGTCAGATGAGGGATATTTGTAGGATACTCCTATAACAAAAAGAAGCTGACAATCGAGGAATCTATACATGTAGTGTTTGATGAAACTCACCATGATCCTACAGGAGTAGAAGACTTGGCTCAGAATATCCAAACACTCTCCATTAATGACCCTCCAACTCCAACGTAACTCCGTGGACTTAGAGATCAATCCATGGCTATAAGATCGAAGTAGTCAAAGCCGAGTTGTACAAGTCAAGTGAAACTACAAAGAACACAAGAAATAGTACGGACCGTAACTAGAACCCGACAGGAGATGGCTAAGAGATCACCCTCGGGAGTTAATCATATGAGACATTGATCCGGAGTATCTACCCACGGGAGAATACAGTACACAAGGAACTGTACTATGTGCGCAAGAAGAACCCGAATCTGAGAGATCCCCATTTCCTGTATGGAAATATCAATATGAACTTAGGAGACTAGAATGTGCACCCTACCTGTATTCTTAGCTCAATCCGAACATGTTTCTACCAATGAAGATTTGAATAATTCTCACTGGATCACTTCTATGGAAGAAGAGCTTAATGGTTTCGAAAGAAACAATGTATGGTATGTAGTACCCAGACCTGAACATCAAGCTGTAATTGGAATCAAATGGGTATTTAGAAACAAGAAGGATGAGAATAGACTAGTTATCAGGAACAAATCGCGTCTAGTTGCACAAGGCTATAGACAGGGAGAAGGCATAGACTATGATGAAACATTCGCCCCTGTAGCCAAATTAGAAGACATCAGGATATTTTAGCTTTTGTCGCCCATAAGAGATTTATAGTATATCAAATGTATATTAAGAGCGCATTCCTGAATAGAGACCTTGCCGGCGAAGTCTATGTTGAACAACCACCAGGATTTGTCAACACTGAAGGCAGAGACCTTATATACAGACTACAGAAAGCTCTGTATGGACTTAAGCAAGCACCTAGAGCATGGTATGAAACCCTGTCCCTGTACCTTACCGATAACGGATTTGAGAAAGCGCTGTGGACAAGACTCTATTTAAGATACATGAAGGTGATGACCTGTTAATGGTGCAAATATATGTCGATGATATCATATTCGGTTCTACTAACTTTGCTTTGTGTCAAAGGTTCTCTCATCTCATGCAAAGTAAATTTGAAATGAGTATGATGGGGGAACTTAGTTATTTCCTAGGATTGCAGGTGAAGCAAATGCCTACATGAATCTTCATCAACCAGGAGAAGTACAAGAAGGAGCTACTCAACAAGTTTGGGATGAACAACTCCAATTTCTCGTCAACCCCCATGAGCACTTCCGTGCAAATTTGTGCTGGCGAAGCTGGAACGCCAGTTGATCAATCACTCTACAGGAAGCTTATAGGCTCACTCCTGTACCTAATAGCTAGTAGACCCGATATCCAGTTTATTGTAGGAGTGTGTGCTTGGTACCAAGTAGCACCTAAAGAATCACACTTCACAACAGCCAAACAAATCCTTAAGTACGTAAAAGGAACAGTTGATGTAGGATTATGGTATCCTAAGGAAGGGGGATTCGATTTGTTTAGCTACAACGACTCGGATCTCGGTGGCTGTAAGTTGGATAGGAAGAGAACAAGTGGTACTTGTCACTTACCTAGAGTTGTGTCATGGTTCAATAAGAAGCAATTGTGACTCGTTTTCTACAACCGAGTCGGAATACTATGCCACTGGAAGTTCAGTATGCGATTCTCTAGTTTTTATAGCAGTTATCAGATTATGGAATACTTGCCAGAGAAACACCGATCATGTGCGATAGAACGAGTGCAATTGTAATAATGCACAATCCTGTATTGCACTCGCGAACTAAGCATATTGATATGAAGCATCACTTCATCAGGAATCATGTTGAGAGTAAGGATGTTCGACTCGAAAAGATTCATATAGGCATCCATTTAGCCGACATCTTTACAAAACCTCTCAGCACAACCAGATTATGTATGCTTCGAAAAGAATTGGGAATGTTATAGCCTGACTCCCTGTAAGTTTTTAGGCTTTTACTCATCAATTGAGGTGGAATGTTGTAAGACCTAAGAATACAGTATCCACCGTTAATTAATTATACACTCAGAACAAGTCAGATCTTACTGTAAGAAAAAGGTACAAAACCTTCATACACTTGAAATGTGCATTAATTAAGGGTAAATACAGTACGACCCATTAATACAATATTAATCCAAATGTTGCTGTAAGAATTGAATCCTGTATGTAACTTTTAAGGAGGAACGCTGTATTATTCGCGGATACAGCACATACACTATTGGACGTCAATTAATATTGTATTATTATTCTATTCTTACTGAAAACCTTTTTAGTCCATGTACTCTGTTTTTAAAATTCAAACGTTTTATTCTTTAAAGCCTTAAATGACATCTGGACTTTATTACCTCAAACACCACGATATTAATGATTTCAAAACCGTCGTTTCGTGCAATGAGGGAAGATGAACTGTCATAAGTGGGACCGATTATCATTTCAAAAATAGATAGATAAGACGTACAAGTTAGTCTAAGTTCATCCTGTTCGTTCTTTTAAAAGACGGTTCCCATCCCTTAAATCTGACTGTTCACTGTATGTAACCCTAATCTTCCCTGCACACCATAAAAGGACTGTATCTTTCTCCCTTTGATTCTTTACGCTTTGTGCAATATTAAACGAGTCAAGAGCAAACGATCACGCCACATAACATCAAACATTGTGACGGCATCAAAGTTCTGCTTCGACGGGCAAAAGAAGAAGAGCAAACAGTCTACAAACTTTCTGCAAAATTTACTGCATTCTTTCTTTGTTTCTTCAAATCTTTTTCTGCAAATCAAATGGCAACTTCACAGACTTCCTCTATGTCCCTGAAGAAGAAGAAATCAATCATTGACGGGTGAATCTTCACCAGATCTGTCATCATGGAGAGAGTTAATCTTGAAATTGATGATGTTGATGGAATGGAAGTGGTTGTATCCAGAATCAAGCACCAAGTCTTGTACCACCTTGGAAGTCAGCACCCTGAGCTCTACGATGAGCGTATCATTGAAGAGTTATATCTAGATGCCTCTATCAAGTTCTTTTCTCTGAAAAGAGGAAGAGATGTTTCTGACATCACTGCTACCGTTCGAGGAATTGAGATTTCTATGAACCAGGAGCTACTGGAAAGCTCATTCAGGCTGTTGTCCGATGGCCTGAAAATGGAGGAACTTGAGACCTTCGGTCGAAGAATTGTTAACGGACTAATGGGGGCTGTTCACAGGCGACATTCGGATAAGAACATCCACTGTAATGCCACAAGAAGAAGTTTTGCTTACCGTACGTTTATCTCCACCAATTTTTGCTGTCGGGTTATTGAGAACTGGAATGGAGCATTCGAAATGTCCATGAACCTTCGCTTTTGGATGATGGTAGCCATCGTGTCCGGTGGAAGGGTGAACTGGTGCCAGATTGTGTTAAAAAGGATATAAGAAGACGCCGCCAAGCTAGGAACTCAGAAGAAATCCTTCGGCTCGTCCTCAATTATATTCTCACTCAACTATGGTGTGCCGCAGTCTCGCAGTGCCAAGAAGAGTGGGCCAGGAAAATTTATAGGTGGGAGCAAGCCTACTGTCTTCAACAAGGATGGATTGATCTCTAGCAGGCCTCATCCCAGGCTTATGCCCATTTCCGATGACCCCATGGATGTTAATGTCAAGACTGTGAGTGAAGAGAAGAAGAAGAGAAAGAGTAGTGTCTCTGACAGCAGGTCACCACAAGCTGCAGAGAAAGCAAAGAAGAAGCTAAAGAAAGCTTTTAAGGATAAGGCTACAGTAGCTACATCGGTCACTGTAGATGTCCCAACGGTTCAACCCGCTATACAAATCCCAAAGGGCGCAACCCCTGTGGAAGAAATAGTTGCTGCACAAATAGCAGATCCCGAGCCAGTGCGGGTATGACAGATGAACAACTATTTGCCAAACTAGAGGGCTCTGGCGAATCGGCTGCCGCCTCGGAGCCGAAATCCACCTCTCCTGTAAGGGAACCCACACCTGTACAGGATCCCTCTCCCATCAGTGTACCATCCCCTGTTAGGGATCCCTCTCCAATCAGGCTGCCATACCTGTTGTGGATCCCATCCACACAGTAAACCCAAATACTGTAAGGAGTCCCTCCCCATGAGAGGTGGATCCCATCCACACAGTAAACCCAAACACACGAAGGTACGTCTCAAGTCAAGGAGACGAAGATAAACATTCTCCTTCACGATTATGAGTTATTCCAACTGAAGGACGATGAATCCACCACTATAATGCTCGACCGATTTTCGGTCATCATGAATGGATTAGCATGTTTTGGTAAACCACTTTCGAGTAGTTAGAATGTAAAGAAAATTCTCCGATCACTACCTCGAGAATGGGACGGTATGGTTACGGCCATAATGGAATCTGTTGTTGCCGGAAATATTATCCGGAGATAGATATTGCTGGAATGGATGGACAACAAACAAAGTTGCGGGAGCACGTCCGTGGGAAAGTGAATAACACAAGATTTGCCGGGTTTCTTAGGCCCGGGCTTGAATGCTCTCGCGAGATATTATTAATATGAATACGTTTGAGTACAAATATTAATGTAAGAATGCGATTACAATGAGTGTAAAAGATCCTAATTATCTAGCTCTTGAGCGAAACTCTGTGTGTTCTTGTTCTCGTTTCTGCCGACCATCTTATGGGTTAAGAGGTCTCGAGAGTTAGAGAGAAATATGTCCGAAGTGTGTAGCGTTGCGAAGAGAGCAGCCCCCCTTCCTCCAAGTGCAGGAGGCCTTCTATTTATAGGATTGGCCGTAGGGGGATGATCGCCTTTCCTGTCTTATAATAAGGGGCGATCGTCTTGCAGCACATGGGTTGGTTGCCTTAAAGTCCGTGACATGGGCTGGCTGCCAGCTGTGCGGTCCAATGAGAAGTCTGCACGCGTCCTGAGTCGCTGTCCCGGGAGGTCCCACTTTGCACCTTTCGGCGGGCCTGTCGGTAGGTGAGCAGATGATGACAGGCCGTGGTCAACGATCCATGTTCTGCGGCATCTTTTCCGGATCCGCACGTGGGTCTCTGTTCGAGCTTTGTCTATCTCCGACTTAGACATGCTGGCTTTGCGTGGCAAGAGGCGGTCTTCATTGGCCGGGCACCAGAGTCGGTCGCCAGGTGCCGAGAGACGATCGCCTTAGATGTCGATCGCTCGGCACTTGGGCTTGATCTGGGATCTCCGATTGGCAACTCTGCCTTGGTCTATTCGAATTTAGCTCAGTCGCCCGGTCTCTGTGCCGATCGCCTGTTGAGATGTATAATTCTCGACACAACAATTGCCCCCCAGCTTGTTCCGATGTTGAAGACATGGGGCGAGGTGGTTCTACTGGCGATCATTTAAGATAAAGACGGGCGAACCGATCGTTTGGCGTGCTATCTTCGGTCTTGTACCTGCAATATTCAATTTTGCCAGTCCCTCGAGGAAGGCCGTCCATCTCGGTCTTGAGGAACCATGCACGATCGCGGAGTTCGATGGACCAATCTCCACGATCATGTCTTGTGCGCGAGCGACATTCCGTCTGATGGCTAAGTTCTCGCAACTCACTTAATTGGTAGGGTCCTCCGAAGGCTGCGCCTCGCCTCGTATTTAAACGAAGGGCGTGCGGTCTCGGTCTGGAGAATTCCTTGTGCGGGGCGTCGTCGGATTAATCAACTCCTTTGTTAGCTCTTCTTCTACCTTGAGCCGCCATTAAGGTGGCGACCCTCGATGGTATACGTTGAGACGGGGGGAGGGATGCATCGCATTGTCTGAGAAGGACCCACCACGTTAAGTGATGGACCTTTGAGGGCGGGCGAACGTGTCCACAGATTAGTTTTGGAGCGCCCTCAGACTACGCCGGCCTTGTATTTAAACGAAGGGCGGGCGATCATGGCCCAAAGGGACCTTGCATGGCTGAAGCAGTCAGTTCCATCGACCACCAGGACCATGGCTGCACTCTTCTACCTCGGATCGTCATGTTAGATGTCGACCCTCGACGGTATACGTTGTGCGGGGGAGGCGATCTCGTGCCTTAGTCCATCATGTTAGATGATGAACTGTAGATGGCGAGCGAGTCCTCCGTTGTTGGAGATGTTGCTTTATTCTGGCGATCGGGTTGGAAGACTGATGATCGTCGTTCGGCCGCCAATTGTGTTACTCATAGGTGGAAAAGTAGCCTTTGTCTGGCCAAAAAGTCTACGGCCTTGGCGCGGAAGATCGCGTAGGTCGGGGGGATGTTCTTCGTAAGATGCCTGAACATAGGAGAAAAACCATCGAGTACCCCTAGGACCGAGTAGAGGGCGATCTCGTCGCTCACGTGCTCGCCGTTGAGGATTATCTCATCCACCCGGTTGATGTAGTCTGCATCGGATTCGTCAGGCAAGTTATCACTTGCTCAATTATAATGTTTAATGAATGATTTTAGTTTCATTTCGTTTATAATGCATATAGCAATGATTATACATTGTTATTCCGATTGACTCTAATCAAATCTATCGTTGTATCATTCACACAGATTGATACAAAGACTGTCGCTTTCAACCATTCACACAGATTGGTCAAAGCTATCACTTGACTTGCTTCTTCACACACAGTTCCAAAGCTTCGCCTACAATGCATATCCGTCACACACAGTTCAGGAAAGGTAAAGCTTTCTTCAGTCCACACAGGGCTGATAGATTTCTTCAATTGTAAGAACAAGGGTTGAACAACAGCTTGACTTTGTTGAGCTTTGAGCTGGTGATGTGTTGTTCAAGGTTGAGCACATGTATATTTCTTCTCTTAGGATTGGCAGTATGCTTGAAGAAATATGATTGCTCTTGATATACTGTTCTTGTGATGTTCACGGGTGTATCTCAATATAACTCGGTTTGCTCGGTTTTGAGATCTTGATCTTATGAATATTCGTGTATATGTCGCTCGTATCGATCTTCAAACTTCGGGTATATATAGCCTTTGGAAATAGATCCGTTGTGAATAGATCCGTTGAGCGAGATATTATGTTCCAATGAGTTGGTGACTTGTAAAATACAAGATCCGGATTTTGCTCCTTGTCGAAGATCTTTGTCGGTTGGTATTTAAATACTTTATCCATTCGGTATTTAAATACTTCTTTACAATCGGGGCTTGACTTTAGCGTATAAAGTAGATTCCGTTCCAACAGACTTGATCTGTTGGATAAGTGTTGAAGATCTCAACACTTACATCTGTTCTTGTATATCCAACATGTTACATTTATCTTGTTGTATTTGTATGTTCCACACGTAGGCTATCTTAGGGCTCTTTGTATGGAAAGATGTTGTATGAATGTTTCAGACAACTTCCATACTTGGTGTCATCGGGCGATGAGCTTCATCTTTGTATGATGGCACTTTGTTCTTTTCTTTGTATGATTGAGGCACTTGACATCTTCTTTGTATGATTGTCTTGGAGACTGACTACTTGCTTTGTATGTTTTGCTTTTGACTATTTCTTTGTATGTTGTTTCTGTTTGGCAATTATCAAAACAACATTGTTTTTCCCAACCGCACCGATTGCTTGAGGTGGTAATCCTAGAGAGAGAAAGTGTATAGAGAGATAGAGAAGTAAAAAATTGAATATTGATATCGATTACTTGGGGTGGTAATTTTTGAGTAAGAAAGTGAGTAAATAGATAGACGAGTAAATATTTAAATGTTTGTATGAATACTTGGAGTGGTAAGTCTAGAGAGAGAAAGAGGGTAGAGAGGTGGGGAAGTAAAAGTTGAATGTCTATACCGATCTTGGGGTGGTAATTGTAGAATGATAAAATGGGTAAATGGATGAGGAGTAAAAAGTTGAATATTACTTGGGTTGGTAATTAATAATTTTTTTTTATTTTATTAAGTAAAAAATGAGTTAGTGGTCAAACAAAAAGTTACCCGAGTTTGTTGTCAATTTTCAATATAAGATGAGTTATTTGTCATTCTCGTTAAAATATATGTTTCTTATATAAATTAATACTCCCTCCGTCCACAAACTACTTACCCCTTTTACCATTTTGGTACATCCACAAAAACTTACCTCTTTTCATTTTTAGTAAGTATAACCCACACATTTCCTAAAACTCGTACCGAAATCAAAGGGGTAAGTTGTTTGTGGATGGATGGAGTATTATTTATGCATTATACCTTTCAGTTCCACCTCACATATTTACTTGGGTCCTATCTTTTTTAATACTAATCCATAAAAGGTATAAGTTAAATAGCATCACTTACAAAGTTGAAGTTATTGATATGAAAGACAAAAATACCCTTAAAACTAATAGAAGCACAAACCCAGCGATCGTGTGCAACGATCATGGAAAGGATATGATCGCTGCACACATGGGGTGTAACTACCCAAATTTGGCGGCTATTACAGTGCCGTGGGCCCCACACCGGGACCCACCAGGCGATATCAAAACATAATTTAATCATACCATGGATATGGTACCGAACCACAATATAATAATCATAACCCCGACTAGGAGTTTATATAGTATACAACAACTTCTGTAACAGTACACAAAACCCAAATCCGGTATAAACCATATGGAGATGGAATATACCCAAAATAATAATAATAATACAATCGGCAGGATTTTATATATAATGGGAAAGTGAAATTACACAGTTTAGACATAACCGACCAACAAACTAGCATCCTTCAATACCCTTCGCCGTCATCGTGCTCTTCCCATGCCTTGCCCTCGCCTCGCCCTGAAATACAACACAAGTATTTCGCCCAAACCACAGGGTCATCTATACATGATAATAATTCTCATGGCATTATACAATTCATATATATACAGGATCTCAAAGAAACAACCGACCACTGAACATACCCCTCGGGCGTATGAAAAATCCGTCCCAAACTGTCGGACATATCCAATCGTACATGGAATATGTACGACCAATTAGCATGGCTCAAGAAGGACGTCACAGTCCGCCCGATCCGGAAATGTGTCTGTGCACATGTCCACCCCGTATACGGAATCCAGAATATACATGGGATAATGTACCTAATTAGCCTCACAAACTACGTCTCGTGTGCACGGTCCAATGCGGAAACATCCACGCATGACCATAATGTGCCCGGCTAAAAATCCTACACATAACGAATCGGCACGCAGATATGACTCCAGAGATGTCATGATGCAACATGACAACGAAACTTGATAAATTACACATTCATCTAAAAATCAAGAGAACCCACCGAAGTGACAACAATGCTCAATGAGACCAATTGTAATACCTCCGGTATTCCATGCTTGATTACTTTGTACTGTGTGAATGTTTGGTAATGTGACGTCATTTCTATTTATATATTCCATTGAGTGCTATATAATTGTACGATGTGAATGAAACGGCGGTGACACACCTTGACGCCGTGGGACGATTGTCGGTGCGAATATGACGGTGGCCAACGTCTTGTTCCCCGATAATTGTTGACGAGTGGAAGGGATGGTCACCCCAAGATGGTTAGAATGTGGTTTGAGGCTAAAAAGTTCTGTCTAACTCATGCTATAACCCATGCCTAACGTACGCTATATTTCGATCGTTACGTACGTTAAGGCAGCTACATTACGTACGTAACGGGTGGGTCGGTCTCCCGACCAGAATCTTTCTTTTGACACGGACAGGGCTACTTTCGGCGGGCTAGAGGACAAACGAGTCAACTGTTCATTACGTATGTTATGTCCCGAATTTAACGTACGTAACACTTGGGCACATTTCGGACAGTGAGTTCTTTACGTACGTTGTCATCACACTGTTACGTACGTAATACACCTTACGTACGTAACACTCTTATCGTTAACGTACGTTATCAAAACCAAGTTTTATAAAATGATAGTTCCCTTCTTCATTTGCACGACCCAACATCACAAACTACCACCCTTGGAGAAATTCCTAGCCCTATACCTGGTTCTTAAGCTTCTTAAACACTTGAATTAACATTGAGGAGGTGGATTCTTGAGCTTCGGTGAAGATTATCCAAGTCGTTCAAGTCACTTCTCGTTCTCCTCGTAGTTCTTGTGAATCCGTCAACTATCTTCATTAATCTTCTTCCAATAAGGTAAGCCACCAATCCCTGGAGTTATATCTTCGATGTTTTCTTATTTATACTTATTATATTGCGGGTATTGGGTAGATTTTGCTAAACTTCGTAGACAATCTTGTCGGATGAAATTGTAGTAACCGGGAATTCCGTTTCTCATATGTTTCATTTCATGCAAATGAAATTTCACTTAAAATCATCACTAGGAATGTAAAATTTGACGAATCAATTGTGGGGAAATTCGTAGTAATCCGTCACCGTATGTTCCATTGTTCGTAGCCACCCTTACCTTGTGATTTTTGACACTTAGCAAACTAAGGAAAAATAATTCGATAGTATAATCAATATTGGTTGTCAAACCACCGAAGTTGTTGTGCAATAAAATCCGTCGATTGTAGTATTCGGAATATAGAATTGTATTAGAAAGCATAAGATTCGATTTCGCCATAATAATTCGTTGACAACCGAAGAATGATAGGATTATCTTCTTGAGTAAATCGATATACCTAATGTTAATCATAAGATTGAACGAGATAATGGTACACAACACTTGAAAACTTAGAAACGATACTCATACCGACAATTAAAACTACACTAGGAATCCGGTTAGGAAAGGGAGACTAGTTTTATTCATTATAATCCGTACGAGGTGTTAATCGGATGTTTCGTGGCTAGGTTAAGCTCGAGCGGGCGTGGGGACTTCGTTATCATAAAGCACCTACTATCGGATCACAGGCAAGTGAAATCTTGCTCATGAATTTTCTAATATCAATGTTATACCGTATGTGTGTACGTGCCATTTTGATAAAAGTCGACGTTTGTCTTTCTCTAAAGATGTTATAAATGGGCCGATATGTTGGGGATAAAACATGTTTGGTACCCGTGTGGAAATGTGTTAGGGGGTAAGACCCGAATTGGGCACCTATGTTCCGGGGTATTCCCGTGTGGATACTTCCGTGACCCTTGGTTGCGACCTTGGGGGCTTATGTGATAAAGACAGAGACTCGTCGGTTGAGTGATGAAATATTCCCTGTGATTACTAGGTACTGTGATTGTAAAGATGTCGTATATCGTTGTTAGTAGTTGTTATTTGGTATGCATTCTCTGACCTCGTTACAGTATGACTCGTCGTACCAGGTAAAATTGTTCATCATGTGCAGGACATTCCCGAGGGGTCCGGTCAGACTTGAGCGGTGTTGGAATTATCTCTAGCCGCTGCTTTAATTGGAATAAATTATTTTCTTTGGAAAAACCTTTGTTGTGTAATAATTAAACTTCAAATTACATTTTCCCTTAAATCTTTTGATTCACGTTATGTAATCCTTGAATTTAAGGTTTTATCGCGATTTTCTTAAAATGCCTATTTTTCTAACTAGCCTTGTGGGTCCCGCGTGGGATTCATAGCGCTGTAATACCTCGGGATATTTTGGGGGTGTTACAGAAAATGGTATCAGAGAGAAAACTCCTGGTTTGAATAAAACTTACTCCTATATTTTTTTTCTTTCTTTCTCTCAAAATCCAACACCCCAAGCGATCGAAGCTCCTCGTGGGAATGCAAGTAAGTGATATGTGTGTGTTTCTATTTTTGTACAATGTTTAATTGTAAACCATGCGTGGAACTGGGTTCTTCCGCGAACCACAATGAGGACGGGAACACCGCCGAGACCCATCCTGCTGGGGGCCAGCCGCCACCAGTTAACCAAAACGATCAGGAGGCGGAACGCCAAAATAACAACCCTGGAGGCATGGATCCAGCTTTTGTTCAGGCCCTTGCCCAGGCTATCGCCATGGGAATTGCTCAGGTCAATCAGGCAGAACGGGTACCGGTCATCAATGCGGAAGAAAACGCAGGAAGAGATCGATGGTTGGGAGAGATGCTGAAGGCTAGGCCTCCATTATTTGACGGGACAGGAGAGAAACACGTGGACGACTGGATTTAGGAAATGGAGACTGCCTTCGAAGTAATCGGATGCCCAGAAAACAGAAAGGTGCCGCTCGGAATTAATCAACTCCGTGACACTGCTGCACGTTTGTGGAGGACTTACAGGCCAGAGGACCGAGTGGTCGGGTGGACCGAATTTGCCCGACTGCTACGGAGCGAGTACTGTCCCAGATCAGCCCGAACCGCTCACGCACGAGACTTTTTCAGTGCCGGCCCTCAGAACATGCCAGTACCAGAGATCATTCAGGCCTACCGAACCGAGCTAAGTTACATCTCCCAGATGGTTCCATGAGAAGATCAACGAATATGCCATCTTGCACAGAGGTTACCGGAGGATGTACAACGCTATGCCGCCAGATTTCACTGCACGACCCTGAGAGCATACGAAGACGTAGTCACAGCATATGCCGGTACAGTTGTTAATACCGACATCGGGCATAACTCGAAGCGAAGACATCGATTCGGCACAGGAGCAACAACAAAACGAATTCGGGGCCCGCATCTTCTTTTAAGCCGGCGGTTTCGTACCAACAGAAGGGTGTATCTGATCGGCCTTACCGTAGGGACTGTTTCAATTGTGGCATGACCGGGCATACTAAGGATCGGTGTCAGAAGACGGCTACCAAATGTTTCACTTGCGGAAAGAGTGGACACATGTCTCGCTACTGCTGGCGGGCCAATTCCACTCAGAGCCCAGCTTCGCAACCAAGTCAACAAGGCTCTGTGCAATCCCCTAGGACACCTGCTGTTTCCAACTACCGAGCTCCATCCCACTAGAGCCAACCACCACTGCATGGTGCCGGACGAGGCCGTGGGCGCGGCAGAGGTACCTTGTCCTTTTCGGAGTCAGTACCGTCTCGTGTATTCGAGCTGAGGGCTACGGATGGTCAGCGTGCGCCAGCTATCTCAGGTACTCTTCTTGTTAACTCTCAGCCAGTGCATGTACTATTTGATACCGGAGCCACCCATTCGTTTATATCTGTGGAATGTGTTGAACGCTTAAATCTTGTTTGTGTACCTTGTGAGCCCTTTACTGTTAAACTACCCGATGGTAGTAGATTAAGCGGCGATCAAAAGGTTTGAGACTGTCGGATCAGCATCAACGATCATAGTTGGACCGCTAATCTTATGGTCTTCCCACTCCAGAATGAAGATATCATATTAGGAATGGACTGGATGCCATTGCACAGAACAATCTTGGATACCTACCACCTGACTATTTCTATTTCGGCTCTTGACGGTACCACACATGTCATCAGCGGACGTGAACACTTTAGTACAAAAGAATCTCTCAGCATTATCGCATCGGAAGCCTCCTGCAGCTCTCGAAGTGAATACTACTGGTGTTATGTTCTTCGAGAGGACACTTCAAAACTTGCAATCACAAACATTCCGGTGGTGAATGAGTTTCCAGACGTTTTTCCTGATGAACTACCAGGGCTGCCACCGCACCGAGAAGTTGACCTTTCCATTGAACTCGAACCGGGGACGAGACCTATTTCCAAAGCTCCTTATAGAATGGCACCGGCCGAGATGAAGGAATTAAAGATACAGCTTGAAAATCTGTTGGAGAAAGGGTTGATCCGCCCAAGCACCTCACCGTGGGGCGCGCCGGTACTTTTCGTTAAGAAGAAAGATAACTCTCTACGCTTGTGCATCACCTACAGGGAGCTGAATAAGGTTACTATCAAGAATCGTTATCCACTACCTAGGATTGATGACCTCTTGGATCAGTTACAAGGGGCAGTCGTGTTTTGAAAGATCGATTTACGGTCCGGATATCACCAATTGAGGATTCGGGAGGAAGATATACCCAAGACTGCATTTCGGTCGAGGTATGGGCATTACGAATATATCGTGGTATCATTCGGGTTGACTAATGCCCCAGCCGTTTTCATGGAACTGATGAATAGAGTTTT
Organism: Orobanche coerulescens; assembly: GCA_033398695.1. NCBI lineage: Eukaryota > Viridiplantae > Streptophyta > Magnoliopsida > Lamiales > Orobanchaceae > Orobanche > Orobanche coerulescens. Next base: position 161,387,807 of record CM065803.1, read on the forward strand.
GATTGATTTACTCGATAAGTGCGTGGTGGTTTTTATCGACGACATCCTAATATATTCTCGAAGCCGACAGGAACACGAGGAACATTTGAGGCAAGTGCTGGGCGTTTTAAGACAACACCAACTTTATGCGAAACTGTCCAAGTGCGAATTCTGGCTGCCGGAGGTAATTTTTCTCGGACATGTTGTCTCGGCAGAAGGTGTCAAGGTCGACCCACAAAAGATCGAGACAATAATGAGTTGGGAACCTCCGAAGAATGTCAAAGAGGTTAGGAGCTTCCTAGGACTGGCGGGTTACTATCGAAGATTCGTCAAGGCTTTTTCCTGTATCGCCCGGCCGTTAACGAACCTACTGAGAAAGAGCACCAAATTTGTATGGACTGCAGATTGCCAGAAGAGCTTCGACGAGCTCAAGAGTAGGCTAACTACTGCCCCAGTACTAGTGTTGCCACAGGGTACAGAAGGATTCATTATATACATGGACGCATCCAAGCATGGACTAGGGTGTGTCTTCATGCATAATGGCAGAGTCGTTGCGTACGCATCCCGACAACTGAAGCCGTACGAAGCAAATTACCCAACACACGACTTGGAGCTAGCCGCGGTGGTGCATGCCCTCAAGATTTGGAGGCTCTATCTTTACGGAGTTACTTGCAAAGTTTTCACGGATCACAAGAGTTTGAAATATATCTTCACGGAGAGAGAATTAAACATGAGACAGAGGCGTTGGTTGGAGCTAATCAAGGACTACGATGTGGAAATTTCTTATCATCCCGGAAAAGCCAACGTGGTAGCTGATGCTCTTAGTCGGAAAACTACACGAGGTGATAGTATCCAGCATAACCGTTCAGCCCAAACTGCAACAAGAGATCAGGAGAAGCAACATCGAAGTATGGGTACAACGTAGGCAAGGATGATTATGCTCAATCAATATACTTTCGTCCTTACTAGATGAGATACGTCTAGCACAGATGGAAGATCCTGAATTACGTGCGATTGGTGAAAGAATCGAGAAAGGAGATGTTTCCGACTATAAGATTCAGGGTGATTTGGTGAGGTTCAAGAACAGGATATGTATTCCACCGAATGACGGACTGAAGCAAACTATACTGAAGGAGGCGCACTCCACTTCCTATTCTATTCACCCCGGAGCAAGCAAGATGTACAAGGATTTGCGACAGAGTTTTTGGTGTAAGAACATGAAGTGGGAAGTTGCTAGGTTCGTCGCCCGATGTATGACATGCCAACAAGTGAAAATCGAACACCGCAGACCAGCCGGAATTATGCAACCCCTACCCATCCCGGAGTGGAAATGGGAGAGCATATCAATGGACTTTGTCACTAAGCTACCCACGGCGGTGGGAGGAAAGGATACGATTTGGGTCATTGTTGATCGATTGACAAAATCATCACATTTCATTCCTATTCAAGAGACAACCGGGACAGAGCAGTTGGCCGTCATTTTCATCAGAGAGATCGTCAGGCTACATGGTGTTCCCTCATCCATCATTTCGGATAGGGACACCAGATATGTGTCTCGTTTTTGGAAAGCCGTCCATAAAGCTATGGGGACACAAATACACTTTAGCACGGCTTATCATCCTCAGACAGATGGGCAGACCGAGCGTACGATTCAAACCTTGGAAGATATGTTGAGGGCGTGCGTGCTCGATTGGGGAAAGGATTGGGCTAGACATTTAGGATTAGTGGAGTTCTCGTACAACAACAGCTGGCATGCAAGCATAGGCATGGCACCGTTTGAGGCCCTGTATGGGCGAAGGTGCAAGTCACCGTTATGCTGGGATGATGCCTCCGACACCGATTACCGAGTTGGATCTTATCCAGAGTCCATTAAGAAGATCTCTATAGTTCGGAAACACATGCGCGCACAGAGCCGCAGCGAAATCTTATGCCAAAAAGCGGCGGCAGATTAGAATTTACGGTCAGGGATCATGTTTGGGTCAAAGTATCACCTATGCGAGGTATTCGGCGTTTCGGCCAGAAAGGCAAGTTAAGCACGAGATTTATAGGTCCGTTTGAGATATTGGACCGGGTAGGGAAACTCGCGTATCAATTAGCTCTACCGCCGCATCTGGATGGAGTGCATAATGTTTTTCACGTTTCCCAGTTAATGAAGTATGTCAATGACCTGAGTCACAAGCTCAATTTCGAAGAAGTGGAAATTTCCGATGACGCTACCTTTAGGGAGGTACCGACCGCCATTCTGGACCGGCGTGTGAAGATGTTAAGGAATAAAGCTATACCCCTCGTGAAGATTCAGTGGTCGCACCACGGCACGGAAGAGGCGACTTGGAAAACCGAGTCGAGCATGAAGGAGAGTCATCCCGAGTTATTTTCTTAAGTTTCGTGACGAAACTATTTTAAGAGGGGTGATATGTAATACCTCCGGTATTCCATGCTTGATTACTTTGTACTGTGTGAATGTTTGGTAATGTGACGTCATTTCTATTTATATATTCCATTGAGTGCTATATAATTGTACGATGTGAATGAAACGAGGGTGACACACCTTGACGCCGTGGGACGATTGTCGGTGCGAATATGACGGTGGCCAACGTCTTGTTCCCCGATAATTGTTGACGAGTGGAAGGGATGGTCACCCCAAGATGCTTAGAATGTGGTTTGAGGCTAAAAAGTTCTGTCTAACGCGTGCTATAACCTATGCTTAACGTACGCTATATTTCGATCGTTACGTACGTTAAGGCAGCTACATTACGTACGTAACGGGTGGGTCGGTCTCCCGACCAGAATCTTTCTTTTGACATGGACAGGGCTACTTTCGGCGGGCTAGAGGACAAACGAGTCAACTGTTCGTTACGTACGTTATGTCCCGAATTTAACGTACGTAACACTTGGGCACATTTCGGGCAGTGAGTTCTTTACGTACGTTGTCATCACACTGTTACATACGTAATACACCTTACGTACGTAACACTCTTATCATTAACGTACGTTATCAAAACCAAGTTTTATAAAATGATAGTTCCCTTCTTCATTTGCACGACCCAACATCACAAACTACCACCCTTGGAGAAATTCCTAGCCCTATACCTGGTTCTTAAGCTTCTTAAACACTTGAATTAACATTGAGGAGGTGGATTCTTGAGCTTCGGTGAAGATTATCCAAGTCGTTCAAGTCACTTCTCGTTCTCCTCGTAGTTCTTGTGAATCCGTCAACTATCTTCATTAATCTTCTTCCAATAAGGTATGCCACCAATCCCTGGAGTTATATCTTCGATGTTTTCTTATTTATACTTATTATATTGCGGGTATTGGGTAGATTTTGCTAAACTTCGTAGACAATCTTGTCGGATGAAATTGTAGTAACCGGGAATTCCGTTTCTCATATGTTTCATTTCATGCAAATGAAATTTCACTTCAAATCATCACTAGGAATGTAAAATTTGACGAATCAATTGTGGGGAAATTCGTAGTAATCCGTCACCGTATGTTCCATTGTTCGTAGCCACCCTTACCTTGTGATTTTTGACACTTACCAAACTAAGGAAAAATAATTCGATAGTATAATCAATATTGGTTGTCAAACCACCGAAGTTGTTGTGCAATAAAATCCGTCGATTGTAGTATTCGGAATATAGAATTGTATTAGAAAGCATAAGATTCGATTTCGCCATAATAATTCGTTGGCAACCGAAGAATGATAGGATTATCTTCTTGAGTAAATCGATATACCTAATGTTAATCATAAGATTGAACGAGATAATGGTACACAACACTTGAAAACTTAGAAACGATACTCATACCGACAATTAAAACTACACTAGGAATCCGGTTAGGAAAGGGAGACTAGTTTTATTCATTATAATCCGTACGAGGTGTTAATCGGATGTTTCGTGGCTAGGTTAAGCTCGAGCGGGCGTGGGGACTTCGTTATCATAAAGCACCTACTATCGGATCACAGGCAAGTGAAATCTTGCTCGTGAATTTTCTAATATCAATGTTATACCGTATGTGTGTACGTGCCATTTTGATAAAAGCCGACGTTTGTCTTTCTCTAAAGATGTTATAAATGGGCCGATGTGTTGAGGATAAAACATGTATGGTATCCGTGTGGAAATGTGTTAGGGGGTAAGACCCGAATTGGGCACCTATGTTCCGGGGTATTCCCGTGTGGATACTTCCGTGACCCTTGGTTGCGACCTTGGGGGCTTATGTGATAAAGAGAGAGACTCGTCGGTTGAGTGATGAAATATTCCCTGTGATTACTAGGTACTGTGATTGTAAATATGTCGTATATCGTTATTAGTAGTTGTTATTTGGTATGCATTCTCTGACCCTGGTTACCTGGTATGACTCGTCGTGCTAGGTAAAATTGTTCATCATGTGCAGGACATTCTCGAGGGGTCCGGTCAGACTTGAGCGGTGTTGGAATTATCTCTAGCCGCTGCTTTAATTGGAATAAATTGTTTTCTTTGGAAAAACCTTTGTTGTGTAATAATTAAACTTCAAATTACATTTTCCCTTAAATCTTTCGATTCACGTTATGTAATCTTTGAATTTAAGGTTTTATCGCGATTTTCTTAAAATGCCTATTTTTCTAACTAGCCTTGTGGGTCCCGCGTGGGATTCATGGCGCTGTAATACCTCGGGATATTTTGGGGGTGTTACACCAATGGTATCAAAGGTGATAAACTTGGGAATACAATCCCACCACAAAACGGTAATACGATCAAGAACTGTAATACCCATTCTTTGTATGAATTGTTGGCTCTGATGTTCCTTCACCATTGTCGCTCTGTAAGCATATATTAGGATGTTGTCGTTGTTGATTTTAGTGTTTCGTACCTTTTCGGATCATGTTCGTATTGTTTGGACCTTTCGGCGATGTTCCGAGACAAGCCGATAGCATACGCTATGCCTAGGCTAACGCACGCTATTTCTGTTAAGTAGTGCATGCTAGCTTTGAGTCTTAGCGCATGCTAATGGTTCGGGCTCGGCAGAGGCAGTAGCTTATTCTGCCCTCTGGACTAGTAGTTAGCGCACGCTAGGCATTAGCTAGTGCACGCTATTCGTGTTGAGTAGCGCGTGCTAACATCGCCCGTAGCGCACACTAATGAGCTGAGTCGGCAGGGGTAGTGGGGTGTTTCTACTTTCTGGACTAGCAGGTAACGCACGCTAGGTCTGAGCCAGTGCACGCTACAGGTGTTGCGTAGCGCGCGCTAGTGCCCAGATGTAGTGCAAGTTAGCGGGTTTGGGCAGTGAGTTAGAATTTTTGCAGGATACCAGTTAACGCACGCTAAGGTGTGGTAGTGCGCGCTAATGTTTCAGGACAAAAGCTAATGGACTGCCGGGTGACCCCGTTAGTACACGCTAGCCCTGAATTTAGCGCGTGCAAACCAAGCGCAGTATATAAGTGAGGGTAAACCTTGTTCTTCGTCATTTTTCATCTATTTCACTCATTTCCAATGGGAGAACTTGAGAAGGCGATTTGGAGGCGATTTGGGGGCGATCTTTCATCAACTATGATCATCTTTGGTTGAATAACAAAGATTACACAACATGTATCCTGACGTTGTGAGTCGGAGATGCTAAACGATTAATTTCAGCAGTGATGCTGTCTCCTAATGCACCTTCCAACTCCTTCTCTTGCTCAAGCCTCAATCTCCTAGCAGCTTCCCTCACCTCTTCCCCCTTTTCTGGCGTCATCAAGATATGAGACCTTTTCATCCAAGCGCTCCAGGATTTGTATAGCAACATCCTGTTTGGTCTCAAAACTTGTCATTTGATTCACTAGGGAGTTGAGCACCTGCGACTTATCTTGAATCTTTTTGTCATGGGCTCGAAGCTGGGAACCTGATTCAATAAGAACAGATGTTGTATTGGCCTCAGAAACACGAAGCTTTGATTGTTCTTCCATCAGGATCTGCTCCTGACGCTGTTGCAATTGGCTAAGGGCCTGCTTGAAGATGGTAGGCAGAATTCGGAAGGCTTTTTCCACTTTAGAAACTTCATGCCTCATACCGGTCATTTCTTCAACGGCGGACTGATGTAACCAATCAATCTTCTTTTCAACAGCATGCAGGACATTCACGGCATCATGCAAGAAAACAGTTTGGCGGCCAAGAGCATGTAATTGCTCTTTCTTCTCGGTGGTTCGTGGAGAGTCTGGCTTGGAAAAATCTTCAACTCCATTCAACTGTCTCAAGTTCAAATTGGGACGTGAATCGAGTTAGACATCCTCAGGTATTATACCGTCGTCGGATTCCAAAACAGTTGAGGGTGTGGGAGCATGAGATGCTGGCTCGGCAACAGGGGTTCCTGTATTCTACTATTCTGAAATAGGTTCTGAAGACATATGTACAGGAGGGACTGATTCCTCCTGCTGTCTCTCAGCGTCCGCCTGCTCCTGCAGAGGGACTGATTCCTCGTGCGGGATGGTGCTGGTCTGGTCGTCGGTGGCGACAGGCGTGGGTGCCTGTTCAGCGGTTGGTTGTTCCTCCGCCATAGGAGGGACTGAATCCTCGTTGTTGGGAACATTATTTTGGCTTGAGGTCCCTTGATCCTTTTGGTGTTGAGGTTCTTCACGACTTATTCTCAGACCTGCCTGGACGGCGTCATCGTCGCCGTCCGAGTCATGATCAGATTTTGGACTATAGGGATCTGAGCCAATGGATTTTGCTTTTCCTTTCTTGCGGGCATATTCCTTGTCCATCAGGTGGCTGGCGATCAACTCTTTACAGCACAGGTTATCCCATTGGATCAGGGCCTCAACATCTTGAGAATCCGTCACTTCCAAGACAAAATGTTCTTCTTCGCACCATACGCTCCAGTTGTACAAAGTGTTGTACAGAGCGAGTCTGTAGGCTTTCCACTGGACAAAGCGTTCATATGCTTGCTCTATTTGCACAGAAAGCAAAGTCTTGTTGATTATGGCGTCTGGGGAGGGACTGCGTACAGCGCTTGCGTCTGCTGTATGCACGGGTTCCTCAACAGGTGTGGGTTCCTGTGTTGGAGTTGGATCCTGAACAGGGGTTGGTACCCTGATGGGATATGGATCCTGTACGGGTGTGGAATCCCGAATAGGAGATGTGGCTATTGGCTCCAAAGGGGCAGTCAACTCGCCATAGTCTTTTAAGGTGGCAGATGTTTGAATATCCGTCGTAGCCGCCAAAGGCTCGGGATCTACTGTCGTGATAGTAGCAATCATCTCTTCCACAGGGGTTTCACCTTGGGGGATCGATACAGTGGGTTGGGCCATTGAAGGAGCATCCTCGGAGATTTCTGTATCTTTGACTTTTGTGAGCCTCCTTAGCTTCCTTTTCGGTTTCTCACCAGCAATGGGAGTTTTGCTGTGAGATATCTTCCTTTTCTTTGAGGTCTCCTAACTGTGGGACTTCGAAGACACATCCCTAGGATCGGTAGAAAGGGGCAAATTTCGGACAAAAGGTCTGTTTGCAATCAGGGGTCCTTTGTTGAAAAAAGAGGGTCTGATGCTTCCCATGTATGTCCGAGAATTGATCTTCTTTGCTTCTTCGGCTTGCAGAACACCGTATTTCATCAGAAAGTAATTCAGAAGCAAACTAAAGGACTTCTTTTGCGAGGTAGGCTTGGATACTTCTTCCTGCAGCCTCTTGAGAATTATTTGACACCAGTTGACCTTTTCACAGGTCATGATGGCGACCATCATCCTAAATCTCAAATTGGTGCACATTTCGAACGCACCTGTTCTATTCTCAATTACACGACAACAAAACTCGTGTAAATAAACAAAAGGTAGACAAAAGAGTTTCTTGTGGCAAGAAGTTTGAACCGTTTCAACCGGTGCTGAACCGGTGAACAGGCTATAATAACTGGTCAGGAGTTCTTGGGACCCAAAGGTCTCAAGTTCTTCCATGGAAAGTCTATCACAAGGTAGCCTGTAAATATTATGAATCAGCTCTTGGTCAACATGGATCTCCACTCCGCAAATGACAGTAGTGATGTCAGCAACGTTTCCTCCCTGTGCAAGAGAAAATAAACGGATAACAGCGTTGAGGTAAAATTCCTCAACCATTTGAGCATCGAAACGCTCAACGTCGTGACTTCTAAGGCAATAAAGGCCTTGTTGATGAATCCTCGTAACGACATACTCCATCGATTTGATGTCATCACCTTCAGTACGAACACATTCAACCACTACAGATCTAGCAAAGATCCATCTGTCGATGATGTTAGAGGTCTTCTTGAGAGAGAGAGAGAGAGAGAGAGAGAGAGAGAGAGATATGAAGTCTGAGAAGATGCCATTAATGATTCTTGAAGAAAAGTGAAGAAGATTCAAAGAGAAATGCAGTAAAAGCAATAAGACTTGTAGGCTGTATGCTCAAGGACTCGTTCAATATGCAGAAAGTGTAAAGAGTCTGAAGAGGCATTAACAGTCCTTTTAATAGTGGGCGGCGGTGAATTGTTTTCAGACAATGAACGGTCAGATTTAAGGGATGGGAACCGTTGTTTATAATGGACGACCATGATGTATTGAGTGTAACCGGTCCGAGTTATCCATCTAATCTAAAATGAGAGCAAGTCCCACATCTGCCGTGTCAAATTTCTCTTATTGCCCGAAATGGCGGTGTGAGATTAATAAAATAATTTGAAACATCGCGGATTTTGAGACACTAATGTCCATATGTCGTGTAAAGCATTTAATGCAAAAGACTTTTTTATTATAACAGGGCACGTGGACACAAAAATCGTTTTAAAATAAATAGCATGAGCGTTCCCCCTTAAAAGGTACATGCGGGTTTCAATTCCATACAACAACTTTCGGATTACTGCTGTATTCATGGGTCATACTCTATTCCCCCTTAGTTATTGCACACGTCAGATGTAGGATAATTCATGTCTCTTTGTTCCGACAGTGCTGTTCTGATAGTCTGAGTATACAAATAACTAACGGTGGATACTGTATTCTTGGGTCTTACAGCATTCCCCCTCAATTGCTGAGTAAAAGCATTAAAAACGTACAGGGAGTCAGGCTGTAGCAATCCCAATTCTTATCGAAGCATGCATAATCTTGCTGTGTCGAGAGGTTTGGTAAAGATGTCAGCTAACTGGATATCTGTATGAACTTTTTCAAGCCGAACATCCTTGTTCTTAACATGATTCCTGATGAAGTGATGCTTCATATTGATATGCTTAGTGCACGAGTGTAATATAGGGTTGTGCATTATTGCAATTTCACTCGTGCTATCGCACATTATCGGCGTTTCTTTGGCTTCAATTCTATAGTCTGACAGTTGTTGTTGCATCCAAAGGATCTGCATACAGCAACTACCAGCAGCGTAGTATTCTGATTCAACTGTTGAAAACGAGTTTGCCAATTGTTTCTTGCTAAACTAAGACAAGAGTCTAGGTCCAAGAAAGTGACAAGTTCTGCTCGTACTCTTCCTACCTAGCTTGCAGCCTCCGAGATCCGAGTCGCTATAGCCAACTAAATCGAATCCACCTTCTTTAGGATACCACAGTCCTACATCGACTGTTCCTTTGACGTATTTCAGGATTCGTTTGGCTGTTGTGAACTATGATTCTTTAGGTGCTACTTGATATCGTGCACACACTCATACAAAAAACTGGATATCGGGGCCGCTAGCCGTTAGGTACAGGAGTGAGCCAATTAGCTTCCTGTAGAGTGATTGATCAACCGTCTTTTCAGCTTCATCAGCACTAATTTGCATGGAAGTTCTCATGGGGGTTGACGATGATTTGGAAGTATTCATTCCAAACTTGTTGAGAAGCTCCTTGCTGTATTTTTCCTGGTTGATGAATATCCCTGTAGGCAACTGCTTTACCTGCAATCCTAGGAAATAACTAAGTTCCCCATCATACTCATTTCAAATTTACTTTGCATGATATGAGAGAACCTTTGACACAAAGCAAGGTTAGTTGAACCAAATATTATATCATCTACATATATTTGAACCATCAGGAGGTCATCACTTTCCTGTTTTTTAAATAAGGTCTTGTCCACAGCACCTTTCTCGAGTCTATTATCGGTTAGATACTAGGACAGAGTCTCATACCATGCTCTAGGGGCTTGCTTAAGTCCATACAGCGCTTTCCTTAGCCTGTATACGAGGTCTCCGCCTTCTGGATTGACAAACCCTGGTGGTTGTTCAACATATACTTCTTCGGCAAGGTCTCCATTCAGGAATGCACTCTTGACGTCCATTTGATATACAATGAAGCTCTTATGGGTAGCAAAGGCTAAAAATATCCTTATGGGTTCTAGTCTGACTACAGGGGCAAATGTTTCATCGTAGTCTATGCCTTCTTCCTGTCTGTAGCCTTGGGCGACTAGTCGGGATTTGTTTATGATAATGAGTCCATTTCTATCCTTCTTGTTTCTAAATACCCATTTGTTCCAATTACGGATTGATGCGTAGGTCTGGGTACTAGATACAATAGGTTATTCCTTTCGAAACCGTTAAGCTCTTCTTCCATAGAATTAATCCAATGAGAGTTGTCTAGAGCTTCTTTAGTTGAAACAGGTTCGGATTGGGCTAAGAATACAGCAATAGTGCACATGTTGAGTCTTCTAAGCTCGGATTGAGATTTCCATACAGGAAATGGAGATATCTCATACTCCGGTTCTTCTTGCGCACATAGTACATTTCCTTGTGTACTCTGTATTCTCCTACGAGTAGATCCTCCAGCATCAATATTTTCTATGATCAACTCCTGTGGGTGATCTCTCAACCATCTTCTGTCGGGTTCTAATTCGGGGTCCTGCACTGTATCTTGAGTTGCTGTAGTTTCGTCTTCACCTTGTACAGCATCGGCTTCATCTACTTCAGTTCTTATAGCTGCGGGGTTGATTTCTAAGTCAACGACAGTCTCTAAAGGAGTTGGTGGATCTATGATGGAAAGTTGTTGGATGTTTTGAGTAAGTTCTTCTACTCCTGTAAGATCATGGTGAGGTTCGTGGAACACTACATGTACTGATTCCTCAATTGTTAGCTTCCTTTTATTAAAGATCCTGTCAGCTTTGCTAATAGAGGAATATCCTATAAATATCCCTTCATCCGATTTCTCATCGAAGGTTCTTAGTTGATCCTTCCCGTTGTTCAAAACGTAACACCTGCATCCAAATATGTGAAAGTACGAAACTAGTGGGGTTTTATTTTTTCATACCTCGTAAGCTGTTTTGTTGTGGTGTTTGTTGACGATACAGCGGTTTTGTGTATAGAACGTTGTATTGGTGGCTTCACCCCAGAAACGCTGTGGCAACTTGCTTGCGGCAATCATTGTCCTTGTTGCTTCCTTTAGCGTCCTGTTCTTTCGCTCAACAACACCATTTTGTTGAGGTGTACGGGCAGCTGATTATTCGTGTTGTATCCCATTTTCCGAACAGTATTGCTCTATAAAGCGGTAAGTGAATTCAGTACCTCTGTCGGAACGAATGGGCAAGATACTCAACCCTTTTTTCATTTTGAAGCTTTCTCAGGTGCTCGGGCAGCTTTGATGTTGTTTCCTTCTTCTTGCTTAGTAAGATTGTCCAAGCATACCTGGAAAAGTCATCAACAATAACGAGATAGTATTTCTTACCTCCCAAACTTACCGGGTCTACAGGTCCATAGAGATCCATGTGTAGCATTTCTAGAACTCTGTAAGTGGAAAGGTAGGATTTGCTCTTCACGGTGGTCTTGATTTGCTTGCCTTTCTGACAGGGTCCACAAACGCTGTCTTTTTGGAATGACACATTGGGCAATCCTCTAACCATTCCCTGTCTGGAAAGATTGTTGATAGTCTAGAAGTTGACGTGAGACATCCTTTTATGCCATAGACAGCTTAAATATGCAGTGCCTTTAACAACAAAACAAGGAATTGTGGAGCTCGTAGGCATCCAGTCAGCAACATACATATTACCTGATCTGCTTCCAGTGAGCACAACTTCTTTGGTTAGGATGTTCTTGACTCTACAGTGATCTATATAGAACTTCACCGAGAACTGTTTGTCACAAAACTGGCTAGTACTAAGTAGATTGTATTGTAAGCCTTCAACATAAGCTACATCAGTGACTTTGAATTTTCCGACAAGCAGGTTTCCCTTCCCTCTTGTTCTTCCTTTAGATTTATCACCGAAGCGCACTTTTGGACCGCGACCTTCTACGTAATATGACAGCTTGCTTTTATCTCCTGTCATGTCTCGAGAACATCCGCTGTCGAAGTACCGGATGTCCTTCTCTAAGTTGTCCTGTATGCAAATAAATTAAGTAGATTTAGGTCCCCTTTGATTGTTGGGTCCATGGATGTTAGTGCCTTTAGGTACCCAAATTTTCCTGACAGCAATAGGTTTACTGTAGGATGCTTTAGGTCCGAAGTTGCGATGTCTACGTGGGGCATGTACGTAGCCACTATAACTATGATAATTATTATGCATGTAAAATTCAGGGTTATTATTATGAATCCATTACGAATGCCATCTTGGAGGTGGAGCTATTTTCTTCGACCTTACAGCTTGCCTTCTGGGTCTCCAGTTGGATTCCCAAAGCTGTTGTTTATACTATGTGGAAACTTGCTTTCGCGAGGGATAACGAGGCTCCTGTATCCAATATCTAGGCGTGTTGTACTGAAAGTACTGCCGTGCGGGCCTTTGATATCTGGATACAACCTTCTTTCTGAACGGATGTTGGCACTGTTGATATGCTCGGGGAGCATGCTATTGAGTACGCCTTACAGGTCTGAATGGCTGGTGATTCCGCTGTCTGGAATATTACCGTGGTGGCGGAATGGCAACTTTTGCTATTCGCGGTGCAACGGGTTCCTTCACAGGACTCGGAATTTCTTCCGATACAGGAATGGGTTCCACACCCTTGACGAACACAGTACTAGTTTTTCCTTTGTTGGAAAATGAGTTGTATCCTAAGCCACTTTTATCATGAGCATGTTGCCCGGTGCTTAGAATTTCTTCCATTCTTTTGGATGATTTCTCGATATATTTTAGAATAGTCTCAAGTTCTCCTTCTCATTTTTCGAGAGTATTTACTTTGGCTTGAAGCTGAACAAAATCATTTGTCCTGCTTTCACTATGAGATTTAGCCTCACTTAGTTCATGAGCAAGTTGATGATTGCTATCCATGAGTTTTTCATAATCGACTTTGCTATTTTCACAATCAAGAGACATATTTTCGTAATTTACTTTTAGCAAGTCGTTTTCTTGTTTCAGCTCTAGGTTAGAAATTTGGAGCTGTATGTTTTCATTTTTCAATGTCTCATGGGACTTTTGAATGTTCTTAAACTCATTAATCATATTTTCAAAAGTATGAGATGCATTGGTAGGAATAGCTGAGGTTGAGCTTACCTCATCATCGCTATCTTCATCTTTTGGAATGTCTTTGGTCATAAAGCACATATAGGCTTTATCTTCGAAATCATCATCGGATGAGTCACTGTCAGTGAATACCTGAAGACATTTTTCGGATTTTGATGGTGTGGGAGAGGCTTTTGATTCACCAATCAGGGCCTTGAGCTTGTTTTTCCAAGCACGTCTTCTTTCATCTTTTTCCTGTTGCTCAGCTTCTGGCAACCTTTGAACTTTGGGATGAGGACATTTTTTTTCAAAATGTCCTGGTTTCCTGCAATTGTAACATAGGTTAGCATCACCAGAGAAAGTTTCGGTACTTACCTTGTGAACAGGCTTGGGTCTGTATGGAGTCTTTCCCGACTGCTTGATGAACTTCTTGAACTTATGCATGAGGAGCACCATTTCATCTTGTGATAGGATGTCGTCGTCGCTGTCAGCATTCTTGTGAATGGGCTTTGACGAGCTCAGCATGCTGTGTCTTCGGTTGGATACAGCGGCTAATGTTGTAGTCCTTGCGGGAGATTCTTCAGCTTTCTCTCTCCTGTCTATGTCATACTCAAATGCTTTGAGGTCATAAAAGAGATCAAAAGTAGATATTTCATTAAGATTGCATGGCACACGCATAGTTGTGGTCTTAATGTTCCATCGGGCAGGGAGAGATCTGAAAATTTTTAGGTTTTTCTCCTTTTGGATATAAATTTTGCCCAACACTTCAAGTTCACCAATAATGCCAGTGAATCCGAGGTCAAATTCCTCAAGTGTTTCAGTTGGTTTCATTTCAAAAGATTCAAATTGCTGAGTCAATTTTGAAATTTTGTTTTCTTTTGAGAGCTCAGTTCCCTCACAAATTAACTTGAGTTTATCCTAGATATCTTTGGCTGGTTTGTAGCTCTTTACCTTAGAGAACGTGCCTTTGTCAAGAGTGACAAATAGCGCATTCTTCGCAATATTGTCGAGGTTGGCGCACTTTCTATCATCAGAAGTCTATTGTTCACGCTCTTTCTCGAGCATCTCAGCATGAGCTTGGCCTTCAATCCTTGGGGCCGGATTTACCTTCATGATCTTTATAGGGCTATCCTGTATAACAAAAACCATCTCTTCGTGCATTGCTGCAAGATGAGCCTCCATCCTAATTCTCCAATCGTCAAATTTGTTAAGAGAAAACATAGGGACTTTATTGATCATTGATGTATCCATATGAGAATATAGGGAAGAAACAGACTGTTTAAAACAAAAATAAGTGATTTTGGATCTGATTCAGTTAAAAATACGACTGATTCTTTTTAGAATCAACCGCTCTGATACCACTTGTTGGCCACTAAGTATACAGAATACAGCTTGGAAAGTGTTTTAAGCAACAAGCTATATGATTTTCAAATCTGAGTGCGTAGTGGAAGTCTTGTTAAAGTAAGTTGCTGTAAATACAGCAACTCGGTATGAAGTGTATACTTAAAATAATCACATATATTAAAACAGTAAATGCAGAAGGTAAATGACACAGTAATTAAAGTGGTTCGAGGTAAACCCCTCTACGTCCACTGGTCCTCCACACAGGAGTTAAAATGTTTATTATAAATACTACATAATCAAACCTATAAATGTATCGTTCACACAGATTGATACAATGATTGAAGCTTTCAACCGTTCACACAGATTGGTTTAGGCTTTCACTTGACTAACTTCTTCACACACAGTTCTGAAGCTTTGTCTCTTCAATGCAAGTCTGTCACACACAGTTCGGTAAAATCAATGCTTTCTCAGTCCACACAGGGCTGATGGGTTTGTTCAATGATAGAACGATGGTTTGAACAACAACTTGACTTTCTTGAGCTTGAGCTGATGATGTGTTGTTCAAGGTTGAGCACTTGGATATTTCTTCTCTCAGAATATGCAGTATACTTGAAGAAATATGTTTGCTCAGAATATTCGTGTAAGCGCTTGTTATCTTAGTGATAGTTTTTCAGATGTAAGTTCGTCATGTATATATTATGTGATCTTCAAACTCTTGAGGATATATATAGCCTTTGAATAGATCCGTTGACCAAAAGTCCGTGACAACTGGATGGTTGACATATATAAACCAAGATCCGGATTTTGCGTTGTTTAAAGATCTCTGTCGGCTTTAGTATTTAAATACTTTATCCTTTCAGTATTTAAATACTTCTTATCAAACGGGACTTGACTTTAGCGAATACGAAAGATTCCTTTTCAAATGGTCTTTAGTGCTATTTCGATAGGTATTGAATGTCTCAATACTTTGCAGCTTGAATTCTGTATCCATTTTATGCTGTAGGCTATAAATGAGAGGTCGTTGTATGGAATGTTTGCTCTATGAAGGGACAGCTTCCATACTTGGCGCTTTTAGACTCTTGTTGTTGTATGATGATGATAAGTCTTCGATACAGGATAAGCAACTTCGATTAGACTTTTGATACAGCAGCTTGTTGTATGCTGGATTGGCACATTGTCAAAACACTTTATCAAAGCCTCGAAACAGGGATTGTTATCCCAACAGTTCCTACCTTCCAAATCAAGGTAAATTCCTTAGAACCCTAGTTTTGGGAATTTTTGGGGATTTCATAGATTTTTCCGTTCTATCCATTTTGAAGCTTGATATCTTTGAGATTATGATGTATCTACCCCGTACCCATGTTTCCCCTACAATTATATGGATGTTTTTATACTTTGCCCGAACTTGAGAGGGTTTGGATGATTTCCAAACCTCTAGGAGATTATCCTTGTAGTTTTGTGAATCGTGGGCGGGTTTTCGGGAGTTTCTTCATGTGATTTGAGTATGGATTATTGATTATCGTATTCCTTACGAATAATTTAGGTGTCTGATGTGCGCTCTTGGACCCACCGAACTTATATTTTTTTCCTTTTGATTCTCGATGTCTTAAAGGCAAGTATATGTTTATGATTGTACGTTCTCGACTTTTAAAGTAAGGTATATGAGTTGTATGATGGCATATATTCACTCTGGGATGGGCCGACAGGTCCTCTGAGGGTTCCGTAGCCTTTGGTGCGGTTCCGCGAATATTTTGGGTTAACCACTCTGGGAGGGTCCGACGGGGCCTCTGAGGGTTCCGTTGCCTTTGGTGTGGTTCCATGGTTAATCACGTATATATTGAAATGTAATGTAATGAGATTTAGTTATTCCGGATACTAGTCTCGAGTTGATGAAATGATGATTACATTTACTTTATTGTTGAGAAGTATTGTGTTTCATATTCGATATACTTGTACTAGGTATTCGACGGCTAACCCCTTTATGGGGGAAATACCTTTCACGTATTTCAGGATCCAGAAAAGTGGATAGGCACGTACCGGGTCGACATGAAGATGATGGGTAAGTGTGATGCTGTGTCTTGTCAATGATTATGCTTTGTATTACCTCCATTCAATGTTGTTGTACTTGAAATGGTTATGAGTGCTCGAGTCCTCTTTTCGGGTTTCTTGATTTTTCGGCCAGTGTTGCCATGGGATTGATCCTTGATGCATTGTATTCGGTTTTATTGGATATTGTTTTGAATACCATTTTTATTGTCTTCCATTTGATTGTGATTGGACCTTATCGGTCAAAGTTCATAGTTCCGCATGTGAATAGCCTTGTGGGTCCCACAGCGGGGCTCACGGCGCTGTAATATTCCCTGAATAACTTGGGGTGTTACAATAACAACACCACATAATGAATCATAGATTCATAGAACATTACATATACATGAAACGTATAAAGTTCACAAGAATTCAGTTTTCATTATAACCAAGCAAGATAACTTGCCTCAACTCCGTAGACGAAAATGATCCTTCCTCAAACAAACGAACGGACGGTGTCCTCAATTAACAATTCTCATTCGAAAAAGCAATATTAAATGAAATGTAACTCATTAAAAAACACATTCACACAATATCGATATCGAATTCATGGAAAAATGATACCCCTCATTCGTTCCGAATCGTCTAAACTATTCCTATAGGTATTAAAATTCAATCTCATACACTATGATACCTTCAATTTTCCTTTGATCGAATCATCATACCTAAGATGATCTTTAATACTTTTATTATCACATTGAACAAAATTCATCAAGGACAACTCCAGTTAATCATCCATTACGCTAACATTATCGGACATCAACATAATTCTCTGGTCAATATTACCCAATATCCAAACATGATGTTCTAAGCAAAATCCTACGTTCATTAATTCATCAAGTTCATCTTTAATATAATAAAATCTTAAGGTTTATTCCGTAATTCACTAGTTCCTTACATTGAACTAGCTAAACCCTTCCCAAAAATATGGTTATAATGTTGACACGTCTTTTGTGTAACTATCGCAAGTGCACTATATCGTATCAAGTAGTAAGTGGAATTTTTGAGTCCGGTTTATCGATCCCACGAGGAAGTTAGGTTATATATTGAATTATGCACTATTTAACTATTTGTTATAGAGATTTATATGAGTGAAACACATAATTTAAGATTTTAGTTTGACAATTGCAAGGAAAATGCAATAATAGTTCTAAAATTTAAGGAAATAAAAGATTGCACTTAATAATAGATTAATAAAAGGTAAAATAAAATAGTTGGGTTTACAAACTTAGTTCATCATTAGTTATAGAATATGTATAGGAGATAATAAGATGTATTTACTTATTATGTTGTGTAGATTCGATTTTCCTTAAAAAGATGGTTCCTCTTTCGAATGTCAAAACGTCCCTTATATATTGAATCAATCCACTATATTTCTATGTTGAATGGCTTCAATACATAGCATTAGGTTTTATAAAAATAACTCAGAGAATCATCTAAGGTCTAGAGGTATATTTCTATCCCCTAGAACAACTTAGAGTGAATATCATTTGATCTAATCAAACATATTTTCTTTTGAAACATATGAAGACCATAAATATCATCATTTATTGGCCAAATAAATAAAGATTGGTAAAACAATGAAAATCACACACAATAATAAGTAATCCATAATAGATCTTTATACAAACTTAAATAACATGACAAACCTTGTTTATAATCCCAACTAAGGATAACTTAGCCCATGAGGGTTTATTCAACATATTACAAGCTTGAGTGGCCATTATTAGTTGAAAAAGGGAAAGAATTGATACTAACTCCCTTAGTAGATAAAGGAGAAAGAAGCAATAAACTCCCTCAACAACATAAGCTAAACCACTATTACATAAATCACTCAAGAACACAAGTGTGTTCTTCACACAAAGAAAAAGTATTACAAAGTGAGAAAATAATAAGATGAATGATCTTTAATGATGGATCTAAGGGGTCTATTTATACACCTAAAGTCATCTAATAGCTCCGAAACTCCAGCATTATTACATTAGATCGGATCAAGGCCAGCCATCCCCTCAATAATAGACCAAAAGTATAAAAGATTAAAAAATGATCAAAAATCTGTCAAGAGTTATGACCGTAACATTGAGGAGTTATGGCTGTAAGTATTGTAACACCCCCAGATTTAACTGGAAATATTACAGCACCGTGGGCCCCGAGATGGAACCCACAAGGCTGAAGGAAATTTTCGCAAACATTTACAACTGCCCAAGAGGCCAACGACGGTACTATCTTAAAAAAAATATTCGAAGACGTTATAAAATCTATTTATCAAAACCGTCTAAAAATCTCATTTCGAAAAGGGCAAGGCCAAACGGCCGAAACTCAATAGTTTAGAAAAAGATTTCCAAAGTAACTCAAATTACCAGAAACAAAAAGTCATTTCAAAATACTCACGCAGCGGAAAAGACAATATTTAAAAGTACTCTAGCAGCAGAATACAACAACTGATCAGGAAACTCAATACAAAAACATGTCCTAGCCAGTATCCTCCGGGAAGCTCATCTCTCCACGACCGCTACAAGCTCGATATTTCAAGAACCTAAAAAGAAAGCCCACGATGGGGTCAGCCATAATATCCAACAATGATAACCATCACATCACATCAATAATTACATACCAATGAAAATACGAAGTAAGAATACGACCAATGTAATCTTACCGCCATAACTCTACCAACTCGTGATAATAATTACCAAAGTTCACATCTCGTATCCTCAACAACACGGTAAGCTCATATCTAATTATCGGTAATGTATCTCAAACGGAACCCAAGGTTCTTAAAACATCATCATAACTCACTGTTACGAATTCTGCTAACTCGGTCCAATCCCAATCCATCGGGTGCTATCATCACATCTCAACACAATAATCGATTTAGATCAAAAGACAACAACTAATGGAAATACGCAACATACCTCAAGATGCACAATACCACGACAATCATGTCAGTCTAATCTGTGATCAGATCAACGCAATACGGGAACTGTCCTAACACAAGACCTACAATGCATACTCATATGACCACGTCAATATGTTCACATCAATAACAACAATGTATACTTATGGCAACCCATAATATACATATGCACAATAACAACAACACATATGGTAATCCAATTATCCAGCGCACACAACTATATATTCCCATGATGATCCCATCGGATCAACGCATGGTGGCATTACCTGTCCAGCGATCCAGCGCACACAGCTATAGATTCCCATGATGATCCCGTCGGATCAACGCATGGTGGACATACGACAACAATGCATGACTGCACAAGACAATAGTACACAATGCACGACAACAATAATAGACCAATGCATGACAATAAAGATACACGAATGTATCACAACATGATTGACACAAATGATAGAAATGATTAAAATACTTGCTCCGAGTCCTTCGAGAGCAATCTCGATATCTAAATCATCACCAACCATTATTCTGAATATTCACCAATCCAAAACATCACGGACGGTAGATAATTCACGTTTTCGTCAATACCATGATGTATCCTCGATAACAAGTATACCAACGACAATTGTAAATCATATACATTATGTTTTAAATTCCCAAAACTCGAATACAACCTATAATCCCAAATCTCCTGAGATTACGATTTATAAACATTGCTATACGAATTATAAATGAATGAAACTGAAACCATTCATTAAATATTATAAACTGAGCAAGTAATAACTTGCCTTAATACCGATGAAGCCGTTACCAATTCCATTGCCATCATCTACAAGTCCCTCGGTCCCGACCAAAGTAATTCACGAACATACATCGAACACGACCGTAGCATACGGTTATAACCACCGATCAATATTCTCAACCTAGTAATTCGATAAACAACAAGTTCGATAACAATCAACAATCGATAAAAATCAATTCACAAACCCAACGGCTCAACAATATCTCGGTTAACAACAATTCTGATCAAACCAACTTAAACGATCACAAATTCATAACCGAAACAGAATATACTACCCTGCTTAATGACTTAGCGCACGTTAATCACTTAACGTAGCGTGCGCTAAGTTGTTCCCGTTAGCGTGCGCTAGACAATAAGCTTAGCGTGCCGATGCCGCATACTTGCATGCTTTTCAGGTACCGATCAACATATGACGATTATCAAGAACACTAAGTGATCCAAAACCATGTTTATAGTCATCAAAACAACGAAATCCGATATCCTTTAACATACAAACAATCATTCAACTTATAATCCAAGTCTTATATCCATATATCATCTTCCTCAATATCAACATCATGAAACATTAAGAACATAACAACACTTCCATAATCTATCATTACAGGGAGTAATCATCAACAATAACATCAACATCCGCAAAGGAGAAGGAGGATTAACCAACTTATCTCAAGAAAACGAACTACACAAAACAAATCACCCAAATCATATTAATATCATCATACTCCGGTAATCCATCTCATAATCATGCTTATAAACTTGTTTATGTAATAATCATCAACTCAAGAACATCAACATTCAATCCAAAACGAAATCCAAAGATGAAGAGGGATTACCTTTTTGAAGGAATGGATTGAATCCCAAGTTTGAATCCATTTCCAAGAACCGCCAATGATTTAAAGAACAAAGCTTTAATCCATGATTTCCTGTAACACCCCCAAATCTTATTGGGTTATTATAGTGCCGTAGACCCCACGCCAGGAGATCCACCAGGCGAACATGACTAAAACACATTAAATTAAACAACAAGGGAAAATTGTAGTCCCTACCATGATATCCGACACAATATTCCGAGAAGGAATTTCAACGACAACGATGGGCCTACATGGCCAAGAGTAAAAATACAACATCCACGAGCATCTGCTCGGGTAATACAAAATGACAAAGACTGACAACTGAAGAACACTCCAACCGACTGACCAACATGAACGACTCGGACTAGTATCGCTCGAATGCCTCGTCGCCATCATCATGCCCCTGTGTCTCAACTCTCTCCTCGCAAGCACCTAAAACATGAAAACATGTTCCGCCCCACGGGTCACCATCCAGATAATGAACATCAAATACATGTATAACATGATATGCATCCAAAGGCAGAATGAAACGGTAAAATGATGATAATAATACGAGATGCTCACAAACCAAGGTAAGAACTGAGCATTCGTGAAATACTATGCCCACGGCATACTATTAATACCTGTTCGACAGGTTAGAACATAAGTGCCCAACGGCGAATCATAATCACAGAATACCACAATGAATTACACGACATGAACCAAACCAAAACAGGATTAAATATGAATCACAATGCCCGGAGGCTCCAATGAAATTAACAAGACAATCACAAGGCCTAAAAAACCACTCAGCCGAAACTATCAAATATCACAATCACATGAAGCCAAACATGAAGTCACATTGATTAGGGCGGCACCGGCATGAAAGCCGTATCACAATTAGGGCCGAAGCCACGGCATGAAAGCCGTATCACAATTAGGGTCGAAGCCACGGCATGAAAGCCGTATCACAATTAGGGCCGAAGCCACGGCATGAAAGCCGTATCACAATTAGGGCCGAAGCCACGGCATGAAAGTCGTATCACAATTAGGGCTGAAGCCACGGCATGAAAGCCGTATCACAATTAGGGCCGAAGCCACGGCATGAAAGCCGTATCACAATTAGGGATGGTATGCTGTCTTGGCCAGCACCATCCTCGACAGTCCCAACTCAACACCTCGATTGCCTTAGAACGGCTAACTGATGACAATGATGCAGCGGATGATTCCATGAATGCTTGAGCGCTTCGATTTCCTTATAATGGCTAATCGATATGAACGATATGATGAATGATTGAATACCTCGATTGCCTTAGAACGGTCAATCGATACAATAATATAGTGAATGATTGAACATTTCGATTTGCCTGCGGATGGCAATTCGATAACAATGATATGAAGGATGCCTCGGTACCTTTAATCGGTTACCGACGACGAAGGTGAGAAATGAATAAGCCAATGCCTTTAATCGGCGTGTACAGTTTTAATCACAATCCAAGAAGGAATAACAATAAATATTTGGCAAAATTGCCGAAAGGTATCGTATCGAACGATCTCTTAATATCAATGAATTCATGAAGAGACTAAGTCTCGGAATGATACAACACATTTATACACATACATGATAACATTAATCTCATTGACCAGTACAAGTATAAAACTTGCCTCAAACCGAAGGCGAGAAGGTACTTCCACGATCAACGTCCTTAATGAAATTATCGGCCGCTCGAACAACCTTGAACAACATAAATACCAACAATTCTCTTAATACACGAATCAAGCATGATCACAACCAACTCAAAAGTCGATACAACAATACCCGAAACTCATTGGGGCATTAAAACAAACGCGTTGTAAACAATCTCCAATTGTTTACACCCAAAACTCAATTACATCCGAAACCCACTTCCAATCAATGATTCAAACCCACAAAACCCCAAGAATACTATCAATAATCCAAAATGAATATCCGAAAACGTGATTATAACGACAATTAATCGAAAACCCCCAATTTCAACTCGATATTCAAAGTGTTCTTGAATAATCCCTCAATAATCCAATGAATCCTTATATAAACTCATAATCATATACATGTCCCTTCATATAACATGATTATAACGTCCAAAACATCATATCTCAACATAGAATCGAAATCCAAGGTGTTGAAGAATATTACCTTTTAAGATCCAAGTACTTTAATCCGAAGAACACGCGTTAAATTGATTATCCGGGCTTCACGATCGAAAGGAGATGAAGAAAATCAAACACCCAAATGATTTGTGAAGGAAAACCTTCCTCAAGCTTTCTCTCTCGGTTGAAGGTGATGAAAAGGGAGAAAATGGTGAAATCTCGAAAAAACGAATTTAGAGGAGTTGATCGTCACGGACACGGCCCGTGGCCGATCGGCACGTCGTGTCGCATACCTGGCCGACAGGACTCGACCGTGTCCTCGCTTGACACGGCCGCGCGCGAGGGCCTTCCGATAGTGACCCGTCCGAAGCCGACTCGGCATGACTCGACCGTGTCCCGCAACACGGTCGGGCGTGTCAGCCGCTCGCTTAACCGAAGAGTTCGACTGCCGCGCTGCACGACACGGTCGGGTCCTCGAGGCGAACACTTCCGGCATTTTCCGACGAGTACGGCACGGGCCGTGTCGGACGACACGGCCGAAGTTCGTTCGGCGTGATCGCCAATAATCAAAAGTGAGTGGTTGAGCTAAAGCGACCATAACTCTCTCGTCCGGACTCCGATTGACTCACCGTTTGAACCATTGGAAAGCTAACTCGATGCTCTATAATATTGCAAAGATTTAGAATTTTTGGAGTTACCAAAAATTAATGGTGATCTAACAAAGTCGAACTCAAATGAGGAAAGTTGAAACAATGAACAATAACGATACACAACTCGAAGTTTTTCCGAACGGTGAACACGGTGAATGAACATGATTGATGAATGATTATAATCGAGTGAAAATACACTGAGTGACAATCACTGAATGAAATTACTGAATGATAATGACTGAATTACAACCGGGTATTACATACACCCCCCTTAAAAGGAGTTTCGTCCTCGAAACTCAGGGTAAACAACTCCGGATATGAACTATCCATCAAGATCTGAAAACAATAATGCACATCTAGTCCTCGGGACCAAATCAATCGCACGCCCAAGTCCCCAAGACTTGACGTCTCGAATCTCAGTGAATGATTTCCCAAATTATCAAAAAATCTTGAGCACAACGCCGAAGGGGTGAACTCCCAACAGTTGACCCAAATCTCAAGATTCTCAAATATGATCATAATAAAATAGATCAAGAATAAATGATCCACAGTCACAATGCATTACTACGGATTGAGTTACACAGTCATCCAAAAACAAGGTTACATCTCAAATGTAGTCAACATCGTTATCCTTCCATGTCATCGATCTCCTCTATCTCAACGATTTAAGGTATATCCGCAGATGAACTCGCCGCTAAATATGATCTCGGAAGGTCACGAGAATGAAAGTGACTAAAATGAATGATGAATGATAAATGGCTACAAATCCGACAAGGATTTGGAATGACTCACCAAGGTGAAATAATAACATCATGAGTGATAGCTCTCTGAAGTGATTGGAACCGCCGTTCCTCGTGAATTGAATGATTAATCGATAATTATGAATCCCAACATGATTGATATATATGATGAATGAATTAGATGAATGAGTGAACGACAATGAAAGGAATGATTGTCCTACTACCGAGCAAGAATTAACTTGTTCAAAATCGGTGATGAATGTCCTTACCTCGGGTTCTCGAAGCCTGATAGGACCCCTTGGATGAAGTGCAATTTGGAGTAACAAAATCCTCGAGGCTTGTGAGCCTGTCGAGATCTAGCGGCACGAGAACTCTGCAGATTTCGAAGGTGTCCCGGTTCCCACACGAGAAAACAAACAATAGCCGGCACCGTACACCGAGTATTAACGTGTCTGTGAATCACGATTAAAGCAAACAACGGTCGAACTCGCAATGCCCGAGAGGAAGAAGCCTTATCAGCACGAAGACGACTGGAAAACGACCTCTTGGACGTCGGAGCCCGATGTCCCTCTGGACGAATCATCATCCTAGTCCTCTCACCCGAAGGAACTGAAGGATGTTTCCGAGTAAGCTCCTTGATCAAATGCTCTGCTCCAAGAGCCTTCCCGATGAACTCACTAAGTGAATTACAATTGTGGTTGAACAACTGCATCCTCAACTGCGGATTTAGCCTCTTGCTAAAATACTTGATCTTATCCGCTTGATACGGATAATCGATGAAGCAAATGAAGTAGTCCCCGAAACTTCTCGGCAATGACAATAACACCCTCGTCCTCGACCAGTTCAGGTTCAAAACCTCGATAACTTGGCTTCCCGAAGTGGGGCCGGATAATACCTCTCTATCATGAGAGTCTTGAATTCGCCCCAAACACAATCTCGATCGGTGGGTTTCACGAGAAAGCCACCAAGAATAAGCACCATAACTCAAGTAGTAAGCCGCTACCGCCACTTTACTCTCCTCAGGACCGAACCATGTCGAAGAGTTTATCAAAATGCTCAAGCCAATGAACAATATCAGCTGGTTCCGACGAACCCTCAAAAGTAGGCGGCCTCTGACGAGAGATATTGCCAACAATCTGATTCACTCTCCCAGTCTGTCCATTAAACGGCTCCTGGAA
This sequence comes from Orobanche coerulescens, assembly GCA_033398695.1. Classification (NCBI taxonomy): domain Eukaryota; kingdom Viridiplantae; phylum Streptophyta; class Magnoliopsida; order Lamiales; family Orobanchaceae; genus Orobanche; species Orobanche coerulescens. The sequence continues at coordinate 161,413,744 of CM065803.1, forward strand.
TTCCTGTTGCGGTGGACCACGAACCATCGAGGTCTGCATGGTCTCCATCATCTGCGTCATCTGAGTCATCTGGGCCATCATGCCCTGCATAAATATGAATGGGTCAACCCGAGCACCTTCCGAGTGAGATGCCTCTCGGGTACGACTCCATGACGGCGACTTATTATCTGCTGATGAATGAGTAGCCTCGCTATTTGATGAATTAATGATACCACTCGCATTCGCACGGGCATGCACACGAGATCCCGGGTTTCGGCCCGCACCGCGGCCTCCTCCCCCGCGTCCTCTGACAGCTCTATCCATACTGAAGCAGGAAAGCCACATGATGATTACAGATCTCGCATGAAGATCACATTATGATTTTATTACTGAATGATAATGATGAACATACACGCTATACAACAATGAACGCATTAATTATGCAATAAAATGATCGTCGACATGATGCCGGGATATGATATGATCGCATGAAAGATCGAGTGAGGCAACATGATTATCTGATGAAATTCCTGAAATAATTACCTTGGACAAGTTTGCAAGGTTGAAAATTCGATTCACAAGGTCAACAACTGAACCGTGAGGTGGACTGGATGATTAATGAATTAACTGAACAATGAGATTAACTGAGTGATAATGAATTAACTGAGCAATGGGATTAACTAAGTGGTGAATGAATTGACTGAGCAATGAGATTGGTGAGTGATGAAGGAATTGGTGAGTGATGAATGAATTAACCGAGAAATGGTATCGATCGGGTGATGAATAAATTAACCGAGTGATGAATGAATTATACGAGTAATGATATTGGTGAGTGATGAACGAATTAAGCGAGTGATGAATGAATTATCGAGTAATGATATTGGTCGAGTGATGAGCGAATTAATCGAGTGATGAGATCAAAATGATGATTGAGGATTATTAATCGATGAATGAGTTGATCCTTAATGCTTACACAAGTCATGCGTGCTCCAAAACAATTAGTCATGAATCAATCATAACACTAATATCACATATATGTTTCAACAAGCATGAAAAATTAATAACATGATGAATGTATGAACACAAAGAGAATCGAGTCCTTACACAGGTCATACGAAGCTTCGAGGTCTCGCGATACTAGTCTTCACTGACGACGACTCGATGAATGAATGACTCGTGCAGTCGCACTAATATTACGACTCACAAAACTTGACTGACTAGATTGTCATAACCTGACAATCCCACTACTACCGCGTCGGTAGGACCACATAACTCACATCTCAGGGTATCTCACAACCCCAAATCTCTGATACCATTTTCTGTAACACCCCCAAATCTTATTGGGTTATTACAGTGCCGTAGACCCCACGCCAGGAGATCCACCAGGCGAACATGACTAAAACACATTAAATTAAACAACAAGGGAAAATCATAGTCCCTACCATGATATCCGACACAATATTCCGAGAAGGAATTTCAACGACAACGATGGGCCTACATGGCCAAGAGTAAAAATACAACATCCACGAGCATCTGCTCGGGTAATACAAAATGACAAAGACCGACAATGAAGAACACTCCAACCGACTGACCAACATGAACGACTCGGACTAGTATCGCTCGAATGCCTCGTCGCCATCATCATGCCCCTGTGTCTCAACTCTCTCCTCGCAAGCACCTAAAACATGAAAACATGTTCCGCCCCCACGGGGTCAGTCATCCAGATAATGAACATCAAATACATGTATAACATGATATGCATCCAGAGGCAGAATGAAACGGTAAAATGATGATAATAATACGAGATGCTCACAAACCAAGGTAAGAACCGAGCATTCGTGAAATACTATGCCCACGGCATACTATTAATACCTGTTCGACAGGTTAGAACATAAGTGCACAACGGCGAATCATAATCACAGAATACCACAATGAATTACACGACATGAACCAAACTAGAACAGGATTAAATATGAATCACAATGCCCGGAGGCTCCAATGAAATTAACAAGACAATCACAAGGCCTAAAAAACCACTCAGCCGAAACTGTCAAATATCACAATCACATGAAGCCAAAACAGCCCGAAGCTGTTATTGATTAGGGCCGAAGCCACGGCATGAAAGCCGTATCATAATTAGGGCCGAAGCCACGGCATGAAAGCCGTATCACAATTAGGGCCGAAGCCACGGCATGAAAGCCGTATCACAATTAGGGTCGAAGCCACGGCATGAAAGCCGTATCACAATTAGGGCCGAAGCCACGGCATGAAAGCCGTATCACAATTAGGGCCGAAGCCACGGCATGAAAGCCGTATCACAATTAGGGCTGAAGCCACGGCATGAAAGCCGTATCACAATTAGGGCGAAGCCACGGCATGAAAGCCGTATCACAATTAGGGCGAAGCCACGGCATGAAAGCCGTATCACAATTAGGGATGGTATCTTTGTCTTGAGTCGGCGGCACCATCCTCGGCAGTCCCAACTCAACACCTCGATTGCCTTAGACGGCTAGCGATGACAATGATGCGGCGGATGATTCCATGAATGCTTGAGCGCTTCGATTTCCTTATAATGGGTAATCGATATGAGCGATATGATGAATGATTGAATACCTCGATTGCCTTAGAACGGTCAATCGATACAATAATATAGTGAATGATTGAACATTTGATTTGCTGCGGACGGCAATTCGATAACAATGATATGAAGGATGCCTCGGTACCTTTAATCGATTACCGACGAAGGTGAGAAATGAATAAGCCAATGCCTTTAATCGGCGTATACGGTTTTAATGACAATCCAAAAAGGAATAACAATAAATATTTGGCAAAATTGCCGAAAGGTATCGTATCGAACGATCTCTTAATATCAATGAATTCATGAAGAGACTAAGTCTCGGAATGATACAACACATTTATACACATACATGATAACATTAATCTCATTGACCAGTACAAGTATAAAACTTGCCTCAAACCGAAGGCGAGAAGGTACTTCCACGATCAACGTCCTTAATGAAATTATCGGCCGCTCGAACAACCTTGAACAACATAAATACCAACAATTCTCTTAATACACGAATCAAGCATGATCACAACCAACTCAAAAGTCGATACAACAATACCCGAAACTCATTGGGGCATTAAAACAAACGCGTTGTAAACAATCTCCAATTGTTTACACCCAAAACTCAATTACATCCGAAACCCACTTCCAATCAATGATTCAAACCCACAAAACCCCAAGAATACTATCAATAATCCAAAATGAATATCCGAAAACGTGATTATAACGACAATTAATCGAAAACCCCCAATTTCAACTCGATATTCAAAGTGTTCTTGAATAATCCCTCAATAATCCAATGAATCCTTATATAAACTCATAATCATATACATGTCCCTTCATATAACATGATTATAACGTCCAAAACATCATATCTCAACATAGAATCGAAATCCAAGGTGTTGAAGAATATTACCTTTTAAGATCCAAGTACTTTAATCCGAAGAACACGCGTTAAATTGATTATCCGGGCTTCACGATCGAAAGGAGATGAAGAAAATCAAACACCCAAATGATTTGTGAAGGAAAAACCTTCCCTCAAGCTTTCTCTCTCGGTTGAAGGTGATGAAAAGGGAGAAAAATGGTGAAATCTTGAAAAAAGCGAATTTAGAGGAGTTGATGCTGCGGACACGGCCGTGCCGATCGGCGCGGTCGTGTCGCAGTGGCGGCGAGGACTCGACCGTGTCTGCCCGACACGGTCGCGGCGCGAGGGCCTTCCGATAGTGACCCGTCCGGCAATGACTCGGCATGACTCGGCCGTGTCCTGCAACACGGTCGGGCGTGTCGGCGATCGCTTAACCGGAAGAGTTCGACTCGGCCGTGCTGCGACACGGTCGGGTCTCGAGCGGAACGCCCGGCATTTTCGGACGAGATGCGGCAGGCCGTGTCGGACGACACGGCCGAAGTTCGTTCGGCGATGATTGGCGATAAGCGAAAAGTGAGCGGTTGAGCTAAAGCGACCATAACTCTCTCGTCAGGACTCGATTGACTCACTGTTTGAACCATTGGAAAGCTAACTCGATGCTCTATAATATTGCAAAGATTTAGAATTTTTGGAGTTACCAAAAATTAATGGTGATCTAACAAAGTCGAACTCAAATGAGGAAAGTTGAAACAATGAACAATAACGATACACAACTCGAAGTTTTTCCGAACGGTGAACACGGTGAATGAACATGATTGATGAATGATTATAATCGAGTGAAAATACACTGAGTGACAATCACTGAATGAAATTACTGAATGATAATGACTGAATTACAACCGGGTATTACATACACCCCCCCTTAAAAGGAGTTTCGTCCTCGAAACTCAGGGTAAACAACTCGGGATATGAACTATCCATCAAGATCTGAAAACAATAATGCACATCTAGTCCTCGGGACCAAATCAATCGCACGCCCAAGTCCCCAAGACTTGACGTCTCGAATCTCAGTGAATGATTTCCCAAATTATCAAAAAATCTTGAGCACAACGCCGAAGGGGTGAACTCCCAACAGTTGACCCAAATCTCAAGATTCTCAAATATGATCATAATAAAATAGATCAAGAATAAATGATCCACAGTCACAATACATTACTACGGATTGAGTTACACAGTCATCCAAAAACAAGGTTACATCTCAAATGTAGTCAACATCGTTATCCTTCCATGTCATCGATCTCCTCTATCTCAACGATTTAAGGTATATCCGCAGATGAACTCGCCGCTAAATATGATCTCGGAAGGTCACGAGAATGAAAGTGACTAAAATGAATGATGAATGATAAATGGCTACAAATCCGACAAGGATTTGGAATGACTCACCAAGGTGAAATAATAACGTCATGAGTGATAGCTCTCTGAAGTGATTGGAACCGCCGTTCCTCGTGAATTGAATGATTAATCGATAATTATGAGTCCCAACATGATTGATATATATGATGAATGAATTAGATGAATGAGTGAACGACAATGAAAGGAATGATTGTCCTACTACCGAGCAAGAATTAACTTGTTCAAAATCGGTGATGATTGTCCTTACCTCGGGTTCTCGAAGCCTGATAGGACCCCTTGGATGAAGTACGGACTGGAGTAACAAAATCCCTCGAGGCTTGTGAGCCCTCTCGAGATCTAGCGGCACCAGAACTCCTGCAGTATTTACGAAGGTGTCCGGGTTCCCACACGAGAAAACAAACAATAGCCGCACCGTACACCGAGTATTAACGTGTCTGCTTGAATCACGATTAAAGCAAACAACGGTCGAACTCGTCGTGCGAGAGGAAGAAGCCTTCTCGGACGAAGGCAGTGAAAGCGACCTCTTGGACGTCGGGCCCGATGTCCCTGCGACGAATCATCATCCTAGTCCTCTCACCCGAAGGAATCAAGGATGTTTCGAGTAAGCTCCTTGATCAAAAGCTCTGCTCCAAGAGCCTTCCCGATGAACTCACTAAGTGAATTACAATTGTGGTTGAACAAGCTGCATCCTCAAGCTGGATTTAGCCTCTTGCTAAAATACTTGATCTTATCCGCTTGATGCGGATAGCGATGAAGCAAATCAAGTAGTCCCGAAACTTCTCGGCAATGACAATAACACCCTCGTCCTCGGCCAGTTCGGGGTTCAAAACCTCTAATAACTTGGCTTCCCGAAGTGGGGCCGGATAATACCTCTCTATCATGAGAGTCTTGAATTCGCCCCAAACACAATCTCGATCGGTGGGTTTCACAGAAAGCCACCAAGAATAAGCACCCTTACTCAAGTAGTAAGCCGCTACCGCCACTTTACTCTCCTCCGGACACTGAACCATGTCGAAGAGTTTATCAAAATGCTCAAGCCAATGAACAATATCAGCTGGTTCCGACGAACCCTCAAAAGTAGGCGGCCTCTGACGAGAGATATTGCCAACAATCTGATTCACTCTCCCAGTCTGTCCATTAAACGGCTCCTGGAATTCCTGTTGCGGTGGACCACGAACCATCGAGGTCTGCATGGTCTCCATCATCTGCGTCATCTGAGTCATCTGGGCCATCATGCCCTGCATAAATATGAATGGGTCAACCCGAGCACCTTCCGAGTGAGATGCCTCTCGGGTACGACTCCCTAACGGCGACTTATTATCTGCTGATGAATGAGTAGCCTCGCTATTTGATGAATTAATGATACCACTCGCATTCGCACGGGCATGCACACGAGATCCCGGGTTTCGGCCCGCACCGCGGCCTCCTCCCTCGCGTCCTCTGACAGCTCTATCCATACTGAAGCAGGAAAGCCACATGATGATTACAGATCTCGCATGAAGATTACATTATGATTTTATTACTGAATGATAATGATGAACATACACGCTATACAACAATGAATGCATTAATTATGCAATAAAATGATCGTCGACATGACGCCGGGATATGATATGATCGCATGAAAGATCGAGTGAGGCAACATGATTATCTGATGAAATTCCTGAAATAATTACCTTGGACAAGTTTGCAAGGTTGAAAATTCGATTCACAAGGTCAACAACTGAACCGTGAGGTGGAATTTGGATGATTAATGAATTAAGCTGAACAATGAGATTAATCGAGTGATAATGAATTAAGCGGCGATGGGATTAACTAAGTGGTGAATGAATTGGTGAGCAATGAGATTGGTGAGTGATGAAGGAATTGGTGAGTGATGAATGAATTAGCGAGAAATGGTATTATTTGGGTGATGAATAAATTAACCGAGTGATGAATGAATTATACGAGTAATGATATTGGTGAGTGATGAGCGAATTAGCGAGTGATGAATGAATTATCGAGTAATGATATTGGTGAGTGATGAGCGAATTAGCGAGTGATGAGATCAAAATGATGATTGAGGATTATTAACTGATGAATGAGTTGATCCTTAATGCTTACACAAGTCATGCGTGCTCCAAAACAATTAGTCATGAATCAATCATAACACTAATATCACATATATGTTTCAACAAGCATGAAAAATTAATAACATGATGAATGTATGAACACAAAGAGAATCGAGTCCTTACACAGGTCATACGAAGCTTCGAGGTCTCGCGATACTAGTCTTCACTGACGACGACTCGATGAATGAATGACTCGTGCAGTCGCACTAATATTACGACTCACAAAACTTGACTGACTAGATTGTCATAACCTGACAATCCCACTACTACCGCGTCGGTAGGACCACATAACTCACATCTCAGGGTATCTCACAACCCCAAATCTCTGATACCATTTTCTGTAACACCCCCAAATCCTATTGGGTTATCACAGTGCCGTAGACCCCACGCCAGGAGATCCACCAGGCGAACATGACTAAAACACATTAAATTAAACAACAAGGGAAAATCATAGTCCCTACCATGATATCCGACACAATATTCCGAGAAGGAATTTCAACGACAACGATGGGCCTACATGGCCAAGAGTAAAAATACAACATCCACGAGCATCTGCTCGGGTAATACAAAATGACAAAGACTGACAACTGAAGAACACTCCAACCGACTGACCAACATGAACGACTCGGACTAGTATCGCTCGAATGCCTCGTCGCCATCATCATGCCCCTGTGTCTCAACTCTCTCCTCGCAAGCACCTAAAACATGAAAACATGTTCCGCCCCCACGGGGTCAGTCATCCAGATAATGAACATCAAATACATGTATAACATGATATGCATCCAGAGGCAGAATGAAATGGTAAAATGATGATAATAATACGAGATGCTCACAAACCAAGGTAAGAACCGAGCATTCGTGAAATACTATGCCCACGGCATACTATTAATACCTGTTCGACAGGTTAGAACATAAGTGCCCAACGGCGAATCATAATCACATAATACCACAATGAATTACACGACATGAACCAAACCAGAACAGGATTAAATATGAATCACAATGCCCGGAGGCTCTAATGAAATTAACAAGACAATCAAAAGGCCTAAAAAACCACTCAGTCGAAACTGTCAAATATCACAATCACATGAAGCCGAAACAGCCCGAAGCTGTTATTGATTAGGGCCGAAGCCACGGCATGAAAGCCATATCACAATTAGGGCCGAAGCCACGGCATGAAAGCCGTATCACAATTAGGGCCGAAGCCACGGCATGAAAGCCGTATCACAATTAGGGTCGAAGCCACGGCATGAAAGCCGTATCACAATTAGGGCCGAAGCCACGGCATGAAAGCCGTATCACAATTAGGGCCGAAGCCACGGCATGAAAGCCGTATCACAATTAGGGCCGAAGCCACGACATGAAAGCCGTATCACAATTAGGGCCGAAGCCACGGCATGAAAGCCGTATCACCATTAGGGATGGTATCTTTGTCTTGAGTCGGCCAAGACCATCCTCGACAGTCCCAACTCAACACCTCGATTGCCTTAGAACGGCTAACCGATGACAATGATGCAGCGGATGATTCCATGAATGCTTGAGCGCTTCGATTTCCTTATAATGGCTAATCGATATGAACGATATGATGAATGATTGAATACCTCGATTGCCTTAGAACGGTCAATCGATACAATAATATAGTGAATGATTGAACATTTCGATTTGCCTGCGAATGGCAATTCGATAACGATGATATGAAGGATGCCTCGGTACCTTTAATCGGTTACCGACGACGAAGGTGAGAAATGAATAAGCCAATGCCTTTAATCGGCGTGTACAGTTTTAATGACAATCCAAAAAGGAATAACAATAAATATTTGGCAAAATTGCCGAAAGGTATCGTATCGAACGATCTCTTAATATCAATGAATTCATGAAGAGACTAAGTCTCGGAATGATACAACACATTTATACACATACATGATAACATTAATCTCATTGACCAGTACAAGTATAAAACTTGCCTCAAACCGAAGGCGAGAAGGTACTTCCACAATCAACGTCCTTAATGAAATTATCGGCCGCTCGAACAACCTTGAACAACATAAATACCAACAATTCTCTTAATACACGAATCAAGCATGATCACAACCAACTCAAAAGTCGATACAACAATACCCGAAACTCATTGGGGCATTAAAACAAACGCGTTGTAAACAATCTCCAATTGTTTACACCCAAAACTCAATTACATCCGAAACCCACTTCCAATGAATGATTCAAACCCACAAAACCCCAAGAATACTATCAATAATCCAAAATGAATATCCGAAAACGTGATTATAACGACAATTAATCGAAAACCCCCAATTTCAACTCGATATTCAAAGTGTTCTTGAATAATCCCTCAATAATCCAATGAATCCTTATATAAACTCATAATCATATACATGTCCCTTCATATAACATGATTATAACGTCCAAAACATCATATCTCAACATAGAATCGAAATCCAAGGTGTTGAAGAATATTACCTTTGAAGATCCAAGTACTTTAATCCGAAGAACACGCGTTAAATTGATTATCCGGGCTTCACGATCGAAAGGAGATGAAGAAAATCAAACACCCAAATGATTTGTGAAGGAAAAACCTTCCCTCAAGCTTTCTCTCTCGGTTGAAGGTGATGAAAAGGGAGAAAAATGGCTGAAATCTTGAAAAAAGCGAATTTAAAGGAGTTGATGCTGCCGGACACGGCCCGTGCCGATCGGCACGGCCGTGTCGCATGGTGGCCGACAGGACTCGACCGTGTCCCCGCTTGACACGGTCGCGGCGGAAGGGCCTTCCGATAGTGACCCGTCCGGCGGACTCGGCATGACTCGGCCGTGTCACGCAACACGGTCGGGCGTGTCAGCGATCGCTCAGCTTAACCGGAAGAGTTCGACTCGGTCGTGCTGACGACACGGTCGGGTCTGAGGCGAACGCCCGGCATTTTCCGGACGAGTACGGCACGGGCCGTGTCGGACGAGTACGACACGGCCGAGTTCGTTCGGCAGTGATCGGCCAATAACTGAAAAGTGAGCGGTTGAGCTAAAACGACCATAACTCTCTCGTCCGGACTCCGATTGACTCACCGTTTGAACCATTGGAAAGCTAACTCGATGCTCTATAATATTGCAAAGATTTAGAATTTTTGGAGTTACCAAAAATTAATGGTGATCTAACAAAGTCGAACTCAAATGAGGAAAGTTGAAACAATGAACAATAACGATACACAACTCGAAGTTTTTCCGAACGGTGAACACGGTGAATGAACATGATTGATGAATGATTATAATCGAGTGAAAATACACTGAGTGACAATCACTGAATGAAATTACTGAATGATAATGACTGAATTACAACCGGGTATTACATTTCCATCTTTAATCTTGATAAAGATCATCATCTCGGAGTGTTTCTGGACCTCAGGTACCTCCCAAGGTTCTCTCTATCGGTTGCAAGAAGAAAATGGACGAAATGCTTCATAATACCCGTCTGTCCCTTTTTATAAAGTATATTACTAGCGTGCGCTACGGCCTTAGCGTGCGCTAACTGACTTTGTTAGCGTGCGCTATCGCAGTCCAGAGGCTACAGTGTGGCTTCGTACATCTGCTTACGTACGTAATGCCCATGCATTAGCGTACGTAACTTACACTCTCTAGCGTACGCAAGTCCTTGCGTTTAGCGTGCGCTAATATCAGTTGACTCGTTTATTTGTATGCTCCGAAGACTGGTCCACACGCCGAAAGTGCTGACGAGGATAAGATTCCTTTTTGTCCAATATACCATTAGCGTGCGCTAACCTTTAGGGTTTAGCGTGCGCTAGTACTACATTACAAACATCCGTTGACTTATCAGAACGTGCGCCGAAAGTGGCCTGGTCCACATGCAGATTCCTTCCGATCTTACTGCATTAGCGTGCGCTATGATTTTACCTTTAGCGTGCGCTAACCCTGCATGGTAGCGTGCGCTAATCTTAACTATTAACGTGCGCTAATAAGGCTATACTTAGCCATTTTCAGCTATTCTTGTGCAACGTCCCGACATATCGGATACGTATACATGACGCACTATATCCTCTAATACAATTGTCGACCAAGTACGACAATTATACCAATACTGACATCTCAGTCCTTCATTTATTTTATCTATACTGTACAGATTCCACGTTGTACAATATAACTCGGATAAAATAATATTAAACAACAGTAGTAGAAATTCCGGATATTACATACTACACCACTTAAAATAAGTTTCGTCCTCGAAACTTTCAATCCGTCATAGAAAAATAAACAAACCGTTCAACCAAAATATTTCGAAACCATCACGACAACGATCAATCATCATCATTCACGAATAACCGAAACAGCATACTTACCAGTGCGCAAAGTCGACGATCTCTTGAGATACTAGTAAGTGACATCACTATACAATCTCAATATGCTTACAATCACATTCCATGAATCTCAACAAAAATATATCATCTTCGGATCAAATAATCTACCCGTTTCAAATCCTGTCTGCCTGATTACACAATCAAGTCCAAATCCTGATACAAATCAATAATACACGATACATCTGTGAAACAAGTGCCCAACACAATGGCAACGAATCCCGAAATATCGACACAAAATCTGAACGCTCAGATGATCACTAGCAATGATCAACCAATAAATTAACCGAGAATATCATCGACATGATAACCTCCAATATGACAAACGAACTATCAATGATAATCGGGAATACCCTCACACGGTAAGCTCCAACATGATCAACATAGAACTGTAGAAACCGATATACGAAAGAACAAAATTCTCAAAACATTAAACAAATCACATAAAATGAATCTCAACGAAACACAATCGACTGGTGAACATTCCCCTCGGCATACGAACAACCAATCGCAAATCGATGAACATACCAATCATAAGTGGAGTGGGAACGACCACAAGATATCCAAAACAACCAGTATGGGGTCACCATCCGCAAATCTACACTTACAAAGAAATCATTCAGAAATCGCTATGGTACAAATCGCGCTACTACCATACCAATGGAATTACATAGCACATATGCCCCGATTTCACAAAATCCAAAGTTCCAAAATTACATCCTGTGCAAGAATCTACAACACGCAGCATATTACTCTTATCCGGTCAATCAACCAATCATTTCTGGATAACCAAACTATCATACTAGAGTTCGGATCCCTTTCCATAGTTCCATACTGATGTCTCATCCAGTTTGTGAGTTACACTCATAACTTCATCATGATATGCACTATGCACTAAATGCGTATGTATATCAGTCACATTTTCAAAACCAGTTTGAAATCATATAGTCTCGTCAAGAAGACAAATTTTCGAAAGTTCTTACAAAAATTTCAAAACTCAAAACAAAATTTTCGTAAGACCACAAAATAAATTTTTTTGAAAAGTTAAACTGGCTCGCTAATGCCAAGTATTCTATGATTTCCTTCGAATCCTCACGATTTCGAAGTCTTAAAATGAAAACTATGCAAATGATTGACCACACCCATACTCATGTATACCAATTCGGCTCGCTATTCCATCGGAAAACCACACGATAAAGTTCCGAAATTTCAATATATAAATTCCGACTAAAAACTCCTTTTTACACATATGACTCGCCACGTCAATCATTAATCCATCCTGGATCACCTCAAATATGCCATGACAAAACATTGAAACAAATCAACACAGCGGAAGACTTCCCGAGAGGTCATTGAACAAGTAAGCCAAAACCCCGAAAGGCAGGAACGAAATAGATAAACGATTAATAAAGTGTTTTACAATTCTCGGGAGTTTTGAGAAAACAGAAAGGCCTTTTGAAACATTAGGGTCTCATCCCGTATCTCGTTTCGCATTACAAGAAGTTTAAAAAGTAGAAAACCCTTTTTCGGACCCCAAGTCCTGAGTTATAAAACAATTTCAAAAATCTATTGGGTCTCGGCCCAAAAATCATTTACGGTAAAACATCCGTAAAACATTCATTTTGAAAAGTACCATTTTCAAATGCTCAAAAACAGTTCATAAATCATAAAATGAATTAACATGACTACATGTTCTCCTGAACAATCCACAATATTTCTTCCAAATGCACAACTCCGTTCCAAAGCTTAACCGACATATTAATTTCCAAAATCATAACTTCTCAAGATCATCAATCCTGTCCCAACTCTATCACCTTATACCGTAACGCATAATATTTGTTGAATCTCAAAGCATATCAACTTAGAATGGCAATAAATCTATCGCAGTCCAGAGGCTACAGTGTGGCTTCGTACATGTGCTTACATACGTAGCGCCCATGCATTAGCGTACGTAACTTACACTCTATAGCGTACGCAAGTCCTTGCGTTTAGCGTGCGCTAATATCAGTTGACTCATTTTTCTGTATGCTCCGAAGACTGGTCCACACGCCGAAAGTGCTGACGAGGATAAGATTCCTTTTTGTCCAATATACCATTAGCGTGGGCTAACCTTTAGGGTTTAGCGTGCGCTAGTACTACATTACAAACATCCGTTGACTTATCAGAACGTGCGCCGAAAGTGGCCTGGTCCACACGCAGATTCCTTCCGATCTTACTGCATTAGCGTGCGCTAACCCTGCATGGTAGCGTGCGCTAAGCTTAACTATTAACGTGCGCTAATAAAGCTATACTTAGTCATTTTCAGCTATTCTTGTCCAACGTCTCGACATATCGGATACGTATACATGACGCACTATATCCTCTAATACAATTATCGACCAAGTACGACAATTATACCGATACTGACATCTCAGTACTTCATTTATTTTATCTATACTGTACATATTCCACGCTGTACAATATAACTCGGATAAAATAATATTAAACAACGATAGTAGAAATTCCGGATATTACAAGTATGAGGAGTTACGGCCGTAACATGGCTACGGCTTTTGCACATTAGTTGATGTGTGAGTTACGCCCGTAAATTTATGATGTTACGCCCGTATGGATTTTCAGACTTCATTTTCAGCCCAAAATTTCTTAGACTCTTGCGTTTTCGCCCCAAATCTTCTTCGGATGATAACTTTTGATATATAACTCTGATTTTGAATCCGGAAAGACTGCCAAAGTCGTCTTGAAAAGCTCTACAACATGAATACATAAAAACTAAATATAGAGAATATTTTATAACCATGTTATTTCTTGAGTAAATCAGTAATTCAATCCGATTAAGGCTAAATTTACATTTTCATCATATAAAAAGAAATTATTAAAAAAACTAATTAATTTAAAGCAAAAACGAGTAGACTAGCATAATTATGGGTGAAATATATCAATACAAATCAGGGATAAGTGTATAAAACTGACACTTATCACACCCCCAAACTTGAATTCTTGTTAGTCCCGAGCAAGACTCTTTATTATTCACGCTCAAAATAAATATAAAAAATAAGACACAAAATAAGAAAAATAATACACAAATTAAGAAAAATAATTATATATAGAAAAATAGATCAAAATGCCATTAATACACAATAACTAACTTTATACAGTAGATAGAAATCAATCAAGATTCAAAATAAATCTACTAGTGATTTTGAAGTTAAAACACGGTTTTATTTTTGTAATTCCAAAATGCAAGGTTTCCCCCCAAAAAGGTTGATTATTCCCTTCCCACTCGTGATACACTCGACTCCCTTTAATGGTTGCTCTCGATCACTTGTTTATTTTTTGACTCAATATGAAAAAGAAATTCATCGGCGTCATCAAATATTGTGATTGTTCACGAATTTGAGTGTATTGAAATTAAGCCACCAATTAATTCAAATCTGCTCATAATCTACATCCCTTTTAGTGATAGCTTTCACACCGTTATTTGCTAACGTGTAGCTCTTTTCACCAACACATTTTCCATCTTTTTTTAGGTGATAGCTTTCACACCGTTATTTGCTAACGTGTAGCTCTTTTCACCAATGACTCTTTTTTTAGGGAATAGAATTTTTGCAGAAAATCCTTTATTAGCTAAGCATGAAAAATCAGAAATTTCTCAAATTAAGTAAATTTCAGTTCTATTTTTCATCAACCGACTGATTCTTCTTTTCTCAAGGTAACTAATGACTAGATTTTACATGATAACTACAAGGCTTGGAAAGAGAGATTAAGGCTAAAAAATTTTGGAATATACATTTTTTTAACCGGTTAAAACGATTTTAGAAACTTGTATATAGCTAAATTATTTGTGTTTTGGCCAGATCTAGAAATCTCACAAATCAAAATAAACAAAATAAATATATATAAATATACACTAAAAAAAATCAAAGACAAATAACAAAAATAATCAAAACACACCACAATAATCAAAGCTAAACACACCAAAATAATCCAAACACACCACCCCCAAACTTGAAAAAGAAACTGTCCTCAGTTTAAAAAAAAAAGCAAGGGAGAAAAGCAGAATACTCCCTGTTATGAAAGTTGATGCTTGAGCTAACGACTTTTTGGATCTGCAAGAGAAAAAATATACGAGGCAAACAACAAAATAAAATAAAATATACCCGGAAGTATAGCACAATTTTTAAGATGCGCTTCAGGAAAGTCCGAAGAGTCGCCTTATGCTGCCATCAATGCTTTTATTAAAAACAAGAAATAAAAGTTACAACAATAAAAATAACAATACATAAATCGCGAATAGATGTGCATCAAGAGATCAAAAAGAAACTCCTTTAGCACGATTATTACAAACGACAGAAAGTAAAAATAACAATAGGTCTGATATGGGTTGTCAACGGGAGTGGAATGAATCCACTTTTCATTTTCTCATGGTAAAATCTTCCATCCAGACAATATTAGCTAGAGCTGGATCTGGTTGAGGAACAAATTCAATGAGTTTTTTGATTAGTTCTTCCGGTGTTGTGGCAACGACTATGATTCGTTTAGCACGCTCGGAAATAAAACCTTTATCAGCAGAGTAGTCGATAAAAGATAGTAAACCATCAAAGAAACCATTGACATTAAGCAGACCTATTGGTTTTTTATGAAGATTTAGCTGGGCTCTGGTAAGCACATGAAAAAGTTTCTCAAGAGTGCCAAAACTACCGGGAAGGGTGATAAAGGCGTCAGAATTATTCATCATGTGAGTTATGCGATCTTGCATATTTACAGCTCTAAACTCATCTCCAATAGTTGCCCCGGTGATTTTACTTTCAGCCAAAGGTTTTGGAATTATTCCCAACACTCTTACTCCTTCCATATAGGCATAAGCAGCAGCGCATTCCATTAGTCCTGGACTTCCTCCTCCGTAAACTACATGAATGCATTTTTTCCTAAGGTACGACCCAAGTTGTGGGCTGCTTCAGTAAAGCATGCCTCTGTTCCATAACTAGCTCCACCAAAAATGAAGACGGAGTTAAATCTTTTTGTGGAAGATGATGATTCCATTTTTGAAAAGAAACTTATTTGAGAGAAAAAGAGAAAAGTACAAGTTTGAGGGATGAATAAAAGAAACAAGCACAATTTTTATTTATAGAAGAAAAATAAGGTAAAAATATTTAACAAATCTGTGATTGCGTTAATTGAGCTTTAACTACTCAATAGATTAATGAATGCATTTATCGCATATCACATTTTTTATTCAGAAAAATCTCACCATACGACAAAAATAATAGATACTTACGCGTATGTACAATAGTTTTGATTGTGGCTCACATCTTCCTCTGATTTTACGTTCAGAAACAGCTTAAATGCCTTCTAAGAGTCGGGGAGAAGCTTCCCATCCAATTTTCTTACAAATTGGCAAACTGCTTTTAACGTCAGATTCCCAAGAAGTTGTTCATATTCTGGCGTCAATTGCATCAATTTTTAGACAATAATCATCTGTGGAGGGATGATTCAAAGTTTTTAGGACATTGAAGGTGGCATGTTCGTCTTGCACTCTAAGAATTAGCTTTCTTTCGTAGACGTCAATAAGAGCATGTTCGGTTGCAAGAAATGGCCGTCCCAAGAGAATAGGAATATCCTGATCTTCCTCCATGCCAAGGATGATAAAATCTGATGGAAATATAAATTTATCAACCTTGATTAACACGTCTTCTATTATCCCATGTGGATATTTGATTGACCGATCGGCTAATTGCAGTGAAACTGTTGTTGCTTTTGCTTCTCCCAAGTTTAGTTTGTTGAAAATGGACAGGGGCATAAAATTGATACTTGCCCCTAAATCACAAAGAGATTTGTCAATATTCACTTCACCAATTGTATACGGGATTGTAAAAGTTCCCAGATCTTTTTGTAACACCCCAAACTAGGTGGATATTATAGTGCCGTGAACCCCCGACTGGGACCCACCAGGCGAGTGAAAATGAATGAAATACACAGGATAAATGTAGTACCGAACCACATTACATCATTAATTACTCCGATGAAGAGTTTTATTACAACACACCCAAGGAAATGACCGGATACAAGTATATTTTATATGGAGATAAAATATACAACACTGAATGAACTCAAAATCCAAACGGAAATCTGCAGCGGAAATAAAATAAGGAAACATGGTGAATGAAAGGACTGGGGTTCCCCCTACTAGTATCACTGGGACTCCTCGCCGTCAACATGCTATTCCCGTGCTTTTGCCTTGCCATGACCTGAAAACAAAATCCCCAAACGGGGTCAGTTACACAGAACAACAATCCTCAAGAGTTGAATAAACACAATTATATATATATGTTATATAAACCACAAGTTCGATCAAAAATGGATCGGTTATATTATAACCCAATCTTGTTGAAAACATACGCAATCAAACATGCTATATGAATCAACTAACAGTACGGCTCAAAGGGTTGTGCCACACTACGCCCGGGATGGAAATGTGTCCGTGCACAAGCCACCAACGAGTATCGATCGAATACACATGTGGTCTTGTACCAAATCAGTCTCACGAAGCAATCGACTCCTGTGCACAGTCCAATGTGAGGCCAACAACCAACACACGACTTAAATGTGCCCGACATGAAAATCCTACACATACCAACCGGCACGCCAGTATGACCCGAAATGCCACGAGATAACAAAGTGACATCGAAATCAATAATGACTCACCGAGACGAAATGATAGTGAAATGAATGACAGCTCAATGAAATGATTGGAACCGTCGCTCCTTGTGACTGAAGTGATTAATTGACAATTACAAATATTGATACGGTTAATACAATGATGAATGAGTTATGATTATGAATGAACAACAACAAAAGGAATGAATATCCTTTTAACCGAGTAAGAATTAACTTACTCAACACCGGTGACAAATATCCTTCCACGAACAACGTCCTAATTGAGATATCGGTCGCTTGAACAACCTTGAATAACACAATTACCAACAATCTGTTCAACATACGAATCAAACACGAATATAGCGAACTCAAAACATCGATACGACTAAACCAAGTTCATTGGGGCATTATATCGAACACTTTGTGGCCAAACTTCGATTGTTTACAATCAAACTTCAATAATACCAACATCAAATCCCCAAGAAGTGTTTCAAACCAACAAAACATCTTCAATACGATCAATAATCCAATATGAATATTTAA
This sequence comes from Orobanche coerulescens, assembly GCA_033398695.1. Classification (NCBI taxonomy): domain Eukaryota; kingdom Viridiplantae; phylum Streptophyta; class Magnoliopsida; order Lamiales; family Orobanchaceae; genus Orobanche; species Orobanche coerulescens. The sequence continues at coordinate 161,432,248 of CM065803.1, forward strand.
ATTCGTGATTACAACAACGATTAATAGAAAACCCCCAAATCCAACTCAATATTCAAAGTGTTCTTGAATAATCCTTCAATAATCCAATGAATAATCAAACATATCCATAATCATGCGTATATCACTTCATACAACATGATCTTAACATCCAAAACATCATATCTCAATACAAAATCGAAATCCAAGATGTTGAAGAAATTACCTCTTGAAGATCCAAGCACTTTGATCAGAAGAACACGCGTTAGATCGACTATCCGGGCTTCACGATCGAAAGGAGATGAAGAAAAACCAAGTATTCAAGTGATAGATGAAGGAAAGTCTTCCCCTCAAGCCCTCTCTCTCGGATATCGGTGGAAGAATGGGAAAAATGGGTTGATTCTCACAAAAACCCGCAATTATAGTGCAGACTGCACTGTGTGCCGCGGCCCGGCCGAAGTGTGCCGCGGCACAGGGCCAAAACTATCCCCAGTGATCGGCAGCGTGCCGCTGCCCAGACGAATGTGCCGCGGCAGTGACTCGGCAGTGTGTCGCGGCCCTGTTGGCATGAGCCGCGGCCCCCGGTACAGATGGGTCGGCCAAAAATTGCAACACGAGTGTGCCGTGGCCCGGACGGGTGTGCCGAGGCAGTGACTCGGCAGTGTGCCGCGGCCCTGCCGGCATGAGCTGCTCGGCCAAAATTGAAAATGTGTGTGCCGCGGCGCACACTCCCTTGTGCCATGGCCCACACCCCCTTGGGTCCTAAAATGATGAAAAATGACCCGGGAAGGGAATAAAGGCAATAGGAATCCATATTTGGGAAACAATAACACGAAATGGAAGTGCGGAAACCCCAAAACGGTGGTTCCAAGCAATGATTACAAGGGTTCGCCCAACAAAACACAATTTGAACAATGAGGAGATTTGAAATGACATGAACTCCAACGTCAACATCGACTAATGAATCAATTACAACAATCAAGATAATACTCTTGTCTCGATTTCCGAGTAAGGTTGAAACAATGAACAATATCGATACACAACTCGAAGTTATTCCAAATAGTGAACACGGATGAACGATTATTAACAAGTGAAAAATTACATAGTGACAATTACCGAATGAAATTACTAAATGATAATGACTGAATTACAACCGGGTATTACATACACCCCCCTTAAAAGAGTTTCGTCCCCGAAACTAAGGGTCAAACAACTCGGGATAACTCTCCCGCATACTATCCTCGGTTTCCCAAGTAGCCTCTTTAACTCCGTGTCTAGACCACTGAATTTTAACCAAAGGAATCGTCTTATTCCTCAACTGTTTGATTCGCTGCTCTAAAACTCATATAGGACGCTCCTCATATGAATGATCATCTGCGATCTCGATTTCGTCGAACTGAAGTATGTGACTCGGGTCGGCAACATACTTCCGCAACTGAGAGACGTGAAACACGTTATGAATTCGGCTCAATGCCGGAGGTAAGGCCAATCGATAAGCTAGCTCGCCTACTCGATCCAAAATCCCAAATGGTCCAATGAATCTCGGACTCAATTTCCCCCTCTTCCCAAAACGGAAGATACCACGACTCGGGGATACCTCGACCAAAACATGGTCACTCGACTCGAACTCTAATGGTCGACAACGATTATCTGCATATTATTTTTATCGACTCTGAGCGGTCAACAAACGACTCCTGATCAAAGCTACCTTCTCACGGGCGGCTATAAGCATATCGGGCTTGGTGCCGATTGATTCTGATAAGTCATCCCAACACAAAGGAGATCGACAACGACCATAGAAGGCCTCGTAAGGTGCCATCTTAATCGAAGAATGCCAACTATTATTGTACGTGAACTCGATCAACGGTAGTTGGGCTTCCCAATCATCTTTCCAATCGAGGACACATGCCCTCAACATGTCCTCCAAAGTCTGAATAGTCCTCTCTGATTGTCCGTCGGACTGAGGATGAAAAGTTGTACTGAGATTAAGCTGAGTTCCCATAGCACGAGGAACTGATTTCCAAAAATGAGACACGAATTTTCCGTCACGATCGGAAACGATACTTTTAGGAGTACCGTGCAATCTCACTATCTCTTTGATGAATAACTGGGCAAGTTTCTCGGGACCCCAGGTATCCTTAATCTCAAGGAAAGCGAACTAACTTAGTTAGATGATCCACAATCACCCAGATTGTATTCATGCCACGACGACTCGTCGGCAAAGTCGTGATGAAGTCCATTGAAATATCCTCTCATTTCCACTCCGGAATAGGGAGCGGTTTCAACATACCTGCCGGTCGCTGATGTTCTATCTTGAGTTGCTGACAGGTTAAGCATCTCGAAACAAATTCTGCAACTTCTCGCTTCATATTACTCCACCAGTAATTTTGTTTCAAGTCTTTATACATCTTGCTAGACCCCGGGTGAACGGAATAAGGGGTAGCATGAGCTTCTCTCAAAATCGAGTTTTTCAACTCGTCAAAAGCCGGTACACATAATCGATTCTTAAATCGCAAAAGTCCATCCTCGTGGATCACAAATCCAGAGCTTTCCGTTGAGCCACATCCTCACGGATGTGCAACAAAAATGGGTCCGAACCCTGATTCACCCTGATCGTCTCCTCGAGTGGCGATGAAATCTCTAACGTACAAAGTTGCCCTTGTACTCGCTGTAACCTGACCTCGATCTCGGGTCTCAGAAATTCCTGTTGAAGTTCCTTCGAGCATTGTCGAGCAAGCATCTGCTCCTAAACGGACTTACGACTCAAGGTGTCGGCGACAACGTTCGCCTTGCCCGGGTGGTAAAGTATCTCGATATCATAATCTTTGATCAGTTCCAACCACCGTCTCTGACGCATATTTAACTCCTTCTGAGTAAATATATACTTTAAACTCTTATGATCGGTGAATATCTGACAGGTAACACCATAAAGATAATGACGACAAAACTTCAACGCGAAAACCACGGTTGCTAGCTCCAGGTCGTGGGTCGGATAATTAACCTCATAAGGTCTCAATTGTCGTGAAACATAAGCAATAACTTTCCCGTTTTGCATGAGTACACATCCGATACCCTGTCCGGACGCATCACCATAACCACAAATCCTTCCGTCCCTTGCGGTAAAGAAAGGACAGGTGCTTAAATTAATCGGCTCTTAAGTTCCTCAAAACTCTGCTGACACGCGTCGGACCACGTGTATTTCTTATCCTTTCGCAAAAAGTTTGTCATTGGTTGAGCGATCTTAGAAAATCCTTCCACAAATCGCCGATAATAACCAACTAATCCGAGGAAACTTCGGATTTCCTTAACATTCTTCGGAGGTAGCCAATCTCGGATAGCCTCCATCTTCTGAGGATCAACACGCACTCCGTCTGATGAAATTACATGCCCGAGAAACGTCGCTTCGGACATCCAGAACTCACATATGGAAAACTTTCCATAGAGTTGCTCTCGTCTCAACACGTCGAGAACCTGATGAAGGTGAAGCTCGTGCTCCTCCCGGCCACGATAATAAATTAAAATGTCATCAATAAAGACAACCACGAACTGATCCAAAAAGTCGATGAAGACCCGATTCATTAACTCCACGAATACCGCAGGTGCATTAGTGCATTAATTAACTCCACGAACTCATAATGGCCATAGCGTGTTTGAAACGCCGCCCTCGCGATATCCGACTCTCGAATGCACAACTGATGATATCTAGATCTTAAGTTGATCTTGGAAAATACTGAAGCTCCCTGAAGTTGATCTAAGAGATCATCAATATGGGGTAGAGAATACTTATTCTTGATCGTCACCCTATTCAACTCCCGATAATTAAGACACACACGAAACGAAACATCCTTCTTCTTGACAAACAACACTGGTGCTCCCCACGGGGACGCACTCGGTCGGATATAACCCTTCTCGGTCAAATCCTCTAATTGATTCTTTAGTTCCTGCACTTTGGTCGGGGCCATCCGATACAGTGCCTTCGATAATGGAGATGTACCAGGATCCAACTCTATCGTTAATTCCATCCCTTGGTGGAGGTAAAATAGGTAGCTCGTCTGGGAGTACATCGTCAAGCGATAATGATGATACCACGAATTGTTGAACACCTCGATTGCCTGAGAATGGCCAATCGATGACAACGATACGATGAATGGTTGGACACCTCGATTACCTTAGAACGGCCAATCGATGACAATGATATAAGGAATGATTGAATACCTCGATTGTCTACGAACGACTAATCGGTGACAATGATATAATGAATGATTGAATAACTCCGATTGAGTAATTTTACTGCTTCCATCATATTAATGATTCTTCCGGAACAACGGGGATCACCACCCTGAAGCACACATTCGACCCCAACGACGGAAATGATAGTGACCAAACGTTTACGAACATTGAGGATGGTATCATGACGATCCATCCCACTAATACCCAATATCACATCGTCCTTAGATAAATCCACCACGATTAGGTCCACCAAACACTCGCGGTCATTTAAACTTAATTCGGTCAGTTCTTAACCCCATGATTTTCGAAAATTCTTCTACCGCCAGGTAGACCAATGATATAAGGCCCACAATTAATAAGACTATCCAAGTTAAGTCTATTCAAACACGATTCGAAAATGAATGAATGCGGTGCACTAGTATCAAAAGGTACACACAGGTTGAGATAAAATTACGAGTATACCTGAGATCATTCGGGCCACCGGATCGTCGATCCTCTTCATCACATGAATCCGGGACTTGTCGGCCCCCGAACCGGACGCTCCCGTCTGATAAATATGAGCTCCGCCTTTATTTGCTTCCATTGTCTTAAACGACGCTGATAGAGTAGTCTGATTCTGAATTGCTGATTGCTTCGGGTCCTGAGATGCCGCCGGAGCCGACTTGGAGTCCTTTCGGCAAAAACGGGCCTTATGCCCAAAAATCCCACAATTATGGCACGTGATAGACGATTTCAGACATTTAGTGCAGTAATGACCCGGCGCTCCACAGTTGAAACAGGTGATGGCCGAACTGGCCGCTCGGGACTGAGATCCCGCACGATTATGCACCGTAGGAGGTCGCTCAGAAACGATAGGGCCCGCACGAGGCTTCTTGAAGGTTGAATGACCGCCTTCGGATTGATTACGCTTCATTGATTTCTTGGTGACAGATGAAGGTTGTTGCTCAGCAATTTCCTTAGCAGCAGGCTCATACGGGAGAGTTCTCTCGATTAATTCGGCCAGAGTGGCGCAATGATGATTGAGCAATTGCATATGGGTCATCATGACCTGCATAAAAGTGAGTGGATCAACCCGAACATCTTCTAATCGAGCCGAGTCCTGGGTACGATTTCCTGGCAGTGAGTGATTATTTCCCGGATTTCGGTCCGCACCGCGGCCTCTCCCCGTGCGTCCCCTGACAGCTCTCTCCATACTGAAGTAGGAAGGTCGCATGATAATTATATATCTTGTATGAGTACCGCATTATGATTTACGTCATGAAATGATGAAAATGAGCATACGCGCTCTAATACAGTGATTACATGAATGATTAATTGAGGTGACATGATTATCTGATGATATTCTTGAAATGATTATCTTAAACAAGTTAGCAAGATTAATGATATGATCATCAAGATCAACAACTCAGTAATAAAATGAATTGAGTGATTAATGAGTTAATATGATCAACATGATTAAAATGAAAATGATGTTTGAGGATTGTTAACTAGTGAATTATGAATGAATGATTATTGCCAGAAATTATACCATGGCATTAGAAGTCTTACAGTTCTTTCGGTCTGATGGGCTCGGCATTTGCACAGGTCACACGTGAAGCGAAAGTCCAAGGATACTAGTCCGATGACGATGATTTCAAATGAGAGATGACTCGGAAGGTAGTATTCAAAACCACGCTCCGATACCAACTCTGTAACACCCCAAACTAGGCGGATATTACAGTGTCATGGACCCCCGACTAGGACCCACCAGGCGAGTGAAAATGAATGAAATACACAGGGTAAATGTAGTACCGAACCACATTACATCATTAATTACTCCGATGAGGAGTTTTATTACAACACACCCAAGGAAATGACCAAATACAAGTATATTTTATATGGAGATAAAATATACAACACTGAATGAACTCAAAATCCAAACGAAAATCTGCAGCGGAAATGAAATAAGGAAACACGGTGAATGAAAGGACTGGGGGCCCCCTACTAGTATCACTGGGACTCCTTGCCGTCAACATGCTATTCCCGTGCTTTTTCCTTGCCATGACCTAAAAACGATATCCCCAAACGGGGTCAGTTACACAGAACAACAATCCTCAAGAGTTGAATAAACACAATCATATATATATGCTGTATAAACCACAAGTTCGATCAAAAATGGATCGGTTAGATTATAACCCAATCTTGTTGAAAACATACGCAATCAAACATGCTATATGAATCAAATAATAGTACGGCTCAAAAGGTGGCGCCACACTACGCCCGGGATGGAAATGTGTCCGTGCACAAGCCACCAACGAGTATCGATCGAATACATGTGTGGTCTTGTACCTAATCAGTCTCACGAAGCAATCGACTCGTGTGCACAGTCCAACGTGAGGCCAACAACCAACACATGACTTAAATGTGCCCGACATGAAAATCCTACACATACCAACCGGCACGCCAGTATGACCCGAATGCCACGAGATAACAAAGTGACATCGAAATCAATAATGACTCACCGAGATGAAATGATAGTGAAATGAATGACAGATCAATGAAATGATTAGAACCGTCGTTCCTTGTTACTGAAGTGATTAATTGACAATGACAAGTATTGATACGGTTAATACAATGATGAATGAATTATGATTATGAATGAACAACAACAAAAGGAATGAATATCCTTTTAACCGAGTAAGAATTAACTTACTCAACACCGGTGACAATTATCCTTCCACGAACAACATCCTAATTGAGATATCTGTTGCTCGAACAACCTTGAATAACACAATTACCAACAATCCGTTCAACATACGAATCAAACACGAATATAACGAACTCAAAACGTCGATACGACTAAACCAAGTTCATTGGGGCTTTATATCGAACACTTTGTGGCCAAACTTCGATTGTTTACAATCAAACTTTAATAATACCAACATTAAATCCCCAAGAAGTGTTTCAAACCAACAAAACATCTTCAATACGATCAATCATCCAATATGAATATTCAAATTCGTGATTACAACAACGATTAATCGAAAACCCCCAAATCCAACTCAATATTCAAAGTGTTCTTGAATAATCCTAATCCAATGAATAATCAAACATATCCATAATCATACATATATCACTTCATACAACATGATCTTAACATCCAAAACATCATATCTCAATACAAAATCGAAATCCAAGATGTTGAAGAAATTACCTCTTGAAGATCCAAGCACTTTGATCTGAAGAACACGCGTTAGATCGACTATCTGGGCTTCACGATCGAAAGGAGATGAAGAAAAACCAAGTATTCAAGTGATAGATGAAGGAAAGTCTTCCCCTCAAGCCCTCTCTCTCGGATATAGGTGGAAGAATGGGAAAAATGGGTTGATTCTCACAAAAACCCGCAATTATAGTGCAGACTGCACTGTGTGCCGCGGCCCGGCCGAAGTGTGCCGCGGCACAGGGCCAAAACTGCCCCCAGTGATCGGCAGCGTGCCGCGGCCCGGACGAATGTGCCGCGGCAGTGACTCGGCAGTGTGCCGCGGCCCTGTCGGCATGAGCCGCGGCCCCCGGTACAGACGGGTCGGCCAAAAATTGCAACACGAGTGTGCCGCGGCCCGGACGGGTGTGCCGCGGCAGTGACTCGGCAGTGTGCCGCGGCCCTGCCGGCATGAGCCGCGGCCCCCGGTACAGACTGCTCGGCCAAAACTGGAAAATGTGTGTGCCGCGGCGCACACTCCCTTGTGTCGCGGACCACACCCCCTTGGGTCCTAAAATGATGAAAAATGACCCGGGAAGGGAATAAAGGCAATAGGAATCCATATTTGGCAAACAATAACATGAAATAGAACTACGGAAACCCCAAAACGGTGGTTCCAAGCAATGATTACAAGGGTTCGCCCAACAAAACACAATTTGAACAATGAGGAGATTTGAAATGACATGAACTCCAACGTCAACATCGACTAATGAATCAATTACAACAATCAAGATAATAATCTTGTCTCGATTTCCGAGTAAGATTGAAACAATGAACAATATCGATACACAACTCGAAGTTATTCCAAACAGTGAACACGGATGAATGATTATTAACAAGTGAAAAATTACATAGTGACAAGTACCGAATGAAATTATTGAATGATAATGACTGAATTACAATCGGGTATTACACTTTTAGCTTGGGTGGCAACTTCTTTTGTAGTATTGCGCTACATTCCTCTGTTAGCACGATAGTTTCATATTCTTCAAGCCTTCGTTTGTTAGAAAGAATATCTTTCATAAATTGGCATAGCTTGGCATTTGTGATAGAGCATCGGTAAAAGGTACGTTGATGTGTAGCTTTTTGTAAATTTCCACAAATTTTTTGAATTGCGCATCGAGCTTGTGATTCTTCAACCATTGAGGAAAATGTATAGGTGGAACATAAGATTTGGCAGCAACTGGACCTTTTTGAGATGAAGGTCCTGATTCAGATTCTTTTTATGTTTCTCGACTTTGTTTATTTTTTTGTTTTTTCAGATGATTTTCCATAGAAATCTCGGGCAATTGCACTCCACTTTTTGTTGTGATAGCCTAGACACTCTCCCTTGGATTTACCTCGGTATTTCTAGGTAACATGCCGTGGGATCTTTTGAAAAGTATTTTGGCCATTTGGCCAACTTGTGTCTCCAGATTTTTAATTGAAGCATCATTGCATTGTTGATACTTCAGTTGTTGTTCGCCTAGCTTCGTGATTGCTTCTTCCCACCTGGGCTTCTTTTCTTGATGCGTTGGTTTAACACATTGTTTTTGTTTGCATAAGAAAAATTTGGATGATTTTTGTACCTTGGATTGTATGTTGGCCCGTAAGGATTGTATGCTTGCCTTTGGAAATTCTGAGCATAGGCCACTTGTTCTAGTGGTGGGAATGACTGCTCCTGTTGCACTAAGGGACACATAGTGCTGTTGTGAGTTGCTCCACAAATTTCACATGAAAGAGCTGAAACTTGTGGAGTTTGAACCGTCTTCACAGAGTGAGGAGTTGAAAAAGACATGTCCTCGACTTTCTTTGATAAAGCTTCAATTTTTGCCAACATAAGTGAATAAGAATCCACTTCAAAAATGCCATTTGGTTTCTTTTGGATATTTCTGTCTAGCCATCTTACACTTTGTTCACTTATAACCTCAAAAAGATTATAAGCCTCTCTCATAGTTTTATTTCCAAGTGAACCATTTGATGATGAATCGACATTGGCTCGACATGTAGGTAAGAGTCCAGAATAGAAGTAATTGACTTGTGCTCCCAAATTAACACCATGGTTAGGACATTTTCGTAGCTTATCTTTGTATCTCTCCCATGTTTCGTGAAATGACTCCGAATCTTGTTGACGAAATGTAGAGATTTCGTATTTGAGTTTCGCCACTTTTGTTGGTGGAAAGTATTTATTGGTGAATTTTTGAATAAATTTGGGCCAATTTGTTATGCTTCATGGTGGCAAAGTATCTAGCCACTCTCTTGCTCTGTCCTTCAAAGTTTGCACGAAAAGTCTCATTTTTATCGCCTCGTCATTTACATTTGGATATTTGAAATTTCCACAAATCTCCACAAAACGGTTAATATGGAGATATGTATTCTCGTCGGTTCTTTCATAGAATGAATTGTTGTTGGAGAAGAGATTGATGACATCGGCGCGAATTTGAAAAATTGTCCACTCCAAATGGTGGATAGATCACACTTGATTGCACGCTCAAAGATGGGGGGTTCATGAATTCCCCAAAGAGCATGTTGTCTTCATCTATTTCCGGCACAATAGGATGTTGTTGATGTTGAATGTTTTGAGCATTGGGTATTCCTCCTACCGGAGGAGTTTTTTCGTTATCATTTTCTTGGAGGAGTGGTGGGTTTGGTTCGTCCGCCATTGATGTGAAGAAATAATGCTTGTTTTTTGTTCTCTTTGCCTTCTTCTAAATGTGGCTTCAATATCGGGATCCAGTGAAACTAAATCGCGATTGTACGTCCTTCGCATAGACAAGAGAATTAACAACAAAGAAAAATTTGTATTTATAACAATAGTTAATAATTTAATATTTCAAAATAACACTTATACTTCCCCGGCAACGGCGCCAAAAAACTTGACACGTCTTTTGTGTAACTATCGCAAGTACACGATATCGTATCAAGTAGTAAGTGGACTTTTTGAGTCCGGTTTATCGATTCCACGAGGAAGTTAGATTATATATTGAATTATTCACTATTTAACTATTTGTTATAGAGATTTATATGAGTGAAACACACAATTTAAGATTTTGGTTTGACAATTGCAAGGAAAATGCATAAATAGTTCTAAAATTTAAGGAAATAAAATATTGCACTTAATAATAGATTAATAAAAGGTAAAATAAAATAGTTGGGATTACAAACTTAGTTCATCATTAGTTATAGAAGACGTATAGGAGATCATAAGATGTATTCACTTATTATATTGTGTAGATTCGATTTTCCTTAAAAAGACGGTTCCTCTGTCGAATGTCAAAACGCCCCTTATATATCGAATCAATCCACTATATTTATATGTTGATTGGCTTCAATACATAGCATTAGGTTTTATGAAAATAACTCAAAGAATCAAGGTCTAGAGGTATATTTCTATCCCCTATAACAACTTAGAGTGAAGATCATTTGATCTAATCAAACATATTTTCTTTCAAAACATATGAAGACCATAAATATCATCATTTATTGGCCAAATAAATAAAGATTGGTAAAATAATGAAAATCACACACAATAATTAGTAATCCATAATATATATTTATACAAACTTAAATAATATGAAAAACCTTGTTTATAATCCCAACTAAGGATAACTTAGCCCATGAAGGGTTTATTCAACATATTACAAGCTTGAGTGGTCATTAATAGTTGAAAAAGAGAAAGAATTGATACTAACTCCCTTAGTAGATAAAGGAGAAAGAAGCAATAAACTCCCTCAAGAACATAAGCTAAACCACTATTACATAAATCACTCAAGAACACAAGTGTGTTCTTCACACAAAGAAAAAGTATTACAAAGTGAGAAAATAATAAGATGAATGATCTATAATGATGGATCTAAGGGGTCTATTTATACACCTAAAGTCATATAATAGCTCCAAAACTCCAGCATTATTACATTAGATCGGATCAAGGCCATCCAGCCCCTCAATAATAGACCAAAAGTATAAAAGATTAAAAAATGATCAAAAATCTGTCAAGAGTTACGGCCGTAACATTGAGGAGTTACGGCCGTAATTGAGGAGTTACGGTCGTAACATGGCAACGGATTTTGCACATTAGTTGCTGTGTGCGTTACGCCCGTAACTTTATGATGTTACGCCCGTATGGATTTTCAGACTTCATTTTCAGTCCAGAATTTCTTAAACTCTTGCGTTTTCGCCCCAAATCTTCTTCGGATGATAACTTTTGATATATAACTCTGATTTTGAATCCGGAAAGACTGACGAACTCGTCTTGAAAAGATATACAACATGAATACATAAAAACTCAATATAGAGAATATTTTATAAACATGTTATTTCTTGAGTAATTGAGTAATTCAATATGATTAAGGCTAAATTTACATTTTCATCCTATAAAAATAAAATTATTAAAAAACTAATTAATTTAAAGCAAAAACGAGTAGTCTATCATAATTATGGGTGAAATATATCAATACAAATCACGGATAAGTGTATAAAACTGACACTTATAAAAAAATGCCAAAATGCTTAAACATTACGGACATGCTTAGATTACAGTTTCTAATCAATAGATTCTTACCATATATTCCTAAGAATCGATTATCAACCAAGTTATCTTAAACATCTCGTTAATTCAAGAAGTAATGGCTAGTAATATCATCATGTTCTTCACTAATCTTTCATAATCCTAATGATTAACATGTTATACTAGATTAACTTATCATCATATGCAAGTAATCATCCCTATCAGGTGCCAGACTCGTTTTTATCTCGAACTCCGGGTGAAGTTGATCAGGGGAAAGCCCTTGGATTTGTGATCCATGAGGATGAACTGATACGTTTCAAGAATCGAGTATGTATACCGGCGGATGAATAGTTGGGGAACACTATTCTAAAGGAGGCCCATGCTACCCCATACTCCATTCACCTGGGGTCGAGCAAAATGTATAAGGACTTGAAGCTATATTATTGGAGCGGTAATATGAAACAGGAAGTTGCAGAATTCATTTTGAGATGTTTAACCTATTAGTAGGTCAAGATTGAGTATCAATGACCAGCAGGTGTGCTGAAACCACTCCCGATTCTTGAATGGAAATGGGAGGACATATCGATGGATTTTATTACTAACTTGCCGACTAGTCATCGAGGCATGAATACGATCTAGGTGATTGTGGATCGTCTGACCAAATCAGCCCACTTCTTGGAGATTAAGGACACGCGGGGTCCTGAGAGGTTGACCCATCTGTTCATTAAATAGACTGTAAGGTTGCATGGTACCCCCAAGAGTATTGTATTAGATCGTGACGGACGGTTCGTGTTACATTTCTGGAAGGAAGTTCATCGTGCGATGGGTACGCAGTTGAACTTCAGTACAACATTTTATCCTCAGACCGACGGTCAGTCTGAGAGGAATATTCAAACTCTGGAGGATATGTTGAGGGCGTGTGCTCTCGATTGGAAGTACGATTGGGAAGCCCAACTACCTTTGGTAGAGTTCACCTACAATAATAGTTGGCATGCTTCTATTAAGATGGGACCTTATGAGGCATTATATGGCCATCGTTGTAGGTCCCCTTTATGTTGGGACGACTTGTTTGAATCCCTTGGTATGGAGCCTGATATGTTATTAGCAGCTCGTGAGAATATTGCCCTGATTAAGAGTCGTCTTTTAATAGCTCAGAGCCGACAGAAACCAACAGAAAGTGTCTCCTACTCGAGGTGTTTTCCATTTTGGGAAGAGAGGCAAGCTGAGTCTGAGATATATCGGGCCGTTCAAGGTTTTGGAATGAGTAGACGATCTGGCCTATCGTCTGGCGTTGCCACCGGCCTTAAGTCGTATTCACAATGTGTTTCATGTTTCCCAGTTGAGGAATTATGTTGCTGGTCCGAACCCTATTATTCAGTTCGAAGAGGTCGAGATAGCCGATGATCATTCATATGAGGAACGTCCCGTGCGGATACTTGAGAGGAGGATCAAATAGTTGAGGAACAAGACAATTCCCTTATTAAAGATTCAGTGGTCGAGACACAGAATCGAGGAGGCTACATGGGAAACTGAGGACAACATGCGGGAGATATATCCCTAGTTGTTTACCCCTTAGTTTCGAGAACAAAACTATTTTAAGGGGGGGTTATGTAATATCCGATTGTGATTTTCTATTTTTCCGTTATATTACTAGAATGATTCGAATATTGTCATATCGTAATCGCTATTAGTATTAATGATTATAATCTTGTGATACTAGAATCGAATTAATAATAATATTCATTGTTCGCACTTAGATGATTGATAGATATTGTAATGGAGGATTGTATTTTTTTGGCTAACTATTTAGTGCTTAACGTACGCCACGATGTAATCTTAACGTATGTTATATGTGTGATGTTAGGTACGTAAGACCCTACAGTTAGCGTACGTAATATGGTTTATCAGACAGCATCTCGCCTTTCAGCGTGTGGGACCAAATGCGACCGGGATTTGTGATTTGATTGTGATAGCCTAAGTAAACGGACATTACGTACGTAATGGCTAAGTGTTAGTGTACGTAATGTACGTGAGCTTTACGTACGTTATTTTGGCAACGTATGTAATAGTGCATGTGTTTTGAGGCAGAAGCCTCTGGAGGCTCGTTGCGTATGTAACATCGCCCGGATTAATGTACGAATTATAGGTAACGTACATTATGTGTTGGCGATAGCATACGTAATAATAAACACGGATTATAAAGGCATATCTTGTCTTTCATTTCTGCTCGAACCAAACTCGACCTTTCCCTCTGAGAATCGATCCCCTACCCTGCTAAATCAATTTTTGCCCCCTCCCATCTTGTGTTAGAGCTTCGTAACTTGGATTAAAGCTTAGTGATTGGAAGATTGGAGAGTGTTCTTGAGGTCTTTGGAGTTCTTCTTCATTCTCAAGAGGTTGTATTCCCCGAGCTTTGCTTAATCTCTACGAAACGAGTCCACTCCAAGCTCTTGGATGAACCAATGCCGAAAGCACCGCGTCTCTACTTGCCACGCATCGGAGAAACAAACGGAACGATGATCATCTTGCTATCCTCCGAGGATACCGCTAGAGCTAGGATGATGAAGCTTTCTATGTGATTATCACACTCTAAGTGTATAACTCACAATCTCTCTTTTATATCTCTCAATTTTCCTCCAAGAAAAGTCAAGAACATGAAATGAAATGAAGAAGAAGACTTTCAGAAAGAACTTTTATCTCTCATTCCTCTCTCAACCGTGAGGTCTCAAAGTGTGTAAGAAAAAATGAAGTCTTCACCTTATATTCAATTTCAACCCACATGATACTCATCCACATGAGATTCCCTACAAGTCTTTTTCATCTATTATAAAATGGACACAAAAGAATAAGAGGGGAAGGTAGGTGGAAAGTGGGGGGGGGCGGCCCATATAGAAGGGAATTGAAGAGTTCGGTTCGTTCCGGACTCCTGTGAGTCCAAACAGATAAACTCTGATTCCGTTCCGATGTATTTATATCAATTAATTAATTCAATTAATTAATCATATCAATTACATAATAACATAATTAATTTCTCCAAGAAATAATTATATTCATGAATTAAATTAATCACCGAGTAATTTATTTAATTCATTAGGCCGTAAATAAATTTATCTAATAAATCGATTTAGACATCTGATGTCCCAAATTAGATATCCAATATCTAATATTTATAATGAGAGAATAAGCTCGATTCATTTCATCGTCAATCCTATTGCGCGACTCGGTAGGTCCGTCTCAGTCAGTAATGGGAGGAACCAAAGAGTAGTAGCATCACCTAGCAAGCCTGGCGGCCTAGACTGTACCCCAACTGAGAACGAATGATGGGATCATTCAAGAACCATTCTGTCATGAATACCAATATACGTATAAACCCTTCTTTCAAATGTCCCAATCAAGTTATAGGGTCACGGTCAGTCAAACCCTATCTGTACTTGATGCTATGCATGAGTTAATGCAAATCGAGATCATCGAGCTCTCGTGTATCCAATACAACTAGCTCCAATGCTTTGGCCAAAGACTTATGATCTCATCTGCCAATAACCGCATAGGATATATAACCCATTTATTAACAGGAGAAAGAATTCTATCTTGGTATTCAGTAGGACCTGCTACTTGCCCGTCAAGATACACATCGAGGTTGACCCCTGCCATCCGGTTTACAGGGTCGAACTACTCTAATGAAAATCTTGATGTCACAAGCACATCCCTACTAAATCCTCAAGTCCAAGGTTCAAGAATACCTACCACAACCTTTCGATTCCGTCATTGACTGTGCCGGAGTGAAATTCGTGTGACGAATCGAGGGTGAGTCGGTTCGAGTATACTAATCTAATTAGCATACCTATAATGTGTGCTCCCACTAACCATTAGTGTTCGACTGGCACTCTTCACGTGAAAGAACACGTCATACAAGTCTTCACATAACGCCCAGTCAAGTTTCATCGATTTGCGAACGATTAAGTATTTGAGTGATAAACATTTCCAGTGCCAATCCCCTTATCCAATAAGGATTGGAACATTTTGCTCTCAAATACACGGACTACTTTCTATATATATATTTACGAGTCAGGAACGCCAGTAACTACCAGTAAATAAAGAAACATACATTGCCTTATGTTAATGATATACATAATAACAAGTACAATGCCCTCACTCAACATCATCTGAGTGGCATTCGAGGGCATACTCCTAACAATCTCCCACTTGCACTCAATGCCACACACTATGGTATCTAATACCATGTTCTCCAGATGACGCTCTAAGAAAATCTGATAAAGTGGCTTGGTCAGTAGATCAACGACGTAGTCGGCTGACTCTACTCTATGCAGCACAATGTATCTCTTTGCGAACAAATTATCTAACGATATGATACTCTCTCTCAATATGTTTGGTACTGTTGTGAAACCTCATCTCCTAGGCTTGTGATACCGATCTGGCAGCGCAACACAAGGTGTCACGTGAAGTTTACCCAGTAACTTCTAAATCCTTCCTTTGGAGGCCTCCAAGGCCACTTTATACTCAGCCTAACAGGTGGAACCAGCAGTCGCGCTATACTTGGCACTATGCCAAGATACTGCTCCTCCATTAAGAGTAAATGTAGCCAGAGGTAGACATAGAATCGTCTTTCTGTCCTTGGAAGTCCAATACAGTGAATCCCATTACATTCAGTTCTCCACCGCTGTATTTATAGAACCAGATCTCTAGTCCTTCCAATGTACTTGAGAACATTCTTTACGGCGGTCCAATGATTGGGGATTGAGAGGACTAACGTCTGAGGACTAAAATTGAAGGAATATAAACCTAGTTGGGGGTTAATTGTAATAATTAAAAGATGTATGGGTGAAATTGAATAAATGTAGAAATAAGAGACTTAATTGATCTTGACACAAAACTCTGGGTATATAAACCCTCACCGATCGGCCGCTGTCCTCCCTCACTTCTCACTTCTCTACCTCGCGCCTCTCTCTCTCTCCTCTTCTCTCTATCTCTAAACTTCTCTCGGCCGAAGACAATTTTTTTTACAGAATATCACACACACACACACACACGACCCTCGGCAAATCCAAAAGAAAACGGCGGCAGAGATCCTGTCCGTGATGTGCGCCTGCAGCGGCAGTGGTTCGAACGGACTGCTCACGGCGACCGATGGTGTACCGCGAGCTGTGGGTCGGAGGTTCCAGTGGCCGGAACGGTGGCATCAGCTATTCCAGGTAAGGTTCGGGCCTCAACTTTGTGTTTGGCCATGAGTTCGGGCCGAGTTTGAGGGTTATTGATTTTTTATACTCAAATCTTTTTTTTTTCAATTTCAGGTTGGGTCACCGATGGGTCCTGACCAAACGACTTCTGGTTCGATTCTCTGGAAACCTCGATGTGGTTCTGGCCAGAGCGGCGGCAGTTGGTGGTGGAGGTGGTGGCGCTGACACGAACCTGGCGAGGTCCGTCGTGACCCGGCAATAGTTTTTTTTTTCTGCATAATTTTCTTAGACGATGCTCGAATATTTCTTGATTCAAAACTGATTCGAACTGATTTTGGTATCTGTTTTGTACAATCTTCTTAAACGATGTTTTGCTCTCTTGTTTTTGTTTTTCATGCCCTGATTCTTCTTAACTCGCAGCTGATTTTTTTTTTTTTTGTTTCTGCACTATCAAGGTATTCATGTTCATGTTCTTCATGCTCTCATTTTGATAGGTTCGTGTTCTTGTTTATGATTTTGATTTTGGTATCTGCTCTGAACATGGTTTTGTTTTGGGTTCAATTTAATCTAATTATGCTTTTGTTCTCTGTTCTTATTTGATGTGTTTGTGGTGCACTATATGTGCGTTTTTTTGGTTAAAAGCTGCGTTTTTGCAGCACTTTAGGTGCAGTATAGGTGTTTTTTTTTGATGTTTAGGTGCTTTTTTTTTGGGTTTTGGCAAAGAGTCGTAGATTGGTGCCCTTGAAGACGTAAAGAAAGCACTAAACGAACTCGTAATTCTCCCTATGCAGAGGTCCGAGCTTTTCTCTCGTGGAAATTTGCTGAGGTTAACTAATTTGTTGTGTACATTGCATGCAAATTTTCAATTATATCACTTCCTGCAAATTGTTAACATGCTTTTTACTTGTCAGCCTTGCAAGGGGATATCCCCTGGAACGGGAAAAACGCTTCTTGCAAAGGCACTTGCAATGGAAGCTGGGGCTAATTTCATTAGCATTACTGGCTCAACACTTACATCTAAGGCAAATGAAATTATGTGTCCTTCAGATATTTTAATGTTGTCAATATTTTTCCTTTTTGGATTTAGATTATGATGTAAACCTTGCTCTTAAAGATTAGCTGATGGTAACTCATTAATAAAGTCATGTTGTCATATTGCTTGGTGTAGTTATCTTTATTAACTAACACAACTTGTACTGATGTTCGGAGAATGACTCTTCTTAATTTTATTCACTAAAGAACTAAATTTGACAAAATTATGGTCATTATGCCCACTGGTGAATTGATTTGAGTAATATGGATCAAGTTAGTCAAGTGTTTTAAAGAGAGAAGACAGTTTATTTCTATTGGATTGCTACCATGGCTTTTTATTTGGACAATATTCCACAGTATGTCCTGGTTTGCGGTTTTATTTATGTCCTGTGCTGTTAAATACTGTTTAACTGGTTAACTCACCTTTTGCAACATCTGGTGATTATGATTGATTCCTCCAATTCCGCAAATTATTTTTGTTTTGATGCCAGAGATGCCTTATTATTGGCAAGTGTAGTACGTACGTACAATCTTTATCCATGTTTATGTTGTTCTTTAATGAAATTTTGTTCTTGGACTTGTTTATGACTCTGATGAAATTGCTTGTGAAAGGGGATTCTCTATGGTGTTCCTTGCCAACATAAGTTGCTATGAGAATTGTGTCCATTACTAAAAAATGTTGAGAAACCTCCTAACTGCATTGCATTCATACGCAATAAAGATCAAAATTTTGGTGTTCTTATAATTTGCTTATTATTGTAATTTTTTTATATTAGCGTAAATAGTGTTGATATCAAGCTCAAGCGATATCCCCTTTCTGTTCTTTTTTCCTAAATGATTCTACCATTCAATTACGGTCACATTGACGACATTTTTCTGTTTTCTTCTTTGATATAGTGGTTTGGGGATCTTTGAAAAACTCACTAGAGCACTCTTCTCATTTGCTAGCAAGCTTACTCCCGTGATTATTTTTGTGGATGAGGTGAGACTTCCTCCATTATGTCTCCTGAGACCTCTTCTCGTCTGCTAGCAAGCTGTGCTTGGAGGCATATTGTTCCAAATCCTGGCAAAAGCCTTGTTTATGCTTAAAGTTGATTCTACTTATGGCTTACAAGACAATACCTATATCTTTGGCCCAGGTTCATTTTGCTATATAGACCTGGACTCAAAAGTAATGAATGCATAAGAAACGAATGATGAAAATTAAGATAAATAATTAATATCTGCTCAAATAAAAAGACATAATTTTTCGCCTAGAGCAATATTTAGGGGCCTCACAAAAGCTTGATGGTTTTTCACAAGTGATCACACACAATTGATTTTTTCTTCCTTTTTTTTTCAATTTTTATTTCCTGCTAGGAGATGGTTCTATTTTGGCTTCATTTCTGTTTTCTATTTATTTATATGCCATGTATGTGGGTGCAGGTCGACAGCTTGCTTGGTGCTCGTGGTGGTGCTTTCGAGCATGAGGCAACTAAGAGAATGCGTAATGAGTTTATGGCGGCTTGGGATGGCTTGAGGTCAAAAGATAGTCAGAGGATTCTTATCCTTGGTGCTACAAATAGGCCATTTGACCTTGATGATGCTGTCATTCGACGTTTACGAAGAAGGTAAGTTTCTATGGGTAGCCAATATTGACCCTCTTGAAGGAAAAGAATGCTATGGTGCAATTGGTTAGAGATCTTTAATTTTTTTCTAGTGGAAAACATCATTACCTTAAATGCGATTGCTTATGAAAATTTTATAAAATAAACATTATTCATTCTTTAACTAATGGGATTGTGTCAACAGGCCCTTATTTCGATGAAAACCAACCCATTTTCTTTTTGTATTATAGTATAGTTTCTCTAATTGGTGAATGTTTGTTGTGCAGGTAGTATTAAGGGATGAACAGGATATTTAACCAAATGATCAAAATGCAGATCCTGGACATCTAGATAACTTGGTAAGTTATTTTTGCTCATGAAGATTCTGCATATCATATGCTGTTATATGTTCTCATAAAATATATGTTCTTCTAAATTCTAAAATGTTTTACTTGTTAGGTCATTGCTGCAACAGTAGCAGGTGATCTTAAAAAAGAGAACAACTTGGCAAATTGTTTCTGGTTTAGAACAACTAGTTTAGAGACCTTATTTTTCTGATAGTTGTTAACAGGCTGCTTATTTGGAAACTTAGTAACCTATCATTAATTATTGACTCTTCTTTCTTGTTTCATTCTGCAGCTCTCTACTTCAAAGAAGGTGAAGTTTTTGAATGGACACCAACTCGGGCAAATTGGCTAATCTTTGGCTAATTGTTTAAGTGTGTAGAGTCTTTTTGTATATTAGTCTTAGACGTCCACTGATGTAATTGGTTAAAAATGACCAAGTTATTTTCTTCTAGTACTTGTATATATGTAGTTGGTGATGTAGTTGATTGGTTTTGTGATTGGATATAGTTGTTTTTTTATGATGGGATTATGTAGTTGGTTTTTGTGAATTGGTTTGTTGGTTTTTTTAATGGAAAATGCTAAATTTAAAATTTATATTTTTATTTTGTTAAAATGAAGGTGTTACCTTAGGCACTATATATATGTTGCAAATGTCTTTCAGTGGTAACGGCTATAACACCTAGTGTGTTGCAATTGGTAATATAGGTGACCCCACTAAGTGGGTTCCACCTGTGGGTCCGGTCAGTGGGGCCCACAAAATGGGCCCCACATGTGGGACCCACTAAATTGGCTATATATTTTACAAAATTATAAAGTCTATTGCAACACGAATATGATGTTGATGTAGGGTCCTTAGGATGTTGCTGTAGAGTCCTTAGGTAACAAATAATCCTATGTTAGCTTAGGATGATTCACATGTTGCCTTTGAGTCCAAAGGCTACTGCTCACAGAGCAACTTAGGTAAAATGTTACCTTTGCCCATTTCGGGTCTGTGGCAACAGAAAATTGGGTCTAAGGTAACACAGTTATGTGGTTGCCGAAGGCCATTTATGGCGTAGTGTAGCTTTGCCTGAAACCTACTTACCACGCTTCCAGCATGCGTAATGTTAGGTCTTGTACACAACAAAGCATACATAAGGCTACCCACGGCCGAAGCATATGGTATATTACTCATTTCCATTCGTTGTTCCTCAGTATGAGGACACATCTTCAAGATGAGTTTTATTCCATGTCGCATCGGAATGAACCCTCTTCCAGAATCATTCATCTTAAATCTCTTTAAGATCTTATCTGTATAGAGGGCTTGGGAAAGACCTATTGTTCTCTTCGCTCTATACCGGTAGAGCCGAATACCAAGAATATAGGTTGCTTCTCCCAAGTCTTTTATGGAGAAATTACTCGAAAACCAAGCTTTCACAGAACTGAGCATTCTCATATCATTTCCTATTAGTAGAATGTCATCTACATATAGTACTAAGGATGCGATCTTGATTCCACTAACCCTATTTTATACACAAGTTTCCTATTTATTTTGCATGAAGTCAAACTCTTTGACAGTCTCATCAAAATGAAGGTCCCAACTACATGAAGACAGCTACAATCCATTTCATAGAGTCTACATCCACCATTTCTAGGTCATTGGTCGTTGGGCCAGTCTCTTGGCCATCACTTAGAACCTCATGGAGACCCAGCTCCTCCAAGTGCACAAGGCCATACCTCTCAGGTGAATGAGACACCCTACTAGACCTACGAGGTGGTTGTACTTGTGTTTCAGAAGGTTTGGTTCAAATTTCTTGCACAGGTGTCTCCTGAGGAGTTTCATTGTATTCTTCCAAAGAAATACTTCTGCCTGCTCCGCCTTCCTGAATAAATTCATCTTCCAGGAAGTGTGCATGCAAAGCAACAACGATCTTTCGATATTTGGGCATGTAGAATAGATAACCCATGGTCTCAGATGGGAATCCAATGAAATGTCCCCTACGGACCTCGCTTCCATTTTGTCTAGCTTAGTCTTCTTGACATAGGCGGGACATCCCCAAATCCTAATGTGATTAAGACTTGGTTTCCTGCCCTCCCACATCTCATATGGAGTTTTAGGAACGGATTTAGAAGGACATTTGTTCAAGATGTATGCAGCAGTCAGGAGTGTATACCCCCATAGGTAAATCGGTAAGTCAGTATAGCCTAGCATGGAATGGACCATGTCCAACAAGGTCTGGTTCCTTCTTTCTGACACACCATTTAACTGAGGAGTGTCTGGAGGTGTTAGTTGTGATACTATTCCATGTTCCTTCAGGAACTTGTCAAACTTTGTACTCATATCCTCGCCACCTCGGTCCGACCGAAGTGCTTTGATATAATTTCCAGTTTGTTTCTCGACTAGGGCCTTAAATTCCTGGAATTTCTCAAAGGCCTCGGATTTATGTTTCATTAAGTATACATAACCATACCTAGTATGATCATCTGTAAACGTAATGAAGTACCGATATCCGTCACATGCAGCGTTCAAAGCACCACATACGTCGGTATGGATTAATCCTAGTTTATGAGCGGCTCTTTCAAAAGTCCCTGTGAAGGGGGACGTAGTTATTTTGCCTTTAAGGCAATATTCACAAGTAGGAAAGGGATCCGATCTCAATGGACCCATTAGTCCATCTTATTCCTTTTGTAAACCTTGGTCTGACCAACATGACCAAGTCTAAGATGCCATTTCAAAACTTGATTAGTTTCATCCCTACCACGCTTCCTAGTCATAGTATTCACAACGACTTTGTCTCTGAGATTTAGATGATACAGTCCATTTAACAATGTAGCAGTGCCCACTAGTTTATTCTGAAATAAATTTTGCAGGAAGCATCACAAATGAAAAATAAAAAGCCTTTCCGATCCATGACCGAAATGGATACAATGTTCTTATGCCCCTTGGGCAAAACAAGTACATCTTCTAAAGTTAAAACAAAGCCGGATTCTAAATCCAAAAGAAGTGATTCTTTGTCGGTTGCCTCGACACTATGCCCGCTTCCGACAATGATCATTACTTCTCCAGCTCCAACTTCCTACTTTGTTCCAGATCCTTATTCACGGTACAAATATGAGAACTAGCACCAGAATCCAGTATCCAGGAAGTAGAAAATACAGTAGCAGAACAATTTGTTTCCAAAACTAAAAGTTCTGTACCTAAAGTCCCATGAAGAATCGGACAGTCTCTAGCCCAGTGGCCCAGCTCACCGCACTTGAGACAAGTGTCCTTCTTCTTACTCTTCAAAACCATCGGTCCTTGACTTGTGGTCCCGTCCGCTTCTTGGTCTTTTTCTTCTTATTCTTGGACCTCCGAGATCCATAAGAGATCACAAGGGCAGACTCCTTAATCCGCGGAGTCTTTATCTGAGATTGAGCGGTCACTAGTTTGTTCATTAGCCCTGCTAAGTTGCACGCAATCTCATTGCAGTTTAAATTCATAACAAACTATGAGAAGGAATCAGGGAGAGACTGTAGGATAAGGTCGGTCTGAATCAAGAGCTTCCAATCTCTCGATCATGGATATCATTTTGAGGACGTGGTCCCCAACCTTCTCACCTTCCTTCATCCTTGCACCGAATAGTTGCTTGGATATCTCATATCTAGTAGTATAACTGTGCTCACCATAAAGCTCGGTTAAGTGAGATAGAATCTGCCTAGCAGAAGTCATTTTCTCATGAGCTCTCTGAAGCTCATTAGACATAGAAGACCTCATGAAAGCACATACTTTTACGTCATCCTTAACCCACTTTTTGTGGTTTTCAATCCCTTCCTGATTGGCTCTTGTCCGCACTGGAGGCGCCGGAATGTCCGTATCCAAGACGTATCCCAGTGCCTCTATACTGAGGACTATCATCAGATTGTGAAGCCAATCCACAAAGTTAGGTCCGATCAAGGTGTTCTTTTCAAGTAGAATTGCGAGTGGGTTCATTGTCATATTGAGAGTTATGTCTGCATTTAAGTACGATAGATTAATTAGTGACTCGTTCAATTATGATCTGAGTATAGAATTAAGGTCTTTTCTATTCTTTTTACCCAGGTCCGACTATTTTTATCAGAATAACACACTTCCATGTGAAATCCGGAAGTATTGTTCGCTCTACTTCATAGTGGCGATCGAGTTCTTCATAAATCTTAATAGAGGGAAACCGAACAGGTTTCTTGTCTATTAATTTTCATAAAGTAGTATCCAACACCAACCCATCTAATGGATGATTCGATCTTCTTTTTCCCCTAGCTCACTCCCCTCAACCTATACGATTTCTATGGTTCGTGAACAAGTTAAGTTTATACCATCGACGCAAATTAGTTTCACAATTGAATCTTATCCGGCAACCTATCAGGTTTCTAGGGATAAAATTTGCTCCAACCGAAGGCATCCAATGCGCTCCCGGTAATTTATCCATCCTCCCCGAACGACTACCCCGATAACTCGGAAGCATAGCACATCCGGTTTGGATTTCAATTTCCCAAAAGCTCGATGGAGGGAAGGAAAACCTTGAAACTTTATAAACTTAATAATTTGTCGTGGGAGAATTTTCGCGATTAATGTTACACTTTGCACATTAATCCATTTAAGCGTGTTTGTGGCATTCATACAATATGAATAAACATTCACAACCTAGTTGCTACCAACATGTAGTTCATGGACCGTTCCTAGAACCAAAAACTTAGTAACCTAATTACAAGTCTTCGTCTTGAATCTTCGACTTCTCGAAACGGGTCTTCCTCCGGTCTTCGTCATACTTATAAATTTTACATTGAAAAATTGCATCCTAGATACAAATAATTCTAGTAAAATAAATAGGCTCAAAATGACCTTTACAACCCAATCGAATAAAAACCGAACGATTCAAAACTAAGTCCATGAACCACATCCCCATTCAAAAGCATTCATCCAATAAATACTATATAAACGGAAAGCGTAGAGATACATTGATCCAATCAACAATTCGAACCGATCCAATCGATTCACACAACCGGTAATATGAAAAACGTTCAGATAATTCGGTCACCCACAAATATTCCAATTAATCAAATTTCCCTTATAAAATGAAATACCATAAATCATTTTAATCATATTAAATCCAATTTAACATGCGGGAGATTAATTTTCAAGAATACACGAAAAAATCGAGCCGGGGCGAAAACTGGCCTGCCAGGCCGAGTCACATTCGGCAGCCTGCCGGCCGGACACGGCCCGTGCCGAATGGCACGGCCGGGGCGTGCCGGCAGTATCCTAGACCTTCCTGTCAGACTCGGCCCGTGTCGCCTGACACGGTCGGGTCGTCCTGACAACCTGCCGGCCAGACACGGCCCATGTCGCCTGACACGGTCGGGTCGTCCCGACAGCCTGCCGGCCAGACACGGCCCGTGTCGCTTGACGGCCGGTCGTCTCCGACGGCTGCCAGACACGGCCGTGTCGCCCGACACGGCCGGGTCATCCCGGATCTGCCGAGACTGTCCGGTGGCATGGCCCGTGTCGCTGACACGGTCGGGTCGACCAGACTTCCGCCGTTGTCCGAAAAGTCGTCCGATGACGATTCGGAGCCAGATTTTCGACCGGATATCCAATATCAATATTTTTTGACTTTCATATCTTCAATATAAATCATATTTCCCAGAAATAAAAGATTTATATTTAGACATAAACTTACGAAAAATACAACTATTACGAACGAAAAAATATACCACGATTATGACTATAAATGATTCCAAATCATTCACCATCTAATCAAGCATTCCAAATACCAATATCGTATATACGATCGCAAGACCTACTCCCTGGTACCACTGTTGGGATTCGGTGCCTAAAACGAAGGCCCAGCGGAAGCGGTAAAATGAAAATTAATTCGATCTGAATCCCTACGAGGATCGATCGAGCTACGTATATACGAATATAATACGACACACAAGAGATACGAGAAAACATACCCTTGTAGTCCGTTGATTAAATGGTATCCTTATCTTGAGCTATTCCCCAAGCTTTGCTTGATCTCTACGAATCCAATCCGCCCCAAGCTCTTGGATGATCCAACGCCGAAAGCACCGCGTCTCTATTTGCCACGCGCCGGAGAAACAAACAGAACGACGATCACCTTGCTATCCTCCGAGGATATGGCTAGAGCTAGGATGATGAAGCTTTCTATGTGATTGTCACACTCTAAGTGTATAACTCACAATCTCTCTTTTATATCCCTCCATTTTCCTCCAAGAAAAATCAAGAACATAAAATGAAATGAAGAAGAAGACTTTGAGAAAGAACTCTTCTCTCTCTTTCCTCTCTCAACTGTGAGGTCTCAAAGTGTGTAAGAAAAAATGAATTCTTCACCTTAGATTCAATTTCAACCCACATGATACTCATCCACATGAGATTCCCTACAAGTCTTTTTCATCCATTATAAAATGGACACAAAAGAATAAGAGGGGAAGGTAGGTGAAAAGTGGGGCGGACGGCCCATCTAGAAGGGAATTTAAGAGTTCGGTTCGTTCCGGACTCCTGTGAGTCCAAATAAATAAACTCTGATTCCGTTCCGATGTATTTATATCAATTAATTAATATAATTAATTAATCATATCAAATACATCATAACATAATTAATTTCTCCAAGAAATAGTTATATTCATGAATTAAATTAATCACCGAGTAATTTATTTAATTCATTAGGCCATAAATCAATTTATCCAATAAATCGATTTAGACATCTAATGTCCCAAATTAGATATCAGATATCTAATATTCATAATGAGAGAATAAGCTCGATTCATTCCGTCGGCAATCCTATTGTGCGACTCGGTAGGTCCGTCTCAATCAGCAATGGGAAGAACCAAAAAGTAGTAGCACCGCCTAGCCAGCCTGGCGGCCTACACTGTACCCCAACTGAGAACGAATGATGGGATCATTCAAGAATCATTATGTCGTGAATACTAGTATACATATAAACCCTTCTTTCAAATGTCCGGATCAAGTTATAGGGTCACAGTCAGTCAAACCCTATCTCTACTTGATGCTATGCATGAGTTAATGCAAATCGAGATCATCGAGCTCTCGTGTATCCAATATACAACTAGATCTAATGCTTTGGCCAAAGACTTATGATCTCATCTGCCAATAACCGCATAGGACATATAACCCATTCATTAATAGGAGAAAGAATTCTATCTTGGTATTCAGTAGGACCTGCTACTTGCCCGTCAAGATGCACGTCGAGGTTGACCCCTGCCTTCCGGTTTATAGGGTCGAGCTACTCTAATGAAAATCTTGACGTCACAAGCACATCCCAACTAAATCCTCAAGTCGAAGGTTCACGAATACCTATCACAACCTTTCGATTCCGTCATTGACTGTCCCGGAGTGAAATTAGTGTGACGAATCGAGGGTGAGTCGGTTCGAGTATACTAATCCAATTAGCATACCTATAATGTGTGCTCCCACTAACCATTAGTATTCGACTGGCACTCTCCACGTCAAAGAACACGTCATACAAGTCTTCACATAAACTTAACGCCCAGTCAAGTTTCATCGACTTGCGAACGATTAAGTATTTGAGCTATAAACCTTTCGAGTGACAATCCCCTTATCCAATAAGGAGTGGAACATTTTGCTCTCAAATACACGAACTACTTTCTATATATATTTACGAGTCAGGAACGCCAGTAACTACCAGTAAATAAAGAAACATCTAGTGCCTTATGTTAATGATATACATAATAACAAGTACAATGCCCTCAATCAACATCCTCTGAGTGGCATTCGAGGGCATACTCCTAACAAAAACTCCACAGCAAAATAGAGTAGAGGATATTGGGATTCGGTGCCTAAAACGAAGGCCCAGTGGAAGCGGTAAAACGAAAATTAATTCGATCCGAATCCCTACGAGGATCGATCGAGCTACGTATATACGAATATATAAACGAAAAGCAAGAGTCGTAAGAAACTAACCCTCGAAGTCCGTTGATTAAATGGAAACCTTCTCTTGAGCTATTCCCCAAGCTTTAGTTGATCTCTACGTATCCGATCCGCTCCAAGCCCTTGAACGATCCAATGCTGAAAGCACCGCGTCTCTACTTGCCACGCGCCGGAAAAACGACCTGAATAACAACACTTGATTAACCTCTAAGGTTACGGCTAGAATCAAATGATGAAGCTTTTATTATTACACTCTAAGTGTATAATATATCTCTCAATAATTTTCTCTCAATTTTTCTCCAAGAAAAATGAAGAGGAAGTGAATGAAGAAGATGAAGATGAGTGTTAAACTCAAAGTCTATCTCTCTATATATATATATTCTCACGTTGAAAGCTTGTACAATACAAGTGAGGATAGTCTTCATTTTATGACCAAAGGAAAGAGGAGAGAAATTGGGATGGCCATCTAGAAGGAGCCGGGACGAGTTCGGTTCGTTTCGGACTCCTGTGAGTCCAAACAGATAAACTCCTATTCCGTTCCGATATATTTGTGTCGTTTAATTAATCCAATTAATTAAACATATCAAATACAAAATAACATAATTAATTTCTCCAAGAAATAATTATATTTATGAATTAAATTAATCACCCAGTAATTTATTTAATTCATTAGGCCGTAAATCAATTTATCTAATAAATCGATTTAGACATCCAATGTCCCAATTAGATATCCAATATCTAATATTCATAATGAGAGAATTAGCTTTATTTATTCCGTCGTCAATCCTATTGCGCGACTCGGTAGGTCCGTCTCAGTCAGCAATGGGAGGAACCAAAGAGTAGTAGCACCACCTAGCCAGCCTGGCGGCCTACTGTACCCCAACTGAAAACGAATGATTGGGATCATTCAAGAACCATTCTGTCGTGAATACCAGTATACGTATAAACCCTTCTTTCAAATGTCCCGATCAAGTTATAAGGTCATGATCAGTCAAACCCTATCTGTACTTGACGCTATGCATGCGTTAATGCAAATCGGGATCATCAAGCTCTCGTGTATCTAATACAACTAGCTCCAATGCTTTGGCCAAAGACTTATGATCTCATCTGCCAATAACCGCATAGGACATATAACCCGCTCACTAACGGGAGAAAGAATTCTATCTTGGTATTCAGTAGGACCTGCTACTTGCCCGTCAAGATGCACGTCGAGGTTGACCCCCGCCTTCCGGTTTATAGGGTCGAACTACTCTAATGAAAATCTTGACGTCACAAGCACATCCCTACTAAATCCTCAAGTCGAAGGTTCACGAATACCTATCACAACCTTTCGATTCCGTCATTGGTATCCCGGAGTGAAATCCGTGTGACGAATCAAGGGTGAGTCGGTTCGAGTATACTAATCCAATTAGCATACCTATAACGTGTGCTCCCACTAACCATTAGTGTTCGACAGGCACTCTCCATGTCAAAGAACACGTCATACAAGTCTTCACATAAACTTAACGCCTAGTCAAGTTTCATCGACTTGCGAACGATTAAGTATTTGAGCTCTAACCTTTCCAGTGCCGACCCCCTTATCCAATAAGGAGTGGAACGTTTTGCTCTCAAATACACGGACTAGTTTCTATATGTTTATTTACGAGTTAGGAATGCCAGTAACTACCAGTAAATAAAGAAACATTCATTTGCCTTATATAAATGGTTTACATAATAACAAGTACAATGCCCTCACTCAACATCCTCTGAGTGGCATTCGAGGGCATACTCCTAACAATCTCCCACTTGCACTCAATGCCACACACTATGATATCTAATACCCATGTTCTCCAGATGATGCTCCAAGCTAGTCTGAGAAAGTGGCTTGGTCAGTGGATCGGCGACGTTGTCGGCCGAGTCTACTACATGCGGCACAATGTATCCCTTGCGAACAAATTCTCTTACGAGATGATACTTCCTCTCAATATGTTTGGTCTTTGTTGTGAAACCTCGGCTCCTTGGCTGCGCTACTGACTCCGTCGTTGTCGCGATGCAGTAGAACAGCAATTCGGCCACATGGTATCATTTGAAGTTCTCCCAGAAACTTCTTAATCCAGAACCCTTCCTTGGAAGCCTCCGAGGCTGCTTGATACTCAGCCTGACAGGTGGAATCAGTAGTCGCGCTTTGCTTGGCACTACGCCAAGATACTGCTCCTCCATTAAGAGTAAATATGTAGCCAGAAGTGGACATCGAGTCGTCCTTCAGTCCTTGGAAGTCCGAATCAGTGAATCCCACCACATCCAATTCTCCACCGCCATACATCAGAACCATATCTCTAGTCCTTCTTAAGTACTTGAGAACGTTCTTTACGGCAGTCCAATGTTCCCTACCTGGGTTTGCCTGAAACCTACTCACCACGCTTACAGCATGCGCGATGTCAGGTCTTGTACACAACATAGCATACATAAGGCTACCCACGGCCGAAGCATATGGTATATTACTCATTTCCTTTCATTGTTCCTCACTTTGAGGACACATCTTCAAGGTGAGTTTTATTCCATGTTGCATCGGTAGGAACCCTCTTTTAGAATCATCCATCTTAAATCGCTTTAAGATCTTATCTATATAGAGGGCTTGGGAAAGGCCTATTGTTCTCTTCGCTCTATCCCGGTAGAGTCGAATTCTAAGAATATAGGTTGCTTCTCCCAAGTCTTTCATGGAGAAATTACTCGAAAGCCAAGCTTTTACAGAACTGAGCATTCCCACATCATTTCCTATTAGTAGAATATCATCCACATATAGTACTAAGAATGCGATCTTGCTCCCACTAACCTTCTTGTATACACAAGGTTCCTCTTCATTTTGCACGAAGTCAAACTCTTTGACCGCCTCGTCAAAACGAAGGTTCCAACTACGCGACGCTTGCTTCAGTCCATAAATGGAATGTTGAAGCTTGCACACTTTCTGAATATCGACTTCGGACACAAAGCCTTTAGGCTGCTCCATATAGATTTCCTCATCGAGGAATCCATTAAGGAAAGCCGTCTTTACGTCCATTTGCCATATCTCATAATCGTGGTAGGCAGCTATAGCAAGCATCATGCGAATAGACTTGATCATGGCTACGGGCGAGAAGGTATCATGGTAATCGATCCCTTCCTTTTGGGTATAATCCTTTGCCACAAGCCTGGAATTATAGGCGTCAACCTTGCCATCACCATCAGTCTTTCTCTTGTATATCCACTTGTTCCCAATAGGCACTATGCCCTTGGGGCGGTCTACTAGAGTCCAGACCTGATTGACATGCATCGAGTCTATCTCAGCTTCCATAGCTTCACGCCATTTCGCGGAGTCTACATCCACCATCGCTTGGTCATAGGTTGTTGGGTCGGTCTCTTGGCTATCACTTGGAACCTCATGGAGACCCAGCTCCTCCAAGTGCACAAGCCCATACCTCTCAGGTAAATGAGACACCCTACTAGACCTACGAGGTGGTTGTACTTGTGTTTCTGAAAGTTCGGTTCCAGTTTCTTGCACAGGTGTCTCCCGAGGAGTTTCATTGTATTCTTCTAAAGAAATACTTCTACCTGCTCCGCCTTCCTGAATGAACTCATCTTCCAGGAAGTGTGCTTGTAAAGCAACAATGATCCTTCGATCTTCGGGCATGTAGAATAGATATCCCATTGTCCCAGAGGGAATCCAATGAAACGTCCCTTCGAGACCTAGCTTCCAACTTTTCCACCTTAGTCTTCTTGACATAGGCGGGACATCCCCAAATCCTAATATGATTAAGACTTGGTTTCCTTCCCTCCCACATCTCATGTGGAGTTTTAGGAAACGGATTTGGAAGGACACTGTTTAAGATATAAGCGGCGATCAGTGCATACCCCACGAGGTAAATTGGTAAGTCGGTATAGCCCGGCATGGAACGGACCATGTTTAACAAGGTCCGGTTCCTTCTTTCGACACACCATTTAACTGAGGAGTACCTGGAGGTGTTAGTTGTGAAACTATTCCATGTTCCTTAAGGAACCCGTCAAACTCCGTACTCATATACTCACCACCTCGGTCCGACCGAAGTGCTTTGATATGATTACCAGTTTATTTCTCGACTAGGGCCTTGAATTCCTGGAATTTCTCAAAGGCCTCGGATTTATGTTTCATTAAGTATACATAACCATACCTGGTATGATCATCTGTAAACGTAATGAAATATTGATATCCATCACGTGCTGCTTCCACAGCACCACATACGTCGGTATGGATTAATCCAAGTTTATCAGCGGCTCTTTCAAATGTCCCTGTGAAGGGGGACTTAGTCATTTTGCCTTTAAGGCAAGATTCACAAGTAGGAAAGGGATCCGATCCCAATGGACCCATAAGTCCATCTTTTTGCATCTTGTAAACCTTGGTCTGACCAACATGACCATGTCTAAGATGCCATTTCAAAACTTGATTGGTTTCATCCCTACCACGTTTTCTAGTCATAGTATTCACAACTACTTTGTTGCTGAGATTTAGATGATACAATCCATTTAACAATGTAGCAGTACCCACTAGTTTATTTCTGAAATAAATTTTGCAGGAACCATCACGAATGAAAAATGAAAAGCCTTTTCGGTCCATGACCGGAATGGATACAATGTTTTTGTGCCCCTTGGGCAAAACAAGTACATCTTCTAAAGTCAAAACAAAGCCGGATTCTAAACCCAAAAGAAGTGATCCTATGTCGGTCGCCTCGACACTATGCCCG
Organism: Orobanche coerulescens; assembly: GCA_033398695.1. Lineage (NCBI taxonomy): Eukaryota > Viridiplantae > Streptophyta > Magnoliopsida > Lamiales > Orobanchaceae > Orobanche > Orobanche coerulescens. Next base: position 161,464,998 of record CM065803.1, read on the forward strand.
CTTCCGACTGTGATCACAACTTCTCCAGCTCCAAGTTTGTTACTTTGTTCCAGATCCTGATTCACGGTACCAATATGAGAACTAGCACCAGAATCCAGTATCCAGGAAGTAGAAAATACAGTAGCAGAACAATTTGTTTCCAAAACTAAAAGTTCTGTACCTGAAGTGCCACGAAGAATCGGACAGTCTCTAGCCCAGTGGCCCAGCTCACCGCACTTGAGACAAGCATCCTTCTTCTTCTTGTTCTTCAGAACCATCGGGGCCTTGCCCTTTTCTTTAAGGTCCTTAGCTTGCGGTCCAGTACGCTTCTTGGTCTTTTTCTTCTTATTCTTAGACCTCCGAGGTCCAGAAGAAATCACAAGAGCAGACTCCTTCATCCGCGGATTCTTCATCTGAGACTGAGCGGTCACAAGTTTGTTCATTAGCCCAGCTAAATTACATGCAATCTCATTGCAGTTGAAGTTCATAACAAACTGTGAGAAGGAATCAGGGAGAGACTGAAGAATAAGGTCGGTTTGGAGAGAAGTATCCATTTTAAAATCAAGAGCCTCCAATATCTCAATCATGGATATCATTTTGAGGACGTGTTCCCCAACCTTCTCACCTTCCTTCATCCTTGCACCGAACAGTTGCTTGGATATCTCATATCTAGCAGTTCTGCTGTGCTCACCATAAAGCTCGGTTAAGTGAGATAGAATCTGCCTAGCAGAAGTCATTTTCTCATGAGATCTCTGAAGCTCATTAGACATGGAAGCCATCATATAAGCACGGACTTTCACGTCATCCTTAACCCACTTTTCGTGGTTTTCAGTCTCTTCCTGATTGGCTCGGGTCCGCACAGGAGGCGCCGGAATGTCCGTCTCCAAGACGTATCCCAGTGCCTCTATACTGAGGACAATCATCAGATTGCGGAGCCAATCCACAAAGTTAGGTCCCATTAAGGTGTTCTTTTCGAGTAGAATTGCGAGTGGATTCATTGTCATATTGAGATGTGTCTGCATTAAGTATAACAGATTAATTAGTGACTTGTTATATTATGATCTGAGTATAGAATTAAGGTCCTTTCTATTCTTGTTACCCAGCTCCCACTATTTTATCGGAATAACACACTCCCATGTGAAATCCGGAAGTATCGTCGCTCTACTTCATAGTGGTGATTGAGTTCTTTATAAATCTTAATAGAGGGCAACCGAACAGGTTTCTAGTCTATTAATTTTCATAAAGTGGTGTCCAACACCAACCCATCTAATGGATGATTCGATCTTCTTTTTCCCCTTGTTCACTCCCCTCAACCTATACGGTTTCTATGGTTCGTGAACAAGTTAAGTTTATACCATCGACGCAAATCAGTTTCACAATTGAATCTTATCCGGCAACCTATCAGGTTTCTAGGGATAAAATTTGCTCCAACCGAAGGCATCCAATGCGCTCCCAGTAATTTATCCGTCCTCCCCGTACAACTACCCGGATAACTCGGAAGCATAGCACATCCGGTTTGGATATCAATTTCCCGAAAGCTCGATGGAGGGAAGGAAAACCTTGAAACCTTATAAACTTAATAATTTGTTGTGGGAGAATTTTCGCGATTAACGTTACACTTTGCACATTAATCATATTAGCGTGTTTGTGGCATTCATATAATATGAAACAACCATTCACAACCTAGTTGCTACCAACATGTGGTTTATGGACCGTTCCTAGAAAACAAAAACTCCGTAATCTAATTACAAGTCTTGGTCTTGAATCTTCGTCTTCTCGAAATGGATCTTCCTCCGGTCTTCGTCATTACATATAAATTTTACATCGAAATTGCATCCTAGATACAAACATTTCTAGTAAAATAAATAGGCTCAAAACGGCCTTTACAACCCAATCGAATAAAATGAACGATTCAAAACTAAGTCCACGAACCACATCCCCATTCAAAAGCATTCATCCAATAAATACTATATAAATGGAAAGCGTAGAGATACATTGATCCAATCAACAATACGAACCGATCCAATCGATTCACACAATCGGTAATATGAAAACGTTAAAAATAATTCGGTCGATCATAAGTATTCCAATTAATCAAATTTCCCTTATAAAATGAAGTACCATAAATCATTTTAATCATATTAAATCCAATTTAACATGCGGGAGATTAATTTTCAAGAATACATGAAAAAATCGAGCCGGGGCGAAAATGGCCTGCCATGGCCGAGTCACTGCCGGCATCCTGCCGGCCGGACACGGCCCGTGCCGAATGGCACGGTCGGGTCGTGCCGGCAGTGACCTAGACCTACCTGCCAGACTCGGCCGTGTCGCCTGACACGGTCGAATCACTTACGGAAGTTGCCGGCCAGACACAGACCGTGTCTCCTGACATGGTCGGGTGCGAGCGTGCTTTGCCAGATCGCTGGACACGGCCCGTGTCACCAGACACAGCCGAGTCTCCCTGGCAGCTTCCTGCTTTTTGTCCGAAAAGTCGTCCGACGATGATTCGGAGCTCGATTTTCGACCGGATATCCAATATCTATATTTTTCAACATTCATATCTTCAATATAAATCATATTTCCCAGAAATTTAAGATTTATATTTAGACATAAACTTACGAAAAATATAACTACAACGAACGTAAAACATGTACGACGATTATGACTAAAAAGATTCCAAATCATTCACCATCTAATCGAGCATTCCAAATGCCAATATCGTATATACGATCGCAAGACCTACGCTCTGATACCACTGTTGGGATTCGGTGCCTAAAACGGAGGCCCAACGGAAGCGGTAAAACGAAAATTAATTCGATCCGAATCCCTACGAGGATCGATCGAGCTACGTATATACGAATATATAAACGAAAAGCAAGAGTCGTAAGAAACTAACCCTCGAAGTCCGTTAATTAAATGGAAACCTTCTCTTGAGCTATTCCCCAAGCTTTAGTTGATCTCTACGTATCCGATCCTCTCCAAGCCCTTGAACGATCCAACGCCGAAAGCACCACGTCTCTACTTGCCACGCGCTGGAAAAACGACTGGAATAACAACACTTGATTAACCTCTAAGGTTACGGCTAGAATCAAATGATGAAGCTTTTATTATTACACTCTAAGTGTATAATATATCTCTCAATCATTTTCTCTCAATTTTTCTCCAAGAAAAATGAAGAGGAAGTGAATGAAGAAGATGAAGATGAGTGTTAAACTCAAAGTCTATCTCTCTCTCTCTCTATACTCTCACGTTGAAAGCTTGTACAATACAAGTGAGGAGAGTCTTCATTTTATTCCCCATAAAATCCTCCCAAATCAAGACCAAATAATTAAAATGAATTAATTAAAAGATCTTGTTCCCTTGATTATTCAAGTCATCCACCAACTAAGGTGGAGACTATGACCAAAGGAAAGAGGAGGGAAATTGGGATGGCCATCTAGAAGGAGCCGAGACGAGTTCGGTTCGTTTCGGACTCCCGTGAGTCCAAATAGATAAACTCCTATTCCGTTCCGATATATTTGTGTCGTTTAATTAATCCAATTAATTAAACATATCAAATACAAAATAACATAATTAATTTCTACAAGAAATAATTATATTTATGAATTAAATTAATCACCCAGTAATTTATTTAATTCATTAGGCCGTAAATCAATTTATCTAATAAATCGATTTAGACATCCAATGTCCCAATTAGATATACAATATCTAATATTCATAATGAGAGACTTAGCTTTATTTATTCCGTCGTCAATCCTATTGCGCGACTCGGTAGGTCCGTCTCAGTCAGCAATGGGAGGAACCAAAGAGTAGTAGCACCACCTAGCCAGCCTGGCGGCCTACACTGTACCCCAACTGAGAACGAATGATTGGGATCATTCAAGAACCATTCTGTCGTGAATACCAGTATACGTATAAACCCTTCTTTCAAATGTCCCGATCAAGTTATAAGGTCACGATCAGTCAAACCCTATCTGTACTTGACGCTATGCATGCGTTAATGCAAATCGAGATCATCGAGCTCTCGTGTATCTAATACAACTAGCTCCAATACTTTGGCCAAAGACTTATGATCTCATCTGCCAATAACCGCATAGGACATATAACCCGCTCACTAACGGGAGAAAGAATTCTATCTTGGTATTGATAGGACTGCTACTTGCCCGTCAAGATGCACGTCGAGGTTGACCCCCGCCTTCCGGTTTACAGGGTCGAACTACTCTAATGAAAATCTTGACGTCACAAGCACATCCCTACTAAATCCTCAAGTCGAAGGTTCACGAATACCTATCACAACCTTTCGATTCCGTCATTGACTGTCCCGGAGTAAAATCCGTGTGACGAATCAAGGGTGAGTCGGTTCGAGTATACTAATCCAATTAGCATACCTATAACGTGTGCTCCCACTAACCATTAGTATTCGACAGGCACTCTCCATGTCACAGAACACGTCATACAAGTCTTCACATAAACTTAACGCCTAGTCAAGTTTCATCGACTTGCGAACGATTAAGTATTTGAGCTATAACCTTTCCAGTGTCGACCCCCTTATCCAATAAGGAGTGGAACGTTTTGCTCTCAAATACACGGACTAGTTTCTATATGTTTATTTACGAGTTAGGAATGCCAGTAACTACCTGTAAATAAAGAAACATTCATTTGCCTTATATAAATGGTTTACATAATAACAAGTACAATGCCCTCACTCAACATCCTCTGAGTGGCATTCGAGGGCATACTCCTAACAATGGAGAGGAAGAACCACCACCTAGCAGATACATGTAGAAGTCTTCTACATGAAAAGAATGTTGATACAATATTTTGGGCAGAATGCATGAAGACAATAGTTTATATCACAAACAGGCTACCACAACCGGGGCTGTAATTTATTTCTCCTTTTCAAAAATTGTATAATGTAAAACCAACAATGAATTATTTTCAAGTATTTGATTGTGTATGTTATGTGTTTATTGCAGATGAAGATCGCAGTAAGTTTGATAATAAAGCTATCCACTACATAGTCGTTGGATATGATGAACAAAAGAAAGGTTGGAGATGCTGCGATCCAAATACAAACAAGATATATGTCTCACGAAATGTTGTATTTGATGAGGCATCTTCATGGTGAGCAAACAAGGTGGCATTACCAGATACACAAGAGCTGCAAGAAAAGCTACAAACCAAGTTGCAGCTACATTCCTCTCAAGACAACGATGACATAGAAGAACCAAGATTCCCGTCGGATTAAGTTGAGGTACGATCCAAATCAAGTAGCCCTTGGAGAACAGGTGTACATGAAACACCAAATGAAGTGCAGACTAGTCAACTGGATGAGCAGGAACTTTCACAACCTCAAGTGCGAAGGTCCACCAGAGAAGGACGACATAATCCAAATTATGTAGATGTTGCCTATGCTGAAGTCAAAGAGCCAAGTACATTTGAAGAAGCATCAAATAGTGCAGAACGGATAAAGACTATGGAAGAAGATATTTTGGCATTAAAACAAAATCAAACTTGGAATTTAGTGCCAAAACCTGAAGGTGTTAGACCCATATCCTGCAAATGGGTTTACAAATTGAAGATTCGTCCAAATGGTACAATCGAGCGGTACAAGGCTCGATTAGTTGTTCGTGGATTCTCTCAAGAGTATGGCATAGACTATGACGAGACGTTTAGTCCAGTTGCAAAGATTAATACAGCTCGTGTCTTACTAGCCTTAACAGCAAGTAAGTCTTGGAAATTATTGCAAATGGATGTGAAGAATGCGTTTTTACATGGGGAACTTGATCGTGATATCTATATTGATCAACCCAAAGGATTTGTGAATCCTGAAAAGCCTGCGTATGTGTGTAAGTTGAAGAAGGCATTGTATGGCTTAAAGCAGGCACCCCGAGCATGGTACGGGAAAATTGCTGAGTTTCTAGTCCAAAGTGGTTATCATGTTGCCCTAGCAGATTCGAGCTTGTTCGTGAAAACTCAAAGAGGCAAGCTAGCAATAGCCTTCTATATGTGGATGATCTAATCATCACTGACGATGATGAAGACGAGATTCAACGAACAATGGCAAACTTGTCAGTCCGATTTCACATGAAGGAACTTGGTGAACTGAAAGACTTCCTAGGATTGGAAGTCCAAAGAACAGATGATGGTATATTTCTTGGTCAGCAGAAATATGCAAGGGATTTAATCGATAGGTTTGGGCTAACTGACTGCAAGCCAATATTGACCCCAATGGAGCCAAACTTGAATTTGTGTGCCTACGATGGGAAAGACTTGGAGGACACAAGAATGTACCGGCAGATAGTCGGTAGTTTTATCTATCTAACTCTTTTTAGACCTGATATAGCATTTGTTGTACGTGTTACTAGCAGGTTCATACAGAAACCGAAGAAGTCACATCTTGAAACAAGTAAAAAAATCCTCAGATATGTTAAAAGCACAATTGATTGGGGACTTTTCTATAAGAAGGGAGTACAAAGCAAGGTCAGCGACTATTGTGATGCTGGCTATGCCGGAGACCATGACACTCGGAGATCGACTACAAGATATGTATTCAATCTTGGTTCGGGAGCTATATCATGGTGCAGTAAGAGACAACCTACTGTTTCTCTTTCAACTACTGAAGCGGAATATAGAGCAGGGGCGATGGCAGCACAAGAGTGTGCTTGGTTGACTCAACTCATGAAGGGATTTGAACCAACCAATAGAAGATGGAGTTGCATTACACTGTGACAATCTGTCAGGAGTTCGTTTGACTGGGAATCCAGTATTTCATGCTCGAACCAAATATGTGGAAGTACACTATCATTTCTTACGTGAGAAAGTACTTAAAGGAGACATTGACATGAAGCCAGTCAGGACCGAAGACCAGGTTGTAGACATATTTACGAAGAGCTTATCTGCAACAAAGATTTTCGAATTCCGAGACCTACTTGTAATGGTATTATGTATGAGGAGTGCTTGTAATGAAGGGGAGTGTTAAAAATCATCGCCAACCCACCTTCTCAAATGTCAAGTCATCTAGAAGCCACCATCTTTGAAGATTCCTCCACCAACAATTGTTGAAGCCATCAACTTTGAAGTTGGAAGCTTCATCCATTCACACCATCCTTTCACACCACCCTTTCACATCATGGTTTCACACCATGTTTACTACCTATAAATAAGGCATGGTTGTAGCATTTGAAATCATCCCATCTCCAAGAGTGAAAATTCCATGTAGAGAGAATATCAATCCAAGAAGTGGATTGAGTGAGGTTGAGAGTTTTTATTTTGTGAGTTTGTAATTCTATTCTTGAGTGATAATAGAATGAATATTTTTCTCTCAAATCATCGGTAATTCACTATAATGATCCTGTGATATCCCAACACGGACCAGTCGGCGGTTTGCTCCGACCGGTGGTCGATCAATTCATGTACATCTCATAGTATTTAGTATGGGCTCCACTAATTGAAGTGGGGATAATTGATTGACTTTGTTTAATGATCGTTACGTGTAGTTGGACCACTTTTTTACACACCTGTACCCAAAAAAATGAAAAAATATTATCTATCGCACTTACCAAATAAACTCAATTAACGGCTACATAAAATTTGAAAATATAGAATCAGGTAGTGAAAGATAATCCCAAGATAGGAGAATAAACTATTTCACTACATAAAAAATATCCATTTTTGTTACAGAACAAACTTAGTCTGTTGAGCAGCCATTAATATTGTAAATAAACGATAAAAGTAGTTGGACTAGTTGTGTGTTTTGCTTTTGCATGGTTTGTGCTTGTCTTTGTGCCTGAACGTTTTCATCCACAATCCCCTCAATAATAGGCATCCCCGTTGGGTGTGGCTGCAACTGCACCTAATATGCTTCTTTCTCTCTCCTCCTACATTTCTTTTTGTGCATTGTTTCTCTTTTGTTTCTCTCACTTCTACCTGCAGTACTCATTTTGCAAACGACCGTTCATGTCACAGAGATATATGGAAATGATGTCTTATTATCTCTTGAAGGGGCAAAGGGAAAAAATAGAAGGCAAATCCATTCATGAGATTTGGTACTCCATATATATTATATTAAGTGCCGTTTTATTTTCTTTTACGTTAAACTTCCACCATGGATCTTTTCTCGCAATATAGTAAAACAAAAAAAGTGTTAAACAATCATAATATAAAAATATTTTTAATACGAAGCTAACAGTTTAATTCTTATATATAAATGTATTTAATTATTAGAATTCTATGGTCAAAATTCAATCTGAAAAAAGAAAACATTTAATATGAAAGCAGTGAAATAATTTCAAGGAATTATTTTAGCTATAACCTGCCCAACTTCAAATTTTATCTTCAAAATAGCCATTTTTAAATTGCAATCTCTAACTTTGAAAATTTAGTTACATAAATAGTAGTATTACAAATTAGATTCTTATGGGTATAGTCAAGAATCTTCCAAGGTTAATTATTTGATCATTTATTGAGGGTAGAGAGAATCTAACAAGAGGAAATTGTACATGTGAAAGAAGAGAAAAAAAAAGGTTAAATGGGTCCATAATAAAGGGTGCACTTTTGGCAACATGTAGAGAAGAAAATGCACAAGAATTTATCCCAGCTTGTATCTCCCATATGCATTTTCTCCTCCAATAAGAACAACTCTCATGATCATTGCCAGAAATGAAAGTAATAAAGACAAAACTCTTATCACTGACATATATATAGAACAAGATGAAGACTGTGACCACATAAGTACATTTGTGCAAGCCACATGCTTTAACAGCTCAAGGGACCAAATATTTGAGCCCCACTCCCTGATAGCTTGCCATTAATTTGGGAAATACATATAAATATTTTGTTATTTTTTCAATTGTCTTGAAATATTTAGTATTAACTTATTTAATTAATATTTATTTTTAGGAAATATGTTTTAGAGAAAAGGTAATAGTTGCGTCTGTAGAGGATAATTAAGATGATGGATAATCATTTAAGATACCCTCCGGTGACGAGGCTTGAATATTGTGGAAGGTATAGATTGTAAAGGGCAGAGAATGATCTAAGAAAATATAAAAAAAAATGTGATTAAAAGTAACATGAGTTTCCTTGTGATCGGAGAAAATATATAAGTCAATGAAGTTGAAAATATGAAGGAAAAATATAGTGTGGATTGTGGAGTTTGATTGTTAATTAATTTTATTTATTTTTTTCTCATGAGTGATCTTATTCTTCTTTCCACTCGTATTTTTATTTCTTTTTTTTGTTTTCTTTTTCCTCTTTATTTTGATTTAGTTTTTTGGTATCTTTCACGGTTTAAAATAATTATTCATGTTAATCGACCCTAAATCTCTGAGAAAATATTTTTTCTGTAAATCTATATTTTCTTCAGGAGATATATTTAAATTGCAGGTGTATTGTCAACATTATTTCAGCATATTCCTGGAATTATGTTGTTAGTACTAAATAGCAAGATATTGTTACACCTGCATCTGAGGAACACTTAAGAGGGAGATATCGTGATAAGAAGACAAACTCAGTAATCTATATTATATAATACTTATCCCGCTTAATTTAATATGGAAGGGAGATTTAATTGTAACTTTTAATTGTAAATATATGAAGACACTATTTTAATTGTAATTTTTAATGTAAATAAACAAATTTAAATACAAAAGTTATGATAAAATACTTATCCCCCTTAATTTAATGTGGAAGGGGGATTTAATTGTAACTTTTAATTGTAAATATATGAAGAGACTATTTTAATTGTAATTTTTAATGTAAATAAACAAATTTAAATACAAAAGTTATGATAAAATACTTATCCCCCTTAATTTAATGTGGAAGGGGGATTTAATTGTAACTTTTAATTGTAAATATATGAAGAGACTATTTTAATTGTAATTTTTAATGTAAATAAACAAATTTAAATACAAAAGTTATGATAAAATACTTATCCCCCTTAATTTAATGTGGAAGGGGGATTTAATTGTAACTTTTAATTGTAAATATATGAAGAGACTATTTTAATTGTAATTTTTAATGTAAATAAACAAATTTAAATACAAAAGTTATGATAAAATACTTATCCCCGTTAATTTAATGTGGAAGGGGGATTTAATTGTAACTTTTAATTGTAAATATATGAAGAGACTATTTTAATTGTAACTTTTAATGTAAATAAACTAATTTAAATACAAAAGTTCTGATAAATACACAAGATGATTAAAATGAACTTTTAAATGATAGTATAAATTACAAGATGGTTAAATTTTAGCTATGAAATCTTAGATACAATCGGTGCATCGCACGGGTTGAATAAACCAAAAACAACCCCGGAGCAACATATGGGTTAGTAAAGCCTCATTTCATATAACTAATTACATAGACTAAAATAAAAGGACAATAAAAATAAAAAAAACATATAAACTTCTCTAAAAGGCATTTAAATTCTGTCATCTGCTCATTCAATCGTCTGGCCCAACATTACGTACAAAACACGTGCACCTTCTAATACATAAAGTGATTAAAAGGAACTTTTAAATGATAGTATAAATTACAAGATGGTTAAATTTTAGCTATGAAATCTTAGATAAAATCGGTGCATCGCACGGGTTGAATAAACCAAAAACAACCCCGGAGCAACATACAGGTTAGTAAAGCCTCATTTCATATAACTAATTACATAGACTAAAATAAAAGGACAATAACAATAAAAAAAACATATAAACTTCTCTAAAAGGCATTTACATTTCGTCATCTACTCATTCAACCGTCTGCCTCAACATTACGTACAAAACACGTAGATATTCAATCAAAGACCGTGCATCGCACGAGTTGGATAATGCCTCGTACCTAGAAATCTTTGATCTTATTCTTTACACCGTTATTTATGTCGTCCCAACTCAAGTAATAATGGAGAGAAAATCAGCTCAGGTCTTAGTACGGTAATCATGTTTCACTTTAGGACAAGTTATCCTAACGCTGTTTTTTTTTTTATTATTATTATTATTATTATTATTATTATTATTATTATTATTTCTTTTAATAATGGAGAGAAGATGACGTTCTCAAAATCTGTTTTATGCTCAATCCTCCTAAATCTAACATCGACTCTCGTTAATAATATAAGCAAAAAAAGTACACGATTATATTCATAGACCAAATACATATATTTTTTTGTTGTCAATGGCCTTATGGTGTAGCGGCACAAGTGCATGCCCTCCCTCCTTGAGGTCGAGGTTCAAGTTGTGTTCGGAACATAGGTGGAATTATGAGTAATTTAACAGTAAATTAGAGTGTGTATGAGTTTGTCGTTCTATATTTTGTTTTACTTAGAGTAAATTAGTAGAACCCACTTAATTGTTTGTCATTCATCCTTTTACATATCATTTTTAGCTATTTTGATTAAATCGGAGAATCATACCTCTTATTATTAACAACTTTGGGGTAACCAGTGACATAATTAATTCACCTTGTTTTTGAAAATTTTATCGACGGTGCCGGTGGCCTGTGATTAGAATAAACCAAACACATGATACCAAATTCCAAATTCTTACTATTCTAATATCATTCCTGATTACAAACCCATAACAAAATATGAATCAAATGCCCCCTATGTTATCAACAAATATTTTTTTTAAGATACTCTAAAATAGTTTGTCTGAAACTGAGATCAATTTTAAGATCCCTGAAATTAGTGGCGGAGCCAGGACTTGATACATGGGGGCCAACAGTGAAAAAAATTAAATACGTGTTATAATTAATAATAAAATTTAAATATATATAATATTTTTATCAAATAAATGATCAATATTCATCATCAAAAAATCCGTCACAAATCATTACATCGCAGATCAATCAAAATTGAGAATGTCTCTCATGCATATCACGTAAGTCATCTACTAGCGAATCAACGCTGAACTTCTTAGCAATTTCCTTCTCAATATACATTACCAAAAGATGATTAAGAAAGTCATCTTCCATCTTATTGCGACGTATAGTCTTAACAATATTCATAGTTAAAAAGGATCGTTCAATTGTAGTTGTAGAGACTGGAAGTGTGAGAATAAGTATCACAATTCTAAACACAATCAGATATATTTTAGAGTTCCTAGTTTTTCATCAACCATTTGCATAAATTAGATATAATTTTCAATGTTCTAAAATCAGGAAGTTGCCGCACATGATCAAAATGCTCAAATTGCGTTCTTAATTTTAGCATCTCATAAACTTCAAAGTCTTTTGGATAAAATTTTTGTACCAATTTACAAATAGCGTCAACTCTGAAAGAAATGCGCATCTCCCTTGGCTCTAATGCCGAATTAAGAATAATCAACTCTACTATATTGTCATTAAACATGTTGTTCAATTCTTGTCCAAACTTATTTTTTTGAGAAGGGAACACAAGTTTTATATATATATATATATATATATATATATATATATATAAAGGTTGAGGGGGGCCATGGCCTACGTGTAACACCCCCAAGACATTCAGGGCATATTACAGCGCCGTGGACCCCACACTGTGGAATCCACCAGGCTAACATACCAAACAAGACATTCGACGACGACAAACTATTATGAATAAAACGACAATTCAAATGAAAGACTACAAACCGACAATTAAAATCTGACATCAAATCCATTTCCCAACACGGGGACACAACATTAACAATTTCAAACATGAAGTACTCGAGTACTTAAACCAATTTTATAATACATAAATCCCAAAATCAGACATCAATAGTAACCGACAGACATAACATCAAAAAAAATCAAATACTGGACACTATCATGCTTGCCCATCATCCTCATACGTCCCGAGTGCTCATTTATCCCCACGATCAATACCTGAAATACAAAAAGTATTTCCCCTATTTAAGGGGTTAGCGACAACTGCTAGTGCAAGTACAATCCATTTGAACTACATTCTAATCAGATGAATATATGCGCCAAAAAGTCATTTTAGAAAACATTTTATATTCCGGAATATTTATGATGTACACACAAAACACATTATCTCCAACAAATCATAATTCAAAGTTAACCGTTGGCACGAGACTCACGGCCACCGTACCCCGCAGAGCCCCATCGGACATCCCTGGGTGGCTAACCACAGTTCGTGATACGCACACACACGGCAATATGTATCCCTAGAGGCCCCGTCGGACCGTCCCTAGGTGAACATACACATATTCTCCCACGACAACCACATATAGCCATAATTCAAATACTAGAACATGTAAACAAATGTAAAGTACTTGCCTTTGAGACATTCTTCGAAGAATCGGAAGTGAAAAATGACTACGGATGATCCGAATGGAAAACGACGGTTCCTAAACGAAGAATCAGCATAACTCAGTCCCAACGGACATCAATAATCGAAAGGAATACTCCCAAAACCCCGATTACAAATAACGACAATAGACGTTCAATCAATACGGGTGAGGGTTTACGCAAAATCTCCCCGTATTGATAATTCGCGGATTAAAATCAAGGAAGCTGGATTTGGAATCATTCAATAATCACAATCGGTGAAGAATATCGTAATATAGATGAACAATTCGGAACTACACCCTAAAATCCCGAAATCCCCAAATTCGTCAAAATTAGGGTTCTGAGGAATTACCTTTAATTGGTGATGAAAGGTGATTATGTTGATTATGATATGGTGGCTCGATTCTACCGTGATGGAATCTGGATAGAACTCCGAAAAGAATCGGTGGAAATCGTCTCTGAGGTCGCACGTCGAAGAAACGAAGAGAAAAGAAATAAAGCTGCTGTTTCAAATCGCACCGGGCTTATATAATCGTGAAGTTAGCGACGCTAATCGCCATATGTAGCGTGCGCTAACGGGCGCGCCCGATCCGATGGCTATCGCCACATTCGTTAGCGACGCTAACAATAAGGGTTAGCGACGCTAATCGTTCTTGATAGCGCACGCAAGGCAACAGGTAGCGTGCGCTACCTACACAAGAGCCAAGATCGGGCCGATGTCATATCAGCAGTAAGCTGCTGTCGAGGGTACGATACACGATACACACGACGAGACCAGAATCCAGGAACATGAACGCGAAGCATACAAGACGACGGAGCTAAGTGCTGAAAGAAAAATACAATTCCGACCACCGAAGGGTCCGTAATGCGACAACGAAAACGAGATTCCCTAAACTATTAGGAAATTACAAAAATGGCCCAAGTGCCCGAAAATCACGAAACGACGTCGGATTTACAAACCGAAAGTCTCCACAAGACCAACTCAACCATACGAACTTGTACAAACCAAGAAACAACGGAAACGAACGAGTTTTACAAGAATCGAACGTTCATACGGCAAAACATGTCATAAAATGAGATTACGTGAAAACATCATCAAAACTCGTCCAAATGGAAAAACTCCAAGAACAAAATAGATTCAAAATGTCGAAACGATTACAAGCGAGTCGATAAAAATAGACATACACCAAAAATGGAAACTGCTAAAAATGGGAAAATTACGGATATTACATTCCCCCCCTCTAAAATAAAGTTTCGTCCCGAAACTTAAGAATCAAAAAGCTCGGGGTATCTCGAATGCATATCCTCCTCTAGTTCCCACGTCGCTTCTTCTACCCCGTGCCTCGACCATTGCACCTTAACCAAAGGAATGGTTTTGTGCCTTAACTGCTTGTCACGACGCTCCAAAATTCTGACGCCTCTCTTCAAACGTAATATCCTTCTCTATCTCCACGCCCCCAAAGTCAATAATGTGGGACGGGTCCTAACGCTTTCCTCAATCGGGAAACGTGAAATACGCTATGTACATGACTCGTGACGGAGGTAAAGCCAAACGGTATGCTAACTCGCCGACTCTCTCCAATACCTCGAAAGGTCCAATATATCTCTGGCCGAGTTTCCTTCTTCCCAAATCGGAAAACTCCTTTCGTCGGAGATACTCTCAACGAACGTGATCTCCCACCTCAAACTCCAAAGGTCTACGCCTAACATCCGCATAAGACTTTTGTCGACTGGGCACCAACATCCTCTTTCTAATCAATTCGATTTTCTCCCTCGTCTCCAACACGGATCCGGCTCGGTGCCAACCAAATCGGACGGCTCATCCCAACATATCGGTGATCGGCAACGTCGGCCATAAAGTGCCTCATATGGTGCCATCTTAATCGACGCGTGCCAGCTATTATTATAAGTAAACTCAATCAAGGCCAAATGATCCTCCCAATTACTACTCCAGTCTAACGCACACGCGCGCAACAAATCCTCGAACGTCTGAATGGTACGCTCGGACTGCCCATCGGTCTGGGGATGGAACGAAGTGATCAAACGTAGCTGAGTCCCCAATGCCTTATGCACTGCCTGCCAAAAATGCGATACGAATCGGCCATCTCTGTCTGAAATAATGGTCCTCGGCGTACCATGAAGCCTCACTATCTGAGTGATAAAAATACGAACCAACTTTTCCGGACCCCAAGTATCCTTGATGCCCAGAAAATGTGCCGACTTAGTCAGTCGGTCTACAATTACCCATACCATATTCATACCAGTCTTCGTCCTCGGTAAACTCGTGACAAAATCCATAGAGATGTCCTCCCACTTCCATTCCGGAACGGGAAGTGGTTTCAATAATCCGGTGTCACGATGCTCAATCTTGACTTGTGACAAGTCAAACACCTAGCTACAACCGAACTACCTCCTTCTTCATATCGCTCCACCGTAAATTCTTCCTCGATCTTTATACATCTTACTCGAGCCGGATGGGTCGAGTATGGTGACGCATGAGCCTCTCGCATAATGCTCTGTCTCGCCCGAGTCGTTCGGAACACACAACCGACCTCGGAATCTCAACATGCCGTCCTCATGAATAACGAATCCCGGGGCTTTCCCCTTCTCTACACTCTCCCGAAGCTGAATAAACATCGGGTCCTCCAACTATCCCGATTTGATGTCCTCGACCAGAGACGAAGAAATCTCAAGAGTACGCAATCGCCGAACTCTCTCGCGCACAATCTCAATGCTCAACCTCATAAACTCGCTGAAGTCCCGACCGGGCCGTGAGTAACTCAAGCGCCCAAGCGATACCGATTTCCGGCTCAAGGTATCTGCTACCACATTAGCCTTGCCAGGATGATAGAGGATCTCAAGATCTTAAACCTTAATCAGTACCAACCATCTCCTCTGTCTCATATTAAGCTCCTTCTGCGTGAAGATGTACTTCAGGCTCTTGTGATCGGTGAAAATCTGACACGACGAGCCATACAAGTAATGACGCCAGATTTTCAACGCAAACACAACTGCGGCCAACTCAAGATCGTGCGTAGGGTAATTCAATTCATACGGTTTCAACTGACGGGAAGCATAGGCAATCGTCCTCCCGTGCTGCATAAGCACGCATCCGAGCCCTTGGCCCGAAGCATCACTATAAACGGAGAAACCATCATTACCTCTCGGTAAAGCCAACACGGGAGCGGTCGTCAACCGCTTCTTCAACTCCTCAAAACTATTCTGCCTCTCATCGGTCCACACAAACTTCTCCGACTTCTGTAACAACTGAGTCAGCGGTCGAGCGAGCTTAGAGAACCCCTCGACGAATCTACGATAATACCCGGCTAATCCCAGAAAACTACGGACCTCTTTCACGTTCTTGGGCGGCGCCCAATCCAACACTGCCTCTACCTTATGTGGGTCCACACGAACACCCTCGGCCGAGATCACATGACCGAGAAACATAACTTCCCGTAACTAAAACTCGCACTTTGAGAACTTCGCAAAAAGATGCTGAGTTCTCAAAATATCTAACACCATATGCAAATGACGGGCGTGCTCCTCCTCGCTCCTCGAGTAAATCAGGATGTCATCGATAAAAACGACTACACACTTATCGAGGTACTCGATAAAGACTTTGTTCATAAGCTGCATGAACACGGCCGGGTGCGTTGGTTAGCCCAAAAGGCATAACCACAAACTCGTAGTGACCGTATCTCGTCCGAAAGGCCGTCTTCTAATATCGGTATCCTTCACTCGGAGCCGATAATACCCCGATCTCAAATCAATCTTGAAAATACGATTTGCCCCTTGCACTAATCAAACAAATCATCAATCCTCGGGAGTGGATATTTGTTTTTGATGGTCACTTTGTTTAACTCTCAGAGTCGATACACAAACGAAGTGACCCATCCTTCTTCTTTACAAATAGACCGGGTGCGCCCCAAGGCGAAGCGCTCGGTCGAATATATCCCATGTCTAGCAAATCTCCCAATTGCTTTTCAACTCAAGCATCTCGGCAGCGCCATACGGTATGGCGTCTTAGAGATAGGTGCCGCACCCGGCTCTAAATCGATGGTAAACTCAACCTCTCGCCAGCGGCAAACCCGCAACTCATCCGGAAAACGTCGGGATACTCACATACTACGGAATAGACGAGAGCTCGACTCCCCTTCTTCCGATCTCAAAGCGTAACACCAATAGCCCGTGCAACCTCCTCAAGAAGTCTCACCGCCTCAAAGCGCTGATCGCAATCTGCCACCCCGCTTACGCCCCACAAAAGAATGCTCGGTACCATCGAGGCTAACATCGAAGCATCCTCGTTCTATAATTCATGATCGCCCATGACGGTCCCAAACAATCCTCACCCAATCAAATCCTCATCTCTAATATCTACCGCAATCAGATTAGAAGGCCAAACCCTCCCCGCGATACTCACCGGAAAATCTCTAACCTCACGATCCCCACGATGCTATCCCCACTAGGAAGTTTAACAACAAAAGGCTCACAAGCAACAAGGCAATCAACATGCAGGCAACGCACACAATCCATAGATATAAAAGAATGCGTAGCACCAGAATCGAACACTACGGAAACAGGATGATCAAGGATGTGGACGGTACTGTAGCCACCGTCGCGTCGGGATCTCGGCTCGCCTCATCTCATACACACGGCGAATGCGGACTCGCACTAGAAGCTCCCCTCTAGAAGGTGACCACGACCTCGACCTCTACCAAAACTCTGCTGCGGCCGAGGAACTGCTTGCTCGATTCACACTCGGCTCTCCTGCACTGGAACAGATATCCGAGTAACTGGAGCCCGAGCCGCATCCGTACAAAACTTAGCACGGTGACCCATACGACCACAAGCAAGACATCGAATCGGAGGCCTATCACACTCACTCATCATGGGGCCGGGACGACTGCAGTTGAAGCATGTAGGACCACGAACGGAACCAGCGGGAGCAGACCTAGAACCGTTCCCTCGACTAACCGATGGCGGCCGACTCCCGAAGACTCGCGAACTGACCGAGCCTTCGGATACCCTCCCGACTTGCCTCCCGAAACCGACCGGAGGTCTTCGCTTCTTTCCTTCAGCTGCCGTCTCTGTCGCAGAAAACGACATCTCGTAAGCCATCGCTTTATTCGATAATCTTTCAAAGTCGTGCACCCTGCACTGGACATGTAGTGGCGCACTCGGCTTCATCCGCATATCAAAGTGGCGGATCTTATCTAGCTCATCTCGGACTTGGTTTCTCACGTAGTGCGGTGTTGATTGTAGTCCTTGATAGCTTGAGAAATAGGAACATCTTGGGGCTTAGCCTCAAAGAAGGCTCGGATCCTCCTCTTTCACCGCCAAGGATGTATTCATCTTCCATCGATCTCGAAACTCGCCCACGTAGCTGCCTTGGTCATGCGGTTTCACCGCTTGCCACCACGCCTTGCCTCCTTGGCGAGGAAGTCCGAGCAATGGGTACTTTCCTCTCCTCGGAACAATTAGCACCTCAAACACTTTCTCCAACTCGAATAACCAATTCTCCCAACCGGAAGGGTCAAGCACCATCAAGCTGCGGAGGACGCATACGAATCACGCCTGAAGTAGCTTATCATCACCGGATCCAGAGGCGGAACCGGGTTGGCATTAGCATGGCCACCGAACGGCCTCGAGCCGCAGCGTCATCTGGTTCGCTACTTGCTGTAATATGTTGGCCACTCCAACATTCTCATGAGCATTGCGGAGCTAGCAGTGGTCTCGTGACCTCCAAAACTAGGGGAACACTGTTCGACAAAGAGGGTATCGCCGAATCGGTTCCCGAGTGATCGGACATGGCCGCCCCACTGGCCGCGCCACGTCCCCTACCGCGTCGCGGCCGCGCCCGCGTCCTCTACCAGCAGGAATTCGGAGAAGCAACGGGTAAGCACAATTCAAACGCAAAACGCAAAAGATACCAAGACAGAATAGAATGAGCGGTGAAACGAGTCAAGTTAGGAAAACTTACGAGCACCGGCAGCATCGAGATGATGGCATAGCGGTTGATACTGTCCCCAAAACGACACTTAACTAGACCCAAAATGACCGACGGCTAGGTATCCATAACTCCGGCTCGATACCATATTCGTAAGACCCCAAGACATTCAAGATATTATGTAGCCGTGGACCCCACACTGTGGAATCCACCAGGCTAACATACCAAACAAGACATTCGACGACGACAAACTATTATGAATAAAACGACAATTCAAATGAAAGACTACAAACCGACAATTAAAATCTGACATCAAATCCATTTCCCAACACGGGGACACAACATTAACAATTTCAAACATGAAGTACTCGAGTACTTAAACCAATTTTATAATACATAAATCCCAAAATCAGACATCAATAGTAACCGACAGACATAACATCAAAAAAAATCAAATACTGGACACTATCATGCTTGCCCATCATCCTCATACGTCCCGAGTGCTCGTTTATCCCCACGATCAATACCTGAAATACAAAAAGTATTTCCCCCATTTAAGGGGTTAGCGACAACTGCTAGTGCAAGTACAATCCATTTGAACTATATTCTAATCAGATGAATATATGCGCCAAAAAGTCATTTTAGAAAACATTTTATATTCCGGAATATTTATGATGTACACACAAAACACATTATCTCCAACAAATCATAATTCAAAGTTAACCGTTGGCACGAGACTCACGGCCACCGTACCCCGCAAAGCCCCGTCGGACATCCCTGGGTGGCTAACCACAGTTCGTGATACGCACACACACGGCAATACGTATCCCTAGAGGCCCCGTCGGACCGTCCCTAGGTGAACATACACATATTCTCCCACGACAACCACGTATAGCCATAATTCAAATACTAGAACATGTAAACAAATGTAAAGTACTTGCCTTTGAGACATTCTTCGAAGAATCGGAAGTGAAAAATGACTACGGATGATCCGAATGGAAAACGACGGTTCCTAAACGAAGAATCAGCATAACTCAGTCCCAACGGACATCAATAATCGAAAGGAATACTCCCAAAACCCCGATTACAAATAACGACAATAGACGTTCAATCAATACGGGTGAGGGTTTACGCAAAATCTCCCCGTATTGATAATTCGCGGATTAAAATCAAGGAAACTGGATTTGGAATCATTCAATAATCACAATCGGTGAAGAATATCGTAATATAGATGAACAATTCGGAACTACACCCTAAAATCCCAGATCCCCAAATTCGTCAAAATTAGGGTTCTGAGGAATTACCTTTAATTCGGTGATGAAAGGTGATTATGTTGATTATGATATGGTGGCTCGATTCTACCGTGATGGAATCTGGATAGAACTCCGAAAAGAACTGGTGGAAATCGTCTCGAGGTCGCACGTCGAAGAAACGAAGAGAAAAGAAATAAAGCTGCTTCAAATCGCCTACCGGGCTTATATAATCGTGAAGTTAGCGACGCTAATCGCCATATGTAGCGTGCGCTAACGGCCGCATTACCCGATGGCTATCCACATTCGTTAGCGACGCTAACAATAAGGGTTAGCGACGCTAATCGTTTCTTGATAGCGCACGCAAGGCAACAGGGGTAGCGTGCGCTACCTACACAGCAGTTCAGTACTGCTGATGTCAGTAGTAAGCTGCTGTCGAGGGTACGATACACGCTACACACGACAAGACCAGAATCCAGGAACATGAACGCGAAGCATACAAGACGACGGAGCTAAGTGCTGAAAGAAAAATACAATTCCGACCACCGAAGGGTCCGTAATGCGACAACGAAAACGAGATTCCCTAAACTATTAGGAAATTACAAAAATGGCCCAAGTGCCCGAAAATCACGAAACGACGTCGGATTTACAAACCGAAAGTCTCCACAAGACCAACTCAACCATACGAACTTGTACAAACCAAGAAACAACGGAAACGAACGAGTTTTACAAGAATCGAACGTTCATACGGCAAAACATGTCATAAAATGAGATTACGTGAAAACATCATCAAAACTCGTCCAAATGGAAAAACTCTAAGAACAAAATAGATTCAAAATGTCGAAACGATTACAAGCGAGTCGATAAAAATAGACATACACCAAAAATGGAAACTGCTAAAAATGGGAAAATTACGGATATTACACTACGAGGGCATAACGTGGCTCAGCCACTGCCTGAAATGATCCCGGTCGCATAATAACAACACTTGATCATATAAATGAAAGTAGGAGTTTAATAAATGGATGATTCATCCAGGCAAATAGCTAAAAACAATTTTTCGAAAAGATGAAGATCCATTTTTACCCATTCATACTGATTACTATGATCAAATAATGAAATAAGTAAAAATAAAAATATTTACCTTTGTTTCTTTCATCAGTTTTTCACTGGAAATAGAAGAATCTCCGTATTCTGTGTCACTGATCTTTATTGAGCTTTCTTCAATTGAAGGGGTTGGAGCTGGACTCGGACTGCTCGAACTAAGATCTACAGGCGTGCGCTGAGTTCCCACGTCCCTAGTCGTGGTCCTTTTCTTCTCTGCATAAACTCAACAACAAATGAAGGAAAAATTTGTGAAAATTACAAAAATTGTCCCTGGCGATTATCATAATTACAAAAAAAAACTCTATTTTCTTTCACAATCACAAATACTGCCTCGGTTTTTTAATTAGTATTGTCCCTGAACAACTTGTTTGGCTCGTTGAATATGTAACATTTACCATTAATCATTTTTAGTTATTATATCGGTAGATATAAATATTATATCATTATTATTACTTTTTAAAATATTTTTATATTACTATTTTTTGATATATTGAAATTTTTTAGAATTACTTTTTAATATTTAGTTTCCCTTGGAGTTTTTTTATTTGTATCATATTTCCTGTTTTTATTTTAAAATTTAAATTAGGGGACCGGTCTCAAGACCTACTCTTAATTTAACGCTCAATCAAGATATTTATTGTGATTTCAAAAGTTAATTAGCTGTTTGTTTATAATTAAGTTAAACATCAAGGGTAAATTTTGTAATTCTAGTAATAAGAGTTATTTGTAAAATATACTATTATATTTTTTTTTTTGGATAATCATGTTAAACGGTAATAAAGAAAAGGGAAAAAAAATAATTCGAAACCTTGGGATGTGATGTGGAATCGACTTTGTTGTTGGGAGATTGGAGACTTGGCATCATATATGTGATGTATGTTAGGAGAAGGGTAGATTAGTGGTGCATACATTGTGATTAGCCGAAAGGATCTTCCACTTAGCGTCTTTGCCGATAAACACTCGAGAGGAACTTCTCCTGATAAAGGATTGCATATGTATTTTTCAGCATCATTCCATTTGGAGTTGAGAGTCAACCAATCTGGTGATATATATTCCCACGTATACACATTTTTTGCCTGTAATGCTGCACAGTTTTTTTTTTTTGGGTTAAAATAAAAAAAAAAACAAATTTATAATATTTACCTTTCAGGGCTGTAGAAAATGAATATGTTGAAGGGTCGATTTCTCCTGCGTACAATAAAATTAATTAATAAAAATAAAAATATTATCAGAGCCAATGCAAAAAGTTTTACGTACCTTTAAGTGTGTAACCAGGAGACGAAGCAGTGCTCGAAATCGTAACGCTTGATCTGAAAGACTTTGCATTCTCTCTAAAAATCTTCAATTTTGACTCCGAGAATCTTCGTGAACGCGTGTTTTCGCGGCTGATTTTAGCCTTGAGACCCCTTTCTTTCAAACTGAAATCTAGTTCATCTTGCTGCGTTGTACCTAAAGAAGATTGCTCCATGGGGTTTGTCATAATACAAGTTTTTTTCCTTTTCCGTCCCACTTCTGTATAGGTTATATAATTAAGAGTTATTTTTTTTTTTTTTTGGGAGAATTCGACGAAACGAATAGATGCTTGAGCGATTATTTTTTTCCACAAAATTTTTCAATGAGCCAAGCAATTTAAACTTAGAAATATTCTTTTTACCATCAACTTTTTCTGCTAACATCTAATATAGTAAATGGGCCATAGTCTTATTGGCATAGTTGGTGGGGAATAAGAGGAGAAAACGTGAGCATAAGTTTTGATTCACATAAAAATGCTGCAATCATTTGAAAAGAAAACAGAGGCTTTGGCAACTTAGTTCAAAGTAGCTCATGCTTTTTTTTTTTCTTTTAAAATAAATTGGTGGTGCGAAGCCTATCAAAAATTGTTGAATACAAAGGCCAATTAGCTATCCAGATTACCGACGTCTTGCTAGAAGCCATCCTTGTGGAGAAAATCCCTAGTAGGGAACCCCACTAGATTAAAGACCTAGAAAGCCAACCGGCATTAACTCGAGATTATGTCGCCTATTATAGCAGCATTATGTCGCCAACAGGCGACTATTCACTTCGATAAAGTAAGTTTTTTTCGTTCTGAATTCGATAGATAGGAATGTGGATTCTTATTCTACTTGTTGTGGATTAATTTTCCGATCTATGATCTATATTCTAGATCGTCGGACGAGTTGCATCTTCTAAAAAAAACTTTAGTAGACGGTTTGTGCATTTGTCATCGGCTAAAGTCCCTCTACAAAAATTTGGATTTTGAAATTCCCAAAATCTGTGTTTTTTAACCTGTGTATTCCATATGTACAGTACTATGTAAACCAACCAGAGCAACCATAACCAAAATCACTGATCAATGTACTAAATTAAGATTTATACACATATGTTACAAAAACTACACCATGTCAACATACTATACTACATAACAGGCATTTAACAGTGGTTCTGGAGCCCTTTTAACAGCGGTTCCAAAAAGCCACTGTTAAATTCACCATTTAACAGCGGCTCTGGAGAACCACTGTTAAAGTTGCTAGGAATAAAAAATTCACACCCACGAACACCCGCCCCACCAGCCCCTCCCACAACATCTAGCCTGCTTCACCGAGCCCGCAAATAAATGTTTATTTTCGCTACTCGTGGTATTCGAACCCGCGACCTCCACAAGGTGGAGATGATGTCAAACCATTGCGCCAAATTAATTTCTGATAATTTTGTTGCTTTGTTTTATATAAATATACAATAAATCACATATATTAATATTTGTAGAATTACATTATATATATTGTTGGCCACAGTATACTATCTTACAACATCGAGGGGGGTTGAATAAGTCGTTCTCTTTTTAAATATTTGATTTGCATAGCGGAAGTCTTAAGCTAAGTTGTTGTAAATACAACAACTAAACATTATCATGTAGCTTGATGCTTACAGGGTTTTCTGAATAAGTATAATAAAACCATAGACAGTTTGAAAATAGTAAGTGCAGGAAATGATAACACACAGTTTTAATATCACTGTCAAAATTACAACTTTAGCCGACGAGTAGGCGGAGAAAGACCGACGACCGGCGTCGTCGGCTAAAGGCCGAGAGTTTAGCCGACGACGAAAGGGTTGTCGGCTAAACCACTTTAGCCGACGACTTTGTTTTGGTCATCGGCTAAAGTCCTGCTAGTCGGCGGCTAAAGTTGTGTAGTTTAGCCGACGACTACGAGACTTTAGCCGACGACTACCATACTTTAGTTGAAGGATTGTCATCGGCAAAATCTTACGTGTTTTTTGTGCAAAATATATCACCATCTCACACTTCAACACACTATTTACAATACACTCACATACACAACAAAAACACGAAAAACAATATTTTTCGATGGTTTGATCATTTAAAAAATCATATTGATCAAGGTACCGTATGTTTTATTGAACTTTGATATCAGTTATTTATATTATGCATATAATATATTCATTTTGATGATTATAAACATATTTAAGAATAAATTCGTATTTTTTATGATTATATATTATCAAGTATTGTTTTTTGAATAATATGTATATATATGGATTTGACATCTTGAATTTGAGCTATGATGATTGTAGTCGTAATTTTATATGTTCTTGGTAAATACGAATTATGGTTGTGTAATATTATTGTTATTTTTGTTATAGGATGGATAAAAGTTGGATTGGTCTACAAAAATGGGATCCAGGAGTCATAGATGGAATGAGAGGGTTTATTCAATTTCTGAAGGAGCGTGATAGTGATAGTATAATTCATTACTTCCATGCAATAAATGTAAATGTCGCATTGATATGTACCATTTTACACTTGATATTATATGGGGTCACTTGAAGAAGAATGGATTTTCGGATAAATACACATGGTGGATTTACCACGGTGAAAGATCAAATTCAATTATTTTCCATGATCACGGACAGTACAGTGGTAGCATATCCAATAATCCCACAAGAAGGTTGATTGACGACGTGTTTGGTTATTACGAGAGGGACGTACCGACTGAAGGTCAAGAATATAATAAAAATTTGGAACTTACAGGAAAAATGCTCCCAGAAGGTCACATCTGCCTAGTAATCACAGTAAAATGAGACGTATCCTAAAAGGTCTTGGGTTATCGTACATCAAGATCCATATATGCATATATGATTGTGCTTTATTTTGGGGATAACCTAATGAAGACCTATAGAGATGTCCGGTATGTGACACAGAACGGTATAAGTTCACTCCTTCTGGTAAAGAGAAAGCTATGAAGGTTCTTTGGTAT
Organism: Orobanche coerulescens; assembly: GCA_033398695.1. Classification (NCBI taxonomy): domain Eukaryota; kingdom Viridiplantae; phylum Streptophyta; class Magnoliopsida; order Lamiales; family Orobanchaceae; genus Orobanche; species Orobanche coerulescens. Next base: position 161,490,815 of record CM065803.1, read on the forward strand.
TTCCCTCTGAAGGATAGGTTAGAGAGGCTTTTCATGTCTCCTCACAGAGCCAAGGCAATGAGATGGCACGCCGAGCCTCGTGTCAAAGACGAGGATACAATGACACACCATTCTGATGGAGAGGCTTGGAAGCATATAAATAGGGAGTTTCCAGAGTTTGAAGCAGATGTCTGAAATCTAAAACTCGGGCTCACATCTGATGGATTCAACCATTTTGGCAACATGAGTCTTTTGTATAGCATATGGCCGATGGTAATGGTTCCTTACAACCTTCCTCCATGGATGTGCATGAAGAAGGAGTATAATATGTTGACTCTCTTAGTAGTGGGCCCTGGGTATCCAGGAAAGTGTATTGATGTTTATTTGAGACCTTTGATAGAGAAGCAGAAGTTGTTATGGGAACAAGGTCATCCGACGTACGACAGTTTCTCACGTGAGATGTTCTAATTATGTATTATGTGTACCGGTATCATCAGTGATTTTCCTGCGTACGGGATGCTGTCCGGATCTGTTATTAGTGGATATAGAGGATGTCCAGTGTGCTTGAATGCAGACTGCGCAAGGTATCACTATCGGAAGGCTATCAGAATGTGTCACTGTCTATGGCTTGAGAGGATGCATGTCTGCATACGAATGCTGCAGTATTTGATGGGATTGAAGAGGTTGGTGATCCACCACGGGAGTGGACTAAGGAGGAAATTTTGGTCGTGCAAATGAGTATGATTATGGGCAATTGAGCAACCATTCTGAGGTGACATGATTATCTGATGAAATTATTGAAATGATTATCTTGAACAAGTTAACAAGATTGATGATACGATCCACAAGATCAACAACTGAGCAATGAAATTGACTGAGTGATTAATGAGTTAACATGATCGACATGATCAAAAATAAAAATGATGATTGAGGATTGCTGACTGATGAATGATGACTGAGTGATTGTTATTGCCAGAAATTATACCATGGCGGCAGAAATCTTACTGTTTCTTTGGTCTGAGGGGCTTGGCACTTGCACAGGTCACACGTGACGCGAAAGTCCAATGATACTAGTCTGATGAATGATGATTTCAATGAGACATAACTCGGAAGGGTAGTATTCAAAACCACTCTCCGATACCAACTCTGTAACACCCCCAAACTAGGCGGATATTACAGTGCCGTGGACCCCCAATTGGGACCCACCAGGCGAATGAAAATTAATAAATTAAATAATATAACTATAGTACCGAACCACATTATATTACCAATTACTCCTATGAGGAGTTTCAAGTACAATACACCCAGAAATACAGAATACATATATATTTTATATGAAGATGAAATATACAACACTGAATAAATGAAAGTCCAAACGGAAACTGCAGCAGAAAATACACATCAAAAAAACAATGAATAAATGGAAAGACTGGGGCCCCCCTACTAGTATCACGTGGACTCATCGCCGCCAACGTTCTCTTCTCGTGCCCTTGTCTTTCCATGAACTAAAAACAACATCCCCAACGGGGTCAGTTACACAGAACAACAATCCTAAAGAGTTAAACAAATACAATAATCACATGAATTAGTTATGAAATCAAGTTGAATGAGGGGCATCATAGCACGCCCGAATGGGATGTGCAAGTGCACAAGTATGCCGAGGCCCGGCGTCCCGCATAAACACCCACAAAACTTGGCCTAATTAGTCTCATGGAGGCATGTTACTGTGTGCACAGTCCAATGTGTCCGGATACCCGCATATACACAATGACCTTAGTGTGCCCAACTAAAAATTCCACACATATACCACCCGGTAACGCAATACAATCCCAGAAGGTCACAAATACAAAAGCGACCATGAAGAGGAAATAATGAATAGAAATCCGACAAGGGTCAAGAATGACTCATCGAGGTGAATTAATAACGCAATGAGTGATAGCTCAAATGAAATGGTTCGAGTTTTGCTGTGAGATCTTTTTCTCTTCCTTGAAGTCTTCTAGCTCTGAGACTTGGAAGATACGTCCCTTGGATCGGCAGATAGAGGCAATTTGTGGACAAAAGATCTGTTAGCGATCAGGGTTCTTTGGTTGAAAATAGTTGGTCTGATGCTTCCCATATATATACGAGAAGTGATCTTCTTTGCTTCTGCGGATTGCGGAACTCCGCATTTCATCAAAATATAATTTAAAAGCAAACCAAAAGATTTCTTCTGTGAGGCAGGCTTATAGACTTCTTCCTGCAACCGTTTGAGGATTATTTGACACCAGTTGAGCTTCTCACAGGTCATTATTGCAACCATCATTCTGAACCTGAGATTGGTGCACATCTCGAAAGCACCTGTTCTATTCTCAGTAAAACGACAACAAAAATCGTATAAATAAACAAAAGGTAAACAAAATAGTTTCTTATGGCAAGAGGTGTGAACCGATTCCACCGACGCTGAATTGGTGAATAACCCATAGTAATCGGCCAACAGTTCTTGGGACCCAAAGGTCTCAAGATCTTCCATTGTCAGGCCATCTGTAGTAAGCCTGTAGATATTCTGAAGTAGCTCTTGGTCAACACGGATCTCGACTCCACGAATGACAGCTGTGATGTCAGCAACATGTCCTCCCTGAACCAGTGAAAGGAAACGAACAACAACATTGAGGTAGAAATCCTCAACCAGATGAACATCAAATCGTTCAGCGGTGTGGCTGCCAAGGCGAAAGAGGCCTTGCTGACGTATCCTCGTAATGACGTATTCCATCGATTCGACGTCATCACCTTCGGTACGAGCACGTTCAAGTACAACAGATCTAGATAAGATCCGTCCGTCGATGATGTTAGAGGATTTCTTGAGAGAGATGGAAGAGGTATGAGAAGATGCCATTGATGATTCTCGAAGAAAAGTTAAAAAGGATTCAAAGAGAATGCAGTAAACACAAAAAGGTTTGAAGGCTGTATGCTCAAGAACTCTTACAATATGCAGAAAGCATAAAGAGTCTCAAATGGCATTTATAGTCCTTTTATAGTGGGCAGCGAAGAAGGGTTTTCAGAGAATGAATGGTCAGATTTAAGGGATGGGAACCGTTGTTTAAAATGGACGACCATGATGGACTGAGTGTAACTGGTACAACTTATCCATCTAATTTAAAATAGGAGCGGGTCCCACTTATGACTTATCAAATTACCCTTATTGCTCGAAAAGACGGTGTAAAAATAATATAATATGAAACATCGCGGCTTTGAAGACACCAATGTCCAGATGCCATGTAAAACATTTAATGCAAAATAAAAGTTGTTAAAATAAATAAATAACATGATAGTTGATTTCCCATAGTATGTGCTGTATCCGCGAAAATACAGCGTTCCCCCTTAAAAGGTACATACGGGTTTCAATTCGATACAGCAGCTTTCGGATTAATGCTGTATTCTTGGGTCATACTGTATTCCCCCTTAGTTATTGTACGCGTCATCTGTAGGATAATTCATATCGCTTTGTTCCTATAGTGCTGTTCTGATGGTCTGAGTGTACAAATAACTAACGGTGGATACTGTATTCTTGGGTCTTACAGCATTCCCCCTTAATTACTGAGTACAAGCATTAAAAACTTACAGGGAGTCAGGCTGTAGCAATCCCAATTCATGTCGAAGCATGCGGAATGTTGCTGTGTCGATAGGCTTGGTGAAGATGTCGGCTAACTGGATATCTGTATGGACCTTTTCGAGCCGAACATCATTGTTCTCAACATGATTCCTAATGAAGTGATGCTTCATGTTGATATGCTTAGTGCGAGAGTGCAATACAGGTTTGTGAGTGATAGCAATTGCACTCGTGCTATCGCACATAATCGGCGTTTCTTTGGCTTCAATTCCATAGTCTGACAGCTGTTGTTGCATCTAAAGGATCTGCATACAGCAACTACTAGCAGCATAATATTCTGATTCAGCTGTTGAAAGCGAGTTTGCCAATTGTTTCTTACAAAACCAAGACACAAGTCTAGGTCCAAGAAAATGACAAGTTCCACTTGTACTCTTCCTATCTAGCTTGCAACCTCCGATATATGAGTCGCTATAGCCAACTAAATCGAATCCGCCTTCTTTAGGATACCACAGTCCTACATCGACTGTTCGTTTGATGTATTTTAGGATTCGTTTAGCTGTTGTGAAGTGTGATTCTCTAGGTGATACTTGATAACGCGCACACACCCCCACAGCAAATCGGATATCGGGCCTGCTAGCCGTTAGGTACCGGAGTGAGCCAATAAGCTTCTTGTAGAGTGATTGATCAACCGGCTTTCCAGCTTCATCAACACTAATTTGCACGGAAGTGCTCATCGGGGTTGATGATGATTTGGAAGTATTCATTCCAAACTTGTTGAGAAGCTCCTTGCTGTATTTTTCCTGGTTGATAAAAATCCCTGTTGGCAACTGTTTCACCTGCAAACCTAGAAAATAACTAAGTTCTCTCATCATACTCATTTCAAATTTACTTTGCATGAGATGAGAGAACCTTTGACACAAAGCAAGGTTAGTTGAACCAAATATTATATCGTCTACATATATTTGAACCATTATAAGGTCATCACCTTCCTGTATTTTGAACAAGGTCTTGTCCACAGCACCTTTCTCAAATCCATTATCGGTTAGATACTGGGATAGTGTCTCATACCATGCTCTAGGGGCTTGCTTAAGTCCATACAGTGCTTTCCTTAGCCTGTATACTAGGTCTTCGCCTTCTGGATTGACAAACCCTGGTGGTTGTTCAACATATACTTCTTCAGCAAGGTCTCCATTCAGGAATGCACTTTTGACATCCATTTGGTATACAATGAAGCTCTTATGGGTGGCAAAGGCTAAAAATATCCTTATGGCTTCTAGTCTGGCTACAGGGGCAAATGTCTCATCGTTGTCTATGCCTTCTTCCTGTGTCTAGCCTTGAGCGACTAGTCGGGATTTATTCCTGATAATGAGTCCATTTCTACCCTTCTTGTTTCTAAATACCCATTTGGTTCCAATTACTGATTGATGAGTAGGTCTGGGTACAAGATACCATACGTTGTTTCTTTCGAAACCGTTAAGCTCTTCTTCCATAGATGTGATCTTGTTGAGAGCTTTTTTGGTAGAAACAGGTTCGTATTGGGCTAAGAATACAACAATAGTGCACATATTAAGTCTTCTAAGCTCGGATAGAGATTTCCATTCAGGAAATGGAGATATCTCTGACTCGGGGTCTTCTTGTGCTCATAGTACATTTCCTTGTGTACTCTGTATTCTCCTACGGGTAGAAACACCAGCATCAATGTTTCTAATGATCAGCTCTTGTGGGTGATCTTTCAACCATCTTCTGTCGGGTTCTAGTTCGGGGTCCCATACTATATCTTGAGTTGTTGTAGTTTCGGCTTCAGCTTGTACAACATCGGCTTCATCTACGTCAGTTCTTACAGCTGCGGGGTTGATTTCTAGGTCAACGAGAGGTTCTAATGAAGTTGGTGGATCTATGATGGAAAGTTGTTGGATGTTCTGAGAAATGTATTCTACTCTTGTAGGATCATGGTGAGGTTCATCGAACACTACATGAACAGATTCCTCAATTGTTAGCTTCCTTTTATTGAAGATCCTGTAAGCTTTGCTAACAGAGGAATATCCAACAAATATCCCTTCATCCGATTTCTCATCGAAGGTTCTAAGTTGATCCTTACCGTTGTTCAAAACGTAACACCTGCATCCAAATATGTGAAAGTACGAAACTAACAGAGTTTTGTTGTTCCATACCTCGTATGTTGTTTTGTTGTGATCACTAGTAGAATAAACATCAAAGACTTCGGTACGTCTCACTTCGGTAATATATATTAGCAAAGTAAAAACAAACAACAACTTCGCTTTTCAATTTACTGAAGTAAAAAACCCACATAGACTTCAGTAAATAGTACCAAACAAAAATGCAGGAGCTAGTTAGAAATTTTAAGTTACAAAGACTTCGCTAATTTGATAATTACTGAAGTAAAAAGTGTGAAATTTTATTTTTTTACCAAAAAATTTTACAATAGCGAAGTGTATGTCTTGAGACCGGGAATTAATATTTTTAGGTACAATTCTTTTTATTTGGGCTCCCAAAAACACTTAGCAAATACTGGTTTCCACCATTTCCTCCCTCAAATTTTTACTCCAATTTCCATGATAAAAAATTAATTCTTTATTGTTAATAAATATTAAAATATTAATAATTAAGCTATCACTACTACAAATTTCACCTAGAAGACACTACTTGCATAGCACTTTAGTTGATGCGCTATACAAGTGAGATACTTACACAGCGCTTTTAAAAGAAACGCTACGCAAGTTATCATAAATAAAATTGAAAATAAATATAAAATTAAGAAAACTACTAATATAGCGTTCATTCGTCCAGGTCTATCTAAGTTTTAACTTACAGTAAAACCTCGATAAATGAATATGGTCGGGACCGGAGAAAATATTCATTTAGCGAAATTATTCATTTATCGAAAGAAAATTTGAACATGTTATAAAGAGTTGGGACCGGAGAAAATTATTCATTTGGCGAGGTTATTCGTTTATCGAACATTCATTTATCGAACATTCATTTATTGAGGTTTAACCGTATATAATATTTTTGAGAGCGCTATCTAAGATAGTGTATTTTTAGTAATTTTTATTTATTTTTATTTATTTTTACACAATACTACAACGGGTTTAGAAGCGCTATCCTAGTAAATGTGTCCTGAAAATTAATTTTACCCGTAGTTTTCTATTTTCTCAGCGAGCAATTTATTTCAAATGAGCTTCTGGGTGTCAGGATCTTCAAGTCGAATACAAGATATTTGAGCACTTTGGAACAATTCGAACAAATTCAATCGAGCACTTTGAACTTCTCTGCCTTCACATCGATTTGTAAGTCTTTGCAGCTCAATTAAGGTAATTGAACTCGATTTGCTAATTTTAGTGTTTTTAGTTAGAGAGTTTTATTTTTTAGATGCTCAGTTAAGGTGATTGGGTTTACCGTTTACTTGGCTTCTTCTAAACCTTGCTAGTTTTAAATTTTAGGGTTTTACTTGAGTTTTTCTTCACTTTCTCGGTCTGCTTCCCTAAAGACTAATTAAGGTAATTATATATATATATATATATATATATATATATATATTGTAACACCCCCAAAACCGACCGGGAATATTACAGCGCCGTGGGCCCCATATTGGAACCCACAAGGCTAAAATCATTTTCGCAAACGTTTAAAAATGTCAAAAAGCCCTTTGAAAGTACACACACACGCACGGATAAAAACACGATTCAAAGAATATCGAAAGCCATTTTAAATAAACACACGCAATGGATAAAAACACAATTAATTACATTTGCAGCGGAATTAGAAAAACAGAAAAGAATACATAATCCCAACAATCACGCCATAGCCAGTATCACCGGAAAGCTCATCCCTTCACGACCGCTACTAGCTCGAACTCCGAGTACCTAAAAATAAAGCCCACGACGGGGTCAGCCATAATACTCAACAATGATAACGATCACATCACAAAAACAATACATATCAATGTAATTACAAGGTAAGAATAATTCCAATATGATCTCACCGAAGTAACCTTACCAACCTGTCACAACCATAACAATCAAATCTTACCATATTCCACGCCTCGTGTCCTTAAGTGATGAATGAATTCAAAAGTAACCACCTGTACTGTATCCGAAACGATACCAAAATTCCCAAACTGATCATATCTCAATTATACAATGATTTGGCCATGAATAACTCTGTCGGCTGGGTCGCACAATCGGATGCCAATCCTGATAAAACCGATATCACACGATACATCTGCAAATCAACTGTCCCGAAACAATGGCAAGTCCCGAATATCAATACAAGCATGAATGCTCACACAATCAATAATGATAAACAATCAATGCATCACAACGGAAGTATCAATGACATGATATTTCCGCACAAGATCGACAAAGGATCAACCACGAACGAGAATACCATTATGTGGTAACTCCAACAAGATCAATGAAGAATCAATAACCGGGGATACCGACAACACGGCAATTCCCAACAAGATCAATAAAAGGTCGACAACCGAGAATACTGATGACATAGTAAACTCTAGCAAGATCAATAAGGACCAACGACCGGAAGTACCAACGATACGGTATACTCCAACAAGAACAATAAGAAATCGACAATCGAGAATACTGACGACACGGTATACTCCATTAGGGATAATAAGGGATCAACAACTGAGAATACCGACGACACGGTGAACTCCAATAACATCAATCAAGGACTAATAACCAAGAATACCAACGGTGAGACAACTCCCAATTGGAATCAATAGGGATCAATAATGAACGAGATTACCAATGACAGGGTGAACTCCAAACGAGATTTATAAAGGATCGATATCAATGAGTTGTCCATTGATATGGTAACTCCGAACGAGATTAATAAAGGTTCAATGGTGACGGATACACGAGAGAATAAAATCGTCAACCATATACAAATCATATATACGGATTTCAAAGACAACCCGAATATCGGACAGATCCAATTATACATGGGTGTGAGCGACCAAGCAATAAGACTCAAGATGGACGTCACAATACGCTCGATCCGACATGTGTCCGTACAAACCAACCACGGTATTGATCGATACTGCCCCGGTCTCGTACCTAATCGGCCTCACGAAGCACGTCTCGTGTGCACGGTTCAATATGAGGTCGAAACCAACACATGCTACACGTGCCCGTCCCGAAAATCCTACACATGAACGATCGAACGTATCGACTCGGATATGCCACGATACAACATGACAACAAATCTCAAAGAATCGCATATCGATCAAGGATCAGAAGACTTCCCAAAAGAGCAACAAGAACTCGATCATGAAAGACCGACACGACCACAATGTCGTATTTCCACCGCACAATGATCCACATCATGCTCCACAATGCATATAATATTAACACATAAACCCCAAGGCAAAGAACCAAGGGTCACGGAAGCATCACACAGGAATACCCCGGAACATAGGTGCCATATAGGTCTTATCCCCTAACACAGTTCATGCAATTACAAAATACCCCAAGGCCGCAACCAAGGGTCACGAAAGTATCCACACAGGAATACCCCGGAAAATAGGTGCCATATAGGTCTTATCCCCTAACACATCGGCCCAATAGATCACTGCTCACAGGAAGAGCACATTACAAAACATAACAAACACTGGTGCATACTCACCGCATGAAATATCAATACACACATGCCATAATGCAATATGATGATTATCATAATCTAACAATATTAATTTACCTCAAGCTGGAGACGCCAACTTTTCCACGACCAACCGCCCTGAACGAATACACAGTTTATCCGACAATCCAAAATGAAGTACAGTCCATAACTAATACCAAACCACCATCCCGAGTTCAACATCGACACGATAACTAACCTTGATATCCGACTACTCATGCAATAGACCAAATTATAATTCACGTTCCCATTTCCCCTAGACATCCTTAAAATCATATACATTATGATTTATCTTACATACCACCATTCCGACAATTCATATATTCCATAATACCATTGCTATATGAATCATAAATGAATGAAAACGAAATCATTTATTAACATTATGAATCGAGCAAGCATAACTTGCACGGATACCCATACGATGAAGCCACCATCAATCCCGCCGTCTTCGTCTACAAGCTCCGCAACACAACGGTTAACTTCAACGATCACTAAACACAACCTAATGCAATAATCGATTAACGATACGTTCAATAACAATCAATAACCGAAATGACCAACTAATCAAACTCGATGGTTCAATGATATCTCGATCATATGAAACCAACCCATATCAACTCTTAACAATACGAACACTAGTCGAAATTCGGTGTTCAATAATCCAAACAATGTCTTCAACATATAGTTCATATAACCGCAAGAATCGTAACAACAAAACCATAATCATCTTCATACGAATCCTTCTTCAACGATAACACCAAAATCCGAATTCAATGAGAGGATTATCAACATACCTCTAGAAGATGACATACACAAGTAATCACTTGTTTTGAATAGCACGGTGCGAAGAAATCGACAAAAGGGAAGGGTACCGATTCAACTTCCTTCAAAAGTTCATTCCTAAATCACAATAATATCAATTCAATCACCATCCATGCGAAAACATATAGAATTTCCCAAGTTCTACTCATTGAGGCATTTCATCGAACACTTTGAAGGCATAATCCAATTTAATCGTTTTAACGAAGAAATACTCGGATTTGTTCCACAAAACTTCAAGAGTATTGAATGATTACGAGTATACAATCAAGTTCTATCAATAATCCGAATCAAAATGGAGCAAATCGCCAAAACACCAAGAAACCTCAAGAACATCCAAAACCAAAAGTTCATGTGTTCTTACCTTCGATCCGGTGGAGGATGATGTTAATCCATGATTCCAACTTCCAAAACATGTTGTTATAAGTTGATTCTACTCAAAACCATCATATTTCTTTGAAGAAATCGCGAAGGAACGAAGAAAAATGGAAAATGATAAGGGTGACTCGGTCAGGCCTTATATAAAGCCGAGACACTGCCGATTACGACGTAATCGCCGTGGCTTACGACGTAACCGGCGCCGCCTACCCATCGTCCGGCTTTGTTCGGCACTTACGACGAATCGGCGGCCCCCTTACGTACGTAATCGGCCATTACGGCCGTGAATCGCCACCGCCTACGTACGTAATCGGCGATCCTAGCGCCAGCCGAGTCATCGCCGACCATGCTCGGCCATCCTAACGAGTCACGTCCGGCCATGCTCGGCCATCCCAACGAGTCACGTCCGGCCATGCTCGGCCATCCAGTCATCTCGGCCACGACTCGGCGGTCGCCGCTTCGTAACGCACGTAACACTTGTTCCGTTGCGCACGTAATACGACGTTGACTTGCTACAAGATTATACTCAGACACGTAATACACCCTGTATAACGCACGTAACTCCATCCGTTGACTCACTGTCCACATCCGCGCCGAAAGCCGCCGACACCGGGCCCAACTGTCGATTCCTCTTGTTACGTACGCTAACGACGTAACACGTACCACTTAGCGACGTTATCTCAAAGTCTTAACGACGTTAACAGATCCATACTTAGCCGTTTCCGGCAATTCCTGTCCAACGTCTCGACATAACAAATATGAACATACGGCATACCGAACACATATACGAAATCCCGAAAGTATTCTCATACGGTACGTCTGATGCACGATATCCTCAATTACAACTGTCGACCAAGTACGGAAATCAAACAAATACTCATACGGTATATCCGACATCGAAAACACAACAAGCATGTAATATCCTAGAATCAAAATACCCTCGATAGACATACCGGCACGATGTCATGGTTTCCAAAATTATCCACTCATATCGTGTCGGTCCCACTGCATACAGTACATCACCGATAAAATAATGCGAAAAATTCATAGTGAAATTCTAGGATATTACATATACACCCACTTAAATAAGTTTCGTCCTCGAAACTCAACACCTGTCATAATCAGTATCTCAATCCCGAAATATCTCAAAATCACGACACCATGCTCAAATAATCATCATCAAAATTGAAATAATCGAAAGAACATACTTACAGTCCGTGAAGTCGATGATCTTCCGTGATACCAAAGATACGACTCCCATACAAAGTCTCAACACACTAACAACACACCGGCATCGCAATTACAAGAATTTGAAAATATTTCAAAAATTTTGAAACCTCCAAAATCGGTTTGACTCAAAAGTCGAAAATCATTTTCAAAAGTCACGCTACTACCGCACCGGTAGAGCCACATAACACACACGCCCGGGTTTTGCGAAACCCAAGCTCCGATACCATTTTCTCGTAACACCCCAAAACCGACCGGGAATATTAATAGCCGTGGCCCCATATTGGAACCCACAAGGCTAAAATCATTTTCGCAAACGTTTAAAAATGTCAAAAAGCCCTTTGAAAGTACACACACACGCACAAATGGATAAAAACACGCTCAAAGAATATCGAAAGCCATTTTAAATAAACACACGCAATGGATAAAAACACAATTAATTACATTTGCAATGGAATTAGAAAAACCAAAAGAATACATAATCCCAACAATCACGCCATAGCCGTATCACCGAAAGCTCATCCCTTCACGACCGCTACTAGCTCGAACTCCGAGTACCTAAAAATAAAGCCCACGACTGGTCACCATAATACTCAACAATGATAACGATCACATCACAAAAACAATACATATCAATGTAATTACAAGGTAAGAATAATTCCAATATGATCTCACCGAAGTAACCTTACCAACTGTCACAACCATAACAATCAAATCTTACCATATTCCACGCCTCGTGTCCTTAAGTGATGAATGAATTCAAAAGTCACCACCTGTACTGTATCCGAAACGATACCAAAATTCCCAAACTGATCATATCTCAATTATACAATGATTTGGCCATGAATAACTCGCTTACTGGTCGCACAATCGGATGCCAACTCGATAAAACCGATATCACACGATACATCCGCAAATCAATCGTCCCAAACAATGGCAAGTCCCGAATATCAATACAAGCATGAATGCTCACACAATCAATAATGATAAACAATCAATGCATCACAACGGAAGTATCAATGACATGATATTTCCGCACAAGATCGACAAAGGATCAACCACGAACGAGAATACCATTATGTGGTAACTCCAACAAGATCAATGAAGAATCAATAACCGGGGATACCGACAACACGGCAATTCCCAACAAGATCAATAAAAGGTCGACAACCGAGAATACTGATGACATAGTAAACTCTAGCAAGATCAATAAGGACCAACGACCGGAAGTACCAACGATACGGTATACTCCAACAAGAACAATAAGAAATCGACAATCGAGAATACTGACGACACGGTATACTCCAATAGGGATAATAAGGGATCAACAACTGAGAATACCGACGACACGGTGAACTCCAATAACATCAATCAAGGACTAATAACCAAGAATACCAACGGTGAGACAACTCCCAATTGGAATCAATAGGGATCAATAATGAACGAGATTACCAATGACAGGGTGAACTCCAAACGAGATTTATAAAGGATCGATATCAATGAGTTGTCCATTGATATGGTAACTCCGAACGAGATTAATAAAGGTTCAATGGTGACGGATACACGAGAGAATAAAATCGTCAACCATATACAAATCATATATACGGGATTTCAAAGACAACCCGAATATCGGACAGATCCAATTATACATGGACTGTGAACGACCAAGCAATAAGACTCAAGATGGACGTCACAATACGCTCGATCCGGACATGTGTCCGTGTACAAACCAACCACGGTATTGATCAGATACTCGCCCGGTCTCGTACCTAATCGGCCTCACGAAGCACGTCTCGTGTGCACGGTTCAATATGAGGTCGAAACCAACACATGCTACACGTGCCCGTCCCGAAAATCCTACACATGAACGATCGAACGTATCGACTCGGATATGCCACGATACAACATGACAACAAATCTCAAAGAATCGCATATCGATCAAGGATCGAAGACTTCCCAAAAGAGCAACAAGAACTCGATCATGAAAGACCGACACGACCACAATGTCGTATTTCCACCGCATAAACACCCACATCATGCTCCACAATGCATATAATATTAACACATAAACCCCAAGGCAAAGAACCAAGGGTCACGGAAGCATCACACAGGAATACCCCGGAACATAGGTGCCATATAGGTCTTATCCCCTAACACAGTTCATGCAATTACAAAATACCCCAAGGCCGCAACCAAGGGTCACGAAAGTATCCACACAGGAATACCCCGGAAAATAGGTGCCATATAGGTCTTATCCCCTAACACATCGGCCCAACAGATCACTGATCACAGGAAGAGCACATTACAAAACATAACAAACACTGGTGCATACTCACCGCATGAAATATCAATACACACATGCAATAATGCAATATGATGATTATCATAATCTAACAATATTAATTTACCTCAAGCTGGAGACGCCAACTTTTCCACGACCAACCGCCCTGAACGAATACACAGTTTATCCGACAATCCAAAATGAAGTACAGTCCATAACTAATACCAAACCACCATCCCGAGTTCAACATCGACACGATAACTAACCTTGATATCCGACTACTCATGCAATAGACCAAATTATAATTCACGTTCCCATTTCCCCTAGACATCCTTAAAATCATATACATTATGATTTATCTTACATACCACCATTCCGACAATTCATATATTCCATAATACCATTGCTATATGAATCATAAATGAATGAAAACGAAATCATTTATTAACATTATGAACTGAGCAAGCATAACTTGCCTGGATACCCATACGATGAAGCCACCATCAATCCCGCCGTCTTCGTCTACAAGCTCCGCAACACAACGGTTAACTTCAACGATCACTAAACACAACCTAATGCAATAATCGATTAACGATACGTTCAATAACAATCAATAACCGAAATGACCAACTAATCAAACTCGATGGTTCAATGATATCTTGATCATATGAAACCAACCCATATCAACTCTTAACAATACGAACACTAGTCGAAATTCGGTGTTCAATAATCCAAACAATGTCTTCAACATATAGTTCATATAACCGCAAGAATCGTAACAACAAAACCATAATCATCTTCATACGAATCCTTCTTCAACGATAACACCAAAATCCGAATTCAATGAGAGGATTATCAACATACCTCTAGAAGATGACATACACAAGTAATCACTTGTTTTGAATAGCACGGCATAAGAAATCGACAAAAGGGAAGGGTACCGATTCAACTTCCTTCAAAAGTTCATTCCTAAATCACAATAATATCAATTCAATCACCATCCATGCGAAAACGTATAGAATTTCCCAAGTTCTACTCATTGAGGCATTTCATCGAACACTTTGAAGGCATAATCCAATTTAATCGTTTTAACGAAGAAATACTCGGATTTGTTCCACAAAACTTCAAGAGTATTGAATGATTACGAGTATATGTTGTGCGACGATTAATTCGCCACGATAGGCGATCGGCGACCTCCCTGAAAAGTCAACCATAGAAGCTAAACTCCAGACGAACACCTAAAGTCCGGCATAATATAGCGATCGTCTTTTGGTAACCAGCGATCGTCTTTTGATACCTGGCGATCGTCTTTGTCTAACGGATCAGAGGCGATCATCTCATGCCACGTGGGGATCCAGCATCCGTCAAAGTCGTCGAAGACCGAATCTTGGACGATGGCCCACCCGCGGATCTTCATAGGATACCAACAAAAAGGATCATTGACCCCAGCCTGTCACCTACCGCACCTACCGACAAGGCCGCCGAAAGGTACTTTGTGGACACTCCTCGGACGGCGACGCGCGGCCTTGGCTTCCCATCGTTCACCCACCGCCTCCAAGCGCAACCTCGGACCTCAAGGGAATAGGCCCACGTGACGGGACGATCGGCCGTTTATTTTAATATAGAAAAAGGCGATCGCCCGCGATCGCCTGAGGGATCCCAACTACTTTGTCCCCTATAAATAGAGGACTCACTGTTGCGGCCAAAAGGAGAGATGACTACGAATTAAGTGCAAAAATACACACCAAAGAGAGAACAAAAGGCTCTTTTGGCAAGCACTAACATATTCATAGTGACATTCACACACATTCATCATAAATTCCAAGCAAGAACTCACAGATTCATCCATCTGGTTCTTCCGGCAATCTACGCGCTCTAAAGCCTAGATAACTAGAAGCTTTTACACTCATTGTATTAGATTCTAACATTAATATATGTACTGACAAGATATTTATTAATAACATCACGCGAGATCATTAAAGCCCGCGACTAACAAACCCGGCAAATATTGTGTTATCCATTTTCCCACGGAAGTGTTATCGCATTTTGTTTGTTACTCGATCGTTCCAGCAATACTATCTCCGGATAATATTTTGGGTAACAACAATTGGCGCTAGAAGGAGGGCATCTAAACCTTCATTTTTTCCTACCGTCTCGAAGAACACTCACTGTTCTCCGGACATATACTTGAAGAAACACTCACTGTTCTTCAATAGAAAAACCATCAGAAAATGACATCAGCAACAACCTCCAAGAGGGCCACCGAGATCTGCCGGAAATCTTATTCCGGCGAGGACCGAATCCCGGCCCACGGCGGAAGGCGACCGTGGCGACGCTAGGCTCTCACTCCCGCCCCGAGGGACGGTTCTAGCCTCTCACTCGATCGCCCAGGACATCTAACATATTGAGGAGGCTATAGCCATCCCGAGGAACGGCAGAGGGCCCACGATACGCCCACCATCACCCCGTCGGCTAACCGCCGGGCAAGCAAACGAAGCTCAAGGGGATCTATGTTGAGAAATCGACAGAAAGCCCCGAGCCGCTGGAGAAGGCTCTCGTAAGGCGGGACGATTCCGTCTTCGGCCGCCAGGGAGCGATCCTCATGGCGACCAGGGCACTCGAGCCCCAGTGAGACATCGATATCTCGAATCCTTTACCAGAGTTCGGCGTATCCGACTCCCAAGAGACAGAGGCAACGAGCCCCTGCCGCCCAAGAAGGGAACCCTCCGGGCAGGAGATCGTCATTCACCACGGAGCTAGGGGATCGCACACGATCGCCTTGGTTCGCAGCCTCGAGAGCCAATCGGCGAGGCCAAAGGACAGCGATCGCCGCTATGCAACGCCACTGACGAGATGAAGACGCTCCTAGAAATTGGGGCAAACGCCAGAGACCGATCACGGGCTAAATGAGCCACTCGCGTCCAGATCGAGATCGCTCCACCCAATCAACGATCAATCCCCACAAACACCTCTCGTACGAGGGGAGAACGGATCCGGGAACCCACTTAAGCAAATTCGGATCTACATGACCGGATGCGGAGCTTCGGATGCGACGAAATGTCGTATGTTCCCGCTAACTCGGGCGATCTCGCCACAGTGTGGTACATCTCGCTACCATCTCGCTCAATCAATTGCTTTGAGAAGTCGGCGAACGACTTCACGTCATACTTCGCCAAAGTCGCCGGAAGGTCCCCACCGCATGATGAAAATCAGCAGGGGAAGGATGAATCGGATGAGGATTATATCGGCCGGGTGGACGAGATAGTCCTCACCGGTGAGCCCGTCGGCGAGATCGCTCACCACGCGATCTGAACGGATTCCACGGACGATCGCCCATGTTCGTGCACCTCACAAAAGATTTTCCACCGACCTATACAGCGTTCCGCCGAGCCGCTGATTATCCGGCCAGCAAGATGCTCTCACTCCGCCCGGACGAGGGAGCCCAAGAAGGGAAAGCACCTTCCCATGTCCAAGAAGACGGTCGCCAAGCCCAGTAAAGGCGGTCGCCAAGCCGCTGGCGAGTTCAAAGCCTTCGAGGATGTAGAGGTCCACCTTCTTCACAACCTCAACTTATCTCGGCCCACATCTTCAACGCGATCAAGGGTCGCGAGTGGCTTTCAAGCCAAAGCCGATAAGGGACCACGGTCATCTAGACCGCAAAGAAATTCTGTGCCTATCATAAGAGTCCCGCCACAACACTAGCCAATGCCGCGACCTCCTCGCACGGCTCGCGACTGTTTGAGGAAGGCAACCGATAATTTGATCACCAAGCCGTAACCCGTGACGGAAAGAGCCGGAGGGCGCGAACGCCGACCGAGCGAGAGAATTCCTCCCAATCCGATCGCCAGGATCGAGCATGAGCCGAGTACTGATGAGTCGATCCCTCCGATCAACCCCCGGCGGTCGGATCAACATGCTCCAAGCAGGAGGTGGGAGCCTCGGGGCCTTTCCCGGTTTCCACCTGTCAAAACAGAAGCGAAAAGCCGAACCGAGGGCCTTCGCCAAGTCCATGTTGTAGTACCTCGGAGCCGACCATCTCTAGAGACGCGCTCATCACCTTTTCCAACAAGGACAGGGAAGGAGTGCAATGTCCCAAAGAGGATGCACTAGTGACCTCCTTGCATCCTTGGGAAGACGGTCGATCGCGTGTTGGTCGACAATGGGAGTTTTTGCAACATCATATTCAAATCCGCCCTAGACCAACTCGGCAACCTGATCAAATTCATCAAGCCTTTCGACACCGTGCTCCAAGGGTTCGGCGACAACACAGTCCAAGCCTACGGGAGGATCAAGCTCTCCGTCGAGCTAATATGTTTTTATGATCCCAAGGTTAGGATTACTAGGAACCTAAGCTTTGTAATCATAGATAGGCCCGGATCTATAATGGGTTCCTAGGTCGCCTTTTAGAAACCTTTGAGGCGGTCGCCTCATCTTTCTTTCTTGTATCAAATTCCCACTGCCGATGGGACGGTCGGTACTGTAAAAGGAGATCAGCTAATGGCAAAGAGATGTTTGAGTTACTCCTATGTTGTTAATTCTTTCAATACTTCCCGTACTGTATGTAACATTGAAGCGACCGACGATCAACCCATGGAGATCGACGAGCCTGAGACTTCGTACCAACCCGACTCAGGGGACGCCATCTCTCATCGATCGACGGACGACATCGAGCCAAGGATCGGTTTCGAGCCAAGTCTCGACATCGATCCAAGGACCGAGTCCGGAGATCGTACCAACCGAGAGGCGACCGTTCCTGTCGAAGAGTTGGAAAGCATTACGATGGATCCGGATCATCCGGAACGGGAGGTACAGATCGGCGCAAGCATCGACCGCGAATTAAAGGGAGATCTGATCAACTTGCTACGTAAGAACATCGGTGTCTTTGCCTGGTCGCATCAAGATATGGTTGGCATAAGTCCCGAACACGCTGCCATTATCGAAGATCGACCGGCAATGAAACCTGTTCACCGAAGCGTAGGAAGTTCGGTCCCGAGAAATACGCTGGCTCGACATAGAAGTCCGTGGTTACTCGGCAATGCATCGACGGAGTAGCAATCGACGAACCACGGTGGGTCGCCAACGCGGTGCTCGTCAAAAAGCCGATCGCCTCGGAGATTATGCATAGACTTCACCGACCTCAACGGCATGTCCAAAAGATCACTTCCCAATGCCTCATATCGATCATCCGTCGATAGCACGGCAGTTGCGAAATGATGTCGTTTATGGATGCCTTCACCGGATATCATCAAATCCCAATGGCAGAGGAAGACATAAAACACACATCTTTCCACACGTAAAAGACATATACTTTGGGTCGAATGCCGTTCGCTTGAAAAACGCAGGGGCGACCTACCAGCGATTAGTCAACAGGATGTTCGCCGATCAGATCGGCAAGACCATGGAGGTCTACATTGACGATATCGTAGTCAAAAGCCTCAAGAAGGAAGATCACCTCAACGATCTTGCCGAGATGTTCGCCATCCTTGAGAAGTTTAACATGAAGCTGAACCCCAAGAAATGCAACTTCGGGGTGGGCTCCGGGAAGTTCTTGGGGCACATAGTGAGCCAAAGGGGGATCGAGGCGAACCCCGCCAAGATACGAGCGATCCTTGACATGCAGGAACCGCGAAACATCAAACAGGTGCAACGCCTCACAGGCTGTCTAGCCGCCCTCAACCGTTTCATATCACGGCTCGGCGATAAAAGCAAGCCTTTCTTCGCGACCATCAAGAACAAGAAGTTCTCATGGACGAAAGAAAGCCAGATAGCATTCGCCAAAATAAAGGAATATCTATCCAACCCCCAGATCCTGGCAAAGCCGATCCCCGGTGAAAAATTATTCCTTTACTTAGCGGCCTCGGAGGTCGCACTAAGTGCCGTTCTGGTGCGGGCAGAGGGGCAAGCCCACTTGCCGATCTACTATGTTAGCCAGGCGCTCCACGACGCCGAGACACGTTACACACCATTGGAGAATATCGCCTATGCCCTTGTCATGAGTGTACGAAAACTGAGAGCTTACTTCTTCGATCACCAGGTGGAGGTCCTAACCACTCTACCTCTAAGACAAGTCCTGCACCGACCGGACACCAACGGGCGACTCCTCAAGTGGTCGCTGGAGATCGCACAATACGGTATCACTTACGCTCCTCGCACGGCGATCAAAGGCCAAGCTCTGGCGGACTTCGTGGTGGAATTAACGTTCCCTCATAGTCCACCCAGTCGGCCGACTCGCTGGAAATTATACGTGGATGGCTTAGCGACCAATGCGAGAGCGAGGCGGGGATTGTCCTCATTAGTCCAGACGGTCGAGTTTCACAAATGCCGTATGCTTTTTCGTGCGACCAACAATGAAGCCGAATACGAAGCTCTGGTAGGCGGGCTTGATCTAGCCCTCGCCCTAGATGTTCGACGCCTCCATATCTACATGGACTCCCTTTTGGTCGTGAACCAAGTCAAGGGGGAATATGAGGCACGCGGCGAACAGATGGTCAAATACCAAGAGCTGGTCGCCGAAATGTGCACAAAATTTGAAGAAGTACTAATCGAGCAAGTCCCGAGAGAGCACAACTCCCAGGCCGATGCACTTTCCAAACTAGCATCATCGGATGGGGCAGCCGACTTCTCCAACATCCAAATCACAAAGTTAGCAAGGCCGGCGATCGACAGGAATTTGGTGACCACGGTCGCCATCGCCGAAGAGAATTGGATGACTCCGTTCATCAAATATTTAAAGGACGGAACGGTCCCTGACGACCGTGTTAAAGCTCGCCAACTCCAGCTTCGTGCGACCAGGTATACCCTATTGGACGATCGGCTTTACAAGCGAGCCTTCAGCCTTCCCCTCCTCAAGTGTATTACACCGGAGGAAGGTCGGCTCATTTTAGCTGAAATCCATGACGGGATTTGTGGGAACCACGCGGGCGGGCGAGCCCTCCTCCATAAGACGACCAGACAAGGATTTTTCTGGCCATCACTTCGGAAAGATGCGATCGCTTATGCCAGATCTTGTCATAGATGTCAGATAATGGGCCCCAACATTAAACTATCACCCGAACAGCTCACCTCCATGTATAGCCCTTGGCCATTTGCGCAATGGGGCATCGACCTTATAGGTCCCTTGCCGACGGCTCCAGGGTGTAAGTTCGCCATCGTTGGGGTCGATTATTTCACCAAATGGGCTGAGGCCGAACCGCTCAACAAGATCGGCCAAGAGCAAGTGATCAAGTTTATATGGAAAAACATAATATGCCGATTCGGTTTGCCCCTGTGCCATCATCTCCGACAACGGGAAACAGATTCGACGGCTTAGAAGTCATGCAATTCAGTGAAAAGTGGGGAGTCAAAAGGTTATTCTCGGCGCCCTATCACCCTCGGATTTAACGGGCAGTAGAGGCGGTGAATAAGATCCTCAAGCAGACGATCAAAGCACGACTCGAATCCGTGCAAGGAAGATGGGCGAGCGAGCTCCCAGACGCTTTATGGTCCTACCGAACGACGACCCGCAATTCCAACCGCGAAACCCCGTCGCCCTTACCTTCTAATGTGAGCGGTGATTCCTTCGAGATCGCCGTCTCGCCATCGAACCGAACAGAGATGACGACCGACAACGATGTAGCCGGCGAATCGACCTAGACATGCTTGAAGAAAGACGGCTGACCTCAGAAATGAAGAACACAATCCACAAAAGGAGAGCCGAGAAGTTCTTCAATTCAAAGGTCAGAGAGAGAAGATTTCAAGTGGGCGATCTCGTCCTCAAGAAAATCCAAACCCATACAGGCGTCTTTGGTCCAAATGGGAAGGACCTTTCGAGTATCCAGATGGTTAACTAAAGGAGCCTACGAATCGAACATCCCGACGGTACTCGGACCAATACCTCGAACGCCGTGCATCCGAAAAAATACTATCGTGATAAATTTGTATTCGATTTCAATGATGTACAAGGAATATAATGAGATTTTTGTTATCCCATCCATTATGGCGATCGCCCCACTGTGCATCGCATATCACCGACGATCACCGATCACGACGATCCTAGGTAAAATTATTGCGGCCATGGTCACGAGGTCGATGGAACCGATACTTCGCCATGCAAGGTTCCTTTGGCTGAGATCGTCCGCCCTTCGTTTAAATACGAGGCCGACGAGCCAAGGACCCTCCAAAATAGTCGCAGGTGCGATCGCACGTTCTCAAGGTACATCATCTAACATGGTGAACCCGAACAATGCGACGTGCCGTTACCCCGTCTCAACGTACACCGTCGAGGATCACCATCTTCATGGCGGGCCGAGGTGGAAACAGAAGCCGACAAGCCGCGGACGTGGTGTCGAATAAGCCGACAACACTCCGCGCAAGGACTCCTCCAGACCGAGATCGCCCGCCTTTCGTTTTAACACAAGGCAGGCGTAGCCTAACGGAGGACCCTCACAAAAAGTGAGTCGCAGGATACTAAATATCCCGCGCACACGAAGACACGATTGGGGAGATCGGTCCATCGAACACCGCAACCACACATTACTCTTCAGAATCGGCAAAATGAAGATAGCTCGCCAGATAGACTAGTCTTTGTTTCCTTACTTACTATAAGTGAACAAAGACAAGGGGGCAAGGATAGGTCGAGCTAATCTCAGATACGATCGTCAAAGAAAGGAAACACCACTTAACCTCATACCTTGAACTTTCAAGTGACGAGGGTAGCAAAACAAACGAGCCCCCAACCGATGAGCTTCAGAACCAAGCGATCGAACGTCAATAAAGGAGTTCGGCAACGCACGAATACGCTCCCAAACGATCAAGAAATCAAATGGGAGGTCGCTGGTCGCTGGCACGAGAGGTCCTGCAAAAAGAAAACAAAATTAGATCAGTCCAAGACAAGCTCAATCAAGGGGAGAGTTTAAATCCTTACTCGGATTCCTCTCCCGGAAAATAGTGGGAATCTCCAACTCTTCATTCAGCCCTTCACTCAACGCCGATCGCCATGCCCCGCCGACCCAACACCATTTTGCCAGGTCGCCCTTGGTCTTATTCGGCACGCCAAGAAC
Source organism: Orobanche coerulescens (assembly GCA_033398695.1). Taxonomy (NCBI): domain Eukaryota; kingdom Viridiplantae; phylum Streptophyta; class Magnoliopsida; order Lamiales; family Orobanchaceae; genus Orobanche; species Orobanche coerulescens. The sequence goes on from CM065803.1 coordinate 161,513,802, forward strand.
CACTCTCCCAAGTCGGCCCTGGATATGATAACCGCCGATCGTCCCTTTCTGCGCAGCCAATTTAAACAAATAATTCATCTCCAAGGCTAAGGTGACGAAATAACCGGTGACCGCCAAACAAGGTCACCGTGCAGATGATCTGCAGCCCAAGCATTCGGCGTCTTGAAGAGGCGCCAAATTCCGGCGATCGGCAAATAGGAGACGGCGAGTGGCAACGGAATCGCAGACCCGCCTCCATAATCATCTCGTTGACGGCGACCATATCACAGGGCGGTTGGTCGGCGCGCTCATTCTCCAAAGGCACGTGAAGGGAAACGTCGAGGGGATGTGATATTTGGCCCTCCAAATGCTCAGTCATTCTTGGTCGCCGTACTCGGATCTCGCCGAGAGTCCACGGAGACGGACGGCGGCTGAAAGACCGTCCGATTCACATGTTTGTAAGGGTGAGCGGTGGAGTAGGCCTCGAAATCGACTCCGGCAAGGTCCAGTGATCGTTTCCATCATCTCGAGCAAAAGCCACATGAGGGGCCGAATCGCTCTCTCTTTCCTGTGCCTCCCGCACGGATCGTCTTCATCCACCGGCGAACCCCCTGCTCTGCCGTCTCCGCCGTCCTCGCCACCTCGGCCTCGTTGAAAAGTTTTTCGAGTTCTTCGGGTGCAATCCCGCTCGAATAGCTTCAGCGGCCGTCTCCATATCCACTCTAACGGGAACCTCCTCCCGCTCAGGCAACGCGGCGGCGTGGAAGAACTTCCGGTCTCGAAGGTTTTCGATCCTCCCGACATATTGGAAAGTAAAGATAAGGAGAAGGTTAAATTTAATCTTACCTAGAAAAAGAAGAAGATCGGCACTAAAGGCTCCGTAAATTTCTGCAGAAATTCGCCATGGATGCTAAGGGCGCGTAAAAGTGAAGGAGAAGAAGCCCTCCCTTTTTATAGATGGGAACGAGGGCCTAAGTGCAAAAAGGAGAAACCTCGGGACTGAATCGAACCGTCACGTGGGGACGCATTAAATGCGGCCTCGAATCCCGCATACGCGTCTTTTCGAGGGCATGCCACCGGCTGTGTCCGACAAACCGTCGGATTCCCCAACGGCAAAGACGACGCGTGTCCTGCCGCTTGTGAAAGGCCCGCCTTCTTTTCCCGCTGCTCCCGACGCGAAAGAAGGTCGTCCATATTTGAATTCAGATCGGCCGGTCGTCTAAACATCGGCGATCGCCAACAGTGCCACCTCACCCCGTGTTTTCAACATCAAGGCGAGTGGGGCAATTGTTGTGCGACGATTAATTCGCCACGATAGGCGATCGGCGACCTCCCCGAAAAGTCAACCATAGAAGCCAAACTCGGACGAACACCTAAAGTCCGGCATAATATAGCGATCGTCTTTTGGTAACCAGCGATCGTCTTTTGATACAGCGATCGTCTTTGTCTAACGGATCAGAGGCGATCATCTCATGCCACGTGGGGATCCAGCATCCGTCAAAGTCGTCGAAGACCGAATCTTGGACGATGGCCCACCCGCGGATCTTCATAGATACCAACAAAAAGGATCATTGACCCCAGCCTGTCACCTACCACACCTACCGACAAGGCCGCCGAAAGGTACGAAGTGGACCCTCCTCGGACAGCGACTCGCGACGCGTGGCCGGCTTCCCATCGTTCACCCACCGCCTCCAACCGCAACCTCGGACCTCAAGGGAATAGGCCCACGTGACGGGACGATCGGCCGTTTATTTTAATATAGAAAACGGCGATCGCCCGCGATCGCCTGAGGGATCCCAACTACTTTGTCCCCTATAAATAGAGGACTCACTGTTGCGGCCAAAAGGAGAGACGACTACGAATTAAGTGCAAAAATACACACCAAAGAGAGAACAAAAGGCTCTTTTGGCAAGCACTAACATATTCATAGTGACATTCACACACATTCATCATAAATTCCAAGCAAGAACTCACAGATTCATCCATCTGGTTCTTCCGGCAATCTACGCGCTCTAAAGCCTAGATAACTAGAAGCTTTTACACTCATTGTATTAGATTCTAACATTAATATTTGTACTCGACAGTATATTTATTAATAACATCTCGCGAGAGCATTCAAGCCCGGGACTAACAACCCCGGCAAATCTTGTGTTATCCATTTTCCCACGGAAGTGTTCTCGCATTTTGTTTGTTACTCGATCGTTCCAGCAATACTATCTCCGGATAATATTTTGGGTAACAACAGTATACAATCAAGTTCTATCAATAATCCGAATCAAAATGGAGCAAATCGGCCAAAACACCAAGAAACCTCAAGAACATCCAAAAACCAAAAGTTCATGTGTTCTTACCTTCGATCCGGGTGGAGGATGATGTTAATCCATGATTCCAGCTTCCAAAACATGTTGTTATAAGTTGATTCTACTCAAAACCATCATATTTGCTGAAGAAATCGCGGAAGGAACGAAGAAAAATGGAAAATGATAAGGGTGACTCGTCCGGGCCTTATATAGCCGAGACACACGGCCGCCACGTATGTAACCGGCCGTGGCTTACGACGAATCGCAGCCGCCTACCTATCGGCCCAGCTTTGTTCGGCACTTACGACGAATCGGCACTTCTTACGACGTAATCGCCATTACGGCCAGAATCGCCACCGCCTACGACGTAATCGGCCGCCCTAGCCCCCGAGTCACCGCGACCATGCTCGGCCATCCCAACGAGTCACGTCCGGCCATGCTAGGCCATCCCAACGAGTCACGTCAGGCCATGCTCGGCCATCCAGTCATCTCGGCCACGACTCGGGCCGCCGCAACGCACGTAACACTTGTTCCGCTATGCACGTAATACGACGTTGACTTGCTACAAGATTATACTCAGACACGACGTAATACACCGTATAACGACGTAACTCCATCCGCTGACTCACTGTCCCACATCCGCGCCGAAAGCCGCCGACACCGCCCAACTGCCTCGATTCTCTTGTTACGCACGTAATACCTTACGCTTAACGCACGTAACACGTACCACTTAGCGACGTTATCTCAAAGTCTTAACGCACGTTAATGCATCCATACTTAGCCGTTTCCGGCAATTCTGTCCAACGTCTCGACATAACAAATATGAACATACGACATACCGAACACATATACGAAATCCCGAAAGTATTCTCATACGGTACGCCCGATGCACGATATCCTCAATTACAATCGTCACCAAGTACGGAAATCAAACAAATACTCATACGGTATATCCGACATCGAAAACACAACAAGCATGTAATATCCTAGAATCAAAATACCCTCGATAGACATACTGGCACGACTGTCATGGTTTCCAAAATTATCCACTCATATCGTGTCGGTCCCACTCTGTACAGTACATCCCCGATAAAATAATGCGAAAAATTCATAGTGAAATTCTAGGATATTACATATATATATATATATATTTTGTATGTAATCGATCTAAGATTTACTGGTTTTTATTTGTGTGTATCTGTTTGTTTGTTTGTATAGTATATATGTTACTGTTATGTATTTGTTTAAGCTGTGTTGTCTGTTTCTTTCTGTTGGATATTCAACCGCGAGGTGATGATATAAGTTACTGAACAAAGAATTATTTGTTTCTTTTTGTTGGATATTCAACCGTGAGGTGTGTAACACCCCCAATCTGCTCAGGGATATTACACGCCGTATAACCTTTCCTCAAGATTCTACCAGGCTGGTAACAAAACCGAATAACTCAACAACGCCTTTAAGGCTAAAATGACTCAGTAGACCGATTTGGTCTTTCAATAAATATATACAACTCAATTACAATACATGCCCACGCAGGGGTCGAATACAACACACTCCCGTACAACGGGGAAAGAATACTGCAGCGGAAATAAAATACAACTAAACCAATATGACATCAAACGGGTCCTCGTGTGATTAGTATCATTCATCTTTCATCATCCTTCGTGCCGACCATATGTTATGCTCCCAAACCTGAATGCAAAAACAGACATCCACCCCCCGAATACTCGGGGGTTAGCAAAACTCCACTGTTTTGCTAGTGCAACAACAAAGTGCAATATACGAGCCATACAATTCACATTCTACGAATAACAATAACCAGGAATCCTCAAAGATCCAAACGAGGCGAAAGGCCCTTCCCGAGGCATGAGTTTGGCAAAACATTCCAAAACCGAAAGATCACAAATCAAGGGAAACAATTTATAAAACAGTTTAAAATGCCATCGAGAGTTTTAATAGAAAACAATTTAGGATTTCCGAATCCTTCTCTTTCCAAAAATCAACAGGGGTCACAGCCCAAAGGTGTTGTTTTCGCAAATAGGAAACCACCAATAATTTACAGGGTCAGAGCCCAACATCACGTGTCCTCAACGAACATAAAATCAACGAAACATAATCACGCACGCGCAACGCCTAGGACCGGGACGCCACCACAGACATCCCACCCGAGGCCTCGAAGGACCCTCCCGAGCTGGCTAGCGAAACAAATCACACACATCTCACAGTTGGATCAATCGCTTGTTGCATCCTGGCCACATGATCGCATGCCATGTGCCACCGTAGATTATCTCAGGCTCTCACGGTTGGATCAATCACTTGTTGCATCCTGACCACATGATCATGTGCCATGGGTCACCGTAGACCTTCAACCATATCCACACACTCACACAAATAACATATCACATCAAGGATATTCAAACAATTCGCCCAGAGGCATCAAACACTTAGCAAAACACCACGTCAATCCACAACGCACCGAAATGAAATAATATACGTCCACACACAATACCAAGTGCAACATTAACACCAAACATATCCATAGAATTCACATAGTTATTCACATACTACACCATTCACAAAACACACGCTTTTTGAAAGCAAGCCTTTAACAAGGCTAAACCGAAAATCTTTTGAAAGTTCAATTCAAACGACCAAACAACCACCTTTAGACGATCACTAATTATCATATCCATAAAACAAGAATAGTATGGGCAAGGTACTTGCCTAGGAACCACGTTCGAAACAAGACGACGGATGGAATACGGTCGAACAGCCCCGAACTCTCGAGCACTATCAAGAACGCGATAACACCGCAATTACTACAGGAATAACACCACACGAATCATCAATCACCAACGGAATTCAACATCGGAATCCTCGAGCACCTATAAACCTCCGGAAGGAATAATAACACATGGTTACGACGAGAATCAAGGCCAAAAAATGGAAATCCCAACAAACTATCGAAGGGAACTCATTGGGACATTTAATCGAACACTCAATGTTCGATAACTCCCAAGAACACTCGAATCACAAATAGAGTTGAACAAACTCGAAATATGGATATACAACCCATAGAACCCAATTAATAGCATCATACTACACCAACCGATGTATCAAAATCGGACTAGAATCGAAATCAAGAACAAATTCTCCGAAAAGTCAACTTGAGGAAAAATCAAGAAATATACCTTGATTCGACGAAATACACGGATTGGATGATGATATAATCAACAGGAATCTTCGAAAACGTCTTGGAATTGATTAGAATCGGCCAAGAACTTGATTTCCCGAGCCTCCCGTCGCCAGCCGCCGAAAAGGAAGAAAAACGCGTAAAAAATGAAGTCTGTCCGATCCAAGGCTATATATAGCCGGCAGGGTTACGGACGTAACCGGCAGTGCCTTACGGCCGTAACTCGGCCTTACGGCCGATTTCGCAGCCTTACGGCCAGAATCGCATTCGTCAAAAATCGCCAAAGATCTGCCGGACACTTACGGCCGTAACTGGCACACATTACGGACGTAACCGGCCTTCATCAGGAATTTGCCAGGCGCCATACGGCCGTAACTCTCGGCCCCTTACGGCCGTAACTCGGCCAGGCCAGGCCCTGCTCCGGCCGTGACTCGGTCGTCGCCACTCCGACGGCCCGGACGACCCCGAAACCCGAACCTGAGTAAAAGCTGAAGATACGGTTATGAAGTACTCGCAAAGACGAATCTAAGAGCTAAGAGAACACACGATTACGACCACCCGAAGTGTCGGAATTCGACAACGGAAAGTAATTACCCCAAACTTTGGGAAATTATGAAAATGGCCCAAAACGTCCGAAATACACGATACGTGATCGAAACACCAAACCAAAACTCGCAACATGAATAATAACATTAAATGAACTTACTTGAAACTCGAAGCAACAGTTTCGGACGAGATTCGCAAGAATCAAACTCAAGTACGGAAAAGTCGCTAAAAAGCACGGAACTCAATAAAACGACACCGAAACGAACTCGGACGTCGAAAAGTGTAGAATTAATCATTCTCAGAATGATGAAGCGGTCATGAGCGAGTCATCAAAATGGACTTCCGCCGAAAAAAAATAAATTACCGGAAATCGAAATTACGGGTATTACATTCTACCCTCCTTAAAAGAAGTTTCGTCCCGAAACTTAAAATAAATAGGGAGAAGTAATATCCCCTGCCAGGAAAACTCGACGAGATACATAAAAACCGAAAACTCGCGCCCGACGGCGAAACGCTGCAAGAAACGCAAAGAGACATACGGCGTGAAAACGCGCTCCACGACGACCAACACAACGCCACCGGTAAAAACATAATAAAACCAACAAGTGACAAGCGTCATCAAACAGATAATATTATCAAGTCGATTATCCGAACATTCACAAAACACAAAGTGCCTATTACAAGGAAACACGCACAGTCGAGAAAACAGAAAGTAAACACAAACGATCCACAAGGGCAATCATAAACAATTTAGACTACGCCGAAATATTCAAAACCACACTAGGCATCTCCGTGTCCTTTCGGAGCAGAGACGCAACCTCGATCCCCAAATCTCTCAGCTACCTTCTCGCAATGTACGGCTCGGTGACCCACCTGGCCACACTCGAAACAGCTGACTAACGGTGAAGGACAATTCTTCGCAGTATGGCCTGCTCGACTACAGTTATAACATATCTTCGAGCTGCTCACATTACACACTGCAGGGGTACTACTCCTCTGATCACGCGATCTAGGAACCATCTTGGGATGACGAAACGAAGTCCCAACCTCAAGGGGCCCACTCATCTGATTTCCTGAAAAGTTCCCAGCGGTTTTCTGTTTCTTCGAGTCAGATATACTCTCGGTCGATAATCTGGATAGCTCATAGGCTAACGCTCTATTCTGATAATCTCTCAAGGAAGTACAAGCGAGACCTGCCATGTACTGATGAATCTCCAGCTTCATCCGCCTAATAAAATGAAAAATCCTGTCCTCCTCTGTCCTTACTTGATTCTGCACATAGCCGAGCTATTTGCTAAAATCAATAATAGCTTGAGACAGTGGTACACCCTGCGGTTTCGCCAAAAAGAATTCATTAATCTTCTGATTTCTGATCGGCTCCGGACAAAACTCATCTCTCATGAATCTCTGGAACTCTGCCATGTGACAACACGATCTTGAGGCTTAACAGCCTCCCACCAGTTAGGGGCATCTTTGTCGAAAAGATACTGCACTACCGGGACCTTACGTTCTTCTGGACAATCAACTATCTCGAAAATCTTTTCCAACTGGAAAAGCCAACCATCCCAGCCTAAAGCATCTGCAAAGACCAAAGAAACGAGGGGATTCATACGAACCACTTCTCGAAGCCACCGATTTGCACCAAAGGTGTTGGGTCACATCTGTAACACGCCGAATCGCTGAGTCAACTGAGTCATCTGTGTGGCTACCTGCTGTAAAATAGTAGCGACACCGATACCGATATCATCACCGACAGCATGATCTCGACCACGCGTCCGATCGCCACGACCACGACCTCGGCCCCTCGGCATACTGAATAAATAACCACTCAGCACAACAGAAAATTATAACACATAACACATACAACGATTACCATCGTAAGGCAACACACACATGAATATCACAACAACGACGGCATCGTTCGGCGACATCAACGACGCGAACGATGACCAGTGCACAATTACAAAACATCATGAAACAACCATGTATGTACACAGTCACACAAACTCCAGTTCCAATAGCTCGCACAAGTGCGATAACACACAAATCATCACGAAGCGACAACATTCAATACCAACATCTCACCTCTCATAGAGGGCTAATCACAACAAATGCGTGGCAAACGACTCAAGATTCACGCCACCAATTCCATCATACTCGGGAGCTAACATTCTAACGACAATGTGAATATCATACATACATTCCTGGACTGCAAACAGGAATGATAGGTTTTAAAAACGAAAACCACCTTTAAAAAAATTCTGGAAACACTAGTTGATCTTGAGTATCACCTTTCAAAAAGTAGTACAAACACCATTATCGAGACTTTGAAAATCATTTCGCATTTGATAAAATGAGGACACTTTCTCTTAGTGAAAAACTTTCAGAATATTCGACCCTCGGATCTAAGTAAAAATGTTTCTAAAACATTAAAAATATCTCAAAACATTTTGGTCCTCGAGGTAGAAGAATTTTGAAACATGTTGTGGCACCTTGGATGTACCACGAGAAAATAATTCATTTTAAAAGTACTTCTGGAAATTTATTTTCTAAGATACTCAAGGTTTTCAAAAATAATTCAATGGGCTAGAATGCCCAAAAATTTCAGGTAGTTACACTGAACATTGTAGCGCCGTGGGTCTCACGCCGGAAACCACCAGGATAAAAACCATTTACAAAAACGCCAAAAAGGCCGATGACGGTAATATTTCAAAAACTCACAAAAGCCATTTACAAAATACTAAATACCGTCATAAGAATTTCGCCAAAACGATCAAGGCCATAATGCCAAAACCTCGGTTAAGGGAATCGGTTTTCGAAATAAACTCAGTCGGTAAAATACCGAAAGTCATTACAGAAGAACTGACGCAATGGATAAAAGAAATAAAGTCCAACATGCACAATCCAGCGACACTACTCCTCATATGAACGAAATATGAGAGTCAAATAACCACATATCACGAAATCAAAATCCATAAGAGGATTCCGTCAATTAACTCATAATCATACCTGTAACTCGCATCAGACGAGGCACAAACACAAAGAATGGAGACTTACATCCACAGGTCGCACGAATATGATGATCGCCCCACGATACTAATCACGACCAACAAACTCAAACGACGCGTCGTGACACGACTCAGTCAGACAAAATCCGACGAGACAAAACTCAACAGACACCACTGACCCGACAGCCTAGGTTTCCACAACCTAAGCTCCGATACCATTTATGTAACACCCCCAATCCGCTCAGGGATATTACACGCCGTAGAACCTTTCCTCAAGATTCTACCAGGCTGGTAACAAAACTGAACAACTCAACAACGCCTTTAAGGCTAAAATGACTCAGTAGACCGATTTGGTCTTTCAATAAATACATACAACTCAATTACAATACATGCCCACGCAGGGGTCGAATACAACACACTCCCGTACAACAGGGAAAGAATACTGCATCGGAAATAAAATACAACTAAACCAATATGACATCAAACGGGTCCTCATGTGATTAGTATCATTCATCTTTCATCATCCTTCGTGCCGACCATGTGTTATTCTCCCAAACCTGAATGCAAAAACAGACATCCACCCCCCGAATACTTGGGGGTTAGCAAAACTCCACTGTTTTACTAGTGCAAGAACAAAGTGCAAAATACGAGCCATACAATTCACATTTTACGAATAACAATAACCAGGAATCCTCAAAGATCCAAACGTAGCGAAAGGCACTTCCCGAGGCATGAGTTTGGTAAAACATTCCAAAACCGAAAGATCACAAATCAAGGGAAACAATTTATAAAACAGTTTAAAATACCATCGAGAGTTTTAATAGAAAACAATTTAGGATTTCCGAATCCTTCTCTTTCCAAAAATCAACAGGGGTTACATCCCAAAGGTTTTGTTTTGGCAAATAGGAAACTACCAACAATTTACAGGGTCAGAGCCCAACATCACGTGTCCTCAACGGACATAAAATCAACGAAACATAATCACGCACGCACATCGCCTAGGACCGGGACGCCACCACAGACATCCCACCCGAGGCCTCGAAGGACCCTCCCGAGCTGGCTAGCGAAACAAATCACACACATCTCACGGTTGGATCAATCGCTTGTTGCATCCTGGCCACATGATCGCATGCCATGTGCCACCGTAGATTATCTCAGGCTCTCACGATTGGATCAATCAATTGTTGCATCCTGACCACATGATCACCTGCCATGTGTCACCGTAGACCATCAACCATATCCACACATTCACACAAATAACATATCACATCAAGGATATTCAAACAATTCGCCCAGAGGCATCAAACACTTAGCAAAACACCACGTCAATCCACAACGCACCGAAATGAAATAATATACGTCCACACACAATACCAAGTGCAACATTAACACCAAGCATATCCATAGAATTCACATAGTTATTCACAAACCACACCATTCACAAAACACACGCGTTTTGAATGCAAGCCTTTAACAAGGCTAAACCGAATCTTTTGAAAGTTCAATTCAAACGACCAAATAACCACCTTTAGACGATCACTAATTATCATATCCATAAAACAAGAATAGTATGGGCAAGGTACTTGCCTAGGAACCACGTTCGAAACAAGACGACAGATGGAATGCGGTCGAACAGTCCCGAACTCCCGAACACTATCAAGAACGCGATAACACCGCAATTACTACGAGAATAACACCACACGAATCATTAATCACCAACGGAATTCAACATCGGAATCCTCGAGCACCTATAAACCTCCGGAAGGAACAATAACACATGGTTACGACGAGAATCAAGGCCAAAACAATGGAAATCCCAACAAACTATCGAAGGGAACTCATTGGGACATTTAATCGAACACTCAATGTTCGATAACTCCCAAGAACACTCGAATCACTAATCGAGTTGAACAAACTCGAAATATGGATATACAACCCATAGAACACGATTAATAGCATCATACTACACCAACCGATGTATCAAAATCGGACTAGAATCGAAATCAAGAACAAATTCTCCGAAAAGTCAACTTGAGGAAAAATCAAGAAATATACCTTGATTCGACGAAATACACGGATTGGATGATGATATAATCAACAAGAATCTTCCAAAACGTCTTGGAATTGATTAAAATTGGCCAAAAACTTGATTTCCCGAGCCTCCCGTCGCCAGCCGCCGAAAAGGAAGAAAAACGCGTAAAAAATGAAGTCTGGCCGATCCCAGGCTATATATAGCCAGCAGGGTTACGGCCGTAACCGGCAGTGCCTTACGGCCGTAACTCGGCCCTTACGGCCGTACTCCGCAGGCCTTACGGCCGTAACCGGCATTCGTCAAAAAATCTGCCCAGCACCTGTCGGACACTTACGGACGTAACTGGCACACATTACGGCCGTAACAGGCCTTCGTCAGGAAGTTGCCAGGCGCCATACGTCCGTAACTCTCGGCCCCTTACGGCCGTAACTCGGCCAAAGCAGCCCTCGCCTGCCGGCGTGACTCGGCCGTCGCCACTCCGACGGCCCGGACGACCCCGAAACCCGAACCTGAGTAAAAGCCGAAGATACAGTTACGAAGTACTCGCAAAGACGAATCTAAGAGCTAATATAACACATGATTCCGACCCCCGAAGTGTCGGAATTCGACAACGGAAAGTAATTACCCCAAATATTGGGAAATTATGAAAATGGCCCAAAACGTCCAAAATACACGATACGTGATCGAAACACCAAACCAAAACTCGCAACATGAATAATAACATTAAATGAATTTACTAGAAACTCGAAGCAACAGTTTTGGATGAGATTCGCAAGAATCGAACTCAAGTGCGGAAAAGCCGCTAAAAAGCACGAAACTCAATAAAATGACACCGAAACGAACTCAGACATCGAAAAGTGTAGAATTAATCATTCTCAGAATGATGAAACGGTCATGAGCGAGTCATCAAAACGGACTTCCGCCGAAAAAAAGAAATTACCGGAAATCGAAATTACGGGTATTACATTGTACCCTCCTTAAAAGAAGTTTCGTCCCGAAACTTAAAATAAGTAGGGAGAAGTAATATCCCCTGCCAGGAAAACTCGATGAGATACATAAAAACCGAAAACTCGCGCCCGACAGCGAAACGCTGCAAGAAACGCAAAGAGACATACGGCGTGAAAACGCGCTCCACGACGACCAACACAACGCCACTGGTAAAAACATAATAAAACCAACAAGTGACAAGCGTCATCAAACAGATAATATTATCAAGTCAATTATCCGAATATTCACATAACACAAAGTACCTATTACAAGGAAACACGCACAGTCGAGAAAACAGAAAGTAAACACAAACGATCCACAAGGGCAATCATAAACAATTCAGACTACGCCGAAATCCTCAAAACCACACTAGGCATCTCCGTGTCCTTTCGGAGCAGAGACGCAACCTCGATCCCCAAATCTCTCAGCTACCGTCTCGCAATGTACAGCTCGGTGACCCACCTGGCCACACTCAAAACAGCTGACTAACGGTGAACGATAATTCTTCGCAGTATGGCCTGCTCGACTACTGTTATAACATATCTTCGAGCTGCTCACATTACTCACTGCAGGGGTACTACTCCTCAGATCACGCGATCTAGGAACCATCTTGGGATGACGAAACGAAGTCCCAACCTCAAGGGGCCCACTCATCTGATTTCCAGAAAAGTTCCCAGCAGTTTTCTGTTTCTTCGAGTCAGACATACTCTCGGTCGATAATCTGGATAGCTCATAGGCTAACGCTCTATTCTGATAATCTCTCAAGGAAGTACAAGCGAGACCTGCCATGTACTGACGAATCTCCGGCTTCATCCGCCTACTAAAATGATAAATCTTGTCCTCCTCTGTCCTTACTTGATTCTGCACATAGTCGAGCTGTTTGCTAAAATCAATAATAGCTTGAGACAGCGGTACATCTTGCGGTTTCGCCGAAAAGAATTCATTAATCTTATGATTTCTGATCGGCTCCGGACAAAACTCATCTCTCATGAATCTCTGGAACTCTGCCCATGTGACAACACGATCTTGAGGCTTAACAGCCTCCCACCAGTTAGCGGCATCTTTGTCGAAAAGATACTGCGCTACCGGGACCTTACGTTCTTCTGGACAATCAACTATCTCGAAAATCTTTTCCCACTGGAAAAACCAAATATCCCAGCCTAAAGCATCTGCAGCACCAGCAAAACGAGGGGGATTCATATGAACCACTTCTCGAAGCCACTGATTTGCACCAGTGTGTTGGGTCACATCTGTAACACGCTGAACTGCCTGAGTCAACTGAGTCATCTGTGTGGCTACCTGCTGTAAAATAGTAGCGACACCGATACCGATATCATCACCGACAGCATGATCTCGACCACGCGTCCGATCGCCACGACCATGACCTCGTTCCCTCGGCATACTGAATAAGTAATCACTCAGCACAACAGAAAATCATAACACATAACACATACAACGATTACCATCGTAAGGCAACACACACATGAATATCACAGCAACGACGGCATCGTTCGGCGACATCAACGACTCGAACGATGACCAGTGCACAATTACAAAACATCACGAAACAACCATGTATGTTCACAGTCATACAAACTCCAGTTCCAATAGCTCGCACAAGTGCGATAACACACATATCATCACGAAGCGACAACATTCAATACCAACATCTCACCTCTCATAGAGGGCTAATCACAACAAATGCATGGAAAACGACTCAACATTCATGCCACCAATTCCATCATACTCGGGAGCTAACATTCTAACGACAATGTGAATATCATACATACATTCCTGGACTGCAAACAGGAATGATAGGTTTTAAAAACGAAAACCACCTTTAAAAAAAATTCTGGAAACACTAGTTGATCTTGAGTATCACCTTTCAAAAAGTAGTACAAACACCATTATCGAGACTTTGAAAATCATTTCGCATTTGATAAAATGAGGACACTTTCTCTTAGTGAAAAACTTTCAGAATATTCGACCCTCGGGTCTAAGTAAAAATGTTTCTAAAACATTAAATATATCTCAAAACATTTTGGTCCTCGAGGTAGAAGAATTTTGAAACATGTTGTGGCACCTTGGATGTACCACGAGAAAATAATACATTTTAAAAGTACGTCTGGAAATTTATTTTCTAAGATACTCAAGGTTTTCAAAAATAATTCAATGGGCTAGAATGCCCAAAAAGTTCAGGTAGTTATATGGAACATTATAGCGCCGTGGGTCCCACGCCGGAACCCACCAGGATAAAAACCATTTACAAAAATGCCAAAAAGGCTGATGACGGTAATATTTCAAAAACTCACAAAAGCCATTTACAAAATACTAAATACCGTCATAAGAATTTCGCCAAAACGATCAAGGCCATAATGCCAAAAACTCGGTTAAGGGAATCGGTTTTCGAAATAAACTCAGTCGGTAAAATACCGAAAGTCATTACAAAAGAACTCACGCAATGGATAAAAGAAATACAGTCCAACATGCACAATCCAGCGACACTACTCCTCATATGAACGAAATATGAGAGTCAAATAACCACATATCACGAAATCAAAATCCATAAGAGGATTCCGTCAATTAACTCATAATCATACCTGTAACTCGCATCAGACGAGACATAAACACAAAGAATGGAGACTTACATCCACAGGTCGCACGAAGATGATGATCGCCCCACGATACTAATCACGACCAACAAACTCAAACGACGCGTCGCGACACGACTCAGTCAGACAAAATCCGACGAGACAAAACTCAACAGACACCACTGACCCGACAGCCTAGGTTTCCACAACCTAAGCTCCGATACCATTTATGTAACACCCGCAATCCGCTCAGGGATATTACACGCCGTAGAACCTTTCCTCAAGATTCTAACAGGCTGGTAACAAAACCGAACAACTCAACAACGCCTTTAAGGCTAAAATGACTCAGTAGACCGATTTGGTCTTTCAATAAATACATACAACTCAATTACAATACATGCCCACGCAGGGGTCGAATACAACACACTCCCATACAACAGGGAAAGAATACTGCAGCGGAAATAAAATACAACTAAACCAATATGACATCAAACGGGTCCTCGTGTGATTAGTATCATTCATCTTTCATCATCCTTCGTGCCGACCATGTGTTATGCTCCCAAACCTGAATGCAAAAACAGACATCTACCCCCCGAATACTCGGGGGTTAGCAAAACTCCACTGTTTTACTAGTGAAAGAACAAAGTCCAAAATACGAGCCATACAATTCACATTCTACGAATAACAATTACCAGGAATCCTCAAAGATCCAAACGTAGCGAAAGGCACTTCCCGAGGCATGAGTTTGGTAAAACATTCCAAAACCGAAAGATCACAAATCAAGGGAAACAATTTATAAAACAGTTTAAAATGCCATCGAGAGTTTTAATAGAAAACAATTTAGGATTTCCGAATCGTTTTCTTTCCAAAAATCAACAGGGGTCACAGCCCAAAAGTTTTGTTTTCGCAAATAGGAAACTACCAACAATTTACAGGGTCAGAGCCCAACATCACGTGTCCACAACGGACATAAAATCAACGAAACATAATCACGCACGCGCATCGCCTAGGACCGGGACGCCACCACAGACATCCCACCCGAGGCCTCGAAGGACCCTCCCGAGCTGGCTAGCAAAACAAATCACACACATCTCACGGTTGGATCAATCGCTTGTTGCATCCTGGCCACATGATCGCATGCCATGTGCCACCGTAGATTATCTCAGGCTCTCACGGTTGGATCAATCACTTGTTGCATCCTGACCACATGATCACGTGCCATGTGTCACCATAGACCTTCAACCATATCCACACATTCACACAAATAACATATCACATCAAGGATATTCAAACAATTCGCCCAGAGGCATCAAACACTTAGCAAAACACCACGTCAATCCACAACGCACCGAAATGAAATAATATACGTCCACACACAATACCAAGTGCAACATTAACACCAAGCATATCCATAGAATTCACATAGTTATTCACAAACCACACCATTCACAAAACACACGCGTTTTGAAAGCAAGCCTTTAACAAGGCTAAACCAAATATTTTGAAAGTTCAATTCAAACGACCAAAAAACCACCTTTAGACGATCACTAATTATTATATCCATAAAACAAGAATAGTATGGGCAAGGTACTTGCCTAGGAACCACGTTCGAAACAAGACGACGGATGGAATGCGGTCGAACAGCCCCGAACTCCCGAACACTATCAAGAACGCGATAACACCGCAATTACTACGAGAATAACACCACACGAATCATCAATCACCAACGGAATTCAACATTGGAATCCTAGAGCACCTATAAACCTCCGGAAGGAACAATAACACATGGTTACGACGAGAATCAAGGCCAAAACAATGGAAATCCCAACAAACTATCGAAGGGAACTCATTGGGACATTTAATCGAACACTCAATGTTCGATAACTCCCAAGAACCCTCGAATCACGAATCGAGTTGAACAAACTCGAAATATGGATATACAACCCATAGAACACGATTAATAGCATCATAATACACCAACCGATGTATCAAAATCGGACTAGAATCGAAATCAAGAACAAATTCTCCGAAAAGTCAACTTGAGGAAAAATCAAGAAATATACCTTGATTCGACGAAATACACGGATTGGATGATGATATAATCAACAAGAATCTTACAAAACATCTTGGAATTGATTAGAATCGGCCAAGAACTTGATTTCCCGAGCCTCCTGTCGCCAGCCGCCGAAAAGGAAGAAAAATGCGTAAAAATGAAGTCTGGCCGAGCCCAGGCTATATATAGCCGGAAGGGTTACTGGCCAGAATCGGCAGTGCCTTACGGCCGTAACTCGCCCTTACGGCCATACTCGGCGATCCTTACGGCCAGAATCGCATTCGTCAAAAATCGCCAAAGACTGGCTTGGACACTTACGTCCGTAACTAGCACACATTACGGCCATAACCGGCCTTCGTCAGAAGTTGCCAGGCGCCATACGATCGTAACTCTCGGCCCCTTACGGCCGTAACTCGGCCAGGCCAGGCCCTGCTCCGGCCGTGACTCGGCCGTGGCCACTCCGACGGCCGGACGACCGAAACCCGAACCTGAGTAAAAACCGAAGATACAGTTACGAAGTACTCGCAAAGACGAATCTAAGAGCTAAGATAACACATGATTCCGACCACCCGAAGTGTCGGAATTCGACAACGGAAAGTAATTACCCCAAACTTTGGGAAATTACGAAAATGGCCCAAAACGTCCGAAATACACGATACGTGATCGAAACACCAAACCAAAACTCGCAACATGAATAATAACATTAAATGAACTTACTAGAAACTCGAAGCAATAGTTTCAGATGAGATTCGCAAGAATCGAACTCAAGTGCGGAAAAGCCGCTAAAAAGCACGGAACTCAATAAAACGACACCGAAACGAACTCAGACATCGAAAAGTTTAGAATTAATCATTCTCAGAATGATGAAACGGTCATGAGCGAGTCATCAAAACGGACTTCCGCCGAAAAAAATAAATTACCAGAAATCGAAATTACGGGTATTACATTCTACCCTCCTTAAAAGAAGTTTCATTCCGAAACTTAAAATAAGTAGGGAGAAGTAATATCCCCTGCCAGGAAAACTCGATGAGATACATAAAAACCGAAAACTCGCGCCCAAAGGCGAAACGCTGCAAGAAACGCAAAGAGACATACGGCGTGAAAACGCGCTCCACGACGACCAACACAACGCCACTGGTAAAAACATAATAAAACCAACAAGTGACAAGCGTCATCAAACAGATAATATTATCAAGTCAATTATCCGAATATTCACAAAACACAAAGTACATATTACAAGGAAACACGCACAGTCGAGAAAACAGAAAGTAAACACAAACGATCCACAAGGGCAATCATAAACAATTCAGACTACGCCGAAATCCTCAAAACCACACTAGGCATCTCCGTGTCCTTTTGAAGCAAAGACGCAACCTCGATCCCCAAATCTCTCAGCTACCGTCTCGCAATGTACGGCTCGGTGACCCACCTGGCCACACTCAAAACAGCTGACTAACGGTGAACGATAATTCTTCGCAGTATGGCCTGCTCGACTACTGTTATAACATATCTTCGAGCTGCTCACATTACTCACTGCAGGGGTACTACTCCTCAGATCACGCGATCTAGGAACCATCTTGGGATGACGAAACGAAGTCCCAACCTCAAGGGGCCAACTCATCTGATTTCCTGAAAAGTTCCCAGCGGTTTTCTGTTTCTTCGAGTCAGACATTCTCTCGGTCGATAATCTGGATAGCTCATAGGCTAACGCTCTATTCTGATAATCTCTCAAGGAAGTACAAGCGAGACCTGCCATGTACTGACGAATCTCCGGCTTCATCCGCCTACTAAAATGACAAATCTTGTCCTCCTCTGTCCCTACTTGATTCTGCACATAGCCAAGCTGTTTGCTAAAATCAATAATAGCTTGAGACAGCGGTACATCCTGCGGTTTCGCCGAAAAGAATTCATTAATCTTCTGATTTCTGATCGGCTCTGGACAAAACTCATCTCTCATGAATCTCTGGAACTCTGCCCATGTGACAACACGATCTTGAGTCTTAACAGCCTCCCACCAGTTAGCGGCATCTTTGTCGAAAAGATACTGCGCTACCGGGACCTTACGTTCTTCTGGACAATCAACTATCTCGAAAATCTTTTCCAACTGGAAAAGCCAACCATCCCAGCCTAAAGCATCTGCAGCACCAGCAAAACGAGGGGGATTCATATGAACCACTTCTTGAAGCCACTGATTTGCACCAGTGTGTTGGGTCACATTTGTAACACGCTGAACTGCCTGAGTCAACTGAGTCATCTGTGTCGCTACCTGCTGTAAAATAGTAGCGACACCGATACCGATATCATCACCGACAGCATGATCTCGACCACGCGTCCGATCGCCACCACCATGACCTCGTTCCCTCGGCATACTGAATAAGTAACCACTCAGCACAACAGAAAATCATAACACATAACACATACAACGATTACCATCGTAAGGCAACACACACATGAATATCACAGCAACGACGGCATCGTTCGGCGACATCAACGACTCGAACGATGACCAGTGCACAATTACAAAACATCACGAAACAACCATGTATGTACACAGTCATACAAACTCCAGTTCCAATAGCTCGCACAAGTGCGATAACACACAAATCAGCACGAAGCGACAACATTCAATACCAACATCTCACCTCTCATAGAGGGTTAATCACAATAAATGCGTGGCAAACGACTCAACATTCATGCCACCAATTCCATCATACTCGGGAGCTAACATTCTAACGACAATGTGAATATCATACATACATTCCTGGACTGCAAACAGGAATGATAGGTTTTAAAAACGAAAACCACCTTTAAAAAAAATTCTGGAAACACTAGTTGATCTTGAGTATCACCTTTCAAAAAGTAGTACAAACACCATTATCGAGACTTTGAAAATCATTTTGCATTTGATAAAATGAGGACACTTTCTCTTAGTGAAAAACTTTCAGAATATTCGACCCTCGGGTCTAAGTAAAAATGTTTCTAAAACATTAAAAATATCTCAAAACATTTTGGTCCTGGAGGTAGAAGAATTTTGAAACATGTTGTGGCACCTTGGATGTACCACGAGAAAATAATTCATTTTAAAAGTACGTCTGGAAATTTATTTTCTAAGATACTCAAGGTTTTCAAAAATAATTCAATGGACTAGAATGCCCAAAAATTTCAGGTAGTTATATGGAACATTATAGCGCCGTGGGTCCCACGCCGGAACCCACCAGGATAAAAACCATTTACAAAAATGCCAAAAAGGCTGATGACGGTAATATTTCAAAAACTAACAAAAGCCATTTACAAAATACTAAATACCGTCATAAGAATTTCGCCAAAACGATCAAGGCCATAATGCCAAAAACTCGGTTAAGGGAATCGGTTTTCGAAATAAACTCAGTCGATAAAATACCGAAAGTCATTACAAAAGAACTCACGCAATGGATAAAAGAAATACACCAACATGCACAATCCAAATGACACTACTCCTCATATGAACGAAATATGAGGGTCAAATAACCACATATCACGAAATCAAAATCCATAAGAGGATTCCGTCAATTAACTCATAATCATACCTGTAACTCGCATCAGACGAGGCACAAACACAAAGAATGGAGACTTACATCCACAGGTCGCACGATGATGATGATCGCCCCACGATACTAATCACGACCAACAAACTCAAACGACGCGTCGCGATACGACTCAGTCAGACAAAATCCGACGAGACAAAACTCAACAGACACCACTGACCCGACAGCCTAGGTTTCCACAACCTAAGCTCCGATACCATTTATGTAACACCCCCAATCCGCTCAGGGATATTACACGCCGTAGAACCTTTCCTCAAGATTCTAACAGGCTGGTAACAAAACCGAACAACTCAACAACGCCTTTAAGGCTAAAATGACTCAGTAGACCGATTTGGTCTTTCAATAAATACATACAACTCAATTACAATACATGCCCACGCAGGGGTCGAATACAACACACTCCCGTACAACAGGGAAAGAATACTGCAGCAGAAATAAAATACAACTAAACCAATGTGACATCAAACGGGTCCTCGTGTGATTAGTATCATTCATCTTTCATCATCCTTCGTGCCGACCATGTGTTATGCTCCCAAACTTGAAAGCAAAAACAGACATCCACCCCCCGAATACTCGGGGGTTAGCAAAACTCCACTGTTTTACTAGTGCAAGAACAAAGTGCAAAATACGAGCCATACAATTCACATTCTACGAATAACAATTACCAGGAATCCTCAAAGATCCAAACGTAGCGAAAGGCACTTCCCGAGGCATGAGTTTGGTAAAACATTCCAAAACCGAAAGATCACAAATCAAGGGAAACAATTTATAAAACAGTTTAAAATGCCATCGAGAGTTTTAATAGAAAACAATTTAGGATTTCCGAATCGTTTTCTTTCCAAAAATCAACAGGGGTCACAGCCCAAAAGTTTTGTTTTCGCAAATAGGAAACTACCAACAATTTACAGGGTCAGAGCCCAACATCACGTGTCCTCAACGGACATAAAATCAACGAAACATAATCACGCACGCGCATCGCCAGACCGGACGCCACCACGGACATCCCACCCGAGGCCTCGAAGGACCCTCCCGAGCCGGCTAGCAAAACAAATCACACACATCTCACGGTTGGATCAATCGCTTGTTGCATCTCGCCACATGATCGCATGCCATGTGCCACCGTAGATTATCTCAGGCTCTCACGGTTGGATCAATCACTTGTTGCATCCTGACCACATGATCACGTGCCATGTGTCACCATAGACCTTCAACCATATCCACACATTCACACAAATAACATATCACATCAAGGATATTCAAACAATTCGCCAGAGGCATCAAACACTTAGCAAAACACCACGTCAATCCACAACGCACCGAAATGAAATAATATACGTCCACACACAATACCAAGTGCAACATTAACACCAAGCATATCCATAGAATTCACATAGTTATTCACAAACCACACCATTCACAAAACACACGCGTTTTGAAAGCAAGCCTTTAACAAGGCTAAACCAAATATTTTGAAAGTTCAATTCAAACGACCAAAAAACCACCTTTAGACGATCACTAATTATTATATCCATAAAACAAGAATAGTATGGGCAAGGTACTTGCCTAGGAACCACGTTCGAAACAAGACGACGGATGGAATGCGGTCGAACAGCCCCGAACTCCCGAACACTATCAAGAACGCGATAACACCGCAATTACTACGAGAATAACACCACACGAATCATCAATCACCAACGGAATTCAACATTGGAATCCTAGAGCACCTATAAACCTCCTAAGGAACAATAACACATGGTTACGACGAGAATCAAGGCCAAAACAATGGAAATCCCAACAAACTATCGAAGGGAACTCATTGGGACATTTAATCGAACACTCAATGTTCGATAACTCCCAAGAACCCTCGAATCACGAATCGAGTTGAACAAACTCGAAATATGGATATACAACCCATAGAACACGATTAATAGCATCATAATACACCAACCGATGTATCAAAATCGGACTAGAATCGAAATCAAGAACAAATTCTCCGAAAAGTCAACTTGAGGAAAAATCAAGAAATATACCTTGATTCGACGAAATACACGGATTGGATGATGATATAATCAACAAGAATCTTACAAAACATCTTGGAATTGATTAGAATCGGCCAAGAACTTGATTTCCCGAGCCTCCTGTCGCCAGCCGCCGAAAAGGAAGAAAAATGCGTAAAAATGAAGTCTGGCCGAGCCCAGGCTATATATAGCCGGAAGGGTTACGGCCGTAACCGGCAGTGCCTTACGGCCGTAACTCGGCCCTTACGGCCATACTCGGCAGGCCTTACGGCCGTAACCGGCATTCGTCAAAAAATCTGCCCAGCACCGGTCGGACACTTACGTCCGTAACTAGCACACATTACGGCCATAACCGGCCTTCGTCAGGAAGTTGCCAGGCGCCATACGATCGTAACTCTCGGCCCCTTACGACCGTAACTCGGCCAGGCCAGGCCCTGCTCCGGCCGTGACTCGACCGTGGCCACTCCGACGGCCCGGACGACCCCGAAACCCGAACCTGAGTAAAAACCGAAGATACAGTTACGAAGTACTCGCAAAGACGAATCTAAGAGCTAAGATAACACATGATTCCGACCACCCGAAGTGTCGGAATTCGACAACGGAAAGTAATTACCCCAAACTTTGGGAAATTACGAAAATGGCCCAAAACGTCCGAAATACACGATACGTGATCGAAACACCAAACCAAAACTCGCAACATGAATAATAACATTAAATGAACTTACTAGAAACTCGAAGCAATAGTTTCAGATGAGATTCGCAAGAATCGAACTCAAGTGCGGAAAAGCCGCTAAAAAGCACGGAACTCAATAAAACGACACCGAAACGAACTCAGACATCGAAAAGTTTAGAATTAATCATTCTCAGAATGATGAAACGGTCATGAGCGAGTCATCAAAACGGACTTCCGCCGAAAAAAATAAATTACCAGAAATCGAAATTACGGGTATTACATTCTACCCTCCTTAAAAGAAGTTTCATTCCGAAACTTAAAATAAGTAGGGAGAAGTAATATCCCCTGCCAGGAAAACTCGATGAGATACATAAAAACCGAAAACTCGCGCCCGAAGGCGAAACGCTGCAAGAAACGCAAAGAGACATACGGCGTGAAAACGCGCTCCACGACGACCAACACAACGCCACTGGTAAAAACATAATAAAACCAACAAGTGACAAGCGTCATCAAACAGATAATATTATCAAGTCAATTATCCGAATATTCACAAAACACAAAGTACATATTACAAGGAAACACGCACAGTCGAGAAAACAGAAAGTAAACACAAACGATCCACAAGGGCAATCATAAACAATTCAGACTACGCCGAAATCCTCAAAACCACACTAGGCATCTCCGTGTCCTTTTGAAGCAAAGACGCAACCTCGATCCCCAAATCTCTCAGCTACCGTCTCGCAATGTACGGCTCGGTGACCCACCTGGCCACACTCAAAACAGCTGACTAACGGTGAACGATAATTCTTCGCAGTATGGCCTGCTCGACTACTGTTATAACATATCTTCGAGCTGCTCACATTACTCACCGCAGGGGTACTACTCCTCGATCACGCGATCTAGGAACCATCTTGGGATGACGAATCGAAGTCCCAACCTCAAGGGGCCAACTCATCCGATTTCTGAAAAGTTCCCAGCGGTTTTCTGTTTCTTCGAGTCGACATTCTCTGGCCGATAACTGGATAGCTCATAGGCTAACGCTCTATTCTGATAATCTCTCAAGGAAGTACAAGCGAGACCTGCCATGTACTGACGAATCTCCGGCTTCATCCGCCTACTAAAATGACAAATCTTGTCCTCCTCTGTCCCTACTTGATTCTGCACATAGCCAAGCTGTTTGCTAAAATCAATAATAGCTTGAGACAGCGGTACATCCTGCGGTTTCGCCGAAAAGAATTCATTAATCTTCTGATTTCTGATCGGCTCTGGACAAAACTCATCTCTCATGAATCTCTGGAACTCTGCCCATGTGACAACACGATCTTGAGTCTTAACAGCCTCCCACCAGTTAGCGGCATCTTTGTCGAAAAGATACTGCGCTACCGGGACCTTACGTTCTTCTGGACAATCAACTATCTCGAAAATCTTTTCCAACTGGAAAAGCCAACCATCCCAGCCTAAAGCATCTGCAGCACCAGCAAAACGAGGGGGATTCATATGAACCACTTCTTGAAGCCACTGATTTGCACCAGTGTGTTGGGTCACATCTATAACACGCTGAACTGCCTGAGTCAACTGAGTCATCTGTGTCGCTACCTGCTGTAAAATAGTAGCGACACCGATACCGATATCATCACCGACAGCATGATCTCGACCACGCGTCCGATCGCCACCACCATGACCTCGTTCCCTCGGCATACTGAATAAGTAACCACTCAGCACAACAGAAAATCATAACACATAACACATACAACGATTACCATCGTAAGGCAACACACACATGAATATCACAGCAACGACGGCATCGTTCGGCGACATCAACGACTCGAACGATGACCAGTGCACAATTACAAAACATCACGAAACAACCATGTATGTACACAGTCATACAAACTCCAGTTCCAATAGCTCGCACAAGTGCGATAACACACAAATCAGCACGAAGCGACAACATTCAATACCAACATCTCACCTCTCATAGAGGGTTAATCACAATAAATGCGTGGCAAACGACTCAACATTCATGCCACCAATTCCATCATACTCGGGAGCTAACATTCTAACGACAATGTGAATATCATACATACATTCCTGGACTGCAAACAGGAATGATAGGTTTTAAAAACGAAAACCACCTTTAAAAAAAATTCTGGAAACACTAGTTGATCTTGAGTATCACCTTTCAAAAAGTAGTACAAACACCATTATCGAGACTTTGAAAATCATTTTGCATTTGATAAAATGAGGACACTTTCTCTTAGTGAAAAACTTTCAGAATATTCGACCCTCGGGTCTAAGTAAAAATGTTTCTAAAACATTAAAAATATCTCAAAACATTTTGGTCCTGGAGGTAGAAGAATTTTGAAACATGTTGTGGCACCTTAGATGTACCACGAGAAAATAATTCATTTTAAAAGTACGTCTGGAAATTTATTTTCTAAGATACTCAAGGTTTTCAAAAATAATTCAATGGACTAGAATGCCCAAAAATTTCAGGTAGTTATATGGAACATTATAGCGCCGTGGGTCCCACGCCGGAACCCACCAGGATAAAAACCATTTACAAAAATGCCAAAAAGGCTGATGACGGTAATATTTCAAAAACTAACAAAAGCCATTTACAAAATACTAAATACCGTCATAAGAATTTCGCCAAAACGATCAAGGCCATAATGCCAAAAACTCGGTTAAGGGAATCGGTTTTCGAAATAAACTCAGTCGATAAAATACCGAAAGTCATTACAAAAGAACTCACGCAATGGATAAAAGAAATACAGTCCAACATGCACAATCCAGCGACACTACTCCTCATATGAACGAAATATGAGGGTCAAATAACCACATATCACGAAATCAAAATCCATAAGAGGATTCCGTCAATTAACTCATAATCATACCTGTAACTCGCATCAGACGAGGCACAAACACAAAGAATGGAGACTTACATCCACAGGTCGCACGACGATGATGATCGCCCCACGATACTAATCACGACCAACAAACTCAAACGACGCGTCGCGATACGACTCAGTCAGACAAAATCCGACGAGACAAAACTCAACAGACACCACTGACCCGACAGCCTAGGTTTCCACAACCTAAGCTCCGATACCATTTATGTAACACCCCCAATCCGCTCAGGGATATTACACGCCGTAGAACCTTTCCTCAAGATTCTAACAGGCTGGTAACAAAACCGAACAACTCAACAACGCCTTTAAGGCTAAAATGACTCAGTAGACCGATTTGGTCTTTCAATAAATACATACAACTCAATTACAATACATGCCCACGCAGGGGTCGAATACAACACACTCCCGTACAACAGGGAAAGAATACTGCAGCAGAAATAAAATACAACTAAACCAATGTGACATCAAACGGGTCCTCGTGTGATTAGTATCATTCATCTTTCATCATCCTTCGTGCCGACCATGTGTTATGCTCCCAAACTTGAAAGCAAAAGCAGACATCCACCCCGAATACTCGGGGGTTAGCAAACTCCTGTTTTACTAGTGCAAGAACAAAGTGCAAAATACGAGCCATACAATTCACATTCTACGAATAACAATTACCAGGAATCCTCAAAGATCCAAACGTAGCGAAAGGCACTTCCCGAGGCATGAGTTTGGTAAAACATTCCAAAACCGAAAGATCACAAATCAAGGGAAACAATTTATAAAACAGTTTAAAATGCCATCGAGAGTTTTAATAGAAAACAATTTAGGATTTCCGAATCGTTTTCTTTCCAAAAATCAACAGGGGTCACAGCCCAAAAGTTTTGTTTTCGCAAATAGGAAACTACCAACAATTTACAGGGTCAGAGCCCAACATCACGTGTCCTCAACGGACATAAAATCAACGAAACATAATCACGCACGCGCATCGCCTAGGACCGGGACGCCACCACAGACATCCCACCCGAGGCCTCGAAGGACCCTCCCGAGCTGGCTAGCAAAACAAATCACACACATCTCACGGTTGGATCAATCGCTTGTTGCATCCTGGCCACATGATCGCATGCCATGTGCCACCGTAGATTATCTCAGGCTCTCACGGTTGGATCAATCACTTGTTGCATCCTGACCACATGATCACGTGCCATGTGTCACCATAGACCTTCAACCATATCCACACATTCACACAAATAACATATCACATCAAGGATATTCAAACAATTCGCCCAGAGGCATCAAACACTTAGCAAAACACCACGTCAATCCACAACGCACCGAAATGAAATAATATACGTCCACACACAATACCAAGTGCAACATTAACACCAAGCATATCCATAGAATTCACATAGTTATTCACAAACCATACCATTCACAAAACACACGCGTTTTGAAAGCAAGCCTTTAACAAGGCTAAACCGAATATTTTGAAAGTTCAATTCAAACGACCAAACAACCACCTTTAGACGATCACTAATTAATATATCCATAAAACAAGAATAGTATGAGCAAGGTACTTGCCTAGGAACCACGTTCGACGACGGATGGAATGCGGTCGAACAGCCCCGAACTCCCGAACACTATCAAGAACGCGATAACACCGCAATTACTACGAGAATAACACCACACGAATCATCAATCACCAACGGAATTCAACATTGGAATCCTCGAGCACCTATAAACCTCCGGAAGGAACAATAACACATGGTTACGACGAGAATCAAGGCCAAAACAATGGAAATCCCAACAAACTATCGAAGGGAACTCATTGGGACATTTAATCGAACACTCAATGTTCGATAACTCCCAAGAACACTCGAATCACGAATCGAGTTGAACAAACTCGAAATATGGATATACAACCCATAGAACACGATTAATAGCATCATAATACACCAACCGATGTATCAAAATCGGACTAGAATCGAAATCAAGAACAAATTCTCCGAAAAGTCAACTTGAGGAAAAATCAAGAAATATACCTTGATTCGACGAAATACACGGATTGGATGATGATATAATCAACAAGAATCTTACAAAACATCTTGGAATTGATTAGAATCGGCCAAGAACTTGATTTCCCAAGCCTCCTGTCGCCAGCCGCCGAAAAGGAAGAAAAACGCGTAAAAAATGAAGTCTGGCCGAGCCCAGGCTATATATAGCCGGAAGGGTTACGGCCGTAACCGGCAGTGCCTTACGGCCGTAACTCGGCCCTTACAGCCATACTCGGCAGGCCTTACGGCCGTAACCGGCATTCGTCAAAAAATCTGCCCAGCACCGGCCGGACACTTACGGCCGTAACTAGCACACATTACGGCCGTAACCGGCCTTTGTCAGGAAGTTGCCAGGCGCCATACGGCCGTAACTCTCGGCCCCTTACGGCCGGAACTCGGCCAGGCCAGGCCCTGCTCCGGCCGTGACTCAACCGTGGCCACTCCGACGGCCCGGACGACCCCGAAACCCGAACCTGAGTAAAAACCGAAGATACAGTTACGAAGTACTCGCAAAGACGAATCTAAGAGATAAGAGAACACAGGATTCCGACCACCCGAAGTGTCGGATTTCGACAATGGAAAGTAATTATCCCAAACTTTGGGAAATTACGAAAATGGCCCAAAATGTCCGAAATACACGATACGTGATCGAAACACCAAACCAAAACTCGCAACATGAATAATAACA
The DNA here is from genome assembly GCA_033398695.1 of Orobanche coerulescens. Taxonomy (NCBI): domain Eukaryota; kingdom Viridiplantae; phylum Streptophyta; class Magnoliopsida; order Lamiales; family Orobanchaceae; genus Orobanche; species Orobanche coerulescens. The sequence goes on from CM065803.1 coordinate 161,542,405, forward strand.
TTAAATGAACTTACTAGAAACTCGAAGCAATAGTTTCGGACGAGATTCGCAAGAATCGAACTCGAGTGCGGAAAAGTCGCTAAAAAGCACGGAACTCAATAAAACGACACCAAAACGAACTCGGACGTCGAAAAGTGTAGAATTAATCATTCTCAGAATGATGAAACGGTCATGAGCGAGTCATCAAAACGGACTTCCGCCGAAAAAAAAGAAATTATCGGAAATCGAAATTACGGGTATTACAAGGTGATGATATAAGTTACTGAACAAAGAATTAGACTGTTAATCACCTGACTGAATTAAGTATCATAACTATAATAGTAATACTAGTATTGATATAATTAATGCTTTTCTTTTAGTGGATAAAAGGGTTTGACTGAATTAACGTTGTTCCAGTTGAGATTATCCTAGGACACTGTCCTCCAGAGCAATGTTTTTGTTTTTTCTTTCTATTTTTTAGTACCGACTTTTGTATCAAGAACTTCAAAATCGTCAATGTATTTGGCATGGAGGAAAAGAGAAATATAAACAAGATAGTTTTCAGGTCATTTTTGCTTCTCTTTTTATTCCGTAGTTTTCGATGGAAAATAATTAGTTTAGCTGCCTTCATGAAGTATTATAAAACATATTGCTGATTGTCACGAGTATAGTGAGACATAATTTACCTATTGAATGTTTGTGAAATTTGTTTCTTTTGTTCTTGTTAATAAACAGCTTATGCATTGAGCAAAAAGAAAAACAGCTTATGCACAATATAGTTCTGAAACCTTAATTTTCAACCTTGGTGATTGTTCTGGTTCATTGAATGCATGTTCATATAAGCTTTTCCAAGTGGTATATATCAACATTTTAAGTTAAGAATAACAAAAATTCCAATCATTCATTATAATTTGGAATAGCGTAGCTATTATATAGCGACAATGAGCTAATAGTTGATGTTGTTCCCGCTTGTGTTGTATTCCATCTGACCAAAATGTTAGCCATATATGCTCGGTCTGAAACCAAAAACTAAAAGAAGATATGAATTATACCTTGGCCCAAACAGAGAGACGTCTCTATATAGAAGTTGTGTGAATGAAAAGATTTGACTTATAGGCGTTTAAGATTCAGTTGCTATCGCTTGACATTAATTCTTGTTAAAATATGTATCTCACTTTTTCTGTTATTTCAACCTTTTGTTATAGCCTTAAAAACTGTGCATACTTCCTAATTAACTGTAGTAAAATAATATGTTTATTATATAGGTGGTGCATGATCGAGGACACCATGATATTGTAGAACTATAGATGCAGGTATGCATTACATTTATTGAGATGTCGTGGATACATGTCCTGTAGACCATTGTTATGTGTTGATGCTACGTCCTGAATTTTTTTGCTCCTTATTTTCTACCCTGCAACATTGAACAACTTTTAATTGGTAGTACTATTAAGAGAAGGAGTTCCATATCAAAATAATAATAGATAGATAGTTTCTTAAATTTACCCTCTTCTCCTTGTTCCTGATATTTTAACAGGTAACCATTTTCTCATTTTAGCTTTAATTCTATTTTTTTAAATAAATTTTTTGAAATCTATTATATATGTGCAAGTCCATATACCTATTTAAAAATATTACTCCATGATATTTCCTACATTATTAGTCCTTAATTTGAATTTTAGGGAAAAATTGTACTATTTCAGTCAACCAGAAACTTAACTACCATCTACTGTCTAACAGAGGTTTGCTGATAAACAAGTTATGAGACTATAAGAGACACATGAAATTTCTAATTGTGGAACCATTGACAATGGTGAAGTCTTTCATGTATCCTCTATTCTGCATAAATTTATTCATGTAATGCCATTATCTAATATACTCCTTTGTGTGTTGTAGTAAAAAGCCAGCAGATACTTTCATTGCTGATTTGTTATTGGCTTGTCGACTAGAAGTACCCAGAATAATCAAACTTAACGATATTGATAGTTATTCCAAAAAACTATCAATTTGATATTGTTAATGCTTGTTCTCAAAATTTATAGGCACAAATCAGAAGTGAAGCCCAATGTAGGTTGGAGCGTCTTGCCTCATACAAACAAGTTTCATATATAACTTGACCATCATTCATATGCATTCGTCTTGTTTCTGGAAAACAATGCCAATAAATTAAGTGTCTATATTTGGATACTCGGTGATAGTTCGGAAAGAAGTGATAGATATTGCCTTGCGGGTTTTTGGTTGGTTGGTTAAAAGTCAGTAGATGCATTTTCGTTTAATTTTGGTTAAAAGGTCTAATTTTGAATCCCGTTTGCATTTAAGCATTTTCGTATGAAATAGTGAAAAGGATGTTAACAAAGATATTTAGTATGTGATAGACTGGGAGCTTGATATTCCATCTTCACAATTTTTATAATGATAGTTATTTCTATTTATTCATTTCTGATTCAGCTGACGCAAGAACTTTGGTTCAACAAGCAAGGAATGAGGCTGCTGAGTTTGGATTTAGATATGGTTATAAAATGCCTGCAGACTCATTGGCACGATGATATCTTTTTTGCACCAAATACATTGTTACTCTGCTTTGTTCTGTTATGTTCATTAAACAGTTAATTTTGCTAACTACTATGCTAGCAAATGTATCTTTAAGTGAATAATAATGCTTGTACATTTTGTCTGACATAATTTCCCGAACCTAGAATTTGGAATCCTTGGATTATGTTGCTAGTGGCTAGGGGTGTTTTCGGTTACGGTCGGGGTAAAATATTCGAAACCCAAAACCACCCCAAACTTTAAAATTCAGTTTCGGTTTCGGTCGGTTTCGGTTTTCAAAACTCAAAACCCAAACCCTCCCCAAATGTTTCGGTTTCAGATTAGTTCGGTCAAATTTGGTTTTGACCCAAACATATTTAATTTATATATATTTATTTAATAAAGTAACAAAAAAATTAATTATATTAATAAAACTTGTTCTAAAATAATAGATAGATATTTAATTGATATATTTAATCATTGTTTTTATCAAAACTACAATATATGTGTAGATATATTATTTCGTAAGTTTAAAAATTTTAGTCATATAAATAAAATTTTATATAATATAAATAATTCGGGTTAGTTCGGTCCAATTCGGGGTAATTCGGTTCGGTTCGGTTTTAAGTTATCTAAACCCGAATTAATTCGGTTTCGGTTTCGGTTTATATGTTTCAAGTTCGGGGTTGCTTTCGGTCGGGGATTTTCGGTTCGGTGCGGATTGGTTGGTCGGTTTTCGGATTTCTATTAACACCCCTACTAGTGGCAACTGTTTGTTAGATAATGTCCACTTAATTTTATAAAACCATTTCCACTTAATATTTGCATAAAGCAGTGAGTTTTATGTTCTTTTGTATTTATTTTTTAGTGTATCCACTGGAATGCAGGATTGCTGACAAGTCTCAGGTATACACAGTGAGTTTTATGTTCTAACATTATGTTTTTTTATGTATTACTGGAATTGTTATTGTGTGGTGATATGTTTACATATTAGAGAAATCGGAAGTTTCGCACTTTAATCGATCAATGTGCTACCGAAATTTTGGATTGTGTCGATCATAATATTTCTATGGTTCATCACATTTTGTAGAAGTTATTTTTGACTGTTTCATAATGTTGTCGTATGTGTGTTACGACACATTATGATAATATGTTTTAGTTGGTAATATAATTTTGGCTTTCAGGCAAAACCTTGTAATTTCTTTATTGGGGGAATAAGATTTGTTAAACCAGCAACAAAGTGATTATGTGGTTTTGTTTGCTTCACATGCCGATGTTGAAGATTTGAAGAAGAAAGTTGATGAGAGGATGATTTCATGAACAAGAAGTATGACCGTCTGATGAAAAGCAATGATATGCTGAAGAGAGACTTTGTCGTTTCGAAGTATACGATCTTTTTTAATCCTTTTTGTCCTATTTGTGGTGTTCATGATGAAATAGATAGAATTTTATTACACATTCTTTGTCTTTGTTATGATATGTATCTGGTTTTGAATTGGTTGGAACACATGTTATTTTTTTAAGATGGGATTATATGAAATTGTTGTTTCTTATATTATTGAGCTCTTGTGGTTGATGGTTAGTTATAGTTGAATGAAGATTTTGGCAATAAATTTTAAATTGAAATGTGAAATATTAATATATATTACTGCAGAAAATACTAATATATATTATACAATAACTGAAGTAAAAAGTTCTTTATTTACTACGCTAATTATAAAATAACCGAAGTTAAAGGCATTCTTTTACTTCACTTACCCCCACATTTGGATCATAATTAGAAAAAAACCGAGATAAACTTCGGTTATTAGGAGATTAGACTTCGCATAAAAAGTGAAGTCTAAAGAATACCTTTTACTACACGAATATAGACTTCGGTAATTATAACGTTTTCACTTCAGATATTATCCGAAGTCTTTGACGTTTATTCTTATAGTGGATGCTTGTTGATGATACAGCGGTTTTGTGTATAGCACGCTGTATTGGTGTTTTTGCCCCAGAAACGCTGTGGAAACTTGCTTGCCGCAATCATTGTCCTTGTTGCTTCCTTTAGCGTCCTGTTCTTTCGCTCGGCAACACCATTTTGTTTAGGTGTACGGGCAGCTGAGTATTCATGTTGTATCCCATTTTCCGAACAGTATTGCTCTATAAAGCGGTTAGTGAATTTTGTACCTTTATCGGAACGAATGGACATGATACTCGACCCTTTTTCATTTTGAAGCTTTCTCAGGTGCTCGGGCAGCTTTGTTGTTGTTTCCTTCTTCTTTCTTAGGAAAATTGTCCAAGCGTACCTGGAATAATCATCAACAATAACGAGACAGTATTTCTTACCTCCCAAACTTAATGGGTCTATAGGACCATAGAGATCCATATGTAGCATTTCCAAAACTCTGTGGGTGGAAAGGTAGGATTTGCTTTTCAGGGTGGTCTTGATTTGCTTGCCTTTCTGACAGGGTCCACACACACTGTCTTTCTGGAATGAAACATTTGGCAATCCTCTAACCATTCCCGGTCTGGAGAGTTTGTTGATAGTCTTGAAGTTGATATGAGACATCCTCTTGTGCCATATCCAGCTTAGATCTGCAGTGCCTTTGGCAACAAAACACGGAATTGTGGAGCTCGTAGGCATCCAGTCAGCAATATACATATTCCTGATCTGCTTCCTGTGAGCGCAACCTCTTTGGTTAGGATGTTCTTGACTCTACAGTGATCTATATAGAACTTCACCGAGAACTGTTTGTCACAGAACTGGCTAATACTAAGTAGATTGTACTGTAAGCCTTCAACATAAGCTACATCGGTGACTTTGAATTTTCCGACAAGCAGGTTTCCTTTTCCTCTTGTTCTTCCTTTAGATTTATCACCGAAGCGCACTTTTGGACCGCGACCTTCTACGTAATCTGACAGCTTGCTTTTATCTCGTGTCATGTGCCGGGAACATCCGCTGTCGAAGTACCATATGTCCTTCTCCAAAATGTCATGTATGAAAACAAATTATGTAGATTTAGGTCCCCTTAGATTGTTGGGTCCATGAATGTTAGTACCTTTAGGTACCCAGATTTTCCTGACAGCAATAGGTTTACTGTAGGATGGTTTAGGTCCGTAATTGCGATTTCTATGTGGGGCATGTACGTAGTTGCTATAACCATGATAATTATTATGCATGTAAAATTCAGGGTTATTATTAGTCCAGTACAAATGCCGTCTTGGAGGTGGAGCCATTTTCTTCGGCCTAAGCTTGCCTTCTGGGTCTCCAGTTGGATTCCCAACGCTATTGTTGATATTGTGCGGAAACTTGCTATCGCGAGAAATGACGGGGCTCCTGCATCCAATACCTAGGCGTGCTGTACTGAAAGTACTGCCGTGCGGGCCTTTGATATTTGGATACAGCCTCCCTTCTGAATGGCTGTTGGCGCTGTTGATATGCTCGGGGAGCATTCTGTTGAGTACGCCTTACAGGTCTGAATGGTTGGTGATTCCGCTATCTCGAATATGACTGAGGAGGCGGAATGGCAGCCTTTGCTATTCACGGTGCAATGGGTTCCTTCACATTACTCGGAACTTCTTCCGATACAGGAATGGATTCCACACTCCTGACGAACACCGTACTAGTTTTCCCTTTATTGGAAAATGAGCTGTATCCTAAGCTACTTTTATTATGAGCATGTTGCCGAGTGCTTAGTATTTCTTCCATTCTTTTAGAGGATTTCTCGGAAGATTTCAGAATGGTCTCAAGCTCTTCTTCTCCTTTTTCGAGAGTTTTTACTTTGGCTTGAAGCAGAACAAAATCATTTGTATTGCTTTCACTATGAAATTTAGTCTCACTTAGTTCATGAGCAAGTTGATGATTGCTCTCCATGAGTTTTTCATACTCGACTTTGCTGTTTTCACAATCAATAGACAAATTTTCGTAATTTACTTTCAGCAAGTCGTTTTCTTCTTTCAGCTCTAGGTTATAAATTTGGAGCTGTATGTTTTCATTTTTCAAAGTCTCATGGGCCTTTTGAATGTTTTTAAACTCATTCACCATGTTTTCAAAAGTATGATATGCATTGGTAGGAATAGCTGAGGTTGAGCTTACCTCATCATCGCTATCTTCATCTTCCAGAATGTCCTTGGCCATAAAGCACATATAAGCTTTATCTTCGAAATCATCATCAGATGAATCACTGTCGGTGACTACCTGAAAACATTCTTCGGATTTTGATGGTGCTGGGGAGGCTTCTGATTCACCAATCAGGGCCTTGAGCTTGTTTTTCCAAGCACATCTTCTTTCATCCTTTTCTTGTTGCTCGGCTTCCGACAACCTTTGAACTTTAGGATGAGGATATTTATTTGCATAATGCCCTAGTTTCCTGCAATTATAACACAGGTTAGCATCACCAGAGGAAGTTTCAGTACTTACCTTGTGTACAAGGTTGGGCCTGTATGGACTCTTTCCCGATTGAGTGATAAACTTCTTGAACTTATGCATGAGGAGCGCCATTTCATCTTGTGACAGGATGTCGTCGTCGCTGTCAGCATTCCTATGAGTAGGATTTGATGAACTCGGCATGCTGTGTCTTCGGTTGGACACAACATCTAAGGCTTTAGTCCTGGCGGGAGATTCTTCAACTTTCTCTCTCCTATCTATATCGTACTCAAATGCTTTGAGGTCAGAAAAGAGATCAAAATTAGATATTTCACTAAGATTGCATGACACACGCATAGCTGTGGTCTTAATGTCCTATCGGGCAGGGAGATATCTGAATATCTTTAGGTTTTTCTCCCTTTGGGTATAAATTTTTCCTAATGCTTCAAGTTCACCAATAATGCCAGTAAATCTGAGGTCAAGTTCCTCAAGTGTTTCAGTTAGCTTCATTTCAAAAGATTCAAATTGCTGAGTTAATTTTGAAATCTTGATTTCTTTTGAGAGCTCAGTTCCTTCACAAATTAACTTGAGTTTATCCCAGATATCCTTGGCTGATTTACAGCTTTTTACCTTAGAGAACGTGCCTTTGTCAAGAGTGACAAATAGCGCATTCTTCGCGACATTGTCGAGGTTGGCGCGCTTTCTTTCGTTAGAAGTCCATTGTTCGCGCTCTTTCTCGAGCATCTCTGCATGAGCCTGGCCTTCAATTCTTGTGGCTGGATTTACCTTCATAATCTTTATGGGGCCATCCTGTATGACAAAAATCATCTCTTCGTGCATTGCTGCTAGATGAGCCTCCATCCTGATTCTCCAATCATCAAATTCGTTAATAAAAAACATTGGAACTTTGTTGATCATTGATGTATCCATATGAGAATAAGGAAGAAAAAGACTATTTTTCAAAAATAAGTGATATAAGGATCTAATTCAATCAAAAATATGACTGATTCTTTTTAGAATCAATTCCTCCGCTTGTTGGCCACTAAGTATACAGGATACAACTTGGAAAGTGTTTTAAACAACAAGCTATACGATTTTCAAATCTAAGGGCGTAGCGGAAGTCTTGTTAAAGTAAGTTGTTGTAAATACAACAACTAGATATGAAGTGTATACTTAAAGATAATCACAAATATTAAAATAGTACATGCAGAAGGTAAATGACACGATAATTAAAGTGGTTCGAGGTAAACCCCTCTACGTCCACTGGTCCTCCACACAGGAGTGAAAATGTTTATTATAAATACTACGTACACAACTACGTATTTATAATCAAACCTAATCAATATATCATTCACACATATTGATATAATGATCTTAGCTTTCAACAGTTCACACAGATTGGTTTAAGCTTTCACTTGACAGGCTTCTTCACACACAGTTCCGAAGCTTCGTCTCTTCAATGCAAGTCCGCCACACACAGTTCAGGAATAGCAAGGTTTCTCAGTCCACACAGGGCTGATGGGTTTTGTTCAAGAGTAGAACAATGTTTGAACAACAACTTTGACTTTCTGAGCATTTAGCTGATAATATGTTGTTCACGGTTTGAGCACTTGTATATCTCTTCTTTCAGAATAGCAGTATGCTTTTGAAGATATGTTTGCTCAGATGTATATGATGATAACTTTGTTTGCTTTTCATCATTTTTTCAGTACTTGATCTTCAAACTCTGGGGATATATATATATATATAGCCTTCTGAGATATATCCGTTGAGATAGATCCGTTGACCAAAAGTCCGTTCCAACGGGATGCTGTGTTTGAATAAGACACGATTCGGATTTTACGCTTGATTGAATATCCCTGGCGACTTAATATTTAAATACTTTATCCTTTAGTATTTAAATATATCTTCTTAAACGGGACTTTGACTTTAGCGTATAGCAAAGATTCCTTCTTGTCCTGTTTGGGTACTGTATGGAATGATATCTGTATTGTCGATTCGAGACAGCTTCCATACTTAGTCTTATGAGACTCCTTTGCTGTATGATTGATTCACTGTATGCTGGGACTACGAGAAGTCTTCGATACAGGTTGACACCTTTGATCAGCATTTCGATACAGCTGTTTGCTGCATGCTGGATTGGCACATTGTCAAAACACTCTTATCACGATCTTTCGATAAAGGGATTGTTATCCCAACAATTTCGATACAGGGATTGTTATCCCAAAAAAGTGTCAGTAAATTCTGATACTCAAGTTACTGATACTTAAGTGTCAGTATCTTATGACACAATTATGTTAAAAACAAAAAATGAGTCAAATGTCTGAAGTTACTGACACTTTTGATAAAGTGTCAGAAACTAAGTGTCACTAATTGCTGTTTTTGTAGTAGTGCTGTAGGATTGGACTTCTTGGGCGCTGTATGAAGCTCGCTATAGGGAAAGACTGTAGGGAGCATTAATCAAAACAATTGGGGTATTATTTTTCCCAACAATTTCCCCTTTTTGATGATGCCAAAACCATTTTTAAAAATATAAAGTTGTCTTCACGTCTTATCTTCGAGACTTAGAATAAAATTTGAATTACTCGCAGGCAAGTTCTAAAACTTTATATCCTACAAGAATGAGTGTATTAAAACTTAAGTTATAATGGGCTCGTAGGCACAATCTTATAATAAGTAGTTTTATTGAACTTAATCTATGAACTGTTCGCAGACAAGTTCTTACAGCTTGTAAACTTAGAAAATTTTATACTTAGTAAATATTTCTATTTATATCATAATTTAAACAGTAAATGAAGATCACGAGTTGTAATCTTTTGAGGTCAATCAAAATTTTATTAATAAACTGGATTACAGTGCTACTCGGAATTGAAATATTACATTAGAGAGCATACAGAAATGAAACATACAACTTTCAGGAGTTATCTTTTGTATTGTACGTTTCTTCCTTCCTGGGAGACATCGTAGGCGAGAATCCAGTCTTTTGGGTGAGTTATCCAATCACCCTTATGATGCTTTAACTTCAGCTTTACTTCCAGTGGAACTCCAATCTCCATCTTCTCCTAGCTTAATGGGCCTCTTCCCCATTTTTTGTATTATCCAGCTCTGTGACTTTACCATGAATATCCCAAAGAATATCAATTGATTCAGCCTGCTTGCCCCGAATTTCTTTCACCAATTCCACCAGACTGGCGACCACTGCAGTTAGGTCGTCATTTTTTTATCATGGGCGGTCAGTCTGGACCCGGTATGCTCTAGGGCGGTGACCATTTTGGCTTCTGCAACTCTCATATTTTCCTGCTCCTGCTTGAGGATCCGCTACTGGTACTATTTGAGCTGGTTCATTGCCTGTCATAAGGCGATGGGCATGAGTCTTAATGGTTCTTCAACATCCCGCACATCTCTCTTGAGTCTAGAAAATTCATCAAGAGCGGTTTCTCTCATCCAATCGAGTTCCTTGCAAACATCATACAGTGCTTGGACAACATAGTGTAAGTGTAACAACCCAAGCCACTCGGGAATATTACAGTGCCGCAGACCCTCTCTGTGAGGATCTACCAGGCTAAATACAGAAATCACAACAACACAATACATACCGACATGGCTAAATAACGAACCGTTAGACTGATTTGGTCTTTTACCACAACATATACATAACTTACACATAACTCTTTCTCAGAACTCATACCCACACAGGGGTCATAATACATCAACACTACCATAAGGCAGGAAAATACCATAAAGGAAAAACAAAACAACAAGACCTTACTAAAATACTCAACACTGGTCTTCATGTGATTAGTATCATCGTCATTCCATCATCCCTCGTACCGATCCTGTGCTTTGCTCCCCAATAACCTGCAAGTACCTGGACGCAATACAAACATCCACCCCCGATTACTCGGGGGTTAGCAAAACTCCACTGTTTTGCTAGTGCAAGTATAAAATACAAATACAAGCCATACACATCATAATCCAGGAACATAATGATCGTGAATAGTCATCCAAACAACAATAACAACAAACTTCCTGAGATAATTTGCTTGAATAAAACATTTCGAAACAAGAAAGTTGGAAATGTAGCTCGATATACATTTTGAGAAAACATTTTAAGATCTCGGGAGTTTTGAAAACATTTGAGAATTCTCACTTATCGAAACTACCGAGGGACACAGCCCAAAGATCATTTTACAAAATAAAATACCGATAACAAAACACGAGTTCCACAACCCAATCATATCATTACGATAACGAAACATGGGGTCCACGACCCAATCATACACATGGCTTACAGAGGTGGTCAAATTGCACCCGCCAAAATTTGACGGTTCTGCTGAGATGCCTACTTGGGACCACTGGGTGAAGGAGTTGGAAAAGATATTTGCAGGGATCAACTGTCCCGATGACCGAAAAGTTCCTATTGCCCAGTATTTTACAGTGGGAGGCTTTTATTGGTGGGAAGGCTGTTCGACACGAGGATCATAATCTTGGAGAATTGATTAATGATGGAAGCACAGTATTGTCCTCGGCCAGTTAGAGAGGCTAGAGTCCGAGAGTTCTTTTCCTCGCAGAGTTCGGAAGCATCTATGACAGACATAATCAAGAATTTTAATCATTGGCTGACTTGTGTGCGACACTTGGTCAGGACGGAGGCGAAGAAGATTTTTCATTTTGATATGCGGATGAAGCCGGAGATTCAGCAGTATATTTCCGGATTTGAGTGTACTACGTTGCGACAATATCAGGACAAGGCGCTGGCCTACGACATGAAAGAGGTGGCCGTGGAGAAATCGATGGAGGCAAAGAAGCAGAAAATGTCGGGCAACTTCTCGGAGAACAAGAGTAGTGGGCCCCACAAGGGCCAGTCTTCATTTTATTCATTCAGGAAACCTACGCATCCTTCTCGAGGTGGAAAGAAGTTCTGGACAACATCAACATTTTCGGACGCATCAAAGAAGTGCTATAATTGTGGTCGAGCAGGGCATATTCGACGTGATTGTCCTGTTCCATCTGTGACTTGTTTTGAATGTGGGCAAGAAGGGCACCGTGCGAATTTTTGTAGTAATGTGATTTGATCATTTGGTACTCGCACTCCAGCACCAGTTCCGAAAGAGACAAGTGTGAACTAGACGCAACAAAGTGGTTTTCCGCAGCAGAACGTTGGGAAAAGAGAGGCATCCAATGCTGGGTCCGTTCCTCCGCGCATGTACGAGATGAGGAAGTCAGACGATCAAAACACTACCGTTGCATCAGGTACGATTCAGATCCTTTTGCAACCAGTTAGTGCCTTATTTGATTCAGGAGCTACGCATTCTTTCATATCATTGAACTGTGTTAATCGTTTGAAAATATCGTGTTTATTTGATTGTAAGACTTATGTTGTGGGTTTGCCGAGCGGAGAGAGAATTGTTGGAACCCTAGAAACTAGAGATTTTCCAATATCTATAGGAGGGAGAGATTGGCCATCAAACCTTATTGTGGTTGACATCCATGGTGACGATCTAATTCTCAGAGATGATTGGCTCAACCGTTATGGGGCTATTTTAAATTACCGAAAGAGAGTCATTTCTATCATTGCTGATGACAGATCTGAACATTTATTCAAAGGATGGAGACCGGGAAGCTCGAGAAAATTGATCAAAGCTATGAAAGCAGTGAAATTACTGAAACAGGGTTGTCACGGATTTTGGTGCTATGCCATGAAGAAAGAAGAAGGAGTAGAGCTCTCATCTATTCCAGTTGTGAAAGAATTCTTAGATGTATTCCCTGACGAACTACCTGAGTTACCTCCATGGAGAGAAGTAGAGTTCAATATCGAATTAGAGCCTCGAGCCGCTCCTATTTCCAGAGCACCATACCGTATGGCGCCAACCTAGATGTATGAACTAAAGAAGCAGCTGGAGGAATTATTGCAGAAGGGATACATTCAACCTAGTGTTTCTCCTTGGGGAGCGCCAATTCTCTTTGTCCGAAAGAAAGATGGATCCCTCCGATTATGTATCGATTACAGGGAGCTAAACAAGGTGACGATCAAGAACAAGTATCCTATACCTCGGATAGACGACTTGTTTGATCAACTGCAAGGGGCAAGGGTATTTTCGAAGATTGACTTGCGATCAGGATACCATCAATTGAGAATTAAGGAATCGGATATACCGAAATCTGCTTTCAGATCCCGGTACGGACACTATAAATTTGTGGTGATGCCATTCGGACTTACCAATGCTCCTGCGGTATTTATGCAATTGATGAATCGGGTATTCTTAGAATACCTAGATAAGTTTGTGGTTGTTTTCATTGATGACATCTTGATCAATTCGAAAGACACAGAGGAGCATGCTGAGCATTTGCGTGTTATTTTGAGCACCTTGAGGAATGAACAGCTTTATGCGAAACTTTCTGAATGTGAATTCTGGCATAAGGAGGTGACCTTCCTTGGGCATGTGATATCAGCTAATGGAGTTCAGGTAGACCCGAAGAATGTCGAAGCAATCTTAGAATTGGAATCTCCTAATAACGTGAAAGAAGTCCGAAGTTTCATAGGACTTGCTGGATATTATCGCCGTTTTGTAGAGGGATTTTCCAAAATTGCTCGTCCGCTCACTCAGCTGTTGCAGAAGACTCAAAGATTCGTGTGGAATGAGAAATGCCAGGCTAGTTTTGATGAACTTAAGAGGAGACTGACGACAGCACCTATACTAGCGTTACCATATGGAATCGAGGGATTCATGGTGTACAGCGACGCTTCAAATCAGGGTTTGGGATGTGTGTTGATGCAAAAGGATAGGGTGATTGCCTATGCCTCTCGACAATTGAAGCCGTACGAATTTAATTACCCGACTCATGATCTGGAGTTAGCAGCTGTGGTCTTTGCTTTGAAAATTTGGCGACATTATTTATACGGCACTCATTGTCAGATCTTTACAGATCATAAGAGCCTCAAGTATATTTTCAGTCAGAAGGAATTAAACATGAGGCAGAGAAGGTGGCTGGAATTGATCAAGGATTACGATTTGGAAATCCTCTATCATCCAGGAAAAGCAAACGTGGTAGCTGATGCACTGAGCCGTAAACTTGTTTCTCTTTGAGTGTTGGAAGCACTTACGTCCCAAACCAGCATTCAACGAGAACTGATCCGCGAAGGGATTGAATTATGGTCACCAGGAATCCATGGGCAACTATACGTGATGGAACTAACTTCATTACTAGTCGGGGAAATCAAATCTAAGTAGTTGAACGATTCTCTGATTCTTCGGTTATGTGATGAAGTAAAGAAAGGGAAGGCCCCAGGATTCGTGATACAGGATGATGGAGTTATGAGATTTTAGAGTCAACTTTGCGTTCCCTATGATGATGTTTTGAGACAGACAATTCTGAAGGAAGCTCACAGCGCGCCCTATTCTATTCACCCGGGCAGCAGTAAGATGTATAAGGATCTAAAACAAAACTTCTGGTAGGGGGATATGAAGAAGGACGTAGCAGAATACGTTTCGAAGTGTTTGACTTGTCAGCTGGTTAAGAGTGAACATCAGCGACCTTCCGGAATGTTGAAGCCACTTCCGATCCCTGAGTGGAAGTGGGAGGATATATCGATGGATTTCATCACCAATATGCCTAGGACCAAGATGGGAATGAACATGATTTGGGTTGTAGTTGATCGACTAACCAAGTCGTCTCATTTACTAGGAATTAAAGACACGTGGGGACCCGAGAAATTGGCGCGAGTATTTATTTCAGAGATAGTCCGATTGCATGGTACACCGAAGACCATTATTTCGGATCGAGATGGTCGTTTCGTGTCGCACTTTTGGAAGGCAGTTCACAGGGCTTTGGGAACCGAGATGAACTTTCGCACGGCTTATCATCCTCAGACGGACGGTCAGTCCGAAAGGACTATTCAGACAGTAGAAGACATGCTTAGAGCTTGTGCCTTAAACTGGTCAACTGACTGGGAGGTTCATTTGCACCATTTGAGATGGCACTGTTTGAAGCATTGTACGGAAGAAGATGTAGATCGCCCCTGTGTTGGGATGATTCTTCTAACTTGATTGGGACGGAACCAGCGTTGATAGTTCAGACTCAAGAGAAGGTATCTCTAATTCGGGAGCAGTACATTGTTGCCCAGTCGGCCAGTCTTATGCAGATGTGCGCCGTTGCCCGTTGGAGTTTGAGATTGGGGATCATGTACTATTGAAGGTTTCTCCTACCCGGGGAATTTTCCATTTTGGGAGGAATGGAAAGCTGAGTCCGAGATATATCGGACCATTTGAGATCCTCGAGAGAGTTGGGGATTTAGCATACAGGTTGGCCTTACCGCCATCGCTGAGTCACGTTCACAATGTGTTTCACGTATCCCAGTTACGGAAGTATGTACCAGATCCCAGTCGTATCATTGATTTTGGCGAGATCGAGATAGCTAATGACGGCACCTTCGAAGAGAGACCAATTAAAATACTCGAAAGTCGGATCAAGCAATTGAGGAATAAAACAATATCCCTGGTTAAAGTGCAATGGTCACGACACGGAGTCGAAGAGGCCACGTGGGAAACGGAGGATGGTATGAATACTAGATACCCGGAGTTATTTTCATCTTAAGTTTCGGGACGAAACTTCTTTTTAGGGAGAGAGGATATAACACCCGAGATTCTATTGTGTATTTTGAACATTTTGACATTGTATATGTTGTATTTGATCTGAGTATTATCCAGCGTATTTCATGATCTGGTGTTGTTGAGCGTATGATTTCATGAATGTGTTCAAAATTGTAATTTTGCACTTGTAGCGCACGCTAACGACTAGGCGTAGCGCACGCTAATTGGGTTTCATAGCGCATGCTGTGTATGAACCTTAGCGTGCGCTATACATAGTCAACTTGATTAAGACAGGGTGGTAGGTGAGATCAGCTGCGGATCTTGGTCGGGACATGTCGGGATGAATCTGGACGGCTTTTGGAAAAGTCAAGTCAACGGTGCTTAGCGCACGCTAATGTTATGAGGCTAGCGCACGCTAAAGTTGAGTACAGTGAGGTCAGTGAAGCTTCGTATGGCCGTTAGCGCACGCTATATGAGTGGTAGCGTACACTAATTTATGTACTTAGCGCGCGTAAAGGGATGATTAGCGTATGCTAAGTCGAGACCAGGCAGAAACAGTAGACTGCAAGCCCATTAGCGCACGCTATGGGTATGGCCGTAGAACGCGCTAATAACCATTTTCTATATAGGACATCACCCTCCTTCATTTTTCAGACTTCCACTTCAACCCACACTCCAATTTCGCGACTTTGAGATTTACCCTCTCCATCTTCAACCTTCATATCAGCCTCCTAACACATCATTGAAGGTGAGGAGCTTTGAGGATTGGTGTTCAAGCATCCAGCGTTGAGTTCATCAAGAGTTTTCGTATTTTCTTTCCATGCAAGGTATGTGTCGCTGCCCGAACTTAGAATTCGTGTTCTTATTATGATTATAACTTCCTCCTGGAATTTATCAAGGTTATGGATTAATGATTAGGTTGAACACCATACCATGTAAACTTGAAGTAATCATATTAGAACCCCTTTGAGTAAGAAGATCATCAACCGAACCTTACTGAGTTGAACTAAGAATCTGATTTATGAGGTTGTTGTATAGTTGGGTTGTGTTTTCCGAATCAAATATGTGTCGGTGTATTGTTATTATCATTACCTAGAATGAGATCTTAGCAAAGAAAGAAATTCTTAGAGTGGTCACTTAGATATAATCTTCGGATAGAATGAGATGACCTCCAACGTAATTCACAACTCGTTGTGTTTACTGGGTTTGTTTATCTTCTTGTTGATGATCCGAACGGAGAGTGTTGATGGGTGATAATTAATTTGAACGGGAAACTTTGGCGAAGATGGCAGCTTGTAGAAAAGCGAAGTATAGAGATGAATTAACCTTGGAATTCATATTGAAGGTGTTATATAACCAAACTTGGTAATGACATCGATAATCAGAAATCGAAGTACGAAATTACGGTGATTTGAGTGACTCTAGATAGACCGAGAGATCGTCGGGTGAGTTGAACCATGATCCGGCTAGCTTAGAGTGTTAACCCGACCGTGGTAGACGTTAGGTGTTCATATGTTTAAACTTGTTTTGAGTTGCCGTTATTTTTCCTGTTTGTTAAAGGGACGAGCATTGCGAATGTTTGATCGAAGGAGGCGGCCTTCAAGTGTATTGAGATCATTGGAGTAATTAGTTCTTGCCATCTTTGAGGCAAGTATCGTATTTTGAAATTCGTTAAATATTGGGATTTTAAGCATGCATATGGTTTATTCATGTTGTTGAACATGGGATTACTTCGTTGAATTATCATGATATTCGTTAATGATTACTTGTATGTTCATGTTGATGAACATAGCGATTTTGCATTTATGTATGCATAAGTTGTGTTGTGTATGTTGTGCGATCTATGCTGAGGGTGCTGGATCGGATGTCCACCTCGTGTTGGTCCGCCGGGATCATATTGGGATCTATGCTGAGGGCGCTGGATCATTGGACTGGTTTTTCCACCTCGTGTTGGTCCGACGGGATCATCTTGGATCTATGCTGAGGGCGCTGGATCATTGGAATACCCATACTGTGTTAATGGAATCATGTGGATTCGCATTATTGGATTACGATAGGGGAAGTCCGTATTGTGTATTTTGTTATGCATTGTTGTTGCATATTCGATTTGTGTAATATGATACTTGTACTAGCATCGTTTTGCTAACCCCTTCGGGGGTGGACATTTGTTTTGATGTTCAGGTAGCCGAGGAGCGGGAAAACAGCCACAGTACCGACATGAAGACGAAGGGGCTCAGTGATGTTTATTGTTATTGCGACTTATCTTTTTGGTTCATTTTCAATACTCGAGTATGCGTATCTTATTAATATTTCGAGATGGTTGTAATAATGGACTCATTTGATCTATTTGAAACCGGTTTTGTCTTTTGAACTTTTATGGTACTGTTGTATTATTTTTACGTTTCTTCAAATTAGCCTTGTAAATTCTTACTTAAAGGGTTTACGGCGCTGTAATTATTCCGAATATCTCGGGGTGTTACAGACGTGATAGTTGGTAATTGATTATATGTAGAACATGATTGTTTTTAATGAACTTGCAAAAAGGATCGGTATATTCTCGATAAAAGGTTTTCCTTCAAAGATAACTCGTATGCTTCGTGAATAAATGTATTTTCGGAATGTGTGTGTTAGTGTTGTATGTTGGAGGTTGTTA
Organism: Orobanche coerulescens; assembly: GCA_033398695.1. Lineage (NCBI taxonomy): Eukaryota > Viridiplantae > Streptophyta > Magnoliopsida > Lamiales > Orobanchaceae > Orobanche > Orobanche coerulescens. The sequence continues at coordinate 161,560,508 of CM065803.1, forward strand.
TAATCATATTTCTTGAATATAGTAGACCGTAATCACTTGTCAAGGATTGTGTATCGATATGTGTACTTGTTCGGTGAATATGTGACGTTGTGTGATATTAGTTGTTACTCCTTTGAAAGGAGGTTGTGATGCTTAGTGTTGTTTGGCTTGGTATTTGCTTATTGTTGTGTGATTGTTGTAAGTGATGTGCCACCGGGTAAGATTCTTGAATCTCCGGGATCCATCCTTGCTAGTAGGGATCGGGCATGACCGTAGGGTTATCCAATCGGGTATATATTGCAGGGACTCCGAGGATCGTGGCTTGCTAGCCTGATGCCGGGATAACTTGTGAAGTTATCTAATACGGGTATGACTTGCGGGGACTCCAAGGTTCGTAGCTTGTTAACGCGATGCCGGGATAACTTAATGTTGTGGTTTGGTTGTGTAACGTACGTGTCATTGGTTTTCCAATCGGGTATGTCTCGTGGAGGCTCCTAGGTTTGTGTCTTGCTAGTCCGATGCCGGGATAACTATGAACATATGTATGGTTATGGTTTTGTGACTGTTGTCGCGGTGAAATGTGATATTTTGTGGTTTCCCATTGGGTTATTCACTCGGGTATGTTCTGTGGGAGCATCCGAGGTTCGTGGCTTGTTAGCACTGGATGCGAATAATCCGAAAGATCACAAATAACCAGAACGGTTTGCAAACGGTTTAAAATGTCCTCGGGAGTTTTAATAGAAAACAATTTAGGATTATCAAATCCTTCTCTTTCCAAAATCAACAGGGTCACAGCCCAAAGGTTTTGTTTTCACAAATAGAAAACCGACAACAATTCACAGGCCAGAGCCCAACATCACGTGTCCTCGACGGACATAAAAATCAACAAAACATAATCGCGCACGCGCATCGCCTAGGACCGGGACGAAGCCACAAATCCCACTCAAGGCCTCGAAGGACCCTCACGAGCTGGCTAGCGAAACAAGTCACACACAAATCACAAACGTAAGTTATCCTGGCATCGGGCTAACAAGCCACGAACCTCAGAGTCCCCGCAAGACGTACCCGATGATAACCCCACTAGTTATCCCGGCATCGGGCTAACAAGCCACGAACCTCGGAGTCCCCGCAAGACATACCCGATTGGATAACCCATGACACGTACATCACAACTAAATCACAACCATAAGTTATCCCGGCATCGTGCTAACAAGCCACGAATCTCGGAGTCCCCGCAAGACGTACCCGATGATAACCCCATAAGTTATCTCGGCATCGGGCTAACAAGCCACGAACCTCCGAGTCCCTGCAAGACATACCCAATTGGATAACCCTACGGTGTCGCCCGACCCATACTAGCAAGTATGGATCCCGGAGATTCAACAATCCTACCCAGAGGCACATCACTTATAAGAAGCACATAACAATAATAGATTATCAAGCCAAACAACATTAAGCATCGCAACCTCCTTTCAAAGGAGTAACAACTAACATCACCCCATGTCCAAAACGCAATACACTGAAATGAAGCCATATACGTACACACGCATTATTATGCACCACATAAAATCCAAACATATCCAAGGGATCCACGTAGTCACTTACGACCCACACAATTACAAAACACACACGTTTTGAAAGAGAGCCTTTAACAAGGCTAATCGAATCTTTTGAAAATAATTTTCAAACGACCAAACAAACACATTTAGACGATCACCAATTATCATATCCACAAAACAAGAATTATATGGACAAGGTACTTGCCTCAAATTCGGCGCGCAAGTATCCCGACGAACACGGCTCAAGCGGAAAGCTTCGAAACGCCCGATGCTATCGAAAAGGAAGACGACAATGAACGGAAGGGTTCAACTTGGTTTCTTCGCAAGAAACTCGACCCTAACAACATATAATCAATAAATCAACTATCATACGAGGAAGAATAATCATAGAACGTCCGAAAACCCCTCTAAGACATTCTACCAAACACCTTCAAGGCGTCGATCAAGAACTCGATCAAAACAACGAATCGATACGATCCAACCATGGAATAACAAGGGAAAAGATATAATACATCTAAATAATCATCAATCCATCATAATCCTAAGTTAAATCGGATTAAATGGACGAAATCAACCAAAATACCCAAATTCCCCAAAACTAGATTTCTAGAAATCTAACCTTGATTCGGTAGATCGGAGGAGGTTATGGGATGATTGATTGATGTTAGAAACTCAAGAACTTCGTGGATTGAAAGAACAACATCATGGATCCATGATATACACACCTACAGCCGCGGAAGGGAAGAAAACGGGTGAGGAAAATGATGGAAAACCCGTCTGCAGGGCCTTAAATAGGCTGCCTGCCGGCCGCCTTACGTACGTAACCGACCATGGCTTACGTACGTAACCGGCCATGGCCGACTCACTGCCTAGAAGTACCGGCAGTGTTACGTACGTAACCGGCCAAGGCTTACGTACGTAACCGGCCTTACGACGAATCGCCGATCACTACTGCCGTAACTCGGCGGCCGCCTAGGCCCATCTCCGGCCATGACTCGGCCGGGGCCAACTCCGACGGCCCGAACGACCCCGAAACCCAAACCTGAATACGAATCGAAGATACGGTTACGAAGTACTCGCAAAGACGAATTCGAGCACTAAGAGAACACACGATTCCGACCACCCGGAGGCTCGAAATTCGACAATGGAAAGTAATTACCCCAAACATTGGGAAATTACGAAAATGGCCCAAAACGCCCGAAAATCACGATACGTGATCGAATAACCAAACCGAAGTTCACAACACGTCTAACAAAGTTAAACGGACTTACGGGAAACTCGAAACAGCAGTTTCAAACGAGATTCGCAAGAATCGAACTCAAGTGCGGAAAAGTCGCTAAAAAGCACGGAACTCAACAAAAAGGCACCGAAACGAACTCGAATGTCAAAAAGTGTAGAATTAATCATTCTTATAATGACGAAACGGTCATGAGCGAGTCGTCAAAATGGACTTCCGCCGAAAAAAAAGAAATTACCAGAAATTGAAATTACGGGTATTACATTCTACCTTCCTTAAAAGAAGTTTCGTCTCGAAACTTAAAACAAGTAGGGAGAAGAAATATACCACCAGGAATATTTCAATGAGATACTATAATGCGTAACTAACGCCCAAGGGCGAAACGTTACAAACAACACAAAGGAATATACGGTGTGAAAACACGCTCCACGACGACCAACACAACGCCACCGGTAGAGACATAATAAAACCAACAAGTGACAAGCATTATCAAACAGATAATACAATCAAGTCGATTATCCGAACAATCACAAAATACAACGAATGAAAATCAATACGATTGACCAACCCAACGGTACATCAATCAAAACGCGAGCCAATCGTTGAACAAATATGGAATTCCATCGCCCAAAGGTTGGAAGATCGAAAACGAGACTAATTTCCCGAACTTAAGGAAATTAGGAAGGAGTCTGAACGCTCAACAATCACGAAACGAGACAATCAAACGATCGAACCACAACGATCGAGACAACAAAAATCGAACACTCATGTTCGAATCATGAAGAACAATAAAATTCAAACAACAATTCCAAGGTTCGCATCTCGACTCGAGACAATATATGATCCGGTGAAAACAACAACATGTGCATTCACATAAGATCCACAGGAAAGGGAATAGAAATTGAAAAGTCACAATGGCAAACGAGTTATTCCGAAACAATACCACCCTCGTTCGATCAACAAAAGCAAGGGACAGGGAAAGCTCAGAAAATGTCAACGAACATAAATGAGTCGACAAAGTCGAAAATACAGAAGTTCAAAATCCGATCCACTTCGAATAAAAAAAACTAGTAGAACCAAAAGAGGTTACTTCCGAACAAGGTTCACAAGAATCGAACCGGACTCGAAAAAGTCACAGCGATAACCAGATCGACCCAAAACAAGATCACAGCTCGTTCGAACGACGAAACCGAAATACAGAACAAGTTCGGAAAGTATCAACAAATATGAGAGAATCGATAGACTTGAGGGAGAGAAAATGCGGAAGTCAAAAATGATTCGGGCATTACATTCGACCTCTTATATAAGAAATGCCGTTCCCACAATTCACAACAACGGGAGTAAGGTGACAACACAAAAAGCAAATGACAGAAACATCTCCCATGGCCTTTCAGAGCCGATCCTCATATCTGTACTGAAATTCGCGCCCCGAAAGTCTCGGAACCCAACTCGCAAAATTAGATCTTGTGTCTCTCGGGTCCACACTTGAAAAGTGTCACAGGAGAGGAAGGACAAATTGCACGTACATTCCCCCAGCACATCACGGTTGAAATGCCTCGGCTCGGCATACCGAAAATACAGATGCTAGATACAATGGAACTAACACCGCAAAACAACATACCAGAGATGCCAACTCAGCATAACATAACAACGCATACAAAATCACAACAACAACGGCATCGTTCGACGATTACAACGGCCCGAACGATAGCCAGCACACAATCACAAACCTCATGAAACAATCACCCATGTGCATAAACGCACAAAAATCCAAGCTTTAACAATTCACACTCGTGCGACAACACACAAATCACCACGAGGCGATAAACAGTAAACACTAGTTCACACCCCTCACAGAGGGCTAGTACAACAAATGCGTGGCAACGCCTCAATGTTCATGCCATCAATTCGACCATACTCGGGAGCAACATCATAAAGACAAAGCAAACATCATACATATATTCCCAAATGCAATCGGGAATTGATAGGTTTTCAAAAATGAAAACCACCTTTTGAAAATAATTTAGAAAAACATCGGTTGATCTTGAGTATCACCTTTCAAAAAAAAAAATACAAACGTGAAACATCGTTATCGAGACTTTGGAAAACCATCTTGCGTTTGAACAAAAATGAGGACACCTTTATTTTAGTGAAAAACTTTCAAAAATATTCGACCCTCAGGTCTAAGCAAAGCATTTCCAAAATTACTTGAAGAAAAAAATATATATATATTTTGGTAGGCGCCTTGAAAATACAATCCATTTAAAAGTACGTCTTGAATTTTATTTTCTAATATACTCAAGGTTTTCAAAGATAATGCAATGGGCTAGAATGCCCAAAAATTTCAGGTAATTACACGGAACATTATAGCGCCGTGGGTCCCGCGCCGGAACCCACCAGGATAAAACCATTTACAAAAACGCCAAAAAGGCTGATGATGGTAATATTTTAAAAACTTAGCCATTTACAAAGTACTAAATACCGTCGTAAGAATTTCGCCAAAACGATCAAGGCCATAATGCTAAAAACTCGGTTAAGGGAATCGGTTTTCGAAATAAAACTCAGTCGGTAAAATACCGAAAGTCATTACAAAAGAACTCACGCAGCGGATAAAAGAAATACAGTTCAACATGCACAATCCAGCAACACTACTCCTCATATGAACGAAATATGAGAGTCAAATAACCACATATCACGAAATCAAAATCCATAAGAGGATTCCGTCACTTAACAAATAATCATAAAAATAGCTCGTGTCACACGAGGCACAACACAAAGAAGGGAGACTTACATCCACAGGTCGCACGAAGATGATGATCGCCCATGATACTAATCACGACCAACAAACTCAGACGACGCATCGCGACACGACTCAGTCAGATAAAATCCGACGAGACAAAAATCAACAGACACCACTGACCCGACAGCCTAGGTTTCCACAACCTAAGCTCCGATACCATTTATGTAACACCCCCAATCCGCTCAGGGATATTACACGCCATAGAACCTTTCGTCAAGGATCTACCAGGCTGGTAACAATAATCGAACAACTCGACAATGCCTTTAAGGCTAAAAAGACTCAGACCGATTTGGCCTTTCAATAAAAACATACAACACATTACATGCCCACGCAGGGGTCGAATACAAAATGCTCCCGTACAACGGGGAAAAATACTGCAGCGGAAATAAAATACAACTAAACCAATACTACATCAACGGGTCCTCGTGTGATTAATATCGTTCATCTTTCATCATCCTTCATGCCGACCCTGTGCTCTGCTACAAAACCTGAATGCAATACAGACGTCCATCCCCCGAATACTCGGGGGTTAGCAAAACTCCACTGTTTTGCTAGTGCAAATACAAAGTGCAAATACGAGCCATATAATTCAAGTTCCAAGAATATCAATAACTAGGAATCCTCAAAAATTCAAATACAACGAAATGAATCCTTCCCGAGGCAAGAGTTTGAGTAAAACTTTCTACATCCGAAAGATCACAAATAACGAGAACGGTTTCCAAACGGTTTAAAATGTCCTCGGGAGTTTTAATACAAAACAATTTAGGATTATCAAATCCTTCTCTTTCCAAAATCAACAGGGTCACAGCCCAAAGGTTTTGTTTTCGCAAATAGAAAACCGACAACAATTCACAGGCCAGAGCCCAACATCACGTGTCCTCGATGGACATAAAAATCAACAAAACATAATCGCGCACGCGCATCGCCTAGGACCGGTACGAAGCCACAAATCCCACTCGAGGCCTAGAAGGACCCTCCCGAGCTGGCTAGCGAAACAAGTCACACACAAATCACAACCATAAGTTATCCTGGCATCGGGCTAACAAGCCACGAACCTCGGAGTCCCCGCAAGACGTACCCGATGATAACCCCACTAGTTATCCCGGCATCGGGCTAACAAGCCACAAACCTCGGAGTCCCCGCAAGACATACCCGATTGGATAACCCATGACACGTACATCACAACCAAATCACAACCATAAGTTATCCCGGCATCGTGCTAACAAGCCACGAACCTCGGAGTCCCCGCAAGACGTACCCGATGATAACCCCATAAGTTATCTCGGCATCGGGCTAACAAGCCACGAACCTCGGAGTCCCCGCAAGACATACCTGATTGGATAACCCTACGGTCTCGCCCCACCCATACTAGCAAGTATGGATCCCGGAGATTCAACAATCCTACCCGGAGGCACATCACTTATAACAAGCACATAACAATAATAGATTATCAAGCCAAACAACATTAAGCATCGCAACCTCCTTTCAAAGGAGTAACAACTAACATCACCCCATGTCCAAAACGCAATACACTGAAATGAAGCCATATACGTACACACGCATTATTATGCACCACATAAAATCCAAACATATCCAAAAGATCCATGTAGTCACTTACGACCCACACAATTACAAAACACACACGTTTTGAAAGAGAGCCTTTAACAAGGCTAATCGAATCTTTTGAAAATAATTTTCAAATGACCAAACAAAAACATTTAGACGATCACCAATTATCATATCCACAAAACAAGAATTATATGGACAAGGTACTTGCCTCAAAATCGGCACGCAAGTATCCCAACGAACACGGCTCAAGCGGAAAGCTTCGAAACGCCCGATGCTATCGAAAAGGAAGACGATAATGAACGGAAGGGTTCAACATGGTTTCTTCACAAGAAACTCGACCCTAACAACATATAATCAATAAATCAACTATCTAACGAGAAAGAATAATCGTAGAACGTCCGAAAACCCCTCTAAGACATTCTACCGGACACCTTCAAGGCGTCGATCAAGAACTCGACCAAAACAACGAATTGATACGATCCAACCATGGAATAACAAGGGAAAAGATAATATACATCTAAATAATCATCAATCCATCATAATCCTAAGTTAAATCGGATTAGACGGATGAAATCAACCAAAATACCCAAATTCCCCAAAACTAGATTTCTAGAAATCTAACCTTGATTCGGTAGATCGGAGGAGGTTATGGGATGATTGATTGATGTTAGAAACTCAAGAACTTCGTGGATTGAAAGAACAACATCATGGCTCCATGATATACACACCTACAGGCGCGGAAGGGAAGAAAACGGGTGAGGAAAATGATGGAAAACCCGTCTGCAGGGCCTTAAATAGGCTGCCTGCCGGCCGCCTTACGTACGTAACCGGCCATGGCTTACGTACGTAACAGGCCATGGCCGACTCACTGCCTAGAAGTACTGGTAGTGTTACGTACGTAACCGGCCAAGGCTTACGTACGTAACCGGCCTTACGTACGTAACTGTCGATCACTACCGGCCGTAACTCGGCCAGTGCCGGCCTGGGCCCAGACTGCCCGGCCATGACTCGGCCGGGGCCAACTCCGATGGCCCGAACGACCCCGAAACCCGAACCTGAATACGAATCGAAGATACGGTTACGAAGTACTCGCAAAGACGAATTCGATCACTAAGAGAACACACGATTCCAACCACCCGAAGGCTCGAAATTCGACAACGGAAAGTAATTACCCCAAACTTTGGGAAATTACGAAAATGGCCCAAAACGCCCGAAAATCACGATACGTGATCGAATAACCAAACCTAAGTTCACAACACGTCTAACAAAGTTAAACGGACTTACGGGAAACTCAAAACAGCAGATTCGAACGAGATTCGCAAGAATCGAACTCAAGTGCGGAAAAGTCGCTAAAAAGAACGGAACTCAACTAAACGGCACCGAAACGAACTCGGATGTCAAAAAGAGTAGAATTAATCATTCTCATAATGACGAAACGGTCATGAGCGAGTCGTCAAAATGGACTTCCGCCAAAAAAAAGAAATTACCGGAAATCGAAATTACGGGTATTACAGTAGGTACCTCCTCATAAGTCAGGTTCTTGGCTACATGCAACTCTTTGAAATCATACGTGACTAGGATCATGTATGTAATTTCTCAATATGGAGACGGAAAGACATTGTGCAGTCCCGATAACTCCAACGGCAATGCCAAACTATAAGCAAGATCACCAACACGACCCAAAATCTCAAAAGGTCCGATATAACAAGGATGTAGCTTTCCCTTTTTACCGAATCTTATCACTCCTTTATCGGTGCTACCTTCAAGAACACCTTTTCTTCAATCTCAAATTGGATATCTTTCCTTCATTCATCAGCATAAGACTTCTGCCGATCCTGGTCAGTCTTAATTTTACTTCTGATTTCAGCTATCTTCTCTACAGTCTGTCCGATCAATTCTGGACCCAAAAATTTTCCTTCTCCGACCTCACTCCAATAAAGAGGCGATCAATATTTCCTTCCGTACAGACCTCATATGGGGCCATTTGTATAGTCGCTTGTTAACTATTGTTATAAGCAAACTCTACTAAAGGTAAAATATTCTCCCAATTCTCACCAGTATCGAGAACACATAGCCCTCAACAAATCTTCAAGTGTCTTGATAGTCCGTTCAGATTGACCATCGGTTTGCGGATGATATGCAGTACTGAAATTCAATTTAGTGCCCAATGCACTTTGCAGACTCTTCCAAAATTTCGACGTAAATCGCGGATCTCTATCTGAGACGATCGACACTGGAACACCATGTAACCTCAGAATATCCCGAATATAAATCTTTACATACTGTTCCATGTTGGGATTCAGTGTCTTAAACAAAGGCGTATCGAAAGCAATAATACGAATCTAATTCGATCTGAATCCCTACGAGGATCGATCAAGCTACGTATATACGAATATAAAAGGAAAACAAAGGAAGATTCAAAATGATACCCTTCTAGTCCATTGATTAAATGGCACACTCCTTGAAGACGATTTCCCAAGCTTTAGGTGCTCTCCCCATGAATCCGATTCGTCAATCTCTTAAATGATCCAACGCCGAAAACACTGCGTCTCTATAATACTCGGATAAATTATTGAGTATTTCGTCTGTAATTGAACCCTGTATTATTCAAATTTGCGATATCAAGAATCGAAGTATGACCTTTCTCGTATTCGTATCATGTGCATGATAATATCAACATGTAAATTTTTACATGCAATTACGTGATAACGTACGCTAAGAAGAGAGCTTAACGTACGTTATATGCCAAGGTTAGCGTATGTTATGAATAAAGCATAGCGTACGTAAGGCAGCCAATAATGGAGCAAGGTAGCTACCACATGAGCCAGCTGGTTGATGGGTCCGAATAAGATTCCAGCGGATGAACCTGGACAGTTTTGGGGTCAACGGGTGTTAGCGTACGCTAAGTAATGTGTATAGCGTACGCTAATTCTAATCGATTATGTACGTAACTTGGATGAGGTAGCGTACGTAAGTGTGTACAGGAATGGGACAGAAATCTATTATTGAATGTTAACGTACGCTAAGGATAACAGATAGCGTACGCTAAGAGGATTACGTACGTTATGCATGAAGGCAAATGTACGTAAAGTTAGAAAAATTATAAAAGGGACATCACACCATTTCATTTCAATTCGTTTCTTTCACTTGGCCTTCAACTTAGTCCATCTCCAGAGAGTTCCCAACCACCTAAAACGCTGATAGACCATCTATACTTGATCATTGAAGATTTGATATCACTTATACTTGATCATTGAAGTTGAGAAACATCTTGGATTGGCACACAAACAACCGAAGTTGGATTCTACCTATTATCTCAGCATTTTCTTCATCTTAAGGTATGTTATGCTATCTCCAACCTTGGATTCGTGTTCTTAAGGATGTTATGATCATAAGGATATTAAGTTCCATAGATGATTTATTCAACCAACATCATGTTTAGGAAGTTGAGATGATTATGCTTAAGTTACCATTGTTGAGAACATTATAATTGGAATCTTGTTATGGCAAACAATAAGAGTGGTGTTCTGAGATTGATAATTTGTATTGAATGGTGTTGCCATAATGATCATAGATGTGGTATTGATATCACTTTTTGGTAAATGGACTTAAGAAAAGGATCATCGAAGGTTGTATCATTTCTTATAAGTTGGATTGGTTAAATAATCTTCATGATGAAGTTTGAATGTATTGATGATTTTGGTAACAAGTATATCAACCTCATATCAACTGAACTACGAAAGAGAAGTTGAAATTAAGATTGAGTATAACGTTGTGATGTTATGTTTATCCTTGAATTCGAAGATGTCTTAAACCGTAAGATCATTCAAGTTGGCAGGAGTATAGTATGTATAAGGATAACGTACGTTAAACACTGAGCGTTACGTACGTTATACCATCAGGAAAGGCAGCTGTCTGATCAGAGAAGAAACTGTCAAATGCATGATTAGCGTACGCTAGACTTCATAGCTTACGTATGCTAACGAACTGACTTAACATATGCTACGTTAGGTACGTAACGTACGTTATGAAGATTAGGCAGAATACATTTTGTTGAACTTTCAAGTGTATTGATATTCGTCGAAGTTTTATTCTTGTCATCAATTCGAGGCAAGTACTTTAAATTGTTTTATGTATTGATATTATACATATTGTCGTGCATATATGTCATTGTTGTATGTCCACCTCGTGTTGGTCCGACGGGATCATCGGGGTATCTATGCTAGCGTGCGCTGGATCATCGGACAGGTTTTTCCACCGCGCGTTGGTATGATGGGATCATCGTGGGATCTAGGCAGTGAACGCTGGATCATCGGAATTACCATGTGTATGTTGTGATATCATGTTGTGATTATCATTTGTGTATGATATTTATGAGTTTTTCATAGGAAGAGACTCGTTAGTATTTTGTTATTTATGTTAGTATTGTTCTTCGTGAGACATTGAATAATATGTCGTAGTACTTGTACTAGCATCGTTGTGCTAACCCCTTCGGGGGTGTACATTTGTTTATGTTCAGGATCCAGGAGAGAACGAAAACAACCACTGGAGCTGCATGACGACGAGGGTGCAGAGTGATGTTCCGACCGGGTTTAATTGTAATACCCAGGATTTTCGTTCAGGTTATTTTGGATTTTTACGGATATTTCTCAGTTGCCGAGTATCGGTATTATTTTTCTCGATGAATGATTTTTGTGTTTATTGTAATACCCGATACTTTTATTCTGGTTGCCTTGAACTAGTTGTCGGTTGGTGTCGGTGATTTCGTGTCGTTATAATTATGTGGGATTCATTTTTTCTGTTATGAACGGTATGTTGTGTTTCGTAATTTGCTCGTTATTGTTTTGAATCTTAACCAGTGCGTTAGTGTGACCGAAACGTGGTCGAACGCCTAACCGGACTGTCGGAATTTGCCACGGCCGAGTCATGGCCACACGTTTTGGGCTAGAGACCCGCCTGGCCGAGTTACGGCCGTAAGGTGATGGATACGGCCGTACGTGCTCGGCAGGGTCTGTACAGCTTCCAGACGAAGGCCGGTTACGGCCGTAAGTCGTTATCGGGTATGGCCGTAAGGGCGCTGGGCATCTTCCGGACGAAGGCCGGTTACGGCCGTAAGTCGTGATCGGGTACGGCCATAAGGGTGCTGGGCAGCATCCGGACGGAGGCCGGTTACGGTCGTAAGGATGCCGGTTACGGCAGTAAGTGATCGGCACACACTGGGCAGTATAAATATGACCGTAAGTGATCCACCCATTCTTCACTTCTCTCATTTCCCTTCCGTGGCCAAGGCTTTGGTGGCCAAAGATACATGTTGTTAAACCACAAATCCATGAAGCTCCTGAGTTCATATCATTGATTGATCATCCTATAACCTTCTACGATCCATCGAATCAAGGTATGATTTCCTAAAAATTTAGTTTTGGGGATTTTAGTTGAATTCGTCCGATTTAATCGTATTAACTCAGATTACTGATGGATAATCGAAGATTAAGTTGTGTTCTATTATTTTCATCATCTTTCCACGGTTTTGTCATGTCCGATTCGTCTTTAATATGAGTTTTTAATTGATGCCTTTAAGGTGTCTGGGAAAATGCCGCAGAGGGAGATTTGGTCGTTTTGTGATGTTTTTCCTCGTGTGATTTATTGTTTATTTGATGATAGGATAGTAGGGACGAATTCCCTACGAAAATCTGGTGTTGAGCCTTTCCGATCGTCGTTTTCATTGGAGTTCCGGATTTTTCCAATCAACCGTATTTTCGGAGTATTCGCGAGAGATTATCAAGGCAAGTACCTTGATATACGAATTGTAACTACGTGAAATCATTGTTGTCGAAGTGTATGAATTTATACGGATGTATATATATATATATATATATATATATATGTGTGTGTGTATATATATATATAGATTTATATATATTTACATGTTAAATATGTAATATCCGACTGTAATTTTTCATTTTTTATATGTCGTTGTATATTCGGATCAATTGATTATCGTGGATCGTTGCATTTAGTATTATGTTGAGGTACTATAGATTTGAGCTTCATATCGTTGTTATTTCATTTCATACTTGATGATTCGATGTCAATTGAGAGTTGCATTTTTGAACTTTTTCTGTTGGTGTAGCGTACGCTACGTAGCTTAACCAACGGACGCTAAACTTGTGATTTAACGTACGTAATGCCTTGTATGTTGCGTACGTTAAGAAGGAATCTGACATCAGTTGACTTCAGCACGTGAACTTGTTATCCGTTGGCATGCATGTGTATGATGTCTGAGCTGTCGTGTCGGCCAGAGTCAATTTTTATTAGCGTGCGTAGCACCCTTTTAATTAGCGTGCGCTAATGGCCTGCGGATTCAGGACAGTAGCCATTGTAAGCCGCCTACGTACGTAACATTAACCGGTTAGTTAACGTACGCTAAAATTTCCCTGATAGCGTACGTTAAGCCTGCACAGTCTATTTATAGGACCAGCCTATTTTTCATTTCTTCACAACTCTAAACCGATTTTCTCTCCATATATCGTCCCTCTGCACTCCCAAATCGATATCAACCTCCTCCAACTTGTGTTTAAGCCTTAAATCTTGGAGTGGAGCTCATTACCTTGAAGATTAGGAGGTGTTCTTGAGCTTGGAGTATACTTTCTTGTAGTGTTGAGAGTTATTCATCATTTCAAGAGGTATGTGTGCATCCCTTCTTTGTACTTTTCGTATGTTGGTGTTAATGAGGAAGTATATTTCACCTAGAGTTAAATTAATCAAGTAAAACATAGTTTTAATCCAACTTTTTAAACACTTCTTGATGAATATGATAAATGAGGGTTTGAAATGGATGTATTCTTGATGATATAGTGATACTAACCATATTGTGATTATCATACTCATCTTGCTGGACAAATTTAGCTCAGTAGAACATCGTTGAATCGGTTAACTTCACCGTAGTTGGATTTAACCAATAGAATTGATATCATAAAGTGTTTGAACACCATTTTAGGTATTAAATTACCTTGGGAAGAACTTGATAATGCTGAAGATAGGATTAGATGATCTTGTTCAGAGATCTCAGAAGCTTTAACAATCATTATGGTTCAGCTTCACAAGTCTTTGAAGAATAGTAAGGATCTTGCTAATTACAAACAATAACTTTTCATTAATATAATGTGTTGAGAACTTAGAATGTTTTTGATCATCATACTAAATAGATAGTGAATTCATAATGATAATTAATGAATACTCCAGGTTGGTAAGAATGATTTTGATAACCTTCATGAATATGGTGTGTTGTTACCCAAAATATTATCCGGAGATAGTATTGCTGGAATGATCGAGTAACAAACAAATGCGAGAACACTTCCGTGAGAAAATAGATAACACAAGATTTGTCGGGGTTGTTAATCCCGGGATTGAATGCTCTCGCGAGATGTTATTAATAAATATACTGTCGAGTACAAATATTAATGTTAGAATCTAATACAAGGAGTGTAAAGACTTCTAGTTAACTAGGCTTTAGAGCGCGTAGATTGCCGGAAGAACCAGATAGATAAATATGTGAGTTCTTGCTTGGGATATATGATGAATGTGTATGAATATCACTATGAATGTGTTAGTGGTTGCCAAAAGAGCCTTTGATTCTCTCTTTGGTGTGTATTTTGCACTTAATTCGTAGTAGAATTCGCCCTGCTTGGCCACAGCAGTGAGTCCTCTATTTATAGGGGACAAGGTAGTTGGGATCCCTCAGGCGATCGCGGGCGATCGCCGTTTTCTATATTAAAATAAGACGGCCGATCGTCCCGTCATGTGGGCCTGTTCCCTTGAGGTCCAAGGTTGCAGCTGGAGGCCAGCTGGGCGAACCAATGGGAAGCCAGCACGCGTTGCGAGTCGCTGTCCGGGGAGGACCCACTTTGTACCTTTCGGCGGCCTTGTCGGTAGGTGTGGTAGGTGACAGGCTGGGGTCAATGGTCCTATCTGTCGGTATCCTTTGAAGATCCGCATGTGGGCCCTCGTCCAAGATTCGGTCTTCGACGACTTTGACGGATGCTGGATCCATACGTGGCACGAGATGATCGCCTCTGGTTTGCTCATTAAAGACGATCGTCAGACATCAAAAGACGGTCGCCGTATGGTGCCGAACTCCAGGCGTTTGTCCAGAGTATGTCTTCCATGGTTGGCTTCTCTGATTGTGATGCCGATCTCCTATCGAGGCGAATTAATCGCCGCACAACAATTGCCCCCCAGCTCGCCTGGATGTTGAAAACACGGGGTGAGGTGGCACTGTTGGCGATCGCCAATGTTTAAACGATCAGCCGATCTGAATTCAAATATGGACGACCTTCTTTCGCGTCGGGAGCAGCGGGAAAAGAAGGCGGGCTTTCCAAAAGTGGCAGGGACACGCGTCGCGCCGCTGTTGGGGGAATCCGACGGTTTGTCAGACCTGTCGGCTGGCATGCCCTCGAAAAGACGCGTATGCGGGATTCGAGGGCCGCATTTAATGCGTCCCCACGTGACGGTTGCGATCCAGCCCCCGAGGTTCCTCCTATTTGCATTTAGGCCCTCGTCTCCATCTATAAAAAGGGCAGGACTTATTCTCCTTCACTTTTTACGCATCCTTGCTTCCCTAGCCGAATTTCTGCAAAAATTTTCGGAGCTATTTGTGCCGATCTCCCTCTTTTCTCTAGGTAAGAAAAACTAACCTTCTCCCTCCCTTTACTTTCTAATATGTCGGGAGGATCAAAAGCCTTCGAGACCAGAAGTTCTTCCGCTGCCGCAGCGTCGCCTGAACGGGAGGAGATTCCCTTGGAGTGGATAAGGAGACGGCCGTTGAAGCTATTCGAGCGGGGATTGCACCCGCAGAACTCGATGAACTTTTCAACGAGGCCGAGGTGGCGACGGCGGAGCAGGGGGGCTCGCCGGTGGATGAGGATGATTTGGTGCGGGAGGCCTGGGAACGAGAGAGTAGATTCGGCCCCGCCTACGTGGCTTTTGCTCAGATGATGGAAACGATCGCCGGACCCTGTCTGGAATTCGATTTCGAAGCCTACACCGCCGCTCACCCTTACGAACATGTGAATCGAACGGTCTTTCAGGCCGCCGTCCCGTCTCCGTGGACTCTCGGAAAGATCCGGAGTACGGCGACCAAGAAAGACCTGAGCCGTTGGAGGGCTAAATATCATATCCCCTCTGACGTTTCTTTGCACGTGCCCTCGGAGAATGAGCGTGCCGACCAACCGCCCAAGGATATGGTTGCCGTCAACGAGATGATTATGGGGGCGGGTCTGCGATTCCCGTTGCCATTCGCCGTCTCCTACTTGCTGATCGCCTGGAATTTGGCGCCTCTTCAACTGACGCCGAACGCATGGCTACAGATCATCTGCACGTTGACCCTGTTTGGCGGTCACCGGTTGTTCCGCCTCCTTCTTGACCGGAGATGAATTACTTGTTTAAGCGCGCGCAGAAAGGGTCGATCGGCGGCTACCATATCCAAGGCCGAATCGGGAGAGTGGTCCTTGGCGTGCCGAATAAGACCAGGGGTGACCTGGCTAAATGGTGTTAGGTCGGCGGGGCATGGCGATCGGCGTCGAGTGACATGCCGAATGAGGAGTTGGAGATCCCCACCACTTTCCGGGAGAGGAATCCGAGTAAGGATTTAAACTCTTCGCTTGATTGAGCTTGTCTTGGACTGATCTAATTTTGCTTTCTTTTTGCAGGACCTCTCGTTCCAGTGATCGACGACCTTCCATTCGATTTCCTGATCGTTTGGGAGCGGATCCGTGCCTTGCCGAACTCCTTTATTGACGTTCGATCGCTTGGTACCGAAGCTCATCGGTTGGGGGCTCGATTGTTCTGCTACCCCCGTCACTTGAAAGTTCCAGGTATGAGTTTAAGTGGTGCTTCCTTTATTGACGATCGTCTCCAGAAGGTCGTTTTGTTTTGTCTAACTTGTTTGTATCTTTTCTTTGACAAATGCTTATTTTCCCCGTTTTTCCGAGCCACCACTAGAGATAGCCATGTCGAACTCGGGAGTTCTTGGTAGCCTTCACTTGGGCAAGCAGACTGGTCGCGTTCCTGCGACGACGTATCGCCCTGCTCCGGTGACGAGGCCCGCCGAGGCGCCAGTCGCCGAGCCGGTGGTCCAGGGAGAGGAACAGCTCCAGCGCCGCAAGAGGCGGAGGTCGGAGGAGTCCCCGTCGATTTCTGAGGCGGATGTATCAATTCTTGAGCCTTCGGTCGCTGCGGCTCCTATCTCTGCCATCCCGATGATGGAGCGATCAGGCCCTAGGCCCACGGTCCCCGGCCCCCGGTCATCTGGCAGCTCGGCGAAGAAGGTGGCGATCGCCGAGGCGGAAACCTCTCGAGGCAAGCCTTATTTCGGACGTGATCCCGAGCTGGTCAATAGGTAAGAAAGGGTCAAAATTTTCTGAGTTAGGCATTCTGAGCATGGTATGGGCTAACTCCTTGGTTTCATTGGTTTGCGCTGCAGGGTTCGTCTCGCCGACCCGGACGTTGCTCCCATGGTGCTGGACTTTCTGTCGAGCAAGGCTCCGCAACATTCTCTCGAAGTCCCTGCTTACGTTCGCCAGGCTATCACCTCTCTGCCCAAGGCTTGGACGACCGATCTTGATGCGATCGCTCGTCGGCGATCTGGAGATGCCATGCAGGCGACCGTTGCCCTGGCTCTTCAGACGGCGACGATGGCCGTCCAAGCTGCTAGGAATTTTGAGGGGCGACCCTCCACTGCTCATCTCCATCGCGACCTCGAGGCCGCCCGGAACAAAAATATCGAGGATGCCAGACGGATCCGGTCTATGGAGAAGGAGTATGAGGAGACGGCCAAAAGGGCTAAGCAGGACGTGGATCGATTGAAGCAGGAGCTGAGCCGCTCTAAGGAGGATGCCGATCGGTCCCGTGATAAGGAGAAGGAAACCCGCCAGAAGCTCGTGGCTTCGCAGGAGGAGGCGGCCGGGGTGAAGGCGATGGTGGATCGGCTCAGCGGTGAGCTGGAGGCGGCGAAGAAAGAGCTGGAGAAGGCCAGGGGCGAGAATGCTGCCAAGGCAGTCGAGCTGGCGGAGGTCGAGAAGACGGCGGCGGATTTGAAGGGGCAGCTGAAGGCGATCGTGGTCGATCCCTACCTTAACGTCGAGCACGTCGGCGAGTTCGCTTATTACTTGGCCTATGCTGACGTTGTTCGAGCCGCTAAAAAGGCAGGGGTCGAGATCGGTCCCCTGATGGAGAGCTTCAAATCCTATGTCCTCGAGCATCCTCTGCATCCAGAATTCTCCTTGCCGATCCTTGACTTTGTCGACTTCGGGATCGACTTGAGTTGGTATACCGGCAAACTCATTCATCCCGAGGCCGATGGGGGAGCCCAAGCCGATCCGCAACCCGAGGGCGAAGACCAGCAGGCGGGGCCTTGAGAGGCATTTTTGTTTTTCCTCCGTAACTTGTACTTTTTGTAATGCCTTCGGGCCTCGTAATGTATGAAGCTTGTGTTATGAATAAAATGCTCCTTTTTTCATACTGTCTCTTTACATGTGATCGCCTTTGACTATTTGCGTGCAATTTTTACAAGTACGTGTATGATTGCTTTCGACGTTTTGTTCATCCGACCGATTGTCTGAGTGTTGAAAGCATTGACATGTTTTGAATCGGAATTCTTACTTGTAATTTTTGTCGGACGACCCCGATTGCCCTGCATGTTTTTTAGCGAAGCCGATCGAGTGTGGTTCCTCTTTGTTCGATCGTATTTTGAGATTAGCTCGACCTATCCCTGCCCCCTTGTTTTTGTTCACTTATTGTAAGTAAGGAAACAAAAACAAGTTTGTCTGGCGAGCTATCTTCATTTTGCCGATTCTGAAGAGTCATGGGTGGTTGGGGTGTTCGATGGACCGACCTCCCCAATCGTGTCTTTATGTGCGAGGGATATTGTGTATCCCGTGACTCACTTTTTGTGAGGGTCCTCCGTTAGGCTACGCCTGCCTTGTTTTAAAACGAAAGGCGGGCGATCTTGGTCCGGAGGAGTCCTTGCGCGGGGCGTCGTCGGCTTATTCGACTCCACGTCCGCAGCTTGTCAGCTCTGCTTCCACCTCGGCCTGCCATGAAGATGGCGACCCTCGACGGTGTGCGTTGAGACGGGGGTAGTGGCACGTCACATTATCTGGGTTCACCATGTTAAACGATGTACCTTGAGGGCGTGCGATCGTGCCTACTGATTATTTTGGAGGGCCCTTTGGCTACGCCGGCCTCGTATTTAAACGAAAGGCGAGCGATCTCAGCCCAAAGGAACCTTGCATGGGCTAAGCTGTCGGTTCCATCCTCCAGGACCATGGCTGCATTAATTTTACCTAGGATCGTCGTGATCAGCGATCGTCGGCGGTATACGATATGCCTGATGGGGCGATCGCCAGAATAGATGGGATAGGAAAAAATCTCATTATATTCCTTGTACATCATTGAAATTGAATACAAAATTATCATTGGTAGTATTTTTCAGATGCACGGCGTTCCATGGGTATTGATCCGGAGTACCGTCAGGATGTTCCAGCTCGTAGGCTCCTTTAGTTAGCCATCTGGATACTCTGAAAGGTCCCTCCCAGTTCGGACCGAAAATGCCTGTGTGGGTTTGGATCTTCTTGAGGACGAGATCGCCCACTTGAAACCTTCTTTCTTTGACCTTTGAATTGAAGAACTTCTCGGCTCTCCTTTTGTGGATTGTGTTCTTCATTTCTGAGGTCAGCCGTTGATCTTCGAGCATGTCTAGGTCGATTCGTCGGGCTACATCGTTATCGGTCGTCATCTCCTGTTCGGTTCGATGGTTGCGGACGGCGATCTCTGAAGGAATCACCGCTTCTGTTCCGAAGGCAAGGGCGAACGGGGTTTCGCCGGTTGAATTGCGGGTCGTCGTTCGGTAGGACCACAAAATGTCTGGGAGCTCGCTCGCCCATCGTCCTTGCCTGGATTCGAGTCGTGCTTTGATCGTGTGTTTGAGTACCTTATTCACTGCCTCTACACCCCGTTAAATCCGAGGGTGATAGGGCGCTGAGAATAACCTTTTGATCCCCCACTTTTCACAGAATTGCATGACTTCTAAGCCGTCGAACTGTTTTCCGTTGTCGGAGATGATGGCCTGGGGCAGACCGAATCGGCATACGACGTTTTTCCATATAAACTTGATCACTTGTTCTTGGCCGATCTTGTTGAGCGGTTCGGCCTCAGCCCATTTGGTGAAATAGTCGACCCCTACGATGGCGAACTTACAGCCCCCTGGAGCCGTCGGCAAGGGACCTATAAGGTCGATGCCCCATTGCGCAAATGGCCAAGGGCTATACATGGAGGTGAGCTGTTCGGGTGATAGTTTAATGTTGGGGCCCATTATCTGACACCTATGACACGATCTGGCATAGGCGATCGCATCTTTCCGAAGTGATGGCCAGAAAAACCCTTGTCTGGTTGTCTTATGGATGAGGGCTCGCCCGCCCGCATGGTTTCCACAAATTCCGTCATGGATCTCAGCTAAAACGAGCCGACCTTCCTCCGGTGTAACACACTTGAGGAGGGGAAGGCTGAAGGCTCGCTTGTAAAGCCGGTCGTCCAATAGGGTATATCTAGTCGCACGGAGCTGGAGTTGGCGAGCTTTAACACGGTCGTCAGGGACCGTTCCGTCCTTTAAGTATTTGATGAACGGAGTCATCCAATTCTCCTCGGAGATGGTGACCGTGATAACCAGGCTTCTTTCGATCGCCGGCCTTGCTGACTTTGTGATTTGGATATTGGAGAAGTCGGCTGCTCCATCCGATGATGCTAGCTTGGAAAGAGCATCGGCCTGGGAGTTGTGCTCTCTCGGGACTTGTTCGATTAGTACTTCTTCAAATTTTGTGCACATTTCGGTGACCAACTCTTGGTATTTGACCATCTGTTCGCCGCGTGCCTCATATTCTCCCTTGACTTGGTTTACGACCAAAAGGGAGTCCATGAAGATATGGAGGCGACGAACATCTAGGGTGAGGGCTAGATCGAGCCCGCCTACCAAAGCTTCGTATTCGGCTTCATTATTGGTCGCACGAAAACCGAAACGCACAGCATTTGTGAAACTCTGACCGTCGGGGCTGATGAGGACAATCCCTGCCCGTGCTCTCGAATTGGTTGCTGAGCCATCCACGTATAACTTCCAGGCAGGTCGGCCGACCTGGGTTGGACTGTGAGGGAATGTTAATTCCACCACGAAGTCCGCCAGAGCTTGGCCCTTGATCGCCGTGCGAGGAGCGTAAGTGATACCATATTGGGCGATCTCCAGCGACCACTTGAGGAGTCGCCCGTTGGTATCCGGTCGGTGTAGGACTTGTCTTAGAGGTAGAGTTGTTAGGACTTCCACTTGATGATCGAAGAAGTAAGCCCTCAGCTTACGAACACTCATGACAAGGGCGTAGGCGATCTTCTCCAATGGCGTATAACGCGTCTCAGCGTCGTGGAGCGCCTGGCTAACATATTAGATGGGCAAGTGGGCTTGTCCCTCCGCTCGCACCAGAACGGCACTTAGTGCGACCTCCGAGGCTGCCAGGTAAAGGAATAGTTTTTCACCGGGGATCGGCTTTGCCAGGATCTGGGGGTTAGATAGATATTCCTTTATTTTGGCGAATGCTATCTGGATTTCCTTCGTCCATGCGAACTTCTTGTTCTTGATGGTCGCGAAGAAAGGCTTGCTTTTAACGCCGAGCCGTGATATGAAACGGTTGAGGGCGGCTAGAAAACCTGTGAGGCGTTGCACCTGTTTGATGTTTCGCGGTTCCTGCATGTCAAGGATCGCCTGTATCTTGGTGGGGTTCGCCTCGATCCCACTTTGGCTCACTTTGTGCCCCAGGAACTTCCCGGAGCCCACCCCAAAGTTGCATTTCTTGGGGTTCAGCTTCATGTTAAACTTCTCAAGGATGGCGAACGTCTCGGCGAGATCGTTGAGGTGATCTTCCTTCTTGAGGCTTTTGACTACGATATCGTCAATGTAGACCTCCATGGTCTTGCCGATCTGATCAGCGAACATTTTGTTGACTAATCGCTGGTAGGTCGCCCCTGCGTTTTTCAAGACGAACGGCATTCTGACCCAAAAGTATATGTCTTTTTCTGTGTGGAAAGATGTGTATTTTATGTCTTCCTCCGCCATTGGGATTTGATGATACCCGGCGAAGGCATCCATAAATGACCTCATTTCGCAACCTGCCGTACTATCGACCAAGTGATCAATATGAGGCATCGGGAAGTGATCTTTTGGACATGCCGCGTTGAGGTCGGTGAAGTCAATGCATAATCTCCAGGAGCCAGTTGGTTGTTTGACGAGCACCGCGTTGGCGACCCACTGTGGTTCGTCTGTGGCTACTCCGATCAATTTGTTGTTGAGTAACTTCTGGACTTATATGTCGAACGCCGCGTATTTCTCAGGACCGAACTTCCTACGCTTATGGTGAACAGGCTTCATCGCCCGGTCGATCTTCAGATAATGGCAAGCGTGTTCAGGACTTATGCCAACCATATCTTGATGCGGCCAGGCAAAGACTCCGATGTTCCTACGTAGCAAGTTGATCAGATCCCCCTTTATTTCGTGGTCGATGCTTGCGCCGATCTGTACTTCCTGTTCTGGATGATCCGGATCCATCGTAATACTTTCCAACTCTTCGACAGGGACGGTCGCCTCTTGTTTGGTGCGATCTCCGGATTCGGTCCTTGGATCGATGTCGAGACTTGGCTCGAAACCGATCCTTGGCTCGATGTCGTCCATCAATTGATGAGAGACGGCGTCCCCTGAGTCGGGTTGGTATGATGTGTTTGGCTCGTCGATCTCCATGGGTTGATCGTCGATCGCTTCAATGTTACATATAGTATGGGAAGTATTCAAAGAAGTAACAACATAGGAGTAATTCAAACATCTTTTTGCCATTAGCTGATCTCCTTTTACAGTACCGACCATCCCATCGGCAGTGGGGAATTTGATACAGTAAAAGAAAGATGAGGCGACCGCCTCAAAGGTTTCTAAAAAGGGGCGACCTGGGAACCCATTATAGATGCTGGGCCTATCTATGATTACAAAACTTAGGTTCCTAGTAATCCTAACCTTGGGATCATAAAAGCATGCTAGCTCGACGGAGAGCTTGATCCTCCCGTAGGCTTGGACTGTGTTGTCGCCGAACCCTTGGAGTACGGTGTCGAAAGGCTTTATGAATTTGATTAAGTTGCTGAGTTGGTCTAAGGCGGATTTGAATATGATGTTGCAGAAACTCCCATTGTCGACCAGCACGCGATCGACCATCTTCCCAAGGATACATGCGGAGATCACTAGTGCATCCTCTTTGGGACATTGCACTCCCTCCCTGTCCTTGTTGGAAAAGGTGATGAGCGCGTCTCTATAGATGGTCGGCTCCGGAGGCACTACAACATGGACTTCGGCGAAAGCCCTCAGTTCGGCTTTTCGCTTTCTGTTTGACAGGGTGGAAACTGGGGAAAGGCCCCCGAGGCTCCCACCTCCTGCTTGAAGCATGTTGATCCGGCCGCCAGGGTTGATCGGAGGGATCGACTCATCAGAGTACTCCGGCTCATGCTCGATTCTGGCGATCGGATTGGGAGGAATCCTTTCGCTTGGTCGGCGCTCGCGCCCTCCGGCTCTTTCCGTCCTGGGTTCTGGCTTGGTGATCAAATTGTCCAGTTTGCCCTCCTCAAACAGTCGCCAGAGCTGTCTGAGGAGGTCGCGGCATTGGCTAGTGTTGTGGCCGGGACTCTTATGATAGGCACAGAATTTGCTACGGTCTAGGTGACCGTGGTCCCTTATTGGCTTTGGCTTGGAAAGCCACTCGCGACCCTTGATCGCGTTGAAGATGTGGGCCGGAGATAAGTTGAGGTTGTGAAGAAGGTGGACCTCTACATCCTCGAAGGCTTTGAACTCGCCAGCGGCTTTCTGGGCTTGGCGACCGCCTTCTTCTGGACATGGGAAGGTGCTTTTCCTTCTTCGGACTGTCCCTCGTCTAAGCGGAGTGAGAGCATCTTCTGCCTGGCCAGAAAATCGGCGGCTCTGACGCGGAACGCTGTATAGGTCGGTGGAAAATCCTTTGTGAGGTGCCTGAACATGGGCGAGCATCCGTGGAATCCGTTCAGGACTGCGTGGTGAGCGATCTCGTCGCTGACGGGCTCACCGGTGAGTACTATCTCGTCTACCCGGTCGATGTAATCCTCATCCGATTCGTCCTTCCCGTGCCTGATTTTCATCATGCGGTGGGGACCTTCCGGGCGAGCGACTTTGGCGGCGAAGTACGACGTGAAGTCGTTCGCCAGCTTCTCAAAGCAATTGATTGAGCGAGATGGTAGTGAGATGTACCACCTGTGGGCGAGATCGCCCAGAGTTAACGGGAACATACGACATTTCGTCGCATCTGAAGCTCCGCATCCGGTCATGTAGATCCGGAATTTGCTTAAGTGGGTTCCCGGATCCGATCTCCCCTCATATAGAGGTGTTTGTGGGGGATTGATCGTTGGTTGGACGGGGGCGAGCTCGATCTGGACCGCGAGTGGTTCATTTAGCCCAGCGATCGGTCTCCTGGCACCTGCCCCAATTTCTAGGAGCGTCTTCATCTCGTCGAGCTGGCGTTGCATGGCGGCCATCGCCGTTGCTCCGCTCGCCGATTGCTCTCGAACGCGAACCAAGGCGATCGTGTGCCGATCCCTAGCTCCGTGGTGAATGACGAGCTCCTGCCCGCTGGTTCCTTTCTTGGGCGAGCAGGGGCTCGTTGACCGGACTGTCTCCTGGGAGTCGGATATGCCGAACTCCTGGTAAAGGATTCGGATACCGATGTCTCCCGGCTGGGGCCTGAGTGCCCGGGTCGCCATGAGGGATCGCTCCCCAGGCGGCTGAAGACGGAATCATCCCGCCTCACGAGAGCCTTCTCCTGCGGCTCAGGGCTTTCTGTCGATTTCTCGATATAGATCCCATTGAGCTTTCGTTTGCTTGCCCGGCGGATGGTTGACGGAGTGATGGTGGGCGAGTCGTAGGCCTTCCGTCGCTCCCTGAGGATGGCTATAGCCTCCTCAATCTGTTCCGCGGTCTGGAACTGATCGAGCGAGAGGCTAGAACCGTCCCTCGGGGGCGGGAGTGAGAGCCTAGCGTCGCCACGGTCGCCTTCCGCCGTGGGCTGGGATTCGGTCCTCGCCGGAATAAGGTTCCCGGCAGATCTCAGGGTGGCCCTCTTGGAGGTTGTTGCTGATGTCATTTTCTGAAGGTTTTTCTATTGAAGAACAGTGAGTGTTTCTTCAAGTATATGTCCGGAGAAGAGTGAGTGTTCTTCGAGACGGTAGGAATAAAAATGAAGGTTTAGATCCCCTTCCTCTAGCGCCAATTGTTATTACCCAAAATATTATCCAGAGATAGTATTGCTGGAATGATCGAGTAACAAACAAATGCGAGAACACTTCCGTGAGAAAATAGATAACACAAGATTTGCCAGGGTTGTTAATCCCGGGCTTGAATGCTCTCGCGAGATGTTATTAATAAATATACTGTCGAGTACAAATATTAATGTTAGAATCTAATACAAGGAGTGTAAAGACTTCTAGTTATCTAGGCTTTAGAGCGCGTAGATTGCCGGAAGAACCAGATAGATAAATCTGTGAGTTCTTGCTTGGGATATATGATGAATGTGTATGAATATCACAATGAATGTGTTAGTGGTTGCCAAAAGAGCCTTTGATTCTCTCTTTGGTGTGTATTTTGCACTTAATTCGTAGTAGAATTCGCCCTGCTTGGCCACAGCAGTGAGTCCTCTATTTATAGGGGACAAGGTAGTTGGGATCCCTCAGGCGATCGCGGGCGATCGCCGTTTTCTATATTAAAATAAGACGGCCGATCGTCCCGTCACGTGGGCCTGTTCCCTTGAGGTCCGAGGTTGCAGCTGGAGGCCAGCTGGGCGAACCAATGGGAAGCTAGCACGCGTTGCGAGTCGCTGTCCAGGGAGGACCCAATTTGTACCTTTCGGCGGCCTTGTCGGTAGGTGTGGTAGGTGACAGGCTGGGGTCAATGGTCCTATCTGTCGGTATCCTTTGAAGATCCGCACGTGGGCCCTCGTCCAAGATTCGGTCTTCGACGACTTTGACGGA
Source organism: Orobanche coerulescens (assembly GCA_033398695.1). Lineage (NCBI taxonomy): Eukaryota > Viridiplantae > Streptophyta > Magnoliopsida > Lamiales > Orobanchaceae > Orobanche > Orobanche coerulescens. Next base: position 161,586,774 of record CM065803.1, read on the forward strand.
TGCTGGATCCATACGTGGCACGAGATGATCGCCTCTGGTTTGCTCATTAAAGACGATCGTCAGACATCAAAAGACGATCGCTGGGTACCAAAAGACGGTCGCCGTATGGTGCCGAACTCCAGGCGTTTGTCCAGAGTATGTCTTCCATGGTTGGCTTCTCTGATTGTGATGCCGATCGCCTATCGAGGCGAATTAATCGCCGCACAACATGGTGTAATCTCATAACTAATATAACCTTATTGTAAGCTTAATATTAAATTTAGATGAGATGTATTGATGAACATAATTGTGGAGATTTTACCTTTCAAACATTGTAATGTTTTGGAAAGTTTAATCAACATAAGATGATATTGACAACATAAGTGGTTGTTTAACATGTTCTTGATAAAATTCTTATTTATGAAGAATCATGTGAACATTCGGTAAAAGTATTGTGAACCGATTTTATGGTTGAAATGAGGTAAAAGGAATTCTTGGTATAAGACTTCGATATTTTGAGATAGCGAAACTATTCTAATGGATTGTAGAGTGTCGTCTTACTAATCCTATATTGATAATTATACGAATATGTTATTGAGTAAAATGTATTTCGTTTAAGGTTGATTGTTCGAGTAAACGATATTAGTCGAGGACCGTTCGTTCGTTTCGACAAGAAGAGGATTATTCTCGTCTCCGTATTGAGGCAAGTTATCTTGCTTGGTTATAATGATGATTAGATTCTTGTGATGGTTATACATTTCATGTGTATGAAATGTTTGTCGTGATTTGACATTGTCATTGACGTTATTTCGTTTTCATCATGGGGTTGCATTCCCAAGTATGTCGCTTTAAATCGTTGATCTCGTTGGTCCTTATTGTCACTTCGGTGAGTTTTCTTGATCCTTAATCGGATATGTATTTCGTTTTTATGTTGTATCGTGACATATCTGGAATCATATCTGCGTGCCGATTGGTAATTGTGTAGGATTTTTAGCCGGGCACTTATATAGTCATACGTGGATGTTTCCGTATTGGACTGTGCACACGAGACGTAGTTCGTGAGGCTAATTAGGTACATTGTCACACGTATATTCTAGATTCCGTATACGGGGTGGACATGTACACGGACACATTTCCGGATCGGGCGTACTGTGATGTCCATCTTGAGCCATATTGTTTAGTCGTTCATAGTCCATGTTGATTGGATAGGTTTGATGGTTTGTGACGGATTGTTCATACGCCCGAGGGGTATGTTCAATAGTCGGGATATTTTCTTGAGATCTAATATATGTGAATTGTATAATGTCGGGAGAATCCTTTATCATGTATATCTGACCCTGTGTTTTGGGCGAAGTACTTGTGTTGTATTTTAGGTCGAGGTAAAGGCAAAGCACGGGAAGAGCATGTTGACGGCAAAGGGTTCGAAGGATACTAGTTCGGGGGGCCCAAATCATTTGTTGTCCGATTATGTTAAACCATGTAATGTTACCTTATTTCCGCTTCATTTAAATTACTATATGGTTGTATTGGTATTTGAAGTATATTCCATCTCCATATGGTTTATACTTGTATTTCGGATCCTGTGTATCTTAAGGTCGTTGGCCATATTTTTAATAAACTACTAATCGGAGTAATAACTATTTATTGTGGTTCGGTATCAAAAGTAATACTTATTTAATCTATTTTTGGATATCACCTGGTGGGTCCCAGTGTGGGGTCCACAACACTGTAATAGCCGCCTTTTGGGGTGTTACAGAAGATGGTATCGGAGAGTTGTTTTCTTTTTTATGAGTCATTGTGAAATGAACTAGTATCAAGAGACCTTCGTGTCACGTGTGACCTGTGCAAGCGCCTGACCCTACGAGCCAAATACGGTATGTACTTTATGAGCCATGATTTAATTACTGGCATGATATTGATATCGGAATGGATCTCTTTGTTGATCTTGTTATTTCGAGGATTTATGGCAGGATATATCTGATTAATAATTCGAGATAAATGCTGGATTGATTATATGATTGAAATTGTTCGACTTGACGTCGATGTAATATTATGTGCGACACTCGTAGTGTCGATAATTAATTATGAACTGTTTTCTTAAAATATGTAATTCTTTGTTGCTATTAACTTATCATGAACTTTGACTGGTATCATGAACTGTACTTATGGTTATCATTGCGGTTTGATTCTTTCAGTATGGAAAGAAATCTGAGAGGTCGTGGAAGAGGGGGACGAGGCTGCGGAAGGGGCCGAATCCCGATCCCACGAGCCAATAGGCGCGCGAATGTGGAGCACAGTTCCGCAGCCAGTGGTTCGCCTTCTAGGGAACAATCGCACCACATTAGACAAGAGGATGCACGTGTCGATCCTTACATTGTGATGCAGGGCATGATGACTCAGATGACCCAGATGGGTCAATTAATGGAAGTTATGCAGAGAGCTACTACTGGACAGCAACAGGGGCTTCATCCTCATCCTGTGCTTGGCGGACCCGTGAGTCGGATCATCAGCGACATCTCTCGCCAGCGACCTCCGACCTTTGGAGGCTCCTCTAAGCCTACTGACATTGTGCATTGGATTGAACACTTTGAGAAATTATTCGAGATGGTGAACTGCCCAGAAGAGAACCGCGTCTCTGTATCCGCTTACTATCTTAGCAAAGGCGCTCATACCTGGTGGCTTTCAGTGAGGCCAGCTGATGGTGCTTATACTTGGGAGGAATTTAAAAACCTCATGCTAGACCGTTACTCTCCAGGGCCACTCCGTGAGGCCAAACTGTCAGAACTGCTTAACCCAGACCCATCTGAAGACGATGATGTATTTTCTGTTGCCGAGAAATTCCAGGCACTCTTTCCTTTCGCCACGACAATTATCCGAACAGAGGCTGATAAGATCAAATACTTTTTCAAGAGACTTAAACCCCGAATGAGAATGCATCTGTTGAATCACCACTGTACTACCTTACTAGAGTTCATCGAGAAAGCTCTGGAGTATGAACTCACCGCGAAGAAGATTTCCAAGAAGCAACCACAGTCCAATAACAAAAGATCCAGGAACCAGAACTAGACTGAGAGTAACCGGGGGACGTTCAGGAAGCCCCAGTCATTGCCAAACCCTTCTGATCGACCACCCATGGCGTCGAAGCCAACCGGATCGCACTCTTGAGCGGTTCCCTCGTCTGTGGTGTGCTATAACTGTGGAGACCAGGGGCATGTCAGCTCCAAATGCCCAAATCCAGCCGTCACATGCCATACTTGTGGCAAGAATGGTCACCGTGCTCGTTTTTGCAGGAGTGGACCCGGACATGAACCAGTAGCGTCTCATGCTCCAGTTCAGTCTTCTGTCCAGAACCAGGTGCCTCCGTCCTATTCCTATCAGACCACCGGGGCGAATAGGGGAATGGGCCGTGGAAATCAAAGTGGTACACCTGGTGCCGGAGCTGCGAAACCCAGGATTTACGAGATGAAGAAAGCTAACGATCCCGAGGCTAGCATGATTTCAGGTATACTCGAGATTCACTCCCAGCCTGTGTGTGTTCTTTTTGATACTGGTGCTTCACACTCCTTTATATCTTCTTCTTGTTTGAGTTGTTTGCCTCTAGACCATGTTATCAATTGTGAGCCTTACGTGATTGGTCTACCCGATGGTAGAAGAATTATTGGAAATCGTGAAGTCCAGGACTGTCTGATTCATATGAACGACCGTGAGTGGTTGTCAAATCTGATTGTAGTCAATTTACCTAAGGACGATATAATCTTGGGTATCGATTGGATGGATCGTCATGATGCCATACTTAGTGTCCGCAAGCGGATGGTAACCATCACTTCTGATGATGGTTTCGAGTGTATTTTTTGAGGTGATAATCCTAGTCGTTCCGGGAGAGTCATCAGCGCTATGGAAGCAGTGAAACTGCTTAATCAAGGGTGTATTGGTTATTGGTGCTACATGACCAAAACAGCATATTGACCAGTTGAATTGGCCGATATTCCAGTAGTCCGAGACTACCCAGACGTATTTTTAGATGAGTTGCCAGGCTTACCTCCACATCGTGAGGTGGAGTTTATTATTGAGTTGGAGTCGGGTACGTCCCCGCTTTCGAAAGCACCATACCGTATGGCTCCGACTGAGATGCAGGAGTTGAAGAACCAGCTTGAGGAGTTGACTGAAAAGGGCTATATTCGACCTAGTGCATCCCCTTGGGGAGCACCAGTGTTATTTGTACGAAAGAAGGACGGATCTCTGGGTTTATGTATTGATTACCGAGAGTTGGACAGGGTAACCATCAAGAACAAATATCCTTTGCCTCGTATTGATGATTTAACTTCAGGGAGCTGCCGTGTTTTCTAGGATCGACATGAGATCTGGTTATCATCAGTTGAGGATTCGAGAGTCTGACATTTCAAAGACAGCCTTCCGTACTCGCTATGGGTATTATGAGTTCGTGGTGATGCCATTTGGATTGACTAATGCACTGGCGGTATTCATGGAGTTGATAAATCGAGTTTTTATTAACTATCTGGATCGCTTTGTAGTGGTTTTTATTGACGACATTCTGATTTACTCTCGTGACGACGAAGAGCATGAACATCATATCCATCAAGTTCTCGATACGTTGAGGCGGGAACAGCTTTATGGAAAGTTTTCTAAATGTGAATTCTGGATGCCTGAAGTTTTCTTTCTTGGGCATGTGATATCAGCCGAAGGAGTGAGAGTGGACGCACAGAAGACGGAAGCCATTCAAGATTGGCTACCACCGAAGAACGTGAAGGAAGTTCGTAGTTTCCTCGGCCTAGCAGGTTACTACCGATAGTTCATAGAAGGATTTTCTAAAATTGCGCAACTAATGACTAACTTATAGCGGAAGGATAAGAAGTATTTGTGGTCAGAAGCATGTCAGCAAAGTTTTGATGAGCTCAAGAGTCGATTTATTTCGGCACCTGTTTTGGTCCTACCAAAAGGAACAGAAGGATTCGTGGTGTACAATGATGCGTCGATACAGGGCCTTGGATGTGTACTCATGCAGGAAGGTAAAGTGATTGCCTATGCATCGAGACAATAAAGACCCTATGAAGTTAACTATCCGACCCACGACTTGGAGCTAGCAGCCGTGGTGTTTGCTTTGAAAATCTGGTGTCACTGTCTGTATGGAGTTACCTGCCAGATCTTTAGTGACCACAAGAGCCTAAAGTACATTTTTACTCAGAAGGAGTTGAACATTGTAATACCCCGAGATATTCGGAATAATTACAGCGCCGCAAACCCTTTAAGTAAGGATTTACAAGGCTAATTAAAAGAAATGTGAATATAATTCAACCATACCACAGAAATTCAAATTACAAAACCGGTTCCAACTGATCCATTGAGTTAATTAATACAACCATATCGAAATGATATTAATAAGACACGCATACTCGAGTACTGAAAATGAACCAAGAAGACAAATCACAAAAACAACAAACATCACTGAGCCCCTTCGTCGTCACATCAGATCTTGGTCGCTTTCCCGATCCTCGGCTACCTGAACATCAAAACAAATGTCCACCCCCGAAGGGGTTAGCAAAACGATGCTAGTACAAGTATCATATTAAACGAATCGGATATGCAACAACAATGCATAACAAAATACACAACACGGATTTCCACTACCGGAATCCAACAATGCGAATCCACAAGATTCATTAACACAGTATGGGTATTCCAATGATCCCGCGCCCTCAGCATAGATCCCAAGATGATCCCGTCGGACCAACACGAGGTGGAAAAACCCGTCCAATGATCCAGCGCCCTCAGCCTAGATCCCAAGATGATCCCGTCGGACCAACATGAGGTGGACATCCGATCCAGCGCCCTCAGCATAGATCGTACAACATACACAAACACAACTCATGCATACATATATGCTAAATCGCTACGTCCATCAACATGAACATACAGACGCTAGATAACGAACAATTCAATGAAATAAATCCCATGTTCAACAACATGAATAAACCACATGTATGCTCAAAATACCAATATTAACAAATTACGATACTTGCCTCAATGATGGCAAGAACTAATCACTCCAATGATCTCAACACACTCGAAGGCCGCCTCCTTCGATCAACGTAGCAATCTCGATCCTTAACAAAAGAAATAATATAGAATTCATCTCATGTCGTACGAATGTCTAACAATCCGGTCTACGGCCGAAAGCTATAAAAAATGTAATCTGCCTGAACTACTTAGCGTACGCTAAGTACCCTACGTAACGTGCGCTAAGCCTGCCTAATAGCATACGTAAACGAAGAAGTACCCTACTGACAGTTCTCTCTAATCAGCCGACTGACTCGCCTGATGACATAAGATACGTTACGTACCAAACGTAGCATACGTTACTCATTCCCGATAGCGCACATTAATATACATATCTTAGCATGCGCTAACCGTGCATGGCAGTTTACTACTGGGCAGCAGACTTGATCTAATAGTGATGAAACTCATGAAATCTTCAGTGTTAATACATGTCATCTCCATGCATATCATGCTCATACGGTTTGTGAAAGATCTTTACGGATTAAACGACTTCGAGATACAAGGACACGTATAATCATCACAACACCATAATTCATCTTGATCTTCAAGAAAGTATCCTAAGTTCCATCCATTCTATGTCCCAAAACGTATGATTCCATTATGTAAAGACATAAGAACTTGATAATATCCATAAACTGGTCATAATCAGTTTTGAAGCTTCATGAATATGCTATGAGTTTAAACACTAAAAGGTTCAATGGTTTATATGATGAAGAAGTACCGAAACATCGAAAATATCCTTCTAACAACATGATATTCGACTACATACGAATTTAACTGACTAGATAATCCCAAATCATGATCAAAATCTCCTTCAGAATATTACTTCATATTGATGAAGAATCACCTACCTCAAAGTAGTGAAGAACAAGGAGGAACATGAAGAAATCCAACGCCGAAGGCTTGAACACCAATCTCCAATGATCTACAATCTTCCAACTCGTGCTAGGATGATGATATGAGAGGTTGAGGATGGAAGAAGTAACTCTCTAAGTCCAAGAATTTGGATTTGGGAAGTGAAAAGTCTGAAAAAATGAAAAAGTATGTTGTCCTATATATAGAAAATGGTTATTAGCGCGCGCTAGTCCATATCCATAGCGTGCGCTAACGGCCATACGAAGCTTACTGACTTCACTGTACTCAGCATTTAGCGTGCGCTATCCCTATACCAGTAGTGTGCGCTACAACGTTGACTTGGCTTTTCCCGAAAGCCGTCCAGGTTCATCCCGACATGATCCGACCAAGATCCGCAGTTAATCTCACCTACCACCCTGTCTTAATCATGTTGACTATGTATAGCATGCGCTAAGGTTCATACATAGCGTACGCTACAAACCCAATTTAGCGTACGCTACGCTAAGTCGATAACATGTGCTACATTTGCAAAAATCACCACTTAGAACACATTCATGCAATCATGCGCTCAACAATACCGGATCATGAAATACGGAGAATAATACTCAGATCAAAATGCAACAAATACAATATCACAAGGTTCAATTACACATCAGAAACCTCGGGTATTACATCTTCTCTCCCTAAAAAGAAGTTTCGTCCCGAAACTTAAGATGAAAATAGCTCCGGATATCTAGTCTTCATATTGTCCTCCGTTTCCCAAGTGGCCTCTTCAACTCCGTGTCGTGACCATTGTACTTTAACCAAGGGTGTTGGTTTATTCCTCAATTGTTTGATCCGACTCTCAAGTATCTTGATTGGTCTCTCTTCGAAGGTGCCGTCATTAGCTATCTCGATCTCATCGAACTCAATGATATGATCGATCCGTACATACTTCCGCAATTGGGATACGTGAAACACATTGTGAACGTGACTCAGCGATGGCGGTAAGGCCAACCTGTATGCTAAATCCCCAACTCTCTCGAGGATCTCAAATGGTCCGATATATCTCGGACTTAGCTTACCTTTCCTCCCAAAACGGAAAGTTCCTCGTGTAGGAGACACCTTCAATAGTACGTGGTCCCCAATGTCGAACTCTAGCGGGAAACGACGCACGTCTGCATAAGACTTCTGTCGACTCTGGGCAGTCAATAGTCTTTCCCGAATCAAGGCTATCTTCTCTTGGGTCTGAACTATCAATTCTGGTTCCATCCCGATCAAGTCCGAAGAATCATCCCAGCACAGGGGTGATCGACATCTTCTGCCGTACAAAGCTTCAAATGGTGCCATTTTAATAGAAGTATGCCAACAATTATTGTAGGTGAATTCAATCAACGGCAAGTGAACTTCCCAATCAGTTGACTAATCCAAAGCACAAGCTCTAAGCATGTCTTCTACTATTTGTATAGTCCTTCGAACTGACCATTTGTTTGAGGATGATAAGCCGTGGTAAAGTTTAGCTCGGTCCCCAAAGCCCTGTGAACTACCCTCCAGAAGTGCGACACGAAGCGACCATCTCGATCTGAAATAATGGTCTTCGGTGTCCCATGCAATCTGACTATCTCTGCAATAAATACTTGTGCCAATTTCTCGGGTCCCCATGTGTCTTTAATTCCTAGGAAATGAACCGACTTGGTTTGTCGATCAACTATAACCCAAATCATGTTCATTCCCGTCTTGGTCCTTGCATATTGGTGATGAAATCCATCGAGATATCCTCCCACTTCTACTCAGGGATCGGAAGCGGCTTTAACATTCCGGTAGGTCGCTGATGTTCAATCTTAACCTGCTGACAAGTCAAACACTTCGAAACGTACTCTGCTACGTCCTTCTTCATATTTCCCCACCAGAAGTTTTGTTTTAGATACTTATACATCTTACTACTGTCCGAGTGAATAGAATAGGGCGCGCTGTGAGCTTCCTTTAGAATTGTCCATCTCAAATCATCATCATCGGGAACGCAAAGTCGACTCTGAAATCTCAGAACTCCATCATCTTGTATCATGAATCCTGGGGACTTTCCTTTCTTTACTTCGTCACATAACCGAAGGATCAGAGAATCGTTCAACTATTTAGATTTGATTTCCTTGACTAGTGACGAAGTCAGTTCCATCACATATAGTTGCCCTTGGACTCCTGGTGCCCATACTTCAATCCCTTCGCAGATCAGTTCTCTTTGAATGCTGGTTTGGGACGTAAGTGCTTCCAACACTCGAAGAGAAATAGGTTTACGGCTCTATGCATCGGCTACTACGTTTGCTTTACCCGGATGATAGCGAATTTCCAAGTCGTAATCCTTGATCAATTCCAGCCCCCTTCTCTGCCTCATGTTTAATTCTTTCTGACTGAAAATGTACTTGAGGCTTTTATGATCTGTAAAGATCTGACAATGAGTGCCGTATAAATAATGTCGCCAAATTTTCAAGGCAAAGACCACAGCTGCTAACTCCAGATCATGAGTCGGGTAATTAACTTCGTACGGTTTCAACTGCCGAGAAGCATAGGCAATCACCTTATCCTTTTGCATCAACACACATCCCATACCCTGATTTGAAGCGTCGTTGTATACCATGAATCCATCAGTTCCATCTGGTAATGCTAATATAGGTGCTGTCGTTAGTGTCTTCTTAAGTTCATCAAAACCAGCCTGGCATTTCTCATCCCACGTCAACTTTTGAGTTTTCTGTAACAGCTGAGTGAGTGGACGAGCAATTTTGGAAAATCCCTCTACAAAACGGCGATAATATCCAGCAAGTCCTAAGAAGCTTCGGACTTCCTTCACATTATTAGGAGCTTCCCATCCCAAGATTGCTTCGACTTTATTCGGGTCTACATGAACTCCGTCAGCTGATATCACATGCCCAAGGAAAGTTACTTCCCTAAGCCAGAACTCGCATTTGGAAAGCTTCGCATAAAGGTGTTCATTCCTCAAGGTGCTCAAAACCACACGCAAATGCTCGGCATGCTCCTTTGTGTCTTTCGAATAGATCAAGATGTCGTTAATGAAAACGACCACAAACTTATCTAGGTATTCTAAGAATACCCGATTCATCAATTGCATAAATACCACAGGAGCATTGGTAAGTCCGAATGGAATCACTACGAATTCATAGTGTCCGTACCGGGATCTGAAAGCAGATTTCGGTATATCCAATTCCTTAATTCTCAACTGATGATATCCTGATCGTAAGTCAATCTTCGAGAATACCCTTGCCCCTTGCAGTTGATCAAACAAGTCATCGATCCGAGGTATAGGATACTTGTTCTTGATCGTCACCTTGTTTAGCTCCCTATAATCAATACATAATCGGAGGGATCCATCTTTCTTCCAGACAAAGAGAACGGGTGCTCCCCAAGGAGAAACGCTAGGTTGAAGTTAACCCTTCTGCAGTAATTCCTCCAGTTGCTTCTTTAGTTCATACATCTCGGTTGGCGCCATGCGGTATGGTGCTCTGGAAATAGGAGCGGCTCAGGTAGTGAACTCCACTTCTCTCTGCGGAGGTAACCCAGGTAGTTCGTCAGGGAATACATCTGAGAATTCATTCACAACTGGAATAGATGAGAGCTCTACTCCTTCTTCTTTCTTCATGGCATAGCACCAAAATTCGTGACAACCCTGCTTTAGTAATTTTACAGCTTTCATCGCTTTGATCAATTTTCCCGAGCTTCCTGGTCTCCATCCTCTGAATAAGTGTTCAGATCCGTCATCAGCAATGATAGAAATGACTCTCTTTCGGTAATTTAGAATAGCTCCATAACGGTTGAGCCAATCGTCTCCGAGAATTAAATCATCACCATGGATGTTAACTACAATAAGATTCGATGGCCAATCTCTCCCTCCTATAGACACTGGAAAATCTCTAGTTTCTAGGGTTCCCACAATTCTCTCTCCGCTCGGCAAACCCACAACATATGGTTCACAATCAAATAAACACGAGATTTTCAAACGATTAACACAGTTCAATGATATGAAAGAATGTGTAGCTCCGGAATCGAATAAGACACTAACTGGTTGCAAAAGGATCTGAATCGTACCTGATGCAACAGCAGTATTCTGATCGTCAGATTTCCTCATCTTGTACAGGCGCAGAGGAACGGACCCAGCACTGGATGTCTCTCTCTTCCCAACATTCTGCTGCTGAAATCCACTCTGCTGCGTCTGGTTCACACTTATCTCCTTCGAAACTGGCGCTGGAGTACGAGTACCAAATGATCTAGTCGCAACTCCACATAAAGCCGCACGGTGCCCTTCTTGCCCACAATCGAAACAAGTCACAGAAGATGTGGGGCAATCACGTCGAATATGCCCTGCTCGACCACAATTATAGCATTTCTTTGATGCGTCCGAAACTGCTGATGTTGTCCGGAACTTCTTTCCACCTCTAGAAAGATGTGGAGGTTTCCTAGATGAATAAAATGAGGACTGGCCCTTGCGGGGCCCACCACTCTTGTTTTCCGAGAAGTTGTCGGTCACTTTCTGCTTCTTTGCCTCCATCGATTTCTCCACCGCCGCCTCTTTCATGTCGTAGGCCAGTGCTTTATATTGATACTATCACAACGTAGTACACTCGAATCCGGACATGTACTGCTGAATCTACGGCTTCATCTGCATATCGAAATGAAAAATCTTTTCTGCCTCCGTTCTGACCAAGTGTCGCACACAAGTCAGCTGATGATTAAAAGTTTTGATTAAGTCTGTCACAGATGCTTCCGAACTCTGTGGTGAGAAAAACTCTCGGATTTTTGCCTCTCTAACTGGATGAGGACAATATTGTGCTTCCATCATTTGTTTGAATTCCGTCCAGTCAGCATTATAATTCTCAGGTCGAATAGCTTCCCACCAGTCAAAAGCCTCCCCAGTTAGAAAATACTGGGCAATAGGAACTTTCAGGTCCTCGGGACAGTTAATACCCGCGAATATCTTCTCTAATTCCTTTAGCCAATGATCCCAAGTAAGTGCCTCATCAGATCCATCAAATTTTGGCGGGTGCAATTTGACCACCTCAGCAAGCAATCTGTCTCCCCGATTATCCTCGTGGTGCTGCTGTCCCATCGCCGTATGCATGCGGTCAACTACCTGAGCAAACTGGTTTATCTGAGCCACCACCTGTTGAAGCACTCCCAGCATGTTAGGATTCGCGTCGTCATTCGCTGATCCTTGTTGTCCTCCAGAATGGGAATCGGTTCGACTAGCCGATAATTCTGGGGTAGTTGCGGAATCCTCCTGTCTTACATGACCACGTCTGCGTCCACGACCGCGTCCTCCCCTCAACATACTGTAATCACAATTTCTCAATATCCAGGACAAAATTTTCAAAAATATAGTCCGTCAATATTCACAAAACATAAATTAAGTAAAATGGTAGTATAAGAGATTAGGAGACTTACAACCACGGTCCACATGACGACTTTGGCTGAACAGTGATGTTACGAACGACCCGTAAATCAAATAATGGAAATAGACCCAACTAAAACCCGACTGCCAAGATATCCATGAATCTTAGCTCTGATACCATATTCTGTAACACCCCGAGATATCCGGAATAATTACAGCGCCGTAAACCCTTTAAGTAAGGATTTACAAGTCTAATTAAAAGAAATGTGAATATAATTCAACAATACCACAGAAATTCAAATTACAAAACCGGTTCAAACTGATCCATTGAGTTAATTGATACAACCATATCGAAATGATATTAATAAGACACGCGTACTTGAGTACTAAAAATGAACCAAGAAGACAAATCATAAAAACAACAAACATCACTGAGCCCATTCGTCGTCACGTCGGTACTATAGCTGTTTCCCCGATCCTCAGCTACCTGAACATCAAAACAAATGTCCACCCCCGAAGGGGTTAGCAAAACGATGCTAGTACAAGTATCATATTAAACGAATCGGATATGCAACAACAATGCATAACAAAATACACAACACGGATATCCGCTACTGGAATCCAACAATGCGAATCCACAAGATTCCATTAACACAGTATGGGTATTCCAATGATCCAGCGCCCTCAGCATAGCTACCAAGATGATCCCGTCGGACCAACACGAGGTGGAAAAACCCGTCCAATGATCCAGCACCCTCAGCTTAGATCCCAAGATGATCCCGTCGGACCAACACGAGGTGGACATCCGATTCAGCGCCCTCAACATAGATCGTACAACATACACAAACACAACTCATGCATACATATATTCCAAATCGCTACGTCCATCAACATGAACATACAGACGCTAGATAACGAATATCATGACAATTCAACGAAATAAATCTCATGTTCAACAACATGAATAAACCACATGTATGCTCAAAATACCAATATTAACAAATTACGATACTTGCCTCAAAGATGGCAAGAACTAATCACTCCAATGATCTCAATACACTCGAACGCCGCCTCCTTCGATCAACGTAGCAAGCTCGAACCTTAACAAAAGAAATAATATAGAATTCATCTCATGTCGTACGAATGTCTAACAATCCGATCTATGGCCGAAAGCTCTAAAACATGTAATCAGCCTGAACTACTTAGCGTACGCTATGTACCCTACGTAACGTGCGCTAAGCCTGCCTAATAGCGTACGTAAACAACGAAGTCTAGCGTGCGCTAACTATGTACTGACAGTTCTCTCTGATCAGCCGACTGACTCGCCTGATGACGTAACATACGTTACGTACCAAACGTAGCGTACGTTACTCATTCCCGATAGTGCACGTTAATATACATATCTTAGTGTGCGCTAACCGTGCATGGCAGTTTAGTACTGGGCAGTAGACTTGATCTAATAGTGATGAAACTCATGAAATCTTCAGTGTTAATACATGTCATCTCCATGCATATCATGCTCATACGGTTTGTGAAAGATCTTTACGGATTAAACGACTTCGAAATACAAGGATACGTATAATCATCACAACACCATAATTCATCTTGATCTTCAAGAAAGTATCCTAAGTTCCATCCATTCTATGTCCCAAAACGTATGATTCCATTATGTAAAGACATAAGAACTTGATAATATCCATAAACTAGTCATAATCGGTTTTGAAGCTTTATGAATATGCTATGAGTTCAAACACTAAAAGGTTCAATGGTTTATACGATGAAGAAGTACCGAAACATCGAAAATATCCTTCTAACAACATGATGTTCGACTACGTACGAATTTAACTGACTAGATAATCCCAAATCATGATCAAAACATCCTTCAGAATATTACTTAATATTGGTGAAGAATCACCTACCTCAAAGTAGTGAAGAACAAGGAGGAACTTGAAGAAATCCAACGCCGAAGGCTTGAACACCAATCTCCAATGATCTACAATCTTCCAACTCGTGCTAGGATGATGATATGAGAGGTTGAGGATGGAGGAAGTAACTCTCTAAGTCCAAGAATTTGGATTTGGGAAGTGAAAAGTCTGAAAAAATGAAAAAGGATGCTATCCTATATATAGAAAATGGTTATTAGCGCGCACTAGTCCATATCCATAGCGTGCGCTAACGGCCATATGAAGCTTACTGACTTCACTGTAATCAGCATTTAGCGTGCTCTATCCCTATACCAGTAGCGTGCGCTACAGCGTTGACTTGGCTTTTCCCGAAAGCCGTCCAGGTTCATCCCGACATTATCCGACCAAGATCCGCAGTTGATCTCACCTACCACCCTGTCTTAATCATGTTGACTATGTATAGCGTGCGCTAAGGTTCATACATAGTGTACGCTACGAACCCAATTTAGCGTACGCTACGCTAAGTCGATAGCGTGCGCTACATGTGCAAAAATCACCACTTAGAACACATTCATGCAATCATGCGCTCAACAATACCTGATCATGAAATACGGAGAATAATACTCAGATCAAAATGCAACAAATACAATATCACAAGGTTCAATTACACATCAGAAATCTCGGGTATTTCAAACATGAGGCAGAGAAGGTGGCTAGAATCAATCAACCACTATGATATCGAGATCCTTTATCATCCGGGCAAAGCAAATGTGATTGCCGATGCTTTGAGCTGTAAGACTGTGCAGGAGAAAATGTTTAGCCGCTTGACAGCACAGAGAGAGTTGCAGTTAGACCTCATGAGGCCAGAAATTGAAGTTTGGTTATAGCGTGTTCAGGGACAACTTTGCACACTTGAGATTTCTTCGTCTCTTGATGATATGATCAGATCGAAGCAAGTTACGGACCCATTCTTATCTCGAGTTCGGGATGAAGTAACTCAAGGGAAAGCCCCTGGATTCGTGATCCATGAGGATAGATTAATATGCTTTAGAAATCGAGTTTGTGTACCCGGAGACGAAGAGTTGAGAAACTCTATCATGAGAGAAGCCCATGCTACCCCGTACTCTATTCACCCGGGATCTAGCAAGATGTATAAGGATTTGAAGCAAAATTATTGGTGGGGGATTATGAAATGTGAGGTAGCCGAATTCGTTTCGAGATGTTTAACTTGTCAGCAGGTTAAGATTGAGCACCAGCGACCCGCAGGAATGCTGAAACCGCTCCCAATTCCCGAGTGGAAATGGGAGGATATATCGATGGATTTTATCACTAGATTGCCGACGAGTCGTCGAGGAATGAATACGATTTGGGCGATTGTGGACCATCTGACCAAATCAGCCCACTTCTTGGAGATTAGGGACACATGTGGTCCCGAGAGATTGGCCCAGCTATTTATTAAGGAAATTGTGAGGTTACATGGTACCCCTAAGAGTATTGTATCAGATCGTGATGGGCGATTCATGTCGCACTTCTGGAAAGCAGTTCATCGTGCGATGGGCACGAAGTTGAATTTCAGTACGGCTTTTCATCTGCAGACCGATGGCCAGTCCGAGAGAACCATCCAAACTCTAGAAGACATGTTGAGGGCGCATGCTCTTGATTGGAAAGACAATTGGGAAACCCAGCTACCTTTGGTGGAATTTACTTATAATAATAGTTGGCATGCCTCGATTCAGATGGCACCGTATGAGGTATTGTATGGCCGTCATTGTAGGTCCCCTTTGTGTTGGGACGAACTGTCAGAATCTTTGGGTATGGAGCCTGATATGTTGTTAGCAGCTCGTGAGAAGATTGTTTTGATTAGGAGTCGGTTGTTAACGGCTCAAAGTCGACAGAAGTCCTATGCTGACCACCATCGACGACCATTTGAGTTCGAGGTTGGTGACCATGTGTTAATGAAGGTGTCTCCTACCCGAGGTGTTTTTCGTTTCGGGAAGAGCGGCAAGCTGAGCCCGAGGTACATTGGTCCGTTTGAGGTTTTGGAGCGTGTAGGTGATCTGGCCTATCGACTGGATTTGCCACCGGCTTTGAGTTGGATTCACAACGTGTTTCATGTCTCCCAGCTGAGGAAATATGTTGCTGATCCGAGCCATGTACTTCAGTTCGAAGAGACACCTGGAGCGTCCTGTGCGGATACTCGAGAGGAGGATCAAGCAATTGTGGAACAAGACGATCCCCCTACTGAAGGTTCAGTGGTCACGACACGGAGTCGAGGAGGCTACGTGGGAAACCGAGGATAGTATGCGAGTGAGATACCCCGAGTTATTTACCCCTTAGTTTCGAGGACGAAACTCTTTTTAAAGGGGGGAGTATGTAATATCCGACTGTAATTTTTCATTTTTTATCTGTCGATGTATATTCAGATCAATTGATTATCATGGATCGTTGCTTTTAGTATTATGTTGAGGTATTATAGATTTGAGCTTCATATCATTGCTATTTCATTTCATACTTGATGATTCGATGTCAATTAGAGAGTTGAATTTTTGAACTTTTTCTGTTGGTGTAGCGTACGCTATGTAGCATAACCAACGGATGCTAAACTTGCGATTTAACGTACGTAATGCCTTGTCTGTTGCGTACGTTAAGAAGGAATCTGACATCAGTCGACTTCAGCACGTGAACCTGTTATCTGTTGGCATGCATGTGTATGATGTCTGAGCTGTCGTGTCGGCCAGAGTCAACTTTTATTAGCGTGCGTAGCACCCTTTTAATTAGCGTGCGCTAATGGCCTGCGGATTCAAGACAGTAGCCACTGTAAGCCGCTTACATACATAACATTAACCGGTTAGCATACATAAGAGAGTTAACGTACGCTAAATTTCCCCGATAACGTACGTTAAGCCTGCACAGTCTATTTATAGGACCAGCTTGTTTTTCATTTCTTCACAACTCTAAACCGATTTTCTCTCCATATATCATCCCTCTGCACTCCTAAATCGATATCAACCTCCTCCAACTTGTGTTTAAGCCTTAAATCTTGGAGTGGAGCTCATTACCTTGAAGATTAGGAGGTGTTCTTGAGCTTGGAGTATACTTTCTTGTAGTGTTGAGAGTTGCTCATCATTTCTAGAGGTATGTGTGCATCCCTTATATGTACTTTTCATATGTTGGTGTTAATGAGGAAGTATATTTCACCTAGAGTTAAATTAATCAAGTAAAACATAGTTTTAATCTAACTTTTTAAACACTTCTTGATGAATATGATAAATGAGGGTTTGAAATGGATGTATTCTTGATGATATAGTGATACTAACCATATTGAAATTATCATACTCATCTTTCTGGACGAATTTAGCTCAGTAGAACATCGTTGAATTGGTTAACTTCACCGTAGTTGGATTTAACCAATAGAATTGATATCATAAAGTGTTTGAACACCATTTTAGGTATTTAATTAAGAACTTGATAATGCTGAAGATAGGATTAGATGATCTTGTTCAGAGATCTTAGAAGCTTTAACAATCATTATGGTTCAGCTTCACAAGTCTTTGAAGAATAGTAAGGATCTTGCTAATTACAAACAATAACTTTTCATTAATCTAATGTGTTGAGAATTTAGAATGTTTTTGATCATCATACTAAATAGATAGTGAATTCATAATGATAATTAATGAATCCTCCAGGTTGGTAAGAATGATTTTGATAACCTTCATGAATATGGTGTAATCTCATAACTAATATAACCTTATTGTAAGCTTAATATTCAATTTAGATGAGATGTATTGAAGAACATAATTGTGCAGATTTTACCTTTCAAACATTGTAATATTTTGGAAAGTTTAATCAACATAAGATGATATTGACAACATAAGTGGTTGTTTAACATGTTCTTGATAAAATTCTTATTTATGAAGAATCATGTGAACATTCGGTAAAAGTATTGTGAATCGATTTTATGGTTGAAATGAGGTAAAAAGAATTCTTGGTATAAGACTTTGATATTTTGAGATAGCGAAACTATTCTAATGGATTGTAGGGTGTCGTCTCACTAATCCTATATTGATAATTATACAAATATGTTATTGAGTAAAATGTATTTCGTTTAAGGTTGATTGTCCGAGTAAACGATATTAGTCTAGGACCGTTCGTTCGTTTCGACAAGAAGAGGATTATTCTCGTCTTCGTATTGAGGCAAGTTATCTTACTTGGTTATAATGATGATTATATTCTTGTGATGGTTATACATTTCATGTGTATGAAATGTTTGTCGTGATTTGACATTGTCTTTGACGTTATTTCGTTTTCATCATGGGGTTACATTCCCAAGTACGTCGCTTTGAATCGTTGATCTCGTTGGTCCTTATTGTCACTTCGGTGAGTTTTCTTGATCCTTAATCGGATATGTATTTCGTTGAATTTCGTTGTCATGTTGTATCGTGACATATCTGGAATCATATCTGCGTGTCGATTGGTTATTGTGTAGGATTTTTAGCCGGGCACTTATATAGTCATACGTGGATGTTTCTGTATTGGACTGTGCACACGAGATGTAGTTCGTGAGGCTAATTAGGTACATTGTCACACGTATATTCTAGATTCCGTATACGGGGTGGACATGTACACGGACACATTTCCGGATCGGGCGTACTGTGATGTCCATCTTGAGCCCTATTGTTTAGTCGTTCATAGTCCATGTTGATTGGATAGGTTTGATGGTTTGTGACGGATTGTTCATACGCCCGAGCGGTATGTTCAATAGTCGGGATATTTTCTTGAGATCTAATATATGTGAATTGTATAATGTCGGGAGAATCCTTTATCATGTATATCTGACCCTGTGTTTTGGGCGAAATACTTGTGTTGTATTTTAGGTCAAGGTAAAGGCAAAGCACGGGAAGAGCATGTTGACGGCGAAGGGTTCGAAGGATACTAGTTCGGGGGCCCCAAATCATTTGTTGTCCAATTATGTTAAACCGTGTAATGTTACCTTATTTCCGCTTCATTTAAATTACTATCTGGTTGTATTGGTATTTGAAGTATATTCCATCTCCACATGGTTTATACTTGTATTTCGGATCCTGTGTATCTTAAGGCCGTTGGCCATATTTTTAATAAACTCCTAATCGGAGTAATAACTATTTATTGTGGTTCGGTATCCCAAGTAATACTTATTTAATCTGTTTTTGGATATCGCCTAGCGGGTCCCAGTGTGGGGTCCACAGCACTGTAATAGCTGCCTTTTGGGGTGTTACAAAATATATGTATGTATATACGTATATTGATATATATGCCTATGTCGGTGAATGCCGAGCGATGAATGCTAACACTAGTTGACGTACTCAACTTGGATTGATGGATGAACTATACTTATGGATAATATAGTAAGGTTATATATATATATATATATATATATATATATATTCGGTTGAGTCGCAATATAGGTATATATGTGCGGCGTTGGTTGGTTATGCCTGAAGGCTCATTGTGATTGAGTTTTGATTGATAACGTGCGTAATATTGTTTAGATGTGTGGTTATGGACTGACGGATAATTTGTGTGACTTGGTGTACTGAGTTGATAATTGTTGTAACGTTTGTCTGTGTGCTTGATGTTTGAAACAATATGTATACCTGTTGTGAGAAACGCCATATCCGGGAACCTCTGAGGGCGGGGCGTGTACTCCGGCCTGGTGTACGCTGCAATGTGCGGCTCCATATGGTTGGTGAACACCAGTGTTACCTAATGCGCGTGCAAGGGGCGGCTCTTGCGGGAGTGATCGTCGGCGCGGTGACATGTTCAAGGGGCGGCCAACATAGTGGAGTGAACGCCGGTGCACAGGTGTGCAAGGGAGGCGCCTGGCAGGCTTATTGGTTATGGATATTCGAGTGACAGCTAAGACCCCGATACCGAACGATGTTCGTAATTCAAAATTATTTCAACTCGCTTTAAAAGGTCGGTCTTGATATAGACCGCGATTCGTTTTTCTGAAAGTTTGTTTCAACTTGTTTTAAATGTTGGTATCAGGGTTAATTAACCAAGGATATTTGATGAGATCTCCGAGGTTTAATTAATTAGGGGTCTTGAGCAGGATTTGTCGAATGAGAGGCTGTGTCCTTGATTGTATTGTGATGATATTATTTGGATTGGGTCGAGAATCCGTGAGATGTTGTAATGACTCGCTTGTGACAGTGTTTCATAAATTGGGTCAAGGATCCCGAATAACGTTGTAATGGTTTTCTTACAAATTGTTTTCCACATGCTAGGTCGAGGACCCATTAGCTTTTGAAGTTATGTTCTAAAACTATTCCCATTCGATTTTCAAAACCCCAAGATGGCCCGAGTCAATACTAATATTTTCAAACTATCTTATCAAATTGCTTTTCCCTTTTATAAAAGGGGTTTTCCAAGCTAGATCTTTTAACTCATTGGGCTTGCTTAAAGTTTCACTGGTGTTATGATCCGTAAAGAGAATATGGCTATGTGATTACCTTTCACCTTGTGTAAACGAATGTTTTGATGTGCTGTTTGTGTGAATGTGTGGTTTGTGTTAAGGCTTCGTGGCTGTTGAGTTTGTGTTGATACTTTTCGTATATCTTGTACATTATGTACTTGCACTAGCAAAATTCCAGTTTGCTAACCCCCGAGTTTCGGGGGGTGGGTGCCTGTTATGCGCTCAGGTTTTGGCAGCTCGGGAGCAGTCACAGGATTGGCTTGGAAGAAGATGGAGGACAATGATGCTAATCACACCAGAGTCAGAGTCTTTTCTTTTGTTTCATTTTGGTCGGTATTTCTGTGTCGGTCGAGTATTCACCCTTTCATGGGTGTAGCTTTCATTTGTTAAATTGAGTTGTCATTCTTTTCTGTGTTCAAGTTTATTATTGTCATTGAAATATGAATGTCGTTAGTTTCTGAATTGGTTAATGACCTTGTCGGTCTGCTTTGTAATTATATTAACCCCGGTTGGTCAATCATTGAGTAGTATTTTGGAGTTTAGCCTGGTAGATCCTTGTGATAAGGGTCTACGGCATGTAACATTCCTGGTCGGATTCTGGGGGTGTTACAGATATGGTATCAGAGCTTAGGTTTGCGAAAAACCTAGTCCGTTGGGTCAAGTCCATGTCCGGTGTAAGTCGCGCGCATCAGAGTTGTGATTAGTATCGTGGTTCCGACATCATCTTCAGGCAATCTATGATGGTAAGTCTCCCAATCGTAAGTCCCCTTATGTACATATTTGATTATGTCGTGCTAATGTGTTTAATGTGAACAAGGGTTGGAACTTGGTGGTGATATTATTGTTTTAGGATATAACATGTGTATACGGTCCGAGTGAAAATGGTTATGTAGTATGTTTCGGAAGTCGAGCATATTTCTCGGTTTCTACATTCCATTAGAATAAATTTTTGAGTGTTAATTTTATCCGCCGCGTGAGTATTCCAAAATGTCTTTTGGTATCTTGCAAACTGAGTTTTATTTCGTAAAACCGATTCCATAAACCGAGTTTTGGCATTGGCCTTGATCGTTTTGACGGTATTCTTATGACGGTATTTGATATTTTATAAATGACTTTTGTGAGTTTGAAAATATTACCGTCATCGGGCTTGTTGGCGTTTTGAACATTTTAAAAAATAATAATAATAATAGTTTTTAGCCTTGTGGGTTCCGACGCGGGGCCCATGGCGTTGTAATATCACGAACATTTTAAAGTGGTGCTTTAAAATTTTCTAATATTGTGAAAACCCATGATTTAATGTCGTCATGTCAAATGGTCACGTATCTCGGTGAAAAATCCTTTCCACTAAGCATTTTGGTGGAAGAGGAAAGATTTTCAAATTGTGGTATTTGGAACTCAACACTTTTGAAATATTTCAAATTAGTTATGATTTATAAAAGAATTTCTTTTATACATTTTCCGAAAAGAATTTTTAAAGTCGATGTATAAACTTCCTCTTCCAAAATAAAGGACAGAATCTACAGGTTTTGGGCGTAACGTGACTCGCCCTCTTTTTCAAAACTTTGTTTTCATTAAGTGTATACATATAATGATCGCCCTCGTCGAAGGACTCGAAATTGACTTCAGAAAACTTTGTGCTTTACGATATTACCATTATTCTAAGGATGCTAACTAAACCTCGTGTTGATAATTGTGGTATATTGTACGACTGATAATTTAATATTGTTGAACGGTATTATCTGCATTAGTATGTCGAGCCTCAGCGGACGTAGACGTGATGATGGGAATGGAATCGGCGAGCTGGTTCGTACAACAATGATTCATGCTACGGTGAAGGAGTATCAAGATCAAACGATATCCTATGAAATCTCCTCAGTGGTCGATCCTACGAGCGAAGCGAAGAGACCGGGGACATCTGGGAAATTTTTGGGTGGTGAAGAGTCTAAGGCTTCCAAACCCCCACGTCGTTCGAATGCGTCGTCTTCGCGATCGGGAGTGAGCGCTGGGAATCCCAAGCCAACATCGGTGACTCTTGGTAAGAAGAGAAGGTGCTTCAACTGCAATCGTCAGGGACATGATCGTGCAAATTGTCCCTTTCAACTCTTGACTTGTTACCGATGCGGGTGTGAAGGTCACCGGGAGAAACACTTTGAGACAGTTTCCGAATTGGCAAAGAATGCTACCCTATTGGTGTAATACCCGGTTATAAATTCATTGATTATCATTCAGTAATTGTCACTCAGAATTTTTTTTCACCCAGTAATAAACATTCATCATTCATGTTCATTCAGTTGTGACCATTGTTCGGCGTACTTTGGAATCGCATATCAGTTGCTATTCGTCATTCATCACTGTTTGAGATCGAGCCAAGATTATTGTCATCATCATCATCATATTTTTGTAGTATGTGTGTGAGATAGCGCACACTACGTACTCCTGTTAGCGCACGCTAATGGGGTATAGGTAGCGCACGCTAGGCATCAGTATTTGCGCATGCTAGCGCAATTGAGGCAGACAGTCCAGAAGGCACTTGATTGCAATTGAGTAGTAGTAGCACACACTACGAGTGGTAAGTAGCGTGCGCTACAAGTTTGAGGTAGAGCACGCTATACAATCGGTATAGCGCGCGCTAAGGCCGATCAAGCAGAGTCCAGTGGGTACTGTACTGAATCGGATTAATTCGTAGCGCACGCTACGAGTGGTAAGTAACGTGCGCTATCTGTGCTAGTAACGCATGCTAAGTCGCATTGGTTAACGCACGCTATCGGAAAGATGTTAGTGCACGCTACCAAGTTCGTAGCGCACGCTAACAAGGCAGTCAGGGCTCACTGGACTGCCCAGTTAACCGCTAGCTCACGCTAAACATCAGGTCATAGCGTGCGCTAATCGAGGATCAGTATATATTGGACTGTTCGGTCCAGGTTCGTCATTTTTCATTTCCTCCTCCTCCTCCCATCGGTTTTTGGCGATTTTGGATGTTTTGGAGAGATCTTTTCAATATGCATTCACCTATCATCATCTTCAAGCTCCTAAGTTGGATTAATCATCACTTAATGAGTTTCATCACTCCAAATCAAGGTAATTTTTCATTAAAGCTTGAATTTCGGGATTTGAAGGTTTTATTATCGATCTCTTTGAGTTAGCTTGCTTTTATGTTGGAATATGTTAGATATGGATTATCTATATTGGATACTTGTATTCTTACGGATTCATTGATGTAATTTTCGAAATTTGTGAATCATTGAGGAATTTTTCAAGAAACCCTTGGTGTTGACTTTGGAATGTTTGGGGGTTTCGATTAAATGTTGTTGAAATCCTGATTTAAGTATTCCTATTGGATTATTGATAGTATTCATGAGGTTTTGTTGGATAGAATCATCCATTGGAGGTTGGTTTTGATATAATTGAGTTTTGGTTGTAAACAATTGGAGATTGTTTGCAACGTGTTTGTTTAAATGACCTAATGAGTTTCGGGTAGTGTTGTTTCGACTTTTGAGTTGGTTTTGATCATGCTCGATTCGTATTTTGAGAAAATTGTTGGTATTTGTATTGTTCAAGGTTGTTCAAGCAGCCGAAAATTTCATTAAGGGCGTTGTTCGTGGAAGGACTTTCTCGCCGTCGGTTTGAGGCAAGTTTTATTCTTGTACTAGTCAATGAGATTAATGTTATCATATATGTGTATGAATGTGTTGTATCATTCCGAGACTTAGTCTCTTCATACGTTCATTGATAGTAGGGAATCGTTCGATATGATACTCTTCGGCAATTATGCCAAATGTTCATTAATGGCTCGCTCAAGGCATTGGGCTACTCGTTGTTAATGTTATTGTCGATAGCCGGTTCGTGGTATCGATGTATCGGTTGTTGTTGTTAATATTGATGTCGATCTAAGACATTATCGTAATAATTGTTATTAATTTTGGCGTCCTGTCATTCATGTTATGTTGGCCGATTGAAGGCATTGTCATATTCGTTCTCATCTTCGTCGTCGGTAACCGATTAAAGGTGCCGAGGCATTCATTGTATCATTGTCATCGATTGGCCGTTCCAGGCAATCGAGGTGTTCAATCATTCATTGTATCATTGTGTTATGATACGACGTTGGGCATTCATGTTTTGATCTGTTGAGCAGGTATTACCTTGGTTTGTGAGCATCTCGTATTATTATTATCATTGTACCGTTTCATTCTGCCTTTGGCTGCATATCATGTTATACATGTATTTGATGTTCATTATACGGATGGCCCGGCCGTGCGGAACATGTTTTCATGTTTTAGGTGCTTGCGAGGAGAGAGTTGAGACACAGGGTCATGACGATGGCGATGAGGCATTCGAGCGATACTAGTCCGAGTTGTTCATATTGGTCAGTCAGTTGGAGTGTTCTCCAGTTTGTCAGTCATTGTCATTATGTATTACCCAAGCAAGGCTCGCAGGTGTGGCTGTATTTTCATTTTTGTCCATGTAGGCCCATCATTGTCGTTAGAATTCCTCCTCGGAATATTGTGTCGGATATCATGGTAGGGATTATGATTTTCCATTTATGGTTAATTTAATGTATTTTAGTCATGTTCGCCTGGTGGATCTCCTGGCGTGGGGTCCACGGCACTGTAATAACCCAATAGGATTTGGGGGTGTTACAGAAGATGGTATCGGAGAGTTGGGTTGTGAGATACCCTGATATGTGAGTTATGTGGCTCTACCGTCGAGGTAGTAGTGGGACTGTCAGGTTATGACAATCTGGAGAGTCGGGTTTTGTGAGTCATGAAATTTGTACGACTGAACGAGTCATTCATTCATCGAGTCGTCATTAGTAGAGACTAGTATCGCAAGACCTCGAAGCTTCGTATGACCTGTGTAAGGACTCGATCCTCTTTATGTTCATACATTCATCATGTCATTAACTATACATGCTTTATTGAAAACTATATGTGATATTAGTGTTACGATTGATTCATGGCTAATTATTTTGGAACACATGTGATCTGTATAAGCGATAAGAATCAACTCATTCATCAGTCAGAAATCCTCAATCATCATTTTTGATCTTGTCGATCATGTTAATTCAATTATCACTCAGTCAATCTCATTACTCAGTTAATTCATTCATCACTCAGTCAATCTCATTACTCATTTAGTTCATTCATCACTCACTCAATCTCATTACCCAGTCAATTCATTAATCATCCAGTCCATCTCATTGTTCAGTTGTTGATCTTGTGGATCGAATTTTCAACCTTGTTAACTTGTTCAAGGTAATCATTTCAGGAATTCCATCAGGTAATCATGTTACATCATTTGATCTTTCATGCGATCTTATCATATTCCGGCGTCATGTTGACGGTCATTTTATTACATTATTAATGCATTCATTGTGTTAGAGCGTGTATGCTCATTATTATCATTCAGTAACGTAATCATAATGCGATATTCATGTGGGATCTATATTCATCATGTGACTCTCCTACTTCAGTATGGATTGAGCTGTCAGAGGACAAAGGGGAAGAGGCCGCGGTGCGGGTCGGAACCTGGGACCTCGTGCGAGTACCCGTGTGAATGCGAGGGATATCATTAATTCATCAGATAGCGAGGCTACTTATTCATTAGCAGATAATCAGTCGTTTTCAGGGAGTCGTACTCGAGATGCAGCTCACTGGAAAGGTGTTCGGGTTGACCCATTCATATTTATGCAGGGCATGATTGCCCAGATGACTCAGATGACGCGGATGGTGGAGACCATGCAGACCTCGATGGTTCGTGGTCCACCACAGCAGAGATTCCAGGTGCCGTTTCATGGATAGACTAGAGGAGTGAGTCAGGTTATTGGCGATATCTCTCGTCAGAGGCCGCCTACTTTTGAGGGTTCGTCAGAACCAGCTGATATTGTTCATTGGATTGAGCATTTTGATAAACTCTTCGACATGGTTCAGTGTCCAGAAGGGAGTAAAGTGGCAGTAGTGGCATACTACTTGAGTAAGGGTGCTTATTCTTGGTGGCTTTCTGTGAAACTTATCGATCGTGATTGTGTTTGGAGCGAGTTCAAGAACCTAATGATAGAGAGGTATTATCCGGCTCCACTTCGGGAAGCCAAGTTATCAGAGGTTTTGACCCCCGAATCTGTAATATCCGGATTTATTATTATGTATTTCATCTGTTTTGAACCCTGTATTATTCAGAATTGTGATATCGATAATTGAAGTATGATATTCTCGTATTTGAACCCTTGTACATGAGTATGGCAACATGTAATTTTTCCCATGCAAATACGTGATAACGTACGCTAACAAGGATAGTTTAACGTACGTTATCTGTTAGAATTAGTGTACACTACGAATGTAGCGTAGCGTGCGTTAACTAGTCAATTATTGAGCTGGGCGGCTAGCACATTCGCCAGCCGGACGTGGGTCCGGATAAGATTCCCGCGGACGAACTGGGACAGTTTTGGAGTCAATGCTTATTAGCGTGCGCTAAGGATAGTTGGATAGCGTGCGCTAATCAGCTAATGTGCAGAAAACTTTATTTAAGGGACAGCACTCCATTTCTTCTCGTTCCCTTCACTCGTCCTCATTTCTTGATAGTCCAGAGAGACTTATATCCTCCTTAAACACACTTAGACCACCTCTTTTTGATTATTAAAGATTATATGTCACTTGTGATTGATCATTGAAGTGGAGAAACACCTTGGATTGGCATACAAACAACTGGAGTTGGATTCTACCTTTTTGACTCGGTATTTTCTTCATCTTAAGGTATGTTAATTCTTTCTCGAGCCTTAGATTCGTGTTTTAAAGAATAAGATGAATCATGCTATCAAGATATTGATTTCCATTGGTGAATTATTCAAATAAATATCATGTTTAGATGATGGAATGATTATGCTTCTGATATCGTCGTTGAAACATCGTAGTTGGAATCCTAGTACGTCAAATGATGAGAGGAATATTCTGAGATTGATTATCCATATGAATAACGTTGCCATATTGATCGTAAACTTGGAGTTGATATCACTTTTGTTAAAAGGACCTTAGAAAGAATCATCTTAGGTTGTACCCTTTCTTACAAGTTGGAATTGGTAGTTCACCTTTAAGATGAAGTCTGAATGTATTATGACAATGAAATCTAGTGCATCAACCTGAGATCACCGAACTTCACATGAGAATGATAATCGAGTTGAATATAAGAATTGTGATGATATTCATTTCCTTAAATTCAAATATGATTGAATCCGTAAGATCATTCATAAGTTATGAATATGACATGTAGACGGATAACGTACGTTAATCACTGAGGAGTTCATAAGTTTCATCACCGTTAGAACAGTCTGCTGCCCAGTAGTGAAACTGCCATGCACGCTTAGCGTATGCTAAGCTATGTAGATTAACGTACGCTATCGGGCATGTTTAGCGTATGCTACGTTTGGTACTACGTTATGTCATCAGGCGAGTCAGTCGGCTGATCAGAGAGGACTGTCGATACATAGTTAGTGTACGCTAAACTTCATTGTTTATGTGTGCTAACGAGCAGGCTTAACGCATGCTACATAGAATACGTAGCGTACGCTAAGCAGTTCAGGCAGATTACGTTTTATGAACTTTCGGCCGTAAATTGGATTGTTAGACATTCATACGACGGTAGATGAATTCTATATTATTTCTTTTGTTAAGGTTCGAGCTTAGCAACGTGTTTAATCGAAGGGGACGACCTTCGAGCATTTTGATATTCGTGGAAGTCTTTATTGTCATCAAATCGAGGCAAGTACCTTAATTGTTTTATGTATTGATGTTATACATATTGTTGTACATGTATGTCGTTGTATGTCCACCTCGTGTTATTCCGACGGGATCAACGGGGGATCTATGCTAGCGTGCGCTGGATCATCGGACGGGTTTTTCCACCACGGGTTGGTCTGACGGGATCATCGTGGGTTCTAGGCAGTGAACGCTTGATCGTCAGAATTACCATGTGTATGTTGTGATATCATGTTGTGATTATCATTTGTGTATGTTATTTATGAGTTTCTCGTAGGAGAAGACTCGTTGGTATTTTGTCATTTACGTTATTATCCTTCGTGTGATGTTGAATAATATGTGGTGGTACTTGTACTAGCATCGTTGTGCTAACCCCTTCGGGGGTGAACATTTGTCTATGTTCAGGATCCAGGAGAGCAGGGAAACAACCACTGGAGATGCATGACGACGAGGGTGCAGAGTGATGTTCCGCCCGGGTTTATTGTCTGTTGTTGGTTATTTTAATAAGTACTCGAGTACGTCGTAATTTGTGATGTTTGGATTTCAGTGATGTATTAATATTCTTCATTTGGATATTTGTATTCTCGGTATTGAACCAGAACTGTCGTATTTTATTTCAGTGATTTCATAATTTAGTATCTGTTATTGTCTTTTCATTTATTCAGCCTTGTAAATTCTTATGTAAAGGATTTACGGCGCTGTAATATTCCTGAATATATCGGAGGTGTTACAGAATATGGTATCGGAGCTAAGGGGTCATATATGTCTTTTGAAGTAACCGGCCGTGAATAACATCACGGTACTGCCTACGTCTTCGTGCGAACGGTGGTTGTAAGTTCCTAAACTCTATCTCGACCTTTACATGTTGTATCTCTTTATACTTGAACATTGAACGATATTGCTTCCTGTATATTGAGTATTTATGCTTACAGTATGTTGAGAGGTAGACATGGACGTGGTCGCGGTCGCGGACGCGGACGAAGGAATGCCGAAAGAGAAGCTTTGCCTTCTAATCAGGACAGCCATAGCTCAGGCGAGCCACAAAGATCTATTAATAATGAACCAGAACCTGTTGTACCCGAAATCCTTCGTCAGGTGGTGAACCAGATGACTCAATACGCCCAAGTCGTGGACCGAATGTAGGTGGCAGTAGGGTTACAACGGGGAAATCGACAACAGGGTATCCCAGACATGGGAAATCGAGGCGACCGATGGCTGCAAGAGGTGGCGAAGATGCAACCACCCAAATTCGACGGTATTTCTGAGACTTCCACCTGGGATCAGTGGTTGAAGGAACTAGAGAAAAATTTTGCCGGGATTAATTGCCCTGACGACCAGAGAGCCTCTATTGCTCAGTACTTTCTGATAGGGGAAGCATCCGAGTGGTGGGAAGCCATCCGGCCTGTAGTCCATGATGCTGACTGGACAGAATTTAAATTGATGATGGAAGCTCAGTACTGCCCTCGTCGTGTGAGGGAAGCCAAAGTTCGGGAGTTTTTCTCCGCTCGGCCTTCAGATGTACCAGTATCTCAGGCAATTAAGACGTTTAACCAGCAGCTGGCATTTGTTCGACATCTGGTCAGAACAGATGCAGAAATGATGATCCATTTTGATATGAGAATGAAACCAGAAATCTAGAGGTACATGTCCGGTTTTGAATGTACCACTTTCCGTAAATATCAGGATAAAGCATTGGCGTATGAAATCAAGGAAGCAGCAATGGAGAAATTTACAGAATCCAAGAAGCAGCAAGTCTCCGGTGGTTTCACAGAACACAAGAGCAGCGGGCCCCGCAAGGCCCAGTCATCCTTCCATTCGTTTAAGAAACTTCCGCACCCATCCAAGAGCGAAAGGAACTTCGTAGCAGCATCAACCATGATGGATGTCACCAGGAAATGCTTTAACTGTGCCCAGACAGGGCACTATCGATGGAATTGCCCCCTACCTGCCGTGATTTGTTTTGATTGTGGTCGAGAGGGACATCGTGCGGTGTTCTGCGAAGAGGATGCAAAGTCTTTTAGAGCCCGTACACCACAGCCAGTTCAGAAGGAAGCCAGTATCCAACAAACGCAGCAAAGTGTTCAGATGCCTCAGAATTTTGGCCGCGGATGAGACAGAGAACAGTGGGACCGAAAGGGTACATCGAGTGCCGTATCTATTCCCCCGCGTCTGTACGAGATGAGGAGAACAGACGATCAGGATGTTGCTGTCGCATCAGGTACTGTTCATATCCTTTCCCAACCAGTTAGCATTTTATTCGATACAGGAGCTACGCATTCATTTATATCCTTGTCTTGTGTAAATCGTTTGAATATTTCTCGTTTTCATGATTCTGAACCTTATGTTTTGGGTTTACCGAGCAGAGAAAGGATTGTTGGAAACTTAGAAACTAGAGATTTTCCTGTATCGTTTGGAGGCAGAGAGTGGCTCTCAAATTTGATTGTGAAAGAAATGCAAGGAGACGACCTGATACTCGGAGATGATTGGCTTAATCGATATGGAGCTATTGTAAACTACCGAAAGAGGAATATCTCGCTGATTGCTGATGATGGTTCTGAAATACTGTTTGAAGGATGGAAACCAGGAAGCTCAGGAAAGATGATCAAGGCGATGAAAGCTGTCAAATTGTTGAAACAGGGCTGTACCGGACATTGGTGCTATGCAATGAAGAAAAAAGATGAAATTGTGGAACTTTCATCCATTCCTGTGGTGAACGAATTTCCGGATGTATTTTCTGACGAGTTACCTGGACTACCTCCACGGCAGGATGTACAATTCACCATCAAACTGGAACCCGGAGCGACACCAATTTCTAAGGCGCTGTATCGTATGGCACCTACTGAGATGTACGAACTGAAAAATCAACTGGAGGAGTTACTGGAAAAAGGCTATATCCAGCCAAGCCTTTCGCCCTGGGGAGCACCAGTTCTTTTTGTCCGGAAGAAGGATGGATCGCTTCGACTGTGTATTGACTGTCCGGAAGAAGGATGGATCGCTTCGACTGTGTATTGGCCAGCCAGGGCTCGGTCGATCCGACGGTCCGGAAAATCCCGAAGCCTAGACCTGAATATAATCCGAAGATACGGTTACGAAGTAATCGCAAAGAAGAATCTAAGCACTAAGAGAACACACAATTCCGACCACCTAAGGGCTCGAAATTCGACAACGGAAGTAATTACCCCAAACTTTGGGAAATTACGAAAACGGCCCAAAACGTCCGAAATACACGATACACAATCGAAACACCAAACCAAAGCTTGCAACATGAATAATAACATTAAATGAACTTACGAGAAACTCAAAACAACAGTTTCGGATGAGATTCGCAAGAATCGAACTCAAGTGCGGAAAAGTCGTTTAAGAACACGGAACTCAACAAAACGATACCGAAACGAACTCGGATGACAAAAAGTGGAGAATTAAATATTCTCATAATGACTAAAGGGTCATAAGCGAGTCGTCGAAATGGACCTCCGCTGAAAAAAGAAAATTACCGGAAATCGAAATTGCGGATATTACATACTACCCTCCTTAAAAGAAGTTTCGTCCCGAAACTTAAAATAAAATATCAGGGTAGAATACAAACAAAACCAAAAAGTTCACGCAACAAATATCAATCTCTACACGAATTACAACACAAATACAACACGTAACTACGCTACTGGGCACCACTGAGCTCTCCACGAGTAGGGGCGGGATCTCGGCTCCCGAACATCTCAACGACGGTCTCGTAGTGTACCGCCTGATGTCCCACATGTCCACATTTGAAACAGTTAACTTGCTGTGAGCAACAATTCTTCCGAGTATGGCCCACACGGCTAAAATTGAAACATAACTTCACGCCACTTGTCTTACTCGGCTCGTGAGTAGGATTCTTAGACTGATCGAATGAATGATGAGTGTTCCCAGAAGGGCAACGCAAAGTAATAGGCTCACGAATCTCACTTCTCTGGCCTCTTGAAAAGTTACTCGAGGTCTTCTGCCTCTTACCTCCTGAGCTACCTTCTGACACGAAAATATCCATCTCGATGGCTAGAGCTCGGTCCTGATAATCTTTCAAGGTAGTACACATAAGCGGAGCCATACTCTCATGGATATTGGGTTTCATGCGCATATTAAAATGTCGTATCTTGTCCGCTTCACTTCTCACCTGATCGCAAATATAAGCTAGCTACCGATTATAATCGACTATCGCCTGGGATATCGACACATCCTGGGGTGTAGCCGAGAAAAACTCAACGATCCTGCGCTCACGGACAGGCAACGGGCAATACTCTGCCTCCTTGGCAGTCTTAAACTCAGCCCATGTAGGTGTACGATCTGCAGGCACCACAGCCTGCCACCAGTCTGCAGCTTCTTTGTCGAGCAAGTACTGAGCAATGGGTACCCTCCTTTCCCCAGGACAACCTACATCATCGAATATTCTGCCCAACTGGAAGAGCCAGTTCTCCCAACCTAACGAGTCATAAGAACCTACAAAACGGGGCGGGTGCATTCTCATCACATCTCGTAACCACTTACTAGCTCCGTTATCCCCATCTGGGTTCTCATTCCGATGTATGGCATGATTCATCTGCACTAACTGGTCAACCACCTGACGAAGGATGGTGGCGGCGCCAACGTCAACATTAACGCTGGCCGAATGAGAATGTCCCTGATCTGTACCGAGCTGATTGGTACTCGGCAAGGAGGGAGTCGTCCTCTCCTGCTCCCGATTACGACCACCACCACGACCACGGCCACGGCCTCGGCCTCGACCTCTTAGCATACTGAACGGACAACCAATCAGAATAACAAGATAAAACAAACCTCATATAATCGACATAATCCAACAATCAGCAACACAATGCAATATTCACATGTTCACATTGACAAAGATGTATGGCCTATACCTCAGCATACACGGTTAAAACATTAAGCATGCCATTGTGGTCCAATCACAGAAAATATTCTTAAAAACAAGTTTTCCGAGGTATTTGTTCGAATGATAATAATTTAAAAATTCGCGAGTTTGAAAGATTTTGCTAGGATGAAATTTTGAAAACACTTTGTTTAATACCTCGGTCATTGAAGTGGGGAACAATACCTAACAACGTGTCCCGCCACTTGGGCATACAACCTAGATTTTCTGACAAGAATAGTAACATAGCAACTCACTGCACGACTTAACCTTAATACATAAACACATAACGTTCTAATTTACGAAAGCCAAAGTTGTTTTGCAAAACATAATTTTTTTTTTCAAAATCATTTGGTTCATAACCAAAACGACAGTAATATTTTGCAATATCCGAAGTACTTCAAAACACATTTTCCAAATACCGTCTGATGGTGTCATTTGAAAATACACGGCCCATTTGTCAAAATTTAACCGATTTTAAAGTCCAGACAAACCGTGGTTTGACCGCACCACCAAAATATTTTCCAAAAATCGATTTCTACAAAAATGCTCAAACCGTAAAATCCTTCAAAAAAAAAGTTCTCAAGCCTACCCGTAGCGGCCAAAATTACAACATTCCAAAAACAGTTGAATTTAAAACCCTATGCTCAAACGGCAACCAGGGTCGCCAATTCAATCAAATGCATCTCGTGGTACCAAGTTTAAACACACAACAAAATCATTCATCGGAGTTTCTCACAAACTCTACCGTCGATACCTTTTCAAAACCCACCAAGGTTTACAACTTTCACCCCATACCACCCCACACGGTGGTTCAAAGGTAAAACAACAATACGCCCAGCTTTATACATATACTATGTGCCACAAGTATTAAATACACTATATTACACAACACCGTGCAAATAAAATTATACACCGCAATTAACTCACTAAGATAAAATCAGGATACACAGGTTCCTCGCATAAAAGAGGAGACTTACGTCCATAGGCCGCACGGAGATGACGGTCGCCCACGATACTAATCTCACCCGACAACATATCTGACACGTTGTGACTACGCACAACTCAACTTGTCACCCGACATCTCGAATGACAGAACCACACAATACTCGACAAATCACGACTCGACTTGACCCAACAGCCTAGGTTTCCGCAACCTAAGCTCTGATACCATAAATGTAACACCCCCAAAACCATATGGGAATATTACACGCCGTAGACCCCTTTTTACTAGGATCTACCAGGCTAAACCTTACAACACGACCAAATATTTGCCCGGCCAGGGTCAAACAATACAATAAGACAGACCGTTAAGGTCACTTACACGTGAACACGCAGACCGATGAGGTCACACAACTCAGAACTGACTAAAATAATATTACCCACACGGGGGACGAAACACAGTACAACGGAAGACTGAAATAAACTCTGACAATACAATTAAACTCTATCAACTCTCAACTCTTGATTAGTATCGTAGCTCGTCACTTCCTATGCCAATCCTGTGACTGCTCCCCGGAAGCTGCATATACCTAGACGCAAAAACAGACATCCACCCCCCGATTATTCGGGGGTTAGTAAAACTCCACTGTTTTACTAGTACAAGTATCAAATCATACAAAAAGTAACGAGCAAACATTGATCATAATCAAATTTAATAACCAAGTACCAAAATATTCCCGCGAGGTTTTAACAAGGGAAATAAGCTATGAAGCATTTAAAAGTAAGATCATCCTCTTGGGGATTTTTAGAATTTCAAAACTTTTAAGACCTCAAGTCCTGATTTGGTAATCCTTTTAGAAAAACCTTAGGGTTCAAACCCAAATCCGATTCGCATTTCGGTAATTTACAGTGCGAAAATATTTCCACAAATCTCGCGGGGCTCGACCCAATATTCCTTTCTAGAAAACTTCATTTTCAAAACTTAGACGATCAAAACATATTCATGACCCCTTGATCTGCTGCCACGAGTCTCCGTAGGTTCGAAAATCCGCACAGAAAGAAACAAAAACATCAATCACAACAACTAGTCCTGACCCCGTGAACCTGTGCCACGTGTCACCGTAGGTTCCGCCGAACCCGCACGGTTGGACGTACTGTGTCCTGATTCGATGGACCTGTGCCATGAATCATCGTAGGCCTCTTCAGACCCGCACGATTGGACCTCAGTGTATCACCCTTGATATATTCAGGAATATTACAGCGCCGTAAATCCTTTACATAAGAATTTACAAGGCTGAAGAAAGGAAATGACAATAACAGATACCGACTTATGAAATCACTGAAATAAAATAAAACAGTCTGGTTCAATACCGAGAATACAAATATCCAAATGAAGGGTTATTAATACATCACCAAAATCCAAACATCATAAACTGACGCCATACTCGAGTACTTATTGAAATAACCAACAAACAAAAGACAATAAACCCGGCCGGAACATCACTCTGCACCCTCGTCGTCATGCAGCTCGAGTGGTTGTTTCCCCGCTCTCCTGGATCCTGAACATAAACAAATGTTCACCCCTGAAGGGGTTAGCACAACGATGCTAGTACAAGTACAATAATCATACAACAGTGATATAATCAACAACTATATCATAACAAGTTTCTCCAACGAGAAATATCAACAACACATATCATATCATAACAATTTCAACATACTGATGGTATTCCAACGATCCAGCGCACACAACTGTAGATTCCCATGATGATCCCGTCGGACCAACACATGGTGGAACTACCTGTCCAATGATCCAACACAGCTATAGATTCCCATGATGATTCCCGTCGGATCAATGCATGGTGGACATATAATCACAACACATTTACACAATACAATCACATCATAACTGTCATAATATAAACAATTCTAATTAGAGTACTTGCCTCGGTTCATTGACAAGAATAAAACTTCCACGAATATCAAAATACTCGAAGGTCGTCCCCTTTGATCAATCACGTTGCTAAGCTCGAACCTTAACAAAAGAAATAATATAGAATTCATCTCATGCCGTACGAATGTCTAACAATCCAAAATTATGGTAGGAAGTACTTAAAATGCAATCTGTCTGGATCGCTTAACGCACGCTACGCATCCTATGTAGCGTACATTAATGCTACTCATTAGCGCACGCAATTACACACAGCCTAGCGTACGCTAACCATGCACGGTCAGTGCCTCACTGATTAGCCGACTGACTCGCTTGATGACTTAACGTACACTAAGTTCCAAACGTGGCGTACGCTAAACCTACTCAATAGCGCACGTTAATTCATGTAGCATAGCACACGCTAAGCGTGCATGGAAGTTCACTGAAGGGCAGCAGATTATACAAATGGTGATGAAGTAAGCGAATTCCTCAGTGATTAATGTTTGTTATCCGAATACATGTTATGTTCATAATCTTATGAATGATCTCACGAATCATAACAACTTCGAGATACAAGTATTAAGTATACGTATAATCATCACAACACCATAATCCATCTGATTACAATTCTCATGCGAAGTTTGGTGATCTCCGGTTGGTGCATTAGATTCTACTATCATTATACACATTCGGACTTCATCTTGAGGGGAACTAACAACTCCAATTAATACGAAAGAATATTTCCTAAGATGATTCTCCCCTTAAGTCCTTATAACCGAAAATGGTATCAACTCCAATTTATGATCACTAAGATAACATAAATCATACAGATAATCAACTTCAGAATGTTTCTGTCATCATTTGAAGTACTAGTATTCCAACTACGAGGTTCCAACGATAATATCATAAGCATAGACATTCCAATCTTCTAAACATGATGTTTGTTGAATAATTCACTAATGAAATTCAATATCTCGTTAGCATGATCATATAATTCCTTAGAATCCAAATCTAAGGCTGGAGATAGATTGAACATACCTTAATATGACGAAATCACTGAACTGCAAGGTAGAATCCGACTCCGGTTGGTTGTATGCCACTCCAGGGTGCTACTCCACTTCAATGATTACTCACAAGTAATATCCAATATTCAAGGATCAAGTAGATGTGTTCTAAGTGTGTTAGGAGGACAATTATTGCTCTCTGGTCTCTCAAGAATGAAGAATAAACGGAGGAAATGTAAGCCAAAAATGGGTTGTTGTCTCATTTATAACATTTCTACACTTTAGCTAATTAGCGCACGCTGCCATACATACTTAGCGCACGCTAATAAGCATTGACTCCAAATCTATCCAGGTTCGTCTACGGGAATCTTATCCAGACCCATGTCCCGGCTGGCGCATGTGCAAGCCGCCTAGCTCAATAATTCAGTGCCTAGCGCACGCAACTCCTACATACGTAGCGTGCGCTAGTAGTAGCCGATAGCGCGCGTTAAACTACATTCGTAGCGTGCGCTATCACGAATTTGCATGAGAAATTTTGCATGTTGTTATACTTATGTACAAAGATACCAATGCAAGAAATATCATACTCCAATTATCAAGACCACAAATCCGAATAATACAGGGTTCGAATACAGATGAAATACACAGTAATAAATCCGGATATTACATACTCTCCCACTAAAAAGGAGTTTCGTCTCGAAACTCAAAACAAAAATAACTCGGGATATATGGACTTCATGCCATCTTCCGTTTCCCATGTGGCTTCTTCCACTCCGTGGCGTGACCATTGAACTTTGACCAAGCGTATTGGTTTGTTCGTCAACTGCTTAACTCGACTCTTGAGTATCTTGACCGGTCTTTCTTCAAACATCCCATCATGAGCGACTTCGATCTCGCCGAAATCAATGACATGACTAGGATCTGGTATATACCTCCGTAACTGGGATACGTGGAACACGTTATGAACATGGCACAATGGCGGCGGCAATGCCAATCTGTATGCCAACTCTCCAACTCTCTCAAGGATATCAAATGGTCCGATATATCTCGGACTCAGCTTTCCTTTCCTTCCGAAACGAAAGATTCCCCGAGTAGGAGAAACCTTTAAAAGTACGTGGTCTCCCGTACTGAACTCCAAAGGGTGACGGCGTATGTCTGCATAAGATTTCTGTCGACTCTGGGTGGTCAACAATCTTTCACGAATTAAGGCTATCTTCTCTCGAGTCTGTACGATCAACTCTGGTTCTGTTCCGATCAAGTCTGATGAATCGTCCCAGCATAGGGGCGATCTGCATCTTCTCCCGTATAATGCCTCAAATGGTGCCATCTTAATGGAAGCATGTCAACTATTGTTGTAAGTAAATTCAATCAACGGTAGATGAACTTCCCAATCGTTTGACCAATCTAAGGCACAGGCCCTTAGCATGTCTTCCACCGTTTAAATGGTCCTCTCGGATTGTCCGTAAGTCTGTGGGTGATAAGCTGTACTGAAGTTCGATTCGGTCCCCAAGGCCTTATGAACTGCTTTCCAAAAGTGAGACACAAAACAGCCGTCTCGGTTAGAAATAATGGTCTTCGGCGTATCATGTAGTCGAACTATCTCTGAAATAAATACACACGCCAACCTCTCTGGTCCCCACGTGTCCTTAATGCCTAGAAAATGAGCTGATTTGGTTAGACGATCAACTATCACCCAAATCATGTTCATTCCTGTCTTGCTTCTTGGCATGCCAGTGATAAAGTCCATCGATATGTCCTCCCACTTCCATTCAGGAAACGGAAGCGGCTTCAACATTCTGGCAGGTCGTTGATGCTCGATCTTAACCTGCTGACAAGTTAAGCATTTCGAAACATATTCCGCTACATCTTTCTTCATGTTGCCCCACCAGAAATTCTGTTTCAAGTCCTTTGTTGGGAAAACAAGAACCCTGTATCGAAACACCCGGAATATTCAATCCCTATATCGAATGGTATTTGATAAGAGGTTTTGACATATATGCCAATCCGCATACAGTAAAGGAAACTGTATCGAAGTATTGAGGCATCATCCTGTATCGAAGACCTGTCTCGAATCTAGCATATTGTGAAGTTCTTCAGTACAGCAAAGAAGTCTTATAAAGACCAAGTATGGAAACTGTCTCGAATCTCCAATACAATTATCGTCCATACAGCTCACAACAGGACAAAGAAGGAATCTTCAGAAGTCAAGTCCCATTGAATAAAGAAGTATTTAAATACTCAAGGATAAAGTATTTAAATACTGTCAGTCAACAGATCTTCAAATCCCGCTAAATCCGGATCGTGTTATAATCCCGTTGGAACGGAATCTCACTCAAACGGATACATCTCAATGGATATATATTCCAGAGACTATATATATCACATCAAGATGCTGAAGATCAGTTACCCAAGATATCGGAATTATCAAGCTATCAAAGTTATCATCAGAGCAAAACATATCTCCAAATCTAACTGCAACTCAGATCAAAAGAGATATACAGTGCTCATCATCTTGAACAACACTTCATCAGCTGAAAGCTCTTAAAGTCAAAGTTGTTGTTCATCCACTGTTCTATACCTTGAACAAACCCAGATCAGCCCTATGTGGACTGAGTAATCTGTGCTTCTCCGGAACTGTGTGTGAAGGATTTGCATTGAAGAAGACGAAGCTTCAGAACTGTGTGTGAAGAAGTAAGTCAAAGCATTAGCTCAAAACCAATCTGTGTGAACGGTTGAAGCTAAGATCTTTATATCAATCTGTGTGAACGATATATTGATTGTGTGTTGTTATAATTACGTAGTTGTGTACGTAGTAATTATAATAAACTTTTTACTCCTGTGTGGAGGACCAGTGGACGTAGAGGGGTTTACCTCGAACCACTTTAATTACTGTGTTATTTACCTTCAGTTTTTACTGTTTTAATTATTGTGATTAATTAAGTATACACTATACATTTAGTTGTTGTATCCACAGCGACCTACTGTATCTAAGACTTCCGCTACGCACTCAAATTTAAAATCAGTACAGGTTGTTGTTTAAACTATTTCCCAAACTGTATCCAGTATACTTAGTGGCCAACAAGTGGTATCAGAGCGGTTGATTCTAAAAAGAATCAATCATATTTTTAACCGAATCAGATCCAAAATCACTTATTTTCAAAACAGTCTCTTTCATTTCTGTATTATCACATGGATACCTCTATGATCAACAAAGTGCCTATGTTCTCTATTAACGAATTTGATGATTGGAGAATTGGGATGGAGGCTCATCTTGCAGCAATGCATGAAGAGATGATTTTTGTCATACAGGATGGTCCTATCAAGATCATGAAGGTAAACACGGCCGCAAGGATTGAAGGCCAAGCCCATGCTGAGATGCGCGAAAAGGATCGCGAGCAATGGACCATAGATGAAAGAAAGCGAGCCAACCTTGACAATATGGCTAAGAACGCGTTATTTGTCACTCTTGACAAAGGCACATTCTCGAAGGTAAAGAGCTGCAAAACAGCCAAAGAAATCTGGGATAAACTCAAGTTGATTTTTGACGGAACTGAGCTCTCAAAAGAAAACAAGATTTCAAAACTGACTCAGCAATTTGAATCTTTCGAAATGAAACCAACTGAGACACTTGAGGAACCTGACCTCAGATTCACTGGTATTTTTGGTGAAATTGAAGCGTTGGGCAAAATTTATACCCAAAAGGAGAAGAATTTAAAAATTTTCAGATCTCTCCCAGCCCGATGGGACATTAAGACCACAGCTATGCGTGTATCTTGCAATCTTAATGAAATATCTACTTTTGATCTCTTCTCTGACCTCAAAGCTTTTAAGTATGATATTGACAGAAGAGAGAAAGCTGAAGAATCTCCATCAAAGGTCACATCACTAGCCGCTGTATCGAGCCGTCGACACAGCATGCCCAGCTCGTCGAAGCCTAGTCACAGGAATGCTGACAGTGACGACGACTTCCTGTCTCAAGATGAAATGGCGCTTCTCATGCACAAATTCAAAAAGTTCATCAAACAGTCTGGAAAGACTCCCTACATGCCCAAACCTGTCCACAAGGTAAGTACCGAAACATCATCTGGCGACGCTAACCTGTGCTATA
Organism: Orobanche coerulescens; assembly: GCA_033398695.1. Classification (NCBI taxonomy): domain Eukaryota; kingdom Viridiplantae; phylum Streptophyta; class Magnoliopsida; order Lamiales; family Orobanchaceae; genus Orobanche; species Orobanche coerulescens. The sequence continues at coordinate 161,628,044 of CM065803.1, forward strand.
GTTGCAGGAAACCAGGGCATTATGTAAATAAATGTCCTCATCCTAAAGTCCAAAGGTTGCCGGAGGCCAAGCAACAAGAGAGCGATGAAAGAAGACGTGCTTGGAAAGACAAGCTCAAGGCCCTGATTGGAGAATCAGAAGCCTCCCCCACACCATCCAAATCAGCAGAATGTCTTCAGGTGGTCACTGAAAGTGATTAATCTGACGATGAGTTCGATGATAAATCATATATGTGCTTCATGGCCAAAGACATTCCAGAAGGTGAAGACAGCGACGATGAGGTAAGCTCAACCTCAGCTATTCCGTCAAATGCATCTCATACTTTTGAAAACATGATGAATGAATTTAAAAACATTCAAAAGGCCCATGAGACATTAAAAACTGAGAATATACAGCTTCAATTAACTAATTTAGAGCTGAAAAATGAAAATGACTTGCTGAAGATAAATTATGAAAATATGTCTCTTGACTGTGAAACCAGCAAAGTCGATTTTGAAAAACTCATGGAGAGCAATCATCAACTTGCTCATGAACTAAGTGAGGTTAAAACTCACAACGAGAGCAAGACAAATGATTTGGTTCTACTTCAAGCCAAAATCACAACTCTCGAAAAACGAGAAATTGAACTTGAGACCACTCTGAAATCGTTCGAGAAATCGTCCAAAAGAATGGAAGAAATTCTGAGCACTGGGCAAAATGCTCATGATAAAAGTGGCTTAGGATACAGCTCATGTTCAAACAAAGGGAAAACTAGTACAGTGTTGAGCAAGAGTGTGGAACACATTACAGAATCGGAAGATACCCCTAGCCCCGTGAAGGAACCTGCTGTACCGAGAAAACCGAAGGCTGCTATTCCGCCCCCGCAATCCTATTCCAGACAGCGGAATCATAAGCCGTTTCAACATGTGAGGCGCACTCAACAGCATGCTCCCAGAGCATATCAACAGCGCCAACAGCCATTCAGAAGGAAGGCTGTATCCAACTACCAAAGGCCCGCACGCGGTCTTATCGATCTGACACGCCTAGATATTGGATACAGGAGCCCCGTTATCCCTCGAGACAGCAGATGCCGGTTCAGTATCAACAACAGCATTGGGAATACAACTGGAGACCCAGAAGGCAAGCTGTTAGGCCTAACAAAATGGCTCCACCTCCAAGACAGCACTCGTACTGGATTAATAATAATAACCCTGAATTTTTGATGCATAATAATTATCATGGTTATAATGACTACGGATATGCACCTCGTAGATATCGCAACACTGTACCGAGTATGACCTACAGTAAACCAATTGCTGCCAGGAAAACTTGGGTACCTAGAGGAACTAACAATCATGGACCCAAAAATCAAAGGGGACCTATATCTACTTAATTTCTTTGTTACAGGACATTCAAGAGGAGGATACCTGGTACTTTGATAGTGGATTCTCTTGACACATGACCGGAGATAGGACAAGCTATCAGATTTTGTAGAAGGTCGCGGTCCAAAAGTTCGTTTCGGTGATAAATCTAAAGGAAGAACAAGAGGGAAAGGAAACCTACTTGTCGGAAAATTCAAAGTCACCGATGTTGCATATGTTGAAGGCTTACAGTATAATCTACTTAGTATTAGCCAGTTCTGTGATAAACAGTTCTCGGTAAAGTTCTATATAGATCACTGTAGAGTCAAGAACATCCAAACCAAGGAAGTTGTGCTTACAGGAAGCAGATCAGGTAACATGTATATTGCTGACTGGTAGCCTATGAGCTCCTCAATTCCATGCTTTGTTGCCAAAGGCACTGCAGATCTTAGCTGGATATGGAACAAGAGGATGTCTCACGTCAACTTCAAGACAATCAACAAGCTCCCAAGACAGGGAATGGTTAGAGGTTTGCCAAATGTGTCATTCAAGAAAGACAGCGTCTGCGGACCATGTCAGAAAGGCAAGCAAATCAAGTCAACCCTGAAGAGCAAATCCTACCTTTCAACCCAAAGAGTGTTGGAGATGCTACACATGGATCTCTACGGTCCTGTAGACCCAGTAAGTTTGGGAGGTAAGAAATACTGCATGGTTGTAGTTGATGATTATTCCAGGTATGCTTGGACGATCTTCCTTAGCAAGAAGAAGGAAACAACATCAAAGCTGCCCGAGCTCCTGAGAAAGCTGCAAAATGAAAAGGCATCGAGTATCGTGTGCATTCGTTCCGACAGAGGTACAGAATTTACTAACCGCTTTATAGAGCAATACTGTTCGGAGAATAGAATACAGCATGAATACTCAGCTGCTCGTACACCTCAACAAAATGGTGTTGCTGAGCGAAAGAATAGGACGCTGAAAGAAGCAACAAGGACAATGATTTCCGCAAGCAAGTTGCCACAGCGTTTCTGGGGTGAAGCAACCAATACAGCATGCTACACTCAAAACCGCTGTATCGTCAACAAACACCACAACAAAACAGCATATGAGGTATGGAACAACAAAACTCCGTTAGTTTCGTATTTCCACATTTTTGGATGCAGGTGTTATGAATTGAATAATGGGAAGGACCAACTTAGAACCTTTGATGAGAAATTAGATGAAGGAATATTCGTAGGATACTCCTCCGTCAGCAAAGCTTTCAGAATCTTTAATAAAAGGAAGCTGACGATCGAGGAATCAGTTCATGTAGTGTTCGACGAACCACACCATGACCCTACAGGAGTAGATGATATTACTCAAGACATCCAACAACTCTCTATCTTGGATCCTCCAACTCCCATAGAACCTGTCGTTGATTTAGAAATCAACCCCGCAGCTATAAGAATCGACGTGGATGAAGCCGATGCTGTACAAGCTGAAGCTGTGTCCACATAATCCTTCGATACAGTATGGGATCCTGAACTAGAACCCGACCGAAGATGGTTGAGAGATCACCCACAAGAGCTGATCATTGGAAACATAAATGCTGGTGTTTGTACTCGTAGGAGAATACAGAGTACACAAGGAAATGTACTTTGTGCACAAAAAGAATCTGATACTGAGAAATCACAGTTTCCTGAATGGAAATCCCAATCCGAGCTTAGAAGACTCAATATGTGCACCATTGCTGTATTCTAAGCCCAGTCCGAACCTGTTTCGACCATAGACGCTCTTAATAATTCTCATTGGATAACATCTATGGAAGAAGAGCTTAACGGTTTCGAAAGAAACAATGTATGGTATCTTGTACCCAGACCTACACATCAATCGGTTATAGGAACCAAATGGGTATTTTGAAACAAAAAGGATCGAAATGGACTTATTATAAGGAATAAATCCAGACTAGTCGCACAAGGCTATAGTCAGGAAGAAGGCATAGACTATGATGAAACCTTCGCCCCTGTAGCGAGACTAGAAGCCATCAGGATATTTTTAGCCTTTTCCGCCCATAAGAGCTTTATTGTATACCAAATGGACGTCAAGAGTGCATTCCTGAATGGAGACCTTGCCGAAGAAGTTTATGTTGAACAACCACCAGGATTTGCCAACACAGACGGTATCGATCTAGTTTACAGGCTAAGGAAAGCGTTGTATGGACTTAAACAAGCCCCTAGAGCCTGGTACAAAACCTTGTCCCAGTATCTAACCAACAACGGATTTGAGAAAGGTGCTGTGGACAAGACCTTGCTGAAAATACAGGAAGGTGATGACCTTCTTATGGTGCAAATCTATGTGGATGATATTATTTTTGGTTCAACTAACCTTGCTTTATGTCAAAGGTTCTCTCATCTCATGCAAAGTAAATTTGAAATGAGTATGATGGGAGAACTTAGTTATTTCCTAGGTTTGCAGGTAAAGCAGTTCCCTACATGTACTTTCATCAACCAAGAAAAATACAGCAAGGAGCTTCTCAACAAATTTGGAATCAACAATTCCAAATCTTCGCCAACCCCCATGAGCACTTCCGTGCAAATTAGTGCTGATGAAGCCGGAAAGCCGTTTGACCAATCACTCTACAGGAAGCTCATTGGTTCGCTCCTGTACCTAACGGCTAGCAGGCCCAATATCCAGTTTGCTGTTGGAGTGTGTGCGAGATATCAAGTTACACCTAAGCAATCACACTTCAATACAGCTAAACGAATCCTAAAGTACATTAAAGGAACGGTCGATGCAGGACTATGGTATCCTAAGGAAGGCGGATTCGATTTAGTTGGATATAACGACTCAGATCTCGGAGGCTGCAAGCTAGATAGGAAGAGTACAAGTGGAACTTGTCACTTTCTTGGACCTAGACTCGTTTCTTGGTTCAGTAAGAAGCAATTGGCTAATTCTCTTTCCACGGATGAATCAGAGTACTATGCTGCTGGTAGTTGCTGTATGCAGACCCTTTAGATGCAGCAACAGTTGTCAGACTATGGAATCGATGCCAGAGAGTCTCTAATCATGTGTGATAGCACGAGTGCAATTGCAATCACGCACAATCCTGTCCTGCACTCGCGCACTAAGCATATCAACATGAAGCATCACTTTATAAGGAATCATGTTGAGAACAAGGATGTTCGCCTTGAAAAAGTTCATACAGACGTTCAGTTGCCGACATCTTCACCAAGTCGCTCGACACAGCCAAATTCAACATGCTTAGACAAGAATTGGGAATGCTATAGCCCGACTCCCTGTAAGTAATTTATTGTTTTTACTCAACAAATTGAGGGGGAATGCTGTAAGACCCAAGAATACAATATCCAACGTTAATTATTTGTACGCTCAGAACCGTCAATACAGCACTGTAGTGAACAAATACATGAATTATCTTACAGTTGACGTGTGCAATAATTAAGGGGGAATACTGTAGGACCCATGAATACAGCATTAATCCACAACTTGCTGTATGGAATTTAAAACCTATATTTACCTTTTAATGGGTAACGCTGTATCGATGCGGACACAGCACATACTATAGGATTTCGATTCAGTATATATATATATATATATATAATATTATATTGCTTCATTTTAAAATGATTTTTGTCCACGTGCCCTGTTTTTATGTCAAACGTCATGTACATTAAATGCCTTACACGACATCTGGACAACTGAATCTCAAAAGCCGCGATGTTTTAAATTTTTTATTGTTTTAAAACCGCCGTTTCAGGCATTTAGGGTGACACAAATGTCAGAAGTGGGACCCGCTCATTTTTAAACATTTTAATAGATTAGCGTACCAGTTACACTCAGTCCATCTTAACCGTTGGTTTCAAAAACCGGTTCCCATCCCTTAAAATATGACCATTCATACTCTGCAAAACCCTATTTCGCCGCCCAACTATAAAAGGACTGTATCTGCCATTAGAGACTCTTTACGCTTTCTGCAAATTCAAGAGTTCTCAAGAAAAAACAGCCTACATACTTTTCTGCATTTTACTGCATATTTCGGTTATTCTCTTTCACTTTTTCTTGAGAAATCATCAAATGGCTGGACAAACTTCTTCTCCCGCTCTGAAGAAAACCGCTAACATCATCGATGGACGGATCTTTTCAAGATTTGTTGTCATTGAACGTATTCTGTCTGAAACCAACGACGCAGAACCCATGGAGTACATCATCACTCGTCTTCGTCAACAAGGCCTCTATTGCCTTGGAAGTCAGACTGCTGACAAGTACGATGCTCATCTGGTTGAGGAATTTTACCTCAACGTCGTCGTACGCTTCTTGTCACTGGCCCAAGGAGGTCACGTTGCCGACATTACCGCTACAATCCAAGGAGTTTAGATCTGTGTTGATAGCGATCTGCTCCAGAATATCTACAGGCTACCCACTGATGGCCTGACTATGGATCAACTTGAGACATTTGGGTCTCAAGAGCAAATAACCAAGTTTTATGGGCTGTTCACAGGCTCAAAAGTTGTTGACATGGTTCAAACCACCTGTCACAAAAAGAATTTCTGTCTACCTTATGTATATTTGCATGATTTCTGCTGCAGGATTATTGAGAATCGAACTGGTGCATTCGAAATGTGTACCAATTTGAGGTTCAGGATGATGGTGGATATTCTGACCTGTGAAAAGGTCAACTGGTGCCAGATAATCCTGAAGCGCCTGCAAGAGGATGTGTGCAAGCCTGCCACCCAGAAGAAATCTTTTGGTTTGATGTTAAACTATATCCTGACGAAATGCGGACTGTCGCAATCTGCTGATGCTAAGAAGAATAACTCCAGAATATACCTAGGAGGCGTCAAGCCTACCGCGTATAATCAAACCACAATGGTCTGCAACCACCCAAAAACTGGGAGTATGCCAGTTTCCGCAAATCCACGAGATGAGTCTTTGAATTCACAAGACGTGGAATCTTCAAAGAAGAGAAAAGATCTCACAGAAAGAAACCCATTGCTGGTGAGAAGCCCAAGAAGAAACTTAGGAGGCTTTCTAAAGTCAAATCTGCCAAGCCCTCCGAAGAAGTTTCCCCCGTGGCTCAACCCACTGAAGAACAACCCCAGGGCCCAACCCCTGTGTAAGAGGTACAGTAGATCCCGAGCCTTTGGCGGCTAGGACGGATGATGAGACATCTGCCAACGAACAAGACTTTAGCGAGTCGGCTGCCCATTTGGAGCCAAAAGCTATTTCTCCTCTGCGGGATCCCACACCCGTACAAGATCCATCTTCCTTCAGGGCACCATCCCCTGTAAGGAATCCCAGTTCCATACAGGATCCCATACCTGTACAGGAATCCCTCGCTACAGCGTCTCCAGACGTTGTATGTAGTCCCTCCCCTAACACCATTATTCATAAGACCCTTCTCTCTGTTCAGATTGAACAAGATTACGAAAGATTTCTTACATGGAAAGGCTACCGGCTAGCTCCGTACGAAATATTGTACAACTGGAGCGATTGGAGCCAAGAAGAAAGATTCGTATCAGAAGTGACAGACTCAATGGAAATTGAAGCCTTGATCCGATGGGACAACCCTTTCTGCAAAGAACTGATTGAAAACCATCTTCTGCAGAAATCTGACGCTAGAAGAAAAGGTAAGGATAAGTCAGAGGACTCTCCCGCAAATCCAAAAGACGACGATGACCATGACTCAGACGATGACGACGATGCTTTTCAAGCTAGTCTGAGGATGAGTCGTGAAGAGGCTCAAGCTAGAGACGCCTCTCCACCAAAAGGTGATGAAGGGCCGTCGACTCGAAGCAATCCCGCTTCGCCATAGCAAGAGATAATTCCCGACGAGGAGGAATCAGTCCCTCAAGTCGAGGAAGTTGAAGTAGTTTTGGAACAGGCACCTGAGCCTGCTGCCACTGAAGAAGAAGTTGCCCGCGCCGTCCAGCAAGAGGAATCAGTCCCTCTGCTGGAATAGATGGAAGCTGAGAGACAACAGGAGGATTCAGTCCCTCCTGTATCCATGTCTACTGAGGAAACTTCGCAACAGGAAGCCACTCAACCCCCTGCCGCCGAACCATAACAAGCTGCTCCCGCCCCTTCAATCATGGAATCCGAGGATGGTATCGTACCTGAGGATGTCCAACTTACTTCACGCCCAACCGTGAATGTAAGGAGGTTGAACAGCTCTGAAGATTTTGCTCAACCAGATTCTCCGATTTCTGCCGCTAGGAAAGAGCGCCTGCGTGCACTTGGTCTTCAAACTGTATTCATCCAGGATGCAGTGAATGCTCTGTCTTCTGTTGAGAAAGCATTGAATTGGATGCATACTTCTGTCGTGGAGGATATGACCACTCTACAACATGAAGTATCTTGTGTTGTCGAGGCATTCGTTATTCTGCCAGAAGTGTTCAAACAAGCTCTGAAAATCATGGAAGACAAGCAGGAGCAACTCCTGAAGGAAGAAGCAACCAAAACGCGAATAGCTGAAGCCAAGACCGCATGTGCTATGATTGAAAACAGCTCTCAATTGCGCGTCCACGACAAATGTATCCAGGACATGTCGCAGACACTTTCCGCCCTTGTAGAAAGAATGACTAACATCGAGACGAAATAGGATGCTGCATTAGAGATCCTAGAACGTCTTTATGAAGCCAAAAAGGGGGAAGAGGCAAGAGAAGCTGCTAGGAGAATCAGGATACAGCACGAAAGGGAATTCGAGGCCGCTCAAGATAGCATCACTGCCGAATTAAACAAGCTAGCCCCTCCCTCCCAAAGTTTTAGGATTTCAGGCTCCCGACCTGAATTTCATGATCCAAATGTTCCGTGGCAAAACCTTATCCAGAGACCTTCTGCAATTCGTCTGCCGACCAACCATCATCCTACTGCCGATGAAGTGAAGCAATGGAGGAAGAACGAACTGATGAGATACTTTGTCAAACTCATCAGGGAATCCGCCATCTTCAAGAACTATAAAACATTAGCGGAGTCCGCAGACAAATTTACGAAGATGCTAGAAGACGGAAAACTCCCTCTCCAGATCGACATGAAATCCAAACACAAAAGAGGAGACCGGATCACCCATCCAGAAGACTGGATTCTTGCCTTTGATAGATCCTATGAAGGATCGAGGCAATGATTACCTACAAAACTGGTGGTGTGGTACCGAGAATGATCCAAGGAGAAAACCATGGAGGCATGCGGACTACAGATAGGAGTTGAAATCTCTGTATATTATTCTTGATTTGTAATTTTTCTCTTCGAAACAGCAAACCCTGTACTCAATCTATTTTGAATATCAATAAAAGTGTTTGTTTGTCTTGAAAGATTACAACTTGTAATCTACAGTATTGATGTATGATTACTTAAATTGTTTGATAACAATCTCAAGTATAGAAACTTGATTGAAAATTATGCTGTATGAACTAGTCTACGAACAGTTCATGATTTCAGTTGTAAGCTTAGAAAAACATTGTAAGATTGTGCCTGCGCGCCAATCATAAGCTTAAGTTGTAAAAATCCTTAGCTATATCGAACTCGCCTGCGAGCAGTTCATTATTTAGACTAAGTTGCTGAAAGACAGACCTTTTGACAAAAGACCGAGAAATCAGCCAGAAGACATCAAAGAAGATCACTTCATGAAGAAGATTTTGGCATCATCAAGAAGACTTGAAAAGTTAAGAAAGTAAGTCTTGGCAAATTGTCAAAAAGGGGGAAATTGTTGGGAAAACAAGAACCCTGTATCGAAACAGCCGGAATATTCAATCCCTGTATCGAATGGTATTTGATAAGAGGTTTTGACATATATGCCAATCCGCATACAGTAAAGGAAACTGTATCGAAGTATTGAGGCATCATCCTGTATCGAAGACCTGTCTCGAATCCAGCATATTGTGAAGTCCTTCAGTACAGCAAAGAAATCTTAAAAAGGCCAAGTATGGAAACTGTCTCGAATCTCCAATACATTTATCGTCCATACAGCTCACAACAGGACAAAGAAGGAATCTTCAGAAGTCAAGTCCCATTGAATAAAGAAGTATTTGAATACTCAAGGATAAAGTATTTAAATACTATCAGTCAACAGATCTTCAAATCCCGCTAAATTCGGATCGTGTTATAATCCCGTTGGAACGGAATCTCACTCAAACGGATACATCTCAACGGATATATATTTTAGAGACTATATATATCACATCAAGATGCTGAAGATCAGTTACCCAAGCTATCGAAATTATCAAGCTATCAAAGTTATCATCAGAGCAAAACATATCTCCAAATCTAACTGCAACTCAGATCAAAAGAGATATATAGTGCTCATCATCTTGAACAACACTTCATCAGCTGAAAGCTCTTAAAGTCAAAGTTGTTGTTCATCCACTGTTCTATACCTTGAACAAGCCCAGATCATCCCTGTGTGGACTGAGTAATCTGTGCTTCTCCGGAACTGTGTGTGAAGGATTTGCATTGAAGAAGACGAAGCTTCAGAATTGTGTGTGAAGAAGCAAGTCAAAGCATTAGCTCAAAACCAATCTGTGTGAACGGTTGAAGCTAAGATCTTTATATCAATCTGTGTGAATGATATATTGATTGTGTGTTGTTATAATTACGTAGTTGTGTACGTAGTAATTATAATAAACTTTCTACTCCTGTGTGGAGGACCAGTGGACGTAGAGGGGTTTACCTCGAACCATTTTAATTACTGTGTTATTTACCTTCAGTTTTTAGTGTTTTAATTACTGTGATTAATTAAGTATACACTATACATTTAGTTGCTGTATCCACAGCGACCTACTGTATCTAAGACTTCCGCTACGCACTCAGATTTAAAATCAGTACAGTTTGTTGTTTAAACTATTTCCCAAACTGTATCTATTATACTTAGTGGCCAACATCCTTATACATCTTACTGGTGCCCGGGTGGATAGAATAGGGCGAGCTGTGAGCTTCCTTCATAATCATTTGTTTCAGAACATCGATATTAGGAACGCAGAGTCGGTTCTGAAATATCAAAACTCCATCATCATGAATTAGGAATCCGGGGGCCTTTCCCTTGATCACTTCATCATGTAACCGAATCATCAGAGGATCATCTGCCTGTTTAGATTTGATTTCTTTGGTTAATGACGAAGTTAATTCCATCACGCACAGTTGTCCTTGGACTCTTTGTAACCATACTTCAATTCCTTCTCTAATCATCTCTCGTTGAAGGCTAGGTTGGGAGGTCAGAGTCTCCAGCATCTGAATAGAAACAAGCTTGCGACTCAATGCATCTGCCACCACATTCGCTTTGCCTGGATGATACAAAATCTCCAAGTCGTAGTCCTTAATCAGCTCTAACCATTTTCTTTGCCGCATGTTCAGCTCTTTATGACTGAAGATGTATTTGAGACTCTTGTGATCAGTAAAGATCTGACAGTGAGTCCCGTATAGGTAATGTCTCCAGATCTTCAAAGCAAAAACTACTGCAGCTAGCTCTAAATCATATGTTGGGTAATTCACTTCATAAGGTATCAGCTGTCGTGAAGCATAAGCGATCACCTTATCATTCTGCATCAATACGCATCCGAGTCCTTGGTTCGAAGCATCACTGTAAACTATGAATCCTCCAGTTCCCTATGGAAGTGATAAAATTGGTGCTGTCGTCAATCTCCTATTCAATTCATCAAAACTAGTCTGACACGACTCGTTCCACTCAAACTTTTGAGTTTTCTGCAGGAGTCGAGTAAGTGGGCGGGAGATTTTAGAAAACCCTTCCACGAATCGACGATAATATCCAGTAAGTCCTAAGAAGCTTCGGACTTCTTTCACGTTCTTTGGAGGCTTCCAATCCATAATTGCTTCGATCTTCTGAGGATCTACTCGGACTCCTTTTGCTGATACCACATGGCCGAGGAACATTACTTCCTTTAGCGAGAATTCACACTTAGAAAGTTTGGCGGACAATTGCTCGGTTCTCAAAAGTTCTAATACAATCCGCAAATGCTGCGCATGCTCTTCCGGGCTTTTAGAATACACCAGAATGTCATCAATGAACACGGCCACAAATTTATCCAAATATTCGATGAACACTCGGTTCATCAATTGCATGAATACAGCAGGTGCATTACTGAGACCAAACGGCATCACTACAAACTCATAGTGTCTGTAGCGAGTTCTGAATGCTGACTTTGGAACATCAGATTCCTTAATCCTCAGCTGATGGTATCCTGATCTCGGATCGATTTTATAAAATACTATTGCTCCTTGCAACTGGTCAAATAAATCATCAATCCATGGCAATGGATATTTGTTCTTAATTGTCATCTTGTTCAGCTCTCGATAGTCGATATACAGTCGAAGCGATCCGTCCTTCTTCCGGACAAAAAGACCTGGTGATCCCCAGGGCGAAACGCTTGACTGGATATAGCCTTTGTCCAGTAACTCCTCCAGCTGCTATTTCAGTTCATACATCTCAGTAGGTGCCATACGATACGGCGCTTTAGAAATTGGTGTAGCTCCGGGTTCCAGCTCAATGGTGAATTCTACATCCCGTCGTGGAGGTAGCCCAGGTAACTCATTAGGAAATACATCTGGAAATTCGTTAACAACAGGAATGGATGAAAGTTCCACAGTTTCGTCTTCTTTCTTCATTGCATAGCACCAGTATCCAGTACAGCCCTGTTTCAACAATTTGACAGCTTTCATCGCCTTGAATAACTTTCCTGAGCTTCCTGGTTTCCATCCTTGAAACAGTACTTCAGAGCCATCGTCAGCGATCAGCGAAATATTCCTCCTTCGGTAGTTTACAATAGCTCCATATCGATTAAGCCAATCATCTCCGAGTATGAGGTCGTCTCCTTGCATTTCTATCACAATCAGATTTGAGAGCCACTCCCTGCCCCCAAATGATATAGGGAAATCTCTAGTCTCTAAGTTCCCAACAATCCTCTCTCCACTCGGTAAACGAACAACATAAGGTTCACAGTAATGAAAACCAGAAATATTTAAACGATTTACACAAGATGAGGATATAAATAAATGCGTAGCTCCCGTATCGAATAAAACGCTAACTGGCTAGGAAAGGATCTGAACAGTACCTGATGCGACAGCAGCATCCTCATCGTCTGTCCTCCTCATCTCGTACAGACGTGGGGGAGTAGATCCGGCACTCGATGTACCCCTTCGGTCCCACTGTCCTCTGCCTCGTCCGCGGCTAAAATTTTGAGGCATCTGAACACTTTGCTGCGTCTGTTGGATACTAGCTTCCTTCTGAACTGGCTGCGATGTACGGGTTCCATTGAACTTGGTGACATACTTGCAAAACGTCGCACGGTTCCCTTCCTGTCCGCAATCAAAAAATGTAACTGGAGTATGCAAACAATCACGCCAAAGGTGACCTGGGCGACCACAGTTAAAGCGCCTCCTAGATGTATCCGTCGTGGCCAACATTGTTCCAAAATTCTTTCCGCTCTTAGATTGTTGCGGAGGTTTCTTGAAAGAATGAAAAGAAGACTGGGCCTTGCAGGGCCCGCTGCTCTTGTAACACCCCCTATATATTCAGGAATATTACAGTGCCGTAAATCCTTTACATAAAGATTTACAAGGCTGAAGAATTGAACAGACATTGAGAAATACTAACGAATGGAAATATCGTAATTAAGATACAACAGTTCTGACCAAATACTGAAAGTACAATTGTTCAACAGGAACTTAATAATACATCACCAAATTCAAATTCATCATAAATGACTTCGTACTCGAGTACTTATTGAAATAACCAATAAACAACAGACAAATAAACCCGGCTGGAACATCACTCTGCACCCTCGTCGTCGTGCAGCTCCAGTGGTTGTTTTCCCGCTCTTCTGGATCCTGAACATAAACAAAATGTTCACCCCCGAAGGGGTTAGCACAACGATGCTAGTACAAGTACCACGACATAATATTCAACGTCACACGCAGAATAATAATAATAACGTAAATGATAAAATGTCAAACGAGTCTTCTCCTGCGAGAAACTCAAACATAACATACACAACTGATAATCACAACATGATAACATAACATACACATGGTAATTCCGTTGATCCAGCGTTCACTGCCTAGAACCCACGATGATCCTATCAGACCAACCTGTGGTGTAAAAACCCGTCCGATGATCCAGCGCACGCTAGCATAGATCCCCCGATGATCCCGTCGGACCAACACGAGGTAGACATACAATAACGATATACATGCACGACAATATGTATAACAACAATACATAAAACAAATAAGGTACTTGCCTCGATTTGAAGACAAGAACAATACTTCCACGAAAACAAACACTCGAAGGTCGTCCTCCTCAATCAATCACGTAACAAGATCAAACCTTAACAAAAGAAATGATATAAGATTTATCTCACATCGTACGAATGTTTAACAATTCGATTTACGGCCAAAAGTTCATAAAATGTAATCTGCCTGAACTACTTAGCGCACGCTAAGTACTCTGTGTAGCGTGCGTTAAGTATGCTCGATAGCGCACGCAAACAACAAAGCCTAGTGTACGCTAACTATGCATGGTTAGTACTCCACTGATCAGTCGACTGACTCATCTGATGGTTTAGCGTACGTTACGTACCAAACGTAGCGTACGCTAACTCGTGCTCGATAGCGCACGTTAATCTACATAGCTTAGCGTGCGCTATCTGTGCATGGCAGTTTACTGCTGGGCAGTAGACTGTTCTCATCATGATCAAAACAATGAAATATTCCGTGATAATTCATGTTACCTCCATGAATATTATGTTCATACGATTATGAATGATCTTACGGATAACAACAACTTCGGATTCAGGGATATGTATACCATTATAAAACCATATTCCATTTCGACTACAAATCTTCATACGACGATTCGAAAGGCTTAACGGTTGATATCAACACCTTTATATCCATCAAAATTATCATGCTGTAGTTGTTTAACATTCCATCTATACTAGATAAATCCTTCCATGATCAATCCCTTAGATTCATCTAACAATAATGATGTTAGAGTCAAGTCCATGATTGTTATGAAGTCATCTACTAGATTCGGATTACCAATGATAGAAGCTTCCTCTACTTGTTCAATGTAATAAGATTCGAATCATGATGTTCATAATCAAGGTACTTAAGGCTTATTCATCTCAATATTCCAAACATGATGTACTTTGGATAATTCACTAATGAAAATTAATATCTCGTTAACATGATCATCCAATTCTTTAGAATCCAACTCTAAGTCTGGAGATAGGTTGAACATACCTTAATATGACGAAAATCACTGAACCGTAAGATAGAATCCGACTCCGGTTGTTTGTATGCCACTCCAAGGTGCTACTCCACTTCAATGATCACTTACAAGTGATAACCAATATACAAGGATCAATAATATGTGTTCTAAGTGTGTAGAAAGATTATTATAGCTCTCTGGACTCTCAAGAATGAAGAATGGACGAATGAAATATAAGCCAAAACGGGTTGTTGTCTCATTTATAATATTCTACACTTTAACTAATTAGCGCACGCTACTAAGCTTTCCTTAGCGCACGCTAATAAGAGTTGACTTCAAAACTGTCCAGGATCGTCCGCGGGAATCTTATCCAGACCCATGTCCCGGCTGGGGCATGTGCTAGCCGTCCAGTTCAATAATTGAGTTCTTAGCGCACGCAACTTCTACATGCATAACGTGCGCTAGTAGTAGCCCGATAGCGCGCGTTAAGCTACATTCTTAGCGTGCGCTATCACGAGTTTGCATGAGAAATTTTGCATGTTGTTATACTTATGTACAAAGATATCAATGCAAGAAATATCATACTCCAATAATCAAAACCACAAATCCGAATAATACAGGGTTTGAATACAGATGAAATACACCGTAATAAATCCGGATATTACATACTCTCCTACTAAAAAGGAGTTTCGTCCTGAAACTCAAGACGAAAATAACTCGGGATATCTGGACTTCATATCAGCTTCCGTTTTCCATGTGGCTTCTTCCATTCCGTGACGTGACCATTGAACTTTGACCAAAACAATTGGTTTGTTCCTCAACTGCTTAACTCGACTCTCGAGTATCTTGACCGGTCTTTCTTCAAACGTCCCATCCTGCGCGACTTCGATCTCGCCGAAATCAATGATATGACTGGGATCTGGTATATACCTCCGTAACTGGGATACGTGGAACACGTTATGAACATGGCACAATGACGGCGGCAATGCCAATCTGTATGCCAACTCCCCAACTCTCTCAAAGATCTCAAATGGTCCGATATATCTCGGACTCAGCTTTCCTTTCCTTCCAAAACGAAAGATTCCCCGAGTAGGAGAAACCTTCAAAAGTACGTGGTCTCCAGTACTGAACTCCAATGGGCGACGGCGTACGTCTGCGTAATATTTCTGGCGACTCTGGGCGGTCAACAGCCTTTCACGAATCAAGGCTATCTTTTCTCGAGTCTGCACGATCAACTCTGGTTCTGTTCCGATCAAGTCTGACAAATCATCCCAACATAGGGGCGATCTACATCTCCTCCCGTATAATGCCTCAAACGGTGCCATCTTAATGGAAGCATGCCAAATATTGTTGTAGGTAAATTCAATCAACGGTAGATGAATTTCCCAATCGTTTGACCAATCTAAGGCACAGGCCCTTAGCATGTCTTCCACCGTTTGAATAGTCCTCTCGGATTGTCCGTCAGTCTGTGGGTGATAAGCTGTGCTGAAGTTCAATTCGGTCCCCAAGGCCTTATGAACTGCTTTCCAAAAGTGAGACACAAAACGGCCATCTCGATCAGAAATAATGGTCTTCGGCGTACCATGCAATCGAACTATCTCCGAAATAAATACTCGTGCCAACCTCTCTGGTCCCCATGTATCCTTAATGCCTAGAAAATGAGCTGATTTGGTTAAACGATCAACTATCACCCAAATCATGTTCATTCCTGTCCTGGTTCTCGGCATATTAGTGATAAAGTGCATCGATATGTCCTCCCACTTCCATTCAGGAATTGGGAGCGGCTTCAACATTCCGGCAGGCCGTTGATGCTCGATCTTAACCTGCTGACAAGTCAAGCATTTCGAAACATAGTCCGCTACATCTTTCTTCATGTTTCCCCACCAGAAATTCTGCTTAAAATCCTTATACATTTTACTGGTGCCCGGGTGGATAGAATAGGGCGAACTGTGAGCTTCCTTCATAATCGTCTGTTTCAGAACATCATCATCGGGAACGCAGAGTCGGTTCTGAAATCTCAAAACTCCATCATCATGAATTATGAATCCGGGGGCCTTTCCTTTGATCACTTCATCACGTAACCGAATCATCAGAGGATCATCTGCCTGTCTAGATTTGATTTCTTCGGTTAATGATGAAGTTATCTCCATCACGCACAGTTGTCCTTGGACTCTTTGTAACCACACTTCAACTCCTTCTCGAATCATCTCTCGTTGAAGGCTAAGTTGGGAGGTCAGCGTCTCCAGCATCTGAATAGAAACAGGCTTGCGGCTGATTGCATCGGCCACTACATTCGCTTTGCCTGGATGATACAAAATCTCCAAGTCATAGTCCTTGATCAGTTCTAACCATCTTCTTTGCCGCATGTTCAATTCTTTCTGACTGAAGATGTATTTGAGACTCTTGTGATCCGTAAAGATCTGACAGTGAGTCCCGTACAGATAATGCCTCCAGATCTTCAAAGCCAAAACTACTGCTGCTAGCTCCAAATCATATGTTGGGTAATTCACTTCATAAGGTTTCAGCTGTCGCGACGCATAAGCAATCACCTTATCATTCTGCATCAATACGCACCCGAGTCCTTGGTTCGAAGCATCACTATAAACTATAAATCCTCCAGTTCCCTGTGGAAGTGATAGAATCGGTGCCGTCGTCAATCTCTTCTTTAACTCATCAAAACTAGTCTGACACGACTCGTTCCACTCAAACTTTTGAGTTTTCTGCAGGAGTCGAGTAAGTGGGCGGGAAATTTTAGAAAACCCTTCCACGAATCAACGATAATACCCAGCAAGTCCTAAGAAGCTTCGGACTTCTTTCACGTTCTTTGGAGGCTTCCAATCCAGAATTGCTTCGATCTTCTGAGGATCTACTCGGACTCCTTTAGCTGACACCACATAGCCGAGGAACATTACTTCCTTTAGCCAGAATTCACACCTAGAAAGTTTGGCGTACAATTGCTCGCTTCTCAAAAGTTCCAATACAATCCGCAAATGCTACGCATGTTCTTCCGGGCTCTTAGAATACACCATAATGTCATCAATGAACACGACCACAAATTTATCCAAAAATTCAATGAACACTCGGTTCATCAATTGCATAAATACAGCAGGTGCGTTGGTGAGACCAAACGGCATAACTACAAACTCATAATGTCCGTAGCGAGTTCTGAACGCTGATTTCGGAACATCAGATTCCTTAATCCTCAGTTGATGATACCCTGATCTCAGATCGATTTTAGAAAATATTGTTGCCCCTTGCAACTGGTCAAACAGATCATCAATCTGTGGCAACGGATACTTGTTCTTAATCGTCATCTTGTTCAGCTCTCGATAGTCAATACACAGTCGAAGCGATCCATCTTTCTTTCGGACAAAAAGAACTGGCGCTCCCCAGGACGAAACGCTTGGCTGAATATAGCCTTTGTCCAGTAACTCCTCCAGCTGCTTTTTCAGTTCATAAATCTCAGTAGGTGCCATACGATACGGCGCCTTAGAAATTGGTGTAGCTCCGTGTTCCAGCTCAATGGTAAATTCTACATCCCTTCGTGGAGGTAGTCCAGGTAACTCATCGGGAAATACATCTGGAAATTCGTTCACAACAGGAATGGATGAAAGTTCCACAATTTCGTCTTCTTTCTTCATTGCATAACACCAGTATCCGATACAGCCCTGTTTCACAAATTTGACAGCTTTCATCGCCTTGATCAATTTTCCTGAGCTGCCCGGTTTCCATCCCTCAAACAGAATTTCGGAACCATCGTCAGCGATCAACGAGATATTCCTCCTTCGGTAGTTTACAATTGCTCCATATCGATTAAGCCAATCGTCTCCGAGTATCAGGTCGTCTCCATGCATTTCTATTACAATCAAATTTGAAAGCCACTCTCTGCCTCCAAATGATATAGGGAAATTTCTAGTTTCCAAGTTCCCGACAATCCTCTCTCCACTCGGTTAACCAACAACATAAGGTTCACAAGTATGAAAACCGGGAATATTCAAACGATTCGCACAAGACAAAGATATAAAAGAATGCGTAGCTCCTGTATCGAATAAAATGCTAACTGGCTGGGAAAGGATCTGGACAGTACCTGATGCGACAACAGCATCCTGATTGTCTGTCCTCCTCATCTCGTACAAACGTGGGGGAACAGATCCGGCACTCGATGTACCCTTTCGGTCCAATTGTCCTCTGCCTCGTCCGCGGCCAAAATTCTGAGGCACCTGAACACTTTGCTGCGTTTGTTGGATACTGGATTCCTTCTGGACTGGCTGTGGTATACGGGCTCTAAAAGACTTTGCAGCCTCTTCACAAAACACTGCCCGATGTCCCTCTCGTCCACAATGAAAACAAGTCACAGCAGTTAGGGGGCAATTCCGTCGATAGTGCCCCGTCTGGGCGCAGTTAAAGCATTTCCTGGTAACATCAGTAATAGTTGATGTCGCTCCGAAGTTATTTCCGCTCCTAACTAGGTGCGGAGGTTTCTTGAAAGAGTGAAAGGATGATTGGGCCTTACGGGGCCCGCTGTTCTTGTGCTCTGTAAAAGTACCATAGACTTTCTGTTTCTTAGATTCCGAAAATTTCTCCATAGCTGCTTCCTTGATCTCACACGCCAACGCCTTATCCTGGTATTGACGGAGTGTGGTACATTCAAAACCGGACATGTACCTCTGGATTTCTGGTTTCATCCTCATATCGAAATGGATCATCATTTCTGCATCTGTTCTGACCAGATGTCGAACAAATGCCAGCTGCTGGTTAAATGTCTTAATCGCCTGGGATACCGGAACATCTGAAGGCTGAGCGGAGAAAAACTCCCGAACCTTGGCTTCCCTCACAGGACGTGGGCAGTACTGAGCTTCCATCATCAATTTAAACTCTGCCCAATCAGCATCATGGTCTACAGGCCGGATGGCTTCCCACCATTCGGACGCTTCCCCTATCAGAAAGTATTGCGCGATAGAGGCTCTCCGGTCATCTGGGCAGTTAATTCCGGCAAATATTTTCTCTAGTTCCTTCAACCAATGGTCCCAGGTGGGAGTCTTAGAAATACCGTCGAATTTGGGTGGTTGCATCTTCGCCACCTCTTGCAGCCACCGGTCACCTCGATTTCAGATGTCTGGGATCCCTTGTTGTCTCTCTCCCTGCTGTAGTCCCACCGCCACTTGCATTCGGTCCACGACTTGGGCGAACTGAGTCATCTGGCTCACCACTTGACGAAGGATCTTTGGTACAGCAGGTTCCGGTTCGTTATTAATAGATTGTTGCGGCTCGCCTGAGCTATGACTGGCCTGATTAGAAGGCGACGTTTCCCTTTCAGCATTTCTTCGTCCGCGTCCACGACCGCGACCACGTCCACGTCCGCCTCTCAACATACTGTAAGCATAAATACTCAATATACAGGAAACAACATCGTTCTAATATTCGAGTATAAAGAGACACAACATGTAAAGAACGAGATAGAGTTTAGGAACTTACAACCACCGTTTGCATGAAGACGTAGGCAGTGCAGTGATGTCATTCACGACCGGTTACCTCAAAAGACATAAATGACCCCTATTTTAACCCAACGGCCAAGATATCCATAATCTTATCTCCGATACCATATTCTGTAACACCCCCGATATATTCAGGAATATTACAGCGCTGTAAATCCTTTACATAAGGATTTACAAGGCTGAAGAATTGAACAGACATTGAGAAATACTAACGAATGGAAATATCGGAATTAAGATACAACAGTTCTGACCAAATACTGAAAGTACAATTGTTCAACAGGAACTTAATAATACATCACCAAATTCAAATTCATCATAAATGACTTCGTACTCGAGTACTTATTGAAATAACCAATAAACAACAGACAAATAAACCCGGCCGGAACATCACTCTGCAACCTCGTCGTCATGCAGCTCCACTGGTTGTTTTCCCGCTCTCCTGGATCCTGAACATAAACAAAATGTTCACCCCCGAAGGTGTTAGCACAACGATGCTAGTACAAGTACCACGACATATTATTCAACATCACACGCAGAATAATAATAATAACGTAAGTGATAAAATGTCAAACAAGTCTTCTCCTGTGAGAAACTCAAACATAACATACACAACTGATAATCACAACATGATATCATAACATACACATGGTAATTTCGTCGATCCAGCGTTCACTGCCTAGAACCCACGATGATCCCGTTAGACCAACCCGTGGTGGAAAAACCCGTCCGATGATCCAGCGCACGCTAGCATAGATCCCCCGATGATCCCGTCGGACCAACACGAGGTGGACATACAATAACTACATACATGCACGACAATATGTATAACAACAATACATAAAACAAATAAGGTACTTGCCTCGATTTGAAGACAAGAACAATACTTCCACGAAAACGAACACTCGAAGGTCGTCCTCCTCAATCAATCACGTAACAAGATCAAACCTTAACAAAAGAAATGATATAAGATTTATCTCACGTCGTACGAATGTTTAACAATTCGATTTACGGCCAAAAGTTCATAAAATGTAATCTGCCTGAACTGCTTAGCGCACGCTAAGTACTCTGTGTAGCGTGCGTTAAGTCTGCTCGATAGCGCACGCAAACAACAAAGCCTAGCGTACGCTAACTATGCATGGTCAGTACTCCACTGATCAGTCGACTGACTCGTCTGATGGCCTAGCGTACGTTACATACCAAATGCAGCGTACGCTAACTCATGCGCGATAGCGCACGTTAATCTACATAGCTTAGCGTGCGCTATATGTGCATGGCAGTTTACTGCTAGGCAGTAGACTGTTCTCATCATGATCAAAACAATGAAATCTTCCGTGATAATTCATGTTACCTCCATGAATATCATGTTCATACGATTATGAATGATCTTACGGATAACAACAACTTCGGATTCAGGGATATGTATACCATTATAAAACCATATTCCATTTCGACTACAAATCTTCATACGACGATTCGAAAGGCTTAACGGTTTATATCAACACCTTTATATCCATCAAAATTATCATGCTGTAGTTGTTTAACATTCCATCTATACTAGATAAATCCTTCCATGATCAATCCCTTAGATTCATCTAACAATAATGATGTTAGAGTCAAGTCCATGATTGTTATGAAGTCATCTACTGGATTCGGATTACCAATGATAGAAGCTTCCTCTACTTGTTCAATGTAATAAGATTCGAATCATGATGTTCATAATCAAGGTACTTAAGGTTTATTTATCTCAATATTCCAAACATGATGTACTTTGGATAATTCACTAATAAAAATTAATATCTCGTTAACATGATCATCCAATTCTTTAGAATCCAACTCTAAGTCTGGAGATAGTTTGAACATACCTTAATATGACGAAAATCACTGAACCGTAAGGTAGAATCCGACTCCGGTTGTTTGTATGCCACTCCAAGGTGCTACTCCACTTCAATGATCACTTACAAGTGATAACCAATATACAAGGATCAATAAGATGTGTTCTAAGTGTGTAGAAGGATTATTATAGTTCTCTGGACTCTCAAGAATGAAGAATGGACGAATGAAATGTAAGCCAAAACGGGTTGTTGTCTCATTTATAATATTCTGCACTTTAACTAATTAGCGCACGCTACTAAGCTTTCCTTAGCGCGCGCTAATAATAGTTGACTTCAAAACTATCCAGGTTCGTCCGCGGGAATCTTATCCGGACCCATGTCCCGGCTGGCGCATGTGCTAGCCGTCCAGTTCAATAATTGAGTTCTTAGCGCACGCAACTCCTACATGCATAACGTGCGCTAGTAGTAGCCTGATAGCGCGCGTTAAGCTACATTCTTAGTGTGCACTATCACGAGTTTGCATGAGAAATTTTGCATGTTGTTATACTTATGTACAAAGATATCAATGCAAGAAATATCATACTCCAATAGTCAAAACCACAAATCCGAATAATATAGGGTTTGAATACAGATGAAATACACCGTAATAAATCTGGATATTACAGCTCTTGTGCTCTGTAAAAGTACCAGAGACTTTCTGCTTCTTGGACTCCGTAAATTTTTCCATTGCTGCTTCCTTATCCTGGTATTGACGGAGAGTGGTACATTCAAAACTGGACATGTACCTCTGGATATCTGGTTTCATCCTCATATCAAAATAAATCATCATCTCTGCATCTGTTCTGACCAGATGTCGAACAAATTCTAGCTGCTGGTTAAACGTCTTAATTGTCTAGGATACGGGTTCGTCTGATGGCTGAGCAGAGAAAAACTCCCGAACTTTGGCTTCCTTCACAGGGCGAGGGCAGTACTGAGCCTCCATCATTAATTTAAACTCTGTCCAATTAGCATCATGGTCTACAGGTCGGATAGCTTCCCACAACTCGGATGCTCCCCCTATCAGAAAATACTGAGCAATAGGAGCTCTCCTATCGTCTGGGCAATTAATTCCAGCAAAAAATTTCTCCAATTCCTTCAACCAATGATCCCAAGTGGGAGTCTCGGAAAAGCCATCAAATTTGGGTGGTTGCATCTTCGCTACCTCTTGCAACCATCGGTCACCTCGATTTCCCATTTCTGGCATCCTTTGCTGTCCATCTCCCTGCTGAAATCCCACCGCCACCTGCATTCGGTCCACGACCTGAGCGAACTGAGTCATTTGGTTCACCACTTGACGAAGGATTTCTAGTACAGCAGGTTCCGGTTCGTTATTGATAGATCATTGCGGTTCGCCTGAGCTATGACTGGCCTGATTAGAAGGCGACGCTTCCCTTTCAGCATTCCTTCGTCCGCGTCCACGACCGCGACCACGTCCACGTCTGCCTCTCAACATACTGTAAGCATAAATACTCAATATACAGGAAACAACATCGTTCTAATGTTCAAGTATAAAGAGATACAACATGTAAAGAATGAGATAGAGTTTAGGAACTTACAACCACCGTTCGCACGAAGACGTAGGCAGTACAGTGATGTCATTCACGAGCAGTTACGTCAAAAGACGTAAATGACCCCTATTTTAACCCAATGGCCAAGATATCCATAATCTTAGCTCTAATACCATATTCTGTAACACCTCCGATATATTCAGGAATATTACAGCGCCATAAATCCTTTACATAAGAATTTACAAGGCTGAAGAAATGAAATGACAATAACAGATACCGACTTATGAAATCACTCAAATAAAATACAACAGTCTTGTTCAATACCGAGAATACAAATATCCAAATGAAGGGTTATTAATACATCACCAAAATCCAAACGTCATAAACTGACGACGTACTCGAGTACTTGGTGAAAAAACCAACAAACAACAGATAATAAACCCGGCCGGAACATCACTCTGCACCCTCGTCATCATGCAGCTCCAGTGGTTGTTTCCACGCTCTCCTGGATCCTGAATATAAACAAATGTTCACCCCCGAAGGGGTTAGCACAACGATGCTAGTACAAGTACAATAATCATACAACAGTGATATAATCAACAACTATATCATAACAAGTTTCTCCAACGAGAAATATCAACAACACATATCATATCATAACAGTTTCAACATACTGATGGTATTCCAACGATCCAGCGCACATAGCTATAGATTCCCATGATGATCCCGTCGGACCAACACATGGTGGAACTACCTGTCCAATGATCCAGCACACACAGCTATAGATTCACATGATGATTCCCGTCGGATCAACGCATGGTGGACATATAATCACAACACATTTACACAATACAATCACATCATAACTGTCATAATATAAACAATTCTAATTAGAGTACTTGCCTCGGTTCGTTGACAAGAATAAAACTTCCACGAATATCAAAATACTCGAAGGTCATCCCCTTCGATCAATCATGTTGTTAACCTCGAACCTTAACAAAAGAAATAATATAGAATTCATCTCATGCCGTATGAATGTCTAACAATCCAGAATTACGGTAGGAAGTCCTTAAAATGCAATCTGTCTGGATCGCTTAACGCACGCTGCGCATCCTATGTAGCGTACGTTAATGCTACTCGTTAGCGCACGTAATTACACACAGCCTAGCGTACGCTAACCATGCACGGTCAGTGCCTCACTGATCAGCCGACTGACTCGCCTGATGACTTAACGTATGCTAAGTTCCAAACATGGCGTATGCTAAACCTACTCGATAGCGCACATTAATTCACGTAGATTAGCGCACGCTAAGCGTGCATGGCAGTTCACTGAAGGGCAGCAGATTATACAAATGGTGATGAAGTAAGCGAATTCCTCAGTGATTAATGTTTGTTATCTGAATACATGTTATGTTCATAAACTTATGAATGATCTCACGGATAATAACAACTTCGAGATACAAGTATTAAGTATACGTATAATCATCACAACACCATAATCCATCTTGATTACAATTCTCATGCGAAGTTTGGTGATCTCCGGTTGGTGCATTAGATTCTACTATCATTATACACATTCGGACTTCATCTTGAGGGGAACTAACAACTCCAATTAATACGAAAGAATATTTCCTAAGATGATTCTCCCCTTAAGTCCTTATAACCGAAAATGGTATCACCTCCAATTTATGATCACTAAGATAATATAAATCATACGGATAATCAACTTCAGAATGTTTCTGTCATCATTTGAAGTACTAGGATTCCAACTACGAGGTTCCAACGATAATATCATAAGCATAGACATTCCAATCTTCTAAACATGATGTTTGTTGAATAATTCACTAATGAAATTCAATATCTCGTTAGCATGATCATCTAATTCCTTAGAATACAAATCTAAGGCTGGAGATAGATTGAACATACCTTAATATGATGAAATCACTGAACCGCAAGGTAGAATCCGACTCCGTTTGGTTGTATGCCACTCCAGGGTGCTACTCCACTTCAATGATTACTCACAAGTAATATCCAATATTCAAGGATCAAGTAGATGTGTTCTAAGTGTGTTAGGAGGACAATTATTGCTCTATGGTCTCTCAAGAATGAAGAATAAATGGAGGAAATGTAATCTAAAAACGGGTTGTTGTCTCATTTATAACATTTATGCAGTTTAGCTAATTAGCGCACGCTACCATACATACTTAGCGCACTCTAATAAGCGTTGACTCCAAATCTATCCAGGTTCGTCCACGGGAATTTTATACGGACCCATGTCCCGGCTAGCGCATGTGCTAGCCGCCCAGCTCAATAATTTAGTGCCTAGCGCACGCAACTCCTACATACGTAGCGTGCACTAGTAGTAGCCGATAGCGCGCGTTAAACTACATTCGTAGCGTGCGCTATCACGAATTTGCATAAGAAATTTTGCATGTTGTTATACTTATGTACAAAGATACTAATGCAAGAAATATCATACTCCAATTATCAAGACCACAAATCCGAATAATACATGGTTCGAATACAGATGAAATACATAGTAATAAATCCGGATATTACACTCAGCACCACACACTAAGTTCTGATCCCATGGACCAGTGCCATGAATCCTCGTAGGCCCCGTCGAACCCACACGAGTGAACTTAGCGTTCCATCACACAACATTCACATTCACATTACACCAACACGCACACAATCAAACAATCATCTTGTCTATTGCAATTTCACACAACTAGTATACTTAGCCCGAAGCCGACATTACAACCAATACAAGCTTTACACAATCAAACACATATAACCCAATATTATCATCCAAATCCTCGATGAATCGATGTCACATAACTCACAATCAATACCTATAACACGGTACACATCCAAGTGTACAATCGACCAATATAGACACATTTCCATGTTTATCACAAATAACCACAATTCATTCATTTCAACGCGTAGTCATATTCACAAGGTACAAAACGTATAAGTAAGATACTTGCCTCGATAGTCGGCACCCAAATATTCCTACGAATACAGCACAACCTAGAAAACCCCGAATACCTACAATCCTCCATGAAATCCAACCGAAACACGGTTACTACGAGAATAACAATTGAAAACAAAGGAAAACACGATCAAGAATTGAAGGGAACCCTTTGAGACATTTAATCGGATACTAAATGTTGAAGATTCCTTAGAAACCCACAAATCCTGATTGGGTTCCAACGAACTCGAAATACGTATAAACACTCCGTAGAACACGTCCAAAACAACATTTATACAATAATTAATTGACCAAAAACGGATTGGAATCGAAATCAAAAGAAAAATCCCTAAAATCTTCAAAAACAAGGGTTCAAGCCAAAATACCTCGATTTGGACGAAGAACACGGATTAGATGATGATATAATAAACACAAGCCTTCCAAAAATGATGTTCTATGATATTCCCGATCAAAAACCCTCAAATTCCGTCGAAGGGTCACGAAAAATGAAGGAAAAAAAGAAAATGGCCAAGCGATCCACGTCCAGGCCTTTAAATAGCCGACCTTGGCCGACCGCTTATGTACGTAATCGGCCATGGACGAACTCCCTGTACCAATTCTGCCGACATGTTACGTACGTTACCGGCAGGCTGTTACGTACGTAACAGGACTTACGGCCATTACTGCCGTGTAACACCCCAAACTAGGTGGATATTACAGTGTCGTGGACCCCTGAATGGGACCCATCAGGCGAATGAAAACTGATGAATTAAATAATATAATTGTAGTACCGAACCACATTATATTACCAAATACTCCGATGAGGAGCTTAAGTATAATATACCAGGACAATACAGAATACTAGTATATTTTATATGAAGATAAAATACACCACCCTGAATAAATAAACATCTCAAACGGAATTTTGCAGCGGAAAATACAAATGAAGAGAAATAAGAATGACTGAAATGATTGGAATGACTGGGGCCCCCTACTAGTATCACTGGGACTCCTCGCCGTCAACATGCTCTTCCCGTGCCTTTGCCTTGCCGTGACCTGAAAATAGAATTCCCCAACGGGGTCAGTTACACAGAACAACAATCCTCAAGGGTTGAAAATACACAATCATGATATATCTTTAGTTATGAAATATCCTTAGTTATGAATTACACTGAAGAGGAGTATCATAGTACGTCCGTAATGTTCTGTGCAACTGTACAAGACGAATGACCGGACACACCCATCCTTGTACCTAATTAGTCTCACGAAGGTAAACGTTACCGTGTGGGCGGTCCAATGTATCGGTGAACCCAATACATGACCATCGTGTGCTCGACTAAAAATTCCACACATCCGCACCCGGCCACGCAATATGAACCCAGAAGGTCATATGAACGAGAATGACCACAATGAATATCAATGAATAATAATTCGACAAGGTCAAGAATGACTCACCGAGATGGAAAAAACAGTGAAGTGATTGATAACTCAATGAAATGATTGGAACCGTCGTTTCTCGTGAATGAAGTGATTATTCGATAATTACAAATCTATATACGGTTAATACAATGATGAATGAGTTATGATTATGAATGAACAACAACAAAAGGAATGAATATCCTTTTAACCGAGTAAGAATTAACTTACTCAACAACGATGAAGAATGTCCGTCCACGAACAACGTCCTAAATGAAATGTCGGTCGCTCGAACAACCTTGAATAACACAATTTCCAATAATTCGATCAATACACGCATCAAACACGATTGTAACCAACTCAAACGTCGATACAACAATATCCAAACTCGTAGATGCACTCTAACGAATACGTTGAAAATATCCCTCCCGTTGGTTACAACCAAACCCAAATTATCGAAACCAACTTCAAATGATTGATTCAAACCAGCAAAACAATGACAATGGCATCAATAATCCAATAGGAATCCAGAAATCCCCAAATTAACCGAAGTCAACCCCAAGGGTTGTTGAAATAAATCCCCAAAATAGCCATTAAATCCTTAGGAATATATTTATCCAAGGTAGATAATCCATATCTAACATATTCCAACAACAATCCAAGCCTACACGAAGAAATCGGAAGGAAAACCCCAAAAATCCGAAATTCTAGATCCAAGAGATTAATACCTTTGATTTGATGTTTTGGAGATGATGAAGTGATGATTAATCCAAATCAAAGACTTGAAGTTGATGATTGATGATTACACCTCGAAGAATACTCTCCAAATCGCTCCAAATCGCCCGGAACCGATGAGAGAATGAGAAGAAATGACAAATGACGAAATCTGGGCTACATTGTCCAATTTATAAAAATCCCAGTTTAGCTTGC
The DNA here is from genome assembly GCA_033398695.1 of Orobanche coerulescens. Taxonomy (NCBI): domain Eukaryota; kingdom Viridiplantae; phylum Streptophyta; class Magnoliopsida; order Lamiales; family Orobanchaceae; genus Orobanche; species Orobanche coerulescens. The sequence goes on from CM065803.1 coordinate 161,656,791, forward strand.
GCTAGCCCGAGTTCTTAGCGTGCGCTAACGGGTGTTTCGGGTAGTCCAGTACTCACTTTCCGAAAGCGGTAGCGCGCACTACGTACCTTCTTGTAGCGTGCGCTACGGCTGAACACTTAGCGTGCGCAAACCCCAAAATGTTCGCATGCGCTAACGAATTATCTGATGCCCAGAACTGGAGTCCAGAACCTTCTGTCCTCTGATCTGATCGCGGTAGCATGCGTTACAATCAATATTTAGCGTGCGCTGCAACAATGTTTGCGTACGCTAAAAACCACTCATAGCGTGCGCTATGAATTAATCCAATGCAGTCCAGTAGCCACTGGACTCAACCTGATCCGACCTTAGCGCGCGCTATACCAGCTGCATAGCGTGTGCTACTCCAGCCTACTAGCGCGTGCTACTTACCATTTGTAGCGTGCGCTACTTATAACCTAATTGCAGTCCAGTACCTTTTCGACTGCCTGTTTGAAACATACTAGCGTGCGCTAGTGTTGAGAGATAACGTGCGCTACCTGTACTCAATTAGCGCACGCTAAAGAGAGTACGTAGCGTGCGCTACTCCTCACACATAGCACACTATGAATGTCAACGATGGTAAACACCGCACGATTCTCCAACTAGATTGATGATGAATGACGATTGATACACGATTCAATTACTCTGAACGATGAATACAATGATTGAATATGAGTGACAAATAATCATTAATGAGTGAAAAATACTGAATGACAATTACTGAATGATAAATACTGAATGATAATGATTGAATTATAGTCGGGTATTACATGTAACACCCCCAGAATAAAACCGGGAATATTACATGCCGCAGACCCTCTCCGTGAGGATCCACCAGGCTAGACATCAAAACCACACAATAAATTACATACCGACATCTTAAAATACCAAATCCGTAGACCAACTTGGTCTTTCGTCACTAACATACAAGTCAAAAATACACATTTCTATCTCGACTCATACACATGCAAGGGTAAAATACGCTCATAAATAAAAAGTACGACAACAGAAAAGGCCATACACATACTCGACTAACTGCACCCAAAACTGGCTTTCATGTGATTAGTATCATTTGCCTTCCATCATCCTTCGCGCCGATCCTGTGTTTTGCTCCCAAACCTGCATGTACCTGTATGCAAAAACAGACATCCACCCCCGAATACTCGGGGGTTAGCAAAACTCCACTGTTTTGCAAGTACAAGTATAAAGTGCAAATACGAGCCATACAAAACACATTCCGAGAATACAACAAAAGTCTTCCCGAGATATTTGATAATTAAAATAGTTCAAGTCTTGAGAGTAGAAACCAAAACAAGAAAGCACTTTGAAAACATTTTCAAATCTCGGGAGTTTTCGAAAACATTTGCGATAGTAAAGTTCTTAATTCTCCAAAAGCCACTTAGGGTCCCCGCCCCAATATTCATTTTCCAAAAATGCAAATCCGATTAACAAAACACGGTGTTCACAACCCAATTCATTCCAGTCACAAAACACAGGGTCCATGACCCAACCATTTCGATCATCAATACAGGGTCCACGACCCGTTCATTCACTTCAATTCACTTCCAACGACACATTACACACAACACATTTTTTTATGCCATTTTAGCCAAACACCAAGACTCGATATATAATGTCTCTCGACTCCGAGCAACAAGCATTGTGATACTCCGGATATATCACAATTAATCAACAGTACAAACACTCTAAGTTATAAAACAAGGTATTCGATATAAAACGAAGAATCCTCGGTAATCCAACCATGGAAAAACAAGGAATTCGATATAAAACAACTTAATAATCATCAATCCCTCACTATTCTAAGTTATAACGAATCAAACGGACGAAATCCACAAAATCCCCAATTTTTCCCAAAACTAGGATTTTAGAAAAACTAACCTTGATTCGCTGGATTGAAGGATGTTATGGAGTGATTAATCGATGTTATCAGCTCCCAAACTTCATGGATTAGTTGTATAACAACATGCCTTCGTCACCTCCAAGACTCCAGCGGCGTACACGAAAGGAAGGAAATGAAAAATGAGTGCAAACAGGACTGCTCGGTCATATTTATACTGGTGCAGCCTAGCGTGCGCTAGACTGCCGAGCTAGCGTGCGCTAGCGGGCGGTCATGGTCGAGAATGTTCGGCCGGGCCCGCCATCATGCGCTGAACACGTGCGCTGTCGGCCCAGGCCACAATCCAGAGACTTCCTGGCTCGGCCAGGTAGCATGCGCAGCCTTCCGGCCGTAGCGTGCGCTACCTGCCGGCCGTAGCGTCTTGATGTCCGCGATAGCGTGCGCTACCTGCCGATCTTCCCAGTCCAGAACCTTTCTGCCCCTACTGCCTCGGCCGGCTAGCGCGCGCAGCCAACCGGTCATAGCGTGCGCTGCCTCCCGTCCGTAGCGTGCGCTACCTTCCGGCCATAGCGTGCGCTACGCCGGTTCCTGCCGCACCTGCCCGGCGGTCGCACTCGTCGGCCGATTACTGCGGTATCGGCCAAAGATCCCCAACCGTCCGGCCAGTGCCCAACCACCATGATTCGACGACTCTATTTTCCGAAATCTCACGGAACGAACACGACAAAATACTCGGGGACAACATCATTGGTCCGAAATGAAAACAACGGATAACAAATCATCACCTACGGTCTTAAACGCCAAAATCAGTTGTCGAGAAAATAATACCGGAACTCGACAACCGGGAAATATCCAAAAAAATCCAAAATAACTGGAACGAAAATCGTGGGTATTACATTACATACACCCCCCCTTAAAAGAGTTTCGTCCCCGAAACTAAGGGTCAAACATCTCGGGATGACTCTCCTGCATACTATCCTCGGTTTCCCAAGTAGCCTCTTCGACTCCGTGTCTAGACCACTGAATTTTCACCAAAGGAATCGTCTTGTTCCTCAACTGTTTGATTCACCGCTCTAAAACTCGTATAGGACGCTCCTCATATGAATGATCATCGGCGATCTCGATTTCATCGAACTGAAGTATGTGACTCAGGTCGGCATCATACTTCCGCAACTGAGAGACGTGAAACACATTATGAATCCGGCTCAACGCCGGAGGTAAGGCCAATCAATAAGCTAGCTCGCCTACTCGATCCAAAATCTCAAACGGTCCAATGAATCTCGGACTCAACTTTCCCCTCTTCCCAAAACGGAAGATACCACGACGCGGGGATACCTTGACCAAAACATGGTCACCCGTATCGAACTCTAATGGTCGACGACGATTATCTGCATATGATTTCTGTCGACTCTGAGCGGTCAACAAACGACTCCTGATCAAAGCTACCTTCTCACGGGCGGCTATAGGCATATCGGGCTCGGTACCGATTGATTCTGATAAGTCATCCCAACACAAAGGAGATCGACAACGACGACCGTACAAGGCCTCGTAAGGTGCCATCTTAATCGAAGAATGCCAACTATTATTGTACGTGAACTCGATCAACGGTAGTTGGGCTTCCCAATCATCTTTCCAATCGAGGACACATGCCCTCAACACGTCCTCCAAAGTCTGAATAGTCCTCTCTGATTGTCCGTCGGACTGAGGAAGAAAAGCTGTACTGAGATTAAGATGAGTTCCTATAGCACGATGAACTGATTTCTAAAAATGAGACATGAATCGTCCGTCACGATCGGAAACAATACTTTTAGGAGTACCGTGCAATCTCACTATCTGTTTGATAAACAACTGGACAAGTCTCTCGGGACCCCACGTATCCTTAATCTCAAGGAAATGAGCTGATATAGTTAAGTGATCCACAATTACACAGATTGTGTTCATGCCATGACGACTCGTCGGCAAACTCGTGATGAAGTCCATAGAAATATCCTCCCACTTCCACTCTGGAATAGGGAGCGGTTTCAGCATACCCGCCGGTCGCTGATGTTCTATCTTGACTTGCTGATAGGTTAAGCATCTAGAAACAAATTCCGCGACTTCTCGCTTCATATTACTCCACCAGTAATTTTGTTTCAAGTCTTTATACATCTTGCTAGACCCCGGGTGAACGGAATAAGGGGTAGCATGAGCTTCTCTCAAAATCGAGTTTTTCGACTCGTCATTCGCCGGTATGCACAACCGATTCTTAAAATGCAAAAGTCCATCCTCGTGGACCACAAATCCGGGGGCTTTCCCCTGAGTCACATCCTCTCGAATGCGTAACAAAAATGGGTCCGAACCCTGATTCTCCCTGATCGCATCCTCAAGTGGCGATGAAATCTCCAACGTACAAAGTTGCCCTTGTACTCGCTGTAACCAGACCTCGATCTCGGGTCTCAGAAATTCGTACTGAAGTTCCTTCTAAACTGTTAATCGAGCAAGCATCTGCTCCTGGATGGACTTATGACTCAAGGCATCGGCGACAACGTTCGCCTTGCCCAGGTGGTAAAGGATCTCGATATCATAATCTTTGATTAGTTCCAACCACCGTCTCTGTCGCATATTTAACTCTTTCTGAGTGAATATATACTTTAAACTCTTATGATCGATGAATATCTGACAGGTAACGCCATAAAGATAATGACGCCAAATCTTTAATGCAAAAACCACGGCTGCTAACTCCAGGTCGTGGGTCGGATAATTAACCTCGTAAGGTCTCTATTGCCGTGAAGCATAAGCAATAACCTTCCCATTCTGCATGAGTACACATCTGAGACCCTGTCCGGACGCATCACTATAAACCACAAATCCCTCCGTCCCTTGCGGTAAAGAAAGGACAGGTGCTGAAGTTAACCGGCTCTTGAGTTCCTCAAAACTCTATTGACACGCGTCGGACCACGTATATTTCTTATCCTTCCATAAAAGGTTCGTCATGGGTTGAGCGATTTTAAAAAGTCCCTCCACAAATCGTCGATAATAACCCGCTAGTCCGAGGAAACTTCGGATTTCCTTAACATTCTTCGGAGGTATCCAATCTCGAATAGCCTCCGTCTTTTGACGGTCGACACAAACTCCGTCTGATGAAATTACATGTCCGAGAAACGTCACTTCGGACATCCAGAACTCACATTTGGAAAACTTTCCAAAAAGTTGCTCTCGTCTCAACACGTCAAGCACTTGATGAAGGTGAAACTCGTGTTTCTCCCGGTCACGAGAATTAATCAAAATGTCATCAATGAAGACAACCAAGAACTGATCCAGATAGTCGATGAAAACCCGATTCATTAACTCCATGAATACTGCAGGTGCATTAGTCAACCCAAACGGCATAACCACAAACTCATAGTGACCATAGCGTGTTCGGAACGTCGTCCTTGCGATATCCGACTCTCGAATTCGCAACTGATGATATCCAGATCTTAAGTCGATCTTGGAAAATACTGAATCTCCCTAAAGTTGATCCAAAAGATCATCGATACGGGGTAGAGGCGTCACCCGGTTCAATTCCCGGTAATCAATACACAAGCGGAACGAACCATCATTCTTCTTGACAAATAACACTGGTGCTCCCCACAGGGACGCACTCGGTCGAATATAACCCTTCTCGAACAACTCCTAAGTTGGTTCTTTAATTCCTGCATTTTGGTCGGGGCCATCCGGTACGGTGCCTTCGATATCGGGGACGTACCGGGCTCTAACTCAATCGTGAATTCCACATCTCTCTGTGGAGGCAAACCAGGTAACTTGTCTGGAAAAACATCGGCATATTCCCTCACTACCGGAATATCCGTCAACATTACTGATGATTTCTCGGTTTTGGTCATATAGCACCAATAACCAACACACCCCTGACAGAGTAATTTCACTGCTTTCATCAAGTTAATGACTTTACCAGAATAGCCGGGATTACCTCCCTGAAAAACACATTCAACCCCATCGTCTGAAATGATAGTGACCATACGCTTACGGACACTAATGATGGCATCGTGACGATCCATCCAGTCAATACCCAGAATGACGTCGTCTCTCGGTAAATCTACCACGATTAGGTCTGCTAGCCATGCACAGCCATGAAGCTGAATCGGACAATTCTGAATCTCGCGATTTCCGATAATTCTTCTACTGTCAGGTAGACCAATGACATAAGGCTCACAACTAGTAGCACTACCCAGACGTAGTCTACTCAAACATGACTCGGAAATGAATGAATGTGATGCACCAGTATCAAAAAGGGTACACACAGGTTGAGATAGAATATCGAGTGTACCTGAGATCATCCGGGCCTCTGGATCGTCGGTCTTCTTCATCTCATAAATTCGGGGCTTGCTAGTCCCGGCACCGGACGCTCCCGTCTGCCGGCTATAGGCTCCACCTTTAGTCGCTTCTGTCATTTTAAACGACGCTGACTGAGTAGCTTGATTCTGAACGGCTGACTGCTTCGGGGCCTGAAATGCCACCAGAGTATTTTTGGAGTCTCTTCGGCAAAAACGGGCCTTATGCCCAGCAATTCCGCAATTATGGCACGTGATAGTCTGCCTCGGGCACTTGGTGCTGACGTGACCAGGTTCTCCACAATTGAAACAGGTGATGGTTGAGCTGGCCGCTCGGGACTGAGACTCCGCGGGTTTTGGTGTTATAGGAGGTCGCTCAGAAAAAGTAGAGCCCACACGAGGCTTCTTGAAAGCAGCCTGACTGCCGTCGGACTGATTATGGTTTTTAGACTTCTTGCCAGTAGATGAAGTTTGATTCTTAGCAATTTCCTTAACGATAAGCTCATACGTAAGAGCTTTCTCGATGAATTCGGCCAGAGTGGTGCAATGATGATTAAGCAACTGTAGTCTCATATGAGGTTTCAGCCTCTTGCTGAAATACTTAATCTTATCCGCCTCGGAGTGAATGATAGATGAGGCGAACAGAAGAAGTTCCTGAAATTTCTCGGCAATGGCGAGAACATCCTCGTCTGCTGAGGGGTCGGGAGTGAGTAATTCTAACAGCTTGACCTCTCTGAGTGGGGTCGGATAATACCTCTCCATCATGAGAGTCTTGAATTGATCCCAAGTACATGATCCGTCGGTGGGCTTCAACGATAACCACCAAGAATGAGCGCTCTTACCCAGGTAGTAAGCCGCAACTGAAACTTTGTGTCCTTCGGGACACTCTACCATAGCAAATAACTTCTCGAAATGTTCGAGCCAATGAACAATATCTGCCGGCTCAGATTAGCCTTCGAAAGTAGGTGGCCTTTGGCGAGACATGTCGCCGATGATACTGCTCACATTCCTCTCTTGCCTCTGAGGTGGCGGCGGAGGAGCCTGTTGATTTTGATTAGCTGAGTTATGCATCGTCTCCATCAGTTGTGCCATCTGAGTCATTTGGGCCATCATGCCCTGCATAAAAGCGAGTGGGTCAACCCGAACACCTTCTGACTGAGCTGTGCCCCGGGTACGACTCCCCGATAGTGAATGATCACGTCCAGGTGAATGAGTGGCAGCGTCGCTGCTCGATGAATTAGCATTATTTCTCAATTCATTTCATTACTCAGTTGTTGATCTGGAAGATCATATCATTAATATTGTTAACTTGTTCAAGATAATCATTTCAAGAATTTCACCAGATAATCATGTCGTCTCAGTTAATCATTCATGTAATCACTGTGCTAGAGCGCATATGCTCATTTTCATCATTTCATGACGTAATCATAATATGATATCCATGCGAGAGATATAATCATCATGTGATTTTTCTACTTCAGTATAGAGAGAGAGCTGGCAGAGGACGCGGAGGATGAGGCCGCGGTGCGGGCCGAATCCCGAGAGCTCGTGTGAATACACGTGCGAACGCTGATTAATGAGTTAACATGACCGTCCTGGTCAAAATGAAAATGATGATTGAGGATTGTTAACTGATGAATTATGAATGAATGATTATTGCCAGAAATTATACCATGGCGTTAGAAATCTTACAGTTCTTGGTCTGATTGGCTCGGCATTTGCACAGGTCACACGTGATGCGAAAGTCCAATGATACTAGTCTGATGACGATGATTTCAAACGAGACATGACTCGGAGGGTAGTATTCAAAACCACTCTCCGGTACCAACTCTGTAACATCCTAAACTAGGCAGATATTCCAGTGCCGTGGACCCCCGACTGGGACCCACCAGGCGAATGAAAACTGATGAATTAAATAATATAATTGTAGTACCGAACCACATTATATTACCAAATACTCCGATGAGGGGCTTAAGTATAATACACCAGGACAATACAGAATACTAGTATATTTTATATGAAGATAAAACACACCACCCTGAATAAATAAACATCTCAAACGGAATTTTGCAGCGGAAAATACAAATGAAGAGAAATAAGAATGACTGAAATGACTGAAATGATTGGAATGACTGGGGCCCCCTACTAGTATCACTAGGACTCCTCGCCGTCAACATGCTCTTCCCGTGCCTTTGCCTTGCCGTGACCTGAAAACAGAATTCCCCAACGGGGTCAGTTACACAGAACAACAATCCTCAAGGGTTGAAAATACACAATCATGATATATCTTTAGTTATGAATTATCCTTAGTTATGAATTACGCTGAAGAGGAGTATCATAGTACGCCCGTAATGTTCTGTGCAAGTGTACAAGACGAATGACCGGACACACCCTTCCTTGTACCTAATTAGTCTCACGGAGGTAAACGTTACCGTGTGCACGGTCCAATGTATCGGTGAACCCAATACATGACCATCGTGTGCTCGACTAAAAATTCCACACATCCGCACCTGGCCACGCAATATGAACCCAGAAGGTCATATGAACGAGAATGACCACAATGAATATCAATGAATAATAATTCGACAAGGTCAAGAATGACTCACCGACATGGAAAAAACAATGAAGTGATTGATAACTCAATGAAATGATTGGAACCGTCGTTCCTCGTGAATAAAGTGATTATTCGACAATTACAAATCTCTATACAGTTAATACAATGATGAATGAGTTATGATTATGAATGAACAACAACAAAAGGAATGAATATCCTTTTAACCGAGTAAGAATTAGCTTACTCAACACCGATGAAGAATGTCCGTCCACGAACAACATCCTAAATGAAATGTCGGTCGCTCGAACAACCTTGAATAACACAATTACCAATAATTCGATCAATACATGCATCAAACACGATTATAACCAACTCAAATGTCGATACAACAATATCCAAACTTGTAGATGCACTGTAACGAATACGTTGAAAATATCCCTCCCGTTGGTTACAACCAAACCCAAATTATCGAAACCAACTTCAAATGATTGATTCAAACCAGCAAAACAATGACAATGGCATCAATAATCCAATAGGAATCCAGAAATCCCCAAATTAACCGAAGTCAACCCCAAGGGTTCTTGAAATAAATCCCCAAAATAGCCATTAAATCCATAGGAATATATTTATCCAAGGTAGATAATCTATATCTAACATATTTCAACAACAATCCAAGCCTACACGAAGAAATCGGAAGGAAAACCCCAAAAATCCGAAATTCTAGATCCAAGAGATTAATACCTTTGATTTGATGTTTTGGAGATGATGAAGTGATGATTAATCCAACTCAAAGACTTGAAGAAGATGATTGATGATTACACCTCGAAGAATACTCTCCAAATCGCTCCAAATCGCCCGGAACCTATGAGAGAATGAGAAGAAATGACAGATGACGAAATTTGGGCTACACTGTCCAATTTATAGAAATCCCAGTTTAGCGTGCGCTAGCCCCAGTTCTTAGCGTGCGCTAACGGGTGTTTCGGGTAGTCCAGTACTCACTGTCCGAAAATGGTAGCGCGCGCTACGTACCTTCTTGTAGCATGCGCTACGGCTGAACACTTAGCGTGCGCAAACCCCAAAATGTTAGCGTGCGCTAACGAATTATCTGATGCCCAGTACTGGAGTCCAGAACCTTCTGTCCTCTGATCTGATCACGGTAGCATGCGCTACAATCAATATTTAGCGCGCGCTGCAACAACGTTTGCGTACGCTAAAAACCACTCATAGCGTGCGCTATGAATTAATCCAATGCAGTCCGGTAGCCACTGGACTTAACCTGATCCGACCTTAGCGCGCGCTATACCGGATGCATAGCGTGCGCTACTCCAGCCTACTAGCGCGCGCTATTTACCATTTGTAGCGTGCGCTACTTATAACCCAACTGCAGTCCAGTGCCTTCTGGACTGCCTGCTTGAAACATACTAGCGTGCGCTAGTGTTGAGAGATAACGTGCGCTACCCGTACTCAATTAGCGAACGCTAAATAGAGTACGTAGCGTGCGCTACTCCTCACACACAACACACTATGAATGTCAACGATGGTAAACACTGCACGATTCTCCAACTATATTGATGATGAATGACGATTGATACACGATACAATTACTCTGAACGATGAATACAATGATTGAATATGAGTGACAAATGATCATTAATGAGTGAAGAATACTGAGTGACAATTACTGAATGATAAATACTGAATGATAATGATTGAATTACAGCCGGGTATTACATGCCGGGCCATTACGGCCGTTACTCGGCCAGGTCTGGCCAGCTAGGACTCGGTCGATCCGATGGTCCGGAAAATCCCGAAACCTAGACCTGAATATAATCTGAAGATACGGATACGAAGTACTCACAAAGAAGAATCTAAGAACTAAGAGAACACACGATTCCGACCACCCAAGGGCTCAAAATTCGACAACGTAAGTAATTACCCCAAACTTTGGGAAATTACGAAAACGGCCCAAAACGTCCGAAAAACACAATACACGATCGAAACACCAAACCAAAGCTTGCAACATGAATAATAACATTAAATGAACTTACGAGAAACTCAAAACAACAGTTTCGGACGAGATTCGCAAGAATCAAACTCAAGTGCGGAAAAGTCGTTTAAGAACACGGAACTCAACAAAACGATACTGAAATGAACTCGGATGACAAAAAGTGCAGAATTAAATATTCTCAGAATGACGAAACAGTCATAAGTGAGTCATCGTAACAGACGTCCGCTGAAAAGAGAAAATTACCGAAAATCGAAATTGCGGATATTACATGATGATGATATAATCGACAAGAATCTTCTAAAAGGCCTTGGAATTGATTAGAACCGACCAAGGACTCCTCTCCTCGGATACTCCCGTCCGCAGCGGCCACCATATGTGAGAATGAAACAAATGAGGTTTGGCCCGTCGCCAGGCCTATATATGGCCGACGGCGTTACGGCCGTAACCGGCAGCTCATTACGGCCGTAACTCGGTCAACCCCTGTAACGTACGTACCATCCGAAGCCTTACGTACATACCGAGCACCCCTTATGCGTACTCGGCATAGCCTTACGACTGTAATGAAGTCCCCAGGGCTACTGCCCGAAATCTGCCGATGCATTACGGCCGTAACCGGCCAACGCCTTGCGGCCGTAACAAAGCATTACGGCTATAACCTGCCGATCCTTATGGCCGTAATCGAGTGTCCCCAGGTCAAGGTGTGCGGGAGTCTTACGGCCGTATTCGGCCAGGCCTTACGGTCGTAACTCGACGACGTCTCGATCACGCAAATGCACCGACTATGATCCAAAACAATAACAAGCAGGCTACGAAACCCAACATACCACAGTACAAGCACACGATTCCAAAGACGTGAACGACAACAAACCGCTCGACTGAAGAAAAATTCAACGAAACCGGAACGAAGATCTCAGGTATTACATTCTACCCCCTTAAAAGAAATTCGTCCCCGAAACTTAAAACACAGAGCGATCAACGCAAAACATTCTCAGATAACACACGCTATCCGTTGCTGACGACCTGCAACGAATCACATGCAGCACGTGGCTGCTACCATCCATATCGCTACACCAGAATGGTAACAAAACATAACGAATAAAAATCAATATGGTTGACGGACCCGAACGGCACGACAATCAAATCACAAATTAATCGCTGAAAAAATATGAATTTCCACAACCCAAGGGTGGGAAGAGCGAAAACGCAGTTAATTTCCCAAACTTAAGGAAATTACGAAGGAGTATGAACGCTCAACAGTCACGATACGAGATCAACAAAAACCGAACAATCAAACGGTTGAACCACAACGATCGAGACAATAACAGTCGAACAATCATGTTCGAATCACGACGAACAATAAAAATCAAATCACAACCCCGAAGTTCACACCTCGGCTCGAGACGATAGGTGATCTGGTAAAAACGACAAGATATGCTTTCACATAGATTCACAGGAATGGAACCGCATTCGAAAAAGTCACAATGACAAACGGATTAATCTGAAAAAATACCACAACTCGTTCGATCAACAAAAAGTGAAGGATAGAACAAGTTCAGAAAAAATCAACAAACAAAAACGAATCGATAGAGTTGAAAATACAGAAGTTCAAACCGATTCACTTCTAATAAAAGAAGTTTATCTCTGAAATCCGAGCAACCAAGCAAGGAAATAACATAACATACAATCGGTAGACTACACCCTGCAGGGACTTCTCAGAGTCGATCCTTATATCAGTGCTCAAGTCCGTGCCTCGGAAGGCTCGGTGACCAACTCGCAAAACTGAACCCGGTGTCCCTCGAGTCCGCACTTGTAATGTAATACCCGTAATTTCGATATCCGGTAATTTCTTTTTTTCGGCGGAAGTCCGTTTTGACGAATCACTCATGACTGTTTCGTCATTCCGAGAATGATTAATTCTGCACTTTTTGACATCCGAGTTCGTTTCGGTGTCGTTTTGTTGAGTTTTGTGCTTCTTAGCGACTTTTCCGCACTTGAGTTCGATTCTTGCGAATCTCGTCCAAAACTATTGTTTCGAGTTTCTCATAAGTTCATTTAATGTTATTATTCATGTTGCGAGCTTTGGTTTGGTGTTTCGATCGTGTATTGTGTATTTGGGACGTTTTGCGCCGTTTTTGTAATTTCCCAAAGTTTGGGGCAATTACTTCCGTTGTCGAATTCCGACACTTCGGGTGGTCGGAATCGTGTGTTCTCTTAGCGGTTGGATTTGTATTTGCGAGTACTTCGTAACCGTATCTCCGATTTTTACTAAAGTTCGGGTTTCGGGGTTGTCTAGGCCGTCGGAGTGGCCACGGTCGAGTCACGGCCGGAGCAGGGCCTGGCCTGGCCGAGTTACGGCCGTAAGGAGCCGGTTACGGCCGTAATGTGTGCCCGTTACGGTCGTAAGGCATGATCGGGTACGGCCGTATGGGCGCTGAGCATCTTCCGGACGAAGGCCGGTTACGACCGTAATGTTTGCCAGTTACTGCCGTAAGTGTCCGACAGGTGCTGGGCAGATTTTTTGACGAATGCCGGTTACGGCCGTAAGGCCTGCCGAGTACGGCCGTAAGGGCCGAGTTACGGCCGTAAGGCACTTCCGGTTACGGCCGTAACCCTGCCGGCTATATATAGTCTGGGCTCGGCCAGACTTCTTTTTTTTACGCGTTTTTCTTTCTTTTTCGGCGGCTGGCGACGGGAGGCTCGGGAAATCGAGTTCTTGGCCGATTCTAATCAATTCCAAGGCGTTTTGGAAGATTTTTGTTGATTATATCAACATCTAATCCATGTGTTTCGTCGAATCAAGGTATATTTCTTGATTTTCCTTCAAGTTGACTTTTTGGAGAATTTGTTCTTGATTTCGATTCTAGTCCGATTTTGGTACATCGGTTGGTGTAGAATGATATTATTAATCGTGTTCTATGGATTGTATATCCATATAACGAGTTTGTTTAACTCGATTGACGATTCGAGTGTTCTTGGGAATTATTGAACATTTAGTGTTCGATTAAATGCCCCAATGAGTTCCTTTCGATAGTTTGTTGGGATCTCCGTCATTTTTGCCTTGATTCTCGTCATAATCATCTTTTATTTTTCCTTCCAGAGGATTATAGGTGCTCGAGTATTTACGATGTTGAATCCCGTTTGGTGATTGATGATTGGTATGGTGTAATTCTCGTAGTACTCGTGGTGCTATTGCGTTCTTGATAGTGTGCGGGAGTTCGGAACCGTTCGACCGTATTTCATCCGTCGTCTTGTTGCGACCGTGGTTTTGAGGCAAGTACCTCGTCCATACAATTCTTGTTTTGTGAATATGATAATTGGTGATCGTCTTTATATGTTTGTTTGATTGTTTGAAGTGAGTTTTCAAAAGATTTGGTTAGCCTTGTTAAAGGCCCTCTTTCAAAACCGTGTGTGTTTTGTGATTGGTGTGTTTCTCGAACGAGTATGTGAATCTTATGGATATGTTTGGCGTTGATGTTGCACTTGGTAATGCGTGTGTACATATATGGTTTCATTTCGGTGCATTGTGGTTTGACGTGGTGTTTTGCTAAGTGTTTGATTCCTCTGGGTGAATTGTTTGGATATCCTTGGTGTGATATGTTATTTGTGCATGATTGTTTCGCTAGCCAGCTCGGTAGGGTCCTTCGAGGCCTCGGGTGGGATTCATGGTGGCGTCCTGGTCCTAGGTGATGCCTGTGCTTGATTGTTTCGCTAGCCAGCTCGGGAGGGTCCTTCGAGGCCTCGGGTGGGATTCATGGTGGCGTCCTGGTCCTAGGCGATGCTTGTGCGTGTATGTTTTGTGAATGTGTTCGCTCACCTTGGGAGGGTTCGACGGTGCCACGGAGGGAGTCTAATGGTTTTGCCCTGGATTCACGAGTGAAACTTCACCACTGCGTGTGTATGTTTAGTGAATGTATTTTACTTACCTCGGGAGGGTCCGACGGGGCCTCGGGGGAATCTATGACTTCACTCTGGGTTCACGAGTAAAAACTTCACAAGTGCGTGTGTATGTTTTGTGAATGTGTTTGCTCACCTCGGGAGGGTTCGACGGGGCCACGGAGGGAGTCTAATGGTTTTGCCCTGGATTCACGAGTGAAACTTCACGGGTGCGTGTGTATTTTATGTCCGTCGAGGATGCGTGACGTGGGTTTTTACCGTGTGTGTTGTTGTTGGTTTCATTTGTGAAAACAAAACTTTTGGGCCGTGACCCCTGTTGATTTTTGAAAGAGAAGGATTCGGTAAATCCTAAATTGTTTTCTATTAAAACTCTCGATGGCATTTTAAACTGTTTTATAAACTGTTTTCCCTTGATTTGTGACCTTTCGGTTTTAGAAATGTTTTACCCAAACTCTTGCCTCGGGAAGTACTTTTCGTTACATTTGGATCTTTGAGGATTCCTGGTTATTTTTGTTCTTGGAACCTGTATTGTATGGCTCGTATTTGCACTTTGTTCTTGCACTAGCAAAACAGTGGAGTTTTGCTAACCCCCGAGTATTCGGGGGGTGGATGTCTGTTTTTGCATTCATGTTTTGGAGCATAGCACAGGGTCGGCATGAAGGATGATGAAAGATGAACGATACTAATCACACGAGGATCCGTATGATGTCATTGGTTTAGTTGTATTTATTTCCATTGCAGTATTCTTTCCCGTTGTATGGGAGTTGTTGTATTTTGACCCCTGCGTGGGTATGAATTGTAATTGAGTTGTATGTTTTTATTGAAAGACCAAATCGGTCTACTGAGTCATTTTAGCCTTGAAGGCATTGTTGAGTTGTTCGACGTTGTTTACCAGCCTGGTAGATCCTTGAGGAAAGGGTCTACAGCGTGTAATATCCCTGAGTGGATTAGGGGGTGTTACATAAATGGTATCGGAGCTTAGGTTGTGGAAACCTAGGTTGTCGGGTCAAGTAGGGTCTGTTGAGTTTTGTCTCGTCGGATTTTATCTGACTGAGTCGTGTCGCGACGCGTCGTCTGAGTTGGTTGGTCGTGATTAGTATCGTGGGGCGATCATCATCTTCGTGCGACCTGTGGATGTAAGTCTCCCTTATTTGTATTGTGACTCGTGTGACATGAGCTATTTGTTTGATTTTGTATTAAGTGATGGAATCTTTATGTAGATTCTCGGTTTCGTGATGCGGTTATGTGACTCATGTTTCATTTATATGAGGAGTATTGTCATTATTTACGTCCTCTTGACTGTGATATTTAATTGTCGTTTCCGGTAAAGGACAGGTGTTGTCTTGATTTTGAGCGAGTTGTTGCGTGTATTATGATTGTATGTAAGTGAATATTGTTACGTGTTAGTTTTTAGGCATTCTAGCCTAATAGATTTTTCGAAAACCTTGAGTATCTTAGAAAATAAAACTCGAGACGTACTTTTAAATGGATTGTATTTTCAAGGCGCCTACTAGCGCAACTATCTGTTTCAAATTCTTCTATCTAGAGGACCAAAATATTTTGAGATATTTTCATTGTTTTAGAAACACTTTTACTTAGACCCGAGGGTCGAATATTTTGAAAGTTTTCACTAAAAGAAAAGTGTCCTCATTTTTGTTCAAACACAAGATGATTTTCAAAGTCTCGACTATGATGTTTGTTCAACTTTTTGTAAAATGATGCTCAAGATCAACTGGTGTTTCCAAACTGTTTTCAAAAGGTGGTATTCGTTTTTAAAACCCATCATTTCCTGCTTGTGGTCGGAGAAGGTGTGTATGATGTTGGTATTGTTGTTAGGGTGTTAGCCCTCCGAATTGTGATTGAATTGGTGGTGTGAACGTTGAGTCATTCGCCACGCATATGTTTTGTTAGCCCTCTGTGGGAGGTGTGATGATGATCTTTAATGTTGTCATTTCGTGGTGGCTTACGTGTTATCACACCTGTGTGAGCTGTTAAAGCTTGGGTTTGTACGTTTGTGTACATGTGTGATTGTTTCATGATGTTTGTAATTATGTGCTGGTTATTGTTCGGGCCGTTAAGGTCGCCGAACGATACCGTCATTGCTGTAGTGTTTGTGTGTGTATTACTTTACGATGGTAATCGTTGTATATGATATGTGTTATGATTCTTTGTTGGGCTGAGTTGGCATCTCCGCTATGTTGTTTTGCGACGTTATGCGCCATTGTATCTAGCATTTGTATTTTCGGTATGCCGAGCCGAGGCGTTTCAACCGCAATGTGCTGGGGCATGCACATGTAAACTGTCCTTCTCGTCGGTAATGCATTTCCTGTGTGGACCCGAGAGACACAGGATCCAATTTTTGCAAGTTGGGTTCCGAGTCTTTCGGGGCATGAACTTCAGTACAGATATCAGGATCGGCTCTAAGAGGTCCATGGGAAATGTTTCCATTGACTGCTTTTGTGTTGTTGCCTTGATTTCGTTGTTGTGAGTTTCGGGGACGACACTTCTTTTAGAAGAGGTCGAATATAATGCCCGTATCATTTTTGACTTCCACATTTTCTCTCTATCAAGTCTATCGATTCGCTCGTGTTCGTTGATCTTATGCAGACATTACGTATTTCGGTTTCATCGTTCGAACGAGCTGTGATCTTGTTTTGGGTCGATCTGGTTATCGCTGTGACTTTTCTGAGTTCGATTCTTCTGAACCTTGTTCAGAAGTAACACCCCTTGGTTCTACTAGTTCTTTTATTCGAAGTGGATCGGATTTGGAACTTCTGTATTTTCGACTCTGTCGACTTGTTTATGTTCGTTGACATTTTCGGAGCTTGTCCTGCCCCTTGCTTTTGTTGATCGAACGAGTGCAGTATTGTTTCGGAATAACTCGTTTGTCGTTGTGATTTTTCGATTGCTATTCCCTTTCCTGTGGATCTTATGTGAATGCACATCTTGTTGTTTTCACCAGATCATATATTGTCTCGAGTTGAGATGTGAACCTTGGAGTTTTTGTTTGAATTTTATTGTTCTTCGTGATTCGAACATGATTGTTCGATTTTTGTTGTCTCGATCGTTGAGTTCGATCGTTTGATTGTTCGGTTTTTGTTGATCTCGTTTCGTGATTGTTGAACATTCAGACTCCTTCGTAATTCCCTTAAGTTCGGGAAATTAGTCTTGTTTTCAATCTTCCAACCCTTGGGTGGTGGAATTTCGTAATTGTTCAACGATTGGCTCGCGTTTTGATTGATGTACCGTTGGGTTGGTCAATCGTATTGATTTTCGTTCGTTGTGTTTTGTGATTGTTCGGATAATCGACTTGATTGTATTATCTGTTTGATGACACTTGTCACTTGTTGGTTTTATTATGTCTATACCGGTGGCGTTGTGTTGGTCGTCGTGGAGCGTGTTTTCGCACCATATATTCCTTTGCGCTGCTTGTAACGTTTCGCCGTTGGGCGTAAGTTACGCGTTTCTTGTGTATCTCGTTGAGTTTTCCTGGCGGGGATATTGCTTCTCCCTACTTGTTTTAAGTTTCGGGACGAAACTTCTTTTAAGGAGCGTAGAATGTAATACCCGTAGTTTCGATTTCCGGTAATTTCTTTTTTTCGGCGGAAGTCCGTTTTGACGACTCGCTCATGACTGTTTCGTCATTCCGAGAATGATTAATTCTGCACTTTTTGACATCCGAGTTCGTTTCGGTGTCGTTTCGTTGAGTTCTGTGCTTCTTACCGACTTTTCCGCACTTGAGTTCGATTCTTGCTAATCTCGTCTGAAACTATTGTTTCGAGTTTCTCATAAGTTCATTTAATGTTATTATTCATGTTGCGAGCTTTGGTTTGGTGTTTCGATCGTGTATTGTGTATTTCGGACGTTTTGGGCCGTTTTTGTAATTTCCCAAAGTTTAGGGTAATTACTTCCGTTGTCAAATTCCGACACTTTTTGGAGAATTTGTTCTTGATTTAGATTCTAGTCCGATTTTGATACATCGGTTGGTGTAGTATGATATTATTAATCGTGTTCTACGGATTGTATATCCATATATCGAGTTTGTTTAACTCGATTGACGATTCGAGTGTTCTTGGGAATTATTGAACATTTAGTGTTCGATTAAATGCCCCAATGAGTTCCTTTCGATAGTTTGTTGGGATCTCCCTCGTTTTTGCCTTGATTCTCATCGTAATCATCTTTTATTGTTCCTTCCGGAGGATTATTGGTGCTCGAGGATTTCCGATGTTGAATCCCGTTTGGTGATTGATGATTTATGTTGTTTTATTCTCGTAGTACTCGTGGTGCTATTGCGTTCTTGATAGTGTTCGGGAGTTCGAACCGTTCGACCGTATTTCATCCGTCATCTTGTTGCGACCGTGGTTTTGAGGCAAGTACCTTGTCCATACAATTCTTGTTTTGTGAATATGATAATTGGTGATCGTCTTTATATGTTTGTTTGATTGTTTGAAGTGAGTTTTCAAAAGATTTGGTTAGACTTGTTAAAGGCCCTCTTTCAAAACCGTGTGTGTTTTGTGATTGGTGTGTTTCTCGAACGAGTATGTGAATCTTATTGATATGTTTGGCGTTGATGTTGCGATTGGTAATGCGTGTGTATGTATATGGTTTCATTTCGGTGCATTGTGGTTGTTTTGCTAAGTGTTTGATTCCTCTGGGTGAATTGTTTGGATATCCTTGGTGTGATATGTTATTTGTGCATGATTGTTTCGCTAGCCAGCTCGGGAGGGTCCTTCGAGGCCTCGGGTGTGATTCATGGTGGCGTCCTGGTCCTAGGCGATGCCTGTGCTTGATTTTTCGCTAGCCAACTCGGGAGGGTCCTTCGAGGCCTCGGGTGGGATTCATGGTGGCGTCCTGGTCCTAGGCGATGCTTGTGCGTGTATGTTTTGTGAATGTGTTCGCTCACCTCGGGAGGGTTCGACGGGGCCACGGAGGGAGTCCAATGGTTTTGCCCTGGATTCACGAGTGAAACTTCACCACTGCGTGTGTATGTTTAGTGAATGTATTTTACTCACCTCGGGAGGGTCCAACGGGGCCTCAGGGGAATTTATGACTTCACTCTGGGTTCACGAGTAAAAACTTCACGAGTGCGTGTGTATGTTTTGTGAATGTGTTTGCTCACCTCGGGAGGGTTCGACGGGGCCACGGAGGGAGTCTAATGGTTTTGCCCTGGATTCACGAGTGAAACTTCACGGGTGCGTATGTATTTTATGTCCGTCGAGGATGCGTGACGTGGGTTTTTACCGTGTGTGTTGTTGTTGGTTTCATTTGTGAAAACAAAACTTTTGGGCCGTGACCCCTGTTGATTTTTGAAAGAGAAGGATTCGGTAAATCCTAAATTGTTTACTATTAAAACTCTCGATGGCATTTTAAACTGTTTTATAAACTGTTTTCCCTTGATTTGTGACCTTTCGGTTTTAGAAATGTTTTACCCAAACTCTTTCCTCGGGAAGTACTTTTCGTTACATTTGGATCTTTGAGGATTCCTGGTTATTTTTGTTCTTGGAACTTGTATTGTATGGCTCGTATTTGCACTTTGTTCTTGCACTAGCAAAACAGTGGAGTTTTGCTAACCCCCGAGTATTCGGGGGGTGGATGTCTATTTTTGCATTCAAGTTTTGGAGCATAGCACAGGGTCGGCATGAAGGATGATGAAAGATGAACGATACTAATCACACGAGGATCCGTATGATGTCATTGCTTTAGTTGTATTTATTTCCGCTGCAGTATTCTTTCCCGTTGTACGGGAGTTGTTGTATTTTGACCCCTGCGTGGGTATGAATTGTAATTGAGTTGTATGTTTTTATTGATAGTCCAAATCGGTCTACTGAGTCTTTTCAGCCTTGAAGGCATTATTGAGTTGTTCGACGTTGTGTACCAGCCCGGTAGATCCTTGAGGAAAGGGTCTACAGCGTGTAATATGCCTGAGTGGATTGGGGGTGTTACATATAACACGTTACTGGCGGAGAAGGAGAATGTCACAAACATGTCCCGACACATTGCAGTTAAAACATCTCCAAGCTTCACCAGGAGTCAAAGCTGACGACTTGGAATTCTCAGTCCCACTCATCAAGCGATGAAGTTTCACAGCAGAAAGACTACGATGTTGCAACCGAGAAACACCAACTCCTGTACCGCCCATAAGGTTATCGGAATTCCTCTATTTCTTCGACTCAGGCACACATTCCGACGATAATGAAGCTAGCTCATAGGCTAAAGCTCGATCCTGATAATCTCTCAACAAAGTGCAAGTGAGTCCCGACATATATAGGCGAATCTCCGACTTCATCCATCTGTCAAAATGAAGGATCTTCTCTTCTTTGGTCCTCACCAGATCTCGCACATAACTGAGTTGTTTGCTGTAGTCGATGATAGCCTGCGACACTGATATATCTTGCGGTTCTGCCAAATAAAATTCACGAATTCTCTTCTCTCTAATCGGTTTCAGACAGAACTCAGCTTCCATAAATGCCTGAAACTCCACCCACGTGACATCATCATCATGAGGTTTAATAGCTTCCCACCAATTAGCGGCATCTTTGTCAAGAAGGTACTAAGCGATAGGTACCTTCTGCTCCTCGGGACAATCAACAGCCTCGAACATCTTTCCCGATTGGAAAAGCCAACCGTCCCAGCCAAATGCATCCGCAGCACCGGCGAATCGAGGGGGATTCATACGAACTATTTCTCGAAGCCATTGATTTACACCGACGTTCTGAGTTGCGTCGGTGTTGCGTTGAACTGCCTGGGTCAACTGAGTCATCTGTGCTGCTGCTTGTTGCAATATAGTAGCAACACCCAAACCAATATAGTTCCCAGCAATATTCTCTCGATCCCGCGTCTGATCCCCATGGCCATCCGTACCATGGTTGCGACCACGACCTCTGCCCCTCGGCATATTAACAAGTAACCACCTAGCGCAAAGAAAGATGATAACACATAATCACACACAACAATTGTTATCATCGAACAGCACACATAGAATACGGTCACAGATGATCGGTCTAACGATCGCAAAAGTTAGACCTGTCGGGCAAAATGCAGTTCCAAAGCTTTTGTACAGACTGATTAGCGCGCGCTCCAACAGAGACTTAGCATGCTCTACCCATGCCACGTTAGCGTGCGTTAGTTTCACACTTGGCGTGCGCTAACTGTTCTAATTCAGCAACACATTCATGAACATATACCAACAATACCAAAACCAAAGGTTACAAATAGACAACAATATACGAATCCAAACGCTGATAGTTCACATCATTATAACATTACACAATTAACCATCAGAAGTTAAACAACATTCCAAACCGAGTCTCCACCTCTCGGTCAAGAGAACTATCTCGACGAGTGCATACCGAGCGACTCAGCGTTCACACCACCACTTTAATCACAACTCTGAGCATTATAGCCAAAATAACAACATCCTCACTACATACCTTTTAACCGAAATTCATGAAACCAAAAAGTTGAAAGTGAAAGTCACGTCTCGAGTAAATTTTTGATAGACCTCATTTGAGTTTTTGAAAATCACATTTTGAAAAATTTGCAGTGCTAGATGAAAATAAAATATAAGTAGTTTGAATTCTCAAAATTTTCGATCTCGAGGTCATCATACGAAAACCAAACCTTTTCCGTTCTTGAAGGACGTTTTAAAATAAAATCTACGTGACTTCCCACAACATTTGAAGCTTAAAATATCACATTGACAACTTCTATTGAGTAACCACACAAAAACATTACTCCTGTAAAAAAATTTTACACAAAGATATATATATATACACACATATATATACATATGCACCAGCACCACTCTTCAATCCAACACAATACGAGAATTAGACAAGCATGGAGTATGTATTCACAACTCACATTTAACTCCACATGATAACAAAAAAATCATGCAAGCTCGTGTAACACGAGGCACAACGTGTAGTGGGGAGACTTACATCCACAGATCGCACGAAGATAATGGCTGCACCTTGATACTAATCACAACCGACATCTCAAGCGACGCATCGCGACACGACTCAGACCGACAAAATCTGACAAGACAAGACAAGACCCGACAACACCCAACTCGACCCGACAGTCTAGGTTTCCGCAACCTAAGCTCTGATACCATATTCTGTAACACCCCAGACCACTCGAGAATATTATAGAGCCGCAGAGCCTCTCCATGAGGATCTACCAGGCTAAATACAGAAAACACAACATATCAATACAAGCCAATAGGGCTAATAACGAACCACTAGACCGATTTGGTCTTTTACCACAACAAACACATCAACATATATAACTCTCTCTCACAACTCGTACCCACGCAGGGGTTGGAATACACCAACATTCCCATAAACCGGGAGAATAACACAACGGAGAGACAAACAACAAAACTCTACCAAAATACTCAACGACTGGTCTACATGCTCAATCCACGAAATGACTTCATCTTCAGACTCGATGTCTGCCATCAACACGTCCTTCATATTTTCGGCGAGATCCATCTTTGAGATTTCATCAGGAACTTCTTCTGGATCTTCTTCTAGATCCTCCTCTGGGTCTTCTTCAGGATCCTCCTCTGAGTCTCCCTCGTTCGTAGAGTCGGCATCCCAATCTGCAGCTGGAATCGCCTCTCGAGCGAACAAATCCAATAAGCATCCAGCGCCGAACTGGAAATCATCAGCGGCCTCTCGCTCTTCTAGCGATCTCTTGATGGCCTTTTTCCAAAGCCGGAAGATGCAGCAACTCCAGTCTTCGGATAACTTCTCCATCAGGTGCTCTAGCTGTCGAGTGACGGAACCTTGTTTCCCAGATTATAGCCACTTACTCAGCCTATTAATGACGTAGTGTGGTGCATTTTCTGGTAGATGAGGGTCATCACACCAGTCTTTGCGTGCTACAAGACGCGAGTCAAAAGTAGCTGGGACCTTCTTACGTGGCGTCATTCTAGGTTTGGCTATACTAACAGTTCGTACATGCATAAATAATTATTTGAATAAAATGAAATGACATATGCATGAATAATGACTGAAATTTGGTACCTTTGACGGAGTGACGAAGTGGCGAAGCTGAGAGCATATGATAATTTTACATTCTAGCTCGTCTACAGAAAGGTAAAACCCGCTCTGATACCACTATGTAACGCCCCGACTTTCTAGGGTAAATATTGGGGAAAATAAATAAAAGGTAAATTTGACGAAAAATAATTTTCTTGAGAATATAAAAATTCTCGCCTACAAAGTCGATTCGCTACCATGACATAAAAATAAATACCTTTAAATAAGGTAACATTTCATCATAAATACGAGGTAAAAATTTGCGGCGGAAGAATAATTCATAATTTATAAATTTTCAAATCGAAGTTTCCCCAAATGAGTTCCAAAACATTAGACATAAAGAAACATCATATAATAATTCCTCTTTCATATGCCCTCTCGGCTCGCTACTTCGTCCATCCAGCTCGGTTCAACCTGCGGGATCAATAAAGGTGGGGGTGAGCTTCCTTCAGCTCGTGGAAATCACACTGATCACAGTAATATACAATCTCATGGAAAGCATAACATGAATAATCTATCACATTTTTCCTCAATGTAAATGCATACTCATAATATTACGTATAGCATGAATCGAGCATGCATACACGAATATTGAGGTTGCGCAGGTGCCCCCGCAACAACATCAAACATAAACATAATACCACATAACATGAATCGAGCATGCATGTAAATATTGAGGTTGCGCAGGTGTCCTTGCAACAACATATATCTTAAGATAGCCTCTTACACGAATACAGGTTAGCCTGATTTACAACGTACATAAAAATTTTAAACATGAATAGAACATCACATATACAGTCCAATTAAAGCAATTAAAGTGATAGTGAAAATTCCCACCTGAATAAATGATGATGTCTGACTTGAATATGAAGATGCTCGACACACAGTCCTAAGCCCGTAAATCCTCGATAAAGTCTACATATAATAATAATAATTATAATCCTTACAATTTACTATCTAATAAATGAAAAGATATGAATATCACTATATAATAACTGAAAATAAATTTTAATTGCTTATTAATATTAACTGAAGAGTTAACATTTTTAATGACTGAAATTAAAATATTTAGGCAATAATTCGGATTAATCATTAATATAAATGAAAGTCATCATTTTAACGTTTCGGTGAAAATTAGGATTTAATTGAAGTTTGAAAGTTGGCTGGGGTCAGATTGTAAGATTTGAGAAGCTGGCTGGGTTAAAATCGAATTAATTAAAACTGGCTGGGGCTGAATTGAAAATTTCTGAAAATTAGGAGGACTAAATTGCAAAGCCCTAATAATTCACAGGTATATAAACCCTTCTCTGCCCCTTCAGCCGACATTCACCATTTATCCTTCTTCCCGTTCCAGTCTCTCTCTCTATACCTCGACTCGGCCTCTCTCCCTAATCTCTTCTCTCTCTCAAAAATCGGCCGGAAGAAATGGCAGAAACCCCCCCCCCCCCACACACACACACAACGACCATCTTAGGTTTGCTTCCAGTCAGACTCCGACCCACAATATGGCAGCGGTGGAAGGAAGGGCTACGGCCTTGAACGTCTGGCGGTGGTTTGACTCGGCGGAGCGACGGCGGCGTAGAAGCGGAAATCTCCAGAGGAAAGCTCGCAGCAAGAGTCCGATTCGAAAGGGTTCGACCGATTTGAATTCTGGTTTTGGCTGGTGCTGAGCTCGATGCTCGGTAAAGCACATTCAACCCGTGGTGGATAACAAGGCGGCGACCGTCAGGAACTCTGGTATGGGTTTCGATATTTTTGATTAAGGGTCGGGTTTCTGGGGTCTGAAGGGTGATGTTCGATTTGGTGTTTTTGATTGTAAAATCTGGCTTGAAGTTTGGTTCCCAAATTTGATTTTCGGA
The DNA here is from genome assembly GCA_033398695.1 of Orobanche coerulescens. Taxonomy (NCBI): domain Eukaryota; kingdom Viridiplantae; phylum Streptophyta; class Magnoliopsida; order Lamiales; family Orobanchaceae; genus Orobanche; species Orobanche coerulescens. The sequence goes on from CM065803.1 coordinate 161,682,339, forward strand.
TTTGTGAAATTTTCAGGATTCGGGCTCGGCGCGGATTTATTTTGATTTGTTGTTGTTGTTGGATATTTCGATTTTAGGTCGGTTAGAATGAAGTAAAATGTAGCAGTGTGTCACGGGCTTAGAGTTTGCTATGCTCCTAAGCGTCGTGCGGCCTAGCAACCCTCTTGCTAATCAGCCTTAAACACTCCGAATTTGGCTAAGTATGAAAGTTGGCACAACGAAAGAGAGGCAATGGGTTGAGGGAAAATTTTCTTCCACTAAGTTGCAAAGAGTTTACAAGTGTGTCTTACAAGTGAGTTCCCAAAGATGGCTGCAAATGAGCCCCAACTTTCCTATTTATACTACTCCCTATCTCTAGAATTTTCCTCCACCTCCTCATTTGGAGGCTTCTAGACCCTCCTACACTATTACAAGTTCTAGAGTATTCTAAGTACAATACAAGTCTTTGTACAATGTCTAGAAACATCTACTAGATTACAAGTCTCTTGACTCGTCTAAGAGTCTCTAGCACCTTCCACATATTTCCGGGTCCTTCTGGCTTGTTCGACCTGACCCGGCCCACTCGGCCCGACTCGGCCCGTCTCCATGTAACCCGACCCGATCCGGCCCGGCCTTCCACACATGCCTCCGGATTAATCTTTGATGTTCTGGACCATCCCGGTCCGTTTCTAGAATGTTCCGAGTACAACTTCCGCTCAGTGGAGTCCTCAGCTTTCCAATGTCCACTGCACTCACAAGGCTTTATCCCGCTAAGCCTATTATAGGGGGAGGGAGCTCCGTGTGTCCCTCGCGCTCCGCCCGCGCACGCGCCGAGCGCCTCGCGCGCACCCCTCGCGGGTGTTCGTCGCCCGTGTCCGAGTCTCGGCCCTCGGATGTGCCTCGTCTCGTCATCTTGTCCTGCATTGTCCCGAAGCGGTGTGCCTGTCCGCTACACTCGTCCGTTCGGTTCCCGGCATGCCTTGTCTCTCCGCCCAGGTAGTCCCGCATCTGGCCGAATGGCCTTGTCCCTCGGTCGGGTACTTTGTTGCCCGGTTGGCCTGCTTGCTCGGCCATACATCCACGCATGCCGCGCCACACGGCTAAGTCCCTCAGTCGGTTGTGCCGCTCCACATGGCCTTGCAGTCCCGAACGTGCCCCGTGCATGTTGATACGATGGACCTCGCACTCCTCTGTGCGGGTCTGTCCGAGCATTCTGTCGGTCATTTCTCTCGGGGCGTGACACTCTCCCCTGCTTGTTCCGTCGATGTCCCCGTCGACGTGTGCTGCTACTCGGTCCCTCGATGTACCGCATTGATCCCAGACAGTACATCGGCATTTCCTCTTCAGTCAACTTCTTCTGAAATCGAAGTGTCGTCATCGCTGCGTAGGGAAGTTGCTCCACTGTCAAGGGGATAGTGATGGGTTTGTTCGGACCGTTCACCCATAGTACCTTTGCTTGTGGGAAGAAGGCAAAATCGTTTTTCTCCAGGAAGTCCATTCCCAAAATGAGGTCTCGATCATCCATCGTGGTGACCTTGAAATGCACTCGGACTTCCCAGTCTCCGAGCATGATTCGCACTCCATTTGCTGCCCCTGTGACCGGTACTGCTGGTCCGTTGTTGGACTTCATCCAGCCCTTGCATGGTTGCACAAGTAGTCCCAATCTCTTGGCTTCGGCCTCAGTGATATAGTTGTAGTCGGCTCCCGTGTCGACCAAGGCCTTGATGGGTTGGTGGTTGATGGTTCCTTCCACGAACATCAACTTGCTTCCCCGCGGTCCCTCGCTGCCTGCACTGACGACAGAATTAAGTTGTTGAATCGTGCTTTCCTGCTGCACGTCCGTGTGATCAGTCGTTGGCCCCTCACATTCGGCCATGGCATTGAGCTTCCCCATTTTCGGACAGTCCTTCATTCGATGAGCTCCGCCGCACATAAAGCATCCTCTTGGTCGGGTGTGCCCCTACGTTCTCCCGAGTAGTATGGCTTGTCCGCGTCATGTTGCAGTCTCGTCCCGAATCTTCCGTGTGATGGTTGGGCTGGTTGCTGTACTGACGTGCGGGTGTCTCCCCCGCCTTTGGCTTGACCCTCAGCTCGCGGCTCCTTCCTCTTCTCAAATTCGGCTAGGGACTCGGCCACTTTGATTGCTTCGTTGACAGTTTTTACCTCGCGGCCTTGTACTCTGTCCCTGACCCAACTCGGTAGTCCATCCAGGAAGAAAAATAGTCGATCATCCTCGGTCATGTCCGGAATCTGGAGCATGATCGATGTAAAGTCCCGAACATAGTCCCGAATGGTAGTCTTATGCTTGAGCTCGCGGAGTTTCTTCCTTGCCTCATAGCATGTGTTCTCGGGATAGAATTGTGCCTTGAGTTCCGACACGAACTCGTCCTAAGTCCCGATCGGTTGGCAAGTCCCTTTCGTAACAACGGCCTGTCGATGACGCCACCACAGCGCTGCATCGTCGGCAAGATATAGTGTAGCCTGCCGTACTTTGGCCTTCTCGTCCGTCAGTCCCAGACCATCAAAGTAAAGTTCCATTCGCCATAGGAACTCCTCGATTGACTTGGCATCTCTCTTGCTAATGAACTCCTTGGGTTTGGGGACCTCAAACCTTGGTCCTTCGAACCTCGCCCCGCCAAATGTGTTGTTCCATCTCGGCCCACCATTCGAGTTGGTGCCCGAGTTGCTTGCCCGACAGATTTTATCACAAAAATCTTCAAAACGTTTGGCACTTACCTCGCAAAACTCGGCATACTGCTTGCGTATCTCCGTGATGCTTGCTGCCACATGATCCTCGATCGTTGCTAGCTCCTTGCGCAACGAGAGTTGTTCCCTCTTGAAGGTCTCGAGCTGGCCCAGTGTGCGCCCTTCCAGTTGGCCAACAGCTTTCTCGAGAGTACCCACGCGTTCCTCCGTGCTCAATTGGGTGTTAGTGATGCGCTGCCCAAGAGCTTCGATGTCGTCCTCGATGTCGGGTAGGCGATGTGCTAAGGTGAGTATGATCTTTCGAATGTCTTCATCCTCAAGAAGTCGGCTTCGTGCCAGGTTCTCCTCGTGTTGCGGCGGCACCACACCGCGCGCCTTGCTCTTGCCACGCTTGGCTTTCCCTTCAGCTGGGACTTCTCCACGTCCCCGGACCTTGTCAGCCTCTGTGACTCGTCCGTCCTCCACATTGATGCCTGCCTCGATCTGTCCGTCGGCCATGATGCCTGCTGATCGTTAGCGTCGACTTCCACAGTCTTGCACACCTTCTTGTGTGGCTAACCTGTCTCCGATACCACTTGTCACGGGCTTAGAGTTTGCTATGCTCCTAAGCGTCGTGCGGCCTAGCAACCCTCTTGCTAGTCAGCCTTAAGCACTCCGAATTTGGCTAAGTATGAAAGTTGGCACAACGAAAGAGAGGCAATGGGTTGAGGGAAAATTTTCTTCCACTAAGTTGCAAAGAGTTTACAAGTGTGTCTTACAAGTGAGTTCCCAAGGATGGCTGCAAATGAGCCCCAACTTTCCTATTTATACTACTCCCTATCTCTAGAATTTTCCTCCACCTCCTCATTTGGAGGCTTCTAGACCCTCCTACACTATTACAAGTTCTAGAGTATTCTAAGTACAATACAAGTTTTTGTACAATGTCTAGAAACATCTACTAGATTACAAGTCTCTTGACTCATCTAAGAGTCTCTAGCACCTTCCACATATTTCCGGGTCCTTCTGGCTTGTTCGACCCGACCCGGCCCGCTCGGCCCGACTAAGCCCATCTCCATGTAACCCGACCCGATCCGGCCCGGCCTTTCACACATGCCTCCGGATTAATCTTTGATGTTCTGGACCATCCCGGTCCGTTTCTAGAATGTTCCGAGTACAACTTCCGCTCAGTGGACTCCTCAGCTTTCCAATGTCCACTGCACTCACAAGACTTTATCCCGCTAAGCCTATTATAGGGGGAGGGAGCTCCGTGTGTCCCTCGCGCGCCGCCCACGCGTGCGCCCAGCGCGTCGCGCGCACCCCTCGCGGGTGTCCGTCGCCCGTGTCCGAGTCTCGGCCCTCGGATGTGCCTCATCTCGTCATCTTGTCCCGCATTGTCCCGAAGCGGTGTGCCTGTCCGCTGCACTCGTCCGTTCGGTTCCCGGCGTGCCTTGTCTCGCCGCCCAGGTAGTCCCGCATCTGGCTGAATGGCCTTGTCCCTCGGTCGGGTACTTTGTTGCCCGGTTGGCCTGCTTGCTCGGCCATACATCCATGCATGCCGCGCCACACGGCTAAGTCCCTCAGTCGGTTGTGCCGCTCCACACGGCCTTGAAGTCCCGAATGTGCCCCGTGCACATTGATACGCTGGACCTCGCACTCCTCTGTGCGGGTCTGTCCGAGCATTCTGTCGGTCATTTCTCTCGGGGCGTGACAAGTGGCCCGAAAGGGTTGGTCGCTGGGTTGGAATCGATGGTGGTTGAAATCAAATGTTGAGGGTTCGGCCTACTGAACAGGTTGTTGATTTAAATCTCTGGTCGTAGGGCTAAGTTGGAGTTGAGTTCGATGTTGATTTTGATTTTTGTTCGTGTGCTTTAGATAAAAATATATGGAATAATGACTGACTTCAATTTGCAGAATGAGGATAAAAATCGGATCTGGAATTCTTACCTTTGATGAGAATATGGAAATTGAATGAGGATGATCGACCCCTTGCAGTAGGAAGAGATTGTATGTTCTATGTGTTGTACTATCAAAAAATCCCGTTTTCCGTTCTTCTTTGTAACTTCTGGCGATGAACTTCTTTGCAGAAAATGTGTATTTTATTTTTCTGTAGTTTTTTTTCTTGTTGGATGTTGAACGATGGGTGTAAAGATTTCTGCAGTAGGAATCTTATTGTATTTATAGGTGTAGATTTTTGAGTGTTTTAGTTGAACTAGGATTGTATGTTGATAAATATTGAGTAATTTGGATAAAGTGAGAACTCTGGTAAGGAACGATGACTGCACCAAAATTCTTAATTGTGGTTAATTAACTTTAATCATGTTTGGTTAAGTTATAACTCATGGTTAAAGTATAAATAGTATAATAATATTACTAATAGTAGTAAATGTAGAATAATAATTTAATTGGTAATGTTGATAATAAAAATCTGGAAATAATAAATATATTAATAATAATAAATTAATATTATTATTATTATTATTAATATTAATAATAATGTTAGTATTATACTCGGATAATTAGTAACACTACTATAAAACAAATAATGACCACTTAAATATATATCTGACAAAATGACTCGGGCTAGGACTTGTGATACGTCGAAATAAATGTTCATGATCCTCTAAATGTAATTAATTAAAATGAAATGTATTATAATATTATTATAATTAATAATATTGCATTATAAAAATGGCGGGTATTACATATATAAAGTGTATGAGTCTATCTCGGTAAGCAAGTGTATTCATTTTTAGGAAATAAAAATCATGCATATAGACCTTTTTACAGATCAAACTATTGCGTTTGTATCTATACAGAAGGGGTTTTATGTCGTTGAGAACCGCAGAAGTTGGATACTTGTACAAGCTTCCAAGCGATGGAAAGCTTTTAAGACTAGATTAAGGCTTGAATAGATGTATTTAGAAGATGGGGCGATAAGACAGCAGCCACCATGGAAATATCCTTGGATGAATAAAACCGATGAGGATATATTCGTGAAAAAATGCACTCCCAACGAGTTCAAGGTAGGATTGTTCTAGGTTCCGAATAACATGGATTTTTTTTCATCAATTAGGCAATTGCATGTACTAACTTTGTTTTAAAAAACCTGTAGTTGTTGAGTGAAAAGAATCATGAGAGGGCAAAGAAAAAGACTTCAAAATATCGAGGAGGCAGACTTGGTTATCAATATTTTGAGGAACAGATTGTAAGTATTTTTACTTTCAGATGTTCTCACGTGTCATGTATTGTTTTTATGTTCCTCTGTTTTACGAATAAGATGATGGGATATGATATATATATATATATATATATATGAAAATTATTTTTTCACAAAGGATAAGAGTATGCTTCCTCTTATGGGTTGTAATGTCTCAAAATGATCCATTGTTACAATATTCAAAAAAAAAAAACACTGTACAGTGAACACTCAACAGTTTTCAGAAAAAACCTAAAACAATAAAAAACAAATAAAAAGCAAAAAGCTAAAATATTATTCTAGAAAATTCTATTATATTCTTCAAATAATAGCAAAAATTAGCAAATCAGACAGGAGTTTGTCTATTACGGTCGAGGGAAGAACTAAATAAAACAGCTAAAAACATACATTTTTGTGTGTCGGACACGCATATCGGCATATTGTGTCTGTATCCATGTCAGATACTTTGTAAAAATACATTGAAGTGTCCGTAAATATGTATAAGTTACGAGATAAGATTTCAGATGTTGGTTTAGATACGTTGATTGTTTTGGTTTGTTTAATTTATATATATATATATAGTGGTGATGAAAGTTCCAACCAAATATATACTAATAATAGTATTCTAAGTTAATTTTCTATAATCTTAGGAAAAAGATCTCGAAAAGCAGGGGGTCTATGTGTCATACGTGCCTCGACATTTGACTTGGATTAAAGTTCATTCTCATGTCAAAGATGGAGTTTTAACTTTTGAAAATCCGGTCGATAAGGAAATTCATGAAGCAATAGTAAGATCTCTACATTACATTTCCTTTCAAGCTTATTATTTTTTATTCAATTCATGTCAATTAGTGACGCATAAAACTTATCACATTTAATACACTTTTCTACCTTTTAATTTTAAATTTGCAGATTGCAATAGAGGCTCAAGCACAAAGAGGTGAAATCATTGCTAATGGTTGGGATGATATCTTAGCAAGAGCATTAAATAAGCATGAACATGGTGGTTTAGTGAGGGTCGTTGGATTAGGCATCATAAACAAGGAGTACTTTGGGTTTAACAAACCAACTGCGCGTAGCCAATTGCATGCTGAAATGAACATGATGAGATCAGAGATGGGAACTATAAAACATAATCAAAGTTTGTTCATGTCTGCCATGATGTCATGCTTAAACCTGGAGCAATTGAGATCATTCATGACCATTTGTGGTCAATTTGATGGTTTTGGTGGGCAGGTTGGTCAATCAAGTGGTTTTGGAGGGTAGGCTGGTCAATTGGTGGGCATGTTGGTAAAGGTTATAATTTTGGTGGCCAAGCTGGTTCAGATGGTCAGGTTATCTCTGGTGGTCAAGCAGGTGGTCAGGCTTGTTTTGATGGTCTTGATGGCAATGGGTTAAGGATTGCCCAATTAGATAACTCGGCTAATCATGGATTGCCTAATTTTTCATTTACACAACTACTAACCGAAGGCTTTGGAAGACAAGGGAGCAAAGGCCATCATTTTACCCATAATTCTTAAGAGGCTCGATCGCATGATGATGCTTACATTGCACGGGGTTTTGAGACACAAGCTCAGGAAACAACAAGTCTTCCCATGCATCAGGTTCGTCTCCAGAGCCCAGATGCTGGGGTGTACCATGTCCAACTGCCTGAGACGCATCATACTAATCTACTTGAGCATTCGACAAATATTGTGCATCAGAATAATCATTTGGATATCACAAACAAACACACTTCTCCTGAGGTATAACACTTTATATTTTTTGCCTCAAAGTAAGCTATATTCTTGAATATTAGCATAGTATATATATGAAATTTGATTATGTATCATGGCTTGTATTCATATGGATAGAGTGATCGTTGCTTGGCTATTAAGGGTGAAGACAAAGGCCTTGTAATTATTGCTAATGGGCAGGTCTATATACAGAAGATAACAGAAATGATCATTAATCATGGAGCAACAGTGCCCCCCGGTCACCGTCGAGTCACTATCACAGAAGATATTGTGCCGAATGCTCCCTTGCCATGTCCAAACGATGAATTAGTCTTTGTTTATCAAGCTAACGGAGTTATACTGCTTGTCCAATTCACTTGATTCTTCAAAAAAGGTATTAACCACACTTGCTTTGTTGTATGGTAGACATTTTCTTGTCTGGTAGACATTTTATTATTTTTGTCACTCATTCCTGAATATGCATTCTCACAATTTAAAAAAAAAATGTTTTTTTAATGAACATTCCCCTGCTCCGAATCTATTTTTAGAGTCTAAACACCTAACCAAGAAAAAATGAGATTTTTTACCTAATTCCTGAAAATATATAAATAATAATCGGTGATTAATCAAATAATGTTTTTTATGTGGGTCTAATGTTGTTGCCCAAAATATTTATCCGAAGATTAAATACTGCTGGAATGGACGGACAACAAACAAATTTGCAAGAGCACTTCCGAGAGAATATGAATAAACACAAGATTTGTCGGGTTTGTTAGGCCCGGGCTTGAATGCTCTCGCGAGATGTTATTAATACAAATATTCGTGGATACAAGTATTAATGTGAGAATCTAAGTACAATGAGTGTAAAAAGACTCTGTTAATCCAGCTCTTGAGCGAAGCTTGGTGTTCTTCGTCCATGCCGATCGTCTTCTGTATGAGAGAGGCCGAGAGAAGAAAGAACCAAAAGATAGCTGTTGCCAAGAGTAGGAGAAAGCCAAGTGCTGAGTATATTGCTTGTTCGGTGAGGAAAAATCCGAGAGGAGTCCAAGTGCAGGGAGCCTTCTATTTATAGGGGCTGAGGAGCCTTGTATCCTAGCGGGCGATCGTCTTCCGGCCAATATAATAATGGGGCGATCGTCCTAAAGGTCACATGGGCAGTGTGCCTAAAGTCCAAGGCTACAGCCGGCAGCCAGCTGTGCGGTCCAATGAGGAGCCAGCACGCATCCGGAGTCACTGTCACATGCGGTCCTACTGACAACTTTCGGCGGGCCTGTCGGCTGGTGGACGGATGCTGACAGGCTGTGGTCAATGATCCGTGAATTGCGGATCTTGTCTCAGCTCTGCACGTGGGGTTCTGTCCTGGGCTTCGACCTTTGCCGACTGGATGGCCATCGGCTCTGATTGGTATGAGGCGGTCGACTTTAGCCGGTCACCAGAGGTCGGCATCGGCCAGTTGCTGAGGGTCGGCATCGGTCAGTCGCCAAGGGTCGGTCGGCAAGTGCCGAGAGATGATCATCTGCTAGTTGGCCGCCAGGAGTCGATCGCGAAGTACCGAGAGACGATCGTCTTTAGATGTTGATTGCTCGGCACCGGGACTTGTCTTGGGACCTTCGGTCGGCAGATCTATCTTGGCTCCCGGGTTAAGGCTAGGCCGCCTGGTTGCTAGTCGGCAGTTCTACCTCGGCTGCTCGGCAATGACTAGGTCACCCGATCTTCGAGGCGATCGCCGGTCGGAGAGTGTAATTCTCGACACAACAATTGCCCCCCAGCTTGCTCCGATGTTGAAGACATGGGGCGAGGTGGTTCTTGCTAGCGATCGTGTAAGATGAGGACGGGCGATCTTGTTGAGCTGACTTTGGATTCGGACTTGGGCGATCATGGTCGATTGGCTAGCTATCTTTTGGTCTTGTACCTGCAAAAAACAACATTGGCCGATCCCTCGTAGAAACTTGATTGTTTCGTCGCTGAGGAACCGTGCACAGTCGCGGAGTTCGATGGACCGACTCCATGACCGTGTCTTGGTGCGCGAAGACATTGAGTGTCTCGTGACTCATTTTATTGTGAGGGTCCTCTGTTAGGCTGCGCCTCGCCTCGTATTTAAACGAAGGGCGTGCGGTCTTGGTCTAGAGGAGTCCTTGCGCGGGGCAGCGTCGGATTAATCAACTCCACTTCCGCGGATTGTTAGCTCTGCTTCCACCTCGGCCCACCATGAAGATGGCGAACCTCGACGGTGTACGTTGAGACGGGGGTAGTGGCACGTGTCGCATTGTCCGGGTACATCATGTTAGATAGTGAACCTTGAGGGCGGGCGATCGTGTCCACTGATTAATTTTGGAGGGATCTCAGACTACGCCGGCCTCGTATTTAAACGAAGGTCGGGCGATCTTGGCCCAAAGGGACCTTGCATGGCCGAAGCAGCCGGTTCCATCGACTACCAGGACCATGGCTTTATGATGTGCGGTGGAGGCGATCTCGTGCCTTAGTCCATCATGTTAGATGGTGAACTGTAGATGGCGAACGAGTCCTCCGGGTTTTTGGTGATGTAGCGTGATGATGTCGATCGGGCTGGAAGATTGGCGATCGTCGCTCGGCTGCCGATCGCGTTATTCGTAGGTCGATATCGGCGATCGGGCGGGAGATCGTCGTTCGGGCGCCGATCGCGCTGCTCACAGGCTAAGAAGAAACCTTTGCCTGGCCAGAAAGTCTGCGGCTTTAGCTCGGAAGATCGCGTAGGTCGCGGGTTGGTCCTTCGTGAGATGCCTGAACATAGGCGAAAGACCATGAAATCCTCCTAGGACCGTGTAGAGGGCGATCTCATCGCTTACGGGCTCGCCGTTGAGGATGATCTCGTCTACTCGGTCGATGTTGTCCGAGTCGGATTCTTCTTCTCCCTGCCTGATTTGCATCATGCGAAGGGGACCTTCCGGACGAGCGACCCTGGTGGCTAAGTGCTCCGTGAATACGTTCGCCAGTTGGTTAAAGGAGCCAATGGACCGAGGTGGCAATGAGGTGTACCACCTGTAGGCGAGGTCGTCCAGCGTTAGAGGGAACATTCGGCACCTGGTCGCGTCTGATGCCCCACACCCGGTCATGTAGATGTTGAACTTGCTCAGGTGTATTTCTGGGTCTGATCTTCCCTCGTACAAGGGTGTTTGCGGGGGAGCGATCTTGTGCTGCACAGGGGCGAGCTCGATGGGGACCGCGAGCGGTTCGCTCGGCTCGGCGATCGTCTGCTTGGCGCCTGCTCTGGATTCCAGGAGCGCCTTCAAGTCGTCGAGCTGACGTTGTATCGTGGCCATCGTCGTGGCTCGGTCGCTTGCGGATCGGCTTTGGGAGTGGGAGCCGAGGCGATCGTGTACCGATCTCCTGACACCACTGCTGCCGACCTCGGCTATTTAGCGAGGGGAAGCCAGATGGCTGGGCTGCCTTATGGGAGTCGGGTAGGCCGAGCTCCTGGTGACGGACTCAAACTCCGTCGTCTCGTAGCTGGGGCCGGACTGCCCCGGTCGCCAAGACGGGTCACTGCCCAGGCGATCGAAAACAGAGGTGCCCCGGCTAGCGAGCGCCTCTCCTTGCGGATGGGAGCCTCCTGGCGATCGCTCGGCTAGTAATGCCTTGAGCTTCCGCTTGGTCTTCCGGCGGATGGCCGAGGGGGTGATAGCGGGAGGCGCGTCGAGAGCACTCCATCGCTCCTGTAGGACGGCCATGGCCTCGTCGATCTGTTCCGCAGTTCGGAGATGATCGAGCGAGAGGCTTGGGCCGTCGCCCAGGGGCGGGATCGAGCGTCTCTGACCGCGGCGGCTACCTTCCGCCATCGGCTGTGGCTCGGGCCCAGGGCCAGGCAGGCGTCGCGGGCGGCGGCGGCTTTCTTCGACGCGGAGGCGGAAGACATGATTTCTGAAAGATTTCTTTGAAGCGCAGTGAGTGTCACTTCAAGTATATGCCCCGAGAACAGTGAGTGTTCTTCGAGACAGTAGGAATAAAAATATGAGGGATAGATGACCTTCTTCTAGCGCCAATTGTTGTTTCCCAAAATATTTATCCGAAGATTAAATACTGCTGGAATGGACGGACAACAAACAAATTTGCAAGATCACTTCCGAGAGAATATGAATAAACACAAGATTTGTCGGGTTTGTTAGGCCCGGGCTTGAATGCTCTTGCGAGATGTTAGTAATACAAATATTCGTGGATACAAGTATTAATGTGAGAATCTAAGTACAATGAGTGTAAAAAGACTCTGTTATTCCAGCTCTTGAGCGAAGCTTGGTGTTCTTCGTCCCTGACAATCGTCTTCTGTAAGAGAGAGGCCGAGAGAAGAAAGAACCAAAAGATAGCTGTTGCCAAGAGTAGGAGAAAGCCAAGTGCTGAGTATATTGCTTGTTCAGTGAGGAAAAATCCGAGAGGAGTCCAAGTGCAGGGAGCCTTCTATTTATAGGGGCTGAGGAGCCCTGTATCCTAGCGGGCGAACGTCTTCCGGCCAATATAATAATGGGGCGATCGTCCTAAAGGTCACATGGGCAGTGTGCCTAAAGTCCAAGGCTACAGCCGGCAGCCAGCTGTGCGGTCCAATGAGAAGCCAGCACGCGTCCGGAATCACTGTCACATGCGGTCCTACTGACAAATTTCGGCGGGCCTGTCGGCTGGTGGACGGATGCTGACAGGCTGTGGTCAATGATCCATGAATTGCGGATCTTGTCTCGGCTCTGCACGTGGGGTTCTGTCCTGGGCTTCGGCCATCGGCTCTGATCGGTATGAGGCGGTCGACTTTAGCCGGTCACCAGAGGTCGGCATTGGCCAGTTGCTGAGGGTCGGCATCGGTCAGTCGCCAAGGGTCGGTCAGCAAGTGCCGAGAGATGATCGTCTGCTAGTTGGCCGCCAGGAGTCGATCGCCAAGTACCGAGAGATGATCGTCTTTAGATATCGATCGCTCGGCATCGGGACTTGTCCTTGGACCTTCGGTCGGTAGATCTATCTTGGCTACTGGGTTAAGGCTAGGGCGCCTGGTCGCTGGTCGGCAGTTCTGCCTCGGCTGCTCGACAATGGCTAGGTCGCCCGATCTCCGAGGCGATTGCCGGTCGGAGAGTGTAATTCTCGACACAACATCTTAATCGGTATTTCTCTTTTTTATCTTGATATATTTTGTACATATAAAAAGGCCAGTGTGCAGCCAGAGAAAGAGGTGACCACTCCATCCCTACGATCAGCGTCATCCCAAGCATCAACCAATCGTACCTATGTCATAAATGCCTAGGATCGTGAAAAGGTGACTACTAGCTGGTTACAAGTTTTGAAAACTCAAGCTATAGGAATGAAGAGGGGTGAAACCATTTCCTTAAGTATCCTGAGAAGCGTATTTCTTAACGAACATGTTATTGATGTTACACTTGACTATCAAGACATACTTGATTGGTGTTTCCGAAAAGAGATTGGAGTAGCTCACTTAAATATTTTCATGAATTAAGTGTAGTTCCTTTTCGAAGTCTGGTTTTATTTGAGAGTTTATTCATTCATTTGCTTGTTTCATGTTCAAATTTTGATGGGCAAGGCACTTTGAAGAACGATGTCAAGAAGCAGAAATTTTGGGTATGTATGGATTTTGTAATAGTAGTGTTCTATCTCCGTTGACTCCAACAGTTGAAGAGAAAGACTGATCCATATATCTAGCTCGTGTATTTGGGTGCAATGAGGGAAAGAATCTTAATAAACTATTCTTTGCACCTTACAATGAGAAGTGCAATCAACGTTACCTACAACTTTTGATATCCACTTATTTTTTGTAACAATGTTTTGTGACAAGTTAAGATTACCGACTAAGACTTTATAGCTGTCAACTTGTCCAACTCTTTGCAATGATTAGTTATATAAAAACTATTTCCATATGTATTAAATAAGTTTGGTACTTAATTTAGTGTCCAGGTGCTGATTTTTGTTAATGGTTGGTCATGATGGAGTTTTGTTAATTGATAGGTTATTATCATCTCTCTTATTTTGTGTATAGTCGGCATTGGATGATAGCAATTATTAGTCCTTGGAATGGATTAGTGTATTGGTTGGATCCAATTGGAGTAGGAAAGAAGATCCTTGAGTTCGCTAAAACCGTCATCAATGAGTATATACTGGATTACATTAATAAATTTCTTCTTTTTGGTTGTTTTCCTAATAAGTAGTATTTTCATTCCTATTAACCGTATTACAATTTATGTAGGGGAATTATAAAAATTTAGCATTACCAATCGAAAAGATGTTAGGAAAATAAAAAAGAATCCCAGCATTGGGTGGAAGCAACCACAGGTATATTTAGATTCTAAAACTCATTCATCTATATATACAATGCTTATGTACTTCATTAATGCAATAACATAACTGTTGGATGACTTGTATTTTCTTAATTCTATATGTTTTAGTGTCCTTGTCAACCTCATAATAACAAGGTATGTGGATACTACGTGTGCCGTTATATGCTCGATATTTTAGAAAAAAGAGTATTATGGATCTCCGACCAGGTATCATTTTTATACCGCACATCTCGTAAATTTCTTGATTGATGTGAATGAGTGATTATTGGAAATGGGATTCTGTGTAAATTTCATGATTGATGTGAATGAGTGGTTAGGGAGCGGTTAGGGAGCGTATTTTTTTAAGTTAACTTCAACAGAAAGTCTAGCATAATTTAAATTGGACCTGTTTAAGGTGATTATTATCTTACAGTTTTTTGCTGAAGAAACTTGCTCATCGGAAAAAGTTGATGAGGTTAGAGATATTTGGGTTGAATATTTTCTCAAGCAAGAGAATGAAGCGGATGAAGAAAATAAAGATGATGGTATGCAAGTTACTCAACGAACTTTAGTCCCAATTATTGTGAATGATTAGACTGCGGAGATTTATTTTTCCATTATTATGTTTTTGGAGATTGCAATGGATGTAATGGTATTACGTTTTTGGAGATTGAAATAGATGTAAAGATATCATTACAATGTTGTTTTGTGTTGTTTTATATTTTCGGGAACGAGCATGTTTATGATAATTTCTTTATGTAATGGTGAGTGTTGTTTTGTGTTGTTTTATATTTTTGGGTACGAGAAGGTTTATGATGATTTTTTTATGTAACGGTATTACATTTTTCGAGATTGCGATAGATGTAAAGATATCATTAGAGTGTTTTTTTGTGTTGTTTTATATTTTCGAGTATGAGCAGGTTTATGATGATTTTTTTTAAAAAAAATGATAAGAAACCTGTTAAACTTGAAATCGGCTCTCTCAGGTTTTATAATTGAAAATATTAAAAAAATCAAAGAGAGCTGTTAGATATGAGACCGGCTCTCTCAGTTTTTGCAATAAAAAATATTAAAAAAAATCAACGAAACCCGATAACTGTGTACTCGGATCTCTTAGATTATGCAAAAAAATATTAAAAAATCAAAGAGACCTGTTAGGTATAAAAACCGGACTCTGTGGTTTAAAAATAAAAATGTTAAAAAATTCAAAGAGACTCGTTCGGTGTAAAATCGGCTCTCATAGGTCGTACAAAAATTATTAAAAAAATTCAAAGAGACCTCGTATCTCCAATAATAGGTCTCTTACCCTTTTAAATTATTTCCCGCATCATTTATATAATAGACCCAATTTCTTGAATATCGGGTCTCTTATGTCTCAAAAGTAGACCCCCTCTCATGAGGCGGTCTCTTTATCAAAGAGACCCCTGAGATAGAGACCCATCCAGAGGCGGTCTCTTAGGTTTATTTGGACGGGTTTCTTTGCCTATTTTTGTAGTACTGTCAAGATCCTCAAGGGTTTCTGAAGATTTCATTCTGAAAGACTGAATTATTAAATCAATTTTGAAACTTTGTTTTCCTTCGAGAGCTCAGTGCCCTCCCATATCATCTTGAGTTTACCACAATTTTCTTGGTTGTCTTGCAGCTCTTTATCTTTAAGAATATGCCTTTGTCAAGAGTGACAAACAACACATTCTTAGAAAGATTGTCCAAGTTTGCTCGCTTTCGCTCGTTAGTGGTCTACTGATCAAGAGACTTCTCGAGCATCTCTGCATGAGGTTGACCTTCCATTCTGGTTGCTGGATTAACCTTCATAACAGTGATAGGTCTCTCATATATTACCAAGAGCATCTCTTCGTGCATGATAGCAATGTGTGCTTCCATTCTGATTCTCCAATCATCATATCCATTATCGAGAACAAAAGGACTTTACTAATCATAGAGGAATCCATGAAGAGAGTACGGGAGGAATGTGGAAGTCAAACGTATGCAGTTTTAAAAGCTTGTGATTATGGATCTGGTTTAGGTTAAAAATAAATTAATTCTTTGTAGAACCAACCACTTTGATACAACTTGTTGGTCACAGTATACTTATGTGACATCTCAGAAGGGGGGTTGAATAAGTTGTACTCTTTTTAGAAGTGTAAATGTGTAGCGGAAGACTAGTGCAAGTTGTTGTGACTACAGAGTGGTCATAGAGCCAAAACTGCCTGAGTCAGTAGCGTCATCTGATTCGCTACTTGCTGTAGAATGTTCGCCACTCCAACATTATCATGAGCATTACCGAATCTAGAAGACTGATCCTGCTGGCCCTCGGTACTAGGCAGGACACTGTTCGACAAAGAAGGCATTGCCGAACTAGCCCCAGAACTATCGGACATGGCCGCCCCACCGGCTGCGCCACGTCCCCTACCGGGTCCGCGTCCTTTACCAGCACGCATTCTGCAGAGGTAACTAGTGAGTACAATTCAAACGCAAGACACATCATGATATTAAGAAAGGAACAGAACAGGATAACGCAATGAGTCAAGTTAGGAAAAACTTACCAGCACGGGCGTACTGAGCTGATGGTGTAGTAGTGATACTGTTCAAAAACGACACTCAACTAGACCCAAATAACCGACAGCCTAGGTATCCATAAACCTAAGCTCCGATACCATATTCTATAACACCCCCAAGACGTTCAGGGCATATTACAGCGCCGTGGACCCCACCGTTGGAATTCACCAGGCTAACTCACAAACTCGACATGACAACGGTGATAGACATCGCCAACATACGAATGACTTCTCAATCCAAGACATACAAAATAAGTAGACCGAACTCAACAGTGCAATTCAATCATCAAATCAACCCCAAATCGGGTACACAACAATTATAATGTTCAAGAGAAAGAAGTATTTGAGTACTGAATCAAACAACATGATTAATAAAATGCAAACTACATGACATAAACGAACGACCATTGAACAGAATCATTCTTGCCCATCATCCTCGTACTGTCCGCATGCTCGTTCGCCTCCAAGACCTGTACCTGAAATACAAAAGTATTTCCCCCATTTTAGGGGTTAGCGACAATTGCTAATGCAAGTACAATCTATTTGAACTACCATTCTAATCAGATGAAATATGCGCCAAAAATCATTTTAGTAAACATTTAAATTCCGGAATATTACGGTTCACATGCACAAAACACAATTCTCCGACAAAACATTTCAAAGGTAAACCGTTGGTACGAGACTCACGGCCACCGCACCCCGCGGAGGCCCCGTCGGACCATCCCTGGGTGGTTAAACCTAGTTCGCAATACGCATACACATGGCAGTACGTATCCCAAGAGGCCCTGTCAGACCGTCCCTGGGCGAACATACGCATTCACATCCACAACATACACGGGAAGCCATAATTCAAATACTAGAATATGCAAACAAATGTAAAGTACTTGCCTTTGAGACATCTTCGATGAAATGGGAGCGAACAACGACTAGGTATGACACGGAGGGAACACGACTGTTCCTAAATGAGAGATTAACACAACTCAGTCCTAAACGATAACAATAATTGAACAGAATACGCCCACAACCCCGATTATCAATCATAAACATACACGGATGAGGAATACGGGCGAGGGTTTTCACAAAACCTCCCCGAATTAACAATCCACGGATTAAAGACGACTGAAATGGATTGGGAATCATCCAACAACAATAATCCATAAGAAATATCACAACATAAATTAACAATTCGGGTTTAATATAGACAAATCCTGAAAAACCCCAAAATGAATAAAGGTAGGGTTCTAAGCCAAATACCTTGGATTCGGACGGAGGAAGATGATTACGATGATTATAAACTTCACTTGGAACACAATAATCGATCTCTCAAGGAACTCCACGGACAACTCTTGAAGAATCGCTCAAATCGCCTCTTGGAACACAGCTCTCGGACGAGGAAGGAAAAAGGAAGAAATGACGCGAAGCAAGTCAACTCAGGTTTATAAAACTTGCTCACTCGTTACGTACGTTAACAAGCTGATGTTAACATATGCTATGCACATTACGTACGTAACACTCAGGTGTTAGCATACGTAATGGCTCGGCAGAACAATCTGCTCAATTTGCTGATGCCGATAGCGTATGCTACAGTAGACAGTCAGTGTACACTATAAGGAGCTTACGTACATAACACCCGCGAGTTAACGTACGTAAGGGCTTGGCAAAAACTGGGCAGAAGCCACTGACCAAAACGCTGAGGACCATAACGTAAGTTATCACTAGGGTGTAACGTATGTTATGCAGGCATCGACAGCGCACACAAGAAAGCATGCATAACGTACAATATGCATGCAGCAGTTCAACACTCGAATACGATTTCTTTGCCACGGGGCCAGTGCAGTCGGACGCAAAAGAAGGACAGAACCCAGAAGCGTTAACACGAAATATTCACGATGATGAAGCTATGTGCTGAAAGAAAATACAATTCCGACTACCGGGGAATCTGAAATACAACAAAGGAGAAAAAATTCCCCAAATTTATAGGAAATTACAAAAGGGCCCAAACATCCGAAAATCACGATACAACATCGGATTAACAAACCAAAACTCACAACATGAACAACTCAACCATATGAACTCATGGAAACAAAGAAACAATGAAATCAAACGAGTTTTACGAGAATCAAACATACATGCGACAAAACATAACATAAAGTGAAATTTTGTAAAAACACATCCGAAACTCGTCCAAATGGAAAAACTCCAAGAACAAAATAGATTCAAAATGTCGGAACGGTTGCAAACGAGTTAATAAAAATAGACAAGCGTCAAAATGAAAAATTGCTAAAAATGGAAAAGTATGGATATTACAATCTTGGCCATTGGGTTAAAATAGGGGTAGTATATGTCTTTTGAGGTGAACAGCCGTGTATAACATCACTGTACTGCCTACGTCTTCGTGCGAGAGGTGGTTTTAAGTTTCCTAAACTATATCTTGTCCTTAACATGTTATACATTTTTATAACTTGAAATATTAGGACGATATTATTCCCTGTATATTGAGTATTTATGCTTACAGTATGTTGATGGGAGGACATGGACGTGATCGTGGACGCGGACATAGGAATGCTAAGAGAGAAGCTTCACCTTCTGTCCCTGAGTCACTGTCAAATCAGGCTAGCTACAACTCAGGCGAGCAACAAGAATTTGTTAACAACGAATGAGAGCAGACGGTGGAGACCAATGCCGAACCTGCTGTTCCCGACATCCTTTGTCAGGTGGTCAACCAGATGACTCAATTTGCTCAAGTTGTGGACAGGATGCAAGTGGCGGTAGGATTGCAGCCACGAGAAAGACAGCAAGGCATCCCAGACTTGGGAAATCGGGGAGACGGATGACTACAGGAGGTGGCGAAGATGCACCGCCAAAATTCGATGGATTTTCTGAGACGCCGACATGGGATCACTGGTTGAGAGAACTGGAGAAAGTATTTGCCGGGATTAACTGCCCAGATGACCAGAGAGCTCCCATTGCCCAGTATTTTCTAACAAGAGAAGCGTCCGAATGGTGAGAAGCCATCCGACCTGTTGATCATGATGCCGATTGGGAAGAGTTCAAAATTATGATGGAAGCTCAGTACTGCCCTCGTCCGGTGATAGAAGCTAAGGTTCGAGAATTTTTCTACACACAGCCTACAGATGTGCCGGTGGCTCAAGCGATTAGGACATTTAATCAACAGCTGGCATTTGTTCGACACCTGGTTAGAACCGACACAAAAATGATGATTCACTTTGATATGAGAATGAAGCCGGAAATACAGAGGTACATGTCAGGTTTGGAATGCACCACTCTCCGTCAGTACCAAGACAAAGCTCTGGCGTATGAAATGAAAGAAGCAACTATGGAAAAGTTCTCGGAGTCCAAGAAGCAGAAAGTTTCTGGTAGTTGCACAGAGCACAAGAGTAGTGGGCCCCACAAACCCTAGTCATCCTTTCATTCATTTAAAAGCCTCCCGCACCCATCCAAAGGCGGAAAGAACTTCACATAAGTATCAACACCGACAGATGTGGTCAAGAACAGTTTTAATTGTGGTCGCCTAGGACACCTTTGGCGTGATCGTTTTTGTTCTCCAGTGACATGTTATGATTGCGGACAGAAAGGGAATCGTGCGATGTTCTGCAGGGAGGCCACTAAGTTAATTGGAGCTCGTACTTCGCAGCTGGCTCAGAAGGAATCAAGTGTTCCGCAGATGCAGCAGAGTGTCTAGATACCCCAGAGTTTTGGTCGATGATGAGGCAGAGGACAATTCGACCGAAAGGGAGCATCAAGTGTTGGATCCATTCCACCACGCCTTTATGAGATGAGTAGGGCAGACGATCAGGATGCCGCTGTTGCATCAGGTACCGTTCAGATCCTTTCACAACCAGTTAGTGTTTTGTTCGATACATGGGCTACAGATTCATTTATATCATTGCCTTGTGTTAATCGTTTGAACATTTATTGTTTTCATAAATGTGAGCCTTATGTTGTGGGTTTACCGAGTGGGGAGATAATTGTGGGGAACTTAGAAACTAGAGATTTTCCTATATCAATTGAAGGCAAAGAGTGGCCCTCAAATCTGATTATGATAGAGATACAATGAGACGATCTAATCCTCGGAGACGATTGGCTTAATCGATATGGAGCTATTGTGAACTACCGGGAGAGGAATATATTGATGATAGCCGAAGATGGTTCCAAATTATTATTCGAGGGATGGAGACCAGGAAGCTCAGGGAAAATGATCAAAGCTATGAAACATGTCAAACTGCTAAAACAGGGTTGTACTGGATACTGGTGTTATGCAATGAAGAAAGAAGACAGAAAAGTAGAGCTTTCACCCATTCCTGCTGTGAGTGAATTTCTGGACGTGTTCCTTAATGAATTACCTGGACTACCTCCACGACGAGATGTAGAATTTACCATTGAGCTAGAACCAAGAGCTACACCGATTTCTAAGGCACCGTATCGTATGGCACCTACCGAGATGTATGAATTGAAGAAGCAAATGGAAGAGTTACTGGACAAAGGTTATATTCAACCAAGTGTTTCACCCTGGGGTGCACCAGTTCTATTTGTCCAAAAGAAAGATGGATCGCTTCAATTGTGCATTGAGTATCGAGAGCTGAACAAGATGACGATCAAGAACAAGTACCTGTTGCCACGTATTGATGATTTATTTGACCAGTTGAAAGGAGCTACAGTATTTTATAAGATCGATTCGAGATCGGGATATCATCAATTGAGGATTAAGGAATCTGATGTTCCGAGGTCAGCATTCAAAACTCGCTACGGAGATTATGAGTTTGTGGTGATGCCATTTGGTATCACTAATGTGCCTGCTTTGTTTATGCAATTAATGAATCGAATGTTCATAGAGTATTTGGACAAATTCGTAGTTGTGTTTATTGATGATATTCTGGTTTATCCTAAGATTCCGGAAGAGCATGCTACGAATCGTTTTGGACCTCTTGAGAAGCGAGCAATTGTACGCCAAACTTTCTAAGTGTGAATTCTTGTTAAAGGAAGTGATGTTCCTCGATCACGTGGTATCGACGGAAGGAGTCCAAGTAGATCCCCAGAAAGTCGAGGCAATTTTGGATTGGAAGTCTCCTAAGAACGTGAAGGAAGTAAGGAGTTTCTTAGGACTTGCTGGGTATTATCGTCGGTTCGTGGAAGGGTTTTCCAAAATTACCCGTCCACTTACTCGATTGTTGCAGAAAACCCAAAAGTCTGAATGGAACGATATGTGCCAGGCCAGTTTTGATGAACTGAAAAAGAGATTGACGGCGGCACCAATTTTAGCACTACCACAAGGAACTGAAGGGTTCATAGTTTACAGTGACGCTTCAAATCAAGGTCTCGGGTGTGTACTGATGCAGAATGAAAAGGTGATTGCCTATGCTTCACGAAAATTGAAGCCTTATGAAGTAAATTATCCAACGCACGATTTGGAACTGGCAGCTGTGGTTTTCGCCTTGAAGATATGGAGACATTATTTGTACGGGACTCACTGTCAGATCTTCACATATCATAAGAGTCTCAAATACATCTTCAGTCAGAAAGTGTTAAACATGCGGCAGAGGAGATGTTTGGAATTGATTAAAGACTATGATTTAGAAATTCTTTATCACCCAGGCAAAGCGAATGTAGTGCCCGATGCTCTAAGTCGCAAACCTGTTTCTATTCGAATGTTGGAGACTCTCACCTCCCAGTCCAGCATTCAACGAGAGTTGCTCGTGAAGGAATTGAAGTATGGTTGCAAGGAGTCCAAGGGCAATTGTGTGTGATGGAATTAATCTCATCATTAACCGAAGAAATCAACTCTAAACAATTAGATGATCCTCTGATGATTCGGTTACGTAATGAAGTGAGCAAGGGTAAGGCCCCAGGGTTTGTGATTCATGATGATGGAGTTTTGAGATTTCAGAGTCGACTTTGTGTTCCCGATATTGATGTTTTGAAGCAGACAATCATGAAGGAAGCTCACAATACGCCCTGTTCTATTCACCCGGGCACCAGTAAGATGTATAAGGATTTGAAGCAGAATTTTTGGTGGGGCAACATGAAGAAAGATGTGGCGGAATATGTCTCGAAGAGTTTAACTATTCATCAGGTTAAGATCGAACATCAGCGACCCGCCGGAATGTTGAAGCCACTCCCGATTCCTGATTGGAAGTGGGAAGATATATCGATGTACTTTATCACCAATATGCCGAAGACCAGAACAAAGATGAATATGATTTGGGTGATATTTGATCGTCTAACCAAATCGGCTCATTTTCTGGGCATTAAGGATACTTGGGGACCAGAAAGGTTAGAACGAGTGTTTATTGCGGAGATAGTCTGATTGCATGGTACGCCCAATACCATTATTTCTGACCGAGATGGTCGCTTCGTGTCACACTTTTGGAAAGCATTTCATAGATCCTTGGGAACCGAGCTAAACTTTAGCACAGATTATCATCCTCAGATAGATGGACAGTCCAAGAGGACTATTCAAACAGTGGAAGACATGCTGAGAGCTTGTGCCCTAGATTGGTCGACTGAGTGGGAAGTTCATCTATCGTTGATTGAATTCACTTACAACAACTGTTGGAATGCTTCCATTAAGATGGCACCTTTTGAAGCATTATACTGGAGAAGATGCAGGTCACCCCTGTGTTGGGATGATTCGTCAGACTTGATCGGGATGGAACCGGAGTTGATAGTACAGACTCAAGAGAAGGTAGCTTTGATTCGTGAAAGGTTGTTGATTGCCCAGAGTCGGCAGAAATCTTATGCAGAGGTGCACCGTCGCCCGTTAGAGTTTGGTATTGGAGAGCACGTGCTTTTAAAGGTTTCTCCTACTCGGGTGATTTTTCGTTTTGGAAGAAAAGGAAAGCTGAGTCCGAGATATATCGGACCATTTGAGATTCTTGAAAGAGTTGGAGAATTGGCGTGCAGGTTGGCCTTGCCGCCATAGCTGAATCATGTTCATAATATGTTTCATGTATCACAATTACGAAAATGCATACCAGATCCCAGTCATGTCATCGATTTCGGCGAGATCGAAGTCGCTAGGGATGGCACGTTCAAAGAGAAACCAATCAAGATACTCGATAGTCGAGTCAAACAATTGAGAAATAAACCAATCACCTTGGTTAAAGTTCGATGGTCGCGACACGTAGTTGAAGAAGCCACTTGGGAGACGGAGGATAGTATGAAGTCAAGATACCCAGAATTATTTTCGTCTTAAGTTTCGGGACGAAACTCCTTTTTAGAGGGAGAGTATATAGTATCCAGATAATTGTTGAGTATTTTCATCTGTATTTGAACCTTGTATTATTCGACTTTGTAATATCAATAACTGAAGTGTGATTCCCGTATTCGTATTCCAACAATCATGATCATATTAGGAAGAGTTTGCAAATTCATGCATGCAGCTACGTCATAACGTACGCTATTAGGTAAGCTTAACGTACATTATTAGATGAAGATTGTGTACGTTAAGGACTAAGCATAGCATACGTAACAGGCAGTCAAAAAAATTAGGTTGGTCGGCGTATGGGCCAGCTTGCGATGGGGTCGGATAGGATAAGATTCCCACTTGATCCGGATAGCTTTTCAATAAAGAAAGTCAACAAGGCATAACGTACGCTAAAAGACTAAGGGGGGTGTATTTAATTAAGATTTTAATGGAATTTGATAGATTTTAGAGTTTGATGGATTTGATAGATTTTAATGGAATTTAACCGACTTTCATAAATTCTCTTTGATTTCAATGGACTTCTATCTATTAGAATTCTATAGACTTTTATGGATTTTTATGGACTTTTACGAATTTCTAATGACTTTATTTTTCTCAAAAGATAGTAACCACATGAATTTCATTTATTAACGTTCTATCTTAATAGATAGTTGTTCTATATGTGATTTTCAATCAATTGCTATGTATAATAGATTTTTTAATTAAAAACTAATATCTATTACAAATAAAATTTTTACAACAAATTGATATAATTTGACGAGAAAAACCAAAGAAGTATCTCATATTAAAAAGACAAACATATACAAGTTATTAAAGCAATGAGCAGATATAAAATGTTTAATTATAAACTGAATTTTTTTACAAGTTGTAAATAATTATTTTTTTCCATAAAATTTTGAAGAATAGAAGATAATAATATTATAAGAACTTATTTAATGTTCCGGGATATGGTGGTAGGGCTGTCTAAATGATTCTCGGTTAAAACCGGAACCGCGCAGTTCCGGTTAACTGAGAACCGCAATTTCGGTTATCGGTCCGGTTTTCGATTCCATTGTGTATCATTTGTTCGGTTTTCGGTCTAACCGATAACCGTTCGGTTCTGAACCGAAAATCGATTTTATAAAATATATTTATTAAATTTTATTTTTTATTTTATAACTATATTATATTATTTTAATTTTTGTAAATTAAAATTGGAAATTAGACTGGTTTTATGAAATTATATTTTGTAATTATATTATATAATTAAAAAATAAAAAATAATATTAAATAAATATATTTTATAAACTGAACTGGAAGCAGATTTTATTTATGAATTAATATTTTTATGTTTTATAATTATATTATATTATTTCAATTTTTTTAAATTGAAAATAAAAAAAATAGTTTTTGTGGTTAACCGAACCGGAACCGAAAATAATCGGTCCGGTTCCGGTTAACCGAAAATTTATACGGTCCAGATTTCGGTTCTTATTTTAGGACATTTATGGTTCCGGTTAACCGAAAAATTCAGTCTGATTAACCGGAACCGAACCGTTCGACAGCTCTATATGGTGGTAGTGGCAACAGGGTGACAGCGGAAATGGTGTTGGTGGTGGGACGGGACAGTGGCAATGGTGGTGTGGAGGCGGTTGCGTCAGTGGTGGTGGGTGGTGGTGACGAATAAAAATCCATCAAAATCTTAGGGGTGTAGGAAAGATTTTAAAAGATAAATTATGTTTGTACTTTGTGCTTAAAGATGAGTACCCAGATGATTCCATTAAAATCCTTAAAATCCAAAATAAATTTGAATACCTCAAAATTTTGTAAGATTTATAAAAGTTTTCATTTAATACCTCATGACTTTAATGGACTTTTAAGAACTCCATTAAATTCTAAATTGAATACCACAAAAATTTAATTGACTTTTAAAAGTCTCAATTAAATACACCCAAACTTTTTCAAATCCATCAAATTCTATAAAAGTCTTTAAAACTTATTTCAAGTCTCAATTGAATACGACCCCCTAAGATAGCGTACGCCACACAAAGCTTATTACGTACGAAAAAGGTAATGGTTAACGTACGTTAAGGAGGTCAGAAAATGAGGCAGTAGCTACTGTCGGAAATTAACGTAAGCTAAAGATTTCAAATAGCGTACGTTAAGATGATAACGTACGTAAGGCTCTGAGGTTAACGTTCGTAAAGGTATGAGTTTTATAAATATGATAGCACCCCTTTCATTTCTTACACTCCTTCATTTCCTTTTGTCCGACCTCTGCCATCTCAAGAACTACTCCAACGAATAGTGCCCCTTATATTAGCCTCTCTACCTGGTTTGGAAGATCGTAGACATCTCAGATTGGTGTTTAAGCCTACGGTGTCGAGTTCTACCGATTGTTTTCATCGTTACTCTTCGTGAAAGGTATGTTAATACTCTTCCAACCTCCGATTCTTGTTCTTAAGAATACTATGAACATACTACAAAGACCATCAAGTTTGTTAATAACATTTTAGGTTGTACACCATGACCTAGAAAATATAAGGCAATCATGCTAGAACTTCTTTGAGTAGGAAGATTATAACGGAGTCTTTTTGGGTTGAAACCTAGGATATAGTTTTCTGAGATTTTTTGTATATTCTGGATGACGATTCTGAATCACTTGTATACCAATGATTTGTTAATATCATCACCTAGAATGGCGATATGCAAGAAGATGATTTCTAAGGGTTTTAACTAAGATTAATTCATGAGTAGTATGAGGTGTTCTTCAAATGTAATTCATGACTAGTAGGGATTTCTTGACATGATGATCTTCATATTGATGATGGGAATGAAGTGTGTTGATGGGTAACAATTGCTATGAACTTAAAACTTTGGCAAGAAGGATTGCTTGTGGAAGAATGAAATTGTAGAGTCGAACTAATCTAGAAACTCGGATGGAATGTGTTAACTAACCAAACCAAGTATTGTAATTGATATTCAGAATTGGGGATGCGGAGTTATGATAAATTGGATATCCTTGAATTCATAGATGTCGACTTTTCATTTTCGTTATTGCCATTTGATTCGCATGAAGTATGTCATTAGTTCGACCGAGCATTCGTCGAATAGTAGAACCGTGAACCGGCTAACTTAGAGTGTTAAATCGGCCATAGTAGACGTTAGATGTTCGTACATTAGTTTTATTACATAAGTTGAGTTGTCATTATTTTCCTATTGTTTAAGGTTCTAGGTTTGCGAATGGTTGATCGAAGGAACGGCCTTCGAGTTTGTTGAAGTCGTGAAGTGTTTATTTCTTGCCATCTTTCAAAGGCAAGTACCTTAATTATATTTATTCGTATTGATGTTGGTTATGTTGTTGTTCCATTGTGCATATGTGTTGTGATTGTATGTCCACCATGCGTTGGTCCGACGGAATCATCATGGGAATCTATAGCTGTGTGCGATGGATCGTTGGACAGGTATTTCCACCATGCGTTGGTCCGATGGGATTATCATGGGAATCTATAGCTGTGTGCACTGGATCGTTGGAATACAACGAGTATGTTGAGATTGATATGATATGTTGTACATTGTTACTGTTTCTCGTTGGAGAGACTTGTTGTGATTATTGTTGATATTATTAACGTTATTATTCAGGGATTGTTGAATAAATCATTGTTCTATAATTATCGTACTTATACTAGCATCGTTTTGCTAACCCATTCGGGGGTGAACATTTGTTTTATGTTCAGGATCTAAGAGAGAGGGAAAACAACCACTAGAGCTGCATGACGACGAGGATGCAGAGTGATATTACAGCCGGATCAAATTGTCGGATGTTTGTGTTGTTTTAATAAAGTACTCGAGTACATTGTTGTTTTGCTGTCTTTGAAGTTTATATTAGGATGTGGATTGATTTGTATGTTTTAGATTGGTGATGTAATAATTATTTATATGATTGGTACTTAATAGATGTTGTTTTTAAATTCTTAGCCTTGTAAATCCTTATATCAAGGATTTACGGCGGTGTAATAATTCTGAATATCTCGGCGGTGTAATAATTCTTGAATCTCATTGACATGGATATGAAAGGTGAGGATGTAATTCTCAGAAATGATTGGTTAGATCGTCACGGTACTACCATGAATTATCGGACTCGTACTATTTTGATAGTGGTTGAGGATGGTACCGACCATACTTTAGTGGGTTGTAAATAGGGTAGGTCTGGAGGCGTGATCAATGGAATGAAGGTGGTGAAAATTTTGAACCACGGATGTATTGGCTACTGGTGCTTTGCTATGAAGGCTGAGAGCGGCGGAGTGGAGTTATCATCGATCCCGATTGTTGTCGAGTATCCTGACGTATTTCCGGATGAATTGTCGGGATTACGACCAAGAGGCATGTGGAGTTCACTATTGACCTTGAGCCAAATGCGGCACATGTTTCTCGGGCACCATACCCTATGCCACCGGCGGAGATGTTGGAATTAAAGAAACAGTTCAATGAACTTGTAGACAAGGGATATATTCGACCGAGCGCTTCACCTTGGGGAGCACCAGTTTTGTTTGTTAAAAAGAAGGATGGGTCGCATCGTTTATGTATCAATTATCGGGAACTGGACAAGCTAACCATTATAAATAAATATTCCATGCCTCGGATTGATGATTTTTTTAATCAACTCTAGGGGCAACAATCTTTTTTAAGATCGATTTGTTGTCTAGTTACTATCAGCTGAGGATTTAGGATTCTGATATACCGAACCCGGCCTTCTGTATGAAATACGGCCATCACGAGTTTGTAGTCTTGCCATTTGGATTAACCAATGTCCCAGTCGTTTTCATGTCATTGATGAATAAGATGTTTATTGAGTATCTCGATAAGTGTGTTGTTGTTTACATCGATGATATCCTTATTTACTCTAGGGATCAGGAGGAGCACGCCGAGCACCTCTGTATCATGTTAGATAGTTTGAGGGCTAAGCAGTTGTATGCGAAGGTTTCTAAATGTAAGTTCTGGCTTAAGGATGTGATGTTCCTTGGCCATGTAGTTTCAGCAGAGGGGGTCCATGTTGATCCTCAGAAGATTGAGGCAGTGCTTAAGTGGGAGCCGCCTAAGAATGTGAAGAAGGTCCTAGGACTTGCTGGGTATTACCATATTTTCGTCGAGATATTCTCTATGATTTCTCGACTACTTACCCAGTTGCTTCAGAAATCCCAGAAGTTCGAGTGGAATATGGATCGACAGAATAGTTTTGATGAGTTAAATAAGTTGTTGACTACAACACCAATGTTAGCTCTGCCTCAGGGGACCAATGGTTTTGTGGTGTATAGTGATGCTTCTGGGTATAGAGTTGGTTGTGTTTTGATACAGTGAGGTAGGGTGCTATCTTATGCATCACGACAGTTGAAGTCATGTGAGGCGAATTACACTACTCATGATCTGGAGTTGGCTGGCGTCGTTTACGCCCTGAAACTTTGGAGACACTATCTTTATGGCTCTTCTTGTAAGATATCTATGTACCATAAGAGCTTAAAGTACAACTCCAATCACAAGGAGTTGACTGTGTGGCAACACATATTGCTAAAGTTAATCAAGGACTATGACCTCGAAGTTCTCTACCGCCCCGGTTAGGCGAATATTGTGGCTGATGTGTTTAGTCGCAAGTCAATATCACTCCAGATGTTAGTGGTGTTTACACCCCAGTCGACGATCCATCAGGACTTGATAGTTCAGCATATTGAGGTTTGGCTCCAGAAGATCGAGGGGCAGTTATGCGCATTAGAGATCACTTCGTCCTTGATTGATGATATCAAGGCAAAACAATTTGATGACCTATTTCTAGTTTAGTTGAGGGAGGTTGTGTCCAGGGGAATGCTCCCAAATTTGTCATTCAGGATGATGGAGTATTGACGTTTCAAGGCAGGCTTTGCATTCCGTCACAGATGATTTTGAAGGAATCCCACGCTACACCATATTCCGTACATTCTAGTACAAGTAAAATGTATAAGGACGTGAAAAGTAATTTTTGGTGGGGGTAATTTGAAAAGGATGTTAGCGAGTTTGTGTCGAAGTGTTTGACCTGGCAACAGGTCAAGATCGAGCATCAGCGACCAGATGGGCTATTGACACCACTTTCTATTCCTGAGTGTAAATGGGACGATATTTCGATGGACTTTATCACTAGTATGCCTATGACTTAGACTGGTATGAACATGAATTCGGTCATTTTTCACCGGATAACCAAATCGGCTCACTTATTGGGAAATAAGGATGCGTGGGTACCTGAGAGGTTGTCTCGCGTGTGTATTTGAGATTGTGAGCCAGCACGGGACTCCGAAGAGTATTATTTATAACCGGGGCGGCTGATTTGTATCATATTTTTGGCAGTTCGTTCATCGAGCATTGGGTACTGAGTTGAGACTTAGTACATCGTATCATCCCCAAACAGACGGACAGTCTAAGTGAACGATTCAGACTCCCGAGGATATGTTGAGAGCCTATGCATTAGATTGGAGGGACGATTGGGAGTCTCATTTGCCATTAATCGAATTTACTTACAACAACAGTTGGCATGCTTCGATTAAGATGGCACTGTTTGAGGACCTATGTGGACGGCTACTATATTGGGATGACCCATCTCAGTTGACTGGGACTGAACCTGACATGTTAATTGAGACTACACAGAAGGTCACTCTGATTCGTGATAGGCTATTGACTGACAAAAACCGTGTGTAGAAGTCCGTCGTTGTCCAATAGAGTTTGAGGTTGGAGATCATGTTTGTTGAAGGTGTCACAAACTCGTGGAGTTTACTGTTTCGGAATAAAAGGAAAGTTTAGCCTGAGATATATAAGACCGCTTGATATTTTAGAGCGGGTTGGAGACTTGCCTATCGATTAAGCCTGCTGCCATCTTTGAGCCATGTGCATAACGTTTTCACATTTCTCAGTTGAGAAAATATGTTCCGGACCCATGTCATATTACTGACTTCGGGGAGATTTAGGTGGGGACTGATATCACTTTTGAGGAGAGACTGACTCAAATTTTAGAATGTTAGATCAAACAACTTCGGCACAAAACCATTCCTTTGGTTAAGGTACAGTGGTCGAGACATGGACTAGAAAAGACCACGTGGGAGATAGAGGATAACATGAAGGCGAGATACCCCAAGTTGTTCACTTTGTAAGTTTCGGGGCGAAACTTTTTTTTAGAGGGGAGGAATGTAATAATTGCACTTTTCGTTTCCCGATTTATTGTGTATTTTTAGCTTGAGCTTATTTTTTCGCCTCGTTTGTGTGTATTTCTTACCTTGTTACTGTTTTGGTATAACTTGTGTTTTATGGCTAGTAATGACCAGATTATTGATTAGTTGTCATTTTTAGAATATTGAAAACTGTTATATTGAAAATGAGAAGCTCTTGTTTTAGAACACTATTATATAACATTTTGTAATTTTGTACTTGCACTAGCTATTACAATGTTAACCCCTTAAATGGCGAAAATGGTTTTTATGCATTTCAGGAGACATTTCTTCTTAGAATCCGGCAAGGGTTCAGCATGGGATTAACAGTCAACAGAGATGATAAGAGCTCGGGTCTAGTAAATAGTTTTTTAGTCTTGATGTTTTGTCAAATTATCGTGGAAGTTTTGAGTTTGTAGAATAATTCTGAAAGTCCCATGCGTGGGCAAAACTGTGATGTTCTAATTACGTTGGGTTTTGTTTTGACTACTTAACTATTTTGGTCGAGGCCACGACCTAATTATTTTATTGTGTTAAAGGATGTTAGAGTCTGTTTTAAAAGATGTGAAATGGTTTGTTTAAGTCTGGTATACCTCTATGGAAGGTTCCACGATGTGTAATAATCAGTAATGAACTCGGAGTGTTCCATATAGAACCTTATAAAGCCTTGTACGGGCATCATTGTAAATCTCGATTATGTTGAGACGATCCGTATGAGATGTTTGGTACTGAACCTGATATGTTGATAGCTTCCCGAGAAAATATTATAGCAATCAGAAGTTATCTTTTAATTACTCATAGTCGACAAAAATCTTATGTGGATAATAGACGTCCGTTAGAGTTCGAAGTTGGTGACCATATGCTGGGTAAGGTGTCCCCGACTCGATGAGTTTCTCATTTTGGGAAAAAGGAGAAATAGAGTCCGAGGTATATCGAACCATTTGATATCTTGGATCGAGTTGGCGATCTAGCTTATCGTTTGGCTTTGCCCCCAGCTTTGAGTTGAGTGCATAATGTGTGAGTGATCTAAAGATTTTTAGATTTTTCTCCTTTTTGGAGTACACTTTGCCCAGTACTTCAAGTTCACCGACAATGCCAGTGAATCTGAGGTCAAGATCTTCAAAAGTTTCTGGAGATTTCATTTTGAAAGACCTAATTATTGAATGAGTTTTGAAACTTTATTTTCCTTCGAGAGCTCAGTACCCTCGCATATCATCTTGAGATTACCACAAATTTTCTTGGTTGTCTTAGAGCTCTTTATCTTTGAGAATTTGCCTTTGTCAAGAGTGACAAACAACACATTCTTAGCAATATTGTCCAAGTTTGATTGCTTTCGCCCGTCAGTGGTCCAGTGATCATGAGACTTCTCGAGCATCTATGCATGAGGTTGGCCTTTTATTCTGGTTGCTGAATAACCTTCATAATTGTAATAGGTCCTTCATATATTACAAAGAGCATCTCTTGATCCATGGAAGTCATATGTGCTTCCATTCTGATTCTCCAATCATCAAAATCATTATCGAGAACTGTAACACCCCCAAAATATCCTGAGGTATTACAGTGCCGTGAATCCCACGTGGGACCCACAAGGCTAGTTAGAAAAATAGACATTTTAAGAAAATCGTGATAAAACCTTAAATTCGAGGGTTACATGACAAGAAACGAAAGATTTAAGGAAAAATGTAATTCGGAGAATTATTACACAACAAATGTTTTTCCAAAGAAAATAATTTATTCCAATTTAAGCAACGGCTAGAGATAATTCCAACACCGCCCAAGTCTGACCGGACCCCTCGGGAATGTCCTGCACATGATGAACAATTTTACCTGGTATGACGACTCATACCAGGTTGCCAGGGTCAGAGAATGCATATCAAATAACAACTACTAACAACAATATGCGACATTTTTACAATCACCGTACCTAGCAATCACAAGGAATATTTCATCATTCAACCGACGTGTCTCCCTCTTTATCACATAAACCCCCAAGGTCGCAACCAAGGGTCACGGAAGTATCCACACGGGAATACCCCGGAACATAGGTGCCCAATTCGGGTCTTACCCCCTAACACATTTCCACACGGGTACCATACAGGTTTTATCCCCAACACATCGGCCCATTTATAACATCTTTAGAGAAAGACAACGTCGGCTTTTATCAAAATGACACGTACACACATACGGTATAACATTAATATTAGAAATTCACGAGCAAGATTTCACTTGCCTGTGATCCGATAGTAGGTGCTTTATGATAACGAAGTCCCCACTCCCGCTCGAGCTTAACCTAGCCACGAGACATCCGATTAACACTTCGTATGGATCATAATGAATAAAACTAGTCTCCCTTTCCTAACCGGATTCCTAGTGTAGTTTTAATTGTCGGTATGAGTATCGTTTCCAAGTTTTCAAGTGTCATTTATCTCGTTCAATCTTATAGTTAACATTAGGTATATCGATTTACTCAAGAAGATAATCCTACCATTCTTCAGTTGTCAACGAATTATTATGGCGAAATCGAATCTTATGCTTTCTAATACAATTCTATATTCCGAATACTACAATCGGCGGATTTTATTGCACAATAACTCCGGTGGTTTAACAACCAATATTAATTATACTATCGAATTACTTCCTTAGTTTGCTAAGTGTCAAAAATCACAAGGTGAGGGTGACTACGAACAATGGAACATACGGTGACGGATCACTACGAATTTCCCCACAATTGATTCGTCAAATTTTACATTCCTAGTGATGATTTGAAGTGAAATTTCGTTTGCATGAAATGAAACATATAAGAAACGGAATTTCTGGTTACTACAATTTCATCCGACAAGATTGTCTACGAAGTTTAGCAAAATCTAACCCATACCCGCAATATAACAAGTATTAACTAAGAAAACATCGAAGATATAACTCTAGGGATTGGTGGCTTACCTTTTTAGAAGAAAATAGTGAAGATAGTTGACGGATTCACAAGAACTACGAGGAGAACGAGAAGTGACTTGAACGACTTGGATAATCTTCACCGGAGCTCAAGAATCCACCTCCTTAATGTTAATTCAAGTGTTTAAGGCTTAAGAACCGGGTATAGGGCTAGGAATTTCTCCAAGGGTGGTAGTTTTGTGGTGTTGGGTCGTGCAAATGAAGAAGGGAGTTATCATTTTATAAAACTGGATTTTGATAACGTACGTTAACGATAAGAGTGTTACGTACGTAAGGTGTATTACGTACGTAACAGTGCGATGACAACGTACGTAAAGAACTAACTGCCCGAAATGTGCCCAAGTGTTACGTACGTTAATTTTGGGACATTACGTACGTAACAAACAGTTGACTCGTTTGTCATCTAGCCCGCCGAAAGTAGCCCTGTCCGTGTCAAAAGAAAGATTCTGGTCGGGAGACCGACCCACCCGTTACGTACGTAATATGGCTGCCTTAACGTACGTAACCATTGAAATTTAGCGTACGTTAGGCATGGGTTATAGCGCGCGTTAGACAGAAATTTTAGCCTCAACCACATTCTAACCATCTCGGGTGACCATCCCTTCCGCTCGTCAACAATTATCGGGGAACAAGACGTTGGCCACCGTCATATTCGCACCGACGATCGTCCCACGGCATCAAGGTGCGTCACCCCCGTTTCATTCACATCGTACAATTATATAGCACTCAATGGAAAACATAAATAGAAATGACGTCACATTACCAAACATTCACACAGTACAAAGTAATCAAGCATGGAATACCGGAGGTATTACATATCACCCCTCTTAAAATAGTTTCGTCACGAAACTTAAGAAAATAACTCGGGATGACTCTCCTTCATGCTCGACTCGGTTTCCCAAGTCGCCTCTTCCGTGCCGTGGTGCGACCACTGAATCTTCACGAGGGGTATGGCTTTATTTCTTAACATCTTCACACGCCGATCCAGAATGGCGATCGGTATCTCCCTAAAGGTAGCGTCATCGGAAATTTCCACTTCTTCGAAATTGAGCGTGTGGCTCGGGTCATAGACATACTTCCTTAACTGGGAGACGTGAAAAACATTATGCACTCCATCCAGATGCGGCGGTAGAGCCAATCGATACGCGAGTTTCCCTACCCGGTCCAATATCTCAAACGGACCTATAAATATCGGGCTTAACTTGCCCTTCTGGCCGAAACGCCGAATACCTCGCATAGGTGATACTTTGACCCAAACATGATCCCCGACCGTAAATTCTAACGGTCATCATCGGTTCGGCATAAGATTTCTGCCGGCTCTGTGCGGCCAGCATGTGTTTCCGAACTATAGAGATCTTCTTAATGGACTCCTGGATAAGATCCAACTCGGTAACCGTGGTGTCGGAGGCATCATCCCAGCATAACGGTGACTTGCATCTTCGCCCATACAGGGCCTCAAATGGTGCCATTCCTATGCTTGCATGCCAGCTGTTGTTGTACGAGAACTCCACTAACCCCAAATGTCTAGCCCAATCCTTTCCCCAATCGAGAACGCATGCCCTCAACATATCTTCCAAGGTTTGAATCGTCCGCTCGGTCTGTCCATCTGTCTGAGGATGATAAGCCGTGCTAAAGTGTATCTGTGTCCCCATAGCTTTATGGACGGCTTTCCAAAAACGAGACACATATCGGGTGTCCCTATCCGAAATGATGGACGAGGGAGCACCATGTAGCCTTACGATTTCTCTGATGAAAATGACAGCCAGCTGCTCTGTCCCGGTTGTCTCTTGAATAGGAATGAAATGTGCTGACTTTGTCAATCGATCAACAATGACCCAAATCGTATCCTTTCCTCCCACCGCCGTAGGTAGCTTAGTGACAAAGTCCATTGATATGCTCTCCCATTTCCACTCCGGGATGGGTAGGGGTTGCATAATTCCAGCTGGTCTGCGGTGTTCGATCTTCACTCGTTGGCATGTCATACATCGGGCGACGAACCTAGCAACCTCCCACTTCATGTTCTTCCACCAAAAACTCTGTCTTAGATCCTTGTACATCTTGCTTGCTCCGAGGTGAATAGAATAAGGGGTGGAGTGCGCCTCCTTCAATATAGTTTGCTTCAGTCCGTCATTCGGTGGAATACATATCCTGTTCTTGAACCTCACCAGATCACCCTGAATCTTATAGTCGGAAACATCCCCTTTCTCGATTCTTTCACCAATCGCACGTAATTGAGGATCTTCCATCTGTGCTAGGCGTATCTCATCTAGTAAGGACGAAAGTATATTGATTGAGCATAATCGTCCTTGCCTACGTTGTACCCATACTTCGGTGTTGCTTCTCCTGATCTCTTGCTGTAGTTCGGGCTGAACTGTTATGCTGGATACCATCACCTCTTGTGTAGTTTTCCGACTAAGAGCATCAGCTACCACGTTGGCTTTTCCGGGATGATAGGAAATTTCCACATCGTAGTCCTTGATTAGCTCCAACCAACGCCTTTGTCTCATGTTTAGTTCTCTTTGCGTGAAGATATATTTCAAACTCTTATGATCCGTGAAAACCTTGCAAGTAACTCCGTAAAGATAGTGCCTCCAAATCTTGAGGGCATGCACCACCGCGGCTAGCTCCAAGTCATGCGTCGGGTAATTTACTTCGTACGGCTTGGTTGTCGGGATGCGTACGCAACGACTCTGCCATTCTGCATGAAGACACATCCTAGTCCATGCTTGGATGCATCCGTGAATATAATGAAACCTACTGTACCTTGTGGTAACACTAGTACTGCTGCAGTAGTTAACCTACTCATGAGCTCGTCGAAGCTCTTGCGATCTGTGATCCATACAAATTTGGTGCTCTTTCTCAGTAGGTTCGTTAACGGTCGGGCGATACAGGAAAAAGCCTCGACGAATCTTCGATAGTATCCCGCCAATCCTAGGAAGCTCCTAACCTCCTTGACATTCTTCGGTGGTTCCCAACTCGTTATTGTCTCGATCTTTTGTGGATCGACCTTGACACCTTCTGCTGAAACAACATGTCCGAGAAAATTTACATCCGGCATCCAGAATTCGCACTTGGACAGTTTCGCATAAAGTTTGTGTTGTCTTAACACGCCCAGCACTTGCCTCAAATGTTCCTCGTGTTCCTGTCGGCTTCGAGAATATATCAGGATGTCGTCGATAAAAACCACCACGCATTTATCGAGGAAATCAATCAAAACTCTATTCATCAGTTCCATGAAAACGGCTGGGGCATTAGTCAACCCGAATGATACCACGATGTATTCGTAATGCCCATACCTCGACCGAAATGCAGTTTTGGGTATATCTTCCTCCCGAATTCTCAATTGGTGATATCCGGACCGTAAATCGATCTTTGAAAACACGATCGCCCTTGTAATCGATCCAAGAGATCGTCAATCCTTGGTAGCGGATAACGATTCTTGATAGTAACCTTATTCAGCTCCCTGTAGTCGATGCACAAGCGTAGAGAGTTATCTTTCTTCTTAACGAAAAGTACCGGCGCGCCCCACGGCGAGGTGCTTGGGCGGATCGGCCCTTTCTCCATGATTTTCGATTGTATCTTTAATTCCTTCATCTCGGCCGGTGCCATTCTGTAAGGAGCTTTGGAAATAGGTCTCGTTCGGTTCGAGTTCAATGGCAAGGTCAACTTCTCGGTGCGGTGGCAGCCCAGTAGTTCATCGGGAAAAACGTCTGGAAACTCATTCACCACCGGAATGTTTGTGATTGCAAGTTGTGAAGTGTCCTCTCGAAGAACATAACACCGGTAGTATTCATTTCGAGAGCTGCAGGAGGCTTCGATGCGATAATGCCGAGAGAACCTTTTGTACTAAAATGTTCACGTCCGTGATGACATGTGTGGTACCATCATGAGCCGAAATCGAGATAGTCGGTGGTAGGTATCCAAGATCGTTACGTGCAATGGCATCCAGTCCATACCTAATATGATATCTTCATTACGGAGCGGGAAGACCATAAGATTAGCGGTCCAGTGTGATCGTTGATGCAGATCCGACAGTCTCGAACCTTTTGATCGCCGCAATCTACTACCCTCGGGTAGTTTAACAGTAAAGGGATCACAAGGTACACAAACAAGATTTAAGCGTTCAACACATTCCACAGATATAAACGAAGGGGTGGCTCAGGTCTCAAATAGTACATGCACTGGCTGAGAGTTAACAAGAAGAGTACGAAATAGCTGGCGCAGGCTGACCATCCGTAGCCCTCGGCTCAAATACACGAGGCAGCACCGACTCGAGAGAAGGACGAGGTACCTCCGCCGCGCCCACGGCCTCGTCCGGCACCGTGCGGTGGTGGTTAATTCAGTGGAATGGAGCTCGGTAGGCTGGAAACAGCGGGCGTCTAGGGGATTGCACAGAGCCTTGTTGACTTGGTTGCGAAGCTGGGCTCTGAGTGGAATTGGCCCGCCAAAATAACGAGACATGTGTCCACTCTTTCCGCAAGTGAAACATTTGGTAGCCGTCTTGACACCGATCCTTAGAATGCCGGTCATGCCACAATTGAAGCAGTCCCTACGGTAAGGCCGATCAGATACAACCTTGTTGGTACGAAACCGCCGACTTAAAAGAAGATGCGGGCCCCGAATTCGTTTTGTTGTTGCTCCCAGGCTGAACCGATGTCTTCGCTTCTTGAGTTATGCCCGATGTCGGTATTAACAAGCTCATGCGGCATATGCTGTGACTACGTCCTCGTATGCTCTCAGGGTAGTGCAGTGAAATCCGGCGGCATAGCGTTGTACATCCTCCAGTAACCTCTGTGCAAGATGGCATATTCGTTGATCTTCTGATGGAACCATCTGGGAGATGTAACTTAGCTCGGTTCGGTAGGCCGGATGATCTCTGGTGCTGGCATGTTCGTGCAATGAAAAGTCTCGTGCGCGAGCGGTTCGGGCTGATCAGCGACAATACTCGCTCCGTAGTAGTCGGGCGAATTCGGTCCACCCGACCACTCGGTCCTCTGGCCTGTAAGTCCTCCACCATCGAGCAGCAGTGTCACGAAGTTGATTAATTCCGAGCGGCACCTTTCGTTTTCGGGCATCCGATCACTTCAAGGCGGTCTCCATTTCAGAAATCCAGTCGTCCACGTGTTTCTCTCTGTCCCGTCAAATAATGGAGGCCTAGCCTTGACATCTCTCCCAACCATCGATCCCTTCTGCGTTTTCTTCCACATTGATGACCGGTATCCGTTCCTTTGATTGACTGAGCAATTCCCATGGCGATAGCTGAGCAAGGGCCCGAACAAAAGTTGGATCCATGCCTCCCGGGTTGTTGTTACGGCGTTCCGCCTCATGATCATTTTGATTAAGTGGTGGCGGCCCCTGACGAGGATGGGTCTCGCGGTGTTCCGTCCTCATTGTGGTTCGCGGCGGAACCACGAGCGTCATTCACCACCCTTCTAGCTCCTCGGCGTGCCATCACTAACGGTATTAATCTAAAGCCGCCCACGCATGGTTTACAATTAAATGTTGCACAAAATAAAAACACACACATATCACTTACTTGCATTCCCATGAGGAGCTTCGATCGCTTGGGGTGTTGGACTTTGAAAAAGAATTAGGAGAAAGTTTATTCAAACCAGGAGTTTCGCTCTGATATCATTTTCTGTAACACCCCCAAAATATCCCGAGGTATTACAGTGCCGTGAATCCCACGTGGGACCCACAAGGCTAGTTAGAAAAATAGACATTTTAAGAAAATCGTGATAAAACCTTAAATTCGAGGGTTACATGACAAGAAACGAAAGATTTAAGGAAAAATGTAATTCGGAGAATTATTACACAACAAATGTTTTTCCAAAGAAAATAATTTATTCCAATTTAAGCAACGGCTAGAGATAATTCCAACACCGCTCAAGTCTGACCGGACCCCTCGGGAATATCCTGCACATGATGAACAATTTTACCTGGTATGACGAGTCATACCAGGGTTGCTGTCGAGAATGCATATCAAATAACAACTACTAACAACAATATGCGACATTTTTACAATCACCGTACCTAGCAATCACAAGGAATATTTCATCATTCAACCGACGTGTCTCCCTCTTTATCACATAAACCCCCAAGGTCGCAACCAAGGGTCACGGAAGTATCCACACGGGAATACCCCGGAACATAGGTGCCCAATTCGGGTCTTATCCCCTAACACATTTCCACACGGGTACCATACAGGTTTTATCCCCAACACATCGGCCCATTTATAACATCTTTAGAGAAAGACAACGTCGGCTTTTATCAAAATGGCACGTACACACATACGGTATAACATTAATATTAGAAATTCACGAGCAAGATTTCACTTGCCTGTGATCCGATAGTAGGTGCTTTATAATAACGAAGTCCCCACGCCCGCTCGAGCTTAACCTAGCCACGAGACATCCGATTAACACTTCGTATAGATCATAATGAATAAAACTAGTCTCCCTTTCCTAACCGGATTCCTAGTGTAGTTTTAATTGTCGGTATGAGTATCGTTTCCAAGTTTTCAAGTGTCGTTTATCTCGTTCAATCTTATAGTTAACATTAGGTATATCGATTTACTCAAGAAGATAATCCTACCATTCTTCGGTTGTCAACGAATTATTATGGCGAAATCGAATCTTATGCTTTCTAATACAATTCTATATTCCGAATACTACAATCGATGGATTTTATTGCACAATAACTCCGGTGGTTTAACAACCAATATTAATTATACTATCGAATTACTTCCTTAGTTTGCTAAGTGTCAAAAATCACAAGGTGAGGGTGACTACGAACAATGGAACATACGGTGACGGATCACTACGAATTTCCCCACAATTGATTCGTCAAATTTTACATTCCTAGTGATGATTTGAAGTGAAATTTCGTTTGCATGAAATGAAACATATAAGAAACGGAATTTCTGGTTACTACAATTTCATCCGACAAGATTGTCTACGAAGTTTAGAAAAATCTAACCCATACCCGCAATATAACAAGTATTAACTAAGAAAACATCGAAGATATAACTCTAGGGATTGGTGGCTTACCTTTTTAGAAGAAAATAGTGAAGATAGTTGACGGATTCACAAGAACTACGAGGAGAACGAGAAGTGACTTGAACGACTTGGATAATCTTCACCGGAGCTCAAGAATCCACCTCCTTAATGTTAATTCAAGTGTTTAAGGCTTAAGAACCGGGTATAGGGCTAGGAATTTCTCCAAGGGTGGTAGTTTTGTGGTGTTGGGTCGTGCAAATGAAGAAGGGAGTTATCATTTTATAAAACTGGATTTTGATAACGTACGTTAA
Source organism: Orobanche coerulescens (assembly GCA_033398695.1). Classification (NCBI taxonomy): domain Eukaryota; kingdom Viridiplantae; phylum Streptophyta; class Magnoliopsida; order Lamiales; family Orobanchaceae; genus Orobanche; species Orobanche coerulescens. The sequence goes on from CM065803.1 coordinate 161,723,432, forward strand.
CGATAAGAGTGTTACGTACGTAAGGTGTATTACGTACGTAACAGTGCGATGACAACGTACGTAAAGAACTAACTGCCCGAAATGTGCCCAAGTGTTACGTACGTTAATTTTGGGACATTACGTACGTAACAAACAGTTGACTCGTTTGTCATTTAGCCCGCCGAAAGTAGCCCTGTCCGTGTCAAAAGAAAGATTCTGGTCGGGAGACCGACCCATCCGTTACGTACGTAATATGGCTGCCTTAACGTACGTAACCATTGAAATTTAGCGTATGTTAGGCATGGGTTATAGCGCGCGTTAGACAGAAATTTTAGCCTCAACCACATTCTAACCATCTCGGGTGACCATCCCTTCCGCTCGTCAACAATTATCGGGGAACAAGACGTTGGCCACCGTCATATTCGCACCGACGATCGTCCCACGGCATCAAGGTGCGTCACCCCCGTTTCATTCACATCGTACAATTATATAGCACTCAATGGAATACATAAATAGAAATGACGTCACATTACCAAACATTCACACAGTACAAAGTAATCAAGCATGGAATACCGGAGGTATTACAAGAACAAAGGAACTTTATTAATCATAAGAGGAATCCATGAAGAGAGTATGGGATGAATATGAAAGACAAATGTATGCAGTTTTGAAAGCTTGTGACTATGGATCTGGTACAGGTTAAAAATCGATTAATTCTTTGTAGAACCAACTGCTCTGATACAATTTGTTGGTCACGGTATACTTAAATGACAGCTTAGAAGGGGGTTGAATAAGTTGTACTCTTGTTAGAAGTGTAAATGTGTAGCAGAAGACTAGTGCAATGTAATATCTGCAATTTCGATTTCCGGTAATTTTCTTTTTTTGGCGTAAGTCCATATTAGCGACTCTGTGGTGACCGTTTCGTCATTCCAATACTGATTATTTCTGCACTTTTTGACATCCGAGTTCATTTCGGTATCGTTTTATTGAGTTCTGTGTTCTTAAGCGACTTTTCTGCGCTTGAGTTCGATTCTTATGAATCTTGTTCGAAACTATTGTTTCGGGTTTCTCGTAAGTTCATTCAACATTGTTATATGTGTTGTGATCTTCGGTTTGGTTATTCGTTTCCGTACAATGATTTGCGGGCATTTTGGGCCATTTCGTAATTTCCCAAAGTTTGAGGTAATTACTTTCGTTGTCGTTATTCCGAACCTTTGTGTAGTTGGAATTATATTTTCTTTTAACATTTGAGTTTGTCACTGTGCACTCTTCGTATGCATGTCCTCGTCTTGCGTTGATGTTGTCGTTTCGCGGTTTCGTTGCGCTCGTACTCAACGAGCTGAACTTAGCAATTCTGGGACTGCTTAGTGACTTACGTACGCTATGCTATATGCATAACGTACGTTATCATCTTGAGCCTTACATACATTAAGCCTTCCATTATGTACGTAAGGGGTATTCCAGTTCAGACAATGAGTTCTGGCCGTCGATAGTGCACGCTATGTTTTGGCCCTAACGTGCGTTAACTATGCGTATTACGTACGTTAAGCTCTTGCCATAACGTACGTAATGGTCTTCATTTTTTCGAACGGGAGGTTCTGGGCATGTCTTACGTATGTAATATTTCATGTCTTACGTACGTAATACCTTTAACGTACGTTATCCTTTGTGTATAACGTACGTAATGCATGTGCGGTTTATATACCCAAGAGTTGACCGAGTTCATCAATTTTTTCACCTTCACTTTGTCTCTCCGTGGCTGGGCGATTCGTGGCCGATTGGAGGGCAATTTTGGGGTCTAGTAACTCCAAGTTTACATCTTCCTTGAGTTCTTGGTGTTGATTAACATCAATCCGTGTTCTTCGTCTTTGATTCGAGGTAATCATCTTGTAAACCCTTACTTTATATTTTGTGAATCTTCAAGATTCGGGTTGTTCTTCATGAATCGTGCTATTGTATATCATCAATCGGTTGTATTGATTCTCTACCCATGTTTTGATTCGTATTTATTACCGTATTCGGGTTCGGACGATGTTCTTGATGTTCTTTGGGAAATATTGAGCCCCAAGTGTCCGATCCTTTGTGTCTACGAATTCTTGTTAAGAATTTCGTGTGTTTTGCATCTTTATTGCGATTGACCTTATAGTGGCTTAGTTGTTCTTGTGTTTTCGGCCTAGTTGGAAGATTCGAGGGTTTTCGGTCGAGCTTTCCCGTTGCTTCGCGTGCTTTGGATTTGAGGCAAGTACCTTGTTTATACACTTCTTGTTTTATGGATATGATGATCGGTGATCGTCTAAATGTGCTCGTTTGGTTGTTTGCAATGAACTTTCAAAAGATTTGGTTTAGCCTCGCTAAAGGCTCCCTTTCAAACTCGTGTGTGTTGTGATTGGTGTGTTTTTGTAAATGACTATGTGAATCCTATGGATATGTTTGGTGTTGATGTTGCGATTGGTAATGCGTGTGTTCCTTTTTTGTTTCATTTCCATGCGTTGTGGTTTGACGTGGTGTTTTGCTAAGTGTTTGATGCCTCTGGGCGAATTGTTTGGATATCTTTGTTGTATTGTCCTATGTGTGTGAATGTGTGAATGCGGGCGGGGCCTACGGTGACACATGGCATGCAATTATGTGGTCAGGATGCAACAAGCAATTGATCCAGCCATGAGAGCCTAAGAAAAACTATGGTGACACATGGCATGTGATCATGTGGTCAGGATGCAACAAATGAGTGATCCAACCGTGAGCGCCAAAGAATACCTACGGTGACATATGGCATGTGATCATATGGTCAGGAGACAACAAGTGATTGATCCAACCGTGAGATGCCGTGACAAGTGTTCACGCTGGTGTGTTTATGATTTGTGAATGTGCTTTGCTCACCTCGGGAGAGTCCGTCGAGGCCTCGAGGGAATCTATGTGTTCACTCTGGATTCACGAGTTTCAGTTTATGATTTGTGAATGTGTTTTGCTCACCTCGGGAGGGTCCGTCGAGGCCTCGAGTGAATCTATGACTTCACTCTGGATTCACGAGTTTGAGTTTATGATTTGTGAATGTGTTTTGCTCTCCTCGGGAGGGTCCGTCGAGGCCTCGAGGGATCTATGACTTCACTCTGGATTCACGAGTTGGTGTTGTATTTGTGTGACCAAGATTTGCGTATCTTGGGTGATTATGTTGTGTTGATTTTATGTCCGTCGAGGACACATGACGTGGTTTTGACCCTCTGAATTGTTGTTGGTTTTATTTGTGAAAACAAAACCTTTGGGTTGTGATCCCTGTTGATTGTGAGAAGAGAAGGATTTGATAATCCTAAATTGTTTTCTATTAAAACTCCCGATGGCTTATTAAACCATTTTGTAAATTGTTTCTATTGCATTGTGAACTTTCAGTTTTAGAATGTTTTACCCAAACTCTTGCTTCGGGAAGTATTTTTCATTGTGTTTGAACCTTTGAGGATTCCAGATTATTGTTATTCTTGGAACTTAAATTGTATGACTCGTATTTGCACTTTGTACTTGCACTAGCAAAATAGTGGAATTTTGCTAACCCACGAGTAATCGGGGGGTCGATGTCTGTGTTGCATTCAGGTTTTGGGGAGCATAGCACAGGGTCGGCATGAAGGATGATGAAAGATGATCGATACTAATCACATGAGGACCCGTTTATTGTTGTATTGGTTCAGTTGTACGTTATTTCCGCTGCAATATTTTTCCCCGTTGCACGGGAGTATTTTGTATTTGACCCATGCGTGGGCATGTATTGAGATTGAGTTGTATGTTTTTATTGAAAGACCAAATCGGTCTACTGAGTTATTTTAGCCTTAAAGGCATTGTTGAGATGTTCGTTGTTGTTACCACCCTGGTAGATCCTTGAGGAAAGGTTCTACGGTGTGTAATATCCCTGAGCGGATTGGGGGTGTTACATAAATGGTATCGGAGCTTAGGTTGTGGAAACCTAGGCTGTCGAGTTTAGTGGTATCTGTTGAGTTTTTGTCTCGTTGGATTTTGTCTGACTGAGTCGTGTCGCTACGCGTCGTCTGAGCTTGTTGGTCGTGATTAGTATTGTGGGGCGATCATCATCTTCGTGCGACCTGTGGATGTAAGTCTCCCTTCTTTGTGATGTGCCTCGTGTGACACGAGTTACTCGTATGATTATGTGTTAAGTGATGGAATCTTTATGCAGATTCTTAATTTCGTGATGCGTTTGTGTGACTCTCGTATTTCGTTTATATGAGGAGTGTTGTCACTATTTGTGACCTTTTGACTGTGATATTTGACTGTTTGTTTTTCGGTAAAAGACAGGTGTTGTTGTTGGTTTTGAACGAGTTGATGCATGTATTATGATGTATGTAAGTGAATGTCGATACGTGTGAGTTTTGGGTATTCTGGCCTATTGGATTTTTGAAAAAAAAAACCTTGAGTATCTTAGAAAATAAAATTCGAGATGTACTTTTAAATGGATTGTATTTTCGAGGCGCCTACTAGCGCAACTATCTGTTTCAAAATTATTCCAGTTGAGGACCAAAATATTTTGAGATATTTTCAATTATTTAGAAATGCTTTGCCTAGACCCGAGGGTCGAATATTTCTGAAATTTTTTCACTAAAAGAAAAGTGTCCTCATTTTTGTTCAAACACAAGATGGTTTTTAAAGTCTCGACAACGATGTTTGTACCACTTTTTGAAAGGTGATACTCAAGATCAACTAGTGTTTCCAATATCATTTTTTTTCAAAGGTGGTTTTCGTTTCTAAAACCTATCATTCCTGTTTGTGGTCCAGGAATGTATGTATGATATTCGCATTGTCGTTAGAATGTTAGCTCCCGAGTATGATGGAATTGGTGGCGTGGATGTTGAGTCGTTGGCCACGCATTTGTTGTGATTAGCCCTCTGTGAGAGGTGAGATCTTGGTATTTAATGTTGTCGCTTTGTGGTGATTTGTGTGTTATCGCACCCGTGCAAGCTGTTAGAACTTGAGTTTGTATAATTGTGTACATACGTTGTTGTTTCGTGATGTTTAGTAATCGTATGTTGGTTATCGTTCGGGCCGTTGAGGTCGCCGAACGATACCGTCGTTGCTGTGGTGTTTGTATGTGTGTTGCTTTATGATGGTAATCGCTGTAAGTGTTGCGTGTTATGATTTTTTGTTGTGCTGAGTGGTTGCTTATTCAGTATGCCGAGGGGTTGATATCATTCTGCTGGCGATGATATCGGTATTGGTGTTGCTACTATTTTACAGCAGATAGTTACATAGATGACTCAGTTGACTCAGGCAGTTCAGCGTATTACAGATGTGACCCAGACCACTGGTGCGAATCAGTGGCTTCGAGAAGTGATTCGCATGAATCCCCCTCGCTTCGCTGGTGTTGCAGATGCATTAGGCTGGGATGGTTGGCTTTTCCAATTGGAAAAGATATTCGAGGCAGTTGATTGTCCAAAAGGGCGTAAGTTGCCAGTCGCTCAGTATCTTTTTGATAAGGATGCCGCCAGTTGGTGGGAGGCTGTTAAGCCTCGAGAGCGTGTTGTCACGTAGGCAGAGTTTCAGAGATTCATGAGAGATGAGTTTTGTCTGGAGCCGATCAGAAATCAGAGGATTAATGAATTCTTTTTGGCAAAACCGCAAGATGTACCGTTGTCTCAAGCTATTATTGATTTTAGCAAACAGCTCAGCTATGTGCAGGATTAAGTGAGGACGGAGGAGGATACGATCTATCATTTTAGTAGGTGGATGAAATCAGAGATTCGCCAGTACATGGCAGGTCTCACTTGTACTTCCTTGAGAGATTATAAGAATAGGGCATTAGCCTATGAGCTGTACAGATTATCGACCGAGAATATGTCTGACTCGAAGAAATAGAAAACTGTTGGGATCTTTTCAGGAAATCAGAGGAGTGGGCCCCCTGAGGTTGGGAGTTTGTTTCGTCGTCCTAAGATGGTTCCTCGATCGCGTGATCAGAGGAGTAGTACCCCTGCAGTGAGTAATGTGAGTAGCATGAAGACGTGTTATAACTGTAGTCGAGCGGGCCATACCGCGAAGAATTGTCGTTCACCGTTAGTCAGCTATTTCGAGTGTGGCCAGGTGGGTCACCGAGCCATGCATTGCGAGATGGTAGCTGAGAGATTTGGGGATCGAGGTTGCGTCTCTGCTCCGAAAGGACACGGAGATGCCTAGTGTGGTTTTTGAGGATTTCGGCATAGTCCGAACTGTGTATGATTGTCCTTGTGGATTGTTTTGTGTTTATTTTCTATTTTCTTGACTGTGCATGTTTTCTTATATTGGTACCTCCTGTTTTATGATTGTTTGGATAATCGACTTGATTGTATTATCTGTTTGATGACGCTTGTCACTTGTTGGTTTTATTATGTCTCTACCGGTGGTGTTGTGTTGGTCGTCGTGGAGCGTGTTTTCACGCCGTATATTCCTTTGTGTTGCTTGTAACGTTTCGCCGTTGGGCGTAAGTTAGGCGTTTCTTGTGTATCTCGTTGAGTTTTCCTGGCGGGATATTGCTTCTCCCTACTTGTTTTAAGTTTCGGGACGAAACTTCTTTTAAGGAGGGTAGTATGTAATATTCGCAATTTCGATTTCTGGTAATTTTCTTTTTTTGGAGGATGTCCATCTTAGAGACTCCGTGGTGACCGTTTCGTCATTCCGAGAATGATCATTTCTGCACTTTTTGACATCCGAGTTCATTTCAGTGTCATTTTGTTGAGTTCCGTGTTCTTAAGTAACTTTTCCGCGCTTGAGTTCGATTCTTGCGAATCTTGTTCGAAACTGTTGTTTCGGGTTTCTCGTAAGTTTATTCAACGTTGTTATACGTGTTGTGAGCTTCGGTTTGGTTATTCGTTGCCGTATTGTGATTTGCGGGCGTTTTGGGCCATTTTCGTAATTTCCCTAAGTTTGGGGTAATTACTTTTGTTGTCGTTATTCCGAACCTTGGGGTAGTCGGAATTATATTTTCTTTTAACATTTGAGTTTATCGTTGTGCACTCTTCGTATGCATGTCCTCGTCTTGCGTTGATGTTGTCGTTTCGCGGTTACGTCGCGCTTGTACTCGACGAGTTGTTTGTAATGAACTTTCAAAAGATTTGGTATAGCCTCGCTAAAGGCTCCCTTTCAAACTCATGTGTGTGTTGCGATTGGTGTGTTTTCGTAAATGACTATGTGAATCCTATTGATATGTTTGGTGTTGATGTTGCGCTTGGTAATGCATGTGTACATATATTGCTTCATTTCGATGCGTTGTGGTTTGACGTGGTGTTTTGCTAAGTGTTTGATGCCTCTGGGAGAATTGTTTGGATATCTTTATTGTATTGTGCTATGTGTGTGAATGTGTGAATGCGGGCGGGGCCTACGGTGACACATGGCATGCGATCATGTGGTCAGGATGCAACAAGAAATTGATCCAGCCGTGAGAGCCTAAGAAAAACTACGGTGACACATGGCATGTGATCATGTGGTCAGGATGCAACAGGTGATTGATCCAACCGTGAGCGCCAAAGAATACCTACGGTGACATATGGCATGTGATCATATGGTCAGGAGACAATAAGTGATTGATCCAACCGTGAGATGCCGTGACAAGTGTTCACGCTGGTGTGTTTATAATTTGTGAATGTGCTTTGCTCACATCGGGAGGGTCCATAGAGGCCTCGAGGGAATCTATGTGTTCACTTTGGATTCACGAGTTTGAGTTTATGATTTGTGAATGTGTTTTGCTCACCTCGAGAGGGTCCGTCGAGGCCTCGAGGGAATCTATGATTTCACTCTGGATTCACGAGTTTGAGTTTACGATTTGTGAATGTGTTTTGCTCACCTCGGGAGGGTCCGTCGAGGCCTCGAGGGAATCTATGACTTCTCTCTGTATTCACAAGTTGGTGTTGTATTTGTGTGACCAAGATTTGCGTATCTTGGGTGATTATGTTGTGTTGATTTTATGTCCGTAGAGGACACGTGATGTGGGTTCTGACCCTGTGAATAGTTGTTGGTTTTATTTGTGAAAACAAACTTTGGGCTGTGATCCCTATTGATTTTGGAAAGAGAAGGATTTGATAATCCTAAATTGTTTTCTATTAAAACTCCCGATGGCTTATTAAACCATTTTGTAAATTATTTCTCTTGAATTGTGAACTTTCAGTTTTGGAATGTTTTACCCAAACTCTTGCTTCGGGAAATATTTTTCGTTGTGTTTGAACCTTTGAGGATTCCTGATTATTGTTACTCTTGGAACTTGAATTGTATGACTCGTATTTGCACTTTGTACTTGCACTAGCAAAATAGTGGAATTTTGCTAACCCCCGAGTAATCGGGGGTGGATGTCTATATTGCATTCAGGTTTTGGGGAGCATAGTACAGGGTCGGCATGAAGAATGATGAAAGATGATCGATACTAATTACATGAGGACCCGTTTATTGTTGTATTGGTTTAATTATACGTTATTTTCGCTGCAATATTTTTCCCTGTTGTACGGGAGTATTTTGTATTTGACCCCTGTGTGGGCATGTATTGAGATTGAGTTGTATGTTTTTATTGAAAGACCAAATCGGTCTACTGAGTTATTTTAGCCTTAAAGGCATTGTTGAGATGTTCATTGTTATTACCAGCCTGGTAGATCCTTGAGGAAAGGTTCTACGGTGTGTAATATCCCTGAGCGGATTGAGGGTGTTACATGCAAGTTGTTGTGACTACAACAACCAAATGATGTCCTGTTAGCTTAGTGCTTATAGGATTTTTCAAAATAAGCATATTAAAATCATAGGCATTGAGCAATAAGTAGGTAAAGCAAGTAATGACACAATATTTGGTATAGTTCAAGGCAACATCCTCTACGTCTACTACTTCTCCACATAGGAGGGAAGGTTTATTAAAATCAAGGCATACACAACTAGATGATTTTCACTAAATACTTCACTGTATCATTAACACAGATTGATATATTTGACTGTACCTTAAGCTGTTCACACAAATTGGCTATAGGCTTTCTTGAACTAACATCTTCTCACATAGATCGAAGCTTTATTATGAACTCTTTCTATCCCACGTATGTCAGAAAGGTTCTAAGCTACTCAACATCAAAATAGGGTATTGCAATTATCTGAACAGCAGCCGTATGCACTTTAGATCCTTATTGTAGTGTGTTGTCAATTGTTGAGGACTCATTATATCTTAAATAAGATTTCTACTATAGGCTTGAAGAGAGTGTTTGATCTTTTTGTGATATCTCAAGATGTGTACAGTCAGTTATAAACTTGTTGATCAGTATTTTAGTAGTGAGCAAGTCCTCTGGATTGGACTATTTATAATATCAGAAATAGATCCATTATAAATGTAGTTGTTGGCCGGTTGGTAATTAGTGGATACTTTAGATTGGCGGCTGATGACTGTTTGAATTAAAGTGTCTATATTAAATGCTTTAGACATTTTTTGGGCCTTCATTAAATATTTTGCAGTCCATGGTCTTCGGACGCATTAAATGCTGTCTCCATCAACATTAAATGCACTTTAAAAACCATGAATACTTTGTGAATAAACAATTACTTATCTCATAATGGTTTTAAAGTCTAAATGTTATGCTGTTGGTTTTTGCTTTTTACTTTTCCCAAGTAAAATGCAGTTTATGCTGTACCCAACAAGGTCCACTTGTTGTAAGCTAGATCCTCATTACTCCGTAAGATGAATGTTGTTTGAGCATTGTAGGATGCTGGATGTAGGATGACTTTATAAAAACACTTGGAGGATTTATCCCAATAATTATGATCCTTGATCTTTATTTCTATTTTGCTTGATTTTTTACTTTGTACATAGTTGCTCTTATTTTTCCTTGATTTGTCCATTTTCCTTGTGTTCTTGTGCGAGGTCCATCATTAAAGGCACCAGCGGATATGTCACTTGACCTTTCGATGTGACGCCTTCTCTGAGCAAAGACTAAGGGGTCGATTATCAAAGGACAGGGGATATGTTAGCCTCATCATGGACCTAATGAGCAAGCCATCTCCAAGTAGGAACAACTACAATTATCAAAATCACTTTGGTCGATTATGATCGATTGCACCCTCGTAGTGTCCGACAAATCGTTCCTAAGGGTAGAATCTAGGATGATTCTTTAAATTCAGTAGTGTTGTAGTTGATTGAATACCATTGTGTGCTAGGATAGAAACGTTGGAGTGAGTTTTGATCGAAGCCCTCTCCGTTCACCGTTTCTTCACGTCATATTAACCAAGGCAAGTACATATGTTACATTATGTTATGTAGAATGTAATTTCGGCATAGATGATAATTCGTGATAAAGGTGTGGGTGTGTTGTTGTTGTTCTTCCATCTGGGTACGGTTCGACGGAACCTATGGGGGCCGATACTAAGGGGTACAGCCGTGGAAGTGGTTTCCCACCTGGGGACGGTCCGACGGGGCCTCTGGGGGCTGATACTAAGGGATACGGCCATGGGTTACCAAGTCTGGTTTTTGTGATAGTGAATTGTGATGTTATGATTTTCTTGATGGTCATGTATTGATGAAAATGTGGTATTCCGGAATATCGTTTTCTTAAATATTTTCAAATGTAATAATCATGTTTGATTGTATTCGTATATAATATGGTGAAATGTGTACTTGCACAAGCTATTCGAATGTTAACCCCTTAAATGGAGGAAATGTGTTTTGTGCATTTCAGGTATCGGGCGGACTGAGGAGCCAGCACGGAAAGCGCATGTAAGGGATGGTCAAGCATGATGATGACGCTCGAGTCTGTGTCGTTTATTTTGTTATGTCTATGTTGATTTTTGGAGTCAGTCAAGTAAATGTAATTGTATTTTTGAAATATTGTTGAAGCCCCCTGCGTGGGCAATGGATTCACTTTACATTATGTTTTCCTCCATTTAAACCAAATATTTTGGCCGAGGCCACGACCTTATTTTTAATATGAATGTTGTCGTCATGAGTTTATTACAAATTGTGTGAATGTCCTAGCTTGGTAGACCTTGGTGAAGGTTCTACCACGTCTAATAACTCATATGAGAATTGGGCTGTTACAAAATTTGTGTTAACTAATACTTTATTCGTCCCGCTTAAAAGTTTACACTTTTATCAGAAAGTAGTCCCTTAGTAAGTTTACGTATATCACTTTTTATAATCAAATCAAACAATTATTTTTTATTTTTTAATCTCCACTACACATTCATCATCATTTTTATATTTTTTAATATCCACCACATATTTACCATCATTACTTATATCAATAATTACCTAAAATATACTAAATATATACCTTATGTCGATCTTTGACTCAGAGAAGGGAAGTACAACTTTTCTTTGTGTTACGCCATGAATTTTTGGTTATATCAGACTTCATTTTCAATATTAAATTGTTTAACTTTTCATTGTAATACACCATGACTTTTAGTAAATCTGTATATCATTGTTCCTCAATCGTTTATTACGATCATAGGCGGACTTATGTTGGGGCATGGTGGTGCATGTGCACATCAAAATTTTGTAAAAAAAGACTCATTTATCTATGTGATATCCACTAGACCCCTACTTTTAACACTTTTGTGTAGTTGTATATGATTGTGTGATTGTATGTCTATCATTTCTGTATTTTATATCTACCCGTTGTTTTTTATTGACAATATTTAAATTTGTTTAAGAGCTAAATTCTTTCGATTATTGTCCAGGACTTTCTCTCATAATTCTTTAGCAATGCCAATCCTGAATTACTACAGTTATATGCAAAATCTTAAATGTGTCCCTATAAAAAATGCTTTAATTTATTTTCATGTATTTATCAAAATCTCAGTACTGTTGGTATAAAATCGGATATTTGCGCCGTTTGTGTGAAAGCGAAAATGAATTGCGGAAAATAAATCACACAGGGATTTATAGAGGTTCGGATATTAACGAAGCCTACGTCCTCTCTCGATGTATCTTTTTCTTTAGGATTAAGATCAAAACTTCTACGCCTCTCTTCTATCGGTTGAGGGATTACTGTTACAAGCTCGTCTTCTATCGGTCCGAGTAAAATCGTTTTTCCTTTTCGTAGGACAAGGATTTAACCTCTCTAGCTTTCTATGGGTACTAGATAAACCTCACTTAGATATCGATTGCGATTCTAACAATGTCGGATACTTGATCTTAATAACACCGAATCCAATCGTATCTTTTCTTTTACCTTTCGTGTATAATGTTGAATGTATAAACACTCAAACTAACAATATAAGCTCAATATTACAACAACAATGTAAGTATATGAATATAAGATCAATGTCTTGAATGCTTGGAGTTGTTGTACTTAAACAATACCATAGGAATGGTATTTATAGGCATTTTCCACAAACTAGCCGTTGGTAGCTGTTTTGACTTGCTAGCGTGCGCTAGCCTTTTTTAGCGTGCGCTAATATTATTAGCGTGCCTGTAGCATGCACTACACTGTTCCCAGTTTCAGTCCAGTAGCTTCGTTTCTTCCCTTACGTACGTTATGCCTTCTGTGTTACGTACGTAACCATCTTGCTTTAGCGTGCGTTAATAATACATTGTAGCGTGCGCTAATACAATATATCCGTTGCATGAATTGTCAAAGTATCCGTTTGATATGCTGACTTTGACCTGCTCTTCCCAACGTTCTGATTGACTTGATTCAAACTGATATTTAGCGTGCGCTAAATATCATCCCTTGCGTGCGCTAATCCTGACTTCATTGCATACGTCATTCTGAGTTTAATTATCTTCACAACGGTAACAAGCCCTCGATAGCGTGTGCTAATGAACATGAGTAGCGTGCGCTATCTCGTCAGATGACTTCACTTTAGGTTACTTCGAACTTGGCTGATATGCAGATGACTTCCCGTTAGCGTGCGCTAACATATATGTCTTAGCGTGCGCTAGACATGCATTTTGCTCAGTTTTTTGCGTCTTCGTCTGCTTCGCTGTTTCGCTTTGCCTCTTCGTTGTTTTGTATTGTTTAGCAACTTAATCATCAAAATATTATTTATTAAAGTGTGGAATAAACATTCCAACAAGTACTAAATACATAAAAAAGGCATAGATTATAAATATATGAGCATATAGCAGTCCAAACAAGGTTCAAATAGAAAGTTCACTATTGAATTGAATAATTCTAATTAAATGAGCTAATATTTTTTAAGTTTGTTACTATTTTGTATTAAATAGAACTCTATGGGTATTTTGTTTGTTAATAAACATAATATTTAAATTAATAATTCGATCCAACCACAATAGAATATTTTAATCTGATAATTTTTATATTACTTTTTTAGAAAAAAAATATTTGTATGCCATAAATTGGAGATCCTCTATGTGCACAAGTCGCACCTTCTCGGTACCTTACCCATTGTGTTTGTTGGGGACACCAGTAGAAATTTGATGCTAGATCCTACTATGATTACGATATCCAGCCGTTTTATTCTAGACTATTGTAGATAACAATTTTTATTTTTTATTTTTTTATGGAGCATGGAGAAAGGTAGACCTGGCAAACGGGCGGGCTCGGCCCAAACGGACCGGGAAAAAAACGGGCGGGCCAAATCTGGGCTGGGTCAAAAAGGCCCGAGTTTTTTTGGGCCAAAAATATTAGGCTCGTGGCCCGCGGGCCTCGACTCTTTTTTTTTTTTTTGAAATATTATTTCTGAATAAATATAGAAATATTTTTCGATCCGTAATTATTATATTATTCACTATACTATCACAATCAATTAAATAAATGTACAATTATTTTTATTTGATAATTATATTATTACTACACTACCACAATCAAAAGACAAATATATAAATATTTTTATTTGATCATCATTTCATTTATCACTACTACTTTCTTATAAAAATCATAAAATAATATTATTATTGATATGAGATACTACAAAGTAATCACAAAGTCCCATAAAAAATAAAACTACATCAATAATTAATATATAGATGTAATCTAATGTAACAAATAAGGAAAAATTTTAAATATTATAATTACATATAACATAAATATGTAAAAAAAAAAAAAAAAAAACTGGGCCGGGCCTCAACGGGCGGGCTAAATTTGGGCCGGGCCAAAAAGGCCCGATTTTTTTTGGGCCAAAAATATGAAGCCCAATGCCCGCCCAAAAACGGGCGGGCTGGCCCGGCCCGCGGGCCTGGGCCTATTTTGCCAGGTCGAGAAAGACATTGTTGATTAATCTAGCTTCCATTTTTTTAATTACTATAAAAAATTCAATTAATGAATATATAATTAAGTTACATTATTATTTAGATGGGCTTAGTCCAATCTAAATAATTCAAGGCTAATCAATTTAAGTTAGCCCACTATAAATTCACTAATAGCCAAACAATAAAAAATTAGTTCAAATAATATTTATTTTGATCCAGAACTTTTCAAAATCATCCAGAAGAAATTCTAAGACCCAATATGATTATACTCCATTGAACACTAGATATGACTCTTTAAATTCTCCCACGAATTTTTGTTAGTATAATGCTCTAAATCTACTGTTTAATAATAATGTGGAGACATTTATTATTTAATACTGATTATATTATTGAATTAATATTCTGCTTATGATCATCAAGTATGTGACTTGATAGTAAAGCTCATTAAAGCATTAAAGAATATTTATTCTAGATATCCCTAGTAATATGATTACTAGTGTGATAATGATACGATGACTATGTTTTACTGGTCATGAACATGAGATGTTATATCACGTCATAGATACATGTAGAGAGACATCGTATTGGATATGACCTAACAAAGAGAATTATATATGGATTAAGTCATTATAATTCCTCTGATTGTTATATATTATTTAAGTCCTTATTACCTAAAGGCACTACAGTTTCCTACATAATGAGTATCGTATTTTAACACAATATCAACGTCTTCTGTAATAAGAGACCATACAGTTTGTGATTGGATACGGTACGATTTATGCAGAGGGAAGTAGTTTGTCCAGAGGGGACTTGTCCCTCCTATAAAACGGAGAAGATATCCACGGGCCCTTGATAAGTTAAATTGTTTAAATGCATGGCCATGCTCAAATTGATAAATAAAGAGTTATTGATAAATATTTGAATTGGACAATTGTAACTTGAGATCAAGAATATTAATTAAGCTATATAAGGTCGACTTATCCATGCCTTATGCTTAATTAGGATATCGCGCGACAAGAGGATTAAATATTATACAGTAACGGGATTTCGTTCGTGCCGTCGAATTAATTCTTTTAATATGGGTATTTTTAATGTCTAGCTAGAGGCCGCTTATGATTTAGGAGTCGTAAAATTGTTTTACACTCATTGCCGTATTAATTAGAACCTACAGAATCACACACTTAAACGAGCAGAGCAGCTATTTTGTTCCGGTTAATTATGGTTGGTGAAAAGATTGGTGAACTCTTAGCCATTTTGAGGACTATAAAAGAGTGTCTTGTGATAGCCCTCACATAAGACTTAATCATAAGTGAAGACATATTTATGGAAAGAGAATAAAAAATCTGATTTTGATATTTTTCTGTCTCAAAAGTCTTGAAGATATATTCAAAAGTTGAATAATCAAAAGGATCAAGAATATATTTTCATATCTTTGAAGGTTGATTCTTTGACCAAGAAAGTATTTAGAATACTGTTCTAATCTTCATATAATCTTGTGAGTTTGATATTTAATAACATATTGAATAAGATTCATAGTTGTTATTTTTAGATCAAAGTTCAAGAATATTTGAATAATATTCTTGGTATTCTTGTTCTTACCAGAATCTAGAACATACCTATATTCAAATTGATTTAAGTAAAAATATTTGTTGAATCGGAGCTATAAATCCGTTAGATGCTCGGGACTTGTTCATTGTGTGGATACCGTAGAGGACGCTCGCTTCTTGCAACGTCTCTAGAAGGCTCGATCGAAAACACGCTACAGGAGGTAACAATTTTGTTCTTCGTACTTTAATAATATACTTGGATCATCGGAGGGTTTTTTACATATTATATTATAATTCCGCTACTCTATTTCGATATATGATGAGATCATAAATCTTATTAGTTCGATAAAAACCTAATAGTGGTATCGGAGCAACTAGTATATTTTCATTGTTTCGATTTTCATATATGTTGATATATGATGTTCATATATGTGATGTATGATATTTATATATATGATATATAAATTCAATCTATATATATTTATATATATGGTGATATATATAATTTTAATAGATTTGTGTTTCGATATATATATATATATATATATATATATATATATATATATATATATATATATGATGTCTATCTTAATATGTATATGGTGATATATATTTTGATTTATATATTTGATCTTGACATATATGGTTCTTTGATATATAAAGATCCATGTGATGATTTAGTTCTACTAATAATACAAGAATCAAAGAACATCTGATTTGATCTACATATGATTTTATGTTAGGATTATGAATTTTAAGAGGTGCATATGAACATAAATTTATTTTATGTAAAGATTATGCTTCTTTAAAAATTTCATATGAACATAATGATATTTTGATTCCGAGGTTGTATAAATATAGATTTGATCTACTTGATTTATGCATTTCAGAAGGAATTAGTAAAGGTATACATAAGATGTATACATGTAGTATACATAAGATGTATACTCAAAGAAAAAAAAAATTATACCTGCTGGAGTCCCTGCCGCGTGGTCTGGGCAGGGGGACCGCGATCCTGGCCGAGCGCTCCCGGCCTTTGTGTGCCGAGCGGTACCGGACAGGGCCTGCCGAGCAGCCTGGAGTAGCAGATCGCGATCCGGCTGCCAGGACTGGTTCTTGGGACCGCGGTCTAGACCACTTCCGAACCCATTTCGGCCTCGTTTTCTTCGTGTATTCCTAGAAATTTGTTTCCCGTTTTACCCGGTTTGATGTTTTAGCCCTCAGAACTTTATAATTTGTCGATTGTCGATATTTGGCATATTTTATACTCCCTCCATCCCACATGAGTTTTCACACTTGCCTTATTCGTCCGTCCCACATAAGTTTGCACACCCATAAATGGTAAAAAAATTTGTTTTTAACACCATCACTATACACAATTATTTACACAATTGCCATCACTTTTTCAACTCAATTAACACACTTTTACTTTTTTTCCTTACTTTACTTACACATGAGTTACCTTCTATACCCTCCCTTTAAATTAGTCAACTCTTCAAAAAGTGCATTTTCTTAATCTCCGTGCTCAGTCAGTTGTGCAGACTGCTCTGGGACGGATGGAGTATAACTTATTGATGGTCGATATTTGGTACATTTTATATAGTATATGTGCTTGTGAATGCTTTAATAGTTAATGCATCATGGTTGGTATAGCCGTACTAGATCAATTAGATTGATAATTCGATTATGGTTGTAATATTCATAATACGACTTGTAGGTCGTGCCTTCTTATTATCTTGTTGTAATTTCTCTTGTCATCTTACTCCCCTCGAATGTAACTTGAGGTTTTTATTACTAAATGTAAAGATATAGTTTAGAATAGTTCCAGCTATAAAAGGAAGATGAATGAGACGAGCAACTTACAAGGAATTCCAGAAGAACGGCGTTATCGAAGATTACACCAACCGACCTATTGATATTAACGAATATCATAATAGGTTCTATAGCCATACCACACCACACCTAATTATTCATGTGAATGTATGAGATGCATCATATTTACATTGCATATGATTGTATGAGATGCATCATATTTATTTTATTTTCTTAATAATCGTTATTGCCAAATAAATAAAACTCATTAAAACATTTACATGTATGAGATACATGGTAATAATTTTGAGATAATCAATTTAGATAAAATAATTTTATTAAATCAATTGATATGGAATATGAGTCTCAAAAGCCAACCATTTCAAAACACTCGTCAAACTTTCGATCATTTCTAATGTGGGTCTGCCAAAGGAGGGTGTATGGATTTTATCTTAAGGAGGAGAGATGAATAAACAAGCTTATACATATGTTTTAAATGGTTAAGACTTATATAGGTTATACGAAACGGTTTTGGACCTATGGCTTATTTGGTATTAGTACGATTAAAACGACATAAGATGTCATCCCAAATGATAATCTAAAGCATCTTTTAATTACAGGGACATGCCAAACCTGTGTTTGTGGTTATTTGATCGTTAGATTATAATTCATATATGTGTATGTGATACATAATATTTGAGACTAACATGTTGACATAAGATGTCATCTCTATTGATAAAAACTAAACTTCTTTTATTTGTGCGGGACATGCCAAAGCTGTGCTTGCATTTACTTGATCGTTAGATTTTAAATTCAATATATCTCACAAATAACTTTGCATATTAATATTGTAATCAATTCTTCACAAAGAAAAACTTTCTGGCACTAATTGCCTTGATTGGTCAATGAACTTGAGAATTATTCTCAAAGCTAAAAAGGAGCAGTATAGAAAACCCAATTCCTGATGAACTGGAATCAACCGCCACCAAAGCTAAAAAAGATAGTAAGCATATGAATGATTCTTTGGATGTGACATGCCTTATGCTAGCAACCATGAACTCGGAGCTGCAGGTACAGTTCGAGGACATGGAAGCTTATGAAATGATGGGTCAGCTTAAGAAAATGTTCCAAGAGCAAGCCCGTCAGGAAAGGTTTGCCACTACGAAGGCATTGAACGGTTGTAAAATGTATTCAGGTACTTCTATGAGTGCTCATGTCCTTAAGATGAAGGGCTACATTGAGCATATTGGCTAGGAGCTCCTATCAGTCAGGAACTTGCTACAGATATGATTTTAGCATCACTGCCTTCAGAGTACGATCAGTTTGTAGTAAACTTCAACATGCACAACATGGAGAAGACTATTACTGGGTTGCATGGGATGCTAAAACAAACTAAGACAAACATTAAGAAAGTTGTTCCTAATGTTTTAATGGTTCAAAAGAAATGGAATAAAAAGAAAGGGAATGAGATGGCCCCGAAAGATAAAGGTAAGGGTAAAATGCAAATGTTGCCTAAACCCGAACCTAAACCTTTCAAGAAGTCATCGAAACAACCCAAAGAGGGGGCTTGCTACCATTGCAATGAAACTGACCATTGGAAAAGGAATTGCAAGGTCTACCTGGAAGAAATGAGGAATCGGAAGATCGGTGAGACTGCTGCTTCAGGTATTCTTGTTATAGAAGTCAATTTATCTACTTATTCATCATGGGTATTAGATACCGGTAGTGAAGCTCACATTTGTGTGAATGCACAGGGGCTGCGAAAGAGTAGACAACTGGCAACAGGTGAAATGGACCTACGTGTTGGAAATAAAGCAAGAGTTGCTGCTATTGCCTTGGGGACTTATGATATAAAGCAACTTAATAATTGTTATTGCGTTCCTGCTATGGGTAGAAACATTATATCAGTTGCTTGCCTTGATTTGGAAGGATATGACTTTACTATTAAGAATAGTGCAATGTCCATATTTAATAAAGGTATTTTTTATGGAGATGCCTTGATGAGTGGGAGATTATATCCCATAAATCTTGAAAGTTCCAAATCTGTCTATAACTTGAATGCCAAAATACTTGAATCAAGTGATTTAAACCAAACATATTTCTGGCATTGTCGTTTGGGCCATATAAATGAGAAACGTATAACCAAACTCCATAATGATGGAATCTTTGACACATTTGATTTAGAATCGTATGATATGTGTGAATCTTGCTTATTAGGCAAAATGCAAAGCTCCTTTCACGGGCCATACTGAGAGAACTGCAGATTTATTGGGCTTAATACATATTGATGTATGTGGACCAATGAATACAAATGCTAGAGGAGGTTTCCAATACTTCATAACATTCACAGATGACTTAAGCAGATTAGGATATATCTACTTAGGCTCTGTTCTTTTGGACTGAATGAATCTGAATCGAATCGAATCGAATCGAATCGAATGGATGTGAATCGAATCGAATCGAATCGAATCGAATCGAATGGAATCGAATCGAATCGAATCGAATCGAATGAAATATATATTAAGGGTAAATAATAATAAGAATAATGATAAATAATAATAATAGTAATTAACAACAACGATAATAGTAATATTATTAGTAATAATAACAATAATAATAATAATTAAGATTAATAATAATAAGAAGAAGAAGAATCGAAATGAATCGAATCGAATCGAATCAATCGAATGGACTCGAATCGAATCGAATCAATTGAATCGAATCGAATGGACTCGAATCGAATCGAATCGAATCAAAATGAAAAATAAGTCCAAAAGAACAGGGCCTTAATGAGTCATAAGTGTGAGTCATTTACGAAATTCAAGCAATTTCAAGATGAAGTACAAAATCAGTTAGGCAAAACTATTAAAGCGCTACAACCAGATCGTGGTGGTGAATATTTGAGCCATGAATCTGACAATCATCTCAAAGATTGTGGAATTATTTCATAACTAACTCCACCTGGAACACCTCAATGGAATGGTGTGTCGGAATGGAGAAATCGAATCTTGTTAGACATGGTTAAATCGATTATGGGTTAAGCTGATCTTCCAATTTCTTTTTGGGGTTATGCCTTAGAGACTGCTGCGTTCATTTTAAATCGAGTACCATCTAAATCGGTTCAAAGCACACCATATGAGATATGGACAAGGAAACAAATTGTTTTGTCTTTCCTTAAGATTTGTGGTTGTGAAGCTTATGTGAAGCGACTTATCATTGATAAATTATCACCCAAATCAGATAAATGTCTTTTTGTGGGTTATCCTAAGGAAACTAAAGGATATTACTTTTACATCCCATCAGAGAACAAAATTATCTTGTATATGGCATGCGTGCATCCTTAGCCTTTTCTTTTCCTTAGTCTTTCCTGGATGTTTTTGTAAAAAATGTTTTTTTTCGAATGAATAAAATTTCCTTTTCAGTACCTGTTTAGTCATTTTCTTTCGGATGTTCCGGCTGGGTTGGTTCGGCCGTTATATTTTATTTTTGATATCTTTCATTGATGGTTCCGATTCGAGCTCGGTCTTAGGGTGCCGGAGGAGCCAGTCATTCATAATGCCGACTCGAGCTTGGTCTTAGGGTGCCGGAGGAGACAATCATTCATAGTGCCGAGTCGAGCTCGGTCTTAGAGTGTCGGAGGAGCCTGTCATTCATAGTTCCGAGTCGAGATCGGTCTTAGGGGGCCGGAAGATCCAGTCATTCATAGTGCCGAGTCAAGCTCAGTCTCAGGGTGCTGTGAGCCAAGAAAGAAAGAGCCGAAATTTATTGATAATACTTCTTCAAATACAAAGCATTCCATGGATAAGTAAATTTTTGGCCACTCAGATATTGCAGCCGGTAGGCCCCATTATGGAGGACTTCGCTAATCTTGTATGGTCCCTCCTATTTTGGTCTAAGTAGCCCGAGATCCGGGCCCATTACTCATTTCAGAACGAGATCCCCAATCTAGAAACTTCTGTGGTGAACCTTGGAGTTATAATAGCATTCGCATCTTCTTTTGTAGATGGCGTTCCGCATTTCCGCTTGGGTCCATTAACTTGGAGGGCCAAGTCGTCATCTAACTCTTCGAAATGGTTCACTCGGTAGGTAGGTGCCTCAATTTCGATCGGGACGATGGCATCCCTGCTAAAAACTAAGAAGAAAGGTGTTTCTCCAGTGGCGGACCGATGCATTGTCCTGTAAGTCCATAATGCTCCAGGAAGTTCTTCCGGCCACGAACCCCTGAGTTCTTCGAGGTGGGTTTTGAGGTGTTGTTTTATAATTTTGTTGATCGCCTCGATCTGTCCATTGGATTGTGGGTAGTATGGCATGGAGAAGTTGTTCCGTATGTGGAGGCCATCGCAGAATGTCCAGAATTTCTTATTATCAAATTGTTTGGCATTATCGAAGACAATTGACTGAGGGATCCCAAACCGGCAGATGAGGGACTTCCAAATAAAGTCGACTATTTTCTACTCAGTCGTCTGTGCCATGGGTTCGGCCTCCACACGTTTTGTAAAATAATTGACTGCGACGATGGCATATTGCACTCCTCCCCATCCTTTAGGCAAGGGGCCGATCAGATCAATCCCCCACTTGGCGAATGGCCACGGGCAATAAATGGAAGTGAGTGTTTCTGGCAGGGATCGGATCTGATGAGCGAAGATTTAGCATCGGATGCATTTCCGTACGAGCGTCGGCCAGTAATACCCCTGCCGGATCAATTTGAAGGCAAGTGCCTGGCTGCCGGAGTGGTTGTCGCATATACCCTCATGCACCTCTTTGAGGGCGTAGTCCGCCTCCGACTCGGATAGGCACCTTAGCAACGGGACAAAATAGCCTCTCTTGTATAAGGTACCATCTAAGATGGTGAATCAGGCGGACTGAGTTCGGAGTGTGCATTCCTAGGCCCGTTCCGCGGGTAAAATGCCGTGCTGGAGATATTGAATTATTGGTTGCATTCATTCTTGTGGTAGCAACTGATCGGCTGTTTGAACTTCGGCCATTTCCAGGGCCGATGACGCGTGATACCCTATGCTGACCTCGTCCATATGCTCAGCTCCGGAGCTGGATGCAAGCTTTGATAAGGATTCGGCTTGGATGTTTTCTGTTCGAGGAATATGTTGTATAGTTCCTCGAAAATCCTGCAACCGGGCTCGCGCCAGGCGGAGGTACTTGATCAGTTTAGGCTCCTTGGCCTCGTATTCGCGCCTGATTTGGTTAACCGCCAATTGGGAGTCGCTTAAAACGGTGAGGCGAGTGAGACCAAGGGAGGTCGCCATTTCTAGTCTGTCCAGGAGGGCTTCATATTATATCTTGTTATTAGTGGCCGAGAAACCTAGGCGAACGGCCGAACAAAACAACCGTTGATCGGGACTGACAAGGACTATTCCTGTGCCCGCTGTAACACCCCGAGATATTCAGGATTATTACAGCGCCGTAAATCCTCGATATAAGGATTTACAAGGCTAGGAATTTAAAAAAAACATTTATTAAATACTGATCATAGAAATAATTATTACATCACCAGTCCAAAACATACAAATCAATCCACATCTGAATACAAAGTTCAAGGACGACAAAACAACAACGTACTCGAGTACTTTATTAAAGCAAAACAAACAACTGGCAAATTATTCCGTTTGTAACATCACTCTGCACCCTCATCGTCATGCAACTCTAGTGGTTGTTTTCCCGCTCTCCTGGATCCTGAACATAAAACAAATGTTCACCCAGGAAGGGATTAGCACAACGATGCTAGTTCGAATACGGTAATTATACAACAATGATTTATTCAGCAATCCCTGAATAATAACGTCAATAATATCAACAATAATCACAACAAGTCTCTTCAACGAGAAACAGTAACAGTGTACAACACATCATATCAATCTCAACATACTCGTGGTATTTCAACGATCCAGCGCACACAGCTAATAGATTCCCATGATGATCCCATCGGACCAACGCATGGTAGAAATACCTATCCAATGATCCAGCGCACACAGCTATAGATTCCCATGATGATCTCATCGGACTAACGCATGGAGGACAAAACAATCACAACACATATACACGACACACAACAATATAACCGACATCAATACGAATAAAATTAAGTTACTTGCCTTAGAAAGGTGGCAAGAGATAAATACTCCAACGACTCCAACGAACTCGAAGGCCTCCCCTTCGATTAATTGTTCGCAACGCTCGAACCTTAAACAATAGAAAAATAACGACAACTCAACTTACGTAACAATCCTAACATACGAGCAACTAATGTCTACTGCGGCCTAGTTACATTCTAAGTTATCCGGTTCACGGCTTAACTATTCAACGAACGATCTGCCTTAGGCGAATTAAATGACCATAATGAAGGTGAAAAGTCGACGTCTACGAGTTCAAGGATATTCAAATCTTCATAAATTCACACTTCGATTCCTGATTATCAATTCCAATACTTGTTTCGGATATAAAACAGATTTCAATCGAGTTCTAACTTAGTTCATCTCCACGGTTTCGTTCTTCCGCATGTAATTCTTCTTGCCAAGGTATTAAGTTCAAAACCATTAACACATGTGATAATCTTAACAACATTATTCATCTAAAGAGTGTTTTGAATTCACTGGCCAAGGCATGCTATAATCTTCAGAAAACTCCATCACGATATTTAACAAAATCAAGGCTCAACTCTAATTCTACTTAACCATGAAAATCATAGTATAAATTCCCTCAATTCTCCTAAAGCGTGATATACGATTCGCTAAGTTGTCAAATAAATATTAATAACTCCAATAGTAGGCTCCTATGTATTAAAAGAAAACGAATTCTAGGCTGGGATAGCTTCACATACCTTAATTCGGAATAGAAAGATGAAACACTCGGCAGAACTCAACACCCGGAGCTTGAACACCAAACCAAGATGTTTCGCAACATCAATCACCAAGTAGAAAGGCTAAACAAGGATTATAATGTGAGGGAAGGCTCTCTGGACTTGCAGAAAACGGATAAGGGGTGAGAGGAACTGAGGTGAAATGAAATGGGGTGCTGTCCCATTTATAATGCTCTGAACTTTACGTACGTTAGCCTCAACGCTTTACGTACGTTATCATCTTAGCATACACTATTAGCAATCCTTAGCGTACGTGAACGTCCAATAATAGCTTACTGTCTCCTTCCTGGTCTTCTCTTACGTACGCTATACCAACACCTCTACATACGTAATCATCTGTACATAGCATGCGCTATCACCAGCATCTAGCTTACGTTAAACCTCGTTGACCCACTTTATAAAAAGGCTGTCCAGGTTCACACCGCGGGAATCTTATCCGATCCCACCACCAACTGGCCCATGTGCTCGCCAGACTTATCTATCATTGACTGCCTTACATACGCTATGCTTCGTCCATAGCGTACGCTATCCGCAGCTCATAACGTACGTTAAGCTTACTATCTAGCGTACGTTATGACGTGGTTGCATGCATGAATTTACAAGGTTGATACGATCATGGAAGTTGATACGAATACGAGAAAGATCACACTCCAATTATTCACATCACAAAGTCGAATATTACAAGGTTCAAATAAAGATGAGAATGCTCAACAATTATCCGGATATTACATACTCTCCCTCTAAAAAGGAGTTTTGTCCCGAAACTTAAGACAAAAATAATTCTGGGTATCTTGACTTCATACTATCCTCCGTCTCCCAAGTGGCTTCTTCGACTCCATGTCGCGACCATTGAACTTTAACCAAGGTGATTGGTTTATTTCTCAATTGTTTGACTCGACTCTCGAGTATCTTGATTGGTTTCTCTTCGAACGTGCTGTCCTAAGCGACTTCGATCTCGCCGAAATCAATGACATGACTGGGATCCGGTATGTATCTTGGTAATTGTGACACATGAAACACATTATGAACATGACTCAATGATGGCGGCAAGGCCAACCTGTACG
Organism: Orobanche coerulescens; assembly: GCA_033398695.1. NCBI lineage: Eukaryota > Viridiplantae > Streptophyta > Magnoliopsida > Lamiales > Orobanchaceae > Orobanche > Orobanche coerulescens. The sequence goes on from CM065803.1 coordinate 161,748,842, forward strand.
CCAATTCTCCAACCTTTTCAAGAATCTCGAATGGTCCGATATATCTCGGACTCAGCTTTCCCTTTCTCCCAAAATGAAAAATCCCCCGAATAGGAGAAACCTTTAAAAGTACGTGGTCCCCAATTCCAAATTCCAACGGGTGACGGCGCACGTCTGCATAAGATTTCTACTGACTCTGGGCAGTCAACAGCCTTTCACGAATCAAAACTATCTTCTCTTGAGTCTGTACTATCAACTCCGGTTCCGTCTCGATCTATTCTGCCGAATCATCCCAACACAGGGGTGATCTGCATCTTCTCCCGTATAATGCTTCAAAATGTGCCAACCTAATGGAAGCGTGCCAACTATTGTTGTAAGTGAATTCAATTAATGGCAGATGAGTATCCTAGTCAGCCGACCAATCTAAGGCACAAGCTCTCAACATGTCTTCCACTGTTAGTTCTCTCGGACTATCCATCGGTTTGAGGATGATAAGATGTGCTAAAATTCAGCTCGGTCCCCAAGGCTCGATGAACCACTTTCCAAAAATGTGACACAAAGCGATCATCTCGATCAGAAATAATGGTCTTCGGTATACCATGCAATCGGACTATCTATGCAATGAACACTCGTGCCAGCTCTCTGGTCCCCAAGTATCCTTAATGCCCAGAAAATGAGCCGATTTGGTTAGACGATCAACTATCACCCAAATCATGTTCATCACTGTTCTGGTCTTCGGCATATTAGTGATAAAGTCCATTGATATATCGTCCCACTTCCATTCAGGAATCGGAAGCGGCTTCAGTATCCCAGCTGGTCGTTGATGTTCAATATTAACTTACTGACAAGTTAAACACTTCGAGACATATTCCGCCACATGTTTCTTCATGTTGACCCACCAAAAATTCTATTTCAGATCCTTATACATCTTATTGATGCCCAGGTGAATAGAATATGGCGTACTGTGAGCTTCCTTCATGATTGTCTGCTTCAAAACATCAATATCGGGAACACCAAGTAGACTCTAGAATCTCAAAACTCCATCATCATGAATCACAAATCCTGGGGCCTTACCCTTGCTCACTTCATCACGGAACTGAATCATCAGAGGATCATTTAATTGTTTAGATTTGATTTCTTCGATTAACGATGAAGTTAATTCCATCACGCACAATTGCCCTCGGACTCCTTGCAACCATACTTCAATTCCTTCACGAATCAACTCTCGTTGAATGCTGGACTCGGAAGTGAGAGTCTCCAGCATTCGAATAGAAACAGGTTTGCGGCTTAGTGCATTGGCCACTACGTTCGCTTTGTCTAGGTGATAAAGAATTTCCAAGTCATAGTATTTAATCAATTCCAGCCATCTCCTCTACCGCATATTTAACTCTTTCTGACTGAAGATGTATTTGAGGCTCTTATGATTTGTGAAGATCTGACAGTGAGTCCCGTACAAATAATGTCTCCATATCTTCAAGGCAAAAACCACAGCTGCGAGTTCCAAATCGTGCGTTGGATAATTTACTTCATATGGATTCAATTGTCGTGAAGCATAGGCGATCACCTTCTCATTCTGCATCAGTACACAACCGAGACCTTGGTTTGAAGCGTCACTATAAACTATGAATCCTTCAGTTCCTTATAGTAGTGCTAAAATTGGTGCTGTCGTCAATCTCTTTTTCAATTCATCAAAACTGGCCTGACACATGTCGCTCCATTCAAACTTTTGTGTTTTCTGCAGTAATCGAGTAAGTGGATGGGTAATTTTAGAAAACCCTTCCACGAATCGACGATAATACCCGGCGAGTCCTAAGAAACTTCTGACTTCCTTCACGTTCTTAGGGGACTTCCATTCCAAAATTACCTCGATTTTCCGGGGATCTACTCGGACTCCTTCCGCTGACACCATGTGACCAAGGAACATTACTTCTTTTATCCAGAATTCACACTTAGACAATTTGGCATATAACTGCTCGCTTCTCAAGAGGTTCAAAACGATCCGTAAATGTTGTGCATGCTCTTCCGGACTCTTGGAATAAACAAAATATCATCGATGAACACAACTATGAATTTGTCCAAATATTCTATGAATACACGATTCGTTAATTGTATAAACACAGCAGACGCATTAGTGAGACCAAACGGCATCACCACAAACTCATAATGTCCGTAGCGAGTTCTCAACGCTGACTTCAGGACATCGAATTCCTCAATCCTCAACTGATGATATCCCGATCGCAAATCGATCTTGAAAAATACTGTTGCTCCTTGCAACTGGTCGAATAAATCATCAATTCGTGGCAACGGGTACTTATTCTTGATCGTCATCTTATTTAGCTCCCAATAGTCAATACACAATCGAAGCGATCCATCTTTCTTTTGGACAAAAAGAGCTGGTGCACCCCAGGGTGAAACACTTGGTTGAATATAACCTTTGTCCAGTAACTCTTCTAGTTGCTTCTTCAATTCATACATCTCAGTAAGTGCCATACGATACGACGCTTTAGAAATCGGTGTAGCTACTGGTTCTAGCTCGATGGTAAACTCTACATCTCGTCGTGGAGGTAGTCCAGGTAATTCTTCAGGGAACACGTCCGGAAATTCACTCACAACAGGAATGGATGAAAGCTCTACTTTTCCTTCTTCTTTCTTCATCGCGTAACACCAGTATCTAGTACAGCACTGTTTTAGTAATTTGACAGCCTTAATACCTTTGATCACTTACCCTGAGCTTCCTGGTCTCCATCCCTCGAATAATAATTCGGAACCATCTTCGGCTCTCATTGAGATGTTCCTCTTTCGGTAGTTTACAATAGCTCTATATCGATTAAGCCAATCATCTCCAAGAATTAGATAGTTTCCTTGTATCTCTATTACAATCATATTTGAGGGCCACTCTTTGCCTCCAATTGATACAGAAAAATTTCTAGTTTCCAAGTTCCCCACAATTCTCTCCCCACTTGGTAAACCCACAATATATGGCTCACATTTATGAAAACAAGAAATGTTCAAATGATTAACACAAGACAATGATATAAGCGAATGTGTAGCCCCTGTATCGAACAAAACACTAACTGGTTGTGAAAGGATCTGAACGGTACCTGGTGCAACAGCGGCATCCCGATCATCTGCCCTCCTCATCTCATAAAGGCGTGGAGGAACGGATCCAGCACTCGATGCTCCCTTTCGGTCGAACTGTCCTCTGCCTCGTCCTCGACCAAAACTCTGGGGTAGTTGGACACTCTGCTGCGTCTGCGGAACACTTGCCTTGTAGCGACCACTTTTCTAGGAAAAATAATTCTTCTAATTTTAAAAAGAATAAATAAATTTTTTTTGTGCAGCGGAAATACATTTCAAAAGATGAACTTAATAATCGCAAGTAATATTCTCGAGTCATCGTTAAAACAAAACATATCTTGACGTGAAAATAAAATAAATCGAATACTTCTTCATAAAGCATAGCTTGAGCAAAATAATAGTAAATAAATAAATAAATAACTATTCATGAAGCTTGATCATCCCACACTCAAGCGCATGCCACATCGAGCTCATCAACCTGAAAGGGTTGAATAGTGGCGTGAGCTTCCAACTCGCTCAGTGTGAAGGATACACAATATGTCTAAGTTAATTTCTAAATATAATGGCAAGTATAAACAATATAACTAGTAAATTCTGAAGCCCGTCGGCTAGCCCGAAGGCTTTATGAACAATTAAGTGCTTCTGACTGATTTGCACATTTAAGTGCTTCTGACTGATTTCACGTGCACCTATAAGATAATATATAAAGTAATTAAAATAAACAAAAGTGTAATAAATCCCCACACTGAATAAAATGCAGTTATTGAACTCGAATGTGATGAAGATGCTTGACTCGACAATCCTAGGCCCGTAAATTCTTGTTATTATCTATAATTAATAATAACGATAATCATTATTATTATAATTTATAAATATATAATAACTGAGAATAAAATACGAGGCATAGATTAAAATTGAATTATTAATATTAATGAATATAATCAATATTTTAATGGTTTGTGCCAAAAATAGGGCTAAATTGATTACTGAAAAGCTAATTACGGTAACACTGAAAGAATTAAACATTTGAGGACTGAAATTGAAAGCGTTATCAAGCTGATTGAGGTTAATTTGCAAGAACTAAAAACTTGGGGGGAAAATTAAAAGGATCGAAAAACTGAGGAACTGAAATTCAAGGAATTATAAAATAGTCTGGGGTCAATTGAGAGAATTATAAAACTTAGGGGTGGAAATAAATTTGAGCAAAGTTGGAATACAAAAGTCCCTTCTCATCGTTGAAAAATCAGATCTAAACTCTCTCCTCTATTCTCTCTCAAGCCGCCCGTCTCTCTCTCTCACTCACCTCATCTGTCAGAATCATTGATCCCTCTCTCAATTATCTCGGTTCCTTCTCTTACTACAGATCTCTTTTTTTCTCATGGCCTGCAACTATATACACATACTCATACACATACACATACTGAAACGGACCGAATGGATAAGGAAATTGAGAATGGTTGGCCGAGCAGTGACTAGGCCGGATCGCAATGACGGAGGATGCAGCAAATCAAGTGTGGTGGAATCAGGCTGGTAAGTTGTTGTTCCGGAAGGTGGGTTCGGATTTGAGGACTCGGTGGTTCAATTGCGGATCTGGGTATTTTGTTTTCATGGGTTTCACGAACAAGTTGGTGCTGGGTTTTTGAAGACAACTTGTGCAGGTGAGCTTCTGGCTCAATTTTAATTCCAGAAAGGGACGATAGATTGGGTTAAATTGAGGGCTGAAATTTGTCGTGTAGGAATTTGTAGGTGTAATTCGGTCGACTAGGACTGAAGGGATTATGTTTGTATTTTTTTTGGTTAATCTGGGTTGTGGTTTGCATTGACAAATTATGACAAAAGAAAAAAAATACTGAAAATTGGAAAACTCGTAAAAGGAAGGAAATTGATATTACCTCGGGTTATAGAAGGAGTTCGGTGGATGATCTGCAACTGAAATCCCTTAGGAAGATTTACTTGTTTTGATGGATTTTAGAACGATTCTATTATTTGAGCTGAAATCTGCTGGGACGATTGATCCTCCACAGATGAACCTACTTCGGCTGGGAGAAGGGAAGTTCAGAATTTTGTGTTGCAAGTTAACCGACAGAGACGATTTGCAGAAAAAGTTGTGTTCTTGAGCGGTCGGCAGAAAAACAAGGATGTATTTTTTTGTGTGTATTGTAAAAATTATGCTTAGTATTTGGTATTTACGCAGTAGAGATTAGGTTTAGGGTTAGTAGCAGAGTTTTGATCCATGTAGAGTTCTTGTTGGATGTTGGATAGATCAAAATATAATATTATTATTAATTATAAAATTACTTTAAATCTTTAATTAATAAGCTTACTAATTTCAGGTTGTTTGAGGAGAAAGTAAAAGACAGCAAATCAATTGTATTCATAACACTGATAGAGGGGCCTTTATATAGGTATTACAATGAGAGTCCTTCCATACATAGGATTCCTAGATAAGGTAAGACATCTAATAGGATCTTACTACCCCTAGAAGGATCTAGAACCTTTCATCTATGTATCTACAATCAGTATTAGGTAAGACACATCACTTTAATAATAATTCCTAACACTCCCCCTGTGTCGAGCACTAATACAACAATGGTGCAGAAGATGTTGCCTTCGTAAAAACCTATTCCAAGCCAAAACAAAACCCCATGGGAAAAATAAAGGCTTGATGAGGAAAAGATTGCAACGCACCAACAAAACATGTCATGTATACTCCCCCTGATGTATACATAACGACTCCCCCTGATGAGTACCTCAAATCATAGGAGTCGGATGACAAATTGCCCTCACAACTATACCAAGGAAAAATCCAGTGGGAAAAATACCTCTTGGTCTAAGTCAATGTAAGTACAACGCATCATCAGATTGGATGTTCTCATAGGTCGCCTCGTTAAAAACCTTACCAAGTGAAAACCCAATGGGAAAAAACAAACCTTGGTTTAAGGACAAAAAGAGCGTGACACATCCAAAGTGCAGAGTCGCTAAAGACTTATCAATTTTTCTAAAGTCTTGACCTTCATGCACCAAATCAGTCATAACTTCTTCGATTCAATAGGTATCAACGAAACTGTAAGAACTTATGAAAACTAGACACCCATAGCTTTTCATTCACATACAGTACGTAACCTAGATCGACCTGAGCAGATCACAAAGCTCTATCGAAGTTGACTCAGCAAATTACCGGACATATCCTGTCCTACTTTGCAACAATAGTCATATGTCACTCAACATGATGGATGTGATCAAATGGTTGGTTTCCTTGGAAAGTAGACACAAACCTTTCCAATGGCACCAATTTCACCATTTTCCATCAAGTGAGCTGCCCTTTAGGTCATATGGGAGATAGACCAACACATTCTGGGCAGATTCGGGTATCAGTTTTCAAGTGTCCTTTTATTGAGATAGAACGAGCTTCAAGCTTCTTGTCAATCACAGACATTGCGTGAGCGCATCCTAGGCCATCATCACAGTGGCTTTACCGGATTATTACGAATGAGTATATCGAGTCAAACATGAGTACATAATACCGTACTTTTCTCTTAAGACCGCATTATCACTTAAGTGAGCCAAGTCTTATGATGACTTCGACTAATCATTGGGAATCATATATGCATTACTTTATCGTCTCTTAGGCAAACCGTCCCTTAGATTGCCTTAAACCGATTGATGAATACGCATCATCAAGTGTCCCCAAGATTCTTTCATTCTTAACTTTGGATTTAGCGGAATCTCTTAGTCTCACAAGAGTACATCACTATAAACCCTTAGTTTTACACGCAAAAGCTTCATATCTCTTCCAAATCAAGTTTATACTTAGTATGCGTTCCCGACAATCACTTGTCGACGCGCTCCGTGGTCAGGAGCCACTTGATTTGAGTCTGATCCACCACGAGATCCTTTTTATCACTTAACTTAGTTCCCCACTAAGATAAGATTTAACCACAAGCTGCACGTCAGTTTTTGGGAAACTATATAACTGAGAAGATAGTGGATGCTATAACATCCATTACGATAACACAACTAAGTTTCGTGTCATCTTAGTCGATTCCAGTGCGTTCATGAGAAACCTCGCGCCATGAGGTGAGTTTAACTCTTTCTCTCACTCGCTTTAACAAAGTATACGGATAGATCTTATCTTTAGAGTGTCGGTACCACTTCAACAAAGGGCTATCACTTTGTTCATACTGGAGTCGCATATGTTTCCATTTTAGGCCAAGGCTACAACGTTGTAGATTTTCAACGAAGTATGGTTCGATTAAACTCACATTCCACGTCCTCATGAACCGACTTTATTCATAGAGTACTCTTTATGGATTGGCATTCATTGAAGCGTCCCCCAATGATGACTATAATCCAGAATCACATGAGACGGATTAGTTCATTTGATCATATGATCAAGTTTCATGTACCAAGCTCGCATACATTCTTAGCGAGAGTATTTATCGAACCAAGTGGCATCCCAATACTCTATGAGATCCACGGCCTAGTAACACCATCTACCACAATTTGTGGTGTTACCATATCACCATTTATAGGTGACGAACGTCCATGACCGGACACAATCCTTGCAGACATGTTTGCAGCATGTATTTAATCTCGTCACTTTAGGGAACTTGGTGAGACACAGTAGGGACAAACTACGACAATTCCAAGTCGTTCTACTCGAACATGATCTTTCGCATCTTCCCCTAACGATGGGAAGACTGGCTCATCAAAGTGACTTACGAGATCGTCTGCCAAGGTATATTTTAAGCGGACTATGAATGAAAGCGCATGTCATATTCATCATTTATAACCCGTCATAATGCGTTGTGGTGACGCACTTTTGGCACATGAACATGTGGACGATAAAGGTTTTCAGTGTTAACACAATCCAGTTAACAAAATGCATACTGTTACACTCGTAACTAAGCATTTGAATGATGATAGGTATAGGTGAATATGACATGTTGACCTATGCTACATAGCCGTAGCTACTGGTCTTGAGAATTCAACAAAACCGCCACCATGCACCACCGGGATCGAACATAAAGAAACGATTGAACCGATGATAGGTCGTTGGTTTTATCGGACCTCTAATGCTTTCTTGAAGAGTTCACTCCCTTCACCAGCCCCAAACACCTCAAAATTTCGTGAGCATGTATAAATGGGTGTTTAGGATTCCAAAACCACCAACCTTGTGGTTAAAAACTGATCGAAATGATATCGAACTGGTTGTTGGGACGGCTGGTGGTATGTGAAAACTTCATTTAAGTGGTTCACCTCCTTCTAAGTCTCCAAATGGCACCGAAATTTGTGAGAAGGTAGCCTTGGATGTTAGGAAGTATTTGTTAAAATCTCACTTTAAGACTTGGTCTAAAAAGTGGGTGAACCGACCTGTACAATGACTGGTCCGCAAGTTGGACAACCATAACTCATGTTTCATCAAATTATCAATCATTGTCAAAGGAACAACATAACATATAAATGTTATTACTTGAGTATGACCATTTGTGAACACCATCATAGAATCATAAGCCACCCAGGCTAATACTTATGATCATGTATGTATAAGGACTCGGTGAAAACGGAGGACTCAGCACCATGCTTATGCGAGTCGCTACATTATTTTCTTTAGCATAGGAGGGTGTCATCTCCTAATCGTGCCAAAGAATAGGCTTTAATAAGTGAACATGGCTAAGAAGGATCATCGGGGGGTCTTTGGCGTCATACATGCTTATGAAAGCAAGACGCGGATGACATAAATATCATCATCGGTCATGAGCCCTGCTCACGACTCCACCAATGTACTTTGGTGTCTTTGATCCAACTGGTTTCTTTGTTCAAATAAAATGATGTCCATGACAATATCGTGGTATATGGATCATCAAATTGTCTAAATTCCGGACTATTAAAGCCTAAATGTGTCAATGTCCCAATACATCTTCTGGTTACACAAACCGATGCAATCTGGACCATATTGACTCATGAATATTTTTCTTTTCACATATCCAATATAAGTGATGCATAAGATTTTATTCTCACAAATCACAATGAGATGCTATGAGTGATACACTTTGGCATATTTATCATCGAGTCATAACATGGTTCAATTGTTACGGAATATATGTGACTAGAAAACGTCATTCGGCATTCAACAACTTGAGTATTATACCACTCATTGATTGTGATGACTTAGTCATCATAGTCATAATGGATTTATACACCGAAATCCAAAAATATCGTGTTCCTTAAAAATAGCTTAATACGCACTCAATTTCGCTTGCAAAATTTTTACAAACATGAGCATAGCGAATACTCTAACAACATAGAGATTTTATACTTGATATGATCAAAATGATCTATCATATTGAGTGCATAACATGACAAGGTTATATGCCTAAGGGGCAAAATTACGACACAAGCATGGTGTAACACTACCATGCACACACTCGATCTTCTTATAAGAGTGCATGTTTTGGGCTTTCCCAAGGAAACTGTTTTTCAACATTTGAAAGATGATAGTTTAGCGTACAACGCATACCAAAAACTACATCATCTATGGCAAATTCGGCCAAAAAGAGGTTGAAAAACATGTGTCATAAGACCACTTGCAAATTCAAGATGGGAACCAAGTTGGTTGGGACAAAAGTTAGCACAATCGCTGGAATTAAAATTCCGCGCAGCTTGACCTTTGTTCACTAAAACAGCGATAACTCCCTTGTTAGGAAGACTATGGACGAACGGTCAGATGTTTTGGAAACTAGACTTCCGTACCTTTCTATCCATATATTGTGCACCACACGGATCATTAAACTCAGATCACAGTGCATGTTTTAATTGGCTGCTTTAGTATTTCCCAAGTTTAGTGAGAAAACAAGGTTGAGACCATATCAAATAGCATAAGTGTTTATGCAAAAACATGGCAATGATAGCCATATGCGCGTTTAAACGCAGCAGGGTGTTCGATTTCTTATCTCGACTAATGATCCTTTCGGTAACTCCAACTTGGTAGACTTGCAGAGAAAGTAGGAATGTCGGTACAGCTAAGGCTGTTTAAAAACCACTGATTCCATTTGAACTTTCAAAGCATAAACAAATACCAAGGAGGATGCGCCTAGTCATGATCAAAAGTGTAGACAAAATCCACCAAAGTGCATCAAATCAACCATGTATTTTAATTCTCAATTTGCAAGTATACGTCATAATAGCCATGTTATATAGATACAACGCGGTGCATCATAATTAAGCATTTTGAACCATGAGACATAATGAATATACCATAACCAACTTGTCTTGACCATCCAATAAGATCGACTAAACATAGTCAAATGTATAAGGCACATGCCTTTACAAATACTCGGAGAAGTATTCGGACCTATAGTCATACGAACTATAATCGAGGTCAACGAATTCATGTATTTACCGCAATATGCCATTGCTTTACATGTTGAAACTCATGAGAATTACTCGTACATTCTTTCATATATCATGTTGCAAGGAGACGGTGCATGTCTACACCCACATGTAATATTTTATTTTAATAAGATTAAAGATGGAGTTTTTCAAGTATGGGATTGGGTCAAGACCAACGTGGTGGTCGCTCAATTCAACGTGACAAATCCGTCACAAATCGATTTTAACCACGACATATCCGTCGCAATCGATGTTTGTCCCATTTATACGTCACAAATTCGTGACTAATCATGAACAAGTCATAACTTTACCGTTACCGACAATGTTCAGTTTTTTTTCAATTGTTGGTTTAAAATCGACAAAAACGGCGACGTCAAATCGCACCCAAAACGTGGTGTATGCAACAACCACAAATATCGACTTTCAACAATTATCCGTGACTCCCAGATCATTACACGCTTTACTTCGACATACGAGAGTGATACCACCTCTCATAGTCTCATCCACCGCAAAGTAGCGTGGGAGATAAAGAACCCAAATACCCAATTCCCCAAAAAAAATTTCCCAAAAGAGAGGAATTGAAAAAACGGGAACTTTAATAAAGTCTAACGGGTACTTGGTTCCATATTTGCTTTGGTCCTTGAACGGGAGCTTCTCTCCATATGAGCAACATATTTCTGTGGGTACTCCGTTCTATATTTACTTTGATCCTTGAACGGGATAAATATGGCTTTTTCTCCATAGCGTGCACATCATCATGAGCGACGTATTTTCCTATATACACGTAAAATATAAACATGTAAGATTCATAAGTGTACAAATCAATGAACAAATGAATCATTAATTAGGAAAATAGAGAGTTGAGAAACGCCCGGATAGGGCTACTGGGCTCGATAATTGGGCCGTAAAAGGACTCGAGCGCGGCGATGCAGCAGCTCGGTATTGGATGAGGTCAGATCTCCAAATTTCCTCGTAAAAATCTGCTTCTGTTCGGCAGCAGATTCAGTAAACAATAGTACTCAGAATTCGATCTCCACCGTTGAATATACAGATATTTGTGTTGGGAAGTTGCTGCCAAAATTTCACACCGATCCGACGGTTAACGAATCGGAAAATATGTTTTTCGTACGACTGCGCTGTGCAGAAAATTTACACGCGGAAATTCCCGTTTCTCGTTTTTTTTTTTCGATTTTGATAGGTTTTGTCTCGATTGAACTAGGTTTTCAAACAGTCAATATCACGTGCATAAAACTATAGGAAAATCCGGCGGTGCTTCGATCAGATCGGGTCGCAGCTTTAGGCAACAATACCGACAAAACGATCGAAACGGACTGCCGAGGGTTTCGTCAAGAATCGGTCGGGTCGGGTCCATCAACAAAGAAGTCGCGCCGCGACGGCGATCTAGGTGGACGATCCGCCACAAAGTTGTGGTGCCGTCTGGAAGGGTTGATGGCGACGGTTCGGTGCGACACAGGTGTCTGACCGGCAGCGAATCGCCGTGGATGGCGTCCGACTTGGAGGTCGGAATAGGAGCCGATCGTCGGTGAGGTTAGGGTCGTAGTTCCCGGTGGAGGACGCACTGCAGAATTGGTTGGATTTTGACGGGTCGTGCTGCTTCGGGTTCTATCTGGAGCAGAAGCTAGTGTTGCTTGGACGATGATGATGTCGATCTGAGGTGAAGGGTTGGCGGTGGTCCGCAGCTGGTTTTCTGGCTTCGGCGGCGGCGATCGGGATTAGGGTTTTCGATTTTTTTTTTTTTCGGGATTTCTGAATTTCGGACGAATTTTTCCTACTCAGTTGAGATACTACGTGCTGATAACGTGTTTGAGGAGAAAGTAAAAGACAAAGAAATCAATCAGATTCATAACACTGATAGAGGGGCCTTTATATAGGCATTACAATGAGAGTACTTCCATACATAGGATTCTTAGATAAGGTAAGACATCTAATAGGATCCTACTACCTCTAGAAGGATCTAGAACCTTCCATCTATGTATCTACAATTAGTATTAGGTAAGACACATCACGGGAATAATAATTCCCGGAACACAGGTTAAATTAATTAAATTGCTTTAATTAATCATTATTAATAATCTATTAATTTATGATATTAATAATAATGGAAAATTAAATTGTTAGATTAATAATAATAATATAAATAATAATAACAGGTTCTTGATAATATATTTAGAATAATCAAGTAAAATCAATTTGGGCCTAGAAATGACGAGATGAAATGATGAATTAAAATGAGAAATTAAACGAAATGAATCACATGACTTGACACGAAATAATGACATAAATGAATTTGCACGCTGATGAAAATAAAATGAATTAAATAATAAAATTCGGGCATTAATTTAATAAAATTGAACAAATTTTCTATAATTCATAATAAATGGATATGCGAAATTGGGGCATTACAACTTACCCCCCTTTAACAAATTTTCATCCTCGAAAATTAAGTTACGTACCTTGAAAAATGAATATTAGATACTTGGAACGGATCTCCTCTTCACGTTCCTAAGTTGCCTCATTTGATCCATGACGACTCCATTGAACTTTCACCAATTTAACCTCTTTGTTTCATAATTGATGTACCTTACGCTCCAAAACAGCTGTAGGTATCTCCTCATAAGTCAGGTTCTTGGCTACATGCAACTCTTTGAAATCATACGTGACTAGGATCATGTATGTAATTTCTCAACATTGAGACGGAAAGACATTGTGCAGTCCCGATAACTCCAACGACAATGCCAAACTATAAGCAAGATCAGCAACACGACCCAAAATCTCAAAAGGTCCGATATAACGAGGATGTAACTTTCCCTTTTTACCGAATCTTATCACTCCTTTCATCGGTGCTACCTTCAAGAACACCTTTTCTCCAATCTCAAATTGGATATCTTTCCTTCATTTATCAGCATAAGACTTCTGCCGATCCTGGTCAGTCTTAATTTTACTTCTGATTTCAGCTATCTTCTCTACAGTCTATCCGATCAATTCTGGACCCAAAATTTTTCCTTCTCCAACCTCACTCCAATAAAGAGGCGATCGATATTTCCTTCCATATAGAGCCTCATACGGGGCCATTTGTATAGTCGCTTGTTAACTATTGTTATAAGCAAACTCTACTAAAGGCAAAATATTCTCCCAATTCTCACCAGTATCAAGAACACACAACCCTCAACAAATCTTCAAGTGTCTTCATAGTCCGTTCAGATTGACCATCGGTTTGCGGATGATATACAGTACTGAAATTCAATTTAGTGCCCAATGCACTTTGCAGACTCTTCCAAAATTTCGACGTAAATCGCGGATCTCTATCCGAGACGATCGACACTGGAACACCATGTAACCTCAGAATCTCCCGAATATAAATCTTTGCATACTGTTCCATGTTGGGATTCGGTGTCTTAAACAAAGGCACAACGAAAGTAATAATACGAATCTAATTCGATCTGAATCCCTATGAGGATCGATCAAGCTACGTATATACGAATATAAAAGGAAAACAAAGGAAGATTCAAAATCATACCCTTGTAGTCCATTGATTAAATGGCACACTCCTTGAAGACGATTCCCCAAGCTTTAGGTGCTCTCCCCACGAATCCGATTCGTCAAGATCTTAAATGATCCAACGCGGAAAACACCGCGTTTCTATAATATTCGGATAAATTATTGAGTATTTCGTCTGTAATTGAACCCTGTATTATTCAAATTTGCGATATCAATAATCGAAGTATGACCTTTGTCGTATTCGTATCCATGTGCATGATAATATCAACATGTAAATTTTCACATGCAGTTACGTGATAACGTACGCTAAGAAGAGAGCTTAACGTACGTTATATGTCAAGGTTAGCATATGATATGAATAAAGCGCAGCGTACGTAAGGCAGCCAATAATGGAGCAAGGTAGCTAGCACATGAGCCAGCTGGTTGATGGGTCCGAATAAGATTCCTGCGGATGAACCTGGACAGTTTTGGGGTCAATGGGTGTTAGCATACGCTAAGTGATGTGTATAGCGTACGCTAATTCTAATCAATTACGTACGTAACTTGGATGAGGTAGCGTACGTAAGTGTGTATAGGAATGGGACAGAAATCTATTATTGAATGTTAACATATGCTAAGGATAACAGATAGCGTACGCTAAGAGGATTACGTACGTTATGCATGAAGGCTAACGTACGTAAAGTCAGAAAAATTATAAAAGGGACATCACACCATTTCATTTCAATTCGTTTCTTTCACTTGGCCTTCAACTTAGTCCATCTCCAGAGAGTTCCCAACCACCTAAAACGCCGATAGACCATCTCTACTTGATCATTGAAGATTGGATATCACTTATACTTGATCATTGAAGTTTAGAAACATCTTGGATTGGCACACAAACAGATCATTGAAGTTGAGAAACATCTTGGATTGGCACACAAACAACCGAAGTTGGATTCTACCTATTATCTCAGCATTTTCTTCATCTTAAGGTATGTTATGCTATCTCCAACCTTGGATTCATGTTCTTAAGGATGTTATGATCATGCCACCAAGGATATTAAGTTCCATAGATGATTTATTCAACCAACATCATGTTTAGGAAGTTGAGATGATTATGTTTAAGTTAGCATGTTGAGAACATTATAATTGGAATCTTGTTATGGCAAACAATAAGAGTGGTGTTCTGAGATTGATAATCTATATTGAATGGTTTTGCCATAATGATCATAGATTTGGTATTGATATCACTTTTTGGTAAAGGGACTTAAGAAAAGGATCATCTAAGGTTGTATCATTTCTTATAAGTTGGATTGGTTAAATAATCTTCATGATGAAGTTTTAATGTATTGATGATTTTGGTAACAAGTGTATCAACCTCATATTAACCGAACTACGAAAGAGAAGTTGAAATCAAGATTGAGTATAACATTGTGATGTTATGTTTATCCTTGAATTCGAAGATGTCTTAAACCGTAAGATCATTCAAGTTGGCATGAGTATAGTATGTATAAGGATAACATACGTTAAACACTGAGCGTTACGTACGTTATACCATCAGAAAAGGCAGCTGTCTGATCAGAGAAGAAACTGTCAAATGCATGATTAGCGTACGCTAGACTTCGTAGCTTACGTACGCTAACGAACTGACTTAACATATGCTACGTTAGGTACGTAACATACGTTATGAAGATCAGGCAGGATACATTTTGTTGAACTTTCGAGTGTATTGATATTCGTCGAAGTTTTATTCTTGTCATTAATTCGAGGCAAGTACTTTAAATTGTTTTACGTATTGATGTTATACATATTGTCATGCATATATGTTGTTGTTGTATGTCCACCTCGTATTGGTCCGACGAGATCATCAGGGGATCTATGCTAGCGTGCGCTGGATCATCGGACAGGTTTTTCCACCGCACGTTGGTATGACGGGATCATCGTGGGATCTAGGCAGTGAACGATAGATAATCGTAATTACCATGTGTATGTTGTGATGTCATGTTGTGATTATCATTTGTGTATGATATTTATGAGTTTTTCGTAGGAAGAGACTCGTTAGTATTTTGTTATTTATGTTAGTATTGTTCTTCGTGAGACATTGAATAATATGTCGTGGTACTTGTACTAGCATCGTTGTGCTAACCCCTTCGGGGGTGTACATTTATTTATGTTCAGGATCCAGGAGAACACGAAAACAATCACTGGAGCTGCATGACGACAAGGGTGCAGAGTGATGTTCCGGTCGGGTTTATTTGTAATACCCGGGATTTTCGATCAGGGTTATTTTGGATTTTTACGGATATTTCTCGGTTGCCAAGTATCGGTATTATTTTTCTCGATGATTGATTTTTGTGTTTATTGTAATACCCGAGACTTTTATTCCGATTGCCTTGAACTATTTGTCGGTTGGTGTCAGTGATTTCGTGTCGTTATAATTATGTGGGATTCGTTTTTTCTGTTATGAACGGTATATTGTGTTTCGTAATTTGCTCGTTATTGTTTTGAGTCTTAACCAGTGCGTTAGTGTGACCGAAACGTGGTCGAACGCCTAACCGGATTGTCGGAATTGGCCACGGCCGAGTCACGGCCGCATGCTTTGGGCCAGAGACCCGCCTGGCCGAGTTACGGCCGTAAGGTGCCGAATACAGCCGTACGTGCTCGTCAGGGTCTGGGCAGCTTCCGGAAGAAGGCCGGTTACGGCCGTAAGTTGTTATCGGGTACGGCTGTAAGGGCGCTGGGCATCTTCCGGACGAAGGCCGGTTACGGCCTTAAGTCGTGATTGGGTACCGTAAGGGTGCTGGGCAGCATCTGGACGAAGGCCGGTTACGTCCGTAAGGATGCCAGTTACGGCCGTAGTGATCGGCACACACTAGGCAGTATAAATATGACCGAGCAGCCCTGTTTCCACCCATTCTTCACTTCTCTCATTTCCCTTCCGCGGCCAGGGATTTGGTGGCCAAAGATACATGTTGTTAAACAACAAATCCATGAAGCTCCTGAGTTCATATCATTGATTGATCGTCCTATAACCTTCTACGATCCATCGAATGAAGGTATGATTTCCTAAAAATTTAGTTTTGGGGATTTTAGTTGACTTCATCCGATTTAATCGTATTAACTCAGATTACTGATGGATAATCGAAGATTAAGTTGTGTTCTATTATTTTCATCATCTTTCCACGGTTTTATCATGTCCGATTCGTCGTTTATATGAGTTTTTAATTGATGCCTTCATGGTGTCCGGGAAAATGCCGCAGAGGGAGATTCGGTCGTTTTGTGATGTTTTTCCTCATGTGATTTATTGTTTATTTGATGATAGGATATTAGGGACGAATTCCCTACGAAAATCTGGTGTTGAGCCTTTTCGATCGTCGTTTTCATTGGAGTTCCGGATTTTTCCAATCAACCGTAAGTATTCGCGAGAGATTATCAAGGCAAGTACCTTGATATACGAATTGTAACTACGTGAAATCATTGCTGTCGAAGTGTATGAATTTATACGGATGTATATATGTATATATATATATATATGTGTGTGTGTGTGTATGTGTGTGTGTGTGTGTATATATAAATATAGATTTATATATATTTACATGTTAAATATGTAATATCCGACTGAAATCTTTCATTTTTTATCTGTCGTTGTATATTCGGATAAATTGATTATCGTGGATCGTTGTATTTAGTATTATGTTGAGGTATTATAGATTTGAGCTTCATATCGTTGTTATTTCATTTCATACTTGATGATTCGATGTCAATTGAGAGTTGCATTTTTGAACTTTTTCTGTTGGTGTAGCGTACGCTACGTAGCTTAACCAACGTACGCTAAACATGTGATTTAACGTACGTAATGCCTTGTCTGTTGCGTACGTTAAGAAGGAATCTGACATCAGTTGACTTCAGCACGTGAACTTGTTATCCGTTGGCATGCATGTGTATGATGTCTGAGCTATCGTGTCGGCCAGAGTCAACTTTTATTAGCGTGCGTATCACCCTTTTAATTAGCGTGCGCTAATGGCCTACGGATTCAAGACAGTAGCCATTGTAAGCCGCTTACATACGTAACATTAATCGGTTAGCGTACGTAAGAGAGTAAACGTACGCTAAATTTCCCCGATAGCGTACGTTAAGCCTGCACAGTCTATTTATAGGACCAGCATGTTTTTCATTTCTTCACAACTCTAAACCGATTTTCTCTCCATATATCGTCCCTCTGCACTCCCAAATCGATATCAACCTCCTCCAACTTGTGTTTAAGCCTTAAATCTTGGAGTGGAGCTCATTACCTTGAAGATTATGAGGTGTTCTTGAGATCGAAGTATACTTTCTTGTAGTGTTGAGAGTTGTTCATCATTTCTAGAGGTATGTGTGCATCCCTTCTTTGTACATTTCGTATGTTGGTGTTAATGAGGAAGTATATTTCACCTAGAGTTAAATTAAACAAGTAAAACATAGTTTTAATCCAACTTTTTAAACACTTCTTGATGAATATGATAAATGAGGGTTTGAAATGGATGTATTCTCGATGTTGACTCTCGATGTTTTAATCTAGTACGTCGCTTTGAATCGTTGATCTCGTTGGTCCTTATTGTCACTTCGGTGAGTTTTCTTGATCCTTAATCGGATATGTATTTCATTGTCATGTTGTATCGTGACATATCTGGAATCATATCTGCGTGCCGATTGGTTATTGTGTAGGATTTTTAGCCGGACACTTATATAGTCATACGTGGATGTTTCCGTATTGGACTGTGCACACGAGACGTAATTCGTGAGACTAATTAGGTACATTGACACACGTATATTCTGGATTCCGTATACGGGGTGGACATGTACACGGACACATTTCCGGATCGGGCGTACTGTGATGTCCATCTTGAGCCCTATTGTTTAGTTGTTCATAGTCGATGTTGATTGGATAGGTTTGATGGTTTGTGATGGATTGTTCATATGCCCGAGGGGTATGTTCAATAGTCGGGATATTTTCTTGAGATATAATATATGTGAATTGTATAATGTCGGGAGAATCATTTATCATGTATATCTGACCCTGTGTTTTGGGCGAAATACTTGTGTTGTATTTTAGGTCGAGGTAAAGGCAAAGCACGGGAAGAGCATGTTGACGGCAAAGGGTTCGAAGGATACTAGTTTGGGGGCCCCAAATCATTTGTTGTCCGATTATGTTAAACCTTGTAATGTTACCTTATTCCCGCTTCATTTAAATTACTATCTGGTTGTATTGGTATTTGAAGTATATTCCATCTCCATATGGTTTATACTTGTATTTCGGATCCTGTGTATCTTAAGGCCGTTGGCCATATTTTTAATAAACTCCTAATCAGAGTAATAACTATTTATTGTGTTTCGGTATCAAAAGTAATACTTATTTAATCTATTTTTGGATATCGCCTGGTGGGTCCCAGTGTGGGGTCCACGTCACTGTAATAGCCGCCTTCTGGGGTGTTACATAAGATGGTATCAGAGAGTTGTTTTCTTTTTATGAGTCATTGTGAAATGAACTAGTATCAAGAGACCTTCGTGTCACGTGTGACCTGTGCAAGCGCCCGACCATACGAGCCAAATACGGTATGTACTTTATGAGCCATGATTTAATTACTGGCATGATATTGATATTGGAGTGGATCTCTTTGTTGATCTTGTTATTTCGAGGATTTGTGGCAGGATTTATCTGATTAATAATTCGAGATAAATGCTGGATTGATTATATGATTGAAATTGTTCGACTTGACATCGATGTAATATTCTGTGCGACACTCATAGTGTCGATAATTCATTATGAACTGTTTTCTTAAAATATGTAATTCTTTGTTGCTATTAACTTAGCATGAACTTTGACTGGTATCATGAACTGTACTTATGGTTATCATTGCGGTTTGATTCTTTCAGTATGGAAAGAAATCTGAGAGGTCGTGGAAGAGGGGGACGAGGCCGCGGAAGGGACCGAATCCCGATCCCACGAGCCAACAGGTGCGCGAATGTGGAGCACAGTTCCGCAGCCAGTGGTTCACCTTCTAGGGAACAATTGCACCACATTAGACAAGAGGATGCGCGTGTCGATCCTTACATTGTGATGCAGGGCATGATGACTCAGATGACCTAGATGGGTCAATTAATGGAAGCTATGCAGAGAGCTACTACTGGCCAGCAACAGGGGCTTCATCCTCCTCCTGTGCCTAGCGGACCCGTGAGTCGGATCATCAGCGACATCTCTCACCAGCGACCTCCGACCTTTGAAGGCTCCTCTGAGCCTGCTGACATTGTGCATTGGGTTGAACACTTTGAGAAATTATTCGAGATGGTGAACTGCCCAGAAGAGAACCGCGTCTATGTAGCCGCTTACTATCTTAGCAAAGGCGCTCATACCTGGTGGCTTTCAGTGAGGCTAGCTGATGGTGTTTATACTTGGGAGGAATTTAAAAACCTCATGCTAGACCATTACTATCCAGGGCCACTCCGTGAGGCCAAACTGTCAGAACTGCTTAACTCAGACCCGTCTGAAGACGATGATGTATTATCTGTTGCCGAGAAATTCCAGGCACTCCTTCCTTTCGCCACGACAATTATCCGAACAGAGGCTGATAAGATCAAATACTTTCTCAAGAGGCTTAAACCCCGAATGAGAATGCAGCTGTTGAATCACCACTGTATTACCTTACCAGAGTTCATCGAGAAAGCTCTGGAGTATGAACTCACCGCGAAGGAGATTTCCAAGAAGCAACCACAGTTCAACAACAAAAGATCCAAGAACTAGAACCAGACTGAGAGTAACCGGGGGACATTCAGGAAGCCCCAGTCATTGCCAAACCCTTCTGATAGACCACCCATGGCGTCGAAGCCAGCCAGATCGCACTCTGGAGCGGTTCCCTCGTCTGTGGTGTGCTATAACTGTGGAGACCAGGGGCATGTCAGCTCCAAATGCCCAAAGCCAGTAGTCACATGACATACTTGTGGCAAGAATGGTCACCATGCTCGTTTTTGCAGGAGTGGACCCGGACATGAACCAGTAGCGTATCATGCTCCAGTTCAGTCTTCTGTCCAGAACCGAGTGCCTCAGTCCACTTCCTATCAGACCACCGGGGCGACTAGGGGAATGGGCTGTGGAAATCAAAGTGGTACACCTGGTGCAGGAGCTGCAAAACCCAGGATTTACGAGATGAAGAAAGCTGACGATCCCGAGGCCAGCATGATTTCAGGTATACTCGAGATCCACTCCCAGCCTGTGTGTGTTCTTTTTGATACTGGTTCTTCACACTCCTTTATATCTTCTTCTTGTTTGAGTTGTTTGCCTCTAGACCATGTTATCAATTGTGAGCCTTACGTGATTGGTCTACCCAATGGTAGAAGAATTATTGGAAATCGTGAAGTCCAGGACTGTCCGATTCGTATGAACGACCGTGAGTGGTTGTCAAATCTGATTGTAGTCGATTTACCTAAGGAAGATATAATCTTGGGTATCGATTGGATAGATCACCATGATGCCATACTTAGTGTCCGCAAGCGGATAGTAACCATCACTTCTGATGATGGTTTCGAGTGTATTTTTCGAGGTGATAATCCCAGTCGTTCCGGGAGAGTCATCAGCGCTATGAAAGCAGTGAAACTACTTAATCAAGGGTGTATTGGTTATTGGTGCTACATGACCAAAACAGCATATTGACCAGTTGAATTGGCCGATATTCCGGTAGTCCGAGACTACCCAGACGTATTTTTAGACGAGTTGCCAGGCTTACCTCCACATCGTGAGGTGGAGTTTATTATTGAGTTGGAGCTGGGTACGTCCCCGCTTTCGAAGGCACCGTATCGTATGGCTCCGACTGAGTTGAAGAACCAGCTTGAGGAGTTGACTGAAAAGGGCTATATTAGACCTAGTGCATCCCCTTGGGGAGCACCAGTGTTATTTGTACGAAAGAAGGACGGATCTCTGCGTTTGTGTATTGATTACCGAGAGCTGAACAGGGTAACCATCAAGAACAAATATCCTTTGACTCGTATTGATGATTTAACTTCAGGGAGCTGCCGTGTTTTCTAAGATCGACTTGAGATCTGGTTATCATCAGTTGAGGATTAGAGAGTTTGACATTTCAAAGACAACCTTCCGTACTCGCTATGGGCATTATGAGTTCGTGGTGATGCCATTTGGATTGACTAATGCACCAGCGGTATTCATGGAGTTGATAAATCGAGTTTTTATTAACTATCTGGATCGCTTTGTAGTCGTTTTTATTGACGACATTCTGATTTACTCTCGTGACCACGAAGAGCATGAACATCATCTCCACCAAGTTCTCGATACATTGAGGCGGGAACAGCTCTATGGGAAGTTTTCTAAATGTGAATTCTGGATGCCTGAAGTTATCTTTCTTGGTAATGTGATATCAGCCGAAGGAGTGAGAGTGGACCCACAGAAGACGGAAGCCATTCAAGATTGGCTACCACCGAAGAACGTGAAGGAAGTTCGTAGTTTCCTCGGCCTAGCAGGTTACTACCGACGGTTCGTAGAAGGATTTTCTAAAATTGCGCAACCAATTACTAACTTACTGCAGAAGGATAAGAAGTATTTGTGGTCAGAAGCATGTCAGCAAAGTTTTGATGAGCTCAAGAGTCGATTGATTTCGGCACCTATTTTGGTCCTACCAAAAGGAACGAAAGGATTTGTGGTGTACAGTGATGCGTCGAGACAGGGCCTTAGATGTGTACTGATGCAGGAAGGGAAAGTGATTGCCTATGCATCGAGACAATTAAGACCCTATGAAGTTAACTATCCGACCCACAACTTGGAGCTAGCACCTGTGGTGTTTGCTTTGAAAATCTGGCGTCACTATCTGTATGGAGTTACCTGCCAGATCTTTAGTGACCACAAGAGCCTAAAGTACATTTTTACTCAGAAGGAGTTGAACATGAGGCAGAGAAGGTGGCTAGAATTAATCAAGGACTATGATATCGAGATCCTTTATCATCCGGGCAAAGCAAATGTGGTTGCCGATGCTTTTAGCCGTAAGACAGTGCAGGAGCAAATGCTGAGCCGCTTGACAGCACAGAGAGAGTTGCAGTTAGACCTTATGAGTCCAGAAATTGAAGTTTGGTTACAGCGTGTTCAGGGACAACTTTGCACACTTGAGATTTCTTCGTCTATTGATGATATGATCAGATCGAAGCAAGTTACGGACCCATTCTTATCTCGAGTTCGGGATGAAGTAACTCAAGGGAAAGCCCCTGGATTCATGATCCACGAGGATGGATTGATACGCTTTAGAAATCGAGTTTGTGTACCCGCAGACGAAGAGTTGAGAAACACTATCATGAGAGAAGCCCATGCTACCCCGTGCTCTATTCACCCGGGATCTAGCAAGATGTATAAGTATTTGAAGCAAAATTATTGGTGGGGGAATATGAAACGTGAGGTTTCCGAATTCGTTTCGAGATGTTTAACCTGTCAGTAGGTTAAGATTGAGCACCAGCGACCCGCAGGAATGCTGAAACCGCTCTCGATTCCCGAGTGGAAATGGGAGGATATATCGATGGATTTTATCACTAGCTTGCCGATGAGTTGTCGAGGAATGAATACAATTTGGGTGATTGTGGACCATCTGAACAAATCAGCCCACTTCTTGGAGATTAAGGACACATGGGGTCCCGAGAGATTGGCCCAGCTATTTATTAAGGAAATTGTGAGGTTACATGGTACCCCCAAGAGTATTGTATCGAATCGTGACGGGCAATTCGTGTCGCACTTCTGGAAGGTAGTTCATCGTGCGATGGGCACGCAGTTGAATTTCAGTACGGCTTTTCATCCGCAGACCGATGGCCAGTCCAATAGAACCATCCAAACTCTAGAAGATATGTTGAGGGCGTGTGCTCTTGATTGGAAAGACGATTGGGAAACCCAGCTACCTTTGGTGGAATTTACTTATAATAATAGTTGGCACGCCTCGATTCAGATGGCACCGTATGAGGCATTGTATGGCCGTCGTTGTAGGTCCCCTTTGTGTTGGGACGAACTGTCAGAATCTTTGGGTACGGAGCCCGATATGTTGTTAGCAGCTCGTGAGAAGATTGTTCTGATTAGGAGTCGGTTGTTAACGGCACAAAGTCGACAGAAGTCCTATACTGACCACCGTCGACGACCACTTGAGTTCGAGGTTGGTGACCATGTGTTAATGAAGGTGTCTCCTACCCGAGGTGTTTTTCGTTTCGGGAAGAGGGGCAAGCTGAGCCCGAGGTACATTGGGCCGTTTAAGGTTTTGGAGCATGTAGGTGATCTGGCCTATCGACTGGCTTTGCCACCAGCTTTGAGTCGGATTCACAACGTGTTTCATGTCTCCCAATTGAGGAAATATGTTGCTGATCCGAGCCATGTACTTCAGTTCGAAGAGATTGAATTAGCAGAGGATCATTCGTACGAGGAGCGTCCTGTGCGGATACTCGAGAGCAGGATCAAGCAATTGCGGAACAAGATGATCCCCCTACTGAAGGTTCAGTGGTCACGACACGGAGTCGAGGAGGCTACGTGGGAAACCGAGGATAGTATGCGAGTGAGATACCCCGAGTTATTTACCCCTTAGTTTCGAGGACGAATCTCTTTTTAAAGGGGGGAGTATGTAATATCCGACTGTAATTTTTCATTTTTTATCTGTCGTTGTATATTCGGATCAATTGATTATCGTGGATCGTTGCATTTAGTATTATGTTGAGGTATTATAGATTTTAGCTTCATATCGTTGTTATTTCATTTCATACTTGATGATTCGATGCCAATTGGAGAGTTGCATTTTTGAACTTTTTCTGTTGGTGTAGCGTACGCTACGTAGCTTAACCAACGTACGCTAAACTTGTGATTTAACGTACATAATGCCTTGTCTGTTGCGTACGTTAAGAAGGAATCTGACATTAGTTGACTTCAACATGTGAACTTGTTATCCGTTGGCATGCATGTGTATGATGTCTGAGCTGTCGTGTCGGCCAGAGTCAACTTTTATTAGCGTGCGAAGCACCCTTTTAATTAGCGTGCGTTAATGGATTGCGGATTCAAGACAGTAGCTACTGTAAGCCGCTTACATACGTAACATTAACCGGTTAGCGTACGTAAGAGAGTTAACGTATGCTAAATTTCCCCAATAGCGTACGTTAAGACTGCACAGTCTATTTATAGGACCAGCCTGTTTTTCATTTCTTCACAACACTAAACCGATTTTCTCTCCATATATCGTCCCTCTGCACTCCCAAATCGATATCAACCTCCTCCAACTTGTGTTTAAGCCTTAAATATTGGAGTGTATCTCATTACCTTGAAGATTAGGAGGTGTTCTTGAGCTTGGAGTATACTTTCTTGTAGTGTTGAGAGTTGTTCATCATTTCTAGAGGTATGTGTGCATCCCTTATCTGTACTTTTCGTATGTTGGTGTTGATGAGGAAGTATATTTCACCTAGAGTTAAATTAATCAAGTAAAACATAGTTTTAATCCAACCTTTTAAACACTTCTTGATGAATATGATAAATGAGGGTTTGAAATGGATGTATTATAGTGATATTAACCATATTGTAATTATCATACTCATCTTGCTGGACGAATTTAGCTCAGTAAAACATCGTTGAATCAGTTAACTTCACCGTAGTTGGATTTAACAAATATAATTGATATCATAAAGTGTTTGAACACCATTTTAGGTATTTAATTACCTTGGGAAGAACTTGATAATGCTGAAGATAGGATTAGATGATCTTGTTCAGAGATCTCAGAAGCTTTTACAATCATTATGGTTCAGCTTCACAAGTCTTTGAAGAATAGTAAGGATCTTGCTAATTACAAACAATAACTTTTCATTAATCTAATGTGTTGAGAACTTAGAATGTTTTTGATCATCATACTAAATAGATAGTGAATTCATAATGATAATTAATGAATCCTACAGGTTGGTAAGAATGATTTTGATAACCTTCATGAATATGGTGTAATCTCATAACTAATATAACCTTATTATAAGCTTAATATTCAATTTAGATGAGATGTATTGATGAACATAATTGCGCAGATTTTACCTTTCAAACATTGTAATGTTTTGGAAATGAACATAAGATGATATTGACAACATAAGTTGTTTAACATGTTCTTGATAAAATTCTTATTTATGAAGAATCATGTGAACATTCGGTAAAAGTATTGTGAACCGATTTTATGGTTGAAATGAGGTAAAAAGAATTCTTGGTATAAGACTTCGATATTTTGAGATAGCGAAACTATTCTAATGGATTGTAGGGTGTCGTCTTACTAATCATATATTGATAATTATACGAATATGTTATTGAGTAAAATGTATTTCGTTTAAGGTTGATTGTTCGAGTAAACAATATTAGTCGAGGACCGTTCGTTCATTTCGACAAGAAGAGGATTATTATCATCTCCGTATTGAGGCAAGTTATCTTGCTTGGTTATAATGATGATTAGATTCTTGTGATGGTTATACATTTCATGTGTATGAAATGTTTGTCGTGATTTGACATTGGCTTTGAAGTTATTTCGTTTTCATCATGGGGTTGCATTCCCAAGTACGTCGCTTTGAATCGTTGATCTCGTTGGTCCTTATTGTCACTTCGGTGAGTTTTCTTGATCCTTAATCGGATATGTATTTCGTTTAATTTCATTGTCATGTTGTATCGTGACATATCTGGAATCATATCTGCATGCCGATTGGTTATTGTGTAGGATTTTTAGCCGGGCACTTATATAGTCATACGTGGATGTTTCCATATTGGACTGTGCACACGAGACGTAGTTCATGAGGCTAATTAGGTACATTGTCACACGTATATTCTGGATTCCGTATACGGGGTGGACATGTACACAGACACAATTCTGGATCGGGCGTACTGTGATGTCCATCTTGAGCCCTATTGTTTAGTCGTTCATAGTCCATGTTGATTGGATAGGTTTGATGGTTTGTGATGGATTGTTCATACGCCCGAGGGGTATGTTCAATAGTTGGGATATTTTCTTGAGATCTAATATATGTGAATTGTATAATGTCGGGAGAATCCTTTATCATGTCTATCTGACCCTGTGTTTTCGGCGAAATACTTGTGTTGTATTTTAGGTAGAGGTAAAGGCAAATCACGGGAAGAGCATGTTGACGGTGAAGGGTTCGAAGGATACTAGCTCGGGGGCCCCAAATCATTTGTTGCCCGATTATGTTAAACCGTGTAATGTTACCTTATTTCTGCTTCATTTAAATTACTATCTGGTTGTATTGGTATTTGAAGTATATTCCATCTCCACATAGTTTATACTTGTATTTCGGATCCTGTGTATCTTAAGGCCGTTGGCCATATTTTTAATAAACTCCTAATCGGAGTAATAACTATTTATTGTGGTTCGGTATCACAAGTAATACTTATTTAATCTGTTTTTGGATATCGCCTGGTGGGTCCCAGTGTGGGGTCCACGGCACTGTAATAGCCACCTTTTGGGGTGTTACAAAATATATGTATGTATATACGTATATTGATATATATATATATATGCCTATGTCGGTGAATGCCGAGCGATGAATGCTAACACTAGTTGACGTACTCAACTTGGATTGATGGATGAACTAAACTTATAGATATAATATAGTAAGGTTATATATATATATATATATATATATATATATATCCGGTTGAGTCGCAATATAGGGATATATGTGTGGCGTTGGTTGGTTATGCCTGAAGGCTTATTGTGATTGAGTTTTGATTGATAACGTGCGTAATATTGTTTAGCTGTGTGGTTATGGACTGACGGATAATTTGTGTGACTTGGTGTACTGAGTTGATAATTGTTGTAACGTTTGTCAGTGTGCTTGATGTTTGAAACAATGTGGATACTTGTTGTGAGAAACGTCATATCCGGGAACCTCTGAGGGCGGGGCGTGTACTCCGGCCTGGTGTACGCTGCAATGTGTGGCTCTATATGGTTTGTGAACACCGGTGTTACCTAATGCACGTGCAAGGGGCGACTCTTGCGGGAGTGATCGCCGGCGCGGTGACATGTTCAAGGGGCGGCCAACATAGTGGAGTGAACGCCGGTGCATAGGTGTGCAAGGGAGGCGCCTGGTAGGCTTATTGGTTACGAATATTCGAGTGACAGCTAAGACCCCGATACCGAACGATGTTCGTAATTCAAAATTATTTCAACTCACATTAAAAGGTCGGTCTTGGTATAGACCGCGATTCGTTTTTCTGAAAGTTTGTTTCAACTTGTTTTAAATGTTGGTATCAGGGTTAATTAACCAAGGATATTTGACGAGATCTCCGAGGGTTAATTAATTAGGGGTCTTGAGCAGGATTTGTCGAATGAGAGGCTGTGTCCTTGATTGTATTGTGATGATATTATTTGGATTGGGTCGAGAATCCTGTGAGATGTTGTAATGACTCGCTTGTGATAGTGTTTCATAAATTGGGTCAAGGACCCCGAATAACGTTGTAATGGTTTTCTTGCAACTTGTTTTCCACATGCTGGGTCGAGGACCCGAGAGCTTTTGAAGTTATGTTCTAAAAGTATTCCCAATTAATTTTCAAAACCCCAAGATGGCTCGAGTCAATAATAATGTTTTCAAACTATCTTATCAAATTGCTTTTCCCTTTTATAAAAGGGGTTTTCCAAGCTAGATCTTTTAACTCATTGGGCTTGCTTAAAGTTTCACTGGTGTTATGATCCGTAAAGAGAATATGGCTATGTGATTACCTTTCACCTTGTGTAAATGAATGTTTTGATGTGCTGTTTGTGTGAATGTGTGGTTTGTGTTAAGGCTTCGTGGCTGTTGAGTTTGTGTTGATACTTTTCGTATATCTTGTACATTATATACTTGCACTAGCAAAATTCCAGTTTGCTAACCCCCGAGTTTTCGGGGGGTGGGTGCCTGTTATGCGCTCAGGTTTTGGCAGCTCGGGAGCAGCCACAGGATTGGCTTGGAAGAAGATGGAGGACAATGATGCTAATCACACCAGAGTCGGATTCTTTTCTTTTGTTTCATTTTGGTCGGTGTTTCTCTGTCGGTCGAGTATTCACCCTTGCATGGGTGTAGCTTTCATTTATTAAATTGAGTTGTCATTCCTTTCTGTGTTCAAGTTTATTATTGTCATTGAAATATGAATGTCGTTAGTTTCTGAATTGGTTAATGACCTTGTCGGTCTGCTTTGTAATTATATTGACCCCGATCGGTCAATCATTGAGTAGTCTTTTGGAGTTTAGCCTGGTAGATTCTTGTGATAAGGGTCTATGTGTCACAGGGCGCTTTCCATATTATTCGGAGTACCCGGGATTGCCCCGTAATTACGAAGGATTATGTTGGATAGTTGCCCTGCGACACGAATAAGGTTGGGGACGTGCGATAGTGGTCGGCATCCGGAGTGTGTCCGTGCGCGAGCAGGACATTGAGTCGTTGAGCAGAGGGGCTTTAAGAGAATAGTTTCGTGGAATTCTTGGAGTGGGGAGTTCGTTGGAGTGTTGGGAAGGTGTCCACCAAGTTTCACAACTAGACAGTTCCTTTTGATTAGCGAACGATGCGAAGTATCGAGATGCTGCAGTGCAGTGGCATTGTAGTAGTTTTAGAATATTGCAGAGGCAATTCCTCACTCATCGAGTATCGGATGGGGATGAAACTTTGAGGACATATAGAAAATGTCGTAAGCTACTCTACGGTTCAAGCAGATAAGGATTTGGAGTTCGTATGAGGGAGTTACACCCGATGTGCTTCCTCGGCTAATCAATGTCTAGTGCAATTACAAGGCATTATTTTTCTAAGCCTATTATAGGGGGGACAGTCCTTAGATGGGCAATGGTGGGCAAGCGGTCAGTCTTCCTCGTGCTGTGGAGCACCAAGCGTGCAATCTTCGTAGAGGTAGGGGGCCTCTAGGGAGCCAACTCTAAGCATTCGAAGTGTGCGGGGAGTTCCCGAGCGAGTTGGAAATCGTTAGGGCAGCGTAGGACCTATGTGGTCTGCGTTGGGCTTAAGGTTGGCATGGAGGCTCTAGTGTGACCGGAGGGATGCCGTCGGCCAAATAACACTCCCTCTATGTCGATTGGGCAATCGAGTGAGGTACTCTCAAGGGCGCCAAGGTACTGCACCTAGGAAGTCCCGAGTGAGTGTCGAGCACGAGGAATTGCACTTCGGGCATGCGAGTGACCCTTAGTGCCGAGTGCCATTGCGGGTTAAGCTTGAAGGGTATGAGATACCGGACCTTAGTTGGTCAGAGGCAAAGGACGGGCGGGTGCCTAGCGTTTTACGCAGCACAATGGACCAGTGCATGATATCTCTAATGTTGGTATTCTATGAGATCTCGTTGATGGTAGCCGGACGGAGACTCGGAAGTCTCCTAGGCGCACGGGTGATTCGTGATCTGCTGCACGAATTCGACGGCCTGAACCTCAAGGAGCTGCACCCCGTGACAAGTCGTATCAGAGCCTGGAATGTCGCATCCAGGTTTCAGTCAAGCTTTGTTGAAGATCTTTCTTCCCTTGAGAATCGGATACCAAAATTGTGCCGAATTTTTTTTATTAGCCATTGTAGTGGCATTTCAGCGAAGGGCTTGCAGTGCGTTCTTACGTATTGTGGCAGAGTTGAGAATTAAGTTCGTAGTGGGACTTGAGCGAATGGTAGTACCTCGAGTTGGCTTTGCAATTGGGCGAATGGTAGTACCCTGGTTGTTTGGTTTCTGTCAGTGATGTTCGAAAGCTTTGTTTGGTGCGAGTTGTTGGCATTAGTGATTTCGGCGAATGGTAGTACCCGGGTTACGATGTGTTTAATGACTATATTTATTCTCTGCGAGTACGGTTGGCAGTTGGTTAATGTGAGGGGAACATTCTCATCGGTAAATTGCGGACGCGTGAGTAACGGTGTTGGTGTAATCTGATCAGAAATTTTATGTTTGCCTATTTTTGTGGGCTTATAAGACATCTTGATCTCCTAGAAGGAGATATGCCGGTGAGCCGGGTGGTGTGCAGTAGCCACGTCTGCCAAGTTGCAGCCATGTTTGCGTAGCGCCGCAGATTGAGAGGTGATTTGGGTTTGAGACCTATTTGTGCGAGAACTTCAGTGCGGGAATCCATCACAGCACGTTCAGGTGCAAAACTTGGGCTGAATATTAGTGCGCGCAAGCGTCATAGCACTTAAGGTGCATCGGTTACGTTGGTTACATGAGATTTGAATTGTTATGCGCAAAGCGCTTTCACACATGAGGTGCAATCGTAACACAGCCACCACGGAAGTTGCAAGAGTAGAGTGTTCAGTATTCCTGGTTCGAGTCAGGCAGATATGAGAATGGGCATGCTCCAAGTGTGGGGTTGCATGTCCCAGCAGTCTATGAGGGATAAGAGATTTGGGTCTGGCCTCCAACACGAGTGGGGGAGGGCCAGACTCTCGTGAAGAAATGGGCTGATTCGAGAATGATGTTCCTTAAGGGGATTCCAAAGCCTAGAGTATGGGCTCTGTGGTTGAGGTATTTTTTGAAAGGGACTGAGTTATATGGAGCATTGGGCTCCTTGGTTATCGAGGAGGTGTGTCCATCCTGGACACACACGTGAGCGATTTCGAGATGGCTGTTCTTGGAAGTAATTTGGAAGCCAATTAATGGGACCTATTGGTTGAAGGATTTCTGATGGGAGCAAGCCGGATGAGGTTTACTCGTACAGAGTTCACAATCGTGTGTTGAGCAATAAGGCCAGATGGCCAGGTTACGAGTTAGGCCAGAGGGCCAGGGTTTGTGTCATCATCTGAGTCAGAGGACCAGCGAGACCAACCCGGAGTTTTCGTCACGCCAGGATGAAGGCCGGTGACACGGTGTGCCGAGAGTTAGGCATCACCTTCGAGCGGGGGAGGGTGCGTTGATCATGCGTACAGCCTTCAAGCTCCTTGCCGTAGAAATGCGGTGGCCTGAGGGCCGAGAGTTTAGTGATCTGTGAGCAGCCGTGTAGGCCTCTTTCGACTTGTGCTAGAGGGCACTTGTCTTACAGAGTTTCAGATTGGGTTTGGCTCATCCTTGATAGAATTCGGAATCCGTATTATGGGGTATGGTTAGTAAGGATTTTTGAGAGGGCAGCCGTGGTGGTATTTTGAGCGGAGCGCAAGGCTCCTTTGGATGGGTTCTTGGCGTTAGTGAGCACTCTTATAAGTATCATGTACTCCAGACGTTCAGGCAAATCGACCTGGTTTAATTCGAAGAACTTGTCGCTAGTCTCGGACTTGACAGTGAGGGAGTAACTTGATTTGAGCTAGAGTGGCGATCTGACACCATCGGTGGGTTTTTCGTTATATCGAGGCATGGAGAAAATGATTCCTGCCAAGATATGAGTGGGTGTGCGCCGAAGAGAGGCAACATCCGGGAGGAGATGGAGGTAGAGTGTCGGGTTCGTTGCCCAAGTATTTTCATGATGAGATGGGCATCGCATGTACATAGAGCAGGTTGTGTGTGCATGCATTGACGAGGACGTCAACGGATCGAGAGGGGGAGGATGTCACAGGGCACTTTCCATATTATTCGTAGTACCCAGGATTGCCCCGTAATTACGAAGGATTATGTTGGATAGTTGCCATGCGACACGAATAAGGTTGGGGACGTGCGACAGTGGTCGGCGTCCAGAGTGTGTCCGTGCGCGAGCAGGACATTGAGTCGTTGAGAAGAGGGCCTTAAGAGAATAGTTTCGTGGAATTCTTGGCGTGGGGAGTTCGTTGGAGTGTTGTCAAGGTCTCCACCAAGTTTCACAACTAGACGGTTCTGTTTGAGTAGCGAACGATGCGAAGTATCGAGATGATGCAGTGCAGTGGCATTGTAGTAGTTTCAGAATATTGCAGAGGCAATTCCTCACTCCTCGAGCATCGGATGGGGCTGAAACTTTGAGAACATATATATAATGTCGTAAGCTACTCTACGGTTCAAGCGGATAAGGATTTGGAGTTCGTATGAGGGAGTTACACCCGATGTGCTTCCTCGGCCAATCAATGTCTAGTGCAATTACAAGGCATTATTTTTCTAAGCCTATTATAGGGGGGAAAGTCCTTAGATGGGCAATGGTGGGCAAGCAGCCAGTCTTCCTCATGCTGTCGAGCACCAAGCATGAAATCTTCGTAGAGGTAAGGGGGGCCTATAGGGAGCCAACTCTAAGCATTCGAAGTGTGCGAGGAGTTCCCAAGCGAGTTGGAAATCGTTAGGGCGGCGTAGGACCTATGTGGTCTGCGTTGCGCTTAAGGTTGGCATAGAGGCTCTAGTGTGACCGGAGGGATGCCGTCGGCCATATAACACTTCCTCTATGTCGATTGGGAAATCGAGGCACTCATCTAAATCATACACCTCGTGAGCTTACTCGTAAGCATTAGCTATCGGTTCCGGCTATGCTGCGGGGGATCGTTGGCTTGTACATGTGGTTGCGAGAAAACACCACATTGCGGATTGAAGGTAATATGTCGGTATGCGAAGTAGTCCCAAACATCGTGGGGGGCAAATATCTATTGATGGCATGAATCTAAGCCAAGATCTAAAAGATTGTCCGTCTCGAGTGAGGTACTCTCAAGGGCGCCAAGGTACTTCACCTAGGAAGTCCCGAGTGAGTGTCGAGCACGAGGAATTGCACTTCAGGCATGCAAGTGACCCTTAGTGCCGAGTGCCATTGCGGGTTAAGATTGAAGGGTATGAGATACCGGCCCTTAGTTGGTCGGAGGCAAAGGACAGGTGGGTGCCTAGCGTTTTACGCAGCACAATGGACCAGTGCATGATATCTCTAATGTTGGTATTCTATGAGATCTCGTTGATGGTAGCCGGACGGAGACTCGGAAGTCTCCTAGGCGCACGGGTGATTCGTGATCCGCTGCACGAATTTGACGGCCTGAACCTCAAGGAGCCGCACCCCGTGACACTATGGCATGTAACATTCCCGGTCGGATTCTGGGGGTGTTACAGATATGGTATCAGAGCTTAGGTTTGCGAAAAACCTAGGCCGTTGGGTCAAGTCCATGTCCGGTGTAAGTCGCGCGCATCAGAGTTGTGATTAGTATCGTGGTTCCGACATCATCTTCAGGCAATCCGTGATGGTAAGTCTCCCGATCGTAAGTCCCCTTATATACATATTTGATTATATCGTGCTAATGTGTTTAATGTGAACAAGGGTTGGAACTTCTTGGTGATATTATTATTTTAGGATATAACATGCGTATACGGTCTGAGTGAAAATGGTTATGTAGTATGTTTCGGAAGTCGAGCATATTTATCGGTTTCTACATTCCATTAGAATAAATTTTTGAATGTTAATTTTATCCATCGCGTGAGTAGTCCAAAATGGCTTTTGTCATCTTGCAAACTGAGTTTTATTTCGTAAAACCGATTCCATAAACTGAGTTTTGGCATTTTGGCCTTGAACATTTTGACGGTATTTTCAACAACATCTAGTCGAAACCCCAAACATTCCAAAGTCAACACCAAGGGTTTCTTGAAAAATTCCTCAATGATTCACAAATTCCGAAAATTACATCAATGAATCCGTAAGAATACAAGTATCCAAGATAGATAATCCATATCTAACATATTCCAACATAAAAGCAAGCTAACTCAAAGAGATCGATAATAAAACCTTCAAATCCCGAAATTCAAGCTTCAATGAAAAATTACCTTGATTTGGAGTGATGAAACTGATTAAGTGATGATTATTCCAACTTAGGAGCTTCAAGATGATGATAGGTGAATGCAGCTCGAAAAGATCTCTCCAAAACATCCAAAATCGCCCAAAACCGACGGGAGGAGGAGGAGGAAATGAAAAATGATGAACCTGGACCGAACTGTCCAATATATACTGATCCTCGATTAGCGCACGCTATGACCTGATGTTTAGCGTGCGCTAGCGGTTAACTAGGCAGTCCAGTGAGCCCTGACTGCCTTGTTAGCGTGTGCTACGAACTTTGTAGCGTGCGCTAACACCTTCACGATAGCGTGCGTTAACCAATGCGACTTAGCGTGCGTTACTAGCACAGTTAGCGCACGTTACTTACCACTCGTAGCGTGCGCTACGAATTAATCCGATTCAGTCCAGTACCCACTGGACTCTGCCTGATCGGCCTTAGCGCGCGCTATACCGATTGCATAGCGTGCGCTACCTCAAACTTCTAGCGCGCGCTACTTACCACTCATAGCGTGCACTACTACTACTCAATTGGAGTCCAGTGCCTTCTGGACTGTCTGCCTCACTTGCACTAGCGTGCGCAAATACTGATGCCTAGCGTGCGCTACCTATACCCCATTAGCGCGCACTAACAGGAGTACGTGGTGTGTGCTATCTCACACACATACTACAAAAATATGATGATGATGATGACAATAATCTTGGCTCGATCTCAAACAGTGATGAATGACGAATAGCAACTGATATGTGATTCCAAAGTACGCCGAACAATGGTCACAACGGAATGAACATGAATCATGAATGTTTATTACTGGGTGAAAAAAGATTCTGAGTGACAATTACTGAATGATAATCAATGAATTTATAATCGGGTATTACACCAATAGGGTAGCATTCTTTGCCAATTCGGAAACTGTCTCACATTGTTTCTCCCGATGACCTTCACACCCGCACCGGTAACAAGTCAAGAGTTGAAAGGGACAATTTGCACGATCATGTCCCTGACGATTGCAGTTGAAGCACCTTCTCTTCTTACCAAGAGTCACCGATGTTGGCTTGGGATTCCCAGCGCTCACTCCTGATCGCGAAGACGACGCGTTCAAACGATGTGGGGGTTTGGAAGCCTTAGACTCTTCACCACCCAAAAATTTCCCAGATGTCCCCGGTATCTTCGCTTCGCTCGTAGGCTCGACCACTATAGAGATTTCATAGGATATCGTTTGATCTTGATACTCCTTCACCGTAGCATGAATCGTTGTCATACGAACCAGCTCGCCGATTCCATTCCCATCATCACGTCTACGTCCGCTGAGGCTCGACATACTAATGCAGATAATACCATTCAACAATATTAAATTATCACTCGTACAATATACCACAATTATCAACACAAGGTTTAGTTAGCATCCTTAGAATAATGGTAATATCGTAAAGCACAAAGTTTTCTGAAGTCAATTTCGAGTCCTTCGACGAGGGCGATCATTATATGTATGCACTTAATGAAAACAAAGTTTTGAAAAAGAGGGCGAGTCATGTTACGCCCAAAACCTGTAGATTCTATCCTTTATTTTGGAAGAGGAAGTTTATACATTGACTTTAAAAATTCTTTTCGAGAAATGTATAAAAGAAATTCTTTTATAAATCATAACTAATTTGAAATATTTCAAAAGTGTTGAGTTCCAAATACCACAATTTGAAAATCTTTCCTCTTCCACCAAAATGCTTAGTGAAAGGATTTTTCACCGAGATACGTGACCATTTGACATGACGACATTAAATCATGGGTTTTCACAATATTAGAAAATTTTAAGGCACCACTTTAAAATGTTCGTGATATTACAACGCCATGGGCCCCGCGTCGGAACCCACAAGGCTAAAAACTATCATTATTATATTTTTTTAAAACGTTCAAAACGCCAACAAGCCCGATGACGGTAATATTTTCAAATCTATCCATTGGAGGTTGGTTTTGATATAATTGAGTTTTGGTTGTAAACAATTGGAGATTGTTTACAACGTGTTTGTTTAAATGCCCCAATGAGTTTCGGGTAGTGTTGTTTCGACTTTTGAGTTGGTTGTGATCATGCTCGATTCGTATTTTGAGCAAATTTTTGGTATTTGTATTGGTCAAGGTTGTTCAAGCGGTCGATAATTTCATTAAGGGCGTTGTTCGTGGAAGGACTTTCTCGCCGTCGGTTTGAGGCAAGTTTTATACTTGTACTAGTCAATGAGATTAATGTTATCATATATGTGTATGAATGTGTTGTATCATTCCGAGACTTAGTCTCTTCATAAGTTCATTGATAGTAGGGAATCATTCGATACGATACTCTTCGGCAATTATGCCAAATGTTCATTAATGGGCGGCTCAAGGTATTGGGCTACTCGTTGTTAATGTTATTGTCGATAGCCGGTTCGCGGTATCGATCTATCGGTTGTTGTTGTTAATATTGATGTCGATCTAAGACATTGTCGTAATGATTTTTATTAATGTTGGCATCTTGTCATTCATGTTATGTTGGCCGATTGAAGGCATTGTCGTATTCGTTCTCATCTTCGTCGTCGGTAACCGATTAAAGGTGCTGAGGCATTCATTGTATCATTGTCATCGATTGGCCATTCTAGGCCATCGAGGTGTTCAATCATTCATTGTATCATTGTCATCGATTGGCCGTTCTAAGGCAATCGAGGTGTTCAATCATTCATGGGATCATTGTTATCAGTTGGCCACTCTAAGGCAACCGAGGTATTGAATCATCCGCTGCATCGTTTTTATCGGTTGGCCATTCTAAGGCAATCGAGGTACTGAATTGGGACTGTCGAGAATAGTTCCCATCCGTGAGTTAGTGTCGTCGTGTTAGCCAACTCAAGGCAGCACACTATCATTTCTGTGAATTCGGTAATATTTGAATCGTTGCCGTTTGTGGTTAATTGTGTTTTGGAGGCTAGTCTCTGCTAGTGCTCGTTGGGTAAGCTTGGGGCTTGAACCTTCGCGGTTGGTTTCCCAAAACCTACAGCTCAGTAGGTCACGGTCACTGGGTGATCTGATTATGGGTAAGTTTGGGGCTTGAACCTACGCGGTTGGTTTCCCAACACCTACAACTCAGTAGGTCATGGTCATGTTTATGATCTTATTATGGGTAAGCTTGGGGCTTGAACCTTCGCGGTTGGTTTCCCAACACCTACATCTCAGTAGGTCACGATCACGTTTATGATCTCATTATGGGAAAGTTTGGGGCTTGAACCTTCGCGGTTGGTTTCCCAATACCTACAGTTCAATAGGTCACCAACATTGGATGATCTCATTGTGATACGGCTTCGTGCCGTGGCTTCGGCCCTTATTGATACAGCTTCGGGCTGTTTTGGTTTCATGTGACTGTGTTGATTGACAGCTTCAGCTGAGTAACTTTCAAGTCTTTATGACGTCTTGGTAATTTCATTGGAGCCCTCGGGCATTGTGATTCATGTTTAACTCAGTTCTGGTTTGGTTCATGTTCGTGTAATTCATTGTGGTGTTATATAATTATGATACGCCATTGGGCATTCATGTTTTGATCTGGTGAGCAGGTATTAGTAATATGCCGTGAGCATAGTACCTCACGAATGCTCTATTCTTACCTTGGTTTGTGAGCATCTCGTATTATTATTATTATCATTGTACCGTTTCATTCTGCCTTTGGATGCATATCATGTTATACATGTATTTGATGTTCATTATCTAGATGACTGACCCCGTGGGGGCGGAACATGTTTTCATGTTTTAGGTGCTTGCGAGGAGAGAGTTGAGACACAGGGGCATGATGATGGTGATGAGGCATTCGAGCGATACTAGTCCGAGTTGTTCATATTGGTCAGTCAGTTGGAGTGTTCTCCAGTTTGTCAGTCATTGTCATTATGTATTACCCGAGCAAGGCTCGCGGGTGTGGCTGTATTTTCATTTTTGGCCATGTAGGTCCATCATTGTCGTTAGAATTCCTCCTCGGAATACTGTGTCGGATATCATGGTAGGGACTGTGATTTTCTATTTATGGTTAATTTAATGTATTTTAGTCATGTTCGCCTGGTGGATCTCCTGACGTGGGGTCCACGGCACTATAATAACCCAATAGGATTTGGGGGTGTTACAGAAGATGGTATCGGAGAGTTGGGTTGTGAGATACCCTGATATGTGAGTTATGTGGCTCTACCTTCGAGGTAATAGTGGGACTGTCAGGTTATGACAATCTGGACAGTTGGGTTTTGTGAGTCGTGAAATTTGTACGACTGCACGAGTCATTCATTCATCGAGTCGTCATAAGTAGTTACTAGTATCGCAAGACCTCGAAGCTTCGTATGACCTGTGTAAGGACTCGATCCTCTTTATGTTCATACATTCATCATGTCATTAACTATACATGCTTTGTTGAAAACTATATCTGATATTAGTGTTACGATTGATTCATGGCTAATTGTTGTGGAACACCTGTGATCTGTATAAGCGATAAGAATCAACTCATTCATCAGTCAGAAATCCCCAATCATCATTTTTGATCTTGTCGATCATGTTAATTCAATTATCACTCAGTCAATCTCATTACTCAGTTAATTCATTCATCATTCAGTCAATCTCATTACTCAGTTAGTTCATTCATCACTCACTTAATCTCATTACCCAGTCAATTCATTAATCATCCAGTCCATCTCATTGTTCAGTTGTTGATCTTGTTGATCGAATTTTCAACCTTGTTAACTTGTTCAAGGTAATCATTTCAGGAATTCCATCAGGTAATCATGTTACATCATTTGATCTTTCATGCGATCTTATCATATTCCGGTGTCATGTTGACGGTCATTTTATTACATTATTAATGCATTCATTGTGTTAGAGCATGTATGCTCATTGTTATCATTCAGTAATGTAATCATAATGCGATATTCATGCGGGATCTATAATCATCATGTGACTCTCCTACTTCAGTATGGATAGAGCTGTCAGAGGACGCAGGGGAAGAGGCCGCGGTGCGGGCCGGAACCTGGGACCTCGTGCGAGTACCCGTGCGAACGCGAGGGATATCATTAATTCATCAGATAGCGAGGCTACTTATTCATCAGCAGATAATCAGTCGCTGTCAGGGAGTCGTACTCGATATGCAGCTCACTCGGAAGGTGTTCGGGTTGACCCATTCATATTTATGCAGGGCATGATGGCCCAGATGACTCAGATGACGCGTATGGTGGAGACCATGCAGACCTCGATGGTTCGTGGTCCACCGCAGCAGAGATTCCAGGTGTCGTTTCATGGACAGACTGGAGGAGTGAGTCAGGTTATTAGCGATATCCTAATCAGAGGCCGCCTACTTTTGAGGGTTCGTCGGAACCAGCTGATATTGTTCATTCGCTTGAGCATTTTGATAAACTCTTCGACATGGTTCAGTGTCCGGAAGGGAGTAAAGTGGCAGTAGCGGCATACTACTTGAGTAATGGTGCTTATTCTTGGTGGCTTTCTGTGAAACCCACCGATCGTGATTGTGCTTGGAGCGAGTTCAAGAACCTAATGATAGAGAGGTATTATCCGGCTCCACTTCGGGAAGCCAAGTTATTAGAGGTTTTGACCCCCGAATCTGTAATATCCGAATTTATTATTGTGTATTTCATCTGTTTTGAGCCCTGTATTATTCAGAATTGTGATATCGATAATTGAAGTATGATATTCTTGTATTTGAACCCTTGTACATGAGTATGGCAACATGTAATTTTTCCCATGCAAATACATGATAACGTACGCTAACAAGGATAGCTTAACGCACGTTATCTGTTAGAATTAGTGTACGCTACAAATGTAGTGTAGCGTGCGTTAACCAGTCAATTATTGAGCTGGGCGGCTAGCACATGCGCCAGCCGGACGTGGGTCCGGATAAGATTCCCGCGGACAAACCGGGACAGTTTTGGAGTCAATGCTTATTAGCGTGCGCTAAGGATAGTTGGGTAGCGTGCGCTAATCAGCTAATGTGCAGAAAACTTTATTTAAGGGACAACACTCCATTTCTTCTCGTTCCCTTCACTCGTCCTCATTTCTTGATAGTCCAGAGAGCCTTATATCCTCCTTAAACACACTTAGACCACCTCTTTTTGATTATTAAAGATTGGATATCACTTTTGATTGATCATTGAAGTGGAGAAACACCTTGGATTGGCATACAAAGAACCGGAGTTGGATTCTACCTTTTTGACTCGGTGTTTTCTTCATCTTAAGGTATGTTAATTCTTTCTCCATCCTTAGATTCGTGTTTTAAAGAATAAGATGAATCATGCTATCAAGATATTGAGTTCCATTGGTGAATTATTCAAACAAATATCATGTTTAGATGATGGAATGATTATGCTTATGATATCGTCGTTGAAACATCGTAGTTGGAATTCTAGTACGTCAAATGATGAGAGGAATATTCTGAGATTGATTATCCGTATGAATAACGTTGCCATATTGATCGTAAACTTGGAGTTGATATCACTTTTGTTAAAAGGACCTTAGAAAGTATCATCTTAGGTTGCACCCTTTCTTACAAGTTGGAATTGGTAGATCACCTTTAAGATGAAGTCTGAATGTATTATGACAATGGAATCTAGTGCATCAACCTGAGATCACCGAACTTCACATGAGAATGATAATCGAGTTGAATATAAGAATTGTGATGATATTCATTTCCTTGAATTCAAAGATGATTGAATCCGTAAGATCATTCATAAGTTATGAATATGACATGTAGACGGATAACGTATGTTAATCACTGAGGAGTTCATAAGTTTCATCACCGTTAGAACAGTCTGCTGCCCAGTAGTGAAACTGCCATGCACGCTTAGCATACGCTAAGCTATCTAGATTAACGTACGCTATCAGGCATGTTTAGCGTACGCTACGTTTGGTACGTAACGTACATTATGTCATCAGGTGAGTCAGTCGGCTGATCAGAGAGGACTATCGATACATAGTTAGCGTACGCTAGACTTCGTTGTTTACGTGTGCTAACGAGCAGGCTTAACGCACGCTACATAGAATACGTAGCGTACGCTAAGCAGTTCAGGCAGATTACATTTTATGAACTTTCGGACGTAAATTGGATTGTTAGACATTCGTACGACGGGAGATGAATTCTATATTATTTCTTTTGTTAAGGTTCGAGCTTAGCAACGTGTTTAATCAAAGGGGACAACCTTCGAGCATTTTGATATTCGTGGAAGTCTTTCTTGTCATCAAATCGAGGCAAGTACCTTAATTGTTTTATGTATTGATGTTATACATATTGTTGTACATGTATGTTGTTGTTGTATGTCCACCTCGTGTTGGTCCGACGGGATCATCGGGGGATCTATGCTAGCGTGCGCTGGATCATCGGACGGGTTTTTCCACCACGGGTTGGTCTGAAGGGATCATCGTGGGTTCTAGGCAGTGAATGCTGGATCGTCGGAATTACCATGTGTATGTTGTGATATAATGTTATGATTATCATTTGTGTATGTTATTTATGAGTTTCTCGTAGAAAAAGACTCATTGGTATTTTGTCATTCACGTTATTATCCTTCGTGTGATGTGGAATAATATGTGGTGGTACTTGTACTAGCATCGTTGTGCTAACCCCTTTCGGGGTGAAAATTTGTTTATGTTCAGGATCCAGGAGAGCGGGGAAACAACCACTGGAGCTGCATGACGACGAGGGTGCAGAGTGATGTTCCGGCCGGGTTTATTGTCTGTTGTTGGTTATTTTAATAAGTACTCGAGTACGTCGTAATTTGTGATGTTTGGATTTCAGTGATGTATTAATATTCTTCATTTGGATATTTGTATTCTCGGTATTGAACCAGAACTGTCGTATTTTATTTCAGTGATTTCATAATTTAGTATCAATTATTGTCTTTTCATTTATTCAGCCTTGAAAATTCTTATGTAAAGGATTTACGGCACTGTAATATTCCTGAATATATCGGGGGTGTTACAGAATATGGTTCGGAGCTAAGATTATGGATATCTTGGCCATTGGGTTAAAGTAGGGGTCATATATGTCTTTTGAAGTAACCGGTCGTGAATAACATCACTGTACTGCCTACGTCTTCGTGCGAACGGTGGTTGTAAGTTCCTAAACTCTATCTCGACCTTTACATGTTGTATC
This sequence comes from Orobanche coerulescens, assembly GCA_033398695.1. Classification (NCBI taxonomy): domain Eukaryota; kingdom Viridiplantae; phylum Streptophyta; class Magnoliopsida; order Lamiales; family Orobanchaceae; genus Orobanche; species Orobanche coerulescens. Next base: position 161,791,596 of record CM065803.1, read on the forward strand.
TCTTTATACTTGAACATTGAAAGATATTGTTTACTGTATATTGAGTATTTATGCTTACAGTATGTTAAGAGGTGGACGTGGACGTGGTCGTAGTCGCGGATGCGGACGAAGGAATGCCGAAAGAGAAGCTTCGCCTTCTAATCAGGCCAGCCACTGCTCAGGCGAGCCACAAAGATCTATTAATAATGAACCAGAACCTTCTGTACCCGAAATCCTTCGTCAGGTGGTGAACCAGATGACTCAGTTCGCCCAAGTCGTGGACCGAATGCAGGTGGCAGTAGGGTTACAACGGGGAGATTGACAACAGGCTATCCCAGACATGGGAAATATAGGCAACCGATGGCTGCAAGAGGTGGCGAAGATGCAACCACCCAAATTCGACGGTATTTCTGAGACTCCCACCTGGGATCATTGGTTGAAGGAACTAGAGAAAAATTTTGCTGGGATTAATTGCCCTGACGACCGGAGATCCTCTATTGCTCAGTACTTTCTGATAGGGGAAGCATCCGAGTGGTGGGAAGCCATCCGGCTTGTAGACCATGATGCTGACTCGACAAAATTTAAATTGATGATGGAAGCTCAGTACTGCCCTCATCCTGTAAGGGAAGCCAAAGTTCGGGAGTTTTTCTCTGCTCAGCCTTCAGATGTACCAGTATCTCAGGCAATTAAGACGTTTAACCAGCAGCTGGCATTTGTTCGACATCTGGTCAGAACAAATGCAGAAATGATGATCCATTTTGATATGAGAATGAACCAAAAATCCAGAGGTACATGTCCGGTTTTAAATTTACCACTTTCCGTCAATATCAGGATAAAGCATTGGCGTATGAAATCAAGGAAGCAACAATGGAGAAATTTACAGAATCCGAGAAGCAGAAAGTCTCCGGTGGTTTCACGGAACACAAGAGCAGCGGGCCCCACAAGGCCCAGTCATCCTTCCATTCGTTTAAGAAACCTCCGCACCCATCCAAGAGTGGAAGGAACTTCGGAGCAGCATCAACCACGATGGATGTCACTAGGAAATGCTTTAACTGTGCCCAGACAGGGCACTATCGATGGAATTGCCCCATACCTGCCGTGACTTGTTTTTATTGTGGTCGAGAGGCACATCGTGCGGTGTTCTGTGAAGAGGCTGCAAAGTCTTTTAGAGCCCGTACACCACATCCAGTTCAGAAGGAAGCCAGTATCCAACAAACGCAGCAAAGTGTTCAGATGCCTCAGAATTTTGGCCGCGGACGAGGCAGAGGACAGTGGGACTAAAAGGGTACATCGAGTGCCAAATCTATTCCCCCGCGTCTATACGAGATGAGGAGAACAGACGATCAGGATGCTGCTGCCGCATCAGGTACTGTTCAGATCCTTTCCCAACCAGTTAGCGTTTTATTCGATACAGGAGCTACGCATTCATTTATATCCTTGTCTTGTGTAAATCGTTTGAATATTTTTGTTTTTCATGATTGTGTTGTGGGTTTACCGAGCAGAGAAAGGACTGTTGGAAACTTAGAAACTAGAGATTTCCTTATATCGTTTAGAGGCAAAAAGTGGCTCTCAAATTTGATTGTGATAGAAATGCAAGGAGACGACCTGATACTCGGAGATGATTGGATTAATCGAAATGGAGCTATTGTAAACTACCAAAAGAGGAATATCTCGCTGATCACTGACGATGGTTCCGAAATACTGTTTGAAGGATGGAAACCAGGAAGCTCAGGAAAGATGATCAAGGCGATGAAAGCTGTCAAATTGTTGAAACAGGGCTGTACCGGAAATTGGTGATATGCAATGAATAAAGAAGACGAAATTGTGGAACTTTCATCCATTCCTGTGGTGAACGAATTTCCGGATGTATTTTCTGACGAGTTACCTGGACTACCTCCATGACGAGATGTAGAATTCACCATCGAGCTGGAACCCGGAGCGACACCAATTTCTAAGGCGCCGTATTGTATGGCACCTACTGAGATGTACGAACTGAAAAAGCAACTGGAGGAGTTACTGGACAAAGTCTATATCCAGCCAAGCCTTTCGCCTTGGGGAGCACCAGTTCTTTTTGACCGAAAGAAGGATGGATCGCTTCGACTGTGTATTGACTATCGAGAGATGAACAAGACGATGATTAAGAACAAGTATCCAGTTACAAGGAGCAATAGTGTTTTCTAAAATCGACCTGAGATCAGGATATCATCAGCTGAGGATTAAGGAATCTGATGTTCCGAAATCACCGTTCAGAACTCGCTACGGACACTATGAGTTTGTAGTGATGCCGTTTGGTCTCACTAACGCACCTTCTGTATTCATGCAATTGATGAACCGAGTGTTCATCGAATATTTGGATAAATTTGTGGTTGTGTTCATTGATGACATTCTAGTGTATTCTAAGATCCCGAAAGAGCATGCACAACATTTACGGATTGTGTTAGACCTATTGAGGAATGAACAATTGTACGCCAACCTTTCTAAGTGTGAATTCTGGCTAAAGGAAGTAATGTTCCTTGGCCATGTGGTATCAGCTGAAGGAGTCCGAGTAGATCCTCAGAAAATCGAAGCAGTTATGGATTGGAAGCCTCCAAAGAACATGAAAGAAGTTCGGAGTTTCTTAGGACTTGCCGGATATTATCGTCGGTTTGTGGAGGGTTTTTCCAAAATTACCCGCCCACTTACGCGACTATTGTAGAAAACTCACAAGTTTGAGTGGAATGAGATGTGCCAGAATAGCATTGATGAATTGAAGAAGAGATTAACGACGGCACCGATTTTAGCACTCCCACGGGGAACGAGAGGATTTATAGTTTACAGTGATGATTCGAACCAAGGACTCGGGTGCGTATTGATGCAGAATGATAAGGTGATCGCTTATGCGTCACGACAGCTGAAACCTTATGAAGTGAATTACCCAACGCATGATTTGGAGCTAGCAGCAGTAGTTTTTTCTTTGAAAATCAGGAGACATTATCTGTACGGGGCTCACTGTCAGATCTTTACGGATCACAAGAGTCTCAAATACATCTTCAGTCAGAAAGAGTTGAACATGCGGCAAAGAAGATGGCTGGAACTTATTAAGGACTATGACTTGGAGATTCTTTATCATCCAGGCAAAGCAAATGTAGTGGCCGATGCACTTAGCCGCAAACCTGTTTCTATTCAGATGCTGGAGACTCTGAGCTCCCAGCTCAGCATTCAACGAGAGATGATTCGAGAAGGAATAGAAGTATGGTTGCAGAGAGTCGAAGGACAACTGTGCGTGATGGAAATAACTTCATCGTTAACCGAAGAAATCAAATCTAAACAAATAAATGATCCTCTGATGATTTGGTTACGTGATAAAGTGATCAAGGGAAAGGCCCCTGGATTCGTAATTCATGATGATGGAGTTTTGAGATTTCAGAACCGACTTTGCGTTCCCGATGTCGATGTTATGAAACAGATGATTATGAAGGAAGCTCACAGCACGCCCTATTCTATCCACCCGGGCACCAGTAAGATGTATAAGGACTTGAAGTAGAACTTTTAGTGGGGCAACATGAAGAAAGATGTAGCGGATTATGTTTCGAAATGTTTGACTTGTCAGCAGGTTAATATCGAGCATCAATGACCTACCAGAATGCTGAAGCCGCTCCCTATTCTTGAATGGAAGTGGGTTGGACATATCGATGGACTTTATCACTAATATGCCGAGAACCAAGATAGGAATGAACATGATTTGGGTGATAGTCGATCATTTAACCAAATCGGCTCATTTTCTAGGCATTAAATACACTTGGGGACCAGAGAGGTTGGCACGAGTATTTATTTCAGAGATAGTCCGATTGCACGGTACGTCGAAGGCTATTATTTCTGACCTAGACGGTCGCTTTGTATCGCATTTTTGGAGAGCAGTTCATAAGGCCTTGGGGACCGAGTTGAACTTCAGCACATCTTATCATCCGCAGACATACGGACAGTCTGAGAGGACTATTCAAACCGTGGAAGACATGCTGAGGGCTTGTGCCTTAGACTGGTCAATGAATTGGGAAGTTCATTGACCGTTGATTGAATTCACCTACAACAATAGTTGGCATGCTTCCATTAAGATGGCACCGTTTGAGGCATTATACGGGAGGAGATGCAGATCGCCCCTATGTTGGGACGATTCATCAGACTTGATCGGGACGGAACCAGAATTGATCGTGCAGACACGAGAAAAGATAGTCTTGATTCGCAAAAGGCTGTTGACCGCCCAGAATCGATAGAAATCTTACGCAGACGTATGCCGCCGCCCATTGGAATTCAGTACTGGAGATCACATACTTTTAAAGGTTTCTCCTACTCGGGGAATCTTTCGTTTCGGAAGAAAGGGGAAGTTGAGTCCAAGATATATCGGACCATTCGAAATTCTTGAGAGAGTTGGGGAATAGGCATTACCGACGTCATTAAGCCATGTTCATAACGTGTTCCACGTATCCCAATTACGGAAGTATATACCAGACCCTAGTCATGTCATTGATTTCGACGAGATCGAAGTCGCTCAAGATGGCACATTTGAAGAGAGACCGATCAGGATACTCGAGAGTCGAGTTAAGCAATTGAGGAACAAACTGATCGCTTTGGTCAAGGTTCAGTGGTCACGCCATAGAGTAGAAGAAGCCACTTGGGAAACGGAAGATATCATGAGGTCCAGATATCCAGAGTTATTGACGTCTTGAGTTTCGGGACGAAACTCCTTTTTAGTAGGAGAGTATGTAATATCCGGATTTATTATTTTGTATTTCATCTGTTTTGAACTCTGTATTATTCAGAATTGTGATATCGATAATTGAAGTATGATATTCTCGTATTTGAACCCTTGTACATGAGTATGGCAACATGTAATTTTTTCCATGCAAATACGTGATAACGTACGCTAACAAGGATAGCATAACGTACGTTATATGTTAGAATGAGCGTACACTAGTAATGTAGCGTAGCATGCGTTAACCAGTCAATTATTGAGCTGGGCGGCTAGCACATGCGCCAGCCGGACGTGGGTCCGGATAAGATTCCCGCGGACAAATCGGGATAGTTTTGGAGTCAATGCTTATTAGCGTGCGCTAAGGATAGTTGGATAGCGTCCGCTAATCAGCTAATGTGCAGAAAACTTTATTTAAGGGACAACACTCCATTTCTTCTCGTTCCCTTCACTCGTCCTCATTTCTTGATAGTCCACAGAGCCTTATATCCTCCTTAAACACACTTAGACCACCTCTTTTTGATCATTAAAGATTGGATGTCACTTGTGATTGATCATTGAAGTGGAGAAACACCTTGGATTGGCATACAAACAACCGGAGTTGGATTCTACCTTTTTGACTCGGTGTTTTCTTCATCTTAAGGTATGTTAATTCTTTCTCCAACCTTATATTCGTGTTTTGAAGAATAAGATGAATCATGCTATCAAGATATTGAGTTCCATTGGTGAATTATTCAAACAAATATCATGTTTAGATGATGGAATGATTATGCTTATGATATCGTCGTTGAAACATCGTAGTTGGAATCCTAGTACGTCAAATGATGAGAAGAATATTCTGAGATTGATTATCCGTATGAATAACGTTTCCATATTGATCGTAAACTTGGAGTTGATATCACTTTTTTTAAAAAGACCTTAGAAAGAATCATCTTAGGTTGTACCCTTTCTTACAAGTTGGAATTGGTAGTTCACCTTTAAGATGAAGTTTGAATGTATTATGACAATGGAATCTAGTGCATCAACCTGAGATCACCGAACTTCACATGAGAATGATAATCGAGTTGAATATAAGAATTGTGATGATATTCATTTACTTGAATTCAAAGATGATTGAATCCGTAAGATCATTCATAAGTTATGAATATGACATGTAGATGGATAACGTACGTTAATCACTGAGGAGTTCGTAAGTTTCATCACCGTTAGAACAGTCTGCTGCCCAGTAGTGAAACTGCCATGCATGCTTAGCGTACGCTAAGCTATGTAGGTTAACGTACGCTATCGGGCATGTTTAGTGTACGCTACGTTTGGTACGTAACGTACGTTATGTCATCAGGCGAGTCAGTCAGCTGATCAGAGAGAACTGTCGATACATAGTTAGCATATGCTAGACTTCGTTGTTTACGTGCGCTAATGAGCAGACTTAACGTACGCTACATAGAATACGTAGCGTACGCTAAGCAGTTCATGCAGATTACGTTTTATGAACTTTCGGCCGTAAATTGGATTGTTAGACATTCGTACGACGGGAGATGAATTCTATATTATTTCTTTTGTTAAGGTTCGAGCTTAGCAACGTGTTTAATCGAAGGGGACGACCTTCGAGCATTTTGATATTCGTGGAAGTCTTTCTTGTCATCAAATCTAGGCAAGTACCTTAATTGTTTTATGTATTGATGTTATACATATTGTTGTACATGTATGTCCACCTCGTGTTGGTCCGACAGGATCATCGGGGGATCTATGCTAGTGCGCGCTGGATCATCTGACTGGTTTTTCCACCACGGGTTGGTCTGACGGGATCATCGTGGGTTCTAGGTAGTGAATGCTGGATCATCAGAATTACCATGTGTATGTTGTGATATCATGTTGTGATTATCATTTGTGTATGTTATTTATGAGTTTCTCGTAGGAGAAGACTCGTTGGTATTTTGTCATTTACGTTATTATTCTTCGTGTGATGTTGAATAATATGTGGTGGTACTTGTACTAGCATCGTTGTGCTAACCCTTTTGGGGGTGAACATTTGTTTATGTTCAGGATCCAGGAGAGCGGGGAAACTACCACTGGAGCCGCATGACGACGAGGGTGCAGAGTGATGTTCCGGCCAGGCTTATTATCTGTTGTTGGTTATTTTAATTAGTACTCGAGTACGTCGTAATTTGTGATGTTTGGATTTCAGTGATGTAATAACATTCTTTATTTGGATATTTGTATTCTCGGTATTGAACTAGAACTATCGTATTTTATTTCAGTGATTTCATAATTTAGTATCTGTTATTGTCTTTTCATTTATTCAGCCTTGTAAATTCTTATATAAAGGATTTACGACGCTGTAATATTCCTGAATTTATCTGGGGTGTTATAGAATCCGTCGAGGACGAGGGTGTTATTCTCATCGCTAAGAAGTTTCAGGGACTAATTCAGTTTGCTTCGTCTGTTATCCGTACTGAAGTGGATAAGATCAAGTATTTTAGCAAGAGGCTAAATCCGCAGTTGAGGATGCAGTTGTTCAATCACAATTGTAATTCACTTAGTGAGTTCATCGGGAAGGCTCTTGGAGCAGAGCTTTTGATCAAGGAGTTTACTCAGAAGCATCCTTCAGTTTCTTCGGGTGAGAGGACTAGAATGCCGGCTCGTTCAGAGGGACATCGCGATCCAACGTCCAAGAGGTCATTTTCTAGTTGTCTTCGTACGGAGGGAGCATCCTCTTCTAAGGCAACGAGTTCGACTGTTGTTTGCTTTAACTGTGATGTAATAGGACATCACGGTACCCGGTGCTCGATGCAGGCCGTTACTTATTTCCTGTGTGGGAGACATGGACACCTTGAGAAATACTGCAGGAGTTCTAGTACCAGTAGATCTCAAGGGAGCTCGCAAACATCGAGAGGTTTTGTTACTCCAGCCCGTACCTCCTCCAAGGGGCCCTATCAGGCTTTGAGAGCTAGAGGTAAGGACATGCATCACCAGTTTTGAACAAGTTAATTCTTGCTCGGTAATAGTATAATCATTCATTTCATTGTCGTTCATTCATTCATATAATTCATTCATCATATATCAATCATGTTGAGACTTATATGTATCAAACTAATCATTTATTTCACGAGGAACGATGGTTCCAATCATTTCATTGAGTTATCACTCCTTGCGATATTAATTCACCCCGATGAGTCGTTCTTGATCCTTGTTGGGTTCTGATTCATTATCATTCATTGTGATCATTTAGTTCTTATAACCTTCCGGGATCATATTGCTCGGTGAGTTCAGATTTGGGTTTACCTTAAATCATTGAGATAGAGGAGATCGATGATATGGAAGGATATCGATGTTGGGTACATTTGAGATGTAACCTTGTTTTTGGATGACTGTGTAACTCTATCCGTAATAATGTATCGTGACTGTGGATCATTTATTGTTGATCTATTTTATTATGATCATATTTGAGAATCTTGAGATTTGGGTCATTTGTTGGGAATTCGTCCCTTTGGCGTTGTGCTCGAGATTTCGAGATAATTTGGGTAATCGTTCACTGTGATTCGAGACGTCAAGTCTTGGGGACTTTGGCATGTGATTGATTTGGTCCCAAGGACTATATGAGCATTTTGGTTTTTAGATCATGATGGATAATTCATAACCCGGGTTGTTTACCCTTAGTTTCGAGGACGAAACTCTTTTTAAGGGGGGGAGTATGTAATACCCGGTTATAAATTCATTGATTATCATTTAGTAATTGTCACTCAGAATTTTTTTCACCCAGTAATAAACATTCATCATTCATGTTCATTCAGTTGTTACTATTGTTCGGCGTACTTTGGAATCGCATATCAGTTGCTATTCGTCATTCATCACTGTTTGAGATCGAGTCAAGATTATTGTCATCATCGTCATCATCTTTTGGTAGTATGTGTGTGAGATAGCACATGCTACGTACTCCTGTTAGCGCGCGCTAATGGGGTATAGGTAGCGCACTTCAGGCATCAGTATTTGCGCACGCTATGCAATCGGTATAGCGCGTGCTAAGGCCGATCAGGCAGAGTCCAATGGGTACTGGACTGAATCGAATTAATTCGTAGCGCACGCTACGAGTGGTAAGTAACGTGCGCTAATTGTGCTAGTAACGCATGCTAAGTCGCATTGGTTAACGCACGCTATCGGGAAGGCATTAGCGCACGCTACCAAGTTCGTAGCACACGCTAACAAGGCAGTCAGGGCTCACTGGACTGCCCAGTTAACCGCTAGCACACGCTAAACATCATGTCATAGCGTGCGCTAATCGAGGATCAGTATATATTGGACAGTTTGGTCCAGGTTCGTCTCCTCCTCCCGTCGGTTTTGGGTAATTTTGGATGTTTTGGAGAGATATTTTCGAGCTGCATTCACCTATCATCATCTTCAAGCTCCTAAGTTGGATTAATCATCACTTAATCAGTTTTATCACTCCAAATCAAGGTAATTTTTTATTGAATCTTAAATTTCGGGATTTGAAGGTTTTATTCCCGATCTCTTTGAGTTAGCTTGCTTTTATGTTGGAATATGTTAGATATGGATTATCTATCTTGGATAATTGTATTCTTACGGATTCATTGATGTAATTTTTGGAATTTGTGAATCATTGAGGATTTTTCCAAGAAACCTTTGGTGTTGACTTTGGAATGTTTGGGGGTTTCATTGAGGATTTTATCCTAGATGTTGTTGAAATCCCAATTTAAGTATTCCTATTGGATTATTGATAGTATTCATGAGGTTTTTTTGGATTGAATCATCCATTGGAGGTTGGTTTTGATATAATTGAGTTTTGGTTGTAAACAATTGGAGATTGTTTACAATGTGTTTGTTTAAATGCCCCAATGAGTTTCGGGTAGTGTTGTTTCAACTTTTGAGTTGGTTGTGATCATGCTCGATTCGTATTTTGAGCAAATTGTTGGTATTTGTATTGTTCAAGGTTGTTCAAGCGGCCGACAATTTCATTAAGGACGTTGTTCGTGGAAGGACTTTCTCGTCGTCGGTTTGAGGCAAGTTTTATACTTGTACTAGTGAATGAGATTAATGTTATCATATATGTGTATGAATGTGTTGTATCATTCCGAGACTTAGTCTCTTCATAAGTTCATTGATAGTAGGGAATCGTTCGATACGATACTCTTCGGCAATTATGCCAAATGTTCATTAATGGCCGGCTCAAGGCATTGGGCTACTCGTTGTTAATGTTATTATCGATAGCCGGTTCGCGGTATCGATGTATCGGTTGTTGTTATTAATATTGATGTCGATCTAAGACATTGTCGTAATCATTGTTATTAATGTTGGTGTCTTGTCATTCATGTTATGTTGGCCGATTGAAGGCATGGTCGTATTCGTTCTCATCTTTGTTGTCGGTAACCGATTAAAGGTGCCGAGGCATTCATTGTATCATTGTCATCGATTGTCCATTCTAGGCAATCGAGGTGTTCAATCATTCATTGTATCATTGTCATCGATTGGCTGTTCTAAGGCAATCGAGGTGTTCAATCATTCATGGGATCATTGTTATCGGTAGGCCACTCTAAGGCAACTGAGGTATTGAATCATCCGCTGCATCATTGTTATCGGTTGGCCATTCTAAGGCAAACGAGGTATTGAATTGGGACTGTCGAGGATAGTTCCCATCCATGAGTTACTGTCATCGTCTTGGCCGACTCAAGGTAGCACACTATCATTTCTGTGAATTCGGTAATATTTGAATCGTTGCCGTTTGTGGTTAATTGTGTTTTGGAGGCTAGTCTCGGGTAGTGCTCGTTGGGTAAGCTTGGGGCTTGAACCTTCGCGATTGGTTTCCCAACACCTACAGCTCAGTAGGTCACGGTCACTGGGTGATCTCATTATGGGTAAGTTTGGGGCTTGAACCTACGCGGTTGGTTTCCCAACACCTACAACTCAGTAGGTCACAGTCATGTTTATGATCTTATTATGGGTAAGCTTGGGGCTTGAATCCTCGCGGTTGGTTTCCCAACACCTACATCTCAGTAGGTCACGGTCACATTTATGATCTCATTATGGGAAAGTTTGGGGCTTGAACATTCGCGGTTGGTTTCCCAACACCTACAGTTCAGTAGGTCACGACCATTGGATGGTCTCATTGTGATACGGCTTCGTGCTGTGGCTTCGGCCCTTATTGATCAGCTTCGGGCTGTTTTGGTTTCAGGTGAATGTGTTGATTGACAGCTTCGGCTGAGTAACTTTCAACTCTTTATGACGTCTTGGTAATTTCATTAGAGTCCTCGGGCATTGTGATTCATGTTTAACTCAGTTCTGGTTTGGTTCATGTTCGTGTAATTCATTGTGGTGTTATATAATTATGATACGCCGTTGGGTATTCATGTTTTGATCTGTTGAGCAGGTATTAGTAATATGCCGTGGGCATAGTACCTCACGAATGCTCGATTCTTACGTTGGTTTGTGAGCATCTCGTATTATTATTATCATTGTACTGTTTCATTCTGCCTTTGGATGCATATCATGTTATACATGTATTTGATGTTCATTATCTGGATGACTGACCCTGTGGGGGCGAAATATGTTTTCATGTTTTAGGTGCTTGCGAGGAGAGAGTTGAGACACAGGGGAATGACGATGGCGACGAGGCATTCGAGCGATACTAGTCGGAGTTGTTCATATTGGTCAGTCAGTTGGAGTGTTCTCCAGTTTGTCAGTCATTGTCATTATGTATTACCCGAGCAAGGCTCGTGGGTGTGGCTGTATTTTCATTTTTGGCCATGTAGGCCCATCATTGTCGTTAGAATTCCTCCTCGAAATATTATGTCGGATATCATGGTAGGGACTATGATTTTCCATTTATGGTTAATTTAATGTACTTTAGTCATGTTCGCCTGGTGGATCTCCTGGCGTGGGGTCCGCGGCACTGTAATAACCCAATAGGATTTGGGGGTGTTACAGTTGGAGAATAGAGCAAGTGACCGGAGAGTGTCCCGAAAACCTATGTTTCCTTCTGAAGATTGTAGTATGGGAGAATGAAGATCTTGTACTATGTCTTAATCGTTGCTGGTTCTAACAATCGTGACTTCGATCGTTTTTCGTTTCATTGCTTTACGTTTCCAACTCTTGTTGTTCTAAGTTTCGGGATCGAAATGTTTTCTTAGTATGGTACTCTTCTTAGTATTTTCGGTGTTGGGTGACTTTCATTGTTGGTGATTCATCTGTAATCCTCTCGACAATTTTAATCTACCATGTTCAACCTAGCCTACCGTCCTCCGAATGAATTTCAGAGTTGTTTTGTCAGACTCCGTGGATTATTATGGTCTTTCCACATCTGAACGTAATCCTTGCAAATTTTTTTCGAAACTATTATTCCCACACGTGCAATTAACATTTCCAAATGTGTTAGGAACTTGAATGCGGTTGGTCGAGCTCGAAACGTGGTTTCAGGACGTTTGAGCCATTTTGTGATTTTCCTTAACTCTCGGAGCTTTTATCTCCAAACTCATATACTCCTCCACCTCGACTTCTCATGTTCACATATATTTTATCGCCTCGACTCACGTACCAGATGCTTGCTTAGTCAGTTCATTATATTTCAAGAATTCTCGCGTTCGCGCATTGCTCGTGATTTTTTAAGGCGGAGCAAGTAGTTATTTTTTTTCCTTCATTGTTCCACCGCTCTCTATTTTAAGTTTCAGGATGAAACTTATTTTAAGGGGTGGAGAATGTAATACCCGGGATTTTCGTTTCGGTTATTTTGGATTTTTCCGGATATTTCTCGGTTGCCGAGTATCGGTATTATTTTTCTCGATGATTGATTTTTGTGTTTATTGTAATACTCGAGACTTTTATTCCGGTTGCCTTGAACTATTTTTCGGTTGGTGTCGGTGATTTCGTGTCATTATATTATGTGGGATTCGTTTTTTCTGTTATGAACGGTATGTTGTGTTTCATAATTTGCTCGTTATTGTTTTGAATCTTAGCCGGTGCGTTAGTGTGACCGAAACATGGTCGAACGCCTAACCGGACTGTCGGAATTGGCCACGGCCGAGTCACGGCCGCACGTTTTGGGACATAGACCCGCCTGGCCGAGTTACGGCCGTAAGGTGCCGGATACGGCCGTACGTGCTCGGCAGGGTCTGGGCAGCTTCTGGACGAAGGCCGGTTACGGCCGTAAGTCGTTATCGGGTACGGCCGTAAGGGCGCTGGGCAGCTTATGGACGAAGGCCGGTTACGGCCGTAAGTCGTGATTGGGTACGGCCGTAAGGGTTCTGGGCAGCATCCGGACGAAGGCCAGTTACGGCCGTAAGGATGCCGGTTACGGCCGTAAGTGATCGGCACACATTGGGCAGTATAAATATGACCGAGCAGCCCTGTTTCTACCTATTCCTCACTTCTCTCCTTTCCCTTCCGCAGCCAGGGCTGTGGTGGCCAAAGATACATGTTAAACAACAAATCCATGAATCTCCTGAGTTCATATCATTGATTGATCGTCCTATAACCTTCTACGATCCATCGAATCAAGGTATGATTTTCTAAAAATTTAGTTTTGGGGATTTTAATCGACTTCGTCCGATTTAATCGTATTAACTCAGATTACTAATGGATAATCGAAGATTAAGTTGTGTTCTATTATTTTCATCATCTTTCCACGGTTTTGTCATGTCCGATTCTTCGTTTATATGAGTTTTTAATTGATGCATTCAAGGTGTCCGGGAAAATGCCGCAGAGGGAGATTCGGTCTTTTTGTGATGTTTTTCCTCGTGTGATTTATTGTTTATTTGATGATAGCATATTAGGGACGAATTCTCTACGAAAATCTGGTGTTGAGACTTTCCGATCGTTGTTTTCATTGGAGTTCCGGATTTTTCCAATCAACCGTATTTTCAGAGTATTCGCGAGAGATTACCAAGGCAAGTACCTTGATATACGAATTGTAACTATGTGAAATCATTGCTGTCGAAGTGTATGAATTTATACGGATGTATATATGTACATATATATATATATATGTGTGTGTGTGTGTATATATAGATTTATATATATTTACATGTTAAATATATGTATGTATATACGTATATTGATATATATGCCTATGTCGGTGAATGCCGAGCGATGAATGCAACACTAGTTGACGTACTCAACTTGGATTGATGGATGAACTATACTTATAGATATAATAGAGTAAGGTTATATATATATATATATATATATATATATATATATATATATATATATATATATATATATTCGGTTGAGTCGCAATATAGGGATATATGTGCGGCGTTGGTTGGTTATGCCTGAAGGCTTATTGTGATTGAGTTTTGATTGATAACGTGCGTAATATTGTTTAGCTGTGTGGTTATGGACTGACGAATAATTTGTGTGACTTGGTGTACTGAGTTGATAATTGTTGTAACGTTTGTCTGTGTGCTTGATGTTTGAAACAATATGTATACCTGTTGTGAGAAACGTCATATCCGGGAACCTCTGAGGGCGGGGCGTGTACTCCGGCCTGGTGTATGCTGCAATGTGTGGCTCCATATGGTTGGTGAATACCCGTGTTACCTAATGCGCGTGCAAGGGGCGGCTCGTACGGGAGTGATCGCCGGTGCGGTGACATGTTCAAGGGGCGGCCAACATAGTGCACTACAAGAAAAAAGGGCTTTAATGACGGTGAAATTTGTTGATATTTTGATGGAGATGACTATCACCAACAGATTTTGTCGTGGAAAATTTGTTATTGAAGGTGGCGTGGCTAAACAACTGCAACGGAACAGATTTTTGTTGGAATATATAGCGACAACACTTTTTTGTTGGTGAAATGTTGGTGTTTTGTTGGTGATGATGTAGAAAACCAACAAAACACTCTCACTTTCTACAACAAAATTGTATGTTGGCAAATTCGTCGCAATTTGACCAACAAATTTTAGCAACCACTTTCTTGTTGAAAAGTTAGCTACGAAAAATTGCAGTTTTACCAACAAATTTTAGCAACAAGTCAACTATGAAAAATTTGTTGGTATCTTGTTACAACGGTATGGAGTTATAACAACAAACATAGCAACAAGATCGAGTGTTGGAAAGTTAGATACGCATTTTGGCATTTGAAATCCGTTATAAATTTTAAAAAATTTGCAACAACAATCTTGTCGCTAATTTGTTAAAGAAAAATTACAAAGCTACCAACGCATATTAGCGTTGTAAAATTTGTTGATTATCAAACTGGATTTATTACAAATATTTGTCGTCGCTACTTTCTTGTTGTGATTGTCAGTTACTAATTTAGCTTCAAACTAGCAATATGAGAAATTGTAGCATATAAGCATTGACAAAAATATTGCATTCGTAACAAAAATTACCATAAAATGCAAAATAAAAACATCGTTCTAATGACATTCAAAGCTGAAAACATAATTAATACTCATCAATCTTCGTTTTAGTCGTGTTCTCCAAGGCACCTTGGTCTAAACTCCTTCCTTCCACATCTGTCGGTCCGTCGTGTACACCACCAAGGGGTTTTCGAGTGTGTTCAGGTCCGTGTAGTCCTTCTCTCTTAGCTCCTCCCGATGCATCATTCCAAGTTGTGATATCAAAATTTGGACCAGGATATTTTTCTTCTATAATTTTTTCATGTCTCCTGTATAATGATGATACAATGATGATACAGTTAACAAATGTCACCATTCAAGCATTTCATAATTTCATTTTTAACTATTCTTGGAGTACATGTAGCCTCAAGCAACAACATATATATATACAAAAATTTATCATATTGGACAAAACTCCACGTTTATGCCAACTTTTCGATTGTATCTTTTTTTGCCTATTAATTGTATAACTATCATTGTAGGTCATACAGTAATAAGATTGCCATATACAGACAGCCACACAAGTTAAGAATTCCATCACCAATTAACTTATTTGCTGAAAAATAAATATATATTGTCATTATGATATATTATTTCAACATCAACAATACCAATCCATATGTGACTTCCAGAACATAAGAAAAATAGACCAACATTTCAAAAATCAACATCTTTAAGCATCTACTAGATAAAAATAGACCAACATTTTAAAAGTCAGCATCTTTAAGCATCTACTAGAGTCAGGGCAGAAGAGAGAATGAGATTGAGATTTTATAGAATAAACTACAACAAATTAGAATTACTTACCCGCACTTTTTAGCTTTTGGACATACATATTCTCTATCCGTCTTGTGTGTACGGTCAAATAACTCTAGTTCGGTTGATTGCATTCAAGCACTTTCCTCTATAAGATGTAGCAACACCGTAAGAACATTTCTAAGATGAAAGAGTGAAAAACAAACATATCAATGTTATACAAAATTACTTACCAAATTTATACTCATGTGTCAAATTGGGATGGAACCACCCGTGTAGGTCGGCGAAGTCTTATCGTTTCCACTCAAACGATTCTTAGTTCCAATGGACCAAAAACATCTCTAATTAACTTATTCCATATCGTACTATTCATCCATTCGGATTCAAGTCAATCCAATCATTGGGATTTTCGAGCCCGAAACCTCATTTGCATTCTTTACGCCGAGCCAAGTATATCCCTAAAGCGATCGGAGGAAATCGACACCATGCTCTATATATCCGATTTTCTCCCAAAGGCCATTTGAAATGTTTCTACAATAATAGACAGGATATTAAAAGTAATGCATGGATTATTTTTATGGTGAATGAATTTTGAGAAAATCCTAGGTTGAATTTTTTTTTAATCGTATCATTTTCTCCATATGATAGGTTTGGTTATGCGATTGCATCCGCTTTGCATGGAGTGCGGCATATTCTTTATGAGGACTTCATGCTGTGTTTGCGTAATTTTTGTTCTCCTGAAGAAACCTGTATTTTCTTGTTATATCATTTTAGCCCCAATTTGATGTCAAATCCTTCTTCTTTTAGCCTCCATGGGATTTGAAAGTACTTTTTTTAGGATTTTTCTTAGAATCTTATGCAATCATCTAGCCTACAGTACTATTTCCCTATGGTCTCTTGTTGAAAGTTGCAGAACATGGTACGTGTTCTGCATCAATCACCTCTGATGAGATGTGTCAGATAATGGTAATGTTCTTGAATAGGTATGTTAGTGGATTTTTTAATGTTTCAGTTAAATTATTATGGAGGAAAGCACTATGCATTTGTTTATTAAAAATTGAATGATATAGAAATAGTTATCAATTCCCTTGTGAATAAAGACTCTTGACTTTCTGATCTAGTTTTCTTTTTCATCCATGTCCCTGTATGATGATGTATCAAATAAATGTGTTATTCTTAATGGAAAATACTTGGTTCAGATAAGCAATTTTCATATATTGCAATAAGTTAATAACCATATCACGAATGTCTGATTGTTGCATTAAAGAGAATCTGGTGGAGAATCTATTGGGAGATTTTGAGTATGAAGTGCAGGTTCCATATTTATTGTACCGAAATGCATCTCATGAGGCAAATGGAATATGGTTCCATAATGCACGTGAATGCGAGGAAGTTGATATCATAATATTTA
Organism: Orobanche coerulescens; assembly: GCA_033398695.1. Classification (NCBI taxonomy): domain Eukaryota; kingdom Viridiplantae; phylum Streptophyta; class Magnoliopsida; order Lamiales; family Orobanchaceae; genus Orobanche; species Orobanche coerulescens. The sequence goes on from CM065803.1 coordinate 161,808,817, forward strand.
GTGCTGTACAACTCATGTATCTTCTAACATCAACTAAGCTTGAACTAGTAATCAAGTAAGCAGTAACAGACAAAGTGTATAATATCTAATACAAGGCTATTCAAGAATTGCTTATAAAAAGATATGTTTCAATAGTTTACCTTGAACTTGTCCCAGTATAGGTCCCTAATATTTTGAGGTACTGCACCTCCATGTTGCCCATGCATCCTCAAAATTTCCCTTTACAAGAATCGAGATATCGAAGTCACACGAGTATCGTGAAACACCGTTGACGAAGATAAAATATCACTTGCACATTCAAACAAAGGAAGCGAAATTAAACTCCAATTGTAAAGATTAAAAGAAGTGAAAAGATAGAACAATGGAGGGGTTAAACTCCTGCGGTATACAATGGAGCTGATATTATTAAACTCCTGCGGGACACAAAGGCAGGAGTTCGTCCTCAGCCTCTTGACCAGTGACATCTAAGTTGATCAATATGCTTGAAAACTCCAAGTAGTTTGAGAGTTATGGCCGTTTTACTACAGCCTACCAAAACTAGCAGCTTTGCGCAGTCGACTCATATGATTTTATAAAAATACCAAACGGGATCCCATTTGCACGAAATTTTAATCATAGACTCCTGACGCATAATACTACATGAAAAAAAATTGACAAGCCCAAAACTCATGCTTGACAGGGACCGAACAGAAAAGGTGAGTAGCAAATCTAAGGTTTCAAAACTCAAAAACATTATTTCTTAAATCATGCTTCATAAATCCCAATAAAATCATATTAGACCTAAATCATTGGCTTAAACATGGATATGAACTCAAAATACAGAAGAAAATTTGAGAACATACTCAAACATGACTCCACATTTTCGGTCAACCCTAGGTCTAGCATCTTTACCGATCGATTTTACGTTTCTTCGATTATTATGCATATACACGCTTCGATATACAACATATATCATATCTAACTTCATCCAACAACACCCTAAAACTTAACATGCTTAGATTTCGAATTTAAAACTGTAAGAAGGGAGAGGGTGTCGATTCTTACGTTTTGGCGTCGATTTGACGGTCCGATGTGAGGCCTTTGGAGCTTGAACCTTGAAGCTTTAATGGAGGAAGCTTAATGAAGAAGAAGATGGAGGGGGAGAGAGAGTGACGAGGCTCGTGTATAATGAGGGGTTGAGGGAGGAATTTATTGTATTTCAAAGTCACATGAGGATTTTAATTAAAATGGGCAAGCTTAAAATTCCTTTCATTTTTTTTTTGACCCAAAATTCCTTTCATTTTTACTGGATAAATTTATTTTGCAATTTTAGATATAGTATTATTTTTTTATCCCAAATTTAACATTAACTTTTTTTATACTCAAATTATTAGAATAAACCTTTACTCAAATACATTTGAGTCATATATTGTATTTTCGCGTAACATAATTTCGAGTCAATTTCAAAAAATTTACAATATTGAGGAAAGTTGACAATCGGGTAGCACGGATTAGACAATCGAGTAACACGATTTTTCATCGAGTAACACGAAGTGTGAATCGAGTAACTCGAGTCGAGTAACTCGTGTATATACCGAGTAACTCGAATTGTTACTCGGGTTTTACGATTATATATCGAGTAACTCGAGTATATACCAAGCCACAACATCCATTGAACTATCTCTCAGTGATATTTTTACCTTTCTTTTCTGATAAATTATCTTAGCAATATTTTTATAAATTATCTCACATCAGGAGCTCTCTCACCTCAAAAAACAAGGATTATTTCAACTAAAAAAAATAAAAAGTAAATCTGTAACTCAATTTCGACTGGAAATTGGGGATTATTTCGTTGGTTGTATATCTTGATCTTGTTGCTGTAATTAGCTAGTGTAATTATTTTCAATCCTTTTGAAGTGCTATTTGCTAAGTTTTCTTGGTTGTTGAGAGGTTATAAGTTGTATGTAGAATTATTTTGACTAGATTGTTGCTAGACTTATATAAGCAGATGAAATGCAGATTGTTTTCTGAATGGTGCAATAAAATTCAGATTATTTTTTGCGAGTTACTATTTCCCTTTTAAAAATTAATTAAAAATGATGCTCATCATTTCTCGTATACTATACTTATTTTAGATATAAAATTGAATTTTCAGTATCTACAAAATATCAACGCAATAAGAACTTGCTGGAATCGAAGCAACGAATTGCAACGGAATAGCTATCAAAAATAAATTTGTAGTAAATTCTGTTGGTATGTTGTTGTTATTGACACAAGAAAAATATATGGAAAAAAATGTTGGTATTTCGTAGGTAATTTCTCACTACTAGCTACGAAATAAACTTTCGTTGGAATGTCATCGTCACAGTTGCCCTATTTTTTAACAAAAAATTAAGTCTGTGGGTAATTTGTTGTTAAGTTGTCACTAATGTCATTAACTATATCTGTGTAAAAAAATTGTTGGTATTTAGTAGGTAATGTGTCACTACTAGCGACGACTTCAAATTTTGTTGCAATTTCATCGTCACAGATGCCCTATTTTTTTGTAGTGGTGGAGTGAACGCCGGTGCACAAGTGTGCAAGGGAGGCGCCTGGCAGGCTTATTGGTTACGGATATTCGAGTGACAGCTAAGACCCCGATACCGAACGATGTTCGTAATTCAAAATTATTTCAACTCGCTTTAAAAGGTCGGTCTTGGTATCAGGGTTAATTAACCAAGGATATTTGACGAGATCTCCGAGGGTTAATTAATTAGGGGTCTTGAGCAGGATTTGTCGAATGAGAGGTTGTGTCCTTGATTGTATTGTGATGATATTATTTAGATTGGGTCGAGAATCCGTGAGATGTTGTAATGACTCGCTTGTGACAGTGTTTCATAAATTGGGTCAAGAATCCCGAATAACGTTGTAATGGTTTTCTTGCAAATTATTTTCCACATGCTGGGTCGAGGACCCGTTTTGAAGTTATGTTCTAAAACTATTCCCATTCGATTTTCAAAACCCCAAGACGGCCCGAGTCAATAATAACGTTTTCAAACTATCTTATCAAATTGCTTTTCCATTTTATAAAAGGGGTTTTCCATGCTAGATCTTTTAACTCATTGGGCTTGCTTAAAGTTTCACTGGTGTTATGATCCGTAACGAGAATATGGCTATATGATTACCTTTCACCTTGTGTAAACGAATGTTTTGAAGTGCTGTTTGTGTGAATGTGTGGTTTGTGTTAAGGCTTCGTGGCTGTTGAGTTTGTGTTGATACTTTTCGTATATCTTGTACATTATGTACTTGCACTAGCAAAATTCCAGTTTGCTAACCCCCGAGTTTTCGGGGGGTGGGTGCCTGTTATTCGCTCAGGTTTTGGCAGCTCGGGAGCAGTCACAGGATTGGCTTGGAAGAAGATGGAGGACAATGATGCTAATCACACCAGAGTCGGAGTCTTTTCTTTTGTTTCATTTTGGTCGGTATTTCTCTGTCGGTCGAGTATTCACCCTTGCATGGGTGTAGCTTTTGTAACACCCCCAAGTTATTCATGGTATATTACAGCGCCGTGAACCCCACCAAGGGACCCACAAGGCTAATCATACGCGGAACTATAAAACTTAACCGAGAAGGTCCAAATACAATGAAATGAAAGATGATACAATGTATCTAAATACTTACAGGTGCGTGAATTCGATGATCTCCCGTGATACTAGCATGCGACTCCCAAACAAAGTCTCAACACAATACTGATACACACCAATATCGCAATTAGCAATTTGAAAATATCTTTCCGCGTCCGCGACCACGATCTCGTCTCTATCCCCTGTCAGCAGACATTATAAAGGGTACACAAAGTACGTAAGTACAATACAAATCGCACGTCCTCGAAGTGACCGATTCTCAACAATATCAAACTAAAAGCAAAGCGGTTAAGAAAACATAAGAAGAGTAATAAGACTTACAAGGACCGGCCGCACTGTGATGATGGCAAAGTAGTGATACTGTAAATAAAGAATGACTCAATCGACCCAAAAGACCGATAGCCTAGGTATCCATAAACCTAGATCTCCGATACCATATTCTGTAACACCCCCAAGTTATTCAGGGTATATTACAGCGCCGTGAACCCCACCGAGGGACCCACAAGGCTAATCATACGCGGAACTATAAAACTTGACCGAGAAGGTCCAAATACAATGAAATGAAAGACGATACAAAGGGTATTCAAACCATGTTCAATGTATCCAAATACATCACAGTACAAAATCAAAACCTCGGCACACAGGCCGGAACATCAAGGCAGATGGAAAACAATACTCGAGTATTCAATTACCATTCCAGTACAACAACACTGAATGGAAAACTCAGAACATAACCGGAGGAAAGACACAGTATCACGCTTGCCCATCATCTTCATGCCGACCCGATACCAGCCTATCTGCTCCTCTGGAACCTGAAATACATAAAAAGTATTTCCCCCATAAAGGGGTTAGCCGTCGAATAGCTAGTGCAAGTATATCAAGTATGAAACACAATACTCCTCGACAATAAAGTAAATGTAACCGTCAATTCATCAATTCAAGACTAGTATTCCGGAATAACTAAATCTCATAGCATTACATCAATACATATATGAATACCGTGGAACCGCACCAGAGGCTACGGAACCCTCAGAGGACTCATCGGTCCATCCCAGAGTGGTTCGTTCATATCATCCATGGAATCGCACCAGAGGCTACGAAACCCTCAGGGGACCCGTCGGCCCGCCCCAGAGTGGATATAAATAATCATGCCATTAATATATCTTACTTTCAAAGTCGAGAACGTACAATCATAAATATATACTTGCCTTTGAGACTTCGAGAAATCGAATGGAAAAGAGTATGAGTTCGGTAGGTCCAAGAACGCGCTTCCGGCACCTAAATGATTCATAAGAGATATGATAATCAATAATCCATACTCATAATTCACGAAGAAACTCCCGAAACCCATTTATGATTCACAAAAATACAAGGGTAAATAACTAGAGTTTGGAAAATCACCCAAACCCTTACAAGTCCGAATACGGCACAAACAAATCCGTAAAATCGTAGGAAAAGTATGTATACGGGGTATATATATCATAATCTCAAGATTTTCAACCCTCAAAGCAGATAAATCGAACGAATCTAATAAAAATCCCAAAATTCCCAAAAATACGGTTCTAAGGATTTTATCTTGATTTGGAGGATAGAAACGTATTAGATGTTGCACAATCCTTGTTATCCAACCCAAGATGACGATATCTGAAGAAGAACCGCCTTAAATCGCCCCAAATCGCCTCTCCCGAGCTCTCCCGATCGGAATAAGTGGAAATGATGTGAAATGACAAGTGCAGGGGTTGACTGTCCCCTTATATACTGTCCCAGTCTAGTGCACGCTATGTCTCAATATTAGCATGCGCTAACGGGTCACCCGGTAATCCAGTGGCTAATGTCATAAGACGTTAGCGCGCGCTACGAAACATCCCTAGCGTGCGCTAACTGGTGTCTTGCCAAAATCTCAGTTCACAGTCTCCGTCCGCTAGCGTGCGTTAACACTGAGCAATAGCGTGCGCTATGCAACACATATAGCGTACGCTAGCCGCTGCCTAGCGTGCGGTACCTGCTAGTCCAGAAAGTCTGAAACCTCACTGCCTCTGCCGACTCAGTCCGTCAGCGCGCGCTAAAGCTTAAAACTAGTGTGCGCTACCCACGCAGAATTAGCGTGCGTTAGCATCGGCCTAGCGTGTGCTACCTCCCTGACTCAGAACACTTCCGAAAGGTCTAACCAGCACGATCATGATCCAAACAAGGCATGAAACTCTAGATCAACACCGACTACATCACAAAGAGTTTACAGAGCGACAAAATAGGAAGAATGGTAAGGACAAACAGTCAATAAAAAGTACGAATATTACATTCTCCCCCTCTAAAAAGAAGTTTCGTCCCAAAACTTAAGAAATAAAAAGTTCGGGGTACTCCGATCGCAAATTCTCTTCCGTGTCCCAAGTCGCTTCCTCGACTCCATGTCTCGACCATTGCACTAAAACCAATGTGATGGTTTTGTGCTGAAGCTGCTTCTCACGACGTTCAAGAATCTTCACTGTTTTTCTCCGGATAGGTAACATCCTTGGTTACGTAAATCTCACTATAGTAAAAAACATGACTTGGATCCGGCATATGCCTTCTCAACTGAGGAACATGACAAACGATATGAACAAGACCCAACACAGGGGAAACGACAAGCAATAAGCTAAGTCTCCAACCCTGGAGTAGGACATGGTCTCCAAAATCGAATTTCAAAGGTTGACGACGAGTATCGGCATACGATTGATATGTTGAAGGGCATCTCAAAATACAAAAGGAAGTCAACTAAATTCGCCTGTACTGTATTCAACAATACCAAGAATTCTCAAAACATTAACATAACTCATAAGTGTAGCATGAACTGTCTGTGCCGAATCCTGTCCGTCGGATTGTACCGATAAAGCTTAATATGGACAAAAACCAATAACACACAAAACAATGACAACATGTCCCGAAACACTGACATACAATCCGAACGCTCACACTGTCAATAACAATGATCAACCCATAAACCAACCGAGAATATCATCGACATGATAAACTCCAATGCTATCGGCGAAAGATCCACAATAATCGAGAATACCATCAACATGATACCCTCCAACACGATCAATAAGAGAACAACAACGACCGAGAGTACCATCAACAAGGTAACTCTAAACTATCAACAATAATGGATCTCAAAGAAATAACCCCGACTGTCGAACAAACCCCTCCGGCGTATGATCAACCAGTCACAAACAGTCAAACATATCCGATACAACATGGACTATGAACGACCACAACAATAAGGCTCAAGAGGGACATCACAGTACGCCCGATCCGGAAATGTGTCCGTGCACATGTCCACCCCGTATACGGAATCCAGAATATACGTGGGACAATGTACCTAATTAGTCTCACGGACTACGTCCCATGTGCACGGTCCAATGCAGAAACATCCATGCATGACCATCGTGTCTGGCTAAAAATCCTACACATAACCAATCGGCACGCATATATGATTCCTAATATATCACGATGCAACATTACGACGAAATTCAAAGGATAACACATCCAATACGGATCATACGACTCACCAAAATGAACGATGATACATGAATAATGAAAGATCGACATGACCAACAATATCCCACACAACAATCCTGGGATCACAATCCCTAAGGACCGATTAACACGATCAACAATCTGGAAATCCTCAACCCTCAACGATCACAAAATTACTGAGTTCACAAGAATGATAGTGTGCTGCCTTGAGTCGGCCAACACGATAATAATAACTCACGGATGGGAACTATCTTCGACTGTCCCAATTCAATACTTCGATCACCTTAGAACAGCAAATCGACAACAACGATACAACGGATGGGAATTGTCCTCGACAGTCCTAATTCAATATATCGATTACCTTAGAATGGTCAATCGATAACAACGATACAACGGATGTCTCGGCACCTTTAATCGGTTACCGATAACGAAGATGATAATCGAATACATCAATGCCTTCAATCGGCCAATACAATATCAATAGAAAAACACCGATATCAATAACGACGATCGCCACAATATCTCAATGGAACATCAATCACAATAACAATCGATACGTCGATACCGTGAATCGGCTATCGACAGCAACTTTACCAACAAGTATCGCAATGCCTTGAACCGGCCATTTACGAACAACAACAACATTTGGCATAATTTGCCGACGGGTGTCGTATCAAACAATCCCCTTATATCAACAAAATCATAAAGAGACCAAGTCTCGAATGATACACACATTCGTACACCTACCTGATAACATTAATCTCATTGATTAGTACAAGTATAAAACTTGCCTCGATATCAATACAACGAACTGTTACCAATTCAGTTAATTTCGTCTACGAGTTCCTCAGTCCCGACCAAGGTAATCTACGAGCTCTTCAACCTCAATCGCAACACAACAGTCATAATCCACGATCAAACATCATATCTTATTGTAAAACAAAGGATTAATAATCAACAGATTCGATGACGATCAATATCAATACAACCAGGCCACAAACTCATCGATTCCACAATATCTCGATTAAACACAGTCTGAACTATCCAACTCAGACCCTCACGAATCCATGTCCACAATACGAGCCGAAATCCGATGATCATATCAGCAACCAATTCGGACCAATAATAAGGGTCTAAATGTTATCGATTCCAAGCTCAATTCTTAAATACGAATTGACAAGGTTCCCTTCTCGTAAATCCATCGTTAAAATTTACCTATGACCGTCATTAATTCGAACCATCCGACTGGTTCAAAACAATAGATAATCCTATTAAAAAGGTTATCAAACAATCCAATCATTCGACTTGAATATTTGCTCCCTACGTATGGGCTTCCAAATTCAGAGATGAATAATAGTCTCATCAAACTCATAATCACATTCGTCTTCCTATACGAATATTATTTCAAACACGTAATTTAGCTCTAGATATGAATACTCCATATTCATATTCCAAACATCAACACTTCTTATAAATTTTCATCACCTCGTTCAATTCAAGAGTTCTTCAAGAACATGAAATATCCGAAATCACGTTCAGAACAACATATCCGAGGCATATATCTCCATGTTACCATTTTATTCATCATATGAAGAAGGTGTCAATAATCATGTCAACATCTGAAAACTCTTATTACAATTCCAATAAATCTCATATAACATTATCACATGATGATCCCAACATGCTCCCTCCCAAGTAGTAATCCTTTAAAAATGAACCACCATCAAAGGGATACGAGGATAACCTTGTATGGACGATTCACGTAGAAGAACAATTGAACTCCATTACAAGAATTATCAAACACTTCAAGAACAATACTTAAATCCGAGCTCTCTATCTTAATCTTGTTTAAGAGGATCATCTCTCAATGTTTAGGAACTTCAAGTATCCCCCCAAGGCTCTCTCTATCAACTGAAGGAAGGAGAGTGGACAAAATGCCTCTCAGCACTCGTCTATCCTCTTTATAAAACACATCACTAGCGCGCGTTGGACCTTATATTTAGCATGCGCTATAGAACTAGCATGCGCTATCCTTCCATGATAACGTGCGCTATCGGGCAGTCCAGAAGCTACTGCATTGCTTCTAAATTCATCTAACGTACGTAATGCCCATGCATTAGCGTACGCAAATAGGCGTTGACTTGCTACAGTGAAATTCTCAGTAGCGTGCGCTATTCCTCGACCTCAGCATGCGCTAATCGTCGTTGACCCGACAACCTGTACCTTCCCAGAAGATGCCCGGGTCCTACACGCCGAAAGCAACCAATAAAGCCAGGATTCCCTATTGACGATCCGAAATTAACGTGCGCTAACAACATGCATTAGCGTGCGCTAATCACCGATTATAAACAATCTGGGCCTACCTGACGGCCACCTTCCGGCCTTATACAGAATACCTTACGTAAGTTAGGGGTCCTCCTTACCGTATGTAACTCAAATCTCTTAGCGTGCGCTAAGTATGCACCGTAGCGTACGCTAAGTATATATCTTAGCGCACGCTAGGCATACATTGTAGCGTACGCTAACGTGGCTGTACTTAGCCATTTTCCGCTATTCTTGTCCGTCATCTTGATATACTAGATGTATATACACGACATACTGAATACATATATATACAACCTGGTAATATTCTCATATGATATACCCAATATCAACAGTACGATAAAATGATACACGATATCTTCAAATATAATTGTCGACCAACTACGACAATTATACTAATACAGCTGTCTCAGTCTTCTAATTATTTTATCCATACTGTATAGACACCAATCTATCCAGTATATCTCAGATAAAATAATGCGAAAAATTTATACTGAAATCCGGATATTATGTACTAAAAGTCGGGATATCACACTGTACCCCCCTTGAAATAAGTTTCGTCCTCGAAACTTGCAATCCCGTCACAGCAAACAAATCAACCAAAATATCCGAACTCATCACAAGAGCAATCGTCGGTCTCCACAAGCGAATAACCAAGACAGTATACTTACAGGTACGTGAAGTCGATGATCTCCTGTGATACTAGCATGCGACTCCCAAACAAAGTCTCAACACAATACTGATACACACCAATATCGCAATTAGCAATTTGAAAATATCTTTCCGCGTCCGCGACCACGATCTCGTCTCTATCCCCTGTCAGCAGACATTCTAAAGGGTACACAAAGTACGTAAGTACAATCCAAATCGCACGTCCTCGAAGTGACCGATTCTCAAGAATATCAAACTAAAAGCAAAGCGGTTAAGAAAACATAAGAAGAGTAATAGGACTTACAAGTACCGGCCGCACTGTGATGATGTCAAAGTAGTGATACTGTAGATAAACAATGACTCAATCAACCCAAAAGACCGACAACCTAGGTATCCATAAACCTAGATCTCCGATACCATATTCTGTAACACCCCCAAGTTATTCAGGGTATATTACAGCGCCGTGAACCCCACCGAGGGACCCACAAGGCTAATCCTACGCGGAACTATAAAACTTGACCGAGAAGGTCCAAATACAATGAAATGAAAGACGATACAAAGGGTATTCAAACCATGTCCAATGTATCCAAATACATCACAGTACAAAATCAAAACCTCGGCACACAGTCCGGAACATCAAGGCAGATGGAAAACAATACTGGAGTATTCAATTACCATTCCAGTACAACAACACTGAATGAAAAACTCAAAACATAACCGAAGGAAAGCCACAGTATCACGCTTGCCCATCATCTTCATGCCGACCCGATACCTGCCTATTTGCTCCCCTGGAACCTGAAATACATAAAAAGTATTTCCCCCATAAAGGGGTTAGCCGTCGAATAGCTAGTGCAAGTATATCAAGTATGAAACACAATACTCCTCGACAATAAAGTAAATGTAACCGTCAATTCATCAATTCAAGACTAGTATTCCGGAATAACTAAATCTCATAGCATCACATCAATACATATATGAATACCGTGGAACCGCACCAGAGGCTACGGAACCCTCAGAGGACTCATCGGTCCATCCCAGAGTGGTTCGTTCATATCATCCATGGAATCGCACCAGAGGCTACGAAACCCTCAGGGGACCCGTCGGCCCGCCCCAGAGTGGATATAAATAATCATGCCATTAATATATCTTACTTTCAAAGTCGAGAACGTACAATCATAAATATATACTTGCCTTTGAGACTTCGAGAAATCGAATGGAAAAGTGTATGAGTTCGGTAGGTCCAAGAACGCGCTTCCGGCACCTAAACGATTTGTAAGGGATATTATAATAAATAATCCATATTCATAATTCATGAAGAAACTCCCGAAACCCGTTTACGATTCACGAAAATACAAGGGTAAACAACTAGAGTTTGGAAAATCACCCAAACTTTTACAAGTCCGAATACGGCACAAACAAATCCGTAAAATCATAGGAAAAGCATGTATACGGGGTATATATATCATAATCTCAATATTTTCAAGCCTCAAACTAGATAAATCGAACGAATCTAAGAAAAACACCAAAATTCCCAAAAATAGAGTTCTAAGGATTTTACCTTGATTTGGAGGATAGAAACATATTAGATGTTGCATAATCTTTGTTATCCAACCCAAGATTACGATATCTGAAGTAGAACCACCTCAAATCGCCCCAAATCGCCTCTCCCGAGCTCTCCCGATCGGAATAAGTGGAAATGATGTGAAATGACAAGTGCAGGGGTTGACTGTCCCCTTATATACTGTCCCAGTCTAGGGCACGCTACGCCTCAATATTAGAGTGCGCTAACGGGTCACTCGGTAGTCCAGTGGCTACTGTCATAAGACGTTAGCGTGTGCTACGAAACATCTCTAGCGTGTGCTAACTAGTGTCCTGCCAAAATCTCAGTTCACTGTCTCCGTCCGCTAGCGTGCGGTACCTGCTAGTCCAGAAAGTCTGAAACCTCACTGCCTCTGCCGACTCAGTCCGTCAGCGCCCGCTATGGCTCAAAACTAGCATGCGCTACCCACGCAGAATTAGCGTGCATTAGCATCGGCCTAGCGTGCGCTACCTCCCTGACTCAGAACACTTCCGAAAGGTCTAACCAACTCGATCATGATCCAAGCAAGGCATGAAACTCTAGATCAACACCGACTACATCACAAAGAGTTTACAGAGCGACAAAACAGGAAGAACGGTAAGGACAAACAGTCAATAAAAGGTACAGATATTACAGCTTTCATTTATTAAATTGAGTTGTCATTCTTTTTTGTGTTCAAGTTTATTATTGTCATTGAAATATGAATGTAGTTAGTTTCTGAATTGGTTAATGACCTTGTCGGTCTGCTTTGTAATTATATTGATCCCGGTCGGTCAATCATTGAGTAGTCTTTTGGAGTTTAGCTGGGTAGATCCTTGTGATAAGGGTCTACGGCATGTAACATTCCCGGTCGGATTCTGGGGGTGTTACATTAATTGTCCGATGTTTGTGTTGTTTTAATAAGTACTCGAGTACATCGTCATTTGTGATCTTGGATTTAGTTATGTATTAATATTCTTCATTGCACGTTTGTATTTCAGTATTGGCCCAGAACTGTTGTATTTTATTTCAGTTACTTTCATATATTGGTATCTGTTATTGTCTTTTCATTTCTTCAGCCTTGTAATATTCCTGAATATATCGGGGGTGTTACAGAATATGGTATCGGAGCTAATATTATGGATATCTTGGCCGTTGGGTTAAAATAGGGGTCCTATATGTCTTTTGAGGTAACAGGCTGTGAATAACATCACTGTACTACTAACGTCTTCGTGCGAGCGGTGGTTGTAAGCTCCTAAACTCTATCTCGTCCTTTACATGGTATACCTCTTTATACTTGAACATTAGAATGATATCATTTCCTGTATATTGAGTCTTTATGCTTATAGCATGTTGAGAGGAGGACGTGGACGTATGAATGCTGAAAGAGAAGATTCGCCTTCTAATCAGGCTAGCCACAGCTCAGTCGAGCCACAAGAATCTATTAACAATGAACCAGAACCTGTTGTTCCCGAAATCCTTCGTCAGGTGGTCAACCAGATGACTCAGTTTGCTCAAGTTGTGGACCGGATGCAGGTGGCAGTAGGATTGCAATAGGGAGAAAGACAGTAAGGCATCCGAGACTTGGGAAATCGCAGAGACCGATGGCTACAGGAGGTATCAAAGATGCAACCACCAAAGTTTGATGGTTTCTCGGAGACGCCGACGTGGGATCATTGTCTTAGAGAGCTGGAGAAAGTGTTCGCAGGGATTAACTGCCCGGACGACCGGAGAGTTCTCATAGCCCAGTACTTTCTGATAGGGGAAGCATCCGAGTGGTGGGAAGCCATCCGGCCAGCAGATCATGATGCCGACTGGAGAGAATTTAAATTGATGATGGAAGCTCAGTACTGTCCCCGTCCGTTGAGGGAAGCTAAAGTTCAAGAATTTTTCTCCGCACAACCGTCAGATGTGTCAGTATCCTAGATAATTAAAATGTTTAATCAGCTGATGGCATTTGTTCGACACCTAGTCAAAACAGATGCGGAAATTATGATCCATTTCAATATGAGGATAAAATTGTAGATACAGAGGTACATGTCTGGTTTTGAATGTACCACTCTCCGTCAGTATCAGGACAAAGCGTTGGCATATGAGATTAAGGAAGCAGCGATGGAAAAGTTCGCTGAATTCAAGAAACAGAAAGTGTCTGGCAATTTCACGGAACACAAGAGCAGTAGGCCCTGCAAGGCCCAGTCATCTTTCCATTCATTCAAGAAACCTCCACACCCATCCAAGAGCGGAAAGAATTTCGGAGCAGTATCAGCCACGACGGATGTAACAAGGAAGTGCTTTAAATGTGGTCAGATGGGACACTATCGACGAAATTGCTCCCTTCCCGCCATGACTTGTTATGATTTTGGTCGAGAGGGACATCGTGCGGTGTTCTGTGAAGAGGTTGCAAAATCTTTTAGAGCTCGTACATCACAGCCAGCTCAGAAAGAAGCGCCTGTATGAAATGAGGCGTAGCGTGCATAAGGCAGCCAATAATGGAGGAAGGCGGCTAGCACATGAGCCAGCTAGTCGATGGGTCCGTATAAGATTCCCGCGGATGAACCTGGATAATTTTGGGGTCAATGGGTGTTACCGTACGCTAAGTGATGTGTATAGCGTACGCTAATTCTAATCGATTACGTACGTAACTTGGATGAGGTAGCATACGTAAGTGTGTACAGTAACGGGACAAAAAGCTATTATTGAACATTAACGTATGCTAAGGATAACAGATAGCGCACGCTAAGAGGATTACGTACATTATGCATGAAGGCTAACGTATGTAAAGTCAGAAAAATTATAAAAGGGACAACACACCATTTCATTTCAATTCGTTTCTTTCACTTGGCCTTCAACTTACTCCATCTGCAGAGAGTTCCCAACCACCTAAAACACCCATTGACCATCTCTACTTGATCATTGAAGATTGGATATCACTTATACTTGATCATTGAAGTTGAGAAACATCTTGGATTGGCACACAAACAACCGGAGTTGGATTCTACCTATTGTCTCAGCATTTTCTTCATCTTAAGGTATGTTATGTTATCTCCAACCTTGGATTCGTGTTCTTAAGGATGTTATGATCATGCTACCAAGGATATTAAGTTCAATAGATGATTTATTCAACCAACATCATGTTTAGGAAGTTGAGATGATTATTCTTAAGTGACCATTGTTGAGAACATTATAATTGGAATCTTGTTATGGCAAACAATAAGAGTAGTGTTCTGAGATTGATAATCTGTATTGAATGGTGTTGCCATAATGACCGTAGACTTGGTATTGATATCACTTTTTGTTAAACGGACTTAATAAAAGGATCATCGAAGGTTGTAACATTTCTTATAAGTTGGATTGGTTAAATAATCTTCATGATAAAGTTTAAATGTATTGATGATTTTGGTAACAAGTGTATCAACCTCAGATTAACCGAACTACGAAAGAGAAGTTGAAATCAAGATTGAGTATAACGTTGTGATGTTATGTTTATCCTTGAATTCGAATATGTCTTAAACCGTAAGATCATTCAAGTTGGCATGAGTATAGTATGTATAAGGATAACGTACGTTACACACTAAGCATTACGTATGTTATACCATCAGGAAAGGCAGTCTTCTGATCAGAGAAGAAACTGTCAAATGCATAATTAGCGTACGCTAGACTTTGTAGCTTACGTAGCTAATGAACTGACTTAATGTACGCTACGTTAGGTACGTAACGTATGCTATGAAGATGAGTCAGGATATATTTTGTTGAACTTTCGGTCGAAGTTTTAATTGCTAGATGTTCGGATGTTAATTACTCGATGTAAGATGAACTCTATATTATTTCTTCTCTTTTAGGTCCAAATCTTACTACGTGATCGACCGAAGGGGCAACCTTCGAGTGTATTGATATTCGTCGAAGTTTTATTCTTGTCATCAATTCGAGGCAAGTACTTTAAATTGTTTTATGTATTGATGTTATACATATTGTCGTGCATATATGTCGTTGTTGTATGTCCACCTCGTGTTGGTCCGACGGGATCATCGGGGGATCTATGCTAGCATGCGCTGGATCATCGGACAGGTTTTTCCACCGCGTGTTGGTCTGACAGGATCATCGTGGGATCTAGGCAGTGAATGCTGGATCATCGGAATTACCATGTGTATGTTGTGATGTCATGTTGTGATTATCATTTGTGTATGATATTTATGAGTTTCTCGTAGGAAGAGACTCGTTAGTATTTTGTCATTTATGTTAGTATTGTTCTTCGTGAGTTGAATAATATGTCGTGGTACTTGTACTAGTATCGTTGTGCTAGCCCCTACGGGGGTGAACATTTGTTTATGTTCAGGATCCAGGAGAGCGGGAAAACAACCACTGGAGCTGCATGACGACGAGGTTTCAGAGTGATGTTCCGGCCAAGTTTAATTTTCGGATGTTTGTGTTGTTTTAATAAGTACTCGAGTACGTCGTCATTTGTGATGTTGGATTTGGTTATGTAATAATATTATTCATTGGACGTTTGTATTTTCAGTATTGGCCCAGAATTGTTGTATTTTATTTGAGTTACTTTCATATATTGGTATCTGTTATTGTCTTTTCATTTCTTTAGCCTTGTAAATTCTAATGTAAAGGATTTACGGCGCTGTAATATTCCTGAATATATCGGGGGTGTTACAGTCTCTACTTGCCACGTGCCGGAGAGATGAATGGAACGACGACCACCCAATTAACCTCCAAGGTTACAGCTAGAATCGAGTGATGGAAGCTTTCTATTGTGATTATAACACTCAAGAAGATGAAGAAGAAGATGAAGACTTAGAGAATAACTATTTTTTTCTCTCTCTCTCTTGCTTGAACCGTGAATGCACAAGTCTGTAGGAGAGAAATGAAGTCTTCACTTCTTGATACACATTCAACACCAAATCACCTTTCAATATAAAAAGAGATATTATATCTTTTAGTTTCTTTGATCTTCTAATTATAAAATTGGAGACAAAGACCAAGAGAGAAGGTGAAGTAGGTGGGGGACGGCCATCTATAAGACCCGGACGGGTTTGGTTCGTTTCGTACTGCTGTGAGTTCAAACAGATAAACTCCATTTTGTTCCGATGTATTTATATCAATTAATTAATCTAATTAATTATTCATATCAAATACAAAATAATATAATTAGTTTCTCCAACAAATAATTATATTCATGAATTAAATTAATCACTCAGTAATTTATTTCATTAGACCGTAAATTAATTTATCCAATAAAATAATTTAGACATCCAATGTCCCAAAATTAATTAGACATCCAATGTCCAATAAATTAGATATTCAATATCTAATATGTATAAAGAGAGAATAAGCTCGATTCATTCCGTCGTCAATCCTATTGTACGACTCGGTAGGTCCATCTCAGTTAGCAATGGGAGGAACCAAAGAGTAATAGCACCACCTAGCCAGCCTGGCGGCCTACACTGTACCCCAACTGAGAACGAATAATTGAGATCATTCAAAAACCATTCTGTCGTGAATACCAGTACACGTATAAACCCTTATTTCAAATGTCCCGATCAAGATATAGGGTCACAGTCAGTCAAACCCTATCTGTACTTGACGATATGCATGAGTTAATACAAATTGAAATCATCGAGCTCTCGTGTATCCAATACAACTAGCTCCAATGCTTTGGCTAAAGACTTATGATCTCATTTGCCAATAACCTCATAGGCCATATAACCCGTTCACTAACAGGAGAAAGAATTTTATCTTGGTATTCAGTAGAACCTGATACTTGCCAGTCAAGACGCACGTCGAGGTTGACCCACACCTTCCGATTTTCTGGTTCGAACTACTATAATGAAAATCTTAACGTCACAACCACATCCCTACTAAATCCTCAAGTCAAAGGTTCACAAATACCTATCACAAACTTTCGATTCCGTCATTGACTGTCCCGGAGTGAAATCCGTGTGATGAATAGAGGGTGAGTCGGTTCGAGTATACTAATCTCATTAGCATACCTACAACGTGTGGTACCACTAACCATTAGTGTCCGATAAGCACTCTCCAAGTCAAAGAACACGTCATACAAGTCTTCACATAAACTTAACGCCCAGTCAAGTTTCATCGACTTGTGAACAGTTAAGTATTTGAGCCATAAACCTATCCAGTGTCGATACCCTTATCCAATAAGGAGTGGAACATTTTGCTCTCAAATACATGGACTAGTTTATATATATATATATATATATATATATTTACGAGTCAGGAATGCCAGTGACTACCAATAAATAAAGAAACATTTAATGCCTTATGATAATGATTTACATAATAATAAGTACAATGCCCTTACTCAACATCCTCTGAGTGGCATTCGAGGGTATGCTCCTAACAATCTCCCACTTGCACTCAATGCCACTCACTATAGTATCTAATGCCCATGTTCTCTAGATGACGCTCCAAGCTAATCTGAGAAAGTGGCTTGGTCAGTGGATCAATGACATTGTTGGCTGAGTCTACTCTATGCAGAACAATGTATCCCTTGCGAACAAATTCTCTTACGATAGTGGGGCGGCCATCTAGAAGGTGAAGTAGGTGGGGGGCGGCCACCTAGAAGACCCGGACGAGTTTGGTTCGTTTCGTACTCCCGTGAGTTCAAACAGATAAACTCCATTCTGTTCTGATGTATTTATATCAATTAATTAATCCAATTAATTAATCATATCAAATACAAAATAATATAATTAATTTCTCCAAGAAATAATTATATTCATGAATTAAATTTAATTGGACATCCAATGTCCCAAAATTAATTAGACATCCAATGTCCAATAAATTAGATATCCAATATCTAATATTTATAAAGAGAGAAGAAGCTCGATTAATTCCACCGTCAATCCTATTGTGCGACTCGGTAGGTCCATCTCAGTTAGCAATGGGAGGAACCAAAGAGTAGTAGCACCACCTAACCAGCCTAGCGGTCTACACTGTACCCCAACTGAGAATGAATAATTGGGATCATTCAAAAACCATTCTATCGTGAATACCAGTATACGTATAAGCTCTTATTTCAAATGTCCCGATCAAGTTATAAGGTCATGGTCAGTCAAACCTATCTGTACTTGACGCTATGCAGGAGTTAATGCAAATCGAGATCATCGAGCTCTCGTGTATCCAACACAACTAGCTCCAATGCTTTGGCTAAATACTTATGATCTCATCTGCCATTAACCCCATATGACGTATAACTCGTTCACTAACAGGAGAAAGAATTCTATCTTGGTATTCAGTAGAACCTGCTACTTGCCCATCAAGACACACGTCGAGGTTGACCCACACCTTCCGGATTTCTGGGCCAGACTACTCTAATGAAAATATTAACGTCACAAGCACATCCCTACTAAATCCTCAAGTCAAAGGTTCACGAATACCTATCACAACCTTTCGATTCCGTCATTAACTATCCCGGAGTGAAATTCGTGTGACGAATAGAGGGTGAGTCGGTTCGAGTATACTAATCTCATTAGCATACCTACAATGTGTGCTCCCACTAACCATTAGCATTCGACAGACACTCTCCAAGTCAAAGAACATGTCATACAAGTCTTCACATAAACTTAACGCCCAGTCAAGTTTCATCAACTTGCGAATGATTAAGTATTTGAGCCATAAACCTTTCTAGTGCCGATCTTCTTATCCAATAAGGAGTGGAATGTTTTGCTCTCAAATACATGGACTAGTTTCTATATATATATTTACGAGTTAGGAACGCTGTGACTACCAGTAAATAAAGAAACATACAATGCCTTATGATAATGATTTACATAATAACAAGTACAATGCCCTTACTCAACATCCTCTGAGTGGCATTCGAGGGCATACTCCTAACAATCTCCCACTTGCACTCAATGCCACTCACTATGGTATCTAATACCCATGTTATCCAGATGACGCTCCAAGCTAATCTGAGAAAGTGGCTTGGTCAGTGGATCAGCGACATTATCGGATGAGTGTACTCTATGCAGAATAATGTATCCCTTTTGAATAAATTCTCTTACGAGATGATACTTCCTCTCAATGTGTTTGGTACTATTGTGAAACCTCGTCTCGTTGGCCTGTGCTATAGCTTCGGCGTTGTCGCAAAAAAGCGGAACAGGTAGCTCAGCACATCGTATCACTTGAAGTTCTCCCAGAAACTTCTTAATCCAGAACCCTTCCTTAGAAGCCTCCGAGACTGCTTGATACTCAGCCTGACTGGTGGAATAAACAGTCGCGCTTTGCTTGGCGCTATGCCAAGATACTTCTCCTCCATTAAGAGTAAATATGTAGCCAGAAGTAGACATCGTATCGTCTTTCTGTCCTTGGAAGTCTGAATCAGTGAAGACCATCACATCAAGTTCTCCACCGCCATACATTAGAACCAGATCTATAGTCTTTATTAAGTACTTAAGAACGTTCTTTACGAAAGTCCAATGTTCCTTGCCTGGGTTTGCCTGAAACCTACTTACCATGCTCTCAACGTGCGCAATGTCAGGTCTCTTACACAATATTGCATACATAAGGCTACCCACGGCCGAAGCATATGGTATATTACTCATTTCCTTTCGTTGTTACTTACTTTGAGGACGCATATTCGAGGAGAGTTTTATTCCATGTCGCATCAGTAGGAACCCTCTTTTAGAATCATCCATCTTAAATCGCTTTAAGATTATATCTATACAGAGGGCTTCGCAAAGACCTATCTTTCTCTTCGCTCTATCCCGGTAGAGCTGAATACCAAGAATATAGGTTACTTCTCCCAAGTATTTCATGGAGAAATTACTCGAAAGCCAAGCTTTCACAGAACAGAGCATCCCCACATCATTTCCTATTAGTAGAATATCATCTACATATAGTACTAAGAATGCGACCTTGCTCCCACTAACCCTCTTGTATACACAAGGTTCCTCTTCATTTTGCACGAAGTCAAACTCTTTGAATGCCTCATCAAAACGAAGGTTCCAACTACGCGAAGCTTGCTTCAGTCCATAAATGGAACACTGAAGCTTGCCCACTTTTTGAATATTGACCTCGGACACAAAGCCTTTAGCCTACTCCATATAGATTTCCTCCTCGAGGAATCTATTGAGTAAAGCCGTCTTTACGCCCATTTGTCATATCTCATAATCGTGGTAGGCAGCTATAGCAAGCATCATGCGAATAGACTTGATCATAGCTATAGGTGAGAAGATATCGTGATAATCGATCCCTTCTTTCTGGGTATAACCCTTTGCCACAAGCCTGGTCTTATAGGTGTCAACCTTACCATTCCCATTAGTCTTTCTCTTATAGATACACTTGTTCCCAGTAGGAACTATGCCCTTGGGGCGGTCTACTAGAGTCCAGAATTGACATGCATCGAGTCTATCTCAGCTTCCATAGCTTCACACCATTTTGCGGAGTCTACATCCACCATCGCTTGGTCATAGGTCGTTGGGTCGGTCTCTTGGCTATCACCTGGAACCTCATGGAGACCCAGCTCCTCCAGCTGCACAAGGCGATACCTCTTAGGTAAATGAGACACCCTACTATACCTACGAGGTGGTTGTACTTGTGTTTCAGAAGGTTTGGTTCCAACCTCTTGTACAGGTGTCTCCTGAGGAGTTTCATTGTATTCTTCCAAAGAAATACTTCTACCTGCTCCGCCTTCCTGAATGAACTCATCTTCCAGGAAGTGTTCTTGGAAAGCAACAATGATCTTTCGATCTTCGGGCATGTAGAATAGATAACCCATCGTCCCACATGGAAATCCAATGAAACGTCCCTTCACGTACCTAGCTTCCAATTTCTCCACCTTAGTCTTCTTGACATAGGCGGGACATCCCCAAATCCTAATGTGATTAAGTCTTAGTTTCCTGCCCTCCTACATCTCATGTGGAGTTTTAGGAACGTATTTGGAAGGGCATCTGTTCAAGATATAAGTAGCAGTTAGGAATGCATACCTTCACAAGTAAATTGGTAAGTCAGTATAGCCTATAGAACGGACCGTGTTCAACAAGGTTCGGTTCCTTCTTTCTGACACACCATTTAACTGAGGAGTTCCTGGAGGTGTTAGTTGTGATACTATTCTATGTTCCTTTAGGAACTCATCAAACTCTATAATCATATACTCGCCACCTCGGTCTGACCGAAGTGCTTTGATATGATTTCCAGTTTGTTTTTCGACTAGGGCCTTAAATTCCTGTAATTTCACAAAGGCCTCGGATTTATGTTTCATTAAGTATACATAGCCATACCTAGTATGATCATCTGTAAACGTAATTAAATACTGATATCCATCACGTGCTGCTTCCAAAGTACCACATTCGTCAGTATGGACTAATCCAAGTTTATCAACGGCTCTTTCAAAAGTCCTTGTGAAGGGGGACTTAGTCATTTTGCCTTTAAGGCAAGATTCACAAGTTGGAAAGGGATCCGATCCCAATGGACCCATAAGTCTATCTTTTTCCATTTTGTAAACCCTGGTCTGACCAACATGACTAAGTCTAAGATGCCATTTCAAAACTTGATTAGTTTCATCTATACCACGCTTCCTAGTCATGGTATTCATAACGACTTTGTTACTTAAGTTAAGATGATACAGTCCATTTAACAATGTAGCAGTGCCTACTAGTTTATTTCTAAAATAAATTTTGCAGGAACCATCACCAACAAAAAATGAAAAGCCTTTCCGATCCATGACCGGAATGGATACAATATTTTTATGCCCCTTGGGCAAAACAACTACATCATCTAAAGTTAAAACAAAGCCGGATTCCAAATCCAAAAGAAGTGATCATATGTCAGTTGCTTCGACACAATGCCTGCTTCCGACAGTAATCATCACTTCCCCAGCTCCAAGCTTCCTACTTTATTCTAGATCCTGATTCACAGTGCAAATGTGAGAACTAGCATCAGAGTCCAGTATCCAAGAAGTATAAAATATAGTAGCACAACAATACCTTTCCAAAACTAAAAGTTCTATACCTGAAGTGTAATACCCAGTTGTAATTCAGTAATTATCATTCAGTATTTATCATTCAGTAATTGATACTTAGTAATTTCATTCATTATTGATCATTTGTCACTCATATTCAGTCATGGTATTCATCATTCAGAGTAATCGTATCGTGTATCAATCGTCATTCATCACTAATCTGATTGGAGTTTCGTGCCTTGTTTATCATCATTGTCATTCTCGTTGCGAGCTGTGCGTGAGGAGTAGCGCACGCTACATACTCCTTTTAGCGTACGCTAATTGGGTATAGGTAGCGCACGCTACCACTCAGCTTTAGCGCACGCTAAGGTGACCCTGGCTGCAGTCCAGAAGGTACTGGACTGCAGGTGAGTTATAGGTAGCGCACGCTACGAGTGGTAAGTAGCGCGCGCTAACGGGTTGTAGTAGCGCACGCTATATGTGTGGAGTAGCGCGCGCTAGGGACGGATCAGGTTGAGTCCAGTGGCTACTGGACTGCACTGGATTTATTCATAGCGCACGCTATGTATTGTTGTTAGCGTACGCAACCGATATATTAGCGCACGCTAAACAATGGTTGTAGCGCACGCTATCGGGGTCAGATCAGAGGTCAGACAGTTTTCTGGACTCCAGTACTGGGCATCAATATTTCGATAGCGCACGCTAATAATGGGTCTTAGCGCACGCTAGTAGTATGGCCGTAGCGCACGCTACAAGAAGGTACGTAGCGCGCGCTACCGTGTTCGGACAGTGGGTACTGGACTACCCAAATTACTCGTTAGCGCACGCTACGCACAAGGGATAGCGCACGCTAACCTGGACTGACTATAAATTGGACAGTTTAGTCAGAGTTCGTCATTATTCATCTCATTTCATTCCTTCGGTAATTTTGGGCGATTTCGAGCGATTCGGAGAGGATTCTTCGAGGTGTAATCGTCAATCATCATCTTCAAGCTCATCTTTCGGATTGATCATCATTTCATCATCTTCATCACATCGAATCAAAGGTATTAATCTCTTGGATCTAGAATTTCGGATTTTTGGGTTTTTCCTTCCGATTTCTTCGTGTAAGCTTGGATTATCATTGGAATATGTTAGTTATGGATTATCTAACTTGGATAAATATATTCCTACGGATTTAATGGTTATTTTCGGAATTATTCCAAGAACCCTTGGGGTTGACTTCGGTTATTTTGGGGATTTCCGATTGTCGTTATTATAAACTTGGATTGTGGATTTCTATGAGATTATTGATATCATTGATAATGTTTTGCTGGTTTGAATCAATCATGTTGGAGTTGGTTCGATTATTGGGTTTGGTTTTAACCAACGGGTATCTCAACGTTTTCGTTAGAGTACATCTACGAGTTCGGATATTGTTGTATCGACGTTTGGGTCGGTTATGATCGTATTTGAGTCGTGTACTGATCGGTTGTTGGTAACTATTGATGTTCAAGGTTGTTCAAGCGACCGACTTTTCATTTAGGACGTTGTTCGTGGAAGGACATTCTTCATCGGTATTGTGTATGTTAATTCTTACTCGGTTAAAAGGATATTCATTCCTTTTGTTGTTGTTCATTCATAATCGTAACTCATTCATCATTGTATTAATCGTATCAACACTTGTCATTGTCAATTAATAACCTCAGTCATAAGGAACGACAGTTCCGATCATTTCATTGAGCTATCATTCATTTCACCCTCATTTAATCTTGGTGAGTCATTTTTCATTTTCGTTGTCACTTTTGACATATTGTGACATTCCGGGTCATACTGGCGTGCCGGTTGGTATGTGTAGGATTTTCATGTCGGGCACATTATAGTCGTGTGTTGGTTGGTGGCCTCACATTGGACTGTGCACACGAGTTGATGGCTTCGTGAGACTGATTAGGTACAAGACCACACGTGTATTGATCGTTGGTGGCTTGTGCACGGACACATTTCCATCCCGGGCGTAGTGTGGCGCCATTCCTTTGAGCCGTACTGATAGTTGATTCATATAGCATGTTTGATTGCGTATGTTTCGACAGGATAAATCATAACTTCAGATATATCATGATTGTGTATTTTCAACCCTTGAGGATTGTTGTTCTGTGTAACTGACCCCGTTGGGGGATGCTGTTTTTCAGGTCATGGCAAGGCTAAGGCACGGGGAGAGCACGGTGACGGCGAGGAGTCCCAGTGATACTAGTAGGGGGCCCCAGTCTGTTCAGTCATTTATTCAGTCATTTATGTTCCTTTATTTATTCCGCTGCAGACATTCCGTTTGAATACTCATTTCATTCAGTGTTGTGTATTTTATCGTCATATAAAATACACATGTATTCTATCTTATCCTGGGTGTGTTGTATAAAACTCCTCATCGGAGTAATTGATGTTGTAATGTGGTTCGGTACTACATTTACCTGTGTAATTCATTCATTTTCATTCGCCTGGTGGGTCCCAGTCGGGGGTCCATGGCACTGTAATATCCGCCTAGTTTGGGGTGTTACAGAGTTGGTATCAGAGCGTGGTTTTGAATACTACCTTCCAAGTCATGTCTCATTTGAAATCATCGTCATCGGACTAGTATCATTGGACTTTCGCGTCACGTGTGACCTGTGCAAATGCCGAGCCAATCAGACCAAAAAATGTAAGATTTCTAATGCCATGGTATAATTTCTGGCATTAATCATTCATTCATAATTCATCAGTTAACAATCCTCAATCATCATTGTCATTTTGACCGGGACGGTCAGGTTAACTCATTAATCAGTCAATTCATTTCATTGTTCAGTTGTTGATCAGGAAGATCGAATCATTAATCTTGTTAACTCATTCAAGATAATCATTTCAATAATTCCATCAGATAATCATGTCACGTCAATTAATCATTCATGTAATCGCTGTATTTGAGCGCGTATGCTCATTTTCATCATTTCATAATATAACCATAATGTAATACTCAGGCGAGATATATAATCATCATATGACTTTCCACTTCAGTATGGAAAGGGCTGGCAGAGGACGTGGAGGACGAGGCCGTGGAGCGGGCCGAATCCCGAGAACTCGTGCGAATACACGTGCAAATGCCAGGAATAATGCTAACTCATCGAGCAGTGATGCTGCCACTCATTCACCTGGACGCGATCATTCACTGTCGGGGAGTCGTACCCGGGACACGGCTCAGTCAGAGGGTGTCCGGGTTGACCCACTCGCATTTATGCAGGGCATGATGGCCCAAAAGACCCAGATGGCTCAGTTGATGGAGACGATGCATAACTCCGTCAATCAAAATCAGCAGGCTCCTCCGCCGCCACCTCAAAGGCAAGAGAGGGGTGTAAGCAATATCATTAGCGATATCTCTCGCCAGCGACCACCTACTTTTGAGGGCTCATCTGAGCCGGCGGATATTGTTCATTGGCTTGAGCATTTTGAGAAGTTATTTGCTGTGGTGGATTGCCCTGAAGGGCATAAGGTTTCAGTTGCGGCTTACTATCTCGGTAAGAGCGCTCATTCATGGTGGTTATCATTGAAGCCCACAGACGGAACATGTACTTGGGATCAGTTCAAGACTCTCATGATGGAGAGGTACTATCCGGCCCCACTCAGGGAGGCCAAGTTGTCGGAATTACTCACTCCCGACCTTTCGGCGGATGATGATGTTCTCGCCATCGCCGAAAAATTTCAGGAACTTCTTCCGTTCGCCTCATCTATCATTCACTCAGAAGCGGACAAGATCAAGTATTTCAGCAAGAGGCTGAAACCCCGTATGAGACTTCAGTTACTTAATCATAATTGTGCCACTCTGGCCGAGTTCATTGAGAAGGCTCTTACTTACAAGCTTACAGCTAAGGAAATTGCTAAGCAGCAACCTTCGTCTGCTAGCAAGAAGTCCAAGAATCGTAATCAGTCTGACGGGAGTCAGGCCACTTTCAAGAAACCACGTGCAGGCTCTACTTTTTCTGAGCGACCTCCCACGGCGTATAAACCCACGGAATCTCAGTCGCGAGCGGCCAATTCGGCCATCACCTGTTTCAACTGTGAGGAACAGGGTCATTTCAGCACCAAATGTCCGGCGATCACACGTGCCACAATCAGGGATTGCCGGGCATAGGGCCCGTTTTTGCCGTAGGGACTCTAAACCCACTCCGGCGTCATCTCAAGCCCTGTGTCATTCGGCGGTGTAGAATCAAAGCCACTCGGGCTGCTCAAGACGACAGAGCTAAAGGTGGAGCTAAGAGCTATGACGGAGGAGCGTCGGTTCGGGGCCGGCAAGCCCGAATTTATGAGATGAAGAAGACCGATGATCCCGAGGCCCGAATGATCTCGGTACACTCGATATCCTATCTCAACCCGTGTGTACCCTTTTGATACCGGTGCATCTCATTCATTCATTTCCGAGTCATGTCCGAGTAGACTACGTGGGTAGTGCTACTAGTTGTGAGCCTTATGTCATTGGCCTACCTGATTGTAGTAGAATTATCAGAAATCCTGAGATTCAGAATTGTCCTATTCAGCTTCATGGTCGTGTATGGCCAGCGGACCTAATCGTAGTAGATTTGCCGAGGGACGACGTCATCTTGGGTATTGATTGGATGGATCGTCATGATGCCATCATTAGTGTCCGAAAGCGTTTGGTCACTATCATTTCAGACGATGGAGTCGAATGTGTGTTTCAGGGAGGTAATCTCGGCTGTTCTGGTAAAGTCATTAATTTGATGAAAGCAGTAAGATTACTCAATCAGGGATGTGTCGGTTATTGGTGCTATATGGCCAAAACCGAGAAATCATCAGTAATGTTAACGGATATTCCGGTGGTGAGGGAATATGCCGATGTTTTTCCAGACGAGTTACCTGGTTTGCCTCCGCAGAGGGATGTGGAATTCACGATTGAGTTGGAGCCTAGTACGTCCCCGATATCGAAGGCACCGTACCGGATGGCCCCGACCGAAATGCAGGAATTAAAAAACCAACTTGAGGAGTTGTTCGAGAAAGGTTATATCCGACCGAGTGCGTCCCCGTGGGGAGCACCAGTGTTGTTTGTCAAGAAGAAGGATAGTTCATTCCGCTTATGTATTGATTATCGGGAGTTGAACAGGGTAACAATCAAGAATAAGTATCCCTTACCCCGTATTGATGATCTCTTAGATCAACTTCAGGGAGCTTCAGTATTTTCCAAGATCGACTTAAGATCTGGATATCATCAGTTGCGGATTCGAGAGTCGGATATCGCGAGGACGGCGTTTCGAACACGCTATGGTCATTATGAGTTTGTGGTTATGCCGTTCGGTTTGACTAATGCACCTGCGGTATTTATGGAGTTAATGAATCGGGTTTTCATCGACTTTTTGGATCAGTTTGTTGTTGTCTTCATTGATGACATTTTGATTTATTCTCGTGACCGGGAGGAACACGAGTCTCACCTTCATCAAGTGCTCGACGTGTTGAGACGAGAACAACTTTTTGGGAAGTTTTCCAAATGTGAGTTCTGGATGTCCGAAGTGACTTTTCTCGGACATGTAATTTCATCAGACGGAGTTCGTGTCGATCCTCAGAAGACGGAGGCTATTCGGGATTGGCTACCTCCGAAGAACGTTAAGGAAATCCGAAGTTTTCTCGGATTAGCGGGTTATTATCGGCGGTTTGTGGAAGGATTTTCTAGAATCGCTCAACCCTTAACGAACCTTTTGCGGAAGGATAAGAAATACACGTGGTCCGACGCGTGTCAACGGAGTTTTGAGGAACTCAAGAGCCGCTTAATGTCAGCACCTGTACTTTCCTTGCCGCAGGGGACGGAAGGATTTGTGGTCTATAGTGATGCGTCCGGACAGGGTCTCGGATGTGTACTCATGCAGAACGGGAAGGTTATTGCCTATGCTTCACGGCAATTGAGACCTTACGAGGTTAATTATCCGACCCACGACCTGGAACTAGCAAAGTGGTGTTCGCTTTGAAAATTTGGCGTCATTATCTTTATGGCGTTACACGCCGATATTCACCGATCATAAGAGCTTAAAGTATATATTTACTCGAAGGAGTTAAATATGCGTCGAGATGGTGGTTGGAATTAATCAAAGATTATGATATCGAGATCCTCTACCACCGGGCAAGGCGAACGTTGTCGCCGACGCCTTGAGTCGTAAGTCCGTTCGTGAGCAGATGCTTGCCCATTTAATCCCGTAAGGAGCTTCACAGAATTCCTTAGAACCGAGATCGAGGTCCGCCGGCGAGTTCGGGCAGCTCTGTATGTTAGAGATTTCATCGTCACTCGAGGAGGAAATCCGAGAGAATCAGGGTTCGGACCCATCATTGTTGCGCATCCGAGAGGATGTGGCTCAGGGGAAAGCCCCTGGATTTGTGGTCCACGAGGATGGACTTTTGAGGTTTAAGAATCGGTTGTGCGTACTGGCGAATGACGAGTTGAAAGACTCGATTTTGAAAGAAGCTCATGCTACCCCTTATTCTGTGCATCCGGGGTCTAGCAAGATGTACAAGGACTTGAAACAAAATTACTGGTGGAGTAATATGAAGCGAGAAGTCGCGGAATTTGTTTCGAGATGCTTAACCTGTCAACAAGTTAAGATTGAACATCAGCGACCGGCGGGTATGCTGAAACCTCTCCCTATTCCCGAGTGGAAGTGGGAAGACATTTCTATGGATTTCATCACGAGTTTGCCGACGAGTCATCGTGGCATGAATACGATCTGGGTGATCGTGGACCACTTAACTAAATCAGCTCATTTCCTTGAGATCAAGGAAACGTGGGGTCCCGAGAGACTTGCTCAACTGTTCATCAAAGAGATAGTCAGACTGCACGGTACTCCTAAAAGTATCGTTTCCGATCGTGACGGACGGTTTGTGTCGCATTTTTGGAAATCAGTTCATCGTGCTATGGGAACTCAGCTTAACCTCAGTACCGCTTTTCATCCTCAGTCTGACGGACAATCAGAGAGGACCATTCAGACATTAGAGGACATGTTGAGGGCATGCGTCCTCGATTGGAAAAACGATTGGGAAGCCCAACTACCATTGATCGAGTTCACGTATAATAATAGTTGGCATGCTTCGATCAAGATGGCACCTTACGAGGCCTTGTATGGTCGTCGTTGTCGATCTCCGTTGTGTTGGGACGACTTATCGAATCAATCGGCACCGAGCCCGATATGCTTATAGCCGCCGTGAGAAGGTAGCTTTGATCGAAGTCGCTTTGTTGACCGCTCAGTCGAAAATCATATGCGAGATAACCGTGCCGACCATTAGAGTTCGAGGCTGGTGACCATGTGTTGGTCAAGGTATCCCCGAGTCGTGGTATCTTCCGTTTTGGGAAGAGGGGAAAGTTGAGTCCGAGATTCATCGGACCGTTTGAGATTTTGGATCGAGTAGGCGAGTTAGCTTATCGATTGGCTTTACCTCCGGCGTTGAGCCGAATTCATAGTGTGTTTCACGTCTCTCAGTTGCGGAAGTATTTTGCCGACCCGAGTCACATACTTCAGTTCGACGAAATCGAGATTGCCGATGATCATTCATATGAGGAACGTCCTATACGAGTTTTATAGCGGCGAATCAAGCAGTTGAGGAATAAGACGATTCCTTTGGTTAAAATTAGTGGTCTAGACACGGAGTCGAAGAGGCTACTTGGGAAACCGAGGATAGTATGTGGGAGAGTTATCCCGAGTTGTTTGACCCTTAGTTTCGGGGACGAAACTCTTTTAAGGGGGGGTGTATGTAATACCCAGTTGTAATTCAGTAATTATCATTCAGTATTTATCATTCAGTAATTGATACTCAGTAATTTCATTCATTATTGATCATTTGTCACTCATATTCAGTCATGGTATTCATCATTCAGAGTAATCGTATCGTGTATCAATCGTCATTCATCACTAATCTGATTGGAGTTTCGTGCCGTGTTTATCATCATTGTCATTCTCGTTGCGAGCTGTGCGTGAGGAGTAGCGCACGCTACATACTCCTTTTAGCGTACGCTAATTGGGTATAGGTAGCGCACGCTACCACTCAGCTTTAGCGCACGCTAAGGTGATTGGCCGCACTCCGTAAGGTACCGGACCGCAGTGAGCAGGTAGCGCACGCTACGAGTGGTAAGTAGCGCGCTAACGGGTTGTAGTAGCGCACGCTATATGTGTGAGTAGTGCGCGCTAGGGACGGATCGGGTTGAGTCCGGGGCTACCGGATCGCATCGATTTATTCATAGCGCACGCTATGTATTGTTGTTAGCGACGCAACCGATATATTAGCGCACGCTAAACAATGGTTGTAGCGCACGCTATCGGGTCGGTCGAGGTCGGCGCTTTTACGACTCGATCGGGCATCAATATTTCGATAGCGCACGCTAATAATGGGTCTTAGCGCACGCTAGTAGTATGGCCGTAGCGCACGCTACAAGAAGGTACGTAGCGCGCGCTACCGTGTTCGGACAGTGGGTACTGGACTACCCAAATTACTCGTTAGCGCACGCTACGCACAAGGGGTAGCGCACGCTAACCTGGACTGACTATAAATTGGACAGTTTAGTCAGAGTTCGTCATTATTCATCTCATTTCATTCCTTCGGTAATTTTGGGCGATTTCGAGCGATTCGGAGAGGATTCTTCGAGGTGTAATCGTCAATCATCATCTTCAAGCTCATCTTTCGGATTGATCATCATTTCATCATCTTCATCACATCGAATCAAAGGTATTAATCTCTTGGATCTAGAATTTCGGATTTTTGGGTTTTTCCTTCCGATTTCTTCGTGTAAGCTTGGATTATCATTGGAATATGTTAGTTATGGATTATCTAACTTGGATAAATATATTCCTACGGATTTAATGGTTATTTTCGGAATTATTCCAAGAACCCTTGGGGTTGACTTCGTTTATTTTGGGGATTTCCGATTGTCGTTATTATAAACTTGGATTGTGGATTTCTATGAGATTATTGATATCATTGATAATGTTTTGCTGGTTTGAATCAATCATGTTGGAGTTGGTTCGATTATTGGGTTTGGTTTTAACCAACGGGTATCTCAACGTTTTCGTTAGAGTACATCTACGAGTTCGGATAATGTTGTATCGACGTTTGGGTCGGTTATGATCGTATTTGAGTCGTGTACTGATCGGTTGTTGGTAATTATTGATGTTCAAGGTTGTTCGAGCGACCGACTTTTCATTTAGGACGTTGTTCATGGAAGGACATTCTTCATCGGTATTGTATAAGTTAATTCTTACTCGGTTAAAAGGATATTCATTCCTTTTGTTGTTGTTCATTCATAATCGTAACTCATTCATCATTGTATTAATCGTATCAACACTTGTCATTGTCAATTAATCACCTCAGTCATAAGGAACGACGGTTCCGATCATTTCATTGAGCTATCATTCATTTCACCCTCATTTAATCTTGGTGAGTCATTATTCATTTTCGTTGTCACTTTTGACATATTGTGACATTCCGGGTCATACTGGCGTGCCGGTTGGTATGTGTAGGATTTTCATGTCGGGCACATTATAGTCGTGTGTTGGTTGGTGGCCTCACATTGATCGTGCACACGAGTTGATGGCTTCGTGAGACTGATTAGGTACAAGACCACACGTGTATTGATCGTTGGTGGCTTGTGCACGGACACATTTCCATCCCGGGCGTAGTGTGGCGCCATTCCTTTGAGCCGTACTGATAGTTGATTCATATAGCATGTTTGATTGCGTATGTTTCGGCAGATAAATCATAACTTCGAGATATATCATGATTGTGTATTTTCAACCCTTCAGATTGTTGTTACGTAAATCGATTCCCGTTGGGGATGCTGCTTGTGTCATGGCAAGGCTAAGGCACGGGGAGAGCACGATGACGGCGAGGAGTCCCAGTGATACTAGTAGGGGGCCCCAGTCTGTT
Source organism: Orobanche coerulescens (assembly GCA_033398695.1). Taxonomy (NCBI): domain Eukaryota; kingdom Viridiplantae; phylum Streptophyta; class Magnoliopsida; order Lamiales; family Orobanchaceae; genus Orobanche; species Orobanche coerulescens. The sequence continues at coordinate 161,841,305 of CM065803.1, forward strand.
CAGTTATTTATTCAGTCATTTATGTTCCTTTATTTATTCCGCTGCAGACATTCCGTTTGAATACTCATTTCATTCAGTGTTGTGTATTTTATCGTCATATAAAATACACATGTATTCTATCTTATCCTGGGTGTGTTGTATAAAACTCCTCATCGGAGTAATTGATGTTGTAATGTGGTTCGGTACTACATTTACCTGTGTAATTCATTCATTTTCATTCGCCTGGTGGGTCCCAGTCGGGGGTCCACGGCACTGTAATATCCGCCTAGTTTGGGGTGTTACATGAAGCGCCATGAAGAATCGGACAATCTCTAGACCAGTGGCCCAGCTCACTGCATTTGAGACATGCGTCCTTATTATTCTTGCTCTTGGGAACCAGCGGGGCCTTGCCCTTACCCTTAAGGTCCTTGACTTGTGGTCCCGTTTGCTTCTTGTTCTTTTTCTTCTTATTCTTACACCTCCAAGGTCCAGAAGAAATCACAAGGCCAGACTCCTTCATCCGCGTAGTCTTCATCTGAGACTTAGCGGTTACCAGTTTGTTCATCAACCCTGCTAAGTTGCAAGCAATCTCTTTGCAGTTGAAATTCATTACAAACTGTGAGACGGAATCAGGAAGAGACTGTAGGATAAGGTCGGTTTGAAGAGAAGTATCCATATTAAAATCAAGAGCCTCCAATATCTCGATCATAGATATCATTTTGAGGACGTGATCCCCAACCTTCTCATCTTCCTTCATCCTTGCACCACAAAGTTGCTTCGATATCTCATATCTAGCAGTTTGGCTGTGCTTACTATAAACTCGGTTAAGTGAGATAAAATCTGCCTAGCGGAAGTCATTTTCTCATGAGCTCTCTGAAGCTCATTAGACATAGAAGCCATCATATAAGCACGTACTTTTACGTCATCCTTAACCCACTTTTAGTGGTTTTCAATTTCTTCCTGATTGGCTCTTGTCCGCACCGGAGGTGTCAGAATGTTCGTCTCCAAGACGTATCTCAGTGCCTCTATACTGAGGACTATCATCAGGTTGCGGAGCCAATCCATTGTGAGTGGGTACATTGTCATATTCAGAGTTGAGTTTGTCTGTATTAAGTATGACAGATTTATTAGTGACTCGTTTAATTATGATCTGAGTATAGAATTAAGGTATTTTCTATTCATTTAACCCATCTCCCACTATTTTTATCGGAATAACACACCCCCATGTGAAATCCGGAAGTATTGTTCATAATATCTTCATAGTGGTCATCGAGTTCTTTATAATTTTTAATAGAGGGCAATGGAACAGGTTTCTAGTCTATTAATTTTCATAAAGTGGTGTCCAACACCAACCCTTCTAATGGATGATTCGGTCTTCTTTTTCCCCTTGTTTACTCCCCTCAACCTATACAGTTTCTATAGTTCGTGAACAAGTTAAGTTTATACCATCGACACAAATCAGTTTCACAATTAAATCATACCTGGCAACCGAACAAGATTCTAGGAATAAAATTTGTTCCAACCGAAGGCATCCAATGCGCTCTAGGTAATTTATCCATCCTCCTCGAATGACTTCCCTGATAACTCAGAAGCATAGCACATCCGATTTGGATTTCAATTTTCCGAAAGCTCGATGGAGGGAAGGAAAACCTTGAAACCTTTTAAACTTAATAATTTGTCGTGGGAGAATTTTCGCGATTAATGTTACACTTTGCACATTAAGTCATTTAAGCGCGTTTGTAGCATTCACGCCATATGAATAAACATTCACAACCTAGTTTCTACCAACATGTAGTTCATGGAGCGTTCCTAGAAACAAAAACATCGTAATCTAATTACAAGTCTTCGGTCTTGAATCTTCATCTTCTCGAACTGATGTTCCTCCAGTCTTCGTCATTATATATAACTTTTACATTTGAAAAATTGCATCCTAGATACAAATATTTCTAGTAAAATAAATTGGCTCAAAACGGCCTTTACAACCCAATCGAATAAAATCGAACGATTTAAAACTAAGTCCATGAACCACATCCACATTCAAAAGCATTCATCCAATAAATACTAAATAAATGGATACAACGTATAGATATATTGATCCAACCAATAAATAGAATTGATCCAATCAATTCATACAACCGGTAATATGAAAACGTTCAAAATAATTCGGTCACCCACAAATATTTCAATCAATCAATACTCCCTTATAAAATGAAATACCATAAATTATTTAATCATATTAAATCCAATTTAACGTGCGGGAGATTAATTTTCGGAATACACGGAAAAGTCGAGTGGGACGAAACTGGCAGCCTGACACGGCCCGTGCCAATTGACACGGTCGGGTTACCCGTCCAGTCGCTCGGACATAGCCCGTGTCAAAAGTGACACGGTCGGGTCACCCGTCTAAACCCCAACTTTCATCCGAAAAGCCGTCCAACGGCGATCCGGGGCTAGATTTTCGACCGGATATCCAATATCTATATTTTTCGCTTCAATATAAATCACATTTCCCAGAAATTAAAGATTTATATTTTGACACAAATTTACGAAAATTATAACTACAACGAACGAAAAACATACACCACGATTATGACTATAAATGATTCCAAATCATTCACCATCCAATCAAGCATTCCAAATGCTAAATATCGTATATATGATCGCAAGACCTACTCTCCGATACCACTGTTGGGATTCGGTGCCTAAAGGAAGGCGCAGCGGAAGCAATAATACGAATCTAATTTGATCTGAATACCTACAAGGATCGATCAAGCTACGTATATACGAATACAAAAAGAAAACAAAGGAAGATTCAAAATCATACCCTTGTAGCCCGTTGATTAAATGGCGCACTCCTTGAAGACGATTCCCCAAACTTTAGGTGCTCTTCCCACGAATCTGATTTGTCAAACTCTTGAATGATCCAATGCCGAAAACATCGTGTATTTACTTGCCACGCACCGGAGAAACGAACGTAACCTCCAAGGTTATGACTAGAATCGAGTGATGGAAGCTTTCTATTGTGGTTACAACACTCTAAGTGTACAACTCACTTACTCTCAATGATCTCTCGATTTTTCTCCAAGAAAACTCAAGAACATGAAGAAGATGAAGACTTGGAGAAAAACTATTTCTCTCTCTCTCTCTCTCTCTTACTTGGACCGTGAATTGTACACCACACGGGAGAGAAGTGAAGTCTTCACTTATATTCTACATTCCACAACCTAAAGACATCTTTTCAATATAATATGAGATAGCATATCTCTAAAGGTCTTTTTTCTTCCACCTAAGAAAGTCGAGATAAAGACAAAGAGTGAAAGGTAGTAGGTAGGGGCGGCCTCTAGAAGGAAATGGATGAGTTTGGTTCGTTTCAGACTCCCGTGAGTCCAAAGAGATAAACTCCATTCCGTTCTGATGTATTTATATCAATTAATTAATCCAATTAATTAATCATATCAAGTACAAAATAAAATAATTAATTTCTCAAAGAAATAATTATATTTATGAATTAAATTAATCACCCAGTAATTTATTTAATTCATTAGGCCAATAAATTAATTTATCCAATAAATTAATTTAGACATCCATTGTCCCAAAATTAATTAGACATCCAATGTCCAATAAATTAGATATCCAATATCTAATATTGATAAAGAGAGAATAAGCTCGATTCATTCCGTCGTCAATCCTATTGCGCGACTCGGTAGGTCGGTCTCAGTTAGCAATGGGAGGAACCAAAGAGTAGTAGCACCACCTAGCCAGCCTGGTGGCCTATGCTGTACGCTAACTGAGAAAGAATAATGGGGATCATTCCAAAACCTTTCTATCTTGAATACCAATATACTTATAAACCCTTCTTTCAAATGTCCCGATCAAGTTATAGGTTCACGGTCAGTCAAACCCTATCTGTACTTGACGCTATGCATGAGTTAATGCAAATCGAGATCATCGAGCTCTCGTGTATTAAATACTACTAGCTCCAATGCTTTGGCCAAAGACTTATGATCTCATCTGCCAATAACTGCATAGGACATATAACCCGTTCACTAACAGGAGAAATAATTCTATCTTGGCATTCAGTAGAACCTGCTACTTGCCCGTCAAGACGCACGTCGAGGTTGACCCACACCTTCCGGTTTTCTGGGTCACACTACTCTAATGAAAATCTTAACGTCACAAACACATCCCTACTAAATCCTCAAGTCAAAGGTTCACGAATACCTATCACAACCTTTTGATTCCGTCATTGACTTTCCCGCAGTGAAATCCGTGTGACGAATCGAGGGTGAGTCAGTTTGAGTATACTAATCTCATTAGCATACCTACAACGTGTGCTCCCACTAACCATTAGTGTTCGACAGGCACTCTCCAAGTCAAAGAACACGTCATACAAGTCTTCACATAAACTTAACGCCCAGTCAAGTTTCATCCACTTGCGAACGATTAAGTATTTGAGCCATAAACCTTTCCAGTGCCGATCCCCTTATCCAATAAGGAGTGGAACGTTTTGCTCTTAAATATATGGACTAGTTTCTATATATATATATTTACGAGTCAGGAATGCGAATGACGACCAGTAAATAAAGAAACATACAATGCCTTATGATAATAATTTACATAATAACAAGTACAATGCCCTCACTCAACATCCTCTGAGTGGCATTTGAGGGCATACTCCTAACAGTAGGAACCGTGTTTCTCTGCCTTCTGAATTTCCTTTTTAATTTCCAGTTAGATTCCCAGACCTGCTGTTCGTGGAACTGCGCAGCATCTTGCTTACGAGAAAGATACCTGGATTCCTGTACCCAGTATTGAGGAGCAGCGTACTGTTGATGGTACTGAGGCACATGTTGTTGGTGGTACTTGGGTACAACTTTTCTTCTTCTCTGCTGGCGATGCTGTTGGTATGCTTGGGTGCAAATTGTTGATGTTGAGCATTCCGTCTTACAGATATATGAGATTGTGCGGTCCGCTGCTTTTGATAAGAGATTGGTGGAAGAATGGCAGCCTTCGATTTCTGTGAAGGTACATCTTTAGCTTTTCCTTTGTCTACAGGTGAAGCATAGGAACTTTCTCGATCTCAGGGACAAGTTCCACCACTTTGACAAATACTGTGCTAGTTTTCCATTGTTGGAGAACGAGTTATATCCTAAGCCACATTTATCATGGACATGCTGTCAAGTGCTCATTTATTTCAGATTTGAAAATATTTTTGATACCTCTAACAAAACTGTAAACAAAAAATCTTAACCGTCTCATTTTGAAATACTTTGCAAAACAATATTCCGGAATATCAAATTCCTCGGAAAAAACATCTTTAGCGTTAATCAACACTTAAGGTAATCACGTGTTACCACGCAACACCGCCACAAGTAAAAATACACAAGCTAGCTCATGGCCATGCCCTCGGCATCGAACCCCAGAGTTCTGCTGAACCTTTCCCGGGTGGACAATCCATTCATACGTGCACTAAATATTTCCACCGACCAGCAATCATATCGGACTAGCATCATACAACTACGAGGCATATTCAAACGATGCAACACGATATTTGGGTACATACCAAAATTCTTCAACAAAAATGGTAATATGACAAATATATCACAATGGATTGACATAACCCGCCTTGATTCCAGCCTGTCACCTTAAGCAAAAATCCTCATCACTCACATACTACACTTAACGTGCGCTAAGCACAAAAGTAACGTGCGTTAATGAGCTGAAATAATCTAACATGTTGTCCAGGTTCGTTAGCGTGTGCTAATGACTAAATTAGCGTGCGCTAACTGACTCATCTCATAAAACATTTGAAGTTTGAATTTATAGTTTAAATCGAGTAAGATTTTTCATCTTTCAGTATTTATTTTTGAAAGTAAAAATCACATTTTATTTTGAATATAAAAATTTTATGGTGTGAAAGATTTTTAAAATTGTGTACTCGAATTATTCGAAAATAAAACCAATAAGTTTAAATCAATCCGAAAAATCCTCTCAAACACGACAAAAGATCAACGATGGTAACCATTTACAAAATATCCAAAAATACTTCAAAACACACATTTTTCAAATACCGTCATAGGATTTTATTAGAGGATACAAGGCCGGCTCACCAGTTTCGGACAATTTTCAAAATCCACACGAACCCGCCGTTTGACCGCAATGCCGAAATATTTTCGAAAATTGATTTTCCACAATATATTCAACTCGGTGAAATTTTCAGAAAGGCCTTTTCAAACACGCACGCATCAGACATGGTTACTAATGGGAACACGTTTGTAGCATATAACAACAATTAGCTAAAATAATCAATTTTCAACCACATGCTTATACCGCATTCAAGATCACCAAATCATCAAACACAACTCATTACCACAAAATTCAAACACACGGAAAAACCGTCTATCTGAGTTTCTCAACAAACTATATTGTCGATACATTTCCTGGAACACACCAATGTTCAAGATTTCATATCATACTACACCACTCGGTGTCTAATTCACTAATACATCCAGTTCATTACACACGTATGATACCACATATATCGAATACGAATTACATATCCATGACACTCATGCAAACAGAGTCACGAAGCACAGGTAATACACATAAATGAGGAGACTTACATCCACGGGTCGCATGAAGATGATGGATGCATTACGATACTAATCACGGCCGACATCCCAGACGACGCGTCGCGACATGACTCATTCAGACACATTCCGACAAGACAAGACTGGACAATACAAGACTTGACCCGACAGCCTAGGTTTTCACAACCTAAGCTCTGATACCATATTCTGTAACACCCCAAATCCACTCGGGAATATTACAGCGCCGCAGACCTTCTCTGTGAGAATCTACCAGGCTAGATACCAAAATAAGACATCAAAATAGATGCCAACATGAATACGAATCACTAGACTGATTTGGCCTTTCATCAATGACATACAAACTAAACTCCATATACATCTCTATCTCGACTCGTACCCATGCAAGGGTCAAAATACAACAACACTCACATACGATGGGAAAACACTATAGTGGAAAAGAAACTAATATACGACCACCAGTATCGAGTACTAGTCTTCATGTGATTAGTATCGTTTATCTTTCATCATCCTCAGTACCGATCCCGTGATTTTCTCCCCAAGAATCCTACAGTACCTGAATGCAATACAGACATCCACCCACTATTACTCGGGGGTTAGCAAAATTCCACTATTTTGATAGTGCAAGTATAAATTACAATTACGAGCCATACACATCATATTCCAAGAATTTAATAATATGGACTAAACAATGGTAAATAACTGAGGGTCACATGTAATCGATGGTAAATATAATCGTACAATTCAAGATCAGTATTCCGGAATAACTAAATCTCATAGCATTTCATTTCAATACATACATGATTAACCATGGAACCGGACTAAAGGCAACAGAACCCTCTGAGGCCCCATGGGACCCTCCCAGAGTGGTTAACCCATAAATATTTGTGGAACCACACCAAAGGCAACGGAACCCTCTGAGGACCCGTCGGTCCATCCCAGAGTGAATATATATAATTAACCGGATTCAAGACTAGTATTCTGGAGTAACTAAGTCTCATTCTGCGTCCCATTTCATTTATATGCGTGATTAACCATGGAACTACACTAGAGGCAACGAAACCCTTTGAGGCCCCGTCGGACCCTCCCAGAGTGGTTAACCTAAAATATATTCGTGGAACCGCACCAAAAGGCAACATAACCCTCTGAGAACTCGTCAGTCCATCTCATAGTGAATATATGGATATGATCACAAAACATGAGGAGATATAATTCCCAAACAACACCGAATAGTACCACCTCCTCACATGGGAGTCAACAAGCAATACAACGCAACATTACACACCAACCAAATAAATACGCATTCCAACATACCACCCTTAACGAGGACAGAGAGCTTTAATAGCCGCATAATAGAATAAAATATACTTTGATTCGCAAGCACAATACAACGTATTCATAATGTTTATCTATTCACAAAGTACTCAAGTATTTTGAAAGGAAGCCGTTAATGAGATTATACAAATCCTTTGAAAGTTTATTTTGAGTACTCAAATGGCACACATAGTCAATTACCAATTATTATATCTACGAAACACGAAATGTATGGGCAAGATACTTGCCGCTAAATCGGCACGCAAATACTCCGACGAACACGGATCGGTCGAAGTGCCTCGGAACCTACAACTTCCACAAGAACAACAAAAACACGATCACAACTAGGAGCAAGTCTAATAGCAACTAAAATTGCCTCAAACCAACCAATGAAAACTCATATGAACATTTAATCGAACATTAAATGTTCACAGTTCCTCAAGAACACAAAAATCATGAATCGGGTTGAATGAATCGAATATATGAATATACAATCCATAGAACATGATCATAACATCATTTAACATTAACCGACTCATCAAAACTGGACTGAAAATGAAATCAAGAAAAAGACCCCCGAAAATCCCCAAAACTAGGGTTCTAAGAATTTTACCTTGATTAGAACGGTAAAAGATGATTAGATGTTGATAACCTTGTACTAGGAACTCAAAGATGTTGATAGGTGATGATATCTGGCCGGAATCTAGACGACTCCATCCCAAATTGCCGTGGATCGCCAAAGAAGAGAAAGAAGGTAAGAAAATTACAAAGTTGACTACTGCTGCCCTATATATACAGGTGATATTTAGCATGCGCTAACATCTCCCCTTAGCACGGGCTAACAGGTCAATTCTTCCAGCACCCTCTGTCCAACGCGCTGCTAGCGTATGCTAGCAATATATTCGTAGCGTGCGCTAACGAGTCACAAGTCCAGTCCAGTAGCCTTTAGACAGTTCTGCACCTTCCAAGTAGCATGCACTACGTGCCACAATAACGTGCGCTATCAACAAATATTAGTGTGCACTACACTACTGCATAGCGTGCGCTACGCCTACCACACAGGCAGAAGGACATTTTCAAAAATTCAACACAACAACGGAACTCCTCGACAGGACAGTGATTATACAACATGAATGAAACGCTAACGGATAACACCAACAATCCAAATTAAACACAAATACGCGACGAAACATGAAACTCACGATCTGTACAACATACACAATGACAAGCCGTACATGGCGAACACCATGACACAGTACATCATACCGTATACAACATAGGGAAGATTCCAATTAATCATCAACGGAGCAAAATAACCGGCACAACTGACAATCAATTAAAGGTAACCGAAAATGAAAATCTCGGGTATTACACGTTGCGGGCTTATGTAACTCAGTTTACAGAAGCGTGTTTAGAAGTACCCTCGTCATCTGAAGAAGTAAAGGCGAGTGCACTAATGCGGGGGTTGCAGGCAAGTCTGCTTCACACATCTCTAGCTAAGATGCTGGCCCAAAATTATGATCAAGTCGTAGCTCGAAGCTCCAAATACATCAACGTCTAAGAATCTGAGATAGACGTTGAAGAATCGCAGAAAAAAACGAGAAAAGGGAAGGAGGAAAAAGTGGTACAACATGAAGTATTTACCTTCGGAGGTAATCTTTTTTGGGGCGAGATACTCCATGGAAGAGCATATCAAAATGCTAATTGAAGGAAGAAGTAAATCAATCAAGGTTTAAAACAGCCAAGGTTTGATCAATATAGCAAACTATTGATGAGGAAGGCGCAGGTCCTAGAGGCGGTTGAAGGTAAGATGGATAGGGTTATTATTGACCCACATCTCATTTCAATGGACCCACCCAACCGAAGTCAGAGCCTTACTATAGATTCCATAATGATTATGGATATAAAACGGATGAGTGTAAGCACCTCATAGATGAGATCGAGAGGCTTGTTCGAGCAGGGCACCTAATGGCATTCACGTACCAACAAGAAATGGAGGTTGGAAGAAGATGTCCGTGCCATATGGGGTACACGGATTAAAAGGGAAGCTCCTCGAGGGCCTCTTACCCCTCCGACCAAGAAATAGGTAATTCATATGATATCGAGGGACTAACCAACGGAAGTTCTAACTAAGCTAGAAAAGGTCAAGCATGAAAAATAAAATCATCGGTTCGAAGAGGTCACCTCCGTAGCAGAGGCCCCGCCATTCAATTTAGTCCTGCAGACTAGAAGGGGATACACACACCACACAATGACGCTCTTGTTATCACAACACAAATTGCTAGTTATGATGTGTAGAGGGTCTTCATTGATACAAGAAGCTCGGTGGACATATTATATTACGATTGCTTCAAACAAATGAATCCCTTGGTGGAATTAAGGAAAGTGGATATGGCACTCTATGGGTTTTGTATGACCGAAGTTCAACCAATGGGTGAGGTGGTACTCCCAGTGGCCTTAGGTCGGGCACCTCACAAGAAGGTCACAATCAAATTTCTAGTGGTCGACACCAAGTCTGTCTACAACGCCATTCTAGGGCATCCCGGGCTTAACAAACTTGAAGCAGTGGCATCCACATGCCACATGAAGGTAAAATTCCCAGTAGAAAATGAGATTGGTGAATAGCTGGAGACCAATTCATTTCCTGATCTTGCTACCAGACAACAGTGAAATATGTGGTACAAAATAATAAAAGAGCACCCGAGCTGAGAGGCTTAGATCCAGAGCAGACAAAAGATAAGAAGCTGAAAGTGGTGGAGAGAGTTGAAGAGGAAGGTGTCAAACCAAATGAAGAACTAATGGAGATAGAATTAATCCCATGCAAGCCAGAAACAAAAACTCGCATGGGAAGCCGGTTGTATAATCGGCTAAAGGAAAGTCTAATTCACTTATTAAAAAAATTGTAGACATCTTCGCATTTTTAGCCGAGAACTTGGCAGGAATAAGTCTAACAATCACCGAATATATATTAAACATCGACCCAACATTGCAGCCAGTAAAACAAAAGATAAAATACTTTGGTCCGTAGATGGATGGAATTATTGGAGAAGAAGTTGACGAACTCCTCCGAGCTGGACACATAACTGAAATCCAGTTCCCGGAGTGGCTGTCCAACACTGTCATGGTAAGAAAGAGCTAGGGAAAGTGGACAATGTGCATGTAATTCCGATATCTAAACAAGGCATGCCCCAAGAATAATTATCCATTGCATCATATAGAGCAACTGGTTAACTCGACTTCTGTGTGCGAGCTGCTCAGCATGATGGATGCCTCCTAGGGATACCATCAAATTCCCTTGGCACCCGAAGATAGAAATAGGGTCATCTGCATAGTATCAAATAGAACATTCTATTACGTATATATGCTTATTGGGTTAAAGAATGCAGGAGAAACTTATCAAAGGATGGTCGAAATATGGAGGTCTATGTGGATGACATGCTGGTGAAAAGCTTAAAGACAGGGGAACATATGAGAGATCTAAAAGAAACCTTTAAAAACCTACGCACATACGGGATGAAACTAAATCCATCAAAATGTTTCTTTGGGTGAGATCAGGAAAATGTTTGGGATATATGGTTATGAAGCACGGGATCGAGGTCAATCCAGAGAAATTAAAAGCAGTATTACATATGAACCCACCAAAAAACATCAAGGATATTCAGATACTCACAGGAAGAATAGCCGGGATGAGCCGATTTATCTCCCGCTCAGCTGAGGAGGGTTTCACCATTTTCAAGCTCCTGAGGAAGGGAAATAAGTTCGAATGGACCCCAGATGGCGCAGGTAGCATTTGACAAACTGAAAGAGTACTTAGCCGAATTACCGTTGCTCACCAAACCAATACAAGTGGAGGATCTATTACTGTACTTATCCATAGGAAATGAGGCGATCAACTCGGTCCCGCTAAGAGAAGAAGCGAGCCAGCAAAAGTTTATCTATTACACTAGCTAAGTTTTACAAGGGGCTGAGCGGAACTACTCTGATTTGGAGAAAGGATCCCTAGCACTGGTAATCACAGCTCACGGCTTCGATAGTAATTTCTTTCTCATCGCATAAGATTGTGAACCAACTTACCTTTGAGGGAGACGCTGGGGTGAGGCGGTCAGCTCGGTCTTACTAAGAGAATGACATGGACAGTAGAAATATATAGTAGAAATGGGGGAGTGTGACATGGAATATGAACCGAGAACAGCAATCAAATCCCGAGCTTTGTCAGATCTCATTCAAGATATGGATACACCATCACTGCCAGAAAGGTCAGTGGCTCCTACATGTTTATGGATCAGCCACGGCAGGTGGATCCGGAGCAGGTATAATCCTCACCACCCCGGAAGGAGATCATTTAGAGTATGTTGTTAAATTTGTTTTTAAAGCCTCTAACAATGAATCCGAGTATGAAGCTTTAGTCAAGGGAATGCAGATAGGGATGGATTTAGGTACAGGACGGCTAAAACATCATTCGAGTATTCAAACCATTCCATGTACAACTAAACCGAATCAGATAAAGTACAAACACAGACAGAAACAAGACACAGCATCACTCTTGCCCATCATCTTCGTGCCGACCCGGTACATGCCTTTCTCCTTTCCTGGATCCTGAAATACATGAAAAGTATTTCCTCCAAAAAGGGGTTAGCCATCGAATAGCTAGTACAAGTATATCGAATGTGAAGCACAATACTTCTCGACAATAAAGTAAATGTAATCATCAATTCATCAAACTCAAGATTAGTATTCTGGAATAAATAAATCTCATAGCACTTCATTTCAATATATACGTAATTAACCACGGAACCGCACCAAATGCAATGGAACCCTCTAAGGCCCCGTCGGACCCTCCCAGAGTGGTTAACACAAAATATTCATGGAACAGCACCAAAGGCAACGGAACCCTCTGAGGCCCCATCAGACCCTCCCAGAGTGAATATATACAATTATACAATTCATATAATTCATTTTCAAAGTCGAGAACGTATAATCATAAACATATACTTGCCTTTGAGACATCGAGAATCGAAAGGAAATGTATATAAGTTCGATAGGTCCAAGAATGCACTTCCGGCCTCTAAACGATTCGTAAGGAAATCGACAATTAATAATCAATACTCAAATCACATGGAGAAACTCAAGAAACCCACTAACGATTTCCCCCGATTACAAACTCTTGAACATACGGTTGGGAACACCCAAACCCTCTCGAATTCGCAACACAACCCGAAGTAGGGCATGCAATCATAGGGTTGACGTATATACAAGTGAGATTAATCAAAAACTCAAGATTTCCATGGTCAAAAATGAGTTACACAACTGAATCGAACAAAAACTCCAAAAACTACCCAAGGTAGGGTTTTCACGAAGATTTACCTCGATTTGAAGGAAATGAGACAGTATTGTAATGATTAAACCACGTTAAACTCGAGATGATGATCATTGATGAACTCTCGTCGATTTTTCACCTTGGAATCGCCCAAATCGCACCAATGGAGAAGAAGGAGGAGGAAATGGGTTAAGAAACCCGTCCCTCAGGTTTATATAGGTTGACCGATGTTACGGCCGTAACTATGTTACTAGCAACTCCCAATTTGACGAATGTAGCTTACAGACGTAACATCCAAGAATTATGGCCGTAACATCCGACACTTACGGATGTAATATACAAATGGATACGGCCGTATAAATGGTACTGGAATAACAGGTTTTTGACGAAGGCAACTTACGGCCGTAACAAGAAGGGACTTACGGTCGTAACTAACAGTCTTACGGCCGTAATTGAAAAAGTATACGGACGTAAGTATGCTACTGGACTAACAGGTTTTGACGAACGCAACTTACGGCCGTAACAAGAAGTACTTACGGACTCAAGTGTTATACGAACCTGACATTCTGACCACCCGAAAGTACGGAGTATGAATAAAATGGAAAATTCCCAAATCTTTGGAAAATTACCAAATGGCCCTAACGTCCGAATAATCACGATACAAGCTCAAATAACAAAACCGACGCTCACAACGCGTCTAAATACATTGAACGAACTTATAGGGTAGATGAAACGATAGTTCCGAACAATATTTACGTCGGAACAAAACACGGTATAATCAAAACATTACTCGGATTCGACTACAATGGCTTCGAAACTCGATCAAATGACAAAAGTGCAGAACAATATAATTTCCAAAATATCGACACAATTACAAGCGAGTCGTCAAAATCATAAAAATACCAAAATCAAAAATATACGGGAAGTAGAAAAATGTGGATATTACATTCTCTCCCTCTAAAAAGAAGTTTCGTCCCGAAACTTAGGATGTAAAACCCTAAAATTTGAATTCCAAATTTACGTCTAATTTCGAATTTTTCCCTAAACTTTGTAATGATTTATTTTGAACCCTAACTATATGTTAGGTATTAAAATTAAAATTAAAATTTACTAATCCAAGTTTATACGTACAATAGATAATTTGCAACATCCGAATGATGATTGGAATAGATAATTTGATTCTTTTCTCCGCGGTGGGTTATTAAGCTAGGAGCTGGGGCTATCTTTTGGGATGAGAGTAGGTGCTTAGTGCAGACTTACCCTAGACATCTTAGCTTTGGCACCATGTTATTTCATTGTTTTGATACTCAGATTATGATGTTTCCTTCATTTGGATTTCTTTTGGAACTTATGTATTGTTTAAGTCATGTTGACTTACTTTCCTTTGATATTTATAATAAGACTTCCGCTTGTGTTTGTTTATGTATGCTTTGATATACCACCATAATATGATGCTTCTACCCTTGCTGGGTTGGGGTGTTACATAGGAAATAAAAAGTTCGGGGTATTCCGATCGCACCTTCTCTTCCCTCTCCCAAGTCGCCTCCTCGACTCCATGTGTCGGCCATTGTACTTTAACCATCGAAATGGTTTTGTGCCGAAGCCGCTTCTCTCGACATTCCAGGATCTTCGGAAAGGTAATATCCTCGGCTATATCAATCTTGCTATAATCGATAATGCGGATCCTATTGTCCCTCCCCCATCTTTTTATTATGCCTCCAAAGAAGAATAAGAGGAGCAGGTCTCGGCATCGAGGGTGAAGTGCTAAACATTGGAGTGTTGGGGGTGTTTGATTCGAGCCTAAGTCCTTGTTCCATTCGGTTTCTTTCGCCCTAGTCGACATCAGGTTCTTCATGTTCTCCTTTTGCTCTGTTTTATTCGACTTATGCATATGAAACTTGTCTATTAATCAGATCTAAAATAAGTTAGACGTAGGGTTTAGGAATTGGTTGTGATTTCATGTGAACAAGCTGTCCAGAAATTTCAGGCTGTCGAGAATTTGGGTTGTTTTGCAAGAGCTATAATTTAATGATAACGACATGTTTTTGCATAATTCTTGAGCCTAAAACAAAGTTCATGATGTATGCTATCTTAATATCTAATTTCATGGTAATTGGATGTCGGGAATGTGGTCTTTTGATTTTTGGGAGTTCAAGTGTCATATCTGAGAAATCGAGTCTGAAAATCAGTCGAAGTTTTTGATTTTTAGTTTTCACACCATAATGATTTAAGAGCTGTCCTTTTTCAGGAGTGATACATAAGTGTTCAAGTGGATCTAATAAATGTAAACTTTCGGGGTGTACCTGCAGTTCACTTTCTGTACATATTTGGATAAATGATTTCTGAAATAGTGGTTTCACTTAATAATAAATTCTGCGAAAATTCATGTAAGCTAAAAAGACATAAAGGAACATGTGTAAATCATTGTAGCTTCTGGATTGGAGTATTACTATGGTTTGAAAATTTGTAAAATTTAGGGTAAGACATACTAAAATCAGAGGCTAAGTTTTTTGTGATATTCATATCATTTAATATGTTTGAACCCTAGAATGCACTTGAATATTAATTATGATATAATTGGTCATATGTTAATCTAATTTCAATAACTAAACCCTAACTCATGTAGATTCGTTGAAGAAGGCGTGACGTTGTTCCTTGTGTTCACTTTTCCGTTTGCTTTCATTTCATTCGTTAAGGTACAGATATTCTGACCTTTCTCAAAAGGTTTCTCATGATCCTTTCATATCTTTTGAATGCTTAGCTTCTGATTTTGATGCCTTTGCTATGAGCCTTTCTGTTTATGACACTATGATATAAGCCTTTGATATGAGCCTTTGATATGCACCCTCTGATATGAACCTATGATTATGATATTTCTGATGACCTTAGATTCTGTGTCATTACTATGGCATTCTGTTTGACCTTCAGTTTGATACCCGAGCTATCACTAGTCATGGGAGTTACATGTCCGTGTCATTGATGCAGCAATGGCATGACTCTAGGGTGGGGGAGTGATGACCCATCACGTCCCTTTTCTGTTATATGTTTATGAGCTCAAGAAGATATGTTTGGCCACTATGATTTCTGCAGGGGCGTGTGGATGCATCCAAGATCTGATCTGTTATGTTATATCTTACGTTTCTAGTGATTGGTACTGTGTGCAATACACGCCCTTCACAATTCTGGGCGTTGATCACTCCATTATGTTGCTTATGAAGATTATGATTATGATGTTATGATATGATATGTTTCTGGGTTCGTGTTAGATTTCTACCAACCTTTACACCTCTGATACACTTATGATATACCTTCTGTTATTCCCCAATGCACCATATTCTGTTTTCTCATTTCAGTTTCATTACTTTGCTTTGTATATTTGTTCACTGAGCTTTTTAAGCTCAGCTGCATTTCTTTTCTCCATGGCAGGTTATTAAGCTAGGAGCTGGGGCTATCTTTTGGGATGAGAGTAGGAGCTGAGTGTAGACTTACCCTAGACATCTTAGCTTTGACACCATGTTATTTCATTGTTTTGAGACTCAGATTATGATGTTTCCTTCATTTGGATTTCTTTTGGAACTTATGTATTGTTTACGTCATGTTGACTTACTTTCCTTTGATATTTATCATAAGACTTCCGCTTGCATTTGTTTATGTATGCTTTGATATGACACCATAATGTGATGCTTCTACCCTTGCTGGGTTGGGGTGTTACAATTATGGTATCGGAGCCTAGGTTTGACCTGTAGAGCTTAGGCTATGACCTGTGAAGATTGGGTAGACATTAGGTTTCCTTCGTCATCTTTTCCTTTCGTAATTCATCTTTATTTTTGACTTTGATACGATTCATTGGACCGTTTGAGATTCTTGATCGTATTGGGGAGGTTTATTATCGTATGGCTCTACCTCCGCAGTTATAACACGTTCATGATGTCTTCCATGTATCTCTTTTGAGGGGATACAATTACCATCCGCTACATGTTGTGTCTTATCCTTTGGATCAAATCCAAGCTGATATGTCTCTTTCTGAGGAACCCGAAGCTATTTTGGATCGACAAGATAGGGTCATGAGAAACAAAGTCATTCCGTTTGTTAAAATTCTTTGGAAGAATCACCCAGAGCATGAAGCTACCTGGGAAATCGAGGAATCGATGCGAACAGGTTATCCACATTTCTTTTCGTAGTCTGGTACGTCTCTATTTCGCCTTCAATTCAATTTCGTGGGTGAAATTTTTTTTTAGAGGGGAAGAGTTGTAAAACCCTAAAATTCAAATTCCAAATTTACGTCTAATTTTGAATTTTTCCCTAAACTTTGTAATGATTTATTTTGAACCCTAACTATATGTTATGTATTAAAATTAAAATTAAAATTTATTAACCCAAGTTTATACCTATAATAAATAATTTGCAACATCCGAATGATGATTGGAATCCCACTAATCTCGGCTAATTATCACATACCATAACCGAACCCAATTATGGGCTTTTAATACCTCCCATTTTAAACCCCCGCGCAGCCCTAAACTCTAGTATATATAACGCGGCTCCTATTGTCCCTCCCCCATCTTTTTTTTATGCCTCCAAAGAAGAACAATAGGAGCAGGTCTCGGCATCGAGGGTGAAGTGCTAAACGTTGGAGTGTTGGGGGTGTTTGATTCGAGCCTAAGTCCTTGTTCCATTCGGTTTCTTTCGTCCTAGTCGACATCAGGTTCTTGATATTCTCCTTTTGCTCTCTTTGATTCGACATATGCATATGAAACTTGTCTATTAATCAGATCTAAAATAAGTTAGACATAGGGTTTAGGAATTGGTTGTGATTTCATGTGAACAAGCTGTCCAGAAATTTCAGGCTGTCCAGAATTTGGGTTGTTTTGCAAGAGGTGTAATTTAATTATAAAGACATTTTTTTGCATAATTCTTGAGCCTAAAACTAATTCCATGATGTATTATATCTTAATATCTAATCTCATGGTCATTGGATGTTGGGAATGTGGTCTTTTGATTTTTGTGAGTTCAAGTGTCAAATTTGAGAAATTGAGTCTGAAAATCAGTCGATGTTTTGATTTTTACTTTTCAAATCATAATGAGTTAAGAGCTCTACTTTTTCAGGAGTGATACATAAGTTATGTGTGACTTCCTGAAATTTTTGTGGATTTTAATGAAGTGTAAATTTGGGTCTAATAAATGTAAACTTTCGGGGTGTACCTGCAGTTCACTTTGTGTACATGTTTGGATAAATGATTTTTGAAATAGTGGTTGCACTTAATAATAAATTCTGGGAAAATTCATGTGACTCACAAGACATATAAGAATATGTGTAAATCATTGTAGCTTCTGGATTGGAGTATTACTATGGTTTGCAAATTTGTAAATTTAAGGGTAAGACATACTAAAATCAGAGGCTAAGTTTTTTGTGATATTCATACCATTTAATATGTTTGAACCCTAAAATGCACTTGAATATTAATTATGATATAATTGGTCATATGTTAATCTAATTCCAATAACTAAACCCTAACTCGTGTAGATTCATTGAAGAAGGCGTGACGTTGTTCCTTGTATTCACTTTTCCGTTTGCTTTCATTTCATTTGTTAAGGTATAGATATTCTGACCTTTCTCGTAAGGTTTCTCATGATCCTTTCACATCTTTTGATTGCTTAGCTTCTGATTTTGATGCCTTTGCTATGAGCTTTTCTATTTATGACACTATGATATGAGCCTTTGCTATGCACCCTCTGATATGAACCTATGATTATGATATTTCTGATGACCTTAGATTCTGTGTCATTACTATGGCATTCTGTTTGGCCTTCAGTTTGATACCCGAGCTATCACTAGTCATGGGGGTTCCATGTCCGTGTCATTGATGCACCAATGACATGAATCTTGTGTGGGGGAGTGATGACCCATCACGTCCCTTTTCTGTTATATGTTTATGAGCTCAAGAAGATATGTTTGGCCACTATGATTTTTGCAGGGGCGTATGGATGCATCCTAGATCTGATCTGTTATGTTATATGTTATGTTTATGGTGATTGGTACTGTGTGCAATACATGCCCTTCACAATTCTGGGAGCTGATCACTCCATTATGTTACTTATAAAGATTATGATTATGATGTTATGATATGATATGTTTCTGGGCTCGTGGTAGATTTCTGACAACCTTTACACCTTTGATACACTTATGATATACCTTTTGTTATTCCCCAAAGCACCATATTCTGTCTTCTCATTTCAGTTTCATTACTTTGCTTTGTATATATGTTCACTAAGCTTTTTAAGCTCAGCCGCATTTCTTTTCTCCGCGGCAGGTTATTAAGCTAGGAGCTGGGGCTATCTTTTGGGATGAGAGTAGGAGCTGAGTGCAGACATACCCTAGACATCTTAGCTTTGACACCATGTTATTTCATTGTTTTGAGACTCAGATTATGATGTTTCCTTCATTTGGATTTCTTTTGGAACTTATGTATTGTTTAAGTCATGTTGACTTACTTTCCTTTGATATTTATCATAAGACTTCCGCTTGCATTTGTTTATGTATGCTTTGATATACCACCATAATGTGATGCTTCTACCCTTGCTGGGTTGGGGTGTTACATAGGAAATAAAAAGTTCGGGGTATTCCGATCGCACCTTCTCTTCCGTCTCCCAAGTCGCCTCCTCGACTCCATGTCTCGACCATTGTACTTTAACCATCGAAATGGTTTTGTGCCGAAGCCGCTTCTCTCGACATTCCAGTCTCTTTGGAAAGGTAACATCCTCGGCTACATCAATCTCGCTATAATCGATAATATGGCTTGGATCCGGCATGTACTTTCTCAGCTGAGAGACACGAAAAATGCTATGGACATAACTCAAAGTTGGAGGCAACGCCAAGCGATAAGCTAAATCTCCAACTCTGTCCAGAATTTCAAAAGGTCCGATATACCTTGGACTAAGTTTCCCCTTTTTCCCAAAGCGGAAAACTCCTTTGGTCGGCGACACCTTGAGTAGAACATAGTCTCCCACTTCGAATTCCAAGGGTCGATGGTGAGTATCAGCATAAGATTTCTGACGGCTCTGGGCAGTCAACAATCGGTCCCAGATAATAGAAATCTTTACTTTAGTCTCCATCAACATATTCGGTTCCGTTACGATTAGCTCCGAAGCCTCGTCCCAATATAAGGACAGTCTACACCGCCTACCATAGAGTGCCTTAAAAGGTGCCATTTTGATCGACGTGTACCAACTATTATTGCAGGCAAACTAGATCAACGGCAAATGAAGTTCCCAATCGTTACTCCAGTCTAGGGCACAAGCCCGCAACATATCCTCCAACGTCTGAATCGTCCGCTCAGTCTGACCTCTGACTGAGGATGAAAAGACGTACTCAATCTCAACTTGGTGCCCAAAGCATGATGGATGGCTTGCCAAAAATGCGATACGAAGCGACCATATCGATCGGAAACAATAGTTTTAGGGGCACCATGCAATCTCACAATCTCGGCTATAAAAGTTCGAGCCAATCTTTCTGGTCTCCAAGTATCCTTAATACCCAGGAAGTGTGCAGACTTGGTTAATCGGTCAATGATTACCCAAATCATATTCATTTCGTCTCTATTTCTCGGCATCCCAGTGATAAAGTCCATAGAGATGTCTTCCCACTTCCACTTGGGAATGGGAAGTAGCTTCAACAATGTAACACCCCAAACTACATGGATATTACAGTGCCATGGACCCCCGACTGGGAACCATCAGGCGAGAGAAAATTAATGAATTACACAGCTCAAATGTAGTACCGAAACACATTACATCATCAATTACTCCGATGAGGAGTTTTAAGTACAACACACCTAGGAGAACAGAATACATGTATATTTTATATGAAGATAAAATATACAACACTGAAATAAAATGAACATTCAAACGGAAATCTACAGCGGAAATAAAATGAAGAAGACATGAAAGACTGAAAGGACTGGGGGCCCCTACTAGTATCACTGGGACTCCTCGCTATCAACGTTCTCTTCCCGTGCCTTTGCCTTGCCATGACCTGAAAACAAAATCCCCAACGGGGTCAGCTACACAGAACAACAATCCTCAAGAGTTGAACAATCACCATAATTACATATCTTAGTTATGAAATCAAGCTAAAGAGTGGCATCATAGTACGCCCGTAATAGTATGTGCAAGTGCACAAGACGAGTGTCCGGACACACCCGCCCTTGTACCTAATTAGTCTCACGGAGGAAAACTTTACCGTGTGCACATTCCATTATGTCGGTGAACCCGATCACATGACCATTGCGTGCCCGACTAAAAATTCCACACATCCACACCCGGCCACACAATATAAACCTGGAGGGTCACATGAACGAAAATGACCATAATGAATATCAATGAATAATAATTCGACAAGGGTTAAGAATGACTCACCGAGATGAATAAATGATGAAATGAATGATAACTCACGAAATTGATTGGAACCGTCGTTCCTCATGAAATGAAAGACTAGCTTGATAATTACAATTCTCAACATGAATAATAGACCATGAATGAATTATAAATATGAATGAACTACAACAAAAGGAATGAATATCCTTTTAACTGAGTAAGAATTAACTTACTCAAATACCGGTAATGAAATGTCTTCTCACGAAAAAGCGTCTCTAATAGAGGTATCCGTCGCTCGAACGACCTTGAATAACACAATTACCAACAATCCGCTCAATATACGCATCAAACACGGTTATAACTAACTCAAAACGTCGATAAGACAAAACCAAGTTCATTGGGGCATTATGACAAACACATTGTAAACAATCTTCGATTGTTTACAATCACCCTCAATTATATCGATACCAAACTTCCAAGGAGTGATACAATCCAACAAAAACATCTTCATTACCATCAATAATCTAATATGAATATCCAATTCGAGATTTCAACAACATCTAATCGAAAACCCCCATATCCAAATCAATATTCAAAGTGTTCTTCAAATATTCCTTCAATAATCCAATGAATATTCATACAAACTCATAATCATATGTATATCTCCTCATACAACATGATTATAACATCTAAAACATCATATCCCAACTCAAAATCGAAACCCAAGATGCTGAAGAATTTACCTTTGGAGATCCAAACACTTCGATCCGGTGAAATCGTGTTAAATTGATTATCCAAGCTTCCCAATCCAAGATATATGCTTAGAACACTCCTACCCAAGTGATGTGGTGAAGAAAAATCTCTCCCAAGAACTTCTCTCTCGGAACTCAAGTGAAGAAGGGATGAAATGAGTGCAAAAATCCCGTTGAGGTCTATATAAACTGCCGAATGTTACGGCCGTAACTCGGCCTACTTGCGGCTGTAACCTCTCCAAGTCAACGGCCTTACGACCGTGACCAACCACATCGTACGGGCGTAACTCGGTTTCGTCGAAAGTCTACCGACAGACTTATGGCCGTAACTGCACCTGCCTTACGGGCGTAATTCGACTCATACGGCCGTACTCGGCAACACTTACGGGCGTATGAAACCTTCGTTCAAAACTAACCGGGCACCCAGCGCGATCATACGGCCGTAACCGGCCAAGCCTTACGGCCGTACCTGCCTTAACTTATGGCCGTATACCGCAACCCTTACGGGCATAAGTACCCTTCATCCGACATGCCCTAAAAACAACGAACGTATGTTATGGCCATAATTCAAGCATGTTACGGCCGTAGCTCGCTGTTGGACAGCAATGAAACGACAAGTCCGTCTACTCAACACACATCGCTGAATGATCCGACATACCATACTTGTATGAATGTAATTGAGTCCAATAATCATGCGATAGGTGATACTTCCAACACAAGACTACCAATCACGATGATTATGATAATACTCTCGTCTCGATTCTCAAACGGAGAAGAATGCCGATCGGTAACTGATACATGGCTAAAATACGCCAACGAAGAATACAAATGAATGAATCATGAATGATGAATGATTATTAATGAGTGAATAATCCGATAGTGATAATTACTGAATAATAATTACTGAATGATAATGAATGAATTTACAACCGGGTATTACATACTCCCCCCCTTAAAAAGAGTGTCGTCCCTGAAACTAAGGGTCAAACAACTCGGGATAAATCTGCCGCATACTATCCTCGGTTTCCCAAGTAGCCTCTTCGACTCCGTGTCTAGACCACGGAATTTTTACCAAAGGAATCGTCTTGTTCCTTAACTGTTTGATTCGCTGCTCTAAAACTCGTATAGGATGCTCCTCATACGAATGATCATCCGCGATCTCGATTTCATCAAACTGAAGTATGTGACTCGGGTCGGCAACATACTTCCACAACTGATAGACGTGCAATACATTATGAATTCGGCTCAACACTGGAGGTAAGGCCAATCGATAAGCTAGCTCGCCTACTCGATCCAAAATCTCAAACGGTCCAATGAATCTCAGACTCAACTTTCCCCGATTCCCGAAATGGAAGATACCTCGACTCGGGGATATCTTGACCAAAACGTGATCACCTGCCTCGAACTCTAATGGACGATGATGATTATCAGCATATGATTTCTGTCAACTCTGAGCGGTCAACAAACGACTCCTGATCAAAGTTACCTTCTCACGGGCGGCTATAAGCATATAGGGCTCGGTGCCGATTGATTCTGATAAGTCATCCCAACACAAAGGAGATCGACAATGACGACCGTACAAGGCCTCGTAAGGTGCCATCTTAATCAAAGCATTCCAACTATTATTGTACATGAACTCGATCAACGGTAGTTGGGCTTCCCAATCATCTTTCCAATCGAGGACACATGCTCTCAACATGTCCTCCAATGTCTGAATAGTTCGTTCTGATTGTCCGCCGGACTGAGGATAAAAAGCTGTGCTGAAATTAAGCTGAGTTCCCATGGCACGATGAATTGATTTCCAAAAATATGACACGAATCGCTCGTAACGATCAGAAATGATACTCTTAGGAGTACCGTGCAATCTCACTATCTTTTTGATGAACAATTGGGCAAGTCTCTCAGGACCCCACATATCCTTAATCTCAAGGAAATGAGTTGACTTAGTTAAACGGTCCACAATTACCCAAATTGTATTCATGCCATGACGACTCGTCGGCAAACTCGTGATGAAGTCCATTGAAATATCCTCCCACTTCCACTCTGGAATAGGGAGCGGTTTCAGCATACCTGCTGGTCGCTGATGTTCTATCTTGACTTGCTGACAGGTTAAGCATCTCGAAACAAATTCCGCGACTTCTCGCTTCATATTACTCCACCAGTAATTTTGTTTCAAGTCTTTGTACATCTTGCTAGACCCCAGATGAATGGAATAAGGGGTAGCATGAGCTTCTATCAAAATCGAGTTTTTCAACTCGTCGTTCGCCGGTACGCATAACCGATTCTTAAACCGCAATAGTCCATCCTCGTGGACCATAAATCCAGGGGCTTTCCCCTGAGCCACATCCCTTGGATGCGCAACAGAAACGGGTCTGAACCCTGATTCACTCTGATTGCCTCTTCAAGTGGCGTTGAAATCTCTAACATACAAAGTTTCCGTTGTACGCGCTGTAACTAGACCTCGATCTCGGGTCTTAGGAATTCCTGCTGAAGCTCCTTATGAACTGTTAAACGAGCAAGCATTTGCTCCTGAACGGACTTACGAATCAAGGCATCGGCGACCACGTTTGCCTTACCCGGGTGGTACAAAATCTCAATATCATAATCTTTGATTCGTTCCAACCACCGCCTCTGTCGCATATTTAACTCATTCTCAGTAAATTTATATTTCAAACTCTTATGATCGGTGAATATCTTACAGGTAACACCATAAAGATAATGACGCCAAATCTTCAACACGAAAACCACGGCTGTTAGCTCCAGGTCATGGGTCGGATAATTAACCTCATAAGGTCTTAGTTGTCGTGAAGCATAGGCAATAACTTTCCCATTCTACATCAATACACATCCATGACCGTGTCCGGACGCATCACTATAAACCACGAATCCTTCCGTTCCTTGCGGCCAGGAAAGGACAGGTGCTGAAATCAAACGGCTCTTGAGTTCTTCAAAACTCTGTTGACACGCATCGGACCACGTGTATTTCTTATCCTTCCGAAAAAGGTTCGTCATGGGTTGAGCAATTTTAGAAAATCCTTCCACAAATCGCCGATAATAACCAGCTAATCCGGAAAGCTTCGGATTTCCTTAACATTCTTCAGAGGTTGCCTCTCTCAGATAGCCTCCATCTTCTGAGGGTCGACACATACTCCGTCTGATGAAATTACATGTCCGAGAAATGTCACCTCAGACATCCAGAACTCACATTTGGAAAACTTCTCATAAAATTGCTCTCGTCTCAACACTTCGAGAACCTGATGAAGGTGAACCTCGTGCTCCTCTCGGTCACGAGAATAAATCAAAATGTCATCAATGAAGACAACAACGAATTGATCCAAATAATCGATGAAAACTCGATTCATTAATTCCATGAATACCGCAGGTGCATTAGTTAACCCAAACGGCATTACCATGACTCATAATGACCATAGCGTGTTCGAAATGTCGTCCTTGCGTTATCCGACTCTCGAATTCGCAACTGATGATATCCAGATCATAAATCAATCTTGGAAAATACTGAAGCTCCCTGAAGTTGATCTAAGAGGTCATCGATACGGGGTAGAGGATATTTATTCTTGATAGTCACCCTGTTCAACTCTCAATAATCGATACACAAACGAAAAGAACCGTCCTTCTTCTTGACAAATAACACTGGTGCTCCCCACGGGGACACACTCGGTCGAATATAACCCTTCTCAGTCAAATCTTCTAATTGATTCTTTAGTTCCAGCATTTCGGTCGTGGCCATCCGATACAGTGCCTTTGATATTGGAGATGTACCAGGCTCCAACTCAATCGTGAATTCCACATCTCGCTGTGGAGGCAAACCACGTAACTCGTCTGGAAATACATCGACATATTCTCTCACTACAGGAATATCCTCCAGCATCACTGATGATTTCTCGGTTTTGGTCATATAGCACAAATAACCAACACACCCCTGATTAAGTAATTTCACTGCTTTCATCATATTGATAACTCTTCCGGAACAGATGGGATTACTCCCCTGAAATACACACTCGACTCCATCGTCTGAAATGATAGTGACCATACGCTTACGAACACTAAGTATGGCATCATGAAGATCCATCCAATCAATACCCAAAATGACATCTTCTCTAGGTAAATCCACCATGATTAGTTCTGCTAGCCATACATGGCCATTAAGCCGAATCGGACAATTCTTAATCTCATGCCTCCCGATAATCCTTCTACCATCTGGTAGACCAATGATTTAAGGTTCATAGCTAGAAGCACTATCCAGATGAAGTCTATTCAAGCATGACTCGGAAATGAATGAATGCAATACACCAGTATCAAAAAGAGTACACTTGGGTTGAAATAAAATTTCGAGTGTACCTGAAATCATTCGGGCCTCCGGATCGTCGGCCCTCTTCATCTCATAAATTCGAGGCTTGTCGGCTATCGAAATGGATGTTCCCATTTGATAAGTATGGGCTCCGCCTTTAGTTGCTCCCGTCGTCTTAAACGATGCTGAGTGAGTAGCCGGATTCTGAACCGCTGGTTGCTTCGGGACCTGAGATGCTGCCGGAGTATGCTTGGAGTCTCTTCGGTAGAAACGGACCTTATGCCCAACAATCCCACAGTTGAAACAGGTGATAGTCTGCCTCGAACACCTAGTGCTGAAATGACCCGGTGCTCCACAGTTGAAACAGGTGATAGCTGAACTGGATGCTCGAGACTGAGATTCCGCAGGTTTAGGTGCCGTAGGAGGTCGCTCAAAAAAAGTAAGGATCGTATGAGGCTTCTTGAAGGTTGCCTGACCGCTTTTAGACTGATTACGATTCTTTGACTTCTTGCTAGCAGATGAAGGTTGTTGCTCAGCACTTTCCTTAGCAGTAAGCTCATCAGTAAGAGCTTTCTCGATTAATTCGGTGAGAGCAGCGCATTGATGATTAAGCAATTGCATCTGGGCCATCATGCCCTGCATAAAAATGAGTGGATCGACCCGGACATCTTCTGATTGAATTGTATCTCAGTTATGACTTCCAGACAGTGAGTGATTATTTTCCGGGTTTCGGCCCGCATCTCTGCCTCTCCCCCTGCGTCCTCTGACAACTCTTTCCATACTGAAGTAGGAAGGCCATATGATAATTATAGATCTTGAATGAGTACCGCGTTATGATTACGTTATGAGATGGTAATGATGAGCATACGCGCTCTAATACAATGATTATATGAATGATCAACTGAGGTGACATGATTATTGGATGAAATTCTTGAAATGATTATCTTGAACAAGTTAACAAGATTGATGATACGATTCACAAGATTAACAACAGAACAATGAAATTGACTGAGTGATTAATGAATTAACATGATTAACATGATCCAAATGAAAATAATGATTGAGGATTATTGACTGATGAATGATGAATGAGTGATTCTTATTGCCAGAAATTATACCATGGTGTCAGAAATCTTACTGTTCTTTCGGTCTGAGGGGCTCGGCGCTTGCACGGGTCACACGTGAGGCGAAAGTCCAATGATACTAGTATGATGAACGATGATTCCAAATGAGACATGACTCGGAAGGTAGTATTCAAAACCACACTCCGATACCAACTCTGTAACACCCCAAACTAGACGGATATTACAGTGTCGTGGACCCCCGACTGGGACCCACCAGGCGAGTGAAAATTAATGAATTACACAGGACAAATGTAGTACCGAACCACATTACATCATCAATTACTCCGATGAGGAGTTTTAAGTACAACACACCGAGGACAACAGATTACATGTATATTTTATATGAAGATAAAATATACAACATTCAAACGGAAATCTGCAGCGGAAATAAAATGAAGAAGACATGAAAGACTGAAAGGACTGGGGCCCTCTACTAGTATCACTGGGACTCCTCGCCATCAACGTTCTCTTCCCGTGCCTTTGCCTTGCCATGACCTGAAAACAAAATCCCCAACGGGGTTAGCTACACAGAACAACAATCCTCAAGAGTTGAACAATCACCATAATTACATATCTTAGTTATGAAATCAAGCTGAAGAGGGGCATCATAGTACGCCCGTAATGGTATGTTCAAGTGCACAAGATGAGTGTCCGGACACACCCGCCCTTGTACCTAATTAGTCTCACGGAGGAAAAATTTACCGTGTGCACAGTCTATTGTGTCGGTGAACCCGATCACATGACCATCGCATGCCTGACTAAAAATTCCACACATCCCCACCCGAACACGTAATATGAACCCAGAGGGTCACATGAACGAAAATGACCATAATGAATATCAATGAATAATAATTCGACAAGGGTGAAGAATGACTCACCAAGATGAATAAATGATGAAATGAATGATAACTCACGGAATTGATTGGAACCGTCGTTCATCATGAAATGAAAGACAAGATTGATAATTACAATTCTCAACATGAATATAGACCATGAATGAATTATGAATATGAATGAACAATAACGAAAGGAATGAATATCGTTTTAACTGAGTAAGAATTAACTTACTCAAATACCGGTAATGAAATGTCTTCTCACGATCAAACGTCTCTAATGGAGGTATCTGTTGGAAGTGAAACGCAACGGATGCGAAGTTTGGGAAAGATGATAATCGCGTTTTACGCATCTACGAGCATAAGATCTATTTGGGCATGCTAATTAATTAATTACTAAGACTAATAAGCAATTTAAATATAATTTATTATTTATTAATTAAATATGTTGATTATTAAAATATCCTAATCTAGATCCAAGATCATAGGATATTACCTTTTGAAGAATATTGTTGCTTTCCTCTTGATCACCTTGTATTTCTACCTTTAGACCTTCTACAGTATGATCCGCCTTAACACGGACATTGTATGGGCAACGAGCTACCGGATCTTGTTTGGACTTCTATGGGGAATCGTCCGAAACGCCTTCACTTGGGATCACTCGATTTATTTTTCTTTGCTTTCTAGTATTTTATGAACACTCTTAGCAAATTAATGTGTTATCTAAATTGTAGAATCAAAGACACAAGTCTAGATCTACAATTAAACACAAGAAGAAGAAAATTGATCTCTCAAGCATGGGACAATGAATAATTCGGCCAACACCTCCCCATAAGTCCTATTTATAGGCTCTTGGACTACTACTAGGGATCTTAAGGAGGATTATGGAAGGACTCCCAATAAATTCATCTTACCTTATTAGGACTCTTCCTAATATAATGAATCTATAAATATCAACTTAGTCCACTTAAAAGTTGATATTTCACTTCCTACCAAAATTCCAAATTACAAAATTGGGCTCCTCATTAAATATATTATTTCCCGTGTTCAAGATATCGAATGCCCATTAATTAATTATAAGCTACTGACAGCTTTAATTAATTAATATCTTATCCAAGAGTAGTACCACTCGAACCTTATTATTATATCGGAATTAAATCCACCTGCAGAGTTTAATATAATAATCATTATCGAGATCCTCAAGGGGACATCATCAACCCACACGAGTCGGGACACGATTTCTAGTAATAATAATAACTGTCATATAAACAATATTATTGCCCAAGATACGAGGCTTATTGAGTCGATCATTTTGACTCTCACCTATGGTAAATCAAAGCAATAATTATTATAAATACACAATTAAATATTATATACTTATAATTAAGAAATAATAATTATCCGATATTTACGTTCTTCTTACAATAAGTACAGAAGACACTATCTCACCTCAATCCAGTTCAACGTATGCAAATACGCTAATGTATGCTAATAGTCAAGACCAACTATTCTCAAGCATACACTACAACCTTTTATATAATTTGTCTAATAATTATATAGGTTGTGAACTATTATATTATTTTATAAGGCACCGATAATGTGATCTTCCATGTGACACCAACATACCACATTATCTACAATATAAAATAATTAGACATTTCATTTGCATAACCATAACGTGAATTAATATGCAAAATATGTGATTAAATGTAATTAATATTCTCATAGGTAGTAACAGGGAAATTAGGTAATACAAGCATAAAGTATGCTTTGCAGTATACAATCCTAAAAATCTCCCACTTATACTCAAAGCATGCTTTTAAGTATACTACTCTATTACATAGTCTCTCATTTCTCCCACTTATACTCAAAAAGCAATGCTGCCATACACCGTAATCCCATTCCTTCCACATGCCTTTCAAAAACTTTTGAGGATAGGCCTTTCGTGAAAGGGTCAGCAAGATTATCTTCCGATGCAACCATGGATACAACTACGTCTCCTTCCTTTACGAAGTGTCGTATGATGTGGTACTTGCGGTTGATATGTTTACTTGCCTGGTGGGCTCGGGGTTCCCTCGAATTTGCGACTGCACCAGTATTATCACAATAGAGTGTAATACCCTCTGGAAAATCAGGAATCACATCTAAGTCCTGCAGGAAGTACTTGAGCCATACTGCCTCATTGGCTGCCTCAGAGGCTTACACGTACTCGGCTTCCATGGTAGAGTCCGAGATGCATTTCTGCTTCACACTCCTCCAACTAATGGCTCCACCTCCCAGGCTAAACACATAACCCGAAGTAGACTTGGACTTTTCTTTGTCTGGTAAAAATCTGAGTTAGTGTAACCCACCGGAAACAGGTCGTCTGATTGATATACAAGCATGTACTCCCTAGTCCTTCGTAGGTAATTGAGTATGTGCTTGACAGCAATCCAGTGTCCTGGTCCTGGGTTTGACTGATATCTAGCAGTCATGCCCACGGCATGACAGATATCTGGTCTAGTGCAAAGCATAGCATACATGAGACTTCCCACAGCAGATACATAAGGGACCATCTTCATGTCATCTATCTCCTTTTGTGTCTTAGGACACATGTCCTTAGATAGTTGAATTCCATGTCTGTAAGGTAGAAAACCTTTCTTAGAATTCTCCATGCTAAACCGCTTCAGCACTGTATCGATATAGGATGCTTGGGATAAGCACAACATCCTTTTCTTCCGATCACGAAAGATCCTGATTCCAAGGATGTGTCTTGCTTCTCCTAGATCCTTCATATCGAACTGCTCAGATAGCCATACCCGTACGTCTGATAATTCCTTCACGCTGTTTCCAATCAGAAGGATATCGTCTACATACAGTATAAGAAACACCAACACGTTTCCATCGCATTTATTATACACACAACTCTCACTCGGACATTGGACGAATCCATATGACTGGACAACTTCGTCAAAACGAGTTTTCCAAGATCTAGATGCTTGCTTTAGTCCATAAATAGATTTCTTAAGTTTGCACACCAAGTGCTCTTCTCCTTCAGCAATGAATCCCTCTGCCTGGCGCATATAGATTTTCTTGTCTAGACTCCCATTCAAGAATGCAGTCTTGACATCCATCTGCCAAATCTCCAGATCCAAATGTGCAGCTATAGCTAAAAGAATCCGGATTGACTTAAGCATGGCTACCAGCGAAAAGGTTTCATCATAATCGATACCCTCTTTCTGAGTGTAACCTTTTGCAACAAGCCTGGCTTTGAAGGTTTCAACCTTCCCGTACTTTCTTTTGCTTGTAGACCCATTTACTCCCAATGACTTGTATACCATCAGGTAGCTCTACTAGCTCCCACACTTGATTGGAATCCATATATCCCATTTCTGATTCCATTGCTGCTTGCCAGGAGTCAACATCTTTGTCTTGGATTGAATAACTCATCATTGATCTAACCATTTCTAAAAGAGTCTTATTCCTTCTTTCAGCCACATCATTTTGTTGTGGAGTTCCTGGCGCGGTGAGCTGGGACGAAATCCCCTCATTCGCCAAGAAATCCAAAAACTCTCCACTAAGGTATTCGCCACCATGATCAGATCGTAATGACTTGATACTCTTCCCATGACGCTTCTCCGTTTCAGCCTTGAAGTCTCTGAACTTGTCAAAGGCTTCAGACTTACGTTGCATCAAATAGATGTATCCATATCTTGAATAATCATCTATGAACGTGATGAAGTATTCGAAACCACCCCTAGCTTGGATATTCATTGGACCACATACATCCATATGAACCAATTCTAACACATTCTGAGCATGGTTTCCCTTGGTTTTAAAATCCCTTTTGGTCATCTTACCTTCCAGACAGGATTCACAAATTGGAAATGACTCAACTTGGAGGTCATCCAATGGGCCATCATCTACCAATCTTTGAATCCTTCCAAGGTTTACATGCCCTAATCGTAAATGCCACAAATATGTTTGGTTTATTCTTGAAGGTTCTTTTCTCTTTTTAGGTTTAGAAAAAGAGTTAAGTGATTTATGCATAGGAGTTTGTGCAGTATTAACGACATATAGTCCATCATTAAAAATACCTTTCCAAATATATTCACCTCTTCTTTTCTTAATAATGGCATCATCATCAAAAGAAACTGAATAACCATCGCTTTTTAATTTAGAAACCGAAATTAAATTCATTCTAAAATCCGGTACTAATAATACATTATTGTGGACTAATAATTTATCATTAATCTTCAACTGCACGACTCCCACTACAACAGCCATAAGCCTGGAATAATCGCCCCAGTTGATGGTAATCTCGCCCACACTAAGCTGCTTGGTTACCTGAAAACCATGCGAGTCAAAGCAAACATGATCAGTGGAGCCTGAATCAACTATCCACGAAGTGGAAGAACAAGCTGCCAAACATGTTTTGACTACTAGTGCACGAGACATACCTTTCTTAAGAGCAGGGCAGTCCGCTTTAAAATGTCATTTCTGACCGCACTTGTAGCACTTTCCCTTTGGCTTTTTGTTCGCCTCGGGGTGAGGAGTCTTGCTTTTCACCTTGAGGGTTTCCACTTGCTTCTGGACAACCTGCTCCTTCTTCTTTCCCCATTTGAGTTTGGAAGAAGTCGCACCGGTTGCCGCAAGAATCTGATGATAACCTTATTTGAAGATACCTTCAGCAGACTGAAGCTCTGTCAGAAGTTCCGCCAAACTATATGTCCTACGGTTCATATTGTAGTTAAGGCGGAACTGCTCAAAGCTTCTAGGTAAGCTGCCTAAGATAATATCGACATGCATTTCCGCATCGATAGTAGCCCCCAGTATGCTCAGTTCGTTCAAATGAGACATCATTTTCAGAACATGATCCCTTACTGGGATCCCTTCAGACATTTGGGTTGTCATCAATACCCTCATTGCATTTTGTCTAGCCACCCGGTTCTGATGACCAAACATCTCGGTGAGACTTTTCATCATTTCTGCGGCCGAGCCCATTGTCTGATGCTGATGCTGTAATAAATTTGTCAGTGAAGCCAAAATGTAACAGCGAGCCATCTCATCAAACTTTTTCCATTTTCGGAATTCAGCCAACTCTTCGGGAGTGGCATCCGGTTCTGGTTCTAGAGGGCTCTCTTCGATTAAGACAAATTTATGCCCCTCAGCAGTCAGGACAATGTCAAGATTTATTTTCCAATCGGCAAAGTTAGTGCCATCAAGTTTATTTTCTTTGAGAATAACAGCTAGTGGATTGAAAGACATCTGAGATAAAATTAAAAACATCCATCACATAATGCATAGCAAAATATATCGAAAAACCTCAAAACACAATATATATGCTAGCAACTAACACCTCGAAAAATCCGCACATGCAAGCCACGATCGTGTGGATGTTTACACACACATTTTCCAAGTAGAGTTTTACGTCTTTAATTTTACTATCTAGTCAAATTACGTTATGACAAATAAATTAATAGTTGGTTCCTCTTGGCCATGTATTAATCAACATAGACTCCGATGGGGAGCTTATTAATTAATACACCTAAGTGAACACCATAATTTAACATCCTTAAAATATTATCTTTTAAATAATAGTTCTACAGATGGAGAGGTGCTATCATAAAAAATAATATTTACCTTATGTTATCATTTTGAAATTTAAAACTAGTGAACCTATAATTAGCACATCCGATATGGAGGAAGACTCTAATGTCAACGCGCTTGCTAATCACTTCACAATTTAAATTAATTATGGAGGCCAATTCGATTTTATTTTTTTAAAAAAAATAAGTCAATTTAATCACTTAGTTATTTTATCCTTAAAGTTTTTAATTTTCTCATCCTAACATGTAAGGAAATATATCACGCATACATCCATACATGCCATACATCCAAACAATAAAAACCGAAAATAAAGCATGGATAATTAAATTATCCAATTATCATGGTCTTCTTCCTTGAGTTGAATCCGAGAAAATCTTCGAATCGATCTCTCCCACTAAATCAAGCATCTCGTCGCTCCTCCCCGGCCGGGCCGTGGATTTTCAAAATTAAAATTTCACTTTTATGCAAAATTAATTACATAAAAAAAATTAATTTTAAATCCCGACTCTCCAGCGGACGCAATGGCAAGCAGTGACGATTGGACCAAAACTTGGCGGCCGGCCGAACGAATGGCCCGGCCCAGTCAGTGCCCGGCAACCTTGCATTGCTCGGCGCTGCTTGGCAGGAAGCCGTATGCTCCTCGGCAGCGCCTGCTTGCTGCTTGTCTGACGCGGCTGCCCAGAAGTCCCGGCAGTCCCGGTTCTACTCTATTTCTTCGTGATCCCGTCTTTTCCGAATTCGATTACAATTTTATACAAAATAAAACACATCGAAATTACATCAAGATTATACGAAAAATAAAAACACCTAGAACTACCCGCGGATTTTCTCACGGAAAAAACCATTACATGCCTCAAAAAACGGGCCAAACCAACAATTGCGTAATTAATAAAAATAAATAAATACACCCATTCATATAAACCATGATAATTGGATAATATCACCTGCAAGAACACATCTAGCAAAATATTCCAACATCAAAATATATGAATATATAAATTGCTATCAATTAATCACCAAAATTAATTAAAATAGCAAAAGCCTAAAAATCTGGCTCCGATACCAATTGATGGAAGTGAAACGCAGCAGAAGCGAAGTTTGGGAAAGATGATAATCGCGTTTTACGCATCTACGAGCATAAAATCTATTTAGGCATGCTAATTAAGTAATTACAAAGACTAATAAGTAATTTAAATATTATTTATTATTTATTAATTTAATATGTTGATTATTAAAATATCCTAATCTAGATCCAAGATCATAGGATATTACCTTTTGAAGAGTATTGGTTGCTTTCGTCTTGATCACCTTATATTTCTACCTTTAGACCTACTAGAGTATGATCCGCCTTAACCCGGACGTTGTGTGGGCAACGAGCTACCGGATCTTGTTTGGACTTCAATGGGGAATCGGCCGAAACTCCTTCACTTGGGATCACTCGATTTATTTTTCTTTGCTTTCTAGTATTTTATGAACACTCTTAGCAAATTGATGTGTTATCTAAATTGTAGAATCAAAGACACAAGTCTAGATCTACAATTAAACACAAGAAGAAGAAAATCGATCTCCCAAGCATGGGACAATGAATAATTCGGCCAACACCTCCCCATAAGTCCTATTTATAGGCTCTTGGACTACTACTAGGGATCTTAAGGAGGATTATGGAAGGACTCCCAATAAATTCATCTTACCTTATTAGGACTCTTCCTAATATAATGAATCTATTAATATCAACTTAGTCCATTAAAAAATTGATATAGCACTTCCTACCAAAATCCCAAATTACGAAATTGGGCTCCTCATTAAATATATTATTTTCCGTGTTTAAGATATCGAATGCCCATTAATTAATTATAAGCTACTGACAGCTTTAATTAATTAATATCTTATCCAAGAGTAGTACCACTCGAACCTTATTATTATATCGGAATTAAATCCACCTGCAAGGATTAATATAATAATCATTATCGAGCTCCTCAAGGGGACATCATCAACCCGCACGAGTCGGGACACGATTTCTAGTAATAATAATAACTGTCGTATAAACAATATTATTGCCCAAGATACGAGGCTTATTGAGTCGATCATTTTGACTATCACCTATGGTAAATCAAAGCAATAATTATTATAAATACACAATTAAATATTATATACTTAGAATTAAGAAATAATAATTATCCGAGATTTACTTTCTTACGGTCAGTACAGAAGACACTATCTCACCTCGATCCAGTTCAACATATGCAAATACGCTAATGTATGCTAATAGTCAAGACCAACTATTCTCCAGCATACACTACAACCTTTTATATAATTTGTCTAATAATTATATAGGTTGTGAACTATTATATTGTTTTATAAGGCACCGATAATGTGATCTTCCGTGTGACACCAACACACCACATTATCTACAATATAAAATAATTAGACATTTCATTTGCATAACCATAACGTGAATTAATATGCAAAACATGTGATTAAATGTAATTAATATTCTCATAGGTAGTAACAGGGAAATTAGGTAATGCAAGCATAAAGTATGCATTGCAGTATACAATCCTAACAGTATCGGTCGCTCGAACAACCTTGAATAACACAAATACCAACAATACTCTCAATATACGCATCAAACATGATTATAACTAACTCAAAACATCGATATGACAAAACCAAGTTCATTGGGGCATTATGACAAACACGTTGTAAACAATCTTCGATTGTTTACAATCAACCCTCAATTATATCGATACCAAACTTCCAACGAGTGATACAATCTAACAAAAACATCTTCATTACCATCAATAATCTAATATGAATATCCATTTCGAGATTTCAACAACATCTAATCGAAAACCCCCAAATCCAAATCAATATTCAAAGTGTTCTTCAAATATTCCTTCAATAATCCAATGAATATTCATACAAACTCATAATCATATGTATATATCCTCACACAACATGATTATAACATCTAAAATATCATATCCCAACTCAAAATCGAAATCCAAGATGTTGAAGAATTTACCATTGAAGATCCATACACTTCGATCAGGTGAAATTGTGTTAAATCGACTATCCAAGCTTCCCAATCCAAGATATATGCTTAGAACACCCCTACCCAAGTGATGTGGTGAAGAAAAATCTCTCCCAAGATCTTCTCTCTCAGAACTCAAGTGAAGAAGGGATGAAATGAGTGCAAAAATCCCGTCCAGGTCTATATAAACTGCCGAATGTTACGGCCGTAACTCGGCCTACTTACGGTCGTAACCTATCCAAGTCAACGGCCTTACGGCCGTGACCAGCCACATCGTACGGGCGCAACTCGGTTTTGTCGAAATTCTACCGACAGACTTACAGCCGTAATCGCACCTGCCTTACGGGCGTAATTCGACTCATACGGCCGTACTCGGCAAGACTTACAGGCGTATGAAACCTTCGTCGAAAACTGATCGGACACCCAGCCAAGCCTTATGGCCATACCTGCCTCAACTTATGGCCGTATACCGCAACCCTTACGGCCGTAAGTACCTTTCGTCCGGCATGTCCTGAAAACAACGAACGTATGTTACGGCCGTAATGCAAGCATGTTACGGCCATAACTCGCTGTTGGACGACAATGAAATGACAAGTCCGTGTACTCGACACACATCGCTGAATGATCCGACATACCATACTTGTATGAATGTAATTGAGTCCAATAATCATGCGATAGGTGATACTTCCAACACAAGACTACCAATCACGATGATTATGATAATACTCTCATCTCGATTCTCAAACGGAGATGAATGCCGATCGGTAACTGATACACGGCTAAAATACGCCAACGAAGAATACAAATGAATGAATCATGAATGATGAATGATTATTAATGAGTGAATAATCCGAGAGTGACAATTACTGAATGATAATGAATGAATTTGCAACTGGGTATTACAAACAACCCTACTGGTCGTTGGTGCTCAATCTTGACTTGCTGACACGTCAAACATCGCAATACGAATTATGTAACGTCTTTCTTCATATTATTTCACTAAAAATTGCGCTTCAAGTGGTTTTACATCTTACTCGTTCCTGGATGGATTGAGTAAGGCATAGCATGGGCTTATCGAAGAATTCTCTGCCTCATCTCCAGATTATTCGGGACACAAAGCCTGCCCTGAAATTTCAAAATACTATCCTCGACCATAAAACCAAGGGCTTTTCCTTTAGTTACATCTTCCTTCAGTTGAGAGATCATCGGGTCACTCCACTGTTTCCCTTTGATGTCATTAACCAAGGACGAAATAATTTTGAGAGTGCACAATGATAACACTCATTTTTACTCATATTTTTGCAAAGCTTTTCCGGATTTTAAAATCCTAAAATGCGTAGAATTGTGTCGTTTGTGCTCATATTGTGTTTATTATACTCGATCACGCTTGGGTATATTTTATTGATTTTATAGGTATTTTATGGACATTAATCAAGAAAGAACGAAGTCTCAACCCCCAATACATATCAAGCAATGCGGAAACGAAAGATCGAACCGAAAAAGAAGGAAAAATGGAGTCAAAACGGACCAACATTGACTTAGCCGTATCATTTGACACGGGCCGTGTCACTTGCTCGGCCGTGTCAACTGACACAGTCGAGTTCCTTGTCCAGATCCTTTTTCGGTTTCTAGAGCACTATGACACGGGTCGTGTCACTTTTTGGTGGAAAATCACTTTTGACATTTTTGCAAGATTTGAAAAAAAAAATGTGGCTTCTTGGGGTTGATAAAAGGCCTTGGATCAGGAAAAAGAAAGATATTCTGATTTAGAGAGTCTTGGAGAGTTGGTGAGGGAAGAAAAACACAAGATTAAGAAAGAAACCTACCAAAAGAAGGAGACTTGGAGGAAGAAAAAGAAGAACTCTTGAAGAACATTTTGAAGGCTTGATCCTACATTTACATCCACTCAAGACACCATTTGAGTTTTATTTTCTCCCTATTTTTTACTTATTTTTGTTGTTTTATTTAGCATGAACATGATGAACATAATATTTATTGAGATTTCCTTCATTACCATGTCCGGATAAACTTGTAGATTCTGGGCATGGGAGTACGTTGATTCATGTTGTTTTTGAGGTATTGATGATTATATATATCTAGTGTGATTTCTTTATCAAATGCTTGGTTTTATTCATGTTAGAGCACTTGATCAATGTTTTTACATGTTTAACTTAATTTCTCAAAATTCGAGAGAAGAGGGCATTAATAGGTTTCGAGTATTTGACGTAGTAAATTACGGGATTGAGAAATCGGTGATGAACTATGATAATATTTAATCTTATGAATATTTTGGAGTTAGATAATTTATAACAGACGGAGACGTTGTTATAGGTTGTTTAATCTACGTTTTAATGCATCTCGAGAGAGACTTTAGAATATTGTTGTGATCATCATTTTGGAGACGCACTTAGA
Organism: Orobanche coerulescens; assembly: GCA_033398695.1. NCBI lineage: Eukaryota > Viridiplantae > Streptophyta > Magnoliopsida > Lamiales > Orobanchaceae > Orobanche > Orobanche coerulescens. Next base: position 161,880,949 of record CM065803.1, read on the forward strand.
ACCCTTCTATATCAATCCCGACTAATCTTAGTGATCAACGCAAACCTAGCCTTGGAATCTATCTTTCAAAACTCTTTAAATTCTCTTTAATACAGATATTGTCATTTATTTAAATTAATTGTCATCATTTTATTTTATTTCGTTAAACATTCATTCACCTTGCGATTGTCTAGATAAAACCGGAATCATTATAATCTAGTACTCAACACAATATGAATATTTAGTCTCTGTGGAATACGATCTTGCTCGCCGCTTTCTACATTTACTCCGTACACTTGCGGATTATTTAAAAATATAGCGAACAAGTTTTTGGTGCTGTTGCCGGGGACTAAGTTATATTTTTTAGTGTTGATATTACGATAAGTTTTTCTAGTCTTACTTTAGACATTTTTTGATATTTGTTACATAACTGTTGTGCACTTTTAAATCCTATTCAGGGAGTGCATGAACACCCGTTCATCTCGAGTGCCTTTAGAAACTTTCATCCCGGAAGTAGAAGCATATGCCCGAAGAACAAGTGCTACCTCAAGGAAACTAAGAAGAGATCTTTTTGAAGACATGGAGAGAGCAGGAGACAACATGGGAAGGGACAACACGAACGAGAATGCAATAATCCAAGACAACGAGGGCGGAAGGATTGAAAATCCAACAACTAGGGTGCAATCAGTTCGGGATGGATTCCGACCAAAACTGGAGCGAAACCTTGGAGGAATCACTCATGTTCCAATCAACGCCCAAAATTTTGAGTTGAAGCCCGCCTTAATTTCAATGGTTCAACAAAATCAATTTGTAGGATTTGCTGTCGAGGATCCACATGCCCATCTCACTCATTTCATGCAAATATGTGATACTATCAAAATGAATGGAGTCTCAGATGATGCAATATGCTTACGATTGTTTCCATTCTTTTTGAGAGAGAAGGCAAGAAATTGGCTTGGGACTTTAGCTCGTAGAAGTATAAAGACATGGGAAGAATTGAGCGAAAAATTTTTGTTCAAATTTTTCCCACCCAACAAGACAATGAAGCTAAAAAATGAGATTACTCAATTTCATCAACTAGACTCTGAACCATTATATGAAGCTTGGGAACGTTTCAAAGATCTACTAAGGCGATGCCCTCGACACGGTTTCCCCGAAGACCAACAAATATGTTTCTTCTACAATGGTCTTGTGGGAGAAGCAAGAAGTTTTATTGATGCTTCCGCGGGAGCGGCATTGCTAGCAAGGAGCGCTAAAGAAGCTTATGGATTGATAGAAAAAATGGCTATGAATAGCTATCAATGGCCGATGGAAAGAGAAAATGTTAGAAGTGTGGCTGAGATATCCAATTCGGACCCTATCAAGGCACTAGCCGCACAAATGACAATGTTAACAAAAGGAGGTGATTCGAAGATAGCACCTCAAGGAAGTTCAAGTTCACTACCATCTGACCCATTGGAGGAAGCACATTACATTAATAATCAGAATTACAACAATTTTCAGAATAATCCACCGCCGGGTTTCTACCATCCCTCCAACCGAAATCATGAAAATTTTTAGCTATGCTAATCCAAAGAATGCCTTGCAACCACCGGCCGGATTCAAAGTGTCGAATGGTGAGATAATTGAAGAAGCAAAGCTGACGTCAAATCTCGAGAATATTCTAGCTACCTTTATGATGGAGACAAAAAGCCGATTTAGTCGAGATGAGGAAAATTTAGACAAAATCGAAGGCCATGTCACTCAATTAGCTACCACCATGGGAGCTCAAATGAAAAATCTCGAAACTCAAATTGGACAATTGGCTAAAGTTGTCAGGAGTCAACATCACCGGGGATAATTTCCGAGCAATACCAAAGTGAATCCAAAAGAGTCTTGTCAAGCTATCACCTTAAGAAGCGGTACGAATTATGAAGGGACAAAGATGCCAATAGTCCAACAAAAAGAGGGAGTCAAGGAGGATCAAATCGAAATTGTGGAGGAAGATGGGAAGCATGATACATCGAATAGGGCTGAGAAGCCTAAAATATCTTCTAACTCTACTCCTAACATTCCTCTCCCTTTTCCTCAACGTTTCAAAAAGAAAAAGTTAGATGCACAATTCGAAAAGTTTTTAGACATCTTCAAGAAAATTAATATCAAATATTCCTTTTGCAGACGCTTTGGAACAAATGCCTAATTATGCAAAATTCTTGAAGTATGTGATGTCAAGAAAAAGAAAGATGGAAGAGCATGAGACGGTTAAACTAACTGAAGAATGTAGTGTTATTATCTAACGCAAATTACCTCAAAAGCTTAAGGATCCCGGAAGCTTTACCGTTCCATGCATCATTGGAAACGTTTCATTCGATAAAGCTTTGTGTGATTTAGGTACTTCGATTAACCTTATGCCTTTATCTATTTTCAGGAAATTAGGTGTCGGAGAAATGAAAGACACAATGGTTATTGTGAAATTGGCAGATCGATCCATAACACACCCCAAGGGGATTGTTGAAGACGTGCTTGTAAAAGTCGACAAATTTATATATCCAGCGGATTTTGTCGTTCTTGATATGGAAGAAGATGAAGATCTACCACTAATCCTTGGACCTCCATTTTTAGCAACGGGAAAGGCTCTTATAGATGTCGAAAGGGAAGAATTAACACTACGTGTTAACGATGAGCATGTTCTATTTTCTACATTTAAAGCTATGAAATTTCATGATGATACAGAATATTGCAATGTTATTGACCATATAAGTTCGTATGGAAAGAAAAAAATCTTACACTCATTGTCTTCAGATCCGTTAAAGTTTGCCCTTACGAACTCATGTTATTCTAGTGACTCAATCTTGCAGTTTGATGATTCTGACTTGTGTGATTATGTTTGTGAATTGAATTCTCTACAGGAAGAACCGCAAATCAATAAATCCGATTATTTTCACAAAGAGGAGCATGAAGTAGTTGCGGAAATCACCGTGTCACGTGACATGGTTCAAAATTTTGGGTCCATTTCATCTCAGTCGGATGTATCACAACCAAGCTTAGACCTTAAAACCCTTCCAGAACACCTCAACTATGCATTTGTTGATGGTAATAATACCAATCTGGTAATTGTATCCTCTTCACTTTCATCTACTCAACTAGATAAATTGCTTCGTGTGTTGAGAGCTCATAAGTCGGCTATAGGATGGTCTATCTCAGACTTGAAGGGAATTAGCCCTTCAATATGCATGCATAGGATTTTGCTTGAAGAAAATTTTAAACCTAAAGTGCAAAATCAACAAAGACTTAATCCCATAATGAAAGAAGTAGTGAAAAAGGAAGTGCTCAAGCTATTAGATGCCGGAATGATATATCCAATTTCCGATAGTGAGTGGGTGAGTCATATGCAAGTTGTGTAAAAAAAGTGATGAATCACAGTAAACAAAGACGAGAAAGATGAATTAATTTCTATGAGGGTAGTTACGGGATGGCGAGTGTGTATAGACTATAGGGATTTGAATGCGGCTACTCGCAAAGACCATTTTCCCCTTCCCTTCATTGATCAAATGCTTGATAGATTGGCGGGGCATGAATTTTTCTGTTTTCTTGATAGATATTCAGGGTATAATCAAATCTACATAACACCGGAAGATCAATAAAAAATGGCTTTTACATGTCCTTATGGAATTTATGCTTATCGTATAATGCCGTTTGGTTTATGTAATGCCCCAACCACTTTTCAACGTTGCATGATGGCTATCTTTCATGGTTTGATCGAAATTATAATGGAAGTATTCATGGATGATTTTTCGGTGTTTGGAAATTCATTTGATCATTGGTTGCATAATCTCACTTTAGTTTTGCATCAGTGTGAAGATACTAATCTCGTGCTAAATTTGGAAAAATGCCACTTTATGGTGCAAGAAGGAATTATCCTAGGCCATAGAGTGTCCGCCGCTGGATTGGAGGTTGATAGGGCGAAAATTGTCGCCATTGAGAAACTTCCCCACCGAAGAATGAAAAGGCAATTAGGAGTTTTCTTGGTCACGCTGGTTTTTATAGGAGATTCATAAAAGATTTTTCAAAAACCACTAAACCTTTGAGTAAATTGTTAGAAAAAGATACGACTTTCATTCTTTCTAATGAGTGTTTGCAGGCATTTGAAACTTTATAGAAGGCATTAGTGAGTGTTCCTATCCTCATAGTACCAGATTGGTCTCAAGCTTTTGAGATCATGTGTGATGTAAGTGATTATGCGGTCAGAGCCGTGTTGGGACAACGTCATGAGAAACTCTTTCAGGCTATTTATTTTGCAGGCAAAACATTGGACAAAGCCCAACAAAATTACACAACAACGGAGAAAGAAATGCTTTCCGTGGTATTTGCTTTTGATAAGTTCCAATCATACTTAATTGGGATAAAGACGATAGTACACACAGACCACGCAGCTATCAAATACTTGTTCGAAAAGAAAGATTCTAAACATCGCCTAATTTGATGGATTCTTCTTTTACAAGAGTTTGACATGGAAGTTCGAGATAGGAAAGGTTGTGAGAATGTTGTGGCTGACCACTTATCTCGCCTCGAGTACAAGAAGGAGGAGGAGCCCGAGATCAAAGGGATTAAAGAAGAGTTTCCGGACGAGAGGCTTTTTATGGTAGAAGCTAAATTTCCGTGGTTTGTTGACATTGTTAATTTTTTGGTCGCAGGTGTGCTACCCCCGGATTTATCTCATTATAAAAAGTAGAAATTCCTACATGGTATCAAGTTCTATATGTGGGATGATCCACTACTTTTTAAGAGATGTGCCAACATGATAGTGAGGAGATGTGTGCCGCAAGAGGAATGGGATGAAATTCTTCAACAATGCCATTCTTCACCAACCGGAGGACATTTTGGAGCAACACGGACTGCTGCAAAGGTGTTGCAAAGCGGATTTTATTGGCCTACGTTATACAAAGATTGCTATCTCTTCATTCAACAATACAATAGATGCCAAAGAGTGGGGAATATTTCAAGGCGTCATGAGATGCTTATGACCAACGTAACTGAGGTTGAACTGTTTGACCTCTGGGGCATCGACTTCATGAGTCTATTTTCCTCATCATTTGGGAATAAGTACATTCTGCTAGTGGTCGAGTATGTATCTCGATGGGTAGAGGCAACTTCTTCCCCAACAAATGATGCTCAAGTAGTGATGAAATTTGTAAACAAGAACATTTTTTGCCGGTTTGGAACCCCAAGAGCGTTAATCAGTGATCAGGGATCGCACTTTGTCAACAAAATCATGGATAAAATCCTTCACAAATATGGGGTCCGATCAAAGAAATTATTGGCCTATCATCCACAGGAAAATGGACAAGCCGAAGCGGCTAACAAAAAGTTCAAATTAATCCTGGAAAAGACGGTGAGTACATCTCGGAAAGATTGGTCGTCCAAGCTCGACGATGCACTTTGGGCTTATCGTACGACCTACAAAACTCCTTTGGGAACATCTCCCTATCAACTCATATTTGGGAAATCTTGTCACCTACCTTTGGAATTGGAGCATAAGGCGATGTGGGCGATAAAAAGAATAAATCTGGATTTTGAGGCTGCCGGAAAGAAAAGATTGCTAGCGCTAAACGAGTTAGAAGAATTCTGGGATGAATGCTACGAAAACTCTCGAATCTACAAAGAGAGATCTAAAAGATATCACGACAAGATGATCTTAAAACGTGAATTTATGCTGGGGCAACTAGTACTTCTGTATAATTCAAGATTAAAATTGTTTCCTGGAAAATTAAAATCAAGATGGTCAGGGCCATTCGTGATCAAGAAAGTACTTCCACCCGGAGTAGTCGAGCTCATGAGCAGAGATGGAGAGCTATTTAAAGTTAACGGACAACGAGTCAAACACTACTATCATCCAAATCAAAAGGAGGCCGTGTCCGTAATAACTTTAATCGAGCCATAAGAACTTCCCATTGAAGACGTTCGGCTAAAGACGTTAAACTTAGCGCTAATTGGGAGGCAACCCAATAGTTTTTTTATGTTTTGTTCGTTTTTCGCAATTTATTTTTATTTTTATTTCATGTAGAACTAACCGGTTCAACTTTTGGTGTTCAATTCGCAGGAAAAAGACCCGAGGACAAAACTGCACTTTCCAGGCCTGTATGATACGGGCCGTGTCATTTGACACGGTCGGGTCAGGCAGGCAGACATTTTTCTCATTTTCTGCACAGGAACGACACGGGCCGTGACATATGACACGGTCGGGTCAGGGGTCCAGTCATTTTTCCTTTTCCGCACTAGTACGACACGGGCCGTGTCAGCTGACACGGTCGAGTCAGGTATACAGCCGTTTTTCCTTTTCTGGGCTAGTTGGACACGGTCCGTATCAAATGACACGGTCGGGTCAGCTGGGCAGGCGTCTTTTGAACAAATTAAGCAGGTATGACACGGGCCGTGTCGATCGGAGGTTTAAATACAGACAGTGGCCAACTTTTGCTGTTCACCTTCTTCCCCAAATTTTTTTTCCTCTCCTTCTTCCCCAATCCGAAACCCTATCCCCGAATCCCCTACAATCCGTCAAAATCAAGCAAAAATTATGTTAAATCTCACATAGTAACAAGGTTTTCATCATTATTCTACAATCCAAGAGCTTCCAACGGTAGGAATCGGACGAATCCATCCAGTTTTGGGTCGCGATTTTTTCAAAATTTCTTCATCTTTTTACTCCGAATTCAAGGTATGATTCACAATTTTGGATGGTTTAATTCTTCAGTACATTGAGATTGTGTGAAATATGAACTATTGAACAATTTAGGGTTCTTAAGTCGATTTTTGTTGGAATTTTTCGTGAGTATTGATATGTTGATTTTTTTTTTGTTGCGATTTTCATGAAATAAATGTTGGATTTATATGATTGGAAGATTGAATTACATGCTTGAAATTCTTGGGATGTTATATACAACGACAATTGGTGTTGAAATTTACATTTGGGGTATTTTGGGAAAAACAATTATTTTGGAGGAAATGTGCAATTGATAATAAGTTTGGGGGAGCATTTATCATCGAAAATTTTGAGCTTGAAATTGTTTTGAAACAAATGATAATGGATGAATGTCTTGCAGAGAAATGGCCAGAGGTCGAGGATGAGGAAATGCCCAACAGGGACATGGTGCGGCTCAACGGGGACGAGGAAGACCCGCTACGGAAATAGAGCAACCGGCAAGAATACCGGCCTAAGGGGCTGTTGAGATGCCTGAGACTTATGGAATTGAATTTTTGCCGAGCCGCCCAGCACGGTGGGAGATGTTGGGGTAGAAAAAAATGCTCCCCACTAGATGGACGGACGAGGAATGCATGATGACCATGGGAATAAAAGACGATGCCATGAAGCTGCTGGAAAGAATAAGGTGGGATACGATGATAACACAGCATTGGCCCACCTACCAATGCCTCACACTGGAATTCCTTAGCATGCTTACGGATAAAAGATACCCGATCACTCATGAGCCAATCACTTTGGAATTCCGTCTAAACAACAGAAACGAAAAACTATCTCCCGGCGAATTGGATACAATATACGACACTCGAAGGTACGGGGAATACCGAATAAATCGGTTCGAGTGTGAAACATATTGGCGGGCAATGGTAGAGTACCCGGGGAGTGAGGCACGTCCTTACATCCCAAAGTCGGCCAAGGGATCCTCTATTCGAAATCCTATCCTCCAATATCTACACAAAGTAATTGCGAGCACTATCTTCGGCCGGAAAGAAACAGGGCCGATCACCCAGCGAGAGTTGTACGTTCTATCTCACATGCTCGATGGGACGGATCCAGCAACCGGGGCTATATTAATGGATCATTTTGAGGATGTTGCTACTAAGCCGAGAGGGGAGATTTAGATATGGGGTTTAATTACCCCTATCGCACTTCATCTTGATATATCACTGGACAGCCGAACTCCCCTTCCAGGAAATATGCTCCTATCTTTGCAAGCCATGAAATTGATGAATATCCTGGATTACGACTCGCGTGTTATATTCTTACAGAATGACGGTGATCATTTCCTCCTCCCGAATACACCTCTGATGATGATTGAGAGTATTTGGGATTTAGGAAACTTACAAATGGCCACGGAGGCGCATAAATTGGCCCGGGTAGCAGCTGGATTGATCTCTCCTGGTGATAGCCACTTTGCTCGAAATATTCGACCTCGGCGTACAGAGGATAGAGCCGAGAGAATGCAAGAAGAAGATAGAGTGGAAAGAATGGAGGAGGAATATGCTTATGAGAGAGGCCTAGAAAACGAGGAAGAGGAAGAAGAAAGAGAGAGGGATCGGCCAGAGTCATCGAGACAGGCCGAATCAAGTCATGCCACATCTCGTTCACCACTTAGAGCGGATTTCGAGGCTTTCCGAGAGGAGACCCGAAAGAACCAAGACGAGATCCGCCAGAAACAAGATGAGATCCGCCATAAACAAGACGAGATGCTGACCTTACTACGACAAATGCATGAATGGCATGTCCAACAAGGCCACTTCCCTCCGCCAAATCAGTAGGACCGGTTGTAAATATTTCTTGATCCAAAGTTTTTATTGTTTAAATACTATACCCCCTTCGTGTGTATACTCTTTAATTCAAGTTTGGGGGGATATATTGGGGCAATAGATACTTATATTGTTTGTTTGTTTTTATTTTGACTTTTGGATTTTGGTGTGATTTCTATTTCCGTTTTTGGTGTGATTTTTTTTTTATTTTTGAATTGTGGTGTGTTTTGTTTTGTTTTGAACTCAGTGTGTTTTGAGTATCATGAACTTGGATGAAGCTCGAAAGAATGAACTCTTGTCTTGGATGCCTCGGGATTTATTTTGTTATTTTGATATGCAAATCGAGGATAATTTGAAGAGGAAAAATTGTAGAATAATCAAAAGGCTGTGAAATTGAATAAATAGTTTAATACCTTGGAAATATGAACAACTCTAACTTGTGAGTTTTTGAGACTTCAGGCATCATTAAATATGCAAGTTTCATTGTCGGGTGTACCATTCATGTTTTAAGACTCTAGAACTTGCCTTGGTATCTTATTCAAAACTACAAGTGTCCGTGCAAATTAGTGGAAGTGATTTTAGGCGATTTTTTTTCGTTATCCCTTCAAACTTTTTTTTGCCAACCTAACAATTATTAATTCCCTAGTTAGCACAATTGAGCTTAAAGCCTATTTCTTGTTATCCACATTATGAGCTTTCCGTTCCATAATAAAATTTTGTCCCTATACTTGAGCGTATTAGAACAAATTGGCAAAAGAATGAAAAGGTGTGTGGGGGCGATCGGGAGGATTGTTGGTCCAATAGCGATGATTTATCAAAATAAATTTGAAGGAAGAATGGTTTGATTATAATGATGATGTTATCCACCACAAAAAAAATAGGAGAAGAATATATATATATATATATATAAAACAATGGTTAAATGGAGCGATAAGGAGGAATAAGGTTGTGTTTTTTACTTTCAAAAATGCGCTTATTGCGATTATATTAAAATCAAGGGGTTGAAAGAAGCAAATTCCAGGGGAAACAAAATTTTGAGCTTCTAATTGAGCGAAGTGATTATTGAGATGATGTTCTAATTTGCTCAAGTCAAGTCACTTTAAGCCATACTTATCCTACCCCGACTAAAAAGCCTACATTAAAACCAATAAAGTCCTTTTTGATTCACCAAATTTGCATGCACAACTAGTGATAGAGATGTAGACGATTGGCAAGCCTATGGGGATTCTTATTTCATTGAATGAGTTTTGAGCGTCACTTATCCCATTATACACGTTCAAGACTAATGGTGTCACCGACGATGCCATCCGATTGAGGCTTTTCCCTTTCTCTTTGAGGGATAAAGCGAAATTCTGGTTAAATTCCTTACCGTCATGGTCGATTACAACATGGGCAGAGTTAGCGCAAGCCTTCCTTGCCAAATTCTTCCCACCTTCTAAGACGGCGAGGTTGAGAAACGAGATAACCACCTTTGGTCAATATGACATGGAATCGCTCCACGAGGCGTGGGAGCGATATTAAGATTTGTTACGAAGATGCCCTCATCACGGCCTTCCAGACTGGCTTCAAATTCAGACGTTCTACAACGGTTTAAGTGCTTCTACACGTACTCTCGTAGATGCGGCCGCCGGTGGGGCCTTGATGGGAAAGACTATGGCCGAGGCACACTCGTTGTTGGAAGCTATGGCCGCAAATGCATATCAATGGCCATCGGAAAGATTAACGCCGAAGCGAGTTATGGAAGTTTCAAGTAATGATCCGATTTCCACATTGTCAGCTCAAGTCGCCGCCTTGACTCAGCAGCTCCAAGCATTTTCGCACGCACCTTCCCCCGTTACCATAGAGACATGCAACTGGTGTAACGGATCACACCCGAGCGCGGAGTGTCAAGTTGGAAACCCGTTCGAGTAACATCTGATGGAGCAGGCTCAATTCGTGGGAAATGGAAATCGGCAGAATAATCCATACTCCAACACGTATAATCCGGGGTGGCGCAATCATCCCAACTTTTCGTGGAGAAACGGACAGAACTCAAACCAGCCCCCATTCGCTCAGAACCAACAGCAGCCCCCTCCCGCTCCCAAAGTTTCTCTCGAGGAAGCACTTGCAAAATTGGCGGCGAATACGAGTCAATTCATGACCCGTACTGAAGCGACATTGCAAAACCATTCCGCTTCCATACGAAACTTGGAGGTCCAGCTGGGCCAAATTGCTAATGTGTTGACAGCCCGCCCGGAAGGAGCATTGCCTAGCATGACCGAGACAAATCCTAGAGAGAGTCTAAATGCGATCAGTCTAAGAAGTGGGAAGGAGGTGTTGGACCAGCCCGAGCGGTGTGAAAAGAAGAAGGAAATTGAGGAAAAGAATAATTTAGAGACAGAGGAGTCACAAGATTCGAAACCTTCAATAACGTTGCCGGATAACCCGAAGAGATGTGTGCCCCCCGTCCCGTTTCCGCAGAGGTTACAGCAGAAAAAGGCGGATAAACAATTTTCTAAGTTCCTTGACGTGTTCAAAAAGCTTCACATTAACATTCCGTTCTCCGATGCGTTGGAACAAATACCGAGCTACGCTAAATTCATGAAAGAGATATTATCGAAGAAAAGAAAACTCGAGGAGTTTGAAACTGTCACCTTGACGGAGGAATGCAGCGCAATTCTTCAAAAGAAGCTCCCACCAAAATTGAAAGATCCGGGAAGCTTCAACATACCGTGCACCATGGGGAATCTTTCTTTTAATAAGGCACTGTGCGATCTCGGTGCTAGTATTAACCTCATGCCTTTGTCGATTTTCAAAAAGCTGGACATTGGGGAAGCCAAGCCAACAACAGTCTCCTTACAATTGGCGGATCGATCGATTAAGTATCCGAGGGGAGTGATTGAGGATGTTTTGGTAAAGGTGGATAAATTTATCTTTCCAGCGGACTTTATCGTTCTTGACATGGAGGAAGACGAAGATATTCCGATTATCTTGGGACGACCATTTTTGGCGACCGGCAGAACTCTTATTGACGTGGAAAAAGGTGAATTAACTCTGCGGGTTCAAGAGGAGCATGACACGTTCCAAGTGTTCAAATCTTTTCCATGTCCCGGAAGTGTTGAAAAAAGGTCACAAATTGAAAGTGTAGATGCCGTTGAAAGAGGAAAGCACCGAAAACATCGTCGGTTGAAAAATTCAGATTCTGTGTCAGATGGTCCAATTTTTTAAGAACGATGTAGAACGAGTAACATTTCTCGAGCACTCAGACAAGTCTGCTGGGGTCATGAAGTCATTTCTGAAGGAGGGAAACAAGCCGGAATTCAAACGGATATCTAATCATGAGAAAAACGGGTGTTTCGGGAAGTTGTTCACGTCGAAACCTTTCCGCAAACAACATTTGATGTCCGAACCGAAAGTCGAATCGTTAACGACCGATGGTCATAATTTTGAAAACCATATGAACGGTTCGATGAACGGGGCGGAAACCAAATGGAGTTTGCGAAAAGCGAACTAATATTTTCAAATAGGTCCGGCTGAAGACTATAAACTTAGCGCTTCTCGGGAGGCAACCCGAGTTCGTAGTTGTAGATTTTTGCGTTTCTTTATTTTTCTTGCATTCTTGATCTTTATTTTTCATCATTTTTGTGCTTCAATTTGCTTCTGCCTCTCGCTTTTAACGTGTTCTTCTCAAAATTCTGTGCAGGAAAGCCCCAGGGGAGAAACTGAAGTGTGAGCCGCGGCACAAGTATTGTGAGCTGCGGCACACATAAAACGAAGGAGATGAGCTAAACCCACTGTACCCTGTGCCGCGGCACGGCATAAATGAGCCGCGGCACACTTTAGTACTGAGCCGCGGCACACGAAATCTGTGTCGCGGCACACGACAAAACAAACGAACAGCCAAGAAGGAACTGTACCCAGTGCCGCGGCTCACTTGAGCTGTGCCGCGGCACACCATGCGGAATTCGAAAGGCCCAGGTAGCTTATAACACACATTCGGCCGGCATTTCCAGGTACACCTTCTGTCCTTCCCTTTCCCTCCCCTGCGTGCGAATCGGCCGAACTCCTCCTCTTCGCGATTTATTCTTGCGACTTCTTATCTTGCATTTTTCACAAACAAATCAAGGTATGTTCCAATCTCTAATCTCTACTTGTTTTATGAATTTAAATTTGAAGTTGTTTATGCATTGGATGGATTGAAAAGGTTTATTTTCCTTCAAAAGTTCTAGGATGGTTTAGGGGATAACATAGTAGTTTTAATCAAATTTTCATGGTTAGTTTGGAATACGAATGAGTTGAGTGCGTTGTTTTGATGATGAATAAATTGTGTTTTTGTTCTTGGGGGTTGAATCGAGCTATAGCCATGTTTATTCTTCAAGTAAACTCGTGCCCTTAAGGTGTTTGATAAATTGTCTAAGTGAAAAATTTTCTTTGTTAAAGCAATCTTTTGAATCTTTGTGCAACGTATTCGTTCTGAATTTACAGCAAGCCCAACCCTTACGTCCAGTTTAAACGTTTAAGTCCAATTTCATTTTTCTTTCACGGATGTGCTATCTTTTTAAATTCTTGACTTACGGCTGGACATTTTTAACCGAGTGATAATTATTGTTGTTATTGTTTACGTAAATAAACCCTGGTGTTTTATTTTTCAGGACTAACTATGGCGAGAACAAAGAAGCTGAGCAAGAGAGCCAGGACCCAGTCATCCCCCACTCGAGGGGAGACCTCTCGTAGTCGGGCCTAGTCGGAGGGGCACCAGTTTTCGGACCCTGAAATTCACAAGATCTTCAATGAGAAGATTCGGCCGCGACCACTTATCCCGTAGAGGGGATTTACTCCAGCTCCCCAAGACGGGGAATTGCTTACCATGATTGATGAGATGGGGTGGGCCAGATTTGCTGCACCCCCCGAGCCAGCGGTTATCTCGATTGTGCAGGAGTTCTACGCCAGTGCACTACTGAAGCACATTCGGGCAGGCCATACGTTGCCGTCATTAGAGTCTCGGACTCAGGTCGATGTCCGAGGTGTTATAGTTGATTTCTCCACTGCTGCTATTCGGAGGTTGTTTGGGCTTCCGGTGGTAGATAAGTCGGCCTATGACCGAGTGATGACTAGCCTCACGAAGGAGGCCCTGCTCGAGACTATTGCACAGCCCGATTCCGACTGGGAGCAGCGCGCACAGGGTTCTTCCACTTTCCACTTCAAGAGCTCGCGCCTCAGCCGGCTCGGGCGTGCCTGTCTTTATTTTATCTGCGCACGCATTGACCCCACCTCCCAGATCCGCACTGTTTTTCTCTCCCGCGCCCGGACACTTTATGCTATCACTTCCGGGCTGCGTTTCTATGTGGCTCCCATCCTGGTTCGATCTATCTTCCAGTGTATCCAGGGGGGGGGGCAAGACGGGGTTGAAGCACCCCTCTCTCATCTGCGCTTTGTGACGGCAGTCGGGGCTGACGTGGTCAGATGACGAGCCGATGCTTGCTCCCCAGGCCCCGATCGACCACCGCATCATATCACATTTTGACCAGTGGGGAGGAGTGTCGGCGCACGCTCGGGGGAGAGGATTTCTGCTGGAGGAGGCCCACGAGGGATCCCCCGAGCCTCTTTTACTGACACATGGAGAGGACGGCCCGCAGCCCGACAGAGAGAGATTACAGGAGATGTTTGATGGGCTGAGGGAGGATCTGAGGAGAGAGAGAGAGAGGAGCTGCGAGAGGATACGAGGAGAGAGATATGAGACGAGGAGAGAGAGGGAGAGTATGATGGCTGCCATGCGAGAGGAGCAGCGGACGGAGCGAGAGAGCGTTATTGCTGCCGTCAGAGCTGAGATGCGAGAGCAGGCCCGCCGGGCCAACCGACGAGAGGCGAGGCGTCTGGCTGCGAGGGACGCTTATCACCAGGAGCACCTTGCCGCATGTACGGCCCATATCATGCATCCCGACGGGCCATTTATTGCACCCACCCGGCCAGCCACACCACCCTCCTCACCGGATGATGCCGGCACCAGCTCGTGAGAGGACTGGAAGGGAGTACTTGACCTTTTACTTTTATTGCATATCATATTTTGTCCATTGAGGTCAATGTACGTCCTAAGTTTGGGGGGGGGGGGGGTTTACTTTTTGTCGCTACATTCATTGCTGTAGTTTATTTCGTTGCATTTTTCATTACTTTGCGTTAATTTTTTTCGATAGCCTTGCTTGTCTTAATTTTCTCTATTCGTGAATTTTTCTTGCTTCTATTTGTGTAATACTGTTGTTACGACACTGTTTTTCTCTCTGAAGAAACGGTCGAGTTTTAGTCGAGTTGTAGTTAGTGATTTCTGTTTCTGCTTAGTACGCAATTAGGTCCGAAATTTTTTCGTGATTGTAGAGGTCTTAGCGGATAAGAGAGGATACATACTTGTTTTAAAATCACCGTCGATACGTTTGGTTACATTTTTTGGTTAGTTAGTCGTCCAGTTACATTAGTCGTGTTGGCACTTAGAGTGAGTTTAGAGTCGGTCAGTTTTTCCCAAAAGTCGAGATAATTTTGTTCTATGAAGGGAAGTCTAGTAACCGGGGGTATTCGCGTGACCCGCTGTTTACTCTCGCGTAAAACGACGACCCTGATTAGACTAGTGATTTAGATAGTTCACATGCCGATGATAGGGAGCCTAGTAACCGGGGGTATTCGCGTGACCCATTGTTTACTCTCGCGTAAAACGGTGACCTTGATTCGGACATGCAGAAATTATATATTCGAGTTGTCTCTCCACTGTAGAAGGGAACTTAGTAACTAGAAGAATCCATGTGCCCCATGAGTGTCTTTTACGTCAAACGGTTTCCCAATACATGAAAATGGAAGTTCCACCCTAGGATTATCCCAATGAAACATCCCGAGATCCGAACCTAGTGGTCAACTCGAATCAAATTCTTGAGCATATATATAAGGGAATACTGTCCGAGGATTATTTTTATGAAACTCGTGAAAATTGTGCCATTAGACTGAGGAACGGGGCGAACTAGCTTGTTTATTTTAGCCTTGCATATTGACGGTCGATTTGATTCACGTTTTATTAATCTTTGAGCTAGACTTTCTTCATAAACGAGTAATTAGGACTGAACTTGAATACTTTGTGGGATCAGTGTTCTGAGTGTAGCTCGCTATTATGACACTCGTATTATTCAGAGAGAATTACAGGATAGTATTGATTAGGTTGAACACTACGAGTCGCACGATGATTCACGACATTCTTTCATTGAAATTAATTCTTTTTGCTTGAGGACAAGCAAAGGCTTAAGTTTGGGGGTATTTGTTAGGCGTATTTTTATATGCTTATTTATCATTATTTTGTATTATTTTGGAGAGTGAAATTGTTTAAATGAGCCTTTAATGCCTTAATTTTATATATTTGTCAGGAAATTGAAGTCCGGAAGCTAAAACGAGGCAAAACGGGCGAAAACGGCAAATCTGGGCTATGAGCCGCGGCACAAGGAAGCAGGCCGCAGACAGAAGACACCTACGGGCACAAAGTAAATCAGACTGTGCCGCACGATCCAGTGAGCCGCGCACGTAAGAATTAAATGATGCCTGTGCATCCAACAAGGTTCTGTGGCCGCATGCATTTAGTGCGCCGCGGCACACTAGGCGGTTTTTGTATGTCCGCGCGGATTTGGGCCGTTTCGAAGCCAGTTTTCGACCTACTCATACGGACGCGATTTGGAGGATGTTCTAAGCTATAAATAAGGGTTTAAGACCCTAATTAATCATTTTGGGAATCTTTTATCCTTTGGAGCTTAAGCTTGGAGACGGCAGAAGAAGAGGGAAGTAGAAGACTTCAAGGGCAGAGGGCAGAAGCCGAAGAACGGAGGAATCCGAGCTTCATCTGCGTTTGATTTTAATGCTTTCATTCATTTATTCTGTATTTATATTTATTAGTATGTCAGGCTAAAACCCTAATCTAGGGTTTTGATGAAACCTATGTTTTGACGAATTGCTTGAGATTATCTAATTAATTACCTTTTTGTTGAGTTTTCCCAATTGTGTTTAATGCTTTCAATTATCTGGCCAATAGTTGTATTGATTTAATCATTCAATTCGAATCGGGAGAGGAGAATTGGTGAGTAACTATTGGTGAGGACCGTTTTATTCTGTGAGATAGGAATATACTCATAGGAACTACGTGGCCTTTTGGAGATTTTATGCTTTTCGCCTATTGACGAATTAATTCACCTAGGGATAGAGTGCGTTATTCGCCTTTAGACAAATCTATTGACCTCGGGAGAGGCGGTAGAATATATTAGCAATCTCCGCCTTCAATAAATTGGGAAAATTATTTATTACGGATAATCGAGAGTAAATTCGGATAAACCGAGGTGGATTCAGAATCCTAGACTTATTCATCATTTGATTCCCTTTATTCAAGCTATCGTTTTCTACTGTTTAGTCTTTTAGTAATTCTTTTAGTTATTAATTGCAAAACCCAAATTCGATTGTTCAAATAAAACTGGAATACATAAAAATCGGTAGTTAGAGATTCAGTCCTCGTGGGAACGATACTCTACTTATCACTTTATTACTTGTAAACGATGACGTGCACTTGCGTGTAAGAAATATCGCAACATTAATTAACCCTGATACCAACATTTAAAACAAGTTGAAACAAACTTTCCAGAAACACGAATCGCGGTCTATATCAAGACCAACATTTTAAAGCGAGTTGGAAGAACTTTGAATTACGAAAACCATTTGGTAACGGGGTCTTAGCTATCACTCAAATATCCGTTACCAATAAGCCTGCCAGGTGCCTCCCTTGCACACCAGTGCACCGGCGTTCACTCCACTATGTTGGCCGCCCCTTGAACATGTCACCACGCCAGCGATCACTCCCTCAAGAGCCGCCCCTTGCACACGCATTAGGTAACACCGGTGTTCACCAATCATATGGAGCCGCTCATTGCAGCGTACTCCAGGCCGGAGTACATGCCCCGCCCTCAGAGGTTCCCGGATACGACGTCTCTCACAACAAGTATTCACAATGTTTCAAACATCAAGCATACAGTCAATCGTTGCAACAATTATCAAATCAGTACACCAATTCACATAATTTATCCGTCAGTCCACGACTACACAAATAAACAACAACAACAACACGCATGTTATTAATCAAGACTCAACACAATAAGTCTTCGGTAAAACCTACCAACACTACACATATATCCTTATATCGCAACTCAACCGAATATATATATATATATATATATATATATATATATACACACACATACAACCTTACTAAATTATATCTATAAGTGTAGTTCATCCATCAATCCAAGTTGAGTACGACAACTAGTGTTAGCATTCATCTCTCAGCATTCACCGACATAGACATATATATATCAATATACGTATATACATACATATATTTAACATATAAATATATATAAATCTATATTTCTATATATATATACACACATATATATAAATATATATACATATATACATCCGTATAAATTCATACACTTCGACAACAATGATTTCACGTAGTTACAAATCGTATATCAAGGTACTTGCGTTGGTAATCACTCGTGAATACTCCGAAAATACGGTTGATTGAAAAAATCCGGAACTCCAATGAAAACGACGATCAGAAAGGCTCAACACTATATTTTCGTAGGGAATTCGCCCCTAATATCCTATCATCAAATAAACAATAAATCACACGAGGAAAAACATCACAAAACGACCGAATCTCCCTCTACGGCATTTTCCTGGACACCTTGAAGGTGTCAATTGAAAACTCATATAAACGACGAATCGGACATGACAAACCATGGAAAGATGATAAAATTGATAGAATACAACTTAATCTACAATTATCCATCAGTAATCTAAGTTCATATAGTTCGAACGGACGAAATCTATCAAGATCCCCAAATTTCCCAAAGTTTAGATTTTAGGAAAAACTAACCTGGATTCGATCGATTGAAGGATGTTATGGAATGATCAATCAATTATATGAACTAAAGAACTTCATGGATTTGTTGTTCAACAATATGTCTCCTCGCTCTCAAAATCTCTGGCCGCGGAAAAGAAAGATGGGAAATGTAAAATGGTTGGAAACAAGGCTGCTCGGTCAAATATATAGGCAGGCTGCCCTAGCGTGCGCTAGGCTGCCGGCAGTGTGCGCTAGCGGGCCGGCCATGGTCCAGTCCAGAGCCTCCTGGACCGATCCCCCCCGCCCAGGTAGCGCGCGCTGGCTGCCGAGCAGCGTGCGCTACATCTGCCGGTTAGTGCGCGCAGCGACCGGCCGTAACGTGAGCTACCCGCCAACCCTCCGGAGTCCAGAACCTCAGGTGCCCCACTGCCCGGCCCAGGGTGTAATACCCGAGATTTCTGTTATGTAATTGGAACTTATGATATTGTAATGATTGTACTTTTGTCTGAGTACTATTCTCCGTATTTCATAATCCGATGTTGTCGAGCGTATAATTTCGTATATGTGATAGAGATTGAAATTCTGTGCATGTAGCGTACGCTACAGGCTAAGGGTAGCGTACGCTAACATGGTTTCATAGCGCACGCTATAGAGTGTAATTAGCGCACGCTATGCGTGGTCATATTGATTGAGACGTGCGGTAGGTGAGATCTGGCCGGGGGACCCTTGTCGGATTGTGTCGAATGAACCTGGACGGCTTTCGGGAAAAGCCAAGTCAACGCCTTAGCGCACGCTACAGGCATGTGAATAGCGCACGCTAAGTGCTGACTTCAGTTAAGTCAGACAACCGTTAGCGCACGCTACGAGCAGGGACTAGCGCGCGCTAATAGCCACTTATTATAAATAGGACAACATCCTATTCGTGATTTCAGTTCTTTCTCCTCCCATAACCCGAACTCTTACACTTAGAACATAACTCCCTTCGTCCTAAACACTTCGTATCAACCTCCTAGTTCGAGATTGAAGATCGTATATCATTGGAGATTGGTGTTCAAGCCTTCGACGTTGGATTGCTTCGGTTCCTCCGTGTTCTTCACTACGTTGAGGTAGGTGATCCTTCACCAATACTAGTAGTGTTCTAAGGGTCGTTTGATCATGTTTTGATAGCAAGTTATTTCGTTATAATCGGTCATCACATGTTAGAAGGATACTTTTGACGTATCGGCACTATATATCGTATGAACCTTTGAACCATCTTATTATAAGGACTCCTAAGCATGTTCAAATCGATTTATGATCGATGTCGGATATTACCCAGTTGCTACGTTGTACACGTTGGAATCATGTGTTTTGGAACGTAAGATGATCGGAACTTAGATTATTTCTTGAAGATCGTAGATGGATTATGATATTGAGATGACTATCCGTATATTTGTATTTCATAATCATAAAATTTCCACAAACCTTATTAGCATGATATGCCCGAGGATAACTTGTACTATCACGGTAGAATTCATGAGTTCTTCACCATTCAACCCAGTTTTCGGTTTGCAGTATTCTGCCATGCAAGATTAGCGCACGCTAACATATGTGAGTTAACGTGCGCTATCGAGGTTCAGTTAGCGCACGAAACGTACGTAGCGCATGAGTCGATCGCCCGTGGCTAGCGACGCTAGTATTATACGATAGCGACGCTAATCCGCTTAAGCGACGTTACGTTGAGTATGTAGCGCGCTAAGCGATGCATGACATTGTTTATTTTGAGCTTTTCGGCCATAGACCGAATTGTTAGGCCATCGTTCGACTTGAGATGATTTGTATATCATTCCTTTTTTAAGGTTCGAGCTTGCTACGTTGATCGAAGGAGGCGACTTTCGAGAGTGTTGAGATCATTGAAGTATATCGTTCTTGCCATCTTCGAGGCAAGTATCGTGATATGTTAATATCGGTATTTTTTTGGAGCATGCGTATGATTATTCATGTTGTTGAACATGATATTTACTTCGTTGATTTGCCATGATATTCGTTATATAGTGTTTATATGTTCATGTTGATGAACATAATGATTTGGTATATGTGTATGCATGAGTTGTGTTTGTATACGTTGTACGATCTATGCTGAGGGCGCTGGATCGGATGTCCACCTCGTGTTGGTCCGACGGGATCATCTTGGGATCTAGGCTGAGGGCGTTGGATCATTGGACGGGTTATTTCCACCTCGTGTTGGTCCGACGGGATCATCTTGGGATCTATGCTGAGGGCGCTGGATCATTGGAATACCCATGCTGTGTAATGGAATCTTGTGGATTCGCATTGTCGGATTCCGGTAGCGGAAGTCCGTGTGGTGTATCTTGTTATGTATTGTTGATGCATATTCGAATTGTTTAATATGATACTTGTACTAGCATCGTTTTGCTAACCCCTTCGGGGGTGGACATTTGTTTTGATGTTCAGGTAGCCGAGGAGCAGGGAAACAGCCACAGTACCGACGTGACGACGAAGGGGTTCAGTGATGTTTATTGTTATTGGAGATTTGTTTCTTGGTTTGGTTTCCGTACTCGAGTACGCGTGTCTTATTGATATTAATTCGATGTGGTTGTATTAATTACTCGTTGAACCATTTGTACGTTTTCACAAACTTGAATTTCCGCAGTATTGATGTCTTAGATTTACTTTCTTTTTTTTTAATTAGCCTTGTAAATCCTTACTTAAAGGGTTTACGGCGCTGTAATTATTCCGAATATCTCGGGGTGTTACAGAATATGGTATCGGAGCTAAGATTCATGGATATCTTGGCAGTCGGGTTTTAGTTGGGTCTGTTTACGTTATTTGATTTACGGGTCGTTTGTAACATCACTGTTCAGCCGAAGTCGTCATGTGGACCGTGGCTGTAAGTCTCTTAATCTCTTATACTACCGTTTTACTTAATTACTGTTTTGTGAGTATTGACGGACTTTATTTCAAAAAATTTGTTCTGGATATTGAGAAATTGCGTTTACAGTATGTTGAGAGGAGGACGTGGACGCGGACGCGGTCGTGGACGCGGACGTGGTAACATGAGACATGAGGATTCCGCAACTACCCCAGAAATATCGGCTAGTCGAACCGATTCCCAATCTGGAGGGCAGCAAGGATCAGCGAATGATGACGCAAATCCTAACATGCCGGGAGTGCTTCAACAGGTGGTGGCGCAGATAAACCAGTTCGCTCAGGTCGTTGATCGCATGCAGACGGCGATGGGACAGCAGCACCACGAGGATAACCGGGGAGACAGATGGCTTGCTAAGGTGGTTAAATTGCACCCGCCAAAATTTGTGGATCTGTTTGAGGCACTTACTTGGGATCACCGGCTCAAGGAGTTGGAGAAGATATTCGCGGGTCTTAACTGTCCCGAGGACCGAAGGTTCCCATTGCCATATTTTCTCGACCGGGAGGCCTTTGATTGGTGGGAGGCTATTCGACCCGAGAATCATAATGCGGATTGACGGAATTCAAACTAATGATGGAAGCACGATTGTCCTCGTCCAGTTAGAGAGGCAAAGATCCGAGAGTTTTTCTCACCACGAGTTCGGAGGCATACGTGATGATGTAATTAAAACTTTTAATCATCACCGACTTGTGTGCGACACTTGGTCGAACGGAGGCGTAAAAGATTTTTCATTTTGATATGCGGATGAAGCGGAGATTCATCAAGACATGTCGGATTCGAGTGTACTACGTTGCGGCAGTATCAAGACAAAGCGCCGCCTACGACATGAAAGAGGCGGCGGTGGAGAAATCAATAGAGGCAAAGAAGCGTAAGGTGACCGACGGCTTTGCGTAAAACAAGAGTGGTGGGGCCCGCAAGGGCCGTCTTCCTTTATTCGGCTAGAAACCTCCACATCCTTCTAGAGGCGGAAAGAAGTTAGGACAACATCGTGAGCGGACGCATCAAAGAAATGCTACAATTGTGGTCGAGCAGGCATATTCGACGTGATTGCCCCGCATCTTACGTGACTTGTTACGATTGTAGGCAAGAAGGGCACCGTGCGGCCTTCGTGGAGCCGCTACTAGATCTTTGGTACCCGCACTCCGGCCAGTTCCTAAGGATATAAGTGTGAACCAGATACGCAGAGTGGATTTCAGCAGATAACGTTGGGAAGAGAGAGACATCCAGTCCGGGTCCGTTCCTCCGCTATGCGAAATGAGGAGATCTCGACGATCGAACACCTTTGTTGCATCAGTACGATTCAGATCCTTTTGCAACCAGCTAGTGTTTTATTCGATTAGAGCTACACATTCTTTTGTATCATTGAACTGTGTAAATCGTTTAAAAATCTCGTGCTTAATTGATTGTGAACCGTATGTTGTGGGATTGCCGAGTGGAGAGAGAATTGTGGGAACCCTAGAGGCTAGATATTTTCCAGTATCTATAGGAGGGAGAGATTGGCCGTCGAATATCATTGTTGTTGACATCTACGGTGACGATTTAATTCTCGGAGATGATTGGCTCAACCGTTATGGAGCTATCCTGAATTACCGAGAGAGAGTCATTTCTATCATTGCTGATGACGGGTCTGAACACTTATTCCGAGGATGGAGACCGGGAAGCTCGGGAAAATTGATCAAAGCAATGAAAGCCGTAAAATTGCTGAAACAGGGATGTCATGGACTTTGGTGTTATGCCCTGAGGAAAGAGGAAGGAGTAGAGCTCTCGTCTATTTCAGTTGTGAATGAGTTCTCAGATGTATTTCCGGATGAACTACCAGGGTTACCTCCGCAAAGAGAAGTGGAATTCACCATCGAATTAGAGCCTGGAGCAGCCCCTATTTCCAGGGCACCATACCGCATAGCGCCAACCGAGATGTATGAACTCAAGAAGCAACCGGAGGAATTGTTACAGAAGGGCTATATTCAACCTAGCGTTTCTCCTTGGGGAGCGCCCGTTCTCTTTGTCCGGAAGAAAGACGGATCCCTCCGACTGTGTATTGATTACAGGGAGCTTAACAAAATGACGATCAAGAATAAGTATCCTATACCTCGGATCGACGACTTGTTTGATCAACTGCAAGGGGCAAGGGTATTCCCGAAGATTGACTTGCGATCAGGATACCATCAGTTGAGAATTAAGGGATCAGATATACCGAAATCCGCTTGGATCCCTGACGGCATTATGAATTTGTAGTGATGCCATTTGGACTTACCAATGCTCCTGCGGTATTCATGCAATTGATGAATCGGGTATTCTTGGAGTACTTGGATAAATTTGTGGTCGTTTTCATTGACGACATTCTGATATATTCGAGGGACGCAGAGGAACATGCTGAACATTTACGTGTGGTTTTGAGCATCTTGAGAAAGGAACAGCTGTATGCTAAGCTTTCTAAATGCGAATTCTGGCTTAAGGAAGTAACCTTCCTTGGGCATGTGATATCATCCGACGGAGTTCAGGTGGACCCGAAGAAAGTCGAAGCAATCTTGGAGTGGGAAGCTCCTAAAAACGTGAAAGAAGTCCGAAGCTTCTTAGGACTTGCTGGATATTATCGCCGCTTTGTAGAGGGATTTTCCAAAATTGCTCGTCCGCTCACTCAGCTGTTACAGAAAACTCAAAAGTTCACGTGGAATGAGAAATGCCAGGCTGGTTTTGACGAACTTAAGAGGAGACTGACGACAGCACCTATATTAGCACTGCCAGAGGGAACTGATGGATTCATGGTATACAGCGACGCTTCAAATCAGGGTTTGGGTTGTGTATTGATGTAGAAGGATAAAGTGATTGCTTATGCTTCTCGGCAATTGAAACCGTACGAAGTTAATTATCCGACTCATGATCTGGAGCTAGCAGCTGTGGTCTTTGCCTTGAAAATTTGGCGACATTATTTGTACGGCACTCATTGTCAGATCTTTACAGATCATAAGAGTCTCAAATACATTTTCAGTCAGAAAGAATTAAACATGAGGCATAGAAGGTGGCTGGAATTGATCAAGGATTACGACTTGGAGATTCTCTATCATCCGGGGAAAGCAAATGTAGTAGCCGATGCTTTGAGCCGTAAACCTGTTTCTCTTCGAGTGTTGGAAGCTCTCACGTCCCAAACCAGTATTCAACGAGAACTGATCCGCGAGGGGATTGAAGTATGGGCACCAGGAATCCAAGGGCAACTGTATGTGATGGAACTGACTTCATCACTAGTCGAGGAGATCAAATCTAAGCAGTTGGACGATTCTTTAATCCTTCGATTAGGTGATGAAGTAAAGAAAGGAAAAGCCCCAGGATTCGTGATACAAGATGGTGGAGTTCTGAGATTTCAGAGTCGACTTTGCGTTCCCGATGATGATGATTTGAGACGGACTATTCTGAAAGAAGCTCATAGCACGCCCTATTCTATTCACCCAGGCAGCAGTAAGATGTATAAGGATTTAAAGCAAAACTTCTGGTGGGGGAATATGAAGAAGGACGTAGCAGAGTACGTTTCGAAGTGTTTGACTTGTCGAGTCAAGATTGAGCATCGCGACCACGCTGATTAAAGCCGCTTCCGATCCCTGAATGGAAGTGGGAGGACATCTCGATGGATTTCATCACCAGTATGCCAAGGACTAGAGCGGGAATGAACATGATTTCGGTCGTAGTTGATCTACTAACCAAGTCGGCTCATTTCCTAGGAATCAAAGATACATGGGGACCCGAGAGATTGGCGCGAGTATTTATTGCGGAGATAGTCAGATTGCATGGGACGCCGAAGACCATTGTTTCAGATCGAGATGGTCGTTTCGTGTCACATTTCTGGAGGGCAGTGCACAGGGCTTTGGGGACCGAGCTAAACTTTAGCACAGCTTATCATCCCCAAATGGACGGTCAGTCCGAACGGACTATACAAACTGTAGAAGACATGCTTAGAGCTTGTGCGTTGGATTGGTCAACTCATTGGGAAGTTCATTTACCATTAGTTGAATTCACCTACAATAATAGTTGGCATGCTTCAATTAAGATGGCACCATTTGAAGCTTTGTACGGGAGAAGATGCCAATCACCCCTGAGTTGGGATGATTCTTCGGATTTGATCGGGACGGAACCGGAATTGACTATTCAGACTCAAGAGAAGATAGCTTTGATTCGAGAGAGACTGTTGACTGCCCAGAGTCGACAGAAGTCTTATGCCGATGTACGTCGTCGCCCTCTAGAGTTCGACGCTGGGGACCACGTACTATTGAAGGTGTCTCCTACACGAGGGATTTTCCGTTTTAGGAGAAGAGGCAAGCTTAGTCCGAGATATATCGGACCATTTGAGATCCTAGAGAGAGTTGGGGATTTAGCATACAGGTTGGCCTTACCGCCATCGCTGAGTCATGTTCACAGTGTGTTTCACGTATCCCAACTGCGGAAGTATGTACCGGACACCAGTCACGTCATTGATTTCGACGAGATCGAGATAGCTAATGATGGCACCTTCGAAGAGAGACCAATCAAGATACTTGAGAGCCGGATCAAACAATTGAGGAATAAACCAATACATTTGGTTAAAGTACAATGGCCACGACATGGAGTCGAAGAGGCCACTTGGGAAACGGAGGACGGTATGAAGGCTAAATATCCGGAGTTGTTTTCATCCTAAGTTTCGGGACGAAACTTCTTTTTAGGGAGGAAGGATGTAATACCCGAGATTTCTGTTATGTAATTGGAACTTGTGATATTGTAATGATTGTACTTTTGTCTGAGTACTATTCTCCGTATGTCATAATCCGATGTTGTCGAGCGTATAATTTCGTATATGTGATAGAGATTGAAATTCTGTGCATGTAGCGCACGCTACAGGCTAAGGGTAGCGTACGCTAACATGGTTTCATAGCGTACGCTACAGAGTGTAATTAGCGCACGCTATGCGTGGTCATATTGATTGAGACGTGCGGTAGGTGAGATCTGGCCGGGGGACCCTTATCGGATTGTGTCGAATGAACCTGGACGGCTTTCAGGAAAAGCCAAGTCAACGCCTTAGCGCACGCTACAGGCATGTGAATAGCGCACGCTAAGTGCTGACTTGATTAAGTCGACAGTGTTAGCGCACGCTACGAAAGGTGGACTAGCACGCGCTAATAGCCACTTATTATAAATAGACAAAGATCCTATTCGTGATTTCAGTTCTTTCTCCTCCCATAACCCGAACTCTTACACTTAGAACATAACTCCCTTCGTCCTAAACACTTCGTATCAACCTCCTAGTTCGAGATTGAAGATTGTATATCATTGGAGATTGGTGTTCAAGCCTTCGACGTTGGATTGCTTCGGTTCCTCCGTGTTCTTCACTACGTTGAGGTAGGTGATCCTTCACTAATACTAGTAGTGTTCTAAGGGTCGTTTGATCATGTTTTGATAGCAAGTTATTTCGTTATAATCGGTCATCACATGTTAGAAGGATACTTTTGACGTATCGGCACTATATATCGTATGAACCTTTGAACCATCTTATTATAAGGACTCCTAAGCATGTTCAAATCGATTTATGATCAGTAATCGGATATTACCCAGTTGCTACGTTGTACACGTTAGAATCATGTGTTTTGGAACGTAAGACGATCGGAACTTAGATTATTTCTTGAAGATCGTAGATGGATTATGATATTGAGATGACTATCCGTATATTTGTATTTCATAATCATAAAATTTCCACAAACCTTATTAGCATGATATGCCCGAGGATAACTTGTACTATCACGGTAGAATTCATGAGTTCTTCACCATTCAACCCAGTTTTCGGTTTGCAGTATTCTGCCATGCAAGATTAGCGCACGCTAACATATGTGAGTTAACGTGCGCTATCGAGGTTCAGTTAGCGCACGAAACGTACGTAGCGTACGAGTCAGACTGCCAGCCCGTGGCTAGCGCACGCTAGTATTATACGATAGCGTACGCTAACAGTCCGACTTAGCGCACGTTACGTTGAGTACGTAGCGCGCGCTAAGCAGTCCAGGCAGATTGTTTATTTTGAGCTTTTCGGCCATAGACCGAATTGTTAGGCCATCGTTCGACTTGAGATGATTTGTATATCATTCCTTTTTTAAGGTTCGAGCGTGCTACATTGATCGAAGGAGGCGACTTTCGAGAGTGTTGAGATCATTGAAGTATATCGTTCTTGCCATCTTCGAGGCAAGTATCGTGATATGTTAATATCGGTATTTTTTTGGAGCATGCGTATGATTATTCATGTTGTTGAACATGATATTTACTTCGTTGATTTTCCATGATATTCGTTATATAGTGTTTATATGTTCATGTTGATGAACATAATGATTTGGTATATGTGTATGCATGAGTTGTGTTTGTATACGTTGTACGATCTATGCTGAGGGCGCTGGATCGGATGTCCACCTCGTGTTGGTCCGACGGGATCATCTTGGGATCTAGGCTGAGGGCGCTGGATCATTGGATGGGTTATTTCCACCTCGTGTTGGTCCGACGGGATCATCTTGGGATCTATGCTGAGGGCGCTGGATCATTGGAATACCCATGCTGTGTAATGGAATCTTGTGGATTCGCATTGTCGGATTCCGGTAGCGGAAGTCCGTGTGGTGTATCTTGTTATGTATTGTTGATGCATATTCGAATTGTTTAATATGATACTTGTACTAGCATCGTTTTGCTAACCCCTTCGGGGGTGGACATTTGTTTTGATGTTCAGGTAGCCGAGGAGCAGGGAAACAGCCACAGTACCGACGTGACGACGAAGAGGTTCAGTGATGTTTATTGTTATTGGAGATTTGTTTCTTGGTTTGGTTTCCGTACTCGAGTACGCGTGTCTTATTGATATTAATTCGATATGGTTGTATTAATTACTCGTTGAACCATTTGTACGTTTTCACAAACTTGAATTTCCGCAGTATTGATGTCTTAGATTTACTTTTTTTTTTTTTTAATTAGCCTTGTAAATCCTTACTTAAAGGGTTTACGGCGCTGTAATTATTCCGAATATCTCGGGGTGTTACACAGGGAGCGCGCGCTGGATGCCGCATAGCGTGCGCTACGCCTGCCGGTTAGCGCGCGTAGTCTCCCGGCAGTAGCGTACGCCAGCGACCAGCGGCACTGCCGGTTCCTCCCGCAATTGTCCGGCCAGCGCCCAGCTGCAGTGGCCTGGCGACTCGATTCCAAAAAACGCACGGAACGAACACGATGAAACGCTCGCGGACAACAACATCGATCCGAAATGAAATAATATACAACAAATCACCACATATGGCCATAAACACAAAATCGATTGTCGAGAAAAATAATACCAACGCTCGACAACCGAGAAATTTCCGGTCTAAAAAAAGAAAAATTCGAATTAATCAGAATAAAATTCTCGAATATTACATTCTACCCCCCTTAAAATAAGTTTCGTCCCGAAACTTAAAATAGAGAGTGGCGGAACAATCAAGGAAATAACTACTTTGCTCAGCCCAAAATGTCACGAGCAATGCGCGAACACGAGAATCCTTGAAATACAATGAACTGACTAAGCAAGCATCTGATACGTGAGTCGAGGCGATAAAATATATGTGAACATGAGAAGTCAAGGTGGAGGAGTATATGAGTTTGGAGATAAAAGCTCCGAGAGTTAAGGAAATTCACCAAACGGCTCAGATGTCCTGAAACCACGTTTCGAGCTCGACCAACCGCATTCAAGTTCCTAACACATTTTGAAATGTTAATTGCACGTGTGGGAATAATAGTTTCGAACAAAATTTGCAAGGATTAAGTTCAGATGTGGAAAGACCACAATAACCCACGGAGTCTGACAAAACAACTCTTAAATTCATTCGGAGGACGGTAGGCTAGGTTGAACATGGTAGTTTAAAATTGTCGAGAGGATTACAGATGAATCACCGACAATGGAAGTCACCCAACACCGAAAATACTATGAAGAGTACCATACTAAGAAAACATTTCGATCCCGAAACTTAGAACAACAAGAGTTGGAAACGTAAAGCAATGAAATGAAAAACGATCGAAGTCACGATTGTTGGAACCAGCAATGATTAAGACACAGTACAAGATCTTTATTCTCCCATACTAGAATCTTCAGAAGGAAACATAGTTTTTCGGGACACTCTCCGGTCACTTGCTCTATTCTCCAATAGGGTAGCATTCTTTGCCAATTCGGAAACTCTCTCACAGTGTTTCTCCCGATGACCTTCACACCCGCACCGGTAATAAGTCAAGAGTGGAAAGGGATAATTTGCACGATCATGTCCCTGACGATTGCAGTTGAAGCACCTTCTCTTCTTACCAAGAGTCACCGATGTTGGCTTGGGATTCCCAACGCTCACTCCCGATCGCGAAGATGACGCGTTCGAACGATGTGGGGGTTTGGGAGCCTTAGACTCTTCACCACCCAAAAATTTCCCAGATGTCCTCGGTCTCTTCGCTTCACTCGTGGGCTCAACCACTGAGGAGATTTCATAGGATATCGTTTGATCTTGATACTCCTTCACCGTAGCATGAATCGTTGTCGTACGAACCAGCTCGCCGATTCCATTCCCATCATCACGTCTACGTCCGCCGAGGCTCGACATACTAATGCAGATAATACCGTTCAACAATATTAATTTATCAGTCGTACAATATACCACAATTATCAACACGAGGTTTAGTTAGCATCCTTAGAATAACGGTAATATCATAAAGCACAAAGTTTTCTGAAGTCAATTTCGAGTCCTTCGATGAGGACGATCATTATATGTATGCACTTAATGAAAATAATTTTTTGAAAAAGAGGGCTAGTCACGTTACGCCCAAGACTTGTAAATACTGTCTTTTATTTCGAAAGAGGAAGTTTATACAACGACTCTAAAAATTATTTCCGAGTAATGTATAGAAGAAAAATTGAAAATTGACACTCAAAGATTTACTCTAATGAAATGTAGAAACCAATAAATATGCTCGACTTCCGAAGCATATTGCATAACCATTTTTACTCGGACCGTATACGCATGCTATATCCTAAAACAATAATATCACCAACAAGTTCCAATCCCTAGTTCACATTAAACACACAATATAATCAAATACGTATATAAAGGGACTTACGATCGGGAGACTTACCATCACGGATTGCCTGAAGATGTCGGAACCACGATACTAATCACAAATCTGATGCGCGCGACTTACACCGGACATGGACTTGACCCAACGGCCAAGGTTTTTCGCAAACTTAATCTCTGATACCATATCTATAACACCCCCAGAATCCGACCGAGAATGTTACATGCCGTAGACCCTTATCACAAGGATCTACCAGGCTAAACTCCAAAAGACTACTCAATGATTGACCGACTGGCGTCAAATTAATTACAAAGCAGACTGACAAGGTCATTAACCAATTCAGAAACTAACGACATTCACATTACAATGACAATAATAAACTTGAACATAGAAAAGAATGACAACTCAATTTAATAAATGAAATCTACACCCATGCAAGGGCGAATACTCGAACGACAGAGAAATACCGACCAAAATGAAACAAAAGAAAAGACTCTGACTCTGGTGTGATTAGCATCATTGTCTTCCATCTCCTTCCAAGCCAATCCTGTGACTGCTCCCGAGCTGCCAAAACCTGAGCGCATAACAGGCACCCACCCCCCGAAAACTCGGGGGTTAGCAAACTGGAATTTTGCTAGTGCAAGTACATAATATACAAGATATACGAACAATAACAACATAAAACTCAACTGCCGTGAAGCCTTAACACAAACCACACATTCCCATAATCAACACAGAATAGCATTCGCATACACAAGGTGAAAGATAATCATATAGTCATATTCTCTTTACAAAACCTAACACCAATGAAACTTTAAACGAGCCCAAGGAGTCAAAAGATCTAGTTTGAAAATCCCTTTTTATAAATAAGATAGTTTGAAAACATTATTATTGACTCGGGCCGTCATGGGATTTTGAAAGTCGAATGGGAATACTTTTAGAAAATAACTTCAAAAGCTCTCGGCTCCTCGACCCAACATGTGGAAAACAATTTACAAGAAACCAATACAACGTTATTCAGAATCCTCAACCCTGTAATATCCGGGGGTAATTTTTTTTTCGTGTTACTGTTGTGTTGTACGTATTCATTTGGAATTGTACAAGTATTGTTGTTTTGAACTGATACAATGTATATTGTATTGGAATAATTCGGGATCGAAATATTATACTTGTCGTCGGGTTGGTTTCGTCGTTTGGAT
The DNA here is from genome assembly GCA_033398695.1 of Orobanche coerulescens. NCBI lineage: Eukaryota > Viridiplantae > Streptophyta > Magnoliopsida > Lamiales > Orobanchaceae > Orobanche > Orobanche coerulescens. Next base: position 161,912,519 of record CM065803.1, read on the forward strand.
GTTGGTTGGAGAGTTTGGATTTTTGGCTAAGTTCATAGCCTTAGCGTACGCTATGGGTGTAGCATTACGTACCCTAGCGTGTTGCTATTACGTACGTTATGCCTGTAAGGTTACGTACGTAATGCTTGGTAGGTGGCAGGAACCTTCCTCGTAGTCACTTTCGGCTGGTGGGTCCCGAGCATCTTCCGATCGGATCTCATTATTGCAGTCAACGGACCCTTACGTACGTTAAGAGGTGAACTCTACGTACGTAATGCAGGTCTTGTTAACATACATAATATGTTTTTGTTTACGTACGTTAAGGCCTTCGTATTTTAGTACAGTTAGTTCTGGATTTACATTACGTACGTTAAAGTCTTAACATAGCGTTGGTAATGCCTCTTACGTACGTCAACCATAATGTATAACGTACGTAATGAATTGGTCAGTCTATTTATCTTGGTTTCGTCTTTCATTTCCTCACGAACCAAAACACAATTTCTCTCCCTAGAATCGTCCGTTTGGACTTGTTATTGATGTTTAGCACCTTCCAACTCGATCTTGATCATCCTAGCTTGGATTGAAGCTTGAAGTTGGAAGCTTGTTGGTGCTCCTTTGGTGTTTGGAGGCTTCTTCTTGTTCTTCTTTGGTAAGTTCCCTCAATCTCTTGTTCTTCAAGTGATTTTCAAGTTTTTGTTGCTGTTTTCTTCGGGTATTGTTTGATTAATGGAGTATATCATGATTCTTCATGGTTTTGATAAACTTTTGATGAAGAACATGATAGTATTACTTGAGTTGGATTATGTTCTTGATGTTTTAGATTTTTTTGGAGGTTTTTAATCATGTCTAGGAAGGATTATGTTAAGATTGTTATATGATTAACATAGTCTTGACATGATTATTGTTGTTGGTGGTGTTCTTGAAAGATTATAACCACTTTAGTAAGGATTTATGATGATTTAAGGGATGATTATCATAATTTGGAAATGGTTGAGTGAATCTTGTTGTTCAATCCAAATTCAGGAGGTTATGATGAAGGATTTTCGTTTAGACATCATGTTTGTTGGAATGATGATGTTCTTGAGGTGATTGTGATGATGTTCATGATATTATCATTGTAGGAGAACCAATTTGATGATGGTAGTGATATTGTCATCTTGGAGATGTTCGTTTTGATGATTGTTCTTAAGTGAATCTTGTTGAATGGATCTCACAAGTGTTAAGAACGTAACTGTTGACTCAAAATGTATTTTGATGATTATTCCATTCAAAACATTTAATTAGATCAATCTCAGATCGATAGTATTTTGAAGGAGCTAAATAATGTTAGCGCACGCTACTCATCTTATAGTAGCGCACGCTATCGAGAAATACATGTATAGCCCAGACAGTCAGCTGCAGCCAAGTGAAGTCACCTGATGGATAGCGCACGCAAGTTATTCAATAGTAGCGCACGCTAAGTAACTACAGTTAGCGCACGCTATACAATCCATATTAACGCACGCTATCGCATCATTCCAGAAGACAGTAAGGTTTGGAAGGAAATCGGAAATGAATTTTGCGCACGCTACATACATCAACTTACGTACGCTAAAACAAGGATATAGCGCACGTTACTACTCATCTCTTACGCACGCTACCGATATCACGGTCAGTAGTCCAGTAGCTACTGGACTCAATATGTCAAGGATTTTACGTACGCTACATAGGGTAACGTACGTTACTGAAAGAAATTATTAGCGCACGCTAAGGTATAGGCAATAGCGCATGCTAAAAGGAGTCAGCATATTACCGTTTGATTTTCTACCGTTGGAAGGCAAGAGTCAATGAAGATCCGGAAAATCTGGAAAAGTTGGATTTAATTAATGCTAGCGCACGCTATGCATACTTGCTAGCGCACGCTAATCTCAAATCTAGCCATTGGATAAAGCGTCGTTGGAGAGACAAACGGACATTTTCAAAGTCAAGATTGAAGACTTGTTGACCAGACGTTAACGCACGCTACCGATACATAACTAGCGCACGCTAGCCATACTATTTTACCGTTGCAACAGTCTTTGTGACTGTTCAGAGAAGCCAAGTCAAAGATCGATAGCGCACGCTAGAGGACATTATTAGCGCTCGCTAATAATACGTTTTTCAGCATTTGAAGGATGGCTCTCACCTATAAATACCCAAAGGACTTGGGTGTCAAACACACAACTTCAAGCATTCAAGTATACAAGCATACAAGCAATCAAAGCATACTTGAGCTCAGTTTTATATCTTTTATTGCATTTCAAGTTGTGAGAAAAGAAAGATACAAGAGTGATTTTCATTGTAATATCTATTATTCTTTGTATTCTTTCATTTGATTGTAAGTGTTGCATCACTTACACTTGAGCGTAAAAGAAACGAATCAAGAGTCACTAATCCGGTGTTATTAGGATCTTTGATCTGGCATTGTTAGGATTATACTCCCATATTCGTATAGTGAGGATTATCTAGTTCCTATAGAACACTAGATAAACAAACATTTATATTGAGAGAGAGGTTGAGCTTGGACCGATAGAAGACAAGCGATTCTAACGGTTGTGAACTCGGACTGATAGAAGACGAGTCAAGATTGTGGTTGTTCTTGAGCCAATAGAAAAAGAAAGTCGGAGAGAGGACGTAGGCAAGTTGCCGAACCTCTATAAATCTTTGAGTCTTTAAATTCTGCACTATTTTCTATTTATTCGCAAGAAATTTCGTTATTCCGCATTACCACCCCCTTCTAGTGGTAAATCTATCTCTTCAGTAACGATCATGTTAATTGATCATCGAGGTGTTGGAGGATGTTAGAATTCATAGTTGAGAACTATGATATTCATTCGTGCGGTGTGATCGATTCGTGTTTGAATCAGGCTTTGTCCTTGTCGTTGTTTTCTATTGATTTTGTGTTTTTGAATGAATCGTTTTCATTCAAGGTTGTTCGAGCGTTCGTGATCGTCGGGGGGCACCGTTCGTCGTTTCGTGCCAGGACGTTGATCGTGGAGGACTTACTCACCTTCGGTTTGAGGAAAGTTTTATACTTGTACTAGTCAATGAGATTAATGTTATCATATATGTGTATGAATGTATTGTATCATTTTGAGACTTAGTCTCTTCGTGATTGGTTGATATTCGGGAATTGTTTGATGCAATACCCTTCGGCAATTATGCTAGACGTTATTGTTATTCGTTAACGGCCGGTTAAAGGCATTGAGATTCGTGTTGATACTGATGTTGTCGGTATCCGATTCGCGGTATCGATGTATCGATCATTATTGTTGACGTTAATGTCGTTCTGAGGCATCGTTGAATCGTTATTATCGAATTGGAACTGTTGCTATGATGTTGTATCGGCCGATTGAAAGCGTTTGATATATTCGTTTATCATCTCTGTTTCGGTGGCCGGTTTAAGGCACCGGGACATCTATTCTAAATGTATCATTGTGTATTTAATCGAAGATAATTCCCATCTGTTGTATCATTGTGTATCGATTGATCGTTCTAAGGTAATCGATGTATTTAATTGGGATTATCGAAGATAAGTCCCATCCGTTGTATCATTGTGTATCGATTGACCGTTCTAAGGTAATCGATGTATTTAATTGGGATTATCGAGGATAATTCCCATCCGTTGTATCATTGTGTATCGATTGACCGTTCTAAGGTAATCGATGTATTTAATTGGGATTATCGAAGATAATTCCGATCTGTTGTATCATTGTGTATCGATTGACCGTTCTAAGGTAATCGATGTATTTAATTGGGATTATCGAAGATAATTCCCATCCATTGTATCATTGTGTATCGATTGACCGTTCTAAGGTAATCGATGTATTTAATTGGGATTATCGAAGATAATTCCCATCCGTTGTATCATTGTGTATCGATTGACCCTTCTAAGGTAATCGATGTATTTAATTGGGATTATTGAAGATAATTTCCATCCATTGTATCATTGTGTATCGATTGACCGTTCTAAGGTAATCGATGTATTTAATTGCGATTATCGAAGATAATTCCCATCCGTTGTATCATTATGTATCGATAGACCGTTCTAAGGTAATCGATGTATTTAATTGGGATTATCGAAGATAATTCCCATCTATTGTATCATTGGTTATCGATTAACCGTTCTAAGGTGATCGATGTATTGATTTGGGACTGTCAAGGATAGTTTTTATCCGTTGAGTTGTTGTGATCGATTGGCTATTTCAAGGCTGTCGAGGTATTCGAAGTAGGACCGCCGTGGACGGTGCCCATCCGTGAGTTAATGTTGCCGTGTTGGCCGACTCAAGGTAGCACGTTATCATTCTTGTGAATTTGATAATCTTGGGTTCGTTACTGTTGTGATTAATTATGTTTTGGAGGCTAGTCTCGGCTAGTGCTCGATGGGTAAGTCTAGGGCTTGAACATTCGCGGTTGGTTTCCCAGCACCTGCAATTCAGCAGGTCACGGTCATTGGATGACCTCATTGTGATACGGCTTCGTGCCGTGGCTTCGGCCCTCATTGTGATACGGCTTCGTGTCGTGGCTTCGGCCCTCATTGTGATACGGCTTCGTGCCGTGGCCGCCCTCATTGTGATACGGCCGTGCGTGGCCCGGCCCTCATTGTGATACGGCTTCGTGCGTGGCTTCGGCCCTCATTGATCTGACTTGAGTTGTTTTGGCTTTGGGCCATTGTGGTGATTAGCGACTTGGTGAGTGACATTCGGGTATTATGATGATAAACGGCTTCATTGGTATCGAGCCATTGTGATGTATCGGTATTCCTGTTGGAGCCTTAGGGCATTGTGATTCGTATCTATTTCAGTGTTTTGCTTGGTTTACCTTCGGGTGATGTATTGTTGTGTTCTATATTGATGATTCGCCGTTGGGCACTTGTGTTCTAACCTGTTGAGCAGGTATTGATCGTATGTCGTGGGCATAGTATTCCACGAATGCTCGATTCTTACTTTGGTTTGTGAGCATCTCGTATTACCATTACTATACTATTCATTCTGCCCTTTGGATGCATATCATGTTGTACATGTATTTGATAATCATTATCTGGATGGCGGCCGTGGGCGGAACATGTTTTCATGTTTTAGGTGTTTGCGAGGAGAGAGTTGAAACACAGGGGCATGACGGTGGCGACGAGGCATTCGAGCGATACTAGTCCGAGATGTTTTGGTGTTCATGTCAGTCAGACAGTTGGAGTACTCCAGTTTTGTTAAGTCTTTGTCATTTTGTATTATCCGAGCAAGGCTCGTGGATGTTGTTGTATCTTATTTTGGCCATGTAGGCCCACTGTTGTTATTGAAATTCCATATCGGAATATTATGTTGGATGTCAGTGTAGGGATTGTGATTCCCCTTTTGGTCAGTTAATTGTATTTTTGGTCGTGTTAGCCTGGTGGATCTCCTGGTGTGGGGTCCACGGTGCTGTAATGACCCAATGGGATTTATGGGTGTTACAGAAAATGGTATTAGAGCATTGGGTTGTGAGATACCCTGATATGTGAGTTATGTGGTTCTACCAACGCGGTAGTAGTGGACTGTCAGGTTATGACAATCTGGACAGTCGGGCTTTGTGAGTCGTGGTAGTTGAACGACTGTATGAGTCATTCTTTCATCAAGTCGTCGTCAGTGAAGACTAGTATCGCAAGACCTCGAAGCTTCGTATGACCTGTGTAAGGACTCGATTCTCTTGTATGTTCATACATTCATTATGCCATTGATTATACATGTTTTGTTGAAATCTGTACGTAACATTTGTGTTACGATTCATTCATGATTATTTATTTTGGAGCGTGTGGGCTCAGTATTGGCTATAATTAGCATGTTGAGGTGACTATTTATCTGTTGAGTATGTATATTCGTGTTTAGCTAATGACTTAGCATTGTGGATTGGCCGTTGAGTCATATTTGAGCTTTGTTCATGATCGAACGTTATTCTTTCAGTATGGAAAGAGGAATCCGAGGACGTGGCAGAGGGGGTAAAGGCTACAGAGCAGGCCGAAACCCAGAACCTCATGTTTATACGCGTACGGATGCCGATATGGATCAGAATTCGGTCGGAGATGTGACTTATGCGACCGGTTCCCCTTCGGAACGTCATACTCGAGGAGTCGATCAGACTGACATCGACCCTTTCTTGCTTATGAGGGGCATGATGACCCAGATGACTCAGATGACGCAGATAATGGAAACCATGCAGACCTCGATGGTTCGTGGTACACAGCAGCAGGGACTCCAGGTGTCGTTTTATGGACAGGCCAGGAGGGTGAGTCAGATTATCGGCAACATCTCTCTTCAGAGACTGCCTATCTTTGAGGGTTCATCAGAACCAGCTGATATTGTTCACTGGCTTGAACATTTTGATAAACTCTTCGACATGGTTCAGTGTCCGGAAGAGAGTAAGGTGGCAGTAGCGGCTTACTATTTGAGTAAAGGCGCTTATTCTTGGTGGCGTTCTGTGAAACCCACCGATCGTGATTGTGCTTGGAGTGAGTTTAAGACTCTCATGTTATAGAGGTATTATCTGGCTCCACTTCGTGAAGCCAAGTTGTCAGAGGTTTTGAACCCCGGATCCGTCGAGGACGAGGGTGTTATTGTTATTGCTGAGAAGTTTCAGGGACTTCTTCAGTTTGCTTCATCTGTTATCCGTACTGAGGCGGATAAGATCAAGTATTTTAGCAAGAGGCTGAACCCGCAGTTGAGAATGTAGTTGTTCAACCATAATTGTAATTCACTTGGTGAATTCATCGAGAAGGCTCTTGGAGCAGAGCTTTTGATCAAGGAGCTTTCTCGGAAGAACCCTTCAGTTTCTTCTGGTGAGAAGACTAGGATGCCGGTTCGTTCAGAGGGACATCGGGCTCCGACGTCCAAGAGGTCGTCTTCTAGTCGTCTTCGTGCTGGGAAATCATCTTCTTCTTAGACGACAAGTTCGACTGTTGTTTGCTTTAACTGTGACTCAGCGGGGCATGTTAGCACTCGATGTACCGTGCCAACTATGGTTTGTATTCTGTGTGGGAAGCCGGGACACCTTCAGAAATACTGCATGAGTTCTTGTACTAGTAGGTCTCGAGAGAGCTCACGGGCCTCGAGAGATTTTGTTACTTCAGTCCGTACTTCATCCAAGTGGTCCTATCGGGCTTTGGGAGCCAGAGGTATGGACACCCGAGGAGGAGCGGCGAGCTCAGATTTGAGTCTTTCTCGAGTAGATGAGATCGAGGAGTTTGATAACCTGGAGGATGTTGATTTCGGATACATTTGAGATGTAGTCTTGATTTGTATTTTCCTTATTTTTCAAATTGATATTTGACTCAGTCTGTATTGTAATATTGTGGTTGTGAACCATTTATTATTGATCTATATTGTTATGATAACTTTTGAGAATCTTGAGATTTGACGTCATCTGATGCGTTATTTTTTTTTCTTTCGGTATTGTACCCGAGATTTTTATGGTAATCTGGGTAATTGTTCATTGCAATTCGAGATGCCGAGTCGTGAGGACTTGGGCGTGCGGTTGATATGGTCCTGAGGACTATGTTTGTGTTGTCATTATTTTTGCGTGGCGTGAGTCAATGTTTGCATGGACGTTCGGTGCTGATGAGAACGGGGAAGTGTACACCGATGGTTGTAGGCATGTACAATGAGCGGCTCCCTTGGGATGTGTACGCCGGTGTTACTAGTCATGCGGTTGGTACGACTTCCTGGCTGGTCTCTAGCGGGAGAGTTATGATTCAGCTGATCTCGCAGTTGGTTGAGTGTTTTTATCCCTTGTTTTTCATCGTGTTCCGGCATAGGAGACGCGGGGACCAGTGGGGTTGGTCCGATTACTCAGGTGAAGTGGTTCGCAGTGAGGAGTATTCCTGTAGATGTTGTTTTCTTATCCTGATGGATAGTCTCTATCCCTTGTTGCGTACCCTGAGTTTCGGGGATGAAACTCTTTTTAAGGGGGGGAGTATGTAATATCCGGGGGTAATTTTTTTTTTCGTGTTACTGCTGAGTTGTACGTATTCATTTGGAATTGTACAAGTATTGTTGTTTTGGACTGATACAATGTATATTGTATTGGAATAATTCGGGATCGAAATATTATACTTGTCGTCGGGTTGGTTTCGTCGTTTGGATGTTGGTTGGAGAGTTTGGATTTTTGGCTAAGTTCATAGCCTTAGCGTACGCTACGGGTGTAGCATTACGTACGCTAGCGTGTTGCTATTACGTACGTTATGCCTGTAAGGTTACGTATGTAATGCTTGGTAGGTGGCAGGAACCTTCCTCGTAGTCACTTTCGGCCGGTGGGTCCGAGCATCTTCCGATCGGATCTCACTATTGTAGTCAACGGACCCTTAAGTACGTTAATAGGTGAACTCTACGTACGTAATGCAAGTCTTGTTAACGTATGTAATATGTTTTTGTTTACGTACGTTAAGGCCTTCGTATTTTAGTCCAGTTAGTTCTGGATTTACATTACGTATGTTAAAGTCTTAGCATAGCGTACGTAATGCCTCTTACGTACGTCAACCATAATGTATAACGTACGTAATGAATTGGTCAGTCTATTTATCTTGGTTTCGTCTTTCATTTCCTCACGAACCAAAACACAATTTCTCTCCCTAGAATCGTCCGTTTGGACTTGTTATTGATGTTTAGCACCTTCCAACTCGATCTTGATCATCCTAGCTTGGATTGAAGCTTGAAGTTGGAAACTTGTTGGTGCTCCTTTGGTGTTTGGAGGCTTCTTCTTGTTCTTCTTTGGTAAGTTCCCTCAATCTCTTGTTCTTCAAGTGATTTTCAAGTTTTTGTTGTTGTTTTCTTCGGGTATTGTTTGATTAATGGAGTATATCATGATTCTTCATGGTTTTGATAAACTTTTGATGAAGAACATGATAGTATTACTTGAGTTGGAATATGTTCTTGATGTTTTAGAATTTTTTGGAGGTTTTTAATCATGTCTAGGAAGGATTATGTTATGATTGTTATATGATTAACATAGTCTTGAGATGATTATTGTTGTTGGTTATATGATTAACATAGTCTTGAGATGATTATTGTTGTTGGTGGTGTTCTTGAAAGATTATAACCACTTTAGTACGGATTTATGATGATTTAAGGGATGATTATCATAATTTGGAAATGGTTGAGTGAATCTTGTTGTTCAATCCAAATTCAGGAGGTTATGATGAAGGATTTTCGTTTAGACATCATGTTTGTTGGAATGATGATGTTCTTGAGGTGATTGTGATGATGTTCATGATATTATCATTGTAGGAGAACCAATTTGATGATGGTAGTGATATTGTCATCTTGGAGATGTTCGTTTTGATGATTGTTCTTAAGTGAATCTTGTTGAATGGATCTCACAAGTGTTAAGAACGTAACGATCATGTTAATTGATCATCGAGGTGTTGGAGGATGTTAGAATTCATAGTTGAGAACTATGATATTCATTCGTGCGGTGTGATCAATTCGTGTTTGAATCAGGCTTTGTCCTTTTCGTTGTTTTCTATTGATTTTGTGTTTTTGAATGAATCGTTTTCATTCAAAGTTGTTCGAGCATTCGTGATCATCGGGAGGCACCGTTCGTCGTTTCATGCCAGGACGTTGATCGTGTAAGGACTTACTCGCCTTCGGTTTGAGGCAAGTTTTATACTTGTACTAGTCAATGAGATTAATGTTATCATATATGTGTATGAATGTATTGTATCATTTCGAGACTTAGTCTCTTCGTGATTTGTTGATATTCGGGAATTGTTTGATGCAATACCCTTCGGTAATTATGCTAGACGTTATTGTTATTCATTAACGGCCGGTTTAAGGCATTGAGATTCTTGTTGATACTGATGTTGTCGGTAGCCGATTCGCGGTATCGATGTATCGATCATTATTGTTGACGTTAATGTCGTTCTGAGGCATCGTTGAATCGTTATTATCGAATTGGAACTGTTGCTATGATGTTGTATCGGCCGATTGAAGGAGTTTGATATATTCGTTTATCATCTCTGTTTCGGTGGCCGGTTTAAGGCGCCAGGACATCTATTCTAAATGTATCATTATGTATTTAATCGAAGATAATTCCCATCCGTTGTATCATTGTGTATCGATTGATCGTTCTAAGGTAATCGATGTATTTAATTGGGATTATCGAAGATAATTCCCATCCGTTGTATCATTGTGTATCGATTGACCATTCTAAGGTAATCGATGTATTTAATTGGGATTATCGAAGATAATTCCCATCCGTTGTATCATTGTGTATCGATTGACCGTTCTAAGGTAATCGATGAATTTAATTGGGATTATCGAATATAATTCCCATCCGTTGTATCATTGTATATCGATTGACCGTTCTAAGGTAATCGATGTATTTAATTGGGATTATCGAAGATAATTCCCATCCATTGTATCATTGTGTATCGATTGACCGTTCTAAGGTAATCGATGTATTTAATTGGGATTATCGAAGATAATTCCCATCCGTTGTATCAATGTGTATCGATTGACCGTTCTAAGGTAATCGATGTATTTAATTGGGATTATCGAAGATAGTTCCCATCCGTTGTATCATTGTGTATCGATTGATCGTTCTAAGGTAATCGATGTACTTAATTAGGATTATCGAAGATAATTCCCATCTGTTGTATCATTGGTATCGATTAACCGTTCTAAGGTGATCGATGTATTGATTTGGGACTGTCAAGGATAGTTTCCATCCATTGAGTTGTTGTGATCGATTGGCTATTTCAAGGCTGTCGAGGTATTCGAAGTAGGACCGCCGTGGACGGTGCCCATCCGTGAGTTAATGTTGCTGTGTTGGCCGACTCAAGGTAGCACGCTATCATTCTTGTGAATTTGATAATCTTGGGTTCGTTACTGTTGTGATTAATTATGTTTTGGAGGCTAGTCTCGGCTAGTGCTCGATGGGTAAGTCTAGGGCTTGAACCTTCGCGGTTGGTTTCCCAGCACCTGCAATTCAGCAGGTCACGGTCATTGGATGACCTCATTGTGATACGGCTTCGTGCCGTGGCTTCGGCCCTCATTGTGATACGGCTTCGTGCCGTGGCTTCGGCCCTCATTGTGATACGGCTTCGTGCCGTGGCTTCGGCCCTCATTGTGATACGGATTCGTGCCGTGGCTTCGGCCCTCATTGTGATACGGCTTCGTGCCGTGGCTTCGGCCCTCATTGATCTGACTTGAGTTGTTTTGGCTTTGGGCCATTGTGGTGATTAATGACTTACCGAGTGACATTCAGGGTATTATGATGATAAACGGCTTGGTACATTGCATCGAGCCATTGTGATGTATCGGTATTCCTGTTGGAGCCTTAGGGCATTGTGATTCGTATCTATTTCAGTGTTTTGCTTGGTTTACCTTCGGGTGATGTATTGTTGTGTTCTGTATTGATGATTCGCCGTTGGGCACTTGTGTTCTAACCTGTTGAGCAGGTATTGATCGTATGCCGTGGGCATAGTATTCCACGAATGCTCGATTCTTACTTTGGTTTGTGAGCATCTCGTATTACCATTACTATACTATTCATTCTGCCCTTTGGATGCATATCATGTTGTACATGTATTTGATAATCATTATCTGGATGACTGGCCCCGTGGGGGCGGAACATGTTTTCATGTTTTAGGTGTTTGCGAGGAGAGAGTTGAGACACAGGGGCATGACGGTGGCGACGAGGCATTCGAGCGATACTAGTCCGAGATGTTTTGGTGTTCATGTCAGTCAGACAGTTGGAGTACTCCAGTTTTGTTAAGTCTTTGTCATTTTGTATTATCCGAGCAAGGCTCGTGGATGTTGTTGTATCTTATTTTGGCCATGTAGGCCCACTGTTGTCATTGAAATTCCATATCGGAATATTATGTTGGATGTCAGTGTAGGGATTGTGATTCCCCTTTGGTCGATTAATTGTATTTTTGGTCGTATTGCTTTGGTGGATCTCCTGGTGTGGGGTCCACGGTGCTGTAATGACCCAATGGGATTTAGGGGTGTTACAGAAAATGGTATCAGAGCATTGGGTTGTGAGATACCCTGATATGTGAGTTATGTGGTTCTACCAACGCGGTAGTAGTGGACTGTCAGGTTATGACAATCTGGACAGTCGGGCTTTGTGAGTCGTGGTAGTTGAACGACTGTATGAGTCATTCTTTCATCGAGTCGTCGTCAGTGAAGACTAGTATCGCAAGACCTCGAAGCTTCGTATGACCTGTGTAAGGACTCGATTCTCTTGTATGTTCATACATTCATTATGCCATTGATTATACATGTTTTGTTGAAATCTGTACGTAACATTTGTGTTACGATTCATTCATGATTATTTATTTTGGAGCGTGTGGGCTCAGTATTGGCTATAATTAGCATGTTTGAGGTGACTATTTATCTGTTGAGTATGTATATTCGTGTTTGGCTAATGACTTAGCATTGTGGATTGGCCATTGAGTCATATTTGAGCTTTGTTCATGATCGAACGTTATTCTTTCAGTATGGAAAGAGGAATCCGAGGACGTGGTAGAGGGGGTAAAGGCTACAGAGCAGGCTGAAACCCAGAACCTCATGTTTATACGCGTACGGATGCCGATATGGATCAGAATTCTGTCGGAGATGTGACTTATGCGACCGGTTCTCCTTCGGAACGTCATACTCGAGGAGTCGATCAGACTGACATCAACCCTTTCTTGCTTATGAGGGGCATGATGACCCAGATGACTCAGATGACGCAGATAATGGAAACCATGCAGACCTCGATGGTTCGTGGTACACAGCAGCAGGGACTCCAGGTGTCGTTTTATGGACAGGCCAGGAGGGTGAGTCAGATTATCGGCAACATCTCTCTTCAGAGACTGCCTATCTTTGAGGGTTCATCAGAACCAGATGATATTGTTCACTGGCTTGAACATTTTGATAAACTCTTCGACATGGTTCAGTGTCCGGAAGAGAGTAAGGTGGCAGTAGCGGCTTACTATTTGAGTAAAGGCGCTTATTCTTGGTGGCTTTCTGTGAAACCCACCGATCGTGATTGTGCTTGGAGTGAGTTTAAGACTCTCATGTTATAGAGGTATTATCCGGCTCCACTTCGTGAAGCCAAGTTGTCAGAGGTGTTGAACCCCGGATCCGTCGAGGATGAGGGTGTTATTGTTATTGCTGAGAAGTTTCAGGGACTTCTTCAGTTTGCTTCATCTATTATCCGTACTGAGGCGGATAAGATCAAGTATTTTAGCAAGAGGCTGAACCCGCAGTTGAGAATGCAGTTGTTCAACCATAATTGTAATTCACTTGGTGAATTCATCGAGAAGGCTCTTGGAGCAGAGCTTTTGATCAAGGAGCTTTCTCGGAAGAACCCTTCAGTTTCTTCTGGTGAGAAGACTAGGATGCCGGTTCGTTCAGAGGGACATCGGGCTCCGGCGTCCAAGAGGTCGTCTTCTAGTCGTCTTCGTGCTGGGAAATCATCTTCTTCTCAGATGACAAGTTCGACTGTTGTTTGCTTTAACTGTGACTCAGCGGGGCATGTTAGCACTCGATGTACCGTGCCAACTATGGTTTGTTTTCTGTGTGGGAAGCTGGGACACCTTCAGAAATACTGCATGAGTTCTAGTACCAGTAGGTCTCGAGAGAGCTCACGGGCCTCGAGAGATTTTGTGACTTCAGTCCGTACTTCATCCAAGTGGTCCTATCGGGCTTTGGGAGCCAAAGGTATGGACACCCGAGGAGGAGCGGCGAGCTCAGATTTGAGTCTTTCTCGAGTCGATGAGATCGAGGAGTTCGATAACCTGGAGGATGTTGATTTCGGATACATTTGAGATGTAGTCTTGATTTGTATTTTCCTTATTTTTCGAATTGATATTTGACTCAGTCTGTATTGTAATATTGTGGTTGTGAACAATTTATTATTGATCTATATTGTTATGATAACTTTTGAGAATCTTGAGATTTGACGTCATCTGATGCGTTATTTTTTTCTCTTTAGGTATTGTACCCGAGATTTTTATGGTAATCTGGGTAATTGTTCATTGCAATTCGGGATGCCGAGTCGTGAGGACTTGGGCGTGCGGTTGATATGGTCCTGAGGACTATGTTTGTGTTGTCATTATTTTTGCGTGGCGTGAGTCAATGTTTGCATGGACGTTCGTTGCTAATGAGAATGGGGAAGTGTACACCGATGGTTGTAGGCATGTACAATGAGCGGCTCCCTTGGGATGTGTACGCCGGTGTTACTAGTCATGCGGTTGGTACGACTTCCTGGCTGGTCTCTAGCGGGAGAGTTATGATTCGGCTGATCTCGCAGTTGGTTGAGTGTTTTTATCCCTTGTTTTTCGTCGTGTTCCGGCATAGGAGACGCGGGGACCTGTGGGGTTGGTCCGATTACTCAGGTGAAGTGGTTCGCAGTGAGGAGTATTCCTGTAGATGTTGTTTTCTTATCCTGATGGATAGTCTCTATCCCTTGTTGCGTACCCTGAGTTTCGGGGATGAAACTCTTTTTAAGGGGGGGAGTATGTAATATCCGGGGGTAATTTTTTTTTTCGTGTTACTGCTGAGTTGTACGTATTCATTTGGAATTGTACAAGTATTGTTGTTTTGGACTGATACAATGTATATTGTATTGGAATAATTCGGGATCGAAATATTATACTTGTCGTCGGGTTGGTTTCGTCGTTTGGATGTTGGTTGGAGAGTTTGGATTTTTGGCTAAGTTCATAGCCTTAGCGTACACTACGGGTGTAGCATTACGTATGCTAGCGTGTTGCTATTACGTACGTTATGCCTGTAAGGTTACGTATGTAATGCTTGGTAGGTGGCAGGCACCTTCCTCGTAGTCACTTTCGGCCGGTGGGTCTGAGCATCTTCCGATCGGATCTCACTATTGTAGTCAACGGACCATTACGTACGTTAAGAGGTGAACTCTACGTACGTGATGCAAGTCTTGTTAACGTACGTAATATGTTTTTGTTTACGTACGTTAAGGCCTTCGTATTTTAGTCCAGTTAGTTCTGGATTTACATTACGTATGTTAAAGTCTTAGCATAGCGTACGTAATGCCTCTTACGTACGTCAACCATAATGTATAACGTACGTAATGAATTGGTCAGTCTATTTATCTTGGTTTCGTCTTTCATTTCCTCACGAACCAAAACACAATTTCTCTCCCTAGAATCGTCCGTTTGGACTTGTTATTGATGTTTAGCACCTTCCAACTCGATCTTGATCATCCTAGCTTGGATTGAAGCTTGAAGTTGGAAACTTGTTGGTGCTCCTTTGGTGTTTGGAGGCTTCTTCTTGTTCTTCTTTGGTAAGTTCCCTCAATCTCTTGTTCTTCAAGTGATTTTCAAGTTTTTGTTGTTGTTTTCTTCGGGTATTGTTTGATTAATGGAGTATATCATGATTCTTCATGGTTTTGATAAACTTTTGATGAAGAACATGATAGTATTACTTGAGTTGGATTATGTTCTTGATGTTTTAGAATTTTTTGGTGGTTTTTAATCATGTCTAGGAAGGATTATGTTATGATTGTTATATGATTAACATAGTCTTGAGATGATTATTGTTGTTGGTTATATGATTAACATAGTCTTGAGATGATTATTGTTGTTGGTGGTGTTCTTGAAAGATTATAACCACTTTAGTAAGGATTTATGATGATTTAAGGGATGATTATCATAATTTGGAAATGGTTGAATGAATCTTGTTGTTCAATCCAAATTCAGGAGGTTATGATGAAGGATTTTCGTTTAGACATCATGTTTGTTGGAATGATGATGTTCTTGAGGTGATTGTGATGATGTTCATGATATTATCATTGTAGGAGAACCAATTTGATGATGGTAGTGATATTGTCATCTTGGAGATGTTCGTTTTGATGATTGTTCTTAAGTGAATCTTGTTGAATGGATCTCACAAGTGTTAAGAACGTAACGATCATGTTAATTGATCATCGAGGTGTTGGAGGATGTTAGAATTCATAGTTGAGAACTATGATATTCATTCGTGCGGTGTGATCAATTCGTGTTTGAATCAGGCTTTGTCCTTGTCGTTGTTTTCTATTGATTTTGTGTTTTTGAATGAATCGTTTTCATTCAAAGTTGTTCGAGCATTCGTGATCATCGGGAGGCACCGTTCATCGTTTCATGCCAGGACGTTGATCGTGGAAGGACTTACTCGCCTTCGGTTTGAGGCAAGTTTTATACTTGTACTAGTCAATGAGATTAATGTTATCATATATGTGTATGAATGTATTGTATCATTTCGAGACTTAGTCTCTTCGTGATTTGTTGATATTCGGGAATTGTTTGATGCAATACCCTTCGGTAATTATGCTAGACGTTATTGTTATTCGTTAACGGCCGGTTTAAGGCATTGAGATTCTTGTTGATACTGATGTTGTCGGTAGCCGATTCGCGGTATCGATGTATCGATCATTATTGTTGACGTTAATGTCGTTCTGAGGCATCGTTGAATCGTTATTATCGAATTGGAACTGTTGCTATGATGTTGTATCGTCCGATTGAAGGCGTTTGATATATTCGTTTATCATCTCTGTTTCGGTGGCCGGTTTAAGGCGCCGGGACATCTATTCTAAATGTATCATTGTGTATTTAATCGAAGATAATTCCCATCCGTTGTATCATTGTGTATCGATTGATCGTTCTAAGGTAATCGATGTATTTAATTGGGATTATCGAAGATAATTCCCATCCGTTGTATCATTGTGTATCGATTAACCGTTCTAAGGTAATCGATGTATTTAATTGGGATTAACGAAGATAATTCCCATCCGTTGTATCATTGTGTATCGATTGACCGTTCTAAGGTAATCGATGTATTTAATTGGGATTATCGAATATAATTCCCATCCGTTGTATCATTGTCTGTCGATTGACCATTCTAAGGTAATCGATGTATTTAATTGGGATTATCGAAGATAATTCCCATCCATTGTATCATTGTGTATCGATTGACCGTTCTAAGGTAATCGATGTATTTAATTGGGATTATCGAAGATAATTCCCATCCGTTGTATCAATGTGTATCTATTGACCGTTCTAAGGTAATCGATGTATTTAATTGGGATTATCGACGATAGTTCCCATCCGTTGTATCATTGTGTATCGATTGATCGTTCTAAGGTAATCGATGTATTTAATTAGGATTATCGAAGATAATTCCCATCTGTTGTATCATTGGTATCGATTAACCGTTCTAAGGTGATCGATGTATTAATTTGGGACTATCAAGGATAGTTTCCATCCGTTGAGTTGTTGTGATCGATTGGCTATTTCAAGGCAGTCGAGGTATTTGAAGTAGGACCGACGTGGACGGTGCCCATCCGTGAGTTAATGTTGCCGTGTTGGCCGACTCAAGGCAGCATGCTATCATTTTTGTGAATTTGATAATCTTGGGTTCGTTACTGTTGTGATTAATTATGTTTTGGAGGCTAGTCTCGGCTAGTGCTCGATGGGTAAGTCTAGGGCTTGAACCTTCGCGGTTGGTTTCCCAGCACCTGCAATTCAGCAGGTCACGTTCATTGGATGACCTCATTGTGATACGGCTTCGTGCCGTGGCTTCGACCCTCATTGTGATACGGCTTCGTGCCGTGGCTTCGGCCCTCATTGTGATACGGCTTCGTGCCGTGGCTTCGGCCCTCATTGTGATACGACTTCGTGCCGTGGCTTCGGCCCTCATTGTGATACGGCTTTGTGCTGTGGCTTCGGCCCTCATTGTGATACGGCTTCATGCCGTGGCTTCGTCCCTCATTGTGATACGACTTCGTGCCGTGGCTTCGGCCCTCATTGATACAGCTTCGAGCTGTTTTGGCTTTGGGCCATTGTGGTGATTAATGACTTGGTGAGTGACATTCAGTATTATGATGATAAATGACTTGGTACATTGGTCTATCGAGCCATTGTGATGTATCGGTATTCCTGTTGGAGCCTTCGGGCATTGTGATTCTTATCTATTTCAGTGTTTTGCTTGGTTTACCTTCGGGTGATGTATTGTTGTGTTCTGTATTGATGATTCGCCGTTGGGCACTTGTGTTCTAACCTGTTGAGCAGGGATTGATCGTATGCCGTGGGCATAGTATTCCACGAATGCTCAATTCTTACTTTGGTTTGTGAGCATCTCGTATTACCATTACTATACTATTCATTTTGCCCTTTGGATGACTGGCCCCGTGGGGGCGGAACATGTTTTCATGTTTTAGGTGTTTGCGAGGAGAGAGTTGAGACACAGGGGCATGACGGTGGCGACGAGGCATTCGAGCGATACTAGTCCGAGATGTTTTGGTGTTCATGTCAGTCACACAGTTGGAGTACTCCAGTTTTGTTCAGTCTTTGTCATTTTGTATTATCCGAGCAAGGCTCGTGGATGTTGTTGTATCTTATTTTGGCCATGTAGGCCCACTGTTTGTTAGGAATACTTGTTAGATTTTGATGATGTCATCAGTATAAATTCAAATGTTTATTACTTGGCAAAAATGTAAGGAAGAACCGAATGAGTATCTTTCATAGGCCAAATATGTTAAGCATAAAACTTGGCAAAATGTAAAGAAGAACCAAATGAGTATCTTCTATAGGCCAAAAATAAGTTAGTCTAAAAATCGGCTAAGTACTAAGTACAGCTAAGTCCATCAGAGAGGATCAGCCGAGTCAAGTCAGAGTAGTTCTGGTCAACAAAAATTATCAGGGATGTTTGACCAGACTGCAGCCAAGGTACCTCAGACAAGTCACCTGATCAGTCAAGTCATAAACAGTAAACATCAGAGAGGTCCAGACTGCAGAGATGTTAACTGCTCATCAGCCTAGTCGAGATCAGCCAAGTACTCCGAGTCCACGTCAGCATGTGTTGAAAAGTCAAGTATTACGGAAAGTCACATGCAACGTGAAGAGGCAAATTGGAGAGATTCCCGCAAGAGATGTGATTTAAAAAAAATCATCCAGACCCACCTTGAAGACTTTAATCGTTTTATATTCAAAAGATTCGGCGCATCACATGCAGAGTCTTCACAATGGTCGGAAGATAGACTAAAATATGGGAATCCAGCCTTGCAACGTTCAGAAAGAAAACAATGAAGTCTACCTCTCCAACGGACGGATTTGTTCAAAAGATTTGCAATGGCTATAAGGAAAAACTCAGAGATCGTGACCTATATATATCCGAAGATTTGAAGCTGAGAAAACCTAACCATACCTTACGATAACAATACCGGTGCGAACATACTTTCAAGCGATCAAAGCATTCAAGCTATCAAAAAGCGAAATACAGCATCGTGAAAAGAGCGGTTCTAAAAGTTCATACTTAAAGAAGCTCTTAGTTGGAGAAGACAAAAACTCTTGTCTATAATCCTGAGTTCGGGGTACTTCACTGGTTGAAGTTAGAGACTGTAAAGGCATCCAAGGATCGAGGATCAAGAGGTGCAAGGCAGTCAAGTGTGGTACAACGGCACGGATTTCCACTGGTTGGAAGCTGTTGTAGTTTTGTTTGAATCCATGTAATATTTATCACCGGTTGAGAATTATAGTGAATTCATCTCCAACTGGTTTGGAGAAAAGTGGATTAGTAGAGGATTACCCCACCTCTGAGACCACTATAATTGCCTGCGTTCTTTACTGTTTTATTGCATCGTACTCTAAACTGCGGCATTCATTGTTAAGTGTTTCATTAGTTGCTTTATATTCGTCATCAGCTGACTTCCGCATATATTAAAGAACAAACGACTCCAAGTCATTTGTGTACCTATCAGCTGAAGAAACTCACTCTTCAGGAAAAAGAGTTTAAGAGTTTCAACAAGTCTATTCACCCCCCCCTCTAGACTTGTTCCTGGACGACTTGTGACCTACAAGTGGTATCAGAGCGGTTGGTTCATTTATTTCACGAACCAGATCTATATCAGAGATATATCTTTAGTCTCACTTTATAATGGAACACATGCATCCTAGACTCCCTGTGTTTTCAGTTGACGTGTATGATCTTTGGAAGATAAGGATGCAGGCACACTTATCTTCGATCCATGACGACATGTGGTGCATCATCGAGGACGGTCCATTCATCTTTGAGAAGGACAACACAGCAGAGGAGATTGCAGCAGGAAAGCCAGAGAAGATTCCAAAGAAGAGGACAGAGCTGACTCCCGAAGAAAGAAAGCTGGCCAACCTTGACAACCGGGCTAGAGATGTGCTATATCAAACTCTTGACAAATCCACCATGGTCAAGATCAAGAACTGCAAGAATGCCAAGGGAATCTGGGACACATTAGCTATAATGTGTGAGGGAACGGAGCTAATCAAAGAAAATAAATTGTCAATCGCTATTCAAAAGTTTGACAATTTTAAAATGAAGAATGGTGCATCCATAGATCAAGTGGACACAAGGTTCACTGAGATTATTAATGAAATCAACTCCCTCGGCAAAACCTATGGCAACAGGGAAATGGCACTGAAGGTTCTCAGATCTCTCAACCCTGAATGGAGCATGAAGGATGTGGCCATGAGAGAGTCCAAGGACCTGAATAAGATAAAAATTCAAGAGCTGTTCTCTGATTTGAAGGCTTATGAGTTCGAGCTTCCAAGTTCATCCTCAACTGAGCCTGCAGAGAAGGGAATAGCATTTGCAGCCTGCAGAGAAGGGAATAGCATTTGCAGCCGAGTCCCCTGCCAAGAGCCTATCTGATGTAAAGCCTCCAAATCGATTAGATTTTGAGGAAGAAATGGCATTTATAATGCAAAGGTTCAGCAACTTTAGAAAGAACTACTCCAAGTACAAGAAAAAATATAAGGAGAATCCAAGAAGGAACCAGAAAGCTGGAAGCTGGAAAGTAGAGTGCTACAATTGTCACAAGACAGGACACATCCAAATAGACTGTCCTGACCTCAAGAAGGACGAGAGCAAGAAGGAGGTGGGCAGAAAAGAAGATAGAAGAAAGGCCCTCATCGGAGAAGACCAGGAGCATGTAGAATCAAGCAGCGGATTCTTTTCTGATGATGATGAAGAGTATGACTGCCTGATGGCCAACCTAGCTGATGAAGAGGTAACATCTAAACCCTCTGGTTCAAATAATAGTTCAGCCATGTCACAAGATATGGATCTGCACGAATCGGTAAATCAGTTATTTAAAGATTTTGAAACACTCAAATCTGCACACCAAATCAGACAAGAGAGAAGACTCAGCTGCAAGATGAGAATAGGCAGCTGAAAAATGATTTCGAAAAACTCAGCCTAGAACTGAATAAGGTTGAGATAACTGCAGCTGACTTTAAAAACCAGGCTGATGTTAATACAGCTGAGATAAACCGACTAACTGTCTTACTTAAAGAAAAATCAACTGCACTTGCTCATGCCAAAGTCGAGTTTACTAAGCTGACTCAGATAAATAAGACTCAAGCGCAGGAAATAACCTCCCTGAAGGCGTCATCAACTCTGGAAGAATTGTGTACCAATAAAAGGCCACTATATTCCAAATCAGGCCTTGGATATGATCCTCACACTCCCTCTAGTTCTAAAAGAAACTTTATCAAGGCCTTGGATATGATCCTCACAATCTTGCCTCGATTGTTGAGCCTACATATAAACCGATATTTAAAAATAGGCAACAGCCAAGTCACATGTCTAGGCTGCAGTCAGGTTACACAAGGCAGCCACCTAGACAGGCGACTAGGCAATGGCCCAGGCAAAAGCAGTAGCCCAGACAACATGCCCACTATTATCAAAAACTCCCTAAAAACAGATTTCAAAATGGGAGGGGCAGATGGAAACCTCAAGGTTATCCCGATTTCCAAAATGAACAAGTGTGGAGACCTCAAAGATTTAATAAATGGTCTCAGCCAAGATTTAGAAATGGCCCAAACTATCAAAATTTTGAGGAATATCCAATATACAATCCCAACAGGAGATTCAGACCTCGACCCTACACACCTTATGAGGGTTATAATAATAATAACAACTTTCACAATCCAAGGAGAAATCAATTCTCTAGGAAACCAGCTAACCCCAAAGGACCCACACAGATTTGGGTACCTAAATCTCTGCTTGTTTGATTGCAGAAAAGGTGGAAGGACTACAACCACATCTCCAAAAGCTCAAATTTTGTAGTTGAAGAATGGTTTGTAGATTCTGGATACTCGAGGCACATGACCGGGAACAAGAAGATGTTGTCCAAATACAGCAAAGAAAGAGGTCCTGATGTAAGTTTTGGAGATAGCTCTAGAGGACAAACAAAGGGCTTTGGAGAGCTGCATCGAGGAAATATTGTGATATCCAAAGTTCATTATGTCAAAGGGCTCAAGTACAACCTCCTGAGCATAAGCCAGTTTTGCGACGAGAAGAACCTAGTAGTCTTCACCATCTGGAAATGTATGGTGATAGATATCCTGTCTGGAGAAGTGAAGCTCCAAGGTTTCAGAAGAAGATATGTCTACATGATAGATTGGAACACAGGAACACCTAACTCCTGTTTTCTATCCAAGACAATAGCTGAGAATGGATGGCTGTGGCACAAAATATTATGTCACCTGAACTTCAAAGCCATCAACAAGATTAGTTCTCAGAAGCTGGTCAGAGGACTTCCAAATGAAGCATTCAAGAAGGAAGCGCTTTGTGATGCATGTCAGAAAGGAAAGCAGACCAGAGCATCATTCAAACCAGTCCAGCCTACAACTCTCACAACAAGGATCACAGATCTACTCCACATGGATCTATTTGGTCCTATCAAGCCAAGGACTCTGAGCGGACGAAAGCATGCACTTGTTATAGTAGATGATTATTCAAGGTACACTTGGATTATCTTCTTGTATAAGAAGAGTGAAACCTTGACCAAGCTACCTGAGCTGCTGAGAAGGATCCAGAATGAGAAATCCCTATCCATCATCAAGATCAGATCAGATAGAGGAGGAGAGTTTCTCAACAAGGCGATAACTGATTACAGCGATCAGAATGGGATCCAGCATGAGCTCTCTGCAGCCAGGACTCCCCAGCAGAATGGCATTGCTGAAAGAAGAAACAGAACCCTGAAGGAAGCAGCAAGGTCCATGATTGCAGAAGCTGACCTGCCCAAAAGGTTCTGGGCTGAAGCTGTCAACACAGCTTGTCATACTCAGAACAAGAGTATGATAGTAGGGAGACATGGCAAAACTCCCTATG
Source organism: Orobanche coerulescens (assembly GCA_033398695.1). Lineage (NCBI taxonomy): Eukaryota > Viridiplantae > Streptophyta > Magnoliopsida > Lamiales > Orobanchaceae > Orobanche > Orobanche coerulescens. Next base: position 161,935,624 of record CM065803.1, read on the forward strand.
AGGTTTGGAATAATAGAACTCCCACTGTTGCTTATTTTCATGTTTTTGGTTGTAAGTGTTTCATCCACAACAACGGTAAAACACAACTAAATGCCTTTGATGCTAAAACAGATGACGGTCTCTTTATGGGTTATTCACAAAGAAGCAAGGCATATAGAGTATTTAACAAAAGAACCTTAGTTGTGGAGGAAACACCCCATGTTGTTTTTGATGAATCTTTTGTTGAGTACAGGAAGCAAGTTGAGCTAATTGAGAACAAGCTCAAATCAGCGACCCTTGAAAAAGTCATTATACCTGACACTGGAATGGTGGACTCACCTGCAGACCAGCCTGAAGATCCAACTATAGCTGCTGAAGACCTAACTGCAGATTAGACAGGATCACCAAACCTATCTAATCCAGTTGCTGCTGATGAATACCCAGCGGTAGCTGATAAAGACTCACCTGCAGATCAGACCCATCCTGCAGATGACAAGACGGTAGCTGATCCAGTTGCAGACCAGAACCCAGCTGATGCAGAAATCCACCAGAGCAATCCAACAGGGGGAACAGACCCAGAAGAAGACGATACCCCCAAGTGGCTCAAAGATCATCCAATCCAGCAAATTATCGGGAAGCTGACTGATGGAGTTAAGACGAGACAGTCAACCCTACCCGCAGGAATGGCTATGTTCTCATGCTTTATGTCACAGATAGAACCTAAAACAACAGAACAAGCCCTGGAAGATTATTCATGGATAAATGCCATGCAAGAGGAATTGGAGTAGATGGAAAGAAACGAAGTTTGGGAACTAACAGACAGACCTGATCACAAGAAGGTTATTGGCACCAAGTGGGTGTACAAAAATAAGAGTGATGAAGACGGAGCTGTTGTTAGGAATAAGGCCAGACTTGTAGCAAAAGGTTATGCACAGTGTGAAGGAATAGATTTTGATGAAACCTATGCACCTGTTGCAAGATTAGAGGCCATCAGACTATTCCTTGCATATGCTGTATTTAAGGATTTTGAAGTATATCAGATGGATGTAAAGAGTGCGTTTCTAAATGGCATCCTAGAAGAAAAAGTCTATGTAGAGCAACACCCAGGTTTTGTCAAAGGAGACAAAGTCTACAAACTGTTGAAGGCTCTCTATGGACTTAAGCAAGCACCAAGAGCGTGGTATGAAACATTGTCTGTGTTTCTTGAGAAGAATGGTTTTTGCAAAGGGAGGTGGACAAGACCCTATTCAGAGTGGAGCACGAAGGCCACATATTAATAGTCCACATATATGTGGATGACATCATATTCGACTCAACCAATCCAGAGTTATGCGAGAAATTCTCCAATATCATGCAAGGAGAATTTGAGATGAGTATGATGGGAAAGCTTAACTTCTTTCTCGGACTACAAGTTAAGCAGATGGAAAAAGAAATTTTCATCAACCAAGCTAAATATACCAAAGACCAAATCAAGAGATATGGAATGGAATCAGCCAAGCCACCAAGAATCCCTATGAGCACAAGTACTCACCTGGATGCAGACGAGGTAGGCATATCAGTGGACTGAACCCACTACAGAGGACTCATTGGATCTCTTCTGTACCTCACTGCAAGCAGGCCAGACATATCCTATACCGTAGGAGTTTGTGCACGATTCCAGTCCAAGCCGAATCAATCACACCTAGATGCAGCCAAGAGGATAATAAAATACCTTAAGTCTACAATCAATGTTAGAATATGGTACCCCAAGGATGATAACTTCGAGCTGTCAGGATATTCAGATGCAGATTTCGCAGGATGCAAAATCAATAGGAAAAGCACTAGTGGAACGTGCCAATTCCTAGGAACCAGACTGATATCCTGGTTTAGCAAGAAGCAGGTTTCTAACTCTATCTCCACCACAGAGTCAGAATACCTAGCTGCAGGTAGCTGTTATGCAGATATTTTATGGATCAGACAACAGCTAAGGGATTATAATATCATTGCCAATGAAGTGCCTATCTGGTGTGACAACAATAGTGCTATTGCAATAACCAACAATCCGGTTTTGCATTCAAGGACGAAGCACATTGATGTTAAGCACCACTTCATCAGAGACCATGTGCTTAACAAAAGGGTTAGAGTTGAAAGAGTCAGCACAGACTACCAAATAGCTGACATCTTTACCAAACCCTTGCCAGAAGAAAGGTTTTTGGAGCTGAGCAGAGATCTTGGATTACTAGATTGGGAATCTAGTATTGAAGTAAGCTGAAGAATCAGATCCTAGCTGATGCAGGCAAGAAAGACGAAGGACGGACAAAGGAACCTAGCTGATCAGAATATCAGGCGAGAAGTCCATGAAGTCAACTTACCTGATTCAGAGCGGTCAACAGTCAACAAGTCAGACCAGCTAAGTTTTCTAAACTCAACCGACCTCTGAATATTTAATTATTATCTGCCATATTTATAATATTATTATATTAATTTTGGTTCATAAGTGGCATTTAAATATATTAATGTTCGATTCACAAGTGGCATCTTAAATACACGTGGTAATCGCTTATTAAATCGACCTGGACGGTGGCCAATCAAAACCAACCGTCAAATTTTAAAATGGACCACCGATTCAAATTTGAAATTCAAAAGAATCTCAATAGGCGTACCACCGCTTCAAATATATAATAATTTAATTCATACGTCTTTTCATCTTCTTTATAAGGAAAGAAACCCCTTCACTTTACTTTTTTTACGCTTACCCTAGATCTACAGAGCAAAAATTTACAGAGCAAAAAATTCTTGAACTCCAAATACACTAAAAATTCTTTATTTGCAGAAATGGAATCGTACTTTGAAGGCGTCAACCTGAAGGCGGTCAAGGACCAGATTATTTTCTCACTGGTCGTCGATTTTGAAGGATTATTGGAAGCAAATCTGGAGGATTACGGCGTGCTTAACCTAATACGCTCGATGAAGCTCAATGGGATCTACCCATTCCTAGACATCAACCCTCAACATCTGTACAAGGAGGATGTTATCGCGTTCTATCGCGAAGCCTGTTTGATTCAAGATGGAATTCGGAGCACGGTTGGTGGAAGTCAAGTTGACATATCGCGTGATTCGATTCGCACAGTGTTTGGTATGAAACACCGTGGTATAGCTGTCGAAGCCCTCAAGCAGTCCGCCGTCGAAACCTGGAAGAAGATCAAGGTGGAGAATTTGCCGGAAAAGCTAAAACTTACTGCTAAAAGGAGTGAGATTAAAAAGGTTTATCGTTTTGCGTTGGACATAACCAAAAAAATCATCATGGGGATGGCCGGCAGTTATGATCAACTGTCGTCGGCGAAGTTCATGGTGCTGGGAGCACTAATTCAAGATGAGGAAATTGATTGGGCAGATTACATATTTAGGCAACTCGTTCGAGAAGTCAACAAATGCGAATGGCTTGTTGATGAGAAGAGATTTAAAACAAAGCTGGCGTTTGGAACGCAGCTAAGTTGGATGCTGGAAAAGACAGGCATGGCGAAAGGAAGTACTGACCCATTCCACCCCAACAAAAGACTTGGTCATCTAGACCAAGAGATGCAGAGAAAATTGGGAGGCACAAGGAGAGCAGCCCAGATGTTGAAGGAGCTACCTGACACAAGGACATACCCGAGATACTATTCGTCAGGCGAGTCGGACCGACCTCTAGTCGAGTCAAACTCCGAGTCCGAAAACACTCCCATAGCAGTCCGATTTAAGAGAAGGGGACCAGCCCCTGAAGGACCTTCCATCATGCAGTCCTCCCCAGAACCCTCTCCTAAGAGGCCCAAGAGACTGCAGTTTAGTGAGGAAGAGCAGTCAGATCATCATGCTAGCCCTGCGGCCAGGTCACCTACTCACCTGGAAGACCAACCTGCCCCAGGCACCCTCGAGACTCAGATTGTGTCTGTCCTCACCCCAGCCTACATCTCTGAGGAAGAAGAAGCAGGTCTAATTATTTCAATCCCTGAAGCCAATTATATCTTTAACCTACTTGAAAATAATGTTTTCAATCTATCCATCGAACAATTACAACTTGTTAAACCTCTAGCCTTAAAACAATCGTTCCTTGAAGTTTTTGAAGAATGGAAATTTTTGAAATCCCTATCTTTTGTCAAACTTTAAACTTTCATTGACACTTGTGGTTGGGACTATCCCCAAGTCACGGAGGATGTGCTGATAGATTTTTGTAAAACATCAAACACAATTTTGATCCTTCAGGAGGACTGGTTCATGTCAAATTTTAAAAACAATATGGACCAGTTCATCCATTCCATTATGCTTAGTATTTTTGATGGATCCTATGAGAAAGCTGTTGAGGAGGAAGTTGAAAAGGAAATAAGGATTGAGGAGGTAGATGGAGAAGAAAATGAAGAAGTTGTTGTTTTAGACGATGAAGAAGAAGAGCAGGAAGAGAGAAATGAAGAAGAAAAGATTTTAGTTGAAAATCAACCTGGGGAAGTTGAGAAGACAGAAGAGTTGAATGAAGAAGAAAAAGAAGGATAAGAAGTAGAACAGGAAGATGAGGAAGGAGACAAAGAGGATAATGATGATGATGAAAAGGATAATGATGATGAAGGAGAAAAAGATGGGAAGGATGAGGACAATAATGATGATTATAATGATGATGATGATGAGGATGGTGATGAAGGAGGAGATAAAGGAGCTAAAAAGAAAAAGAAAAGGAAAATATTGAAGAAGAAAACGAGGAAGAGCAGGAGAAAGAACAAGAGAAGGAAGAAGGAGAAAAGGAGCCGGAGCCAGAGTCGACAAAAGAGGCTGCAGATAGGACTGTGGTACCAGCCCGTTACACCAGCCTAGACGCGGAGTTAGCTGAGGACTCCAGATCAGGGACCCCATAGAAGACCCCATCTGGGGTACCAGCTGGAGATAGAAGCTTGCAGTCCAGTGCTTCAATTGCAGAAGGCTCAGGCGAGCACTCTCCACCAGCTCAGATATCACCTGCCGTTACTGAGCTGATCAGGCAGATAGTGAAGGATACGATTGGAGAGCTGCTAGCATCTCCGGTCACTCCTGACCTCCAAACCATCAATGCAAAGATTGACACTTTGCTGCAGAGAGAAGTTCCTCAGCCCCCTCCCCCTACCAACAACAGAATGCCATTTGGCATGTCTGATTGGATGAGTAGAATGGAGCAGCAATTGACTACCCTAGTTGATGTTGGCAAAAAGGGGGAAGAGAGAATGCAAGGGGAAGGAAATGATCAAGAAGAGATAAGGAAGGAGTTTAGATCGAAGAAAAGGCAGGATGTCTATATGATCACTGCTGGGACATCCTCAGACAAGATGAAGGGTGGAGCAGATCCAGAAGAACAGACTGACCAGCCTGAAGGCAAGAAGAGGAGGACTAGAGGAGGTTTTGAGCCTACTCTAGAGTGGGAAGGAAAGGAGTTGTGGTTTGTGGAGGATTTTGTTCCATATGAAGCCCTGGAAATGTGGGGATCTGCAAGAAAGAAGTTCATCAGAGACTACTACATCTAGGAAATACTCCAGGATGATAATCTCTCCCCACAGTATATCTTCATAAATTTCATGGAAGAAGCTCATCCGCAACTCTGGGCTATTCTGAAGAAACATGCTGAGAAACTAAATGCTTATCCCATGATTCCTTCATTCACTGCCAAAGATCCTCCTACTTTAGAAAGAGGAGGTGCGTTGGATGAACTTGCGCTACAAAGGAAAATCAAGAAACTATGTCTTGAGAACAAATTTTCATCCCAAGAAGAGCAAGCCTTCGCAGCTCTTGTCGTGAAAAGGAAGTATGGTCTTGCCCCAGTCAAAACAAGACCAATCGGAGCTAAACCCTTCAGACCTGCCAAACAACCTATTCGAAGAGGCAGAGGAAGAGGCAGATGACTCTCACTTACCTTTTTATACTTGTAATGATTTATGTACTTGAAAATTTTCTTGTAAAATTCAGCCATGTACTTGTAATCAACAGAAAATTAATTTGATAATAGTCTTTTTGAATGACAATTCCCAGTTGTCTCAAAAATTAGACTGACTTTAGGTTGTGTCTTGCACTTAAGTGCAGACTTGATCATTTGATTACTTGTTTAAAGTTTTGTCATCATCAAAATAGGGGGAATTTGTTAGGAATACTTGTTAGATTTTGATGATGTCATCAGTATAAATTCAAATGTTTATTACTTGGCAAAAATGTAAGGAAGAACCAAATGAGTATCTTTCATAGGCCAAATATGTTAAGCATAAAACTTGGCAAAATGTAAAGAAGAACCAAATGAGTATCTTCTATAGGCCAAAAATAAGTTAGGCTAAAAATCGGCTAAGTGCTAAGTACAGCTAAGTCCATCAGAGAGGATCAGCCGAGTCAAGTCAGAGTAGTTCTGGTCAACAAAAATTATCAGGGATGTTTGACCAGACTGCAGCCAAGGTACCTCAGACAAGTCACCTGATCAGTCAAGTCATAAACAGTGAACATCAGAGAGGTCCAGATTGCAGAGATGTTAAATGCTCATCAGCCTAGTCGAGATCAGCCAAGTACTCCAAGTCCACGTCAGCATGCGTTGAAAAGTCAAGTATTACGGAAAGTCACATGCAACGTGAAGAGACAAATTGGAGAGATTCCCGCAAGAGATGTGATTTAAAAAAAAATCATCCAGACCCACCTTGAAGACTTTAATCGTTTTATATTCAAAAGATTCGGCGCATCACATGCAGAGTCTTCACAATGGTCGGAAGATAGACTAAAATATGGGAATCCAGCCTTGCAACGTTCAGAAAGAAAACAATGAAGTCTACCTCTCCAACGGACGGATTTGTTCAAAAGATTTGCAATGGCTATAAGGAAAAACTCAGAGATCGTGACCTATATATATCCGAATATTTGAAGCTGAGAAAACCTAACCATACCTTACGATAACAATACCGGTGCGAACATACTTTCAAGCGATCAAAGCATTCAAGCTATCAAAAAGTGAAATACAGCATGTGAAAAGAGCGGTTCTAAAAGTTCATACTTAAAGAAGCTCTTAGTTGGAGAAGACAAAAACTCTTGTCTATAATCCTGAGTTCGGGGTACTTCACTGGTTGAAGTTAGAGACTGTAAAGGCATCCAAGGATCGAGGATCAAGAGGTGCAAGGCAGTCAAGTGTGGTACAACGGCACGGATTTCCACTGGTTTGAAGTTGTTGTAGTTTTGTTTGAATCACTATAATATTTATCACTTGTTGAGAATTATAGTGAATTCATCTCCAACTGGTTTGGAGAAAAGTGGATTAGTAGAGGATTACCCCACCTCTGAGACCACTATAATTGCATGCGTTCTTTACTGTTTTATTACATCATACTTTAAACTGCTGCATTCATTGTTAAGTGTTTCATTAGTTGCTTTATATTCGTCATCAGCTGACTTCCGCATATATTAAATAACAAACGACTCCAAGTCATTTGTTTACCTATCAGCTGAAGAAACTCACTCTTCAGGAAAAAGAGTTTAAGAGTTTCAACAAGTCTATTCAACCCCCCCCCCTCTAGACTTGTTCCTGGACGACTTGTGACCTACACTGTTGTCATTGAAATTCCATATCGGAATATTATGTTGGATGTCAGTGTAGGGATTGTGATTCCCCTTTTGGTCAGTTAATTGTATTTTTGGTCGTGTTAGCCTGGTGGATCTCCTGGTGTGGGGTCCACGGTGTTGTAATGACCCAATGGGATTTGGGGGTGTTACATAAGATGGTATCAGAGCATTGGGTTGTGAGATACCCTGATATGTGAGTTATGTGGTTCTACTGACGCGGTAGTAGTGGTATCGAGTTATGACAATGCAGGGGTCGGGCTTTGTGAGTCGTGGTAGTTGAACGACTGTATGAGTCATTCTTTCATCGAGTCGTCATCAGTGAAGACTAGTATCGCAAGACCTCGAAGCTTCGTATGACCTGTGTAAGGACTCGATTCTCTTGTATGTTCATACATTCATTATGCCATTGATTATACATGTTTTGTTGAAATCTGTAGGTAACATTTGTGTTACGATTCATTCATGATTATTTATTTTAGAGCGTGTGGGCTCAGTATTGGCTATAATTAGCATGTTTGAGGTGACTATTTATCTGTTGAGTATGTATATTCATGTTTGGCTTATGACTTAGCATTGTAGATTGGCCGTTGAGGCATATTTGAGCTTTGTTCATGATCGAACGTTATTCTTTCAGTATGGAAAGAGGAATCCGAGGACGTGGCAGAGGGGGTAAAGGCTACAGAGCAGGCCGAAACCCAGAACCTCATGTTTATACGCGTATGGATGCCGATATGGATCAGAATTCTGTCGGAGATGTGACTTCTGCGATCGGTTCCCCTTCGGAACATCATACTCGAGGAGTCGATCAGACTGACATCGACCCTTTCTTGCTTATGAGGGGCATGATGACCCAGATGACGCAGATAATGGAAACCATGCAGACCTCGATGGTTCGTGGTACACAACAGCAGGGACTCCAGGTGCCGTTTTATGGACAGGCCGGGAGGGTGAGTCAGATTATCGGCGACATCTCTCTTCAGAGACCGCCTATCTTTGAGGGTTCATCAAAACCAGCTGATATTGTTCACTGGCTTGAACATTTTGATAAACTCTTCGACATGGTTCAGTGTCCGGAAGAGAGTAAGGTGGCAGTAGCGGCTTACTATTTGAGTAAAGGCGCTTATTCTTGGTGGCTTTCTGTGAAACCCACCAATCGTGATTGTGCGTGGAGTGAGTTTAAGACTCTCATGTTAGAGAGGTATTATCCGGCTCCACTTCGTGAAGCCAAGTTGTCAGAGGTTTTGAACCCCGGATCCGTCGAGGACGAGGGTGTTATTATTGGCTTGAGAAGTTTAGGACTTCTTGATTTGCTTTATCATTATCCGTACCGAGGCGGATAAGATCAAGTATTTTAGCAAGAGGTGAACCCGATTGAGAATGCAGTTGTTCAACCATAATTGTAATTCACTTGGTGAATTCATCGAGAAGGCTCTGGGAGCAGAGCTTTTGATCAAGGAGCTTGCTCGGAAGAACCCTTCAGTTTCTTCTGGTGAGAAGACTAGGATTCCGGTTCGTTCAGAGGGACATCGGGCTCCGACGTCCAAGAGGTCGTCTTCTAGTCGTCTTCGTGCTGGGAAATCATCTTCTTCTCAGACGACAAGTTCGACTGTTATTTGCTTTAACTGTGACTCAGCGGGTCATGTTAGCACTCGATGTACCGTGCCAACTATTGTTTGTTTTCTGTGTGGGAAGCCGGGACACCTTCAGAAATACTGCATGATTTCTAGTACCAGTAGGTCTAGAGAGAGCTCACAGGCCTCGAGAGATTTTGTTACTTTAGTCCGTACTTCATCCAAGGGGTCCTATCGGGCTTCGGGAGCCAGAGGTATGGACACCCGAGGAGGAGCGGCGAGCTCAGATTTGAGTCTTCCTCGAGTCGATGAGATCGAGGAGTTCGATAACCTCGAGGATGTTGATTTCGGATACATTTGAGATGTAGTCTTGATTTGTATTTTCCTTATTTTTCGAATTGATATTTGACTCAGTCTGTATTGTAATATTATGGTTGTGAACCATTTATTATTGATCTATATTGTTATGATAACTTTTGAGAATCTTGAGATTTGACGTCATCTGATGCGTTATTTTTTTCTCTTTCGGTATTGTACCCGAGATTTTTGTGGTAATCTGGGTAATTATTCATTGCAATTCGGGATGCCGAGTCATGAGGACTTGGGCGTGCGGTTGATATGGTCCTGAGGACTATGTTTGTGTTGTCATTATTTTTGCGTGGCGTGAGTCAGTGTTTGCATGGACGTTCGATGCTGATGAGAACGGGGAAGTGTACACCGATGGTTGTAGGCATGTATAATGAGCGGCTCCCTCAGGATGTGTACGCCGGTGTTACTAGTCATGCGGTTGGTACGACTTCCTGGCTGGTCTCTAGCGGGAGAGTTATGATTCGGCTGATCTCGCAGTTGGTTGAGTGTTTTTATCCCTTGTTTTTCGCCGTGTTCAGGCATAGGAGACTCGGGGACCCGTGGGGTTGGTCCGATTACTCAGGCGAAGTGGTTCGCAGTGAGGAGTATTCATGTAGATGTTGTTTTCTTATCCTGATGGATAGTCTCTATCCCTTGTTGCGTACCCTGAGTTTCGGGGACGAAACTCTTTTTAAGGGGGGGAGTATGTAATATCCGGGGGTAATTTTTTTTTCTTCGTGTTACTGCTGAGTTGTACGTATTCATTTGGAATTGTACAAGTATTGTTGTTTTGTACTGATACAATGTATATTGTATTGGAATAATTCGGGATCGAAATATTATACTTGTCGTCGGGTTGGTTTCGTCGTTTGGATGTTGGTTGGAGAGTTTGGATTTTTGGCTAAGTTCATAGCCTTAGCGTACGCTACGGGTGTAGCATTACGTACGCTAGCGTGTTGCTATTACGTACGTTATGCCTGTAAGGTTACGTACGTAATGCTTGGTAGGTGGCAGGAACCTTCCTCGTAGTCACTTTCGGCTAGTGGGTCCCGAGCATCTTCCGATCGGATCTCACTATTGCAGTCAACGGACCCTTACGTACGTTAAGAGGTGAACTCTACGTACGTAGTGCAGGTCTTGTTAACGTACGTAATATGTTTTTGTTTACGTACGTTAAGGCCTTCGTATTTTAGTCTAGTTAGTTCTGGATTTACATTACGTACGTTAAAGTCTTAGCATAGCGTACGTAATGCCTCTTACGTATGTCAACCATAATGTATAACGTACGTAATGAATTGGTCAGTCTATTTATCTTGGTTTCGTCTTTCATTTCCTCACAAACCAAAACACAATTTCTCTCCCTAGAATCGTCCGTTTGGACTTGTTATTGATGTTTAGCACCTTCCAACTCGATCTTGATCATCCTAGCTTGGATTGAAGCTTGAAGTTGGAAGCTTGTTGGTGCTCCTTTGGTGTTTGGAGGCTTCTTCTTGTTCTTCTTTGGTAAGTTCCCTCAATCTCTTGTTCTTCAAGTGATTTTCAAGTTTTTGTTGTTGTTTTCTTCGGGTATTGTTTGATTAATGGAGTATATCATGATTCTTCATGGTTTTGATAAACTTTTGATGAAGAACATGATAGTGTTACTTGAGTTGGATTATGTTCTTGATGTTTTAGATTTTTTTGGAGGTTTTTAATCATGTCTAGGAAAGATTATGTTAAGATTGTTATATGATTAACATAGTCTTGAGATGATTATTGGTGTTGGTGGTGTTCTTGAAAGATTATAACCACTTTAGTAAGGATTTATGATGATTTAAGGGATGATTATCATAATTTGGAAATGGTTGAGTGAATCTTGTTGTTCAATCCAAATTCAGGAGGTTATGATGAAGGATTTTCGTTTAGACATCATGTTTGTTGGAATGATGATGTTCTTGAGGTGATTGTGATGATGTTCATGATATTATCATTGTAGGAGAACCAATTTGATGATGGTAGTGATATTGTCATCTTGGAGATGTTCGTTTTGATGATTGTTCTTAAGTGAATCTTGTTGAATGGATCTCACAAGTGTTAAGAACATAACGATCATGTTAATTGATCATCGAGGTGTTGGAGGATGTTAGAATTCATAGTTAAGAACTATGATATTCATTCGTGCGGTGTGATCGATTCGTGTTTGAATCAGGCTTTGTCCTTGTCGTTGTTTTCTATTGATTTTGTGTTTTTGAATGAATCATTTTCATTCAAGGTTGTTCGAGCGTTCGTGATCGTCGGGAGGCACCGTTCGTCGTTTCGTGCCAGGACGTTGATCGTGGAAGGACTTACTCGCCTTCGGTTTGAGGCAAGTTTTATACTTGTAGTAGTCAATGAGATTAATGTTATCATATATGTGTATGAATGTATTGTATCATTTCAAGACTTAGTCTCTTCGTGATTTGTTGATATTCGGGAATTGTTTGATGCAATACCCTTCGGAAATTATGCTAGACGTTATTGTTATTCGTTAACGGCCGGTTTAAGGCATTGAGATTCTTGTTGATACTGATGTTGTCGGTAGCCGATTCGCGGTATCGATGTATCGATCATTATTGTTGACGTTAATGTCGTTCTGAGGCATCGTTGAATCGTTATTATCGAATTGGAACTGTTGCTATGATGTTGTATCGGCCGATTGAAGGCATTTTATATATTCGTTTATCATCTCTATTTCGATGGCCGGTTTAAGGCGCCGGGACATCTATTCTAAATGTATCATTGTGTATTTAATCGAAGATAATTCCCATCCATTGTATCATTGTGTATCGATTGACCGTTCTAAGGTAATCGATGTATTTAATTGGGATTATCGAAGATAATTCCCATCCGTTGTATCATTGTGTATCGATTGACCGTTCTAAGGTAATCAATGTATTTAATTGGGATTATCGAAGATAATTCCCATCCGTTGCATCATTATGTATCTATTGACCGTTCTAAGGTAATCGATGTATTTAATTAGGATTATCGAAGATAATTCCCATCCATTGTATCATTGTGTATCGATTGACCGTTCTAAGGTAATTGATGTATTTAATTGGGATTATCGAAGATAATTCCCATCCGTTGTATCAGTGTGTATCGATTGACCGTTCTAAGGTAATCGATGTATTTAATTGGGATTATCGAAGATAATTCCCATCCGTTGTATCATTGTGTATCGATTGACCGTTCTAAGGTAATCGATGTATTTAATTAGGATTATCGAAGATAATTCCCACCCGTTGTATCATTGTGTATCGATTGACCGTTCTAAGGTAATCGATGTATTTAATCGGGATTATCGAAGATAATTCCCATCCGTTGTATCATTGTGTATCGAATGACCGTTCTAAGGTAATCGATGTATTTAATTGGGATTATCGAAGATAATTTCAATCTGTTGTATCATTGGTTATCGATTAACCGTTCTAAGGTGATCGATGTATTGATTTGGGACAGTCAAGGATAGTTTCCATCCGTTGAGTTGTTGTGATCGATTGGCCATTTCAAGGCAGTCGAGGTATTTGAAGTAGGACCTCCGTGGACGGTGCCCATCCGTGAGTTAATGTTGCCGTGTTGGCCGACTCAAGGCAGCACGCTATCATTCTTGTGAATTTGATAATCTTGGGTTCGTTACTGTTGTGATTAATTATGTTTTGGAGGCTAGTCTCGGCTAGTGCTCGATGGGTAAGTCTAGGGCTTGAACCTTCGCGGTTGGTTTCCCAGCACCTGCAATTCAGCAGGTCACGGTCATTGGATGACCTCATTGTGATACGGCCGTCGTGGCCCGGCCCTCATTGTGATACGGCTTCGTGCCGTGGCTTCGGCCCTCATTGTGATACGGCTTCGTGTCGTGGCTTCGGCCCTCATTGTGATACGGCTTCGTGCCGTGGCTTTGGCCCTCATTGTGATATGGCTTCGTGCCGTGTCTTCGGCCCTCATTGATACAGCTTCGAGCTGTTTTGGCTTTGGGCCATTGTGGTGATTGACAGCTTCTGCTGAGTGACATTCACGGTATTATGATGATAAACAGCTTCGGGCTGTTCGGCTGTCAGGACATTGTGATGTATCGGTATTCCTTTTGGAGCCTTCGGGCATTGTGATTCGTATCTATTTCAGTGTTTGGCTTGGTTTACCTTTGGGTGATGTATTGTTGTGTTCTGTATTGATGATTCGCCGTTGGGCACTTGTGTTCTAACCTGTGGAGCAGGTATTGATCGTATGCCGTGGGCATAGTATTCTACGAATGCTCGATTCTTACTTTGGTTTGTGAGCATCTCATATTACCATTACTATACTATTCATTCTGCCCTTTGGATGCATATCATGTTGTACATGTATTTGATAATCATTATCTGGATGACTGACCCCATGGGGGCGGAACATGTTTTCATGCTTTAGGTGTTTGCGAGGAGAGAGTTGAGACACAGGGGCATGACGATGGCGACGAGGCATTCGAGCGATACTAGTCCGACATGTTTTGGTGTTCATATCAGTCAGACAGTTGGAGTACTCCAGTTTTGTTCAGTCTTTGTCATTTTGTATTATCCGAGCAAGGCTTGTGGATGTTGTTGTATCTTATTTTGGCCATGTAGGCCCACTGTTGTCATTGAAATTCCATATCGGAATATTATGTTGGATGTCAGTGTAGGGATTGTGATTCCCCTTTTGGTCAGTTAATTGTATTTTTGGTCGTGTTAGCCTGGTGGATCTCCTGGTGTGGGGTCCACGGTGCTATAATGACCCAACGGGATTTGGGGATGTTACAAACCCAATTTATAAGACACTATCACAAGTGAATCATTACAACATCTCACGGGGTTCTCAGCCCAATCCAAATAATATCATCATGAGATCAAATCTCAACATCCTATGGGGTCCTCGACCCAATACACAGAATAATCATCACAGTCCAATGAAAGGCACAGCCTCTCATTCGACAAATCCTGCTCAAGACCCCTGATTAATTAACCCTCGGAGATCTCGTCAAATATCCTTGGTTAATTAACCCTGATACCAACATTTAAAACAAGTTGAAACAAACTTTCCAGAAACACGAATTGCGGTCTATATCAAGACCAACATTTTAAAGCGAGTTGGAAGAACTTTGAATTACGAAAACCATTTGGTAACGGGGTCTTAGCTATCACTCAAATATCCGTTACCAATAAGCCTGCCAGGCGCCTCCCTTGCACACCAGTGCACCGGCGTTCATTCCACTATGTTGGCCACCCCTTGAACATGTCACCACACCGGCGATGACTCCCTCAAGAGCCGCCCCTTGCACACGCATTAGGTAACACCGGTGTTCACCAATCATATGGAGCCGCTCATTGCAGCGTACACCAGGCTGGAGTACACGCCCCACCCTCATAGGTTCCCGGATACGATGTCTCTCAAAACAAGTATTCACAATGTTTCAAACATCAAGCATATAGTCAATCGTTGCAACAATTATCAAATCAGTAAATCTATTCACATAATTTATCCGTCAGTCCACGACTACACAAATAAACAACAACAACAACAACAACACGCACGTTATTAATCACGACTCAACACAATAAGTCTTCGGTAAAACCAACCAACACTACACATATATCCTTATATCGCAACTCCACCGAATATATATATATATATATATATATATATATATATATATAACCTTACTATATTATATCTATAAGTGTAGTTCATCCATAAATCCAAGTTGAGTACGTCAACTAGTGTTAGCATTCATCTCTCGGCATCCACCGACATAGACATATATATCAATATACGTATATACATACATATATTTAATATATAAATATATATAAATCTATATTTATATATATATATATATACATATATACATCCGTATAAATTCATACATTTCGACAACAATGATTTCACGTAGTTACAAATCGTATATCAAGGTACTTGCCTTGGTAATCTCTCGCGAATACTCCGAAAATACGGCTGATTGGGAAAATCCGGAACTCCAATGAAAACGACGATCGGAAAGGCTCAACACCAGATTTTCATAGAGAATTCATTCCTAATATCCTATCATCAAATAAACAATAAATCAGACGAGGAAAAACATCACAAAACGATCAAATCTCCCTCTGCGATATTTTCCCGGACACCTTGAAGGCGTCAATTGAAAACTCATATAAACGACGAATCGGACATGACAAAACCGTGGAAAGATGATAAAATTGATAGAATACAACTTAATCTACAATTATCCATCAGTAATCTAAGTTCATATGGTTCGAACGGATGAAATCTATCAAGATCCCCAAATTTCCCAAAGTTAAGCTTTTAGGAAAAACTAACCTTGATTCGATCGATTGAAGGATGTTATGGAATGATCAATCAATGATATGAACTCAAGAACTTCATGGATTTGTTGTTCAACAACATGTCTCCTTGCTCTCAAAATCTCTGTCCGTGGAAAAGAAAGATGAGAAATGAAAAATGGTTGGAAACAGGGCTGCTCGTTCAGATATATAGGCAGGCCGCCCTAGCGTGCGCTAGGATGCCGGCAGTGTGCGCTAGCAGGCCGGCCATGGTCCAGTCCATAGTCTCCTGGACCGATCCCCTCCGCCAGTAGCGCTGGCCGCAGGCTGCCGGCGGCGTGCGCTACGTGCCCGGTGCGCGGCCGGCCGTAGCATGCGCTACCCGCCAACCCTCCAGAGTCCAGAACCTCAGGTGCCCCACTGCCCGGCCCAGGTAGCGCGCGCTGGATGCCGCATAGTGTGTGATAAGCCTTCCGGTTAGCGCGCGCAGTCTCCCGGCAGTAGTGTACGCTATGCCGGTCCCTGTCGCGCCCGTCCGGCCAGCGCCCAGCTGTTGTGCTGCTTCCTCCCGCAACCGTCCGGCCAGCGCCCAGCTGCAGTGTCGGTTCCTCCCGCAACCGTCCGGCCAGCGCCCAGCTGCAGTGGCCTAGCGACTCGATTCCCAAAAATGCACGGAACGAACACGACGAAACGCTCACGGACAGCAACATCGATCTGAAATGAAATAATATACAACAAATCTCCACATATGGCCATAAACACAAAATCGATTGTCGAGAAAAATAATACTAACGCTCGACAACCGATAAATTTCTGGTCTAAAAAAAGAAAAATTCGAATTAATCAGAATAAAATTCTCGGATATTACAGGTGCAAATGACTGGACTTGAATAGAACCACAACCTTTAACAAGACTAAAATATAGAAAGATTCATGATGGCTAGCCAATTCTTACAAATATAATGACAGAAATTGATATTAATCTATGTGTTCCAGAACATGAGATGGTCGAATCTGATCTGAGTCAGTTGGTTGCTGCTGATGTTTACTTGTCGTAGGATGGGCTGTATAATCCAGATATTAGGTTTTCAACTAGATTTGAATAAGTTGCCTACTAAAACTCGACGATTCATGCGGTACAGTTATCGGCATTTAGATCTCCTGCAATTGATTTTGATGGGTTCACAAGTGGAGAAAATCCACTACAGCTAATGTGGCCGGAAGTATTCAATCACTTATGCAAAAATAAATAGATCTCACAAGGGAGAGTTAGTAAATAGACCTATTGCAAAGGTATTCAACTTATTTTCAGTAGCTACTCGATTAGTGTCTAGTCCTTGGCATGAATTGGTGGACTTCAAAACATATAAATAGGGTGGGTCGTAAGAATCTTGGTGGACATAGAACAAGTGAAGGACATCCCAATTCACAGACGAACCAATATAAGATCATTGTCGACCGCTATTAGTGCTTCCAAGTCAATCGTATGGATAAGGGTTAAAACTCGGTATATTAAGCCGCATACCATATTTGACAATAGATTACAAGAAGACAGTTGGAGTTTTACTTGTTACAACTCAACCTACTTTTGTTAACATCTATAATCAAATACACATTGATGGAAATTGTTTCACATGACTAAAACATAGTGTTTTAAATAGCGGTTTTTACATGTAGCGTCTTTTGTTCCGTCGCAGTGTAGCGTAAATAACATAGCGCATAGTGTAAACTATTCGAGCATGTCCGTTATTAATTTTAAGAAAATATATATATATATATATATATATATATTAGTAAATCAACTAGCTAGTTAACCATAAAACCATAAAGAAATAAAAATAAACTTATAATAGTAAATTATCGTGCAATGCAATACCAAGAGAGGACTACCTGGGAGCAAATTTGATATGTACTCGTCCGGTCCTCTCTGTTACTCTGGTCGGCCGGTTTACCCAAAAATCGATTCTTTTCTTCTCTGGTCCTCTTAACCGGGATAGTTGAGCTGGCGGAGAGCGCATACGTGGATGCCAAGATGGATGGGATATCAACGGATGTTACATTTCAATTTATCAAATTGTTCAATAGAAAATAAAGAAAATTTTCAATACCCTTTTCCTTGGGACATTTGACTGACTTGCTTGTATTAAAATCACACCAGCAGTTGTCGTACTTTCAGCCATCTTCTCTTTTACTTTATGAGATGACGTAGTAGCATGCTTTTTTCCCTTACCGGCTATAGAGGTCTACAACATCAGTAGGTAGTTATATTATCGGAAGCAGTTATAGAGTAATTTGGCTGCATTACCTCAAGTGCTGAAATCAATTTAAGTGCGGTAACATAAATTAATTTCTGCATAAATCAATTTAAGTGCAGTAAACATTCCCTTGTTTTTCTTATTTATGGTGTGCTTGTCCACCCGTTACAACTTGTTTTTTTTTTGGGGGGGGGGGGAGCGTGAGAACGATGAAGAGTTTTTTTTTTAACTGCTGTTGTTTTCCTTTTAGGTTTTCTTTTCTTTAAATGTTTTTTTTATTCAAAAACAGTTTTCAAAAGTAAAAAAGCTGATGTTTTTTTTTGAAAAAAAAGCTGGCATGGCACGTGGACCTCTGTTAGCCACATATGCACCTATTTGATTGCAGGGACCAAATATTGTGACGGAAAGTTTTATAGGGACTCAACATTAAACTTTTCTTATAGGGACTAAACGTTAAATAATTGATATTTATAGGGACTAAAAATAGATCTTGCCCAAATAAAGATATATATATATATATATATATATAATTTTCTTTTTCATATATTCTTGGAAAAGTTCATTTAACTTGATAGTACTGTTTTTCCATTACTGAAAAATGTTCGCTATGTCGTCCTGGATTTGTTTTTAGACGTCGAAAACAAAAGATACGCAAGTGAAAGCTGTTTTCATTTTTTATATTAGTCTCGAATTTTTTGTATTATTTGATACTAACATTCTCATCTTAATTCTTGCATTATAGGAGAGGAGTTTAAGGATGGGAAGGCTGCCGACTATGATCCAAAATATGAAGATTGGATGATGGAGAATGTGAAGAAAAATGAGGTTGAAAGAACAAGGTTTGGGCGTACTAGTGGAAGGCCACGCGGTAACGATGAGGATATGAAAAATAAGTAGGATATTCATCCAATTAGCCGTTCTTGTCCCATGTGAGGCCCGTCGCACCATAAACCTTTGTTTTAATTGCATGTGAGACCAAACCTTTGTTTTAATTGCATGTGAGACTCAACTCTGTAATCACACATTTGACTTGCATCTGTCATAGATACCGTAAATGCATTATTTCCATTTTCAATCTATCATCTCAATCTGTGTTTTTACGGAATAAAGTTGCAATTACATCACTCATTCCGAAAAAAACAAGATGGGGATGATAGATCGAAAATGGAAATAACGCATTTACAATATCTGCAGACAGTAAAGTCATGCAATTCAAATGTATGATTACAGTGTTGGGTCTCACATGCAATTACAACAAAGGTTTGCGGTGCGACGGGTCTCACATGGGACAAGAAGTGCAAATCTGGTAAGAATGAATATCCTACTTATTTTTCATATCCTCCTCACGGGTCACGGTTGTTGCGTTGCCCTACACCAACATGCCCAAACCTTCTTCTATCAAACTCATATTTCTTCATATTCTCCATCACCCGATCTTCATACGTTGGATCATAGTCGGCAGCTTTCCCATCCTTAAGCTTCTCTCATATAATGCAAGAATTAAGATGAGAATGTTAGTATGAAATAAAACTCAAATTAAAAACTAATATAAAAAATAAAATGAAAATCGACCTCACCTACATATCTTCTATTTTCGATATCTAAAAATAAATCCAGGACAATATAGCGAACATTTTTCAGTGTTGGACAAACAGTTCTATCAAGTTAAATGAATTTCAAAATGAACTTTTCCAAGAATATATGAAAAATATAATTATATATATATGTATATATATATATATATACATATTCTATTTGCCAACAACCTCGCTTGGGATACGCAAGCTACAAACACATAAAAGTACCCTGTAGACAGAGTAAATTTTCTCCATTGCTATTGATTCATTGATGCAAATTCCAGAACACAAGTCACAATCAAAGTAAAAATAACTAGTAACCTACATTTCGTATTGACAATGTTGCGGTTATCTCACACAAATAAAGAAATGGGTAGTTTATATAGTTAACACGTTAATTTCAGCTACAATTTCCCAATTATAACCCTTCTCTAATTTATTATACAAAATAATGTCAAGTAGTAAATTAATGGAATTGCTACATTGTATCTTGGGATATCAAACCTTTTGCATTCTTATCAATCTTCCATTTCCTCGGAGAAATCGGTTACCGATTACACCAAATTAGTGAATAAGCTGAACTTTCAAAGGTTGATAGACATGGAAAATTTTGAAAATTTCACCAATAATCTTGAAACTAAATTTGAAAACCCACTGACACATGTAGAAATTAACAAAGGTTTAATGTTATAAATAGGTGCAAATGACTGGACTTGAACAGAACCACAACCTTTAACAAGACTAAAATATAGAAAGCTTCATGATGGCTAGCCAATTCTTACAAATATAATGACAAAAATTGATCTAAATCTATGTGTTCCAGAACATGAGATGGTTGAATCTGATCTGAGTCAGTCGGTTGCTGCTGATGTTTACTTGTCGTAGGACGGGCTGTACAATCCAGATATTAGGTTTTCAACTAGATTTGACTAAGTTGCCTACTAAAACTCGACGATTCATGCAGTACAGTCATCGGCATTTAGATCTCCTGCAATTGATTTTGATGGGTTCACAAGTGGAGAAAATCCACTACAACTAAAGTGGCCGGAAGTATTCAATCGCTTATGCAAAAAGAAATAGATCTCACAAGGGAGAGTTAGTAAATAGAGCTATTGCAAAGGTATTAAACTTATTTTCATTAGCTACTCGATCAGTGTCTAGTGCTTGGCATGAAGCAAAAGACTTTGGTGGACTTCAAAACATATAAACAGGGTGGGTCGTAAGAATCTTGGTGGACATAGAACAAGTGAAAGACATCCCAATTCACAGACAAACCAATATAAGATCATTTTCGACCGCTATTAGTGCTTCCAAGTCAATCGTAGGGATAAGGGTTAAAACTCGGTATTTTAAGCCGCATACCATATTTGACAATAGATTACAAGAAGACAGTTGGAGTTTTACTTGTTACAACTCAACCTACTTTTGTTAACATCTATAATCAAATACACATTGATGGAAATTGTTTCACATGACTAAAACATAGTGTTTTAAATAGCGGTTTTTACATGTAGCGTCTTTTGTTCCGTCGCAGTGTAGCGTAAATAACATAGCGCATAGTGTAAACTATTCGAGCATGTCCGTTATTAATTTTAAGAATATATATATATATATATATATATATATATATTAGTAAATCTACTAGCTAGTTAACCATAAAACCATAAAGAAATAAAAATAAACTTATAATAGTAAATTATCGTGCAATGCAATACCAAGAGAGGACTACCTGGGAGCAAATTTGATATGTACTCGTCCGGTCCTCTCTGTTACTCTGGTCGGCCGGTTTACCCAAAAATCGATTCTTTTCTCCTCTGGTCCTCTTAACCGGGATAGTTGAGCTGGCGGAGAGCGCATACGTGGATGCCAAGATGGATGGGATATCAACGGATGTTACATTTCAATTTATCAAATTGTTCAATAGCAAATAAAGAAAATTTTCAATACCCTTTTCCTTGGGACATTTGACTGACTTGCTTGTATTAAAATCACACCAGCAGTTGTCGTACTTTCAGCCATCTTCTCTTTTACTTTATGAGATGACGTAGTAGCATGCTTTTTTCCCTTACCGGCTATAGAGGTCTACAACATCAGTAGGTAGTTATATTATCGGAAGCAGTTATAGAGTAATTTGGCTGCATTACCTCAAGTGCTGAAATCAATTTAAGTGCGGTAACATAAATTAATTTCTGCATAAATCAATTTAAGTGCAGTAAACATTCCCTTGTTTTTTTTATTTATGGTGTGCTTGTCCACCCGTTACAACTTGTTTTTTTTTTTTTTTTGGGGGGGGGGGGGGGGGGCGCGTGAGACCGATGAAGGGTTTTTTTTGGGGGGGGGGGGAGGAAATAGGGGATTAATCTGCTATTGTTTTCCTTTTAGGTTTTCTTTTCTTTTTTTTAATTTAAAATGTTTTTTTATTCAAAAACAGTTTTCAAAAGTAAAAAAGCTGATGTTTTTTTTTAAAAAAAAAGCTGGCATGGCACGTGGACCTCTGTTAGCCACATATGCACCTATTTGATTGCAGGGACCAAATATTGTGACGGAAAGTTTTATAGGGACTCAACATTAAACTTTTCTTATAGGGACTAAACGTTAAATAATTGATATTTATAGGGACTAAAAATAGATCTTGCCCAAATAAAGATATATATATATATATATATAATTTTCTTTTTCATATATTCTTGGAAAAGTTCATTTAACTTGATAGTACTGTTTTTCCATTACTGAAAAATGTTCGCTATGTCGTCCTGGATTTGTTTTTAGACGTCGAAAACAAAAGATACGCAAGTGAAGGCTGTTTTCATTTTTTATATTAGTCTTGAATTTTTTGTATTATTTGATACTAACATTCTCATCTTAATTCTTGCATTATAGGAGAGGAGTTTAAGGATGGGAAGGCTGCCGACTATGATCCAAAATATGAAGATTGGATGATGGAGAATGTGAAGAAAAATGAGGTTGAAAGAACAAGGTTTGGGCGTACTAGTGGAAGGCCACGCGGTAACGATGAGGATATGAAAAATAAGTAGGATATTCATCCAATTAGCCGTTCTTGTCCCATGTGAGGCCCGTCGCACCATAAACCTTTGTTTTAATTGCATGTGAGACCAAACCTTTGTTTTAATTGCATGTGAGACTCAACTCTGTAATCACACATTTGACTTGTACTGTCTGCAGATACCGTAAATGCATTATTTCCATTTTCAATCTATCATCTCAATCCTGTGTTTTTCTGGAATAAAGTTGCAATTACATCACTCATTCCAGAAAAAAACAAGATAGGGATGATAGATCGAAAATGGAAATAACGCATTTACAATATCTGCAGACAGTAAAGTCATGCAATTCAAATGTATGATTACAGTGTTGGGTCTCACATGCAATTACAACAAAGGTTTGCGGTGCGACGGGTCTCACATGGGACAAGAAGTGCAAATCTGGTAAGAATGAATATCCTACTTATTTTTCATATCCTCCTCACGGGTCACGGTTGTTGCGTTGCCCTACACCAACATGCCCAAACCTTCTTCTATCAAACTCATATTTCTTCATATTCTCCATCACCCGATCTTCATACGTTGGATCATAGTCGGCAGCTTTCCCATCCTTAAGCTTCTCTCATATAATGCAAGAATTAAGATGAGAATGTTAGTATGAAATAAAACTCAAATTAAAAACTAATATAAAAAATAAAATGAAAATCGACCTCACCTACATATCTTCTATTTTCGATATCTAAAAATAAATCCAGGACAATACAGCGAACATTTTTCAGTGTTGGACAAACAGTTCTATCAAGTTAAATGAATTTCAAAATGAACTTTTCCAAGAATATATGAAAAATATAATTATATATATATATATACACATATTCTATTTGCCAACAACCTCGCTTGGGATACGCAAGCTACAATCACATAAAAGTACCCTGTAGACAGTAAATTTTCTCCATTGCTATTGATTCATTGATGCAAATTCCAGAACACAAGTCATAATCAAAGTAAAAATAACTAGTAACCTACATTTCGTATTGACAATGTTGCGGTTATCTCACACAAATAAAGAAATGGGTAGTTTATATAGTTAACCCGTTCATTTCAGCTACAATTTCCCAATTATAACCCTTCTCTAATTTATTATACAAAATAATGTCAAGTAGTAAATTAATGGAATTGCTACATTGTATCTTGGGATATCAAACCTTTTGCATTCTTATCAATCTTCCATTTCCTCGGAGAAATCGGTTACCGATTACACCAAATTAGTGAATAAGCTGAACTTTCAAAGGTTGATAGACATGGAAATTTTGAAAATTTCACCAATAATCTTGAAACTAAATTTGAAAACCCACTGACACATGTAGAAATTAACAAAGGTTTAATGTTATAAATAGGTGCAAATGACTGGACTTGAACAGAACCACAACCTTTAACAAGACTAAAATATAGAAAGCTTCATGATGGCTAGCCAATTCTTACAAATATAATGACAAAAATTGATCTAAATCTATGTGTTCCAGAACATGAGATGGTTGAATCTGATCTGAGTCAGTCGGTTGCTGCTGATGTTTACTTGTCGTAGGACGGGCTGTACAATCCAGATATTAGGTTTTCAACTAGATTTGAATAAGTTGCCTACTAAAACTCGACGATTCAGGCAGTACAGTCATCGGCATTTAGATCTCCTGCAATTGATTTTGATGGGTTCACAAGTGGAGAAAATCCACTACAACTAAAGTGGCTGGAAGTATTCAATCGCTTATGCAAAAAGAAATAGATCTCACAAGGGAGAGTTAGTAAATAGAGCTATTGCAAAGGTATTAAACTTATTATCATTAGCTACTCGATCAGTGTCTAGTGCTTGGCATGAAGCAAAAGACTTTGGTGGACTTCAAAACATATAAACAGGGTGGGTCGTAAGAATCTTGGTGGACATAGAACAAGTGAAAGACATCCCAATTCACAGACGAACCAATATAAGATCATTGTCGACTGCAATTAGTGCTTCCAAGTCAACCGTAGGGATAAGGGTTAAAACTCGGTATATTAAGCTGCATACCATATTTGACAAAAGATTACAAGAAGACAGTTGTAGGTTTACTTGTTACAACTCAATCTACTTTTGTTTACAGCTATAATCAAATACACATTGATGGAAATTGTTTCACATGACTAAAATAGTGTTTTAAATAGCGGTTTTTACATGTAGCGTCTTTTGTTCCGTCTCAGTGTAGCGTAAATAGCATAGCGCATAGTGTAAACTATTCAAGCATGTCCGTTATTAATTTTAAGAATATATATATATATATATATATTAGTAAATCAACTAGCTAGTTAACCATAAAACCATAAAGAAATAAAAATAAACTTATAATAGTAAATTATCGTGCAATGCAATACCAAGAGAGGACTACCTAGGAGCAAATTTGATATGTACTCGTCCGGTCCTCTCTGTTACTCTGGTCGGCCGGTTTACCCAAAAATCGATTCTTTTATCCTCTGGTCCTCTTAACTGGGATAGTTGAGCTGGCGGAGAGCGCATAAGTGGATGCCAAGATGGATGGGCTATCAACGGATGTTACATTTCAATTTATCAAATTGTTCAATAGCAAATAAAGAAAATTTTCAATACCCTTTTCCTTGGGACATTTGACTGACTTGCTTGTATTAAAATCACACCAGCAGTTGTCGTACTTTCAGCCATCTTCTCTTTTACTTTATGAGATGATGTAGTAGCATGCTTTTTTCCCTTACCGGCTATAGAGGTCTACAACATCAGTAGGTAGTTATATTATCAGAAGCAGTTATAGAGTAATTTGGCTGCATTACCTCAAGTGCTGAAATCAATTTACGTGCAGTAACATAAATCAATTTCTGCATAAATCAATTTAAGTGCAGTAAACATTACCTTATTTTTTTTTTTTTGGATTTATGCTGTGCTTGTCCATTGCAACTGAATTTTTTTTTACAAGTCCTTGCATTCTCACCATCTTGCAAACATCTTTGTCATCAATGCTTGGTATGTGGCCTCCTCGAAAAGTGATACATGAGGGGAGAGAGAGTGAAACGGAGACGGAAGGGTCGGGAATGAGCAGCGGCGTAATTTTTTTTTTTTGAAGGGGGGGGGGGGGGGGGGGGTAAAGGAAATAGGGGATTAATCTGCTGTTTTTTTTGGTTTTCTTTTTTTTTTTTAATTTAAAATGTTTTTTTTTTCAAAAATAGTTTTCAAAAGCAAAAAAGCTGATGTTTTTTTTAAAAAAAAAACTGGCATGGCACGTGGACCTTTGTTTGCCATATATGCACCTATTTGACTGCAGGTACCAAATATTGTGACGGAAAATTTTATAGGGACCCAACATTAAACTTTTCTTATAGGGACTAAACGTTAAATAGGCAAAATTTATAGGGACTAAAAACAGATCTTACCCAAATATATATATATATATATAATTTTCTTTTTCATATGTTCTTGGAAAAGTTCATTTAACTTGATAGTACTGTTTTTCCATTACTGAAAAATGTTCGCTATGTCATCCTGGATTTATTTTTAGACGTCGAAAACAAAAGATACGCAACTGAAGGCTGTTTTCATTTTTTATATTAGTCTTGAATTTTTTGTATTATATGATACTAACATTGTCATCTTAATTCTTGCATTATAGGAGAGGAGTTTAAGGATGGGAAGGCTGCCGACTATGATCCAAAATATGAAGACTGGATGATGGAGAATGTGAAGAAAAATGAGGTTGAAAGAACAAGATTTGGGCGTACTGGTGGAAGGCCACGCGGTAACGATGAGGATATGAAAAATAAGTAGGATATTCATCCAATTAGCCGTTCTTGTCCCATGTGAGGCCCGTCGCACCATAAACCTTTGTTTTAATTGCATGTGAGACCAAACCTTTGTTTTAGTTGCATGTGAGACTCAACTCTGTAATCACACATTTGACTTGTACTGTCTGTAGATACAGTAAATGCATTATTTCCATTTTCAATCTATCATCTAAATCCTGTGTTTTTCTGGAATAAAGTTGCAATTACATCACTCATTCCAGAAAAAAACACGATGGGGATGATAGATCGAAAATGGAAATAACGCATTTACAGTATCTGCAGACAGTAAAGTCATGCAATTCAAATGTATGATTACAGTGTTGGGTCTCACATGCAATTAAAACAAAGGTTTGCGGTGCGACGGGTCTCACATGGTGTAACACCCCGAGATATTCGGAATAATTACAGTGCCGTAAACCCTTTAAGTAAGAATTTACAAGGCTAATTTGAAGAAACGTAAAAATAATACAACAGTACCATAAAAGTTCAAAATACAAAACCGGTTTCAAACAGATCAAATGAGTCCATTATTACAACCATCTAGAAATATTAATAAGACACGCGTACTCGAGTATTGAAAATGAACCAAAAAGACAAGTCGCAATAACAATAAACATCACTGAGCCCCTTCGTCATCATGTCGGTACTGTGGCTGTTTTCCCGCTCCTCGGCTACCTGAACATCAAAACAAATGTCCACCCCCGAAGGGGTTAGCAAAACGATACTAGTACAAGTATCATATTACACAAATCGAATATGCGACAACAATGCATAACAAAATACACAATACGGACTTCCGCGATCGGAATCCAACAATGCGAATCCACATGATTCCATTAACACAGTATGGGTATTTTAATGATCCAGCGCCCTCAGCATAGATCCCAAGATGATCCCGTCGGACCAACACAAGGTGGACATCCGATCCAGCGCCCTCAGCATAGATCGCACAACATACACAACACAACTTATGCATACATATATGTAAAATCGCTATGTTCATCAACATGAACATACAAGTAATCAATAACGAATATCATGATAATTCAACGAAGTAAATCCCATGTTCAACAACATGAATAAACCATATGCATGCTCAAAATCCCAACATTTAACGAATTTCAAAATACGATACTTGCCTCAAAGATGGAAAGAACTAATTACTCCAATGATCTCAACACACTTGAAGGCCACCTCCTTCGATCAAACGTTCGCAATGCTCGGCCCTTTAACAAATAGGAAAAATAACAGCAACTCAAAACAAGTTTAACCGTAAGAACTCCTAACGTCTACTACGGTCGAGTTAACACTCTAAGCTAGCCGGCTCACGGTTCAACTCACCCGACGACCTCTCGGTCTAGCTAGAGTCACTCAAATCACTGTAATTTCATACTTCGATTTCTGATTATCGATGTCATTACCAAGTTTGGTTATATAACACCTTCAATACGAATTCCAAGGTTAATTCATCTCTATACTTCGCTTTTCTACAAGTTGCCATCTTCGCCAAAGTTTCCCGTTCAAATTAATTGTCACCCATCAACACTCTACATTCGGATCATCAACAAGAAGATAAACAAACCTAGTAAACACTACGAGTTGTGAATTACGTTGGAGGTCATCTCATTCCATCTGAAGATTATATCTAAGTGACCACTCTAAGAATTTCTTTCTTTGCTAAGATCTCATTCTATGTGATGATAATAACAATACACTGACACACATTTGATTCGGAAAAGGCAACCCAACTATTCAACAACCTCAGAAATCAGATTCTTAGTTTCAACTCAATAAGGTTCGGTTGATGATCTTCTTACTCAAAGGGGTTCTAATATGATTACTTCAAGTTTACATGGTATGGTGTTTAACCTAATCATTAATCCATAACCTTGATAAATTCCAGGAGGAAGTTATAATCCGAATAAGATCACGAATTCTAAGTTCGGGCAGCGACACATACCTTGTATGGAAAAAAAAGACGAAAACTCTTGATGAACTCAACGTTGGGCGCTTGAACACCAATCCTCAAAGCTCCTCGCCTTCAATGATGTGTTAGGAGGCTGATATGAAGGTTGAAGATGGAGAGGGTAACTCTCAAAGTCGCGAAATTGGAGTGTGGGTTGAAGTGGAAGTCTGAAAAATGAAGGAGGGTGTTGTCCTATATATAGAAAATGGTTATTAGCGCACTACGGCCATATCCATAGCGTGCGCTAACGGGCTTGCAGTCTACTGTTTCTGCCTGGTCTTGACTTAGTGTACGCTAATCATCCCTTTACGCACGCTAAGTACAGAAATTAGCGTACGCTACCACTCATATAGCGTGCTAACGGCCATACGAAGCTTCACTGACCTCACTGTACTCAACTTTAGCGTGCGCTAGCCTCATAACATTAGCGTGCGCTAGGCACCGTTGACTCGACTTTTCCAAAAGCCGTCCAGATTCATCTCGACATATCCCGACCAAGATCCATGGTTGATCTCACCTACCACCCTGTCTTAATCAAGTTGACTACGTATATCGCGCGCTAAGGTTCATACACAGCGTGCGCTACGAAACCCAATTAGCGTGCGCTACGCCTAGTCGTTAGCGTGCGCTACGCCTAGTCGTTAGCGTGGCTACAAGTGCAAAATTACAATTTTGAACACATTCATGAAATCATATGCTCAACAACACCGGATCATGAAATACGCTGGATAATACTCAGATCAAATACAACATATACAACGTCAAAATGTTCAAAATACACATTAGAATCTCGGGTATTACATCCTCTTTCCCTAAAAAGAAGTTTCGTCCCAAAACTTAAGATGAAAATAACTCTGGGTATATAGTCTTCATACCATCCTCCATTTCCCACGTGGCCTCTTCGACTCCGTGTCGTGACCATTGCACTTTAACCAAGGATAATGTTTTATTCCGCAATTTCTTGATCCGACTTTCGAGTATTTTAATTAGTCTCTCTTCGAAGATGCCATCATTAGCTATCTCGATCTCGCCGAAATCAATGATATGACTGTGATCTGGTACATACTTCCATAACTGGGATACGTGAAACACATTGTGAACGTGACTCAGTGCTGGCGGTAAGGCCAACCTGTATGCTAAATCCCCAACTCTCTCGAGGATCTCAAATGGTCCGATATGTCTCGGACTCAGCTTTCCTTTCCTCCCAAAACGGAAAATTCCCCAGGTAGGAGAAACCTTCAATAGTACATGATCCCGAATCTCAAACTCCAATGGGCGACGGCGCACATCTGCATAAGACTTCTGTCGACTCTGGGCAGTCAACAGCCGTTCCCGAATTAGAGCTACCTTCTCTTGAGTCTGAACTATCAACTCTAGTTCCATCCCAATCAATTCAGAAGAATCATCCCAACACAGGGGCGATCTACATCTTCTTCCGTACAACGCTTCAAA
Source organism: Orobanche coerulescens (assembly GCA_033398695.1). Classification (NCBI taxonomy): domain Eukaryota; kingdom Viridiplantae; phylum Streptophyta; class Magnoliopsida; order Lamiales; family Orobanchaceae; genus Orobanche; species Orobanche coerulescens. The sequence continues at coordinate 161,965,482 of CM065803.1, forward strand.
TGGTGCCATCTTAATGGAAGCATGCCAACTATTGTTGTAGGTGAATTCGATCAAGGACAAATGAACCTCCCAGTCGGTTGACCAGTCTAAGGCACAAGCTCTAAACATGTCTTCTACTGTCTGAATAGTCCTTTCGGACTGACCGTCCGTCTGAGGATGATAAGTCGTGCTAAAGTTCAGCTCGGTTCCCAAAGCCCTATGAACTGCCTTCCAAAAGTGAGACACGAAACGACCATCTCGATCCGAAATAATGGTCTTCGGTGTACCATGCAATCGGACTATCTCTGAAATAAATACTCGCGCCAATTTCTCGGGTCCCCACGCATCTTTAATTCCTAGTAAATGAGCCGACTTGGTTAGTCGATCAACTACAACCCAAATCATGTTCATTCCCGTCTTGGTCCTAGGCATATTGGTGATGAAATCCATCGATATATCCTCCCACTTCCACTCAGGGATCGGAAGTGGCTTCAACATTCCGGTAGGTCGCTGATGTTCAATCTTAACCTACTGACAAGTCAAATACTTCTAAACGTATTCTGCTACGTCCTTCTTCATATTCCCTCACCAGAATTTTTGTTTTAGATCCTTATACATCTTACTGCTGCCCGGGTGAATAGAATAGGGGTGCTGTGAGTTTCTTTCAGAATTGTCTGTCTCAAAACATCATCATTGGAAACGCAAAGTCGACTCTGAAATCTCAGAACTCCATCATCCTGTATCATGAATCCTGGGGCCTTCTGTAACACCCCCGATATATTCGGGAATATTACAGCGCCGTAAATCCTTTACGTAAGGATTTACAAGGCTGAAGAATTGAACAAGTATAAAAAGGTACTAATAAATGGAAATAACGGAATTACAGTACATCAGTTCTGACCCAATACAGGAATAGTACAATTGTTCAACAGAACTTAATAATACATCACCAAATTCAAAATATCACAACCGACTTCGTACTCGAGTACTTATTGAAATAACGAATAAACAACAGATAAATAAACCCGGTCGGGACATCACTCTGCACCCTCGTCGTCATCTTGTTCAGTGGTTATTTCCACTCTCTGGATCCCGAACACAAACAAAATGTTCACCCCAAGAAGGTTAGCACAACGATGATAGTACAAGTACCACAACATATTATTCATATCTCACGGTGAATAATAATAACGTAAACGACAAAATACCAACGAGTCTTCTCCTACGAGAAACTCAAACATAACATATACAACTGATAATCACAACATGATATCAATACATACACATGGTAATTCCATCGATCCGGCGTTCATCGCCTAGAACCCACGATGATCCCGTCGGACCAACCGTGGTGGAAAAACCCGTCCGATGATCCAGTAGACGCTAGCATAGATCCCCGATGATCCCGTCGGACCAAGGCGAGTGGACACACAATAACGACATACATGCGACAATATGTATAACAACAATACATAAAACAATTAAGGTACTTGCCTCGATTTGAAGACAATAACAATACTTCCACGAAAATGAACACTCGAAGGTCGTCCTCCTCAATCAATCACGTAACGAGACCAAACCTTAACAAAAGAAATGATATAGGATTTATCTTACGTCGTATGAATGTTAAACAATTCGATTAACGGTCAAAAGTTCATAAGCGCAATCCGCCCGAATAGCTTAGCGCACGCTAAGTACTCTGTGTAGCGTGCGTTACGTGCATCGATAGCGCACGCAAACAACAAAGCCTAGCGCGCGCTAACGATGCATGGTCGGTACCTCACCGACCCGGCCCAATTGACTCGTCGATGGTCTAGCGTCGTTACGTATCAAGCGTAGCGCACGCTAACAATCGCCGATAGCGCCGTTACATTGCATAGCATAGCGTGCGCTATCTATGCATGGCATTTATTGGTGAGCGACAAAGCTGTTCTTGCCATGTTTGAAACAACGAAATCTTGCGTGATAATTCATGTTACTTCCATGAATACTATGTCTACACCCTTATGAATGATTATACGGATAAAGACAACTTCGGATTCAAGGATATGCATGCCAATATAAAACCATATTCTTTTCCGACTTCAAATCTTCATACGATAATACGAAAAACTAAATGGTTGATATCAACACCTCTATATCGATCCATAATATCCTCTTGAAGTTGATAAACGTCCTATATATACTAGATAAATCCTTCCATGATCAAACCTTTAGATTTATCTAACAATAAGAATGTTAACGTCTAGTCCAAGATTACTATGAAATCATCTATTAGATTCGGTTAACCAAAGATAGAAGCTTCTCTTCACATATCCAGTGTACTAAGATTCGAATCATGATGATTATAATCAAGGTATTCCAGGCTTATACAACTCACTATTCCAAACATGATATACTTGGATAATTCATCTATGAAAATCCATATCTTGTTAACATGATCATCCAAATCGTTAGAATCCAACTCTAAGTGCGGAGATAGATTGAACATACCTTAAAATGACGAAATCACCGAACCGTAAGGTAGAATCCAACTCCGGTTGGTTGTATGCCCTTCCAAGGTGCTATTCCACTTCCATGAACATTCCACGTGGTAACCAATGTATAAACATCAACAATATGTGTTCTAAGTGTATAAGAGTATTTCTACAACTCTCTGAACTCTCAAGATTGAGGAAAGTGCGAAAGAAATGCAAGCCAACACGGTTGATGTCCCATTTATAAAATTCTGCATTATTGACAAGTTAGCGCACGCTACTAAGCATCCCTTAGCGTGCGCTAATAATGGTTGACTTCAGAATTTGTCCGGGTGCGTCAGCGGGAATCTTATCCGGACCCATGTCCCGCTGGCGCACGAGCCAGCTGCCCCGCTCAATAATTGAGTCCTTAGCGCACGTTACTCATACCTGCATAGCGTGCGCTAATAATGGCCCGATAGCGCGCGTTAAGATACATTCTTAACGTGCGCTATCACGAGGTTGTTTGAGCAATTTTGCAAGTTGCTATACTTATGTATAATGATATTAATGCACTAAATATCACACTCCAATAATCAAAATCATCAATCCGAAATAATACATGGTTGAATACAGATGAAATACAAAGTAATAAATCCGGATATTACATAATCTCCTACTAAAAAGGAGTTTCGTCCGAAACTCAAGATGAAAATAACTCGGGATATCTAAACTTCATATCACTTCCGTTTCCCAAGTGGCTTCTTCCGTTCCATGACGTGACCAGAACTTTGACCAAAGCGATTGACTTGTTCCTCGGTTGCTTAACTCGACTCCGAGTATCTTGGTAGTCTTTCTTCAAACGTCCCATCTGTTCGACTCCGATCTACTTGAAATCGATTATATTACTGGGATCTGGTATATATCTCCGCAACTGGGATACGTGGAACACGTTATGAACATGGCACAATGACGGCGGTAATGCTAATATGTATGCCAAATCCCCAACTCTCTCGAGGATCTCAAATGGTCCGATATATCTCGGACTCAGCTTTCCTTTCCTACCGAAACGAAAGATTCCCCGGGTAGGAGAAACCTTCAAAAGTACGTGATCTCGATCGAACTCCAATGGACGGCGGCGTACGTCCGCATAAGATTCTGGCGACTGCAGGCGGTGGCGGCCTTTCACGAATTAAGGCTATCTTCTCTCGAGTGCTCGATCAACTCACAGTTACATTCGATCAAGTCTGATGAATCGTCCCAGCATAGGGGCGATCTGCATCTCCTTCCGTATAATGCCTCAAATGGTGCCATCTTAATGGGAGCATGCCAACTATTGTTATAAGTAAATTCAATCAACGGTAGATGAACTTCCCAATCGTTTGACCAATCTAAGGCACAGGCCCTTAGCATGTCTTCCACCGTTTGTATAGTTCTCTCAGATTGTCCATCGATGCGGGTGATAAGGCATCTGAAGTTCAATTCGGTCCCCAAGGCCTTATGAGCGCCTTCCAAAGTGAGACACAAAGCGGCCATCTCGATCGAAACAATGGTCTTCGGCGTACCATGCAATCGAACTATCTACGAAATAAAGACTCGTGCCAACCTCTACGGTCCCCACGTATCCTTAATGCCTAGAAAATGAGCCGATTTGGTTAAGCGATCAACTATCACCCAAATCATGTTCATTCTGTCACAGTTTTCGGCATATTAGTGATGAAGTCCATCGATATGTCCTCCCACTTCCATTCGGGAATCGGGAGCGGCTTCAACATTCAGCGAGCCGTTGATGCTCGATCTTAACCTGTGACAAGTCAAGCATTTGAAACATAGTCCGCTACGTCTTTCTTCATGTTGCCCCACGGAAGTTACGCTTCAAGTCCTTATACATTTCTTGGTGCCCGGGTGGATAGAATAGGGCGAACCATGTGCTTCCTTCATAATCGTCTGTTTCAGAACATCAACATCGGGAACGCAGAGTCGGTTCTGAAATCTCAAAACTCCATCGTCATGAATTATGAATCCGGGGGCCTTTCCTTGGATCAATTCATCATGTAACCGAATCATCAGAGGATCATCTGCCTGTCTAGATTTGATTTCTTCGGTTAATGACGAAGTTATCTCCATCACGCACAGCTGTCCTTGGACTCTTTGTAACCACACTTCAATCCCTTCACGAATCATCTCTCGTTGAAGGCTAAGTTGGGATGTCAGCGTTTCCAGCATCTGAATAGAGACAGGCTTGCGGCTAAGTGCATCGGCCACTACATTTGCTTTGCCTCGATGATATAAAATCTTCAAGTCATAGTCCTTAATCAGTTCTAACCATCTTCTTTGCCGCATGTTCAACTCTTTCGATGAATATGTATTTGAGACTCTTATGATCCGTAAAGATCCGCGGTGAGTCCGTCAGATAATGCCTCCAAATCTTCAAGGCAAAAACCACTGCTGCTAGTTCCAAATCATGTGTCGGGTAATTTACTTCATAAGGTTTCAGTTGTCGCGACGCATAAGCGATCACCTTATCGTTCTGCATCAACACACACCCAAGTCCTTGGTTCGAAGCATCACTGTAAACTATGAATCCCTCAGTTCCCTGCGGAAGTGATAGAATCGGTGCCGTCGTCAATCTCTTCTTCAATTCATCAAAGCTAATCTGACACAATTCATTCCACTCAAACTTTTGAGTTTTCTGAAGGAGTCGAGTAAGTGGGCGGGAGATTTTAGAAAACCATTCCACGAATCGACGATAGTATCCAGCAAGTCCTAAGAAGCTTCGGACCTCTTTCACGTTCTTTGGAGGCTTCCAATCCAATATTGCCTCGATCTTCTGAGGATCCACTCGGACTCCTTTAGCTGACACCACATGGCCGAGGAACATTACTTCCTTTAGCCAGAATTCACATTTAGAAAGTTTGGCGTACAATTGCTCGTTTCTCAAGAGTTCCAATACAATCCGCAAATTCTGCGCATGTTCTTCCGGACTCTTAGAATACACCAGAATGTCATCAATAAACACGACCACAAATTTATCCAAAAATTCAATGAACACACGGTTCATTAATTGCATAAATACATCAGGTGCGTTAGTGAGACCAAACGGCATCAGTACAAACTCATAATGCCCGTAGCGAGTTACGAGCGATTTGAACATCGAGACTCCTTAATCCTCGATTGATGGTATCACGATCTCGGATCGATCTTAGAAAATGTTGCTCCTTGCAATTGGTCAAACAAATCATCAATCCGTGGCAACGGATACTTGTTCTTAATCGTCATCTTGTTCGGCTCTCGATAGTCAATACGATCGGAGCGATCCATCCTTCTTTCGGACAAAAAAGCGGCGCTCCCGGGTGAAACGCTTGGCTGAATATAGCCCTTGCCCAGTAACTCCTCCAGCTGCTTCTTCAGTTCGTACATCTCAGTAGGTGCCATACGATACGGCGCCTTAGAAATTGGTGTCGCTCCAGGTTCCATCTCAATAGTAAATTCCACATCCCTTCGTGGAGGTAGTCCGGGTAACTCGTCAGGAAACACATCTGGAAATTCGTTCACAACAGGAATGGATGAAAGTTCCACAATTTCTTCTTCTTTCTTCATTGCGTAGCACCAGTACGATCTGACCTTGTTTTAACAATTTGTGACTTTCATCGCCTTGATCAACTTTCCCGAGCTTCTGGTTTCCATCCTCAAACGAAATCTCGGAACCATCGTCGGCGATCAGCGAGATATTCCTCCTTCGGTAGTTCACAATTGCTCCATATCGATTAAGCCAATCGTCTCAGTATTAGGTCATCTCCTTGTATTTCTATCACAATCGAGTTTGAGAGCCACTCTCTGCCTCCAAATGATACAGGAAATTTCTAGTTTCTAAATTTCCGACAATCCTCTCTCCACTCGGTAAACCAACAACATAAGGTTCACAAGCATGAAAACCGGAAATATTCAAACGATTTACACAAGACAAAGATATGAAAGAATGTGTAGCTCTGTATCGAATAAAACGCTAGCCCGGGAAAGGATGCGGGCCGTGCACGATGCGGCAATGACATCACGATCGTCTGTCCTCCTCATCTCAAATGCAGACGTGGGGAGCAGATCCGGCACTCGATGTCCCCTTTCGGTCCCATTGTCCTCTGCCTCGCCCGCGGCCAAAATTCTAAGGCATCCGAACACTTTCTTTGCGTCGTGGAATCTTGGCCTCCTTCGGGTGGCTATGGTGTACGGGCTCTAAAAGACTTTGCGACCTCTTCACAAAACACCGCCCGATGTCCTCTCGTCCACAATCAAAACAAATCACGGCGGAAGGGGGCAATTAGTCGATAGTGCCCCGTGCGCAGATTAAAGCATTTCTGGTAACATCGGTAAGAGTTGGTGTCGCCGAAGTTCTTTCCGCTCCTAGGCGGGTGCGGAGGTTTCTGAAAGAGTGAAAGGGCAGCTGGGCCTTACGGGCCCCACTATTCTTGTGCTCTGTAAAAGTACCGAGACTTTGTTTCTTGGTTTCGCAAATTTCTCCATGTTGCTTCCTTGATCTCATATGCCAACGCCTTATCCGTATTGGCGGAGTGTGGTACATTCAAATCCGGACATGTACCTGCGAACTTCTGGTTTCATTCTCATATCGAAATGGATCATCATTTACGCATGCATTACGACGGATGTCTAACAAATGCCATTTGTTGGTTAAACGTCTTGATCGCACAGGATCGGCACATCAGAAGGCTAAGCGGAGAAAAACTCCCGAACTTTGGCTTCCCTCACAGGACGAGGGCAATACTGAGTTTCCATCATCATTCTAAACTCTGTCCAATCGGCGTCATGGTCTACAGGCCGGATGGCTTCCCACCATTCGGACGCTTCCCCTATCAGAAAATATTGAGCGATAGAGGCTCTCCGGTCGTCTGGGCAGTTGATTCCGGCAAAGATTTTTTCCAGCTCCTTTAACCAATGATCCCAGGTGGGAGTCTCAGAAATACCGTCGAATTTGGGTGGTTGCATCTTTGCCACTTCTTGCAGCCACTGGTCACCTCGGTTTCCCATATCTGGGATCCCTTGCTGTCTCTCTCCCTGCTGTAGTCCCACCGCCACTTGCATTAGGTCCACGACCTGGGCGAACTGAGACATCTGGTTCACCACTTGACGAAGGATCTCTGGTACAGCAGGATCTGGTTCATTATTAATAGATTCTTTGCGGCTCGCGAGCTATGGTAACTTCGGTTAGAAGCGACGCCTCCCTTTCGGCATTTCTTCGTCGCGTCCACGACCGCGACCACGTCCACGCCCGCCTCTCAACATACGTAAGCATAAATACTCAATATACAGAAACAACATCGTTCTAATATTCGAGTATAAAGAGATACAATATGTAAAGAACGCGATAGAGTTTAGGAACTTACAACCCTTTGTTCGCATGAAGACGTGGCGGTGCGGTGATGTCTTTCACGTCCGGTTACCGCCAAAGACATTAAGGACCCCTATTTTATCCCTACGGCCTAGATATCCATAATCTTTGGTCCGATACCATATTCGTAACACCCCGATATATTGGGAATATTACTGTGCCGTAAATCCTTTACGTAAGGATTTACAAGGCTGAAGAATTGAACAAGTATAAAAAGGTACTAATAAATGGAAATAACGGAATTACAGTACATCAGTTCTGACCCAATACAGGAATAGTACAATTGTTCAACAGAACTTAATAATACATCACCAAATTCAAAATATCACAACCGACTTCGTACTCGAGTACTTATTGAAATAATGAATAAACAACAGATAAATAAACCCGGTCGGGACATCACTCTGCACCCTCGTCGTCATCTTGTTCCGGTGGTTGTTTCCAGCTCTCCTGGATCCTGAACACAAACAAAATGTTCACCCCGAAGGGGTTAGCACAACGATGCTAGTACAAGTACCACAACATATTATTCATATCTCACGGTGAATAATAATAACGTAAACGACAAAATACCAACGAGTCTTCTCCTACGAGAAACTCAAACATAACATATACAACTGATAATCACAACATGATATCAATACATACACATGGTAATTCCATCGATCCAATGCGTCACCGCCTAGAACCCACGATGATCCCGTCGGACCAACCCGTGGTGGAAAAACCCGTCCGATGATCCAGTATGCGCTAGCATAGATCCCGATGATCGTCGGACCAACACGAGGTGGACACACAATAACGACATACATGCACGACAATATGTATAACAACAATACATAAAACAATTAAGGTACTTGCCTCGATTTGAAGACAATAACAATACTTCCACGAAAATGAACACTCGAAGGTCGTCCTCCTCAATCAATCACGTAACGAGACCAAACCTTAACAAAAGAAATGATATAGGATTTATCTCACGTCGTATGAATGTTAAACAATTCGATTAACGGTCAAAAGTTCATAGCGCAATGCCCGAATAGCTTAGCGCACGCTAAGTACTCGTAGCGTGCGTTACGTGCATCGAATAGCGCACGCAAACAACAAAGCCTAGCGCCGCTAACGATGCATGGTCGATTACCTCAGCGACCAGCCAATTGACTCGTCTGATGGTCTAGCGTACGTTACGTACCAAACGTAGCGCACGCTAACAACTGCTCGATAGCGCACGTTACATTGCATAGCATAGCGTGTGCTATCTATGCATGGCAGTTTATTGGTGAGCAGCAAACTGTTCTTGCCATGTTTGAAACAACGAAATCTTGCGTGATAATTCATGTTACTTCCATGAATACTATGTCTACACCCTTATGAATGATTATACGGATAAAGACAACTTCGGATTCAAGGATATGCATGCCAATATAAAACCATATTCTTTTCCGACTTCAAATCTTCATACGATAATACGAAAAACTAAATGGTTGATATCAACACCTCTATATCAGTCCATAATATCCTACTGAAGTTGATAAACGTCCTATATATACTAGATAAATCCTTCCATGATCAAACCTTTAGATTTATCTAACAATAAGAATGTTAACGTCTAGTCCAAGATTACTATGAAATCATCTATTAGATTCGGTTAACCAAAGATAGAAGCTTCTCTTCACATATCCAGTGTACTAAGATTCGAATCATGATGATTATAATCAAGGTATTCCAGTCTTATACAACTCACTATTCCAAACATGATATACTTGGATAATTCATCTATGAAAATCCATATCTTGTTAACATGATCATCCAAATCGTTAGAATCCAACTCTAAGTCTGGAGATAGATTGAACATACCTTAAAATGACGAAATCACTGAACCGTAAGGTAGAATCCAACTCCGGTTGGTTGTATGCCCTTCCAAGGTGCTATTCCACTTCCATGAACATTCCACGTGGTAACCAATGTATAAACATCAACAATATGTGTTCTAAGTGTATAAGAGTATTTCTACAACTCTCTGAACTCTCAAGATTGAGGAAAGTGCGAAAGAAATGCAAGCCAACATGGTTGATGTCCCATTTATAAAATTCTGCATTATTGACAAGTTAGCGCACGCTACTAAGCATCCCTTAGCATGCGCTAATAATGGTTGACTTCAGAATTTGTCCGGGTGCGTCAGCGGGAATCTTATCCGGACCCATGTCTCGCTGGCGCACGAGCCAGCTGCCCCGCTCAATAATTGAGTCCTTAGCGCACGTTACTCATACCTGCATAGCGTGCGCTAATAATGGCCCGATAGCGCGCGTTAAGATACATTCTTAACGTGCGCTATCACGAGGTTGTTTGAGCAATTTTGCAAGTTGCTATACTTATGTATAATGATATTAATGCACTAAATATCACACTCCAATAATCAAAATCATCAATCCGAAATAATACATGGTTGAATACAGATGAAATACACTGTAATAAATCCGGATATTACACCTTCCCTTTCTTTACTTCGTAAAATAACCGAAGAATCAGAGAATCGTTCAACTGCTTAGATTTGATTTCCTCGACTAATGACGAAGTTAGTTCCATCACGTATAGTTGCCCTTGGATTCCTGGTGACCATACTTCAATCCCTTCACGGATCAGTTCTCGTTGGATGCTGGATTGGGACGTAAGTGCTTCCAACACTCGAAGAGAAACAGGTTTACGGCTCAGTGCATCAGTACCACATTTGCTTTGCCTGGATGATAGAGGATTTCCAAATCGTAATCCTTGATCAATTCCCGCCACCTTCTCTGCCTCATGTTTAATTCCTTCTGACTTAAAATATACTTGAGGCTCTTATGATCTGTAAAGATCTGACAATGAGTGCCGTATAAATAATGTCGCCAAATTTTCAAAGCAAAGACCACAGCTGCTAACTCCAGATCATGAGTCGGGTAATTAACTTCGTATGGTTTCAACTATCGAGAGGCATAGGCAACCACCCTATCCTTTTGCATCAACACACATCCTATACCCTGATTTGAAGCGTCGCTGTACACCATGAATCCCTCGATTCCATCTGGTAACGCTAGTATAGGTGCTGCGTCAGTCTCCTCTTAAGTTCATCAAAGCTAACCTGGCATTTCTCATTCCACACGAATCGTTGAGTCTTCTGCAACAACTGAGTGAGCGGATGAGCAATTTTGGAAAATCCCTCTACAAAATGGCGATAATATCCAGCAAGTCCTAAGAAACTTCGGACTTCTTTCACGTTATTAGGAGATTCCCATTCTAAGATTGCTTCGACTTTATTTGGGTCTACCTGAACTCCATTAGCTGATATCACATGCCCAAGGAAGGTCACCTCCTTAAGCGAGAATTCACATTTAGAAAGTTTCGCATAAAGCTGTTCATTCCTCAAGGTGCTCAAAACAATACGCAAATGCTCAGCATGCTCCTCTGTGTCTTTTGAATAGATCAAGATGTCATCGATGAAGACTACCATAAATTTATCCAAGTATTCTAAGAATACTTTATTCATCAATTGAATGAATACCGCAGGAGCATTGGTGAGTCCGAATAGCATCACCACGATTTCATAGTGTCCGTACCGAGATCTAAAAGCAGATTTTGGTATATTCGATTCCTTAATTCTCAACTGATGGTATCCTGATCGCAAGTCGATCTTCGAGAATACCCTTGCCCCTTGCAGTTGATCAAACAAGTCGTCGATCCGAGGTATAGGATACTTTTTCTTGATCATCACCTTGTTAGCTCCATGTAATCAATACATAATCGGAGGGATCCATCTTTCTTTCGGACAAAGAGAACTGGCGCTCCCCAAGGAGAAACGCTAGGTTGAATGTATCCCTTCTGCAATAATTCCTCCAGCTGCTTCTTTAGTTCATACATATCGGTTGGCGCCATACGGTATGGTGCTCTGGAAATAGCAACGGCTTCAAGCTCTAATTCAATATTGAACTCTACTTCTCTCCGCGGAGGTAACCCAGGTAGTTCGCTAGGGAATACATCTGAGAATTCTTTCACAACTGGAATATATGAGAGCTCTACTCCTTCTTCTTTCTTCATGGCATAGCACCAAAATCCGTGACAACCCTATTTCAGTAATTTCACTGCTTTCAAAGCTTTGATTAATTTTCCCGAGATTCCCGGTCTCCATCCTTTGAATAAATGCTCAGATCCGTCATCATCAATGATCGAAATGACTCTCTTTCGGTAATTTAACCCATAGTGAGCATACCGAGACGCTAAGCTACCGAGACCCCGTCGGATCTAACCGAGACCCCGTCGGATCTAACCCGTAGTGAGCATACACACACACACACGTTACTCATGCAATACTAATATGCTAAGAATGTAAGTTCATCAAGAATACTTACTAGAGATGGCCATTTATCCGACAACATTATCAAACTCTTCAAAACATAATAACAAGATTAAACACGGAATACACGATTCCATAACTTTAAACAATAGGGATATCATCAAATCCTTCAACGTTCAAAATAATCAACTCCCAAAACACAACGTTCACAAAACACACACGCGTTTTGAAAGAGAGCCTTTAACGAGGCCAAACCGAAATCTTTTGGAAATTCATTTTTAAAATAACCAAACAAACACACCAAGACGACCACCGATCAATCATATCCACAAAACGAGAAGTGTATGAACAAGGTACTTGCCTCAAATAAAAACAATGCGAAGAATCGGCCGAAGTAGGTTGGCACGAACCGACTACGAACTCGCCGACTCCACCGAACGACAATCCACAACAATGAACTACGAACGAAAACAATAACAACGAAAATGAATTCCAAAGTATGACCCAAAGCCGCTGAATTCAAAGAACAAATGACAAAGGTTCAAGGATTTCCCCCAAAACGGCCAAGAACACGATTTATCCCGTCAAATCCCGAAAACGGAATTCCAAGTTGAAATATGGATATACAATCCATAGAAAATGTTTAACAACATCATTTAACCATAATCGATCCATCGAAAACGGATGAAAAACGAGATCGATGACAAATCCCCCAAAAAGTCAATTCGAAGGAAATCAAGAAATATACTTGGATTCGACGAAGAACAATGGATTAAATGATGTTAAACACAAGAATACTACCAAGATTAATCATACCCATCATGAATTAATCAACAACACAGAACGAATCGGACAAAAATGCAAAAAACCCCAAATTCACGAAATTAGGGTTCTAAGAAAGATTACCTTGATTCGCTGGATCAAAGGGTGATATAGGATGATTTATTGATGTTATGAACTCAAGAACTTCGTGAATTTGTTGTCAAACAACATGGCTTCGCCACCCTTGAATCGCTAGTCGCGGATAGAAGAGGAAGGAAGTGAGAAATGAATGAAAATGTGACTGCTCTGTCACATTTATACTGGGCCGGAACTAGCGTGCGCTAGCCTTCCCGGACTAGCGTGCGCTATCGGCCGGTATCGGACGAGTACCCTCGGCCAGGGCCCGCATGACCCGGCACCACCGACCAAACCTGCCGACCAAACCTGCCGACCCGACTCCCGCTAGCGTGCGCTACGGCCGGAAGCCTGCGCGCGCTAGCCGACTGTCGATAACCTCGGACTAAAAAGCTCGCCAGTAACGTACGCTAGTCGGCCGACGGCGTGCGCTACCCGTGCCGGTTAGCGTGCGCTACGGCCGAGAGTAGCGTGCGCTACTCGCCGATCTGGCCCGAGTCCGAACCTCGTAACCCCACCGCCTGCACCCGAGAAGGCGTGCGTTAGGCGGCCGATAGCGTGCGCTACACTGCCGGTTAGCGCAGCCTCTTCCGGTCGTGGCGTGTGCTACGCCGGTTCGCCGCACTGTCCGACCGGTGCCCGCAATCGTCCGGCGATCCCGCAACCGTCCGCCGATGCGACCACCGTGGCTTGACGACCCGCTTCCAAAACGACGGAACGAACACGGCGAAAAGTTCGCGACAACATCAACGACCCGAAATGAAAACATAATACCATAATTAATCATACGCGACCAAGAAACGGGTCGAGACAACAATTACAGATACGGATACCCGTAACTTTTAAGAAATTACAAAATGGCCCAAAACACCCGGAAATCACGATACATGATCGAATAACCAAACAGAAGTTCACAACACGTCTAACAAAGTTAAACGGACTTACGGGAAACTCGAAACAGCAGTTTCGAATGAGATTCGCAAGAATCGAACTCAAGTGCGGAAAAGTCGCCAAAAAGCACGGAACTCAACAAAACGACACCGAAACGAACTCGGATGACAAAAAGTGCAGAATTAATCATTCTCAGAATGACGAAACGGTCATGAGCGAGTCTTCAAAACGGACTCCGGCCGAAAAAAGAAATTTACCGAAAATCGAAAATTGCGGATATTACATTCTACCCTCCTTAAAAGAAGTTTCGTCCCGAAACTTAAAACAAGTCGGGAGAAGCAATATCCCTCCAGGAAAACTCAACGAGATACGCAAGAAACGCGTAACTAATGCCCAACGGCGAAACGTTACAAACAACGCAACGGAATATACGGTGTGAAAACACGCTCCACGACGACCAACACAACGTCGCCGTTAGGGATATAATAAAACCAACAAGTGACAAGCGTCATCAAATGGATAATACAATCAAGTCAATTATCCGAACAATCACAAAACAAAATGAACGAAAATCAATACGATTGACCAACCCAACGGTACATCAATCAAAACGCGAGCCAATCGCTGAACAAATACGGAATTCCACCGCCCAAGGGTTGGAAGATCGAAAACGAGACTAATTTTCCAAACTTAAGGGAATTAGAAAGGAGCCTGAATGATCAACAATCACGAAACGAGAATAAAAACCGAACAAGCAAACGATCGAGACAACAAAGATCGAACAATCATGTCCGAAACACGAAGGATAATAAAATTCAAACAAAAACTCCCAGGATGATCTGGTGAGAACTACAAGACATGCATTCCCATAAGATCCACAGGAAAGGGAATAGAGATTGAAAAGTCACAACGACAAACGAGTTATTCCGAAACAATACCACACTCGTTCGATCAACAAAAGCAAGGGGCAGGACAAGCTCAGAAATGTCAGCGAACATAATGAGTCGACAGAGTCGAAAACACAAGAGTTCCAAATCCGATCCACTTCGAATAAAAGAACTAATACAACCAGATGATGTCACTCCCGAACAAGGTTCACAAGAATCGAACTGAACCCGAAAAAGTCACATCGATAACCAGATCGACCCACAACAAGATCACAGGTCGTTCGGACGATGAAACCGAAATACAGAACAAGTTCATAAAGTATCAACGAACATGAGCGAATTGATAGACTGGAGAAATAGAAAATACAGAAGTCAAAATAGTACGGGCATTACCTCCGACCTCGTCCACGAAATTCACAGAAACGGAAGCGAGGTAACAATACATTAAACAACCACATAACGGAATAATCACCGATGCACACGGTTATACCAACCCAAGCTCTAACAGCTCGCACATGTGCGATAACGCAGAAATCACCACGAGGCGGCAACATTCAATACCAACATCCCACCTCTCACAGAGGGCTAACACAACAAATGTGTGGAAAACAACTCAACGCTCACCCCTCCAACTCGATCATACTCGGGAGCAAACATCAAAATGACAATGCGAACATCATACATACATACCCAGCCCTCAAACGGGAATGGATAGGTTTTAAAAACGAAAACCTCATTTTGAAAATAATTTAGAAGAACACCGATTGATCTTGAGTATCACCTTTCAAAAAAAAATACAAACGTGAAACATCGTTATCGAGACTTTGGAGAACCATTTCGCATTTGATAAAAATGAGGACACTTTCTCTTAGTGAAAACTTTCAGAATATTCGACCCTCGGGTCTAAATAAAACATTGAAAAAATCTCAAAATATTTTGGTCCTCGAGGTAGAAAAATTTTGAAATATATTGTGGCACCTTAGATGTACCACAAGAAAATAACTCATTTGAAAAGTATGTCTCGAAATTTATTTTTCTAAGATACTCAAGGTTTTCAAAAATCCAATAGGCCAGAATGCCCAAAACTCACACATATCGACATTCACTAAAACAACTCCTAGTACACGCATCAAAATGTTTAAAATCAAGACAATACATGTCTTTAAACGGAAATAAACGATAAAATACCACAGTCGAAGACCACCTAGGATTCAGAACAAAACCACTGACCCCATTCGAGGCCTCTAAGGACCCTCCCGCACTGGCTAGTGAACAAGTCGAACGCGTATAAGCACAAAGCTTCCACAATACAACTTGTAAAACGTGCAAATCGATTCGAAAATCATCAGCAACGGACAAAAACAACAATAAAAAGACATCACAAGCGACGACACTCCTCGTAAAAATCAAATACGAGAGTCGACTAAATACATATCGTGAAATCAAAATCCACATAAGGATTCCACCACTTAACAAATAATCATAAAAATATCTCGTGTCACACGAGGCACAACACAAAGAAGGGAGACTTACTTCCACAGGTCGCACGAAGATGATGATCGCCCCACGATACTAACCACGACCAACAAACTCAAACGACGCGTCGCGACACGACTCAGTCAGATAAAATCTGACGAAACAAGACTCAAACAACACTACTTGACCCGACAGCCTAGGTTTTCCTCAACCTAAGCTTTGATACCATTTATGTAACACCCCCAATCCGCTCGGGGATATTACACGCCGTAGAACCTTTCCTCAAGGATCTACCAGGCTGGTAACGACATATAACAACTCAACCATGCCTTTAAGTCTAAAATGACTCAGTAGACCGATTTGGTCTTTCAATAAGTACATACAACTCAAATACAACTCATGCCCACGCAGGGGTCAAAACACAACCACACCCGTACAACGGGAAAAATATAGCAGCGGAAAATAAAGTACAACTGAACCAATAAACAAAGTACGGTTCCTCATGTGATTAGTATCGATCATCTTTCATCATCCTTCGTGCCGACCCTGTGTTATGCTCCAAAACATGAATGCAAAAATAGACATCCACCCCCCGAGTACTCGGGGGTTAGCAAAACTCCACTGTTTTGCTAGTGCAAGTACAAGTGCAAAAATACGAGTCATACAATTCACATTCCACGAACGGTAATAATTCGGAATCCTCAAAGATTCAAATACAATAAGATGAACACTTCCCGAGGCAAGAGTTTGAGTAAAGACTTCCCAAAATTTCAAGATCAAAATATAAAGGGAAACAATTTATAAAATGATTTGAAATACCATCGGGAGTTTTAATAGAATACAATTTAGGATTATCAAATCCTACTTTTCAAAACCCCAAAAGACGAAAGGGGTCACCGCCCCAAAGGTTTACTTTTCGAAAAATGACCTTTACCAAACCGTTGGGATTTTAGCCCCAAATCCGTCAAATGACCGTTACAAAACCATTGGGATTTTAGCCCCAAATCCGTCAAATGACCTTTATAAAACCATTGGGATTTTAGCCCCAAATCTCATCAACTCACAGTACACAAGAACGACCACAAGGTTCGTCTCCCAACATCAAAATCCACAAATAAAGGATTTAACACAAACAACAAAATACTCTAGTGCCATTCTAGCCAAGTAAGCCAAACGAACACTTACCTCTTACACACTTAGTCGATGCATGCAATCATGAAAACATAGTTCCAAAGCACTCATTTCCGGAAATGCCAATATCAAATCACATTTGCAAAATGCACCACAATTAACCGCGGACCCACAGCTTCGTGGATCCCTACCGAGACCCCATCGGATCTAACCCGTAGTGGTTAAAAGCAAGCCCGCCGTCCCACAGCTTCGTGGAGCCCTACCGAGACCCCGTCGGATCTAACCCGTAGTGAGCATACACACACACACGTTACTCATGCAATACTGATATGCTAAGAATGTAAGTTCATCAAGAATACTTACTAGAGATGGCCATTTATCCGACAACATTATCAAACTCTTCAAAACACAATAACAAGATTAAACACGGAATACACGATTCCATAACTTTAAACAATAGGGATATCATCAAAGCCTTCAACGTTCAAAATAATCAATTGCCAAAACACAACGTTCACAAAACACACACGCGTTTTGAAAGAGAGCCTTTAACGAGGCCAAACCGAAATCTTTTGGAAATTCATTTTTAAAATAACCAAACAAACACACCAAGACGACCACCGATCAATCATATCCACAAAACGAGAAGCGTATGAACAAGGTACTTGCCTCGAATAAGAACAACGCGAAGAATCAGCCGAAGTAGGTTGGCACGAACCGACTACGAACTCGCCGACTCCACCGAACGACAATCCACAACAATGAACTACGAACGAAAATAATAACAACGAAAATGAATTCCAAAGTACGACCCAAAGCCGCTGAATTCAAAGAACAAATGACGAAGGTTCAAGGATTTCCCCCAAAACGGCCAAGAACACGATTCGTCCCGTCAAATCACGAAAACGAAATTTAAAGTTGAAATATGGATATACAATCCATAGAATATGTTTAACAACATCATTTAACCATAATCGATCCATCGGAAATAGATGAAAAACGAGATCGAGGACAAATCCCCCAAAAAGTCAATTTGAAGGAAATCAAGAAATATACTTCGATTCGACGAAGAATAATGGATTAAATGATGTTAAACACAAGAATACTACCAAGATTAATCATACCCATCATGAATTAATCAACAACACAGAACGAATCGGACAAAAATGCAAAAACCCCCAAATTCACGAAATTAGGGTTCTAAGAAAGATTACCTTGATTCGCTGGATCAAAGGGTGATATAGGATGATTTATTGATGTTATGAACTCAAGAACTTCGTGGATTTGTTGTCAAAAAACATGGCTTCGACAACCTTGAATCGCCAGCCGCGGATAGAAGAGGAAGGAAGTGAGAAATGAATGAAAATGTGACTGCTTTGTCACATTTATACTGGGCCGGAACTAGCGTGCGCTAGCCTTCCCGGACTAGCATGCGCTATCGGCCGGTATCGGCCGAGTACCCTCGGCTAGGGCCCACACGAGCCGGCACCACCAACCAAACTTGCCGACCTGACTCCCGCTAGCGTGCGCTACGGCCGGAAGCCTGCGCGCGCTAGCCGACCTGTCCAGTAACCTCTGGACTAAAAAGCTCACCCAGGTAACGTACGCTAGTCGGCCAACAGCGTGCGCTACCCATGCCGGTTAGCGTGCGCTATGACCGACAGTAGCGTGCGCTACCTGCCGATCCTGACCGAGTCCAGAACCTCAGAACCCCATTGCCCAGACCCGATAGCGTGCGTTAGGCCAGCCGATAACGTTCGCTACACCTGCCGGTTAGTGCGCGCAGCCTTCCGGCCATAGCGTGCGCTACGCCGGTTCCTGCCGCACCTGTCCGGCCGGTGCCCGCAATCGTCCGGCCAATCCCGCAACCTTCCGGCCAATACCCGACCACCAGGGCTCGACGACCCGATTTCCGAAAACGTACGGAACGAACACGACGAAAAGTTCACGGACAACATCAACGACCCGAAATGAAAACATAATACCATAATTAATCATACGCGACCAAGAAACGGGTCGAGACAACAATTACAGATACGGATACCCGTAACTTTTAAGAAATTACAAAATGGCCCAAAACGCTCGGAAATCACGATACGTGATCGAATAACCAAACAGAAGTTCACAACACGTCTAACAAAGTTAAACGGACTTACAGGAAACTCGAAACAGCAGTTTCGAACGAGATTCGCAAGAATCGAACTCAAGTGCGGAAAAGTCGCCAAAAAGCACGGAACTCAACAAAACGACACCGAAACGAACTCGGATGACAAAAAGTGCAAAATTAATCATTCTCAGAATGACGAAACGGTCATGAGCGAGTCGTCAAAACGGACTCCAGCTGAAAAAAGAAATTTACCGAAAATCGAAAATTGCGGATATTACAATCCCGACCAAGATCCACGGCTGATCTCACCTACCACCCTGTCTTAATCAAGTTGACTACGTATAGCGCACGCTAAGGTTCATACATAGCGTCCGCTACGAAACCCAATTAGCGTGCGCTACGCCTAGTCGTTAGCGTGCGCTACAAGTGCAAAATTACAATTTTGAACACATTCATGAAATCATACGCTCAACAACACCGGATCATGAAATACGCTGGATAATACTCAGATCAAATACAACATATACAATGTCAAAATGTTCAAAATACACATTAGAATCTCGGGTATTACACATGGGACAAGAAGTGCAAATCTGGTAAGAATGAATATCCTACTTATTTTTCATATCCTCCTCACGGGTCACGGTTGTTGCGTTGCCCTACACCAACATGCCCAAACCTTCTTCTATCAAACTCATATTTCTTCACATTCTCCATCACCCGATCTTCATACGTTGGATCATAGCCGGCAGCTTTCCCATCCTTAAACTTCTCTCATATAATGCAAGAATTAAGATGAGAATGTTAGTATGAAATAAAACTCAAATTAAAAACTAATATAAAAAATAAAATGAAAATCGACCTCACCTACATATCTTCTATCTTCGATATCTAAAAATAAATCCAGGACAATATAGCGAACATTTTTCAGTGCTAGACAAACAGTTCTATCAAGTTAAATGAATTTCAAAATGAACTTTTCCAAGAATATATGAAAAATCAAATTATATATATATATACGCACACATTCTATTTGCCAACAACCTCGCTTGGGATACGCAAGATACAAACACATAAAAGTACCCTGTAGACAGAGTAAATTTTCTCCATTGCTATTGATTCATTGATGCAAATTCCAGAACACAAGTCACAATAAAAGTAAAAATAACAAGTAACCTACATTTCGTATTGACAGTGTTGCGGTTATCTCCCACAAATAAAGAAATAGGTAGTTTATATAGTTAACACGTTAATTTCAGCTACAATTTCCCAATTATATCCTTCTCTAATTTATTATACAAAATAATGTCAAGTAGTAAATTAATAGAATTGCTACATTGTATCTTGGGATATCAAACCTTTTGCATTCTTATCAATCTTCCATTTCCCAGAGAAATCGGTTACCGATTACACCAAATTAGTGGATAAGCTGACCTTTCAAAGGTTGATAAACATGGAAAATTTTGAAAATTTCACCAATAATCTTGAAACTAAATTTGAAAATCCACCGACACATGTACAAACTAACAAAGGTTTAATATTATAAATAGGTGCAAATGACTGGACTTGAACAGAACCACAACCTTTAACAAGACTAAAATATAGAAAGCTTTTGTAATATCCGCAATTTTGAATTTCGGTAATTTTCTTTTTTGGTGTATTTCTCGATCGTAGTGACTCTCGTATACCTTTCAGTGTGTCCTTCCTGTCAACTGTTGAACTGTATTTTCGTTATTGATGTGCGGAACCGCCGTTTCGGGGTTGCCGCGGATCCATTTCGTGATTATTGGTTCCCAAATATTGATTCCTATCGTTTTATTCTCTTTCCGGATCATTTTCATCATTTTGGGACCCAAAAGGGGGTGTGGGCCGCGGCACAAGACAGGTGTGCCGCGGCACACATATTTCTCCAGTCGATGGTCGAGCAAACTGTACTGTGTGCCGCGGCACAGTGCCGAGTCAGTGCCGCGGCACATCCGTCCGGTGCCGCGGCACACCCGTGTGACATCTGCGACCAAAACTCGCCAGACTGTGTGCCGCGGACACGCTGGTATCGTGCCGCACAATGCCAAAACACAGGAGTAAATTTTCGGCTGTGCCGTGGCACACTTCGCCGTGCCACGGCACACGAAGCGGTCAATCATGCGATTCGTCTTTATTAGACGAAATCGGTCGTCTTCTCCTCATTTTCACCGCATCGCGAGAGAGAGTGAGAGAGAGGGGAAGGGTTCTTCATCTATATCCATTGGGGGGTTGATTTTCACCATTTTTCTTCGGTTGTGAGGCTCGGGCAATCAATCTAACGCGTGTTCTACGGATCTTGGTACTTGAATCTCGTAAGGTAATATTCTAAAACCCTATTTTCGATTAAATTGGGGGTTTTGGGTTTTTCTTCCGATTCGTTCCGTTTTGTTGGTGGATTCATGATGTATACGATTAATATTGTCAGTATCTTTAGTTTTCCTACGGATTCATGGATATTTTGTGGATTTTTACGGAATCGAGAGGGTTTGGTTGTGGTCCGCCCTCGTTGTTGTTTTCGGTATGAATATACATGAATCGTAGGCGGGTTTCCGGGTGTATTCCATTTCCATAATCGTTTAGAAGTGATTGTGATTGTTCTATTCGAATCGTTAGGTTCATTTTCGTCGGTTCCTCGCGGTCGTGCTTGATTCTTCCGTTCCGTTCGTTGTCGTCTTCGTTTTCGTTAGCATCGGGCGTTCCGAAGCTTCCCGGTTGAGCCGTATCCGTTCGTGGTTCAGTTCTCGTGGTATCGAGGCAAGTACCTTGCCCATACTTTTCTTATTTTGTGGATATGATGATCGGTGATCGTATTAGTGTGTTTGTTTGGTTGTTTGAAACGAAGTTTCAAAAGATTTCGGTTTGGCCTCGTTAAAGGCTTTCTTTCAAATGCATGTGTGTTTTGTGAACGGTGTGTTTTGGGAATTTATTATGATTTGATTATTTTGAACGTTGAAGGATTTGATGATGATATTCCTATTGTTTAAAGTTATGGAATCGTGTATTCCGTATTTAATCTTGTTATTGTGTTTTGAAGAGTTTGATAATGGTGTCGAGTTAATGGCCATCTCTAGTGAGTATTCTTAATGAACTTACATTCTTAGCATGTTAGTATTGCATGAGTAACGTGTGTGTGTGTGTGTATGCTCACTGCGGGTTAGATCCGACGGGGTCTCGGTAGGGCTCCACGAAGGCTGGAACCGCGAGCTTGCTTTTAACCATCGGGTTAGATCCGACGGGGTCTCGGTAGGGATCCACGGCCGTGGTCCGCGGTTAATTGTGGTGCATTTTACAAATGTGGTTTGATCATTGGCATTTCCGGAAATGAGCGCTTTTGAACGGTTTTCATGATTGCATGCATTGACTAAGTGTGTAAGAGGTAAGTTGTTCGTTTGGCCTACTTGGCTAGGATGGCTCTAGAGTATTTTGTTGTCTATGTTTTAAATCCTTTATTTGTGAATTTTGATGTTGGGAGACGAACCTTGTTGTCGTTCTCGTGTACTGTGAGTTGATGAGATTTGGGGCTAAAATTCCAATGGTTTTGTAAAAGTCGTTTTATGGATTTGGGGCTAAAATCCCAACGGTTTGGTAAATGTCATTTTTTTCGGAAAGTAAACCTTTGGGGCGGTGACCCCTTTTGTCTTGTGGATTTTGAAAAGTAGGATTTGATAATCCTAAATTTTTTTCTATTAAAACTCTCGATGGCATTCTAAACCATTTTATAAATTACTCCCATTGATTTATGATATTTCGATTTTGAAATGTTTTCTCAAACTCTTGCCTCGGGAAGTACTTTTCGTTTCGTTTGGATCTTTGAGGATCCTTGGTTATTGTTATTCGTGGAATGTGAATGGTATGGCTCGTATTTGCACTTTGTTCTTGCACTAGCAAAACAGTGGAATTTTGCTAACTCCCGAGTATTCGGGGGGTGGATGTCTGTTTTTGCATTCAGGTTTTGGAGCATAACACAGGGTCGGCACGAAGGATGATGAAAGATGATCGATACTAATCACATGAGGAACCGTACATCGTGTGTTGGTTCAGTTGTACTTTATTTTCATTGCTATATTGTTCCGTTATGCAGGTGTGGTTGTATTTTGACCCCTGCGTGGGCATGAGTTGTAATTGAGTTGTATATTTTTATTGAAAGACCAAATCGGTCTACTGTGTCAGTTAGCCTTGAAGGCATTGTTGAGATGTTAAATGTTGTTACCAGCCTGGTAGATCTTCGAGGAGAGGGTCTACGGCGTGTAATATCCCTGAGTGGATTGGGGGTGTTACATAAATGGTATCGGAGCTTAGGTTGTGGAAACCTAGGCTGTCGGGTCAGTGGTGTCTATTGAGTTTTGTCTCGTCGGATTTAGTCTGACTGGGTCGTGTCGCGACGCGTCGTCTGAGTTTGTTGGTCGTGATTAGTATCGTGGGGCGATCATCATCTTCGTGCGACCTGTGGAAGTAAGTCTCCCTTCTTTGTGTTATGCCTCGTGTGACACGAGCTATTTTTATGATTATTTGTTAAGGGATGGAATCCTTATGTGGATCTTGATTTCACGATATGTATTTAGTCGACTCTCGTATTTGATTTATACGAGGAGTGTCGTCGCTTGTGATGTCTTTTTATTGTTGTTTTTGCTCGTTGCTGATGATTTTCGAATCAATTTGCACGTTTTACAAGTTCTCTTGTGGAGGCTTTGTGCTTATACGCGTTCGACTTGTTCACTAGCCAGTGCAGGAGGGTCCTTAGAGGCCTCGAATGGGGTCATTGGTTTGTTCTGAATGTGGTATTTTTTTTCGTTTATTTCCGTTTAAAGACATGTGTTGTCTTGACTTTTTTTTTAAACGTTTTGATGCGTGTACTAGGAGTTGTTTCAGTGAACGTCGATATGTGTGAATTTTGGGCATTCTGGCCTATTGGATTTTTGAAAACCTTGAGTATCTTGGAAAAAAATAAATTTCGAGACATACTTTTCAAATGAGTTATTTTCTCGTGGTACATCCTAGGTGCCACAATATATTTCAAAAAAAAAAAAAAAAAAATTCTATTTCGAGGACCAAAATGCTTTGAGATATTTTCACTGTTTTAGAAACACTTTTATTTAGGCCTGAGGGTCGAATATTCTGAAAGTTTTCACTAAGAGAAAAGGTCCTCATTTTTATCAAATGCGAAATGGTTCTCCAAAGTCTCGATAACGATGTTTCACGTTTGTACTTTTTGAAAGGTGATACTCAAGATCAATCGGTGTTCTTCTAAATTATTTTCAAAATGAGGTTTTCGTTTTTAAAACTTATCCATTCCCGTTTGAGGGCTGGGTATATATGTATGATGTTCACGTTGTCATTTTGATGTTTGCTCCCGAGTATGACCGATTTGGCGGTGTGAGCGTTGAGTCGTTTTCCACACATTTGTTGTGTTAGCCCCTTGTGAGAGGTGGGATGTTGGTGTTGAATATTGTCGCCTCGTGGTGATTTCTGCGTTGTCGCGCATGTGCGAGCTGTTAGAGCTTGGGTTTGTATGGCCGTGTGCATCGGTGATCATTCCGTTATGTATCGGTTGTTTAATGTCTTGTTACCTTGCTCCTGTTTTTGTGAATTTCGTGGACGAGGTCGGAGGTAACGCCCGTACTATTTTGACTTCTTATTTTCTCTTTCTCCAGTCTATTGATTCGCTCATGTTCGTTGACACTTTATGAACTTGTTCTGTATTTCGGTTTCATCGTTCGAACGAGCTGTGATCTTGTTGTGGGCCGATCTGGTTATCGATGTGACTTTTTTTTTCGAGTTCGGTTTGATTCTTGTGAACCTTGTTCGGGAGTAACATCATTTGGTTCTACTAGTCCTTTTATTCGAAGGAATCGGATTTTGAACTTCTGTATATTCTATCTTGTCGACTCATTTATGTTCGTTGACATTTCTGAGCTTGTCCTGCCCCTTGTTTTTGTTTATCGAACGAGTGTGGCATCATTTCGGAATAACTCGTTTGCCGTTGTGACTTTCCAATTTCTATTCCCTTTCATGTGAACCTTGGATTTGTTGTTTGAATTTTTATTGTTCTTCGTGATTCGAACATGATCGTTCGATTTTTTGTTGTCTCGATCTTTGTGGTTCGATCGTTTGATTGTTCGGTTATTGTTAATCTCGTTTCGTGATTGTTGAACGTTCAGACTGTTTCGTAATTCCCTTAAGTTCGGGAAATTAGTCTCGTTTTCGATCTTCCAATCCTTGGACGGTGGAATTCCGTATTAGTTCAGCGATTGGCTCGCGTTTCGATTGATGTACCGTTGGGTTGGTCAATCATACTGACTTTCGTTCGTTGTATTTTGTGATTGTTCGGATAATTGACTTGATTGTATTATCCATTTGATGACGCTTGTCACTTGTTGGTTTTATTATATCCCAAACAGCGACGTTGTGTTGGTCGTCGTGGAGCGTGTTTTCACGCCGTATATTCCTTTACGTTGCTTGTAACGTTTCGCCGATGGGCGTAAGTTACGCGTTTCCTTGCGTATATCGTTGAGTTTTCCTGGAGAGATATTGCTTCTCCCTACTTGTTTTAAGTTTCGGGACGAAACTTCTTTTAAGGAGGGTAGAATGTAATATCCGCAATTTCGAATTTCGGTAATTTTCTTTTTTTTCGTGTATTTCTCGATCGTAGTGACTCTCGTATACCTTTCAGTGTGTCCTTCCTGTCAACTGTTGAACTGTATTTTCGTTATTGATGTGCGGAACCGCCGTTTCGGGGTTGCCGCGGATCCATTTCGTGATTATTGGTTCCCAAATATTGATTCCTATCGTTTTATTCTCTTTCCGGATCATTTTCATCATTTTGGGACCCAAAAGGGGGTGTGGGGCACAAGACAGTGTGCCGCGGCACACATATTTCTCCGGTCGATGGTCGAGCAAGCATGCGTGTGCCGCGCACACCCATCCGGCCGCGCACAGCCGAGTCAAGCCGCGCACATCCGTCCGTGCCGCGGCACACCGTGTGACATCTGCGACCAAAACTCGCTTCAGACTGTGCCGCGGCACACGCGGGCCGTGCCGCGGCACAATGCCAAAACACAGGAGTAAATTTTCGGCTGTGCCGCGGCACACTTCGGTGTGCCGCGGCACACGAAGCGGTCAATCGTGCGATTCGTCTTTATTAGACGAAATCGGTCGTCTTCTCCCTCATTTTCACCGCATCGCGAGAGAGAGTGAGAGAGGAAGGGTTCTTCATCTATATCCATTGGGGGGTTGATTTTCACCATTTTTCTTCGGTTGTGAGGCTCGGGCAATCAATCTAACGCGTGTTCTACGGATCTTGGTACTTGAATCTCGTAAGGTAATATTCTAAAACCCTATTTTCGATTAAATTGGGGGTTTTGGGTTTTTCTTCCGATTCGTTCCGTTTTGTTGGTGGATTCATGATGTATACGATTAATATTGTTAGTATCTTTAGTTTTCCTACGGATTCA
Organism: Orobanche coerulescens; assembly: GCA_033398695.1. Lineage (NCBI taxonomy): Eukaryota > Viridiplantae > Streptophyta > Magnoliopsida > Lamiales > Orobanchaceae > Orobanche > Orobanche coerulescens. The sequence goes on from CM065803.1 coordinate 161,992,509, forward strand.
TGGATATTTTGTGGATTTTTACGGAATCGAGAGGGTTTGGTTGTGGTCCGCCCTCGTTGTTGTTTTCGGTATGAATATACATGAATCGTAGGCGGGTTTCCGGGTGTATTCCATTTCCATAATCGTTTAGAAGTGATTGTGATTGTGCTATTCGAATCGTTAGGTTCATTTTCGTCGGTTCCTCGCGGTCGTGCTTGATTCTTCCGTTCCGTTCGTTGTCGTCTTCCTTTTCGTTAGCATCGGGCATTCCGAAGCTTCCCGGTTGAGCCGTATCCGTTCGTGGTTCAGTTCTCGTGGTATCGAGGCAAGTACCTTGCCCATACTTTTCTTATTTTGTGGATATGATGATCGGTGATCGTATTAGTGTGTTTGTTTGGTTGTTTGAAACGAAGTTTCAAAAGATGTCGATATGGCCTCGTTAAAGGCTTTCTTTCAAATGCGTGTGTGTTTTGTGAACGGTGTGTTTTGGGAATTTATTATGATTTGATTATTTTGAACGTTGAAGGATTTGATGATGATATTCCTATTGTTTAAAGTTATGGAATCGTGTATTCCGTATTTAATCTTGTTATTGTGTTTTGAAGAGTTTGATAATGGTGTCGAGTTAATGGCCATCTCTAGTGAGTATTCTTAATGAACTTACATTCTTAGCATGTTAGTATTGCATGAGTAACGTGTGTGTGTGTATGCTCACTGCGGGTTAGATCTGACGGGGTCTCGGTAGGGCTCCACGAAGCTGTGGAACCGCGAGCTTGCTTTTAACCACTGCGGGTTAGATCCGACGGGGTCTCGGTAGGGATCCACGAAGCTGTGGGTCCGCGGTTAATTGTGGTGCATTTTACAAATGTGGTTTGATCATTGGCATTTCCGGAAATGAGCGCTTTTGAACGGTTTTCATGATTGCATGCATTGACTAAGTGTGTAAGAGGTAAGTTGTTCGTTTGGCCTACTTGGCTAGGATGGCTCTAGAGTATTTTGTTGTCTATGTTTTAAATCCTTTATTTGTGGATTTTGATGTTGGGAGACGAACCTTGTTGTCGTTCTCGTGTACTGTGAGTTGATGAGATTTGGGGCTAAAATTCCAATGGTTTTGTAAAAGTCGTTTTACGGATTTGGGGCTAAAATCCCAACGGTTTGGTAAATGTCATTTTTTTCGGAAAGTAAACCTTTGGGGCGGTGACCCCTTTTGTCTTGTGGATTTTGAAAAGTAGGATTTGATAATCCTAAATTGTTTTCTATTAAAACTCTCGATGGCATTCTAAACCATTTTATAAATTACTCCCATTGATTTATGATATTTCGATTTTGAAATGTTTTCTCAAACTCTTGCCTCGGGAAGTACTTTTCGTTTCGTTGGGATCTTTGAGGATCCTTGGTTATTGTTATTCGTGGAATGTGAATGGTATGGCTCGTATTTGCACTTTGTTCTTGCACTAGCAAAACAGTGGAGTTTTGCTAACCCCCGAGTATTCGGGGGGTGGATGTCTGTTTTTGCATTCAGGTTTTGGAGCATAACACAGGGTCGGCACGAAGGATGATGAAAGATGATCGATACTAATCACATGAGGAACCGTACATCGTGTGTTGGTTCAGTTGTTCTTTATTTTCCGCTGCTATATTGTTCCCGTTGTACGGGTGTGGTTGTATTTTGACCCCTGCGTGGGCATGAGTTGTAATTGAGTTGTATATTTTTATTGAAAGACCAAATCGGTCTACTGTGTCAGTTAGCCTTGAAGGCATTGTTGAGATGTTAAATGTTGTTACCAGCCTGGTAGATCTTCGAGGAGAGGGTCTACGGCGTGTAATATCCCTGAGTGGATTGGGGGTGTTACAGCTTTGTGATGGCTATCCAATTCTTACAAATATAATGACATAAATTGATCTTAATCTATGTGTTCCAGAACATGAGATGGTTGAATCTGACCTGAGTCAGTCGGTTGCTGCTGATGTTAGGACGGGCTGTACAATCCAGATATTAGGTTTCCAACTAGATTTGAATAAGTTGCCTACTAAAACTCGACGATTCATGCGATACAGTCATCGGCATTTAGATCTCCTGCAATTGATTTTGATGGGTTCACGAGTGGAGAAAATCCACTACAACTAAAGTGGCCGGAAGTATTCAATCGCTTACGCAAAAAGAAATAGATCTCGCACGGGAGAGTTAGTAAATATAGCTATTGCAAAGGTATTAAACTTATTTTCAGTAGCTACTCGATCAGTGTCTAGTGCTTGGCATGAAGCAAAAGACTTTGGTGGACTTTAAAACATATAAACAGGGTGGGTCGTAAGAATCTTGGTGGACATAGAACAAGTGAAAGACATCCCAATTCACAGACGAACCAATATAAGATCATTGTCGACCGCTATTAGTGCTTCCAAGTCAACCGTAGGGATAAGGGTTAAAACTCGGTATATTACCATATTTGACAAAAGATTACAAGAAGACAGTTGGAGTTTTACTTGTTACAACTCAACCTACTTTTGTTAACATCTATAATCAAATACACATTGATGGAAATTGTTTCACATGACTAAAACATAGTGTTTAAAATAGCGGTTTTTACATGTAGCGTCTTTTGTTCCGTCGCTGGGTAGCGTAAATAGCATAGCCATAAACTATTCGAGCAAGTCCGTTATTAATTTTAAGAATATATATATATATATTAGTAAATCAACTAGCTAGTTAACCATAAAACCATAAAGAAATAAAAATAAACTTATACTAGTAAATTATCGTGCAATGCAATACCAAGAGAGGACTACCTGGGAGAAAATTTGATATGTACTCGTCCGGTCCTCTCTGTTACTCTGGTCGGCCGGTTTACCCGAAAATCGATTCTTTTATCCTCTGGTCCTCTTAACCGGGATGGTTGAGCTGGCGGAGAGCGCATACGTGGATGACAAGACGGATGGGCTATCAACAGATGTTACATTTCAATTTATCAAATTGTTCAATAGCAAATAAAGAAAATTTTCAATACCCTTTTCTTTGGGACATTTGACTGACTTGGTTGTATTAAAATCACACCAGCAGTTGTCGTACTTTCAGCCATCTTCTCTTTTACTTTATGAGATGACGTAGTAGCATACTTTTTTCCCTTACCGGCTATAGTGGTCTACAACATGAGTAGGTAGTTATATTATCAGAAGCAGTTATAGAGTAATTTGGATGCATTACCTCAAGTGCTGAAATCAATTTAAGTGGAGTAACATAAATCAATTTCTGCATAAATCAATTTAGGTGCAGTAAATATTACCTACTTTTTTTTTTTTTGATTTATGGTGTGCTTGTCCATTGCAACTGAATTTTTTTTACAAGTCCTTACATTCTCACCATCTTGCAAACATCTTTGTCATTTATGCTTGGTATGTGGCCTCCTCGAAAAGTGAGACAGAGGGGGAGAGTGAAACAGAGACCGAAGGGTGTGGAATGAGCAGCGGGGCGATTTTTTTTTTGGGGGAGCGCAAAGAAAATAGGAGATTAATTTGCTGTTGTTTTCCTTTTAGATTTTCTTTTCTTTTTTTTTTAATTTAAAATGTCTTTTTTTTCAAAAACAGTTTTCAAAAGTAAAAAAGCTGATGTTTTTTTTTAAAAAAAAAAGCTGATGTTTTTTTTAAAAAAAAAAGCTGGCATGGCACGTGGACTTTGTTAGCCACATATGCACCTATTTGACTGCAGGGACCAAATATTGTGACAGAAAATTTTATAGGGACCCAACATTAAACTTTTTTTATAGGGACTAAACGTTAAATAGGCGATATTTATAAGGACTAAAAACAGATCTTACCCAAATATATATATATATATATATATATAATTTTTTTTTTCATATATTCTTGGAAAAGTTCATTTAACTTGATAGTACTGTTTTTCCATTACTGAAAAATGTTCGCTATATCGTCCTGGATTCATTTTTAGACGTCGAAAACAAAAGATACGCAAGTGAAGGCTGTTTTCATTTTTTATATTAGTCTTGAATTTGAGTATTATTTGATACTAACATTCTTATCTTAATTCTTGCATTATAGGAGAGGAGTTTAAGGATGGGAAGGCTGCCGACTATGATCCAAAATATGAAGATTGGATGATGGAGAATGTGAAGAAAAATGAGCTTGAAAGAACAAGGTTTGGGCGTACTGGTGGAAGGCCACGCGATAACGATGAGGATATGAAAAATAAGTAGGATATTCATCCAATTAGCCGTTCTTGTACCATGTGAGGCCCGTCGCACCATAAACCTTTATTTTAATTGCATGTGAGACCAAACCTTTGTTTTAATTGTATGTGAGACTCAACTCTGTAATCACACATTTGACTTGTACTGTCTGCAGATACCGTAAATGCGTTATTTCCATTTTCAATCTATCATCTCAATCCTGTGTTTTTCTGGAATAAAGTTGCAATTACATCACTCATTCTGTAAAATACAAGATGGGGATGATAGATCGAAAATGGAAATAACGCATTTACAGTATCTGCAGACAGTAAAGTCATGCAATTCAAATGTATGATTACAATGTTGGATCTCACATGCAATTAAAACAAAGGTTTGCGGTGCGACGGGTCTCACATGAGATAAGAAGTGCAAATCTGGTAAGAATGAATATCCTACTTATTTTTCATATCCTCCTCACGGGTCACGGTTGTTGTGTTGCCCTACACCAACACGCTCAAACCTTCTTCCATCAAACTCATATTTCTTCAGATTATCCATCACCCGATCTTCATATGTTGGATCATTGTCGGCAGCTTTCCCATCCTTAAACTTCTCTAATATAATGCAAGAATTAAGATGAGAATGTTAGTATGAAATAAAACTCAAATTAAAAACTAATATAAAAAATAAAATGAAAATCGACCTCACCTACATATCTTCTATTTTCGATATCTAAAAATAAATCCAGGACAATATAGAGAATATTTTTTAGTGCTGGAGAAACAGTTCTATCAAGTTAAATGAATTTCAAAATGAACTTTTCCGAGAATATATGAAAAATAAAATTATATATATATATATATATATATATATATATATAGTGGCGCGTTCTATGCAGTACCAATATTAGATGCAGTACTTTACAGTACTAATTTATGCATGAGTTTTGTACTAATTATGCATAAAATATATGCATTTCGTGCATCAAAATTTCAATGTATTAAAATATGCATTGAAATTTTGATGCACGAAATGCATATATTTTATGCATAATTAGTACAAAACTCATGCATAAATTAATCTTGTAAATCTTGCATCTATCTAATCTTGCAACGCCTATATATATATATATATATATATATATATAATATATATACACACACACATTCTATTTGCCAACAACCTCGCTTGGGATACGCAAGCTACAAACACATAAAAGTACCCTGCAGACAGAGTAAATTTCTCCATTGCTATTGATTCATTGATGCAAATTCCAGAACACAAGTCAGAATTAAATTAAAAATAACTAGTAACCTACATTTCGTATTGACAATATTGCGGTTATCTCACACAAATAAAGAAATGGATAGTTTATATAGTTAACACGTTAATTTCAGCTACAATTTCCCAATCATACCATTCTCTAATTTATTATACAAAATAATGTCAAGTAGTAGATTAATGGAATTGCTACATTGTATCTTGGGATATCAAACCTTCTGCATTCTTATCAATCTTCCATTTCCCCGGAGAAATCGATTACCGATTACACCAAATTAGTGAATAAGCTGAACTTTCAAAGGTTGATAAAAATGGAAAATTTTGAAAATTTCACCAATAATCTTGAAACTAAATTTGAAAATCCACGAACACATGTAGAAATTAACAAAGGTTTAATGTTATAAATAGGTGCAAATGACTGGACTTGAACAGAACCACAACCTTTAACAAGACTAAAATATAGAAAGCTTCATGATGGCTAGCCAATTCTTACAAATATAATGACAGAAATTGATCTTAATCTATGTGTTCCAGAACATGAGATGGTTGAATCTGATCTGAGTCAGTCGGTTGTTGCTGATGTTTACTTGTCGTAGGACGGGCTGTACAATCCAGATATTAGGTTTTCAACTAGATTTGAATAAGTTGCCTACTAAAACTCGACGATTCATGCGGTACAGTCATCGGCATTTAGATCTCCTGCAATTGATTTTGATGGGTTCACAAGTGGAGAAAATCCACTACAACTAAAGTGGACAGAAGTATTCAATAGCTTATGCAAAAAGAAATGGATCTCACAAGGGAGAGTTAGTAAATAGTGTAACACCCCCAATCCGCTCAGGGATATTACACGCCGTAGAGCCTTTCCTCAAGGATCTACCAGGCTGGTAACAACAATCGAACAACTCGACAATGCCTTTAAGGCTAAAAAGACTCAGTAGACCGATTTGGCCTTTCAATAAAAACATACAACTCTAACACATTACATGCCCACGCAGGGGTCGAATACAAAATGCTCCCGTACAACGGGGAAAAATACTGCAGCGGAAATAAAATACAATTAAACCAATACGACATCAACGGGTCCTCGTGTGATTAATATCGTTCATATTTCATCATCCTTTATGTCGACCCTGTGCTCTGCTCCAAAACCTGAATGCAATACAGACATCCACCCCCCGAATACTCGGGGGTTAGCAAAACTCCACTGTTTTGCTAGTGCAAATACAAAGTGCAAATACGAGCCATATAATTCAAGTTCCAAGAATAACAATAACTAGGAATCCTCAAAGATTCAAATACAACGAAACGAATCCATCCCGAGGCAAGAGTTTGAGTAAAACTTAATACATCCGAAAGATCACAAATAACGAGAACGGTTTGCAAACGGTTTAAAATGTCCTCGGGAGTTTTAATAGAAAACAATTTAGGATTATCAAATCCTTCTCTTTCCAAAATCAACAGGGTCACAGCCCAAAGGTTTTGTTTTCGCAAATAGAAAACCGACAACAATTCACAGGCCAGAGCCCAACATCACGTGTCCTCGACGGACATAAAAATCAACAAAACATAATCGCGCACGCGCATCGCCTAGGACCGGGACGAAGCAACAAATCCCACTCGAGGCCTCGAAGGACCCTCCCGAGCTGGCTAGCGAAACAAGTCACACACAAATCACAACCATAAGTTATCCCGGCATCGGGCTAACAAGCCACGAACATCGGAGTCCCCGCAAGACGTACCCGATGATAACCCCACTAGTTATCCCGGCATCGGGCTAACAAGCCACGAACCTCGGAGTCCCCGAAAGACATACCCGATTGGATAACCCATGACACGTACATCACAACCAAATCACAACCATAAGTTATCCCGGCATCGTGCTAACAAGCCACGAACCTCGGAGTCCCCGCAAGACGTACCCGATGATAACCCCATAAGTTATCTCGGCATCGGGCTAACAAGCCACGAACCTCGGAGTCCCGGCAAGACATACCCGATTGGATAACCCTACGGTCTCGCCCGACCCATACTAGCAAGTATGGATCCCGGAGATTCAACAATCCTACCCGGAGGCACATCACGTATAACAAGCACACAACAATAATCGATTATCAATCCAAACAAAATTAAGCATCTCAACCCCCTTTCAAAGGAGTAACAACTAACATCACATCATGTCAAAACCGCAATACACTGAAATGAAGCCATACACGTACACACGCATTATTAAGCACCACATAAAATCCAAACATATCCAAAGGATCCACGTAGTCACTTACGACCCACACAATTACAAAACACACGCATTTTGAAAGAGTGCCTTTAACAAGGCTAGCCGAATCTTTTGAAAATAATTTTCAAATGACCAAACAAACACATTTAGACGATCACCAATTATCATATCCACAAAACAAGAATTATATGGACAAGGTACTTGCCTCGATACCACGAGCACGGAACCACGAATGGACACGGCTCAACCGAGAAGCATCGGAACGCCCGATGCTAACGAAAAGGAAGACGACAACGAACGGAAGGGTTCAACACGGTTTCTTCGCAAGAAACTCAACCCTAACATCATATAATCCATAAATCAACAATCATACGAGGAAGGATAATCGTAGAACGACCGAAAACCCCTCTATGACATTCTATCGGACTCCTTCAAGGCGTCGATCAAGAAAACAACGAATCGATACGATCCAACCATGGAATAACAAGGTAAAAGATATAACACATCTAAATAATCATCAATCCATCACAATCCTAAGTTAAATCGGATTAAAACGGATGAAAACAACCAAAACACCCAAATTCCCCAAAACTAGATTTCTAGGAAATCTGACCTGATTCGGTAGATCGGAGGATGTTATAGGATGGATGATTGATGATATGAACTCAAAGACTTCATGGATTGATTGTCAAACAACATCCTTCCATGATTCCCACACCTCCAGCCGCGGAAGAGAAGGAAGAGAATGATAAAATGGGTGAAAAACCCGACTGCATGGCCTTAAATAGGCTGCCTGCCGGCCGCCTTACGTACGTAACCGGCCATGGCTTACGTACGTAACCGGCCATGGCCGACTCACTGCCTAGAAATGCCGGAAACGTTACGTACGTTACCGTCCAGGGCCTTACGTACGTAACTGGCCTTACGTACATAACTTCCGAGCACTACCGGCCGTAACTCGCCAGTGCCGACGTGGGCCCAGACTGCCCGGCCATGACTCGGCCGGGGCCAACTCCGACGGCCCGAACGACCCCAAAACCCGAAACTGAATACGAATCGAAGATACGGTTACGAAGTACTCGCAAAGACGAATTCGAGCACTAAGAGAACACACGATTCCGACCACCTGAAGGCTCGAAATTCGACAACGGAAAGTAATTACCCCAACTTTGGGAAATTACGAAAATGGTCCAAAACGTCCAAAAATCACGATATGTGATCGAATAACCAAACCGAAGTTCACAACACGTCTAACAAAGTTAAACGGACTTACGGGAAACTCAAAACAGCAGTTTCCAACGAGATTCGCAAGAATCGAACTCAAGTGTGGAAAAGTCGCCAAGAAGCACGGAACTCAACAAAACGACACTGAAACGAACTCGGATGACAAAAAGTGCAGAATTAATCATTCTAGAAATGACAAAACGGTCATGAGCAAGTCGTCAAAACGGACTTTCGCCGAAAAAAAAAGAAATTACCGGAAATCGAAATTACGGGTATTACATTCTACCCTCCTTAAAAGAAGTTTCGTCCCGAAACTTAAAACAAGTAGGGAGAAGCAATATCCCCGCCAGGAAAACTCGACGAGATACACAAAAATGCGTAACTAACGCCCAACGGCGAAACGTTACAAACTACGCAGAGGAATACTATGTGAAAATACGCTCCACGACGACCAACACAACGCCACCGGTAGAGACATAATAAAACCAACAAGTGACAAGCGTCATCAAACAGATAATATAGTCGAGTCGATTATCCGAACAATCACAAAACACAACGAACGAAAATCAATATGATTGACCAACCCAACGGTACATAAATCAAAACGTGAGCCAAATCGCTGAACAAATACGGAATTCCACCGCCCAAGGGTTGGAAGATCAAAAACGAGACTAATTTCCTGAACTTAAGAGAATTACAAAGGAGTCTGAACGTTCAACAATCACGAAACGAGATCAACAAAAGCCGAACAATCAAACGATTGAACCACAACGATCGAGACAACAAAAATCGAACAATCATGTCCGAATCACGAAGAACAATATGGTTCAAACAACAACTCCAAGGTTCACATCTCGACTCGAGACAATATATGATCCGGTGAAAGCAACAAGATGTGCATTCACATGAGATCTACAGGAAAGGGAATAGCAATTGAATAGTCACAACGTCAAATGAGTTATTCTGAAACAGTACCACACTCGTTCGATCAATAAAAGCAAGGGACAGGACAAGCTCAGAAAATATCAACGAACATAAACGAGTCGACAGAGTCGAAAATACAGAAGTTCAAAATCTGATCCACTTCGAATAAAAGAACTAGTAGAACCAAAAGATGTTACTTCCGAACAAGGTTCACAAGAATCGAACCCGACTCGGAAAAGTTACAGCAATAACCAGACCGACCCAAAACGAGATCACAGCTTGTTCGAACGACGAAACCGAAATACAGAACAAGTTCAGAAAGTATCAACGAACACGAGCGAGTCGATAGACTTCAGAGAGAGAAAAAATGCGGAAGTCAAAAATGATACGGGCATTACATTCGACCTCTTATAAAAGAAATGTCGTTCCCATAAATCACAACAACGGGAGTAAGGTGACAACGAATCGATACGATCCAACCATGGAATAAAAAGGTAAAAGATATAACACATCTAAATAATCATCAATACAGCACAATCCTAAGTTAAATCGGATTAAAACGAATGAAAACAACCAAAACACCCAAATTCCCCAAAACTAGATTTCTAGGAAATCTGACCTGATTCGGTAGATCGGAGGATGTTATAGGATGGATGATTGATGATATGAACTCCAAGACTTCATGGATTGATTGTCAAACAACATCCTTCCATGATTCCCACACCTCCATCCGCGGAAGAGAAGGAAGAGAATGAGAAAATAGGTGAAAAACCCGAATGCAGGGCCTTAAATAGGCTGCCTGCCGGCCGCCTTACGTACGTAACCGGCCATGGCTTACGTACGTAACCGGCCATGGCCGACTCACTGCCTAGTAATGCCGGAAACGTTACGTACGTTACCGGCCAGGGCCTTACGTACGTAACCGGCCTTAAGTATGTAACTGCCGAGCACTACCGGCCGTAACTCGGCAAGTGCCGGCCTGGGCCCAGACTGCCCGGCCATGACTCGGCCGGGGCCAACTCCGACAGCCCGAACGACCCCGAAACCCGAACCTGAATACGAATCGAAGATACGGTTACGAAGTACTCACAAAGACGAATTCGAGCACGAATAGAACACACGATTCCGACCACCCGAAGGCTCGAAATTCGACAACGGAAAGTAATTACCCCAACTTTGGGAAATTACGAAAATGGCCCAAAACGTCCGAAAATCACGATATGTGATCGAATAACCAAACCGAAGTTCACAACACGTCTAACAAAGTTAAACGGACTTACGGGAAACTCGAAACAGCAGTTTCCAACGAGATTCGCAAGAATCGAACTCAAGTGCGGAAAAGTCGCCAAGAAGCACGAAACTCAACAAAACGACACTGAAACGAACTCGGATGACAAAAAGTGCAGAATTAATCATTCTCTAAATGACGAAACGGTCATGAGAGAGTCGTCAAAACGGACTTTCACCGAAAAAAAAAGAAATTACCGGAAATCGAAATTACGGGTATTACAAATAGAGCTATTGCAAAGGTATTAAACTTATTTTCAGTACCTACTCAATCAGTGTTGTAACACCCCCAGATTTAACCGGAAATATTACAGTGCTGTGGGCCCCGAGATGAAACCCACAAGGCTAAAAGAAATATTCGCAAACATTTACAAATGCTCAAGAGGCCAACGACGGTACTATGTTTAAAAATGCACAAAGGTTTATAAAATCCATTTATCAAAAACCATCGTAAAAACTCATTTGAAATCGCAAGGCCAAACGGCCGACACTCAATAGTTTAGAAAACGATTTCCAAAGTAACCTCAGTTACCAGATACCAAAAGAGCATTTCAAAATACTCACGCAGCGGAAAAAGACCAACCATAAAGATACTCTAGCAGCGGAATACAAGAACCAATCAGAAACTCAATGCACAAAATATGTCCTAGCCAGTATCCTCCGGGAAGCTCATCTCTTCACGACCGCTACAAGCTCGATACTCCAAGAACCTAAAAAGAAATCCTGACGGAGTCGACCATAATGTCCAACAATGATAACCGTCACATCACATTAATAATTACATACCAATGAGAATACAACATAAGAATACGACCAACGTAATCTTACCGCCGTAACTTTACTTACTCAAGTCATTCTCATCAGAATAACCATTATCACATTTCATATCTCGTACTCGATTAACCAATAAACTCGAACCTAATAACTGTATTGTACCTCAAACAATATTCAAGATTCTCAAACTATCATCACCAACACACGATACGGAAATATACTAGTTCTGACCAATACGATCCATCGAATAACATCATCAAATCACAAGACGATAACCGATTGTCCATCAAAGACAAATACCAAAGGAAATACGGAACATACCTCGAGATATGAAGTGCCACGACAATCATATCAGTCTAATCCGAGATCAGAACAATGCAATACGGACACGGTCCTAGCACAAGACCTACAAATGCATACTCATATGACCACGTCAATATGCTCAAAACAATAACAATCATGTACTCAATGTAAATCCATGATCTAGCGCCCTGAGCATAGATCCCCATGATAATCCTACAAGATCAACATCAGGTGGAAAACCTGTCCAACGATCCAGCGCCCTCAGCATAGATACTGTAATACCCGTACTTTTTGTAAATCTTCTACTCTTGTGCTTTGTAAATTTTACACTCGTGTAAGTGTTTAGTAAGCTTATATTAATCTTGGAACTTTTGTCAATTGGATTTACCCCCATTTTCTTGTTCGGATCGTCGCTGTTTTCGGATCCTTAATGCGATTATACTACCTTTGTGTAAAAGGTAGCGCACGCTACGCACACCTTGTAGCACACGCTAATTTAGTGAGGGTAGCGCACGCTATCCGTTATAATTAGCGCACGCTACTAATGTATTGGAGGCAGACAGTCCAGTAGCTACTGGACTGGAAAAGGGAATTCCTAGCGTACGCTAGGTGTGACTGGTAGAGTACGCTAGATTTTAGTGGTAACGCACGCTACGTTACTAGAGTAACGTGCGCTAAAGAGAGCAGAGCTGGGGACAGTAGGTTCTGGACTGGGCACTGACTACCAGATAGCACACGCTATTAGGAATAATTAGCGAACGCTAATTTAAGTCACTAGCGCACGCTATGAGCAGGTGTTAGCGTACGCTAACGAAGCTGGCAGAGGCTACTGGTTTGCCTGGTGAATCCGATAGCATGCGCTCTTTTTCATGACTAGTGCACGCTAGTTCCTATTTAGTATAAATAGGACATCTCCGTTCCCAAATCGTCATTTCTTCCTTCCTTCACCTCCTTTGACGATTTCAGGCGATTCCAGGCGATTTGTGAGGAGTTCTTTGAGCTGCAATTATCTAGCAACATCTTTGAGTTTCTAGTTCGGATTTATCAACGTTTAATCCTCTCCACTGCTCCAAATTAAGGTAAACTTCTCACAACCCTAGATTTTCGGGATTTGGGAATTTTCCATCCTATCTCTTCGATCCATCTTGTTGTTATGTTAGAATATATTGATTACGAGTTATCTACCTTGGACACATGTTTTCCTACGGATTTATTGGTATATTTCCGGAGTTCTTGAGTATGTGGTATATTTGTCTTGCGATTCACTATCTAAGAGAATTATTCCCGGAACACATGTATCGGGGTAGTAAATTCGAGTGATTCCAACTTATTTTCATACCTATGGGGTTTTGATAATTGAATCACGAACTTGTCTAGGTTCGGAGTTGTCGAATCCTTCAATCTTGGTACCTTGTCATTCGTACCCTTTCCTCTCGATTCCAGGCAAGTGATTCTTGTGAAAGTTATGTTCTTAAATGTGAAAAGTAATGCATGTGATTGTGAGAGTTGCTTTCGTTCACTCCGAGAGGACCCAACGGGGTTGAGGAGGGTTCTGCTTATGTTGGTTCCGTGAACATTTGGGTTAGCCACTCCGAGATGATCCGACGGGGTCGAGGAGGGATTCGCGCATTGTCGAGTCCATGGTTAATCAAGAGATATCATCATTTCTAAATATGTTTGGATAATTGCATTTTCCAGAAAATCATTATCATGGCTTTGAATTGGTGCATATGCTTTTATGTATAAGACTTGACATTTCACTTGTAATACTTGCCCTAACCCCTCTCGTTTGGGGAAAATTACTTTTGTGTTTTTCAGGTCCTAAGGAACCATACGAGCGAGCACCGGGACGATACGATGAGGATGGCGAGGCGTGATACTGTGGCTAGTTGTGTTCCGTTTTGTTTGGTCGTTGTTCTACTCGGTCTATTTTATCCTTGTATTAATAAATGGTACTTGAGTACTTTAGGAAAGTCCTTTTCCATTGTCGTACATCTTCTTGTATTTCTTCATGGTATTGTTTGTCCGTGGTTGAACTTCCTTGTTTGTATCGAATTTATTGATTCCCAAGTGGATTTTGTCAAATTTAATACGTTGTGAGTGAGATAAGCCTAGTGGGTCCCAGGTCGGGATTTACGGCGCTGTGATATTCTCCGAATATCTCGGGGGGTGTTACAGAAGTTTGTATCAGAGCTTAGGTTTATGGATACCTAGGCTGTCGGATTGCTGGGTCTAAATATACTATTCCAAGAACACAGTATCATCGCGTTGCCGTCATCTCGTACGACCGGTACTCGTAAGTTCCCTATCTTATTTACCCTCTTTATTCACTCACTATCATTCGATTATGGGACATGAGAAGTCCATATTCTAGATGGGATTGCTTCGAGCTATGCTTATGATTTTACTTACATTTTTCTTTAGAATGTCAACTGGTAGAGGACGTGGACGCGTCCGTGGCGCAGCCGGTGGAGCGGCCATGTCCCTCAGCTCGGTAGAAGGCTCAGCTATGCCTAGCTTGTCGGACTCTATTCAACCTAGCACCGGTAGTCATCAGGAGCCGTCAGCCAGTCTGGGAACTTCTACAGGGAGCCAACCGGATGTGGGTGTTGCCACCATACTGCAGCAAGTGGCGAACCAAATGGCTCTTTTAACCCAAGCGGTACAGCTTAACCAACCACCTCCTGTTACTGACACTGGGGCTGAGAAGTGCTTACAAGATGTTATTTGTATGTGCCCTCCCCAATTTATTGGTGCAAATGATCCGATCGGCTGGGAAGATTGGATTAATGAGATGAATAAAGTTTTCATGGCCGTGAATTGTCCAGAGGCACGTAAGGTGCCAGTTGCCCAGTACTTCCTATCAAGGGACGAGTTTAAGGAATTGATGGAGGCCGAGTTCTGCCCGTGGCCTGTTCAGGAGGTCAGGATTCGAGCCTTTTACGAAGCTAAACCCTAGGATGTCCCTGTATCTCAGGCAATCATTGAATACAACCGTCAACTCAACCATGTGAAAAATCAAGTGAAGGAAGAGAGAGAGAGAATCCGTCACTTTGACATGCGAATGAAGCCAAAAGTTCGGCACTATATGTCGGGCTTCGCTTGCACCACATTGAAGGAGTATCAAGATAGGGCACTAGTCTATGATATGTCCTTCACTACTACCGAAACGACAAGTGAGAGTAAGAAGCAGAAGACCACTGGAAAGTTTTCTAGTGGTAAAGGTGGCAACCAGCGGGGATCATAGTCGGCAAGTTATCTAACCAAGGGGTCTTCCCGTGCATCGGGAGGTAAACGGAATTTCAGAGCTGGTGCTAGTGTGTCCAACCAGGTTGTGACATGTTTTAATTGTGGCCAACAAGGCCATCTTAATCGTGATTGTGGTCTACCCCCATTGAAGTGTTTTAATTGCGGCCAGGAAGGCCATAGAGCTATGTACTGTACGGAAGAAGAAAATCCACTTGGAACTCAGGCATCAGCCCCTACGCCTGGAGAACCGAGTGTTAATCAGAAGTCATGTACGGGTCATCCATCCCAGAGTTACGGTCTAGGCAGAGGCCGTGGTCATTCTGTTAGAAGGGGAGCCCTAGTGCTGGTTCGATGCAACCTCGTGTCTATGAGATGAGGAAATCTGGAGATCCATAGGCTACCGTGGCGATAGGTATCATTTCTCTTTTGTCTCATCCAGTTAGAGTGCTTTTTGATTCTAGTGCTTCTCATTCGTTCATCTCTTTGGATTGTATGCGTCGATTGAATATTGAGGGCTTGTCTCCTTGTGAGTCCTTTGTGGTTAAGTTACCCAGTGGTGATAGAATTGTGGGGGACAAGGAAGTTAGAGATTGTCCGGTGTTAATCGCCGAGAGAGTGTGGTTTTCGAACTTGATAGTTGTAGACATTGTTAATGAAGATCTAATCCTCGGTGACGATTGGCTCGATAGACACGGTGCGGTAATGAATTATCGCACGAAGATCATATCAATGTTGGCCAAAGATGGTACTGAACACCATTTTGCGGGGTACAAGAGGGGATGTCAGAAATTTTTGATTAGTGCCTTGAAGGTGACAAAACTTATTAGAAAGGGTTGTGTTGGGTATTGGTGTTATGCCATGAAAGTCGAAGATGGGAAAGTTGAACTTCCCTCGATTCCTGTTGTAAGTGATTTTTCGGATGTTTTTCCAGATGAATTACCGGGACTACCACCGGGGTGGGAAGTTGAATTTACAATTGATTTGGAGTCAGGAGCAACCCCGATTTCTAAGGCACCGTATCGTATGGAACCTTCAGAAATGCTAGAGTTGAAGAAACAACTGGGAGAATTGTTGGATAAAGGGTATATTAGACCCAGTGCCTCGCCATGGGGTGCACCGGTCTTGTTCGTAAGGAAGAAAGATGGTTCACTACGTTTGGGTATTGATTATCGGGAACTGAACAAAGTGACCATTAAGAATAAATACCTTTTGCCGCGTATCGATGATTTGTTTGATCAATTGCAGGGAGCCGCGGTGTTCTCAAAAATTGATTTGAGGTCCGGTTACTATCAACTTCGCATTAAGGAATCCGACGTTCCTAAGACCGCTTTCCGTACGAGGTATGGGCACTATGAGTTTGTGGTTATACCTTTTGGGTTAACCAACGCACCGGCGATATTTATGCAATTGATGAATAAAATATTTATTGAGCATCTTGATAATTGTGTAGTCGTTTTTATCGATGATATTTTGGTCTACTCTCGAGATGAAGAGGAAAACGCTCGGCATTTGCGATTGGTGTTGGAGATTTTGAGGACTCAGCACCTCTATGCAAAGTTTTCTAAGTGTGAATTCTGGCTGAAAGAAGTCATGTTTCTCGGACATGTGATTTCAGCGAAAGGGGTTCGGGTAGATCCCCAGAAAATTGAGGCAGTGTTAGATTGGGCCCCACCCAGGAACGTGAAGGAAGTTCGTAGCTTTTTGGGTATGGCCGGATACTACCGGAGGTTCGTCGAGGGGTTCTCCAAACTTGCTCGACCACTTACTCAATTACTCCAGAAGTCCGAAAGGTTCGAATGGAATGAAGAGAGACAACGGAGTTTCGAAGAGCTGAAAAGGCGTCTAACTACCGCGCCGGTTTTAGCCCTACCTCAGGGAGTCGGTGGGTATTCGGTTTATTGTGACGCATCAGGACAAGGACTTGGATGCGTACTCTTGCAGCTTGATAAGACGATTGTCTATGCTTCACGGCAACTTAAACCGTATGAGCTGAATTATCCTACCCATGATTTGGAATTAGCTGCTGTAGTGTTTGCACTGAAGATCTAGCGTCATTATTTGTACGGTTCTTCATTTCGAATTCATACCGACCACAAGAGCCTAAAGTATATTTTTAGCCAGAAGGAGCTGAATATGAGACAATGACGTTGGTTAGAGCTGATAAAAGATTATGATCTGGAAATCCGTTACCATCTAGGAAAGGCTAACGTTGTGGCTGATGCGTTGAGCCGGAAGTCGATATCTCTTCAGATGCTTGAGGTCCTTATGCCTCAAGTTAAGATCATACGAGAGTTAATTGAGCAGGGAGTCGAAGTATGGATCCAATGGGTTCAAGGTCAAATGTGTACCCTTGAGGCTATTCCGTCCTTGATCGACGATGTCGGAGAAAAACAGGAGAATGACCCAATGCTTGTCCAACTGAAGGCGGACGTGGAAAGAGGGAAAGCCCCTGGTTTTATGATCAACGAGGATGGCATTTTGAAATTTCAAGGTAGGCTTTGTGTTCCGAATGACTCAGAGCTGAGATAGAGAATACTCCGAGAAGCCCATGCTACACCTTACTCGATCCATCCTGGGACGAGTAAGATGTACAAGGATATTAAAAGGAGTTTTTGGTGGAATAATATGAAGAGAGATGTCACCAAGTTTGTGTCAAGGTGTTTGACCAGTCAACAAGTCAAAATTGAGCATCAACGGCCGGCCGGGCTGTTGAAACCTCTCCCTATTCCCGAATGGAAATGGGAGGATATTACCATGGATTTCATCACCGGGATGCCAAGGACTAAATCGGGGATGAATATGATTTGGGTTATTATTGACCGATTGACTAAGTCGTCACATTTTCTTGGCATTAAGGACACGTGGGGACCGGAGCGATTGTCCCGGATTTTTATATCGGAGATTGTGAGATTACACGGTACGCCAAAGTCTATTGTTTCCGATCGTGATGGCCGTTTCGTGTCGCATTTTTGGAAGGCGGTCCATCAAGCCTTGGGCACCGAATTGAGGTTGAGTACTTCCTTCCACCCACAGTCTGACGGTCAGACTGAGCGGACAATCCAGACATTGGAAGATATGCTGAGGGCGTGTGCCCTGGATTGGAGTACCGATTGGGAAATACACCTACCTTTGATCGAGTTCACTTACAATAATAGTTGGCGCGCATCGATCAAGATGGCACCTTTTGAGGCATTGTATGGTAGGCGGTGTAGATCTCCACTTTGTTGGGAGGAAGCTTCAGATTTAGTCGGGACAGAACCCGATATGTTGATAGAAACCAAAGAGAAGATTTCCATTATCCGAGACCGATTGTTAACCGCTCAGAGTCGACAAAAATCCTACGCCGACAATCGTCGTCGGCCCTTGGAATTTGATGTGGGTGATCATGTCCTACTCAAAGTATCACCGATTAGAGGAGTCTTCAGGTTCGGGAAAAGGGGCAAACTTAGTCCGAGATAGATTGGACCATTTGAGATTCTCGACAGAATTGGGGAACTGGCCTATCGATTGGCTTTACCTCCAGCCCTTAGCCATGTTCACAGTGTGCTCCATGTTTCCCAACTGAGGAGGTATGTCACTGACCCGAGTCATATCATTGATTACGGGGACATCGAGATCGCAGAGGATGTCACATTTGAAGAGAAACCAGTAAAAGTACTAGAGCATCGAGTAAAACAACTCCGGCACAAAACCATACCGTTGGTTAAAGTTCAGTGGTCACGACACGGAGTTGAGGAAGCGACGTGGGAAACCGAGGAGAGCATGCGCACTAAATACCCAGAGTTATTCATTTCTTAAGTTTCGGGACGAAACTTCATTTTAGAGGGGGAGGATGTAATACCCGTACTTTTTGTAAATCTTCTACTCTTGTGCTTTGTAATTTTTACACTCGTGTAAGTGTTTAGTAAGCCTATATTAATCTTGGAACTCTTGTCAATTGGATTTACCCCCCTTTTCTTGTTCGGATCTTCGCTGTTTTCGGATCCTTGATGCGATTATACTACCTTTGTGTAAAGGGTAGCACACGCTACGCACACCTTGTAGCGCACGCTAATTTAGTGAGGGTAGCGCACGCTAGGGATTCGCGCATTGTCGAGTCCACGGTTAATCAAGAGATATCATCATTTCTAAATATGTTTGGATAATTGCATTTTCCAGAAAATCATTATCATGGCTTTGAATTGGTGCATATGCTTTTATGTATAAGACTTGACATTTCACTTGTAATATTTGCCCTAACCCCTCTCGTTTGGGGAAAATTACTTTTGTGTTTTTCAGGTCCTAAGGAACCATACGAGCGAGCACCGAGACGATACGATGAGGATGGCGAGGCGTGATACTGTGGCTAGTTGTGTTCCGTTTTGTTTGGTCGTTGTTCTACTCGGTCTATTTTATCCTTGTATTAATAAATGGTACTCGAGTACTTTAGGAAAGTCCTTTTCCATTGTCGTACATCTTCTTGTATTTCTTCATGGTATTGTTTATCCGTGGTTGAACTTCCTTGTTTGTATCGAATTTATTGGTTCCCAAGTGGATTTTGTGAAATTTAATACGTTGTGAGTGAGATAAGCCTAGTGGGTCCCAGGTCGGGATTTACGGCACTGTGATATTCTCCGAATATCTCGGGGGGTGTTATAGAATTTTGTATCAGAGCTTAGGTTTATGGATACCTAGGCTGTCGGATTGCTGGGTCTAAATGTACTATTCCAAGAACACAGTATCGTCGCGCTGCCGTCATCTCGTACGACCGGTACTCGTAAGTTCCCTATCTTATTTTCCCTCTTTATTCACTCACTATCATTCGATTATGGGACATGAGAGGTCCATATTCTAGATGGGATTGCTTCGAGCTATGCTTATGATTTTACTTACATTTTTCTTTAGAATGTCAACTGGTAGAGGACGTGGACGCGGCCGTGGTCGTGGCCGAGGGCGTGGCACAGCCGGTGGAGCGGCCATGTCCCTCAGCTCGGTAGAAGGCTCAGCTATGCCTAGCTTGTCGGACTCTATTCAACCTAGCACCGATAGTCATCAGGAGCCGTCAGCCAGTCTGGGAACTTCCACAGGGAGCCAACCGGATGTGGGTGTTGCCACCATACTGCAGCAAGTGGCGAACCAAATGGCTCTTTTAACCCAGGCGGTACAGCTTAACCAACCACCTCCTGTTACTGACACTGGGGCTGAGAAGTGGTTACAAGATGTTATTCGTATGCGCCCTCCCCAATTTATTGGTGCAAATGATCCGATCGGCTGGGAAGATTGGATTAATGAGATGAATAAAGTTTTCATGGCCGTGAATTGTCCAGAGGCACGTAAGGTGCCAGTTGCCCAGTACTTCCTATCAAGGGATGCGGCTAGCTGGTGGCAAGCTGTTGCACCTCAGGATCGTGAGGTTTCATGGGACGAGTTTAAGGAATTGATGGAGGCCGAGTTCTGCCCGTGGCCTGTTCAGGAGGCCAGGATTCGAGCCTTTTACGAAGCTAAACCCCAGGATGTCCCTGTATCTCAGGCAATCATTGAATACAACCGTCAACTCAACCATGTGAAAAATCAAGTGAAGGAAGAGAGAGATAGAATCCGTCACTTTGACATGCGAATGAAGCCAAAAGTTCGGCACTATATGTCGGTCTTCGCTTGCACCACATTGAAGGAGTATCAAGATAGGGCACTAGCCTATGATATGTCCTTCACTACTACCGAAACGACAAGTGAGAGTAAGAAGCAGAAGACCACTGGAAAGTTTTCTAGTGGTAGAGATGGCAACCAGCGGGGATCAGTCGGCAAGTTATCTAACCAAGGGGTCTTCCCGTGCATCGGGAGGTAAACGGAATTTCAGAGCTGGTGCTAGTGTGTCCAACCAGGTTGTGACATGTTTTAATTATGGCCAACAAGGCCATCTTAATCGTGATTGTGGTCTACCCCCATTGAAGTGTTTTAATTGCGGCCAGGAAGGCCATAGAGCCATGTACTGTACGGAAGAAGAAAATCCACTTGGAACTCAGGCATCAGCCCCTACGCCTGGAGAACCGAGTGTTAATCAGAAGTCATGTACGGGTCAGCCATCCCAGAGTTACGGTCTAGGCAGAGGCCATGGTCAGTCTGTTAGAGGGGGAGCCCTAGTGCTGGTTCGATGCAACCTCGTGTCTATGAGATGAGGAAATCTGGAGATCCAGAGGCTACCGTGGCGACAGGTATCATTTCTCTTTTGTCTCATCCAGTTAGAGTGCTTTTTGATTCTGGTGCTTCTCATTCGTTCATCTCTTTGGATTGTATGCGTCGATTAAATATTGAGGGCTTGTCTCCTTGTGAGTCCTTTGTGGTTAAGTTACCCAGTGGTGATAGAATTGTGGGGGACAAGGAAGTTAGAGATTGTCCGGTGTTAATCGCCGAGAGAGTGTGGTTTTTGAACTTGATAGTTGTAGACATTGTTGATGAAGATCTAATCCTCGGTGACCATTGGCTCGATAGACACGGTGCGGTAATGAATTATCGCACGAAGATCATATCAATGTTGGCCAAAGATGGTACTGAACACCATTTTGCGGGGTACAAGAGGGGATGTCAGAAATTTTTGATTAGTGCCTTGAAGGTGACAAAACTTATTAGAAAGGGTTGTGTTGGTATTGGTGTTATGCCATGAAAGTCGAAGATGGGAAAGTTGAACTTCCCTCGATTCCTGTTGTAAGTGATTTTCAGGATGTTTTCCCAGACGAATTACCGGGACTACCACCGGGGTGGGAAGTTGAATTTACAATTTATTTGGAGTCAGGAGCAACCCCGATTTCTAAGGCACCGTATCGTATGGCACCTTCAGAAATGCTAGAGTTGAAGAAACAACTGGGAGAATTGTTGGATAAAGGGTATATTAGACCCAGTCCCTCGCCATGGGGTGCACCGGTCTTGTTCGTAAGGAAGAAAGATGGTTCACTACGTTTGTGTATTGATTATCGGGAACTGAACAAAGTGACCATTAAGAATAAATACCCTTTGCCGCGTATCGATGATATGTTTGATCAATTGCAGGGAGCCGCGGTGTTCTCAAAAATTGATTTGAGGTCCGGTTACTATCAACTTCGCATTAAGGAATCCGACGTTCCTAAGACCGCTTTCCGTACGAGGTATGGGCACTATGAGTTTGTGGTTATACCTTTTGGGTTAACCAACGCACCGGCGATATTTATGCAATTGATGAATAAAATATTTATTGAGCATCTTGATAATTGTGTAGTCGTTTTTATCGACGATATTTTGGTCTACTCTCGAGATGAAGAGGAACACGCTCGGCATTTGCGATTGGTGTTGGAGATTTTGAGGACTCAGCACCTCTATGCAAAGTTTTCTAAGTGTGAATTCTGGCTGAAAGAAGTCATGTTTCTCGGACATGTGATTTCAGCGGAAGGGGTTCGGGTAGATCCCCAGAAAATTGAGGCAGTGTTAGATTGGGCCCCACCTAGGAACGTGAAGGAAGTTCGTAGCTTTTTGGGTCTGGCCGGATACTACCGGAGGTTCATCGATGAGTTCTCCAAACTTGCTCGACCACTTACTCAATTACTCCAGAAGTCCGAAAGGTTCGAATGGAATGAAGAGAGACAACGGAGTTTCGAAGAGCTGAAAAGGCGTCTGACTACCGCGCCGGTTTTAGCCCTACCTCAGGGAGTCGGTGGGTATTCGGTTTATTGTGACGCATCAGGACAAGGACTTGGATGCGTACTCTTGCAGCATGATAAGACGATTGCCTATGCTTCACGGCAACTTAAACCGTATGAGCTGAATTATCCTACCCATGATTTGGAATTAGCTGCTGTAGTGTTTGCCTTTGAAGATGCGCGTCATTATTTGTACGGTTCTTCATGTCGAATTTATACCGACCACAAGAGCCTAAAGTATATTTTTAGCCAGAAGGAGCTGAATATGAGACAACGACGTTGGTTAGAGCTCATAAAAGATTATGATCTGGAAATCCTTTACCATCCAGGAAAGGCTAACGTTGTGGCGGATGCGTTGAGCCGGAAGTCGATATCTCTTCAGATGCTTGAGGTCCTTACGCCTCAAGTTAAGATCAGACGAGAGTTAATTGAGCAGGGAGTCGAAGTATGGATCCAACGGGTTCAGGGTCAAATGTGTACCCTTGAGGCTATTCCGTCCTTGATCGACGATGTCGGAGAAAAACAGGAGAATGACCTAATGCTTGTCCAACTGAAGGCGGACGTGGAAAGAGGAAAAGCCCCTGGTTTTATGATCCATGAGGATGGCATTTTGAAATTTCAAGGTAGGCTTTGTGTTCCGAATGAGAATACTCCGAGAAGCCCATGCTACACCTTACTCGATCCATCCTGGGACGAGTAAGATGTACAAGGATATTAAAAGGAGTTTTTGGCGGAATAATATGAAGAGAGATGTCACCAAGTTTGTGTCAAGGTGTTTGACATGTCAACAAGTAAAAATTGAGCATCAACGGCCGGCCGGGCTGTTGAAACCTCTCCCTATTCCCGAATGGAAATGGGAGGATATTACCATGGATTTCATCACCGGGATGCCAAGGACTAAATCGGGGATGAATATGATTTGGGTTATTATTGACTGATTGACTAAGTCGACACATTTTCTTGGCATTAAGGACACGTGGGGACTGGAGCGATTGTCCCGGATTTTTATATCGGAGATTGTGAGATTACACGGTACGCCAAAGTCTATTGTTTCCGATCGTGATGGCCATTTCGTATCGCATTTTTGGAAGGCGGTCCATCAAGCCTTGGGCACCGAATTGAGGTTGAGTACTTCCTTCCACCCACAGTCTGACGGTCAGACTGAGCGGACGATCCAGACATTGGAAGATATGCTGAGGGCGTGTGCCCTGGATTGGAGTACCGATTGGGAAATACACCTACCCTTGATCGAGTTCACTTACAATAATAGTTGGCATGCATCAATCAATATGGCACCTTTTGAGGCATTGTATGGTAGGCGGTGTAGATCTCCACTTTGTTGGGAGGAAGCTTCAGATTTAGTCGGGACGGAACCCGATATGTTGATGGAAACCAAAGAGAAGATTTCCATTATCCGAGACCGATTGTTAACCGCTCAGAGTCGACAAAAATCCTACGCCGACAATCGTCGTCGGCCCTTGGAATTTGATGTGGGTGATCATGTCCTACTCAAAGTATCACTGATTAGAGGAGTCTTCAGGTTCGGGAAAAGGGGCAAACTTAGTCCGAGATATATTGGACCATTTGAGATTCTCGACGCAATGGGGAACTGCCTATCGATTGGCTTTACCTCCAGCCCTTAGCCATGTTCACAGTGTGTTCCATGTTTCCCAACTGAGGAGGTATGTCCCTGACCCGAGTCATATCATTGATTACGGGGACATCGAGATCGCAGAGGATGTCACATTTGAAGAGAAACCAGTGAAAGTACTAGAGCATCGAATAAAACAACTCCGGCACAAAACCATACCGTTGGTTAAAGTTCAGTGGTCACGACACGGAGTTGAGGAAGCGACGTGGGAAACTGAGGAGAGCATGCGCACTAAATACCCAGAGTTATTCATTTCTTAAGTTTCGGAACGAAACTTCATTTTAGAGGGGGAGGATGTAATACCCGTACTTTTTGTAAATCTTCTACTCTTGTGCTTTGTAATTTTTACACTCGTGTAAGTGTTTAGTAAGCCTATATTAATCTTGGAACTCTTGTCAATTGGATTTACCCCCCTTTTCTTGTTCGGATCGTTGTTGTTTTCGGATCCTTGATGCGATTATACTACCTTTGTGTAAAGGGTAGCGCACGCTAATTTAGTGAGGGTAGCGCACGCTATTCGTTATAATGAGCGCACGCTACTAATGTATTGGAGGCAGACAGTCCAGTAGCTACTGGACTGGAAAAGGGAATTCCTAGCGTACGCTAGGTGTGACTGGTAGCGTACGCTAGATTTTAGTGGTAACGCACGCTACGTTACTAGAGTAATGTGCGCTAAAGATAGAAGAGCTGGGGACAGTAGGTTCTGGACTGGGCACTGACTACCAGGTAGCGCACGCTATTAGGAATAATTAGTGCACGCTAATTTAAGTCACTAGCACACGCTATGAGCAGGTGTTAGCGTACGCTAACGAAGCTGGCAGAGGCTACTGGATTGCCTGGTGAATCCGATAGCGCGCGCTATTTTTCATGACTAGCGCACGCTAGTTCCTATTTAGTATAAATAGGACATCTCCATTCCCAAATCATCATTTCTTCCTTCCTTCACCTCCTTGGACGATTTCAGGCGATTCCGGGCGATTTGTGAGGAGTTCTTCGAGCTGCAATTATCTAGCAACATCTTTGAGTTTCTAGTTCGGATTTATCAACGTTTAATCCTCTCCACCGCTCCAAATCAAGGTAAACTTCTCACAACCCTACATTTTCGGGATTTGGGAATTTTCCATCCTATCTCTTCGATCTAGCTTGTTGTCATGTTAGAATATATTGATTACGAGTTATCTACCTTGGACACATGTTTTCCTATGGATTTATTGGTATATTTCCGGAGTTCTTGAGTATGTGGGATATTTGTCTTGTGATTCACTATCTAAGAGAATTATTCCCGGAACACATGTATCGGGGTAGTAAATTCGAGTGATTCCATCTTATTTTCATACCGATGGGGTTTTGATAATTGAATGACGAACTTGTCTAGGTTCGGAGTTGTCGAATCCTTCAATCTTGGTACCTTGTCATTCGTACCCTTTCCTCTCGATTCCAGGCAAGTGATTCTTGTGAAAGTTATGTTCTTAAATGTGAAAAGTAATGCATGTGATTGTGAGAGTTGCTTTCGTTCACTCCGAGAGGACCCGACGGGGTCGAGGAGGGTTCCGCTTATGTCGGTTCCGTGAACATTTGGGTTAGCCAGAGATGATCCGACGGGGTCGAGGAGAGATTCGCGCATTTTCGAGTCCACGGTTAATCAAGAGATATCATCATTTCTAAATATGTTTGGATAATTGTTTTGTGTTTTTCAGGTCCTAAGGAACCATACGAGCGAGCACCGTTACGATACGATGAGGATGGCGAGGCGTGATACTGTGGCTAGTTGTGTTCCGTTTTGTTTGGTCGTTGTTCTACTCGGTCTATTTTATCCTTGTATTAATAAATGGTACTCGAGTACTTTAGGAAAGTCCTTTTCCATTGTCGTACATCTTCTTGTATTTCTTTATGGTATTGTTTGCCCGTGGTTGAACTTCCTTGTTTGTATCGAATTTAGTGATTCCCAAGTGGATTTTGTCAAATTTAATACGTTGTGAGTGAGATAAGCCTAGTGGGTCCCAGGTCGGGATTTACGGCGCTGTGATATTCTCCGAATATCTCGGGGGGTGTTGCAGATACCCGTGATGATCCTACAAGATCAAAATCAGGTGGACGACCTGTCCAACGATCCAGCGCCCCCAGCATAGATCCCCGTGATGATCCTACAAGATCAAAATCAGGTGGACGACCTGTCCAACGATCCAGCGCCCTCAGCATAGATCCCCGTGATGATCCTACAAGATCAAAATCGGATGGACGACCTGTCCAACGATCCAGCGCCCTCAGCATAGATCCTCATTATCCCTTCGAATCATGTACAACATAAACAATGCAATTATGCATACACATATTTGCATCAATATGTTCATCAACATGAACAACATATGAATCAAAACATGAAATGACACTATGATAAACAACTAGGACGACCTCATGTTCGGCAACATAAATGACAACCTGCATAATCAACATCATCAGTACTAAACCGAATCAAACTAAGATACTGTCCCGAATCCTTCAGGAGAAATCTCAATGTCAAATCATCACCGGTGATTATCCTCGATGCTCAGCAATCCAAGCGTACAATGAACTATAGATACTCATATCCTAGTCTTTATCGCAACGTAACCTCGATACCCTAACATATCAATAACTGACATAAAGCATATACATTATGATCTACCTCCCAGAATCAGAGGAACGATATACAATCCAATTACCCAGAGATTACAATAATAATCATCGCTATATACATTATAAACGAAATGAAACTGAAACCATTCATTAAATATTATAACTGAGCAAGTAATAACTTGCCTCGATACCGATACCACAAAGCTGTTACTGGACCCATTGCCTTTGTCTACGAGCTCCTCAGCCCCGATCAAAAGCAACACAATGATCGTAATCCACGATTAATTATCGCAACCTAATGCAATAATCAAATGACAACACATCCGATAATAATCAACAACCGACAAAACCAACCAATCAAACTCAACGGTTCAACAAAAACCTCGAATAAACGCAATTTGAACAAACCAAATCAAACCATCACGAATTCATAATCACAACACAAAAATACTGCACTGACTGCCTACTTAGCGCACGTTGCGCTAAGTCGCTCCCGTTAGCGTGCGCTAGCCAGTAAGCTTAGCGTGCGCTAATGCTGTGCAGTGGCATGCATTCCAAGCATCGTCTAACACTTCCATCATATCAATGATCAACTCATCTCGATATTAAGGATTTCATAACATATTCGATTCCAACTTTAATCTTTAAACACGAATCAACAAGATTCCTTCTTGTTCATATTTGGTAAATTCATAGAACAATTTACCGATTATGATCATGAATAATCATATTCCAAAATCGTCCGTAACCTTTCCAATTTTCAGTTCTTACTCATAACAATCATGACATATATAATTCAATCGTTCTTCAAGAACACGAATTATCCGAATTCACGTTCATGATCCATAAAATGACATAATCTGATGTGTTCTAACATCTAAAAATCCTTATTCATCATGTCCTTCGACATACAATTCATATAACTTCAAGAATCACAACAACACCACCATAATCGTTACCATGTGAAATAACCAACGACAAAACATCAAAAATCCGAATTGAAGAAGGGAATTACATCAACATATCTCTTGAATTCCATCCAAAACCATATGAAACATGTCAATACTCATATATTGATAACAACACTAACTTAGTTCGATAATCCAACTCGTTATCATGCTCATCAACTCGAATATATGATGCTCATCAACTCAAAAACATCAATAATCAATCCAAGCGAAATCCAGAGAGTGATTACCTTTTTGAAGGAATGGATTGATTTCCAAGGTTGAATCCATTTCCAAGAATCGCCAATTATTTAAAGAACAAGGCTTTAATCCATGATTTCCATCTTTAATCTTGATAAAGATCATCATCTCGGAATGTTTCTGGACCTCAAGTACCTCCCAAAGTTTTCTCTCGATCGAGTGAAAGAAATGAACAAAATGCTCCAAAACACCCGTCTATCCCCTTATATAGAATACATTACTAGCATGCACTAACATCTCATGTTTAGCGTGCGCTACAGCCTTAGCGTGCGCTAACTGACTTTGTTAGCGTGCGCTATCACAGCCCAGAGGCAACTGCCTTGCTTCGTAAACTAGCTTACGTATGTAATGCCCATGCATTAACGTACGTAAAACATCATGTCTAGCGTACACAAGTCCTTTCCCTTAGCGTGCACTATCCGAAGTTGACTTACTACAGTCTGCACCTACCTCGAATATGCTCGTGACCCCACATGCCGAAAGCAACCAATAAAGCCAAGATTCCCTGTTGACCGATCTGATATTAGCGTGCGCTAACAACAGGCATTAGCGTGTGCTAATGCTTTTCGACAAACATCAGTTGACTACTCAGAACATGCGCCGAAAGTGGCCTGGTCCACACATAGATTCCTCCTGATCTGTTCTGCACTAGCGTGCGCTAAGTTATGTCCGTAGCGTGCGCTAAACCTGCACGATAGCGTGCACTACTGTGATTATTAACGTGCGCTAATAATGTTACACTTAGCGATTTCCAACTTTACTCGTCCGTCTCGACATACTCGATACGTATACATGACGCACTATATTCTCTAATACAATTGTCGACCAAGTACGACAATTATACCAATATTGACATCTCAGTCCTTCATTTATTTTATCTATACTGTACAGATTCCACGCTGTACAATATAACTCGGATAAAATAATATTAAACAACGGTAGTAGAAGTTCCGGATATTACATACTACACTTAAAATAAGTTTCGTCCTCAAAACTTGAAATCCGTCATAGAAAAACAAGCAAACCGTTCAACCAAAATATTCCGAAACCATCATGACGACGATCAATCATCATTATTACCAAATAACCAAAATAGCGCGAAGTCGACGATCTCTGGAGATACTAGCAAGTGACTTCCCTGTAAAGCCTCAATACGCTTACAATAACAATTCTATGAGTCTCAGCAAAATATATCATCTTCGGATGAAATAATCTATCCGAATCAAATCCTGTCTGCCTGATTACATAATAAAGTCCCAAATCCGATAAGACGAATAATACACAATACATCTGCGAAACAACTGCCCAAAATGACACGAATCCCGAGACATCGACATAAAATCCGAACGCTCAGATGATCACCAACAATGATCAACCAATAAGTCAATCGAATTTATCATCGACACGATAAATTCCAATATGACCGACCAGAGGTCAAAACACAGTCGAGAATATCATCAACATGACAAACTCTATTATTACCAACGAAGGAGCAACAATAATCGGGAATACCTTCACATGGTAAATTCTAACACGATAAATACAGAACCACATAGACAGATATACGGAAGAATAACTTTCTCGAAATGCTATACAAATCACATACAGTGGATTTCAGCGAAACACATCTGGTTGGTGAGCATACCCCTCGGCATGCGAACACCCAAGCAAGCCGACGAAAATAACCAATCATACCAATGAACTCACATAGCACAATATACTCCAGTTTCACCAAACCCGAAGTTCCAAGGTCATATTATGTGCATGATTCTACAACACACGACATATTTTCCTTATCTGATCAACCAACCGGTCATCTCTAGATAACCAAAATGCCATACCAAAATTCGGATCTCTATTCATCGTACAATAGGAATGTCATAACCAGTTCGCGAGTCACACTCACAACTTTACCACGATATGCACTATGCACAAAATGCATATGGTTATCAATCACATTTTCAAAACCAGTTTGAAATCACATAGTCTTGTCAAAAGACAAATTTTCGAAAATTCTTTCAAGAGTTTGAAAACTCAAAACATAAATTTTCATAAGACCACGAAATCAATATTAAAAATTAAATCGGCTTGCTGGTGCCAAGTTCTCGATAAAAATTCTTTTCGAATACACACGATTAAATAAAATGGAATTTATGCAAATGCTTGTCCATATCCATACTCCTGTATACCAATTCGGCTCGTCACCAATTTCACTGATATTCCATCGGAAAACCACACGATGAAATTCCAAAATCTCAATATATAAACTCTGATAAAAACTCCTCCTCCACATACTACTCGCAACGTCAATCCTTAATCCATCCTGGATCACCTCAAATATGATATGACAAAACATTGAAACGAATCAATACAGCGAAAGACTTCCCGAAAAGTTTCATTTGAACAAGTAAACCAAAGCCTCGAAAGGCGGAAATAACATAGGTAAACGATTGGTAAAGTGTTTTACAAATCTCGGGAGTTTTAGAAAACAAGAAAAAACCTTTTGAAACATTAGGGTCTCAGCCCGTATCTCGTTCCACATTAGAAGAAGTTTAAAAAGTAGAAAACTCTTTTCGAACCCCAAGTCCTGAGTTATAAAACCATTTCAAAATCGATTGGGTCTCGGCCCAAAAATCATTTTCCGTAAAACCTCCGTGAGACATTCATTTTGAAAAGTATCATTTTCAAATGCTCAAAAGCAGTTTCATGTATCACAAAATGATCTATCATGACTACATGTTCTTCTCAACCATGCACAATATTTCTCCCAAATGCACAATTCCGTTTCAAAATCTAACCAACATACTGATTTCCAAAATCATAGTTTCTCAAATCATCAATCATGTCCTACTCTGACATCTCATACTGTAACACATGATATCTGCTGAATCTCAAAACGTATAAACTTAGAACGGCAATAAATCTCAACGAAATTCAAAAATCCAAATACTTACAGATCGTGAAGCCGACGATTCCCCGTGATACTGCACATGTCTCGACTCTAGAAAATACTCGACACAGAGATTTACAAAGCACACATTTTGCAAACACAGTTCAACTCGAGAACACGACACATTTCTATCAGAAGAAATAGTTAGTACCATTTGGAAAAGTTTACAACAATCCCAGTACCACACTAATAAATCACATAACACATAAGCTCGAGTAAACAACAAAAACTCACAGCTCTAATATTTGTCAATCGATAACTCGAATGACGCGACAAAAACACGACCTAACTCGACCCGATTGCCTAGGTTTTCTCAACCTAAGCTCCGATACCATATTTTGTAACACCCCCAGATTTAACCGGAAATATTACAGCGCCGTGGGCCCCGAGATGGAACCCACAAGGCTAAAAGAAATATTCGCAAACATTTACAAATGCCCAAGAGGCCATTTATAAAAATGCACAAAGGTTTATAAAATCCATTTATCAAAAACCGTCGTAAAAACTCATTTGAAATCGCAAGGCCAAACGGCCGACACTCAAAAGTTTAGAAAACGATTTCCAAAGTAACCTCAGTTACCAGATACCAAAAGAGCATTTCAAAATACTCACGCAGCAGAAAAAGACCAACCATAAAGATACTCTAGCAGCGGAATACAAGAACCAATCAGGAACTCAATGCACAAAACATGTCCTAGCCAGTATCCTCCGGGAAGCTCATCTCTTCACGACCGCTACAAGCTCGATACTCCAAGAACCTAAAAATAAATCCCACGACGGGGTCATCCATAATGTCCAACAATGATAACCGTCACATCACATGAATAATTACATACCAATGAGAACACAACATAAGAATGCGACCAACGTAATCTTACCGCCGTAAATTTACTTACTCAAGTCATTCTCATCAGAATAACCATTATCACATTTCACATCTCGTACTCAATTAACCAATAAACTCGACCTAATATCTGTATTGTACCTCAAACAATATTCAAGATTCTCAAACTATCATCACCAACTCACGATACGAAAATATACCAGTTCTGATCAATACGATCCATCGAATAACATCATCAAATCCCAAGACGATAACCGATTGTCCATCAAAGACAAATACCAAAGGAAATACGGGACATACCTGGAGATATGAAGTGCCACGACAATCATATCAGTCTAATCCGAGATCAGAACAATGCAATACGGACACGGTCCTAACACAAGACCTACAAATGCATACTCATATGACCACGTCAATATGCTCAAAAACAATAACAATCATGCACTCAATGTAATTCCATGATCCAGCGCCCTGAGCATAGATCCCCGTGATGATCCTACAAGATCAACATCAGGTGGAAAACCTATCCAACGCTCCAGCGCCCTCAGCATAGATCCCCGTGATGATCCTACAAGATCAAAATCAGGTGGACGACCTGTCCAACGATCCAGCGCCCTCAGCATAGATCCCCGTGATGATCCTACAAGATCAAAATCAGGTGGACGACCTGTCCAACGATCCAGTGCCCTCAGCATAGATCCCCGTGATGATCCTACAAGATCAAAATTAGGTGGACGTTCGATCCAGCACCCTCAGCATAGATCCTCATGATCCCTTCGGATCATTTACAACATAAATAGTGCAATTATGCATACACATATGCAAATCAATATGTTCATCAACATGAACAACATATGAATCAAAACATGAAACGACACTATGATAAACAACTAGGACGACCTCATGTTCGGCAACATAAATGACAACCTGCATGATCAACATCATCAGTACTAAACCGAATCAAACTAAGATACTATCCCGAATCCTACAGGAGAAATCTCAATGTCAAATCATCACGAGCGATTATCTTCGATGCTCGGCAATCCAAGCGTACAATGAACTATAGATACTCACATCCTCGTCTTTATCGCAACGTAACCTCGATACCCGAACATATCAATAACTGAGATAAAACATATACATTATGATCTACCTCCTAGAATCGGAGGAACGATATACAATCCAATTACCCAGAGTTTACAATAATAATCATCGCTATATGCATTATAAACGAAATGAAACCGAAACCATTCATTAAATATTATAACTGAGCAAGTAATAACTTGCCTCGATATTGATACCACGAAGCTGTTACTGGACCCATTGCCTTTGTCTACGAGCTCCTCAGCCCCGATCAAAAGCAACACAACGATCGTAATCCACAATTAATTATCGCAACCTAATGCAATAATCAAATGACAACACATCCGATAATAATCAACAACCGACAAAACCAACCAATCGAACTCAACGGTTCAATAAAAACCTCGAATAAACGTAATCTGAACAAACCAAATCAAACCATCACGAATTCATAATCACAACACAAAAATACTGCACTGACTGCCAACTTAGCGCACGTTAAACGCATAACGTAGCATGCGCTAAGTCGCTCCCGTTAGCGTGCGCTAGCCAGTAAGCTTAGCGTGCGGTAATGCTGTGCAGTGGCATGCATTCCAAGCATCGTCTAACACTTCCATCATATCAATGATCAACTCATCTCGATATTAAGGATTTCATAACATATTCGATTCCAACTTTAATCTTTAAACACGAATCAACAAGATTCCTTCTTGTTCATATTTGGTAAATTCATAGAACAATTTACCGGTTATGATCATGAATAATCATATTCTAAAATCGTCCATAACCTTTCCAATTTCCAGTTCTTATTCATAACAATCATGACATATATAATTCAATCGTTCTTCAAGAACACGAATTATCCGAATTCACGTTCATGATCCATAAAATGACATAATCCAATGTGTTCTAACATCTAAAAATCCTTATTCATCATGTCCTTCGACATACAATTCATATAACTTCAAGAATCACAACAGCACCACCATAATCGTTACCATACGAAGTAACCAACGACAAAACACCAAAAATCCGAATTGAAGAAGGGAATTACATGAACATATCTCTTGAATTCCATCCAAAACCATACGAAACATATCAATACTCATATATTGATAACAACACTAACTTAGTTCGGTAATCCAACTCGTTATCATGCTCATCAACTCGAATATATGATAATCATCAACTCAAGAACATCAATAATCAATCCAAGCGAAATCCAAAGTGTGATTACCTTTTTGAAGGAATGGATTGATTTCCAAGGTTGGATCCATTTCCAAGAATCGCCAATGATTTAAAGAACAAGGCTTTAATCCATGATTTCCATCTTTAATCTTGATAAAGATCATAATCTCGGAGTGTTTCTGGACCTCAAGTACCTCCCAAAGTTCTCTCTCGATCGAGTGAAAGAAATGAACAAAATGCTCCAAAACACCCGTCTGTCCCCTTATATAGAATACATTACTAGCGTGCGCTAACATCTCATGTTTAGCGTGCGCTATAGCCTTAGCGTGCGCTAACTGACTTTGTTAGTGTGCGCTATCGCAGCCCAGAGGCTACTGCCTTGCTTCGTAAACTAGCTTACGTACGTAATGCCCATGCATCAACGTACGTAAAACATCATGTCTAGCGTACGCAAGTCCTTTCCCTTAGCGTGCGCTATCCAAAGTTGACTTACTACAGTCTGCACCTACCCCGAATATGCTCGTGACCCCACATGCCGAAAGCAACCAATAAAGCCAAAATTCCCTATTGACCGATCTGATATTAGCATGTGCTAACAACAGACATTAGCGTGCGCTAATGCTTTTCGACAAACATCAGTTGACTACACAGAACATGCGCCGAAAATGGCCTGGTCCACACATAGATTCCTCCTGATCTGTTCTGCACTAGCGTGCACTAAGTTATGTCCGTAGCGTGCGCTAAACCTGCACGATAGTGTGCGCTACTCGTGATTGTTAACGTGCGCTAATAATGTTACACTTAGCCATTTCCAACTTTACTCGTCCGTCTCGACATATTGGATACGTATACATGACACACTATATTCTCTAATACAATTGTCGACCAAGTACGACAATTATACCTATATTGACATCTCAGTCCTTCATTTATTTTATCTATACTGTACAGATTCCACGCTGTACAATATAACTCAGATAAAATAATATTAAACAACGGTAGTAGAAGTTCCGGATATTACATACTACACCACTTAAAATAAGTTTCGTCCTCAAAACTTGCAATCCGTCATAGAAAAACAAGCAAACCGTTCAACTAAAATATTCCGAAACCATAATGACGACAATCAATCATATTTATTACCGAATAACCAAAATAGCGCGAAGTCGACGATCTCTTGAGATACTAGCAAGTGACTTCCCTGTAAAACTTCAATACGCTTACAATAACAATTCTATGAGTCTCAGCAAAATATATCATCTTCGGATGAAATAATCTATCCGAATCAAATCCTGTCTGCCTGATTACATAATCAAGTCCCAAATCCGATAAGACGAATAATACACAATACATCTGCGAAACAACTGCCCAAAATGACACGAATCCCGAGACACCGACACAAAATCCGAACGCTCAGATGATCACCAACAATGATCAACCAATAAGTCAATCGAATTTATGATCGACACGATAAATTCCAATATGACCGACCAGAGGTCAAAACACAGTCGAGAATATCATCAACATGACAAACTCTATTATTACCAACGAAGGAGCAACAATAATCGGGAATACCTTCACACGGTAAATTCCAACACGATAAATACAGAACCACAGAGACAGATATACGGAAGAATAACTTTCTCGAAATGCTATACAAATCACATACAGTGGATTTCAACGAAACACATCTGGTTGGTGAACATACCCCTCGGCATACGAACACCCAAGCAAGCCGACGAAAATAACCAATCATACCAATGAACTCACATAGCACAATATGCTCCAGTTTCACCAAACCCGAAGTTCCAAGGTCATATTATGTGCATGATTCTACAACACACGACATATTTTCCTTATCTGATCAACCAACCGATCATCTCTAGATAACCAAAATGCCATACCAAAATTCGGATCTCTATTCATCGTACAATAGGAATGTCATAACCAGTTCGCGAGTCACACTCACAACTTTACCACGATATGCACTATGCACAAAATGCATATGGTTATCAATCACATTTTCAAAACCAGTTTGAAATCACATAGTCTTGTCAAAAGACAAATTTTCGAAAATTCTTTCAAGAGTTTGAAAACTCAAAACATAAATTTTCATAAGACCACGAAATCAATTTTAAAAATTAAATCGGCTCGCTGGTGCCAAGTTCTAGATAAAAATTCTTTTCGAATACACACGATTAAATAAAATGGAATTTATGCAAATGCTTGTCCATATCCATACTCATGTATACCAATTCGGCTCGTCACCAAATTCACTGATATTCCATCGGAAAACCACACGATGAAATTCCAAAATCTCAATATATAAACTCTGATAAAAACCCCTCCTCCACATACTACTCGCAACGTCAATCCTTAATCCATCCTGAATCACCTCAAATATGATATGACAAAACATTGAAACGAATCAATACAGCGAAAGACTTCCCGAGAAGTTTCATTTGAACAAGTAAACCAAAGCCTCGAAAGGCAGAAATAACATAGGTAAACGATTGGTAAAGTGTTTTATAAATCTCGGGAGTTTTAGAAAACAAGAAAAAACCTTTTGAAACATTAGGGTCTCAGCCCGTATCTCGTTCCACATTAGAAGAAGTTTAAAAAGTAGAAAACTCTTTTCGAACCCCAAGTCCTGAGTTATAAAACCATTTCAAAATCGATTGGGTCTCGGCCCAAAAATCATTTTCCGTAAAACCTCCGTGAGACATTCATTTTGAAAAGTATCATTTTCAAATGCTCAAAAGCAGTTTCATGTATCACAAAATGATCTATCATGACTACATGTTCTTCTCAACCATGCACAATATTTCTCCCAAATGCACAATTCCGTTTCAAAATCTAACCAACATACTGATTTCCAAAATCATAGTTTCTCAAATCATCAATCCTGTCCTACTCTGACATCTCATACTGTAACACATGATATCTGCTGAATCT
The DNA here is from genome assembly GCA_033398695.1 of Orobanche coerulescens. NCBI lineage: Eukaryota > Viridiplantae > Streptophyta > Magnoliopsida > Lamiales > Orobanchaceae > Orobanche > Orobanche coerulescens. The sequence goes on from CM065803.1 coordinate 162,030,088, forward strand.
CAAAACGTATAAACTTAGAACGGCAATAAATCTCAACGAAATTCAAAAATCCAAATACTTACAGATCGTGAAGTCGACGATTCCCCGTGATACTGGCACATGTCTCGACTCTAGAAAATACTCGACACAGAGATTTACAAAGCACACATTTTGCAAACTCAGTTCAACTCGAGAACACGACACATTTCTATCAGAAGAAATACGTTAGTACCATTTGGAAAAGTTTACAACAATCCCAGTACCACACTAATAAATCACATAACCCATAAGCTCGAGTAAACAACAAAAACTCACAGCTCTAATATTTGTCAATCGATAACTCGAATGACACGACAAAAACACGACCCAACTCGACCCGATTGCCTAGGTTTCTCAACCTAAGCTCCGATACCATATTCTGTAACACCCCCAGATTTAACCGGAAATATTACAGCGTCGTGGGCCCTAAGATGGAACCCACAAGGCTAAAAGAAATATTCGCAAACATTTACAAATGCCCAAGAGGCCATTTATAAAAATGCACAAAGGTTTATAAAATCCATTTATCAAAAACCGTCGTAAAAACTCATTTGAAATCGCAAGGCCAAACGGCCGACACTCAAAAGTTTAGAAAACGATTTCTAAAGTAACCTCAGTTACCAGATACCAAAAGAGCATTTCAAAATACTCACGCAGCGGAAAAAGACCAACCATAAAGATACTCTAGCAGCGGAATACAAGAACCAATCAGGAACTCAATGCACAAAACATGTCCTAGCCAGTATCCTCCGGGAAGCTCATCTCTTCACGACCGCTACAAGCTCGATACTCCAAGAACCTAAAAAGAAATACCACGACGGGGTCAGCCATAATGTCCAACAATGATAACCATCACATCACATTAATAATTATATACTAATGAGAACACAACATAAGAATGCGACCAACGTAATCTTACCGCCGTAAATTTACTTACTCAAGTCATTCTCATCAGAATAACCATTATCACATTTCACATCTCGTACTCAATTAACCAATAAACTCGACCTAATATCTGTATTGTACCTCAAACAATATTCAAGATTCTCAAACTATCATCACCAACTCACGATACGAAAATATACCAGTTCTGACTAACACGATCCATCGAATAACATCATCAAATTCCAAGACGATAACCGATTGTCCATCAAAGATAAATACCAAAGGAAATATGGAACATACCTGGAGATATGAAGTGCCACGACAATCATATCAGTCTAATCCGAGATCAAAATAATGCAATACGGACACGGTCCTAACACAAGACCTACAAATGCATACTCATATGACCACGTCAATATGCTCAAAAACAATAACAATCATGCACTCAATGTAAATCCATGATCCAGCGCCCTGAGCATAGATCCCCGTGATGATCCTACAAGATCAACATCAGGTGGAAAACCTATCCAACGATCCAGCGCCCTCAGCATAGATCATCGTGATGATCCTACAAGATCAAAATCAGGTGGACGACCTGTCCAACGATCCAGCGCCCTCAGCATAGATCCCCGTGATGATCCTACAAGATCAAAATCAGGTGGACGACCTGTCCAACGATCCAGCGCCCTCAGCATAGATCCCCGTGATGATCCTACAAGATCAAAATCAGGTGGACGTTCGATCCAGCGCCCTCAGCATAGATCCTCATGATGCCTTCGGATCATTTACAACATAAATAGTGCAATTATGCATACACATATGCAAATCAATGTGTTCATCAACATGAACAACATATGAATCAAAACATGAAACGACACTATGATAAACAACTAGGACGACCTCATGTTCGGCAACATAAATGACAACCTGCATGATCAACATGATTAGTACTAAACCGAATCAAACTAAGATACTGTCCCGAATCCTACAGGAGAAATCTCAATGTCAAATCATCACCGACGATTATCTTCGATGCTCGGCAATCCAAGCATACAATGAACTATAGATACTCACATCCTCGTCTTTATCGCAACGTAACCTCGATACCCGAACATATCAATAACTGAGATAAAACATATACATTATGATCTACCTCCCAGAATCGGAGGAACGATATACAATCCAATTACCCAGAGTTTACAATAATAATCATCGCTATATGCATTATAAACGAAATGAAACCGAAACCATTCATTAAATATTTTAACTGAGCAAGTAATAACTTGCCACGATACTGATACCACGAAGCTATTACTGGACCCATTGCCTTTGTCTACGAGCTCCTCAGCCCCGATCAAAAGCAACACAATGATCGTAATCCACAATTAATTATCGCAACCTAATGCAATAATCAAATGACAACACATCCGATAATAATCAACAACCGACAAAACCAACCAATCGAACTCAACGGTTCAACAAAAACCTCGAATAAACGCAATCTGAACAAACCAAATCAAACCATCACGAATTCATAATCACAACACAAAAATACTGCACTGACTGCCTACTTAGCGCACGTTAAACGCATAATGTAGCGTGCGCTAAGTCGCTCCCGTTAGCGTGCGCTAGCCAGTAAGCTTAGCGTGCGGTAATGCTGTGCAGTGGCATGCATTCCAAGCATCGTCTAACACTTCCATCATATCAATGATCAACTCATCTCAATATTAAGGATTTCATAACATATTCGATTCCAACTTTAATCTTTAAACACGAATCAACAAGATTCCTTCTTGTTCATATTTGGTAAATTCATAGAACAATTTACCGGTTATGATCATGAATAATCATATTCCAAAATCGTACGTAACCTTTCCAATTTCCAGTTCTTATTCATAACAATCATGACATATATAATTCAATCGTTCTTCAAGAACACGAATTATCCGAATTCACGTTCATGATCCATAAAATGACATAATCCAATGTGTTCTAACATCTAAAAATCCCTATTCATCATGTCCTTCGACATACAATTCATATAACTTCAAGAATCACAACAGCACCACCATAATCGTTACCATACGAAGTAACCAACGACAAAACATCAAAAATCCGAATTGATGAAGGGAATTACATGAACATATCTCTTGAATTCCATCCAAAACCATACGAAACATATCAATACTCATATATTGATAACAACACTAACTTAGTTCGGTAATCCAACTCGTTATCATGCTCATCAACTCGAATATATGATAATCATCAACTCAAGAACATCAATAATCAATCCAAGCGAAATCCAAAGTGTGATTACCTTTTTGAAGGAATGGATTGATTTCCAAGGTTGGATCCATTTCCAAGAATCGCCAATGATTTAAAGAACATGGCTTTAATCCATGATCTCCATCTTTAATCTTGATAAAGATCATAATCTCGGAGTGTTTCTGGACCTCAAGTACCTCCCAAAGTTCTCTCTCGATCGAGTGAAAGAAATGAACAAAATGCTCCAAAACACCCGTCTGTCCCCTTATATAGAATACATTACTAGCGTGCGCTAACATCTCATGTTTAGCGTGCGCTAACTGACTTTGTTTGTGTGCGCTATCGCAGCCCAGAGGCTACTGCCTTGCTTCGTAAACTAGCTTACGTACGTAATGCCCATGCACCAACGTACGTAAAACATCATGTCTAGCGTACGCAAGTCCTTTCCCTTAGCGTGCGCTATCCGAAGTTGACTTACTACAGTCTGCACCTACCCCGAATATGCTCGTGACCCCACATGCCGAAAGCAACCAATAAAGCCAAGATTCCCTATTGACCGATCTGATATTAGCATGTGCTAACAACAGACATTAGCGTGCGCTAATGCTTTTCGACAAACATCAGTTGACTACTCAGAACATGCGCCGAAAATGGCCTGGTCCACACATAGATTCCTCCTGATCTGTTCTGCGCTAGCGTGCACTAAGTTATGTCCGTAGCGTGCGCTAAACCTGCACGATAGCGTGCGCTACTCGTGATTGTTAACGTGCGCTAATAATGTCACACTTAGCCATTTTCAACTTTACTCGTCCATCTCGACATACTGGATACGTATACATGACGCACTATATTCTCTAATACAATTGTGACCAAGTACGACAATTATACCTATACTGACATCTCAGTCCTTTATTTATTTTATCTATACTGTACAGATTCCACGTTGTACAATATAACTCGGATAAAATAATATTAAACAACGGTAGTAGAAGTTCCGGATATTACAAGTGTCTAGTGATTGACATGAAGCAAAAGACTTTGGTGGACTTCAAAACATATAAACAGGGTGGGTCGTAAGAATCTTGGTGGACATAGAACAAGTGAAAGACATCCCAATTCACAGACGAACCAATATAAGATCATTGTCGACCGCTATTAGTGCTTCCAAGTCAACCATAGGGATAAGGGTTAAAACTCGATATATTAAGCCGCATGCCATATTTGACAAAAGATTACAAGAAGACAGATGGAGTTTTACTTGTTACAACTCAACCTACTTTTGTTAACATCTATAATCAAATAGACATTGATCGAAATTGTTTCACATGACTAAAACATAGTGTTTTAAATAGTGATTTTTACATGTAGCATCTTTTGTTCCGTCGCAGTGTAGCGTAAATAGCATAGCGCATAGTCTAAACTATTCGACCATGTCCGTTATTAATTTTAAGAAAATATATATATATATATATATATATATTAGTAAATCAACTAGCTAGTTAACCATAAAACCATAAAGACATGTTAAAATGAGGGGGAGACATGATATTTTATTATTTGTACAACACATGTACTCTTTTTTCTTCACTATGATTTTTCCCGCAGGGTTTTTCTAATAAGATTTAAACAAGGCATGATGTTTTTACGAGTCATTCAAGGGGGAGTGTTATGAAATGTGTTATTAAATGGTGAATGACTCTTTATCTTTTCACCTTACCATCATTAGTGCATACAACTCTTAACTTTTCACTTCTTTGTAACCTATACCTACATAGGCTATACAAAGCCTTGCATGTATTTGGTTCTTGATATATGATATGAAGTTTCTCTCTATATAGTTCTCCCTAAAGTTCTCTATAATACTATATATTATTACATAAAACAAATAATAATGAATACAAAAATGATGAAGGTGAAAAGAACATACATACAAAGAGCCGCGACTATAAACCCTATGTAGCTTTTGATCACCTCTGCCCTTTTGAGACGAGCATCCATGTCACTCACCACTATGAGCCAGCGCTCAAAATCAAGCTCCGAGGGCAGAAGCGCATCGTCTGGGCGCCTCCACTCGCTACCATTTGGATTGCTAGGAAATGAACCCGAGTTACTCGACTCATCAGACTTCAAATCATTCGCAAATGCCCGGCTCGAAACTGGAGGTAAAACACGGGCTAGAACGGGAAGGCGAAGCTGCCACGAGTGCAGTTGGAGTGTGAGGAAAAAACGTGCTAGAAACTGAGCCATAGCAGATATTTTTTCTCCGTACTATTTACCTGAGAAGATGCATTTTATCCAACCCTTATCTAGAATACCAATCTCATTCAAACTAAACAGAAACATAACATGTATCACATCCAGTCTTTTCAAACCGAATCCATTTCATATGTATGTTAGCAATGTTACAAAAGAATTAAAATAAATCTACATTAAATATAACTACATTACATGAGCATTTCCACAAAACCATAGCAAAATATGAAACTTAGATCATATAAAGTATTGAAAAGACAATCTAACATTCCAATTTCCAAGTTTGTAACTCACTCAAAAAAATTAACTAACATTCCAATTTCCAATTTTGTAACTCACTCAACTAACATTCCAATTTCCAAGTTTGTAACTCACTCAACTAACATTCCAATTTCCAAGTTTGTAACTCACTCAAAAAAATTAACTAACATTCCAATTTCCAAGGTTGTAACTAACTCAAAATTTAGTTACAACCTTGGAAATTGGAATGTTATATTATCTTTTCAATACTTTAAATGATCCAAGTTTCATATTTTGCTATGGTTATGTGGAAATGCTCCTGTAATATAGTTATATTTCATGTAGTTTTATTTTAATTCATTTGAAACATTGCTAACATACCTATGAAATGGATTCGATTTGAAAAGACTGCATGTGATACATGTGTTTTTGTTTAGTTTGAATGAGATTGGTATTCTAGATGAGGGTTAGATAAAATGCTCTTCTCAGGTAAATAGTACGGAGAAAAATAATCTGCTATGGCTCGGTTTCTAGCATGTTCTTTCCTTACACTCCGTCTGCGCCCTCTAATGGTGGCAACTTCGCCTTCCCGTTTTAGCCCGTGTTTTACCTCCAGTTTCGAGCCAGGCATTTGCGAATGATTCGAAGTCTGATGAGTCGAGTAACTCAGCTTCATTTCCTAGCAATCCAAATGGTGGCGAGTGGAGCGCCCAGACGATACGCTTCTGCCCCCTAGGGCTTGATTTTGAGCGCTGGCTCATAGTTGTGAATGACATAGATGCTGGTCTCGAGAGGGCAAAGGTGATCAAAAGCTACATAAGGGTTCTAGTCGCAGCTCTTTGTATGTAGGTTCTTTTCACATTCATCATTTTTGTATTCATTGTTATTTGTGTTATGTAATAATATATAATATAAAGTATTATAGAGAACTTATGGAGAACTAGACCCGGCAATTCATGTCGTGTCGTGTACTTTTCGTGTCGTGTATTTTCGTGTCGTGTACTTGAAACCGAAACACAAATACGACACGAAAAAAAACGACACAACACGAAACGACACGAAAGTACACGAAATTTTTGCGTACATAAAAGTACACGACACGAACGTATACGAAAATTACATGAAACGAACAAATAAAAAATTAAATTATTTTTTATTTTAATATTGATAATTAATTAATTTGTACATATTAGTTGATATTTTATAAAATTCTATGATTAGCATCAAATTGTATACTTTAAATTATATTATTACAATATATTAATATATATTATTTTATTATTATTTAATTTAATTAAATATATTGTGTACCTCGTGACGTGTCGTGTACCCAAGGTATAAACCCAAATACGACACTAAATCAGAGTCGTGTACTCAAAACTTAAAAACGAACACTAAATTTTCGTGCCGTTTTCATGTCGTGTACGAAATTGCAGGGTCTAGGGAGAACTATATAGAGAGAAACTTGATCTAATGGTGATGAAACTCATGAAACCTTCAGTGTTAATACATGTCATCTCCGTGCATATCATGCTCATACGGTTTGTGAAAGATCTTTATGGATTGAACGACTTCGAGATACAAGGATACATATAATCATCACAACACCATAATTCATCTTGATCTTCAAGAAAGTATCCTAAGTTCCATCCATTCTATGTCCAAAAACGTATAATTCCATTATGTAAAAACATAAGAACTTGATAATCTCCATAAACTGGTCATAAATCGGTTTTGAAGCTTCATGAATATGCTATGAGTTCAAACACTAAAAGGTTCAATGGTTTATACGATGAAGAAGTACCAAAACATCGAAAATATTCTTCTAACAACATGATGTTCGACTACGTACGAATTTAACTGACTAGATAAATCCCAAATCATGATCAAAACGTCCTTCAGAATATCACTTAATATTGGTGAAGAATCACCTACCTCAAAGTAGTGAAGAACAAGGAGGAACTTGAAGAAATCCAACGCCGAAGGCTTGAACACGAATCTCCAATGATTTACAATCTTCCAACTCGTGCTAGGATGATGATATGAGAGGTTGAGGATGGAGGAAGAAACTTTCTAAGTCCAAGAATTCGGATTAGGGAAGTGAAAAGTCTGAAAAAATGAAAAAGGATGTTGTCCTATATATAAAAAATGGTTATTAGCGCGTGCTAGTCCATATCCATAGCATGCGCTAACGGTCATACGAAGCTTACTGACTTCACTGTACTCAACATTTAGCGTGCGCTATCCCTATACCAGTAGCGTGCGCTACCGCGTTGACTCGGCTTTTTCCGAAAGCCGTCCAGGTTCATCCCGACATGATCCGACCAAAATCCGCGACTGATCTCACCTACCACCCTGTCTTAATCATGTTGACTACGTATAGCATGCGCTAAGGTTCATACATAGCGTACGCTACGAACCCAATTTAGCGTACGCTACGCTAAGTCGATAGCGTGCGCTACATGTACAAAAATCACCACTTAGAACACATTCATGCAATCATGCGCTTAACAACACCGGACCATGAAATACGGAGAATAATACTCAGATCAAAATGCAACAAATACAATACCACAAGGTTCAGTTACATATCAGAAATCTCGGGTATTACATCCTCTCTCCCTAAAAAGAAGTTTCATCCCGAAACTTAAGATGAAAACAGCTCCGGATATCTAGTCTTCATATTGTCCTCAGTTTCCCAAGTGGCCTCTTCAACTCCGTGTCGTGACCATTGTACTTTAACCAAGGGTATTGGTTTATTCCTCAATTGTTTGATCCGACTCTCAAGTATCTTGATTGGTCTCTCTTCGAAGGTGCCGTCATTAGCTATCTCGATCTCATCGAACTCAATGATATGACTGGGATCTGGTACATACTTCCGCAATTGGGATACGTGAAACACATTGTGAACGTGACTCACCGATGGCAGTAAGGCCAACCTGTATGCTAAATCCCCAACTCTCTCGAGGATCTCAAATGGTCCGATATATCTCGGACTTAGCTTACCTTTCCTCCCAAAACGGAAAATTCCTCGTGTAGGAGACACCTTCAATAGTACGTGGTCCCGAATGTCGAACTCTAGCGGGCGACGACGCACATCTGCATAAGACTTCTGTCGACTCTGGGCAGTCAACAGTCTATCCCGAATCAAAGCTATCTTTTCTTGAGTCTGAACTATCAATTTCGGTTCCGTCCCGATCAAGTCCGAAGAATCATCCCAGCACAGGGGTGATCGGCATCTTCTCCCGTACAAAGCTTCAAATGGTGCCATCTTAATAGAAGTATGCCAACTATTGTTGTAGGTGAATTCAATCAACGGCAAGTGAACTTCCCAATCAGTTGACCAATCCAAAGCACAAGCTCTAAGCATGTCTTCTACTGTTTGTATAGTCCTTTCGGATTGACCGTCCGTTTGAGGATGATAAGCCGTGCTAAAGTTTAGCTCAGTCCCCAAGGCCCTGTGAACTGCCTTCCAGAAGTGCGACACGAAGCGACCATCTTGATCTGAAATAATGGTCTTCGGTGTCCCATGCAATCTGACTATCTCTGCACTAAATACTCGTGCCAATTTCTTGGGTCCCCACGTGTCTTTATTTCCTAGTAAATGAGCCGACTTGGTTAGTCGATCAACTATAACCCAAATCATGTTCATTCCCGTCTTGGTCCTTAGCATACTGGTGATGAAATCCATCGAGATATCCTCCCACTTCCACTCAGGGATCGGAAGCGGCTTTAACATTCCGGCAGGTTGCTGATGTTCAATCTTAACCTGCTGACAAGTCAAACACTTCGAAACGTACTCTGCTACGTCCTTCTTCATATTTCCCCACCAGAAGTTTTGTTTTAGATCCTTATACATCTTACTGCTGCCCAGGTGAATAGAATAGGGCGCGCTGTGAGCTTCCTTCAGAATTGTTCGTCTCAAATCATCATCATCGGGAACGCAAAGTCGACTCTGAAATCTCAGAACTCCATCATCTTGTATCACGAATCTTGGGGCCTTTCCTTTCTTTACTTCGTCACATAACTGAAGGATCAGAGAATCGTTCAACTGCTTAGATTTGATTTCCTCGACTAGTGACGAAGTCAGTTCCATCACATATAGTTGCCCTTGGATTCCTGGTGACCATACTTCAATCCCTTCGCGGATCAGTTCTCGTTGAATGCTGGTTTGGGACGTAAGTGCTTCCAACACTCGAAGAGAAACCTGTTTACGGCTCAATGCATCAGCTACTACGTTTGCTTTACCCGGATGATAGAGAATTTCCAAGTCGTAATCCTTGATCAATTCCAGCCACCTTCTCTGCCTAATGTTTAATTCTTTCTGACTGAAAATGTACTTGAGGCTTTTATGATCTGTAAAGATCTGATAATGAGTGCCGTATAAATAATGTTGCCAAATTTTCAAGGCAAAGACCACAGCTGCTAACTCCATATCATGAGTCGGGTAATTAACTTCGTACGGTTTCAACTGCCGAGAAACATAGGCAATCACCTTATCCTTTTGCATCAACACACATCCCAGACCCTAATTTAAAAAAAAAAAAAAGAAAAAATCCCAGACCCTAATTTGGAGCGTCGCTTTATACCATGAATCCATCAGTTCCATATGGTAATGCTAATATAGGTGCTGTCGTCAGTCTCTTCTTAAGTTCATCAAAACCAGCCTGGCATTTCTCATCCCACGCGAACTTTTGTGTTTTCTGTAATAGTTGAGTGAGCGGACGAGCAATTTTGGAAAATCCCTCTACAAAACGGCGATAATATCCAGCAAGTCCTAAGAAGCTTCGGACTTCTTACACGTTATTAGGAGCTTCCCATTCCAAGATTGCTTCGACTTTCTTCGGGTCTACCTAAACTCCGTCAGCTGATATCACATGCCCAAGGAAAGTTACTTCCCTTAGCCAGAACTCGCATTTGGAAAGCTTCGCATAAAGCTGTTCATTCCTTAAGGTGCTCAAAACCACACGCAAATGTGCGGCATGCTCCTCTGTGTCTTTCGAATAGATCAAGATGTCGTCAATGAAAACGACCACAAACTTATCTAGGTATTCTAAGAATACCCAATTTATCAATTGCATAAATACCGTAGGAGCATTGGTAAGTCCGAATGGCATCACCACGAATTCATAGTGCCCGTACCGGGATCTGAAAGCAGATTTCGGTATATCCAATTCCTTAATTCTCAACTGATGATATCCTTATCGCAAGTCAATCTTCGAGAATGCCCTTGCCCCTTGTAGTTGATCAAACAAGTCGTCGATCCGAGGTATAGGATACTTGTTCTTGATCGTCACCTTGTTTAGCTCACTGTAATCAATACATAATCGGAGGGATCCATCTTTCTTCCGGACAAAGAGAATGGGTGCTCCCCAAGGAGAAACGCTAGGTTGAATGTAACCCTTCTGCAATAATTCCTCCAGTTGCTTCTTTAGTTCATACATCTCGGTTGGCGCCATGCGGTATGGTGCTCTGGAAATAGGAGCGGCTCCAGGCTCTAATTCGATAGTGAACTCCACTTCTCTCTGCGGAGGTAACCCAGGTAGTTCGTCAGGGAATACATCTGAGAATTCATTCACAACTGGAATAGATGAGAGCTCTACTCCTTCTTCTTTCTTCATGGCGCAGCACCAAAATCCGTGACAACCCTGCTTCAGTAATTTCACAGCTCTCATCGCTTTGATCAATTTTCCCGAGATTCCCGGTCTCCATCCTCTGAATAAGTGTTCAGATCCGTCATCAGCAATGATAGAAATGACTCTCTTTCGGTAATTCAGAATAGCTCCATAACAGTTGAGCCAATTGTCTCCGAGAATTAAATCGTCACCATGTATGTCAACTACAATAAGATTCGATGGCCAATCTCTCCCTCCTATAGACACTGTAAAATCTCTAGTTTCTAGGGTTTCTGCAATTCTCTCTCCGTTCGGCAAACCCACAACATATGGTTCACAATCAAATAAACACGAGATTTTCAAACGATTAACACAGTTCAATGATATGAAAGAATGTGTAGCTCCAGAATCGAATAAGACACTAACTGGTTGCAAAAGGATCTGAATTGTACCTGATGCAACAGTAGTGTTTTGATCGTCAAATTTCCTCATCTTGTACGAGCGCGGAGGAACGGACCCAGCACTGGATGTCTCTCTCTTCCCAACATTCTGCTGCTGAAATCCACTCTGCTGCGTCTGGTTCACACTTATCTCCTTCGGAACTGGCGCTGGAGTGCGAGTACCGAATGATCTATTCGCAACTCCATAAAAAGCCACACGGTGCCCTTCTTGCCCACAATCGAAACAAGTCACAGAAGATGCGGGGCAATCACGTCGAATATGCCCTGCTCGACCAGCGAATGCAGAGCATAGTTCCGCAGGCAGTGATTCGCCTTCTAGGGATCAATCGCACCACACTGGACGCGAGGATGCTCGTGTCGATCCTTATACTGTGATGCAGGGCATGATGGCTCAGATGACCCAAATGGGTCAGTTAATGGAAGCTATGCAGAGAGCTGCTACCGACCAGCATCAGGGGCAACCCCCTGTACATGGCGGACCGGTGAGTCGGATCATCAGCGACATCTCTCGCCAGCGACCCCCGATTTTTGAAGGTTCCTCTGAGCCGGATGATATCGTGCATTGGATCGAACACTTCGAGAAATTGTTCGATATGGTAAACTGTCCAGCATAGAATCGCGTCTCTGTAGCAGCTTACTACTTGGGCAAGGGCGCCCACACTTGGTGGCTTTTGGTGAGGCCAGCTGATGGCGTATGTACTTGGGAGTAATTTAAAAATCTCATGCTAGACCGTTACTATCCGGGTCCTCTCCGCGAGGCCAAACTATCAGAATTGCTGAACCCGGACCCGTCTGAAGATGATGACGTACTATTTATCGCCGAGAAATTCCAGGCACTTCTTCCTTTTGCCGCGACGATTGTCCAAACGGAGGCAGATAAGATCAAATACTTTCTCGAAAGGCTTTAAACCCCGAATAAGAATGCAACTGTTGGACCATCATTGTGTGACCCTACCGGAGTTCATCGAGAAGGTTCTGGAGTACGAATTGACCGTGAAAGAAATTTCCAAGAAGCAACCGCAGTCTAACAACAAGAAATTCAGGAACCAGAACCAGTCAGACAGCAACCGGGGAACATTCAAGAGACCCCAACCAGTGCCAAATCCTTCTGAACGGCAACCTACGGCGTCGAAGCCAACTGGATCGCAACCTCGAGCGGTCAGCCTATCTGTTGTGTGCTATAACTGTGGAGACCAGGGGCACATCAATTCGAAATGCCCAAGGCCAGCCGTGTCATGCCATACTTGTGGGAAAAATGGACATCGTGCTCGTTATTGCAGGAGTGGACCAGGACGTACTCCCACAGCACCTCATGCTCCAGTACAGTATTCAGTTCAGGACTGTGTACCTCCGTCCGCTTCTTATCAGACTACCGGGGCAAACAAAGGGATGGGGTGTGGAAATCAAGCTGGTACCTCTGGTGCCGGGGCTGCAAAACCCAGAGTCTATGAGATGAAGAAGGCTGAAGATCCCGAAGCCAGCATGATTGCAGGTACTCTCAAGATCCAATCTCAGCCTGTCTGTGTTCTTTTTGATACTGGTGCTTCACACTCCTTTTTATCTGTTTCCTGTTTGAGTCGTTTGCAATTAGAGCATGTTATCAATTGTGAACCTTATATAATTGGACTACCTGATGGTAGAAGAATTGTTGGGAATCGTGAAGTTCAGGACTGCTCGATTCGTATGAATGACCGTGAGTGGTTGTCACCACACCGTGGGCCGCAGCTCACTTAATATCTGCCGCGGCTCACGGCACTCAGCGGGATGCCTGGGCGCAGATTTTTCCTCCTGGGCCGCGGCTCAGCATCCTTGTGCCGCGGCTCAGGGTACAGTTGGTTCGGGGTTTGATGGGTGTCTTCGTGTGCCGCGGCCCGCTTTCCTTGTACCGCGGCCCCAGGCCAAAATTCGCCGTTTTCGCCCGTTTTTTATCGTTTTAGCTTCCGGACTCCAATTTCCTGCAAAACATAAAAGAATAGGGCATTAAAAGCTCATTTATGCAGATTTACTCACAAAAAGAATACAAAATAATGATAAATAAGCGTATAAAAATACGCCTAACAAATACCCCAAAACTTGAGCCTTTGCTTGTCCTCAAGCAAAAAGAATTGATTACAAATAAAAGAATATCGTGAATGATCGTGCAAATCCAGTGTGCTCAACTTAATCAATACTACCCTGAAATTATCTCTGAATAATACAAGTATCGTAATAGCGAGTTACATCCAGGACACTGATTCCACAAAGTAACCAATTTCAGTCCTAATCACTCGTTCATGAAGAAAATCAAGCTCAAAGATTAACAAGCGTGAATTTAATCGACCGTCAATATGAAAGGTTAATATAAACAAGCTAACTAGCCCAGTTCCACAGTCTAATGGCAAAAATTTCACGAGTTTCATCAAAAATAACCCTCGGACAGTATTCCCTTATATATGCTCAAGAAGATGATTCGAGTTGACCACTAGGTTCGGTTCTCGGGATGTTTCGTCGGGATAATCCTAGGGTGGAATACCATTCTCATGTATTGGGAAACCGTTTGACGTAAAAGAAACTCATGGGGCACATGGATGCTTCTAGTTACTAAGTTCCCCTCCACAACGGAGAAACAACTCGAATAGCTATTCTCGCATGTCCGATTCAAGGTCGCTGTTTTACGCGAGAGTAAACAACGGGTCACGCGAATACCCCCGGTTACTAGGCTCCCTATCATCAGAACATGCGAAATTTCTAAATCACTAGTCTAATCAGGGTCGTCGTTTTACGCGAGAGTAAACAACGGGTCACGTGAATACCCCCGGTTACTAGACTTCCCATCATAGAACAAAAAAATCTCGACTTTTTGGGAAAAACTGTCCGACTCTAAAATCAACTTAAGTGCCAATACGACTCATGTTACTGGACAACTAGCTAACCGAAAAATGTAACCAAACGTATAGACGACGATTTTAAAACACGTATGTCTCCTTTCTTATCTGCTAAGATTTCTATAAAAAACGAAAAAAATTTCGGACCTAGATGAATACTCAACAAAAACAGATATCATTGACTACAACTCGACTAAAACTCAACCGTTTCTTCAGAGAGAAATCAGTATTGTAACATCAGTTTCACACAAAAAGTAGCACGAAAAATTCACGAATAAGAGTAAAATCATGACAAGCAAGGCTAGCAACAAAAAATTAACGAAAAATAACGAAAGTGCAAACGAAATAAGTACATCAATAAGTATAGTGACAAAAAGTAAACCCCCCCAAACTTAGGACGTACATTGACCTCGATGTACGCAAAATGTAATATGCAATAAAAGTGAAAGGTTAAGTACTCCCCTCCAGTCTGCTCACGAACTGGCGCCGGCGTCGTCCGGCGAGGAGGGTGGTGTGGCTGGCCGAGCAGGTGGAATAAATGGCCCGTCCGGGTGCATAATGTGGGCCGTCCATGCAGCAAGGTGCTCCTGGTGGTAGGCATCCCTCGCTTCCAGACGCCTCGACTCACGACGGTTGGCCCGGCGGGCCTGCTCTCTCATCTCATCTCGGACAGCATCAATGATGCTCTCTCTCTCCGTCCGCCTCTCGTCTCTCATGGCAGCCATAAGACTCTCTCTCTCTCTCTCTCCTCATCTCCTCTCTCAACCCGTCGAACATCGCCTGCAAGTGCTCCCTGTCGGGCGGCGGGCTGGCATCTGCCTACCCCTGTGTCAGCAGAAGAGGCTCGGGGGACCCATCATATGCCTCATCTAGAAGAAATCCTCGCCCCCGAGCGTGTGCTGGCGCTCCTCCCCACTGGTCGAAATGTGAAATGATGCGATGGTCAATCGGGCCCTGGGGAGCTAACATCGGCTCGTCGTCGGACCACGTCATCCCAGACTGCCGGCACAGAGCGCAGATAAGAGAGGGGTGCTTCAGCCCCGTCTTGGCCCCTCCCTGAATACACTGGAAGATAGATCGGACCAGGAGAGGAGCCACATCGAATCGCAGCCCGGAGGTGATAGCATATAATGTACGGGCTCGAGAGAGAAAAACAGATCGGATCTGCGAGGTGGGATCTATACGTGCGCAGATGAAGTACAACCAGGCTCGCCCTAGCCGACTTAGACGCGAGCTCTTGAAGTAGAAAGCCGAGGAGCCCGGAGTGCGCAGCTCCCAGTCGGAACCGGGCTGAGTGAGTGTCTCTAGCAGGATTTCGGTGGGATTGTGTCGGGATGAACCTGGACGGCTTTCGGGAAAAAGCCAAGTCAACGCGTTAGCGCACGCTACTCACATGAGGGTAGCGCACGCTTAAGGCTGAGTACAGTGCAGTCAGTAAGCTTCGTATGGCCGTTAGCGCACGCTATGATTAGGGACTAGCGCGCGCTAATAACCATTTCCTATATATAGGACAGCATACTTTTTCATTTTTCAGATATTTCCACTTTCCCAAATCCGAATTTTTGAGCTCAGAGAGTTACTTCCTCCCTCATCAAACCCCTCATATCATCCTCCTAGCTCGAGTTTGAAGATTGTAGATCTTTGAGGATTGGTGTTCAAGCTCTCGGTGTTGAATTTTCTTCAAGTTCCTTCGTGTTCTTCGCTACTTTGAGGTAGGTGATTCTTCACCAATATTAGTAGTATTCTGAAGGACGTTTAATCATGCTTATCTAGTCAGTTAATTCGTTAATAGTCGAATCATCACGTGTTAGAAGGATATTTTGACGTTTCGGCACTTATTCTTCGTATAATCCTTTGAACCTTTTTAGTGTTTGAACTCCTAGCATATTCTGAAGCTTCAAACCGATTTGTGATCAGTATATGGACATTTTCAAGTTCTTATGCCTTTACATAAAGGAATCATAAGTTTTGGGACATATAACGGATTGAACTTAGGATATTCCTTGAAGATCTAGATGAATTATGGTGTAGTAATGATTATACGTAACCTTGTATCTCGTAGTCGTTTAATCCGTATAGAACTTTCACAAAACCTTATGAGCATGGTATGCTCGGGGATGACATGTATTATCACCATAGAATTCATGAGTTCATCACCATTAGATCCAGTTTTCTACCAGTAGTAATCTGCCATGCACGGTTAGCGCACGCTAACATATGTAAGTTAACGTGCGCTATCCGGAATAAGTTAACGCACGCTACGTTTGGTACGTAACGTACGTTATGTTATCAGTCGAGTCAGTTGGCTGAGCAGAGAGAACTGTCAGCACATGGCTAGCGTACGCTAGACTTAGACAATAGCGTACGCTAACAGGCAGGCTTAGCGCACGCTACGTAGAGTACGTAGCGCACGCTAAGTGGTTCAGGCAGATTGCATATTTTGAGCTTTTGGGCCGTAGACCGAATTGTTATGCAATCGTTCGACTTGAGATGATTTGTATATCATTTCTTTTGTTAAGGTTCGAGCTTGCTACGTTGATCGAAGGAGGCCGCCTTCGAGTGTGTTGAGATCATTGAAGTGTTTCGTTCTTGCCATCTTCGAGGCAAGTATCATAATATGTTAATATTGGTATTTTTGAGCATGCGTGTGATTATTCATGTTGTCGAACATGAGATTTATTTCGTTAAATTGTCATGATATTCGTTATCTAGTGTTTGTATGTTCATGTTGATGGACATGGCGATCTGGCCTATATGTATGAATGAGTTGTGTTTGTGTTTGTTGTGCGATCTATGCTGAGGGCGCTGGATCGGTTTTGCACCTCGTGTTGGTCCGACGGGATCATCTTGGGATCTAGGCTGAGGGCGCTGGATCATTGGACAAGTTATTTCCACCTCGTGTTGGTCCGACGGGATCATCTTGGGATCTATGCTGAGGGCGCTGGATCATTGGAATACTCTTGCTGTGTTAATGGAATCTTGTGGATTCGCATTGTCGGATTCCGGTAGCGGAAGTTCGTGTGGTGTATCTTGTTATGTATTGTTGATGCATATTCGAATTGTTTAATATGATACTTGTACTAGCATCGTTTTGCTAACCCCTTCGGGGGTGGACATTTGTTTTGATGTTCAGGTAGCCGAGGAGCGGGGAAACAGCCACAGTACCGATGTGACGACGAAGGGGTTCAGTGATGTTTGTCGTTGCTTTTGATTGTCTTCTTGATTCATTTTCAGTACTCGAGTACGAATGTATTATTAATATCTTTTCGATATGGTTGTATTAATTACTCGTTGAACCAGTTGAATCGGTTTTGTAAACTTGAATTTCCGTGGTATTGATGTCTTATATTTACATTTCTTTTATTTAGCCTTGTAAATCCTTTCTTAAAGGGTTTACGGCGCTGTAATTATTCCGAATATCTCGGGGTATTACAGAATTTGGTATCGGAGCTAAGGTTCATGGATATCTTGGCAGTCGGGTTTTAGTTGGGTCTGTTTACGTTATTTGATTTACGGGTCATTCGTAACATCACTGTTCAGCCAAAGTCGTCATGTGGACCGTGGTTGTAAGTCTCCTAATCTCTTATACTACCGTTTTACTTAATTATTGTTTTGTGAGTATTGACGGGCTTTATTTCAAAAACTTTGTCCTGGATATTGAGGAATTGTGCTTACAGTATGTTGAGAGGAGGACGTGGACGCGGACGCGGTCGTGGACGCGGACGGGGTAACATGAGACAGGAGGATTCCACAACTACCTTAGAATTATCAGCTAGTCGAACCGATTCCCATTCTGGAGGGCAGCAAGGATCAGCGAATGACGACGCAAATCCTAACATGCCGGGAGTGCTTCAACAGGTGGTGGCGCAGATAAACCAGTTCGCCCAGGTAGTTGACCGCATGCAGACGGCGATGGGACAGCAGCACCACGAGGATAACCGGGGAGATAGATGGCTTGCTGAGGTGGTCAAATTGCACCCGCCAAAATTTGACGGATCTGCTGAGGCACTTACTTGGGATCATTGGCTTAAGGAGTTAGAGAAGATATTCGCGGGTCTTAACTGTCCCGAGGACTGGAAGATTCCCATTGCCCAAGATTTTCTCGACCGGGAGGCCTTTGATTGGTAGGAAGCTATTCGACCCGAGAATCATAATGCGGAATGGACGGAATTCAAACTAATGATGGAAGCATGATTGTCCTCGCCCGATTAGAGAGGCAAAGATCCGAGAGTTTTTCTCACCACGAGTTCTAAGCATCCGTGATGATGTAATCAAAACTTTTAATCATCAGCTAACTTGTGTGCGACACTTGGTCAGAACGGAGGCAGAAAAGATTTTTCATTTCGATATGCGGATGAAGCCGGAGATTCAGCAGTACATGTCCGGATTTGAGTGCACTACATTGCGACAGTATCAAGACAAAGCACTGGCCTACGACATGAAAGAGGCAGCGGTGGAAAAATCGGTGGAGGCAAAGAAGCAGAAAGTGACCGGCAACTTTTCAGAAAACAAGAGTGGTGGGCCCCGCAAGGGCCAGTCTTCCTTTTATTCGGCTAGGAAACCTCCACATCCTTCTAGAGGTGGAAAGAAGTTCTGGACTACATCAGCAGTTTCGGACGCATCAAAGAAATGCTACAATTGTGGTCGAGCAGGGCATATTCGACGTGATTGCCCCGCATCTTATGTGACTTGTTACGATTGTGGACAAGAAGGGCACCGTGCGTCTTTATGTGGAGTTGCTACTAGATCCTTTGTTACTCGCACTCCAGCGCCAGTTCCAAAGGAGATGAGTGTGAACCAGACACAGCAGAGTGGATTTCAGCAGCAAAATATTGGGAAGAGAGAGACATCCAGTGCTGGGTCCGTTCCTCCGCGCCTGTACGAGATGAGGAAATCTGACGATCAGAACACTGCTGTTTCATCAGGTACAATTCAGATCCTTTTACAACCAGTTAGTATTTTATTCGATTCCGGAGCTACACATTCTTTCATATCATTGAACTGTGTAAATCGTTTAAAAATCTCGTGCTTATTTGATTGTGAACCATATGTTGTGTGTTTGCCGAGTGGAGAGAGAATTGTGGGAACCCTAGAGGCCAGAGATTTCCCAGTATCTATAGGAGGGAGAGATTGGCCATCGAATCTTATTGTAGTTGACATCTACGGTGACGATTTAATTCTCGGAGACGATTGGCTCAACCGTTATGGAGCTATTCTGAATTACCGAGAGAGAGTCATTTCTATCATTGCTGATGACGGATCTGAACACTTATTCCGAGGATGGAGACCGGGAAGCTCGGGAAAATTGATCAAAGCAATGAAAGCCGTGAAATTACTGAAGCAAGGATGTCATGGACTTTGGTGCTATGCCATGAGGAAAGAGGAAGGAGTATAGCTCTCGTCTATTTCAGTTGTGAATGAGTTCTCAGATGTATTTCCTGACGAACTACCTGGGTTACCTCCGCAGAGAGAAGTGGAATTCACTATCGAATTAGAGCCTGGAGCATCTCCTATTTACAGAGCACCATACCGCATGGCGCCAACCGACATGTAAGAACTCAAGAAGCAACTGGAGGAATTGTTACAGAAGGGCTATATTCAACCTAGCGTTTCTCCTTGGGGAGCGCCCGTTCTCTTTGTCCGGAAGAAAGACGGATCCCTCCGACTGTGTATTGATTACAGGGAGCTCAACAAGATGACGATCAAGAATAAGTATCCTATACCTCGGATCGACGACTTGTTTGATCAACTGCAAGGGGCAAGGGTATTCTCGAAGATTGACTTGCGATCAGGATACCATCAGTTGAGAATTAAGGAATCGGATATACCGAAATCGCCGAGATCCCTAGATAGGCATTATGGATTTGTAGTGATGCCATTTGGACTTACCAATGCTCCTGCGGTATTCATGCAATTGATGAATCGGGTATTTTTGGAATACTTGGATAAATTTGTGGTCGTCTTCATTGATGACATCTTGATATATTCGAAGGGCGCAGAGGAGCATGCCGAACATTTGCGTGTGGTTTTGAGCACCTTGAGGAAGGAACAGCTATATGCAAAGCTTTCCAAATGTGAGTTCTGGCTTAGGGAAGTAACTTTCCTTGGGCATGTGATATCGGCTGACGAAGTTCGGGTGGACCCTAAGAAAGTCGAAGCAATATTGGAATGGGAAGCTCCTAATAACGTGAAAGAAGTCCGAAGCTTCTTAGGACTCGCTGGATATTACCGCCGTTTTGTAGGGGGTTTTCCAAAATTGCTCATCCGCTCACTCAGCTGTTACAGAAAACTCAAAAGTTCATGTGGGATGAGAAATGCCAGGCTGGTTTTGATGAACTTAAGAAGAGACTGACGACAGCACCTATATTAGCATTGCCAGATGGAACTGATGGATTCATGGTTTACAGCGACGCTTCAAATCAGGGTTTGTGATGTGTGTTGATGCAAAAGGATAAGGTAATTGCCTATGCTTCTCGGCAGTTGAAACCGTACGAAGTAAATTACCCGACTCATGATCTGGAGTTAGCAGCTGTAGTCTTTGCCTTGAAAATTTGGAGACATTATTTGTACGGCACTCATTGTCAGATCTTTACAGATCATAAGAGCCTCAAGTACATTTTCAGTCAGAAAGAATTAAACATGAGGCAGAGACGGTGGCTGGAATTGATTAAGGATTACGACTTGGAGATTCTCTATCATCCGGGGAAAGCAAACGTTGTAGCCGATGCATTGAGCCGTAAACCTGTTTCTCTTCGAGTGTTTGAAGCACTTACGTCCCAAACCAGCATTCAACGAGAACTGATCCGCGAAGGGATTGAAGTATGGGCATCAGGAATTCAAGGGCAACTATATGTGATGGAACTGACTTCGTCACTAGTCGAGGAAATCAAATCTAAGCAGTTGAACGATTCTCTGATCCTTCGGTTATGTGACGAGGCAAAGAAAGGAAAGGCCCAAGGATTTGTGATACAAGATGATGGAGTTCTGAGATTTCAGAGCCGACTTTGCGTTCCCGATAATGATGAATTGAGATGGACTATTCTGAAGGAAGCTCACAACGCGCCCTATTCTATTCACCCGGGCAGCAGTAAGATGTATAAGGATTTAAAACAAAACTTCTGGTGGGGGAATATGAAGAAGGACGTAGCAGAGTACGTTTCGAAGTGTTTGACTTGTCAGCAGGTTAAGATTGAACATCAGCCACCTGCCGGAATGTTAAAGCCGCTTCTGATCCCTGAGTGGAAGTGGGAGGATATCTCGATGGATTTCATCACCAGTATGCCAAGGACTAGAACGAGAATGAACATGATTTGGGTTATAGTTGATTGACTAACCAAGTCGGCTCATTTCCTAGGAATTAAAGATACATGGGGACTCGAGAGATTGGCGCGAGTATTTATTGCGGAGATAGTCAGATTGCATGGGACGCCGAAGACCATTATTTCGGATCGAGATGGTCGCTTCGTGTCACATTTCTGGAAGGCAGTTCACAGGGCCTTGGGGACCGGGCTCAACTTTAGCACAGCTTATCATCCCCAAACAGACGGTCAGTCCGAAAGGACTATACAAACAGTAGAAGACATGCTTAGAGCTTGTGCCTTAGATTGGTCGATTGATTGGGAAGTTCATTTGCCGTTGATTGAATTCACTTACAATAATAGTTGGCATGCTTCTATTAAGATGGCACCATTTGAAGCTTTGTACGGGAGAAGATGCCGATCACCCCTGTGTTGGGATGATTCTTCGGATTTGATCGGGACGGAACCGGAATTGATAATTCAGACTCAAGAGAAGATAGCTTTGATTCGAGAAAGACTGTTGACTGCCCAGAGTCGACAAAAGTCTTATGCAGACTTACGTCGTCGTCCTCTAGAGTTCGACGTTGGGGAACATGTATTATTGAAGGTATCTCCTACACGAGGGATTTTCCGTTTTGGGAAAAAGGGTAAGCTAAGTCCGAGATATATCGGACCATTCGAGATCCTCGAGAGAGTTGGAGATTTGGCATACAGGTTGGCCTTACCGCCATTGCTGAGTCACGTTCACAATGTGTTTCACGTATCCCAATTGCGAAAGTATGTACCATATCCCAATCATATCATTGAGTTCGATGAGATCGAGATAGCTAATAACGGCACCTTCGAGGAGAGACCAATCAAGATACTTGAGAGTCAGATCAAACAGTTGAGGAATAAACCAATACACTTGGTTAAAGTACAATGGTCGCGACACGGAGTTGAAGAGGCCACTTGGGAAACGGAGGACAGTATGAAGACTAGATATCCGGAGTTGTTTTCATCTTAAGTTTTGGGACGAAACTTCTTTTTAGGGAGGAATGATGTAATACCCGAGATTTCTGTTATGTGTTTAGAACTTGTGACATTGTAATTGTTGCACTTTGATCTGAGTATTATTATCCGTGTTTCATAATTCGATGTTGTTGAGCGTATGATTTCATGAATGTGATGTAAATTGTGATTCTGTGCATGTAGCGCACGCTATCGACTATGTGTAGCGTACGCTAAGTGGTTTCCATAGCGCACGCTGTGCATGACCTTAGCGCGCGCTATACGTAGTCAGCATGATTAAGACAGGGTGGTAGGTGAGATCGGCTGAGGATTTTGGTCGGATTATGTTGGGATGAACCTGGACGGCTTTCGGGAAAAAGCCAAGTCAACGCGTTAGCGCACGCTACTCACATGAGGGTAGCGCACGCTAAAGGCTGAGTACAGTGCAGTCAGTAAGCTTCGTATGGCCGTTAGCGCACGCTATGATTAGGGACTAGCGCGCGCTAATAACCATTTCCTATATATAGGACAGCATACTTTTTCATTTTTCAGATATTTCCACTTTCCCAAATCCGAATTTTTGAGCTCAGAGAGTTACTTCCTCCCTCCTTAAACCCCTCATATCATCCTCCTAGCTCGAGTTTGAAGATTGTAGATCTTTGAGGATTGGTGTTCAAGCTCTCGGTGTTGAATTTTCTTCAAGTTCCTTCGTGTTCTTCGCTACTTTGAGGTAGGTGATTCTTCACCAATATTAGTAGTATTCTGAAGGACGTTTAATCATGCTTATCTAGTCAGTTAATTCGTTAATAGTCGAATCATCACGTGTTAGAAGGATATTTTGACTTTTCGGCACTTATTCTTCGTATAATCCTTTGAACCTTTTTAGTGTTTGAACTCCTAGCATATTCTGAAGCTTCAAACCGATTTGTGATCAGTATATGGAGATTTTCAAGTTTTTATGCCTTTACATAAAGGAATCATACGTTTTGGGACATATAACGGATTGAACTTAGGATATTCCTTGAAGATCTAGATGAATTATGGTGTAGTAATGATTATACGTAACCTTGTATCTCGTAGTCGTTTAATCCGTATAGAACTTTCACAAAACCTTATGAGCATGGTATGCTCGGGGATGACATGTATTATCACCATAGAATTCATGAGTTCATCACCATTAGATCCAGTTTTCTACCAGTAGTAATCTGCCATGCACGGTTAGCGCACGCTAACATACGTAAGTTAACGTGCGCTATCGGGAATAAGTTAACGCACGCTACGTTTGGCACGTAACGTACGTTATGTTATCAGTCGAGTCAGTTGTCTGAGCAGAGAGAACTGTCAGCACATGGCTAGCGTACGCTAGACTTAGACGATAACGTACGCTAACAAGCAGGCTTAGCGCACGCTACGTAGAGTACGTTGCGTACGCTAAGTGGTTCAGGCAGATTGCATATTTTGAGCTTTTGGGCCATAGACCGAATTGTTAGGCAATCGTTAGACTTGAGATGATTTGTATATCATTTCTTTTGTTAAGGTTCGAGCTTGCTACGTTGATCGAAGGAGGCGGCCTTCGAGTGTGTTGAGATCATTGAAGTGTTTCGTTCTTGCCATCTTCGAGGCAAGTATCATAATATGTTAATATTGGTATTTTGAGCATGCGTGTGATTATTCATGTTGTCGAACATGAGATTTATTTCGTTAAATTGTCATGATATTCATTATCTAGTGTTTGTATGTTCATGTTGATGGACATGGCGATCTGGCCTATATGTATGAATGAGTTGTGTTTGTGTTTGTTGTGCGATCTATGCTGAGGGCGCTGGATCGGTTGTCCACCTCGTGTTGGTCCGACGGGATCATCTTGGGATCTAGGCTAAGGGCGCTGGATCATTGGACGGGTTATTTCCACCTCGTGTTGGTCCGACGGGATCATCTTGGGATCTATGCTGAGGGCGCTGGATCATTGGAATACTCTTGCTGTGTTAATGGAATCTTGTGGATTCGCATTGTCGGATTCCGGTAGCGGAAGTCCGTGTGGTGTATCTTGTTATGTATTGTTGATGCATATTCGAATTGTTTAATATGATACTTGTACTAGCATCGTTTTGCTAACCCCTTCGGGGGTGGACATTTGTTTTGATGTTCAGGTAGCCGAGGAGCGGGGAAACAGCCACAGTACCGATGTGACGACGAAGGGGTTCAGTGATGTTTGTCGTTGCTTTTGATTGTCTTCTTGATTCATTTTTAGTACTCGAGTATGAATGTATTATTAATATCTTTTCGATATGGTTGTATTAATTACTCGTTGAACCAGTTGAATCGGTTTTGTAAACTTGAATTTCCGTGGTATTGATGTCTTATATTTATATTTCTTTTATTTAGCCTTGTAAATCCTTTCTTAAAGGGATTACAGCGCTGTAATTATTCCGAATATCTCGGGGTGTTACACTAAGTTCCATCCATTCTATGTCCAAAAACGTATAATTCCATTATTTAAAAACATAAGAACTTGATAATCTCCATAAACTGGTCATAAATCGGTTTTGAAGCTTCATGAATATGCTATGAGTTCAAACACTAAAAGGTTCAATGGTTTATACGATGAAGAAGTACCGAAACATCGAAAATATCCTTCTAACAACATGATGTTCGACTACGTACGAATTTAACTGACTAGATAAATCCCAAATCATGATCAAAACGTCCTTCGGAATATCACTTAATATTGGTGAAGAATCACCTACCTCAAAGTAGTGAAGAACAAGGAGGAACTTGAAGAAATCCAACGCCGAAGGCTTGAACACCAATCTCCAATGATTTACAATCTTCCAACTCGTGCTAGGATGATGATATGATAGGTTGAGGATGGAGGAAGTAACTTTCTAAGTCCAAGAATTCGGATTAGGGAAGTGAAAAGTCTGAAAAAATGAAAAAGGATGCTGTCCTATATATAGAAAATGGTTATTAGCGCGCGCTAGTCCATATCCATAGCGTGCGCTAACGGTCATACGAAGCTTACTGACTTCACTGTACTCAACATTTAGCGTGCGCTATCCCTATACCAGTAGCGTGCGCTACCGCGTTGACTCGGCTTTTCCCGAAAGCCGTCCAGGTTCATCCTGACATGATCCGACCAAGATCCACGGCTGATCTCACCTATCACCCTGTCTTAATCATGTTGACTACGTATAGCGTGCGCTAAGGTTCATACATAGCGTACGCTACGAACCCAATTTAGCGTACGCTACGCTAAGTCGATAGCGTGCGCTACATGTGCAAAAATCACCACTTAGAACAAATTCATGCAATCATGCGCTCAACAACACCGGACCATGAAATACGGAGAATAATACTCAGATCAAAATGCAACAAATACAATATCACAAGGTTCAATTACACATCAGAAATCTCGGGTATTACACGACGAAGATCCCGATGAAGATTTTCTTGAACAAAATAATCTCGTGCTCATGGCCCGGAGTTCATTCGACGATAGCGACGTCGAAAGCCAAGTAAGTAACTCATACGACGAACTCTTTGAAGCATTCGAGTTATTACATACGGATTATCAAAATACTTTAAATGAAATTAAATCCCTCAAGTCTAAATATAAAACTTTGGAAATTGAAAATTCCAAAATACTTGAAAAAGGGAAATTTGTTGAAATCGATCATTCGAAATGCATTGAAAATGAGAATATCTTAAAGAATGATCTTTTAAAAGTTCAAGATGAACTAAAAATGTTGACAAAGAAATTCTCGTGCGGCAATGATAAATTTGAACAAATGTTATGCGTTCAAAAATATACTCTAAATAAAGAGGGGTTAGGATTCAAACCACGTTTTAAAAACGAATCCGTCAATTTCAAAATACCCCGATGTGAAAAATGTTTGAAAATTGGGCATCATATTTCTAACTGTAAAATCCAACGTCGGACGATAAAAATGAAAAAGATTTGGGTTCCTAAAGGAACAATTATTCCAAACATCGTCTACGTTTCAAAAGAAAAACCAACTATAGGTTGGATCCCCAAAAATAAATTTTAACAAGTGATATTTTACAAAGGGGGAGAAGGAATATTTTTGAAGGGAAAATAATATTTTCAGGGGGAATTTTACCCATATCATGCATATTATTTATATTCGATAATTGGTATCATGCATATTTATATTTCATTTGATATACTCTATATTTTTATACTTTTTGATGAAGACAAAAAGGGGGAGAAGGAGATGAATTGATAAAAATGAGAAAAATTGAAGAAGTCGAAAAGAAAAAGAAAGCATACAAAAGGGGGAGTTAAACGAAGGAGTTGAAAAATTGAAAAATGAAAAACGAAGAAGTCGAAAAAGAAGAAAAAGAAAAGGATTGGAGAAACTAACGAAACGATCAAAGCCGAAAACTTTGATTCGTATACATATACATATATTTTATTTTTTACAGATTTTATCCAATTCAAGAGTTGATTTGTAATCATCAAAAAGGGGGAGATTGTTGGAATATTTATTCCACACATTATTTAATTTGTGTTTTGATGATTAAAGTTGCTAAACAATAAAACAACATCGAGGCGAAGTAAAACGACAAAGCAGACGAAGACGCAAAAAGTTGAGCATAATACATGTCTAGCGCATGCTAAGACATATATGTTAGCGCACGCTAACGAGGAGTCAATTGCATATCAGCCAAGTTCGAAGTAAGCTGAAGTGAAGTCAGCTGATGAGATAGCGCACGCTACACGTTATCATTAATGCACGCTATCGAGCCATGTTACCGTTGTGAAGATATTCAAACTCAGAATGACGCATGCAATGAAGTCAGTACTAGAGCACACAAGGAATTAAATTTAGCGCACGCTAAATATCAGTTTGAATTCTAGTCAATCAGAACGTTGAGAAAAGCAGGTCAAAGTCAGCATATCAAACGGATACTTTGACAAATCATGGAATGGATATATTGGATTAGCGTACGCTACAAAGGAAGTGGTAGCGCACGCTAACTGTCAAGGACAGTATCCGCTGGACTGAAACATAAAATGATTAACGTACGCTACATGAAAGACATTACGCACGCTAAAGCAAAAATGTGCGATAGCGCACGCTAAGAAGGAAGAGCTAGCGCACGCTAGCTAGTCAACTGGCAGCAACAGCTAGTTTGTGGGAAATGCCTATAAATACCATTCCTATGGTATTGTTTGAGAACAACAACTCCAAGCATTCAAGACATTGATCTTATATTCATATACTTACATTTTTGTTGTAATATTGAGCTTATATTGTTAGTTTCAGTGTTTATACATTCAACATTATACACGAGAGGTAAAAGAAAAGATACGATTGGATTCGGTGTTATTAGGATCAATTATCCGGCATTGTTAGAATTGCAATCGCTATCTTAGTGAGGTTTATCTAGTACCCATAGAAAGCTAGAGTGGTTGATTCCTTATCCAATAGAAAAGGAAAAATGGTTTTACTCGGACCGATAGAAGACGAGCTTGTAACGGTAATCCCTCGACCGATTGAAGAGAGGCGTAGAGGTTTTGATCTTAAACCTATAGAAAAATATCTTGAGAGAGAGGACGTAGGCACGTTTGGCCGAACCTCTATAAATCGTTGTGTCGTTTATTTTCCGCACTCTATTTACGCTTCCGCACAAACAGCGCAATATCTGATAATATACCAACAATTGGTATCGGAGCGGTACTCCAATACGCGGCTTAACATCCGAGGAGAAGATCCAAAATGGCGTTTCAAATGGCTCCCGTCGAAGGCCTTGCTCTCAACCGACCACTATTTTTTGATGGATCGAATTTCATGACTTGGAAGAAGAAAATGTCTATTTTCATCCGAGCTTACGATATCGAATTATGGAAGGTGATATGCCTTGGTCCCAAAAATCCGACGAACTCAAACGGAACTCTCAAAACCTTTGAAGAGTATGATGATGCGGATTGGAAAAACGACCATTATAATTGCAAAGCCACGCAATTATTATACTGTGCTTTAAATCCGAAAGAACACAACCGGATATCATCGTGTGATAGTGCCAAAGAAATTTGAAAAATGCTTGAGGTAACACACGAAGGTACGTCTCAAGTCAAAGAGACGAAGATAAACATGATCCTTCACGATTATGAATTATTCCAAATGAAGGACGACGAATCCATCTCGATTATGCTTGACCAATTTTCGGTTATCACCAATGGATTAGCATGTTTCGGAAAACCACTTTTGAGTAGTGAGAAAGTAAATAAAATTCTCCGATCACTACCTCGAGAATGGGATGGTACGGTTACGGCAATAATGGAATCTAAAGATTTAAACAATCTTGATTTTAGTGCTCTTGTTGGTTCTCTTATCAACTACGAGATTGTTCTAAAATCTCGGAAGGCCAAATTGAAACCGAAGGAAAGATCGATAGCCTTCAAGGCAAAGGTGCCGAGAAAGAAAGAAGAAATCCCGGTGGATGAAAGTGATGAATAAATGGCATATTATGCCAAGAATATTAATAAGTTCCAACACTTATTAAACCGAAGAAAGAAGGACATCCAAGCGGGCGAAACTAAAAAGTTCGACAACACTTGTCGACTATGTGGTAAACCAGGCCACTTTGCAAAGAACTGTCGTGTAAAAACCCAAGGAGGTTTTAATCGGAACATGGAGCGACGAAGATGTCGATGAAGATTTTCTTGAACAAAATAATCTCGCGCTCATGGCCCGGAGTTCATTCGACGATAGCAACGTCGAAAGCCAAGTAAGTAACTCCTACGACGAACTCTTTGAAGCATTCAAGTTATTACATACGGATTATCAAAATGCTTTAAATGAAATTAAATCCCTCAAGTCTAAATATAAAACTTTGGAAATTGAAAATTCCAAAATACTTGAAAAAGGGAAATTTGTTGAAATCGATCATTCGAAATGCATTGAAAATGAGAATATTTTAAAGAATGATCTTTTAAAAGTTCAAGATGAACTAAAAATGTTGACAAAGAAATTCTCGTACGGCAACGATAAATTTGAACAAATGTTATGCATTCAAAAATATACTCTAAATAAAGAGTGGTTAGGATTCAAACCACATTTTAAAAACGAATCCGTCAATTTCAAAATACCCCAATGTGAAAAATGTTTGAAAATTGGGCATCATATTTCTAACTGTAAAAGCCCACGTCAGACGATAAAAATGAAAAATATTTGGGTTCCTAAAGGAACAATTATTCCAAACATCGTCTACATTTCAAAAGAAAAACAGACTATAGGTTGGATCCCCAAAAATAAATTTTAACAAGTGATATTTTACAAAGGGGGAGAAGGAATATTTTTGAAGGGAAAATAATATTTTCAAAGGGAATTTTACCCATATCATGCATATTATTTATATTTGATAATTGGTATCATGCATATTTATATTTCATTTGGTATACTCTATATTTTTATACTTTTTGATGAAGACAGAAAGGGGGAGAAGGAGATGAGTTGATAAAAATGAGAAAAATCGAAGAAGTCGAAAAGAAAAAGAAAGCATACAAAAAGGGGGAGTTAAAACGAAGAAGTTGAAAAATTGAAAATTGAAAAACGAAGAAGTCGAAAAAGAAGAAAAAGAAAAGGATTAGAGAAACTAACGAAACGATCAAAGCCGAAAACTTTGATTCGTATACATATACATATATTTTATTTTTTACAGATTTTATCCAATTCAAGAGTTGTTTTGTAATCATCAAAAAGGGGGAGATTGTTGGAATATTTATTCCACACATTATTTAATTTGTGTTTTGATGATTAAAGTTGCTAAACAACAAAACAACATCGAGGCGAAGCAAAACGACGAAGCAGACGAAGACGCAAAAAGCTGAGCATAATACATGTCTAGCGCACGCTAAGACATATATGTTAGCGCACGCTAACGAGGAGTCAACTGCATATCAGCCAAGTTCGAAGTAAGCTGAAGTGAAGTCAGCTAATGAGATAGCGCGCGCTACACGTTATCATTAACGCACGCTATCGAGCTATGTTACCGTTGTGAAGATATTCAAACTCAGAATGACGCATGCAATGAAGTCAGTACTAGCGCACGCAAGGAATTATGTTTAGCGCATGATAAATATCAGTTTGAATTCTAGTCAATCAGAACGTTGGGAAAAGCAGGTCAAAGTCAGCATATCAAACGGATACTTTGACAAATCATGCAACAGATATATTGGATTAGCGCACGCTACAAAGGAAGTGGTAGCGCACGCTAACTGTCAAGGACTGTAGCCACTGGACTGAAACATAAAATGATTAACGTATGCTACATGAAAGACATTACGCTCGCTAAAGCAAAAATGTGCGATAGCGCACGCTAAGAAGGAAGAGCTAGCGCACGCTAGCTAGTCAACTGGCAGCAACAGCTAGTTTGTGGGAAATGCCTATAAATACCATTCCTATGGTATTGTTTGAGAACAACAACTCCAAGAATTCAAGACATTGATCTTATATTCATATACTTACATTGTTGTTGTAATATTGAGCTTATATTGTTAGTTTGAGTGTTTATACATTCAACATTATACACGAGAGGTAAAAGAAAAGATACGATTGGATTCGGTATTATTAGGATCAAGTATCCGGCATTGTTAGAATCGCAATCGCTATCTTAGTGAGGTTTATCTAGTACCCATAGAAAGCTAGAGTGGTTGATTCCTTATCCAATAGAAAAGGAAAAATGGTTTTACTCGGACCGATAGAAGACGAGCTTGTAACGGTAATCCCTCGACCGATTGAAGAGAGGCGTAAAGGTTTTGATCTTAAACCTATAGAAAAAGATCTTGAGAGAGAGGACGTAGGCACGTTTGGCCGAACCTCTATAAATCGTTGTGTCATTTATTTTCCGCACTCTATTTACGCTTCTGCACAAACGGCTTAATATCCGATAATATACCAACAATTGGTATCGGAGAGGTACTCCAATACGCGGCTTAACATCCGAGGAGAAGATCCAAAATGGCGTTTGAAATGGATTCCGTCGAAGGCCTTGCTCTCAACCGACCATCATTTTTTGATGGATGGAATTTCATGACTTGGAAGAAGAAAATGTCTATTTTCATCGGAGCTTACAATATTGAATTATGGAAGGTGATATGCCTTGGTCCCAAAAATCCGACGAACTCAAACGGAACTCTCAAAACCTCTGAAGAGTATGATGATGCGGATTGGAAAAACGACCATTATAATTTCAAAGCCACGCAATTATTATACTGTGCTTTAAATCCGGAAGATCACAACCGGATATCATCTTGTGATAGTGCCAAAGAAATTTGGAAAATGCTTGAGGTAACACACGAAGGTACGTCTCAAGTCAAAGAGACGAAGATAAACATGATCCTTCACGATTATGAATTACAAATGAAGGACGACGAATCCATCTCGATTATGCTTGACCGATTTTCGGTTATCACCAATAGATTAGCATGTTTCGGAAAACCACTTTCGAGTAGTGAGAAAGTAAAGAAAATTCTCCGATCACTACCTCGAGAATGGGATGGTACGGTTACGGCAATAATGGAATCTAAAGATTTAAACAATCTTGATTTTAGTGCTCTTGTTGGTTCTCTTATCAACTACGAGATTGTTCTAAAATCTCGGAATGCCAAACTGAAACCGAAGGAAAGATCGATAGCCTTCAAGGCTAAGGTGCCGAGAAAGAAAGAAGAAATCCCGGTGGATGAAAGTGATGAAGAAATGGCATATTATGCCAAGAATATTAATAAGTTCCAACACTTATTAAACCGGAGAAAGAAGGACATCCAAGTGGGCGAATCTAAAAAGTTTGACAACACTTGTCGATTATGTGGTAAACCAGGCCACTTTGCAAAGAACTGTCGTGTAAAACCCAAGGAGGTTTTAATCGCAACATGGAGCGACGAAGATCCCGATGAAGATTTTCTTGAACAAAATAATCTCGCGCTCATGGCCTGGAGTTCATTTGACGATAGCGACGTCGAAAGCCAAGTAAGTAACTCCTACGACGAACTCTTTGAAGCATTCGAGTTATTACATACGGATTATCAAAATGCTTTAAATGAAATTAAATCCCTCAAGTCTAAATATAAAATTTTGGAAATTGAAAATTCCAAAATACTTGAAAAAGGGAAATTTGTTGAAATCGATCATTTGAAATGCATTGAAAATGAGAATATCTTAAAGAATGATCTTTTAAAAGTTCAAGATGAACTAAAAATGTTGACAAAGAAATTCTCGTACGGCAACGATAAATTTGAACAAATGTTATGCATTCAAAAATATACTCTAAATAAAGAGGGGTTAGGATTCAAACCACGTTTTAAAAACGAATCCGTCAATTTCAAAATACCCCGATGTGAAAACTGTTTGAAAATTGGGCATCATATTTCTAACTGTAAAAGCCCACGTCAGACGATAAAAATGAATAAGATTTCGGTTCCTAAAGGAACAATTATTCCAAACATTCTCTACGTTTCAAAAGAAAAACCAACTATAGGTTGGATCCCCAAAAATAAATTTTAACAAGTGATATTTTACAAAGGGGGAGAAGAAATATTTTTTAAGGGAAAATAATATTTTCAGGGGGAATTTTACCCATATCATGCATATTATTTATATTCGATAATTGGTATCATGCATATTTATATTTCATTTGATATACTCTATATTTTTATACTTTTTGATGAAGACAAAAAGTGGGAGAAGGAGATGAATTGATAAAAATGAGAAAAATCGAAGAAGTCGAAAATAAAAAGAAAGCATACAAAAAGGGGGAGTTAAAACGAAGGAGTTAAAAAATTGAAAAATGAAAAACGAAGAAGTCGAAAAAGAAGAAAAATAAAAGGATTGGAGAAACTAACGAAACGATCAAAGCCGAAAACTTTGATTCGTATACATATACATATATTTTATTTTTTACAGATTTTATCCAATTCAAGAGTTGATTTGTAATCATCAAAAAGGGGGAGATTGTTGGAATATTTATTCCACACATTATTTAATTTGTGTTTTGATGATTAAAGTTGCTAAACAACAAAACAACATTGAGGCGAAGCAAAACGATGAAGCAGACGAAGACGCAAAAAGCTGAGCATAATACATGTCTAGCGCACGCTAAGACATATATGTTAGCGCACGCTAACGAGGAGTCAACTGCATATCAGCCAAGTTCGAAGTAAGCTAAAGTGAAGTCAGCTGATGAGATAGCGCACGCTACACGTTATCATTAACGCACGCTATCGAGCCATGTTACCGTTGTGAAGATATTCAAACTCAGAATGATGCATGCAATGAAGTCAGTACAAGCGCACGCAAGGAATTATGTTTAGAGCACGATAAATATCAGTTTGAATTCTAGTCAATCAGAATGTTGGGAAAAGCAGGTCAAAGTTAGCATATCAAACGGATACTTTGACAAATCATGCAACAGATATATTAGATTAGCGCACGCTACAAAGGAAGTGGTAGCGCACGCTAACTCTCAAGGACAGTAGCCACTGGACTGAAACATAAAATGATTAACGTACGCTACATGAAAGAGATTACGCACTCTAAAGCAAAAATGTGCGATACCGCACGCTAAGAAGGAAGAGCTAGCGCACGCTAGCTAGTCAATTGGCAGCAACAGCTAGTTTGTGGGAAATGCCTATAAATACCATTCCTATGGTATTGTTTGAGAACAACAACTCCAAGAATTCAAGACATTGATCTTATATTCATATACTTACATTGTTGTTGTAATATTGAGCTTATATTGTTAGTTTGAGTGTTTATACATTTAACATTATACATGAGAGCTAAAAGAAAAGATACGATTGGATTCGGTGTTATTAGGATCAAGTATCCGGCATTGTTAGAATCGCAATCGCTATCTTAGTGAGGTTTATCTAGTACCCATAGAAAGCTAGAGTGGGTGATTCCTTATCCAATAGAAAAGGAAAAATGGTTTTACTCGGACCGATAGAAGACGAGCTTGTAACGGTAATCCCTCGACCGATTGAAGAGAGGCGTAAAGGTTTTGATCTTAATCCTATAGAAAAAGATCTTGAGAGAGAGGAAGTAGGCACGTTTGGCCAAACCTCTATAAATCGTTGTGTCGTTTATTTTCCGCACTCTATTTATGCTTCCGCACAAACGGCTCAATATCCGATAATATACCAACAATTGGTATCGGAGCGGTACTCCAATACGCGGCTTAACATCCGAGGAGAAGATTCAAAATGGCGTTTCAAATGGCTCCCGTCGAAAGGCCTTGCTCTCAACCGAACACCATTTTTTGATGGATCGAATTTCATGACTTGGAAGAAGAAAATGTCTATTTTCATCCGAGCTTACGATATTGAATTATGGAAGGTGATATGCCTTGGTCCCAAAAATCCGACGAACTCAAACGGAACTCTCAAAACCTTTGAAGAGTATGATGATGCGGATTGGAAAAACGACCATTATAATTTCAAAGCCACGCAATTATTATACTGTGCTTTAAATCCGGAAGAACACAACTGGATATCATCGTGTGATAGTGCCAAAGAAATTTAGAAAATGCTTGAGGTAAGACACGAAGGTACGTCTCAAGTCAAAGAGACGAAGATAAACATGATCCTTCACGATTATGAATTATTCCAAATGAAGGACGACGAATCCATCTCGATTATGCTTGACCAATTTTCGGTTATCACCAATGGATTAGCATGTTTTGGAAAACCACTTTCGAGTAGTGAGAAAGTAAAGAAAATTCTCCGATCACTACCTCGAGAATGGGATGGTACGGTTACGGCAATAATGGAATCTAAAGATTTAAACAATCTTGATTTTAGTGATCTTGTTGGTTCTCTTATCAACTACGAGATTGTTCTAAAATCTCGGAATGCCAAACTGAAACCGAAGGAAAGATCGATAGCCTTCAAGGCTAAGGTGCCGAGAAAGAAAGAAGAAATCCCGGTGGATGAAAGTGATGAAGAAATGGCATATTATGCCAAGAATATTAATAAGTTCCAACACTTATTAAACCGAAGAAAGAAGGACATCCAAGTGGGCGAATCTAAAAAGTTCGACAACACTTGTCGACTATGTGGTAAACCAGGCCACTTTGCAAAGAACTGTCGTGTAAAACCCAAGGAGGTTTTAATCGCAACATGGAGCGACGAAGATCCCGATGAAGATTTTCTTGACCAAAATAATCTCGCGCTCATGGCCCGGAGTTCATTCGACGATAGCGACATCGAAAGCCAAGTAAGTAACTCCTACGACGAACTCTTTGAAGCATTCGAGTTATTACATGCGGATTATCAAAATGCTTTAAATGAAATTAAATCCCTCAAGTCTAAATATAAAATTTTGGAAATTGAAAATTCCAAAATACTTGAAAAAGGGAAATTTGTTGAAATCGATCATTCGAAATGCATTGAAAATGAGAATATCTTAAAGAATGATCTTTTAAAAGTTCAAGATGAACTAAAAATGTTGACAAAGAAATTCTCGTACGGCAATGATAAATTTGAACAAATGTTATGCGTTCAAAAATATACTCTAAATAAAGTGGGGTTAGGATTCAAACCACGTTTTAAAAATGAATCCGTCAATTTCAAAATACCCCGATGTGAAAAATGTTTGAAAATTGGGCATCATATTTCTAACTATAAAAGCCAACGTCGGACGATAAAAATGAAAAAGATTTGGGTTCCTAAAGGAACAATTATTCAAACATTCTCTATGTTTCAAAAGAAAAACCAACTATAGGTTGGATCCCTAAAAATAAATTTTAACAAGTGATATTTTACAAAGGGGGAGAAGGAATATTTTTGAAGGGAAAATAATATTTTCAGGGGGTATTTTACCCATATCATGCATATTATTTATATTCGATAATTGGTATCATGCATATTTATATTTCATTTGATATACTCTATATTTTTATACTTTTTGATGAAGACAAAAAGTGGGAGAAGGAGATGAATTGATAAAAATGAGAAAAATCGAAGAAGTCGAAAAGAAAAAGAAAGCATACAAAAAGGGGGAGTTAAAACGAAGGAGTTGAAAAATTGAAAAATTAAAAACGAAGAAGTCGAAAAAGAAGAAAAAGAAAAGGATTGGAGAAACTAACGAAACGATCAAAGCCGAAAACTTTGATTCGTATACATATACATATATTTTATTTTTTACAGATTTTATCCAATTCAAGAGTTGTTTTGTAATCATCAAAAAGGGGGAGATTGTTGGAATATTTATTCCACACATTATTTAATTTGTGTTTTGATGATTAAAGTTGCTAAACAACAAAACAACATCGAGGCGAAGCAAAACGACAAAGCAGGCGAAAACATAAAAAGCTGAGCATAATACATGTCTAGCGCACGCTAAGACATATATGTTAGCGCACGCTAACGAGGAGTCAACTGCATATCAGCCAAGTTCTAAGTAAGCTGAAGTGAAGTCAGCTGATGAGATAGCGCACGCTACACGTTATCATTAACCCACGCTATCGAGCCATGTTACCGTTGTGAAGATATTCAAACTCAGAATGACGCATGCAATGAAGTCAGTACTAGCGCACGCAAGGAATTATGTTTAGCGCACGATAAATATCAGTTTGAATTCTAGTCAATCAGAACGTTGGGAAAAGCAGGTCAAAGTCAGCATATCAAACGGATACTTTGACAAATCATGCAACAGATATATTGGATTAGTGCACGCTACAAAGGAAGTGGTAGCGCACGCTAATCGAGGGCGATGAGCTACCGGATCAAACATAAAATGATTAACGTACGCTACATGAAAGACATTACGCACGCTAAAGCAAAAATGTGCGATAGCGCACGCTAAGAAGGAAGAGCTAGCGCACGCTAGCTAGTCAACTGGCAGCAACAGCTAGTTTGTGGGAAATGCCTATAAATACCATTCCTATGGTATTGTTGGAGAACAACAGCTCCAAGAATTCAAGACATTGATCTTATATTCATATACTTACATTGTTGTTGTAATATTGAGCTTATATTGTTAGTTTGAGTGTTTATACATTCAACATTATACACGAGAGGTAAAAAAAAGATACGATTGGATTCGGTGTTATTAGGATCAAGTATCCGGCATTGTTAGAATCGCAATCGCTATCTTAGTGAGGTTTATCTAGTACCCATAGAAATCTAGAGTGGGTGATTCCTTATCCAATAGAAAAGGAAAAACGGTTTTACTCGGACCGATAGAAGACGAGCTTGTAACGGTAATCCCTCGACCGATTGAAGAGAGGCGTAAAGGTTTTGATCTTAAACCTATAGAAAAAGATCTTGAGAGAGAGGACGTAGGCACGTTTGGCCAAACCTCTATAAATCGTTGTGTCGTTTATTTTCCGCACTCTATTTACGCTTCCGCACAAACGGCTCAATATCCGAGAATATACCAACAATTGGTATCGGAGCGGTACTCCAATACGCGGCTTAACATCCGAGGAGAAGATCCAAAATGGCGTTTCAAATGGCTCCCGTCGAAGGCCTTGCTCTCAACCGACCACCATTTTTTGATGGATCGAATTTCATGACTTGGAATAAGAAAATGTCTATTTTCATCCGAGCTTACGATATTGAATTATGGAAGGTGATATGCCTTGGTCCCAAAAATCCGACGAACTCAAACAGAACTCTCAAAACCTTTGAAGAGTATGATGATGCGGATTGGAAAAACGACCATTATAATTTCAAAGCCACGCAATTATTATAATGCGCTTTAAATCCGGAAGAACACAACCGGATATCATCGTGTGATAGTGCCAAAGAAATTTGGAAAATGCTTGAGGTAACACACGAAGGTACGTCTCAAGTCAAAGAGACGAAGATAAACACGATCCTTCACGATTATGAATTATTCCAAATGAAGGACGACGAATCCATCTCGATTATGCTTGACCGATTTTCGGTTATCACCAATGGATTAGCATGTTTCGGAAAACCACTTTCGAGTAGTGAGAAAGTAAAGAAAATTCTCCAATTACTACCTCGAGAATGGGATGGTACGGTTACGGCAATAATGGAATCTAAAGATTTAAACAATCTTGATTTTAGTGCTCTTGTTGGTTCTCTTATCAACTACGAGATTGTTCTAAAATCTCGGAATGCCAAACTGAAACCGAAGGAAAGATCGATAGACTTCAAGGCTAAGGTGCCGAGAAAGAAAGAAGAAATCCCGGTGGATGAAAGTGATGAAGAAATGGCATATTATGCCAAGAATATTAATAAGTTCCAACACTTATTAAACCGAAGAAAGAAGGACATACAAGTGGGCGAATCTAAAAAGTTCGACAACACTTGTCGACTATGTGGTAAACCAGGCCACTTTGCAAAGAACTATCGTGTAAAACCCAAGGAGGTTTTAATCGCAACATGGAGCGACGAAGATCCCGATGAAGATTTTCTTGAACAAAATAATCTCGCGCTCATGGCCCGGAGTTCATTCGACGATAGCGACGTCGAAAGCCAAGTAAGTAACTCCTACGACGAACTCTTTGAAGGATTCGAGTTATTACATACGGATTATCAAAATGCTTTAAATGAAATTAAATCCCTCAAGTCTAAATATAAAATTTTGGAAATTGAAAATTCCAAAATACTTGAAAAAGGGAAATTTGTTGAAATCGATCATTCGAAATGCATTGAAAATGAGAATATCTTAAAGAATGATCTTTTAAAATTTCAAGATGAACTAAAAATGTTGACAAAGAAATTCTCGTACGGAAACGATAAATTTGAACAAATGTTATGCGTTCAAAAATATACTCTAAATAAAGAGGGGTTAGGATTCAAACCACATTTTAAAAAAGAATCTGTCAATTTCAAAATACCCCGATGTGAAAAATGTTTGAAAATTGGGCATCATATTTCTAACTGTAAAAGCCAAAGTCGGACGATAAAAATGAAAAAGATTTGGGTTCCTAAAGGAACAATTATTCCAAACATTTTCTACGTTTCAAAAAAAAAACCAACTATAGGTTGGATCCCCAAAAATAAATTTTAACAAGTGATATTTTACAAAGGGGGAGAAGGAATATTTTTTAAGGGAAAATAATATTTTCAGGGGGGATTTTACCCATATCATGCATATTATTTATATTCTATAATTGGTATCATGCATATTTATATTTCATTTGATATACTCTATATTTTTATACTTTTTGATGAAGACAAAAAGGGGGACAAGGAGATGAATTGATAAAAATGAGAGAAATCGAAGAAGTCGAAAAGAAAAAGAAAGCATACAAAAAGGGGGAGTTAAAACGAAGGAGTTGAAAAATTGAAAAATGATAAACGAAGAAGTCGAAAAAGAAGAAAAAGAAAAGGATTGGAGAAACTAACGAAACGATCAAAGCCGAAAACTTTGATTCGTATAATATACATATATTTTATTTTTTACAGATTTTATCCAATTCAAGAGTTGTTTTGTAATCATCAAAAAGGGGGAGATTGTTGGAATATTTATTCCACGCATTATTTAATTTGTGTTTTGATGATTAAAGTTGCTAAACAACAAAACAACATCGAGGCGAAGCAAAACGACGAAGCAGACGAAAACACAAAAAGCTGAGCATAATACATGTCTAGCGCACGCTAAGACATATATGTTAGCGCACGCTAACGAGGAGTCAACTGCATATCAGCCAAGTTCGAAGTAAGCTGAAGTGATGTCAGCTGATGACATAGCGCACGCTATACGTTATCATTAACGCACGCTATCGAGCCATGTTACCGTTGTGAAGATATTCAAACTCCGAATGACGCATGCAATGAAGTCAGTACTAGCGCACGCAAGGAATTATATTTAGCACACGCTAAATATCAGTTTGAATTCTAGTCAATCAGAACGTTGAGAAAAGCAGGTCAAAGTCAGCATATCAAACGGACACTTTGACAAATCATGCAATGGATATATTGGATTAGCGCACGCTACAAAGGAAGTGGTAGCGCACGCTAACTGTCAAGTACAGTAGCCACTGGACTGAAACATAAAATGATTAACATACGCTACATGAAAGACATTACGCACGCTAAAGCAAAAATGTGCGATAGCGCACGCTAAGAAGGAAGAGCTAGCACACGCTAGCTAGTCAATTGGCAGCAACAGCTAGTTTGTGGGAAGTGCCTATAAATACCATTCCTATGGTATTGTTTGAGAACAACAACTCCAAGCATTCAACACATTGATCTTATATTCATATACTTACATTGTTGTTGTAATATTGAGCTTATATTGTTAGTTTGAGTGTTTATACATTCAACATTATACACGATAGGTAAAAGAAAAGATACGATTGGATTCAATGTTATTAGGATCAAGTATCCAGCATTGTTAGAATCGCAATCGCTATCTTAGTGAGGTTTATCTAGTACCCATAGAAAGCTAGAGTGGTTGATTCCTTATCCAATACAAAAGGAAAAACGGTTTTACTCGGACCGATAGAAGACGAGCTTGTAACGGTAATCCCTCGATCGATTGAAGAGAGGCGTAGAGGTTTTGATATTAAACCTATAGAAAAAGATCTTGAGAGAGAGGATGTAGGCACGTTTAGCCGAACCTCTATAAATCGCTGTGTCATTTATTTTCCGCACTCTATTTATGCTTCCGCATAAACGGCACAATATCTGATAATATACTAACACTCTAAACCGATTCTCTCTCCATATATCTGTAATATCCGGAATTTCTACTGTTGTTGTTTAATATTATTTTATCCGAGTTATATTTTACAGCGTGGAATCTGTACAGTATGGATAAAATAAATTAAGGACTAAGATGTCAGTATTGGTATATTTGTCGTATTTGGTCGACAATTGCATTTGAGGATATAATGTGTTGAGTATATGTATTCCGTATACCGTATGTTCATATTCTGTATGTTGAGACGTTGGACAAAGATAGCTAAAAATGGCTAAGTATAGCCCGATTAGCGCACGCTAATACTCATTCACAGCGCACGCTAACATGCAGGTGTAGCGCACGCTAAAGGTAAAATCATAGCACACACTAGTGCAGAACAGATCAGAAGGAATCTGCGTGTGGACCAGGCCACTTTCGGCGCACGTTCTGATAAGTCAACGAATGTTTGTAATGTAGTACTAGCGCACGCTAAACCCTAAAGGTTAGCGCACGCTAATGGTATATTGGACAAAAAGGAATCTTATCCTCGTCAGCACTTTCTGTAATACTCGGTTGTAATTCAGTCATTATCATTTAGTAATTTCATTCGATAATTGTCACTCTGTGAATTTTCACTTATTATTAATCATTCATCGATCATGTTCATTCATCCGTGTTCACCGTTCGGAATAACTTCGAGTTGTGTATCGATATCGTTCATCTTTTTCAACTTTTCACGTTTGAGTTCGACTTTGTTAGATCACCATTAATTTTTGGAAACTCCAAAAATTCTGAATCTTTGCAATATAATATAGCATCGAGTTAGTTTTCCAATGGTTCAAACGGTGAGTCAATCGGAGTCCGGACGAGAGAGTTATGGTCGAAATAGCTCAGACGCTCATTTTTTCAGTTTTTGGCCGAGCAGCCTGTACCAGGTGCCGCGGCACATGCCGGAAGGGCCGCGGCACACTGCCAAGTCAGTGCCGCGGCACATGCCAGCAGGGCCGCGGCACACTCGCATTGCATTATCGGCCAAAACCGATCAGACGGTGCCGCGGCACATAGGAAGGGGCCGCGGCAATCGCTGAGTCAAGCCGCGGCACATGCCGGCAGGGCCACGGCACACTGCCGACTACTGGGCGCATTTTTGGCCCTGTGCCGCGGCACACTTCGGCTGAGCCGCGGCACACAGGGCAGTCAACCCTATAATTGTGTTTTTGTGCGAGTTTCAGCTCATTTCTTCATTCCTTCACCTTCATACGCAAGAGAGAGTCTTGAGGGAGAGATTTCTTCATCACCTATCACTTGAGTGTGGATTTTAATCATTTTCATTCGGTTGTGAAGCTCGGATCATCGATCTATCGCGTGTTCTTCGAATCATAGTGCTTGAATCTTCATAGGTAACTTTCATCAAATCTCTCGGATTTTCGATTTGTGTTGAGATATGATGTTTTGGATGTTAAGATCATGTTGTATGAAGTGATATACGCATGATTATGGTTATGTTCGATTATTCATTGGATTATTGAAGGATTATTCAAGAACACTTTGAATATTGTGTTGGATTTGGGGGTTTTCGATTAATTGTTGTTGAAATCACGATTTTGGATATTCTTAATGGATTATTGATCGTATTAAAGATGTTTTGTTGGTTTGAAATGCTTCTTTGGGGATTTGATGTTGGTATTATTGGGGTTTGGTTATAATCAATCGAAGTTGGCCACAAAGTGTTCGATATAATGCCCCAATGAACTT
This sequence comes from Orobanche coerulescens, assembly GCA_033398695.1. Lineage (NCBI taxonomy): Eukaryota > Viridiplantae > Streptophyta > Magnoliopsida > Lamiales > Orobanchaceae > Orobanche > Orobanche coerulescens. The sequence continues at coordinate 162,073,361 of CM065803.1, forward strand.
GGTTTTATCGTATCGACGTTTTGAGTCGTTATATTCGTGTTTGATTCGTATATTGAACGAATTGTTGGTAATTGTATTTATTAAAGGTTGTTCGAGCGACCGATATCTCAATTAGGACGTTGTTCGTGGAAGGATAATTGTCACCGGTATTGTGTAAGTTAATTCTTACTCGGTTAAAAGGATATTCATTCCTTTTGTTGTTGATCATTCATCATCATAATTCATTCATCATTGTATTAATCATATTGAGACTTGTAATTGTTGAACAATCACTTCATTAACGAGGAACGGCGGTTCCAATCATTTCATTGAAACTATCAATCACTTCATTATTACTCTCATCTCGGTGAGTCATTCTTGACTTTGTCATATCATTATTTATTCATTGATATTCATTACGGTCATTCTCGTTCATATGACCTTCTGGGTTCATATTGCGTGGCCGGGTGTGGCTGTGTGGAATTTTTAGTCGGGCACACGATGGTCATGTAGTGGGTTCACCGATACATGGGACCGTGCACACGGTAAATCTTAACTCTGTGAGACTAATTAGGTACAAGGACAGGTGTGTCCGGTCATTCGTCTTGTACACTTGCACAGAACATTACGGGCGTACTATGATACTCCTCTTCAGCGTAATTCATAACTAAGGATATTTTATGACTTCAGATATATCATGATTGTGTATTTTCAACCCTTGAGGATTGTTGTTCTGTAATCGACTTCTGGGGGATTTTGTTTTCAGTCACGGCAAGGCAAAGGCACGGGAAGAGCATGTTGACGGCGAGGAGTCGATGATACTAGTAGGGGGCCCCAGTCATTCCGCTTAATTCATCATTTCATTATTTTTATTTCTCTTCATTTGTATTTCATTTGAAAAATTCCGTTTGAGACGTTTATTTATTCACGGTGGTGTATTTTATCTTCATATAAAATATACTAGTATTCTGTCTTGTCTGGTGTAATGTACTTAAGCTCCTCAACGGAGTATTTGGAAATATAATGTGGTTCGGTACTACGATTATATTATTTAATTCATCGTTTTCATTCGCTGGTGGGTCCCAATCGGGGGTCCACAGACCGTAATATCCGCCTAGTTTGGGGTGTTACAGAGTTGGTATCAGAGAGTGGTTTTGAATACTACCTTCCGAGTCATGTCTCATTTGAAATCATCGTCATCGGACTAGTATCATTGGACTTTCGCGTCACGTGTGACCTGTGCAAATGCCGAGCCAATCAGACCTAGAACTGTAAGATTTCTAACGCCATGGTATAATTTCTGGCAATAATCATTCATTCATAATTCATCAGTTAACAATCCTCAATCATCATTTTCATTTTGACCAGGACGGTCATGTTAACTCGTTAATCACTCAATTCATCTCATTACTCAGTTGTTGATCACGTAGATCATATCATTAATCTTGTTATCATCTACGAGATGATCATTTCAATAATTTCATCACATAATCATATCATCTCAGTTAATCATTCATATAATCAATGTGTTAGAATGTGTATGCTCATTTTCATCATTTAATGACGTGATCATAACGTGATATTCATGCGGGAGATTTAATCATCATTTGACTTTCCTCCTTCAGTATGGAAAGGGCAAGAAGAGGACGTGGAGGACGAGGCCGTGGAGCGGGCCGAATCCCGAGAGCTCGTGTGAATACACGTGCGAATGCGAGGAATAATGCTAATTCATCTAGCAGCGACGCTGCTACTCATTCACCTAGACGTGATCATTCTCTACCGGGGAGTCGCACCCGGGACACCGCTCATTCAGAAGGTATTCGGGTTGACCCACTCGCTTTTATGCAGGGCATGATAGCCCAAATGACCCAGATGGCATAGCTGATGGAGACGATGCATAACTCAGTCAATCAAAATCAACAGGCTCCTCCTCCGCCACCTCAGAGGCAAGAGAGGAACGTGAGCAGTATCATTGGCGACATCTCTCGCCAAAGGCCACCTACTTTTGAAGGCTCGTCTGAGCCGGTAGATATTGTTCATTGGCTCGAACATTTCGAGAAGTTATTCGCTATGGTAGAGTTCGAAGGACACAAAGTTTCAGTTGCGGCTTACTACCTGGGTAAGAGCGCTCATTCTTGGTGGTAATCGTTGAAACCCACCGAAGGATCATGTACTTGGGATCAGTTCAAGACTCTCATGATGGAAAGGTATTATCCGGCCCCACTCAGAGAGGCCAAGCTGTCAGAATTACTCACACCCGACCCCTCAGTAGACGAGGATGTCCTCGCCATTGCCGAGAAATTTCAGGAACTTCTCCCTTTCGCCTCATCCATCATTCATTCAGAGGCGGATAAAATCAAGTATTTCAGCAAGAGGCTGAAACCCCGTATGAGACTTCAGTTGCTTAATCATCATTGCACCACGTTGGACGAATTTATCGAGAAAGCTCTTACCTATGAGCTTACAGCTAAGGAAATTGCTAAGCAGCAACCTTCGTCTGCTAGAAAGAAATCGAAGAATCGTAACCAGTCTGAAGGCGGTCAGACAACCTTCAAGAAACCTCGCGCGGGCTCTGCTTTTTCTGAGCGACCTCCGGTGACGTCTAAACCCGCAGAATCTCAGTCTCGAGCGGCTAGTTCGGCCATCACCTGTTTTAACTGTGGGGATCTTGGTCATCTCAGTACCAAGTGTCCGAGACAGACTATCACGTGTCATAATTGTGGGATTGCTGGGCATAAGGCCCGTTTTTGCCGTAGGGACTCCAAACCTATTCAGACGTCATCTCAGGCCCCTAAGCAACACTGCTCGTAATCGTGCCACTCAATCAAAGATCGTTTAAAATGGCAGGAGCGACTAAAGGTGGAGCCTATAGCCAGCAGACGGGAGCATCCGGTGCCGGGACTAGCAAACCCCAGATTTATGAGATGAAGAAGACCGATGATCCAGAGGCCCGAATGATCTCAGGTACACTCGATATTCTATCTCAACCTGTGTGTACCCTTTTTGATACTGGTGCATCGCATTTATTCATTTCTGAGTCATGCTTGAGTAGACTACGTCTGGGTAGTGCTACTAGTTGTGAGCCTTATGTCATTGGCCTACCTGATGGTAGACGAATTATCGGTAATCGTGAGATTCAGAATTGTCCGATTTAGTTTCATGGTCATGTATGGACAGCAGACTTGATCGTAGTAGATTTGCCGAGAGACGACGTCATCTTGGGTATTGATTGGATGGATCGTCATGATGCCATCATTAGCGTCCGTAAGCGTATGATCACTATCATTTTAGACGATGGGGTTGAATGTGTGTTTCAGGGAGGCAATCCCGGCTATTCTGGTAAGGTCATTAATTTGATGAAAGCAGTGAGATTACTCAATCAGGGGTGTGTTGGTTATTGGTGCTATATGACCAAAACCGAGAAATCATCAGTAATGTTGACGGACATTCCAGTAGTGAGGGAATATGCCGATGTTTTTCCAGACGAGTTACCTGGTTTGCCTCCACAGAGGGATGTGGAATTCACGATTGAGTTGGAGCCTGGTACGTCCCCGATATCGAAGGCACCATACCGAATGGCCCCGACCGAAATGCGGGAGTTGAAGAATCAACTTGAGGAATTGTTCGAGAAAGGTTATATCCGACCGAGTGCGTCCCCGTGGGGAGCACCATTGTTGTTTGTCAAGAAGAAGGATGGTTCATTCCGCTTATGTATTGATTATCGGGAGTTGAACAAGGTGACGATCAAGAATAAGTATCCTTTACCCCGTATCGATGATCTTTTGGATCAACTTCAGGGAGCTTCAGTATTTTCCAAGATCGACTTAAGATCTGGATATCATTAGTTGCGGATTCGAGAGTCGGATATCGCGAGGACAGCGTTTCGTACGCACTATTGTCATTATGAGTTCGTAGTTATGCCGTTCGGGCTAACTAACGCACCTACGGTATTCATGGAGCTAATGAATCGAGTTTTCATCGACTTTTTGGATTGGTTTGTGGTTGTCTTCATTGATGATATCTTGATTTATTCTCGTGACCGAGAGGAGCACGAGGTTCACCTTAATCAGGTTCTCGACGTGTTGAGACGAGAGCAACTTTATGGAAAGTTTTCCAAGTGTGAGTTCTGGATGTCCGAAGTGACTTTTCTCGGTCATGTAATTTCATTAGATGGAGTGCGTGTTGATCCTCAGAAGACGGAGGCTATCCAAGATTGGTTACCTCCGAAGAATGTTAAGGAAATCCGAAGCTTTCTCGGATTAGCCGGTTATTATCGGCGGTTTGTGGAAGGATTTTCCAAAATTGCTCAACCCTTGACGAACCTTTTGCGAAAGGATAAGAAATACACGTGGTCCGACGCGTGTCAACGGAGTTTTGAGGAACTCAAGAGCCGGTTAATGTCAGCACCTGTGCTTTCCTTGCCACAAGGGACGGAAGGATTTGTGGTTTATAGTGATGCGTCCGGACAGGGTCTCGGATGTGTGCTCATGCAGAATGGGAAGGTTATTGCCTATGCTTCACGGCAATTGAGACCTTACGAAGTTAATTATCCGACCCACGATCTGGAGCTAGCGGCCGTGGTGTTCGCTTTGAAAATCTGGCGTCATTACCTTTATGGCGTTGCCTGTTAGATTTTCACCGATCACAAGAGTTTGAAGTATATATTTACTCAGAAGGAGTTAAATATGCGACAGAGGCGGTGGTTGGAACTAATCAAAGATTATGATATCGAGATCCTTTACCACCTGGGGAAGGCGAACGTTGTCGCCGACGCCTTGAGTCGTAAGTCCGTTCAGGAGCATATGCTTGCTCGTTTGACAATTCAGAAGGAGCTCCAACAGGAATTCCTTAGACCCGAGATCGAGGTCTGGCTTCAGCGAGTTCAGGGACAGCTTTGTATGTTAGAGATTTCATCATCTCTTGAGGATGCAATCAGGGAGAATCAGGGTTCAGACCCAGCATTGTTGCGCATTCGTGAGGATGTGGCTCAGGGGAAAGCCCCTGGATTCGTGATCCACGAGGATGGACTTTTGAGATTTAAGAATCAGTTGTGTGTACCGGCGAATGATGAGTTGAAAAACTCAATTTTAAGAGAAGCTCATGCTACCCCTTATTCTGTTCACCCGGGGTCTAGCAAGATGTATAAAGACTTGAAACAAAATTACTGGTGGAGTAATATGAAGCGAGAAGTCGCGGAATTTGTTTCGAGATGCTTAACCTGTCAGCAAGTCAAGATAGAACATCAGCGACCGGCGGGTATGCTGAAACCTCTCCCTATTCCCGAGTGGAAGTGGGAAGACATTTCTATGGATTTCATCACGAGTTTGCCGGCGAGTCGTCGTGGCATGAATACGATCTGGGTGATTGTGGACTGCTTAACTAAATCAGCTCATTTTCCTTGAGATTAAGGATACGTGGGGTCCTGAGAGACTTGCTCAACTATTCATCAAAGAGATAGTGAGACTGCACGGTACTCCTAAAAGTATTGTTTTCGATCGTGACGAACGGTTTGTGTCTTATTTTTGGAAATCAGTTCATCGTGCTATTGGAACTCAGCTTAATCTCAGTACTGCCTTTCATCCTCAGTCCGACGGACAATCAGAGAGAACTATTCAGACATTAGAGGACATGTTGAGGGCATGCGTCCTCGATTGGAAAGACGATTGGGAAGCCCAACTACCATTGATCGAGTTCACGTATAATAATAGTTGGCATGCTTCGATCAAGATGGCTCCTTACGAGGCCTTGTACGGTCGCCATTGTCGATCTCCCTTGTGTTGGGACGAATTATCAGAATCAATCGGCACCGAGCCCGATATGCTTATAGCCGCCCGTGAGAAGGTAGCTTTGATCAGGAGTCATTTGTTGACCGCTCAGAGTCGACAGAAATCTTATGCAGATAATCGTCGTCGACCACTAGAGTTCGAGACGGGTGACCACATTTGGGTCAGAGTATCCCCGAGTCGAGGTATTTTTCGTTTCGGAAAACGGGGAAAGTTGAGTCCGAGGTTTATTGGACCGTTTGAGATTTTGGAACGAGTAGGCGAGCTAGCTTATCGTTTAGCCTTACCTCCGTCATTGATCCGAATTCATAATGTGTTTCACGTCTCTCAGTTACGGAAGTATGTTGCCGACCCGAGTCACATACTTCAGTTCGACGAAATCGAGATCGCCGATGATCATTCGTATGAGGAGCGTCCCATACGAGTCTTAGAGCGGCGAATCAAACAGTTGAGGAATAAGTCGATTCCTTTGGTCAGGATTCAGTGGTCTAGACATGGAGTCGAAGAGGCTACTTGGGAAACCGAGGACAGTATGCGGGAGAGTTATCCCGATTTGTTTGACCCTTAGTTTCGGGGACGAAACTCTTTTAAGGGGGGTGTATGTAATACCCGGTTGTAATTCAGTCATTATCATTCAGTAATTTCACTCGATAATTGTCACTCTGTGGATCTTCACTCATTATTAATCATTCATCGATCATGTTCATTCATCCGTGTTCACCGTTCGGAATAACTTCGAGTTGTGTATCGATATCGTTCATCTTTTTCAACTTTTCACGTTTGAGTTCGACTTTGTTAGATCACCATTGATTTTTGAAAACTCCAAAAATTCTGAATCTTTTGAATATTATAGAGCATCGAGTTAGTTTTCCAATGGTTCAAACAGTGAGTCAATCGGAGTCCGGACGAGAGAGTTATGGTCGAAATAGCTCAGACGCTCATTTTTTCAGTTTTTGGCCGAGCAGCCTGTACCGGGTGCCGCGGCACATGCCGGAAGGGCCGCGGCACACTGCCAAGTCAGTGCCGCGGCACATCCCGGTAGGTCCGCGGCACACTCGCATTGCATTATCGGCCAAAATCGACTGTACCGGGTGCCGCGGCACATACCGGAAGGGCCGCGGCACACTGCCGACCACTGGGCGCATTTTTGGCCCTGTGCCGTGGCACACTTCGGCTGAGCCGCGGCACACAGGGCAGTCAACCCTATAATTGTGTTTTTGAGCGAGTTTCAGCTCATTTCTTCATTCCTTCACCTTCATACGCGAGAGAGAGTCTTGAGGGAGAAATTTCTTCATCACCTATCACTTGAGTGTGGATTTTAATCATCTTCATTCGGTTGTGAAGCTCGGATCATCGATCTATCGCGTGTTCTTCGAATCATAGTGCTTGAATCTTCAAAGGTAACTTTCATCAAATCTCTCGGATTTTCGATTTGTGTTGAGATATGATGTTTTGGATGTTAAGATCATGTTGTATGAAGTGATATACGCATGATTATGGTTATGTTCGATTATTCATTGGATTATTGAAGGATTATTCAAGAACACTTTGAATATTGTGTTGGATTTAGGGGTTTTTGATTAATTGTTGTTGAAATTACGATTTTGGATATTCTTAATGGATTATTGATCGTATTAAAGATGTTTTGTTGGTTTGAAACGCTTCTTTGGGGATTTGATGTTGGTATTATTGAGGTTTGGTTATAATCAATCGAAGTTGGCGACAAAGTGTTCGATATAATTCCCCAATGAACTTGGTTTTATCGTATCGATGTTTTGAGTTCGTTATATTCGTGTTTGATTCGTATATTGAACGAATTGTTGGTAATTGTATTTATTCAAGGTTGTTCGAGCGACCGATATCTCAATTAGGACGTTGTTCGTGGAAGGATAATTGTCACCGGTATTGTGTAAGTTAATTCTTACTCGGTTAAAAGGATATTCATTCCTTTTGTTGTTGATCATTCATCATCATAATTCATTCATCATTGTATTAATCATATTGAGACTTGTAATTGTTGAACAATCACTTCATTAACGAGGAACGGCTGTTCCAATCATTTCATTGAAACTATCAATCACTTCATTATTACTCTCATCTCGGTGAGTCATTCTTGACTTTGTCATATCATTATTTATTCATTGATATTCATTACGGCCATTCTCGTTCATATGACCTTCTGGGTTCATATTGCGTGGCCGGATGTGGCTGTGTTGAATTTTTAGTTGGGCAGACGATGGTCATGTAGTGGGTTCACCGATACATGGGACTGTGCACACGGTAAAGCTTAACTCCGTGAGACTAATTAGGTACAATGACGGGTGTGTCCGGTCATTCGTCTTGTACACTTGCACAGAACATTACGGGCGTACTATGATACTCCTCTTCAGCGTAATTCATAACTAAGGATATTTTATGACTTCAGATATATCATGATTGTGTATTTTCAACCCTTGAGGATTGTTGTTCTGTGTAACTGACCCCGTTGGGGGATTTTGTTTTCAGGTCACGGCAAGGCAAAGGCACGGGAAGAGCATGTTGACGGCGAGGAGTCCCAGTGATACTAGTAGGGGGCCCCAGTCATTCCGCTTAATTCAGTCATTTCAGTTATTTTTATTTCTCTTCATTTGTATTTCCGCTGAAAAATTCCGTTTGAGACGTTTATTTATTCAGGGTGGTGTATTTTATCTTCATATAAAATATACTAGTATTCTGTCTTGTCCTGGTGTAATGTACTTAAGCTCCTCATCGGAGTATTTGGTAATATAATGTGGATCGGTACTACGATTATATTATTTAATTCATCAGTTTTCATTCGCCTGGTGGGTCCCAGTCGGGGGTCCACGGCACTGTAATATCCGCCTAGTTTGGGGTGTTACACTTTCGGCGTGTGGACCAGTCTTCAGAGCATACAGACAAACGAGTCAAATAATATTAGCGCACGCTAAATGTAAGGACTTGCGTACGCTAGACAGTGTAAGTTACGTATGCTAATGCATGGGCATTACGTACGTAAGCTCATGTACGAAGCCAGACAGTAGCCTCTGGACTGCGATAGCGCACGCTAACAAAAGTCAGTTAGCGCACGCTAAGGCTGCTGCGCACGCTAAACATGAGATGTTAGCGCACGCTAGTAATGTATTCTATATAAGGGGACAGACGGGTATTATAAAGCATTTCGTCTATTTCTTTCCTTTCACTCGATAGAGAGAGCTTTGTGAGGTACTTGAGGTCCAGAAACACTCCGAGATGATGATCTTTATCAAGATTAAGATAGAGAGCATGGATTAAAGCCTTGTTCTTCAAGTTATTCATGGTTCTTGGATTGAAGTTCAAGTGTTCTTTTTCTTGGTTCGTCTAATCCATGTAATTTTCGCATTCCTTTGATAGTAGTTCGTTTTTAAGGACGATTACTTGTGAGAGAACATGTTGGATAATCATGTGGTGATTTTTATGAGACCTAAATGGATTATGAAAAGGGTTTTCAGATGTTATGTAAGATTCATGTTAATGGTGATTCGTTAAACTTGATGAGGTTGAATCATGGATTTCTGAATCATGATAATTTCAGTGGTCGATTTAGATGAGTTAAATCATGATATGAGGTTTAATTCCGGCTTGATTATGATATGATCCTTGTTATCGAGTTGGTTTGATTGTTGATGTTGTTATTGATATAGGGATATTGATATGATCCTTGTGATAGTTATGGTGTTGTTTATCTTCAAGAGATATGGAGATTTATGTCTCTTTTCATTTTGGATTTTGATGTTAAGGTGATATAAGGATATATAATGGTTTTGATTATAAATATGGATAAGATGATTAAAACCAACTTTATGATTTTAGTTTCGTATGTTCGTGATAAGATGTGGATCATGATGATGAGATTGAATTTGGAAAAGTTATTGTTAATCTTGGAGTATGATTTCCTTTTCATTTGGACTCGTAGTCGCAAGGTGTTAGTCGATGCTTGGAACACATGCCACTGTACATCATTAGCGCACGCTAAGCTTACTGGCTAGCGCATGCTAACGGGAGCAACTTAGCGCACGCTACGTTAAGTAATTAACGTGCGCTAAGTCAACAGGCAGGGTAGTATATTCTGTTTCGGTTATGAATTCGTGATCGTTTAAGTTGGATTGATCAGCCTAGTGGTTAATCGGGATACTGTTGAGTTGTTGGGTTTGTGAATTGGTTTTATCGATTGTTGATTGTTATCGAACTTGTTGTTTATCGATTATTGTAATAGGTTGAGATTATTGATCGGTGAATGGAACCATGCTTTGCGGACGTGTTCGAGAATGTTCGTGAATTGCATTGATCAGGGCCGAGGAACTTGTAGATGACGGCAATGGATTTGGTAACAGCTTCCTCGTCGTTGTATCGGTATCGAGGTAAGTTATTACTTGCTCAGTTTATAGTATTTAATGAATGGTTTCTGTTTCATTCGTGTATAATTCGTATAGCAGTGTTTATAATCGTAATCACAGGAGATTTGGGATTATAAATCGTATTCGAGTTTTGGGAATCTAAATCATAATGTATATGATTTACTTTTGTTATTGGTATACTTGTACATCGAGGATATATTGTGATAAAGACGAAGATATGAATTACCTGCAATCCGTGATACTTTGGACCGTCGAGCATGGAGGATAATGGTTCGTGATGGTTTAGACATTGAGATCATTCTCAAAGGACTCGGGGCAAGTACTCTAATCATTTTTATCATTTGTGTCGATCATGTCGTGATACATTCATGTATCGTTGTTGTCATGCATTTGTGCATTGTTGTTGTCGTGTATTGTGTACTGTTGTTTTGTGCAGTTGTGCATTGTTGTCATATGTCCACCTCGTGTTGGTCCGACGGGATCATCTGGGGATCTATGCTAGCGTGCGCTGGATCATCGGATGGGTTTTCCACCTCAGGTTGGTCTGACGGGATCATCGGGGGATCTAGGCAGTGAACGCTGGATCATCGGATTGCCATGTATTGTTGTTGTGCATATGTATATTATGGGTTTGCCATAAGCATACATTGTCGTTATTGTTGTGATCATATTGACGTTGTCATATGAGTATGCATTTGTAGGTCTTGTGTTAGGACCATGTCCGTATGTTGTGTTGATCTGATCTCGGATTAGACTGACGTAATGGTAATGGTATTTCGTATCTTGATGTATGTTCCGTATTTCCTTGGTACTTGTCTTTGATGGACAATCGATTATCGTATTGGAATTGTCGACGTTATCCGATGGATCGAATTGGCCAGAGTTGGTATAATTTTCGTATCACGAGTTATGATAATGTTTTGAGAACCTTGGGTATTGTTGAGATACCGTACAGATATTTCGGTATTATCTTATTGTGTTGTTAAGGATACGAATCGTGGATTTTCGTAAAGTTATGACGGTAAGATTACATTGGCTGTATTCTTACTTAGTATTCTCATTGGTATGTAATTATTGACGTGATGTGATGGTTATCATTGTTGGATATTATGGCTGACCCCATCGTGGGCTTTCTTTTTAGGTTATTGGATTATCAAGCTTGTAGCGGTCGTGGAGAGATGAACTTCCCGGAGGATACTGGCTAGGGCATGTATTTGTGTATTGAGTTTCCTGATCAGTTCTTGTATTCCGCTGCGTGAGTATTTTTAAAATGACCTATTGGTATCTGGTAACTTAGGTTACTTTGGCAATCATTTTCTAAATCTATTCTGTCGGTACGTATAAGCGATAGCTTAACGTATGTTTTTAAACTGTTGAGTTTTGGCATTTCGGGCCTTGTGGTTTCAAATGAGATTTTACGACGGTTTTGATAAACGAGTTTTATAAAGTCTTCAAATGTTTTAAATAGATAATACCGTCGTTAGCCTCTTGGATGTTTGTAAATATTTGCGAAAATTTCCTTCAGCCTTGTGGGTTCCATCTCGGGGCCCACGGCGCTGTAATATTCCTGGATGGCTCTGGGGGTGTTACAGAATATGGTATCGGAGCTTAGGTTGTAAAAACCTAGGCAGTCGGGTCGAGTTGGGTCGTGATTTTGTCGTGTCATTCGAGTTATCAGTTGACAGGTCTTTGAGCTCTGGGCTTTTGTTGTTCACTCGGGCTTGTGCGTTATGTGATTTACCAGTGTGGTACTAGGATTGTTATAACTTTTCCAAATGGTGTTAACGTGTTTCTTCAGATAGAACTGTGTTGTGTTCTCGAGTTGAACTGAGTTTGCAAAACGTGTGTTTTGAAAATGTCTGTTTCGAGTATTTTCTAGAGTCGAGACATGTGCCAGTATCACGGGGAATCGTCGGCTTCACGATCTGTAAGTATTTGGATTTTTGAATTGCATTGAGATTTATTGTCGTTCTAAGTTGACATGCTTTGAGATTCAGCAAGATATTATGCGTTACAGTATAAGGCGACAGAGTTGGGACAGGATTGATGATCTTGAGAAGTTATGATTTTGGAAATCAATATGTCGGTTAAATCTTGGAAACGGAGTTGTGCATTTGGGAGGAATGTTGGGAATGGTTGAGAAGAACATGTAGTCATGTTAATTCATTTTGATATATGGAACTGTTTTCGAGCATTTGAAAAGGATACTTTTCAAAATGAATGTTTTACAGATGTTTTACCGGAAAATGATTTTGGGCCAAGACCCAATTGATTTTGAAATAGTTTTATAACTCAGGACTTGGGGTCCGAAAAAGAGTTTCCTACTTTTTAAACTTCTTGTAATGCAGAACGAGATACGGGCTGAGACCCTAATGTTTCAAAAGGCTTTTCTGTTTTCCTTAAAACTCCCGAGATTTGTAAACTACTTTATCAGTCATTTATCTATTTCGTTCCTGTCTTTCAGGGTTTTGGCTTACTTGTTCAAATGAAACTTCTCAGGAAGTCTTTCGCTGTGTTGATTTGTTTCAATGTTTTGTCATGGCATATTTGAGGTGATCCAGGATGGGTTAATGATTGACGTTACGAGTCATATGTGGAAAAAGGAGTTTTAATCGGAGTTTATATATTGAAATTTTGGAACTCTATCGTGTGGTTTTACGATGGAATGTCAGTGGAATTGGTGAAGAACCGAATTGGTATACAGGAGTATGGACGTAGTCGAGCATTTGCATAGTTTTCATTTTAAAACTTCGAAATCATGTGGATTCGAAGGAAACTGTTATCGAATACTTGGCACCAGCGAGCCGATTTAATTTTTTGAAAATTGATTTTGTGGTCTTACCAAAATTATGTTTTGAGTTTTGAAATTTTTGAAAGAACTTTCGAAAATTTGTCTTATTGACAAGACTATATGATTTCAAACTGGTTTTGAAAATGCGATTGATATACATAAACATTTAGTGCATAGTGCATATCATGATGAAGTTATGAGTGTGACTCACAAACTGGATGAGACATCAGTATGGAACGGTGAATAGAGATTCGAACTTCAGGATAGTAGTTTGGTTATCCAGGGATGATCGGTTGAGTTATCGGATAAGAGAAATATGTTGCGTGTTGTAGATTCATGCACATAATATTATTTTGGAAACTTGGGATTTTGTGAAACCGGAACATATGTACTATGTGATTCCATTGGTATAGTAGTAGCCCGATTTTACCATAATGATTTTTGAATGATTTCTTTGTAAGTGTAGATTTGGGGATGGTGACCCCATGCTGGTCGCTTTGGATATTGAGTGGTCGTTCCCACTCCACTTATGATTGAATATATTCATCAGTTTGTTATTGGTTGTTCGTATGCCGATGAGTATGTTCACCAGTCGGGTATGTTTATTGAGATCCATTGTATGTGATTGGTGTGTCGTTTTGAGAACTTTATTCGTTCATATATCGGTTTCTGTGGTTCTGAGTTGACCGTGTTGGAGCTTACCGTGTGATGATATTCTCGGCTGTGTTTTGACCTTTGGATTGGTCGTATTAGAGTTTATCATGTCGATGATATTCTCGGTTAATTTATTGATTGATCATTGCTGGTGATCGTCTGAGCGTTCGAATTTTTGTGTCGATATTTCGGGATTCGTTGCCATTGTGTTGGGCAGTTGTTTCACAGATGTATCGTGTATTATTGATTTGTATCAGGATTTGGACTTGATTGTGTAATCAGGCAGACAGGATTTGAAATGGATAGATTATTTCATCCGAAGATGATATATTTTCTTGAGACTCATGGAATTGTGATTGCTAGGATCTCAGGAGATCGTCGACTTTGCGCATTTGTAAGTGTATTGTTTTGGTTATTCGTTAATGATGATGATTGATCGTTGTTGTGATGGTTTCAGAATATTTTGGTTGAACAGTTTGTTTGCTTCTATGACGGATTGCAAGTTTCGAGGACGAAACTTATTTTAAGTGGTGTAGTATGTAATATCCGGAATTTCTACTGCTGTTGTTTAATATTATTTTATCCGAGTTATATTTTACAGCGTGGAATCTGCATAGTATGGATAAAATAAATTAAGGACTAAGATGTCAGTATTGGTATAATTGTCGTATTTGGTCGACAATTGCATTTGAGGATATAATGTGTTGAGTATATGTATTCCGTATACCGTATGTTCGTATTCTGTATGTTGAGACGTTGGACAAATATAGCTAAAAATGACTAAGTATAGCCTGACTAGCGCACGCTAATACTCATTCACAGCGCACGCTAACGTGCAGGTGTAGCGCACGCTAAAGGTAAAATCATAGCGCACGCTAGTACAAAACAGATCAGAAGGAATCTGCGTGTGGACCAGGCCACTTTCGGCGCACGTTCTGATAAGTCAACAGATGTTTGTCATGTAGTATAGCGCATGCTAAACCCTAAAGGCTAGCGCATGCTAATGGTATATTGGACAAAAAAGAATCTTATCCTCGTCAGCACTTTCGGCGTGTGGACCAGTCTTCAGAGCATACAGACAAACGAGTCAACTAATATTAGCGCACGCTAAATGCAAGGACTTGCGTACACTAGACAGTGTATGTTACGTACGCTAATGCATGGGCATTACGTACGTAAGCTCATGTACGAAGCCAGACAGTAGCCTCTGGACTGCGATAGCGCACGCTAACAAAAGTCAGTTAGCGCACGCTAAGGCTGCTGCGCACGCTAAACATGAGATGTTAGCGCACACTAGTAATGTATTCTATATAAGGGGACAGACGGGTATTATGAAGCATTTCGTCCATTTCTTTCCTTTCACTCGATAGAGAGAGCTTTGGGAGGTACTTGAGGTCCAGAAACACTCCGAGATGATGATCTTTATCAAGATTAAGATATAGAGCATGTATTAAAGCCTTGTTCTTCAAGTTATTCATGGTTCTTGGATTGAAGTTCAAGTGTTCTTCTTCTTGGTTCGTTTAATCCAAGTAATTTTCGCATCCCTTTGATAGTAGTTCGTTTTTAAGGACGATTACTTGTGAGAGAACATGTTGGATAATCATGTGGTGATTTTTATGAGACCTAAATGGATTATGATAAGGGTTTTCAGATGTTATGTAAGATTCTTCATGTTAATGGTGATTCGTTAAACTTGATGAGGTGGAATCATGTATTTCTGAATCATGATAATTTCAGTGGTCGATTTAGTAGAGTTAAATCATGATATGAGGTTTAATTTTGGCTTGAGTATGATATGATCCTTGTTATCGAGTTGGTTTGATTGTTGATGTTGTTATTGATATAGGGACATTGATATGATCCTTGTGATAGTTATGGTGTTGTTTATCTTTAAGAGATATGGAGATTTATGTCTCTTTTCATTTCGGATTTTGATGTTAATGTGATATAAGGATATATAATGGTTTTGATTATAAATATGGATAAGATGATTAAAACCAATTTTAGTTTCGTATGTTCGTGATAAGATGTGGATCATGATGATGAGATTGAATTTGGAAAAGTTATTGTTAATCTTGGAGTATGATTTCCATTTCATTCGGATTCGTAGTCGCAAGGTGTTAGTCGATGCTTGGAACGCATGCCACTGTACAGCATTACCGCACGCTAAGCTTACTGGCTAGCGCACGCTAACGGGAGCAAATTAGCGCACGCTACGTTAAGTAATTAACCTGCGCTAAGTCAGCAGGCAGGGTAGTATATTCTGTTTCGGTTCTGAATTCGTGATCGTTTAAGTTGGATTGATCAGCCTAGTGGTTAATCGGGATACTGTTGAGCCGTTGGGTTTGTGAATTGGTTTTATCGATTGTTGATTGTTATCGAACTTGTTGTTTATCGATTATTGTAATAGGTTGAGATTATTGATCAGTGAATGGAACCATGCTTTGCGGTCGTGTTCGAGAATGTTCGTGAATTGCATTGATCAGGGTCGAGGAACTTGTAAATGACGGCGATGGATTTGGTAACAGCTTCCTCGTCGTTGTATCGGTATCGAGGTAAGTTATTACTTGCTCAGTTTATAGTATTTAATGAATGGTTTCCGTTTCATTCGTGTATAATTCGTATAGCAATGTTTATAATCGTAATCACAGGAGATTTGAGATTATAAATCGTATTCGAGTTTTGGGAATCTAAATCATAATGTATATGATTTACTTTTGTTATTGGTATACTTGTATATCGAGGATATATTGTGATAAAGACGAAGATATGAATTATCTGCAATCCATGATACTTTGGACCGTCGAGCATGGAGGATAATGGTTCGTGATGGTTTAGACATTGAGATCGTTCTCAAAGGACTCGGGGCAAGTACTCTAATCATTTTTATCATTTGTGTCGATCATGTCATGATACATTCATGTATCGTTGTTGTCATGCATTTGTGCATTGTTGTTGTCGTGTATTGTGTACTGTTGTTTTGTGCAGTTGTGCATTGTTGTCATATGTCCACCTTGTGTTGGTCCGACGGGATCATCGGGGGATCTATGCTAGCGTGCGCTGGATCATCGGATGGGTTTTCCACCTTGGGTTGGTCTGACGGGATCATCGGGGGATCTAGGCAGTGAGCGCTGGATCATCGGATTGCCATGTATTGTTGTTGTGCATATGTATATTATGGGTTTGCCATAAGCATACATTGTCGTTATTGTTGTGATCATATTGACGTTGTCATATGAGTATGCATTTGTAGGTCTTGTGTTAGGACCATGTCCGTATGTTGTGTTGATCTGATCTCGGATTAGACTGACGTAATGGTAATGGTATTTCGTATCTTGAGGTATGTTCCGTATTTCCTTGGTACTTGTCTTTGATGGACAATCGATTATCATATTGGAATTGTCGATGTTATCCGATGGATTGAATTGGACAGAGTTGGTATAATTTCCGTATCGCGAGTTATGATAATGTTTTGAGAACCTTGGGTATTGTTGAGATACCGTACAGATATTTCGGTATTTTCTTATTCTGTTGTTAAGGATACGAATCGTGGATTTTCGTAAAGTTACGACGGTAAGATTACATTGGCTGTATTCTTACTTAGTATTCTCATTGGTATGTAATTATTGACGTGATGTGATGGTTATCATTGTTGGATATTATGGCTGACCCCATCGTGGGCTTTCTTTTTAGGTTCTTGGATTATCAAGCTTGTAGTGGTAGTGGAGAGATGAAGTTCCCAGAGGATACTGGCTAGGGCAAGTATTTGTGTATTGAGTTTCCTGATCAGTTCTTGTATTCCGCTGCGTGAGTATTTTTAAAATGACCTATTGGTATCCGGTAACTTAGGTTACTTTGGCAATCATTTTCTAAATCTATTCTGTCGGTACGTATAAGCGATAGCCTAACGTATGTTTTTAAACTGTTGAGTTTTGGCATTTCGGGCCTTGTGGTTTCAAATGAGATTTTACGACAGTTTTGATAAACGAGTTTTATAAAGTCTTCGAATGTTTTAAATAGATAATACCGTCGTTAGCCTCTTGGATGTTTGTAAATATTTGCGAAAATTTCCTTCAGCCTTGTGGGTTCCATCTCGGGGCCCACGGCGCTGTAATATTCATGGATGGCTCTAGGGGTTTTACAATATCGTCCCTCTGCACCCCCAAATCGATATCAACCTCCTCCAACTTGCTTTTAAGCCTTAAATCTTGGAGTGGAGCTCATTACCTTGAAGATTAGGAGGTGTTCTTGAGCTTGTACTGTACTTCCTTGTAGTGTTAAGAGTTGTTCCTCATTTCTGGAGGTATGTGTGTATCTCTCCTCTGTACTTTTCGTATGTTGGTGTTAGTGATGAAGTATTTTTCACCTAAAGTTAAATTAATCAAGTAAAACATAGTTTTAATCCAACTTTTTAAACACTTTTGATGAATATGATAAATGAGGGTTTGAGATGGATGTATTCTTGGTGATATAATGATATTAACCATGTTGTATCCATCATACTCATCTTGCTGGACGAATTTAGCTCAGTAGAACATCTTTGAATCAATTAGCCTCACCATAGTGGATTTAAACAATAAAATTGATATCATAAAGTGTTTAAACACCATGCTTGATATTCATTTACCTTGAGAAGAACTTGCCAATGTTTGAAGATAGTAAAATGTTACCTTACTTCAGAAACCTCAGGAACTTTATCATCATTATTATTCAGATTCACAAATCCATGAAGATTGATAGGAACACCTTGTTGAATGTTAGGAGATTAGTGTGGTAATTCTAAAACCTAAACTAGGTGATTTCATAAATGATGTTAATGGATCTTCCAGCTTTGTAAAGAATGATTTTGATAACCTTCATGAATATGGTGTAATCTCATAGCTAATAACCTTATTGTAAGACTAATATTCAACTTAGATGAGAGGTGGATGAATATAATTGTGCAGATTTTGTCCTTTCAACATTTTAATGTTTTGGAAAGTTTAATCATCATAAGATGATCTTAACATCATAAGTGGTTATTCAACATGTTCTTGATAGAATTCTTATTTATGAAGAATCATGTGAACAATCGGTAAGAGTATTGTGAATCGATTTTATGGTTGTAATGAGGTAAATAGAACTCTTAGCATAAGACTTCGATATTTTGAGATAGCGAACTATTCTAAAAGATTGTAGGGTGTCATCTTACTAATCTTATATTGATAATCATACGAATATGTTATTGAGTAAAATGTATTTCTTTTAAGGTTGGTTGTGCAAGTAAACGATATTAGTCGAGAACCGTTCGTTCGTTTCGACAAGAAGAGGATTATTCTCGTCTCCGTGTTGAGGCAAGTTATCTTGCTTGGTTATAATGATGATTAGATTCTTGTGATGTTTATACATTTCATGTGTATGAAATGTTTGTCGTGATTTGACATTGTCTTTGACGTTATTCCCTTTTCGTCATGGGGTTGCATTCCCAAGTACGTCGCTTTGAATCATTGATCTCGTTGGTCCTTATTGTCACTTCGGTGAGTTTTCTTGATCCTTAATTGGATGTGTATTTCGTTGAATTTCGTTGTCATGTTGTATCTGACATCTCTGGAATCATATCTGTGTGCCGATTGGATATTGTGTAGGATTTTTAGCCGGGCACTTATATAGTCATACGTGGATGTTTCCGTATTGGACTGTGCATGTAACACCCCGAGATATTCGGAATAATTACAGCGCCGTAAACCCTTTAAGTAAGGATTTACAAGGCTAATTAAAAAGGAAAGTAAATATAAGACATCAACACTGCGAAAATTCAAGTTGATGAAAACGTACAACTGGTTCAACGGGTAATTAATACAACCATATCGAATTAATATCAAAAGGACACGCGTACTCGAGTACAGAAACCAAACCAAGACAACAAAACTCCAATAACCATAAACATCACTGAACCCCTTCGTCGTCACGTCGGTACTGTGGCTGTTTCCCTGCTCCTTGGCTACCTGAACATCAAAACAAATGTCCACCCCCAAAGGGGTTAGCAAAACGATGCTAGTACAAGTATCATAGTAAACAATTCGAATATGCATCAACAATACATAACACGATACATCACACGGACTTCCGCTACCGGAATCCGACAATGCGAATCTACAAGATTCCATTACACAGCATGGGTATTCCAATGATCCAGCGCCCTCAGCATAGATCCCAAGATGATCCCGTCGGACCAACACGAGGTGGAAATAACCCGTCCAATGATCCAGCGCCCTCAGCCTAGATCCCAAGATGATCCCGTCGGATCAACACGAGGTGGACATTCGATCCAGCGCCTCAAAGATAGATCGTACAACGTATATAAATACAACTCATGCATACACTTATGCCAAATCATTATGTTCATCATCATGAACATGTAAACACTATATAACGAATATCATGACAAATCAACGAAGTAAATATCATGTTCAACAACATGCATAATCATACGCATACTCCAAAAATACCGATATTAACATATCACGATACTTGCCTCGTAGATGGCAAGAACGATATACTTCAATGCTCTCGACACACTCGAAGGCCGCCCCCTCCGATCAACGTAACAAGCTAGAACCTTAACAAAAGGAACGATATACAAATCATCTCGAGTCGAACAATGGCCTAACAATTCGACCTACGGCCGAAAAGTTCAAACTAAAACAAGCTGCCTGAATTGCTTAGCGCGCGCTACGTACTATACGTAACGTGTGCTAAGCTGAACTGTTAGCGTACGCTATCGTATAAGACTAGCGTGCGCTAGCCACGGTAGCGATCGACTTTGTCTCATAACGTACGCTACGTACGTTTTGTGCGAAAACCGAACCTCGATAGCGCACGTTAACTCACACATGTTAGCGTGCGCTACTCTTGCATGGCAGAATACTGCAAACCGAAAACTGGGTTGAAAGATGAAGAACTCATGAATCCTATGGTGATATTACAAGTTATCCTCGGGCATATCATGCTAATAAGGTTTCTGGAAGATTTATGATTATGAAATACCAATATACGGATAGTTATCTCGATATCACAATTCCTCTACGATCTTCAAGAAATAATCTAAGTTCCATCATCTTACGTTCCAAAACACATGATTCCAACGTATACAACGTATCAACCGGGTAATATCCGATTACTCGATCATAAATCGATTTAAACATGCTTAGGAGTCCTTATAATAAGATGGTTCAAAGGTTCATTCGACATCTAGTACCGATACGTCAAAAGTATCCTTCTAACATGTGATGACCGATAAAAACGAGATACTTGCTATCCAAACATGATTAAAACTTTCTTAGGAACCTTACTAATCATTGGTGAAGAATCGCCTACCTCAAAGTAGTGAAGAACACGGATGAAAATGAAGCAATCCAACACCCACGGCTTGAACACCAATCTCCAATGGTATATGATCTTCAATCTCGAACTAGGAGGTTGATATGGAGTGTTTAGGACGAATGGAGTTATGTTTCAAGTGCAAGAGTTCGGGTTATGGGGAAGAAAGGACTGAAATCACGATTAGATGTCATCTATTTATAATAAATGGTTATTAGCGCGCGCTACACCCTGTTCGTAGCGTGCGCTAACGACTCACAGTCTAAACTGTACTCGGCACTTAGCGTACGCTACGAATATACCTGTAGCGTGCGCTAAGGCGTTGACCCGGCTTTTCCCGAAAGCCGTCCAGGTACATCCGACATGATCCGACAGGGGTCCCCCGGCCAGATCTCACCTACCGCACGTCTCAATCAGTCTGACCACACATAGCGTGCGCTACTTACACTCGGTAGCGTGCGCTATAAAACCATGTTAGCGTACGCTACCCTTAGCCTGTAGCGTGCGCTACATGCACAGAATTTCATCCTTTTAAATCACATACACGAAATTATATGCTCGACGACATCGGACTATGAAATACGGAGAAAAATACTCAGGCAAAAGTACAATCATTACAATATCACAAGTTCCAATTACATAACAGAAATCTCGGGTATTACATCCTTCCTCCCTAAAAAGAAGTTTCGTCCCGAAACTTAGGATGAAAACAACTCCGGATATTTAGCCTTCATACCGTCCTCTGTTTCCCAAGTGGCCTCTTCGACTCCATGTCGTGACCATTGTACTTTAACCAAATGTATTGGTTTATTCCTCAATTGTTTGATCCGGCTCTCAAGTATCTTGATTGGTTTCTCTTCGAAGGTGCCATCATTAGCTATCTCGATCTCGTCGAAATCAATAACGTGACTGGGGTCCGGTATATACTTCCGTAGTTGGGATACGTGAAACACATTGTGAACATGACTTAGCGATGGCGGTAAGGCCAGCCTGTACGCTAAATCCCCAACTCTCTCTAGGATCTCAAATGGTCCGATATATCTCGGACTAAGCTTACCTCTCCTCCCAAAACGGAAAATCCCTCTTGTAGGAGACACCTTCAATAGTACGTGGTCCCCAGCGTCGAACTCTAGAGGGCGACGACGTACATCTGCGTAAGACTTCTGTCGACTCTGGGCAGTCAACAGTCTCTCTCGAATCACAGCTATCTTCTCTTGAGTCTGAATAATCAATTCCGGTTCCGTCCCGATCAAATCCGAAGAATCATCCCAACACAGGGGTGATCGGCATCTCCTCCCGTACAAAGCTTCAAATGGTGCCATTCTAATAGAATCATGCCAACTATTATTGTAAGTGAATTCGATCAAGGGCAAGTGAACTTCCCAATCAGTTGACCAATCCAACGCACAGGCTCTAAGCATGTCTTCCACAGTTTGGATAGTCCTTTCGGACTGACCGTCTGTTTGGGGATGATAAGCTGTGCTAAAATTGAGCTCAGTCCCCAAAGCCTTGTGAACTGCTTTCCAGAAGTGCGACACGAAACGACCATCTCGATCCGAAATAATGGTCTTTGGCGTCCCATGCAATCTGACTATCTCCGCAATAAATACTCGCGCCAATCTTTCGGGTCCCCAAGTATCTTTGATCCCTAGGAAATGAGCTGACTTGGTTAGTCGATCAACTATAACCCAAATCATGTTCATTCCCGTTCTAGTCCTTGGCATACTGGTGATGAAATCCATCGAGATATCTTCCCACTTCCATTCAGGGATCGGAAGCGGCTTTAACATCCCAAAGAGGTCGCCGATGCTCAATCTTGACCTTGACAAGTCAAACACTTCAAACGTACTGCCACGTCCTTCTTCATATTCCCCACCGGAAGTTTTGTTTTAGATCCTTATACATCTTATCACGCCCGGTGAATAGAATAGGGCGCGCTATGAGCTTCTTTCCGAATAGTCCGTCTCAAATCCTCATCATCGGGAACGCAAAGTCGACTTTGAAATCTCAGAACTCCATCATCTTGTATCACGAATCCTGGGGCTTTTCCTTTCTTTACTTCATCACATAATCGAATGATCAGAGAATCGTCCAACTGCTTGGACTTGATCTTCTCGACTAGTGATGAAGTCGGCCCATCACATAAAGTCGCCCTTGATTCCCGGTGCCCATATCTCAATCCCTTCGCGGATCGGTTCTCGTTGAATGCCGATGCAGGGTGTAAGAGCTTCCAACACTCGAAGAGAAACAGGTTTACGGCTCAAAGCATCGGCTACTACATTTGCTTTCCCCGGATGATAGAGAATCTCCAAGTCGTAATCTTTGATCAATTCCAGCCACCTTCTCTGCCTCATGTTTAATTCTTTCTGACTGAAAATGTATTTGAGGCTCTTATGATCTGTAAAGATCTGACAATGAGTGTCGTACAAATAATGTCTCCAAATTTTCAAGGCAAAGACCACAGCTGTTAGCTCCATATCATGAGTCGGATAATTAACTTCGTACGGTTTCAATTGCCGAGAAGCATAAGCAATTACTTTATCCTTTTGCATCAACACACAACCCAAACCCTGATTTGAAGCGTCGCTGTATACCATAAATCCGCCTTTCTCGGCGCGCTAATATAGGTGCTGTCGTCAGTCTCTTCTTAAGTTCGTCAAAACCAGCCTGGCACTTCTCATTCCACGCGAACTTTTGAGTTTTCTGTAACAGCTGGGTGAGCGGACGAGCGATTTTGGAAAATCCCTCTACAAAGCGGCGATAGTATCCAGCAAGTCCTAAGAAGCTTCGGACTTCCTTCACGCTCTTAGGAGCTTCCCATCCCAAGATTGCCTCGACTTTCTTCGGGTCCACCTGAACTCCATCGGCTGATATCACATGCCCAAGGAAGGTTACTTCCTTAAGCCAGAACTCGCATTTAGCAAATTTTGCATATAGCTGTTCCTTTCTCAAGATGCTCAAAACCACACGTAAATGATCAGCATGCTCCTCTGCGTCCCTCGAATATATCAAAATGTCGTCAATGAAAACGACCACAAATTTATCCAAGTATTCCAAGAATACCCGATTCATCAATTGCATGAATACCGCAGGGGCATTGGTAAGTCCGAATGGCATCACTACAAATTCATAATGCCCGCATCGATCCAGCGCATTTCGGTATGTCCGATTCCTTAATTCTCAATTGGTGGTATCCTGATCGCAAGTCGATCTTCGAGAATACCCTTGCCCCTTGCAGTTGATCAAACAAGTCGTCGATCCGAGGTATAGGATACTTATTCTTGATCGTCATCTTGTTGAGCTCCCTGTAATCAATACATAGTCGGAGGGATCCGTCTTTCTTCCGGACAAAGAGAACGGGCGCTCCCCAAGGGGAAACGCTCGGTTGAATATAGCCCTTCTGTAACAATTCCTCCAGTTGCTTCTTGAGTTCATACATCTCGGTCGGCGCCATGCGGTATGGTGCCCTGGAAATAGGGGTTGCTCCAGGCTCTAATTCGATGGTGAATTCCACTTCTCTTTGCGGAGGTAACCCTGGTAGCTCGTCAGGAAATACATCTGAGAACTCATTCACAACTGAAATAGACGAGAGCTCTACTCCTTCCTCTTTCCTCATGGCATAACACCAAAGTCCATGACATCCCTGCTTCAGTAATTTCACCGCTTTCATTGCCTTGATCAATTTCCCCGAGCTTCCCGGTCTCCATCCTCGGAATAAGTGTTCAGATCCGTCATCAGCAATGATGGAAATGACTCTCTCTCGGTAATTCAACACAGCTCCATAACGGTTGAGCCAATCATCTCCGAGAATTAAATCGTCACCGCAGATGTCGACTACAATAAGATTCGATGGCCAATCTCTTCCCTCTATAGATACTGGGAAATCCCTAGCTTCTAGTGTTCCCACAATTTTCTCTCCGCTCGGTAATCCCACAACAAAAGGTTCACAATTATACAAGCACGAGATGTTCAAACGTTTAGCACGGTTCAAAGATATAAAAGAATGCGTAGCTCTGAATCGAACAAGACACTAATCGGTTGCAAAAGGATCTGAATCGCACGATGCAACAAAGCAGTGTTCAGTCGTCGAGATCTCCTCATTTCGCATAAAGGCGCGGAGGAACGGACCCAAAGACTGGATGTCTCTCTCTTCCTAGTGTTCTCACTTTGAAATCCACTCTGCGTGTGCGGTTCACACTTATCTCCTTAGGAATCGTGCCGGAGTGCGGGTACCAAAGGATCTAGCGGCTCCACAAGGCCGCACGGTGCCCTTCTTGACCACAATCGTAACAAGTCACGTAAGATACGGGCAATCACGTCGAACATGCCCCGCTCGACCACAATTGTAGCATTTCTTTGATACGTCCGAAATCGCGATGATGTCCTAACTTCTTTCCGCCTCTAGAAGGATGTGGAGGTTTCCTAGCCGAATAAAGGAAGACGGCCCTTGCGGGCCCCACCACTCTTGTTTTCTCGCAAAGCCGGCCACCTTCGCTTCTTTGCCTCTACCGATTTTTCTACCGCCGCCTCTTTCATGTCAGAGCCGCCTTGTCTTGATACTGCCGCAACGTAGTACACTCGAATCGGGACATGTCTCTTTGAATCTCCGCTTCATCCGCATATCAAAATGAAAAATCTTTTCGCCTCCGTTCGACCAAGTGTCGCACACAAGTCACCGATGATTGAAAGTTTTAATTACATCATCACAGATGCCTCCGAACTCTGTGGTGAGAAAAACTCTCGGATCTTCGCCTCTAACCGGACGAGGACGATCTTGTGCTTCCATCATTTGTTTGAATTCCGTCCAATCCGTATTATGATTCTCGGGTCGAATAGCCTCCCACCAATCAAAGGCCTCCCCAGTCAGAAAATACTGGGCAATAGGAACCTTCCGGTCCTCGGGACAGTTAAGACCCGCGAATATCTTTTCCAACTCCTTGAGCCAGTGATCCCAAGTAAGTGTCTCCGCAGATCCGTCAAATTTTGGCGGGTGCAATTTAACCACTTCCGCAAGCCATCTGTCTCCCCGGTTATCCTCGTGGTGCTGCTGTCCCATCGCTGTCTGCATGCGATCAACGACTTGAGCGAACTGGTTTATCTGCGCCACCACCTGTTGAGGCACTCCCGGCATGTTCGGGTTTGCGTCATCATTCGCTGATCCTTGCTGCCCTCTAGAATGGGAATCGGTTCGACTAGCCGATATTTCGGGAGTAGTTGCGGAATCCTCGTGTCTCAAGTTACCACGTCCGCGTCCACGACCGCGTCCGCGTCCACGACCGCGTCCGCGTCCACGACCGCGTCCGCGTCCACGTCCTCCTCTCAACATACTGTAAACGCAATTTCTCAATACACAGAACAAAATTTTTGGAATAAAGTCCGTCAATACTCTCAAAACAGTAATTAAGTAAAACGGTAGTACAAGAGATTAAGAGACTTACAACCACGGTCCACATGACGACTTCGGCTGAACAGTGATGTTACAAACGACCCGTAAATCAAATAACGAAAATGACTCCAAATAAAACCCGAATGCCAAGATATCCATGAATCTTAGCTCCGATACCATATTCTGTAACACCCCGAGATATTCGGAATAATTACAACGCCGTAAACCCTTTAAGTAAGGATTTACAAGGCTAATTAAAAAGGAAAGTAAATATAAGACATCAACACTGCGAAAATTCAAGTTGATGAAAACGTACAACTGGTTCAACGGGTAATTAATACAACCATATCGAATTAATATCAAAAGGACACGCGTACTCGAGTACAGAAACCAAACCAAGACAACAAATCTCCAATAACCATAAACATCACTGAACCCCTTCGGCCGTCACGCCGCAGATCGCGTGGTCGCTTTCCCCGCTCCTCGCTACCCGAACATCAAAACAAATGTCCACCCCCGAAGGGGTTAGCAAAACGATGCTAGTACAAGTATCATAGTAAACAATTCGAATATGCATCAACAATACATAACACGATACATCACACGGACTTCCGCTACCGGAATCCGACAATGCGAATCTACAAGATTCCATTACACAGCATGGGTATTCCAATGATCCAGCGCCCTCAAAGATAGATCCCAAGATGATCCCGTCGACCAACACGAGGTGGAAATAACCCGTCCAATGATCCAGCCTCGGCTAGATCCCAAGATGATCCGTCGGATCAACACGAGGTGGACATTCGATCCGCCCTCGGCATAGATCGTACAACGTATACAAATACAACTCATGCATACACTTATGCCAAATCATTATGTTCATCATCATGAACATGTAAACACTATATAACGAATATCATGACAAATCAACGAAGTAAATATCATGTTCAACAACATGCATAATCATACGCATACTCCAAAATACCGATATTAACATATCACGATACTTGCCTCGTAGATGGCAAGAACGATATACTTCAATGCTCTCGACGCACTCGAAGGCCGCCCTCCGATCAACGTAACAAGCTAGAACCTTAACAAAAGGAACGATATACAAATCATCTCGAGTCGAACAATGGCCTAACAATTCGACCTACGGCCAAAAGTTCAAACTAAAACAAGTCGCTGGATTGCTTAGCGCGCGCCACGTACTATACGTAACGCGGCGCTAAGTCGAATCGTTAGCGACGCTATCGTATAAGACTAGCGTCGCTAGCCACGAATCGGGCCTGACTCGGCCGCCTCATAACGACGCTACGACGCTTTTGTGCGAAAATCGAACCTCGATAGCGCACGTTAACTCACACATGTTAGCGTGCGCTACTCTTGCATGTGAGAATCGCAAACCAAAACTGGGTTGAAAGATGAAGAAATCATGAATCCTATGTTGAAATAACAAGTTATCCTCGGGCATATCATGCTAATAAGGTTTCGAAGATTTATGATTATGAAATACCAATATACGGATAGTTATCTCGATATCTCAATTCATCTACGATCTTCATGAAATTATCTAAGTTCCATCATCTTACGTTACATAACTCATGATTCCAACGTATAATACGTATCTAATTGGTAATATCCGATTACTCGATCATAAATCGATTTAAACATGCTTAGGAGTCCTTATAATAAGATGGTTCAAAGGTTCATTCGACATCTAGTACCGATACGTCAAAAGTATCCTTCTAACATGTGATGACCGATAAAAACGAGATACTTGCTATCCAAACATGATTAAAACTTTCTTAGGAACCTTACTAATCATTGGTGAAGAATCGCCTACCTCAAAGTAGTGAAGAACACGGATGAAAATGAAGCAATCCAACACCCACGGCTTGAACACCAATCCCCAATGGTATATGATCTTCAATCTCGAACTAGGAGGTTGATATGGAGTGTTTAGGACGAATGGAGTTATGTTTCAAGTGCAAGAGTTCGGGTTATGGGGGAAGAAAGGACTGAAATCACGATTAGGATGCTGTCCTATTTATAATAAATGGTTATTAGCGCGCGCTACACCCTGTTCGTAGCATGCGCTAACGACTCACAGTCTAAACTGTACTCGGCACTTAGCGTACGCTACGAATATACCTGTAGCGTGCGCTAAGGCGTTGACCCGGCTTTTCCCGAAAGCCGTCCAGGTACATCCGACACGATCCGACAGGGGTCCCCCGGCCAGATCTCACCTACCGCACGTCTCAATCAGTCTGACCACACATAGCGTGCGCTACTTACACTCGGTAGCGTGCGCTATAAAACCATGTTAGCGTACGCTACCCTTAGCCTGTAGCGTGCGCTACATGCACAGAATTTCATCCTTTTAAATCACATACACGAAATTATATGCTCGACGACATCGGATTATGAAATACGGAGAAAAATACTCAGGCAAAAGTACAATCATTACAATATCACAAGTTCCAATTACATAACAGAAATCTCGGGTATTACAGTGCACACGAGACGTAGTTCGTGAGGCTAATTAGGTACATTGTTGTAACACCCCCAGATTTAACCGGAAATATTACAGCGCCGTGGGCCCCGAGGTGGAACCCACAAGGCTAAAGGAAATTTTCGCAAACATTTACAAACACCCAAGAGGCCAACGACGGTACTATCTTTAAAACATTCGAAAACTTTACAAAACCCGCTTAACAAAACCGTCGTAAAATCTCATTTGAAACCACAAGGCCAAACAACCAAACTCAATAGTTTAGAAAACGATTTGCCAAAGTAACTCAAGTTACCACAAACCAAAAAGGCCATTTAAAAATATTTACGCGGCGGAAAAAGACAAACAATTAAAAAATACTCTAGAAGCGGAATACAACAACTGATCAGGAAACTCGATACACAAATACATGCTCTAGCCAGTATCCTCCGGGAAGCTCATCTCTTCACGACCACTACAAGCTCGATATCCAAACAACCTAAAAAGAAAACCCACGACGGGGTCAGCCATAATCTCCAACAATGATAACCGTCACATCACATCAATAATTACATACCAATGAGAATACAAAATAAGAGTACGGCCAATGTAATCTTATCGTAGTAACTTTACTTACTCAAATAATTCTCATCAGAATAACCATTATCATAATTCGCATATCGCACTCGATTAACCAATAAACTCGAACATATTAACTGTATTGTACCTCAAACAATACTCAAGATTCTCAAACTATCATAACTAACTCACGATACGAAAATATACCAGTTCCGACCAATACGATCCATCGGATAGTATCATCAAATCCCAAGACGATGACCGATTGTCCATCAAAAGACGAATACTAAAGGAAATACGGAACATACCTCAAGATGCACAATACCATGACAATCATGTCAGTCTAATCCGAGATCAGATCAATGTAATACGGACACGGTCCTAACACAAGACCTACAAATGCATACTCATATGACAACGTCAATATGCTCAAAACAAAACAACAGTGTATACTCAATGGAAATCCCATGATCCAGCGCCCTCAGCATAGATCCCCTGATGATCCTACTAAATCAACATGAGGTGGATAACCAACAATATACATATGCACAAAAACACATATAAAACCAACGATGCGAATGCACATGATCCCATCAACGCAATACTGGGTAATCCAACGATCCAGCGCCCTCAGCATAGATCCCCATGAAGATCCCGTCGGACCAACGCATGGTGGAAAACCTGTCCAGCGCCCTCAGCATAGATCCCCATGATGATACCGACGAACCAACGCATGGTGGACATCCCATCCAGCACCCTCAGCATAGATCCTCATGATCCCATCAGATCATTTACAACATAAACAATACAATTATGCATACACGTATGCAACTCAATATGTTCATCAACATGAACAACATATGAATCAAAACATGAACGACACTATGATGAAACAACTAGGACGACTTCATGTTCAGCAACATGAATGACAACCTGCATGATCAACATCATTAACACTAAACCGAATCAAACTAAGATACTTGTCCCGAGTCCTTCAAGAGCAATCTCGATGTCAAATCATCACCGGCAATTATCCTCAATGCTCGGCGATACAAACGTACAATGAACTATAGATACTCATATCCTCGTCTTTACCATAATGTAACCTCGATACCCGAATATGCCAATAACCAAAATAAATCATATACAGTACGATTTAACTTCTAGAATCGGAAAGACAACATATAATCATTGCTATATGCATTATAAATGAAATGAAACTGAAACCATTCATTAAACATTATAACTGAGCAAGTAATAACTTGCCTCGATGCCGATGAAGTCGTTACCAAATCCATTGTCGTCATCTACAAGTCCCTCGGCCCTGATCAATGCAATCTATGAACATTCTCGAATATGACCGCAAAGCATGGTTCTAATCACCGATCACTTACCACAACCTATGGCAATAATCAATAAACAACAATCCGATAACAATCAATAACCGACATAACCAATCCACAAACTGAACGGTTCTACGACATCTCAGTTAAACATAAGTCTGAACAATCCAACTCAAACCAGTACAAATTCACAACCACAACACGAAAATACTGCACTGTTTGCCTACTTAGCGCATGTTAAACGCATAACGTAGCGTGCGCTAAGTACCTCCCGTTAGCATGCACTAGCCCGTAAGCTTAGCGTGCGCTAATGCTGTACAGATGCATGTTTTTCAGATACCGATCAACATATGGCGATTATCAAGAACACTAAGTGATTCTAAACCATGTTCATAGCTATCAAAACAACGAAATCTGATATCCTTTAACATATAAGTAATCATCCAACCCTTAATCCAATTTTTATATCCATATATCATCTTCCCCAATATCATCCTCATGAAACATTAAGAACGTAACAACACTTCCATAATCTCTCATTACAGGGAGTAATTATCAACAATAACATCAACATTCGAAACTGGGGAGAAGAATTAACCAACTAATCTCAATATGACGAATCAACACGATTCAAACCATACGAATCACATTAATATCATCATACTCCGGTAATCCATTTCATAATCATGCTTATCAACTTGTTTATGTAATAATCATCAACTCAAGAACATCAACATTCAATCCAAAACGAAATCCAAATGTGAAGAGTGATTACCTTTTTGAAGGAATGGATTGATTTCCATGGTTGAATCTATTTCCAAGAATCGCCAATGATTTAAAGAACAAAGCTTTAATCCATGATTTCCATCTTTAATCTTGTTAAAGAGGATCATCTCTCAGTGTTTAGTGTTAGGCGTATTTTTATACGCTTATTTATCATTGTTCCATATCCATTTTAAGTCTAAACCTGCATAAATAAGCCTTTAATGCACTATATTTATATGTTTTGTAGGAAATTGAAGTCCAGAAGCTTGAACGGCGAAAAACGGGCCAAAACGACAATTTTTAGCCTGGGGTCGCGGCACCCATATGCTGAGCCGCAGCACAAGCATGGCACACAGAGAGCGCCGAGCGAACTGTACCGGGGGCCGCAGCACAAGGATGCTGAGCCGCGGCCCATGAAGAAAAAAGGGTGCCCAGGTATAGGCGCTGAAGGTTAGGGGCCGCGGCACAGATTAAGTAAGCTGCGGCCCACGGGGTAGTTTTGATGGAATTGCCGCGTTTCTGGGCCGTTTTTGGAGCCTGTTCTCGACCTAATCCACGGACGCGTTTTGGAGGCTGAGTAGAGTTATAAATAAGCATTGAAGGTCATATCGAAAAGGAGAGAATCGATCATCATCAAGGAATCAATAAGAAGCAGAAAACACCAAGGAGCAGAGAGCGGAAGCCAAAGAACGGAGGAATCCAAGTTCTTCGTCTGTGTTTAATTTCCATGCTTTCTTTAATTCTTTTTGTATTTTTAATTTCTAGCATGTCAGGCTAGAAACCTATTCTAGGATTTTGATGAAACCAAGGTTTTGACAAATTTACTTTTGATTATCAATATAATTCCCTTTTCTATTGAGTTTTCCCAATGGTTTTTAATGCTTTCAATTGTGTGGCCTATAATTGAATTGTTTTAATTACGCAACTCTAATCGGGAGAGGAGAGTTGGTAGGAAAATTGATGAGAACTGTTTTATCTTGTGAGATAGGAATATACTCATAGGAATTACTTGGCCTGTCTGAAGATTCCGTGCTTTTTGCCTATTGTCGAATTAATCCACCTAGGAATAGAGTGTGTTATTCGCCTTAGAAAAATCTATTGACCTCGGGAGAGGCGGTAGAGTATTTTAGCAACCTTCGCCTTCATTAAATTGGGAAATCATTAAATTCATATAATCGAGAGCAATTCGGATAAACTGAGGTGGATTCACAATCCTAGATTATTTCCTTATTTGATTTTCTTTCTTCAATCAATTGTTTTTACTATTTATTCTTTTATTAATATTCTTTAATTATTACTTGCATCTCAAATTTCGATAGTTCAAATAAAATTAGAATACACATAAATCGGTAATTAGTAAGTCAGTCCTCGTGGGAACGATATCTTACTTATCACTTTATTACTTGTCTACGATAACGTGCACTTGCGTTCACCGAATTTCGCAACAAGTTTTTGGCGCCGTTGCCGGGGATTGATTATTTTACTAATATCGATTTCAGTATTTCTAGTCTTAGTTTGAACAATTTTTTTTTTTTTTTGTGTAATTCTTATAATTTGTTTTCCTTTCAGGAATTTCTGGTTAGTGCATGAGAAAATTCGGTAAGGAAGGCCTACTACCTTTGAATACCAAACTCGAGCGCACTCTTCGGAAAAACAAGAAGGAAAAGCGCGAGCTACCAGCAAAAGACACCATGGCCGATAACACGAGAAATCACGAAGCAGACAACCCTATTCAGCAAGCTCAACCGGCATTAGCACTCCGTGATTATGCTATGCCACAAATCAATGTGAACTTTTCAGGGATTCAGCGTCCAACCATCCAAGCGAACAACTTCGAAATCAAGCCGGCTATTATTCAGATGGTGCAAGCAAGCCAATTTTGTGGACTGGCAAACGATGTCCCCAACGCGCATATCGCTTCATTTCTCGAGATATGTGACACCTTCAAGAATAATGGTGTTACTGATGATGCTATTCGTCTGCGGCTTTTCCCTTTCTCTTTGAGGGACAAAGCCAAATTTTGGTTGAATTCATTACCGTCGGGCTCTATCACGACTTGGACAGAATTAGCACAAGCCTTTCTGGCTAAATTCTTTCCACCATCGAAGACAGCGAGATTAAGGAACGAGATTACTACTTTCGGGCAATTTGATATGGAGTCGCTTCATGAAGCTTGGGAGCGATACAAGGATTTGCTAAGGAGATGCCCACACCATGGCCTACCGGATTGGCTACAAATTCAAACATTTTATAACGGATTGAGTGCTTCTACATGCACTCTTGTTGATGCAGCCGCTGGAGGAGCGTTGATGGGAAAAACGATGGCCGAAGCCCACTCTCTATTGGAAGCGATGGCTGCAAATGCTTATCAGTGGCCTTCCGAACGAGTGAACCCAGAACGAGTGATGGAAATCTCCGATAATGATCCAATATCTACACTATCGGCTCAAGTCGCCACCTTGACTCGGCAACTTCAAGCCTTTTCACATGCTCCTTCCCCTGTTACCACTGAATCATGTAATTGGTGCAACGGATCTCATCCTAGCGCGGAATGCCAAGTTGGAAATCCTTTCGAGCAACATTCGATGGAACAAGCTCAGTTCGTGGGGAACGGGAATCGGCAAAATAATCCGTATTCCAACACATATAATCCAGGGTGGCGAAATCACCCAAATTTTTCATGGAAGAACGGACAAAACTTGAACCAACCTTAGTTTGCTCAACACCAACAACAACCTCCCACTCCAAAGATCTCTCTAGAGGAGGCAATGGCGAAATTGGCAGCAAATACGAGTCAGTTCATGACCCGTACGGAAGCAACCTTGCAAAACCATTCCACTTCTATTCGCAACTTGGAAGTCCAATTGGGCCAAATTGCTAATGTATTAACAGCTCGCCCTGAGGGTACCTTGCCAAGTACAACTGAGACGAACCCCATAGAGAGTATCAATACCATTAGTTTGAGAAGTGGGAAGGAATTGTGTGAGCAGCCCAGACAGAACAAAAAGAGAGGTGATGATGACCAGAAGAAAAGTTTGGCGACTGAGGAATCACAAAATTCTAAACCCTCGAAATTGTTTCCTGACAATCCGAAGGCATATGTTCCACCCATCCCGTTTCCATAGCATTTGCAAAAGCAGAAATTGGACAAACAATTCTCCAAGTTTCTTGACATCTTCAAGAAACTACATATCAACATTCCATTTGCTGATACCTTGGAACAAATGCCGAGTTATGTGAAGTTCATGAAAGAGATCTTATCTAACAAAAGGAATCTCGAGGAATATCAGACAGTGGCATTGACGGAAGTGTGCAGTGCCATCTTGCAGAAAAAGCTCCCGCCAAAATTGAAGGATCCAGGAAGTTTTAATATACCGTGCACTATAGGAAATCTGTCTTTTGATAGAGCGTTGTGTGATCTCGGTGCCAGCATTAATCTGATGCCCCTTTCTATCTTTAAGAAGCTAGGCATTGGGGAAGCCAAGCCGACGACAATCTCGTTGCAATTAGCTGACCGATCTATCAAGTACCTGAGGGGGGTAATAGAAGATGTTTTAGTCAAGGTAGATAAATTCATCTTTCCGGCTGATTTTATTGTGCTCGATATGGAGGAGGACCAAGACATCCCAATTATTTTGGGAAGACCATTCTTAGCTACCGGCCGAACTCTCATTGACGTGGAAAAAGGGAAACTCACTCTGCGGGTTCAAGATGAGCAAGTCACTTTCCAAGTGTTTCAATCCTTTCCGTGTCCAAGTAGAGTCGAGAAGAGTTCACAAATTGAAAGTGTAGATATCTTTGCGAAAGACGCACATCGGGAGAGTTGTTGGTCGAAGCGTTCAGAATCCGTTTTCAGCTGCCCCGACGTCTAATAAAAATGAAGAGCGAATCATGTATCTTAAGCAGTTAAATATGTCATCTTCAACATCCGTTCATCCACCATCGATAAAATCTCATGCTGTCATAAGTTCGCCCGTGGAGTTGAAAATTAAGCCGGATGTCAAACGAGTACCAAGTCAACTGCAAAATGGGTGTTTTGGGAGGCTACTATTATTAAAGCCATTTCGCAAAGAATGTTGGATATCCAAACTAAAAGTCGAACGGTTGAAATTTAATGGTCAACAATTTAAATCACGGAATAACGGTTCTATGGAATGTGAGGAGTCCAAATGGTCTTTGCGAAATGCGAATTGATTTTCAAAAAGTCCGGCTGAAGACTATAAACTTAGCCCTTCTCGGGAGGCAACCCGAATATTAGTTGTAGATTTTTGTTTTTCAGTATTTTCTTGCATTTTTGGATCTTTATTTTTCGTCATTTTTGCTTTGATACGCTTATCCCTCACGTTCTTGGTGTTTTCTTTTGAAGATTCTGTGCAGGAATATCCCCAGGGGAAAATTTAACCCTGGGCCGCGGCACAAGGATAGTGAGCCACGGCACACACAAGTTGAAGGAAAAAGGCCAGACGAACTGTACATTGTGCCGCGACACGACCTTACTGAGCCGCGGCACATTCGGTCCCTGAGCCGCGGCACATATGCACTGAGCCGCGGCACACCAAATACACCAGATATGCCCAGGAACCTGTACTACGTGCCGCGGCACGGACCAAATGAGCCGCGGCACACTAACACTACGAGCCGCGGCACCCATATGCTGAGCCGCGGCATACGGCAAAAAGAACAAACACGCCTAGGAGGCTGTACTCTGGGCCGCGGCTCACTTAAGTTGTGCCGCGGCCCCCGTTCGGAAGTTCAAAGGCCCAGGTATCCTTTATAACCCGATCGGCCGACACACCAGGTAAACTTCCTTCATTTCTTCGCATAGCTATCGGCCGAACCTCTTATCAACTTTTCTTCTTCTTGCATCCTTCAATCCAAGCAAGGTAATTCTCAATCCTTATTGCTACATGGTTTGAACTGAGGTGGTGTTCTTCATCCAATCTTGAATATGTTGTTTGTTCTTCAAAGTTCTATCAAAATTTGAGTTGGGATATGAAATTTTTGATTGAATTATTGATGGTATTTGTTGATCATGTATGAAATTTTGATGTTAATTGTCGCTTTGTCATGACTGTTGATTGATGTTTCTATTGTTGGGGAATGGGATTAAACCATTATACTTCTTGTTCTTCATTTGAACTCATGCAGTCAAGGTGTTTGATGAAATGCATAAATGAAAATATTTTTTTTTGCCAACGTTTTGAAACTATGTGCAACGAATTTGTTTATGGGTTTACATTGTACCCCAACCCTTACGTCAAGTTTAAACGTGAAAGCTCAACTTTAATTTTCTCTCACAACGGTGCAAGCTCGTTCGACTCTATATTCACGTTTTGCATATCTTTAGTCAAGTGGTATTGTTTTTCTTATAGCTTAAGTAATTTCCGGTGTTTATCTTTTCAGGAACTCGCCATGGCTAGAAAAAGGAAGGTTAACACAAGGGCTAGGACACAATCGTCCCCCACAAGAGGGGAGACTTCACAAAGTCGAGTCGAGTTGGAGTCGCACCAATTCTCCGATCTGGAAAATCATAAAGTATTCAATGAAAAAATCCGTCCTCGACCATTAATCCCGGAGCGGGGATTCACTCCCGCCCCCCAGGACGGTGAGCTTCTGACGATGATTGACGAGATGGGGTGGGCTCGTTTCGCTGTGCCTCCTGAGCCGGCTGTGATCTCTATCGTCCAGGAGTTTTATGCTAGCGCTCGGTTGAGGCATATTCGGGCAGGACAGATGATGGCGCAGTCAGATACTTGGACTCAGGTCGTCGTCCGAGGCATTACTGTGGATTTTTCAGTGGCCGTCATTCGGAGATTATTCGAGCTGCCAGTGGTGGACGATACGGCGTATACGCGAGCTATGAGTGGCCTCACGAGGGAGGCTCTGCTCGAGGCACTCACACAGCCCGGCTCCATCTGGGAGACGCGCGCCCCGGGTTCGTCAACCTTCTATTTTAAGAGCTCACGCCTCAGTCGGCTCGGGCGAGCCTGGTTGTATTTCCTCTGCGCACGGGTCGATCCTACTTCGCAGATCCGCTCTGTTTTACTCTCTCGTGCTCGTACACTATATGCTATCACTACCAGGCTCAGATTCAATGTGGCCCCTCTTCTGGTCCGATCTATCCTTCAGTGCATTCAAGGAGGGGCCAAGACGGGGCTGAAGCACACCTCTCTCATCTGCGCTCTATGCTGCCAGTCGGGCATGACTTGGTCGGATAATGAGCCGATGCTAGCACCCCAGGGTCCGATTGATCATCGCATTATTTCTCACTTTGACCAGTGGGGTGGAGCGCTAGCACACGATTGGGGACAAGGATTTCTTCTTGACGACGCACACGAGCAGTCCCCCGAGCCTCTTCTTCTGCCACATGGGCAGGCAGAGTCCAGCCCGCCGCCCGATAGAGAGCACCTTCAGGTGATGTTCAACGGCCTGAGAGAGGAGATGAGGAGAGAGAGAGAGAGCCACCTAGCTGCCCTGAGAGAGGAGATGCGGACGGAGAGAGAGAGCATCCTCGCAGCCGTCTGGGAGGAGATGAGAGTGCAGGCCCGCCGGGCCAATCGACGTGAGGAGAGACGCTTGGCGACGAGGGATGCTTACCATCGGGACTACCTTTCTGCATGGACGAGCCATATTCTGTACCCGGACGGGCCATTCATTCCACCAGTTAGGCCATCCACACCACCCTACTCGCCGGACGAGGCCGGCACCAGTTCCTGAGCAGACATTAGGGGAGTACTTGACCTTGTCTCTTATTGCATATTACTATTTTTGTCCATTGAGGTCAATGAACGTCCTAAGTTTGGGGGGGATTTTACTTTCTGTTGCTTTTCACTTATTCGTTGACATTTTTTGTTAATTTTTTTATGACGCTAGCCTTGCTTGTCGTGATATTATTTGCATTCGTGAATTTTTCGTGCTTCTTTGTGTAAAACTAATGTTATGATACTGAGTTCTCTTGGAAGAAACGGTTGAGTTTTAGTCGAGTTGCAGTCAACGACATCCGTTTCCGTTGAGTATGCATTTAGGTCTGATACTTTTCGTGATTGTAGAAATTTTAGCATATAAGAAAGGAGACATACGTGTTTTCAAATCGCCGTCTATATATTTGGTGACACTTTTCGCGTAGATAGTTGTCCAGTAACATGAGTCATGTTGGCTCTTAAAAAAGTTTAGAGTCGGACAGTCTTTCCCAAAAAGTCGAGATATTATATGTTCTATGATGGGAAGTCTAGTAACAAGGGGTATTCGCGTGAACCGTTGTTTACTCTCGCGTAAAACGACAACCCTGAATAGACTAATGGTTTAGAGATATCGCATGTGCCGATGATGGGGAGCCTAGTAATCGGGGGTATTCGCGTGACCCGTTGTTTACTCTCACGTAAAACAGCGACCTTAAATCGGACATGCGGGAATAGCTATTCGAGTTTTTTCTCCGCTGTGGAGGGGAACTTAGTAACTAGAAGCATCCATGTGCCCCATGAGTGTCTTTTATGTCAAACGGTTCCCTAATACATGAGAGTGTAAATCCACCCTAGGGTTATCCCGATGAAACATCCCGAGAGCCGGAACCTAATGGTTAACTCGAATCATTTTATTGATCAAATATAACGGAATGCTGTCCGAGGGTTATTCTTGACAATGAAACTCTTGAAATTTTTGCCACTAGACTGCGGGACTGGGCGAGTTGCCTTGTTTATTTTAACCCTTCATATTGGCGGTCGGTTAAATTCACGCTTGTTAATCTTTGAGCTTGATTTTCTTCATGAACGATTGATTAGCACTAATAATGGTTACTTTGTAGAATCAGTGTCCTGGATGTGACTCACTATTACGATACTTGTATTATTCTTTGAGATTTTCAGGGTAGTATTGATTAAGTTGAGCACTATGGATTTGCACGTTTATTCACGATACTTTTTTAAATTAATTTTTGCTTGAGGACAAGCAAAAGCTCAAGTTTGGGGGTATTTGTTAGGCATATTTTTATACGCTTATTTATCATTATTTCATATCCATTTTAAGTCTAAACCTGCATAAATGAGCCTTTAATGCACTGTCTTTATATGTTTTGTAGGAAATTGGAGTCTGGAAGCTTGAACGGCAAAAAACGGGCCAAAACGATAATTTTTGGCCTGGGGCCGCGGTACCCATATGCTGAGCCGAGGCACACGCACGGCACACAGAGAGCGTCAAGCGAACTGTACCGGGGGCCGCGGCACAAGGATGCTGAGCCGTGGCCCATGAATAAAAAAGGGCGCCCAGGTATAGGCGCTGAAGGTTAGGGGCCGCGGCACAGATTAAGTGATCCGCGGCCCACGGGGCGGTTTTGATGGAATTGCCGCGTTTCTGGGCCGTTTTTGGAGCCTGTTCTCGACCTAATCCACGGACGCGTTTTGGAGGCTGGGGAGAGTTATAAATAAGCATTGAAGGTCATATCAAAAAGGAGAGAATCGGTCATCATCAAGGAATCGATAAGAAGCAGAAAACACCAAGGAGCAGAGAGCGGAAGCCAAAGAACGGAGGAATCCAAGTTCTTCGTCTGCGTTTGATTTCCAGGCTTTGTTTAATTCTTTTTGTATTTTTAATTTCTAGCATGTCATGCTAGAAGCCTATTCTAGGATTTTGATGAAACCAAGGTTTTGACGAATTTACTTTTGATTATAAATATAATTCCCTTTTCTATTGAGTTTTCCAAATTGTTTTTAATGCTTTCAATTGTATGGCCTATAATTGAATTGTTTTAATTACGCAACTCGAATCGGGAGAGGAGAGTTGGTAGGAAAATTGGTGAGAACCGTTTTATCTTGTGAGATAAGAATATACTCATAGGAATTACTTGGCCTGTCTGAAGATTCCGTGCTTTTTGCCTATTGTCGAATTAATCCACCTAGGAATAGAGTGTATTATTCGCCTTAGAAAAATCTATTGACCTCGGGAGAGGCGGTAGAGTATTTTAGCAACCTTTGCCTTCATTAAATTGGGAAATCATTAAATTCATATAATCGAGAGCAATTCGGATAAACCGAGGTGGATTCACAATCCTAGATTATTTCCTTATTTGATTTCCTTTCTTTTATCAATCGTTTTTACTATTTATTCTTTTATTAATATTCTTTAATTATTACTTGCATCTCAAATTTCGATAGTTCAAATAAAATTAGAATACACATAAATCGGTAATTAGTAAGTCGGTCCCCGTGGGAACGATATCTTACTTATCACTTTATTACTTGTCTACGATAGCGTGCACTTGCGTTCATTGAATTTCGCAACATTTACGAACTCCAAATGTCCTCCCAAGGTTCTCTCTATCGGTTACAAGAAGAGAATGGACAAAATGAGGAATGATAGCCACCTACTCATATATATACACTGTACATTATTAACGTACGCTAACCTCTTCATTTAACGTACGTTACCAGTTTAGCGTGCGCTAACATCCTTCCTTAGTGTGCGCTATCGAAGTCCAGAGGCTACTGCCTTACTGCATGAAATGATTTACGTACGCAATGCCCATGCAATAACATACGTAAAGTCCTGTATTTAGCGTACGCAAACCTTCCACCGTAGCGTGCGCTACTCATAGTTGACTTGCTACAGTCTGCACCTACCCCCGTGTCCCCACATGCCGAAAGTAACCTGATAAATCCAAGATTCCTTTGGTCTTATCTGATTAGCATGCGCTATAAATATACATTAGCGTGCGCTAATTGTTCACAACAAACATCCGTTGACCTTGTCGGCACATGCGCCGAAAGTGATCGGGTCCACACATAGATTCCTTCCGATCTGCTCTGTACTAGCGTGTGTTATCTTTTGCCTCTAGCGTGCGCTAAACCAGAACGATAGCGTGCGCTAGGTATGTATATTAGCGTGTGCTAATAATGTTACACTTAGCCATTTTCAGCTACTCTTGTCCAATGTCTCAACATACATAATACGAACATACGGCATACTGAATACATATACTCAACACATTATATCCTCAATTACAATTGTCGACCAAATACGACAATTATACCAATACTGACATCTCAATCCTTCATTTATTTTATCCATACTGTACAGATTCTACGATGTACAACATAACTCGGATAAAATAACATTAAACAATAGTAGTAGAAATTTCGGATATTACATACTACACCACTTAAAATAAGTTTCGTCCTCGAAACTTTCAATCCGTCATAGAAAAACCAACAAACCATTCAACCAAAATATTCTGAAACCATCACAACAACGATCAATCATCATCATTAACGAATAACCCAAACAGCATACTTACAAATGCGCAAATTCGACGATCTCCTGAGATACTAGCAAGCGACTTCACTGTAAAGCCTCAATACGCTTACAATCACATTCCATGA
The DNA here is from genome assembly GCA_033398695.1 of Orobanche coerulescens. NCBI lineage: Eukaryota > Viridiplantae > Streptophyta > Magnoliopsida > Lamiales > Orobanchaceae > Orobanche > Orobanche coerulescens. Next base: position 162,115,258 of record CM065803.1, read on the forward strand.
GTCTCAACAAAAATGTATCATCTTCGGATGAAATAATCTATCTGTGTCAGATCATGTCTGTCTAATGGCACAATCAAGTCCTAATTTTGATACGATCAATAATGCACGATACGTCTGAGAAACAACTGCCCAAAACAACGACACAAATCCCGAAACATCGGCACAAAATCCAAAGGCTCAGATGATCACCAACAATGATCAACCAATAAATTAACCGAGGATATCATCGACATGATAAACTCTAATACGACCAATCCAAAGATTAAAACGCAACCGAGAATATCATCAACATGATAAACTCCAATAGGACCAAGCAGAGGTCAAAACACAATCGAAAATAACATCATCATGATAAACTCCAATATGACCATCCAGAGGTCAAAACACAATCGAGAATATCATCAACATGATAAACACCAATATTGCCAACGAATGAGCAACAACAATCTAGAATACTCTCACATGGTAAGCCTCAATACGATCAACACAACAACAGAAATCGATATACGAACGAATATAGTTCTCAAAACGACACACCAATCACATACAGTGGATCCCAATAAACATACCTGACTGGTGAACATACTCCTCGGCCTCCGAACAACCAATCACAAACCGACGAACATATCCAATCATACATGGAGTGGGAACGACCACTCAATATCCAAAACAACCAGCATGGGGTCGCCATCCCCAAATCTACACTTACAAAAAAAATCATTCAAAAAACACTATGGTAAAATCGTGCTACTACCATACCAATGAAATCACGTAGCACATATGTCACGGTTTCACAAAATCCAATGTTCCAAAATTACCTATTGTGCATGAATCTACAATACGCAGCATATTTCTCTTATCTGATAAATCAACCGATCATGCCTGGATAACCAAACTACCATACTGAAGTTCGAATCTCTTTTCCTCGTAGCATCGATATGATATCTAGTTTGTGAGTCACACTCATAACTTCATCATGATATGCACTATGCACTAAATGCGTACGTATATCAGTCACATTTTCAAAACCAGTTTGAAATCACATAGTCTCGTCAAGAAGACAAATTTTCGAAAGTTCTTTCAAAAATTTCAAAGCTCAAAATATAAATTTTGGTAAGACCACAAAATCAATTTTCGAAAAATTAAACTGGCTCGCTAATGCCAAGTTTTCGATAATAGTGTCCTTCAAATCCACGTGATTTCGAAGTTTTAAAATGAAAACTATGCAAATGATTGACCACATTCATACTCCTGTATACCAATTCGGTTCGTCACCAAATCCACTAACATTCCATCGGAAAACCACACGATAAAATTCCAAAATCTCAATATATAAATTCCGACTAAAAAATCCTTTTCCACATATGACTCGCAACGTCAACCATTAACCCCTCAACACCCCCAGATTTAACCGGAAATATTACAGCGCCGTGGGCCCCGAGGTAGAACCCACAAGGCTAAAGGAAATTTTCGCAAATATTTACAAACACTCAAGAGGCCAACGATGATACTATCTTTAAAACATTCGAAAACTTTACAAAACCCGCTTAACAAAACCGTCGTAAAATATCATTTGAAACCACAAGGCCAAACAACCAAACTCAATAGTTTAGAAAACGATTTGCCAAAGTAACTCAAGTTACCACAAACCAAAAAGGCCATTTAAAAATACTTACGCGGCGGAAAAAGACAAACAATTAAAAAATACTCTAGCAGCGGAATACAACAACTAATCAGGAAACTTGATACCCAAATACATGCTCTAGCCAGTATCCTCCGGGAAGCTCATCTCTTCACGACCGCTACAAGCTCGATATCCAAAGAACCTAAAAAGAAAACCCCCGACGGGGTCAGCCATAATATCCAACAATGATAACCGTCACATCACATCAATAATTACATACCAATGAGAATACAAAATAAGAGTACGACCAATGTAATCTTATCGTAGTAGCTTTACTTACTCAAATAATTCTCATCAGAATAACCATTATCATAATTCGCATATCGTACTCGATTAACCAATAAACTCGAACATATTATCTGTAGTGTACCTCAAACAATACTCAAGATTCTCAAACTATCATAACCAACTCACGATACGGAAATATACCAGTTCTGACCAATACGATCCATCGGATAGTATCATCAAATCCCAAGACGATGACCGATTGTCCATCAAAAGACGAATACTAAAGGAAATACGGAACATACCTCAAGATGCACAATACCACGACAATCATGTCAGTCTAATCCGAGATCAGATCAATGTAATACGGACACGGTCGTAACAAAAGACCTACAAATGCATACTCATATGGCAACGTCAATATGCTCAAAACAAAACAACAATGTATACTCAATGGAAATCCCATGATCCAGCGCCCTCAGCATAGATCCCCTGATAATCCTACTAGATCAACATGAGGTGGATAACCAACAATATACATATGCACAAAAACACATATAAAACCAACGATGCGAATGCACATGATCCCATCAACGCAATACTGGGTAATCCAACGATCCAGCGCCCTCAGCATAGATCCCCATGAAGATCCCGTCGGACCAACGCATGGTGGAAAACCTGTCCAGCGCCCTCAGCATAGATCCCCATGATGATCCCATCGAACCAACGCATGGTGGACATCCGATCCAGCGCCCTCAGCATAGATCCTCATGATCCCATCAGATCATTTACAACATAAACAATACAATTATGCATACATGTATGCAACTCAATATGTTCATCAACATGAACAACATATGAATCAAAACATGAACGACACTATGATGAAACAACTAGGACGACTTCATGTTCAGCAACATGAATGACAACCTGCATGATCAACATCATTAACACTAAACCGACTCAAACTAAGATACTTGTCCCGAGTCCTTCAGGAGCAATCTCGATGTCAAATCATCACCGGCAATTATCCTCAATGCTCGGCGATCCAAACGTACAATGAACTATAGATACTCATATCCTCGTCTTTACCATAATGTAACCTCGATACCCGAATATGTAAATAACCAAAATAAATCATATACAGTATGATTTAACTTCCAGAATCGGGAAGACAACATATAATCATTGCTATATGCATTATAAATGAAATGAAACTGAAACCATTCATTAAACATTATAACTGAGGAAGTAATAACTTGCCTCGATACCGATGAAGTCGTTACCAAATCCATTGCCGTCATCTACAAGTCCCTCGGCCCTGATCAATGCAATCTATGAACATTCTCGAATACGACCGCAAAGCATGGTTCTAATCACCGATCACTTACCACAACCTATGGCAATAATCAATAAACAACAATCCGATAACAATCAATAACCGACATAACCAATCCACAAACCCAACGGTTCTACGACATCTCAGTTAAACATAAGTCTGAACAATCCAACTCAAACCAGTGCAAATTCACAACCACAACACGAAAATACTGCAATGTCTGCCTACTTAGCGCACGTTAAACAAATAACGTAGCGTGCGCTGAGTAGCTCCCGTTAGCGTGCGCTAGCCCGTAAGCTTAGCGTGCGCTAATGCTGTATAGATGCATGTTTTTCAGATACCGATCAACATATGGCGATTATCAAGAACACTAAGTGATTCTAAACCATGTTCATAGCTATCAAAACAACGAAATGTGATATCCTTTAACATATAAGTAATCATCCAACCCTTAATCCAATTCTTATATCCATATATCATCTTACACAATATCAACCTCATGAAACATTAAGAACGTAACAACACTTCCATAATCTCTCATTACAGGGAGTAATTATCAACAATAACATCAACATTCGAAACTGAGGAGAAGAATTAACCAACTATTCTCAAGATGACAAATCAACACGATTCAAACCATACGAATCACATTAATATCATCATACTCCGGTAATCCATTTCATAATCATGCTTATCAACTTGTTTATGTAATAATCATCAACTCAAGAACATCAACATTCAATCCAAAACGAAATCCAAATGTGAAGAGTGATTACCTTTTTGAAGGAATGGATTGGTTTTCAAGGTTGAATCCATTTCCAAGAATCGCCAATGATTTAAAGAACAAAGCTTTAATCCATGATTTCAATCTTTAATCTTGTTAAAGAGGATCATCCCTCAGTGTTTAGGAACTCCAAATGTCCTCCCAAGGTTCTCTCTATCGGTTGCAAGAAGAGAATGGACAAAATGAGGAATGATAGCCAACTACTCATATATATATATATATATATATATATATATATATATATATATATATATATATATATACACTGTACATTATTAATGTACGCTAACCTCTTCATTTAACCTACGTTACCAGTTTAGCGTGCACTAACATCCTTTGTTAGCGTGCGCTATCGAAGTCTTGAGGATACTGCCTAACTGCATGAAATGATTTACATACGCAATGCCCATGCAATAATGTACGTAAAGGCCTGTATTTAGTGTACGCAAACCTTCCACCGTAGCGTGCGCTACTCATAGTTGACTTGCTACAGTATGCACCTACCCTCGTGTCCCCACATGCCGAAAGTAACCTGATAAAGCCAAGATTCCTTTGGTCTGATCTGATTAGCATGCGCTATAAATATACATTAGCGTGTGCTAATCGTTCACAACAAACATCTGTTGACCTTGTCGGCACATGCGCCGAAAGTGACCGGGTCCACACATAGATTCCTTCCGATCTGGTCTGTACTAGCATCCGTTATCTTTTGCCTCTAGCGTGCACTAAACCAGAACAATAGTGTGCGCTAGGCATGTATATTAGCGTGTGCTAATAATGTTACACTTAGCCATTTTCAGCTACTCTTGTCCACTGTCTCAACATACATAATACGAACATATGGCATACTGAATACATATACTCGACACATTATATCCTCAATTACAATTGTCGACCAAATACGACAATTATACCAATACTGACATCTCAGTCCTTCATTTATTTTATCCATACTGTATAGATTCCACGATGTACAACATAACTCGGATAAAATAACATTAACCAATAGTAGTATAAATTTCGGATATTACAATTGTCACACGTATATTCTGGATTCCGTATACGGGGTGGACATGTACACGGACACATTTCCAGATCGGGCGTACTGCGATGTCTATCTTGAGCCATATTGTTGATCGTTCATAGTCCATGTATGATTGGATGTGTTCGACGGTTTGTGACTGACTGTTTCATACGCCCGAGGGGTATGATTAATAGTCTGGAAACACCACTTCTCGTCCGACTTGCATGTGTTAAGCATGCCGCCAGCATTCATCCTGAGCCAGGATCGAACTCTCCATGAGATTCATAGTTGCATTACTTATAGCTTCCTTGTTCGTAGACAAAGCGAATTCGGAATTGTATTTTATTTGAAGGCATAACTTGGATCCATGCGCTTCATATTCGCCCAGAGTTCGCTCCCAGAAATAGAGCCTCTTATCCATTCTCATTGAATCAGGGCGAGGGGCAAATCAAAATAGAAAAACTCACATTAGGTTTTTTTTGGGATAATCAGGCTCGAACTGATGACTTTCACCACGTCAAGGTGACACTCTACTGCTGAGTTATATCCCGTACCTGCCCCATCGAGAAATCTAACTGACTAATCCTAAGTCAAAGGGTCGAGAGACTCAACGCCACTTATTCTTGAACAACTTAGAGCCGGTTCTTCTTTTCACACTTTTACGTATATAAAAATAATGGTCAAAATAGGATTCAATTGTCAACTGCCCCTATCGTAAATAGGATTGACTAGCGATTCCGAAGGAACTGGAGTTACATCCCCTTTCCATTCAGGAGTTCTTATGTGATGTGTTTCCACGCCCTTTTGAGACCCCGAATGATGGACAAATTCCTTTTACTTTTCTTAAGAACACATACAAGATTCGTTACTACAAAAAGGATAATGGTAACCCCACCATTAACTACTTCATTGCTGAATTTCATAGTAATATAAATACATGTCCTACCAAGACATAATTTGTAATTGGCTATCCTCTTGCCTAGCAGGCAAAGATTTACCTATGAGGAAAGGATGATTCATTCGGACCAACATGAGGGCCCAACTTCATTGCCTGAATCCATGTTGTATATTTGAAAGAAAGAGGTTGACCTCCTTGCTTCTCTCATGTACACGCCGAGTCCCTTTTATCCTCGGCCCACAGAAACAAAATGTAGAACTGGTGCCAATAGTTCATCACGGAAGAAAGGACTCACTAAGCAAAGAACTGTTTTTCTGTATACTTTCTCCGGTTCCGTTGCTATCGTGGGATCTACACAATCGAGCGGATTAGATAGATATCCCTTCAACACAACATAGGTCATCGAAAGGATCTCAAAGACCCACCAAAGTACGAAAGCCAGGATCTTTAAGAAAACAGATTCCTATTTGAAGAGTGCATAACTGTATGCATAAGCTCACACTAACCCGTCAATTTGGGATCAAATTCGATATTTTTCTTGGGAGGTATCCGGAGGAATTGGAATGGAATAAGATCGATTCATATAGAAGAAAAGGTTCTCTATTGATTCTGTACCTATGGGATAGAGGAAGAGGAAAACCGAAAATTTCACATAGTACTTTTGATCGAAAAATTAATCAGATACTTTGAGAATAATAAAAAATGGAAAGTGTTCAATTGGAACATAAAAACGTGACTAAATGGTCCTAGTTACTCTTCGGGACAGAGTGGAAGAGGTGAGGGGATTCTCGAGCACGGAAAGGGATCCAACGAATTAGAAAGAATTGAACGAGGAGTCATATGAGGTGAAAATCTCATGTACGGTTCTGTAGAGTGGCAGTAAGGGTGACTTATCTATCAACTTTTCCATTATCACCCCCAAAAAACCAAACTCTGACCAACGTAAAGTTGCCAGAGTACGATTAACCTCTCGATTTGAAATCACTGCTTATAAACCCGGTATTGGCCATAATTCACAAGAACATTCTTCAGTCTTAGTAAGAGGGGGAAGGGTTAAGGATTTACCCGGTGTAAGATATCACATTGTTCGAGGAACCCTAGATGTTGTCAGAGTAAAGAATCATCAACAAGGGAATTCTAGTGCGTTGTAGATTCTTATCCGAGACTTGTATCATTTGATGATGCCATGTGAATCGCTAGAAACATATGAAGTGTATGGCTAACCCAATAACGAAAGTTTCGTAAGGGGACTGGAGCAGGCTACCATGAGATCAAAGATCTTCTTTCTAAAGAGATTCGATTAGGAACTCTTATATGTCCAAGGTTCAATATTGAAATAATTTTAAAGGTTTTCCCTGACTTTGTACGTGTCAACAAAAAATTCGAAATACCTCGACAAATAATTTCAAAGGTTTCCTTGAGATCTATATATGTGAATTGTATAATGTAGGAAGAATTAATTATCATGTATATCTGACCCTGTGTTTTGGGCGAAATACTTGTGTTGTATTTTAGGTCGAATCAAAGGCAAGGCACGGGAAGAGCATGTTGACGGCGAAGGGTTCGCAGGATACTAGTTCGGGTGCCCCAAATCATTTGTTGTCCAATTATGTTAAACCGTGTTATGTTATTTTACTTCCGCTTCATTTAAATTACTATCTGGTTGTATTGGTATTTGAAGTATTTTCCATCTCCATATGGTTTATACTTGTATTTCAGATCCTATGTATCATAAGGCCGTTGGCCATATTTTTAATAAACTCCTAATCAGAGTAATGACTATTTATTGTGGTTTGGTATCACAAGTAATACTTATTTAATTTGTTTTTGGATATCGCCTGGTGAGTCCCAGTGTGGGGTCCACGGCACTGTAATAGCCGCCTTTTGGGGTGTTATAGAAGATGGTATTAGAGAGTTGTTTTCTTTTTATGAGTCATTGTGAAATGAACTAGTATCAAGAGACCTTCATGTCACGTGTGACCTGTCCAAGCGCCTGACCCTACGAGCCAAATAAGGTATGTACTTTATGAGCCATGGTTTAATTACTGGCATGATAATGATATCGGAATGGATCTCTTTGTTGATCTTGTTATTTCGAGGATTTATGGCAGGATTTATCTGATTAATAATTCGAGATAAATGCTGAATTGATTATATGATTGAAATTGTTCGACTTGACGTCGATGTAATATTCGGTGTGACATTCGTGGTGTCGATAATTAATTGTGAACCGTTTCCTTGAATATGTGATTCTTTGTTGCTATTAACTTAGCATGAATTTTGAATAGTATCTTGAACTGTACTTATGGTTATCATTATGATTGATTATTTCAGTATGGAAAGAAATCTGAGAGGTCGTGGCAGAGGGGGATGAGGCTGCGGAAGGGGCCGAATCCCGATACCTCGAGCCAAAAGACGCGCGAATGTGGATCATAGTTCCGCAGACAGTGGTTCACCTTCTAGGAACCAATCGCACCACAGTGGGCCTGAGGATGCGCGTGTCGATCCTTACGTTGTGATGCAGGGCATGATGACTCAGATGACCCAGATGGGTCAATTAATGGAAGCTATGCAGAGGGCCACTACTGGCCAGCAGCAGGGGCCTCATCCTCCTCTTGTGCTTGGTGGACCCGTGAGTCGGATCATCAGCGACATCTCTCGCCAGCGACCTCCGACCTTTGAAGGCTCCTCTGAGCCTGCTGACATCGTGCATTGGATCGAGCATTTCGAGAAACTTTTCGAGATGGTGGACTGTCCGGAAGAGAACCGCGTCTCAGTAGCCGCATACTATCTTAGCAAAGGCGCTCATACCTGGTGGCTTTCAGTGAGGCCAGCTGATGGTGTTTATACTTGGGAGGAATTTAAAAACCTCATGCTAGACCGTTACTATACAGGGCCACTCCGTGAGGCCAAACTGTCAGAACTACTGAACCCCGACCTGTCTGAAGACGATGATGTATTATCTGTTGCCGAGAAATTTCAGGCACTTCTTCCTTTCGCCACGACAATTATCCGAACAGAGGCTGATAAGACCAAATACTTTCTCAAGAGGCTTAAACCCCGAATGAGAATGCAGCTGTTGAATCACCACTGTACGACCCTGCCGGAGTTCATCAAGAAGGCTCTGGAATACAAGCTCACCGCGAAGGAGATTTCTAAGAAGCAACCACAGTCCAACAACAAAAGATCCAGGAACCAGAACCAGACAGAGAGTAACTGGGGGACATTCAAGAAGCCCCAGTCATTGCCAAACCCTTCTGATCGACTACCCATGTCATCGAAGCCAGCCGGATCGCACTCTCGAATGGTTCCCTCGTCCGTGGTGTGCTATAACTGTGGAGACGAGGGACATGTCAGCTCCAAATGCCCAAAGCCATCCGTCACATGCCATACTTGTGGCAAGAATGGTCATCGTGCTCGTTTTTGCAGGAGTGGACCCGAACATGAACCAGTAGCGTCTCATACTCCAGTTCAGCCCTCTGTCCAGAAACGGGTGCCCTCGTCCGCTTCCTATCAGACCACCGGGGCGAATAGAGGAATGGGCCGTGAAAATCAAAGTGGTACACCTGGTGCCGGAGCTGCGAAACCCAGGATTTACAAGATGAAGAAAGCTGACAATCCCGAGGCCAGCATGATTTCAGGTATACTCGAGATCCACTGCCAGCCTCTATGTGTTCTTTTTGATACCGGTGCTTCACACTCCTTTATATCATCTTCTTGTTTGAGTTGTTTGCCTCTAGACCATGTTATCAATTGTGAGCCCTATGTGATTGGTCTACCCGATGGTAGAAGAATTATTGGGAATCGTAAAGTCCAGGACTGTCCGATTCGTATGAACGACCGTGAGTGGTTGTCAAATCTGATTGTAGTCGATTTACCTAAGGATGATATAATCTTGGGTATCGATTGGATGGATCGTCATTATGCCATACTTAGTGTCCACAAGCGGATGGTAACCGTCACTTCTGATGATGGTTTCGAGTGTATTTTTCGAGGTGATAATCCCAGTCGTTCCAGGAGAGTCATCAGCGCTATGAAAGCAGTGAAACTGCTTAATCAAGGGTGTATTGGTTATTGGTGCTACATGACCAAAACAACAGATCGACCAGTTGAATTGGCCGACATTCCGGTAGTCCGAGACTACCCAGACGTATTTCCAGATGAGTTGCCAGGCTTACCTCCTCATCGTGATGTGGAGTTCATTATTGAGTTAGAGCCAGGTACATCCCTACTTTCAAAAGCACCGTATCGTATAGCTCCGACTGAGATGCAAGAATTGAATAACATGCTTGAGGAGTTGACTGAAAAGAGCTATATTCGACCTAGTGCATCCCCTTGGGGAGCACCAGTGTTATTTGTACGGAAGAAAGACGGATCTCTGCGTTTATGTATTGATTACCGTGAGCTGAACAGGGTAACTATCAAGAACAAATACCCCTTGCCTCGTATTGATGATTTATTGGATCAACTTCAAGGAGCTGCCGTGTTTTCTAAGATCGAATTGAGATCTGGTTATCATCAGTTGAGGATTCGAGAGTCTGACATTTCAAAGACAGACTTTCGTACTCGCTATGGGCATTATGAGTTCGTGTTGATGCCATTTGGATTGACTAATGCACCGACGGTATTCATGGAGTTGATGAATCGAGTTTTTATTAACTATCTGGATCGCTTTGTAGTCGTTTTTATTGACGTCATTTTGATTTACTCTAGTGACCACGAAGAGCATGAACATCATCTCCACCAAGTTCTCGATACGTTGAGGCGGGAACAGCTTTATGGGAAATTTTCTAAATGTGAATTCTGGATACCTGAGGTTATCTTTCTTGGGCATGTGATATCAGCCGAAGGGGTGAGAGTGAACCCACAGAAGACGGAAGCCATTCGAGATTGGCTACCACCGAAGAACGTGAAGGAAGTTCGTAGTTTCCTCGGCCTAGCAGGTTACTACCGACGGTTCGTAGAAGGATTTTCGAAAATTGCGCAACCGATGACTAACTTACTGCGGAAGGATAAGAAGTATTTGTGGTCAGAAGCATGTCAGCAAAGTTTTGATGAACTCAAGAGTCGATTGATTTCAGCACCTGTTTTGGTCCTACTAAAAGGAACGGAAGGATTCGTGGTGTACAGTGACGCGTCGAGACAGGGCCTTGGATGTGTACTCATGTAGGAAGCGAAAGTGATTGCCTATGCATCGAGACAATTGAGACCCTATGAAGTTAACTATCCAACCCATGACTTGGAGTTAGCAGCCGTGATGTTTGCTTTGAAAATCTGGCGTCACTATATGTATGGAGTTACCTGCCAGATCTTTACAGACCACAAGAGCCTAAAGTACATTATTACTCAGAAGGAGTTGAATATGGGGCAGAGGAGGTGGCTAGAATTAATCAAGGACTATGATATCGAGATCCTTTATCATCCGGGCAAAGCAAATGTAGTTGCCGATGCTTTGAGCCGTAAGACAGTGCAGGAGCAGATGCTGAGCCGCTTGACAGCACAGAGAGAGTTGCAGTTAGATCTTATGAGGCCAGAGATTGAAGTTTGGTTACAGCGTGCTCAGGGACAATTTTGCACCCTTGAGATTTCTTCGTCTCTTGATGATATGATCAGATCGAAGCAAGTTACGGACCCATTCTTATCTCGAGTTCGGGATGAAGTAACTCAAGGGAAGGCCCCTGGATTCGTGATCCAGGAGGATGGATTGATACGCTTTAGAAATCGAGTTTATGTACCCACAGACGAAGAGTTGAGGAACTCTATCATGAGAGAAGCCCATGCTACCCCGTACTCTATTCACCCGGGATCTAGCAAGATGTATAAGGATTTGAAGCAAAATTATTGGTGGGGGAATATGAAACGTGAGGTTGCCGAATTCGTTTCGAGATGTTTAACCTGTCAGCAAGTTAAGATTGACCACCAGCGACCCACAGGAATGCTGAAACCGCTCCCGATTCCCGAGTGGAAATGGGAGGATATATCGATGGATTTTATTACTAGCTTGCCGACGAGTCGTCGAGGAATGAATACGATTTGGGTGATTATAGACCGTCTGACCAAATCAGCCCACTTCTTGGAGATTAAGGACACGTGGGGTCCCAAGAGATTAGCCCAGCTATTTATTAAGGAAATCGTGAGGTTACATGGTACCCCCAAGAGTATTGTATCGGATCGTGATGGGCGATTCATATCGCACTTCTGGAAGGCAGTTCATCGTGTGATGGGCACGCAGTTGAATTTCAGTACAGCTTTTCATCCGCAGACCGATGGTCAGTCTGAGAGAACCATCCAGACTCTAGAGGATATGTTGAGAGCATGTGCTCTTGATTGGAAGGACGATTGGGAAGCCCAGCTACCTTTGGTGGAATCTACTTATAATAATAGTTGGCATGCTTCGATTCAGATGGCTCCGTATGAGGCATTGTATGGCCGTCACTGTAGGTCCCCTTTATGTTGGGACGAATTGTCAGAATCTCTGAGTACGGAAGCCGATATGTTATTAGCAGCCCGTGAGAAGATCACTTTGATTAGGAGTCGGTTGTTAACGGCTCAAAGTCGACAGAAGTCCTATGCTGACCACCATCGATGACTGCTTGAGTTCGAGGTTGGTAACCATGTGTTAATGAAGGTGTCTCCTACCCGAGGTGTTTTTCAAGAGGGGCAAGCTGAGCCCGAGGTACATTGGGCCGTTTGATGTTTTGGAGCGTGTAGGTGATCTGGCCTATCGACTAGCTTTGCCACCGGCTTTGAGTCGGATTCACAACGTGTTTCATGTCTCCAAGTTGAGGAAATATGTTGTTGATCCGAGCCATGTACTTCAGTTCGAAGAGATTGAATTAGCGGAGGATCATTCGTACGAGGAGCGTCCTGGCGGATACTCGAGAGGAGGATCAAGCAATTGCGGAACAAGACGATTCCCCTACTGAAGATTCAGTGGTCACGACACGGAGTCGAGGAGGCTACGTGGGAGACCGAGGATAGTATACGAGTGAGATACCCCGAGTTATTTACCCCTTAGTTTCGGGGACAAAACTCTTTTTAAGGGGGGAGTATGTAATATCCGACTGTAATTTTTCATTTTTCTCTGTCGTTGTATATTCGGATGAATTGATTATCGTGGATCGTTGCATTTAGTATTATGTTGAGGTACTATATATTTGAGCTTCATATCGTTGTTATTTCATTTCATACTTGGTGATTCGATGTCAATTGGAGAGTTACATTTTTCTGAACTTTTTCTGTTAGTGTAGCGTACGCTACGTGTCTTAACCAACGTACACTAAACTTGTGATTTAGCGTACGTAATGTCTTGTCTGTTGCGTACGCTAAGAAGGAATCTGACATCAGTTGACTTCAACACGTGAACTTGTTATCCGTTGGCATGCATGTGGGTGACGTCTGAGCTGTCGTGTCGGCCAGAGTCAACTTTTATTAGCATGCGTAGCCCCTTTTCATTAGCGTGCGCTAATGGCCTGCGGATTCAAGACAGTAGCCACTGTAAGCCGCTTACGAACGTAATATTAACCAGTTAGCGTACGTAAGTGTGTTAGCGTGCGCTAAAGCTTCCCGATAGCGTGCGCTAAGTCTGCACAGTCTATTTATAGGACCATCCTGTTTTTCTATTCTTCACAACTCTAAACCGATTCTCTCTCCATATATCATCCCTCTGCACCCCCAAATCGATATCAACCTCCTCCAACTTGCTTTTAAGCCTCAAATCTTGGAGTGGAGCTCATTACCTTGAAGAGTAGGAGGTGTTCTTGAGCTTGGAGTGTACTTCCTTGTAGTGTTAAGAGTTGTTCCTCATTTCTGGAGGTATGTGTGTATCTCTCCTCTGTACTTTTCGTATGTTGGTGTTAGTGATGAAGTATTTTTCACCTAAAGTTAAATTAATCAAGTAAAACATAGTTTTAATCCAACTTTTCAAACACTTTTGATGAATATGATAAATGAGGGTTTGAGATGGATGTATTCTTGGTGATATAATGATATTAACCATGTTGTATCTATCATACTCATCTTGCTGGGCGAATTTAGCTCAGTAGAACATCTTTGAATCAATTAGCCTCACCATAGTGGATTTAAACAATAAAATCGATATCATAAAGTGTTTAAACACCATGCTTGATATTCATTTATCTTGAGAAGAACTTGCCAATGTTCGAAGATAGTAAAATGTTACCTTACTTCAGAAACCTTAGGAACTTTATCATCATTATTATTCAGATTCACAAATCCATGAAGATTGATAGGAACACCTTGTTGAATGTTAGGAGATTAGTGTGGTAATTCTAAAACCTAAACTAGGTGATTTCATAAATGATGTTAATGGATCTTCCAGCTTTGTAAAGAATGATTTTGATAACCTTCATGAATATGGTGTAATCTCATAGCTAATAACCTTGTTGTAAGATTAATATTCAACATAGATGAGAGGTGGATGAATATAATTGTGCAGATTTTGTCCTTTCAACATTTTAATGTTTTGGAAAGTTTAATCATCATAAGATGATCTTAACATCATAAGTGGTTATTCAACATGTTCTTGATAGAATTCTTATTTATGAATAATCATGTAAACATTCGGTAAGAGTATTGTGAACCGATTTTATGGTTGTAATGAGGTAAATAGAACTCTTAGCATAAGACTTCGATATTTTGAGATAGCGAACTATTCTAAAGGATTGTAGGGTGTCGTCTTGCTAATCTTATATTGATAATCATACGAATATGTTATTGAGTAAAATGTATTTCGTTTAAGATTGGTTGTGCGAGTAAACGATATTAGTCGAGGACCGTTCGTTCGTTTCGACAAGAAGAGGATTATTCTCGTCTCCGTATTGAGGCAAGTTATCTTGCTTGGTTATAATGATGATTAGATTCTTGTGATGTTTATACATTTCATGTGTATGAAATGTTTATGAAATGTTTGTCGTGATTTGACATTGTCTTTGACGTTATTCTGTATTCGTCATAGGGTTGCATTCCCAAGTACGTCGCTTTGAATCATTGATCCTGTTGGTCCTTATTGTCAGTTCGGTGAGTTTTCTTGATCCTTAATTGGATATGTATTTCGTTGAATTTCGTTGTCATGTTGTATCGTGACATCTCTGGAATCATATCTGCGTGCTGATTGGATATTGTGTAGGATTTTTAGCCGGGCACTTATATAGTCATACGTGGATGTTTCCGTATTGGACTGTGCACACGAGACGTAGTTCGTGAGGCTAATTAGGTACATTGTCACACGTATATTCTGGATTCCGTATACGGAGTGGACATGTACACGGATACATTTCCGGATCGAGCGTACTGTGATGTCCATCTTGAGCCATATTGTTGATCGTTCATAGTCCATGTATGATTGGATGTGTTCGACGGTTTGTGACTGATTGTTTCATACGCCCGAGGGGTATGATTAATAGTCGGGATGTTTCCTTAAGATCTATATATGTGAATTGTATAATGTCGGAAGAATTAATTATCATGTATATCTGACCCTGTGTTTTGGGCGAAATACTTATGTTGTATTTTAGGTCGAGGCAAAGGCAAGGCACGGGAAGAGCATGTTGACGGCGAAGGGTTCGCAGGATACTAGTTCGGGGGCCCCAAATCATTTGTTGTCCGGTTATGTTAAACCGTGTTATGTTATTTTACTTCCGCTTCATTTAAATTACTATCTGGTTGTATTGGTATTTGAAGTATTTTCCATCTCCATATGGTTTATACTTGTATTTCGGATCATGTGTATCATAAGGCCATTGGCCATATTTTTAATAAACTCCTAATCGGAGTAATGACTATTTATTGTGGTTCGGTATCAAAAGTAATACTTATTTAATCTGTTTTTGGATATCGCCTGGTGGGTCCCAGTGTGGGGTCCACGGTACTGTAATAGCCGCCTTTTGGGGTGTTACAGAAGATGGTATCGGAGAGTTGTTTTCTTTTTATGAGTCATTGTGAAATGAACTAGTATCAAGAGACCTTCGTGTCATGTGTGGCCTGTGCAAGCGCCTGACCCTATGAGCCAAATAAGGTATGTACTTTATGAGCCATGGTTTAATTACTGGCATGATAATGATATCGGAATGGATCTCTTTGTTGATCTTGTTATTTCGAGGATTTGTGGCAGGATTTATCTGATTAATAATTCGAGATAAATGCTGGATTGATTATATGATTGAAATTGTTCGACTTGACGTCGATGTAATATTCGGTGCGACATTCGTGGTGTCGATAATTAATTGTGAACCGTTTCCTTGAATATGTGATTCCTTGTTGCTATTAACTTAGCGTGAATTTTGAATAGTATATTGAACTGTACTTATGGTTATCATTATGATTGATTCTTTCAGTATGGAAAGAAATCTGAGAGGTTGTGGCAGAGGGGGACGAGGCCGCGGAAGGGGCCGAATCCCGAGCCAACAGACGCGCGAATGTGGATCATAGTTCCGCAGACAGTGGTTCACCTTCTAGGAACCAATCGCACCACAGTGGGCGTGAGGATGCGCGTGTCGATCCTTATGTTGTGATGCAGAGCATGATGACTCAGATGACCCAGATGGGTCAATTAATGGAAGCTATGCAGAGGGCCACTACTGGCCAGCAACAAGGACCTCATCCTCCTCCTGTGCTTGGCGGACCCGTGAGTCGGATCATCAGCGACTTCTCTCGCCAGCGACCTCCGACCTTTGAAGGCTCCTCTGAGCCTGCTGACATCGTGCATTGGATCGAGCATTTCGAGAAACTTTTCGAGATGGTGGACTGCCCGGAAGAGAATCGCGTCTCGGTAGCCGCGTACTATCTTAGCAAAGGCGCTCATACCTGGTGGCTTTCAGTGAGGCCAGCTGATGGTGTTTATACTTGGGAGGAATTTAAAAACCTCATGCTAGACTGTTACTATCCAGGGCCACTCCGTGAGGCCAAACTGTCAGAACTGCTGAACCCCGACCCGTCTGAAGACGATGATGTATTATCTGTTGCCGAGAAATTTCAGGCACTTCTTCCTTTCGCCACGACAATTATTCGAACAGATGCTGATAAGATCAAATACTTTCTCAAGAGGCTTAAACCCCGAATGAGAATGCAGTTGTTGAATCACCACTGTACGACCCTGCCGGAGTTCATCAAGAAGGCTCTGGAATACGAGCTCACCGCGAAGGAGATTTTGTTCCACTAATATAAAAAAAATTATCTCAATGTATGTTTTTAAAATATTATTTTTTTTTCTATAACTTTTACTAATATATAATTAAATCTATTAGGTCAAAGTTAATTGTACTTCATCAACAGTCCATATTTGGAGTTGATCATGAATGGGGCAGTATTTTTGTTCGGTTAGCAAATATGAAAATAGAACACCAGGTGAGGAAAATATTGAGCTCACCCTAACCCAGTTTTCTCGTACTCTCAGAAAACAATGATGTTTAGAAATGAACCCCTGAAAAATCACATCATCAATCGTACACAGTAACATCTACGAAGACACTTTATACAACAAAAAGTGACAGTTGGTAAATAGTTTAAATATGTTGTTATTCTAGTTAATTGTATAGAAAATATCTACGAATATGTTGTTGCAAATAGTATTTTAATAATGGAGGAAAATAATAAATCCAGAGTAGGTGGAAGAATATAGACCCAAAAAAATGGCCAAGCACTGTATTTGTCATAGTGGATAGTACATCAATGGTAAATTTAAATAGGCAAAAGGATTTTTTGTACTTGCTAATAGGTTGAAATATTGGAAATACTGTTATCTATAATGTAAAGGCTGCACATTGTTAAACTGCAGAGGTTTTGTAGACTGAACTACACAGGTATAAAGAGAGATTTGGTTTTACTAAGCCGACCTAATTTTGATGATATTTTGAATATTTAGAAGTGAGGCATATTGTTAATGTTTGCAAAATTCCAGTTTTCAAGAAAAAAAATCTAGAGTAGGTGGAAAATATAGACTAAAAAAAAGGACCAAACATTGTATTTGTCGTAGTGGATAGCGCATCAATGATAAATTTCAATACGTAACAAAAATTTTTGTACTTGCTAGTAGGCTGAGATATTGGAAATACTGTTCTCTATAATGTGAAGCCTGCACATTGTTAAACTGCAGAACTTTTGTTGACTGAACTATACAGGTATAAAGTGAGATTTGGTTTTAAGAAGGAGACCTAATTTTGATGATACATGAGATTTGTAGAAATGAGGCCTATTTGTAATGTTTGAGAATATCAGTTTAAAAGAAAAAAGGCAACAGGTAATTGTCGAGTAAGTTGTGTAAGTGTAGGAAGAGATTTTTATTCCGAAAAAGAGCCTTATTTGAATGGTGTTCTATATAGATATTTAAAAGGATGGTCATCCCTAATATCTGAGAAAATCAGTTTAAAAGAAGGGAAAGCGAAAAATTAATGGATATGTACACCTGAGTGAGAAAAAACACAAAAGAGGAATTCCAAAATAAGTTTTTCCTAAGAAAACCCAAATAAATAAAAACACAACATTATACATAGGTTAGGTAACAACATTTTGAAAACAAAGGAAGCCAAAAATGATTACTAAGATTTTAAAACATCGACATATTTACCATAACCGTTAACACTTATTTATGAAAAAAAGTATAATAACTATAATGTAAATAAAATTTCCATCTACCTGCTCAACAAAAGTGTGAACAATACGGTGCTCTAGGATCAAAAATCTTGCATTCCCTTATGCAGTTCAACAGTGTAATTTTATTTCACAATAAACAAGCGCTTTTGTACAGATGTCTGTATATATTATTAAATACTCCTGGGCGGAAAAAATAGAGAATTGTCCCTTAGGAAAAAGATAAGGTAAACGTATAACCTATTTAATGATCATAACTGATGACAATTATAGGTAAAACGATAAACAGAACTGTAGACCAAGAAAACAGCAATTGCACACAAATATCTTTACATTGCAGTAAAAACCAATTACATATTTGGACGTTCACATTTTCAAAACCTATAACATAATGTAAAGCTACCAATGAGATCACAATATAGCTAAAAATATCGAAAATAAGTTGGGAAAAATAAAATAACCGATGAGAAAACAGATATACATTTACGGTCATGCTTTAGAGTAGGCTAATCCGTAGATGTGCACGTTTTTTATATGAACAAATATAGCATTCATATATGAGTGCATAATACAGATGAAAATATATCGAAGCAAAATAATTGGAAGGGCAACTCACAGAGAACCAATAATGTAATTCAAAACATGTATACACGTGTGAGGAAGCAAATGAAAATATTACTCAATATAATAAATACTATATAACAATCACATTTTCCATAAATACACAAGGAAGTAATATTCGTGTCTTTGCATTTACACAGCACTATGAAACATTTAAATGTGCTGAATTGGATAATATGTATTAGTAAGTAGAAGGATTTCTTTAACGACCATATTCTTCGTGCAACTAATATGAGCTAAATGAGTCTTCTGTTTGTTCAGTTTAATTAACGAACATATAGTAAAGCTAGAACGAGCTCTAAATAGTACAATATATAATAGCCCATGAGAGAAAACAGGAGTGGATAAATAGAATCCCATGAAGTCTAATGCCTACCCTTGTGCTTTATTGGTTATCATCACAAAGGAAGGACGTACTGGAGATCGGGTTCTTCGAAAAGGAAGATATTTCTGATACATATTGAGGAAAAAATAGAAGGCACAAATTCAAACAAACTTTTTTTCCTGTTAAGGTTTAACTTTCACATAAAATAAATGTCATTTTGGATGGTTGCCCTAACATAAAATTATTATCATTCCCAGTATAACATGTATAAAACACTTACACACATATATCCTAAAATTATTTTACAGGATGCTGAAATTACCTAGTCTAGAATATCTAGCTATGATGTTTTCTTAATTGAAATATTTTGTCAAACCATAACCTATTTCACAAAGGACCTAAAGGTTGAGCTCCTTTGATCTCACAAAACATTAATGTTTACAAATAAAGTGGCACTAAATCATGTCGGTAGTTGTAAGCGAGGGCATCTTCGAAAATGCCTTGCATAACCAAAAGTAGCAGTTGATAAATAGTGAGATGTAGAAACTATGAGTAAACCCATGACTATACTGAGGGGAAATAATTATAATATCATCTCACTATATTACTATTTCATTTAATAGTTTAAAAAATATGTTTGAATATGTTACTATAGGTGGTAATTTTATAATGGTGGGTAATAATAATTTTAGGATAACTGAGAAAATATAGACGAACAAAGAACTGACCGAACACTGCATTTGTCAGAGTGTATAAATACATCAGTAGTAAATTTGAATAAGCAGCAGGAATTTTTTCACCTATCATCTACCCAAAATACTGTAAATATTATTCTCTATAATGTAAACATTCGACATTGTTAAATTGTAGAGAGTTTAAAGACAGAGTTTATTTTAGAAAGGAATTCTAATTTTGATGGTGGTGTCGATTTTTTAAAATGAGGGATATTCCTAATATATGCGAAGTTCGGGCTAGAACAAAGAAAAACTACAAGTAATTGTAGAGTAATTTGTACAGGTATAAAAAGATATTTTCTTTTAAAAAAGAGGCCTAATTTTGATAGTGTAATAGATATTTTGAAAAAATAGCTATTTTTAATGCCTCAAAAATTCAGTTTTAAAGAAAGAACAGTCAAAAGTGAATTGATATGTATATCTGAGTGGAAGAAAACCCAAAAGAGAAAGCCCACATTAGGATTTTCCTGAGAAAACCTGAGGAAAAAGAAACGCGGTACAAATATAATATATTAGGTAATAATTGTTTGAAAACACAGAGAATTAAAAATGAATCATGAGATTTTGAAACGTGTACACAATTGTCATAATAGGTAACACCTAATTATCAGAACAAAGTAACAATTACAAGGCAAATAGAATCTTGTGTTACTCACCCAATAAAAGTCAGAACAACGTAGCGGTTTAATATCAAAAACTCTGTATTTCTTTATTCAATTTGAGGGTGCAATTTTTTGTCATAATAGTCAGACTCTCTGACACTGAGCTTTATATATTCCTAATGTATACAAAGTTCGGTCTAAAACAAAGAAAAATTACAAGTAATTGTAGAGTGATTTGTACAGATATAAAAAGATATTTTCTTTTAAAATATCTTTTTTATAGGTTTGTTGTGTATCAATGTAATATCCGCAATTTCGGCTTTCCGGTAATTTTCATTTTTCGGCGGAGGTCCGTTTCGAAAACTCGCTTTTGACGTTTCGTTATTCGGAGAATATTTAATTCTGCACTTTTTATCATCCGAGTTCGTTTCGGTGCTGCTTTGTTGAGTTCCGTGCTTTTTAGCGACTTTTCCGCGCTTGAGTTCGGTTCTTGCGAATCTCATTCGAAACTATCGTTTGGGGTTTTTCGTAAGTTCATTTAACGTTGTTATACGTGTTGTGAGCTTCGGTTTGATTATTCGTTGTCGTATGGTGATTTTCGGGCATTTGGGCCATTTTCGTAATTTCCCAAAGTTTGGGGTAATTACCTTCCGTTGTCGAATTTCGAGCCTTCGGGTGGTCGGAATCGTGTGTTCTACTAGCTCTTAGATTCGTCTTTGTGAGTACTTCGTAACCGTATCTTCGGTTCGTATTCAGGTGTAACACCCTCAAGATATTCGAGGTATATTACAGCGCCGTGAATCCCTATATGGGACCCACCAGGCTGAACAGCATCGTACTCATCGACTCACATAAACGACAAACCAACACCATGTCATAAAGACGCAAAACAGAATAATCCACCCGGTTCAACCGGTCAAACATAACATCATCAATCAACACAAACATATAGGCAACAATACAATCCGGACGAACAAGAACTCTTAAGTACTCGAGTACAACTATTAGTTCAAAAGCCACAAAAGACGAAAAGACAAAAAGACATTAAGACGTCACTTATGCACAATCATCACGCATGACCATCATCCGTAATCGTCCAGCGCCCGCTCGTCCCGATGAACCTGACCTGAAATTCATAAAACAAATTTTCCCCAAAACGGGTCCCCAGAGGGGTTAGCAATTACGCTAGTACAAGTAACCAAATGAACAATTTACATCTTACACATATAGTAATGCATGCAATTCAAGAAAACATAGTTCCAAAATACTCATTTCCGGAAACGCCAATGATCAAACCACATTTGTAAAAATGCACCACAATTAACCGCGGACCCACAGCTTCGTGGATCCCTGCCGAGACCCCGTCGGATCTAACCCACAGTGGTTAAAAGCAAGCTCGCGGTCCCACAGCTTCGTGGAACCCTACCGAGACCCCGTCGAGTCTAACCCACAGTGAGCATACACACGCACACAATTTCTCATACAAAACTACTATGTCAAGATCGTAAGTTCATAAGGATACTTGCCTCGATTAAATAGACGACGACACGAACGTAACGGAAGAATCAAGCACGACCGTGAGGAACCGACGAGAATGAACCTAACGATTCGAATAGTACAATCACAACCACTTCTAAACGATTATGGAAATGGAATACACCCGAAAACCCGCCTACGATTCACGTATATTCGTATATAAACAACAACGAGGGCGGACCACAACCAAACCCTCTCGATTCCGTAAAAATCACGAAATATACCATGAATCCGTAGGGAAACTAAGAATACCAACAAGATTAATCATATTCATCATGAATCCATCAACAAAACGGAACGGATCGGAAGAAAATCCCAAAACCCCCAAATTATCCAAAAGTAGGGTTCTAAGAGATTACCTTGGATTTAGGATGAGAAACACAAGTGGATGATGTTAGTCTACACCAAGAACTCAAGCAAAAGAATCTCTGAAGTGATTGGAAGAAGAAAATCGCCTCAAATCGCCTCTGGAGTCGCTCGGCCGCGGAAAAGGGAAGAAATGAGATTTTGTGATTATCTCGGTCAACTCCCTGGTTTATATAGTTGGGAGTGTTAGCGCACGCTAAAACCTCAAGGTTAGCGTGCGCTAACGGGATAGGATTACAAACCCTCCTGTTAGCGTCCCAGTCCAGTAGCCAGGTTTTTGGCCGTTAGCGTGCGCTACCATACATGCGTAGCGTGCGCTAATAACCCCTCGGTAGCGCGCGCTATCGACCAATAGCGTGCGCTACCTGAACATCAGCCGAGTCCAGTAGCCAAATGCCCAAACTCACCTGACCCGTTAGCGTGCGCTACCATACAGGCGTAGCGTGCGCTAACTAGCCTCTGATTGAGTTCAGTAGTAAACTGCCCAGTACTGGACAGTCACACTAGCGCGCGCTACTGAACAACTTAACGTGCGCTAGTCTCCCGACATTAGCGTGCGCTAGACAAGATAGCGTGCGCTAATCCGATAGTCCAGAGGGCTGGGAGCTGAACTGCCACTCCCAGGGCTAAATCGTTAGCGTGCGCTACGAATCAAACGTAGCGTGCGCTACTAATGGATTTCTAGCGTGCGCTATACAGGAAATTTAGCGTGCGCTAGATACAGAATATAAACGACCCAAAATACCGGAATATGAACGAAACGTCAAACGGAACACCTCAAAACGCATCATAGCATAGAATGAATCCACGGAATCAAACGCGGCGGTTCCGCACAACAATTACGAGAATCAGATTAAAAGATAACGGAAAAGTTACACTGAAGGATACACGAGGGTCACTAAAATCGAGAATTACACCGGAAATACAATTACAAGGGAAATAAAAATGCGGATATTACATTCTACCCCTCTAAAAATAAGTTTCGTCCCGAAACTTAAGAAACAAACAACTCGGGGTACCTAGCACGCATGCTATCCTCGGTTTCCCAAGTCGCCTCCTCGACACCGTGTCTCGACCACTGCACCTTGACCAAAGGTATGGTCTTATGCCTCAATCGTTTCTCACGATACTCCAAAATCTTCAAAGGGCGCTCTTCGAAAGTAACATCTTCGGCGACATCAATCTCACCATAATCGATGATGTGACTAGGATCCGGGACATATTTCCTCAACTGGGAAACATGAAAAACGCTATGAACATGACTCAAGGCCGGAGGTAACGCCAAACGGTATGCCAACCCACCTACTCGCTCGAGGATCTCAAAGGGGCCGATAAATCTCGGACTCAACTTCCCTTTCTTCCCGAAACGAAAAACACCCTTCGTCGGCGACACCTTTAGCAAAACGTGGTCTCCCACCTCGAATTCCAAAGGTCGACGGTGGACGTCGGCATACGACTGGCCGACTCAGGCGCCAACATCCGTTCCCGAATTACTTCTATCTTCCGCCTTGTCTCTAAAACGACATCCGGCTCGGTCTCGACCAAATCGGACGCCTCATTCCAACAAATCGGTGATCGACATCGCCGTCCATAAAGTGCCTCATACGGTGCCATCCGAATCGACGCGTGCCAACTGTTGTTGTACGTGAATTCGATCAGCGGCAAATGTTCCTCCCAGTCACTACTCCAATCGAGAGCACAGGCACGCAACAAGTCCTCGAACGTCTGGATAGTGCGTTCCGATTATCCATCTGACTGGGGATGAAAAGAGGTACTCAAATTCAACCGGGTACCCAACGCCTTATGCACCGCCTGCCAGAAGTGCGATACGAAACGGCCATCACGATCCGAAACAATAGACTTCGGAGTACCGTGAAGTCTCACAATCTGCGCGATAAACACACGAGCCAACTTCTCCGGGCCCCAAGTGTCCTTGATGCCCAGAAAATGTGCCGACTTGGTCAGACAATCAACAATCACCCATACCATATTCATGCCCGACCTCGATCTCGGCAAACTCGTGACGAAGTCCATCGATATATCTTCCCATTTCCATTCCGAACGGAAGTGATCAGAATAACTCAAATGGCCGATGCTCGATTTTGACTCGCCGACAAGTCAAACATCTCGCTACAAACATGCGACCTCATCCTTCATATCATTCCACCAGAAATTTCTTCTCAGGTCCTTGTACATCTTACTCGAACCAGGATGAACGGAATAAGGTGTAGCATGGGCCTCCCGTAAAATACTCTGCCTCAACTCTGAGTCGTTCGGCACACAAAGCCGACTCTGGAATCTCAAAATACCATCCTCATGAATCACAAACCCAGGAGACTTTCCTTTAAGAACGTTCGGTTTTGAGTAATCATCGGATCCTCTGATTGCTTCAGTTTGATTTCATCGATCAAAGACGACGAAATCTCCAAAGCACAAAGTTGCCCGAGAGCTCCCGGCAACGAGACCTCAACGTCTAACTCGATCAAATCCCTCCGAAGCTCAGACTGAGGCGTAAGGATCTCAAGTGTTCGCAACGCAACTGGTTTCCGACTCAAGGCGTCGGCTACGACGTCGCTTACCGGATGATAAAGGATTTCGAGGTCATAATCCTTAATCAACTCTAACCACCTCCTCTGCCTCATATTCAACTCTCGCTGAGTAAATATGTATTTCAGACTTTTATGATCGGTAAAAATCTGACATGTAGAGCCGAAAAGATAGTGACGCCAAATCTTGAGCGCAAAAACGACTGCCGCTAATTCCAAATCATGAGTAGGGTAGTTCAGCTCATACGGCCTCAACTGTCTCTACGCATAGGCAATGGTCTTGCCGTGCTGCATCAATACGCACCCAAGACCCTGACCCGAAGCATCGCTATAAACGGCAAAACCCTCGTTGCCACATGGCAACTCCAAAACCGGGGCTAAAGTCAACCGCTTCTTCAGCTCCTCGAAACTCGACTGCCTCTCGTCATTCCAGACGAACCTCTCGGATTTCTGGAGCAACTGCGTGAGTGGCCGAGCTAGTTTTGAGAAACCCTCGACGAACCTACGGTAGTAGCCAGCTAAACCCAAGAAACTACGGAGCTCCTTCACATTCTTGGGTGGTGCCCAATCCAATACGGCCCCAATCTTCTGCGGATCCACACGAACCCCCTCGGCTGAAATCACGTGACCTAAAAACATCACTTCCTTCAGCCAAAACTCACATTTCGAGAACTTTGCATAGAGTTGCTCGGTCCTTAAAATGTCTAATACTATCCGCAAATGATGGGCATGCTCTTCCTCATTCCTCGAATAAATAAGAATATCGTCAATAAAGACGACGACGCACTTGTCCAGATACTCGATAAAAACTTTGTTCATCAACTGCATGAACACCGTCGGCGCATTAGTTAACCCAAAAGGCATGACTACAAACTCATAATGCCCGTACCTCGTCCGAAAAGCTGTTTTCGGCACATCAGACTCTCTCACCCGGAGCTGATAGTACCCCGATTTCAAATCAATTTTCGAGAATACCGCAGCTCCCTGCAACTGATCGAACAAGTCATCAATTCTCGGCAAAGGATACTTGTTCTTGATGGTCACCTTGTTTAGTTCGCGATAGTCGATACACAAACGTAGTGAACCATCCTTCTTCCGCACAAACAGGACCGGTGCACCCCAAGGCGAGGCGCTCGGTCGTACATACCCCGACTCAAGAAGCTCACTCAACTGCTTCTTCAACTCGGACATCTCTGAAGGTGCCATGCGATAGGGCGCCTTGAAATAGAGAGCGCGCCCGGCTCTAACTCTATAGCAAACTCAACCTCACGATCCGGTGGCAATCCCAGAACTCGTCAGAAATACATCAGAAACTCATTAACGATTGGAATCGACGATTGCTCGACTCCACCATCCTCAGCGTTCAAGGCGTAGCACCAATAACCAAGACACCCCTTTCGCAGAGACTCATCGCCTTCAAGGCATTAATGACAAATTGGTTTCCCTCTTTCGCCCGCGAAAGAGTGCTCTTGCCGTCCTCGGCTAACATAGTGATGATTCTCGTGCGGTAGTTCATGATCGCACCATGCCGCTCGAGCCAATCATCACCAAGAATCAAATCCTCACCCTCGATACTCACAACAATAAGATTAGAGGGCCAAGTCCTCTCACAAATAAGTACAGAGCAGTCTCGAACCTCCTGATCACCAACGATCCTATCGCCGCTAGGAAGCTTAACGATGAAGGGCTCACAAGGCGTCAAACGGTCGAGACTCAAATGGCGCACACAATCCAGAGATATGAACGAATGCGTAGCACCGGAATCGAAAAGCACACTGACAGGATGAGAAAGAATATAAACGGTACCTATCGCCACGGTAGCCGCTGGATCATCGGCTCTCCGCATCTCATAGACACGCGGGTGGGCTGAGCCGACACTGGAAGCTCCCCCCTTAGAGGGCTGACCCCGACCTCTCCCCCGACTAGCACTCGGCGGAGATTGAGGAGCAAACGATCCCTGATTCACACTTGGTTCCCTAGGCGCTGGAATGGAAGCCCGGGCACCAAGGATTTTCTCCCTCTCAGCACAGAAAGTAGCTTTGTGACCCGACTGGCCACACTGATTACACGTCATCAAAGGGTTCGGACAAACACGACTGATGTGGCCCTGCTGGCCACAGTTGAAGCATTTCACCTCTCGAGAAGGGGCACCGCAGCTTCTACGGGAAACCCAAGATCGAGCCGGGCCACCACCGGAAAAATTAGCAGATCAAATTTCGCCGACCCCCACCTTTGTGGCCCGAAAATTCTTGCGGACTGCTTTCTTACTCTTGCGGCCGCCTCACTCGCCACATATATCGTAAGCAAGGGCCCTGCTCTGGTAATCTTTCAAGGTAGTGCATACGAGCCCCGACATATAGTCCCGAATCGGCAACTTCATCCGTCTGGAGAAATGGAAAATCTTGTCACTCTCCTCGACAACTTGGGTCTTCACATAACCCAACTCCTTATTAAAATCAGCAATAGCTTGAGCCACGGGGATATCCCGCGGTTGAGCATCATAAAAAGCATGTACCCGAGCCTGTCTGACTGGCCACGGGCAATATTCAGTCTCCATCAACTCTTGAAACTCAGCCCACGAAGCAGCATGGTCTTTGGGCCCAACGGCCTCCCACCAGTCCGTAGCGTCCCCAGTGAGAAAATATTGAGCAATAGGGACTCTACGTTCCTCGTGACGCTTAGTGGCAACGAAGACCTTAGATATCTCCTTGATCCACCCTTCCCACCCAATCGGGTCCAAGCTCCCGAAACCGAGGAGGATGCATCTTGATAACATCTTGGAGCCAACGATCCGCTCCACCCCGATTAGCGTGGCCTCGGTCCGGTCAATCACCGCGCTATTGCCGCCATTTGGTTCACCATTTGTTGCATAACGGCCGCAATACCAAGATCGCACGCTCGAGAAGAAGCATGGCTATGACGGCCGCCGCACGCCGGCCTCAAGATCGTGACGTGGCCGCCCCACCGGCTGCCCCACGTCCCCGGCCGCGTCCACGACCACGACCGTGACCACGACCTCTTCCAGCATCCATACTGGAGTTAAATAAGTAGCAAAAGCCATACGAGGATTAGTACAAGAAAAGAACAATTACAAGTCGAGAATCAAGGGCACGATACAAGGAATTAATGAACAGAGGAAGGAAAACTTACGGACACTGGTAGTACCGGAATCATGGCAGTGTGACGATGATGTGCATAACAAAACACCACAAGACCCAATAAACCGCCAAGCCTAGGTATCCATAAACCTAGTGCTCCGATACCATTTTCTGTAACACCCTCAAGATATTCGAGGTATATTACAGCGTCGTGAATCCCTATATGGGACCCACCAGGCTGAACAGCATCGTACTCATCGACTCACATAAACGACAAACCAACACCATGTCATAAAGACGCAAAACAGAATAATCCACCCGGTTCAACCGGTCAAACATAACATCATCAATCAACACAAACATATAGGCAACAATACAATCCGGACGAACAAGAACTCTTAAGTACTCGAGTACAACTATTAGTTCAAAAGCCACAAAAGACGAAAAGACAAAAAGACATTAAGACGTCACTTATGCACAATCATCACGCATGACCATCATCCGTGTACTGGTCCAGCGCCCGCTCGTCCCGATGAACCTGACCTGAAATTCATAAAACAAATTTTCCCCAAAACGGGTCCCCAGAGGGGTTAGCAATTACGCTAGTACAAGTAACCAAATGAACAATTTACATCTTACACATATAGTAATGCATGCAATTCAAGAAAACATAGTTCCAAAATACTCATTTCCGGAAACGCCAATGATCAAACCACATTTGTAAAAATGCACCACAATTAACCGCGGACCCACAGCTTCGTGGATCCCTGCCGAGATCCCGTCGGATCTAACCCACAGTGGTTAAAAGCAAGCTCGCGGTCCCACAGCTTCGTGGAACCCTACCGAGACCCCGTCGAGTCTAACCCACAGTGAGCATACACACGCACACAATTTCTCATACAAAACTACTATGTCAAGATCGTAAGTTCATAAGGATACTTGCCTCGATTAAATAGACGACGACACGAACGTAACGGAAGAATCAAGCACGACCGTGAGGAACCGACGAGAATGAACCTAACGATTCGAATAGTACAATCACAACCACTTCTAAACGATTATGGAAATGGAATACACCCGAAAACCCGTCTACGATTCACGTATATTCGTATATAAACAACAACGAGGGCGGACCACAACCAAACCCTCTCGATTCCGTAAAAATCACGAAATATACCATGAATCCGTAGGGAAACTAAGAATACCAACAAGATTAATCATATTCATCATGAATCCATCAACAAAACGGAACGGATCGGAAGAAAATCCCAAAACCCCCAAATTATCCAAAAGTAGGGTTCTAAGAGATTACCTTGGATTTAGGATGAGAAACACAAGTGGATGATGTTAGTCTACACCAAGAACTCAAGCAAAAGAATCTCTGAAGTGATTGAAGAAGAAAATCGCCTCAAATCGCCTCCGGAGTCGCCGCCGCGGAAAAGGGAAGAAATGAGATTTTGTGATTATCTCGGCCAACTCCCCGGTTTATATAGTTGGGAGTGTTAGCGCACGCTAAAACCTCAAGGTTAGCGTGCGCTAACGGATAGATTACAAACCCTCCCGTTAGCGTCCCACCCAAGAGCTGTGGCCGTTAGCGTGCGCTACCATACATGCGTAGCGTGCGCTAATAACCCTCGGTAGCGCGCTATCGACCAATAGCGTGCGCTACCCGAACATCAGCCGAGTTCGCAGCCAAATGCCCAAACTCACCCGACTCGTAGCGTGCGCTACCATACAGCGTAGCGTGCGCTAACTAGCCTCCGATTGAGTTCGAGTAACCGCCCAAGATCTTGGGCCACACTAGCGCGCTACTCAACAACTTAACGTGCGCTAGTCTCCCGACATTAGCGTGCGCTAGACAAGATAGCGCGGCGCTAATCCGATAGTCCGCAGGGTCGAGCCGAATCGCCACTCCTGTGGCTAAATCGTTAGCGGCGCTATTTAATCAAACGTAGCGTGCGCTACTAATGGATTTCTAGCGTGCGCTATACAGGAAATTTAGCGTGCGCTAGATACAGAATATAAACTACCCAAAATACCGGAATATGAACGAAACGTCAAACGGAACACCTCAAAACGCATCATAGCATAGAATGAATCCACGGCAACCCCGAAACGGCGGTTCCGCACAACAATTACGAGAATCAGATTAAAAGATAACGGAAAAGTTACACTGAAGGATATATGAGGGTCACTAAAATCGAGAATTACACCGGAAATACAATTACAAGGGAAAGAAAAATGCGGATATTACATCAGGTTCGGGTTTCGGTGTCGTTTTGTTGAGTTCAGGATTACTAAACGACTTTTCTAAGTATGAGTTCGGCTTTGTTAGATCACCATTAATTTTTGGTAACTTCAAAAATTTTAAATCTTTTCAATATTATAGAGCATCGAGTTAGCTTTCCAATGGTTCGAACGGTGAGTCAATCGGAGTCCGGACGAGAGAGTTATGGTCGTTTTAGCTCACCCGTCAGTTGTTGGCCGATCACTGCCGACCGAACTCGGCCGTGTCGTCCGACACGGCCCGTGCCGTACTCGTCCGGAAATGCCGGAGTCTCTGCCCACAGGACTCGACCGTGTCGTTTGGCACGGCCGAGTCGAACTCTCCCGGTTAAGCGTAACCGATCGCTGACACGCCCGACCGTGTTCCAGACACGGCCGAGTCATGCCGAGTCGGCTTCCGGACGGGTCACTATCGGAAGGCCCTCGCGCCGCGACCGTGTCAAGCGTGACACGGTCGAGTCCTGTCGGCCACCTGTGCGACACGACCGTGCCGATCGCACGGGCGAGTCGGCCTATTTAAGGCTGGCGGCGTTTTCTTCAGCCATTTCACTCGGTATTCCATCTCTTCAGCGGCTGGAGGTTTTCTAATCATGGAAGGATGTTGTTATACAATTAATCCATGAAGTTTTGAGTTTCATATCATCAATCATCCATCCTATAACATCCTCCGATCTACCGAATCAGGTCAGATTTCCTAGAAATCTAGTTTTGGGGAATTTTTGTGTTTTGGTTGTTTTCATCCGTTTAATCCGATTTAACTTAGGATTATGATGGATTGATGATTATTTAGATGTATTATATCATTTCCCTTGTTATTCCATGGTTGGATCGTATCGATTCGTTGTTTTGATCGAGTTCTTGATCGACGCCTTAAAGGTGTCCGATAAAATGTCATAGAGGGGTTTTCGGGCGTTCTACAATTATTCTTCCTCGTATGATCGATGATTTATTGATTATATGTTGTTAGGGTCGAATTCTTGTGAAGAACTCGAGTCGGAACCCTTCCGTTCGTTGTCTTCTTCGGGGTCCGAGCTTCCCGATCGAACCGTGTTCTTCGGAGCGTTTGGTAACGGTTATTAAGGCAAGTATCTTATTATACGACTTGTATCTTGTGACTAGTAATTACGTATGATATGTATGACGATTTTTCTTGCCTCCGTAAATATGTTCCGTTTGAGTTGGTTGTGTTTTCCGAAATTTGAAGGCTTTATGATAGTAGTGATATATTGGTATCCGTGTTAGGCGTTGTGCCATTTGTGCAGGATTGCGATGTACATATGAGATGGTTGTACACGTGGTTGTTCAATGTATTGTGTACCGTATGTGTGTTATGTTGGTTAAGAGTCGTTGTGATGATCATGATATTTGTGTTGTTTTGGTTTACATACTTGATTGTACATTTCATTGTAATGTGGAATGGCTTGACATTTAATGATTGTGAATTGTGTCGTGTCGATGTGTGTGTGTTCCGTGGTGGTCCGACGAGGCCTCTGGAGTTCGGTACATGATGTGTACGAACAAAGTGTGTGATCCAGGTAGGGTCTGACGAGGCCTCTGGAGTCCGGTACATGACGTGTACGGACAAGGTGTGTGATCCAGGTAGGGTCTGACGAGGCCTCTGGAGTTCGGTACATGATGTGTACGAACGATGTTGTGACCGGTTAGGGTCCGTTGAGGCCTCCGGAGTTCGGTACATGATGTGTACGAACAGTGTGTGCGGTTCGGGTAAGGTCCGTCGAGGCCTCCGGAGTTCGGTACATGATGTGTACGAACAGTGTGTGTGGTTCGGGTAAGGTCCGTCGAGGCCTCCGGAGTTCGGTACATGATGTGTACGAGCAATGATCGTGTAGCAGTGATTATTCGGGTAACATTTTAAATATGGATCTCGGACCCATAATGATATATTATTTAGTATGCTTTGAAACAAGAATCGGGCTAAGGCCCTAATGTTTACGAAAAGGTTTTTGTAAATTGGGACTCGAGGTCCAAAAGAATTTCTGCTTTAAAAATCCCCGAGATGATGTGTTCCTTTTCAAATATCTCTTACTTGAGTTCGAAATTCTAAAACTTCTCGGGAACATTTTGATGATTAATTTACGTATTAAATTCATAGTTGCTATTTGCCTGTTACATTTCGTATAGTTTGATACTTGCACTAGTAAAACAGTGGAGTTTTACTAACCCCCGAGTATTCGGGGGGTGGATGTCTGCTTAAGGCCTGTACATGCAGATTCAGGGAGCAACACAGGATTGGCACAAGAGGATGACGAGCTGCGATACTAATCATGAGTCGAGAGTTGTTTTATTTTTGTTGTGTTGTCAGAGTTGATTTCAGTCCTCCGATGTATTGTATTTCGACCCCTGCGTGGGTAATGTTGTTAGTCAGTCTTGTTGATAGAGTTATGTGACCTCATCGGTCTGTGTGTTTATGTGTAAGTGACCTTAACGGTCTGTATTATTATATTGTTTGACCCTGGCCGGGCCAGCATTTGGTTGTTTATGGACGTTTAGCCTGGTAGATCCTTGTGGAAAGGGTTTACGGCGTGTAATATTCCCATACGGTTTTGGGGGTGTTACATTTATGGTATCGGAGCTTAGGTTGCGGAAACCTAGGTTGTTGGGTCGAGTCGAGTCGTGATTTGTCGAGTAATGTGTTGTCTTGTCGTTCGAGTCGTCAGGTGACAAGTTGAGTTGTGCGTAGTCACAACGCGTTGGATATGTTGGCGGATGAGATTAGTATCGTGGGCGACCGTCACCCCCGTGCGACCTGTGGCTGTAAGTCTCCCTTCTTTGTGTTGTGCCTCGTGTGTCACGAGCTATTTTTATGATTATTTGATTAGTGGCGGAATCCTCTTATTGATTTTGAATTCTTGATATGTGGTTATTTGACTCTCATATTTCGTTCATATGAGGAGTAGTGTTGCTGGATTGTGTATCTTGGCTGTAAAATTTTTTCCGCTGCGTGAGTTCTTTCAAATGGCTTTCGGCCTTTTGCCAATTGAGTTTGATTTCGAAAACTGATTCCTTTAACCGAGTTTTGGCGTTATGGCCTTGAACGTTTTGGCAAAATTCTTGTGACGGTACTTAGTATTTTGTAAATGGCTTTTCTGAGTTTTTGAAATATTACCGTCATCGGCCTTTTTAACGTTGTAAATGGTTTTTAGCCTGGTGAGTTCCGGCGCGGGACCCACGGCGCTATAATGTTTTGCGTAATTACCTGAAGTTTTTGGGCATTCTAGCCCATTAAATTATCTTTGAAAACCTTGAGTATCTTAGAAAATTCAAATTCGAGACGTACTTTTAAAACGAATTATTTTCTTGCGGTGTTTTTAAGGTGCTTTCTAACGCCGCAATACATTTCAAAAATTTTCCAGTTGAGGACCAAAAACATTTCGAGATATTCTCAAATGCAGTTGTTCAAACGCAAGATGATTTCAAAGTCTCGAAAATGATGTTTGTTCAACTTTTTGTAAAATGATACTCAAGATCAACTGGTGTTTCCAAACTGTCTTCAAAAGGTGGTTTTCGTTTTAAAACCCATCATTTCCTGCTTGTGGTCGGAGAAGGTGTGTATGATGTTGGTATTGTCGTTAGGGTGTTAGCCCTCCGAATTGTGATTAAATTGGTGGTGTGAACGTTGAGTCGTTCGCCACGCATATCTTTTTGTTGTCCCTTTTGTGGGAGGTGTGATGACAATCTTTAATGTTGTCATTTCGTGGTGACTTGCGTGTTATCACACCTGTGTGAGCTGTTAAAGCTTGGGTTTGTACGTTTGTGTACATGTGTGATTGTTTCATGATGTTTGTAATTATGTGCTGGTTATTGTTCGGACCGTTGAGGTCGCCGAACGATACCGACGTTGCTGTAGTGTTTTTGTATGTGTATTACTTTGCGATGATAATCATTGTATATGGTATGTGTTATGATTCTTCGTTGTGCGGAGTTGACATCTCCGCTATGTTGTTTTACGACGTTATGCCCCATTGTATCTAGCATTTGTATTTTCGGTATGCCGAGTCGAGGCGTTTCAACCGTGATGTGCCGGGGCATGTACGTGCAATTTGTCCTTCTCGTCAGTAACACATTTCGAGTGTGGACTCGAGGGACACCGAATTCAGTTTTGCGAATTGTCTACCGAGACTTTCGGAGTCCGCGCTTCAGCACAGATATCAGAATCAGCTTTGAGAGGCCTTTGAAGGATGTTTCTGTCGATTGCCTGTTGAGTCGTCTCCTTGATTTCGTTATTGTGAGTAGCGGGGACGACCTTCTTTTATAAGAGGTCGAATGTAATACCCGTATTGTTTTTGGACTTTTTCATTTCCTCTTTCCCAAGTCTATCGATTCGCTCGTGTTCGTTGATACTGTCTGAACTTGTTCTGTATTTCGGTTTCATCGTTCGAACGAGTTGTGATCTTGTTTTGGGTCGCTCTGGTTATCGCTGTGACTTTTCCGAGTTCGATTCGATTCTTGTGAACCTTGTTCGGAAGTAACATCTTTTGATTCTACTAGTTCTTTTAATCGAAGTGGATCGGATTTGGAACTTCTGTATTTTCAACTCTGTCGGCTCGTTTATGTTCGTTGGCATTTTCTGAGCTTGTCCTACCCCTTGTTTTTATTGATCGAACGAGCGTGGTATTGTTTCGGAATAACTCGTTTGTCGTTGTGATGTAATACCCGCATTTTTC
The DNA here is from genome assembly GCA_033398695.1 of Orobanche coerulescens. NCBI lineage: Eukaryota > Viridiplantae > Streptophyta > Magnoliopsida > Lamiales > Orobanchaceae > Orobanche > Orobanche coerulescens. Next base: position 162,150,617 of record CM065803.1, read on the forward strand.
TTTCTTTCTCTTCTGTTTCGTCCAATCGTATCGACTCGACTGTGTTTGTTGATGCTTCTGACCTGGTGTTGTTTCTCACCTTTGTGATTGTTCGCTTTTTGTTGTCTCGACCGTTGTGGTTCGGTCGTTTGTTTGTTCGGTTTTTGTCCTCGTTTCGTGATCGTTGAGCATTCAGGCTCCTTCCTAATTCCCTTAAGTTTGGGAAATTAGTCTCGTTTTCGATCTTCCAACCCTTGGGCGGTGGAATTCCGTATTTGTTCAGCGATTGGCTCGCGGTTTGATTGATGTACCGTTGGGTTGGTCAATCGTATTGATTTTCGTTCGTTGTGTTTTGTGATTGTTCGGATAATTGACTTGATTGTATTATCCATTTGATGACGCTTGTCACTTGTTGGTTTTATTATATCCCTAACGGCGACGTTGTGTTGGTCGTCGTGGAGCGTGTTTTCACGCCGTATATCCCTTTGCGTTGCTTGTAACGTTTCGCCGATGGGCGTAAGTTACGCGTTTCCTTGCGTATCTCGTTGAGTTTTCCTGGCGGGATATTGCTTGTCCCTACTTGTTTTAAGTTTCGGGACGAAACTTCTTTTAAGGAGGGCAGAATGTAATATCCGCAATTTCGGATTTCCGGTAATTTTCATTTTTTGGCGGAGGTCCGTTTCAAAAACTCACTTTTGACGTTTCGTTATTCGGAGAATATTTAATTCTGCACTTTTTGTCATCCGAGTTCGTTTCGGTGCTGCTTTGTTGAGTTCCGTGCTTTTTAGCGACTTTTCCGCGCTTGAGTTTGGTTCTTGCGAATCTCGTTCGAAACTATCGTTTGGGGTTTTTCGTAAGTTCATTTAACGTTGTTATACGTGTTGTGAGCTTCGGTTTGATTATTCGTTGTCGTATGGTGATTTTCGGGCATTTGGGCCATTTTCGTAATTTCCCAAAGTTTGGGGTAATTACCTTCCGTTGTCGAATTTCGAGCCTTCGGGTGTTCGGAATCGTGTGTTCTACTAGCTCTTAGATTCGTCTTTGTGAGTACTTCGTAACCGTATCTTCGGTTCGTATTCAGGTTCGGGTTTCGGTGTCGTTTTGTTGAGTTCAGGATTACTAAACGACTTTTCTAAGTATGAGTTCGGCTTTGTTATATCACCATTAATTTTTGGTAACTCCAAAAATTTTAAATCTTTGCAATATTATAGAGCATTGAGTTAGCTTTCCAATGGTTCGAACGGTGAGTCAATCGGAGTCCGGACGAGAGAGTTATGGTCGTTTTAGCTCACCCGTCAGTTGTTGGCCGATCACTGCCGACCGAACTCGGCCGTGTCGTCCGACACGGCCCGTGCCGTACTCGTACGGAAATGCCGGAGTCTCTGCCCATAGGACTCGACCGAGTCGTTTGGCACGGCCGAGTCGAACTCTCCCGGTTAAGCCAGAACCGACTGCCGACACGCCCGACCGTGTTCCAGGACACGGTCGAGTCATGCCGAGTCGCTGTCGGACGGGTCACTATCGGAAGGCCCTCCGCGCCGCGACCGTGTCAAGCAGGACACGGTCGAGTCCCTGTCGGCCAGCTGTGCGACACGACCGTGCCGATCGGCACGGGCCAGAGTCGGCCTATTTAAGGCCTGGCAGCGTTTTTCTTCAGCCATTTCACTCGGTTTTCCTTCTCTTCCGCGGCTGGAGGTGTTGGAATCATGGAAGGATGTTGTTATACAATTAATCCATGAAGTTTTGAGTTTCATATCATCAATCATCCATCCTATAACATCCTCCGATCTACCGAATCAGGTCAGATTTCCTAGAAATCTAGTTTTGGGGAATTTTGGTGTTTTGGTTGTTTTCATCCGTTTAATCCGATTTAACTTAGGATTATGATGGATTGATGATTATTTAGATGTATTATATCATTTCCCTTGTTATTCCATGGTTGGATCGTATCGATTCGTTGTTTTGGTCGAGTTCTTGATCGACGCCTTAAAGGTGTCCGATAAAATGTCATAGAGGGGTTTTCGGGCGTTCTACGATTATTCTTCCTCGTATGATCGATGATTTATTGATTATATGTTGTTAGGGTCGAATTCTTGTGAAGAACTCGAGTCGGAACCCTTCCGTTCGTTGTCTTCTTCGGGGTCCGAGCGTCCCGATCGTACCGTGTTCTTCGGAGCGTTTGGTAACGGTTATTAAGGCAAGTATCTTATTATACGACTTGTATCTTGTGACTAGTAATTACGTATGATATGTATGACGATTTTGCTTGCCTCCGTAAATATGTTCCGTTTGAGTTGGTTGTGTTTTCCGAAATTTGAAGGCTTTGTGATAGTAGTGATATATTGGTATCCGTGTTAGGCATTGTGCCATTTGTGCAAGATTGCGATGTACATATGAGATGGTTGTACACGTGGTTGTTCAATGTATTGTGTACCGTATGTGTGTTATGTTGGTTAAGAGTCGTTGTGATGATCATGATATTTGTGTTGTTTTGGTTTACATACTTGATTGTACATTTCATTGTAATGTGGAATGGCTTGACATTTAATGATTGTGAATTGTGTCGTGTCGATGTGTGTGTGTTCCAGGTAGGGTCTGACGAGGCCTCTGGAGTTCGGTACATGATGTGTACGAACAAAGTGTGTGATCCAGTTAGGGTCTGACGAGGCCTCTGGAGTCCGGTACATGACGTGTACGGACAAGGTGTGTGATCCAGGTAGGGTCTGACGAGGCCTCTGGAGTTCGGTACATGATGTGTACGAACGATGTTGTGACCGGGTAGGGTCCGTTGAGGCCTCCGGAGTTCGGTACATGATGTGTACGAACAGTGTGTGTGGTTCGGGTAAGGTCCGTCGAGGCCTCCGGAGTTCGGTACATGATGTGTACGAACAGTGTGTGTGGTTCGGGTAAGGTCCGTCGAGGCCTCCGGAGTTCGGTACATGATGTGTACGAGCAATGATCGTGTAGCAGTGATTATTCGGGTAACATTTTAAATATGGATCTCGGACCCATAATGATATATTATTTAGTATGCTTTGAAACGATAATCGGGCTAAGGCCCTAATGTTTACGAAAAGGTTTTTGTAAATTGGGACTCGAGGTCCAAAAGAATTTCTGCTTTAAAAATCCCCGAGATGATGTGTTCCTTTTCAAATATCTCTTACTTGAGTTCGAAATTCTAAAACTTCTCGGGAACATTTTGATGATTAATTTACGTATTAAATTCATAGTTGCTATTTGCCTGTTACATTTCGTATAGTTTGATACTTGCACTAGTAAAACAGTGGAGTTTTACTAACCCCCGAGTATTCGGGGGGTGGATGTCTGTTTTGCGTCCAGGTACATGCAGATTCAGGGGAGCAGTCACAGGATTGGCACAAGAGGATGACGAGCTGCGATACTAATCATGAGTCGAGAGTTGTTTTATTTTTGTTGTGTTGTCAGAGTTGATTTCAGTCTTCCGATGTATTGTATTTCGACCCCTGCGTGGGTAATGTTGTTAGTCAGTCTTGTTGATAGAGTTATGTGACCTCATCGGTCTGTGTGTTTATGTGTAAGTGATCTTAACGGTCTGTATTATTATATTGTTTGACCCTGGCCGGGCCAGCATTTGGTTGTTTATGGACGTTTAGCCTGGTAGATCCTTGCGGAAAGGGTTTACGGCGTGTAATATTCCCATACGGTTTTGGGGGTGTTACAATCAAGCCTCAACGCGGCAGTAACACCTCCACACAACAAATGTCTGCAAAAAAAAACATGAATAACAATAAAACAAAAAAAAAACAAATAGCAGAAGAAATTCAGAAAAACAACAGTTCCAAACTCCAACAGCAGAAAAGATTACACATGAGAAATAATAATCGCTTTTACAAAACTGAACCAGATTTCCCAAAAATCGATGACCCGATTTCTTACATCAACAGGAAACACGACACAGAATAAGAAACCCTAAAGAAGGAACCGAAGGTAAGAAAGCAGGGAAACAAAATAAAAAAGAATCGAATTCCCCAAAAATCGCCGGGCGAATTTCCTATAAGAACCAAAAATACAACACAAAATGAAAAACCCTAACAGTAAAAAAACCTTAAACACTTCGATGAAGAAGCCTCCGCAAAGCAGTAGAACCACAATAAAGCAGAGAAACGAAAGGAACATACAATTCGCGAAATAGTCGGCCGAGAATTCCAGAAATAACCAAATGAAAATAAAAGAAACGAAACACAGATGTCAAAAGAAGATGAAGCAGGGAAGTCGGTGGAGAGGAAGATAGAAGAAAGAGAAAATGACGGCAGGTGAGGAAAAATAAAAACATCGTCTAATGAAGGAAAACGAAAGAGTTGCAACTCTAAGAAACACGCTTTCGACCACTTTCGCCTTCACACTTTTAAAGTAAGTATGATTTAAAGTAAGTAGGATAGGATATATATATATATATATATATACTAGTACTTACAAAAAAAAAAGGGTGGGCCTACTACTGTTGGAGTGAAAATGTATGTACATACCTTTTACAGAGAAGTAGCAAACGGACTGTCGGCGCCTAAATTCGCTCGAGTCCGCAAAAATCCGTGGGCCCCAGCAGTGTAGTATCCGTATTTTTAACAGTTTCTATTTTTGGCGTATGTCTAATTTTAGCGGCTCGCTTGTAACCGTTTTGACGTTTTGAAACTTTTTTGTTCTTGATGTTTTTACTTTTGGACGAGTTTCGAAGGTATTTTTACGTATTTCGCCTTATGTTATGGTTTTCGTCGCATGTACGTTCGCATAAAACTCGTTCGAATATATTGTTTCCTTGTTCTTACAAGTCCGTAAGGTAGAATTATTCATGTTGTGGACTTCGGTTCAGCATTTCGATATTGTATCGTGATTTTCGGACGTTTGGGCCGTTTTGTAATTTCCTATAAATTTAGGAAAAATTACTTCCATTGTCGTATTTCAAGCCTTCGTGTGGTCGTAATAGTGATTTCTTTTAGCACTTAGGTTTGTCGTCGCGAATAATTCGTAAATGTGTCTTTGGATCCCATCTTTTGTTGCATTTTGATTTCGTGCCTTCTTGAATAGTGGACTGCACTCAGCAGTACTGGACTGTTGCATGCATAACGTGTAACACCCCAAACTAGGCGGATATTATAGTGCCGTGGACCCCCGACTGGGACCCACCCGGCGAATGAGAATGAATGAATTACACAGGTAAATGTAGTACCGAACCACATTACAACATCAATTACTCCGATGAGGAGTTTTATACAACACCCAGGATAAAATAGAATACATGTGTATTTTATGTGACGATAAAATACACAACACTGAATGAAATGAGCATTCAAACGGAATGTCTGCAGCGGAATGAATAAAGGAAACATAAATGACTGAATGAATGACTGAACAGACTGGGGCCCCCTTCTAGTATCACTGGGACTCGTCGCCGTCAACATGCTCTTCCCATGCCTTTGCCTTGCCGTGACCTGAAAACAAAATCCCCCAACAGGGTCGGCCATACGTAACAACAAATTCCTCAAGAGTTGAAATTACACAATCATGAATTAACTGAAGTGATGAAATATTCTTAATTATGAATTACGCTGAAGAGGAGCATCATAGTACGCCCGTAATGTCCTGTGCAAGTGTACAAGACGAATGTCCGGACACACCCGTCCTTGTACCTAATTAGTCTCACGGAGGTAAGCGTTACCGTGTGCACGGTCCGATGTATCGGTGAACCCAATACATGACCATCATGTGCCCGACTAAAAAATCCACACACCACACCCGCCACGCAATATGAACCCGGAAGGTCACATGAACGAGAATGACCATGATGAAAACCAATGAATAATAATTAGACAAGGTCAAGATGACTCACCGATATGAAAGTAATAGTGACGTGATTGATAAACCAATGAAAAGATTTGGAACCGTCGTTCCTCGTGAATGAAATGATTATTCGACACTTACAAGTCTCAAAATGATTAATATTATGATGAATGAATTATGATTATGAGCAATCAACAACAAAAGGAATGAGTATCCTTTTAACCGAGTAAGATTTAACTTACTCAATACCGATGAAGAATGTCCGTCCACGAACAACGTCCTAACCAAGATACCGATCGCTCGAACAACCTTGAATAACAATAATCACCAACAATCGTTCAATACACGTATCAAACAACAAAACACGACTAACCCAAGGGTCGAAACAACGATAAACAAACTCATAGGCATTCCAACGAATACATAACCGACCGCACAACTTCGGAAATATCCAATCCCGAATATGTCGAAACCCACACCAAAATGAGTATTTCGAACTAACAAAACACTTCAAGGATATCAATAATCCATTAGGAATCCATAATTCATGATTATAACGACATCAATCGGAAAATCCCCAATTAACCGAAGTCAACCCCAAGGGTTCTTGAAAACAATTCTGAAAATAACCATTAAATCCGTAGGAATATATTTATCCAAGTAGATAAACCATAACTTAACATATCCCAATGATAATCCAAGCTTACACGAAGAAATCGGAAGGAAAACCCAAAAATCCGAAATTCTAGATCCAAGAGATTAATACCTTTGATTCGATGTGATGAAGATGATGAGATGATGATCAATCCGAAAGATGAGCTTGAAGATGATGATTGATTATTACACTTCGAAGAACCCTCTCCGAATCGCTCGAAATCGCCCAAAAATACCGAAGGAGTGAAATGAGATGAACAAATGAAGAAGTCTGACTAACTGTCCAATTTATACTCAGTCCAGGTTAGCGTGCGCTAGCCCTTGTGTATAGCGTGCGCTAACGAGTAATTTGGGTAGTCCAGAACCCACTGTCCGAACACGGTAGCGCGCGCTACGTACCTCTTTGTAGCGTGCGCTACGGCCATACTACTAGCGTGCGCTAATATCCATTGTTAGCGTGCGCTAGCGAAATATTTGACGCCCAGTACTGGAGTCCAGAAAACCATCTGCCCTATGATCTAACCTCGATAGCGTGCGCTACAACCATTATTTAGCGCGCGCTAACATATCGGTTGCGTACGCTAACAACAATGCATAGCATGCGCTATGAATAAACCGGCGATCCCAAAGAGCCACCTGGACTCAACTCGATCCGCCCCTAGCGCGCTACTCCACACATATAGCGTGCGCTACTACGACCCGCTAGCGCGCGCTACTTACCACTCGTAGCGTGCGCTACAATTATTCTCACCTGCAGTCCAGTACCTTCTGGACTGCAGCCAAGGTAGCCTTAGCGTGCGCTAAAGCTGATCGGTAGCGTGCGCTACCTATACTCAATTAGCGTACGCTAAAAGGAGTATGTAGCGTGCGCTACTCCTCAAGCACAGCTTGCAACGAAAATGACAATGATGATAATCACGGCACGAAACTCCAATCAGATTAATGATGAATGACGATCGATACACGATACAATTACTCTGAATGATGAATACCATGACTGGATCTGAGTGACAAATGATCAATAATGAATGAAATTACTGAGTATCAAATACTGAATGATAATTACTGAGTGATAATTACTGAATTACAACTGGGTATTACATACACCCCCCCTTAAAAGAGTTTCGTCCCCGAAACTAAGGGTCAAACAACTCGGGATAACTCTCCCGCATACTATCCTCGGTTTCCCAAGTAGCTTCTTCGACTCCGTGTCTAGACCACTGAATTTTAACCAAAGGAATCGTCTTATTCCTCAACTGCTTGATTCGCCGCTCTAAAACTTGTATAGGACGTTCCTCATATGAATGATCGTCGGCGATCTCGATTTCATCGAACTGAAGTATGTGACTCGGGTCGGCAACATACTTCCGCAACTGAGAGACATGAAACACATTATGAATTCGGCTCAACGCCGGAGGTAAAGCCAATCGATAAGCTAACCCGCCCACTCGATCCAAAATCTCAAACGGTCCAATGAATCTCGGACTCAACTTTCCCCTCTTCCCAAAACGGAACATACCACGACTCGGGGATACCTTGACCAACACATGGTCACCAGCCTCGAACTCTAATGGTTGACGACGGTTATCTGCATATGATTTCTGTCGACTCTGAGCGGTCAACAAATGACTCCTGATCAAAGCTACCTTCTCACGGGCGGCTATAAGCATATCGGGCTCGGTGCCGATTGATTCTGATAAGTCGTCCCAACACAACGGAGATCGACAACGACGACCATACAAGGCCTCGTAAGGTGCCATCTTGATCGAAGCATGCCAACTATTATTATACGTGAACTCGATCAATGGTAGTTGGGCTTCCCAATCGTCTTTCCAATCGAGGACGCATGCCCTCAACATGTCCTCTAATGTCTGAATGGTCCTCTCTGATTGTCCGTTGACCGAGGATGAAAAGCGATCGAGATTAAGCTGAGTTCCCATAGCACGATGAACTGATTTCCAAAAATGCGACACAAACCGTCCGTCACGATCGGAAACGATACTTTTAGGAGTACCGTGGAGTCTGACTATCTCTTTGATGAACAATTGAGCAAGTCTCTCGGGACCCCACGTTTCCTTGATTTCAAGGAAATGAGCTGATTTGGTTAAGCGGTCCACGATCACCCAGATCGTGTTCATGCCACGACGACTCGGCAAGAAACTCGTGATGAAATCCATAGAAATGTCTTCCCACTTCCACTCGGGAATAGGAAGGGGTTTCAGATACCCTCCTGGCCGATGTTCAATCTTAACTTGTTGACAGGTTAAGCATCTCGAAACAAATTCTGCGACTTCTCGCTTCATATTACTCCACCAGTAATTTTGTTTCAAGTCCTTGTACATCTTGCTAGACCCCGGATGAACGGAATAAGGGGTAGCATGAGCTTCTGTCAAAATCGAGTTTTTCAACTCGTCATTCGCCGGTACGCACAACCGATTCTTAAACCTCAAAAGTCCATCCTCGTGGACCACAAATCCAGGGGCTTTCCCCTGAGCCACATCCTCTCGGATGCGCAACAATGATGGGTCCGAACCCTGATTCTCTCGAATTGCCTCCTCAAGTGATGATGAAATTTCTAACATACAAAGCTGTCCCTGAACTCGCTGAAGCCAGACCTCGATCTCGGGTCTAAGGAATTCCTGCTGAAGCTCCTTCTGAACTGTTAAACGGGCAAGCATCTGTTCCTGAACGGACTTACGACTCAAGGCGTCGGCGACAACGTTTGCCTTGCCCGGGTGGTAGAGGATCTCAATATCATAATCTTTGATTAATTCCAACCACCGTCTCTGACGCATATTTAACTCCTTCTGAGTAAATATATACTTTAAGCTCTTATGATCGGTGAATATCTGACAGGTAACGCCATAAAGATAATGACGCCAAATCTTCAAAGCGAACACCACGGCTGCTAGCTCCAGGTCGTGGGTTGGATAATTAATCTCGTAAGGTCTCAATTGCCGTGAAGCATAGGCAATAACCTTCCCGTTCTGCATGAGCACGCATCCGAGACCTTGTCCGGACGCATCACTATAGACCACAAATCCTTCCGTCCCCTGCGGTAAGGAAAGTACAGGTGCTGACATTAACCGGCTCTTGAGTTCCTCAAAACTCCGTTGACACGCGTCGGACCACGTGTATTTCTTATCCTTCCTCAAAAGGTTCGTTAAGGGGTGAGCGATTCTAGAAAATCCCTCTACAAATCGCCGATAATAACCCGCTAATCCGAGGAAACTTCGGATTTCCTTAACGTTCTTCGGAGGTAGCCAATCTCGAATAGCCTCCGTCTTCTGAGGATCGACACGAACTCCGTCTAATGAAATTACATGTCCGAGAAAAGTCACTTCGGACATCCAGAACTCACATTTAGAAAATTTCCCATAAAGTTGTTCTCGTCTCAACACGTCTAGCACTTGATGAAGGTGGAACTCGTGTTCCTCCCGGTCACGAGAATAAATCAAAATGTCGTCGATGAAGACAACAACAAACCGATCCAAAAAGTCGATGAAGACCCGATTCATTAATTCCATGAATACCGCAGGTGCATTAGTCAATCCAAACGGCATAACCACAAACTCATAATGACCATAGCGTGTTCGAAACGCCGTCCTCGCGATATCCGACTCTCGAATCCGCAACTGATGATACCCAGATCTTAAGTCGATCTTGGAAAATATCAAGCTCCTGAAGTTGATCTAAGAGATCGTCAATACGGGGTAAGGGATACTTATTCTTGATCGTCACCCTGTTCAACTCCCGATAATCAATACATAAGCGGAATGAACCATCCTTCTTCTTGACAAATAACACTGGTGCTCCCCACGGGGACGCACTCGGTCGAATATAACCCTTCTCGAACAACTCTTCAAGTTGGTTCTTTAATTCCTGCATTTCGGTCGGGGCCATCCGGTACGGCGCCTTCGATATCGGGGACGTACCAGGTTCCAACTCAATCGTGAATTCCACATCCCTCTGTGGAGGCAAACCAGGTAGCTCGTCTGGAAAAACATCGGCATATTCCCTCACCACCGGAATATCCATTAACATTACTGATGACTTCTCGGTTTTGGCCATATAGCACCAATAACCGACACATCCCTGATTGAGTAACCTTACTGCTTTCATTGAATTAATGACATGACTGTAGCAGTAGGGATTACCTCCTGAAACACACATTCAACTCCATCGTGCGAAATGATAGTGACCATACGCTACGGACATTAATGATGGCATCATGACAATCCATCCAATCAATACCCAAGATGACGTCGTCCCTCGGCAAATCTACCACGATTAGGTCCGCTGGCCATACACGACCATGAAATCGAATCGACAATTCGAATCTCCCGACACGATAATTCGTCTACCATCGTGTAGGCCAATGACATAAGGCTCACAACTAGTAGCACTACCTGCACGTAGTCTACTCAAACATGACTCGGAAATGAATGAATGCGATGCACCAGTATCGAAAAGAGTACACACAGGTTGAGATAGAATATCGAGTGTACCTGAGATCATTCGGGCCTCTGGATCATCGGTCTTCTTCATCTCATAAATCCGGGGCTTGCTAGTCCCGGCACCGGACGCTCCCGTTTGCTGGCTAAAAGCTCCACCTTTAGTCGCTCCTGTCGTTTTAAACGACGCTGATTGAGTGGCCTGATTCTGAACAGCTGACTGCTTAGGGGCCTGCGATGACGTCTGAGTAGGTTTGGAGTCCCTACGGCAAAAACGGGCCTTATGCCCAGCAATTCCACAATTATGACATGTGATAGTCTGCTTCGGACACTTGGTACTGAGGTGACCAAGTTCCCCGCAGTTATAACAGGTGATGGCCGAACTGGCCGCTCGAGACTGAGATTCCGCGGGTTTAGACGACACCGAAGGTCGCTCAGAAAAAGCGGAGCCCGCACGTGGTTTCTTGAAGGTTGTCTGACCGCCTTCAGACTGATTTCGATTCTTCGATTTCTTGCTAGCAGACGAAGGTTGCTGCTTAGCAATCTCTTTAGCAGTAAGCTCGTAGGTGAGAGCTTTCTCAATGAATTCGGCCAACGTGGTGCAATTATGATTAAGTAACTGAAGTCTCATACGGGGTTTCAGCCTCTTGCTGAAATACTTGATCTTGTCCGCTTCTGAGTGAATGATAGATGAGGCGAACGGAAGAAGTTCCTGAAATTTTTCGGCGATGGCGAGAACATCATCATCCGCCGAAAGGTCGGGAGTGAGCAATTCTGATAGCTTGGCCTCTCTGAGTGGGGCCGGATAATACCTCTCCATCATGAGAGTCTTGAACTGATCCCAAGTACAAGATCCTTCGGTGGGCTTCAACGACAACCACCAAGAATGTGCGCTCTTACCAAGGTAGTAAGCCGCAGCGAAACTTTGTGTCCCTCGGGACACTCTACCATAGCAAACAGCTTCTCGAAATGCTCGAGCCAATGAATGATATCTGCCGGCTCAGACGAGCCCTCAAAAGTAGGTGGCCTCTGGCGAGAGATATCGCCGATGATGTTACTCACATTCCTCTCTTGCCTCTGAGGTGGCGGCGGAGGAGCCTGCTGATTCTGATTGACGGAGTTATGCATCGTCTCCATCAACTGAGCCATCTGAGTCATTTGGGCCATCATGCCCTGCATAAATGCGAGTGGATCAACCCGGACACCCTCTGACTGAGCCGTGTCCCGGGTACGACTCCCCGATAATGAATGATCGCGTCCCTGTGAATGAGTGGCGGCGCCGTTTCGAATTAGCATTATTCCCGGCATTTGCACGGGTATTCGCACGAGTTCTCGGGATTCGGCCCGCTCCACGGCCTCGTCCTCCACGTCCTCTGCCAGCCCTTTCCATACTGAAGTGGAAAGTCATATGATGATTATACATCTCGCATGAGTATCACATTATGATTATATTATGAAATAATGAAAATGAGCATACTCGCTCAAATACAGCGATTACATGAATGATTGATTGACGTGACATGATTATCTCGATGAAGTTCTTGAAATGATTATCTTGGATGAGTTAACAAGATTAATGATCCGATCTTCCTGATCAACAACTGAACAATGAAATGAATTGACTAATTAATGAGTTAACCTGACCGTCCCGGTCAAAATGACAATGATGATTGAGGATTGTTAACTGATGAATTATGAATGAATGATTAATGCCAGAAATTATACCATGGCATTAGAAATCTTACAGTTCTTGGTCTGATTGGCTCGGCATTTGCACAGGTCACACGTGACGCGAAAGTCCAATGATACTAGTCCGATGACGATGATTTCAAATGAGATATGACTTGGAGGGTAGTATTCAAAACCACGCTCCGATACCAACTCTGTAACACCCCAAACTAGGCGGATATTACAGTGCCGTGGACCCCCGACTGGGACCCACCCGGCGAATGAGAATGAATGAATTACACAGGTAAATGTAGTACCGAACCACATTACAACATCAATTACTCCGATGAGGAGTTTTATACAACACCCAGGATAAAATAGAATACATGTGTATTTTATGTGACGACAAAATACACAACACTGAATGAAATGAGCATTCAAACGGAATGTCTGCGAATGAATGAATAAAGGAAACATAAATGATCGAATGAATGATCAATGCATCGGGGCCCCCTTCTAGTATCACTGGGACTCGCCGCCAACATGCTCTTCCCATGCCTTTGCCTTGCCGTGACTGAAAACAAAATCCCCAACGGGCCGGGCCATACGTAACAACAATCCTCAAGAGTTGAAATTACACAATCATGAATTAACTGAAGTGATGAAATATTCTTAATTATGAATTACGCTGAAGAGGAGCATCATAGTACGCCCGTAATGTCCTGTGCAAGTGTACAAGACGAATGTCCGGACACACCCGTCCTTGTACCTAATTAGTCTCACGGAGGTAAGCGTCACCGTGTGCACGGTCCGATGTATCGGTGAACCCAATACATGACCATCATGTGCCCGACTAAAAATTCCACACAGCCACACCCGGCCACGCAATATGAACCCGGAAGGTCACATGAACGAGAATGACCATGATGAAAACCAATGAATAATAATTAGACAAGGTCAAGATGACTCACCGATATGAAAGTAATAGTGACGTGATTGATAAACCAAGGAAAAGATTTGGAACCGTCGTTCCTCGTGAATGAGATAATTATTCGACACTTACAAGTCTCAAAATGATTAATATTATGATGAATGAATTATGATTATGAGCAATCAACAACAAAAGGAATGAGTATCCTTTTAACCGAGTAAGATTTAACTTACTCAATACCGATGAAGAATGTCCGTCCACGAACAACGTCCTAACCAAGATACCGATCGCTCGAACAACCTTGAATAACAATAATCACCAACAATCGTTCAATACACGTATCAAACAACAAAACACGACTAACCCAAGGGTCGAAACAACGATAAACAAACTCATAGGCATTCCAACGAATACATAACCGACCGCACAACTTCGGAAATATCCAATCCCGAATATGTCGAAACCCACACCAAAATGAGTATTTCGAACTAACAAAACACTTCAAGGATATCAATAATCCATTAGGAATCCATAATTCATGATTATAACGACATCAATCGGAAAATCCCCAATTAACCGAAGTCAACCCCAAGGGTTCTTGAAAACAATTCCGAAAATAACCATTAAATCCGTAGGAATATATTTATCCAAGTAGATAATCCATAACTTAACATATCCCAATGATAATCCAAGCTTACACGAAGAAATCGGAAGGAAAACCCAAAAATCCGAAATTCTAGATCCAGGAGATTAATACCTTTGATTCGATGTGATGAAGATGATGAGATGATGATCAATCCGAAAGATGAGCTTGAAGATGATGATTGATGATTACACTTCGAAGAACCCTCTCCGAATCGCTCGAAATCACCCAAAAATACCGAAGGAGTGAAATGAGATGAACAAATGAAGAAGTCTGACTAACTGTCCAATTTATACTCAGTCCAGGTTAGCGTGCGCTAGCCCTTGTGTATAGCGTGCGCTAACGAGTAATTTGGGTAGTCCAGAACCCACTGTCCGAACACGGTAGCGCGCGCTACGTACCTCTTTGTAGCGTGCGCTACGGCCATACTACTAGCGTGCGCTAATATCCATTGTTAGCGTGCGCTAGCGAAATATTTGACGCCCAGCACTGGAGTCCAGAAAACCATCTGCCCTATGATCTAACCTCAATAGCGTGCGCTACAACCATTATTTAGCGCGCGCTAACATATCGGTTGCGTACGCTAACAACAATGCATAGCGTGCGCTATGAATAAACCCGGTGCAGTCCAGTAGCCACTGGACTCAACCTAATCCGCCCCTAGCGCGCGCTACTCCACACATATAGCGTGCGCTACTACGACCCGCTAGCGCGCGCTACTTACCACTCGTAGCGTGCGCTACAATTATTCACTGCACCCAAGACCTTCCGGATCGCAGCCAAGGTAGCCTTAGCGTGCGCTAAAGCTGAGCGGTAGCGTGCGCTACCTATACTCAATTAGCGTACGCTAAAAGGAGTATGTAGCGTGCGCTACTCCTCAAGCACAGCTTGCAACGAAAATGACAATGATGATAATCACGGCACGAAACTCCAATCAGATTAATGATGAATGACGATCGATACACGATACAATTACTCTGAATGATGAATACCATGACTGAATCTGAGTGACAAATGATCAATAATGAATGAAATTACTGAGTATCAAATACTGAATGATAATTACTGAGTGATAATTACTGAATTACAACTGGGTATTACATAACGTACGTTATGCATGCTCCCTTACGTACGCTATGGACACTGTTAACGTACGTAAGCTCTTGTCAATAGCGTACGTAATCTTCTTCAGCGTTTTAGGCAGTAAACTCTGCTGAGTCCCTACGCTAAATCCGGGTGTTATGTACGTAAACACCTTAACGTACGTTAACCCCACTCGTTAACGTACGTTAACGTCTATCACGTATTTAAAAACTTGAACAGAACTCAGACGCGTCATTTTCTTTCTTCCTTCTTCCTTGTCCGCGATTTGAGTTCCTTTGAGTGTTTTGGGGCGATTTGTGAAGAGCAGTCTGTGGAGTTCCTCGATAGATCGATTGTTGTGCTCCAAACGAAGTTATTCATCATCTTAATCCATCTCTCTCCGCCCTAATCCAAGGTAATTGTCTTGTAATACCATGGGTATTTCATGCTTTAATTACCGTGTATTTCATAAATTAAAATGCAATTTCTATCATTTGTGATGTTGTCTTCCTGTATTGTGTGGTTTCATTAAAGTGATATTGTGATACAATCGTGTGATGTGAATGGAACGAAGGTGATGTACCTTGACTCCGTTGGACAATTGCCGGTGCAAATATGACGGTGGCTAATGTCTTGTTCCCCGAGGAATTGTTGACGAGTGAAAAGGTAGTCACCACGAGTTGGTTAAAATGTGATAAATGACTAAGGGACTGAGTGACTAACGTACGCTAGAGGACATACATTAATTCATGTATCTTGTTGTACTAATCATATGTGAAATTCCCATTTCAATCGACCTTGGAAAAATGAACTTAACGAATCAATTGTAGGGGAAATCGTGTTAAGAATTCATTCACCCTATGCTAAACTCATTGAAAATCGTGTTAAGAATCCATTCACCCTATGCTAAACTCATTGAAATCCACCTTGATTATATAATTATCGAATGTTAATTTACTAGATGGAGTCAAGCTTGGTAGTATTACCATCATTAAGAATCGACCATTGAAATAGTTGTGTGAAATGGAAAACCACCGAATAGAGAACTCGGAGTAGAGAATTTAATTAGTAGGTTATGGAGTTCAATTATGCTATACTCGATTTTTGTCAACCGAAATAATGTTGGTAATAATCTTGGTTGAGCAGATTGTTATAACAATCGTTAATCAAAGGATTAAACCATGTAATAATGTGTATTGCTATTAAGTTTAGAAAAATGATACTAGTTTTGTGAAATCGAACTAAGTTAAGAATTCGGTTAGGAAAGGGAATGGTAAACTAGTTTTATTCGTCGTTATACATATGAAATGTTGATCGAGGATTATGTGATTAGGTAGAACTCGATCAGTCGTAGAAGTCAAATTGTCGTAAGGCATTTACCGTCGGATTTAAGGCAAGTAAAATCTTGCTCCAGAAGTGTTAACTTTATTTACAATATTCGGAATATATGAATGTGTTGTTGTGTGATGAATGCCGAACGATTGTCTTTCTCTAGAAATTGTGTTACGAATGGGCCGATGTGTTGGGGATAAAACCTGAATGGTACCCGTGTGGAAATGTGTTGAGGGATAAGACCTAAATTGGCACCTATGTTCCGGAGTATTTCTGTGTAGATACTTCCATGACCCTTGGTTGCGACATTGGGGTTTATGTGTTAAAAGAGAAAGACAACGTCGGCTATACTGTGAATTATCATCTATATGTTATGTGGTACGGTGCTAATAAATCATGTATTTCGTTGTGAAACACAGTTATTGATTATCATTCTCTGACCCCAGTTGTTTGGCATGATTCGTCGTGCCACATACATTTGTTGAATATGTGCAGGACATTCCCATAAACCTTTGTTTTAATTGCATGTGAGACCAAACCTTTGTTTTAATGGCATGTGAGACTCAACTCTGTAATCACACATTTGACTTGTACTGTCTGCAGTAAATGCGTTATTTCAATTTTCAATCTATCATCTCAATCCTGTGTTTTTCTGGAATAAAGTTGCAATTACATCACTCATTCCAGAAAAAAAACAAGATGGGGATGATAGATCGAAAATGGAAATAACGCATTTACAATATCTGCAGACAGTAAATTCATGCAATTCAAATGTATGATTACAGTGTTGGGTCTCACATGCAATTAAAACAAAGGTTTGCGGTGCGACGGGTCTCACATGGGACAAGAGGTGCAAATCGGGTAAGAATGAATATCCTACTTATTTTTCATATCCTCCTCACGGGTCACGGTTGTTGCGTTGCCCTACGCCAACACGCCCAAACCTTCTTCTATCAAACTCATATTTCTTCACATTCTCCATCACCCGATCTTCATACGTTGGATCATAGTCGGCAGCTTTCCCATCCTTAAACTTCTCTCATATAATGCAAGAATTAAGATAAGAATGTTAGTATGAAATAAAACTCAAATTAAAAACTAATATAAAAAATAAAATGAAAATCGACCTCACCTACATATCTTCTATTTTCGATATCTAAAAATAAATCTCGGACAATATAGCAAACATTTTTCAGTACTGGACAAACAGTTCTATCAAGTTAAATGAATTTCAAAATGAACTTTTCCAAGAATATAAAAAAAATAAAATTATATATATATATATTCTATTTGCCAACAACCTCGCTTGGGATACGCAAGCTACAAACACATAAAAGAACCTTGTAGACAGAGTAAATTTTCTCCATTGCTATTGATTCATTGATGCAAATTCCACAACACAAGTCACAATCAAAGTAAAAATAACTAGTAACCTACATTTCGTACTGACAATGTTGCGGTTATCTCACAAAAAAAAATTGGTAGTTTATATAGTTAACACGTTAATTTCAGCTACAATTTTCCAATTATACCCTTCTCTAATTTATTATACATAACACGTTAATTTCAGCTACAATTTCCCAATTATACCCTTCTCTGATTTATTATACAAAATAATGTCAAGTAGTAAATTAATGGAATTGCTACATTATATCTTGGGATATCAAACCTTTTGCATTCTTATCAATCTTCCATTTCCCCAGAGAAATCGGTTACCGATTACACCAAATTAGTGAATAAGCTGAACTTTCAAAGGTTGATAAACATGGAAAATTTTAAAAATTTCACCAATAATCTTGAAACTAAATTTGAAAACCCACCGACACATGTAGAAATTAACAAAGGTTTAATGTTTTAAATAGGTGCAAATGACTGGACTTGAACAGAACCACAACCTTTAACAAGACTAAAATACAGAAAGCTTCATGATGGCTAGCCAATTCTTACAAATATAATGACAGAAATTGATCTTAATCTATGTGTTCTAGAACATGAGATGGTTGAATCTGATCTGAGTCAGTCGGTTGCTGCTGATGTTTACTTGTCGCAGGACGGGCTGTACAATCCAGATATTAGGTTTTCAACTCGATTTGAATAAGTTGCCTACTAAAACTCGATGATTCATGCGTTACAGTCATCGGCATTTAGATCTCCTGCAACTGATTTTGATGGGTTCACAAGTGGAGAAAATCCACTACAACTAAAGTGGCCGGAAGTAGTCGATCGCTTATGCAAAAAGAAATAGATCTCACAAGGGAGAGTTAGTAAATAGAGCTATTGCAAAGGTATTAAACTTATTTTCAGTAGCTACTCGATCAGTGTCTAGTGCTTGGAATGAAGCAAAAGACTTTGGTGGACTTCAAAACATATAAACAGGGTGGGTCGTAAGAATCTTGGTGGACATAGAACAAGTGAAAGACATCCCAATTCACATACGAACCAATATAAGATCATTGTCGACCGCTATTAGTGCTTCCAAGTCAACCGTAGGGATAAGGGTTAAAACTCGGTATATTAAGCCGCATACCATATTTGACAAAAGATTACAAGAAGACAGTTGGAGTTTTACTTGTTACAACTCAACCCACTTTTGTTAACATCTATAATCAAATACACATTGATGGACCAAACCTTTGTTTTAATTGCATGTGAGACCAAACCTTTATTTTAATTGCATGTGAGACTCAACTCTGTAATCACACATTCGACTTGTACTGTCTGCAGATACCGTAAATGCGTTATTTCCATTTTCAATCTATTATCTCAATCCTGTGTTTTTCTGGAATAAAGTTGCAATTACATCACTCATTCCAGAAAAAAAACAAGATGGGGATGATAGATCGAAAATGGAAATAACGCATTTCAAGTATCTGCAGACAGTAAAGTCATGCAATTCAAATGTATGATTACAGTGTTGGGTCTCACATGCAATTAAAACAAAGGTTTGCGGTGCGACGGGTCTCACATGGGACAAGAAGTGAAAATCTGGTAAGAATGAATATCCTACTTATTTTTCATATCCTCCTCACGGGTGACAGTTGTTGCGTTGCCCTATACCAACACGCCCAAACCTTCTTCTATCAAACTCATATTTCCTGACATTCTCCATCACCCGATCTTCATACGTTGGATCATAGTCGGCAGCTTTCCCATCCTTAAACTTCTCTCATATAATGCAAGAATTAAGATGAGAATGTTAGTATGAAATAAAACTCAAATTAAAAACTAATATAAAAAATAAAATGAAAATCGACCTCACCTACATATCTTCTATTTTCGATATATAAAAATAAATCCAGGACAATATAGCGAACATTTTTCAGTGCTGGACAAACTGTTCTATCAAGTTAAATGAATTTCAAAATGAACTTTTCCAAGAATATATAAAAAATAAAATTATATATATATATATATACACATTCTATTTGCCAACAACCTCGCTTGGGATACGCAAGCTACAAACACATAAAAGTACCCTGTAGACAGAGTAAATTTTCTCCATTGCTATTGATTCATTGATGAAAATTCGAGAACACAAAGTCACAATCAAAGTAAAAATAACTAGTAACCTACATTTCGTATTGACAATGTTGCGGTTATCTCACACAAATAAACAAATGGGTAGTTTATATAGTTAACACGTTAATTTTAGCTACAATTTCCCAATTATACCATTCTCTAATTTATTATACCAAATAATGTCAAGTAGTAAATTAATGGAATTGCTACATTGTATCTTGGGATATCAAACCTTTTGCATTCTTATCAATCTTCCATTTTCCCTGAGAAATCGGTTACCGGTTACACCAAATTAGTGAATAAGTTGAACTTTCAAAGGTTAATAAACATGGAAAATTTTGAAAATTTCACCAATAATCTTGAAACTAAATTTGAAAACCCACCGACACATGTAGAAATTAACAAAGGTTTAATGTTATAAATAGGTGCAAATGACTGGACTTGAACAGAACCACAACCTTTAACAAGACTAAAATATAGAAAGCTTCATGATGGCTAGCCAATTCTTACAAACATAATGACAGAAATTGATCTTAATCTATGTGTTCCAGAACATGAAATGGTTCAATCTGATCTGAGTCAGTCATGTAATATCCGCATTTTTCTTTTCCCGATATTTTCATTTTTTGGTGTATTTCTCGTTTTTAGCGACCCTCGTGTATTTTTCAGTGTATTTCTTCCGTCATCTATTGATCTGATTCTCGTAATTGTTGTGCGGAACCGCAGTTTCGGGGTTGCCGTGGATCCATTCTATATTATTATGTGTTTTGAGATGTTCCGTTTGATGTTTCGTTCATGTTCCGGTGTTTTGGGTCGTTCATATTCCGTGCCTTGCGCACGCTAATTTTTCTGCATAGCGCACGCTAGAGATCCCGTAGTAGCGCACGCTACGTCTGCTTCGTAGCGCGCGCTAGCGAGCTGAGCCCTGGGAGTGGTAGTTCTGATTCCAGACCTCTGGACTAGCGGATTAGCATACGCTACGTTGTCTAGCGCACGCTAATGTCGGGGGACTAGCGCACGCTAGGTGTCCGTTAGCGTGCGCTAGCGTGACTGTCCAGTACTGGCAGTTTGTTCTGGACTCGTTCAGGTTTCCAGGTAGAGCACGCTATAGCTCGATAGCGCGCGCTACCGAGTCGCTGTTAGCGCACGCTAACGGTCCAGGACAGTGAGTTCTGGACTGTGAAATAACTGGGTAGCGCACGCTAACCCTTAGCCGTTAGTGCGCGCTAAGCCGTGTGGCTATATATACCCAGGAGTTGACCTTGGACGGATCTAATTCTCATTTCACCTCCTTCCTCCGCGGCTTTGGCGATTTTGAGCGATTTCTTGGCGATTTCTTCCTCCAATCATCTCAACCATCATCTTCCTTGAGTTCTTGGTGTATTATAACAACATCAACACGAATCTATGATCATAATCCAAGGTAAATCTTCTTAGAACCCTACTTTTGAGTAAATTGGGGGTTTTCGGGTTTTTCTTCGATTCGTTCCATACGGTTGATTGATTCATGTTGAATATGATTAATCTTGCTAGTATTCTTGTTTTCCTTACGGATTCATGGTATTTTTCGTGGTTGTTGCATATTCGAGAGGATTCGATTGTGGTCCGCCCTCATTATTTTTATGCGAATATACATGAATCGTAGGCGGGTTTCGAGTGTATTCCATTTCCGTATTTGTTTAGAGTTGGTTGTGATTATGTTCTTCGAATCGTTAGATTCGGTTTCGTTGGTTCCTAGCGTTCGTCGATAATTTTCCTTTCCGTTTGTTGCGTCATCAATTATTCAAGGCAAGTATTTTTGGAAACCTTTATGCTTAACGTGAAATGGTAATGTATATTGTGTGTGATTTGCTCACCTCGGGAGGGTCCGACGGGGCCACGGAGGGAATCCAATGGTATAGCCCTGGATTCACGAGTTTATTTCGCTAGCCAGCTCGGGAGAGTCCTTAGAGGCCACAGAGCGGGATCAATGGTATAGACCTGTTGTAACACCCCTGATATATTCAGGAATATTACAGCGCCGTAAATCCTTTACATCATGATTTACAAGGCTAAAGAGTTGAAAAGGCATTAACAGGTACCAACGAATGAAAATAACAAAATTAAGATACAACAGTTCTGACCAAATACTGAAAATACAAATATTCAACAGAAATTATTAATACATCACCAAATTCAAATTCATCAAAAGAGACTACGTACTCGAGTACTTATTGAAATAACTAACAAACAACAGACAAGTAAACCCGGCCAGAACATCACTCTGCACCGTCGTCATGCAGCTCCAGTGGTTGTTTCCCCGCTCTCCTGGATCCTGAACATAAACAAAATGTTCACCCCCGAAGGGGTTAGGACAACGATGCTAGTACAAGTACCACAACGTATTATTCAACATCTCACGCAGAATAATAATACGTAATTGACAAAAATATCAACGAGTCTTCTCCTACGAGAAACTCAATAAGTAACATACATAACTGATAATCACAACATGATATCATAACATACACATGGTAATTCCGACGATCCAGCGTTCACTGCCTAGAACCCACGATGATCCCGTCAGACCAACCCGTGGTGGAAAAACCCGTCCGATGATCCAGCGCATGCTAGCATAGATCCCCCGATGATCCCGTCGGACCAACACGAGGTGGACATACAATAACGACATACATGCACGACAATATGTATAACAACAATACATAAAACAAATAAGGTACTTGCCTCGATTCGAAGACAAGAACGAAACTTCCACGAAAACAAAACACTCGAAGGTCGCCCCTTCAATCAATCACGTTGCTAAGCTCGGACCTTAACAAAATAAGTAATGTAGATTTCATTTACAGTCGTACAAACATCTAACAATCCAAATCACGATCGGAAGTTCATAAAATGTAACCTAATCAGTCGAGTCAAAAGTCACCTCGCTGATCAGCCGAGTCAAAAGTCAACATCGCTGATCAGCCGAGTCAAAAGACAACCTCGCTGATCAGCCGAGTCAAAAGTCAACCTCGCTGATCAGCCGAGTCCCGTCGAGACGATCGTTTTAAAAAAAAATTCATCCGAATCCGAGTTCGTATGAAGAAGTTATGACCGCTCAAGGACAATTAAATGACGGATCATATTGTGCGGAACACCCGATTGGATCGGAAATTCAACCTCATGATCACCGAGTCGGAAGTCAACCTCGGCGATCACCGAGTCGGAGTCAACCTCGCTGATCAGCAGAGTCAGAAGTCAACCTCGCCGATCAGCCTACTTGACTCGCCTAGTTGATGACAGTAGGGTACTGGGTAGAAAACTGAACATACGAAATTCTCAGGTGAAGTTGGGTGATCCAAGATTGATGTGTTAGATTCCAATATCATCATTATATCAAATCCAACTTATATGGAAGGATATAACCTCTGATGATTTATTCTTAAGTATAAACATCCCAATTTCTAAAACATGATGATGCTTGGATGATTTTATCAGTAGAACTCAATATCTTGACAGCATACTTCTATCATATCCTTGATAACACGAATCCAAGTAGGAATTAGTATTAACATACCTTAAGATGAAGAAAACACCGAGACAATAAGTAGAATCCAACTCCGGTTGCTTGCTTGCCAGATCAAGATGTTTCTCCACTTTCAATGATCAATCACCAGTGACACCCAATCTTCAAAGATCACAAAAGGGGTGGTCTAAATGTGTTTAAGAGGTAGGGAAAACCCTCTGGACTTTCAGGGAACTAAGAACAGGTGAAGGATGATGAAAACCAAATGAAATGAGGTGTTGTCCTTTATAAAATGTTTCTGGACCCCTGTGCTCAATAATTTCCTACGCTAGATTCCAAAGCTGTCCAAGCTTAATAATTAAAAACTGTCCAGGACTATGTGCTGGCCTCCACCCAACTCCATAATTGATTACTTTACTTATAATATGCAGCCATACTCAATAATTTGTATTATTGAGTATTTGTATGAGACAAGTAATTAGGGGTGAAAACGGATCGGATACGGGCGGATATTGCTCTTCCCGTATCCTAACCCATATTTTTCTCACGGATTCGGAGTCGGATACGGGAAGGCCGGATATGGATACGAATTCGGATTATTCGGGATACGGACACGGGACGGATACAGGCCGGATTCGGGCCGGATTCGAATAAATATAATCGGATAATACGTGTCATACAAAAATCGTTTGGAAGTGATTGCAGCATATAAAAAAACTACCTACACAATATTTCATAAAAGTTCTAATGCAAACTATAGTAATTTTTCTAAAAATCGTTTCATAATAAGGTTCCCTCATTTTTACTTATTCAGTCTCTCCCATAAAAAACATAAGCTCCATACTTAGCAAAGACAAAAAAAGTGGTAATTTAATTGTTTTTAATAATTATTATAATATATATAATTGCCTCTATTTACTTGAATAGAACATTTCTTTTAAAATACATTTCATATGAAACAAATAGCTTATAAGTTAGTATTAAAGTGTTTGGCTGATACATTTCTTTTAAAAAAAGATTTTTTTCAGAAAATAATTTTTTTTCCGAAATATAATTTTTTTCCAGAAAATAATTTTTTTTATTTTTCGCAAAAAGTATTTTTTATTTTTTCAAAAAATATAAAAAATCCAGAAACTAATTTTATTTTTTCCAGAAAATAATTTTTTTCGAAAAAATATTTTTTTGCCAAAAAATGATTTTTCTCCAGAAAATATTTTTTTATTTTTTTCGAAGAAATAAAAAATTTCCATAAATAATATTTTTTTCGAAAAGATAATTTTTTTTCCTAGAAAATATTTTTTTTTTCAAAAAATAAAATATTTTTCCAGAAAATACTTTTTTTAAAAAAAAATATTTTTTTCTTGAAAGTTTGAAAATTTATTACATTGAAGTCCAAAAGTGTTATATATATATATATAATAAAGTATATTTAAGATTTAAAAATATGGATATCCAGATTTATTATCCAGATTGGTATCCGGATTTATTATCCGGATTGGTATCCGGATAATATCCGATAAAATATGGAAAAACTCGGATACGGGTGGATATTGCATTATCCGAATTCGAACCCGTATCCGAATTGAACTATCCAGATCCGTATCCGAATCCGACCGGATACCTATTTTTCATCCCGAATTCGATCCCGATCGGATACGGCTCCGGATCGGGCGGGAAATATCCGCCCAGTTTTCACCCCTACAAGTAATATGCTGCCATACTCATGCATGAAAATACAAATACGGTAAATACCATATTCCACTTATTGATATCACAATTCCAACTAATACAGGGTTCAAATACAGGTGAAATACTCGGTAATTAATCCGGATATTACATACTCTCCTACTAAAAAGGAGTTTCGTCCCGAAACTCAAGACGAAAATAATCCTGGATATATGGACTTCATACTTTCTTCTGTTTCCCAAGTGGCTTCTTCCACTCCGTGGTGCGACCACTGAACCTTGACCAATGCGATCGGTTTGTTTCTCAACTGCTTAACTCGACTCTCGAGTATCCTGATCGGTTTCTCTTCAAACGTGCCATCTTGAGTGACTTCGATCTCGCCGAAATCAATGACATGACTAGGATCTGGTATATACTTCCGTAATTGGGATACGTGGAACACGTAATGAACATGGCTCAATGACGGTGGTAATGCCAATCTGTATGCCAACTCTCCAACTCTCTCAAGGATTTCGAACGGTCCGATATATCTCGGACTCAGTTTTCCCCTTCTTCCAAAACGGAAAATTCCCCGAGTAGGAGAATCCTTTAAAAGTACGTGGTCTCCAGTACTGAACTCCAAAGGGCGACGACGTATGTCTGCATAAGATTTCTGGCGACTCTGGGCGGTCAACAGCCTTTCACGAATCAAGGCTATCTTCCCTCGAGTCTGTACGATCAACTCTGGTTCTGTCCCGATTAAGTCTGATGAATCGTCCCAACACAGGGGCGATCTACATCTCCTCCCGTATAATGCCTCAAACGGTGCCATCTTAATGGAAGCATGCCAACTATTGTTGTAGGTAAATTCAATCAACGGTAGATGAATTTCCCAATCGTTTGACCAATCTAAGGCACAGGCCCTTAGCATGTCTTCCACCGTTTGAATGGTCCTCTCGGATTGTCCGTCGATCTGCGGTGATAAGTCAGCATCAAGTTCAATTCTGTCCCCAAGGCCTTATGAACTGCTTTCCAAAAATGAGACACAAAACGGCCGTCTCAATCAGAAACAATGGTCTTCGGCGTTCCATGCAATCGAACTATCTCCGAAATAAATACTCGTCCAACCTCTCTGGTCCTCACGTGTCCTTAATGCTTAGAAAATGAGCTGATTTGGTTAAACGATCAACTATCACCCAAATCATGTTCATTCCTGTCTTGGTTCTCGGCATACTAGTGATAAAGTCCATCGATATGTCCTCCCACTTCCATTCAGGAATCAGGAGTGGTTTCAACATTCCGGCAGGTCATTGATGCTCAATCTTAACCTGCTGACAAGTCAAGCATTTCGAAACGTAGTCCGCTACATCTTTCTTCATGTTGCCCCACCAGAAATTCTGCTTCAAGTCCTTATACATCTTACTGGTGCCTGGGTGGATAGAATAGGGCGAACTGTGAGCTTCCTTCATAATCGTCTGTTTTAGAACATCGACATCGGGAACGCAGAGTCGGTTCTGAAATTTCAAAACTCCATCATCATGAATTCCAAATCCGGGGGCTTTCCCCTTGATCACTTCATCACGTAACCGAATCATCAGAGGATCATCTGCCTGTCTAGATTTAATTTCTTCGGTTAATGATGAAGTTATTTCCATCATGCACAGTTGTCCTTGGCCTCTTTGTAACCATACTTCAATTCCTTCTCGAATAATCTCTCGTTGAAGGCTAAGTTGGGAGGTCAGAGTCTCCAGCATCTGAATAGAAACAGGCTTGCGGCTGAGTGCGTCGGCCACTACATTTGCTTTGCCTGGATGATACAAAATCTCCAAGTCGTAGTCCTTAATCAACTCTAATCATCTCCTTTGCCGCATGTTCAACTCTTTCTGACTGAAGATGTATTTGAGACTCTTGTGATCCGTAAAGATCTGACAGTGAGTCCCGTACAGATAATGCCTCCAGATCTTCAAAGCAAAAACTACTGCCGCTAGCTCCAAATCATGTGTTGGGTAATTCACTTCATAAGGTTTCAGCTGTCGCGACGCGTAAGCAATCACCTTGTCATTCTGCATTAATACGCATCCGAGTCCTTGGTTCGAAGCATCACTGTAAACTATAAATCCCCCTGTTCCCTGTGGAAGTGATAGAATTGGTGCCGTCGTCAATCTCTTCTTCAATTCATCAAAGCTAACCTAACACAACTCATTCCACTCAAACTTTTGAGTTTTCTGCAGGAGTCGAGTAAGTGGGCGGGAAATTTTGGAAAACCCTTCCACGAACCGACGATAATACCCAGCAAGTCCTAAGAAACTTCGGACTTCTTTCACGTTCTTAGGAGGCTTCAATCCAAAACCGCTTCAATCTTCTGAGGAACATTACTTCCTTTAGCCAGAATTCACACTTAGAGAGTTTGGCGTACAGTTGCTCGCTTCTTAAAAGTTCTAATACAATCCGCAAATGATGTGCATGCTCTTCCGGGTTCTTAGAATACACTAGAATGTCATCAATGAACACGACCACAAATTTATCCAAATATTCGATGAACACTCGATTCATCAACTGCATGAATACAGCAGGTGCATTAGTGAGACCAAACGGCATCACTACAAACTCATAGTGTCCGTAGCGAGTTCTGAACGTTGATTTCGGAACATCTGATTCTTTAATCCTTAGCTGATGATATCCTGATCTCAGATCAATTTTAGAGAATACTGTTGCTCCTTGCAACTGGTCAAATAAATCATCAATCCGTGGCAACGGATATTTGTTCTTAATCGTCATCTTGTTTAGCTCTCGATAGTCGATACACAGTCGAAGTGATCCATCCTTCTTTCGGACAAAAAGAACCGGCGCTCCCCAGGGCGAAACGCTTGGCTGAATATAGCCTTTGCCCAGTAACTCCTCCAGTTGCTTTTTCAGTTCATACATCTCAGTAGGTGTCATACGATACGGCGCCTTAGAAATTGGTGTAGCTCCGGGTTCCAGTTCAATGGTAAATTCTACATCCCTTCGTAGAGGTAGTCCAGGTAACTCTTTAGGAAATACATCTGGAAATTCGTTCACAACAGGAATGGATGAAAGTTCCACAATTTCGTCTTCTTTCTTCATTGCATAACACCAAGATGTCAGACACTGCTTCAACAATTTGTGACTTTCATCGCTTTGATCAACTTTCCTGAGCTTCCCGGTTTCCATCCCTCAAACAGTATTTCAGAACCATCGTCAGCGATCAGCGAGATATTCCTCCTTCGGTAGTTTACAATAGCTCCATATCGATTAAGCCAATCTTGTCTGAGTATCAGATCGTCCCCTTGCATTTCTATTACAATCAGATTTGAGAGCCACTCTCTGCCTCCAAATGATATAGGGAAATCTCTAGTTTCTAAGTTTCCAACAATCCTCTCTCCACTCGGTAAACCAACAACATAAGGTTCACAATTATGAAAACCAGAAACATTCAAACGATTTACACAAGACAAGGATATAAAAGAATGCGTAGCTCCTGTATCGAATAAAACGCTAACTGGCTGGGAAAGGATCTGGACAGTACCTGATGCAACAGCAGCATCTTGATCGTCTGTTCTCCTCATCTCGTACAGACGTGGGGGAATAGATCCGGCACTCGATGTACCCTTTCCGTCCCACTGTCCTCTGCCTCGCCCGCGGCCAAAATTCTGAGGCATCTGAACACTTTGCTGCGTTTGTTGGATACTTGCTTCCTTCTGGACTGGCTGTGGTGTACGGGCTCTAAAAGACTTTGCAGCCTCTTCACAGAACACCGCACAATGTCCCTCTCGACCACAATCAAAACAAGTCTGATGAGTCGAGTAACTCCGCTTCATTTCCTAGCAATCCAAATGGTGGCGAGTGGAGCTCCCAGACGATACGCTTCTGCCACCTAGGGCTTGATTTTGAGCGCTGGCTCATAGTTGTGAATGACATAGATGCTGGTCTCGAGAGGGCAAAGGTGATCAAAAGCTACATAAGGGTTCTAGTCGCAGCTCTTTGTATGTATGTTCTTTTCACATTCATCATTTTTGTATTCATTGTTATTTGTGTTATGTAATAATATATAATATAAAGTATTATAGAGAACTTATGGAGAACTAGACCCGGCAATTCATGTCGTGTCGTGTACTCTTCGTGTCGTGTATTTTCGTGTCGTGTAC
This sequence comes from Orobanche coerulescens, assembly GCA_033398695.1. Lineage (NCBI taxonomy): Eukaryota > Viridiplantae > Streptophyta > Magnoliopsida > Lamiales > Orobanchaceae > Orobanche > Orobanche coerulescens. Next base: position 162,180,030 of record CM065803.1, read on the forward strand.
TTGAAACCGAAACACAAATACGACACGAAAAAAAACAACACAACACGAAACGACACGAAAGTACACGAAATTTTTTAGTACACGAAATTTTTGCGTACATAAAAGTACACGACACGAACGTATACGAAAATTACATGAAACGAACAAATAAAAAATTAAATTATTTTTTATTTTAATATTGATAATTAATTAATTTGTACATATTAGTTGATATTTTATAAAATTCTATGATTAGCATCAAATTGTATACTTTAAATTATATTATTACAATATATTAATATATATTATTTTATTATTATTTAATTTAATTAAATATGTCGTGTACCTCGTGTCGTGTCGTGTACCCAAGGTATAAACCCAAATACGACACTAAATCAGAGTCGTGTACTCAAAACTTAAAAACGAACACTAAATTTTCGTGTCATTTTCGTGTCGTGTACGAAATTGCAGGGTCTAGGGAGAACTATATAGAGAGAAACTTCATTTCATACCATATATCAAGGATCAAATACATGCTTTCAACCATAACGTACGCTTAGCTACTCCAGTTTCATAGTAAACATATTTAGCTCATAAGTATTTATTTTTTGGTTGGAGGGGTCGGGGTATGTTTCTAAACAAATTCATCTATTATACTTCGATTACATATATATTAACATCACAATCAAGACATTTATCTGATGTGTGTGGCTGTAGGTTTAGTTACTTAAGTGACCCTACTAGAACCTATTCGCAAAGCGATATAGATTAGCTAATTAATCTCAAGGTAGTACGGCCAATCTTCTCAAGCTTATTAGATTACATAATTAACGGACTCAAATTTTGATCTAAGATTCATATGAGAAGGATATTAGCTTCATATAATGAATCTTAGATCACATGAGATACACAAGGTATTTCACATGAGTAGATAAATAAAAGATTTAGATCACATCTAAATGCAATCAACTAAATCACAACCGATAAGGAACTAAATTTTACATCTTCCACACCAAAGAACAGATTCAAAACCTACCAACTGACAAATGTCTATACCTGTAGATCAATTTCATTATAGCATATTCTGTATCCGAAGTCTAAAATACAAGTACAAAGGAAAATTCAGAACAATTATTACAGGCATCAACATATTAAATACAAGAGCTGGACTCCTGGCTGTGATCTCAAATTAGAGTCAGGCATATTACAGGCATATTTATTTGTTTTTTTTCAATAAACCGCTATTCAAGTTTATATAACAAAAAATATTAAAGTTACGAAATATAATAAAATTTTAATAAGATACTAATATTTTATTTGCAAAGTGGTCTATTCGACTGGAACGAACTTACTTCTGAAAATAGGTTTCTTCAAACGGGACCGGAGTAACAAGAAAAACAATGTTTGCAGAGATTACAACCAAGACAGACAATTTACTAATGCAAGAACAAGCGAAGAAATGTTAGCAAAATACCTTGTCCAGGTCGTCGAATCATCGATGAAAGATGGAATTACTCTCGTAAACTTTCCCATAACCAGCTACAGAAAAATCGAATTAGAGAAAAATTTAATAGGTAAAGAAAAAGAAAAAACCCTAATGCCGAAAATCAACAGAAAACAACAGAGATTTCAATGGGATAGTGATTTCGATCGGACTTTCAAGTTTGAAGATCGGGAGCAAGTCAAGAGGAGGGTTTTGTCATATAGTTGTACCTTTTTTTGGAAGCCGTCAAAAAAGTTTCCCTTGCGTGGCTTTGTGAGACTTTAACACAATTTCAATCATAGAATTAGCACTGTCAAACGGGCCAGCCCGGTCCGGCCCGGACCCGTCCGCCATGGGTGCCCTAACAAGGCCCGGACCGAACTTGGCCCATTTTCATACGGACTTGGAAAAGCCTAGCCCGTGGCCCGCGGGCCAAACGGGCTAGCCCGTAAATCTGCTTACAATTACATGGCTAGACAAACAAGTAATGCAAAAAAACCGAGAACAAGAAATAAGGTTTACCGTAAGTTTTAACAAGATTAAATCCATAAAAACACATATAAAATTTAACAATATGAGAGGCAGGAATATAAAGTACACAGTTTATTATAGACGGATCGATCAGAACAAATATCACGCAAGAAAAAAAAAAAACTAAACTTCCCTAAAATTTTATCTAGGAGAGTAGAAGTCTAGAAGACAACCTTATGAAAATAGAGGGCAGCGATATGAGTGAGACTAAAGGCAATTCACGTAGGCGATGGAAGAAGTGAAGAAGAGGAGTAGCGGCGGAGGAAGTGATGCAGGTGGTAGCGACAAAAGGGAAAAAATTAGGGTACAGGTGAGTGAGGATGGGAATTGGTAACTGAAAATGATGTGTATATAGCAACGCGTTGTGCGCGCCGAGCATTTTTGTTTTGTGTTTGTTTGCGTGGTTAGTTATGTGAAGAAGTTGTTCGAAGGACAAAATTAAATTTTAGTTATTTACTCGATTTAGAAACGAGAAAGGTAGAAATATAGTAATTAATGTAGGTGAAATACACTTTAAGATATGCACATCTATATCTATATAAAAATTGAGTTCCATGTATTAATGTGAGCATTTATGTCATAAGCTAGAGTCATTCATATCAATTGAAATATTGTTAATCTTTAAAACTTTTTTTAAAAGATTTAAAGAGTTTTTACAAACCACAATTAAAAAAAATGCAAGAATAAAAAACATATGCATACTGTTTCATAAAATTAAATTAATTCAACCAACTAAAACATGTCAAAGTCTCATTATTAAATTTTAAGAATTTCTATAGTCATACCACACAAAGTGTGGTTATTGTTTAACTCTTTCAACTTTTTCTTTGAGATATTTATACTCCCTATAAACAAACCAAAAAGTCACACAACTCACTCACAAAACAGGCCACACCCTCCACCTCCCGTAAAGCAGATTCTTCTGCCGCCACAGCCACCAGAACCGCTGCCAACATCAACTGCTTCTGCCGCCGACACCACCGAATATTAATTCAATAGGTAGTGTTTCAAGCTTGGGTGGTTTCGTTGTTGTTTTAGTGGTTCCGCCACCGATATACCAAACTTGAAATCTCAAACAATTTTCTTATAAATAATTAAACAACTAAAACATTTCTATTCAAAATAGTCTACAGATATCCAAAACATTATATAATTAAATTGTCAATTCCTACCAAATCTTTAAGAAATAAAGACGACATCGAGTTCTTTATAGCCAAAATAATGGATCGATTGCCAAGATGGGTTTTAAATATTGATGAGTATCAAAGGAATTGAGCTAAGGGTGTCCACATCATTGGTTCTACCTTCTCGACCACCGAAACCCCACCACCTTCGCCATAACCGCCGTCAGCCACTGAAATATCGAGATCCAAACACAAAACCAAAACCCGAGTTTAACTAACTTATAAGCTCGAAACACATTCTACAGGAGACCCGAGATTCCAGCGATGGAGGTTTGTTGGTGGTGGTTTGGCGACAAGGGTGTGGTTACGTGGTGGTTTTGGCCGGTGTTAGGTTGTTGGTGGATTATGGTTTAGTGAGAGAAATGAAAGGGTCGTATATGTATTGTGATGAGAAAAAAAAGTGTGTTTTTTGGATGGAGGATACAACTTACAAGTAGTTAATTTTGATAGATAAAATAAAATTAAAGAAAGTAATATGAAAGGACAAAAATACCCTTTTATTTAACAGTCAAACTAACGGAGTTAGGAAATTCGGATCAAACCCGAAATGAATGTTTTACTTTTTGGGGAAATTCTATATATACTCAACTTGAACATAATAATTTCATAAAATTCTTTAAAGGCATTGTACTTATGCACCAAAAATTTGTGCTTTGGGGAAATATGATATTTTGATTTTCAGATTGGGTAAATATGGAATTATCCTTTCACTTTTGGACCAAACCTAAAACTTTTTGAAAATTTGGACTGGAAATGAAATACCCGCAAACCACAAGGACTAAAAATATAGTTAACTCTAATTCTAAAGGATAGTAATTTCAAGTATGTCAATTCAAAATGGAAGGGAATGCAAAGATGATAGACATTAAAATTTTTTTGATTATATCCGAGGAAAATAAAGATGGTTTTAACTAATTTTAAAAATTTACAAATTTAAAAATTTGAGGTTATACAATTTTGAGAACACGCACACCACGAATTACATGCACATGACGCAAAATAACATTATTTACATAAAAAATACTCTATAAACAACCAAGAGTGCAACTTTTTTACATCTAAAAAATATAAACAACTAAGGAGTAAGAGTGAAATATGTAATAAAAATCATAATATTTGCCATAAGGATTTTAAAGTATAAAAATGTGTGAGAAAAATTATTTCAAATACGTAGCATCGTAGGCGTAATAAGTGTTTGATTAAATGGCAACAAATCATTCATTTTAGATGATCGTACGTATTTGGTAACTTGACTATATAGATATCAATTCGATATCTTAATATGTTATATATGAACCCATTGTTTGAAATCTACCTCATATAGTACCCCACATATTGACGCTAGGATGCACCACCGAATAAGCTATATATGATAGTTCGATGCTACTAATTAAAAAGTAGTTCGTATTGACTTCTGCAAACACGAACAAATGTTTTGCTTCAGTGAGATATAATCCATCTTAAGAAATGCACATGTAATTTTTTTATGTTAGTATCGTGGATAAATATATTGCACATTTTGAGTACAAGTCATTTTAACCTGTCAATAACTCAGCCTAGGCCATACCTGATATTAAATACGTTATATAAAAATACGATGTTTTAACTTATAATAATTTCACTCGAAAAAACAAAAATTGTGAATGCTCGGACCTTGAAATAATATGTAATATAAATATGATATTCGATATTATCGAAAATAAAATACCCGTGCTTTAGAGTGAATAAAGCCCGTGCATCGCACGGCCATGATGTCTCGTGTAGATATATAAATGTGTTCATGTAGACATTTTTGTGTAAAATGGTTCAGGTACACTGAATGAATTTTTAGTATCATTTGCGTTGTCATCAGGTAGCATGCCTGCAATACCATGATTGGATTGTTAGGTAAATATAGATGGGATGAAAGTTTTCTAGGAATGAACAATATTTGAATGCATGATAAATAAAAAAAAACTTACTAATGCATGATCAATCAAAATATCTTACTGATGGCAGAAAGGAATTCTATATATGAAAACGTTGATGATGAGGGAATATCAGTTGTCAAACTAATTGTAGGAACAAAGAACAACACGAGTAAGAGTAAGTAAATAATTCAAACGCCACAAGTTCTTGAAGGAAAAAAAGAGAAAACAGGATTAAGATGTAACTTGTCATTTTGGAACAGGGTATTTGATAAATTAACTGTAGCATGTGCAAACAAATATTTATCATCATATTTATTCATCTCAATTGTTGCATCGAAAAGAAGTATGCTGTTCGAAAACATCCAACTCTTAAGAAATTGAATGGCAAGGGGGATTAAAATTCTAAACTCATTGTGGCTATTTTTTTTCGTTTCCAAGAAGAGTTGCAACAAATTTCAACATAATTTCTGAATCAGTAGAATAATAATAATGTTTAGTAGCAGAAAATATGTCGTACCTGAGGCTGAGGGGTATTATTGTCATAGGTTTGAGGGTGGAGTTGAACGGTTTGCTATTGACAACATGTGTAGAGGTTGCAGAAAATATTCCTGTCGTTGAGCAGAGATATAATAAGGTAGAACTGATTGGGCTGTTGTACCTAAAGAACTTCTAGCTATCAGGGAATAGAACATCTAGGGGGAAAGAGAAAATGAGAATATTTGTGTAAATAAATGTTATGAACTCATGATCTGTCCTATATATTGAAGAAAAATGAAGAAAAAAACACTCTGCGGGAAGTTTAGTAGCTCAGATTTCTGCATATATGAGATGCAGAAAATACAATAGCTTTGTATGTAGGAATTGCAACAAATAGATAGAAAACAGTGAAAAATAAACCAAACGAAGCAGCAGACTTTTGGGAAAACCTAGCAGCAGAACAAAACCGGAAATATGTAATAACAATATCTTGTAAGAACAACATGAGGCAATTACGTTGAACAAACCCATGAGTCTTTAATTAGAGCGATGCGAACTTAAAAATTTGCTATCTTTTAACCTGCCAAATAAAGAGTACATTTAGAGAAATACAAAAACCCATAATACACCGGAACAAAAATCATTCTTGTAATAAAGAACCCTAAAAACATATAAAACAATAGCTCGAACTTTCTTAGGGCGGGGAACCACATCTGTCTACGAAACTAAAGTTGTTGCGAGGGTCTCGGGCTCATGAAGTTTTGAGTCCGCGCGGAGGGAACAGGCATTTGAGAAAGTCTTTGAAAAATATACGTTTATCTCACTCCTAACAGAAAATGTACCGTTGCAGTAAAACCTCTCAAAAAGAATACTCTATTAAGAAATAAACTCTATTTAGGAATAAAAATTTATGGTCCCAACTTGGGACTAGTTATAATTTAGAATAAACTCCATATTGTCATAATTCATATATTTTCAAATCCCAACATAAGGAAATACACCTCCATTTAGGAATAAATCATAATAAAATACATATGTATATATATATATATAATTTTTACAATAGATTTAAGTTGATCTAAAATACTTGTTCAAGGTTGATTGTGACAAAGATTTAATCTTTTGTGTTGTAACCATATACTTCAACTTGCGTGTGCCCATTAGCTCGTCCAAATGACCACCTTCTTGTTGAACCCAAAATATTTCAAACTTGTCGAGTAAGCTTAAAGCTTCTTCACATAATTTTTTTTGTACTTCTATGCTATCAGCTCCGGATTATTTTCCTCATTTTCTTGCCTAATTCCTTCAATGATTTCTTCATCGGTTAAAGCATAAATAATTTTCTTGTCTAATTCCTAAGTTTACAACATATTACATACATGTATCTACTAATTATAATATTTATATATTATACATGCACTTTAAAATTTAAAAAAAATCTTCTTAAAACTCTATTTAGAAATAACCTCCATTTAGAAATATTTTTTTATGTTCCCAAGGATATGACTTTAGAGAGGTTTTACTGTAATTCTAAAATCTGCACAAGACCACACCTACCTAGTAACAGATAGAATAAAAAATAAATCAAATAAGAACTACCAACAACCTATGTGTTTACTAACCAGAAAGCAACCTATTTTTAGACCGCGTAAAACAGAGAGAGCCTATAAATCTGCCATTATAAATATTGGCATAATTATTTATAAAGCTCCATTGCTTATTATTCCTTGAAATCTTCTCAAAGTTACTAAGTTTAACTCCAGTCTCCAAAATCGCAAACACATCAACTTTATACTTTTGCATAAAGAGCCTAAGCTCTTTGTACTTGAGGGGTTTATTACAACCCCTCACATTCCACAAGATCAACCTCATGTTATGACAGAGGGGAATAGGTCCCCGCCTTTTTCTTTTAGTTTATCTTGTGATTCCAATTCTTGATCATCGGCTCTTTGCAATACTTGGTAGCTATTTCCTGTGTTGACTATCTCTGAACTTGCTCCCTTAAGAACTTGACTATATGTGTTCTTTGGAACCTGCCATTCATCCACCGTTGCTTCCCTTCTCTTCTCTCTGTTGGAGGTGGCACTAAATTTGTTTTTAGAATAAATTTGGCCAGCATTGTTCGCAGGTGTATCGTCAACAAATTAGTTGTAGATAGATATTGGTCTTGATTGTTGCAGTATCGATGGATTGTTAAGTAGTTGTTAGAAATAATTCGTAAAATAGTTATTCGATGTAATTATTCGCTACAAAATAAGTATTAAAATAGTAAAATATAGAAATAAGAGGATACATTAAAACAAAATTTGGTAGCTTTGTTAGGTGAATTAGAATACCTTAAAATTATAAAAGAAGATTTACAGAAGGTATCAAAGAATTGGTTAACGTAATTTATTCATACTTGTTCAATTTTCACAAGCACATTTACTACTATATATTTAGTATATATATGTTGTGAACTGAATTTTATTGTAAAATCCCTTTGTATCATGTTGAGTTTGGAGTATGTTTTTAGATGTAAAACATTATCTTTGTCACTTTTATTTGCAGTACTTTTTGCTTTTTCCACTTTATTCATATACTATATTTGATCGTATTTTGTTCCACTATATAAAAAAATTATCTCAATGTATGTTCTTAAAATATTATTTTTTTTCTATAACTTTTACTAATATATAATTAAATCTATTAGGTCAAAGTAATTGTACTTCGTCAACAGTCCATATTTGGAGTTGATGATGAATGGAGCAGTATTATTGTTCGGGTAGCAAATATGAAAATAGAACACCATGTGAGGAAAATATTCTCGTACTCTCAGAAAACAATGATGTTTAGAAATGAACCCCTGAAAAATCACATCATCAATCGTACACAGTAACATCTACGAAGACACTTTATACAACAAAAAGTGACAGTTGGTAAATAGTTTAAATATGTTATTCTAGTTAATAGTATAGAAAATATCTACGAATATGTTGCTGCAAATAGTATTTTAATAATGGAGGAAAATAATAAATCCAGAGTAGGTGGAAGAATATAGACCCAAAAAAATGGCCAAGCACTGTATTTGTCATAGTGGATAGTAGTAAATTTAAATAGGCAAAAGGATTTTTTGTACTTGCTAATAGGTTGAAATATTGGAAATACTGTTATCTATAATGTAAAGGCTGCACATTGTTAAACTGCAGAGGTTTTGTAGACTGAACTACACAGGTATAAAGAGAGATTTGGTTTTACTAAGCAGACCTAATTTTGATGATATTTTGAATATTTAGAAGTGAGGCCTATTTTTAATAATTGCAAAATTTCAGTTTTCAAGAAAAAAATCTAGGTGGAAAAATATAGACTAAAAAAAAGGACCAAACATTGTATTTGTCGTAATGGATAGCGCATCAATGGTAAATTTCAATAGGTAACAAACTTTTTTGTACTTGCTAATATGCTGAGATATTGGAAATACTGTTCTCTATAATGTGAAGCCTGCACATTGTTAAACTGCAGAACTTTTGTCGACTGAACTATACAGGTATAAAGAGAGATTTGGTTTTAAGAAGGAGACCTATTTTGATGATACCTAAGATTTGTAGAAATGAGGCCTATTTGTAATGTTTGAGAATATCAGTTTAAAAGAAAAAAGGCAACATGTAATTGTCGAGTAAGTTGTGTAAGTGTAGGAAGAGATTTTTATTCCGAAAAAGGGCCTTATTTGAATGGTGTTCTATATAGATATTTAAAAGGATGGTCATCCCTAATGTCTGAGAAAATCAGTTTAAAAGAAGGGAAAGCGAAAAATTAATGGATATGTATACCCGAGTGAGAAAAAACACAAAAGACGAATTCCAAAATAAGTTTTTCCTAAGAAAACCCAAATAAATAAAAACACAACATTATACATAGGTTAGGTAACAACATTTTGAAAACAAAGGAAGCCAAAAATGATTACTAAGATTTTAAAACATCGACATATTTACCATAACAGTTAACACTTATTTATGAAAAAAGTATAATAACTATAATGTAAATAAAATTTCCATCTACCTGCTCAACAAAAGTGTTAACAATACGGTGCTCTAGGATCAAAAATCTTGCATTCCCTTATGCAGTTCAACAGTGTAATTTTATTTCACAATAAACAAGCGCTTTTGTACAGATGTCTGTATATATTATTAAATACTCCTGCGCGAAAAAAATAGAGAATTGTCCCTTAGGAAAAAGATAAGGTAAACGTATAACCTATTTAATGATCATAACTGATGACAATTATAGGTAAAACGATAAACAGAACTGTAGACCAAGAAAACAATAATTGCACACAAATATCTTTACATTGCAGTCAAAACCAATTACATATTTGGATGTTCACATTTTCAAAACCTATAACATAATGTAAAGCTACCAATGAGATCACAATATAGCTAAAAAAATATCGAAAATAAGTTGGGAAAAATAAAATAACCGATTAGAAAACAGATACACATTTACGGTCATGCTTTAGAGTAGGCTAATCCGTAGATGTGCACGTTTTTTATATGAACAAATATAGCATTCATATATGAGTGCATAATACAGATGAAAATAAATCAAAGCAAAATAATTGGAAGGGCAACTCACAGAGAACCAATAATGTAATTCAAAACATGTATACACGTGTGAGGAATCAAATGTAAATATTACTCAATATAATAAATACAATATAACATCACATTTTCCATAAATACACAAGGAAGTAATATTCGTGTCTTTGTATTTACACAGCACTTTGAAACATTTAAATGTGCTGAATTGGATAATATGTATTAATAAGTAGAAGGATTTCTTTAAAGACCATATTCTTCGTGCAACTAATATGAGCTAAATGATTCTTCTGTTTGTTCAGTTTAATTAACAAACATATAGTAAAGCTAGAACGAGCTCTAAATAATACAATATATAATAGCCCATGAGAGAAAACAGGAGTGGATAAATAGAATCCCATGAAGTCTAATGCCTACCCCTATGCTTTATTGGTTATCATCACAAAGGAAGGACGTACTGGAGATCGGGTTCTTCGAAAAGGACGATATTTCTGATACATATTGCGGAAAAAATAGAAGGCACAAATTCAAACAAACCTTTTTTATCTGTTAAGGTTTAACTTTCACATAAAATAAATGTCATTTTGGATGGTTGCCCTAACATAAAATTATTATCATTCCTAGTATAACATGTATAAAACACTTACACACATATATCCTAAAATTATTTTACAGGATGCTGAAATTACCTAGTCTAGAATATCTGGCTATGATATTTTCTTAATTGAAATATTTTCTCAAACCATAACCTATTTCACAAAGGACCTAAAGGTTGAGCTCCTTTGATCTCACAAAACATTAATATTTACAAATAAAGTGCTACTAAATCATGTCGGTAGTTGTAAGCGAGGGCATCTTCGAAAATGCCTTGCATAACAAAAAGTAGAAGTTGATAAATAGTGAGATGTAGAAACTATGAGTAAACCCATGACTATACTGAGGGGAAATAATTATAATATCATCTCACTATATTACTATTTCATTTAATAGTTTAAAAAATATGTTTGGATATGTTACTGTAGGTGGTAATTTTATAACGGTGGGTAATAATAATTTTAGGATAATTGAGAAAATATAGACGAACAAAGAACTGACCGAACACTGCATTTGTCAGAGTGTATAAATACATCAGTAGTAAATTTGAATAAGCAGCAGGAATTTTTGCACCTATCATCTACCCAAAATACTGTAAATATTATTCTCTATAATGTAAACATTGGACATTGTTAAATTGTAGAGTTTAAAGAGAGTTTATTTTAGAAAGGAATTCTAATTTTGATGGTGGTGTTGATTTTTTGAAATGAGGGATATTCCTAATGTATGCGAAGTTCGGGCTAGAACAAAGAAAAACTACAAGTAATTGTAGAGTAATTTGTACAGGTATAAAAAGATATTTTCTTTTAAAAAAGAGGCCTAATTTTGATAGTGTAATAGATATTTTGAAAAAACAGCTATTTTTAATGCCTCAAAAATTCAGTTTAAAAGAAAGAACAGTCAAAAGTGAATTGATATGTATACCTGAGTGGAAGAAAACCCAAAAGAGAAAGCCCACATTAGGTTTTTCCTGAGAAAACCTGAGGAAAAAGAAACCCGGTACAAATATAATATGTTAGGTAATAATTGTTTGAAAACACAGAGAACTAAAAATGAATCATGAGATTTTGAAACGTGTACACAATTGTCATAATAGGTAACACCTAATTATCAGAACAAAGTAACAATTACAAGGCAAATAGAATCTTGCGTTACTCACCCAATAAAAGTCAGAACAACATAGCGGTTTAACATCAAAAACTCTTTATTTCTTTATTCAATTTGAGGGTGCAATTTTTTGTCATAATAGTCAGACTCTCTGACACCGAGCTCTTTATATATTCCTAATGTATACAAAGTTCGGTCTAAAACAAAGAAAAATTACAAGTAATTGTAGAGTGATTTGTACAGGTATAAAAAGATATTTTCTTTTAAAATATCTTTTTTATACGTTTGTTGTGTATCAAGCCTGCACAACGCGGCAGTAACACCTCCACACAATAAATTTCTGCAAAAAAAACATGAATAACAATAAAACGAAAAAAAAAACAAATAGCAGAAGAAATTCAGAAAAACAACAGTTCCAAACTCCAACAGCAGAAAAGATTACACATGAGAAAAAATAATCGCTTTTACAAAAGAGAACCAGATTTCCCAAAAATCGATGGCCCGATTTCTTGCATCAACCGGAAAGACGACACATAATAAGAAACCCTAAAGAAGGAACCGAAGGTAAGAAAACAGGGAAACAAAATAACAAAGAATCGAATTTCCCAAAAATCGCCGGGCGAATTTCCTATAAGAACCAAAAATACAAAACAAAATGAAAAACCCTAACAGTAAAAAAATCTTACACAAACACTTCGATGAGGAAGCCTCCGCAAAGCAGTAGAACCACAATAAAGCAGAGAAACGAAAAGAACATACAATTCGCGAAATAGCCGGCCAAGAATTCCAGAAACAACCAAATGAAAATAAAAGAAACGAAACACAGATGTCAAAAGAAGATGAAGCGGGGAAGTCGGTGGAGAGGAAGATAGAAGAAAGAGAAAATGACGGCAGGTGAGGAAAAATAAAAGCATTGTCTAATGAAGGAAAACGAAAGAGTTGCAACTCTAAGAAACACGCTTTCGACCACTTTCGCCTTCACACTTTTAAAGTAAGTATGATTTAAAGTAAGTAGGATAGGATATATATATTTATACTAGTACTTACAAAAAAAAGGCTGGGCCTACTACTGTTGGAGTGAAAATGTATGTACATAACTTTTACAGAGAAGTAGCAAATGGACTGCCGGCGCCTAAATTCGCTCGAGTCCGCAAAAATCCGCGGCCCCAGCGGTGTAGTATCCGTATTTTTAACAGCTTCTATTTTGGCGTATGTCTAATTTTAGCGGCTCGCTTGTAACCATTTCGACGTTTTGAAATTATTTTGTTCTTGATGTTTTTACTTTTGGACGAGTTTCGGAGGTGTTTTTACATATTTCGCCTTATGTTATGGTTTTTGTCGCATGTACGTTCGCATAAAACTCGTTCGAATATATTGTTTTCTTGTTCTTACAAGTCCGTAAGGTAGAATTATTCGTGTTGTGGACTTCGGTTCAGTATTTCGATATTGTATCGTGATTTTCGGACGTTTTATGTAATACCTCGATTTTTCGGATATATTCTTTTCGCTTATATATTGGATATCGTTGATGGATAATTGCTCGAGGATGTTGTGAGTCGTATGGTATTGTTACTGAATTGAGTATATGTATTGATTTTGCCGTATGTTCGTATTTAGTATGTCGAGATGTTGGATTAGGATAGCTGAAAATGGCTAAGTACGGCCATGTTAGCACACGCTATGAGATATGCTTAGCGCACGCTACGAGGTATGAGTAGTGCATGCTACGTGGTGCAGTTAGCGTACGCTAATAGGTTCAAATTACGTACGCTAAGGAGGATCCTTAACGTACGTAAGGCATTCTGGGAAAGGTTCGAAAGGCGGCCGACAAGTAGGCCCGGGTTGATGTTTATCGGCATTTAGCGCACGCTACCAAGGATGGTTAGCATACGCTAATATCAGATCGTCCGACAGGGAATCTTGGCTTTCGGCGAGTGGACCCGGCCACTTGTGATGCGTGTCCAGATAAGGTCAGCGAGTGTTTGTCATGTAGGGCTAGCGCACGCTAAACCGTATGGTTAGCGCATGCTAATTCCAGATCGGTCAGAGGAATCCCGGAAATCGCGGATGCTTTCGGCATGTGGTGGCACGAGTGGTAGGTGAATACTGTAGTAAGTCAACTTCGGATAGCGCACGCTAAGGGCAAGGACTTGTGTACGCTAGACATGATGTTTTACGTACGTTAATGCATGGGCATTACGTACGTAAGCTAGTTTACGAAGCGAGGCAGTAGCCTCTGGGCTGCGATAGCGCACGCTAACAAAGTCAGTTAGCGCACGCTAACAAAGTCAGTTAGCGCACGCTAAGGCTGTAGCGCACGCTAAACATGAAATGTTAGCGCACGCTAATATTGTATATTATAAAAAGGGACGGGCAGGTGTTATGAAGCATTTCGTCCATTTCTTTCCTTTCACTCGATAGAGAGAGCTTTGGGAGGTACTTGAGGTCCAGAAACACTCCGAGATGATGATCTTTATCAAGATTAAGATAGAGAGCATGGATTCAAGCCTTGTTCTTCAAGTTATTCATGATTCTTGGAATGGAGTCAAGTGTTCTTATTCTTGGTTCATCCAATCTAGGTAATTTTTGTATCCCTTTTGATGGTGATTCGTTTTTCTTGGATGATTACATGTGAGGGGCATGTTGGATAATCAGATGATGATGTTATATGAGATTCAATGGAATTTTGATAAGAGTTTCGGATGTTAGTTAAGATTCTTCATATTATAAGGATGTTGATTCGTTTAACCCGATCTAAGATGGATTTATGAATCTTGGTAATTATATTGGTCGATTTAGATGAGATGAATCATGATACTAGGTTGAATTCCAGATTGAGTATGTTATGATCCTTGTTACCGAGATGGTTCGATTATTGATATGATTATTGTTCTAGGGTAATTAATCAATAGGTATAACCGATGTGCTGCGTTGAAGGACCGTATACTCAGTCCAGTCAGGGCTGAAGAGCTCGTAGACGAGGGCGATGGGTTCGGTGATGGTTTTGTCATATTATTATTAAGGCAAGTGTTTACTTGTTCGGTTGTAGTGTTTCGATAAGTAATTTCAATTGCATTTCATAAGTATTTTGTGTTGTATTGCATATTGACGAATGTTCAGTGATGTTCTATAAGGATTAGAATACCCAGTTGATGATTGTTGAGATACTTGTACATTCTTGGGAAGATTGTAGTATTCGGATGTTGTTGATGACATTTGGATATTCTTGGTCTGTGGTATGCATTTCGGAAGGAAGTCCGGATAGAGGTATGTTTTATGGTAATCGTACATAGAGGATTGTGTACGGGAAAGTATTCGGTATTGAGGTATTATGTGGTATTATCGTGATATTGGGATTTTGACGAGAATCGTTGGATTTCCGGAAGTGGTAAGGTTATCGTTGTGGTTATTATTCTCATGATGCATGGCATGTGAATATTTATGATTATGTACTTGCGGTTATTTGTCGGGCATTATAGCTAACCCCGTTGTGGGACTTGTTTTCCAGGCAGTGCTGATTTTTGATGGACAACGGTCGTGAAGAGTCGAGGGTCCCAGACGATACTGGCTGTGGTTTATTGTGGGGAATCGTGTATTGTCTGTGTGTTTATTCTTGATGTATATGTATTTTGGACCGTACTTTTATCCGCTGCGTGAGTTCTTTCAAATGGCTTTTGGTATTTTTTACCAACTGAGTTTTATCTCGTAAAAACGATTCCCTTAATCGAGTTTTGGCCTTGATCGTTTTATGACGGTAATTGGTGTTTTCAAATGATTTTGTGAGTTTTGGAAAATACTACCGTCATTGGTGCATTTTGGTTGTTTTCAAACGTTTTTGTATTTGGGTTTTACCTGGTGGGTTCCAGCGTGGGGCCCATGGCATGGGGCCCACTGCGTGTAATACTCCTGGATGGTTTTGGGGGTATTACAAATATGGTATCGGATCCCAAGGTTTTGTGATAACCGGCCATGTGTGTTATGTGGCACTACCAGTGTAGTAGTTGCGTGGTTTTTGTGTAACTGGATTTCTGGCTAGTTTGAACTGTATTATTTTGGTTCTATGTGATTTTTGAGTACTGTCATAGTGATGTGTGGGTTTGGGGTGTGTTGGTGTTTCCGAGACCAATGAGGCAGGGAGTGTCGCCGGTGCCGTGGTCATGAGCAATGTGCGGCTCCAATCGGGAAGTGAATGCCGGTGTGAGGCACGTGCAATGTGCGGCTTTCTATATGGAGTGGAACGCCGGTGATACGGGAATGTGACAAGGAGCGGCTCATGCGCTTTAGGTGAGGAGACACATCATCACAGATCCCACAAAACTCGATAGTGCTCTAAACTTAATTGTGGTCTTGGCGGAGACAAATCGTTTACAAATTGTGATTGATTCTGTTTTGCATTCTTTTTGTGTCGAGATTTTTGAAATGGAGTCATATGCTAGTATCACGGGAGATCTTCGACTTCACAGACCTGTAAGTATGTTGTTCGGATTATGATAATTAATAATGTTGGATTTTCTGTTGAATTGTTGATTGTGCGAGTGATTGCAAGTTTCGAGGACGAAACTTATTTTAAGGGGGGTAGAGTGTAATACCCCGATTTTTCGGATATATTCTTTTCGCTTATATATTGGATATCGTTGATGGATAATTGCTCGAGGATGTTGTGAGTCGTATGGTATTTTTACTGAATTGAGTATATGTATTGATTTTGCCATATGTTCGTATTTGGTATGTCGAGATGTTGAACGAGGATAGATGAAAATGGCTAAGTACAGCCACGTTAGCGCACGCTATGAGATATGCTTAGCGCACACTACGAGGTATGAGTAGCGCACGTTAAGTGATTCAGTTAGCGTACGCTAATAGGTTCGAATTACATACGCTAAGGAGGATCCTTAACATACGTAAGACATTCTGGGAAAGGTTCGGAAGGCGGCCAACAGGTAGGCCCGGGTTGATGTTTATCGGCATTTAGCGCACGCTACCAAGGATGGTTAGCGTACGCTAATATCAGATCGTCCGACAGGGAATCTTGGCTTTCGGCGAGTGGACCCGGCCACTTTTGATGCGTGTCCAGATAAGGTCAGCGGGTGTTTGTCATGTAGGGCTAGCGCACGCTAAATCGTATGGTTAGCGCACGCTAATTCCAGATCGGTCAGAGGAATCCCGGAAATCGCGAATGCTTTTGGCATCTGGGGGCACGAGTGGTAGGTGAATACTGTAGTAAGTCAACTTCGGATAGCGCACGCTAAGGGCAAGGACTTGCGTACGCTAGACATAATGTTTTACGTACGTTAATGCATGGGCATTACGTACGTAAGCTAGTTTACGAAGCGAGGCAGTAGCCTCTGGGCTGCGATAGCGCACGCTAAGGCTGTAGCGCACACTAAACATGAGATGTTAGCGCACGCTAATATTGTATATTATTAAAGGGGACAGACGGGTGTTATGAAGCATTTCATCCATTTCTTTCCTTTCACTCGATAGAGAGAGATTTGGGAGGTACTTGAGGTCCAGAAACACTCCGAGATGATGATCTTTATCAAGATTAAGATAGAGAGCATGGATTCATGCCTTGTTCTTCAAGTTATTCATGATTCTTGGAATGGAGTCAAGTGTTCTTATTCTTGGTTCATATTTTCGTATCCCTTTTGATGGTGATTCGTTTTTCTTGGATGATTACATGTGAGGGGCATGTTGGATAATCAGATGATGATGTTATATGAGATTCAATGGAATTTTGATAAGAGTTTCGGATATTAGTTAAGATTCTTCATATTATAAGGATGTTGATTCGTTTAACCCGATCTAAGTTGGATTTCTGAATCTTGGTAATTATATTGGTCGATTTAGATGAGATGAATCATGACACTAGGTTGAATTCCAGATTGAGTATGTTATGATCCTTGTTACCGAGATGGTTCGATTATTGATATGATTATTGTTCTAGGGTGATTAATCAATAGGTATAACCGATGTGCTGCATTGAAGGACCGTAGGCTCAGTCCAGTCAGGGCTGAAGAGCTCGTAGACGAGGGCGATGGGTTCGGTGATGGTTTTGTCATATTATTATTCAGGCAAGTGTTTACTTATTCGGTTGTAGTGTTTCAATAAGTAATTTCAATTACATTTCATAAGTATTTTGTGTTGTATTGCATATTGACAAATGTTCAGTGATGTTCTATGAGGATTAGAATACACAGTCGATGATTGTTGAGATACTTGGACATTCTTGGGAAGATTGTAGTATTCGGATGTTGTTGATGACATTTGGATATTCTTGGTCTGTGGTATGCATTTCGGAAGGAAGTCCGGATAGAGGTATGTTTTATGGTAATCGTACATAGAGGATTGTGTACGGGAAAGTATTCGGTATTGAGGTATTATGTGGTATTATCGTGATATTGGGATTCTGACGAGAATCGTTGGATTTCCGGAAGTGGTAAGGTTATCGTTGTGGTTATTATTCTCATGATGCATGGCATGTGAATATTTATGATTATGTACTTGCGGTTATTTGTCGAGCATTATAGTTGACCCCATTGTGGGACTTGTTTTTCAGACAGTGCTGATTTTTGATGGACATCGGCCGTGAAGAGTCGAGGGTCCCAGACAATACTGGCTGTGGCTTATTGTGGGGAATCGTGTATTGTCTGTGTGTTTATTCTTGATGTATATGTATTTTGGACCGTACTTTTATCCGCTGCGTGAGTTCTTTCAAATGGCTTTTGGTATTTTAACCGAGTTTTATCTCGTAAAACCGATTCCCTTAACCGAGTTTTTGGCCTTGACCGTTTTATGACGGTAATTGGTGTTTTCAAATGATTTTGTGAGTTTTGGAAAATACTACCGTCATTGGTGCATTTTGGGTGTTTTCGAATGTTTTTGTATTTGGGTTTTAGCCTGGTGGGTTCCGGTGTGGGGCCCACGACGTGTAATACTCCCAAATGGTTTTGGGGGTGTTACATTTGAGCCGTTTTGTAATTTCCTATAAGTTTAGGAAAAAATACTTCCATTGTCGTATTTCAAGCCTTCATGTGGTCGGAATAGTGCTTTCTTTTAGCACTTAGGTTCGTCGTCGCGAATAATTCGTAAATGTGTCTTTGGATCCCATCTTTTGTTGCATTTTGATTTCGTGCCTTCTTGAATAGTGGACTGCACTCAGCAGTACTGGACTGCTGCATGCATAGATCCCATCTTTTGTTGCATTTCGATTTCGTGCCTTCTTGAATAGTGGATTGCACTCAGCAGTACTGGACTGCTGCATGCATAACGTATATTATGCATGCTCCCTTACATACGTTATGGACACTGTTAACGTACGTAAGCTCTTGTCAATAGCGTACGTAATCTTCTTCAGTGTTTTAGACAGTAAACTCTGCCGAGTCCCTACATACGCTAAATCCGGGTGTTACGTACGTAAACACCTTAACGTACGTTAACCCCACTCGTTAGCGTATGTTAACGTCTGTCAGGTATTTAAAAACTTGAACAGACCTCAGACACGTCATTTTCTTTCTTCCTTCTTCCTTGTCCGCGATTTGAGTTCCTTTGAGTGTTTTGGAGCGATTTGTGAAGAGCAGTCCATGGAGTTCCTCGATAGATCGATTGTTGTGCTCCAAACGAAGTTATTCATCATCTTAATCTATCTCTCTCTGCCCTAATCCAAGGTAATTGGCTTGTAATACCATGGGTATTTCATGCTTTAATTACCGTGTATTTCATAAATTAAAATGCAATTTCTATCATTTGTGATGTTGTCTTCCTGTATTATGTGGTTTCATTAAAGTGCTATTGCGATACAATCGTGCGATGTGAATGGAACGAAGGTGACGTACCTTGACACCATTGGTCAATTTCCGGTGAGAATATGACGGTGGCCAATGTCTTGTTCCCCGAGGAATTGTTGACGAGTGAAAAGGTAGTCACCCCGAGTTGGTTAAAATGTGATAAATGACTAAGGGACTGAGTGACTAACGTACGCTAGAGGAGATACATAACGTATGTTAGTTTCGAAGTATTACGTATGTTAACCCGACTTGGTTACGTACGTAAAGGGAGAATTGGTCTCCCGACCAGAATCTTTCCTTTTGACACGGATTGGGTACTTTCAGTGGGCTAGAAGACAAATGAGTCAATTGCTCGTAACGTACGTTATCTGTCGAGCTTAACGTACGCTATGACAGGGAAGCTTACGTACGTTAATAGCCCTACGTACGTAATGAGTAGGGACATTCCAGGCAGTAGCCTCTGGTCGACCTACGTACGTTGTCTCGGGAACACTACGTACATAATGTTCTTTACGTACGTTAATACATGAGTGTTAGCGTACGTTAAACACAATCGGGTGTTATAAATTAACACCTCCCCCTTCATTTTCCTCGGCCATAACACTTGTGCAACCTCCTGAAAAACCTTCCTCAGCCCCCTTAAACGAATTCTAGCCTTCCAAACACTTGTATTGACATCAAGAAGAGGATTACTCAAGCTCCGGGGGAGGTTATCTAGGTCGATCGATCCATTATTTGTCCCTCCTCGTTGTTGTTCGTTGGTTCGTCATCATCGCTCATTGTTCTTCCTCTATTAAGGCAAGTCTATCAATCCTTGAGGTTATCTCTTCGATATTGTTGTTATGCCTATTGGATTACGGGTATTTGGGTAGTTTTGTTAACTTCCGTAGACAATCTAATCGGATGAACTTCTAGTAATCAAAACTATCGTTGCAAGTATATTTTGTTCCCGAACCATTAATTCATGTATCTTGTTGTAATAATCATATGCGAAATTCCCATTTCAATCGACCTTAAAAACATGAACTTAACGAATCAATTGTAGGGGAGATCATGTTAAGAATTCATTCACCCTATGCTAAACTCATTGAAAATCGTGTTAAGAATCCATTCACCCTATGCTAAACTCATTGAAATCCACCTTGATTATATAATTATCGAATGTTAATGTACTAGATGGAGTCAAGCTTGGTAGTATTACCATCATTAAGAATCGATGTTAGGCGTATTTTTATACGCTTATTTATCATTATTTTGTAGTGTTTTGGTGAGTGAAATCATCTAAATGAGCTTTTAATGCCTTGATTTTGTATGATTGACAGGAAATTGAAGTCCGGGAGCTAAAACGAGGCAAAACGGGCGAAAACGGCAAAATCGGGCGATGAGCCGCGCAAGGAATCGAGCCGCGGCACAGAAGACACCACCCGAAGGGCGTAGTAATCAGACTGTGCCGCGGCAAAGCCTGTGAGCCGCGGCACGTAAGAATTATTTAACGCCTGTATTCACTTTTGGCGATGTGCCGCAGACAGTTTAGTGAGCCGCGGCACACTTAGCGGGTTTTGTAGGGCGGCGCGGATTTTGGGCCGTTTCAAAGCCGCCGACCGATTGAGACGGACGCGTTTCTTGATGTCTTGAGCTATAAATAGGGCTTAAGACCCTAATTTAATTATCTGGGAATCATTGAATCTAAAACCTAGGAGAGCTTAAGCTTGGAGACAGAGAAGAGGAGGAAAGCAGAAGAATTCAAGGGCAGAAGGCGGGAGCTGAAGAACGGAGGAATCCGAGCTTCATCTGCGTTTGAATTTTATGCTTTCGTTTATTTATTCTGTATTTTCGCTTTTAGTATGTCGTGCTAAAGCCCTAATCTAGGGTTTTGATGAAACCTTTGTTTTGACGAATTGATTGAGATTATCCAATTTATTACCTTTTTATTGAGTTTTCCCAATTATGTTTAATGCTTGCAATTATCTGGCCAATAGTTGTATTGATTTAATCATTCACTTCGAATCGGGAGAGGAGATTTGGTGAGGAACTATTGGTGAGGACCGTTTATTCGTGAGATAGGAATATACTCATAGGAACTACGTGGCCTTTAGGAGATTTCATGCTTTTTGCCTAGCGACGAGATAATTCACCTAGGGATAGAGTGCGTTAGTCGCCGTTAGATAAATCTATTGACCTCGGGAGAGGCGGTAGAATATATTAGCAATCTCCGCCTTCAATAAATTGGGAAAATTATTTATTACGGATAATCAAGATTAAATTCGGATAAATTAAGGTGGATTCAGAACTCTAGACTTATTTATCATTTGATTCCTTTTATTCAAGCTATCGTTTTCTGTTTAGTCTTTTATTAATTCTTTTAGTTATTAATCCAAAAACCCAACTTCGATTGTTCAAATAAAATTGGAATACGAAAACGTCGGTAGTTAGAGATTCAATCCTCGTGGGAACGATACTCTACTTATCACTTTATTACTTGTAAACGATGACGTGCACTTGCGTGTAGGAAATATCGCAACAAGTTTTTGGCGCCGTTGCCGGGGATTGAAATTTTTCTAATATCGATTTAAGTATTTCCAGTCTTAATTTGAACGTTTTATTTTTATTTTTGTGTATTTATTTTTGTTTATTCGTTTTTTCCTTTCAGGACCTTTCGTTAGTGCATGAGAAGACTCGGTAACGAAGGCTTACTACCTTTGGACACCGAGCTCGAGCGCACTCTAAGAAGGAACAAAAAGGAGAAAAGAGAGCTGCAGACGACGGTCAACATGGCCGAGAATATTGAAATCCAAGGAGGAGACAACCAAGTGCGGCAAGTTCAACCGGAACTAGCTCTTCGGGATTATGCCATGCCGCAAGTCAACGCAAATTTTTCGGGAATTCGGCGTCCCACCATCCAAGCTAATAACTTTGAGATCAAGCCCGCCATTATTCAGATGGTGCAGGCGAGCCCATTCTGTGGATTGCCGAAGGACGACCCGAATGCCCACATTGCGTCTTTCCTTGAGATATGCGACACTTTCAAAACTAATGGTGTCACCGACGACGCCATCCGATTGAGGCTTTTCCCTTTCTCTTTGAGGGATAAAGCAAAGTTTTGGTTAAATTCCCTACCGCCGGGGTCGATTACAACGTGGGAGAGGTTAGCGCAAGCCTTCCTTGCAAAATTTTTCCCACAGCTAAGACGGCGCGGTTGAGAAACGAGATAACCACTTTTGCCCAGTACGATATGGAAACGCTCCACGAGGCGTGGGAGCGATATAAAGAATTGCTTCAAAGATGCCCTCATCACGGCATTCCTGATTGGCTTCAGCTGCATACGTTTTATGGTGGTTTGAGTGCTTCTACACGCACTCTTGTGGATGCGGCCTCCGGTGGAACATTCATGGGAAAATCTATGGCCGAGGCTCACGTGCTTTTGGAAGATATGGCCGAAAACGCATACCAATGGCCATCAGAAAGATTGACACCGAAAAGAGTAATGGAAGTTTCAAGCAATGATCCGATCTCCACCTTGACAGCTCAAGTCGCCGCTTTGACACAACAGCTCCAGACATTTTCGCACGCACCAACCACCGTTACCATTGAGACATGTAATTGGTGTAACGGATCACACCCGAGCGCGGAGTGTCAATTTGGAAATCCGTTCGAGCAAAATCAGATGGAGCAGGCTCAATTCGTAGGAAATGGGAATCGACCGAATAACCCGTACTCCAATACTTATAATCCGGGGTGGCGCAATCATCCCAACTTTTCATGGAGAAATGGACAGAACGCACACCAGCCCCCTTTCGCCCAGAATCAACAGCAGCCCCCTTCCGCTCCCAAAGTGTCTCTCGAGGAAGCGCTTGCAAAATTGGCGGCAAATACGAGTCAATTTATGACTCGGACGGAAGCTACATTACAAAATCATTCTGCTTCCATTCGGAATTTGGAGGTCCAGCTGGGCCAAATCGCTAATGTGTTGACAGCTCGTCCGGAGGGAGCATTGTCGAGTACAACAGAGACTAATCCTAGAGAGAGTCTAAACGCAGTTAGCTTGAGAAGCGGGAGAGAGTTCGGATCAGCCCTGAGTGGGTAAAGAGAAGAAAGTGATTGAGGAAGAGATGGATTTAAAGCCGAGGAGTCAAAGGATGTGAAGCCGGATAACTTGAAGACATGTGTTCCCCCTGCTCCGCTTCCGCAGACTACAAGAAAGAAGGGCGGACAAACAATTTTCTAAATTCCTTGATGTGTTCAAAAGCTTCACATAAATATTCCGTCACGACGCATTGGAGCAGATGCCGAGTTATGTCAAATTCATGAAAGATATATTATCTAAGAAGAGAAAACTTGAAGAGTTTGAAATGGTCACCTTGATGAGGAGTGCAAAGGCAATTCTTCAAAAGAAGCTCCCACCTAAATTAAAAGATCCGGGAAGCTTCAACATACCTTGCACCATGGGGAATTTTTCATTTAATAAGGCACTATGCGATCTTGGTGCGAGTATCAACCTCATGCCTCTGTCGATTTTCCAAAAGCTGAATATTGGGGAAGCTAAGCCAACCACAGTCTCATTACAATTGGCGGACCGATCGATAAAGTATCCGAGGGGAGTGATCGAGGATGTATTAGTTAAGGTTGACAAGTTCATCTTTCCAGCCGACTTCATCGTACTAGACATGGAGGAAGATGACAATATTTCGATCATCTTGGGACGACCGTTTCTAGCGACGGGCCGAACCCTTATAGATGTGGAAAAGGGAGAGCTAACTCTGAGGGTCCAAGACGAGGAAATTACTTTTCAAGTATTCAAGTCATTCCCATGTCCAGGAAGTGCTGATAAAGGATCACAAATTGAGAGGGTGAATGCCGTTGAAAGAGGAAAGCACCGAAAACATCGTCGGTGGGAAAAATCAGATGTTGTGTTAAATGGCCCGAGTTTTAAGAAGGATGTAGAACAAGTGGCGTTCCTCGAGCATGAGGAGAAATCTGCTGCAATCGTGGGTTCGTTTGTGAAGGAGTAAAGTGAGCCAAAAGCCAAGCGAAAATTAGTCATGGAGAAATCGGGTGTTTCGGAAAATTTTTCAAGTCGAAACCTTTTCACAAACAACATTTGATGACCGAACCGAAACTCGAACCACTGATGACCAATGGTCATAATTTTAACCAAAATATAAACGGTTCGATGAACGGGGCGGAAGCCAAATGGAGTTTGCGAAAAGCGAACTAACGTTGTCCAATAGGTCCGGCTGAAGACTATAAACTTAGCGCTCCTCGGGAGGCAACCCGAGTATTAGTTGTAGATTCTTTGTTGTTTGCTTGCATTTTTAGAGTCTCTTTTTGTCTTCTTTCTTCTTTGATCCATCCTTCCCTCTCATCTTAATGATTTCGTGTAAAATTTCTGTGCAGGAATCAGCAAAAGGGGATAAATTCAATGATGGGCCGCGGCACAGTCCAGGTGAGCCGCGGCACACACCAGCTGAGGAAAAATGGCCGATCAAATCGTACTCAGGCCGCGGCATGACCTTACCGAGCCGCGCCACACCAGGTCGCTGAGCCGCGGCACCCGATAACTGAGCCGCGGCACACTAAATGGTCAAGAAACGCCCATGGCGCCTGTACTTTGTGCCGCGGCATACTAAGGCTGAGCCGCGGCACACTAAAACACTGAGCCGCGGCATACGAAATCTGAGCCGCGGCACCCGACGACATATCAAAACGTCCAAGTCCGACTGTACTTTGGGCCGCGGCTCACTTTTATTGTGCCGCGGCCCCCGTCGCAAAATAAGAGCAGCCAGGTAAGGCTCTTTCAGTCGATCGGCCTGCATAGTATACTTCTACCCTCCCTCCCTTCCTTCCTGCACACATGGAGGTTAGTTGGCTCCACTCTATGAGTCTCCTTCTCAAATTCTCCAGGTTATTTTTGATTTCTAAATCATAGGTGATTATTGATGTGAAAAGATTTGGAGTTTTATATTGCTAGTTGTTCTTCATTGTTGTTTCTGAAATGGAGTTGGAATATGGGGAATTTGTTATTGTGATGGAATTGATGTTTATGAACGAATTGTTGATGATGTTTTTGTAATTCAGGGCTATAATCTGTGTTATTATTTTTGGGATTTGGAAGTAACCATCAAAATTTTTGTTCTTCATTTTAACTTGTGCACACAAGGTGTTCGATAAATTGCAGCAATGGAAAATTGCTCATTCAGCTACACCACCCTCCTCACCGGACGATGCCGGCACCAGCTCCTGAGCAGACTGGAGGGGAGTACTTGACCTTTTACTTTTCTTGCATTCCATTTTTTGTCCATTGAGGTCAATGTACGTCCTAAGTTTGGGGGGGGATTTACATTCAGTCTACATTCATTGCTGTACTCTATTTTCTTGCTGTACATTATATTTTGTTGCACTTTTCTTTTCTTTGCGAAAATTTTTTAGATAGCCTTGCTTGCCGTAGTTTTTCTTTATTCGTGAATTTTTGTGCTTCTATTTTGTGTGATACTGATGTTACGACACTGTCTTTCTCTCTGAAGAAGCGGGCGAGTTCTAGTCGAGTTGTAGTCAGTTATTTCTGTTCTGCTTAGTATTCAATTAGGTCCGAAATTTTTCGTGATTGTAGAGGTCTTGGCAGATAAGAGACGATACATACTTGTTTAAAATCCCCATCAATACGTGTGGCTACATTTTCCCGGATAGTGAGTCGTACTGTTTCTTCAGTCGTGTTAGCACTTAGTTTGAGTTTTGAGTCGGTCAGTTTTTCCCTAAAAGTCGAGATAAAGTGTTCTATGAAGGGAAGTCTAGTAACCGGGGGCATTCGCGTGACCCGTTGTTTACTCTCGCGTAAAACGACGACCCCGATTAGACTAGTAATTTAGATATTTCACATGTGCAAATGATAGGGAGCCTAGTAACCGGGGGTATTCGCGTGACCCGCTGTCTACTCTCGCGTAAAACGGCAACCTTGATTCGGACATGTGGAAATTATGTATTCGAGTTGTTTCTCCGCTGTAGACGGGAACTTAGTAACTAGAAGCATCCATGTGCCCCATGAGTGTCTTTTACGTCAAACGGTTTCCTAATACATGAGAATGGAAGTTCCACCCTAGGATTATCCCGATGAAACATCCCGAGATCCTAACCTAGTGGTCGACTCGAATCAAATTCTTGAGCATATTTATATAAGGGAATACTGTCCGAGATTTATTTGTTATGAGACTCGTGAAAATTTGTGCCTTTCAACTGTGGAACGGGACGAACTAGTTTGGCTGTGTTAGCCTTTCATATTGACGGTCGATTTGACTCATGTTTTGTTAATCTTTGAGCTGAAATTTTCTTCATGAACGAATGATTAGGACTGAACTTGATTACTTTGCGGAATCATTATTCTGAGTGCAGCTCGCTTTTATGACACTCGTATTATTTAGAGAGAATGGCAGGATAGTATTGATTAGGTTGAACACTATGAGTTGCACGATGATTCACGACATTCTTTTATTGACTTTAATTCTTTTTGCTTGAGGACAAGCAAAGGCTTAAGTTTGGGGTATTTGTTAGGCGTATTTTTATACGCTTATTTATCATTATTTTGTAGTGTTTTGGTGAGTGAAATCATCTAAATGAGCTTTTAATGCCTTGATTTTGTATGATTGACAGAAATTGAAGTCCGGAGCTAAAACGAGGCAAAACGGTAGCAAAAGCGGACGATGAGCGCGGCGCAAGGAATCTGAGCCGCGGCACAGAAGACACCGGCCGAAGGCGAGTAATCAGACTGTACTGCGGCAAAGCCAGTGAGCCGGCACAGAAGAATTATTTAACGCCTGTATTCACTTTTGGCGATGTGCCGCGGCACAGGTTTAGTGAGCCGCGGCACACTTAGCGGGTTTTGTAGGGCGGCGCGGATTTTGGGCCGTTTCAAAGCCAGTTTTCGACCGATTGAGACGGACGCGTTTTACTGATGTGCTGAGCTATAAATAGGGCTTAAGACCCTAATTTAATTATCTGGGAATCATTGAATCTAAAACCTAGGAGAGCTTAAGCTTGGAGACAGAGAAGAGGAGGAAAGCAGAAGAATTCAAGGGCAGAAGGCGGGAGCTGAAGAACGGAGGAATCCGAGCTTCATCTGCGTTTGAATTTTATGCTTTCGTTTATTTATTCTGTATTTTCAGTTTTTAGTATGTCGCTAAAGCCCTAATCTAGGGTTTTGATGAAACCTTTGTTTTGACGAATTGATTGAGATTATCCAATTTATTACCTTTTTATTGAGTTTTCCCAATTATGTTTAATGCTTGCAATTATCCGCCAATAGTTGTATTGATTTAATCATTCACTTGAATCGGGAGAGGAGATTTGGTGAGGAACTATTGGTGAGGACCGTTTTTCTGTGAGATAGGAATATACTCATAGGAACTACGTGGCCTTTAGGAGATTTCATGCTTTTTGCCTAGCGACGAGATAATTCACCTAGGGATAGAGTGCGTTAGTCGCCGTTAGATAAATCTATTGACCTCGGGAGAGGCGGTAGAATATATTAGCAATCTCCGCCTTCAATAAATTGGGAAAATTATTTATTACGGATAATCAAGATTAAATTCGGATAAATTAAGGTGGATTCAGAACTCTAGACTTATTTATCATTTGATTCCTTTTATTCAAGCTATCGTTTTCTGTTTAGTCTTTTATTAATTCTTTTAGTTATTAATCCAAAAACCCAACTTCGATTGTTCAAATAAAATTGGAATACGAAAACGTCGGTAGTTAGAGATTCAATCCTCGTGGGAACGATACTCTACTTATCACTTTATTACTTGTAAACGATGACGTGCACTTGCGTGTAGGAAATATCGCAACAATCGACCATTGAAATCGTTGTGTGAAACGGAAAACCACCGAATAGAGAACTCAGAGTAGAGAATTGAATTAGTAGTATGGAGTTCAATTATGCTATACTCGATTTTTGTCAACCGAAATAATATTGGTAATAATCTTGTTGAGAAAATTGTTATAACAATCGTTAATCAAAGGATTAAACCATGTAATAATGTGTATTGCTATTGAGTTTAGAAAAATGATACTAGTTTTGTGAAATCGGACTAAGTTAAGAATTCGGTTAGGAAAGGGAATGGGAAACTAGTTTTATTCGCCGTTATACATATGAAATGTTGATCGAGGATTATGTGATTAGGTTGAACTCGATTGGTCGTGGAAGTTCAAATTGTCGTAAGGCACTTACCGTCGGATTTAAGGCAAGCAAAATCTTGCTCGAGAAGTGTTAACTTTATTTACAATATTCGGAATATATGAATGTGCTGTTGCGTGATGAATGCCGAACGATTGTCTTTCTCTAGAAATTGTGTTACAAAGGGGCCGATGTGTTGGGGATAAAACCTGAATGGTACCCGTGTGGAAATGTGTTGAGGGATAAGACCTAAAATGGCACCCATGTTCAGGAGTATTTATGTATAAATAATTCCGTGACCCTTGGTTGCGACATTGGGGTTTATGTGTTAAAAGAGAAAGACAACGTCAGCTATACTGTGAATGATCATCTATATGTTATGTGGTACGGTGCTAATAAATCGCATATTTCGTTGTGAAACACTGTTATTGATTATCATTCTCTGACCCCTGTTGTCTGGCATGATTCGTCGTGCCACGTAAATTTGTTGAATATGTGCAGGACATTCCCATAAACCTTTGTTTTAATTGCATGTGAGACCAAGCCTTTGTTTTAATTGCATGTGAGACTCAACTCTGTAATCACACATTTGACTTGTACTGTCTAGAGATACCGTAAATGCGTTATTTCCATTTTCAATCTTTCATCTTAATCCTGTGTTTTTCTGGAATAAAGTTGCAATTACATCACTCATTCCAGAAAAAAACAAGATTGGGATGATAGATCGAAAATGAAAATAACACATTTACAGTATCTGCAGACAGTAAAGTCATGCAATTCAAATGTATGATTACAGTGTTGGGTCTCACATGCAATTAAAACAAAGGTTTGCGGTGCGACGGGTCTCACATGGGACAAGAAGTGCAAATTTAGTAAGAATGAATATCCTACTTACTTTTCATATCCTCCTCACGGGTCACAGTTGTTGCGTTTCCCTACACCAACACGCCCAAACCTTCTTCTATCAAACTCATATTTCTTCACATTCTCCATCACCCGATCTTCATACGTTTGATCATAGTCGGCACCTTTCCCATCCTTAAACTTCTCTCATATAATGCAAGAATTAAGATGAGAATGTTAGTATGAAATAAAACTCAAATTAAAAACTAGTATAAAAAATAAAATGAAAATCGACCTCACCTACATATCTTCTATTTTCTATATCTAAAAATAAATCGAGGCCAATATAGCGAACATTTTTCAGTGCTGGACAAACAGTTCTATCAAGTTAAATGAATTTCAAAATGAACTTTTCCAAGAATATATGAAAAATAAAATTATATATATATATATATACACACACACACACATATTCTATTTGCCAACAACCTCGCTTGGGATACGCAAGCTACAAATACATAAAAGTACCCTGTAGACAGAGTAAATTTTCTCCATTGCTATTGATTCATTGATGCAAATTCCAAAACACAAATCATAATCAAAGTAAAAATAATTAGTAACCTACATTTCGTATTGACAATGTTGCAGTTATCTCATACAAATAAAGAAATGGGTAGTTTATATAGTTAACACGTTAATTTCAGCTACAATTTCCCAATTATACCCTTCTCTAATTTATTATACAAAATAATGTCAAGTAGTAAATTAATGTAACTGCTACATTGTATATTGGGATATCAAACCTTTTGCATTCTTATCAATCTTCCATTTCCCCGGAGAAATCAGTTATCGATTACACCAAATTAGTGAATAAGATGAACTTTCAAAGGTTGATAAACATGGAAAATTTTGAAAATTTCACCAATAATCTTGAAACTAAATTTGAAAACCCAACGACACATGTAGAAATTAACAAAGGTTTAATGTTAGAAATAGGTGCAAATGACTGGACTTGAACAGAACCACAACCTTTAACAAGACTAAAATATAGAAAGCTCCATGATGGCTAGCCAATTCTTACAAATATAATGACAAAAATTGATCTTAATCTATGTGTTCCGGAACATGAGATGGTTGAATCTGATCTGAGTCAGTCGGTTGCTGCTGATGTTTACTTGTCGTAGGACGGGTTCTACAATCCAGATATTAGGTTTTCAACTAGATTTGAATAAGTTGCCTACTAAAACTCGACGATTAATGCGGTACAGTCACCGGCATTTAGATCTCCTGCAATTGATTTTGATGGGTTCACAAGTAGAGAAAATCCACTACAACTAAAGTGGCCGGAAGTATTCAATCGCTTATGCAAAAAAAAAATAGATCTCACAAGGGAGAGTTAGTAAATAGAGCTATTGCAAAGGTATTAGACTTATTTTCAGTAGCTACTCGATCAGTGTCTAGTGCTTGGCATGAAGTGAGCTGGGTCTCCATGAGGTTCCAGGTGATAGCCAAGAGACTGACCCAACGACCTATGACCTAGCAATGGTGGATGTAGACTCCATGAAATGGACTATAGTAGTCTTCATGTAGTTGGGACTTACGTTTTGACGATACAGTCAAAGAGTTTGACTTCGTACAAAATGAAGAGGAACTTTGTGTATACAAGAGGGTTAGTGGGAGCAAGATCGCATTCTTAGTACTATATGTAGATGACATTATACTAATAGGAAATGATGTAGGAATGCTCAGTTGGCTTTCGAGTTATTTCTCCATGAAAGACTTGGGAGAAGAAACCTATATTCTTGGGATTCAACTCTACTGGGATAGAGCGAAGAGAATGTAGGTCTTTCCCAAGCCCTCTATATAGATAAAATCTTAAAGCGATTTAAGATGGATGATTCTAAAAGAGGGTTCCTTCCGATGCGACATGGAATAAAAGTTTCCTCGAAGATGTGTCCTCAAAGTGAGGAACAACGAAAGGAAATGAGTAATATACCATATGCATCAGCCGTGGGTAGCCTTATGTATGCTATGTTGTGTACAAGACCTGACGTTGCGCATGCTGTGAGTGTGGTAAGTAGGTTTCGGGCTAACCCAGTTAGGGAACAGTAGACCACCGTAAAGAACGTTCTCAAGTACTTTAGAAGGACTAGAGATCTGGTTCTTAAATATGGTGGTGGAGAACTGAATGATGGGCTTCACTGATTCAGACTTCCAAGGATAGAAAGACGACTCTATGTCTACTTCTGGCTACATTATACTCTTAATGGAGGAGCAGTATCTTAGTATAGTGCCAAGTATAGCGCGACTGCTGATTCCACCTGTTAGACTGAGTATAAAGCGGCCTCGGAGGCCTCTAAAGGAAGGGTTAAGAAGTTACTGGGTAAACTTCACGTGACACCATGTGCTGCGCTGCCTGTTTTCATTTTTATATGATAACAATAGAGCGGTAGCATAGGCCTAGGAGCCGAGGTTTCATAATGGTACAAAACATATTGAGAGAGTATCATCTCGTGAGAGAACTCGTTTGCAAAGGGATACATTGTGCTGCATAGAGTAGAGTCAGCCGACAACATCACTGATCCACTGACCAAGCCACTTTATCATATTAGCTTGGAGCGTCATATGGAGAACATGGGTATTAGATACCATAGTGAGTGACATTGAGTGAAAGTGGGAGATTGTTAGGAGTATGCCCTCGAATGCCACTCAGAGGATGTTGAGTGTGTAATATCTGAGATTTTTATTCTGATTAATTTGAAGTATTTTATTTTAGAC
Source organism: Orobanche coerulescens (assembly GCA_033398695.1). Lineage (NCBI taxonomy): Eukaryota > Viridiplantae > Streptophyta > Magnoliopsida > Lamiales > Orobanchaceae > Orobanche > Orobanche coerulescens. The sequence goes on from CM065803.1 coordinate 162,212,440, forward strand.
TGGAAATTTCTCGGTTTTCGAGCGTTGGTATTATTATTATCGACAATCGATTTTGTGTTTATAGCCATATGTGGTGATTTGTTGTATATTATTTTCATTTCGGATCGATGTTGTTGTCCGCGAGCGTTTCGTCGTGTTCGTTCCGTGCGTTTTTAAGAATCGAGTCGTGAGGCCACGGCGGTGGCGTGGCCAGACGATTGCGGGAGGAACCGCGAGGGTACTGGCTCGCCGGACGGGCGCGGCAGGGACCGGCATAGCGTACGCTACTTCCGGGAGGCTGCACGCGCTAACCGGCAGTTGTAGCGCACGCTATGCGGCACCCAGCGCACGCTACCTGGGCCGAGCAGTAATGCCCTGAGGTTCTGGACTCCAGAGAGTTGGCCGGTAGCGCACGCTACGGCCGGTCGCTGCGCGTGCTAACCGGCAAACGTAACGCACGCTGCTCGGCATCTAGCGCGCGCTACCTGGGCGAGGGATCAGTCCAGGAGCCTCTTGTCACGCTTTGGCTATGGAAGCTTGTCGAGATTCTTCTCCAGATTTCTTGTGTTTACTTGATAGATGTTGTAACATTCTGGAAGCCCTCCGGAATGATCATAGAAAGGATTAGAAGAATGTAGATTGACTTGTAATCTCTTGTATGTTCTAGATACTTGTAGATTATTGAACATTCTAGAAGATGTAGATGGAGACCTATATAAGGAGCTCCAAGCCCCTCATTTGTACATCATCCGAAGTTGAGAAATAAAAGTTGCTTTCTAAAGAGCAGTTTCTCTCTCTAACTTTCTCTCTCTAAAATACTTCAATCTTCCGCACTTAACCGACAAGGGTTGGGAAAGCCTGCCTTAGTGGCCGAAGGACTGAGTTGCTAAGGGGCACACGGCATAACTCGACGGACTGAAGTTTGCCCGTGACACGTGGTATCGGAGCCCGGTTTGTTGGTAAAGTGAGAGAATGAGCGGAAACAGCAGCATGGTCGAAGGGAACAATGCTGGCGATGATGGTCGCAAGACCAAGAAAGGTGGTAGAGACAAGTCCCGGGATCTTGCATCCTCGATGGAAGCAAGGATGACCAAGGTCGAGGTGGCTGTTGGTGAAACCATCGAACGGATGGATGTCCTTGAAGAAAAGCGATATTGAGGACAAGGTGTTGCTTGCCCTTAACGAGTTGAAGTCCACACTTCTTGGCGAGGTAGCCAAATTGCGGGAAGAACTGACCGCACGGTTGGAAAAGACCGAGGAGGATTGTGCATTGTGCAAGGCAGCTGTGGCAGGTGGCACTATGGCAAGAGAGACGCCGCGCATTCGGGCACCAGAACCTCCAAAGTACTCGGGTAAGCGTAATGCCAAAGAACTTGATAATTTCTTTTGGTCTCTCGAAACCTATATGGATGCAGTACGTATAAGGGATGATGAGGACAAGATCAAGTCGGCGATCTTGTACCTAAGTGATGACGCTGCCTTATGGTGGAGACGGCGCCATCAAGACATCGCACGAGGGACATGCCGGATAGATACTTGGGAAGAATTCAAGGTGGACTTGAAAAAGCAATTCTATCCGGAGAATGCCGAGAGTCTGGCCATGAAGAAGCTGCGTGGCCTGAAACAATCGGGGAGTGTGAAGGATTATGTCAATGAGTTCTCCTCACTCATGTTGGAACTTCCCGAAATGTCGGACAAGGATCGATTGTTCTATTTCTTGGACGGGTTGCAGTCCTGGGCAGCCCTTGAACTGAGAAGGCAGAAGGTCCAAGATCTATCGGAAGCAATTGCTGCGGCCGAGGAAATTGTGGAATTCCGAAAGGACTTCGCACAGCGAAAGGACAAGAAGGGAGGCAAGGAAAAAGGTGGGGGAGACAGACCTCACAAGACGGGATATAAGCCAACCTTCAAAGGGAAAGAAAAGACCCATGAAGTCAAGAAGAGAGAGTGCTTCTTATCTGGGGGTCCACACTTCGTCCAGGAGTGCCCGAAGAAGAAAGCACTAAATGCCATAATAAGCCAACAGGAGGAACGGGCCGAAGAAATGCAGATGGGGTCGATGCAACTCCTCAATGCAATGAAGGCGAAGGAAGAAACCGTGATGGTACCCAAGGCAGAAAAGGTCAGGAATGGTCTCATGTATGTTGAGGCCAAGATAAATAAGGGATTCAAAAAGGCCTTAGTAGACACGGGAGCCACTCACAACTTCTTAGCTGAGGACGAGGCGGTTCGTCTGGGTGTAAAAGTTTCCAAGGAAATGGGATGGATGAAAATAGTGAACACACCATCAAGACCCATAATTGGCGTGGCTAAGCAAGTCCCGGTCCAACTGGCGGATTGGCAGGGCAAGCTTGACTTGATAGTGGTCCGAATGGATGATTATCGGATGGTGCTAGGCATGGAATTCCTGGAAAGGATAAAGACGGTAACCATCCAAGATGCCCAAATTCTGAGCATAACGCCGAACAAGGTAACCTTCGATATTCCATTATTACGTGGAAAGCTCGAGTCCCGTATGTTGTCGGCTATGCAGGTATCAAAAGGATGTAAGAGGGGGCAAGAGACTTACCTTGCTGCCCTAAAGACGGACGACCCAATTGTCGGCAAGGAAGTCCCGACAGAAATCGAAGAAGTGCTATCCGAATTTAAGGACGTGATGCCTCCCGAGTTGCCCAAAAAGTTACCACCAAGGAGGGAGGTAGATCACGAGATTGAGCTGGAACAGGGGGTGAAGCCTCCTGCGATGGGGCCGTACCGGATGGCTCCGCCAGAGTTGGAAGAGCTTCGAAGACAGTTGAAAGATTTACTTGATGCTGGCTATATTCGTCCTTCCAAAGCTCCTTATGGCGCCCCGGTGTTATTCCAGAAGAAACAAGACGGTAGCTTGCGGATGTGCATTGACTACCAGGCGCTTAACAAGGTTACTATAAAGAACAAATACCCAATACCTTTGGTGGCTGACCTATTCGATCGCTTGGGGAAGGCAAAGTGGTTCTCAAAACTAGACTTGCGGTCGGGGTATTGGCAAGTACGCATTGCAGAAGGAGATGAGCCAAAAACAACCTGCGTAACGAGGTATGGTTCATTTGAGTTCTTGGTTATGCCCTTTGGCTTGACAAATGCACCTGCGACTTTCTGCACTCTCATGAATAAGATATTTCACCCATTCTTGGACAAGTTTGTTGTTGTGTATCTGGATGACATAGTAATATACAGCGAGTCCTTGAATGAACATGCTAAACATCTACGGAAAGTGTTCCAAGTCCTGAGGGAGAACGAATTATACGTAAAACTGGAGAAATGTGCGTTCGCCCAAACGGAGGTAATGTTCTTGGGGCACAAGGTGAAAGAAGGAATGATCTTAATGGACACAAAGAAAGTGCAGGCTATTGCCGAGTGGGAGCCTCCTCATAACGTCTCCGAACTTCGGTCATTCTTAGGATTGGTGAACTACTATCGGCGTTTCATTGACGGATATTCGGCGAGGGCAACGCCATTAACTAATTTACTCAAGAAGAAGGTTGCGTGGGATTGGACGGACGAGTGCCAAGAATCCTTCGAGAATCTGAAGGTGGCAGTCATGAATGACCCAGTGCTAAAACTTCCGGACTACACAAAGCCTTTTGAGTTACACTCGGATGCCTCCGACTATGCCATTGGAGGAGTCCTAATGCAGGATGGGCATCCTGTTGCATACGAGTCCCGGAAGTTAAACGAGACGGAACGGCGGTACCCGGTCCATGACAAGGAAATGACGGCGATAATCCATTGTCTTCGTACGTGGAGACATTACTTGCTCGGGAGTCACTTCGTGATCAAGACGGACAATGTGGCGACTAGCTATTTCCAAAATCAAAAGAAGATCACCCCGAAGCAAGCACGGTGGCAAGACTTCTTGGCTGAATTTGATTATTCTATGGAATATAAGCCATGAAAACGAACGTTGTTGCGGATGCTCTAAGTCGGAAAGCCTCACTAGCATCTATCACCCAAGTGCAGTGTGACCTTGCCGACCGGATAAGAGACGGAATTGCCCAAGACCCCTTGGCCCAAAAATCTGGTGGAACTGGCAAAGGAGGGCAAGACAAGGAAGTTCTGGAAAGAGAATGGCTTACTCTTTACTATTGGAGATAGGTTGTATGTACCCCGATGGAACAACCTTAGAAGGGAAGTGCTGAAGGAGTGCCATGATTCGAAATGGGCGGGACACCCAGGTACTCTTCGTACTAAAGCGCTTGTTGAGCAGTCATTTTACTGGCCTAACTTGCAGGATGACGTGAACGCCTACGTAAAGACCTGCTTGGTCTGCCAACAAGACAAGGTTGAACAAAGTAAACCAGCGGGACTTCTAGAGCCATTGCCTATTGCCGAACGTCCGTGGGACAGTCTTACGATGGACACTACCAAGGTCGGAAGGATGCGGGTCTATCATGGTAGTAATTGACCGGTTCTCCAAGTATGGGACATTCATACCGGCAACAAAGGATTGTAAGGCCGAGGAAGCTGCCCGACTATTCTTGAAGCATGTGGTAAAGTACTGGGGAGTTCCTCGGAGTATCATAAGCGACCGAGACCCGCGATTTACAGGAAAGTTTTGGAGGGAGCTGTTCAAGTTGATGGGGTCAAACCTCTACTTCTCGACAAGCTTTCACCCCCAAACGGATGGCCAAACTGAATGCATAAATCATTTGCTGGAGATTTATCTCCGACACTTTGTAAGTGCCAACCAGTCCGACTGGGCTCGTTTGCTTGATATTGCACAATTCTCTTACAACTTGCAGCGGAACGAGTCCACCCAACGAAGTCCATTTGAGCTAGTGCTGGGGCAACAACCAACGACACCCCAGGAACTAGTTCGGAAATATGAAGGTGCGAGTCCGGCAGCGTACAAACTTGCTAAAGGTTGTAACGAAGAACATGACATAGCAAGGGCGTATCTGACTAAGGCTGCCAAACGAATGAAGAAGTGGGCGGACGACAAGTGCCGTCCGAGGGAATTTCAAGTAGGGGACCAAGTGCTGGTCCGAATGATCAGAAGAAACATTAAGGCGATCCGTCAAGTACACAAAGGCTTGACACGGCGATATGAAGGACCCTTTGAGATAGTGAAGAAGGTCGGAACGCGGTCCTATCGGCTCAATCTTCTTAATGACTTCAAAATTCACCCGGTCTTCCATGTGAGTCTTTTGAAACCATATTACAAGGATGAGGAAGACCCAACCCTAAATAAGTCAGATCGAGCCCCGCCTGCCCACACGGTGTCCTTTGAGAAAGAAATCGAAGAAATCTTGGCGGATCGACAGGTTGGAAAATGGGGAACACCCCGCTGGACGGAGTACTTAGTGCGCTGGAGAAGTTTGCCAGACAGAGAAGCTTTGTGGGAAAAGGAGCAATACTTGTGGCAATTCAAAACCAAAATTGAAGCATACAAGGCAAAACCTTGACGGGGACGTCAAGACTCAGGTGGGGGATAGAAAGGATTAGAAGAATGTAGATTGACTTGTAATCTCTTGTATGTTCTAGATACTTGTAGATTATTGTACATTCTAGAAGATGTAGATGGAGACCTATATAAGGAGCTCGAAGCCCCTCATTTGTAAATCATCCGATGTTGAGCAATAAAAGTTCCTTTCTAAAGAGCAGTTTCTCTCTCTAACTTTCTCTCTCTAAAATACTTCAATCTTCCGCACTTAACCGGCAAGGGTTGGGAAAGCCTGCCTTAGTGGCCGAAGGACTGAGTTGCTAAGGGGCGCACGTCATAACTCGACGGACTGAAGTTTGCCCGTGACACTCTGGACTGGACCATGGTCGGCCCGCTAGCGCACGCTGCCGGAACGCTAGCGCACGCTACGGCGGTCTGCCTATATAATTGACCGAGCATCCCTGTTTCAACCCATTTTTTCATTTCATTCTTTTCTTTCCGCGGCCAGAGGTTTTGAGATCAAGGAGACATGTTATTGAACAAAAAATCCACGAAGATCCTGAGTCCATATCATTGATCGATCAATCCATAACATCCTTCAATCGACCGAATCAAGGTTAGTTTTTCCTAAAATCCAAACTTTGGGAAATTTGGGGATCTTGATAGATTTCATTCGTTCGAGCCATATGAACTTAGATTACTGATGGATAATTGTAGATTAAGTTGTATTCTATCAATTTCATCATCTTTCCACGGTTTTGTCATGTTCGATTCGTCGTTTATATGAGCTTTTAATTGACACCTTCAAGGTGTCCGAGAAAATGCCGCTGAGGGAGATTCAGTCGTTTTGTGATGTTTTTCCTCATGTGATTGATTGTTTATTTGATAATAGGATATTAGGGACGAATTCCCTATGAAAATCTGGTGTTGAGCCCTTCCGATCATTGTTTTCATTGGAGTTCCGAATTTTTCCAATCGACCGTATTTTCGGAGTATTCGCGAGAGATTACCAAGGCAAGTACCTTGATATACGATTTGTAACTACGTGAAATCATTGTTGTCGAAGTGTATGAATTTATACGGGTGTATATATGTGTATATATATATGTGTGTGTATATATATATAGAAATATAGATTTATATACATTTATATGTTAAATATATATATATGTATATACGTATATTGATATATATGTCTATATTGGTGAATGCGGAGAGATGAGTGCTAACACTAGTTGACGTACTCAACTTGGATTGATGGATGAACTATACTTATAGATGTAATATAGTAAGGTGATATATATATATATATATATATATATATATATATATTCGGTTGAGTTGCGATATAAGGATATATGTGTAGTGTTGGGGTTTTACCGAAGACTTATTGTGTTGAGTCTTGATTAATAACGTGCGTGTTATTGTTTATTTGTGTGGTTATGGACTGGCGGAGAAATTGTGTGACATGATGTACTGAGTTGATAATTGTTGTGATGTTTGTCTGTGTGCTTGATGATTGAAATAATGTGGATACTTGTTGTGAGAAACGTCGTATCTGGGAACCTCTGAGGGCGGGGCGTGCACTCCGGCCTGGTGTATGCTGCAATGTGCGGCTCCATATGGGTGGTGAATGCCGATGTTACCTAATGCGCGCGCAAGGGGCGGCTCTTGCGGGAGTGATCGCCGGCGCGGTTACATGTTCAATGAGCAGCCAACATGATGGAGTGAACGCCGGTACACAGGTGCGCAAGGGAGGCGCCTGACAGGCTTATTGGTTACGGGTATTTGAGTGATAGCTAAGACCCCGTTACCGAACGATGTTCGTATCTCAAATTCTTTCAACTCACTTTTAAATGTTTGTCTTGATATAGACCGCGATTTATGTTTTTGAAAGCTTGTTTCAACTTGTTTTTAAAGTGTTGGTATCAGGGTTAATTAACCAAGGAGGTTTGACGAAATCTCCGAGGGTTAATTAATCGGGGGTCTTGAGAAGGATATGTCGAATGAGAGATTGTGCCTTTGATTGTATTGTGGTGCTATTCTGTGTATTGGGTCGAGGACCCTGTGGAATGTTGAGATGTTTGATTTCGTGATGATGTTAGTTAGATTGGGTTGAGAACCCTGTGAGATGTTGTAATGATTTCATTTGTGACAGTGTTATATAAATTGGGTCGAGGACCCCGAATAAGTTGACTTGGTTTTCGTGTAATTGTTTTCCATATGTTGGGTCACGGACCCGAGAGCTTTGAAATTATTTCCAAAAGTATTCCCATTCGATTTTCAAAACCCCAAGACGGCCCGAGTCAATAATAATGTTTTCAAACTATCTTATCAAATTGGTTTTCCTTTTATAACAGGTTTTTTTTTTTTTCAAGCTAGATCTTTTGACTCATTGGGCTTGTTTTAGAGTTTCATTGATGTTATGATCCGTAAAGGGAATATGGATATATGATTACCTTTCACCTTGTGTAAACGAATGCTTTGATGTGCTGTTTGTGGGATTGTCTGGATTATGTTAAGGCTTCGCGGCGGTTGAATTTTGTGTTGTTATTGTTCGTATATCTTGTATATTATGTACTTGCACTAGCAAAATTCCAGTTTGCTAACCCCCGATTTTTCGGGGGGTGGGTGCCTGTTATGCGCTCAGGTTTTGGCAGCTCGGGAGTAGTCACGGGATTGGCTTGGAAGAAGATGGAAGACGACGATGCTAATCACACCAGAGTCAGAGTCTTTTCTTTTGTTTCATTTTGGTCGGTATTTCTCTGTCGTTCGAGTATTCACCCTTGCATGGGTGTAGTTTTTATTTATTAAATTGAGTTATCATTCTTTTCGGTGTTCAAGTTTATTATTGTCATTGTAATATGAATGTCGTTACTCGAATCCAGTTAATGACCTTGTCGATGCTTTGTATTTAATTTTGACCCCGGTCGGTCAATCATTGAGTAGTCTTTTGGAGTTTAGCCTGGTAGATCCTTGTGATAAGGGTCTACGGCGTGTGACATTCCCGGTCGTATTCTGGGGGTGTTACATTTATGGTATCGGAGCTTAGGTTTGCGAAAAACCTAGGCCGTTGGGTCAAGTCCATGTCTTGTGTAAGTCGCGCGCATCATAGTTGTGATTAGTATCGTGGTTCCGACATCATCTTCCGGCAATCCGTGATGGTAAGCCTCCCGATCGTAAGTCCCCTTATATACGTATTTGATTATATTGTGCTAATGTGTTTAATGTGAACTAGGGATTGGAACTTGTTGGTTATATTATTGTTTTAGGATATAACATGCGTATGCGGTCCGAGCAGAAATGGTTATGTAGTATGCTTCGGAAGTCGAGCATATTTATCTGTTTCTGCACTTTATTAGAACAAATTTATGAGTGTTAATTTTATCCGCTGCGTGAGTATTTTGAGATGGCTTTTGGTATCTTGCAAGCCGAGTTTTGATATTTTGGTCTTGCATGTTTTGATAGTATTATTATGACGGTATTTGATATTTTATAAATGACTTTAGTGAGTATTTGAGAATATTACCGACATCGGCCTTTTTGGCAATTTGAACATTTTTTTTTAAAAAATGATTTTTAGCCTGGTGGATTCTGCAGACGGGCCCACGATCTTTGTAGTATCACGAATATTTTAAAGTGGTGCTTTGAAATTTTCTAACATTGTGAAAAGCCATGATTTAATGTCGTCATGTTAAATGGTCACGTATCTGGGTGGAAAATTCTTTCGAATAAACATTTTGGTAGAAGAGGAAAGATTTTCAAAATTGTGGTACTTGGGACTCTAACACTTTTGAAATATTTCAAATTAGTTACAATTCAATTTTGAATTTTTTATACATTACTCGAAAATAATTTTTAGAGTCGTTATATAAACTTCCTCTTCCGAAATAAAAGACAGTATTTATGAGTCTTGGGCGCAACGTGACTAGCTCTCTTTTCCAAAAATTTGTTTTCATTAAGTGCATACATATAATGATCGTCCTCGTCGAAGGACTCGAAATTGACTTCATAAAACTTTGTGGTTTACGATAGTACTGTTATTCTAAGGATGCTAACTAAAAGTCGGGTTGATAATTGTGGTATATTGTACGACTGATAAACTAATAATGTTGATCGGTGTTATCCGTATTAGTATGCTGAGCCTCGGCGGACGTAGACGTGATGATAGAAATGGAAGCGGCGAGGTGGTTCGTACGACCACGATTCATGCTACGGTGAAGGAGTATCAAGATCAAACGATATCCTATGAAATCTCCTCAGTGGTCGAGCCCACGAGCGAAGCCAAGAGATCGAGGATATCTGGGAAATTTTTGGTCGGTGAAGAGTCTAAGGCTCCCAAACCCCCACATCGTTCGAACGCGTCGTCTTCGCGATCGGGAGTGAGCGCTGGGAATCCCAAGCCAGCATCGGTGACTCTCGGTAAGAAGGGAGGGTGCTTCAACTGCAATCGTCAGGGACATGTTCGTGCAAATTGTCCCTTTCCACTCTTGACTTGTTACCGGTGCGGGTGTGAAGGTCATCGGGAGAAGCATTGTGAGATAATTTCTGAATTGGCAAAGAATGCTACCCTATTGGCGAACAGAGCAAGTGACCGGAGATTGTCCCGAAACCCTATGTCTCCTTCTGAAGAGCCTGACATGGGAGGATGAATATTTTGTAATATGTCATAATCGTTGCTGTTTTGAACAATCGTGACTTTGATCGTTCTTCATTTCATTGCTTTATGTTTCCAACTCTTGTTGTTCTAAGTTTCGGGATCGAAATGTATTTTAGTATGGGGGAGTGTATTACCCGTACTTTTCTTAGTATTTCCGGTATTGTGTGACTTTTCATTGTTGGTAATTCAATTATGATCCTCTCGAAGATTTTAAACTATCTTGTTCTACTTAGCCTGCCGTCCTCCGAACGAATTTCGGAGCTGTTTTGTTAAATCCCGTGGATTATTGCGGTCTTTCCATATCTGAACTAAATCCTTGCAAATTTTGTTCTAAACTATTATTCCCACGCGTGCAATTAACACTTCCGAATGTGTTATAAACTTGGATGCGGTTGGTCGAGCTCGAAACATGGTTTCAGGACGTCTGAACCGTCTTGTGATTTTCTTAACTCTTGGAGTTTTTGTCTCGAAATTTATACTCCTCCACCTCGACTGATCGTGTTCACATACATTTTTATCGCCTCAACTCACGTACCAGATACTTGCTAGGTTCGTTCATTGTATTTCTAGAACCTCGCATTCGCGCATTGCTCGTGATGTTTTGGGGCTGAGCAAGTAGTTATTTCCTTGATTGTTCCGCCGCTCTCTATTTTAAGTTTCGGGACGAAACTTATTTTAAGGGGGGTAGAATGTAATATCCGAGATTTTTATTCTGATTAATTTGAAGTATTTTATTTTAGACCGGAAATGTCTCGGTTTTCGAGCGTTGGTATTATTTTTCTCGACAATCGATTTTGTGTTTAAGGCCATATGTGGTGATTTGTTGTATATTATTTTCATTTCGGATCGATGTTGTTGTCCGCGAGCGTTTCGTCGTGTTCGTTCCGTGCGTTTTTAAGAATCGAGTCGGAGGCCACGGCAAATGGGCCGCCAGGACGGCTATGGGAGGAACCGCACGGCACTGGCTCGCCGGATGGGCGAGGCAGGACCGGCATAGCGTACGCCATCGCCGGGAGGCCGCGCGCTAATCGGGCGCCGTAGCGCACGCTATGCGGCACCAGGGCCAAGACGCTACCTGGGCCGGGCAGTGAGGCCCTGAGGTTCTGGACTCCAGAGAGTTGGCCGGTAGCGCACGCTACGGCCGGTCGCTGCGCGCGCTAACCGGCAGACGTAGCGCACGCTGCTCGACATCTAGCGCGCGCTACCTGGGCGAGGGATCAGTCCAGGAGCCTCTGGACTGGACCATGGTCGGCCCGCTAGCGCGCGCTGCCGGCACGCTAGCGCACGCTAGGGCGGTTTGCCTATATAATTGACCGAGCAGCCCTGTTTCAACCCATTTTTTCATTTCATTCTTTTCTTTCCGCGGCCAGACGTTTTGAGATCAAGGAGGCATGTTATTGAACAACAAATCCACGAAGATCCTGAGTCCATATCATTGATCGATCAATCCATAACATCCTTCAATCGACCGAATCAAGGTTAATTTTTCCTAAAATCCAAACTTTGGGAAATTTGGGGATCTTGATAGATTTCATTCGTTCGAGCCATATGAACTTAAATTACTGATGGATAATTGTAGATTAAGTAGTATTCTATCAATTTCATCATCTTTCCACGGTTTTTTCATGTCCGATTCGTCGTTTATATGAGTTTTTAATTGACGCCTTCAAGGTGTCCGAGAAAATGCCGCTGAGGGAGATTCAGTCATTTTGTGATGTTTCTCCTCGTGTGATTGATTGTTTATTTGATAATAGGATATTAGGGACGAATTCCCTACGAAAATCTGGTGTTGAGCCCTTCCGATCGTTGTTTTCATTGGAGTTCCGAATTTTTCCAATCGACCGTATTTTTGGAGTATTCGCGAGAGATTACCAAGGCAAGTACCTTGATATACGATTTGTAACTAAGTGAAATCATTGTTGTCGAAGTGTATGAATTTATACGGGTGTATATATGTATATATATATATGTATATATATATAGAAATATAGATTTATATGCATTTATATGTAAAATATATGTATGTATATACGTATATTGATATATATGTCTATATTGGTGAATGCCGAGAGATGAGTGCTAACACTAGTTGACGTACTCAACTTGGATTGATGGATGAACTATACTTATATATGTAATATAGTAAGGTTATATATATATATTCGGTTGAGTTGCGATATAAGGATATATGTGTAGTGTTGGGGTTTTACCGAAGACTTATTGTGTTGAGTCTTGATTAATAACGTGCGTGTTATTGTTTATTTGTGTGGTTATGGACTGGCGGAGAAATTGTGTGACATGATGTACTGAGTTGATAATTGTTGTGATGTTTGTCTGTGTGCTTGATGATTGAAATAATGTGGATACCTGTTGTGAGAAACGTCGTATCCGGGAACCTCTGAGGGCGGGGCGTGCACTCCGGCCTGGTGTATGCTGCAATGTGCGGCTCCATATGGGTGGTGAATGCCGATGTTACCTAATGCGCACGCAAGGGGCGGCTCTTGCGGGAGTGATCGCCGGCGCGGTTACATCTTCAATGAGCGGCCAACATGATGGAGTGAACGCCGGTACACAGGTGCGCAAGGGAGGCGCCTGGTAGGCTTATTGGTTACGAGTATTTGAGTGATAGCTAAGACCCCGTTACCGAACGATGTTCGTATCTCAAATTCTTTCAACTCACTTTTAAATGTTTGTCTTGATATAGACCGCGATTTATGTTTTTGAAAGCTTGTTTCAACTTGTTTTTAAAGCATTGGTATCAGGGTTAATTAACCAAGGAGGTTTGAAGAAATCTCCGAGGGTTAATTAATCGGGGGTCTTGAGCAGGATATGTCGAATGAGAGATTGTGCCTTTGATTGTATTGTGGTGCTATTCTGTGTATTGGGTCGAGGACCCTGTGGAATGTTGAGATGTTTGATTTCGTGATGATGTTAGTTAGATTGGGTTGAGAACCCTGTGAGATGTTGTAATGATTTCGTTTGTGACAGTGTTATATAAATTGGGTCGAGGACCCCGAATAAGTTGACTTGGTTTTCGTGTAATTGTTTTCCATATGTTGGGTCAAGGACCCGAGAGCTTTGAAATTATTTCCAAAAGTATTCCCATTCGATTTTCAAAACCCCAACACGGCCCGAGTCAATAATAATGTTTTCAAACTATCTTATCAAATTGGTTTTCCTTTTATAACATGGTTTTTTTTCAAGCTAGATCTTTTGACTCATTGGGCTTGTTTTAGAGTTTCATTGATGTTATGATCCGTAAAGGGAATATGGCTATATGATTACCTTTCACCTTGTGTAAACGAATGCTTTGATGTGCTGTTTGTGGGATTGTGTGGATCATGTTAAGGCTTCGCGGCGGTTGAATTTTGTGTTGTTATTGTTCGTATATCTTGTATATTATGTACTTGCACTAGCAAAATTCCAGTTTCTTTATTTACTGGTAGTTACTGGCATTCCTAACTCGTATATATATATATATATATATATATATATATATATATATATATATATATATATATATATATATATATAAACTAGTTCGTGTATTTGAGAGTAAAATATTTCACTCCTTATTGAATAAGGGGATAGGCACTGGAAAGGTTTATAGCTCAAATACTTAATCGTTCGCAAGTCAATAAAACTTGACTGGGCATTAAGTTTATGTGAAGACTTGTATGATGTGTTCTTTGACATAGAGAGTGCCTGTCGAATACTAATGGTTAGTGGGAGCACACGTTATAGGTATGCTAATTGGATTAGCATACTCGAACCGACTCACCATCGATTCGTCACACGAATTTCACTCTGGGACAGTCAATGGCGGAATCGAAAGGTTGTGATAGGTATTCGTGAACCTTTGACTTGAGGTTTTAGTAGGGATGTGCTTGTGACGTCAAGATTTTCATTAGAGTAGTTCGACCCTGTAAACCAAAAGACAGGGGTCAACCTCGACGTGCGTCTTGACGGGCAAGTAGCAGGTCCTACTGAATACCAAGATAGAATTCTTTCTCCTGTTAGTGAACGGGTTATATGTCCTATGCGGTTATCGACCGATGAGATCATAAGTTTTTGGCCAAAGCATTGGAGCTAGTTATATTGGATACACGAGAGCTTGATGATCTCGATTTGCATTAACTCATGCATAGCGTCAAGTACAGATAGGGTTTGACTAACCGTGACCCTATAACTTGATCGGGACATTTGAAAGAAGGGTTTATACGTATACTGATATTCATGATAGAATGCTTCTTGAATGATCTCAATCATTCGTTCTCAGTTGGGGTACAGTGTAGGCCGCCAGGCTGGCTAGGTGGTGCTACTACTCTTTGGTTCCTCCTATTGCTGACTGAGACGGACCTACGAGTCGCGCAATAGGATTGAAAACGGAATGAATCGAGCTAATTCTCTCATCATGAATATTAGATATTGGATATCTAATTTATTGGGACATTGGATGTCTAAATTGAGTTATTGGATAAATTAATTTACGTCCTAATGAATTAAATAAATTACTGGGTGATTAATTTAATTCATGAATATAATTATTTCTTGGAGAAATTAATTATGTTATTTTGTATTTGATATGATTAATTAATTGGATTAATTAATTGATATAAATACATCGGAGCGGAATTGGAGTTTATCTGTTTGGACTCATGGGAGTCCGAAACGAACCGAACTCGCCTGTTTTCTTCATGAAGGCCGCCCCATTTCCACCCACATTCCTTTGTTCTTTGTCTCCATTTTTTAAATGGAAGAACAAAGGCTTAATAGATATAGTATCTATTATTATAATGGTAAAGGTGTTATCATTAGGTGGATTTGGAATATAATTAGAAGTGAAGACTTCATCTCTTGTGACCAATATATTGATTCCTACGGTTCTACAATAGAGAGAGAGAGAGAAAGAACTAAGAGTTCCTTTCAAAATCTTCATCTTCTTCTTCATTTTGCTCTTGATTGTTCTTGGAGAAAATTGAGAGATTTATTGAGAGTGTGTGAACTATACAGTTAGAGTGTAATATTCATATTTAATAGCTTCGTCATCCGATTCTATCCATAGCCTTAGATGTTGATTGGGTGATCGTCGTTCCATTCGTTTCTCCGGCACTTGGCAAGTAGAGACACGGTCCTTTCGGCGTTGGATCATCCAAGAGCTTGGAGCGGATTGGATTCGTGGAAAGCAACTAAAGCTTGGGGAATAGCTCAAAGAAGGACACCATTTAATCAACGGACTATAAAAGTATGTTTCTCGTATCATCTTGTGTTTCGTTTTATATTCGTATATACGTAGCTCGATCGATCCTCATAGGGATTCATATTGAATTAAGTTTCGTTTTACCGCTTCCGCTGGTCCTTCAATTTAGGAACCGAATCCCAACAGATACTCCAGCATCAACGTCTCTTATGATTAACTCCTGTGGGTGATCTCTCAACCATCTTTTATCGGGTTCTAGTTCGGCATCCCGTACTGTATCTTGAGGTGCTGTAGTTTTAGCTTCAGCTTGTACAACATCAGCTTCAACTACCTTTGTTCTTACCGCTACGGGGTTGATCTCTAAGTCTACGACAGGCTCTATTGGAGTTGGGGGGTCATTAATGGATAGTGTTTGGATATTCTGAGTCAGATCTTCTACTCCTGTAGAATCATGGTGAGGTTCATCGAACACTACATGTACAGATTCCTTGACTGTCAGCTTATTTTTGTTAAATATTCTGAAAGCCTTGCTGATAGAGGAATATCCTACACATATCCCTTCATCCGACTTCTCGTAGAAGGTTCTAAGTTGGTCTTTCCCGTTATTCAGAACATAACATCTGCATCCAAATATGTGAAAATATGAAACCAATGGAGTTTTGTTGTTCCATACCTCGTATGCTGTTTTGTTGTGATGCTTGTTGATGATACAGTGGTTTTGTGTATAGCACGCTGTACTTATTTCTTCACCCCCGAAACGCTGCGGCAAATTGCTTGCGGCAATCATGGTTCTTGTTGCTTCTTTGAGGGTCCTGTTCTTTCGCTCGGCAACACCATTTTGTTGAGGAGTCCGGGCAGCTGAGTATTCGTGCTGTATTCCATTTTCCGAACAGTATTGATCTATAAATCAGTTAATGAATTCAGTACCTCTATCGGAGCAAATGAACACGATACTCAACCCTTTCTCATTCTAAAGCTTTCTCAGGTGCTCGGGCAGCTTTGTTGTGGTTTCCTTCTTCTTGCTCAGGAAGATTGTCCAAGCATACCTGGAATAATCATCAACAATAATGAGACAATATTTCTTACCTCCCAAACTTACAGGGTCTACAGGACCATAGAGATCCATATGTAGCATTTCCAGAACTCTGTGAGTGGACAGGTATGATTTGCTTTTTAGGGTGTTTTTGACTTATTTGCCTTTCTGATAGGGTACGCAGATGCTGTCTTTTTGGAATAACACATCGGGCACACCTCTAACCATTCCCTATCTAGCGAGTTTGTTGATCGTCTTGAAGTTGATATGCGTCATCCTTTGTGCCATAACCAGCTTTGATCTGCAGTGCCTTTGGCAACAAAACATGGAATTGTGGAGCTCGTAGGCTTCCAGTAAGCAATATACATGTTACCTGATATGCTTCCTGTGAGCACAACTTCTTTGGTCAGAATGTTCTTGACTCTACAATGATCTATATAGAATTTCACCGAGAACTGTTTGTCACAGAACTGGCTAATACTAAGTAGATTGTACCGTAAGCTTTCAACATAAAATACATCAGTGACTTTGAATTTTCCTACAAGCAGGGTTCCCTTCCCTCTTGTTCTTTCTTTGGATTTGTCACCGAAGCGCACTTTTGGACCGCGACCTTCTACATAATCTGACAGCTTGCTTCTATCTCCTGTCATGTGCCGAGAACATTCATTGTCGAAGTACCAGATGCCCTTCTCTTTGATGTCCTGTAAGCAAAGAAATTAAGTAGATTTAGGTTCTCTTTGATTGTTGGGTCCATGGATGTTAGTGCTTTTAGGTACCCAAATTTTCCTGACAGCAATTGGCTTGTTGTAGGTTACTTTTGGTCCGTTTTTGCGATGTCTACATGGGGCAGGCACGTAGTCGCTATAACCTTGGTAATTATGATGCATGTAAAAATGAGGGTTATTATTATTAATCCACTACGAATGTTGTCTTGGAGGTGGAGCCATTTTCTTAGGTCTTACAGCTTGCCTCCTGGGTCTCCAGTCGGATTCCAAAATCTGTTGCTGATATTGCGCGGCGACCTGGTTTCTTGATGTATAACGGGGCTCCTGTATCCAATATCTAGGCGCACTGTACTGTTGGAAGTACTGCTGTGCAGGCCTTTGATATTTAGATACAACCTTCTTTCTGAATGGCTGTTGGCGCTTCTGATATGCTTGGGGAGCATGCTGTTGTTACGCCTTATAGGTCTTTGAGGCTGAGGATTCCGCTTTCGATGATATGAATTTGGTGGCGGAATGGCAGCCTTTGCTGTATGCGGGTTAGCTGTTACCTTGGCGGGACTCGGGGTCTCCTTAGGTACAGGAATGGGTTCCACACCCCTGACGAACACTGTACTAGTTTTCCCTTTATTGGAGAATGAGTTGTATCCTAAGCCACTTTTATCATGAGCATGTTGCCCGGTGCTTAGAATTTCTTCCATTCGATTAGATGATTTCTCGAAAGATTTCAAGATGGTCTCCAATTCTTCTTCTCGTTTCTCGAGAGTTTTTACTTTGGCTTCAAGTAGAGCGAAATCATTTGTCTTGCTCTCATTATGAGACTTGGTCTCATTTAGATCGTGGGAAAGTTGATGATTGCTCTCTATGAGTTTTTCAAGTGAGACTTCGCTGTTTTCACAATCGATGGACATATTTTCATAGTTATTTCTCAGCAAGCCGTTTTCTTCTTTCAGCTCTAAGTTAGAAATTTCGAGCTATATGTTTTCTCGCTTCAGCATCTCATGGTCCTTTTGAATGTTATTAAATTCATTCAACATATTTTTGAAAGTATGAGACGCATTTATAGGAATATTGGATGTTGAGCTTACCTCATCATCGCTATCTTCATCGTCCTCTATATCTTTGGGCATAAAGCACATATATGCTTTATCTTCGAGCTCATCATCAGATGAGTCACTGACAGTGACTGCCTGAAGATACTCCTCGGTCTTGGTTGGTGTGGGCGAGGCTTCTGATTCGCCAATCAGGGCTTTGAGCTTGTTTTTCCAAGCACGCCTCCTTTCAGCTTTTTCTTGTTGCTCGGCTTCCGACAACTTTTGGACTTTAGGATGTGGACATTTATTTATATAATGTCCTGGTTTCCTATAGTTGTAGCATAGATTAGAATCACCATATGGAGAAGATTCGGTATTTACCTTGTGAAAAGGCTTGGGCCTGTATGCAGTCTTTCCAGGATGTTTAATGAACTTCTTGAATTTGTGCTTGAGAAGGGTCATTTCATCTTGTGACAGGATATCATCGTCACTGACAGCATTCTTATGGGAAGATTTGGATGTGCTGGGCATGCTGTCTCCTGTTAGATACAGCGGCTAGTGCAGTAGTCCTAGCAGGTGACTCTTCGGCCTTCTCTCTCCTGTCAATATTATACTCAAAAGCTTTGAGGTCAGAAAAGAGGACAAAAGTGGAAATGTCATTAAGATTACATGACACACGCATAGATGTGGTTTTAATGTCCAATCGGGCAGGGAGTGATCTAAAAATTTTCAAATATTTCTCCTTTTGGGTATATACTTTACCCAATGCTTCAAGTTCACCGACAATGCCAGTGAATCTGAGGTCAAGCTCCTCAAGAGTTTCAGAAGATTTCATTTCAAATGATTTAAATTGCTGAGTGAGTTTTGAAATTTTGTTTTCTTTTGAGAGCTCAGTTCCCTCACAAATCATCTTGAGTTTATCCCAGATTTCCTTGGCTGTCTTACAGCTCTTTACCTTCGAGAATGTGCCTTTGTCAAGAGTAACAAACAGCACATTCTTAGCAACATTGTTGAGGTTCGCGCGCTTGCG
This sequence comes from Orobanche coerulescens, assembly GCA_033398695.1. NCBI lineage: Eukaryota > Viridiplantae > Streptophyta > Magnoliopsida > Lamiales > Orobanchaceae > Orobanche > Orobanche coerulescens. The sequence goes on from CM065803.1 coordinate 162,231,520, forward strand.
ATCATCGGTCGTCCATTACTCACGCTCCTTCTCGAGCATATCTGCATGAGGTTGTCCTTCTATCGTTGCGGCGGGATTAACCTTCATTATCTTGATAGGGCCATCTTGGATGACAAATATCATCTCCTTGTGCATGGCGGCAAGATATGCTTCCATCCTAATTCTCCAGTCATCAAATTCATTAATCGAGAACATAGGAACCTTGTTTATCATTGAGGTATCCATGTAAGAGAATAGGAAAGATAAACACTGTTTTCAAAAAGAATGTGTGATTAATGGATCTGATTTGGTTAAAAATACGACGGATTCTTTTTATCAACCACTCTGATACCACTTGTTGGCCACTAAGTATATAGAATACAGCTTGAAAAGTGTTAGTACAACAAGCTGTACGATTTTCGAATGTGAGTGCGTAGCGGAAGTTCATTTAAGTGAGTTGCTGTAAATACAGTAACTAGGCTTTCTCCTGTTAGCTTGGTGCATACAGGGTTTTGCAATGTATACTTATATATAAACCACAGTTATGAAAACAATAAAGGTAGAAGGTAAGAACACGCAATATAAAGTGGTTCGAGGTAAACCCCTCTACGTCCACTGGTCCTCCACACAGGAGTAAAATGTTTATTAAAATTACTACGCACATAACTATGTGACTTTAATCAAACATATCCTTGTATCGTTCACACAGATTGATACAAAAACGGTAGCTTTCAACCGTTCACACATATTGGTTGTAGGCTTCTTTGACTTGCTTCTTCTCACACAGATTGAAGCTTCGTCCTATTCGTCCCACACTAGTTAGAATATCTTTTCCTTAGTCCACACAGGGCTAAGAATACTCAAAGGTAATAATGGTGAAATCACTGGTTTGAACAGCAGCTTGAACACTTGATGATCTTAGGCTGATGATGTGCTGTTCACTTTGACTGTGTATATTTCTTCTCTCAGATATTGATATATGCTCGAAGAAATATATTTTCTCTTGCAAGCTTGATTGACATAATAATCTCTTCAGAGTTTCCCGATTATGAATGAGTCAATCATTATTCGTATATTTTTTAGTGTTTCTCTAAGTGTTTTTTTAGTTGTTTGCAATGTCCTATTGCATGGACTATTTATAACTTTGGAATAGATCCGTTATAAATATGTCTGTTGGCTGGTTGGTGCGCAAAAGTCCTTTCTGATTGGTTGATTGACTTTCAAAATGCTAGATCCGGATTTTGCTCCTTGTCTGAAGATCCTTGTCGGTTGATATTTAAATACTTTATCCAATCAATATTTAAATACTTCTTTCAAAATGGTGTTTTGACTTTAGTGAATAAAGTAGATTCCGTCGCAATGGTCTTCAGTCCTGTTGGATAAGTGTTTGTTTTCCTAACACTTTCAGCCTGTATTATGTATCCAACATGTTACGTCTTTATGTTGGGTTATTATTGAACTAATAACATTTATGATCTCATCATATATCGAAATAGTGCAGCGGAAGTATAAATATAATATGTAAAACCCTCCGAGGATCCAAGTATATTAACAAAATACGAAGAACAAGATTGTTACCTCTTGTAGCGTGTTTTTGATCGGGCCTTCTAGAGACATTGCAAGAAGCGAGCGTCCTCTATGGTATCCACACAACGAACAAGTCCCGAACATCTAACGGATGTCTAGCTCCGATTTAATAAAGATTTCACTTAAATCAATTTGAATATAGGTATGTTCTTGATTATGGTAAGAACAAGAACACCAAGAATTTTATTCAAATCTTCTTGAACTTTGATCTAAAATAACAATTATGAATCTTATTCAATATGTTATTAAAGATCAAACTCACAAGGTAAGATGAAGATTAGATGAATATTCTAAATACTTTTCTTGATCAAAGAATCAATCTTCAAAGATATGAAGATATATTCTTGATCCTTTTGATTATTCAACTCTTGAATATTATCTTCAAGACTTTTGAGAGAGAAATATCAAAATCAGATTTTTGATTCTCTCTACACAAAATATGTCTTCTCTTGTGTTTGGTCAAGTATGAGGGCTATCACAAGACACTATTATATAGCCCTCTACACGGTCAAGGGTTCACCAACCCTTTCACCAACCATAATCAACCGGAACAAAATTGCGCTCGTTTAAGTGTGTGACCCTGTAGGTTCTAGTTAATATGGCAATGAGTATAAAAACAATTTACAACTAATAAATCATGAGCGGCATATAGCTAAACATTGTGACTACCCGCATTAAAAGAATTAATTCGACGGCACGAATGAATCCCGTTACTGTACAATATTTAATCCTCTCGTCACGCGATATCCTAATTAATCATAAGGCATGGATAAGTCGACCTTATATAGCTTAATTAATATTCTTGATCATAAGTTACAATTGTCCAATTAAAATATTTATCAATAACTCTTTATTGATCAATTTGAGCATGGCCATGCATTTAAACAATTTAACTTATAAAGTGCCCGTGGATATCTTCTCCGTTTTATAGGAGGGACAAGTCCCTCTAGACAAACTACTTCCCTCTGCATAAATCATACCGTATCCAATCACAAACTGTATGGTCCCTTGTTACAGAAGACGTTGGTATTATGTTAAATATGATACTCATTATGTAGGAAACTGTAGTGTATTTAGGTAATAAGGACTTAAATAATATATGACAATCAGAGGATTATAGTGACTTAATCCATATATAATTCTCTTTATTAGGTCATATCCGATACGATGTCTCTACATGTATCTATGACGTGATATAACATCTCATGTTCATGACCAGTAAAACATAGCCATCGTATCATTAGCATACTAGTAATTATATTACTAGGGATACCTAGAATAAATATTCTTTAATGCTTTAACGAGCTTTACTATCAAGTCACATACTTGATGATCGTACGCAGAATATTAATTCAGTAATATAATTAATATTATAATAATAATGTCTGCACATTATATTATTAAACAGTAGACTTAGAGCATAATACTAACAATCTCCCACTTTCTCTTAGTCGTATACAGACATAAACTGAAGACCCATAGCCTTTATATGACCATCATTCTTCGCTTGAGAAAGCAGCTTTGTTAAAGGATCTGCTATGTTATTTTCAGTGTGAACTTTGCATATCCTCACATCGCCACGAGTGACAATCTCTCGAATGAGGTAAAACTTTCTAAGTACGTGTTTGGATGCTTGTTGTGATCTTGGTTCTTTAGCTTGTGCAATAGCTCCATTGTTATCACAGTGCAAATTTACTGGATCAACAATGCTAGGAACCACATCCAATTCACCAATGAACTTCCTCATCCAAACAGCTTCTTTAGCTGCTTCCGAAGCGGCTATGTACTCAGCTTCCGTTATAGAATCAGCTGTGGTTGGTTGTTTGGAACTCTTCCAGCTAACAGCACCACCATCCAAGCAAAATATATATATCCATACTGCGATTTTGAATCATCTTGGTCTGTCTCAAAACTGGCATCGACATAGCCATTAAGGACCAAATCACTATCTTGACCACCATATATCAAGAACATATCTTTAGTCCTTCTCAAGTATTTAAGTATGCTTTTGACTACGGTCCAGTGTGCCTCAGGTCTAGTACATATCATGACATACATGATAGACTGGTATCTGTTGCTTGCACTCAATACAAATGATACATCACGTCTAGTACATATCATGGCATACATGATAGATCCTATAGCCGAAGCATAAGGTATCAAGCTCATTCTATCTCTCTCTCTTCCTTCGATTAAGGACTTTGAGTTTTACTGAGATTTATGCCATGTGACATAGGTAAGAACCCTTTCTTAGTATTAAGCATACTGAACCGTTTCAGTACCTTGTTAACATATGTACTTTGACTTAGGGCAAGAAGCCTTTTAGATCTCTCTCTATAAATCTTTATACCCAGTATATAGGCAGCTTCCCCTAAGTCCTTTATTGTAAAACATTTACTTAGCCAAAGCTTAACACTTTGCAAAGTAGGGATGCAATTTCCAATGAGTAGGATATCACCCACATAGAGTACTAGAAAAATAATTGCGCTCCCACTAATCTTCTTGTATACACAAGGTTCGTCTTGATTTCTAATGAAACCAAACTCTTTGATTTTTCATCAAAACAAAGATTCCAACTCCGGGATGCCTTCTTCAAACCATAAATGGCTCTTAGAAGCTTACATACTTTATTAGGATTATTAGGATCGACAAAACCTTTGGGCTGTATTATATACACATCCTCATCTAACTTTCCATTAAGAAAAGCGGTTTTGACATCCATTTGCCATATCACATAGTCATAATATACTGCTATGGCAAGTATAATTCTAATTGATTTCATCATTACGACTGGCAAAAAGGTTTCATCATAGTCAATACCATGAGTTTGTCTGTATCCTTTTGCCACGAGTCGTGATTTGTATGTTTGTACAATGTCATCCATGTCCTTTTTCTTTGTAAAGATCCATTTGCAACCAATTGCTTTGGAACCTTCAGGAAGATCAATCAAAGTCCATACTTGATTATCATACATGGATTGCATTTCGGATTTCATCGCTTCAAGCCAACTTTCGCATTCAATGCTAGTAGTTGCTTCATTGTAGGTTGTGGGCTCATCTAGATCCATGAGTTCCACATTGTTGTCATCTCTCATGAAAAGTCCATATCTCTCAGGTTCACGATGATTACGAATAGACCTATGCGGAGCTGGTATAGAAGAAGTGGTCTCAAAATCTCTATGTGAGTTTAAATCAGTTTTATCTAAAGGTTCAGTATCTATTTGTGGCTCTCTCATCTCATGAAGAGTTATTATACTCCCACTATTTTTCTTGGAAATAAATTCCTTATCAAGGAATACTCCAGATCGAGCAACAAACACTTTGTTCTCTGATAGGATGTAAAAGTAATATCCTTTAGTTTCCTTAAGATATCCCACAAAAAGACATTTATCCGATTTGGGTGATAATTTATCAGTGATAAGCCGCTTCACATGTAACACCCCAAGAATCAAACCGGGAATATTACACACCGTAGACCCTCTCCGTGAGGATCCACCAAGCTAGACATCGATACCACACAATAACTTACATACCGACATGATAAAATACCAAATCCGTAGACCAACTTGGTCTTACATCACTAACATACAAGTAAAAAATACACATTTCTATCTCGACTCATACCCATGCAAGGGTAAAATACACTCACAAAGAAAAAGTACGACAGCGAAAAGGACCATACACGTACTCCGACTAACTGCACCCAAAACTGGCCTTCATGTGATTAGTATCATTCGCCTTCCATCATCCTTCGCGCTGATCCTGTGTTTTGCTCCCAAACCTGTGTAATATCCGGATTTTTATGGAAGTATTTCATCTGTATTTAAACCCTGTATTATTTGGAATGATGATATTGATAATTGAAGTATGATATTTATCGTATTTGTATCCTTGTACATGAGTGTGGCAACATGTAAATTTTCTCCATGCATATACGTGATAACGTACGCTAAGAATGTAGCTTAACGTACGTTACCTGTTAATGATAAGTACGCTACGAATGAAGCGTAGCGTACGTAATGCAGTCAATTATTGGGTAGGCCGGCTAGCACATGGGGTAACTGGTGGTGGGCTCGACCAAGATACCCACCAGATTCGCACGGCATGAACCTGGACACTTTTAAGTCAACAGACTTTAACGTATGTTATGGACATTATGTAGCGTACGCAAATTATATGGATTACGTACGTAACATGATAAGTGTAGCGTACGTAATGAAGTTCAGAAACAAGACAGTGAGCTATTTTGGACGATAACGTATGTTATGAAGTAGTTCCAGCGTACGTAACACTCAGAAAGTTATAAAAGGGGCAGCACCCCATTTCATTTCATCTCGTTCTGCTGCCTCTAAGCTTCACCATATTTCGTCCCCAGAAGATTTCCAGCCCCTTTTAACACACTTAGATCACTTGTTACTGAATCATTGAGATTGTAAGATACTACTTGATCATTGAAGACTACTTATATTGGACTTCGGAGTGGAAATCATCACGAGTCGGCGTTGAAGCAACCGGAGTTGGATTCTACTTATAGTCTCAGTATTTTCTTCATCTTAAGGTATGTTATACTACTTCCAACCTTGAAGTTATGTTGTTAAAGACGATATGATCACACTACCGAGAATAGTAGATCACTTTGACGATGTATGCAACCTAGTATCATGTTTAAACTATGATGATCGAGTTATTATGGTTTAGAACACCGTAGTTGAACCTTGTTGTGGCAAAGGATGAGAATAGTGAATTATGAACCGTATCAAATGTTATCGTCATATTGATTGTAAACTTAGTGTCAATTTCCACTTTTACTAAATGGATTTTGGAAAGAATCATCATAGTTGTAATCTTGCTTACAAGATGGAATAAGTAGTTCACCTTCAGGATAAGCCTGGATTTAATGACGATATTAGATCAAATACATCAACCATAGACCAGCCGAATTTTGCATGAGTATTACAATCAAGATTGAGAATAGTGTTACGATGATATTCGTATCCTTGAGATTGAAGATATTAATCCGTAGATCATTCATGAGCATGATATATATTTGAAGGTATTATAAGTTACTCACTGAGGATTTCGTAATACTCCGTCACTAATCGAGACAGTCGTCTGCCCAGTGAGAAACTGACATGCATGATTAACGTACGTTAAGATTGGTAACTAACGTACATTATATTACATGGTTAACGTACGCTATGTTTGGTACGTAACGTACATTATACTATCAGGCGAGTCAAGTCGACTGATCAGAGAGGGCCTCCCTCGTGAGGCCACTCATAGCTCGTGTATAAGCCGTCTCGTCAACCACCGGCAGCTCGAACAATCTCCAGATGGCAGCCACAGAGAAGTCTACAGTAATGCCCCGGACAACGACCTGCGTCCGAGTATCAGACTGCGGTATCATCTGCCCCGCTCGGATATGCTTCAGCAGAGCGCTGGCATAAAACTCCTGCATTATGGAGATCACCACCGGCTCGGGAGGTGCAGCGAAACGGGCCCACCCCATCTCATCGATCATGGTCAGAAGCTCCCCGTCCTGGGGGGCTGGGGTGAATCCCCTCTCCAGAATCAGAGGCCGAGGACGAATCTTCTCGTTGAAGATTTTATGGATCTCTGGGTCAGAGAATTGGTGCGCCTTCGACTCGGCTCGACTATGATGTAATACCCGGTTGTGAATTCATTTATTATCATTCAGTAACTGTCACTCAGAATTTTTTTTTTCACTCAGTAATAATCATTCATCATTCATATTCAGTCAACTATGTTCACCATTCGGCGTATTTTGGGATCATCACTGTTTGAGATCGAGCCGAGATTGTTGTCGTCATCATCATCATGTTTTTATTTGCAGTTTGAGAGGTAGCGCACGCTACACATTGTAGTTAGCGTGCGCTAATGAGGTACATGTAACGCACACAATGATTCAGTATTAGCGCACGCTAGCGCAAGTGAGGCAGACAGTCCAGAAGGTACTGGGCTGATTTGGGAAATTCGTAGCGCACGCTACGAGTGGTAAGTAGCGTACGCTAATTATGTTGGCAACGAACGCTAAGTCACATTAGTAGCGCACGCTAACGCGTGCAAGACAGAGGACAGTAGGTTTTGGATTTCAGTCTTTGAGTATCAGACATCAGTAACGCACGTTAACATTCTGGGATAACGCACGCTATCGGTAAGGTGTTAGCGCACGCTACCAAGTCGTAGCGCACGCTAACGAGGCATTTCAGACCTCATTGATCGCCAAGAAACCGTTAGCGCACGCTAAATATCAAGTAATAGCGTGCGCTAAGCTGGGACAGTATAAATAGGACAGTTCGGTCCAACTTTCGTCATTTCTTCATTTCTCAATCATTTCGGACGAGCTCGGGCGATTCGGAAAGGTCTTTTCGAGTTGCAATCATCTAGCATCATCTTCAAGCTCCTAAGTTGGATTAGTCATCATCTAAATCAGTTTCATCACTCCAAATCAAGGTAATGATTCTTGGATCTAGAATTTCGGATCTTGGGTGTTTTGCTTTCGATCTCTTCGTGTAAATCGATATTATGTTTGAATATGTTAGATATGGATTATCTATCTTGGATACATGTGTTTCTACGGATTCATTGGTGTAATTTTCGGAATTTGTGAATAATTGAGGAATTGTTCAAGAACCCTTACGGGTTGACTTTGGAATTTTGGGGGTTTTCGACTAAATGTTGTTGAAATATCGTTCTAAGCATTCCTATTGGATTATTGATAGTATCCATGAGTTTTTGTGGATTTGAATCATTCATTGGGAGTTGGTTTCGGATGTAAATGAGTTTGGTTGTAAACAATTGGAGATTGTTTACAACGCGTTTGTTTTAAATGCCCCAATGAGTTTCGGGTATTGTTGTATCGACTTTTGAGTTGGTTGTGATCATGCTTTATTCGTGTATTAAGAGAATTGTTGGTTTTTGTGTTGTTTAAGGTTGTTCGAGCGGCCGGTAATTTCATTAAGGACGTTGATCGTGGAAGTACCTTCTCGCCTTCGGTTTGAGGCAAGTTTTATACTTGTACTAGTCAATGAGCTAATGTCATCATGTATGTGTATGAATGTATTGTATCATTCCGAGACTTAGTCTCTTCATGAATTCATTGATATCAAGAGATCGTTCGATACGATACCTTCCGGCAATTTTGCCAAATGTTTATTGTTGTTCGTTAACGGCCGATTCAAGGCCTTGTAATACTCACTATTAATGTCATTGTCGATAGCCGGTTCGCGGTATCGATGTATCGATTGTTGTTAATATAAATGTCAATTTAAGACATCGCTGAGATCATTGTTATTCCTGTTTGGATCGTCATTAAAACTGTACAGGCCGATTAAAGGCATTGGCTTATTCATTTCTCACCTTCGTCGTCGGTAACCGATTAAAGGTGCCGAGGCATCCTTCGTATCATTGTCATCGATTGGCCGTTCTCAGGCAAATCTAAATGTTCAATCATTCACTGCATCATTGTTATCGATTGACCTTTCTAAGGCAATCGAGGTATTCACTCATTCATCGTGTCATTGTTATCGATTGGCCGTTCTCAGGCAAATCGAAGTGTTCAATCATCCGCTGCATCATTGTTGTCGATTGGCCGTTCTAAGGCAATCGAGGTGTTAATTTGGGACTGTCAAGGACGGTGTATATCCATGTGTTACTATCATCGTGTTGGCCGACTCAAGGCAGCACACTATCATTCATTGTGATACGGCTGGATGCCGTGGCTTCGGCCCTAATTTTGATACGACTGGATGCCGTGGCTTCGGCCCTAATTGTGATACGGCTGGATGCCGTGGCTTCGGCCCTAATTGTGATACGGCTGGATGCCGTGGCTTCGGCCCTCATTGTGATACGGCTTCGTGCCGTGGCTTCGGCCCTCATTGTTACAGCTTCGGGCTGTTTTGACTTCAGGTGTTTGTGATATTTGTTAATTTCCGCTGAATGACTTTCAGGCCTTTTGAAATGCCTTGGTATTATCATTGGAGCCTTTGGGCATCATGATTCATATTAAATTCAGTTCTGGTTTGGTTCATGTCGTTTAATTCATTGTGGTATTCTGTGATTATTATTCGCCGTTGGGCATTTATGTTCTAACTTGTCGAACAGGTATTAATAGTATGCCGTGGGCATAGTATTTCACGAATGCTCGGTTCTTACCTTGGTTTGTGAGCATCTCGTATTATTATCATCATTGTACCGTTTCATTCTGCCTTTGGATGCATATCATGTTTTATATGTATTTGATGTTCATTATCTGGATGACTGACCCCATGGGGGCGGAACATGTTTTAGGTACTTGCGAGGAGAGAGTTGAGACACAGGGGCATGATGATGGCGACGAGGCACTCGAGCGATACTAGTCCGAGTTGTTCATGTTGGTCAGTCGGTTGGAGTGTTCTTCAGTTGTCAGTCATTGTCATTTTGTATTACTCGAGCAGATGCTCGTGGATGTTGTATTTTTACTCTTGGCCATGTAGGCCCATCGTTTTCGTTAAAATTCCTTCTCGGAATATTGTGTCGGATATCATGGTAGGGACTATGATTTTTCCCTTGTTGTTTAATTTAATGTATTTTAGTCATGTTCGCCTGGTGGATCTCCTGGCGTGGGGTCCACGGCACTGTAATAACCCAATAGGATTTGGGGGTGTTACAGAAATGGTATCAGAGCTTTGGGTTGTGAAATACCCTGAGATGTGAGTTATGTGGTCCTACCGACGCGGTAGTAGTGGGATTGTCAGGTTATGACAATCTAGTCAGTCAGGATTTGTGAGTCGTAATATTAGTACGACTGCACGAGTCATTCATTCATCGAGTCGTCGTCAGTGAAGACTAGTATCGCGAGACCTCGAAGCTTCGTATGACCTGTGTAAGGACTCAATTCTCTTTATGTTCATACATTCATCATGTCATTAATTATTCATGCTTTGTTGAAACCTATATGCGATATTAGTGTTATGATTGATTCATGACTAATTGTTTTGGGACACGTGTGGCTTGTGTAAGCATTAAGGATCAACTCATTCATCAGTTAATAATCCTCAATCATCATTCTGATCTTGTCGATCATGTTAATTCACTCATCACTCAGTCAATATCATTACTCAGTTAATTCATCACTCAGATAATTCATTCATCACTCAGCCAATATCATTACTCAGTTAATTCATCACTCAGATAATTCATTCATCATTCAGTCAATATCATTACTCAGTTGCTTCGTTCATCACTCAATTAACCTCATCGTTCAGCTAATTCATTCATCACTCAATTAACCTCATCGTTCAGCTAATTCATTCATCACTCAATTAATCTCATCGTTTAGCTAATTCACTCGTCACTCAGTCAATCTCATTGCTCAGTTAATTCATTCCTCATTCAGTCAATCTCATTGTTCAGTTAATTCATTAATCATTCAGCCCATCTCACGGTTCAGTTGTTGATCTTGAGGATCGAATTTTCAACCTTGTTAACTTGTTCAAGGTAATCATTTCAGGAATTTCATCAGGCAATCATATTACCTCATTAGATGTTTCATACGGTCTTATCATACTCTGACGTAATGTCGACGATCATTTCATTAAATCATTAATGCATTCATTGTGTTAGAGCGTGTATGCTCATTATTGTCACTCTGTAACGTGATCATAATGCGATATTCATGCGGAATCTATAATCATCATGTGACTTTCCTACTTCAGTATGGATAGAGCTGTCAGAGGACGCAGGGGAAGAGGCCGCGGTGCGGGCCGGAACCCGGGATCTCGTGTGCATGCCCACACGAACGCGAGGGATATCATTAATTCATCAAATAGCGGGGCTACTCATTCATCAGCAGATAATCATTCACTGTCAGGGAGTCGTACCCGAGAGGCATATCACTCGGAAGGTGTTCGGGTTGATCCATTCGTATTTATGCAGGGCATGATGGCCCATATGACTCAGATGACGCGGATAGTGGAGACCATGCAGACCTCGATGGTTCGTGGTCCACCGCAACAGGGATGCCAGGTGCCATTTCATGGACAGACTGGAGGAGTGAATCAGATTGTTGGCGATATTTCTCGTCAGATGCCGCCTACTTTTGAGGGTTCGTCGGAACCAGCTGATATTGTTCATTGGCTCGAGCATTTTGATAAACTCTTCGACATGGTTCAAAGGTCCTAAGAGAGTAAAGTGGCGAGCGGCTTATTACTTGAGTAAGGGCGCTTATTCGTGGTGGCTTTCTGTGAAACCCATCGATCGTGATTGTATTTGGAGCGAGTTCAAGACTCTCATGTTAGAGAGGTATTATCCGGCTCCACTTCGTGAAGCCAAGTTGTCAGAGGTTTTGAACCCCGAACCCGATGAGGACGAGGGTGTTATTGTCATTGCTGAGAAGTTTCAGGGACTACTTCAGTTTGCTTCGTCAATTATCCGTACTGAGGCGGATAAAATTAAGTATTTTAGCAAGAGGCTAAATCCGCAGTTGAGGATGCAATTGTTCAATCACAATTGTAATTCACTTAGTGAGTTCATCGGGAAGGCTCTTGGAGCAGAGCTTCTGATCAAGGAGCTTACTCAGAAGCATCCTTCAGTTTCTTCAGGTGAGAGGACTAGAATGCCGGCTCGTTCAGAGGGGCATCGGGCTCCGAGGTCTAAGGGGCCATTTTCTAGTCGTCTTCGTGCTGGGACAGCATCTTCCTCTCAGGCGGCGAGTTCGACTGTTGTTTGCTTTAATTGTGATTCAGCAGGTCACGTTAGTACCCGGTGTACGGTGCCAGCTATTGTTTGTTTTCTGTGTGGGAGGCAGGGACACCGGCAGAAATACTGCAGGGGTTCTAGCGCCAGCAAATCTCAAGGGAGCTCAAGAGCCTCGAGGGATTTTGTTACCCCAGCCCGTACTTCATTCAAGGGGCCTTATCAGGCTTCGAGAGCCCAAGGTAAGGACATTCATCACCAGTTTTGAGTAAGTTAATTCTTGCTCGGTAGGAGGATAATCATTCATTTCATTGTCGTTCATTCATTCATATAATTCATTCATCATGTATATCAATCATGTTGGGACTCATAATTATCGATTAATCATTTAATTCACGAGGAACGGCGGTTCCAATCACTTCAGGGAACTATCACTCATGACGTTATTAATTCACCTTGGTGAGTCATTCTAAATCCTTGTCGGATTTGTAGTCATTCATCATTCATCATTCATTTTTGTCACTTTCATTCTCGTGACCTTCTGAGATCATAGTTAGCGGCGAGTTCATCGTCGGATATACCTTAAATCGTTGAGATAGAGGAAATCGATGATATGGAAGGATATCGATGTTGGGTACATTTGAGATGTAACCTTGTATTTGGATGACTGTGTAAATCTATCCGTAATAATGTATCTTGACTGTGGATCATTTATTGTTGATCTATCTTATTATGATCATATTTGAGAATCTTGAGATTTGGGTCATTTGTTTGGAGTTCATCCCTCCGGCGTTGTGCTCGAGATTTCGTGATAATTTGAGAAATCGTTCACTGTGTTTCGAGACGTCAAGTCTTGGGGACTTGGGCTTGCGGTTGATTTGGTCCCGAGGACTATTTGGGCGTTATTGTTTTCAGATCGTGATGGATAGTTCATATCCCGAGTTCTTTACCCTCAGTTTCGAGGACGAAACTCTTTTTAAGGGGGGGAGTATGTAATACCCGGTTGTGAATTCATTTATTATCATTCAGTAACTGTCACTCAGAATTTTTTTTTCACTCAGTAATAATCATTCATCATTCATATTCAGTCAACTATGTTCACCATTCGGCGTATTTTGGGATCATCACTGTTTGAGATCGAGCCGAGATTGTTGTCGTCATCATCATCATGTTTTTATTTGCAGTTTGAGAGGTAGCGCACGCTACACATTGTAGTTAGCGCGCGCTAATGAGGTACATGTAACTCACGCAATGATTCAGTATTAGCGCACGCTAGCGCAAGTGAGGCAGACAGTCCAGAAGGTACTGGGCTGATTTGGGAAATTCGTAGCGCACGCTACGAGTGGTAAGTAGCGTACGCTAATTATGTTGGCAACGAACGCTAAGTCACATTAGTAGCGCACGCTAACGCGTGCAAGACAGAGGACAGTAGGTTTTGGATTTCAGTTTTTGAGTATCAGACATCAGTAACGCACGTTAACATTCTGGGATAACGCACGCTATCGGTAAGGTGTTAGCGCACGCTACCAAGTCGTAGCGCACGCTAACGAGGCATTTCAGACCTCACTGGACTGCCCAGTAAACCGTTAGCGCACGCTAAATATCAAGTAATAGCGTGCGCTAAGCTGGGACAGTATAAATAGGACAGTTCGGTCCAACTTTCGTCATTTCTTCATTTCTCAATCATTTCGGACGAGCTCGGGCGATTCGGAAAGGTCTTTTCGAGTTGCAATCATCTAGCATCATCTTCAAGCTCCTAAGTTGGATTAGTCATCATCTAAATCAGTTTCATCACTCCAAATCAAGGTAATGATTCTTGGATCTAGAATTTCGGATCTTGGGTGTTTTGCTTTCGATCTCTTCGTGTAAATCGATATTATGTTGGAATATGTTAGATATGGATTATCTATCTTGGATACATGTATTTCTACGGATTCATTGGTGTAATTTTCGGAATTTGTGAATAATTGAGGAATTGTTCAAGAACCCTTACGGGTTGACTTTGGAATTTTGGGGGTTTTCGACTAAATGTTGTTGAAATATCGTTCTAAGCATTCCTATTGGATTATTGATAGTATCCATGAGTTTTTGTGGATTAGAATCATTCATTGGGAGTTGGTTTCGGATGTAAATGAGTTTGGTTGTAAACAATTGGAGATTGTTTACAACGCGTTTGTTTTAAATGCCCCAATGAGTTTCGGGTATTGTTGTATCGACTTTTGAGTTGGTTGTGATCATGCTTGATTCGTGTATTAAGAGAATTGTTGGTTTTTGTGTTGTTTAAGGTTGTTCGAGCGGCCGGTAATTTCATTAAGGACGTTGATCGTGGAAGTACCTTCTCGCCTTCGGTTTGAGGCAAGTTTTATACTTGTACTAGTCAATGAGCTAATGTCATCATGTATGTGTATGAATGTATTGTATCATTCCGAGACTTAGTCTCTTCATGAATTCATTGATATCAAGAGATCGTTCGATACGATACCTTCCGGCAATTTTGCCAAATGTTTATTGTTGTTCGTTAACGGCCGATTCAAGGCCTTGTAATACTCACTATTAATGTCATTGTCGATAGCCGGTTTGCGGTATCGATGTATCGATTGTTGTTAATATAAATGTCAATTTAAGACATCGCTGAGATCATTGTTATTCCTGTTTGGATCGTCATTAAAACTGTACAGGCCGATTAAAGGCATTGGCTTATTCATTTCTCACCTTCGTAAAGATGGCGATTAAAGGTGCCGAGGCATCCTTCGTATCATTGTCATCGATTGGCGTTCTCGTGCAAATCTAAATGTTCAATCATTCATGCATCATTGTTATCGATTGACCTTTCTAAGGCAATCGAGGTATTCACTCATTCATCGTGTCATTGTTATCGATTGGCCGTTCTCAGGCAAATCGAAGTGTTCAATCATCCGCTGCATCATTGTTGTCGATTGGCCGTTCTAAGGCAATCGAGGTGTTAATTTGGGATCAGGGCGGTGTCTATCCGTGTGTTACTATCATCGTGTTGGCCGACTCAAGGCGGCACACTATCATTCATTGTGATACGGCCGGATGCCGTGGCTTCGCCCTAATTGTGATACGGATGCCGTGGCCCGCCCTAATTGTGATACGTGGATGCCGTGGCTTCGCCCTAATTGTGATACGGCCGGATGCCGTGGCCGCCCTCATTGTGATACGGCTTCGTGCGTGGCTTCGCCCTCATTATTCTGACTTAAGCTGTTTTGACTTCGGGTGTTTGTGATATTTGTTAATTTCCGCTGAATGACTTTCAGGCCTTTTGAAATGCCTTGGTATTTTCATTGGAGCCTTTGGGCATCATGATTCATATTAAATTCAGTTCTGGTTTGGTTCATGTCGTTTAATTCATTGTGGTATTCTGTGATTATTATTCGCCGTTGGGCATTTATGTTCTAACCTGTCGAACAGGTATTAATAGTTTGCCGTGGGCATAGTATTTCACGAATGCTCGGTTCTTACCTTGGTTTGTGAGCATCTCGTATTATTATCATCATTGTACCGTTTCATTCTGCCTTTGGATGCATATCATGTTATACATGTATTTGATGTTCATTATCTCATGGTGACCGACTGTGGGCGGAACATGTTTTTCATGTTTTAGGTACTTGCGAGGAGAGAGTTGAGACACAGGGGCATGATGATGGCGACGAGGCACTCGAGCGATACTAGTCCGAGTTGTTCATGTTGGTCAGTCGGTTGGAGTGTTCTTCAGTTGTCAGTCATTGTCATTTTGTATTACCCGAGCAGATGCTCGTGGATGTTGTATTTTTACTCTTGGCCATGTAGGCCCATCGTTGTCGTTAAAATTCCTTCTCGAAATATTGTGTCGGATATCATGGTAGGGACTATGATTTTTCCCTTGTTGTTTAATTTAATGTATTTTAGTCATGTTCGCCTGGTGGATCTCCTGGCGTGGGGTCCACGGCACTGTAATAACCCAATAGGATTTGGGGGTGTTACAGATGAGAGGTTTCCCCTCGTGTGGGGGACGACTGAGTCCTGGCCCTTTTGCTAACCTTTTTGGTTCTAGCCATAGCGAGTCCCTGAAACGTTAAACACTGGAGTTTTCTTACTTAAGCAATAATGAGAACAACATTACTCGGCTAAGGATATCCAAAACTTGAATCAAGAATTTAACGAGCTAGCACCGCCGTGAGAGAAAAATGGAAATTGAGCATTCTACGTTTAAAATTATCGTAAAGGTTGGGGTCGCTGTAAATCCAGAAACGAATTCGTTGCACATAGATTCAAAATATTGACTTAACAAAGAACGACATCATTTCGCAACCTGCCGTGCTATCGACCAAGTGGTCAATATGAGGCATCAGAAAGTGGTGCTAACGAGTAAGTTTAACGTACGTTACAGAGGACATGTAACGTACGTTATGCAGGTCAGACAGCTTTCATTTTATGAACTTTCAACCGTAATTTGGATTGTTAGATGTTCGTTCGACCTAAGATGAATTCCATGTTATTTCTCTTATTTAAGGTTCGAACTTTGCTACGTGATTGATCGAGAGGGGCGACCTTCGAGTGTTTCGTCTTCGTGGAAGTATTGTTCTTGTCTTCGAATCGAGGCAAGTACCTTATTTGTTTTATGTATTGATGTTATACATATTGTCGTGCATGTATGTCGTTGTTGTATGTCCACCTCGTGTTGGTCCGACGGGATCATCGGGCGATCTATGCTAGCGTGCGCTGGATCATCGGACCTGTTTTTTCACCACGGGTTGGTCTGACGGGATCATCGTGGGTTCTAGGTAGTGAATGCTGGATCGTCGGAATTACCATGTGTATGTTATGATATCATGTTGTGATTATCAATTGTGTATGTTATTTGTGAGTTTCTCGTGGGAGAAGACTCGTTGGTATTTTTGTCGTTTACGTTATTATTCTTCATGAGATATGAATAATATGTTGTGGTACTTGTACTAGCATCATTGTGCTAACCCTTCGGGGGTGAACATTTTGTTTATGTTCAGGATCCAGGAGAGCGGGGAAACAACCACTGGAGCTGCATGACGACGAGGGTGCAGAGTGATGTTCCGGCCGGGTTTATTTGTCTGTTGTTTGTTGGTTATTTCAATAAGTACTCGAGTACGAAGTCGTTTATGATGAATTCGAATTTGGTGATGTATTAATAAGTTTCTGTTGAACATTTGTATTTTCAGTATTTGGTCAGAACTGTTGTATCGTAATTCCGTTATTTCCATTCGTTAGTACCTCTTAGTGTCTGTTCAATTCTTCAGCCTTGTAAATCTTTATGTAAAGGATTTACGGCACTGTAATATTCTTGAATATATCGGGGGTGTTACAACCTGCATGAACCTGGATGCAAAACAGACATCCACCCCCCGAATACTCGGGGGTTAGCAAAACTCCACTGTTTTGCTAGTACAAGTATAAAGTGCAAATACGAGCCATACATAACACATTCCGAGAATACAACAAAAGACTTCCCGAGATATTTTGTTTAACTAAAAATAGTTCAAGTCTTGAAAGTAGAAACAAAACAAGAAAGCACTTTGAAAACACTTCCAAATCTCGGGAGTTTTGAAAACATTTTTGATTGAAAAGTTCTTAATTCTACGAAAGCCACTTAGCGTCAAAGCCCCAAAGTTCATTTTCCAAAATGCAAATCCGTTAACAAAACACGGGGTCCATGACCAGATCATTCCGATCACCAAACACAGGGTCCACGACCCGATCATTCCGATCACCAAACACAGGGTCCACGACCCGATCATCCACTTCAATTCACTTCCAAAAACATATTACACATAACACATTATTTTTATGCCATTTTAGCCAAACACCAAGACTCGATATATAATGTCTCTCGACTCCGAGCGACAAGCATTGTGATACTCCAGACATATCACAACTAATCATCAGTACAAACACTCTGGCAATTCTCGCGACTCGGTCCAGCCTCCGGTCCCTCCGTAAGGCCACCAAGTCCCTGTGCGCCCCGTCGAGCGACCCCAAGTGAGAATGCCTACTCGAAGTACCTCTCGCGACCCGGTCGAGCCGCTAAGCCACCAGGTCCCCGTGTGACCCCGTCGAGTCAATCCCCGAGTGAGAGTACCTGAGAACAACCTTAAAACTCTCATCAATTCTCATTTCCAAAACCACAATCCTCAAGAGTCAATCACAATATATATAGTCGAGGTATTTTGCTAAAATGGCCAAACTATCCAACACATACTCACGATCCAGAATTAATACTATCCACAAGGAAACACACTTATCTCAACACACCGAACGACACAACTAATATCACACAACTCACATATTCACCGATAACTAACGCACGCTACAACAATTATTTAGCGTGCGCTATCCATGCTGCATTGGCGCGCGCTAGCCTCGCACTTAGCGTACGCTAGCTGCTCCAACTCAGCAACATGATCGCGAACATATATACGACGTTACTAGACTCGATGGTCACAAATAAATAACAACACGTCTGAATCTCAAAGCCATAGATTTAACACTTCATTAGCAACCATCAAAGACAATTGTTATTCAAAAACCGAAATCTCACCTCTTATTAAAGAGAGCTATCTCAATGTACACAAACCGAACGACTCAGCATTCACATCACCGTTTAGATCATAAAACTGGGCACTACTGCCTAAACAATGAGAACACCATCACGTACTTCTTGACTAACAACCATGAAACCGAAAAGTTGAAAGCGAGAGTCATGTCTTGAGTATAATTTGTAGACCTCATTTGAGTTCAAAAATCATGGTTTTGGAAGCTTATAATATGAGATGAAAATTGAAATATCGGTATTTTGAATTCTCAAAAATTTCGGCCTTGAGGTCATCATACGAAAATCAAACTTTTTTTTCTCTCTTTGAAGGATGTTTTAAAATAAACTTTACGTGACTCCCCAAAAACATTTAAAGTTGTAAAATACCATACTGATGAATTTTTCCGTGTGTAACCACACCAAGGCAATTACTTTGGTAAAAACAATTATGCAACGGTATAAATATACATGTACACTGTCAGCACCTTCATTCTAGCATAATACGAGGATCAAACAAGTATAGGCCACATAATCACAATCACATTTAAATTCCACATTATAACACAAAATCATACAAGCTCGTATATCACAAGGCACAATATAGTAGGGAGACTTACATCCACAGGTCGCACGAAGATGATGGCTGCACCTCGATACTAATCACGGCCGACATCACAGACGACGCGTCGCGACATGACTTAGACAGACACAATCTGACAGGACAAGACACGACAACACCCGACTGGACCCGACAGCCTAGGTTTCCGCAACCTAAGCTCTTATACCATAAATGTAACACCCCCAGAATCAAACCGGGAATATAACACGCCGTAGACCCTCTCCGTGAGGATCCACCAGGCTAGACATCGATACCACACAATAACTTACATACCGACATGATAAAATACCAAATCCGTAGACCAACTTGGTCTTTCGTCACTAATATACAAGTCAAAAATACATATTTCTATCTCGACTCATACACATGCAAGGGGAAAATATACTCACAAACAAAAACTACGACAGCGGAAAAGACCATACACGTACTCTGACTAACTGTACCCAAAATTGGCCTTCATGTGATTAGTACCATTCGCCTTCCATCATACTTCGCGCCGATCCTGTGTTTTGCTCCCAAACCTGCATGTACCTGGATGCAAAACAGACATCCACCCCCCGAATACTCGGGGGTTAGCAAAACTCCACTATTTTGCTAGTACAAGTATAAAGTGCAAATACGAGCCATACATAACACATTCCGAGAATACAACAAAAGACTTCCCGAGATATTTTGTTTAACTAAAAATAGTTCAAGTCTTGAAAGTAGAAACAAAACAAGAAAGCACTTTGAAAACACTTCCAAATCTCGGGAGTTTTGAAAACATTTGTGATTGAAAAGTTCTTAATTCTACGAAAGCCACTTAGGGTCACAGCCCCAAAGTTCATTTTCCAAAATGCAAATCCGTTAACAAAACACGGGGTCCACGACCCGATCATTCCGATCACCAAACACAGGGTCCACGACCCAATCATTCCGATTACCAAACACAGGGTCCACGACCCGATCATCCACTTCAATTCACTTCCAAAAACACATTACACATAACACATTATTTTTATGCCATTTTAGCCAAACACCAAGACTAGATATATAATGTCTCTCGACTCCGAGCAACAAGCATTGTGATACTCCGGACATATCACAATTAATCATCAGTACAAACACTCTGGCAATTCTCGTGACCCGGTCCAGCCTCCGGTCCCGCCGTAAGGCCATCAAGTCCCTGTGCGCCCCGTCGAGCGACCCCAAGTGAGAATGCCTACTCGAAGTACCTCTCGCGACCCGGTCCAGCCGCTAAGCCACCATGTCCCCGTGTGACCCCGTCAAGTCAATCCCCGAGTGAGAGTACCCGAGAAAAACCTTACAACTCTCATCAATTCTCATTTCCAAAACCACAATCCTCAAGAGTCAATCACAATATATATAGTCGAGGTATTTTGCTAAAATGGCCAAACTATCCAACACATACTCACGACCCAGAATTAATACTATCCACAAGGAAACAAAATTATCTCAACAACACCGAACAACACAACTAATATCACACAACTCACATATTCACCGATAACCACATGACTCCGCGCACAATTCTTAACATAAGGATTGAACCTTAAATTACCGACGACATAATCACACATAATGACATCACCCGAAAGTAAGGAGATACTATACTCAACACTAACGAACATAGTCAATTAAGCACATTAAGTCTCGAACACAAGAGTCGTCTTTTAAGAAAACCATGATTGTAAATATACCGATTCTTTTGAAAAATAGTTGTAAACAATTCTTTTAGCACATATCGTTGATTACCAACCATTATATCCACAAAACACATAATGTATGGGCAAGACACTTGCCTCAATAGTCGATGCCGCACACTCCGAGGAACATGGCTCAACCGGAAAACCTCGAACGCCCACAACTCTCCGGCGGAAATGACGGTAACACAACCGATCGGGAAACGGCGAATGGAAGGGTTCCGACTCAAGTTCTTTGCAAGGAACCTGACCCTAACATCATACCATGAATAAATTGACGCTCGTACAAGGAAGAATAATCGTAGAATGCCAGAATCCCCTTTGTGAATTTTATCGAACACTTTCAAGGCGTCGCTTAGAAACTCAATAAAACGATGAATCCTCGGCAATCTAACCATGGAAAAATAAGGGATTCGATATAATACAACTTATTAATCATCAATCCATCACTATTATAAGTTATTACGGATCAACGGGCGAAATCAAGCAAAACCCCCAATTTCCCAAAAACTAAGGTTTTAGGAAAACTAACCTTGATTCGCTGGATTGAAGGATGTTATGTGATGATCAATCGATGATATGAACTCCAGAACTTCATGGATTGATTAACAAACATCATGGCTCGAAGATCCCCATGGCTCCAGCCGCGGAAGAGAAAGAGAGAAATGGGAAAAATGATCAAATCGGACTCGGCCATATTTATCTCGTGCGGCTAGCGTGCGCTAGGCTGCCGAGCTAGCGTGCGCTAAAGGGCGGTCATGGTCGAGAATGTTCGGCCGGGGCCCACCATCATGCACTGGACACGTGCGCTGTCGGCCCGGGCCGAAATCCAAAGACTTCCTGGACTAGATTGCTCGGCCAGGTAGCATGCGCAGCCTTCTGGCCGTAGCGTGCGCTACCTGCCGGCCGTAGCGTGCGCAGTGTCTGCCAGTGGCGTGCGCTACCTGCTGCCCACCCGAAGTCCAGAACCCCTCTGCCCCTGCTGTCTCAGCATACTAGCGCGCGCAGCTAACCGGCCGTACCGTGTGCTGCCTCCCGGCCGTAGTGTGCGCTACCTTCCGGCCGTAGCGTGCGCTATGCCGGTTCCTGCCGCACTGTCCGGCCAGTGCATGCAACCGTCCGGCCAGTGCCCGACCACCATGACTCGACAACTCGATTATCTGAAATCGCACGGAACGAACACGACAAAACGCTCGTGGGCAACATCATTGATCCGAAATGAAAACAACATACAACAAAACACCATATACGGCCATAAACACCAAAATCAGTTGTCGAGAAAATAATTTCAGTGCTCGGCAACCGGGAAATATCCGAAAAAATTCAAAATAACCAGAACGAAAATCGTGGGTATTACATCACATAAGCTTCACAACCCCAAATCTTAAGGAAAGACAAAACACATTGTTTCCTTGTCCATATCTCATATGGTGTGCTTTGAACTGATTTAGATGGTACTCGATTTAAAATGAACACCGCAGTCTCTAAGGCGTAACCCCAAAAAAAAATTCCCATCATCGATCTAACCATGCCTAACAAGGTCCGGTTTCTCCGTTCCGACACACCATTCCATTGAGGTGTTCCAGGTGGAGTTAGTTGTGAAACAATTCCACAACTTTTGAGATGATCGTCAAATTCATAGCTCAAATATTCACCACCACGATCTGATCGTAGTGCTTTAATAGTTTTGCCTAACTGATTTTGTACTTTGTTGGTACAATATTTGTAATAAATCATATTTTATACATTTTGATGATGAGTTATATAAACCAAAATATATCTTACATATTTTTCTACACTTAACGTACGTAACATTTCACAGATAATGTACGTAACACTCACAAGTTTGGCAAGTATTTTTATGCAGGTAACGTACGTAATGTATTATGCGTAACTTACATAAGGTTCGAAATTCTGCCCGTTGCTAGTCAACACAGAAAAAGTCATTAGCCGTTACACAAAGTCTTCACATCCAACGGATCTTTAACTACAAGATAACGTACGTAATAATTGTTTCAATAACGTATGTAAGGAGTTTCACCAAATGTCACTGGACTATTTTTGGGAGTTCATTACGGCCGTTACATAAGTTCTGTAACGTACGTAATATTCATAACGTACGTAACCCAGCCTACATAACGTGTGTTAAGGTTGCCACTGCTCCAACGGGAAGCTCAGCTTATGAAGGCTATAAATAACACCTATCAAGGATTTGGAATATACACAAGTTATCTGAGCTTACAAGCATACTCAAGATACTTCAAGAAAATATTTCAAGAGATATAAACTTTCCATATTGTGATACGAGAAGATTTGCTCTATTATTTCTAATCTACATTCTTGTATCAAAGAGCGATATATCTTGTAAAGTCGAGTTCTTACTCGCAATTGTTTTATTGTAAGGTTATCTTGTACCCGGAAAAACAAGAAAGTTTTAGTGAGGTTATTCTTGATCCTGGAAATCAAGAAATTGTAAGAGTTGGCACTAAAATAGAAAGTGCATTCTAAGTTTCTAAGAAAAGTCCTAGTCGATAAAACTAGGTATGTAACACCCCCAAACTAGGCAGATATTACAGTGCCGTG
Source organism: Orobanche coerulescens (assembly GCA_033398695.1). NCBI lineage: Eukaryota > Viridiplantae > Streptophyta > Magnoliopsida > Lamiales > Orobanchaceae > Orobanche > Orobanche coerulescens. The sequence continues at coordinate 162,255,250 of CM065803.1, forward strand.
GACCCCCGACTGGGACCCACCAGGCGAATGAAAAAGGATGAATTACACAGGGTAAATGTAGTACCGAACCACATTACAACATCAATTACTCCGATTAGGAGTTTCATACAACACACCCAGGATAAAATAGAATACATGTGTATCTTATGTGACGATAAAATACACAACACTGAATGAAACGAGTATTCAAACGGAATGTCTGCAGCGGAATAAATAAAGGAAACATAAATGACTAAATAAGTGACTGAACAGACTGGGGCCCCCTTCTAGTATCATTGGGACTCCTCGCCGTCAACGTGCTCTCCCTGTGCCTTTGCCTTGCCATGACCTGAGAAACAAATATCCCCAAACGGGGTCAGTTATACAGAACAACAATCCTCAAGGGTTGAAAAATACACAATCATGATTTAACTGAAGTTATGAAATATCCATAGTTATGAATTACGCTGAAGAGGGGTATCATAGTACGCCCGTAGTGTTCTGTGCAAGTGTACAAGATGAATGACCGGACACACCCGTCCTTGTACCTAATTAGTCTCACAGAGGTAATCTGTTACCGTGTGCACAGTCCAATGTATCACTCCCAATACATGGCCATAACGTGCCCGACTAAAAATTCCACACATCCGCACCCAGCCACGCAATATGAACCCAGAAGGTCATATGAACGAGAATGATCGTAATGAATATCAATGAATAAGTAATAATCTGACAAAGTCAAGAATAACTCACCGAGATGAGAGTAATAATGAAGTGATTGATAGTTTCAATGGAATGATTGGAACCGCCGTTCCCATTAATGAAGTGATTATTCAACAATTACAAGTCTCAATATGATTAATACAATGATGAATGAGTTATGATTATGAATGATCAACAATAAAAGGAATGAATATCCTTTTAACCGAGTAAGAATTAACTTACACAACACCGGTGATAATTATCCTTCCACGAACAACGTCCTAATTGAGATATCGGTCGCTCGAACAACCTTGAATAAATACAATTACCAACAATCCGTTCAATACACGAATCAAACACGAATATAACGAACTCGAAACGTCGATACGAATAAACCAAGTTCATTGGGGCATTATATCGAACACTTTGTGGCCAACTTCGATTGTTTATAACCAAACTTCAAAAATACCAACATCAAATCCTCAAGAAGTGTTTTAAACAAACAAAACATCTCCAATACGATCAATAATCCATTATGAATATCCAAAATCGTGATTTCAACAATAATTAATCGAAAACCCCCAAATTCAACACAACATTCAAAGTGTTCTTGAATAATCCTTCAATAATCCAATGAATAATCGAACATATCCATAATCATATATATATATCACTTCATACAATGTGATTTTAACATCCGAAACATCATATCTCAACACAAATCGAAAATCCAAGAGGTTTGATGAAAGTTACCTTTGAAGATCCAAGCACTATGATTCGAAGAACACGCGATAGATCGATGATCCGAGCTTCACAACCGAATGAAAATGATTAAAAACCACACTCAAGTGATAATTGATGAAGAAATCTCTCCCTCAAGACTCTCTCTCTCGTATGAAGGTGGAAGAAATGGAAGGAATGAGCTGAAATGCTCAAAAAACGAAATTATAGGGGTTGACTGGTCTGTTGGACACGGCCCGTGCCGATCGGCACGGCCGCGGCGCGCATCTGGCCGGCAGGGACTCGACCGCGTCCTGCTTGACACGGTCGCGGCACGAAGGGGCCTTCCGATAGTGACCTGTCCGACAGTGACTCGGTACCGCTTCGGCATTGACTCGACCGTGTCCTGGAACATGGTCGGGCGTCTGGGCAGTCGGTTCTGGCTTATCCGGAAGAGTTCGACTCGGCCGTGCCAGACGACACGGTTGGGTCCTGTGGCAGAGACTTCGGCATTTCCGGACGAGTACAGCACGGCCGTGTCGGACGACACGGCCGAGTTCGGTCGGCAGTGATCGGCCAAAAACTGAAAAATGAGCGGGTGAGCTAAAACGACCATAACTCTCTCGTCCGGACTCAGATTGACTCACCGTTTGAACCATTGGAAAGCTAACTCGATGCTCTATAATATTGCAAATATTCAGAATTTTTGGAGTTACCAAAAATTAATGGTGATCTAACAAAGTCGAACTCATATGTGGAAAGTTGAAACAATGTACAATAACGATACACAACTCGAAGTTTTTCCGAACGGTGAACACGGGTGAATGAACATGATTGATGAATGATTATAAATGACTGAAAATCCACTGAGTGACAATCACCGAATGAAATTACTGAATGATAATGACTGAATTACAACCGGGTATTACATACACCCCCCCTTAAAAGAGTTTCGTCCCCGAAACTAAGGGTCAAACAACTCGGGATAACTCTCCCGCATACTATCCTCGGTTTCCCAAGTAGCCTCTTCGACTCCGTGTCTAGACCACTGAATCTTGACCAAAGGAATCGACTTATTTCTCAACTGTTTGATTCGCCGCTCTAAGACTCGTATAGGACGCTCCTCATATGAATGGTCGTCGGCGATCTTGATTTCGTCGAACTGAAGTATGTGACTCGGGTTGGCAACATACTTCCGTAACTGAGAGACGTGAAACACATTATGAATTCGGCTCAATGCCGGAGGTAAGGCTAAACGATAATCTAGCTCGCCTACTCGTTCCAAAATCTCAAACGGTCCAATAAATCTCGGACTCAACTTTCCCCGTTTTCCGAAACGGAAAATACCTCGGCTCGGGGATACTTTGACCAAAACGTGGTCACCCGTCTCGAACTCTAGTGGTCGATTGACGATGGTCGGCATAAGACTTCTGTCGGCTCTGGGCGGTCAACAAACGACTCTTGATCAAAGCTACCTTCTCACGGGCGGCTATAAGCATATCGGGCTCGGTGCCGATTGATTCTGATAATTCGTCCCAACACAAGGGAGATCGACAACGACGACCGTACAAGGCCTCGTAAGGCGCCATCTTGATCGAAGCATGCCAACTATTATTATACGTGAACTCGATCAATGGTAGTTGGGCTTCCCAATCGTCTTTCCAATCGAGGACGCATGCCCTCAACATGTCCTCTAATGTCTGAATAGTTCTCTCTGATTGTCCGTCGGACTGAGTATGAAAGGAAGTACTGAGATTAAGCTGAGTTCCCATAGCACGATGAACTGATTTCCAAAAATGAGACACAAACCGTCCGTCACGATCGGAAACGATACTTTTAGGAGTACCGTGCAGTCTCACTATCTCTTTGATGAATAACTGGGCAAGTCTCTCGGGACCCCAAGTATCCTTAATCTCAAGAAAATGAGCTGATTTAGTTAAGCGGTCCACAATCACCCAGATCGTATTCGTGCCACGACGACTCGTCGGCAAACTCGTGATGAAATCCATAGAAATGTCTTCCCACTTCCATTCGGGAATAGGAAGAGGCTTCAGCATACCCGGCCGTCGATGTTCAATCTTGACTTGTTGACAGGTTAAGCATCTTGAAACAAATTCTGCGACTTCTCGCTTCATATTACTCCACCAGTAATTTTGTTTCAAGTCCTTTTACATCTTGCTAGACCCCGGATGAACAGAATAAGGGGTAGCATGAGCTTCTCTCAAAATCGAGTTTTTCAACTCATCATTCGCCGGTACACACATCCGATTCTTAAATCTCAAAAGTTCATCCTCGTGGATCACGAATCCAGGGCTTTCCTGAGCCACATCCTCACGAATGCGCAACAATGCCGGGTCGAACCCCGATTCTCCCGATTGCATCCTCAAGAGATGATGAAATCTCTAACATACAAAGCTGTCCCCGAACTTGCTGAAGCCAGACCTCGATCTCGGGTCTAAGGAATTCCTGTTGGAGCTCCTTCTGAATTGTTAAACGAGCAAGCATCTGCTCCTGAACGGACTTACGACTCAAGGCGTCGGCGACAACGTTCGCCTTCCCCGGGTGGTAAAGGATCTCGATATCATAATCTTTTATTAGTTCCAACCACCACCTCTGTCGCATATTTAACTCCTTCTGAGTAAATATATACTTCAAACTCTTATGATCGGTGAAAATCTGACAGGTGACGCCATATAGGTAATGACGCCAGATTTTCAAAGCGAAAACCACGGCTGCTAACTCCAAGTCGTGGGTCGGATAATTAACCTCGTAAGGTCTCAATTGCCGTGAAGCATAGGCAATAACCTTCCCGTTCTGCATGAGTACACATCCTAGACCCTGTCCGGACGTATCACTATAAACCACAAATCCTTCCGTCCCTTGCGGAAAGGAAAGTACAGGTGCTGACATTAACCGACTCTTGAGTTCCTCAAAACTCCGCTGACACGCGCCAGACCACAAGTATTTCCTATCCTTTCGCAAAAGGTTCGTCAATGGTTGAGCAATTTTGGAAAATCCTTCCACAAACCTCCGATAATAACCGGCTAATCCGAGAAAGCTTCGGATTTCCTTAACATTCTTCGGAGGTAACCAATCCTGGATATCCTCCGTCTTCTGAGGATCAACACGCAATCCATCTGATGAAATTATGTGTCCGAGAAATGTCACTTCGGACATCCAGAACTCACATTTGGAAAACTTTCCATAAAGTTGCTCTCGTCTCAACACGTCGAGAACCTGATGAAGATGAACCTCGTGTTCCTCTCGGTTACGAGAATAAATCAAAATGTCATCGATGAAGACAACAACAAACCGATCCAAAAAGTCGATGAAGACCCGATTCATTAGCTCCATGAATACCGCAGGTGCATTAGTTAGCCCGAACAGCATAACTACGAACTCATAATGACCATAGCGTGTTCGAAACGCCGTCCTCGCGATATCCGACTCTCGAATCCGCAGCTGATGATATCCAGATCTTAAGTCGATCTTGGAAAATACTGAAGCTCCCTGAAGTTGATCCAAAAGGTCATCGATACGGGGTAAAGGATACTTATTCTTGATTGTCACCCTATTCAACTCTCTATAATCGATACACAAGCGAAAAGAACCATCCTCCTTCTTGACAAACAGCACTGGTGCTCCCCACGGGGACGCACTCGGTCGGATATAACCTTTCTCGAACAATTCCTCAAGTTGATTCTTCAACTCTCGCATTTCGGTCGGGTCCATTCGGTACGGTGCCTTCGATATCGGGGACGTACCAGGCTCCAACTCAATCGTGAATTCCACATCCCTCTGTGGAGGCAAACCAGGTAACTCGTCTGGAAATACATCGGCATATTCTCTCACAACCGGAATATCCATCAACATTATTGGTGACTTCTCGGTTTTGGTCATATAGCACCAATAACCAACACATCCCTGATTGAGTAACCTCACTGCTTTCATCAAATTAATAACTCTTCCAAAACAGTTGGGATTACCTCCCTGGAACACACATTCGACCCCATCGTCTGAAATGATAGTGACCATACGCTTACGGACATTAATGATGGCATCATGATGATCCATCCAATCAATACCCAAGATGACATCGTCTCTCGGCAAATCTACCACGATAAGATCCGCTGGCCATACACGACCATGAAACTGAATCGGACAATCCTGAATCTCCCGATTACCGATAATTCGTCTACCATCAGGTAGACCAATGACATAAGGCTCACAACTAGTAGTACTACCCAGAAGTAGTCTACTCAAACATGACTCGGAAATGAATGAATGCGATGCACCAGTATCAAAAAGGGTACACACAAGTTGAGATAGAATATCGAGTGTACCTGAGATCATTCGGGCCTCGGGATCATCGGTCTTCTTCATCTCATAAATCCGGGGTTTGCTAGTCCCGGCACCGGACGCTCCCGTCACGACTATAGGCTCCACCTTTAGTCGCTCTGTCGCTTTAAACGACGCTGATTGAGTGGCTCGATTCGAGCAGGCCGATCGCTGGGCTCGAGATGATGCCGAGTAGGTTTGGAGTCCCTACGGCAAAACGGGCCTTATGCCCAACAATTCCACGCTTATGACACGTGATGATCTCGGACACTTGGTGCCGACATGACCAAGATCCCCAGATTATAACGGTGATGGCCAACCGGCGCCGTGATCGAGATTCCGCGGGTTTAGACGTCACAGGAGGTCGCTCAGAAAAAGCACAGCCCGCACGAGGTTTCTTGAAGGTTGTCTGACCGCCTTCAGACTGATTACGATTCTTCGATTTCTTGCTAGCAGACGAAGGTTGCTGCTTAGCAATTTATGTAGCAGTAAGCTCATAGGTAAGAGCTTTCTCAATGAATTCGGCCAACGTGGTGCAATTATGATTAAGAAATTGTAATCTCATACGGGATTTCAGCCTCTTGCTGAAATACTTAATCTTATCCGCCTCGGAATGAATGATAGATGAGGCGAACGGAAGAAGTTCCTGAAATTTCTCGGCAATGGCGAGAACATCCTCGTCTGTTGAGGGGTCGGGGGTGAGTAATTCTGACAGCTTGGCCTCTCTGAGTGGGGCTGGATAATATCTCTCCATCATGAGAGTCTTGAACTGCTCCCAAGTACATGATCCTTCGGTGGGCTTCAACGATAACCACCAAGAATGTGCGCTCTTACCCAGGTAGTAAGCCGCAACAGAAACTTTGTGTCCTTCGGGACACTCTACCATAGCAAACAACTTCTCGAAATGCTCGAGCCAATGAATAATATCCTCCGGCTCAGACGAGCCCTCAAAAGTAGGTGGCCTCTGGCGAGAGATGTCGCCGATGATATTGCTCACATTCCTCTCTTGCCTCTGAGGTGGCGGCGGAGGAGCCTGTTGATTTTGATTGACTGAGTTATGCATCGTCTGCATCACCGTGTCATCCGGGTCATTTGGGCCATCATGCCTGCATAAAGCGAGTGGGTCAACCCGAACACCTTCGACCGAGCGGTGTCCCAGTACGACTTCGATAGAGAATGATCACGTCCAGGTGAATGAGTAGCGCGTCGCCGCTAGATGAATTAGCATTATTCCTCGCATTCGCACGTGTATTCACACGAGCTCTCGGGATTCGGCCCGCTCCACGGCCTCGCCCTCCACGCCCTCTTCTTGCCCTTTCCATATCAAGGAGGAAAGTCGCATAATGATTACATTTCCGCATGATTATCACGTTATGATTATGTCATGAGGTGATGAAAATGAGTATACATGTTCTAACTTAGTGATTATATGAATGATTTATCAAGTGACATGATTATCGATAAAATTCTTGAAGTGATTATCTTGAATAACTTAATAAGATTGATAATATGACCATCCAGATCGACAACCGAGTAATGAAATGAATTGAGTAATTAATGAGTTAACATGATCGTCCCGATCATTAATCGAGTAATGAAATGAATTAAGTGATTAATGAGTTAATATGATCGTCCCGATCACAATGAATGATGATGTTTGAGGATTGTTAATTGATGAATGATGAATGAATGACTATTGCCGTAAATTATACCATGGCGTTAGAAATCATACGCTTCTTTTGGTCGATTGGCTCGGCATTTGCACAGTCACACGTGACACGAAAGTCCAATGATACTAGTCGATGACGATGACTTCAAATGAGACATGACTCGGAAGGTAGTATTCAAAACCACGCTCCGATACCAACTCGTAACACCCCCAAACTAGGCGGATATTACGGTGCCGTGGACCCCGACCGGGACCCACCAGGCGAATGAAAAGGATGAATTACACAGGTAAATGTAGTACCGAACCACATTACAACATCAATTACTCCGATTAGGAGTTTCATACAACACACCTGGATAACATAGAATACATGTGTATCTTATGTGACGATAAAATATACAACATCGAATGAAACGAGTATTCAAACGGAATGTCTGCGTGGAATAAATAAAGGAAACATAAATGATGAATAAGTGATCAATGCATCGGGGCCCCCTTCTAGTATCATTGGGACTCTCGCCGTCAACGTGCTCTCCCGTGCCTTTGCCTTGCCATGACACGAGAAACAAATATCCCCAAACGGGTCGATTATCTGAGAACAACAATCCTCAAGGGTTGAAAAATACACAATCATGATTTAATCAAGTTATGAAATATCCATAGTTATGAATTACGCCAAGAGGGGTATCATAGTACGCCCGTAGTGTTCTGTGCAAGTGTACAAGACGAATGACCGGACACACCCGTCCTTGTACCTAATTAGTCTCACGGAGGTAATCTGTTACCGTGTGCACAGTCCAATGTATCACTCCCAATACATGGCCATAACGTGCCCGACTAAAAATTCCACACATCCGCACCCGGCCACGCAATATGAACCCAGAAGGTCATATGAATGAGAATGACCGTAATGAATATCAATGAATAAATAATAATCTGACAAAGTCAAGAATGACTCACCGAGATGAGAGTAATAATGAAGTGATTGATAGTTTCAATGGAATGATTGGAACCGCCGTTCCCGTTAATGAAGTGATTATTCGACAATTACAAGTCTCAATATGATTAATACAATGATGAATGAGTTATGATTATGAATGATCAACAACAAAAGGAATGAATATCCTTTTAACCGAGTAAGAATTAACTTACACAACACCGGTGATAATTATCCTTCCACGAACAACGTCCTAATTGAGATATCGGTCGCTCGAACAACCTTGAATAAATACAATTACCAACAATCCGTTCAATACACGAATCAAACACGAATATAACGAACTTGAAACGTCGATACGAATAAACCAAGTTCATTGGGGCATTATATCGAACACTTTGTAGCCAACTTCGATTGTTTATAACCAAACTTCAAAAATACCAACATCAAATCCTCAAGAAGTGTTTCAAACCAACAAAACATCTCCAATACGATCAATAATCCATTATGAATATCGAAAATCGTGATTTCAAAAATAATTAATCGAAAACCCCCAAATTCAACACAACATTCAAAGTGTTCTTGAATAATCCTTCAATAATCCAATGAATAATCGAACATATCCATAATCATACGTATATCACTTCATACAACGTGATTTTAACATCCGAAACATCATATCTCAACACAAATCGAAAATCCAAGAGGTTTGATGAAAGTTACCTTTGAAGATCCAAGCACTATGATTCGAAGAACACGCGATAGATCGATGATCCGAGCTTCACAACCGAATGAAAATGATTAAAAACCACACTCAAGTGATAATTGATGAAGAAATCTCTCCCTCAAGACTCTCTCTCTCGTATGAAGGTGGAAGAAATGGAAGGAATGAGCTGAAATGCTCAAAAAACGAAATTATAGGGGTTGACTGGTCTGTCGGACACGGCCCGTGCCGATCGGCACGGCCGCGGCGCGCAACTGGCCGGCAGGGACTCGACCGTGTCCTGCTTGACACGGTCGCGGCGCGAAGGGGCCTTCCGATAGTGACCTGTCCGACAGTGACTCGGTACCGCTTCGGCATTGACTCGACCGTGTCCTGGAACACGGTCGGGCGTCGGCGATCGGTTCTGGCTTATCCGGAAGAGTTCGACTCGGCCGTGCCAGACGACACGGTCGGGTCCTGTGGCAGAGACTTCGGCATTTCCGGACGAGTACAGCACGGCCGTGTCGGACGACACGGCCGAGTTTGGTCGGCAGTGATCGGCCAAAAACTGAAAATTGAGCGGGTGAGATAAAACGACCATAACTCTCTCGTCCGGACTCCGATTGACTCACCGTTTGAACCATTGGAAAGCTAACTCGATGATATATAATATTGCAAAGATTCAGAATTTTTGGAGTTACCAAAAATTAATGGTGATCTAACAAAGTCGAACTTATATGTGGAAAGTTGAAACAATGTACAATAACGATACACAACTCGAAGTTTTTCCGAACGGTGAACATGGGTGAATGAACATGATTGATGAATGATTATAAATGAGTGAAAATCCACTGAGTGACAATAACCGAATGAAATTACTGAATGATAATGACTGAATTACAACCGGGTATTACAAGGTAGGGGACGTAGGCTTCATTAATAGCCGAACCTCTCAAACAATTTCTTGTGTGCTTTCTTTTCCGCATTACTTACTCCAATATTTTAGCTTCCGCACAAAAAGCGTTCAAAACTCTTATCCACACTAATCAACCCCCCTTCTAGTGGCGGTACCAATCTACCAATTGGTATCGGAGAGGTCTCTTTTTCACCGGATTAACACCCGCTAGAGAAAAGATCCAGAAATGACCTTTATCCACTCTTCTCTTGAAGGCAGCGCTCTCAATCGCCCTCCTTTCTTCGATGGTTTAAACTTTATGACATGGAATAAGAAAATGTCTATCTTCATACGAGCTCACGATATTGAAATTTGGAAGGTCATTGCTCTTGGACCTACCATTCCTAAGAATCCAGATGGCTCGATCGAAAGCTTTGAATAATACGACAATGCTGACTGGAAGAACGATCACTTCAATAGTAAAGCTACTCAACTGCTTTACTGTGCTCTCAACCCAGAGGATCACAACAGAATATCTTCTTGCGAGACGGCTAAAGAGATCTGGAAAATGCTCGAAATTACCCATAAAGGTACGAGTCAAGTGAAAGAAACAAAAATCAATATGCTTCTTCACGATTATGAACTCTTCACTATGAAAGAAGAAGAAAGCATTACTACTATGCTTGATCGCTTCTCGGCTATCACAAATGGGCTAGCTTCCTTCGGGAAACCTATATCAAGTAGTGATAAAGCCAATAAAATCCTTCGATCTCTACCAATAGAATGGGACGCTACTGTTACGGCTATCATGGAGTCGAAAGATCTCAACACCATTGAATTCAGTGCTCTCATTGGATCTCTCATCAATTACGAGATTGTCATTAAATCTCGAAGCTCGAAACCAAAGCCCAAAGAGAGATAAATGATGATCGCCTTCAAAGCAAAAGAAGATAGCAATCTAGAAGATGAACCTATCGAAGAAGAGGATGAAGAAACCGCCTTTTATGCCAAAAACATAAAGAAATTCAAAAATCTTCTACAAAGGCGCCGGAGGGACATCAAACAAGAACCGAGGGATGAATCCAAGAAGACTCACTTCCCACAAAATAAAAGGTTTGACATTACTTGTCGAAGGTGTGGCGTTCCAGGCCATTTTGCTAAAGATTGTTGTGCTGCTGCTCCAATGAGTTCATCTAAACCACCTCACGAAAAGTTCAAAAAGAAGGAAGTCCATGTTGCTACATGGAGCGATGATGATTAGGATGATGAACCTCAAGCTCAAAGCAATCTTTCTCTAATGGCCCGCGCATCCGAAGATACGACGAAGAAGTCGAGGTTAGTGATTATTCTCATGAAGAACTTCTTGATGCTTTCGAATCTTTAAACAATGAATACGAAAAAGTTTGCAATAGTAATAAAGATTTGAAAAAGAAAATAAAATCTCTTGAAAGTGAAAATTCAAAATTATTGAAAAACAAGGATGTATCGATTGATCATACAAATTGTTTGGAAACCGAGAAAATTCTGAGAGATGATTTACACAAAACTCAGAAAGAATTGAAATTTTACGTTAGAAAATTCTCGTGTGGTAATGAAAAATTTGAGCAACTCTTATTTGGTCAAAAATTTTCTCTTTCAAAACAAGGACTCGGATATAATTCATTTCCAATGAAAAGTCCTTAGAAATTACCACGAAAGATTCGGACACTTTAACAACGGGAATTCCATCATTTCCAAAATGTTTAAAACCAGCACATACCGAAACTTACTGTAGAAGTTCTAGACGAACTATAAAAGTCAAACAAATTTGGGTACCTAAAGGGACCATTGTTAAAAATCAAGTTTTTATATCTAACTCCACAGGACCCAAATTAGCCTGGGTACCTATAAAACGGAAGAAAATTATTTTTGTAGGTACAAGAAAAGAAGACAACAATATCAAATAAATGGTATGTTGATAGTGGATGTTCAAATCACATGAGTGGAAATGAACATCTCTTCACGGAGCTGAAAAAGGAAGATCGTGGCTGCGTAACATTTGGCGATAATAAAAAGGGCCAAATAAAAGGGGCAGGTAAGATAGGTAAGAAACCTTTACCCACTATTGAAAATGTTCTATTTGTTGATGGTCTTTGCCATAATCTTCTAAGTGTTTCTCAACTTTGTGACACTGGTCTTAAATTAATTTTTGAAAGTACGCATTGCACTGCGATGTGAAAAGACCAAGTTGTTTTTATTGGATTACGATATGGAAATATTTATATTGTTGATCTTCAAGATGAATCTTCTTTCAATGAAAAATGTTTACTTTCATATGATGAAAATGACGTTATTTGGCACCGAAAATTGGGTCATGCCTCTTTACCACTTCTTTCAAAATTGGCCAAAAATGATATTGTCCGTGGTCTACCAAAATTAAATTTCAGAAAAGACCACATCTGTGAGGCATGTATTAAAGGTAAACATGCTAGAGGCTCGTTTAAACCAAAATGGAAATTTCCACGAGTTGCATTCTTGAATTCATTCATATGGATTTGATTGGTCCGTCTCGTCATGCTAGCTTAACAGGTAAACTTTATACTTTAGTTCTTGTTGACGATTTTTCGAGATTTACTTGGGTAAAATTCTTGACAAATAAAAATGATGCATTTAACGAGTTTGTTAAGTGGTGTAAGGTTACCTAGAAGGAAAAAGAGTTACCAATTATCGCCATCCGAACCGATCATGGTGGAGAATTTGATTCAAATATTTTTGAAGATTGGTGCGATAATTATGGTGGCACAATTTTTCGGCACCTCGGACACCTCAACAAAATAGAGTTGTCGAGAGGAAGAATCGCTCTCTAGAAGAAATGAGCCGAACAATGCTCAATGAATATGGTCTTCCTAAATATTTCTGGGCCGAAGCCATTAACACCGCTTGTTATGTTATTAATCGAGTCCATCTCCGGAGGAACAAAATGATGACTCCATATGAGATATTTAAAGGTAAAAAGCCCAATTTATATTATTTCCATCAATTTGGTTGTAAAGTATTTATTCATAATAATAGTAAGGATAATTTGGGTAAATTTGATTCAAAATCGGATATTGGAATATTTCTTGGTTATTCAACTAACAGTAAAGCGTATCGTGTATTTAATTGTAGAAGAGGCTCGGTAGAAGAGTCAATTCATGTAAAATTCGATGATACAGTTTTACCCCAAGAAAGGTTGTTTTTGATGATGATGCAGGTATGGTTCCGGCTAAAGAAGTGTCAAAAGTATCAAAGGAGTTGGAGAAGCTCGACTTAAGCTCGGACAAGCAAGAGGAGAATACTTACAACCTTCCTAAAGATTGGGCAAATATGAAAGACCATCCGATGGAACAAATTTTCGGAAAAATCGATGAAGGTGTACGAACTAGGAGAAATATAAATGATTGTATTAACAATATTGGGTTTATTTCTCTTACAGAACCAAAGAATATCGATGAAGCCATAAATGACGAGAATTGGGCTATTTCTATGCAAGAAGAGCTAAACTAATTCGGAAGAAATAATGTTTGGGAATTGGTTCCGGCACCGGTAGACAAATCAATCATTGGTACTAAATGAGTTCATAAAAATTAAAACCGGGGATGATGGTCTCCCAATTAAAAATAAATCGAGGTTGGTCGCCCAAGGTTATAATCAAGAAGAAGGCTTGGATTATGAAGAAACATTTGCTCCTGCTGCTCGTCTTGAGGCAATTCGTCTTCTCTGTGCCTTTACCGCATACAAGAAAATCAAACTCCATCAAATGGATGTAAAAAGTGCGTTCCTAAATGGAATCATCCAGGAGGAGGTGTATGTCAAGCAACCGTCGGGTTTTGAAGATTATGATCATCCAGATCATGTGTACAAGCTCCATAAAGCTCTCTATGAATTAAAACAAGCTCCGAGAGCATGGTATGATCGTTTAAGCACTTTTCTTATTTCAAATGGGTATAAAATAGGCAATGTTGACAATACCCTATTTATTAAGAATTTAGGTGATGATATGCTTATTTTCCAAATTTATGTGGACGACATTGTTTTTGGTGCAACTAACGAATCTCTGTCCCAAGAATTCTCAAATCTTATGAAGGGAGAGTTCGAAATGAGCATGATGGGAGAGTTGAAAAACTTTCTCGCACTCCAAATTAGGCAACTCAATGACGGAATATTCATTCACCAATCCAAGTACGTCAATGAGATCCTAAAGAAATTTAAGATGGAAGATTGCAAAGAAATATCTACTCCTATGTCTTCCACTCTTAAGCTCGACAAAGATGAAAAAGGTAAGTCTGTTGACCAAAAAAAGTATCAAGGTATGATCGGCTCTTTACTTTATTTAATTGCATCTAGACCCGATATAATGTTTGCTACTTGCTTATGTGCTCGTTTCCAAGCGAATCCTAAAGAATCCCATTTCATTGGATGCAAAAGGATTTTTCGTTATTTAAAATATACTGCTGGCTTAGGTCTGTGGTATCCTTCTAGCATTGATTTTCATTCTTTTGCATATAGTGATGCCGATTTCGGTGGATGTAAAATTGATAGAAAGAGCACCACCGGAACTTGTCATCTTATGAGTTCATGTTTAATTTCATGGGGGAGTAAGAAATAGACTAGTGGCTCTACTTCCACAGCTGAAGCAGAATATGTGGCTGCGGGAAGTGCATGTGCACAAGTTCTTTGGATCAAAAATCAACTTCTAGATTATGGCATCGAACTTAAAAATACACCTATTTTTTGTGACAATACAAGTGCCATTAATCTAAGCAAAAACCCGATTTTTCATAGTAGGACAAAACATATAGAAATCCGTCACCATTTTATTCGTGACCATGTCCAAAACGGGAATGTACGTCTCCAATTTGTTGGTACAAATGAACAATTGGTGGATATTTTTACAAAACCATTACCCGAAGAAGCTTTCAACTTTATTAGCATAAATTTGGAATGGGACATGTTGATCATTTTTAAGTGTTGCATATTCATCATATTTATATTAAATGGTCATTAAAATTGGGATATCATCAAAAGGAAATCACTATTCATTTGGTC
Source organism: Orobanche coerulescens (assembly GCA_033398695.1). Lineage (NCBI taxonomy): Eukaryota > Viridiplantae > Streptophyta > Magnoliopsida > Lamiales > Orobanchaceae > Orobanche > Orobanche coerulescens. The sequence continues at coordinate 162,270,260 of CM065803.1, forward strand.
CGGCTTAAGGCCGTTAATACAGAAGTATTACGTACGTAAGAGGACATTACGTACATAACGGTGCTTTGGACTACGTACGTAACCGATCCCAGTTTTTAGTCCAGTGAGTTTTAGATTTTTCGCTACGCACATTACCTATATCCTATAACGTACGTAAAGCCTTTTTGACCTTGCTACTTAAATACCCAGATCGACAGTTTTCTTTCATTCTTCCCTAATCCCTTCTCATCTGTCGAAGAACCCTACTCCAAACTCCAAATAAATCCGTCCAATTTCTTAAAATTCCGGCCGAAACCATCAAATGGCTACTAGGACGAACAAGAAACGCAGAGGAGAGACATCTCAATCCTCTTCTTCAACCCCTGGAGAACCGATTTTCAGGAATGCCCAAGCCGAAAAGATTTTCAAAGAAGTGTTAATCGGCGAAGAGGTAACTCCAAGTCACCATTTTGACTTTGAATCTCTGAACTCTATTGGTATTGGAATAGAAGAATTTTTTGATATGCTCGGTATCAACCGTTTCGTAAGTATTGCTCGACCTATTTTTGTGGATTGCGTACGGGAAATTTATGCGAATTTTTTTGTGACTTATGATTCTGAGGGATTAGCCGTTGTCAATTCTATTGTCCATGTAAAACCTATCATGCTCGATGCTGCAAAATTATCTGAGTTATTTGGTCTCCCTAATGAGGGATTTTGTTGCAAAGGTCAATTTGCCGCTCCGGATGAAGTGATTGATAATTTTTCTGACGATGAAAGTTATGGTGTTCATGAGTCTAAAGTTCGTGATTTCTTGTCAGACAAAGTTGTGATTGAAGTAAATACCGATCGATTTGAAAACAATGACTTTGGAATCTGATACGAGATCGACATGGCCAACCGAAGAAAGACGACGTATACGACCATGCAACCATGCATACGGCCATGCAGACACATGCACCTACACGACATGCAATTACTTCTTTGGACGAGACGACTAACACGAGACTTGAAGTAACCTTGAACATATTTTACGTATGCATGAAGAAATTACGAACCATGCACTCACCCACCTTCTTCATGCATTGAAACCGATGGTTCCCCTCCCTTGAATAAGTCACCTACATGGCAACAAAGTCGTCAAAGCATGATAATAATAATCATCAAGAATCAAACCAAAGTCTTCTAACATGATTAGTTATTTTATTTTGTTTATTGTCTTTTGTGAAGATTTGCTCAAGATTGACTAGTCATGATCCGAAATTTACTAGTCGGAGAGAAAAAGGCGAAAAGCGGACAAAATTACCAATTCCCGCGCGTATGACTACTTCGTAGCAGTTTTGGTATTTTAATCATAACTCTCTCATACGAAGTCCGATTTAGGTGATTCAAGCGGCCATGAAAAGATAAAAGAAAGATCTATAAATCATGTGAAACGGTCTAAGGTCCAATTATGCTTCTATCAAGACACACGAACCGTTCAAATGTGCAGTGATTTTTATGGTCGAAAATTGACAAAGATTTGTGAAGATTTGGTGAAGACTTGAAGGAAGAAGATGCCAAGAAGTCCCTTTCATGATCAAGTCATTGTCAAGCCTTAAAATATATCACATGAGGAAGATCTTGTCCACTCCTTCTTGGAAGCCCCACGGCTGATTTGTACAAGGAAGGAGCCAAAATGTTGTGATTTCTTGTCAAAGTCTTTGTAGATAGTTTAATAAGTGCTTGTATTTTAGCTAGATTTTGTGTGATTTTCTTTGGCCTTGTTAGGAGTCATTATGGCTATATAATAGCCTCATCCTCAACCCTTTGGAATCATCTTGAAAGTTATAACATTGTATTTCTCTTGAAATATACGTTGAACGAGTTCAACAAAACCTTGGTTATTATTTCGACGCGTCTCAAATTATAACTTGATCAATTCTCAATAGGTCTTGAGGAGAGATTATCTTTATCGAGTTATAGGTCTAATTCGGTAAAACACATTCAAACCCATACACTATCCTACCTCACGGCCGAAAACCATACAATTTCGGCCACCACCTTTTATTTTTCGTTGTTACTTTGATACTTGTAAAAACCGTGATAATCTTCCATTGTATTTTATACATTTTACGTACACTTATATACGTAATTCGTATCATAAGTGGTATCGGAGCCCAAGGTCATCACCTTGGGCGATTTATTCAACAAATTTTTTTTTGTTGAGATTAGCGCAGTCGGAAGAAAACAAAGTTTCCCGTGGATTCGACCGTTGGATCGTCACGAAATTTTGAAAAAAGTAAGCCAACTCATTGAACTACAGTCTGAACGGTGGAGATCAGATTCTTTGATCATCTTCTTGGTTCATTCTTCACGGATTTCTTGGCAAATTTTCTGTCCGATTTCTTGATCATTAGAAGAGATGGACTTTTTCAATACCGAATTCTTGGTAAAGCTACGTGATGCTTTACATGACTTACCGGAACCTCGACGAGGAGGAGAAGGCCTGTGTTCCCCACGTCATACTAACGAGTTCGAATTGAACGAACTTCCAAAGTTCATCGTAGGTACCGACCCCGAAATTTATTTGGAATGGGAAAGTAAGATGGATTGCTTGTTCGAGTTTAAAGGTCTTGACGATGAGAAGCGTTGCAGATATGCAATTATCAAGTTGGTTAAAGGCGCTTCAGTTTGGTTCGAATTAAAGAAGAAGCAAAGGACTCGTGCTGGAAAAAAAAGATCCGTTCGTGGGAGTCGTTGAAAAGAAAACTTCGCAAGAGATACGTACCTTTCGGCTCGAGTTCGGCTCTCAAAATCGTAACAACATCAGCCCCCAACTCGGTTTCTAAAGCTCTTGACTTGCCTAATGAGACGAGTTTGCTGGAGGTGAGTGGTTTCATTGGCCAAGATCATGTGCAAGATGTTTGCCCGACTCTTGCTACCCGAGACGAGTTAATAGCCGAGGAAGAACAAGAAAGGCTAGGCGACATTCTCAAGTTTGATATAGAGAACGAAAGAGAAGAAGAATGTGTAGTTTATGATGCTCCCGATTATGATACAGACTTAGTTCTTCGTACTTTAGAAACCAAATCGGTTTCAAATGATTTGGAGCATCAGGACGAGTTAACGAGTGATGAACTCACAAGTATACTTTTAAGTTCTACACAACCGTCCGTTTCCCGAGCTACAGAAGATGAAGAGATTGAGGACAAGGCGATTGTTCCCCAAAATTTCTATGAGGTTATTTCTATTAAAAAATTGGAGGATCCCAATCCAATTGTTCTCATTGCTCCGGTTCCCGACACCGACCAACGTAAAAGCTATGTGGCTACAAGTGACTGGAAAATAGTAAAAGACGAACTCATTGATGAAAGGAATGAGGACAAGATTTGTGCCCACATGACGCCGGAAATGGAAATTATTCCGTTAAACCACAAATCTTTTTTTGGGGATTCTAAGGGAAATGGTAGACACCTAGATACATCGTTTGTTTTTATTTTGCAGGTTGGTCTTTTAAAAATACAATCCCAAGCAAACGTCAACACATCCGACGAAAATTACATCTTCAACCCGGGAGGAGCACAACCCTATCCGGAATACCAACCGTCCTTGGACTTTAGATTCGAGGACGAATCTCTTTAAAGGAAGAGGGGATGATACGAGATCGACATGGCCAACCGAAGAAAGACGACGTATACGACCATGCAACCATGCATACGGCCATGCACACACATGCACCTACACGACATGTAATTACTTCTTTGGACGAGACGACTAACATGAGACTTGAAGTAACCTTGAACATATTTTACGTATGCATGAAGAAATTACGAACCATGCACTCACCCACCTTCTTCATGCATTGAAACCGATGGTTCCCCTCCCTTGAATAAGTCACCTACATGGCAACAAAGTCGTCAAAGCATGATAATAATAATCATCAAGAATCAAACCAAAGTCTTCTAACATGATTAGTTATTTTATTTTGTTTATTGTCTTTGGTGAAGATTTGCTCAAGATCGACTAGTCATGATCCGAAATTTACTAGTCGGAGAGAAAAAGGCGAAAAGCGGACAAAATTACCAATTCCCGCGCGTATGACTACTTCGTAGCAGTTTTGGTATTTTAATCATAACTCTCTCATACGAAGTCCGATTTAGGTGATTCAAGCGGCCATGGAAAGATAAAAGAAAGATATATAAATCGTGTGAAACGATCCAAGGTCCAATTATGCTTCTATCAAGACACACGAACCGTTCAAATGTGCAGTGATTTTTATGGTCGAAAATTGACAAAGATTTGTGAAGATTTGGTGAAGACTTGAAGGAAGAAGATGCCAAGAAGTCCCTTTCATGATCAATTCATTGTCAAGCCTTACAATATATCACATGAGGAGGATCTTGTCCACTCCTTCTTGGAAGCCCCACGGCTGATTTGTACAAGGAAGGAGCCAAAATGTTGTGATTTCTTGTCAAAGTCTTTGTAGATAGTTTAATAAGTGCTTGTATTTTAGCTAGATTTTGTGTGATTTTCTTTGGCCTTGTTAGGAGTCATTATGGCTATATAATAGCCTCACCCTCAACCCTTTGGAATCATCTTGAAAGTTATAACATTGTATTTCTCTTGAAATATACGTTGAACGAGTTCAACAAAACCTTGGTTATTATTTCGACGCGTCTCGAATTATAACTTGATCAATTCTCAATAGGTCTTGAGGAGAGTATTATGAATGTTGAATGTGAAAGAATACACTTTGTGTTTCTATCATTGGTAAATGATTTTTACCGAAACTTGATTTTTATTCGACGCGTTTTCGAGTATTAATCCGATTGATTCTCAATAGGTCTTGGGAAGAAATCACTTTATCGAGTTATAGGTCTAATTCGATAAACTCTTGTTCTTGATCGTTCAAGACTTCTTGTTCGATATTTTTATTGTTATCCGATATTTCATCCATATTCATACACTCGAATTACCATATTCATAAAAGCCTTCCGCTATCATACACTTACAAACACTCCGACCGATACGCATCCACCTCTCCCCGGAGAATTCGTATCAGAATCAATATTCGTTTATTTCATGACGCTATTACTAGATGCCTAATGACGAAGGTCAATGCTCAGCATCGTTTAGTTAATATTGTAACACCCCCGATATATTCAGGAATATTACAGCGCCGTAAATCCTTTACATAAGGATTTACAAGGCTGAAGAATTGAACAGACATAAAGAGATACTAACGAATGGAAATAACGGAATTAAGATACAACAGTTCTGACCAAATACTGAAAAATACAAATGTTCAACAGAAACTTATTAATACATCGCCAAATTTAAATTCATCATAAACGACTTTGTACTCGAGCACTTATTGAAATAACTAATAAACAACAAACAAATAAACCCGACCGGAACATCACTCTGCACCCTCGTCGTCATGCAGCTCCAGTGGTTATTTTCCCGCTCTCCTGGATCCTGAACATAAACAAAATGTTCACCCCCGAAGGGGTTAGCACAACAATGCTAGTACAAGTACCACAACATATTATTCATATTTCACGAAGAATAATAATGTAAACAACAAAAATACCAACAAGTCTTCTCCTATGAGAAACTCATAAATGACATACATAACTGATAATCACAACATGATATCACAACATACACATGGTAATTCCGACGATCCAGCATTCACTGCCTAGAACCCACGATGATCCCGTCAGACCAATCCGTGGTGGAAAAACCCATCCGATGATCCAGCGCACGCTAACATAGATCCCCCGATGATCCCGTCGGACCAACACAAGGTGGACATACAACAACGACATACATGCACGACAATATATATAACATCAATACATAAAACAAATAAGGTACTTGCCTCGATTCGAAGACAAGAACAATATTTCCACGAAAACGAACACTCGTGTAACACCCCAAACTAGGCGGATATTACAGTGCCGTGGACCCCCGACTGGGACCCACCAGGCGAATGAAAACGGATGAATTACATAGGGTAAATGTAGTACCGAACCACATTACAACATCGATTACTCCGATTAGGAGTTTCATACAACACACCCAGGATAAAATAGAATACATGTGTATTTTATGTGACGATAAAATACACAACACTGAATGAAATGAGTATTCAAACGGAATGTCTGCAGCGGAATAAATAAAGAAAACATAAATGACTGAATAAATGATCGAGCATCGGGGCCCCCTTCTAGTATCATTGGGACTCCTCGCCGTCAACGTGCTCTCCCTGTGCCTTTGCCTTGCCATGACCTGAGAAACAAATATCCCCAAACGGGGTCAGTTATACAGAACAACAATCTTCCAGAGTTGAATAAACACAATCATATATATATGTAGTATAAACCACAAGTTCGATTAAAATGAAGCGGTTAGATTATAACCCAATCTTGTTGAAAACATACGCAATCAAACATGCTGTATGAATCAACTAACAAGTCCTTGTACATCTTGCTGGACCCCGGATGAACAGAATAAGGGGTAGCATGAGCTTCTCTCAAAATCGAGTTTTTCAACTCGTCATTCGCCGGTACGCACAACCGATTCTTAAATCTCAAAAGTCCATCCTCGTGGACCACGAATCCAGGGGCTTTCCCCTGAGCCACATCCTCACGGATGGGCAACAATGAAGGGTCTGAACTCTGATTCTCTCTGATTACCTCCTCAAGTGACGATGAAATCTCCAACATACAAAGCTGTCCCTGAACTCGCTGGAGCCAGACCTCGATCTCGGGTCTACGGAATTCCTGTTGAAGCTCCTTCTGAACTTTTAAACGAGCAAGCATCTGCTCCCACACGGACTTACGACTCAAGGCGTCGGCGACAACGTTCGCCTTGCCCGGGTGGTAAAGGATCTCGATATCATAATCTTTGATTAGTTCTAACCACCGCCTCTGTCGCATATTTAACTCCTTCTGAGTGAATATATACTTTAAACTCTTATGATCGGTGAATATCTGACAGGTAACGCCATAAAGATAATGACGCCAAATTTTCAAAGCGAACACCACGGCTGCTAGCTCCAGATCGTGAGTCGGATAATTAACCTTGTAAGGTCTCAATTGCCGTGAAGCATAGGCAATAACCTTTCCATTCTGCATGAGCACACATCCGAGACCCTGTCCGGACGCATCACTATAAACCACAAATCCCTCCGTCCCCTGCGGCAAGGAAAGTACAGGTGCTGACATTAACCGGCTCTTGAGTTCCTCAAAACTCCGTTGACACGCGTCGGACCACGTGTATTTCTTATCCTTTCGCAAAAGGTTCGTCAAGGGTTGAGCGATTTTAGAAAATCCTTCCACAAACCGCCGATAATAACCCGCTAATCCGAGAAAACTTCGGATTTCCTTAACATTCTTCGGAGGTAACCAATCTTGGATAGCCTCCGTCTTCTGAGGGTCGACACGAACTCCGTCTGATGAAATTACATGTCCGAGAAAAGTCACTTCGGACATCCAGAACTTGCATTTGTAAAACTTTCCATAAAGTTGCTCTCGTCTCAACACGTCGAGAACCTGATGAAGATGAACCTCGTGCTCCTCTCGGTTACGAGAATAAATCAAAATGTCATCGATGAAGACAACAACAAACTGATCCAAAAAGTCGATGAAAACCCGATTCATTAACTCCATGAATACCGCAGGTGCATTAGTTAGCCCGAACGGCATAACTACGAACTCATAATGACCATAGCGTGCTCGAAATGCCGTCCTCGCGATATCCGACTCTCGAATCCGCAACTGGTGATATCCAGATCTTAAGTCGATCTTGGAAAATACTGAAGCTCCCTGAAGTTGATCTAAGAGATCATCAATGCGGGGTAAAGGATACTTATTCTTGATCGTCACCCGGTTCAATTCCCGATAATCAATACACAACCGGAACGAGCCATCCTTCTTCTTGACAAACAACACTGGTGCTCCCCATGGGGACACACTCGGTCGGATATAACCTTTCTCGAACAACTCCTCAAGTTGGTTCTTTAATTCCTGCATTTCGGTCGGGGCCATCCGGTACGGTGCCTTCGATATCGGGGACGTACCGGGCTCCAACTCAATCGTGAATTCCACGTCTCTCTGTGGAGGCAAGCCAGGTAACTCGTCTGGAAAAACGTCGGCATATTCCCATACTACCGGAATATCCGACAACAATACTGATGATTTCTCGGTTTTGGTCATATAGCACCAATAACCAACACATCCCTGACTGAGTAATCGTACTGCTTTCATCAAATTAATGACCTTACTGTAGCAGTAGGGATTACCTCCCGAAACACACATTCAATCCCATAAATGCGCAATGATAGTGATCATACGCTTACGGACACTAATGGTGGCATCATGACGATCCATCCAATCAATACCCAAGATGACGTCGTCCCTCGGCAAATCTACTACGATTAGGTCCGCTGGCCATACACGACCATGAAACCGAATCGGACAATTTTGAATCTCACGATTACCGATAATTCGTCTACCATCAGGTAGGCCAATGACATAAGGCTCACAACTAGTAGCACTACCCAGACGTAGTCTACTCAAACATGACTCGGAAATGAATGAATGCGATGCACCAGTATCAAAAAGGGTACACACAGGCTGGGATAGAATATCGAGTGTACCTGAGATCATTCGGGCCTCTGGATCATCGGTTTTCTTCATCTCGTAAATTCGGGGCTTGCCGGCCCCCGAACCAGACGCTCCGTCGATAGCTCTGCTCCGCCCTTGCTAGCTCTGTCGTCTTAAACAGCCCGCTGAGTGGCCTGATTCTACATCTTTGAATGTCACGGGGCACGAGATGACGCCGGAGTGGGTTTAGAGTCCTTCGGCAAAACGGGCCTGTGCCCGGCAATCCCTTGATTCGGCACGTGACAGACTGCTTCGGACATTTGGTGCTGAAATGGCCCTGTTCCTCACAGTTGAAACAGGTGATGGCCGAACTGGCCGCTCGTGACTGAGATTCCGCGGGTTTAGACGCCAGGGGAGGTCGCTCAGAAAAAGTAGAGCCCGCACGTGGTTTCTTGAAAGTGGCCTGACTCCCGTCAGACTGATTACGGTTCTTAGACTTCTTGCCAGCAGATGAAGGTTGTTGCTTAGCAATCTCCTTAGCAGTAAGCTCGTAAGTAAGAGCTTTCTCAATGAATTCGGCCAACGTGGTGCAATTATGATTAAGCAGTTGTAGCCGCATACGAGGTTTCAGCCTCTTGCTGAAATACTTGATCTTGTCCGCCTCAGAGTGAATGATAGATGAGGCGAACGGAAGAAGTTCCTGAAATTTCTCGGCAATGGCGAGAACATCCGCGTCTGATGAGGGGTCGGGAGTGAGTAACTCTGACAGCTTGGCCTCTCTGAGTGGGGCCGGATAGTACCTCTCCGTCATGAGAGTTTTGAACTGATCCCAAGTACATGATCCGTCTGTGGGTTTCAACGATAACCACCATGAATGAGCGCTCTTACCAAGATAGTAAGCCGCAACTGAAACTTTATGCCCTTCTGGGCAATCCACCATAGCAAATAACTTCTCAAAGTGTTCGAGCCAATGAACAATATCCTCCGGCTCAGATGAGCCTTCAAAGGTAGGTGGTCGCTGGCGAGAGATATCGCTAATGATATTGCTTACACCCCTCTCTTGCCTCTGAGGCGGCGGCGGAGGAGCCTGTTGATTTTGATTGACTGAATTGTGCATCGTCTCCATAAGTTGTGCCATCTGCGTCATTTGGGCCATCATGCCCTGCATAAAAGCAAGTGGGTCCACCCGAACACCTTGGCGAGCGGTGTCCCAGTACGACTCCCGATAGTGAATGATCACGCCTGGTGAATGAGTGGCAGCGTCGCTGCTCGATGAATTGGCATTGTTTCTCGCATTCGCACGTGTATTCACATGAGCTCTCGGGATTCGGCCCGCACCACGGCCTCGTCCTCCTCGTCCTCTGCCAGCTCTTTCCATACTGAAGTGGAAAGTTACATGATGATTATATCTCTCGCATGAATATCACATTATGACTATGACATGAGGTGATGAAAATGAGCATACGCTCTAACACAGTGATTACATGAACGATTAACCGAGGTGACATGATTTCTGATGAAATTATTGAAATGATTATCTTGAACAAGTTAACAAGATTAATTATATGATCTTCCAGATCAACAACCGAGTAATGAAATGAATTGAGTGATTAATGAGTTAAAATGACCGTCCTGGTCAAAATGAAAATGATGTTCGAGGATTGTTAACTGATAAATTATGAATGAATGATATTTGCCAGAAATTATACCATGGCGTTAGAAGTCTTACAGTTCTTTCGGTCTGATTGGCTCGGCATCTGCACAGGTCACACGTGACGCGAAAGTCCAATGATACTAGCCCGATGACGATGATTTCAAATGAGACATGACTCGGAAGGTAGTATTCAAAACCACGCTCCGATACCAACTCTGTAACACCCCAAACTAGGCGGATATTACAGTGCCGTGGACCCCCGACTGGGACCCACCAGGCGAATGAAAACGGATGAATTACATAGGGTAAATGTAGTACCGAACCACATTACAACATCGATTACTCCGATTAGGAGTTTCATACAACACACCCAGGATAAAATAGAATACCTGTGTATTTTATGTGACGATAAAATACACAACACTGAATGAAATGAGTATTCAAACGGAATGTCTGCAGCGGAATAAATAAAGGAAACATAAATGACTGAATAAATGGTGAGCAGATCGGGCCCCCTTCTAGTATCATTGGGACTCCTCGCCGTCAACGTGCTCTCCCTGTGCCTTTGCCTTGCCATGACCTGAGAAACAAATATCCCCAAACGAGGTCAGTTATACAGAACAACAATGTTCCAGAGTTGAATAAACACAATCATATATATATATATGTAGTATAAACCACAAGTTCGATTAAAATGAAGCGGTTAGATTATAACCCAATCTTGTTGAAAACATACGCAATCAAACATGCTGTATGAATCAACTAACAGTACGGCTCAAAGGGTGGCGCCACACTACGCCCGGGATGGAAATGTGTCCGTGCACAAGCCACCAACGAGTATCGATCGAATACCCGCGTGGTCTTGTACCTAATCGGTCTCACGAAGCAATCGACTCGTGTGCACAGTCCAATGTGAGGCCAACAACCAACACGCGACATAAATGTGCCCGACATGAAAATCCTACACATACCAACCGCACGCCAAGATGACCGGAATGCCACGATATAACAAAAGTGACATCGAAACGAATAATGACTCACCGAGATAAAATGATAGTGAAATGAATGATAGCTCAACAAAATGATTGGAACCGTCGTTCCTTGTGACTGAAGTGATTAATTGACAATGACAAGTTTTAATACGGTTAACACAATGATGAATGAGTTACGATTATGAATGAACAACAACAAAAGGAAATGAATATCCTTATAATTGAGTAAGAATCAACTTACACAATACCGGTGACAATTATCCTTCCACGAACAACGTCCTAATTGAGATATCGGTCGCTCGAACAACCTTGAATTATACAATATCCAACAACTCGTTCAATATACGAATCAAACACGAATATAACGAACTCAAAACGTCGATACGATTAAACTAAGTTCATTGGGGCATTATATCGGATACGTTGTGGCCAAACTCCGGTTGTTTACAATCAAATCTCAATAAGCCACTATCAATTCCCCCAAGAAGTGTTTCAAACCAACAAACATCTTCCGAATGATCAATAATCCAAAATGAATATCCGAAAACGTGATTATAACGACAATTAATCGAAAACCCCCAATTTCAACTCGATAATCAAAGTGTTCTCGAATAATCCTTCAATAATCCAATGAATCCTTATACAAACTCATAATCATATACATATCCCTTCATATATCATGATTATAATGTCCAAAACATCATATCTCAACATAGAATCGAAATCCAAGGTGTCGAAGAAATTACCTCTTGAAGATCCAATCACTTCGATCCGAAGAACACGAGTTTAAACGAGTAACCAAGCTTCCCAAATGAATGAAGATGATGAAAATTACACACTCAAGTGATTGATGATTGCAAAATCTCTCCCTCAACCCTCTCTCTCGGATGAAGATGGAAAAATGAAGAAGTGAGGAAAAATGACCGGCGAGTCCTTAACATCTGCCGGAAGTTACGGCCATAACTCGGCCCTCTTACGTTGTAACATTCCAAGTCAACGGCCTTACGGCCGTAATCGGCCAACTAAATGCGGCCGTAACTCGGCCGTCAAAGCTGCCGACAGACTTACGGCCGTAACCGCTCCCGAGTTACGGGCGTAACCCGCCTTCGTCAAAAACACCCGTCGACATCCTTACGGCCGTACCGCACACCTTACGGCCGTAACTCGGATGATACGGCCGTATCCGGACAACCTTACGGGCGTAACCCGCCTTCGTCAAAAATGGCCAGACATCCTGCCTGTAGCGTACGGCCGTATCCGGCCAAGCCTTACGGCCGTACCTGCCTCGACTTACGGCCGTATGCCGCAACCCTTACGGCCGTAAGTCACCCTTGGTCGACAACACCTGAAATTTACGAACACTACTTACGGCCGTATCCAACCCACCTTACGGCTGTAACTCACCTTCAGCCAAAATGCAGGCGGCACTTTGGACCACTTACGGCCGTAACCGGCCAGCCTTACGGCCGTACCTGCTGAACTTACGACCGTATCCCAGAACCTTACGGCCGTAACTCAATGCTGGCCAAGGTGGATTAATCCGATAACTCCGATTCCTCGTTACGACTGATGAATGATCCGACATACCATACGAATGTGGAAGTGAATAAGTCTAACACGAGCCAAAGATGATACTCCCAGTACAAGGCTATCAATCACAATGAAAATGATAATACTCCCGTCTCGATCTAAAAATGGAGATAAAATGACGATCGGTAACTGATATACGATTACAACATGCCAACATTGAACGCAAATGAGTGATTCATGAATGATGAGTGATTATTAATGAGTGAGAATTACTGAGTGACAATTACAGACTGATAATTACTGAATGAAAATGAATGAATTACAACCGGGTATTACAACTCGAAGGTCGCCCACCCCCTCAATCAATCACGTAACAAGCTCGAACCTTAACAAAAGAAATAATATAGAATTTATCTCACGTCGTAGGAATGTCTAACAATTCGATTTACGGCCAAAAACTCATAAAATGTAATCTGCCTGAACTTCTTAGCGCACGTTAAGTACTCTGTGTAGCGTGCGTTGAGTCTGCTCGATAGCGCACACAAACAACAAAGCCTAGCGTACGCTAACTATGCATGGTCAGTACTTCACTGATCAGCCGACTGACTCGTCTGATGGCCTAACGTACGTTACGTACCAAACGTAGTGTACGTTAACTCATGCTCGATAGCGCACGTTAATCTACATAGCTTAGCGTGCGCTAACTGTGCATGGCAGTTTACTACTGGGCAGTAGACTGATTTCAACATGATCAAACCAAATGAAATCTTCAGTGTTAATTCATGTTACATCCATGAATATCATGTTCATACGGTTATGAATGATCTTACGGATAACAACAACTTCGGATTCAAGAATATGTATACTATTATGAAACCATACTCCATTTCAATTACAATTTCTCATGCAATAATTCGGAAGGCTTAACGGTCGATATAAACACCTTTATATCAATCAAAAACTATCATTCTGTAGTTTGATTAACATTCCATCTTTGCAAGATAAATCCTTCCATGATCAATCATTTAGATTCGTCTAACAATAATGATGTTAAAGTCAAGTTCATGATTGCTATGAAGACACTTACTAGATTCGGATTTATCAATGATAGAAGTTTCCTCTACTTGTTCAATGTAATAAGATTCTAATCATGATGTTCATAATCAAGGTACTTAAGGCATAATCATCTCAATATTCCAAACATGGTGTGCTTTGGATAATTCACCCAAGAAGATCAATATTTGCTAACATGACCATCTTATTCTCCATAACACGAATCTAGAGTTGAAGATAGAATCAACATACCTTAATATGACGAAATCACTGAACCACAAGGTAGAATCCGACTCCGGTTGGTTATATGCCACTCCAAGGAGTTACTTGTCTTCAATGATCACTCACAAGTAATATCCAATGTTCAAGGATCAAATAGATGTGTTCTAAGTGTGTTAGGAGGATAATTACTGCTCTCTGGTCTCTCCAGACTGAAGAATGAACGAAGGAAATAGGAATAAAATGGAGTGCTGGCCCATATATAAACTTTCTGCACAAAGCAGATTAGCGCACTCTACTAAGCATCCTTAGCGCGCTAATAAGGGTTGACTCCAAAACTGTCCAGGTTCATCCGCGGGAATCTTATCCGGTCATACGTCCTGCTGGCGCATGTGTTAGCCGCCTAGCTCAATAATTGATTTCCTAGCGCACGCAAGTCCTACATTCATAGCGTGCGCTAGTAGTAGCTGATATCGTGCGTTAAGCTACATTCTTAGCGTGCGCTATCACGAGTTTGTATGAGAAAATTTGCATGATGATATACTTATGTACAAAGATACCAATGTGAGAAATAACATACTCCGATTATCGATATCATAAATCCGAATAATACATGGTTCGAATACAAATGAAATACACAATAATAAATCCGGATATTACATACTCTCCTACTAAAAAGGAGTTTCGTCCCGAAACTCAAGACGAAAATAACTCTGGATATCTGGACTTCATACTATTTTCCGTTTCCCATGTGGCTTCTTCCACTCCATGACGTGACCATTGAACTTTGACCAAAACGATTGGTTTGTTCCTCAACTGCTTAACTCGACTCTCGAGTATCTTGACCGGTCTTTCTTCAAACGTCCCATCCTGAGCGACTTCGATCTCCCTGAAATCAATGACATGACTAGGGTCCGGTATCTATCTCCGTAACTGGGATACGTGGAACACGTTATGAACATGGCTCAATGACGGCGGCAATGCCAATCTATATGCCAACTCTCCAACTCTTTCAAGGATCTCGAATGGTCCGATATATCTCGGACTCAGCTTTCCCTTCCTTCCAAAACGAAAAATTCCTCGAGTAGGAGAAACTTTTAAAAGTACGTGGTCTCCCGTACTGAACTCCAAAGGGCGACGGTGTACGTCTGCGTAAGATTTTTGGCGACTCTGGGTGGTCAACAGCCTTTCACGAATCAAGGCTATCTTCTCTCGAGTCTGTACGATCAACTCTGGTTCTATCCCGATCAAGTCTGATGAATCGTCCCAATATAGGGGCAATCTACATCTCCTTCCGTATAATGCCTCAAACGGTTCCATCTTAATGGAAGCATGCCAACTATTGTTGTAGGTAAATTCAATCAACGGTAGACGAACTTCCCAATCAGTTGACCAATCTAAGGCACAAGCCCTCAGCATATCTTCCACTGTTTGAATAGTCCTCTCGGATTGTCCATCAGTCTCCGGGTGATAAGCTGTGCTGAAGTTCAATTCAGTTCGCAAGGCCCTATGAACTGCTTTCCAAAAGTGAGACACAAAATGGCTGTCTTGATCAGAAATAATGGTCTTCGGCGTACCATGAAATCGAACTATCTCCGAAATAAATACTCGTGCCAACCTCTCTGGTCCCCACGTGTCCTTAATGTCTAGAAAATGAGCTGATTTGGTTAGACGATCAACTATCACCCAAATCATGTTCATTCCTGTCTTGGTTCTCGGCATACTAGTGATAAAGTCCATCGATATGTCCTCCCACTTCCATTCAGGAATCGGGAGCGGCTTCAACATCCCGGCAGGTCGTTGATGCTCGATCTTAACCTGTTGACAAGTCAAGCATTTCGAGACATACTCCGCTACCTCTTTCTTCATGTTGCCCCACCAAAAGTTCTGTTTCAGGTCCTTATACATCTTATTGGTTCCCGGGTGGATAGAATAGGGCGTGCTGTGAGCTTCCTTCATAATCGTCTGCTTCAGAATATCGATATTAGGAACGCAGAGTCGGTTCTGAAATCTCAAAACTCCATCATCATGAATTACGAATCCGGGGGCCTTTCCCTTGATCACTTCATCACGTAACCGAATCATCAGAATATCATCCGCCTGTCTAGATTTGATTTCTTCGGTTAATGATGAAGTTATTTCCATCACGCACAGTTGTCCTTGGACTCTTTGTAACCACACTTCAATTCATTCTCGAATCATCTCTCGCTGAAGGCTAAGTTCGGAGGTCAGAGTCTCCAGCATCTGAATAGAAACAGGCTTGCGGCTGAGTGCATCGGCCACTACATTCGCTTTGCCTGGATGATACAAAATCTCCAAGTCATAGTCCTTAATCAGTTCTAACCATCTTCTTTTCCGAATGTTCAACTCTTTCTGACTGAAGATGTATTTGAGACTCTTGTGATCCGTAAAGATCTGACAGTGAGTCCCGTACAGATAATGCCTCCAGATTTTCAAAGCAAAAATCACTGCTGCCAGCTCCAAATCGTGCGTTGGATAATTCACTTCATAAGGTTTCAGCTGCCGCAATGCATAAGCGATCACCTTATCATTCTGCATCAATACGCATCCGAGCCCTTGGTTCGAAGCATCACTGTAAACTATAAATCCTCCAGTTTCCTATAGAAGTGATAGAATCGGCACCGTCGTCAATCTCTTCTTCAATTCATTAAAGCTAATCTGACACAACTCGTTCCACTCAAATTTTTGAGTTTTCTGCAGGAGTCGAGTAAGTGGGCGGGAAATTTCGGAAAACCCTTCCACGAACCGACGATAATACCCAGCAAGTCCTAAGAAACTTCGGACTTCTTTCACATTCTTTGGAGGCTTCCAATCCAAAACCGCTTCAATCTTCTGAGGATCTACTCGGACTCCTTCAGCTGATACCACATGACCGAGGAAATACTGTTGCTCCTTGCAACTGGTCGAACAGATCATCAATCCGTGGCAACGGATACTTGTTCTTAATCGTCATCTTGTTCAGCTCTCGATAGTCAATACACAGTCGAAGCGATCCATCCTTCTTTCGGACAAAAAGAACCGGCGCTCCCCAGGGCGAAACGCTTGGCTAGATATAGCCTTTGTCTAGTAACTCCTCTAGTTGCTTCTTCTGTTCATACATCTCAGTAGGTGCCATACGATACGACGCCTTAGAAATTGGTGTAGCTTCGGTGTAATATCCGCAATTTCGGATTTTCGGTAATTTTCTTTTTTCGGTGGAGGTCCATTTCGACGACTCGCTTGGGACCGTTTCGTCATTCTGAGAATGATTAATTCTGCACTTTTTGACATCCGAGTTTGTTTCGGTGCTGTTTTGCTGAGTTCCGTGCTTTTTAGCGACTTTTCCGCACTTGAGTTCGATTCTTGCGAATCTCGTTCGAAACTGATGTTTCGAGTTTCCCGTAAGTCCGTTTAACTTTATTAGACGTGTTATGAACTTCGGTTTGGTTATTCGATCACGTATCATGATTTTCGGGCGTTTTGGTCCATTTTGTAATTTACCCAAAGTTATGGGTATCTGTATCTGTATTTGTTGTCTCGACCCTTTTCTTGGTCGCGTATGATTAATTATTGCAATATATTTTCATTTCGGGTCGTTGATGTTGTCCGCGAACTTTTCGTCGTGTTCGTTCCGTACGTTTTCGGAAATCGAGTCGTCGGGTCGTGGTGGCTGGGCAGCTGGCCTGACAGGTGCGGCACTGTCGGAAGTGCTGGGCACTGGCCAAGCAGGCATGGCATGAACCGGCGTAGCGCACGCTACTGCCGGAAGTCTGCGTGCGCTAGCTCGGCAGGTATAGCGCACGCTAGCTTGGCCGACCAACGCACGCTATCGGACCGGACAGTGGGGTTTCTGGGGTTCTGGACTCGGGAAGGAACGGAAGGTAGCGCACGCTAGTCGGCAGGCGTAGCGCACGCTGTCGGCCGGCTAGCGTATGTTACCTAACCGGGCAGTTCAGTCCAGAGGGTTCTGGACAGATCGGCTAGCGCACGCTAGCGCCCGCGCAGCGCGCGCTATCGCGGTCGGGCAGGCAGGATCCGGCCGGCAGATTAAGTCTTCAGTACTAGGCCATGCGGGCCCCGGCCCGTTAGCGCGCGCTAGTCCGGAAGGTGTAGCGCACGCTAGGCCGTGCCTGTATAAATATGACAGAGTAGTCATATTCTCACCCGTTTTTCATTTCCATCTTTTCCTCTCCGCAGCTGGAGGCTTGGCGATCCAGGAGACATGTTGTCAAGCAACTAATCCACGAATATTGGGAGTTAATATCATCGATTAATCCCTCCATAACCTTCTTTGATCCAGCGAATCACGGTGAGATTTCCTAGAACCCTATTTTGGGAAAATTTGGGATTTTTGCGTTTTTGTCCGATTCGTTCCGTGTTGTTTATTAACACACGATGGGTATGATTAATCTTAGTATTATTCATGTGTTTAACATCATTTAATCCATGGTTTTTCGTCGAATCAAGGTATATTTCTTGATTTCCTTCGAATCGACTTTTTGGCGGATTTGTTCTTGATTTCGTTTTCCATACGTTTTTGATGGATCGATTGTTGTTAAATGATGTTGTTAAACATATCCTAGGGATTGTATATCCATATTTCGGTTTGGAATTCCGTTTTCATGTTTTGACGGGACGAATCGTGTTCTTGGCCGTTTTGGGGGAAACCCTTGAACTTTCGTCGTTTGTTCCTTGAATTCAGCGGCTTTGGGTCGTACTTTGGAATTCATTTTCGTTGTTATTGTTGTCCTTCGTAGTTTATTGTTGCGGGTTGTCATTCGGTGGAGTCGGCGAGTTCGTAGTCAGTTCGTGCCAACCAACTTCGGTCGATTCTCCGCGTCGTGGTTTCGAGGCAAGTATTTTACTATACGAATTGTATCTTGTGAATAGGGACGTCGTGTTATGGTTGTGATGCATTGGTTTACTTTCGTGAATATATTTCGTATGAATTGATTTTCATGAATGATTGATGGTAGCGATAATACCATCACCTAGTTAACATCGTTGAATTGCGTTGGATGTGAAAATCATCTAAGTTGTGCCAGACGTGATTGTTCATTGTTGAGTTGTTGTGATGATTGTGATATTTGTGTTGTTTTGATTTACATACTTGATTATGCATTTCGGTGTAATGTGGAATGGCTTGACATTTGATGATTATGAATTGTGTCGTGTTGAGGTGTGTGTGTTCCAGGTAGGGTCTGACGAGACCTCTGGAGTTCGGTACATGATGTGTACGAACAAGGTGTGTGATCCGGGTAGGGTCTGACGAGGCTTCTGGGGTTCGGTACATGATGTGTACGAACGATGTATGTGGTCGGGTAAGGTCTGTCGAGGCCTCCGGAGTTCGGTACATGATGTGTACGAACAGAGTGTGTGGTCCGGGTAAGGTCCGTCGAGGCCTCCAGAGTTCGGTACATGATGTGTACGAACAACGGTCATATAGCAGTGATTGTTTGGATAACATTTTAAATACGGGTCTCGGACCCATAATGATATCTCATCTATTGTGTTTTGAAAAGAGAATCGGGCTAAGGCCCTAATGTTTTCGAAAAGGCTTTGTAAATTGGGACTCGAGGTCCAAAAGAATTTCTGCTTTAAAAATCCCCGAGATGATGTGTTCCTTTTCAAATATCTCTTGCTTGAGTTCAAAGTTAATAAAACTTCTCGGGAACATTTGATAATTGATTTCCATATTAAATTCGTAGTTGCTATTTACTTGTCGCATTTCGTATCGTTTTATACTTGCACTAGTAAAACAATGGAGTTTTACTAACCCCCGAGTAATCGTGGGATGGATGTCTGTTCTGCGTCCAGGTACATGCAGGTTCAGGGGAGCAGTCACAGGATTGGCACAAGGGGATGACGAGCTGCGATACTAATCAAGAGTCGAGAGTTGGTAGAGTTTGGTTGTATTATTAGAGTTGATTCAGTCTTCCACTGTATTGTGTTTCAACCCCTGTGTGGGTAATGTTGTTAGTCAGTTCTGTTGATAGAGTTGTGTGACCTCATCGGTCTGTGTGTTTATGTGTAAGTGACCTTAACGGTCTGTATTATTATATTGTTTGACCCTGGACGGGCAAGCATTTGGTTGTTTATGGATGTTTAGCCTGGTAGATCCTTGTGGAAAGGGTCTACAGCGTGTAATATTCCCATACGGTTTTGGGGGTGTTACATTTATGGTATCGGAGCTTAGGTTGCGGAAACCCAGGCTGTCGGGTCAAGTCGAGTCGTGATTTGTCGAGTATTGTGTTGTCTTGTCGTTCGAGTCGTCAGGTGACCAGTTGAGTAGTGCGTAGTCACAACGTGTCGGATATGTTGTCGGATGAGATTAGTATCGCGGATGACCGTCATCTCCCTGCGACCTGTGGATGTAAGTCTCCTCTTTTATGCGTAATACCTGTGTATCTCGATTTTATCTAAGTGAGTTAATTGCGGTGCATAATTTTATTTACATAGTATTGTGTAATATAATTGTGTTTAATACTCGTGGCACATAGTATGTGTATAGAACTGGGCCTATTGTTGTTTTACCTTTGAACCACTGTGAGGGGTGGTATGGTGTGAAAATTGAGAACCTTGTTGGGTTCGAATAAGGTATCGACGATTGAGTTCGTGAGAAACTTCGAGGAATAGTTTTGTTGTATGTTTAAACTATGTTGTGAGATGTATTCCATTTGGATTGTGCATGTTGGACTGTATTCATTTTTCCACTGTGTGAGTTCTTTTGTAATGGCTTTCGGTATTTTACCGTCTGAGTTTTATTTCGAAAACCGATTCCCTTAACCGAGTTTTTGGCATTATGGCCTTGATCGTTTTGGCGAAATTCTTATGAGGGTATTTAGTATTTTGTAAATGGCTTTTGTGAGGTTTTGAAATATTACCGTCATCAACCTTTTTGGCGTTTTGTAAATGGTTTTTAGCCTGGTGGGTTCCGGCCGGGACCCACGGCGTTATAATGTTCCGTGTGTTGGAACAATATTTTTTAGATCGTTTTGATGATGTATTATTAAAACCAAAATTTACTTAAAACATACTTTCTCTTCAGTTAACGTACGTAACACATATCACATTAACGCACGTAAAATTTAACAGATAACGTACGTAACATAGCTTTTCTAACGTACGTAACATTCACTATTTTCGTAAGCTTTTCTGTACAGGTATCGTACGTAACCGGAAGCATATAACGTACGTAAGGCTTGAATTATTCTGACCGTTGGAAAAGCCACTAGCCGTTGCAACAAGTCGTCTCAATCAACGGATCTTTGACCAGGATATTACGTACGTAACCCTAAGGATTGTAACGTACGTAACGCATTTCATCAGAGTTCACTGGACAGTTTTGGCACTTTCATTACGGCCGTTATTCAGTTCATATAACGTACGTAACGTATGTAACGTACGTAAGCAGCATCATATAACGTACGTAACTCATTTTACTGTTCCAACGGGAAAATGAGCTCAAGAAGGCTATAAATAGCCACCTTCATGGACATTGAAGACACACAAGAATTCTGAGCCTACTAGCATATTCAAGCAATATCAAGCAAACATTCTGAGAGATATTCTTATTCTAGATTGTGATACAAGAAGAGTTGTTCTATAATTTCCAATCTTCATTCTTGTATCTTAGAGCGATATATCGTGAAAGTCGAGTTTCTACTCGCACTTATTTTGTGTATTGGTTATCTTGTACCTAGAAAAACAAGAGTGTTTTTGTGAGGTTGTTCTTGAGCCCGGAAATCAAGAAGTTGTAAGAAGTTGGCACTAAACTAGAAAGTGCAAATTCCAAGTTCTAAGAAAAGTCCTAGTCGATAAAACTAGGTAGGGGACGTAGGCTTCGTTAATAGCCGAACCTCTCGAACAATTTCTTGTGTTCTTTCTTTTCTGCACTTTTATTCTCCGCCATTTTTGCTTCCGCACGAAAAAGAGTACAATACTCTTAACCGCACTATTCAACCCCCCTTCTAGTGGCGGTATCAATCTAACAATTGGTATCGGAGCGGTCTCTTTACCACCGGATTAACACCCGCTAGAGAAAAGATCCAAATGGCCTTTATCCACTCCTCCGTTGAAGGCAACGCTCTCAATCGCCCTCCTTTCTTCGATGGTTCAAACTTTATGACGTGGAAGAAGAAGATGTCCATCTTCATCCGAGCTCATGATATTGAAATATGGAAGGTCATTGCTCTTGGACCTACCATTCCTAAGAAATCGGATGGCTCTCTCAAAAGTTTCGAAGAGTACGACGATGCCGACTGGAAGAACGATCACTTCAACAGTAAAGATACACAATTGCTTTATTGTGCTCTCAATCCAGAAGATCACAATAGAATCTCTTCCTACGAAACGGCAAAAGAAATCTGGAAAATGCTAGAGATCACTCATGAAGGTACGAGTCAAGTGAAGGAAACCAAAATCAATATGCTTCTTCACGATTATGAACTCTTCACCATGAAAGAAGAAGAAAGCATCACCACAATGCTTGACCGTTTCTCGGCAATCACAAATGGGCTAGCTTCATTCGGGAAACCGATATCAAGTAGTGATAAAGCCAAGAAAATCCTTCGGTCTCTACCAAGAGAATGGGACGCTACCGTTACGGCTATTATGGAGTCGAAAGACCTCAATACAATAGAGTTCAGCGCTCTCATAGGATCTCTCATCAATTATGAGATCGTCATCAAATCTCGCAGCTCGAAACCAAAACCTAAGGAGAGAGAAAGGGCTATCGCTTTCAAAGCCAAAGAAAAAAGCGACCTAGAGGATGAACCTATCGAGGAAGAGGACGAAGAAACCGCCTTCTATGCCAAAAACATAAAGAAATTTAAAAATCTTCTTCAAAGGCGCCGGAGAGATGTAAAGCCTGAATCAAGGGATGAATCCAAAAGACTCACTTCCCTCAAAACAAAAAGTTCGACAACACTTGTCGAAGGTGCGCTGCGTTCGAGCCATTTTGCAAAAGATTGTCGTCTGCGGCTCCAATAAGTTCATCAAAACCACCGCATGAAAAGTTCAAAAAGAAGGAGGTTTATGTCGCCACATGGAGTGACGATGATGAGGATGATGAACCACAAGTCCAAACCAATCTTGCTCTAATGGCCCGCGCATCCGAAGAGAGTGACGAAGAAGTCGAGGTTAGTGATTCTCATGAAGAACTACTTGATGCTTTTGAATCTCTAAATAATGAATACGAAAAGGCTTGCAATAGCAATAAAGATTTGAAAAAGAAAATAAAACTCCTTGAAATTGAAAATGCTAAATTATTGAAAAGCAAGGAAGTTTCTATTGATCATACAAATTGCTTGGAAACTGAGAAGATTCTGAAAGATGAACTGCATAAAACTCAGAAAGAATTTAAACTCTATGTCAGAAAATTTTCATGTGGTAATGACAAATTCGAGCAATTATTATTTGGTCAAAAATTTTCTCTTTCAAAACAAGGACTTGGATATAATTCATTTCCAATGAAAAAGTCCTTAGAAATTACCACAAAAGATTCGGACACTTTAAAAACGGGTATCCCATCATGTCCAAAATGTTTAAAACCTGGACATACCGAAACCTACTGTCGAGACGCTAGACGTACTATAAGGGTTAAACAAATTTGGGTACCAAAAGGGACCGTTATTAAAAACCAAGTTTTTATATCTAACTCCTCAGGACCCAAATTAGCCTGGGTACCGATAAAACGGAAGAAAATGGTTTTTGTAGGTACAAGCAAGGAAGACAACATTATCAAATAAATGGTATGTTGATAGTGGATGTTCAAACCACATGAGTGGAAATGAACATCTCTTCACGGAGCTGAAAAAGGAAGATCGTGGCTGCGTTACCTTTGGCGATAATAAAAAGGGCCAAATAAAAGGGACAGGTAAAATTGGTAAGAAACCTTTACCCACTATTGAAAATGTTCTATTTGTTGATGGACTTTGCCATAATCTCCTAAGTGTTTCTCAACTATGTGACACCGGTCTTAAATTAATTTTTGAAATTACGCATTGCACGGCAATGAGAAAAGACCAAATCGCTTTTATTGATTGCGCTATGGAAATATTTACATTGTTGATCTCCAAGATGAATCTTCGTTTAACGAAAAATGTCTACTTTCATACGATGAAAATGCCGTTGTTTGGCACCGAAAATTGGGACATGCCTCTTTACCACTTCTTTCAAAATTGGCCAAAAATGATATTGTTCGTGGTCTACCAAAATTGAATTTTAGAAAAGACCACATTTGTGAGGCCTGTATTAAAGGTAAACATGCAAGAGGCTCGTTTAAACCAAAAATGGAAATTTCCACTAGTCGCATTCTTGAATTAATTCATATGGATTTAATTGGTCCGTCTCGACATGCCGCCTAACAGTAAACTTTATACCTTAGTTATTGTCGATGATTTTTCTAGATTTACTTGGGTAAAATTCTTAGCCAATAAAGATGATGCTTTTAACGAGTTTGTTAAGTGGTGTAAGGTTACCTGGAAGGAAAAAGGATTACCGCTATCGCCATTCGAACCGATCATGGTGGAGAATTTGATTCTAATCTCTTTGAAGATTGGTGCGATAAATATGGTATTGGGCACAATTTTTCGGCACCTCTGACACCTCAACAAAATGGAGTTGTCGAGAGGAAGAATCGCTCTCTAGAAGAAATGAGCCGAACAATGCTCAACGAGTATGGTCTTCCTAAATACTTTTGGGCCAAGCCGTTAACACCGCTTGTTATGTTATAAATCGTGTCCATCTCAGGAGAAATAAGATGATGACTCCTATGAGATTTTTAAAGGTAAAAGCCCAATTTATCTTATTTTCATCCATTTGGGTGTAAAGTGTTCATTCATAATAATGGAAAAGACAATTTGGGCAAATTCGATTCTAAATCGATATTGGAATATTTCTTGGTTATTCTACTAATAGTAAAGCTTATCGTGTATTTAATTGTAGAAGAGGCTCGGTAGAAGAGTCCATTCATGTAAAATTCGATGATACGCTTTTACCCCGAGAAAGGTTGTTTTTGATGATGATGCGTATGGTTCCAACTAAAGAAGTATCCAAGTATCAAAGGAATTGGAGAAGCTCGACGTAAGCTCGACAAACAGAGGAAAATACTTACAACCTTCCTAAAGATTGGGCAAATGTGAAAGACCACCCGATGGAACAAATTCTCGGAAAAATCGATGAAGGTGTACGAACTAGGAGAAATATAAATGATTGTATTAACAATATTGCATTTATTTCTCTTACGTAACCAAAGAACATCGATGAAGCCATAAATGATGAGAATTGGGCTATTGCTATGCAAGAAGAGCTAAACCAATTCGAAAGAAATAAAGTTTGGGAATTAGTTCCGGCACCGGTAGGCAAATCAATCATTGGTACCAAATGGGTTCATAAAATCAAAACCGATGATGATGGTCTCCCTATTAAAAATAAATCGAGGTTGGTCGCCCAAGGTTATAATCAAGAAGAAGGCTTGGACTATGAAGAGACGTTCGCTCCTGTTGCTCGTCTTGAAGCTATTCGACTTCTCCGTGCCTTTGCCGCATACAAGAAGATCAAACTCCATCAAATGGATGTAAAAAGTGCGTTCCTAAATGGAATCATCCAGGAGGAAGTTTATGTCAAGCAACCTCCGGGTTTTGAAGACTATGATCATCCGGATCATGTGTACAAGCTCCATAAAGCTCTCTATGGATTAAAACAAGCTCCGAGAGCATGGTATGATCGTCTAAGCTCTTTTCTTATCTTAAATGGTTATAAAAGAGGAAATGTTGATAATACTCTGTTTATTAAGGTCTTAAATGATGATATGTTAATTTGTCAAATCTATGTGGACGATATTGTTTTTGGTGCAACTAACGAAACTCTGTCCAAGGAATTTTCAAATCTTATGAACGGAGAGTTCGAAATGAGTATGATGGGAGAGTTGAAAAACTTTCTGACTCCAAATTAAGCAACTCAATGACGGAATATTCATTCACCAATCCAAGTACGTCAATGAGCTACTAAAGAAATTTAAGATGGAAGATTGCAAAGAAATATCCACTCCTATGTCTTCCACTCTTAAACTCGATAAAGATGAAAAAGGTAAATCATTGACCAAAACAAGATTTGAGGTATGATCGGATCCTTACTTTATTTAACGCATCTAGACCCGATATTATGTTTGCTACTTGTCTATGTGCTCGTTTTCAAGCTAACCCTAAAGAATCTCATCTCATAGCATGTAAACGAATTTTTCGATATTTAAAATATCTTTCGGTTTAGGCCTATGGTATCCTTCCAAAGATTGATTTTCAACTTTTTGCATATAGTGATGCCGATTTCGGTGGTTGTAAAATTGATAGAAAAAGCACCACCGAACTTGTCATTTTATGAGTTCATGTTTAATTTCATGGGGAAGTAAGAAATGACTAGTGTCGCTACTTCCACACCAAGCTAATATGTGGTCATGCGGAAGTGCATGTGCACAAGTTCTTTGGATCAAAAATCAATTACTTGATTATGGCATCGAACTTAAAAATACTCCTATTTTTGTGACAATACAAGTGCCATTAATTTAAGTAAAAACCCCATTTTGCATAGTAGAACAAAGCACATCGAAATTCGCCACCATTTTATTCGTGACCATGTCCAAAACGGAATGTTCGTCCAATTTGTTGGTACTAATGAACAATTGGCGGATATTTTTACAAAACCATTACCCAAGAAGCTTTCAACTTTATTCGCATAAATTTAGGAATGGGACATGCCGATCATTTTTAAATATTGCATACTCATCATAGTAACATTAAAATGGTCATTCAAAACGGACATCATCGAAAGGAAAAGACTGCTCATTTGGTCTTGCTTACGACGGTATACGCGGTCCATTACGCACGTAATAGGACCTTACGCACGTAACATGTTGTTACGTTACGCACGTAACGAAACACAGAATCACCCAGAGAGTTTAGGTTTTTACGCCAGACGTTACATAGGGATATAACGACGTAAGCGATCGCTGACCATCTCATATATAAACCCACCGTCGCTTCCTGTTCATTTCACAAAATCCTAGCGACATTTGACGAATCTGCTCGAATCACTTCATCAAAACTTCATTGTTTTTCAACCGATTCAATCCTCATGGCTCCTTAATCGGCAAAAGAGAAGAGGAGAAACCTCTCAAGCATCCCCACGGTTTCAGCGATCTTTCATTTCGAATGCTCAAGCCATGAAGGTCTTCAACGAAATCCTTATTGATTTAAGAGGTAACTCCGAGTCATCACTTTGATTTTGAGTCTCTGAATAATGCTGGTGTTGCGATCGAAGAATTTTTTGATATGCTTGGGATAAATAAGTTCGTTAGTCTTGCTCGACCTATTTATGAAGAATGTGTGAAAGAGTTTTATGCGAATTTCTTTGTCACTTATGATGCCGACGGACTTGCCGTTGTTAACTCGCTTGTGCGTGGTAAATCAATATCTTTTGATGAAGCGAAACTTTCGAGATTTTGGACTCCCGAATGAGGGTTTTCGTTGCAAGGGAGAGTTTGCTCCTCCGGACGAAGTCTTTAACGATCGTCCGATGATGAAAGTTATAGTGTTCACGAGTCGAAAGTCCGTGATTTCTTATCGACAAAGCCGCTTTTAAATGTTCATTCCGGCGGTTTGAAAATAATGACTTTGGGATAAACATTCGGTTGCTTCATGATGCTATCACTGTTGTCTTATGCCGAAAGTTAATGCTCAACTTCGTCTTGTGAATATCGATATGGAGATTATCTATCATGTGTGGAAGGATCACCAAGTCAACTTCGCCTATTGTGTTTGAAATGGTTTGTGGAAAAGGGACAAATTTTCCACAAAAAGAGCTACGCAAAAGTTGATCGTCAGAGAAGGTCAGGAATGCCTTTTGGTTCTATCTTAACCGAAATTTTTGAGAAAGCCGGAGTTGACTCGTCTGGGGTCCACGGGGTTCCGATTCCAAGGGGGAGCCTCGTCACTGAAGGGACGTTACGGACGATGAGGTATCTCCGCACGAGAAATCGTGGCTGGATATACTTTGCTTATATTAAGGATGATGATCGGCTCATTGATGGGGGCACTCTTTCGAGACCGGAGGAGAGGATCACATCGAGGGGGCTCGATCATACTAGACCTCGTCCGTCATCACAGCTTGGTTCCTCCCGTCCTCGTCCGGAATCCTCCTCTTCCCAGATGGCTTCTCGTATGGATAGACTTGAGAAGGACATGAGTGAGGTCAAGATCATGGTGAAGAGCATTTGCACACATTTCGGGATACCGCCGACACCGCCGGAGGCGGACCTTGACTAGTCGGGCTATCCTTTCTAATGATGATGTTTCCTGTTTATTAAAAGACCAAACATTTCATATTTATGCTTGCCTGTAATGACTATCTTTTCATACATTATGTTGGTTATCGTTTTGTTTAATCATTGACTTGGTTTATGTTGATCATTGATGTCTCTTACAGGTTTTCTCAACTTTTTGTTAATGACAAAAAGGGGGAGAATAATATGTATTCGTTTTTGAAATCAACTTTTGAACTAACCCGTGCACGTTTTCAGGGGGAGCATATTATTTTGCAATGCTCGTGTTCAGGGGGAGTTTCTAATTTTTATCAAAATCATGTTTTTCAAAAACTCACATAAAAGTAAATTTTGTCATCATCAAAAAGGGGGAGATTGTTGGAACAATATTTTTTAGATCGTTTTGATGATGTATTATTAAAACCAAAATTTACTTAAAACATACTTTCTCTTGCTTAACGACGTAACACATATCACATTAACGCACGTAAAATTTAATGATAACGACGTAATACGCCTTTTCTAACGCATTTAACATTCACTATTTTCGTAAGCTTTTCCGCATGTAACGACGTAACCGAAGCATATAACGACGTAAGGCTTGAATTATTCCGACCGCTGGAAAAGCCACTAGCCGTTGCAACAAGTCGTCTCAATCAACGGATCTTTGACCAGGATATTACGTACGTAACCCTAAGGATTGTAACGTACGTAACGCATTTCATCAGAGTTCACTGGACAGTTTTGGCACTTTCATTACGGCCGTTATTCAGTTCATATAACGTACGTAACGTATGTAACGTACGTAAGCAGCATCATATAACGTACGTAACTCATTTCTTGCTCCAACGGGAAAATGAGCTCAAGAAGGCTATAAATAGCCACCTTCATGGACATTGAAGACACACAAGAATTCTGAGCCTACTAGCATATTCAAGCAATATCAAGCAAACATTCTGAGAGATATTCTTATTCTAGATTGTGATACAAGAAGAGTTGTTCTATAATTTCCAATCTTCATTCTTGTATCTTAGAGCGATATATCGTGAAAGCCGAGTTTCTACTCGCACTTATTTTGTGTATTGGTTATCTTGTACCTAGAAAAACAAGAGTGTTTTTGTGAGGTTGTTCTTGAGCCCGGAAATCAAGAAGTTGTAAGAAGTTGGCACTAAACTAGAAAGTGCAAATTCCAAGTTCTAAGAAAAGTCCTAGTCGATAAAACTAGGTAGGGGACGTAGGCTTCGTTAATAGCCGAACCTCTCGAACAATTTCTTGTGTTCTTTCTTTTCTGCACTTTTTATTCTCCGCCATTTTTGCTTCCGCACGAAAAAGAGTACAATACTCTTAACCGCACTATTCAACCCCCCTTCTAGTGGCGGTATCAATCTAACACCGTGTTAATTATCTGAAATTTTTGGGCATTCTATCCCATTGAATTATCTTTGAAAACCTTGAGTACCTTAGAAAATATATTTCGAGACGTATTTTTAAAATGAATTATTTTCTCGTGGTACATCCAAGGTGCCACAATATGTTTCAAAATTCTTCTACCTCGAGGACCAAAATGTTTTGAGATATTTCCAATGTTTTAGAAACACTTTTACTTAGACCCGAGGGTCGAATATTTCTGAAAGTTTTTCACGAAAAGAAATTATCCTCATTTTTATAGAATGCGAGATAGTTTTCCAAAGTCTCGATAACGATGTTTCACGTTTGAACTTTTTTTGAAGGGTGATACTCAAGATCAATCGGTATTTCCAAAATTATTTTCAAAAGGGGGTTTTATTCTTTTTTTTTAAAAAAAAAACTATCAATTCCCATTTGCGTTTGGAAATGTACGTATAATGTTTGCTTTGTCGTTATGATGTTAACTTCCGAATATGATCGAATTGGTGGCATGAATGTTGAGGCGTTGCCACGTATTTGTAGTACTAGCCCTCTATGAGAAGTGTGAACTGGTATTTACTATTTGTCGCCTCGTGGTGATTTGCGTGTTGTCGCATGAGTGTGAGCTGTTGAAGCTTGGGTTTCTACGTTTGGGTACATGTGTGATTGTTTCATGATGTTTGTAATTATGTGCTGGTTATCGTTCGGGCCGTCGAAGTCGCCGAACGATACCGTCGTTGCTGTAGTGTTTGTGTGTATATTACTTTACGATGGTAATCGTTGTATATGATATGTGTTATGATTCCTTGTTGTACTGAGTTGGCATCTCCGCTATGTTGTTTTGCGACGTTATGCCCCACTGTATCTAGCATTTGTATTTTCGGTATGCCGAGCCGAGGTGTTTCAACCGTGATGTGCCGGGGCATACACATGTAAATTGTCCTTCTCGTCAGTAACGCATTTCAAATGAGGACTCGAGGGACACCGAATTCAGTTTTGTGAATTGGCAACCGAGACTCTCGGAGTTCGCGCTTCAGAACAGATATCAGGATCGGCTCTGAGAGACCCATGGGAGATTTTCCTGTCGGATGTTTTTTTTTTGTTACCTTGTTTCCGTTGTTGTGAGTTGCGGGGACGACATTTCTTTTATAAGAGGTCGGATGTAATACCCGTACTATAATTGACTTCTGGAGTTTCTCCTTCTATATTCTATCGACTTGCACGTGTTCGTCGATACTTTTTGAACTTGTTTGATGTCTCAATTGTCATCGTTCGAACTGGTTGTGACCTTGTTTCAGATCGACCTGTTTGTCATCGTGACCTTTCCGAGTTCGGTTCGATTCTTGTGAACCTTGTTTGGAAGTAACATCTTTCACTTTCTACCAGTTTTTTTAACGTCTGGAATTGAAGTGAGGACTTCAGAGTCATTGTTCGACTGTTGTTGTTCGATCATTGTTATTTGATCGTTGTTGTTCGATCATTGTTATTTGATCATTGTTGTTCAATCATTGTTATTTGATCGTTGTTGTTCGATCGTTGTTGTTCGAACGGGGTTGTCTGACTATTGTTGCCTGATCTCGTACTGCGAAGAATTGTCGTTCACCGTTAGTCAACTGTCGAGTGTGGCCAAGTGGGTCACCGAGCGGTGCATTGTGAGACCGTTGCCAAGATGTTCGGGAATTGGGTTTTCGTTCCTGCTCGGGGAGTGCCTGGTGGTGTCCCCTGATGTAGTTGTGTATCGTACTTCGTGCTGTAATTCGTGTAGAAATTGATATTTGTTGCGTGAACTTTTTGATTTTGTTTGTATTCTACCATGATGTCTTATTTTAAGTTTCAGGACGAAACTTATTTTTAATAGGATAGATTGTAATGTCCGGTATTCTCGTTTTCTGTTATCTTGAATTGTTTGTGTCTTGACGTCGGACATTTTCTTGTTGACGAGAATCGGAGTGAATTCTATCATAATACTATATTGTTTCTACCGCATAGTCATTGTGGTCGGGTGCGACTTGTTGTCGCGTGCGTTTCTTTGATTAAATGTGTACATGTGATATGTTGTTAATTACTCGTTGTTTTTTTGAAACAGAGTCGATGGCGTTGTGTTAGTCGTCGTGGGGCATGTTTTCATGCCGTATATTCCTTTGCGTTGCTTGTAACTTTTCGCCGTGGGCGCGATTTTTTTCGGTTCTTGTGTATCTCGTTGAGTTTTCCTGGCGGGATATTACTTCTCCCTACTTGATTTAAGTTTCGGGACGAAACTTCTTTTAAGGAGGGTAGAATGTAATATCCGCAATTTCGGATTTCTGGTAATTTTCTTTTTTTGGCGGAGCTCCATTTCGACGACTCGCTTGGGACCGTTTCATCATTCTGAGAATGATTAATTCTGCACTTTTCGACATCCGAGTTTGTTTCAGTGCTGTTTTGCTGAGTTCCGTGCTTTTTAGCGACTTTTCTGCACTTGAGTTCGATTCTTGCGAATCTCACTCGAAACTGCTGTTTCGAGTTTCCTGTAAGTCCGTTTAACTTTATTAGACGTGTTATGAACTTCGGTTTGGTTATTCGATCACGTATCTTGATTTTCGGGCGTTTTGGGCCATTTTTTAATTTACCCAAAGTTATGGGTATCTCAGATTCAGATTTGTTGTCTCGACCCTTTTCTTGGTCGCGTATGATTAATTATTGCATTATATTTTCATTTCGGTCGTTGATGTTGTCCGCGAACTTTTCGCCGTGTTCGCTCCGTGACGTTTCGGAAATCGAGTCGCCGTCGGTCGGGCGGGGGTACCGGTCGGACAAAGTGTAATCGCTGGCGTTGGCACCGCCGAGCAGGCACGGCAGGAACCGGCGTAGCGCACGCTACTGCCGGAAGTCTGCGCGCGCTAGCTCGGCAGGTATAGCGCACGCTAGCTTGGCCGACCAACGCACGCTATCGGACCGGACAGGGGGGTTTCTGGGGTTCTGGACTCGGGAAGGAACGGCACGTCGCGCACGCTACGCCGAGCGTAGCGCGCGCTAGTCGGCAGGCGTAGCGCACGCTGTCGGCCGGCTAGCGTACGTTACCTGGCCGGGCAGTTCAGTCGAGAGGGTTCTGGACAGATCGGCTAGCGCACGCTAGCGCCCGCGCAGCGCGCGCTATCGCGGTCGGGCAGGCAGGATCCGACCGGCAGATTAAGTCTTCAGTACTAGGCCATGCGGGCCCCGGCTGAAGGTTCTCGGCCGAGGCTGCCCGTTAGCGCGCGCTAGTCCGGAAGGTGTAGCGCACGCTAGGCCGTGCCTGTATAAATATGACAAAGTAGACATATTCTCACCCATTTTTCATTTCCATCTTTTCCTTTCCGCGGCTGTAGGCTTGGCGATCCAGGATACATGTTGTCAAGCAACTAATCCACGAAGAGTGGGAGTTCATATCATCGATTAATCCCTCCATAACCTCATTTGATCCAGCGAATCAAGGTGAGATTTCCTAGAACCCTATTTTGGGAAAATTTGGGGTTTTTGCGTTTTTGTCCGATTCGTTCCGTGTTGTTGATTAACACACGATAGGTATGATTAATATTAGTATTATTCATGTGTTTAACGTCATTTAATCCATGGTTTTTCGTCGAATCAAGGTATATTTCTTGATTTCCTTCGAATCAACTTTTTGGGGGATTTGTTCTTGATTTCGTTTTCCATACGTTTTTGATGGATCGATTGTTGTTAAATGATGTTGTTAAACATATCCTAGGGATTGTATATCCATATTTCGGTTTGGAATTATGTTTTCATGTTTTGACGGGACGAATCGTGTTCTTGGCCGTTTTGGGGGAAACCCTTGAACTTTCGTCGTTTGTTCCTTGAATTCAGCGGTTTTGGGTCGTACTTTGGAATTCATTTTCGTTGTTATTGTTGTCCTTCGTAGTTTATTGTTGCGGGTTGTCATTCGGTGGAGTCGGCGAGTTCGTAGTCGGTTCGTGCCAACCAACTTCGGTCGATTCTCCGCTTCGTGGTTTCGAGGCAAGTATTTTACTATACGAATTTTGTCTTGTGAATAGGGACGTCGTGTTATGGTTGTGATGCATTGGTTTACTTTCGTGAATATGTTTCGTATGAATTGATTTTCATGAATGATTGATGGTAGCGATAATACCATCACCTAGTTAACATCGTTGAATTGTGTTGGATGTGCAAATCATCTAAGTTGTGCCAGACGTGATTGTTCATTGTTGAGTTGTTGTGATGATTGTGATATTTGTGTTGTTTTGATTTACATACTTGATTATGCATTTCGATGTAATGTGGAATGGCTTCACATTTGATGATTATGAATTGTGTCGTGTTGAGGTGTGTGTGTGTTCCAGGTAGGATCTGACGAGACCTCTGGAGTTCGGTACATGATGTGTACGAACAAGGTGTGTGATCCAGGTAGGGTCTGACGAGGCCTCTGGGTTCGGTACATGATGTGTACGAACGATGTATGTGGTCAGGTAAGGTCCGTCGAGGCCTCCGGAGTTCGGTACATGATGTGTACGAACAGAGTGTGTGGTCCGGGTAAGGTCCGTCGAGGCCTCTGGAGTTCGGTACATGATGTGTACGAACAACGGTCGTATAGCAGTGATTGTTTGGATAACATTTTAAATACGGGTCTCGGACCCATAATGATATCTCATCTATTATGTTTTGAAAAGAGAATCGGGCTAAGGCCCTAATGTTTTCGAAAAGGCTTTGTAAATTGGGACTCGAGGTCCAAAAGAATTTCTGCTTTAAAAATCCCCGAGATGATGTGTTCCTTTTTAAATATCTCTTGCTTGAGTTCAAAGTTAATAAAACTTATCGGGAACATTTGATAATTGATTTCCATATTAAATTCGTAGTTGCTATTTACTTGTTGCATTTCGTATCGTTTTATACTTGCACTAGTAAAACAGTGGAGTTTTACTAACCCCCGAGTAATCGCGGGTGGATGTATGTTCTGCGTCCAGGTACATGCAGGTTCAGGGGAGCAGTCACAGGATTGGCACAAGGGGATGACGAGCTGCGATACTAATCAAGAGTTGAGAGTTGGTAGAGTTTGGTTGTATTATTAGAGTTGATTCAGTCTTCCGCTGTATTGTGTTTCAACCCCTGTGTGGGTAATGTTGTTAGTTAGTTCTGTTGATAGAGTTGTGTGACCTCATCGGTCTGTGTGTTTATGTGTAAGTGACCTTAACGGTCTGTATTATTATATTGTTTGACCCTGGCCGGGCAAGCATTTGGTTGTTTATGGATGTTTAGCCTGGTAGATCCTTGTGGAAAGGGTCTACGGCGTGTAATATTCCCATACGGTTTTGGGGGTGTTACATCCGGGTCCCAGCTCAATGGTAAATTCTACATCCCTTCGTGGAGGTAGTCCAGGTAACTCATCAGGAAATACATCTGGAAATTCGTTCATAACAGGAATGGATGAAAGTTCCACAATTTCGTCTTCTTTTTTCATTGCATAGCACCAGTATCCAGTGCAGCCCTGTTTCAACAATTTGACAGCTTTCATCGCTTTGATCAATTTTCCTGAGCTGCCTGGTTTCCATCCCTCAAACAGAATTTCGGAACCGTCGTCAGCGATCAGCGAGATATTCCTCCTTCGGTAGTTTACAATTGCTCCATATCGATTAAGCCAATCGTCTCCGAGTATCAGGTCATTTCCTTGCATTTCTATCACGATCAGATTTGAGAGCCACTCCCTGCCCCCAAATGATACAGGGAAATTTCTAGTTTCTAAGTTTCCGACAATCCTCTCTCCACTCGGTAAACCAACAACATAAGGTTCACAAGTATGAAAACCGGAAATATTCAAATGATTTATACAAGACAGAGATATAAAAGAATGCGTAGCTCCTATATCGAATAAAACGCTAACTGGCTGGGAAAGGATCTGGACAGTACCTGATGCGACAGCAGCATCCTGATCGTCTGTCCTCCTCATCTCGTAAAGACGTGGGGGAGCAGATCCGGCACTCGATGTCCTCTTTCGGTCCCATTGTCCTCTGCCTCGTCCGCGGCCAAAATTCTGAGGCTTCTGAACACTTTGCTGCGTCTGTTGGATACTGGCTTCCTTCTGGACTGGCTGTGGTGTACGGGCTCTAAAAGACTTTGCAGCTCTTCACAAAACACTGCCCGATGTCCCTCTCGTCCACAATCAAAACAAGTCATGGTAAAGCATTCCGTCGATAGTGCCCCGTCTGGGCGCAGTTAAAGCATTTCCTGGTAACATCAGTCATGGTTGATGTTGCTCCGAAGTTCTTTCCGCTCCTAACTGGGTGCGGAGGTTTCTTGAAAGAATGAAAAGATTACTGGGCCTTGCGGGGCCCACTGCTCTTGTGCTCTGTAAAAGTACCAGAGACTTTCTGCTTCTTGGATTCCGTAAATTTCTCCATAGCTGCTTCCTTGATCTCATACGCCAATGCCTTATCCTGGTATTGACGGAGTGTGGTACATTCAAAACCGGACATGTACCTCTGGATTTCTGGTTTCATCCTCATACCAAAATGGATCATCATTTCTGCATTTGTTCTGACCAGATGTCGAACAAATGCCAGCTGTTGGTTAAATGTCTTAATTGCCTGAGATACTGGCATGTCTGAAGGCTGAGCGGAGAAAAACTCCCGAACCTTGGCTTCCCTCACAGGACGAGGGCAGTACTGAGCTTCCATCATCAATTTAAACTCTATCCAATCAGCATCATGGTCTACAGGCCGGATGGCTTCCCACCATTCGGACGCTTCCCCTATCAGAAAGTATTGAGCGATAGAGGCTCTCCTATTGCCCTGGCGCTTAATTCCGGCAAAGATTTTCTCCAGTTCCTTCAACCAATGGTCCCAGGTGGGAGTCTCAGAAATACCATCGAATTTGGGTGGTTGCATTTTCGCCACCTCTTGCAGCCACCGGTCACCTCGATTTCCCATGTCTGGGATCCCTGGCTGTCTCTCTCCCTGCTGTAGTCCCACCGCCACTTGCATTCGGTCCACGACTTGGGCGAACTGAGTCATCTGGTTCACCACCTGACGAAGGATTTCTGGTACAATAGGTTCCGGTTCATTATTGATAGATCTATGTGGCTCGCCTGAGCTATGACTGGCCTGATTAGAAGGCGACGCTTCCCTTTCAGCATTCCTTCGTCCGCGTCCGCGACCGCGACCACGTCCACGTCCGCCTCTCAACATACTGTAAGCATAAATACTCAATATACCGGAAACAATACAATTCAAATGCTCAAGTACAAAGGAATATAACATGTAAAATATGAGATAGAGTTTAGGAACTTACAACCACCGCCCGCACGAAGACATAGGCAGTACAGTGATGTTATTCGCGGCCGGTTACCTCAAAAGACATCAATGACCCCTATTTTAACCCAATGGCCAAGATATCCATAATCTTAGCTCTGATACCATATTCTGTAACACCCCCGATATATTCAGGAATATTACAGCGCCGTAAATCCTTTGCATAAGGATTTACAAGGCTGAAGAATTGAACAGACATTAAGAGGTACTAACGAATGGAAATAACGGAATTAAGATACAACAGTTCTGAGCAAATACTGAAAAATACAAATGTTCAACAGAAACTTATTAATACATCGCCAAATTTAAATTCATCATAAACGACTTTGTACTCTAGTACTTATTGAAATAACCAATAAACAACAGGCATATAAACTCGGCCGGAACATCACTCTGCACCCTCATCGTCATGCAACTCCAGTGGTTGTTTTCCCGCTCTCCTGGATCCTGAACATAAACAAAATGTTCACCCCCGAAGGGGTTAGCACAACAATGCTAGTACAAGTACCACAACATATTATTCATATTTCACGAAGAATAATAATGTAAACAACAAAAATACCAACAAGTCTTCTCCTACGAGAAACTCATAAATGACATACATAACTGATAATCACAACATGATATCACAACATACACATGGTAATTCCGACGATCCAGCATTCACTGCCTAGAACCCACGATGATCCCGTCAGACCAACCCATGGTGGAAAAACCCGTCCGATGATCCAGCGCACGCTAGCATAGATCCCCCGATGATTCCGTCGGACCAACACGAGGTGGACATACAACAACGACATACATGCACGACAATATGTATAACATCAATACATAAAACAAATAAGGTACTTGCCTCGATTCGAAGACAAGAACAATACTTCCACGAAAACGAACACTCGAAGGTCGCCCCCCAATCAATCACGTAACAAGCTCGAACCTTAACAAAAGAAATAATATAGAATTTATCTCACGTCGTACGAATGTCTAACAATTAGATTTACGGCCAAAAGCTCATAATATGTAATCTGCCTGAACTTCTTAGCGCATGTTAAGTACTCTGTGTAGCGTGCGTTAAGTCTGCTCGATAGCGCACGCAAACAACAAAGCCTAGCGTACGCTAACTATGCATGGTCAGTACTTCACTGATCAGCCGACTGACTCGTCTGATGGCCTAATGTACGTTACGTACCAAACGTAGCGTACGTAAACTCATGCTCGATAGTGCACATTAATCTACATAGCTTAGCGTGCGCTAACTGTGCATGGCAGTTTACTACTGGGCAGTAGACCGATTTCAACATGATCAAACCAAATGAAATCTTCAGTGTTAATTCATGTTATCTCCATGAATATCATGTTCATACGGTTATGAATGATCTTACGGATAACAACAACTTCGGATTCAAGAATATGTATACTATTATGAAACCATATTCCATTTCAATTACAATTCCTCATGCGATAATTCGGAAGGCTTAACGGTCGATATCAACACCTTTATATCAATCAAAAACTATCATTATGTAGTTTGATTAACATTCCATCTTTGCAAGATAAATCCTTCCATGATCAATCCTTTAGATTCGTCTAACAATAATGATGTTAAAGTCAAGTTCATGATTGCTATGAAGACACTTACTAGATTCGAATTTATCAATGATAGAAGTTTCCTCTACTTGTTCAATGTAATAAGATTCTAATCATGATGTTCATAATCAAGGTACTTAAGGCATAATCATCTCAATATTCCAAACATGGTGTGCTTTGGATAATTCACCCAAGAAGATCAATATTTGCTAACATGACCATCTTATTCTCCATAACACGAATCTAGAGTTGAAGATAGAATCAACATACCTTAATATGACGAAATCACTGAACCACAAGGTAGAATCCGACTCCGGTTGGTTATATGCCACTCCAAGGAGTTACTTCTCTTCAATGATCACTCACAAGTAATATCCAATGTTCAAGGATCAAATAGATGTGTTCTAAGTGTGTTAGGAGGATAATTATTGCTCTCTGGTCTCTCAAGACTGAATAATGAACGAAGGAAATGGGAATAAAATGGAGTGCTGGCCCATATATAACTTTCTGCACAATGCAGATTAGCGCACGCTACTAAGCATCCTTAGCGCGCGCTAATAAGGGTTGACTCCAAAACTGTCCAGGTTCATCCGCGGGAATCTTATCCGGTCCTAAGTCCTGCTGGCGCATGTGTTAGCTGCCTAGCTCAATAATTGATTTCCTAGCGCACGCAAGTCCTACATTCATAGGGTGCGCTAGTAGTAGCCGATAGCGTGCGTTAAGCTACATTCTTAGCATGCGCTATCACGAGTTTGCATGAGAAAATTTGCATGATGATATACTTATGTACAAAGATATCAATGTGAGAAATAACATACTCTGATTATCGAGATCATAAATCCGAATAATACATGGTTCGAATACATATTAAATACACAATAATAAATCCGGATATTACAAATATCGACATGGAAATCATTTACCATGTTTGAAGAGATCACCAAGTTAACTTTGCTTCGATTGTTCTACGATGGTTTGTGGAAAAGGGTATGATTTTCCACAAAAAGAGTTATGCCAAGGTCGACCGTCAGCGGAATCCGGAATGCCTTTTGGTTCCATTTTGATGGAAATTTTTGAGAATGCCGGAGTGGATCTTACAGGGCTACACGGGATCACCATCCCTAAGGGGAACTTAGTACACGAGGGTACCATCCGGACCATGAGATATCTTCGGACGCGAAACCGTGGATGGGTGTACTTCGCTTACCTTAAGGATGACGATCATTTAGTCGGGGGTGGTGTGCTTCCATGACCGGAGCAGAGGATCACCTCTCGAGGAATTGCTCATAATAGGCATCGTCTTTCTTCTCAGCCCGGCCCTTCTCGCCCGAGACAGGAGAGTTCCTCGTCCAAGATGGTAGCTCGTATGGATAAGCTAGAAAAAGAAATGAGCGAGGTCAAGATTATGGTTAAGAGTATATGTACTCATTTCGGGATCCCTCCTACACCTCCGGAAGCTGACCTTGATTAGAGGATTTTCTTTTCTATGATGATGATTCTATTTTGCTAAAGACCAAACATTTCATGCATTTCTCTATGTTTTTTGTCTTAAACTCCTACTACCTTTATTTT
The DNA here is from genome assembly GCA_033398695.1 of Orobanche coerulescens. Lineage (NCBI taxonomy): Eukaryota > Viridiplantae > Streptophyta > Magnoliopsida > Lamiales > Orobanchaceae > Orobanche > Orobanche coerulescens. Next base: position 162,310,444 of record CM065803.1, read on the forward strand.
GAATGAATGTGTTGCTTTTTGTATCGACGATTCTCTTTGTTATATATTGATATTCGTTGACTATATTGTGTTTCATCGGCTTGCTGTTACAGGTTCCCTTGTCTTTTTCTTAATGACAAAAAGGGGGAGAAAAATATGTTTAGTTTTTGAAATATCCCTTGTCCGTTTCAGGGAGAGTACTATTCAGGGGGAGAGTTTTTCTAAAAATCTTTCGATTCTCCAAAACTCGTCTTTTTCAAAAACTCCTATATAAATTTTGTCATAATCAAAAAGGGGGAGATTATTGGTACAATATTTATAATAAATCATTTTATACATTTTGATGATGAGTTATATAAACCAAATTTTTTTTTACATATTTTTCTACACTTAACGTACGTAACATTTCACAGATAACGTACGTAACACTCACAAGTTTAGCAAGTGTTTTTATGCAGGTAACATATGTAATGTATTATGCATAATGTATGTAAGGTTCGAAATTCTGCCCGTTGCTAGTCAACACGGAAAAAGTCATTAGCCGTTACACAAAGTCTTCACATCCAACGGATCTTTAACTACAAGATAACATACGTAATAATTGTTTCAATAACGTACGTAAGGAGTTTCACCAAATGTCACTGGACTGTTTTTGGGAGTTCATTACGGCCGTTACATAAGTTCTGTAACGTACGTAACCCAGCCTACATAACGTACGTTAAGGTTGCCACTGCTCCAACGGGAAGCTCAGTTTATGAAGGCTATAAATAGCACCTATCAAGGATTTTGAATATACACAAGTTATCTGAGCTTACAAGCATTATATCTTCTAAAGTCGAGTTCTTACTCGCAATTGTTTTATTGTAAGGTTATCTTGTACCCAAAAAACAAGAGAGTTTTAGTGAGGTTGTTCTTGAGCCCGGAAATCAAGAAATTGTAAGAGTTGGCACTAAACTAGAAAGTGCATTCTAAGTTTCTAAGAAAAGTCCTAGTCGATAAAACTAGGTAGGGGATGTAGGCTTCGTTAGTAGCCGAACCTCTCGAACAATTTCTTGTGTTCTTTCTTTTCCGCATTTTACTTACTACGATATTTTAGCTTCCGCACAAAAAGAGTTCAAAACTCTTATCCGCACTATTCAACCCCCCTTCTAGTGGCGGTACCAATCTAACGTACTTCATTTTGAAATTGCTTGAATTTCGTAAACGACTCAGACTTATGACTCAGTAAGTATATATATCCGAATCTACTTAATTCATCCGTGAACGTTATGAAGTATTGAAAACCTCCTCTAGCATTTGTATTCATTGGTCCACATACATCAGTATGTATTAAGCCCAATAAATCTACAGCTCTCTCAGTATGGCCCGTGAAAAGAGCTTTGGTCATTTTGCCTAATAAGCAAGATTCGCAAGTATCATATCATTTTAAATCAAATGTCTCCAAGATTCCATCTTTGTGGAGTTTGGTTATACATTTCTCGTTTATATGGCCTAAACGACAATGCCAGAAATATGTTTGGTTAAATCATTTGATTTAAGTCTTTTGACATTTTTCTTACAGACAGATTTGGAACTTTCAAGATTTATGAGATATAATCTCCCACTCATCAAGGCATCTCGATAAAAAGTACCTTTATTAAATATGGACATTACACTATTCTTAATAGTAAAGTCATAACCTTCCAAATCAAGGCAAGAAACTGATATAATGTTTCTACCCATAGCAGGAACGCAATAACAATTATTAAGTTCCAATACAAGTCCACTTGGTAGCTTTATATTGTAACACGCCGAGTTATTCGGAATAATTACAGCGCCGTAAACCCTTTAAGAAAGGATTTACAAGGCTAAATAAAAGAAATGTAAATAAAAGACGTCGATACCATGGAAATTCAAGTTTACAAAACCGATTCAACTGGTTCAACGAGTAATTAATATAACCATATCGAAAAGATATTAATAATACATTCGTACTCGATTACTGAAATGAATCAAGAAGACAATCAAAAGCAACGACAAACATCATCAACCCCTTCGGCCGCCACATCGGTCCCGTGGTTGTTTCGCTCTCCTGGCTACTCCGAACATCAAAACAAACGTCCACCCCCGAAGGGGTTAGCAAAACGATGCTAGTACAAGTATCATATTTAAACAAATCGAATATGCATCAACAATACATAACAAGATACACCACACGGACTTCCGCTACCGGAATCCGACAATGCGAATCCAAAAGATTCCATTAACACAACAAGGGTATTCCAATGCTCCAGCGCCCTCAGCATATATCCCAAGATGATCCCGTCGGACCAACACGAGGTGGAAATAACCCGTCCAATGATCCAGCGCCCTCAGCCTAGATCCCAAGATGATCCCGTCGGACCAACACGAGGTGAACATCCGATCCAGCGCCCTCAGCATAGATCGCACAACAAACACAAACATAACTCATGCATACATATATGCCAAATCGTCACGTCCATCAACATGAACATACAAACACTAGATAACGAATATCATGACAATTCAACGAAATAAATCTCACGTTCAACAACATGAATAATCACACGCATGCTCAAAATACCAATATTAACATATTACGATACTTGCCTCGAAGATGGCAAGAACGAAACACTTCAATGATCTCAACACACTCGAGGGCCGCCTCCTTCGATCAACGTAGCAAGCTCGAACCTTAACAAAAGAAATGATATACAAATCATCTCAAGTCGAACGATTGCCTAACAATTTGGTCTACGGCCCAAAGGCTCAAATTATGCAATCTGCCTAAACCACTTAGCGTACGCTACGTACACTACGTAACGTGCACTAAGCCTGCCTGTTAGCGTACGCTATCGTCTAAGCCTAGCGTACGCTAGCCATGGACTGATAGTTCTCACTGATCAGCCGACTGACTCGGCTGGTATCATAACGTACGTTACGTGCCAAACGTAGCGTGCGTTAACTTATCCCCGATAGCGCACGTTAACTTACATATGTTAGCGTGCGCTAACCGTGCATGGCAGATTACTACAGGCAGAAAACTAGATCTAATGGTGATGAACTCATGAATTCTATGGTGATAATACATGTCATCCCCGTGCACATCATGCTCGTAAGGAGTGTGAACGATCTCTACGGATTACACGGCTACACGATATAAGGGTACGTATTATCATCAAAATTCATCTTGATCTCGAGAAAGTATCCTAAGTTCCTTTCGTCCTACGTTCCAAAACGCATGATTCCAATGTGTAAAACATAACAACTTGGTAATTTCCATCTACTGGTCACAAATTGGTTTGAAGCTTCAGAATATGCTAGGAGTTTCAACACAAAAAGGTTCCATGGAATTATACGATGAATCTACGGATTACACGACTACACGATACAAGGGTACGTATTATCATCAAAATTCATCTTGATCTCGAGAAAGTATCCTAAGTTCCTTTCGTCCTACGTTCCAAAATGCATGATTCCAATGTGTAAAACATAACAACTTGGTCATTTCCATCTACTGGTCACAAATTGGTTTGAAGCTTCAGAATATGCTAGGAGTTTCAACACAAAAAGGTTCCATGGAATTATCCGATGAATAAGTACCGAAACATCGAAATTATCTTCCTAACACATGATGCTCGACTACAACGAATTTAACCAACTAGGTAAACCCAAGACATGATCAAAACGTCCTTCATAATAGTACTTAATATTTGTGAAGAATCACCTACCTCAAAGTAGTGAAGAACAAGGAGGAATTTGAAGCAACCCAACGCCGAAGGCTTGAACACCAATCCCCCAATGGTCTACGATCTTCAACACGAGCTAGGATGTTGATATGAAGTGTTTAGAATGAAGAGAGTAATACTCTAAGTATAAGGATTCGGATGTGGGAAGAGAAAAGACTGAAAATACGAAAAGGATGTTGTCCTATTTATAGAAAATGGTTATTAGCGCGCGCTAGTCCATACTCGTAGCGTGCGCTAACGGCTTACTGACTTCACTGTACTCAGCACTTAGCGTGCGCTATTCTCATATCAGTAGCGTGCGCTAAGGCGTTGACTTGGCTTTTCCCGAAAGCCGTCCAGGTTCATCCCGACACAGTCCGATCAAGATCCCTGGCCTGATCTCACCTACCACACGTCTCAATCATGCTGACTACGTATAGCGCGCGCTAAGGTCATGCACAGCATGCGCTATGGATCCAACTTAGCGTACGCTATACATAGTCGATAGCGTGCGCTACATGCGCAGAATCACAATTTTCATCACATTCATGAAATCATACGCTCAACAACATCGGATTATGAAACACGGAGAATAATACTCAGATAAAAGTGCAACAATAACAATGTCACAAGTTCTAAATACATAACAGAAATCTCGGGTATTACATCCTTCCTCCCTAAAAAGAAGTTTCGTCCCGAAACTTAAGATAAAAACAACTCTGGATATCTAGTCTTCATCAGTACTGTTTCCCAAGTGGCCTCTTCAACTCCGTGTCGCGACCATTGTACTTTAACCAAGTGTATTGGTTTATTCCTCAATTGTTTGATCCGACTCTCAAGTATCTTGATTGGTCTCTCTTCGAAGGTACCATCATTAGCTATCTCGATCTCGTCGAAATCAATGATGTGACTGGGGTCCGGTACATACTTCCGCAATTGGGATACGTGAAACACATTGTGAACGTGACTCGGCGATGGCGGTAAGGCCAACCTGTATGCTAAATCTCCAACTCTCTCGAGGATCTCGAATGGTCCGATATATCTTGGACTAAGCTTGCCTCTCCTCCCGAAACGGAAAATCCCTCATGTAGGAGACACCTTCAATAGTACGTGGTCCCCAATGTCGAACTCTAGAGGGCGACGACGTACATCTGCATAAGACTTCTGTCGACTCTGGGCAGTCAACAGTCTTTCCCGAATCAAAGCTATCTTCTCTTGAGTCTGAACTATCAATTCCGGTTCCGTCCCGATCAAGTCCGAAGAATCATTCCAGCACAAGGGTGATCGGCATCTTCTCCCGTACAAAGCTTCAAATGGTGCCATCTTAATAGAAGCATGCCAACTATTGTTATATGTGAACTCGATCAAGGGCAAGTGAACTTCCCAATCAGTTGACCAATCCAATGCACAAGCTCTAAGCATGTCTTCTACGGTTTGAATAGTCCTTTCGGACTGACCATCCGTTTGGGGATGATAAGCTGTACTAAAGTTTAGCTCGGTCCCAAAGCCCTGTGAACTGCCTTCCAGAAGTGCGACACGAAGCGACCATCTCGATCTGAAATAATGGTCTTCGGTGTCCCGTGCAATCTAACTATCTCCGCAATAAATACTCGCTCCAATCCCTCGGGTCCCCATGTATCTTTAATTTCTAGGAAATGAGCCGACTTGGTTAGTCGATCAACTATAACCCAAATCATGTTCATTCCCGTTCTAGTCCTTGGCATACTGGTGATGAAATCCATCGAGATATCCTCCCACTTCCACTCAGGGATCGGAAGCGGCTTTAACATTCCGGCAGGTCGCTGATGTTCAATCTTAACCTGCTGACAAGTCAAACACTTCGAAACGTACTCTGCTACGTCCTTCTTCATATTCCCCCACCAGAAGTTTTGTTTAAGATCTTTGTACATCTTACTGCTGCCCGGGTGGATAGAATAAGGTGCACTATGAGCTTCTTTCAGAATTGCCCATCTCAAATTGCCATCATCGGGAACGCAAAGTCGACTCTGAAACCTCAGAACTCCATCATCTTGTATCACGAATCCTGGGGCTTTTCCCTTCTTTACTTCGTCACATAACCGAAGGATCAGAGAATCGTCCAACTACTTAGATTTGATCTCCTCGACTAGTGATGAAGTCAGTTCCATCACATATAGTTGCCCTTGGATTCCTGGTGCCCATACTTCAATCCCTTCGCGGATCAGTTCCCGTTGAATGCTGGTTTGGGATGTAAGTGCTTCCAACACTCGAAGAGAAATAGGTTTTCGGCTCAAAGCATCGGCTACTACGTTTGCTTTCCCCGAATGATAGAGAATCTCCAAGTCGTAATCCTTGATCAATTCCAGCCACCTTCTCTGCCTCATGTTTAATTCTTTCTGACTGAAAATGTACTTGAGGCTCTTATGATCTGTAAAGATCTGACAATGAGTGCCGTACAAATAATGTCTCCAAATTTTCAATGCAAAGACTACAGCTGCTAGCTCCAGATCATGAGTCGGGTAATTAACCTCGAATGGTTTCAACTGCCGAGAAGCATAGGCAATCACCTTATCTCTTTGCATCAACACACATCCTGCACTCGATTTGAAGCGTCAGACACCATGAATCCATCGGTTCCATCCGGTAATGCTAATATAGGTCTTGTCGCCGTCTCTTCTTAAGTTCATCAAAACCACTGCATTTCCCATCCCACGTGAACTTTTGAGTTTTCAGAATAAATGAGTGAGCGGACGAGCAATTTTGGAAAATCCCTCTACAAAGCGGCGATAATATCCGGCAAGTCCTAAGAAACTCAGGACTTCTTTCACGTTATTAGGAGCTTCCCATTCCAAGATTGCTTCGACTTTCTTCGGGTCCACTGAACTCCGTCATCCGATATCACATGCCCAAGGAAAGTTACCTCCCGAGCCGTAACTCGCATTTTGAAAGCTTTGCATACAGCTGTTCCTTCCTCAAGGTGCTCAAAACTACACGCAAATGTTCAGCATGCTCCTCTGCGTCCTTCGAATATATCAAGATGTCATCAATGAAGACGACCACAAATTTATCCAAGTATTCCAAGAATACCCGATTCATCAATTGCATGAATACCGCAGGAGCATTGGTAAGTCCAAATGGCATCACTACAAATTCATAATGCGCATCGGGATCCAAAGCGATTTCGGTATATCCGATTCCTTAATTCTCAACTGATGGTATCCTGATCGCAAGTCAATCTTCGAGAATACCCTTGCCCCTTGCAGTTGATCAAACAAGTCGTCGATCTGAGGTATAGGATACTTATTCTTGATCGTCATCTTGTTGAGCTCCCTGTAATCAATACACAGTCGAAGGGATCCGTCTTTCTTCCGGACAAAGAGAACGGGCGCTCCCCAAGGAGAAACGCTAGGTTGAATATATCCCTTCTGTAACAATTCCTCCAGTTGCTTCTTGAGTTCATACATCTCGGTTGGCGCCATGCGGTATGGTGCTATGGAAATAGGAGCTGCTCCAGGCTCTAAATCGATAGTGAATTCCACTTCTCTCTGCGGAGGTAACCCAGGTAGTTCGTCAGGAAATACATCTGAGAACTCATTCACAACTGAAATAGACGAGAGCTCTACTCCTTCCTCTTTTCTCATGGCATAGCACCAAAGTCCATGACATCCTTGCTTCAGTAATTTCACGGCTTTCATTGCTTTGATCAATTTTCCCGAGCTTCCCGGTCTCCATCCTCGGAATAAGTGTTCAGATCCGTCATCAGCAATGATAGAAATGACTCTCTCTCGGTAATTCAGAATAGCTCCATAACGGTTGAGCCAATCGTCTCCGAGAATTAAATCGTCACCGTTGATGTCAACTACAATAAGATTCGATGGCCAATCTCTCCCTCCTATAGACACTGGAAAATCTCTAGCCTCTAGGGTTCCCACAATTCTCTCTCCACTCGGCAAACCCACAACATATAGTTCACAATAAAATAAGCACGAGATTTTTAAACGATTTACACAGTTCAATGATATGAAAGAATGTGTAGCTCCGGAATCGAATAAGACACTAACTGGTTGCAAAAGGATCTGAATCGTACCTGATGCAACAACAGTGTTCTGATCGTCATATTTCCTCATCTCGTACAGGCGCGAAGGAACGGACCCAGCACTGGATGTCTCTCTTTTCCCCACGTTCTGCTGTTGAAATCTACTCTGCTGCGTCTGGTTCACACTTATCTCCTTCGGAACTGGCGCTGGAGTGCGAGTACCAAAAGATCTAGTAGCAACTCCACAGAAAGCCGCACGGTGCCCTTCTTGCCCACAATCGTAACAAGTCAGAGAAGATGAGGGGCAATCTCGTCGAATATGCCCTGCTCGACCACAATTGTAGCATTTCTTTTATGCGTCCGAAACTGCTGATGTAGTCCGGAACTTCTTTCCACCTCTAGAAGGATGTGGAGGTTTCCTAGCCGAATAAAAGGAAGACTGGCCCTTGCAGGGCCCACCACTCTTGTTTTCTGAGAAGTTTCCGGTCACTTTCTGCTTCTTTGCCTCCACCGATTTTTCCACCGCCGCCTCTTTCATATCGTAGGCCAGCGCTTTGTCTTGATACTGTCGCAATGTAGTGCACTCGAATCCGGACATGTGCTGCTGAATCTCCGGCTTCATCCGCATATCTAAATGAAAAATCTTTTCTACCTCCGTTCTGACCAAGTGTCGCACACAAGTCAGCTGATGATTAAAAGTTTTGATTACATCTGTCACATATGCTTCTGAACTCTGTGGTGAGAAAAACTCTCGGATCTTTGCCTCTCTAACTGGACGAGGACAATACTGTGCTTCCATCATTAGTTTGAATTCCGTCCAATCCGCATTATGATTCTCGGGTCGAATAGCTTCCCACCAATCAAAGGCCTCCCCAGTCAGAAAATACTGGGAAATGGGAACCTTCCGGTCCTCGGGACAGTTAAGACCCGCGAATATCTTCTCTAACTCCTTAAGTCAATGATCCCAAGTAAGTGCCTCAGCAGATCCGTCAAATTTTGGCGGGTGCAATTTGACCACCTCAGCAAGCCATCTGTCTCCCCGGTTATCCTCGTGGTGCTGTTGTCCCATCGCCGTCTGCATGCGGTCAACTACCTGGGCGAACTGGTTTATCTGCGCCACCACCTGTTGAAGCACTCCTGGCATGTTAGGATTTGCGTCGTCATTCGCTGATCCTTGCTGCCCTCCAGAATGGGAATCGGTTCGACTAGCTGATAATTCTGGGGTAGTTGCGGAATCCTCCTGTCTCATGTTACGCCGTCCGCGTCCACGTCCTCCTCTCAACATACTGTAAACACAATTCCTCAATATCCAGGACAAAGTTTTCGAAATAAAGCCCGTCAATACTCACAAAACAGTAATTAAGTAAAACGGTAGTATGAGAGATTAGGAGACTTACAACCACGGTCCACATGACGACTTTGGCTGAACAGTGATGTTACGAACGACCCGTAAATCAAATAACGAAAACAGACCCAACTAAAACCCGACTGCCAAGATATCCATGAATCTTAGCTCCGATACCATATTCTCTAACACCCCGAGATATTCGGAATAATTACAGCGCCGTAAACCCTTTAAGAAAGGATTTACAAGGCTAAATAAAAGAAATGTAAATAAAAGACGTCGATACCACGGAAATTCAAGTTTACAAAACCGATTCAACTGGTTCAACGAGTAATTAATATAACTATATCGAAAAGATATTAATAATACATTCGTACTCGAGTACTGAATTGAATCAAGAAGACAATCAAAAGCAACGACAAACATCACTGAACCCCTTCGTCACACATCGATCGTGGTCGCTTTCCCCGCTCCTCGGCTACCTGAACATCAAAACAAATGTCCACCCCCGAAGGGATTAGCAAAACGATGCTAGTACAAGTATCATATTTAAACAAATCGAATATGCATCAACAATACATAACAAGATACACCACACGGACTTCCGCTACCGAAATCCGACAATGCGAATCCAAAAGATTCCATTAACACAACAAGGGTATTCCAATGCTCCAGCGCCCTCAGCATAGATCCCAAGATGATCCCGTCAGACCAACACGAGGTGGAAATAACCCGTCCAATGATCCAGCGCCCTCAGCCTAGATCGCAAGATGATCCCATCGGACCAACACGAGGTGGACATCCGACCCAGCGCCCTCAGCATAGATCGCACAACAAACACAAACATAACTCATGCATACATATATGCCAAATCGTCATGTCCATCAACATGAACATACAAACACTAGATAACGAATATCATGACAATTCAACGAAATAAATCTCACGTTCAACAACATGAATAATCACACGCATGCTCAAAATACCAATATTAACATATTACGATACTTGCCTCGAAGATGGCAAGAACGAAACACTTCAATGATCTCAACACACTCGAGGGCCGCCTCCTTCGATCAACGTAGCAAGCTCGAACCTTAACAAAATAAATGATATACAAATCATCTCAAGTCGAACGATTGCCTAACAATTTGGTCTACGGCCCAAAGGCTCAAATTATGCAATCTGCCTAAACCACTTAGCGTACGCTACGTACTCTACGTAACGTGCGCTAAGCCTGCCTGTTAGCGTACGCTATCGTCTAAGCCTAGCGTACGCTAGCCATGGACTGACAGTTCTCACTGATCAGCCGACTGACTCGGCTGGTATCATAACGTACGTTACGTACCAAACGTAGCGTGCGTTAACTTATCCCCGATAGCGCACGTTAACTTACATATGTTAGCGTGCGCTAACCGTGCATGGCAGATTACTACTGGCAGAAAACTAGATCTAATGGTGATGAACTCATGAATTATATGGTGATAATATATGTCATCCCCGTGCACATCATGCTCGTAAGGAGTGTGAACGATCTCTACGGATTACACGACTACACGATACAAGGGTACGTATTATCATCAAAATTCATCTTGATCTCGAGAAAGTATCCTAAGTTCCTTTCGTCCTACATTCCAAAACGCATGATTCCAATGTGTAAAACATAACAACTTGGTAATTTCCATCTACTGGTCACAAATTGGTTTGAAGCTTCAGAATATGCTAGGAGTTTCAACACAAAAAGGTTCCATGGAATTATACGATGAATAAGTACCGAAACATCGAAATTATCTTCCTAACACATGATGCTCGACTACAACGAATTTAACCAACTAGGTAAACCCAAGACATGATCAAAATGTCCTTCATAATAATACTTAATATTGGTGAAGAATCACCTACCTCAAAGTAGTGAAGAACAAGGAGGAATTTGAAGCAACCCAACGCCGAAGGCTTGAACACCAATCCCCCAATGGTCTACGATCTTCAACACGAGCTAGGATGTTGATATGAAGTGTTTAGAATGAAGAGAGTAATACTCTAAGTATAAGGATTCGGATGTGGGAAGAGAAAAGACTGAAAATACGAAAAGGATGCTGTCCTATTTATAGAAAATGGTTATTAGCGCGCGCTAGTCCATACTCGTAGCGTGCGCTAACGGCTTACTGACTTCACTGTACTCAGCACTTAGCGTGCGCTATTCTCATATCAGTAGCGTGCGCTAAGGCGTTGACTTGGCTTTTCCCGAAAGCCGTCCAGGTTCATCCCGACACAATCCGACCAAGATCCCCGGCCTGATCTCACCTACCACACGTCTCAATCATGCTGACTACGTATAGCGCGCGCTAAGGTCATGCACAGCATGCGCTATGGATCCAACTTAGCGTACGCTACACATAGTCGATAAGTGCGCTACATGCGCAGAATCACAATTTTCATCACATTCATGAAATCATACGCTCAACAACATCGGATTATGAAACACGGAGAATAATACTCAGATAAAAGTGCAACAATAACAATGTCACAAGTTCTAAATACATAACAGAAATCTCGGGTATTACATATATCATAAGTCCCTATGGCAATAGCAGCAACTCTTGCTTTATTTCCAACACCTAGGTCCATTTCACCTTTTGCCAGTTGTCTACTCCTTCGCAGCCCCTGCGCATTCACACAAATATGAGCTTCACTACCGGTATCTAATACACATGATGAAGAAGTAGATAAATTGACTTCTATAACAAGAATACCTGAAGCAGCAGTCTCACTGCTCTTCCGTTTCCTCATTTCTTCCAAGTAGACCATGCAATTCGTTTTCCAATGACCAGTTTCATTGTAGTGGTAGCAAGCCCCTTCTTTGGGTTATTTCGATGACTTCTTTAAAGGTTTAGGTTTAGGTTTGGGTTTAGGCAACATTTGCATTTTACCCTTACCTTTATCTTTTGGGGCCATCTTATTCCCTTTCTTTTTATTCTATTTCTTTTGAACCATTAAAACATTAGGAACAACTTTCTTTATGTTTGTCTCAGTTTGTTTTAGCATCCTATGCAACTAAATAATAGTTTTCTCCATGTTGTGCATGTTGAAGTTTACTACAAACTGATCGTACTCTAAAGGCAGTGATGCTAAGATCATATCTGTAGCGAGTTCTTGACTGATAGGAGCTCCTAGCCTTTCAAGATGCTCAATGTAGCCCTTCATATTAAGGACATGAGCACTCACAGAAGTACCTGAAGACATTTTCCAACCATTCAATCTTTTGTAGTGGCAAACCTCTCCTGACGGCTTGCTCTTGGAACATTTCCTTAAGCTGACCCATCATTTCATAAGCTTCCATGTCCTCGAACTGTATCTCCAGCTCCGAGTTCATGGTTGCTAGCATAAGGCATGTCACATCTAAAGAATCATTCATATGCTTACTATAAGCATCTTTTTGAGCTTTAGTGGCGGTTGATTCCGGTTTATCAGGAATTGGGTTTTCCAGAATGTACTGCTTCTTTTCGGCTTTGAGAACAATTCTCAAGTTCCTTGACCAATCAAGGTAGTTAGTGCCAGAAAGTTTTTCTTTGTCAAGAATTGATCGAAATGAGTTTGTATTGATTGACGCCATTGATTCTACAATATTAATATGCAAAGTTATTCATGAGATATATTGATTTTAAAATCTAACGATCAAATAAATGCAAGCACAGCTATGGCATGTCCCTCGCAAATAAAAGAAGTTTAGTTTTTATCAATAGAGATGACATCTTATATCAACATGTTAGTCTCAGATATTATGTATCACATACACATATATGAATTATAATCTAACGATCAAATAACCATAGACACAGCTTTGGCATTTCCCCTGCAATTTAAAAAATACTTTAAATTATCATTTGGGATGACATCTTATGTCGTTTTAATCGTATTAATCCCAAATAAGCCATATATCCAAAACCGTTTTGTATAACCTATATAAGTCTTAACCATTAAAAACATATGTATAAGCTTGTTTATTCATCTCGCCTCCTTAAGATAAAATTCATACACCCTGCTTTGGCAGACCCATAGAAATGATCGAAAGTTTGACGAGTGTTTTGAAAATGGTTGGCTCTTGAGACTTATGTTTCATATCGATTGATTTTAATAAAACTATTTTATCAAAATTTGATTATCTCAAAATAATTACCATGTATCACATACATGTAAAAGTTTTAATGAGTTTGATTTATTTAGAAATAACGATTATTAAGCAAATAAAAAAATATGATACATCTCATACAATCATATGTTAAAATATGATGCATCTCATACAATCATATGCAATGTAAATATGATGCATTTCATACATTCACATGAACAATTTGGTGTGGTGTGGTATAGCCATAGATCCTATTATGATATTTGTAAATATCAATAGGTCGATCGGTTAATCTTCGATAACGCCTTTCTTCTTGAATTTCTTGTAAGTTGCTTGTCTCCTTCGTCTTCCTTTTATAGCTAGAACTATTCTACACTATATCTTTACGTCTTGTAGTAGAAACCTCGACTTACATTCGAGGGGAGTAAGAGGAGAAGAGAAATTACAACAAGATAATAGGAAGGCACGACATACAAGTCGTATTATGAATATTACAACCATAATTGAATCATCAATCTAATTGATCTAGTACGGCTATACCACCCACGATGCATTAACCATTTAAGCATTCATAAGCGCATATAATACAAGGGAATAAATTATTCTTTTAAATGAATAAACTATAAATTTAAGTTTTCTTAAATATAAAAGATAGATATTATCAAAATTAATTTTCGTTGATACCATCGTGACCCATTTTATGAGGGCTTCCATTTGAGCCTAATATTAATATGGACTAATAAAACTTTTAATATATATATAGTCATCGTCACGGTATACGGCTATATGTCAAATTATCGACATATATATATATATATATATATTATGAAATTTACTAAAATCTACGAATTAATACTTTAACTTGACTTATGGATATACATACCCTTGCATTATGATTTTTTTTAAAAGTAATCTATAAGATGTCATGTTTCGGCCAGGCGATGCTGCCGCTGGCATCTGGCGATGTTTAATGCTGTCGATAATTTGACATATAACCGTATACCATGACAATGACTATATTTTAAGGAACTGATTTGATGATCCAGTTAATTATTTTGCAGTTTAATTTCACTCCTTTATTTATCTCCAAGTGGTTGGTTTAAACCACTTATTTATTGAGTTTATTTTCTGCAATATGATTTTTATATATTTATCGTATACCTAAGGAGACTTTGGCAACTACACTCTCGATGAACGCTGCTCTAACAGAAGAGAGGTTGGCTCTGCGCACAAATCCCTGTAAAAAATACGCCACACGCAAAAGGCAATAGGATAAAATATACAGTAAAAGTGAAAGTAAAAAATACAATGCGCTAGGTCAAAGCTAACTGAGACAACCCAACCCTGAGGCTCTCTACTACAGCACTGCTCCCTATAAAAGAATCCATAACTCTGATCTGGCGCCTCCATGAGTACCTATCCACGGTGCATACTCACCTGAACCCACCACTATATATATATATATATATATATATATATATATATATATATATATATATATATATGTATGTGTGTGTGTGTGTGTGTGTGTATTACATTTTAATCACTCAACTTTTACACTTTTACACATTTTGCACTTTTACTTTGATCATATTAAAATTAACACATCTCATTTTTAGTAAATTATGTAGTATTCATTTTGTAGTAAATATATTCAGAAAATAATTATATTTTGTTGCAACATGCTCGTCCCTTCATATATATTAATGGTATGTTTTTTAAGGAAGATACAATGCAAAGTTGTTGATTGCTATGGGATTAGATTCAAATTATCAACAATATCCACTTGCTTATGGTTTAGTTGATGAAGAAACAACAAACAACTGGTCTTGGTTTTTATACCACCTTCGAAGATATGTGTGCCAATATAGAAGAGGTGTATGCATAATTTCGGACCGTCATGCCAGAACTATTGAATCAATGAAAATGGAACAAAATGGATTAACTGGCAACATGGGGATACATCGCGTTTGTCTGTTACATGTTCGTAGCAATTTCAGTAAGCATTATCCTGGTTCTCATTTGAAAATGTAATGTTGGTTGGCCTGAAACACTTCTCAACTAACAAATTTGAAGCAGCAATGAACAAAATTAAAGAGTTAAATCCTGATGCTGAGGACTGGTTATGAAATATTCCGTTAGAGATGTGGACTATGTCTCACGACGGAGGATATCGCTATGGTCAGGCAACTACAAATATGATTGAAAGTTTTAACGGAATCTTAAAGTCTGTTCGTTTTCTTCCAGTCACATCAATGATTGAGTATATATATTATCGCTCTGTTAAGTTGGTTGTAAAAAGGCACACTCAAACATTGAATGACCTTCAAATGGACATACATATTGCAAAATATCGAGAGTGTTCTTTGGAAAAATTGAAGAAAAGGCTTCATCCCACAAGATTATTCCATACCATGAACAAAGGGGGATCTTTGAGGTAATTACTGCATGTTATCAAACAAAGAATGGATCTTGAAAAGGTAGAAATATCCTCTCCTCAAACGTAACGTCCTTCTCGATCTCCACGTCCCCGAAATCAATAACATGGGACGGGTCCGGAACATACTTCCTCAGTTGAGAGACGTAAAATACACTATGCACATGACTCAACGACAGAGGCAATGCCAAGCGGTACGCCAATTCGCCAACTCTCTCTAATATCTCGAAAGGTCCAATATACCTCGGGCTGAGCTTCCCCTTTTTCCCAAAATGGAAAACTCCCGTCAACACTCTCAACAAAACATGATCTCCCACCTCAAACTCCAAAAGTCGACGCCTAACATTTGCATAAGACTTTTGTCGAATCTGAGCCGTCTGTAATATCCAGATTTATTACTGTGTATTTTACCTATATTCGAACCCTGTATTATTCGGAATTGTAATCTTGATGATTGGAGTATGATATTTCTTACATTGATATCTTTGTACATAAGTATAGCAACATGCAAAATTTCTCATGCAAACTCGTGATAGCGCACGCTAAGAATGTAGCTTAACGTGCGCTATCGAGCTACTACTAGCGCACGCTATGTATGTAGGAGTTGCGTACGCTAAGCACTCAATTATTGAGCGGGACGGCTAGCACATGCGCCATCCGGGACATGGGTCCGGATAAGATTCCCGCAGACGAACCTGGACAGTTTTGAAGTAAACTCTTATTAGCGCGCGCTAAGGAATGCTTAGTAGCGTGCGCTAATTAGCTAAAGTGCAGAATATTATAAATGAGACAACAACCCGTTTTGGCTTACATTTCATTCGTCCATTCTTCATTCTTGAGAGGCCAGAGAGCTATAATAATCCTTCTACACACTTAGAACATATCTTATTGATCCTTGTATATTGGTTATCACTTGTGAGTGATCATTGAAGTGGAATAGCACCTTGGAGTGGCATACAACCAACCGGAGTCGGATTATACCTTACGGTTCAGTGATTTTCATCATATTAAGGTATGTTCAACCTATCTCAAGACTTAGAGTTGGATTCTAAAGAATTGGATGATCACGTTATCGAGATATTGATTTTCATTAGTGAATTATCCAAAGTACATCATGTTTGGAATATTGAAATGAATAGGCCTTAAGTACCTTGATTATGAACATCATGATTCGAATCTTATTACAATGAACAAGTAGAGGAAACTTCTATCATTGGTAATCTAAATCTAGTAGATGACTTCATAGCAATCATGGACTTGACTTTAACATTATTATTGTTAGATGAATCTAAGGGATTGATCATGGAAGGATTTATCTAGTATAGATGGAATGTTAAACAACTACAGTATGATAATTTTGATTGATATAAAGGTGTCGTGTAATACCACCAGTATTACATGCTTTTTCACTTTGGGCGCTCACGTCCATTTCTTCTGTTTGATAAATAAATGTACTCCATTGCAATAAAACATATTTTGTATAATATGGTTGTACTGTATTGTTCGCATCTGTTATTCGTGTATTATGATGGTATGATGATTGACGAACTTTCAGTGACATACCTCGATGTCGTTAGGTAATTATCGGTGCGAATATGACGGTGGCCAACGTCTTGTTCCCCGAGAGATTTCAGCATTTACATGGAGAGGGAGTCGTGTCATAAGGAATTAATGTGATAATAACTTGGCAAACAAAACTGTCCTTTACGTACGTTATACTCCGAGTCGTTACGCACGCTATATCTGAGTCGTTACGTACGTTAAATATCGGCCCTAATGTACGTAACATCGGTCTTCGGTCTTCGGACAGGAATCTTCATCTGGTAGTACGCGTGCCGACCAACTTTCGGCGTGATTGCGACAGGCAAGTCAACGAGGTCTTACGTACGTTAACCCGCTTTCGTAATGTACGTAATGATGTGAGTGAATCGTTCCAGTGAGTTCCTTACGTACGTTAAGTATTTTGCCATAACGTACGTAAAGCCTCTTACGTACGTAAACCGTAGGGCATAACGTACGTAAGGGCAATCTGAGTTTATAAAAGAACACTTTGCCTTTCATTTCTTCCGTCCCAAAAATTATTTTTCTTCCTTGTACACTACTCTCCACCATCATTGAACCAATTCTAACCTCCCAATTCAAGTGCTATCCTATTAGAGTACGTTAATCAAGCTTCGGGGAAGGTCTTGAAGGTGTTATCCTCTCGTTCTCCTTCGTCCACCGTCGTTCTTCATCATCTTTTGTCAGTAAAGGTAAGTTTATCCAACCTTGAACTCATTTCAGTATTGTTTAGTAAGTTTTAGTAAACCTCGGATGCCTTGGGTAGCTTAGAACCCTCAGTAATAATCGAACCGGTATATAACTATCGCAATTGTTAATCGATATCCATCAAAGCTAGAAATTGGAATGAATAATGGTAGAACTCATAATCATATTGCTGATCACCAACTACTCGGAATCATCTTGAAGGATTTCATGTATAACCGTATTATCATGTTGAATAAAACCGTTAATGAATCCTTGATGAAGTTACCAACAATTTCTAGCCGAATAGCTACCGAAACATGTTAAGATGATGGATTAATCGTTCTAGACTTGCATATTAAGACAACGATGAAATCTTGGTGATTGTTGGTTATAATTAACTAGGAATGTTGTGTTAGAACACTATTGTTTAGCGGAAGGATAACTTATAAAGAATGTTGCCGAACCTAAGAAATTAATGGCACGCATTATGGTTAAAGACGGAGAAATTCGATTCCGACATCATAAGCAAATAGGATAGGGTTCTAACAGGCGGGAGGGGGAGGAACGTCGTTGATCATCATTATTATCATAAGATGTTAATCGACAAACATGTAATAGGTCGGATTTCCAAGTGCGATCGTTCAAGCCGTTGCCTTGTCAAGAAATAACTCGCGTCGGATTTGAGGCAAGTGAATCTTGCTCAGACTTTACGGCTTATAATTTTAGACATAGTAAATGTTACTATTGTGTAATGGTGCTCTTACGATTATCTTGTCCGGAGTATTCCCGAGTAGATACTACCGTGACTCGGCCGCGGCCTTGGGAGTTTTCTTGTTGGACCGTGTTGCGGATAAAACTCGAATGGTACCCACGTCCGGAGTATTCTGTGTAGATACTTCGTGACCCTTGGTTGCGACCTTGGGAGTTTATGTCATTATAAAATGAATAACATGCAACATTCGTTGAAAACCTAATTCATTGAAATAATTAGATTTTACCTTTGAGTTTGGTTTGGAATGTTTCGACCTAGGTTCTTGCACGACATGTCGTGCAGTAAATTTGTTGAATTTGTGCAGACACCCCGAAGGTTACGAGTGCATGAGCTGTGTTGGAAGAAGGCCTGTTAATTTCTTAAATCAATTTGAACATTCCACGTTGTGTAATAACCATATGTACGGACACCATTTGCTTTTGTACTTTGGGTTGTACGAATACTTTCATAATTACTTCCATATATTACCACTTTTAATAAAATATTTTAGAAAATATTTTCAAAAGCTTGCCTTGTGGGTCCCTCACGGGATCTACGGCACTGTGGCGGCCCGGTTCATTTTGGGGGCGTTACAGAAAATGGTATCGGAGACAAACACTCACGTGGAAAGTTTTACCAAAAATATTTTGAAAACGTTTTGCCTTCAAAATCCAACACTTCTGACGACCGTAACTTCTCGAGGGATGTCGAGGTAAAATACACGTAAATTCTTAAGGATCAAATATGATGTTTGGATTCAGTAAGAACTCAGAGAATGTTTGCATTAAACTAACCTGTTAGATTGAACGAACATCACCAATGGCACGTCGAGGAGCTAGAAGAAACGTGAATGACGCACAATGTTCCGCTATGAACCAGAATGAGGACAGAAACACCGGAGAAACTAATCCAGCTTGAAATCAACCACCGCCTGTTAATCAGAACGAACAGAAGCGTAAAATCGAACAACGGGGATTTGATCCGCCTTCGTTCGACTCTCGCTTGAGCCATTGCTATGGGAATCGCTCAGTCAACCGGCGGAACAAGTACAGTCATTAACATAGAAGAGAACAGGAAGGACCGTTGGCCGAGAAATGTCAAGGCCGGACCGCCATTATTCGACGGGTCGGGGATAAGCACGTGGACGATGGATCTCGGAAATGGAGCGCCTTCGAGGTGATCACCGCCCAGAAACCGGAAAGTGCCACTCAATCAACCACTCCATGACACCGCGGCCGATGGTGGAGGACCTATAAGCCGAGGACAGAATAGTCGGATGGCCCGAGTTTTCCAAACTCGAGAGGCAATCTTGCCCCCGATCAGTTCAAATCGCACGAGCGGAGTTTCTTCAGCAGGCCTCGTAATTTGCCGATCGAAATCATTCGGGCATACAGGACCGAGCTAAGCTATGTCGCACAGATGGTTCCATCCGAAGACCAGCGAATTTGTCACCTTGCTCAACGGTTGTCAGAGGATGTTCAACGATACGCGGCGGGGTTTCATTGCACCACGTTGAGGTCATATGAGGACGTGGTCACAGCATACGCCGGTACGG
Source organism: Orobanche coerulescens (assembly GCA_033398695.1). NCBI lineage: Eukaryota > Viridiplantae > Streptophyta > Magnoliopsida > Lamiales > Orobanchaceae > Orobanche > Orobanche coerulescens. The sequence continues at coordinate 162,330,630 of CM065803.1, forward strand.
TTGTCAGTTCGGATGCCGGGCACAACCAAAAGAAGCAGAAGATAGCAAATCAGTGGGAGCACCAGCAGAGTGAATTTGGGAATTGGGTTCCCCTCCAAATCAACAGCTTCGTCCCAATAGAAAGGAACATCTGACGGGCCTTCTCGCCGTAGCTGTTTCAATTGTGGCATAGTAGGGCATACCATGAGTCAGTGTCGTAAAGCATCGACAAAGTGCTTTTCATGTGGAAGGGGTGTCCACATGTCTCGCTACTGTTCTCGGATCAAACCTACACCAAACCCAGCTCCTCAGAGTCAACAAGGCTCGGTACAGACATCCAGAGCGTCTGCCATGTCCGACTACCGATCTCCACCTCACCAATCTCCTCTACACGGTGCCAGAAGAGGACGTGGTCGCGGGGGAGGTACTGCACCCTCCTCGGGGACACTGCCGTCCCGCGTGTTCGAACTAAGGGCTACTGACGACCAGACTACTCCTGCTGTCTCAGGTACACTCCTTATTAAATCTCAGCCTGTTCATGTACTGTTTGATACTGGAGCAACCCACTCGTTTATATCCGTAGAATGTGTTAACCATTTCCATCTCCCTTGTGTACCCTGTGAGTCCTTTACTGTTAAACTACCCGAGGGCAGCAGGGTGGAGGGTAACTTGGAAGTTCGAAACTGTCCGATTCGTATCAATAACTGGCCGGACCCAATCTCATGGTCTTTCCACTCCAAAACGAAGATGTGATTTTAGGTATGGACTGGATGACGATGCACAAGACGGTATTGGATACCTATCACCTGACCGTTTCTATTACGACCCATGACGGTGCCACTCACACAATTAGAGGCCGAGAGCACTTCAGTACTAAAGGGTCCCTCAGTCTCCTTTCAGCAGTAGCATCTCATGATAATCGAGGAGCGTATTACTGGTGCTATATTCTTCAGGAGGGCAAGTCACAATTGTCGGTTGCTAATATTCCTGTAGTGAACGAATTTCCGGACATATTCCCCGACGAACTACCTGGATTGCCACCACAAAGGGAGGTCGATCTCTCAATCGAACTTGAGCCAGGAACGACGCCTATCTCCAAGGCACCGCATGTGATGGCACCACCAAATGAAGGAATCAAGTCACAACTCGAAGAATTGCTAAGGAAGGGGCTCATTCGTCCAAGTACTTCGCCATGGGGTGCGCTACCTTTTGTGAAGAAAAAGGACCGCTCTCTGCGCCTGTGTATCGATTACTCGGAACTTAATATGGTCACTATTAAGAACCTTTACCCACTTCCACGGGTTGATGATTTACTGGACCAACTGCAAGGGGCGACTGTTTTTTCAAAGATCGACTTACGTTCGGGATATCACCAATTGAGAATTCGAGAGGAGGATATTCCTAAGACCGCATTTCGATCGAGATATGGGCACTACGAGTACATGGTGGTGTCGTTTGGCCTGACTAATGCTCCAGCTGTTTTTATGGAATTGATGAACAGGGTTCTGACAGAGTTTCTCGATAAGTGTGTGGTGGTTTTCATTGACGATATTTTAATTTATTCCCGAAGCCGATGGGATCATGAGGAGCACTTGAGGCAGGTGTTGAGCGTTTTAAGGCAACATCAACTGTATGCTAAACTTTCTAAATGCGAGTTCTGGATGCCAGAGGTAACCTTTTTGGGGCATGTGATTTCAGCAGGAGGCGTTAAAGTAGACCCCCAGAAGATCGAGATAGTTATGAATTGGGAACCACCTAGAAACGTCAAAGAGGTGAGGAGTTTCCTGGGGTTGGCAGGATATTATCGATGGTTCGTCGAGGCCTTCTCCTGTGTCGCTCAGCCATTAACAAATCTGCTTAGGAAGAACACCAAGTTCGTCTGGACAACAGATTGTCAGGAGAGTTTCGACAAGCTAAAAAGGAAGCTTACTACTGCCCCAGTGTTGGTACTACCGCAGGGTACGGAGGGATTCATAATATGCACCGATGCGTCTAAGCACGGGCTAGGATGTGTGTTCATGCAAAACGACAGGGTTATCGCTTACGCCTCTCGACAACTTAAACCTTATGAGGTGAACTACCCGACACATGACTTGGAACTAGCCGCAGTGGTCCACACTCTTAAGATCTAGATACATTACCTATATGGGGTTACCTGTAAGATCTTTACGGACCACAAGAGTTTAAAGTATATTTTCACGCAGAAAGAGTTAAATATGAGACAGAGGCGTTGGCTGGAGTTAATCAAGGATTACGATGTAGAGATTCTATATCACCCTGGAAAGGCCAACGTCAGAGACGCACTAAGTCGGAAAGCTGCGCAGAGGTGACACTATCTCGGTTTGACAAAGACACCGGAGTTGCAGCAAGATCTCAGGAGAAATGACATTGAAGTGTGGATACAACACCGCCAGGGACAGTTGTGCTCGATTGATATTCGCTCGTCTCTGCTGGACGAGATACGTCTAGCACAGATGAAGGATCCAGAACTTCGTACGATCGGCGCAAAGGCCGAAGGGGGAGTTATCTCAGACTACAGGATCCAAGGGGGCTTAGTTAGATTCAAGAACAGGATTTTCATTCCACCTAATGACGATCTTAAGCAAACTATACTCAAGGAAGCTCATTCTACTCCCTATTCGATACATCCCGGGGCGAGAAAAATGTACAAAGACCTGAGAAAGAGTTTCTGGTGGAAGAATATGAAGCAGGAGGTAGCAAGGTTTGTCGCTCGATGTATGATATGTCAACAGGTGAAGATTGAACACCGTAGACCGGCCGGAATCATGCAGCCCTTACCCATTCCGGAATGGAAATGGGAGAGCATATCAATGGACTTTGTCACCAAGTTACCAGTGACGGCGGGGGGAAAGGACACGATATGGGTTATTGTAGACCGACTGACAAAGTCGGCACACTTCATTCCAATTCAGGAGGCCATCGGAACAGAACAGCTGGCTACCATCTTTGTTCGGGAAATCGTGAGATTACATGGCGTTCCCTCGGGAATTATTTCGGATAGAGACACTAGATATGTGTCCCGCTTCTGGAAGGCTATCCACCAGGCCATGGGTACTCAACTGCATTTCAAGATCGCCTATCACCCTCAAACGGATGTACAAACAACGCACTACGGACCACTGGAAGATATGTTGAGAGCATGTGTACTCGATTGGGGCAAGGACTGGGCTAAACACCTCTGCTTAGCGGAATTTTCGTACAACAACAGCTGGCATGCAAGCATTGGCATGGCCCCCTTTGAGGCCTTGTATGGTAGAAGGTGCAAGTCTCCCCTATGTTGGGACGATGCATCCGATGTCATCGCCACCGAGTTGGATCTAATCCAGGAATCTATTAAGAAGATATCCATTGCTCGAAAACACATGTTGGCAGTGCAGAGTCGCCAAAAGTCTTATGCTATGGACCGGCAGCGACCGTTGGAATTTATGGTGGGGGATCATGCTTGGGTTAAAGTATCGCCAATGCGGGGCATTCGACGCTTCGGCCAGAAGGGCAAACTAAGCCCGAGATTTATTGGCCCGTTCGAAATACTGGACCGAGTTGGTAGACTCGCTTATCGGCTAGCATTACCACCATCGTTAGACGGAGTGCATAATGTCTTCCACGTCTCCCAGCTGAGAAAGTACGTGTACGATCCTAGCCACAAGATCAACTTCGAAGAAGTAGAGATTTCCAATGATGCTACCTTTAAGGAAGTTCCAACAGCGATTTTGGATCGACGCGTAAAGACACTAAGGAACAAGAACATACCCCTTGTTAAAGTTCAGTGGTCGCACCACGGTATGGAAGAAGCGACTTGGGAGACCGAGGCGAGCATGAGAGAGAATCATCCCGAGTTATTTTCTTAGTTTCGGGACGAAACTATTTTTAAGGGGGGTGGTATGTAATACCACCAGTATTACATGCTTTTTTACTTTGGGCGCTCACGTCCATTTCTTTTGTTTGATAAATAAATGTACTCCATTGCAATAAAACATATTTTGTATAATATGGTTGTACTGTATTGTTCGCATCTGTTATTCGTGTATTATGATGGTATGATGATTGTGAACTTTGTTGACATACCTCGATGTCGTTAGGTAATTATCGGTGCGAATATGACGGTGGCCAACGTCTTGTTCCCCGAGAGATTTCCAGACGACATGGAGAGGGAGTCGTGTCATAAGGAATTAATGTGATAATAACTTGGCAAACAAAACTGTCCTTTACGTACGTTATACTCCGAGTCGTTACGCACGCTATATCTGAGTCGTTACGTACGTTAAATATCGGCCCTAACGTACGTAACATCGGTCTTCGGTCTTCGGATAGGAATCTTCGCCTGCAAGTACGCGTGCGCCGACCAACTTTCGGCGTGATTGCGGCAGCAAGTCAACGAGGTGTTACGACGTTAACCCGCTGCTACATGCACGTAACGATGTGAGTGAATCGCTCGGCCGAGTTCCTTACGACGTTAAGTATTTTGCCATAACGTACGTAAAGCCTCTTACGTACGTAAACCGTAGGGCATAACGTACGTAAGGGCAATCTGAGTTTATAAAAGAACACTTTGCCTTTCATTTCTTCCGTCCCAAAAATCATTCTTCTTCCTTGTACACTACTCTCCACCATCATTGAACCAATTCTAACCTCCCAATTCAAGTGCTATCCTATTAGAGTACGTTAATCAAGCTTCGGGGAAGGTCTTGAAGGTGTTATCCTCTCGTTCTCCTTCGTCAACCGTCGTTCTTCATCATCTTTTGTCAGTAAAGGTAAGTTTATCCAACCTTGAACTCATTTCAGTATTGTTTAGTAAGTTTTAGTAAACCTCGGATGCCTTGGGTAGCTTAGAACCCTCAGTAATAATCGAACCGGTATATAACTATCGCAATTGTTAATCGATATCCATCAAAGCTAGAAATTGGAATGAATAATGGTAGAACTCATAATCATATTGCTGATCACCAACTACTCGGAATCATCTTGAAGGATTTCATGTATAACCGTATTATCATGTTGAATAAAACCGTTAATGAATCCTTGATGAAGTTACCAACAATTTCTAGCCGAATAGCTACCGAAACATGTTAAGATGATGGATTAATCGTTCTAGACTTGCATATTAAGACAACGATGAAATCTTGGTGATTGTTGGTTATAATTAACTAGGAATGTTGTGTTAGAACACTATTGTTTAGCGGAAGGATAACTTATAAAGAATGTTGCCGAACCTAAGAAATTAATGGCACGCATTATGGTTAAAGACGGAGAAATTCGATTCCGACATCATAAGCAAATAGGATAGGGTTCTAACAGGCGGGAGGGGGAGGAACGTCGTTGATCATCATTATTATCATAAGATGTTAATCGACAAACATGTAATAGGTCGGATTTCCAAGTGCGATCGTTCAAGCCGTTGCCTTGTCAAGAAATAACTCGTGTCGGATTTGAGGCAAGTGAATCTTGCTCAGACTTTACGGCTTATAATTTTAGACATAGTAAATGTTACTATTGTGGAATGGTGCTCTTACGAGTATCTTGTCCGGAGTATTCCCGAGTAGATACTACCGTGACCCTTGGTCGCGGCCTTGGGAGTTTTCTTGTTGGACCGTGTTGCGGGATAAAACCTGAATGGTACCCACGTCCAGAGTATTCCTGTGTAGATACTTCCGTGACCCTTGGTTGCGACCTTGGGAGTTTATGTGCTGATAAAAGGAATAACATGGAACATTCGGTGATAACCTTATTCCTTGAAATTATTAGATTTTACCTTTGAGTTTGGTTTGGAATGTTTCTGACCTAGGTTACTGGCACGACATGTCGTGCCAGGTAAATTTGTTGAATTTATGCAGGACACCCCCGAAGGTTACGGCCAGGCATGAGCTGTGTTGGAAGAAGGCCTGTTAATTTCTTAAATCAATTTGAACATTCCACGTTGTGTAATAACCGTATGTACGGACACCATTTGCTTTTGTACTTTGGGTTGTACGAATACTTTCATAATTACTTCCGTATATTACCACTTTTAATAAAATATTTTAGAAAATATTTTCAAAAGCTTGCCTTGTGGGTCCCTCACGGGATCTACGGCACTGTGGCATCCCGGTTCATTTTGGGGGTGTTACATGTCGATATCAACCGTTAAGCCTTTCGAATTGTCATATGAAGATTGTAGTCGAAATGGAAGATGGTTTCATAATAGTATACATATCCTTGAATCCTAAGTTGTTGTTATCCGTAAGATCATTCATAGCCATATGAACATGATATTCATGGAGGTAAAATGAACTAACACTGAGGATTTCATTTGGTTTGATCATGTTGAGGTCCATCTACTGCCCAGTAGTAAACTGCCATGCACAGTTAGCGCACGCTAAGCTATGTAGATTAACGTACGCTATCGAGCACGAGTTAGCGTACGCTACGTTTGGTACGTAACGTACGCTAGGCCATCAGACGAGTCAGTCGATTGATCAGTGAAGTACTGACCATGCATAGTTAGCATACGCTAGGCTTTGTTGTTTGCGTGCGTTGTCGAGCAGACTTAACGCACGCTACACAGAGTACTTAGCGTACGCTAATCAGTTCAGGCAGATTACATTTTATGAACTTTTGACCGTAAATCGAATTGTTAGACATTCGTACGATGTGAGATAAATCCTATATCATTTATTTTGTTAAGGTTTGAGCTTGTTACGTGATTGATTGAGGGGGGTGACCTTCGAGTGTTCGTTTTCGTGGAAGTATTGTTCTTGTCTTCACATCGAGGCAAGTACCTTATTTGTTTTATGTATTGATGTTATACATATTGTCGTGCATGTATGTCGTTGTTGTATGTCCACCTCGTGTTGGTCCGACGGGATCATCGGGGGATCTATGCTAGCGTACGCTGGATCATCGGACGGGTTTTTCCACCACGGGTTGGTCTGACGGGATTATCGTGGGTTCTAGGCAGTGAACGCTGGATCGTCGGAATTACCATGTGTATGTTATGATATCATGTTGTGATTATCAGTTGTGTATGTTATGTTTGAGTTTCTCGCAGGAGAAGACTCGTTTGACATTTTATCATTTACGTTATTATTATTATTCTGCGTGTGACGTTGAATAATATGTTGTGGTACTTGTACTAGCATCGTTGTGCTAACCCCTTCGGGGGTGAACATTTTGTTTATGTTCGTGGATCCAGGAGAGCGGAAAAAAACCACTGGAGCTGCATGACGACGAGGGTGCAGAGTGATGTTCCGGCCGGGTTTATTTGTCTGTTGTTTATTGGTTATTTCAATAAGTACTCGAGTACGAAGTCATTTATGATGAAATTGAATTTGGTGATGTATTTTTAAGTTCCTGTTGAACAATTGTACTTTCAGTATTTGGTCAGAACTTTTGTATCTTAATTCCGATATTTCCATTCGTTAGTATTTCTTAATGTCTGTTCAATTCTTCAGCCTTGTAATTCCTTATGTAAAGGATTTACGGCGCTGTAATATTCCTGAATATATTGGGGGTGTTACAGAATATGGTATCAGAGCTAAGATTATGGATATCTTGGCCGTTGGGTTAAAATAGGGGTCATTTATGTCTTTTGAGGTAACCGGCCGTGAATGACATCACTGCACTGCCTACGTCTTCATGCGAACGGTGGTTGTAAGTTCCTAAACTCTATCTCGTTCTTTACATGTTGTGTCTCTTTTTAATCGAATATTAGAACGATGTTGTTTCCTGTATATTGAGTATTTATGCTTACAGTATGTTGAGAGGCGGACGTGGACGTGGTCGCGGTCGTGGACGCAGACGAAGAAATGCTGAAAGGGAAGCGTCGCCTTCTAATCGGGCCGGCCATAGCTCAAAGCGAGCCGCAACAATCTATTAATAACGAACCGGAACTGCTTGCAGAGATCCTTCGTCAAGTGGTGAACCGATGACTGGGTTCGCCCAAGTCGTGGACCGAATGCAAGTGGCGGTGGGACTACGCAGGAGAGAGATGCAAGGGATCCCGGACATGGGAAATCGAGGTGACCAGGTGGCTACAAGAGGTGGCGAAGATGAAACCACCCAAATTCGACAGTATTTCGAGACTCCCACCGGGATCATTGGTTGAAGGAACTGGAGAAAATCTTTGCTAATTAATCGCCAGACGATCGAGAGCCTCTATCGCTCAATACTTTCGATAGGGAAGCGTCCGAATGGTGGGAAGCCATCCGGCCCGTAGACCATGATGCTGATTGACAGAGTTTAGATTGATGATGGAAGCTCGATTGCCTCGCCCCGTGAGGGAAGCCAAAGTTCGGGAGTTTTTCTCCGCTCGGCCTTCGATGTGCCGTATCCTGCAATTAAGACGTTTAACCAAAGAATGGCATTTGTTCGACATCCGGTCGCAGATGCGTAAATGATGATCCATTTCGATATGAGGATGAAACCAGAAATCCAGAGGTACATGTCCGGATTTGAATGTACCACACTCCGTCAATACGAGGATAAGGCGTTGGCATATGAGATCAAGGAAGCAGCTATGGAGAAATTTTCGGAATCCAAGAAACAGAAAGTCTCTGGTACTTTTACAGAGCACAAGAACAGTGGGCCCCGTAAGGCCCAGTCATCCTTTCACTCTTTCAAGAAACCTCCGCACCCAGTTAGGAGCGGAAAGGACTTCGGAGCGACATCAACTATTACTGATGTTACCAGGAAATGCTTTAACTGCGCCCATATGGGGCACTATCGATGGAATTGCCCCCTACCTGCCGTGACTTGTTTTGATTGTGGACGAGAGGGACATCGGGCAGTGTTTTGTGAAGAGGCTGCAAAGTCTTTTAGATCCCGTACACCACAGCCAGTCCAGAAGGAAGCCAGTATCCAACATACGCAGCAAATTGTTCAGATGCCTCAGAATTTTGGCCGCGGACGAGGCAGAGGACAATGGGACCGAAAGGGGACATCGAGTGCCGGATCTGCTCCCCCACGTCTGTACGAGATGAGGAGGACAGACGATCGAGATGTCTTTGCCGCATCGTGCATCGCCCAGATCCTTTCCCAGCCAGTTAGCGTTTTATTCGATACAGGAGCTACGCATTCTTTTATATCTTTGTCTTGTGTAAATCGTTTGAATATTTCCGGTTTTCATACTTGTGAACCTTATGTTGTTGGTTTACTGAGTAGAGAGAGGATTGTCGGGAACTTAGAAACTAGAAATTTCCCTATATTATTTGGAGGCAGAGAGTGGCTCTCAAATTTGATTGTAATAGAAATGCAAGGAGATGACCTGATACTCGGAGACGATTGGCTTAATCGATATGGAGCAATTGTAAACTACCGAAGGAGGAATATCTCGCTGATCGCTGATGATGGTTCCGAAATATTGTTCGAGGGGTGGATACCGGGAAGCTCAGGAAAATTGATCAAGGCGATGAAAGCTGTCAAATTGTTGAAACAGGTCAGACGGACATCGGTGCTATGCAATGAAGAAAGAAGACGAAATTGTGGAACTTTCATCCATTCCTGTTGTGAACGAATTTTCAGATGTATTTCCTGATGAGTTACCTGGACTACTTCCACGAAGGGATGTAGAATTTACCATTGAGCTGGAACCCGGAGCTACACCAATTTCTAAGGCGTCGTATCATATGGTACCTACTGAGATGTACGAACTGAAAAAGCAGCTGGAGGAGTTACTGGACAAAGGCTATATTCAGCCAAGCGTTTCGCCCTAGGGAGCGCCAGTTCTTTTTGTCCGAAAGAAGGATGGATCGCTTCGACTGTGTATTGACTATCGAGAGCTGAACAAGATGACGATTAAGAACAAGTATCCGTTGCCACGGATTGATGATCTGTTTGACTAGTTGCAAGGGGCAACAGTATTTTCTAAAATCAATCTGAGATCAGGGTATCATCAGCTGAGGATTAAGGAATCTGATGTTCCGAAATCAGCGTTCAGAACTCGCTACGGACATTATGAGTTTGTCGTGATGCCGTTTGGTCTCACTAACGCACCTGCTGTATTTATGCAATTGATGAACCGAGTGTTCATCGAATTTTTGGATAAATTTGTGGTCCTGTTCATTGATGACATTCTGGTGTATTCTAAGAGCCCGGAAGAACATGCGCAGCATTTGCGTATTGTATTGGAACTTTTGAGAAGCAAGCAATTATACGCCAAACTTTCTAAGTGTGAATTCTGGCTAAAGGAAGTAATGTTCCTCGGCCATGTGGTGTCAGCTAAAGGATTCCGAGTAGATCCTCAGAAGATCGAAGCAATTATGGATTGGAAGCCTCCAAAGAACGTGAAAGAAGTCCGAAGCTTCTTAGGACTTGCTGGATATTATCGTCGATTCGTGGAAGGGTTTTCTAAAATCTCCCGCCCACTTACTCGACTCCTGCAGAAAACTCAAACGTTTGAGTGGAATAAGTTGTGTCAGGTTAGCTTTGATGAATTGAAGAAGAGATTGACGACGGCACCGATTCTATCACTTCCACAGGGAACTGGAGGATTTATAGTTTACAGTGATGCTTCGAACCAAGGACTCGGATGCGTATTGATGCAGAATGACAAGGTGATCGCTTATGCTTCACGACAGCTGAAACCTTATGAAGTGAATTACCCAACACATGATTTGGAGCTAGCAGTAGTAGTTTTTGCTTTGAAGATCTGGAGGCATTATCTCAGACGGACTTCACCGTCGATCTTTACAGATCACAAGAGTCTCAAGTACATATTCAGTCAGAAAGAGTTGAATATGCGGCAAAGAAGATGGTTAGAACTGATTAAGGACTATGACTTAGAGATTTTGTATCATCCAGGCAAAGCGAATGTAGTGGCCGATGCACTCAGCCGCAAGCCTATTTCTATTCAGATGCTGGAGATGCTGACCTCCCAACTTAGCCTTCAACGAGAGATGATTCGAGAAGGAATTGAAGTGTGGTTACAAAGAGTACAAGGACAACTGTGCGTGATGGAAATAACTTCATCATTAACCAAAGAAATCAAATCTAGACAGGCTGATGATCCTCTGATGATTCGGTTACGTGATGAAGTGATCAAGGGAAAGGCCCCCGGATTCATAATTCATGATGATGGAGTTTTGAGATTTCAGAACCGACTCTGCATTCCCGATGTCGATGTTCTGAAACAGACAATTATGAAGGAAGCTCACAGTTCGCCCTATTATATTCACCCAGGCACCAGTAAGATGTATAAGGACTTGAAGCAGAATTCCTGGTGGGGCAACATGAAGAATGATGTGGCGGACTATGTTTCGAAATGCTTGACTTTTCAGTAGGTTAAGATCGAGCATCAACGGCCTGCCGGAATGTTGAAGCCACTCCCGATTCCTGAATGGAAGTGGGAGGACATATCGACGGACTTTATCACTAGTATGCCTAGAACCAGGACAGGAATGAACATGATTTGGGTGATAGTTGATCATTTAACCAAATCAGCTCATTTTCTGGGCATTAAGGACACGTGGGGACCAGAGAGGTTGGCACGAGTATTTATTTTGGAGATAGTTCGATTGCATGGTACGCCAAAAACTATTGTTTCTGATCGAGATGGCCGTTTTGTGTCTCATTTTTGGAAAGCAGTTCATAAGGCCTTGGGAACCGAATTGAACTTCAGTACAGCGTATCACCCGCAGACTGACGGACAATCCGAGAGGACCATTGATTGAATTTACCTACAACAATAGTTGGCATGCTTCCATTAAGATGGCACCACTCGAGGCATTATACGGGAGGAGATGCAGATCGCCCCCATGCTGGGACGATTCATCAGACTTGATCGGAACAGAACCATAGTTGATCGTGCAGACTCGAGAGAAGATAGACTTGATTCGTGAAAGGCTATTGACCGCCCAGAGTCGCCAGAAATCTTACGCAGACGTACGTCGTCGCCCATTGGAGTTCAGTACTAGAGACCACGTACTTTTGAAGGTTTCTCCTACTCGGAAAATCTTTCGTTTCGGAAGGAAAGGAAAGCTGAGTCCGAGATATATCGGACCATTTGAGATCCTTGAGAGAGTTGGGGAGTTGGCATACAGGTTGGCATTACCGCCGTCATTGTGCCATATTCATAACGTGTTCCACGTATCCCAGTTACGGAGGTATATACCAGATCCTAGTCATATCATTGATTTCGGCGAGATCGAAGTAGCGCAGGATGGGACGTTTGAAGAAAGACCGGTCAAGATACTCGAGAGTCGAGTTAAGCAGTTGAGGAACAAACCAATCGTTTTGGTCAAAGTTCATTGGTCACGTCACGGAATGGAAGAAGCCACATGGGAAACGGAAACTGGTATAAAGTCCAGATATCCTGAGTTATTTTCGTCTTGAGTTTCGGGACGAAACTCCTTTTTAGAAGGAGAGTATGTAATATCCGGATTTATTACTGTGTATCTTACCTGTATTCGAACCCTGTATTATTCGGAATTGTAATCTTGATGATTGGAGTATGATATTTCTTACATTGATATCTTTGTACATAAGTATAGCAACATGCAAAATTTCTCATGCAAACTCGTGATAGCGCACGCTAAGAATGTAGCTTAACGCGCGCTATCGAGCTACTACTAGCGCACGCTATGTATGTAGGAGTTGCGTGCGCTAAGCACTCAATTATTGAGCCGGACGGCTAGCACATGCGCCAGCCGGGACATGGGTCCGGATAAGATTCCCACGGACGAACCTGGATAGTTTTGAAGTCAACTCTTATTAGCGCGCGCTAAGGAATGCTTAGTAGCGTGCGCTAATTAGCTAAAGTGCAGAATATTATAAATGAGACAACAACCCGTTTTGGCTTACATTTCATTCGTCCATTCTTCATTCTTGAGAGGCCAGAGAGCTATAATAATCCTTCTACACACTTAGAACACATCTTATTGATCCTTGTAGATTGGTTATCACTTGTGAGTGATCATTCAAGTGGAATAGCACCTTGGAGTGGCATATAACCAACCGGAGTCGGATTCTACCTTACGGTTCAGTGATTTTCGTCATATTAAGGTATGTTCAACCTATCTCCAGACTTAGAGTTGGATTTTAAAGAATTGGATGATCACATTATCGAGATATTGATTTTCATTAGTGAATTATCCAAAGTACTTTCAAGAACAAAGGCGATGCTCAGAGTTGTAGTAACTATAGGGGTATTAAACTCCTCAGTCATACTATGAAACTTTGGGAAAGAGTGGTGGAATACAGGGTTAGAAGAGAAGTGGAGATCTCAGAGAACCAATTTGGCTTCATGCCGGGGAGGTCCACGACTGAGGCCATTCATCTCGTCAGACGCCTTATGGAGAAGTTTAGAGAGCGGCGTAAGGACCTCCATATGGTGTTCATAGATCTAGAGAAGGCTTATGATAGCGTTCCGCGCGTTGTTATTTGGAGGAGCCTAGTAGAGAGGAGGGTATCGTTGCCGTTCATTAAGGCGATCCAAGACATGTACTCCCAAGCTAGGACGTGCGTTAGGACCCCAGTTGGTGACACCCAGTATTTTCCGGTTGAGATAGGGCTACACCAGGGGTCGGCGCTAAGTCCTCTTCTCTTCGCTCTAATCCTTGACGTCATTTCGCGAGGGATTCAAGATGGCATCCCGTGGTGCATGCTTTTTGCTGACGACATTGTGTTAGTGGCGGAGTCGAGGAGGGAGGTGAACTTGAAGTTGGAGCTTTGGAGGGCTAAGTTAGAATCCCAGGGCTTGCGTGTGAGCTGGTCTAAGACCGAGTATCTCTGGTGTAACTTTAGTGGTGAGGCCAACGAGGAAGATGTTGAGGTAATGATTGCGGATCAGATCGCACTCGTACGGATAAGTTCAAGTATTTGGGTTCGATCATTCGGAAGGAAGGTGAGTGTGAAGATGATGTCACGCATCGCATCAAGGCAGGTGGCTAAGGTGGAGAGCATGATCGGGGTCCTGTGCGACAAGAAAGTCCTCTAAAGTTGAAGGGTAAATTCTATAGAGCGGAAATCCGACCGCAATGTTGTATGGCTCCGAATGTTGGGCGATGAAGAAGTCGCTTGAGAGCAAGTTGGAAGTGGCTGAAATGAGAATGTTACGTTGGTCGTGGTGGTCGCACAATGTTAGATAGAATTGCGAACGGGTTTTCAGAATGCGCTGAAGTGGCGCCCATTTCCCGAAAGTTAGGGAAGGGAGATTGAGATGGTTTGGCCACGTCCGCAGGAGGCAGACATCCGCTCGGTGAGGAGGGTCGAGAGTTTAATGGTTGTCGGGGAGAGGAGGAGAGGCACGAGGAGGACGTGGGAGGAGCAATTGAGATTAGATTTGAAGGCCTTAAACCTTTCCGAGACCATGATCATGATAGGTACGCTTGGAGCGCCGGATCGAGTTGTGGATTCTTTTGTAGGGAGCGGCCTTGTAGTTGAGAGCCTTAGGGTTGGGTTGTCTCGGTTAGCTTTGACCTAGAGCATTGCATTTTACTTTTATTGTATATTTTATCCTATTGTCTTTGCGTGTGGTGTATTTTTGACAGGAGGCGTGCGCAGCCAACCTCTTTTGTTAGAGCAGCGTTCATCGGGAGTGAAATAGCCAAACTCCGCTTAGGTAAGTCCCATGTGGATCAAGCCATGGGCTCAGGTATGGTCTCGAGCTTTTTTGAATCATTGGTTATTCTTTGTATTTATCACACAAGATTCTGTTGTGCACTAAGCTGGGGGTCTTCACGGAAACAGCCTCCCTACCGTAATAAGTAGGGGCATGGTCTGCGTACATCCTACCCTCCCCAGACCCTGCTCTGAGCGGGATATACTGGGTATGTTTGGTTTGGTTTGGTTTAGTTATCCAAAGTACATCATGTTTGGAATATTGAAATGAATAGGCCTTAAGTACCTTGATTATGAACATCATGATTCGAATCTTATTACAATGAACAAGTAGAGGAAACT